>CM077000.1:16479565-19435399 GCA_039090855.1 Macrothele yani | reverse complement strand
CCCTTACCTGCAGGACCTGCCATCGGCCACGTTTCAACAGGACAATACGCGCCCTCACGTGGCCCACCAGGTGTCCCTGCTGCCGTGGCCTGCCTGTCCTCCCGATATGTCGCCCATCGAACACGTCTGGTCGCTGATCGGCAACCGAGTGGCCCGGCATGCTCCACCCGCGGCTACGCCTGATGAACTGTGGCAACATGTGGAAGCAGCCTGAACCGACATACCCTAAGCCCACATCCAAAGCCTTATTCGTTCGATGCCGCGGCGTGTAGCGGCTGTTATTGCCAGCCATGGGGGCCGCATGAACTATTGATGTCTGCGTGTTCCGCAAGTCTCACGAGCCTGTAAGCTCAATCGTTTCATCTTTGTATCTGTTGCTATGTGTCCAGTAAATCTGGCTTTGCTATCTCGTGTCCTTCTTTGTGTTGCATTTTGGGTGGCCAGCAGTATATTTTGAAAGATTCTATCCAGACTTGATTCCCAAACAGCACGGTGCGCATTTTATTTTGAAAGATTCGATCCAGACTTGATTCTTAAACAGCACGGTGCGCATTTTATTTGGAAAGATTCTACCCAGACTTGATTCTTAAACAGCACGGTGCACATTTTATTTTGAAAGATTGTATCCAGACTTGATTCCTAAACAACACGGTGCGCATTTTATTTTGAAAGATTCTACCCAGACTTGATTCCTAAACAACACGGTGCGCATTTTATTTTGAAAGATTCTATCCAGACTTGATTCCTAAACAGCACGGTGCGCATTTTATTTGGAAAGATTCTACCCAGACTTGATTCTTAAACAGCACGGTGCGCACTTTATTTTGAAAGATTGTATCCAGACTTGATTCCTAAACAGCACGGTGCGCATTTTATTTTGAAAGATTCTCTCCAGACTTGATTCCTAAACAGCACGGTGCGCATTTTATTTGGAAAGATTCTACCCATACTTGATTCCCAAACAACACGGTGCGCATTTTATTTTGAAAGATTCTATCCAGACTTGATTCTTAAACAGCACGGTGCGCATTTTATTTGGAAAGATTCTACCCATACTTGATTCCCAAACAACACGGTGCGCATTTTATTTTGAAAGATTCTATCCAGACTTGATTCCCAAACAGCACGGTGCGCATTTTATTTTGAAAGATTCGATCCAGACTTGATTCTTAAACAGCACGGTGCGCATTTTATTTGGAAAGATTCTACCCAGACTTGATTCTTAAACAGCACGGTGCACATTTTATTTTGAAAGATTGTATCCAGACTTGATTCCTAAACAGCACGGTGCGCATTTTATTTGGAAAGATTCTACCCAGACTTGATTCCTAAACAACACGGTGCGCATTTTATTTTGAAAGATTCTATCCAGACTTGATTCTTAAACAGCCCGGTGCGCATTTTATTTGGAAAGATTCTACCCAGACTTGATTCTTAAACAGCACGGTGCGCACTTTATTTTGAAAGATTGTATCCAGACTTGATTCCTAAACAGCACGGTGCGCATTTTATTTTGAAAGATTCTATCCAGACTTGATTCCTAAACAGCACGGTGCGCATTTTATTTGGAAAGATTCTACCCATACTTGATTCCCAAACAACACGGTGCGCATTTTATTTTGAAAGATTCTATCCAGACTTGATTCTTAAACAGCACGGTGCGCATTTTATTTGGAAAGATTCTACCCAGACTTGATTCTTAAACAGCACGGTGCGCACTTTATTTTGAAAGATTGTATCCAGACTTGATTCCTAAACAGCACGGTGCGCAATTTATTTTGAAAGATTCTACCCCGACTTGATTCCTAAACAGCACGGTGCGCAATTTATTTGGAAAGATTCTATCCATACTTGATTCTTAAACAGCACGGTGCGCATTATATTTGGAAAGATTCTACCCAGACTTGATTCTTAAACAGCACGGTGCGTATTTCCTCGTAAAGCAGGAAATGGGACGCCAGTAAAGTAGTGCTGATTTTTCAGTTGTATTTTACCCTCTGTGATTTAAAAATTTACTTTAATTGAAAAACAAACAAAGATCTTCGCTCTTTCCACGTTTATAAGTGAGTCACGGAAAAATTCGCATTGGCTGCCACCGGGAATCGAACCCACGGTCTTCCAGTTACGTGCCGGATATGCAATTTTTTCCGTCAAGACAATTAATTTAGTTTAATTGTTTTGACGGAAAAGGTTTTTAAAAGCCGTGAAATGCCATAGAGGGACAGCTCCGCCATTTTGTGTGTGTGTGTGTACGCGCGCGCGTGTGTGTGTGACTCTACCACGAAATCTCTCTATCAATCTTTAATTTTCTTTAGACCAGAGTAACCGCCTCCCGCCTTCCCCCTCACCTAAGTTAAAATTTTGGAGCTGTCCGTGTTCTGCTGGAAAGGTTCGCTCTTTCCAGCCGCGTTCGGCTCACGTTTTAGACTGCGAATATATTCTTTAGAGCTGATTTCAGCCCATGTTGCTAACTCCGAGTAAATTCGTTCCAGTCGGTCAAAGAGTTAAACAAGAAAGATGACCCCGAATTTTCGGGTGTAATACGCTGCAAAAACAGAAGTATCTGACGGAAAAAGAAATCTTTCAAATGGGTTTCTAATCCCGCAAATATTGCTGTAAATGGAATCGAGAAATTACGACCTCTGGTGGCAGACTTGGGCGTTAAGAAAAATCTGAATTAGTCCAATCGAACTCTCAGAAGCAGAGATATTGACAGAAATAAGATACACGTCTATGCCCCGTGCGGTGAAACCATGCATTATTTTAAGAAGAAAATATTCCGGGAAGGTTTATGGATGTGAGTAGTATCGGTCCACAAACGATTTTTTTTTTCAGTCGAAATTTTAGATCAGATTTCGCTGCAAATACATGAGAAGCGAAAATTAAGACTTACGCACTCTGGTGGCCAAACCATTCTTTACCAAATAGTAGAAATTACATGCAAAACATTTCTCATCAGGAGCTGTATCCGGTGCAGAAAGAATTTTTCAAATCAGAGTTTTTGAAACACAGAAATCGCGCGGAAACGCAATTTATCTTTACGTGCCCTAGCAAAAAGTCTATGAATTACTTGAAAATTTTGAAATTATATGAAAAGCATGTCCCACAGGAAACTCCATCCAACAAAGAAGGAATTTTTCAATGGTCCACGAACGAGTTTCTTCAATCGAGATTTTAGAAACCCAAATATACAGAAGCAGAAATTGAATCTTACGTTCCCTGGTGGCAAAGCCATTCTTTACCAAAAATTAGAAGTCGTATGCAAAAGATTTCCCATCAAGAGCTGGAGGCTGAACATTTTTTTTTTTTTTCCAAACCGGAGATTTAGAAGTTCAGATATCGGGGAAAGCAATTCACTTTTACGTCCCCTAGCAGAAAATCTATGCGTAACTTGAAAAAAGTGACTATACCTGAAATACTCTTCGACATAAATATAAATGGAATCGAAAGATAAAAGAATTTTTTCAATCTGATGTTTAGAAGCAAATATATGGAATAAAATGTATTTTGAATTCGATATCATCTGCATTTACGCCCTTTAGCGTCTAAATTGTAGAACGTAAAAAAAAAAAAAAAAATACGAAATGAAGGATCATCATTGGCATATTTCAAGCTTCCCAATGCAAAAAGATTTTTTTTTAAATCGGACTAATAGTTGCAGAGATATGGTGTCCACAGACAGACGGACGGACGGACCGACCGATCACGATCTTTTTTAGAAAAGACGTGCTTACAAAAGAAAATATTAAAATCAATAATATAAACTATAACGAAGTGAATTTCTCCGTCATTTTTGTCCTCGCCGGCGGGGCTCGAACTCGGGTCTCCTCATTCCGGAATAAGTCACTCTACCAATTGAGCTACGCGGGTGTTTGTTCTGACTGCTATCTGCCTGTATGTCGTGTGCGTTTTACTGGCAGGCACGACACAAAACACCTAGATCTATCTGTCTCTCTCTGGAACGCTTGACATCACAGCAACGCCTGCATTGTTGCGTAATCACTTCTCGATTCCTGTGTGCTCTTTCGATGTCAAAATGATTGCCTGTTATATAATAGCACGCGATCACATTGAGATGTCAAGTTGATCGCGTTCTAATTTAAAAACATTGGATTATTAATGACTCGAGTTCTGTTTTTCCGATCTACTAAATTCGAACTGAGTTCTTAAAATTCTCTTTTCTTTGCAGGTTTGAGTTTGCACGCGATCACATTGAGATGTCAAGGTGATCGCGTGCTAATTTAAAACATTGGATTATCAATGACTGGAGTTCTATTTATCCGATCTACAAAATTCGAATTAAAACTCAATGCCGCGGCAAGTTACGTTTGTATATTCATTTAATTTAGCACAAATCGAATATTAATTTGTACGCTATAATTATCTTTTACTTTTTAATTTAACTAATTTTCCGAGTTTAGTGCTGATTATATTATACATTTTGCAAAATGTCGATCTATCTAAACGCTCTAACCTACAACGAAAACTGAAATCTTGAGATGACAAAGTGAGCAAGATTGCATCTAAAAGCAGATGTCGCCCCAGTAGCACATTGTCGAGGATTTGCGTAGTTGTGATTTGTAATACCAGATGTCGCATTATTTTGTAGAAAAAGCTTCGGTATGAAGTTTCAAACTAACTGTCGAACAGGGCAGTCTAAAACAAGCCTGAAGGGAATAACAAGTGTGCCGAAGAAAAAGTAATTTAACGCGAAAAATCAAAGCAAAAGTTATTAAGGTAAGAAGGTTACACGAAAACAACTGGACTACAAGGAAAATTGTTAAACAACAACAAATAATTCGCACAGTATGTTTATTTAATCCGAGGTCTTTTGAAAATGGAAATAAACAGCATATAATTTTCAGTTCTAACATGAATGAGTTCTTACTATATAAGTTTTTGCTATATTTCCTTACAAAAAAGCCGGCGCCTATTTATTTGTTTTCAATCTGCTTCAATTAAAAATTTCATCTTCTTAGGAAGGAAAACATCCCGTATATATTAATCTATATATTAATTCTGGAAGGATGCATTGATCAAACACTTTTCTTTTAAGACATAATGGCATATTGCTCTTGGAAATTATGCTGTTTCTTCCAAAAGCTCTCCAGGCAAGTTTTATAGGCCGATTAATTTCTTCATCAATGTGACCCTCACTTGATATCTCAGGCAGACCGTTGTGGAAGAGGCTTGGAGAGACCTTCGTCCAGCAGTGGATTGATAATGGTTGACAATGATGATGATGATGATGATGATGTTAATTCTATAAGGTTTTTTACTGTAAGACCAGTTGTGAGAGAACGGCTCAACGTAAACATATAGTTGAGGTATCAAAATAAAGGTCTCACCATGTAGATGTGTCAGTCGAAGAGAAAAATGAGATTGGGGCAACGGTTCGGGCGTTGTGGGGGCAAAGTTCCCATGTAAAGTCAATGGGAGAAGCGGTTGACATCCGATCGCCTGCTGTTGACTCACGCGCTGTTGAAGGCTGTGGTATGGAGGGACTCAGATAGTCCAAAGTCCGAAGTCTCTCTTCTCAGCGAACCGTTGTGCAAAATAATGCTAGTAGGAATTTGTTTGAAAGTTCTTATCGGATCAGCGAACACTCGAAGACCTGATTGCGTTGTGCCATTGGACTGTGTGATGTATACATATAATTTAACATTCATTCGATCCAGTTTATTCACATAGGTAAGACGTTTCCCATTATGTAAAGATATAAATAAACGTTTCATATGAGTTTATTCTTCTCAAAAAAAAAAAACTTATCGTCGATTCCGACGGGTTTCGTCTACCAGGGGGGGGATAACTATTCCGAAGGGTTTCGTCTACCGAGTTCGAATCCCGGTGAGGCATGGATGTTGTGTTTGTCCTACGGCACTGGCTCTCTTCCTTCCCTGAAACCAGTGACCCTAAATCAGGGACGGGCGACTGCTTATAGCCCATTGAGTTGCTCACGGTGGTCGCTAAATCTTCAGTCACATAAAAAACAAGAAAGATGACACCGAATTTTCGGGTGTAATAAGCACGTCTTTTGAATCCGTTCTGACGCAAATTAAATTTATCAAAGCTATTCAAAGGCAATGGAACCGGTATGGAAAACAATAGTATCTCACGGAAAAAGAAGTTTTTCAATCGGGTCTTTAATCCCTCAGATATTGGTATAAACGGAATCTTGAGCTTACGAACTCTAAGAAACAGAGTTATGGACAAAAATAAGATGTAACTTTACGTCCCCTGGTGGGAAAACTATGCATTATTTTAGGAAGAAAGTATTCTCAAAAGGTTTATCCATATGAGCGGTATCAGTCCAAGAAAAAAACATTTAGTCGAGTTTTCAGGAGCCCAGATTTTGCTACAAATACATCAGAAACAGAAATTAACACTTATGACCCCTGGTAGCCAAAACATTGTTTACAAAACATTAGAAATTATATGAAAAATATTTTCCATCAGGTCTTGTATGCTATACAGGAAGAATTTTTCAAATCGGAGTTTTAGGAGCAGAGATATAGGGAGAAACGCAATTTAGCTTTACGCCCCTAGCGGAAAGTCTAGGAGTTACTTGAAAATTTTGAAATTATATGAAGCACATGTCATACTGGAAACACTATCCAACAAAAAAAGAATTTTTCAAATCGAACCCCTAGACGTAGAGATATTGACAAAAATAAGATATACATCTACGCCCCTGGCGTACAAACCTTGCACTATTTTAAGAAGAAAATGTTCCTAAAAGGTTTGTCGACATGAGTGGTATTGGTCTACGAACGACGTTTTTTTAATAGAGAATTTAGAAGCTCATATTTTGCTGCAAATACATCAGAAGCGGAAATTAAGATTTATTTTTTTACAAAAATTAGAAATTATGTGCAAACGATTTCCCATCAGGAGTAGTATCCGGTGCAGAAAGAATTTTTCAAATCGGAGATTTAGAAGCAGAGATATAGGGCAAAACGCAATTTACCATTACGCCCCCTAGCGGAAAGCCTATGAATTACTTGAAAATTTTGAAATTATATGAAAAACATGTCACACGGAAAACACTATCCAACAAAGAAGGAATTTTTCAAATCGGACTCCTAGAAGAAGAGATATTGACAAAAATAAGATTTACATCTACGCCCCCTGGCGGAGAAACTGTGGGATATTTTAGGAAGAAAGTATTCCGAAAAGGTTTATCGATGTGAGTGCATCAGTCAACGAAAGAATTTTTTCAATAGATATTTTAGAAGCTCAGATTTTATGGCAAATACATCAGAAGCAAAAATTAACACTTACGCCCCCTGGTTGCCAAAGTATTCTTTACCAAAAACTCGAAATTATATGCAAAAGATTTTCCATTAGGAGATGTATCCGCTGAAAAAAGATTTTTCAAATCGGAGTTTTAGTAGAAGAGTTATCGGAAAAAATGTAATTTACTTTTACGCCCCCTAGCGGAAAATCTGTGCGTAATTTGAAGATGAAACTATATCTAAAACACTCTTCGACATAAATGGAATCGAAAGATAAAAAATTTTTTTCAATCGGATGTTTAGAAGCAAATATGTGGATTAAAACGTAATTTTGAATTCGACATCATCTGCATTTACGCCCCCTAGCGGCAAAATTGTGCATCGGAAAAAAACGAAATGAAGGATCATCATTTGCATATTTCAAGCTTCCGAATGCAAAAAGAATTTTTAAAATCGGACTAATAGTTGCAGAGATTCCGTGGGTACAGACGGACGGACGGACTGACGGACAGACCGATAACAGAAGCACGATCTTTTTACAAAAGACGTGCTAAAAAATCTCGAACCTGGACTATTGTCTTTACTGAAGTGGTTGAATGAATTTGGGCCGGCCGCCCCGGTGGCGCAGTGGTCTAAGGCGTTGGCCTCTGATCATTTGTCCGAAGGGGTCCGGGTTCGAATCCCGGTGAGGCATGGATGTTGTGTTTGTCTTACGGCACTGGCTCTCTCCCTTCCCTGGAACCAGTGACCCTAAATTAGGGACGGGCGACTGCTTATAGCCCATTGAGTTGCTCACGGTGGTCGTTAAACCTCCAATCAAAAAAAAAAAAAAAAAAAGAATTTGGGCCGCCCCGGTGGCGCAGTGGTCTAAGCGATGGCCTCTGATCATTCGTCCGAACGGGGTCCGGGTTCGAATCCCGGAGAGGCATGTATGTTGTGTTTGTCTTACAGCACTGGCTCGCTCCCTTCCCTGGAACTAGTGATCCTAAATTAGGGACGGGCGACTGCTTATAGCCCATTGAGTTGCTCACGGTGGTCGTTAAACCAGCAATCAAAAAAAAAAAAAGTATGAATTTGTCAATCAAATAAAGTTTACATTTGTTGTTTCATATTTTCAAAAAAATAATAAAAAACTTACCGTCGGTTCCGACGGGTTTCGTGTAGTATTTATTTAAAGCTTTAAAATAACCGTCTTCTTAGATCGTCGGCTATAGGCTAGTTTAAAATAATAATTCGAAATTGAAAAGCGAAGCAAAAGAAGTCTTTCTTTGCTTAATTGGCAATTCTTCTTGCACCTTGTAAGAGGATGAAAGAAAAGAATGAAACCGCGGAAATTCCCTGCTTTCTTTAAATCTTTAACCGCAGGGCAACGCCATTTCAAAACGTAGGAAGGAGTCAGATCATCCGATCGAATGTCCGTGATCTTTGTTTCCGAAGAAGCAGTTTTATGCTTTAGCTGAGCTCTAGCTCCGATAAGCTCGCTCCATTTTCTGAAGTAATTAATTTCGCCTGCGGTGTAGAAATTCTTTACTCCCCGATAAGGAAAGCCAAAGGTCACATCGTTGCTGCTGGCGTAACTTCAAAACCTTGACAAGAACATAACCACGTCCCAACTGAGGTTATGGGAGTGGTAAGAAACCTGCAAAAAAAAAAAAAAAAAAAAAAGAAATTTCGAACCTTAGAGGCCCCGATGACTTGCAATTCATGTTAGACATGTCTTCTCCCGAATCCACTTCTGAGATACCTCATTGTTTGAAATATAGCTAATTATCTTCCTTAAAGAAGATTCATGTGACGCTGATATCATTTTGTGGTCTACTGCAACATCAAGTCCTTGAGCTAGATTTAATCGAGAAGCCTGGGAAGAAATACAAAAGTGAAACAAGGGGGACAGGACGCAGACATGACAGGGTTATATTTTATCACTGGCAGTACAGTTCCCACTGGTGAAGGCCGAAAATGGTTCCAGAAATTCAACTGGCGTTGTAAGAAAAAGACGGAAAACAACATGATGGAACTTAGTAAGGACCTAAAATCTGTTGTTCAACGTTTCATTCGTGACAAAGACAACAGACAAAAGCCAAAGATAGACAGCTTACTGACAACCTTCCATTGCTTTCGTCCGACAGAATTCTTAATGCGCCCCCCATCCTTGAGAGTTAATCTAATTTGATTTGCATCGATTTAAGTTTGATTGGTAGCAGGACATACTGTAAAAATGTCAGTACTCCAAAATAATCTAGAGATGCATGATTGTTTGAAAGCAGGGATGTGTGACTGTTTCAAGCGCGTGACTGTGAAATCACGAATTTGTCGGTGACGGAACTCGCGACTTCTCGCTCCGGAGTGAGTTGCTCTAATGGACTAAGCTATACCGACGGAATGTATTGCTGCAGATTTGTCGTCTTGACACGTGTTTCACCTCTGTAGTACCTCACATCATCATCTCGCATCTTTTTTTTTTTTTTTTTTTTCTGAGGCAAAGAAGGAACGTTCCATTAATTCCAGACGATGCGTGTAAGAAAAACATCCCACATTTCTCGAAGAACCCTACGACCAGTAGATCCATTTTTACGTTCTGGCACGAATGTGAAGACAGGAGTTTGTCGGTGACGAATACCGCGAACCCCCTCACTCCGGAGTAAGTTGCTCTCCTAACTAATCTACACCGACGGAATGTATCGCTGCAGATGTGTCCTCTTGACACGTGTTTCATCACTGCAGTATCTCACATCATCATCTCCCATCTTTTTTTTTTTCTTGAAGCGAAGAAGGAACGTTCAATTAATTCCAGACGATGTGTGAAAAGAACATTCCACATTTTTCGAAGAACCCTACGACCAGTATATCCATTTTTACGTTCGGGCGCCAATGTGAAGACAGGAGTTTGTCGAATCCGCGACTCCCCTCACTCCGGCGTAAGTTGCTCTCCCAAGTAAACTACACCGACGGAATGTATCGCTGCAAATTTGTCCTCTTGACTGAGTCACCTCTGCAGTACCTCGCATGTTCTGCCACCAAGTCAATTCGAAATGCGTACAAAGGAGATAAAATTTAGAATTCTTATCAAGGTTGCGGATTGTTTTTCCTGGGTTTGACCATTCCAGTAAGCGTCTAACAAGGGAAGTGTATTTTTTGTCCCACTTCGATTTCAACCAAACTTTTCGCAAATGTTCATCATCTCCGATGATGGACACATGTAAAATATTTCGTTGGAGCTCTAATAGGTTAGGGTGATACAAGGCGCGTAAGTCTGCGCATGAAAAGTAACACAAACACACAAAATTTGACTTTAACATTTTATGGTGAAATTAAATACAAATATAAAGATTAACATTAATATTAAGCAAATATTAAAGAGGAACTGTACACCAGTCACACTTAGAATAGTATAACTGTATTTGTAAACCGAATTTCTTAGCGTAGATTATAAATAAAAGTTTCCAAGCTTTTGCACATCAACCAGGCGGCTTTTTCAAGGAAGGTAGACAGCAAACTGAATAATAGAACGCTTCAACTATTATTTAGTTTGCAGTTTGTTGTCTACCTTCCTTGAAAAAGCCATATGGTTGATGTGCGAAAGCTTGGAAACTTTTATTTATAAGAGCAACTCATTTCGGAGCGAGAAGAAATTTGGATTACTTTATTTTATTAGAGCAACTCACTCCGGAGCGAGAAGAAATTCGGATTGTTAATATAGTAGTTATACTATTCTAAATGAAGATTAACAATTGAATGTTCAAAGCAGAATACACGGTGGTTGTACTGAAAGTAATGCAGAAGTGGGCATAACTTTTTTATTAACTGACAGAGGTCGTTCAATTTGGTAGAGTAACTCTTCCTCTACAGTATAACCCTTCTTCTTCATCGCAGGTAAATAATGGATTCCAAGCAGAACCAACGTGTCGTCACTGAGTTCTTGACGAAGGAAGGGTGCAGGCTGTCCTACATCCACAGAAGGCTACAGAAGGTTTACGGAGATGACACCATTGACAAGAGCAGTGTGCACAGATGGATGAAGAAGTCTAAAGAATGGCAAACCGGCATTGAAGACAAACCACGCAGTGGGAGACCATCATCTGCGACCACTGACACGAATCGTCAACGAGTGGATGAACTGATTCACGCGGAGAGAAGAGTAACAATCCGTGAGCCTGTTGCCCAACTGGACTATGGTCACAATGCCCTAAAGAAGATGGTGGAACACTTAGGGTATCGGAAAGTGTGTGCAAAGCGGGTACCTCGGCAGTTGACACCTGATTTGAAGGAAAGAATTGTGGAAGTCTTCTCGGATCTGTTGAAAGCGTTTGAAGCCAATGAAGGCACGAGTTTTTTTTTCTTGTTTTTGATCTGATGACAGGGGATGAAACGTGGACCTATCTTTACGATCCGGAAACGAAGAATTAATCCATGGAATGGCGTAACACCTTTTCACCAAGGCCTAAGAAATTCAAGAGCCAGCCATCAGCATAGAAAGTCAAGGTGACTGGGGGGTTGGCGGGGTGACAGGTGTGTCATTCTCCTTGATTTTCTGGAACGTGGCCGTGCCGTGAACAGCGAGAGCCTAGAGAAGTCATAAGGAGGAAGAAACCGAACAAGAATTGGAAAAGGATTCACATTCACCATGACAATGCGAGACCACACGCATCTTTGTCAACAAATCAGGTGATCAGCAAATTAGACTGGTCGGTGGTTCCCCATCCACCGTACCACTCCGATCTGGCGCCCTCCGACTTCCACCTGTTCGGTCCAATGAAGGACAGTCTCCGGGGTCAAAGATTTGATGACAAAAACGAGGTGAAAGTGGCTGTGAAGAAGTGTGTACAACAGTCCACACCTGAATTTTTTTCAAAGAGGATTCGAGAGTTTATAACGAAGTGAATTTCTCCGTCATTTCTATCCACGCCAGGATTTGAACCCGGATCCCCTCATTCCGGAATAAGTCACTCTACCAATTGAGCTACGCGGACGTTTTATTCTGATTCCTATCTGCCTTTATGTCGTGTGCGTCCTTCTGGCAGGTACGTCACATCTCCTGGTACGTTACATCATCTCCCCCTTATTTTTTTTTTTTTTTTCGAAGTGCTGGAGAAGGGATTCTCTTATTTTTCCTATCTCGCGGTGTGGAAATAACATCACACCATTGCGAGATTTTGAACGGTCGGGTCATCCGGATAGTTCGGGCGCCATTATAACGAAGGGAATTTCTCCGTCATTTCTGTCCGCGCCAGGATTCGAACCCGGATCCCCTCATTCCGGAATAAGTCACTCTACCAATTGAGCTACACGGACGTTTTATTCTGATTCCTATCTGCCTTTATGTCGTGTGCGTCCTTCTGGCAGGTACGTCACATCTCCTGGTACGTTACAAGTTCAGTTCAACGGTGGCGCAAATGCGTCGCTTGTGATGGAGACTATGTTGAGTAGTAGCTTCGTATAGAGAAAGAGTTACTCTATCAGCATGCGCAATTCGAACGATATCTGCCAATTAAAGAACAAGTCACGCCCACTTTTGCTTTACTTTAGGGTACAGCCCTCGTACACGTGCAATGAACACTTTGGAAAAAACTAATATTAGAACAATTATCACTACTACAAGGGTCTAATTCGGGTTTGAAACAATATTCTAATGCTGTTACGTAATGACCTGATTGAGAGGACAAAGCCTGATTTAGAAAAGCGTGCTTGATAAAATTTCTGAATCTGAACGAAAATGATTAATTTTAAGAAGTTGTCTCCTTGCCAAAATTGAAATTTTGATCCGTTATTACCATATGGGTAATAAACCGAACAAATTACTTCCATAATTTGAAGAATCCTACATCCGAATGCTGAATAATACCAGTACAACGTTCATGGATGAGATAACTTTCAATAATTTTGCCTTGAAGGAGTGTTCTGTGAATCAGCTAGCAGAAAGACATTAACTTCGATCATTTTGACGGCCAGGATACTTGGTTCATATTTTCTTGATTTTCACCGATTTTTTTGTATTAGCTAATCATCATTATTTCTTTGTTTGCCATCAGAAATAATCATCCTGTAATCTAATTTAAGCATTTAAATCATGATTTAATGGTGTTAATGGATGTGGCATTTTCATCATTGCTCAATTTTCTGGAAACTTTATTTCCCTAACCTATTGCATTTCCAACGAAATATTTTACATGTGTCCATCACTGGCGATGATGGACATCTCTGCCAAGTTTGGTTGAAATCCGAGTAGCACAAAAAAAGACAATTTTCTTGTTAGACTCGTAAGGAGTCACTGATCCCGAATTTAGGGTCCCTGATTGCGGATAAAGGAACTGTATGACAAAGGACCACCTCTGTAGATCATTCATACAGCCCGTGCCTCATCCGAGGCCCTACTCATGATTTAATGGCGTTGATGAGTTGTTATGAGCCACTCATAGCTAGTGCCACATTCAAGACTCTACTCATGATTTAATGGTGTTCATGCCACGCACACACAGTACTTCATCCGAGGCTCTAGCCAAAACTCTAGTCATTATTTAACGGTGTTCATGAATTGTTATGAGCCACTCATAACTGGTGCCTCATTCAAGACTCTAGTCATGATTTAATAGTGTTGATGAGTTGTTGTGAGGCACACACACACAGTACCTCATCCGAGGCACTAGTCATGATTTAATGGTGTCGATGAGTTGTTCTGAGGCACACACAGCCCGTGCCTCATACGAGACTCTAATCATGATTTAATGGTGTTGATGAGTTACTATGAGTCACTCATAGCTGGTGCCTCATCCAAGATTTCTATTCAGGATTTCATAGTGTTCATGAGTTGTTATGAGGCATACACAATCCATGCCCTATCCGACACTCTAATGATGATTTAATGGTGTTCATGAGTTGTTGTGAGCCACTCATAGCTGGTGTCTCATCCAAGACTCTAGTCGTGATTTAATAGTATTGATGAGTTGTTATGAGGCACACACACAGAGTACTTCATCCGAGGCTCTAGTCATGATTTAATAATGGTGTTAATGAGTTGTTCTGAGGCACACACCGCCCGTGCCTCATCCGAGACTCTAAACATATTTAACGTTGTGGATGAGTTGTTATGAGGCCCACAGCCCGTGTCTCATCCGAGACTCTAGTCATGATTTAATGGTGTTTAAGTGTTGTTATGAGGCACACACAGCTCGTGCCTCATTCGATAATCTAAACATGATTTAATGGTGTTAATGGGTTATGTGGAACACACAGCCCGTGCTTCATCCGAGACTCTAGTCATGATTTAATGGGGTTGATATATTGTCATGAGGCACACGCAGCCAGTGCCTTATCCGGGACTCTAGTCCTAGCCCAGATCGGACGATTACGCAAAATTTCTCTCTTCTGGATACTCGACCACCAGGTCTCTCCGCGCGAGTCAATACATCCACTTGCTAACGATTCGTGTCAGTGGTAACAAATGATGGTCTCCCAGTACGCTGTTTGTCTTCAATGTTGGTTTTCCCTTCTTTAAAGTTCTTCATCCATCTGTGCACATTGCTCTTGTCATAGGTGACACCTCCGTTAACATTCCGTAGCTTTCTGTGGAAGTTTGGCAGACTGCACCCTTCCTTCGTCAAGAACTCAATGACGGCACATTGCTTCTGCTTGGAACCCATTATTTAGCTGCCATGAAGAAGAATAGTTATTATAGAGGAAGGGTTACTCTATCAACATGTGCAATTTAAACGACTTGTGTCAGTTAATTAAAAGTTATGCCCACTTTTGCATTACTTTCGGTACAACCGCAATAACTACCAGTGCCGCTCATGGATCCACAGCCTGCCACTGCTCCAAGCACTTCAAAATATGTGCTCCCTCCCCGTACGGTACTAAGACTCCCAGATAACCCTCCTACCCGCATTTCTTAGCTGCTATTGTCGCCACTGCCTCAGTATATTATCCCTTGTGTGTGTGCACATGGATCAACATACTAAACATTACTGACTGAAATTACTGCTCAATCAAATCTGCCATCGACGCGGATATTCCGTGTTGTCTGCAAGAATTAAGTGCATCTTACTATTCATACCGGAAGAAGAGTTACAATAGAACCAACAGAGGATGTTCAAATTGTTGGTTCTGTTGGTTCAATAGAACCAACAGAGGATGTTCAAACATTTTTTGGAACGATTTTCCAGCAATATAATTAATGTTTAAATAAAAGTATTTCTTTCTTAAATGTTCTATCTGAGAGCCCTTTCTCTGGACTAAGAACGATTTCCCAGGAATATAATTAATGTTTAAATAAAATTATTTCTTTCTTAAACGTTCTATCTGATAGCCCTTCTCTGGACTATGAATAAGTTTCCAAGAATATAATTAATGTTTAAAATAAAAGTATTTCTTTCTTAAATGTTCTATCTGATAGCCCTTTCTCTGGACTATGAACGATTTTCCAGGAATATAATTAATGTTTAAATAAAATTATTTCTTTCTTAAATGTTCTATCTGATAGCCCTTCTCTGGACTATGAATGATTTTCCAAGAATATAATTAATGTTTAAAATAAAAGTATTTCTTTCTTAAATGTTCTATCTGATAGCCCTTTCTCTGGACTATGAACCATTTTCCAGCAATATAATTAATGTTTGAAATAAAATTATTTATTTCTTAAATGTTCTATCTGATAGCCTTTTCTCTGGACTATGAACGATTCTCCAGCAATATAATTAATGTTTGAAATAAAATTATTTATTTCTTAAATTTTCTATCTGATAGCCCTTTCTCTGGGCTATGAACCTACATCTAGATTTCCAAGATAACAGGGCATTTCTTAAAACTGGTAGTGGAATTTTATTCCACTCCTCTTCCACTGCTTTCCGTTGTCCAATCATTGTTTTGAGTCTGCGTTTAGACAGCGCTCTTTTTATCAGTCCGAAAGTACAATAGTACATTGGTGACACATCAGGGGACTTTGAAGGAATATGAGCAAAAGGTATAGACTTGATACCAGTCTGCTTTTTATTTTTTCCAGAAACAGAGTGGTAGATTTAGGTGTATGACTGGAAGCCTTATCCTGATGGAGTTTTACCTTTGACGGCTCTGTGGGTAAAGGCATATTTCCGCTTTAGAAATAAGACTTAAAGCATTGTTTTGGTAATATGTAGAATTGATTTCAACATTCTTTTCAATTTTTCTTAGCTTTAATTTTCCATTATACGAGAAACCAGCAATAATCATGAATCCTTTACCGAAACTTTTTTGGTTTGTTGGAACCAAATTTGTAAGTCTTTTTCTGCTCTTTTGCGATAGTAAATTGACCTTTTTGTTACAGTCGTTTAGGTAGATCCATGCTTCCCCAATAGTCACAACAAATTTTCATCTATGTGCGTCTAAATGATTTTCATAAAGAAGTCTATACCACGTTCTGCGCTCAGTGGCTGTCCGAACAAAAGATGGTGAACACCATGTTTTTTTCTTTCCTTTTTCAGATTCAAATCTTTATTTATTACCTTTATAACGAAGTGAATTTCTTCGTCATTTCTGTCCACGCCAGGATTCGACCCCGGATCCCCTCATTCCGGAATAAGTCACTCTACCAATTGAGCTACGCGGACGTTTTTTTTTTTTATTCTGATTAGTATCTACCTTTATGTCGTGTGCGTCCTTCTGGCAGGTACGTCACATCTCCTGGTACGTTACATCATCTCCCCCTTATTTTTTTTTTTTATTTTTTTTTTCGAAGTGCTGGAGAAGTGATTCTCTTATTTTTCCTATCTCGCGGTGTGGAAATAACATCACACCAATGCGAGATTTTGAACGGTCGGGTCATCCGGATAGTTCGGGCGCCATTATAACGAAGGAAATTTCCCCGTCATTTTTGGTCTACGCCGGGATTCGAACCCGAGGCCTCTTATTCCGGAACAAGTCGCTCTACCAACTGAGCTACGCAGACGTTTTATTCTGATTCCTATCTGCCTTTATGTCGTGTGCGTCCTTCTGGCAGGTACGTCACATCTCCTGGTACGTTACACCTTGCTTACACTTGATACAGATATTTTAAACGACTTAGCGATTGCTCTTTGGGTCGGCGGATTTTCTTTTAAGACCAGAGACCTTACTTTTGAAATAGTCGTCAAAGTACGTACCTTCTTTGGATATTTGTTTGGTGTTCTTTGGATTGATGGATTTTCTTTTAAGACCACAGACCTTGCTTTTGAAATA
Organism: Macrothele yani; assembly: GCA_039090855.1. Taxonomy (NCBI): domain Eukaryota; kingdom Metazoa; phylum Arthropoda; class Arachnida; order Araneae; family Macrothelidae; genus Macrothele; species Macrothele yani. The sequence continues at coordinate 19,417,979 of CM077000.1, read as the reverse complement.
GTCGTCAAAGTACGTAAATTCTTTGGATATTCGCTTGGTGTTCTTTGGGTTGATGGATTGTCTTTTAAGACCACAGACCTTACTTTTGAAATAGTCGTCAAAGTACGTACCTTCTTTGGATATTCGCTTGGTGTTCTTTGGGTTGATGGATTTTCTTTTAAGACCACAGACCTTACTTTTGAAATAGTCGTCAAAGTACGTACCTTCTTTGGATATTCGTTTGGTGTTCTTTGGGTTGATGCATTTTCTTTTAAGATCAGAGACCTTACTTTTGAAATAGTCGTCAAAGTACGTACCTTCTTTGGATATTCGTTTGGTGTTCTTTGGGTTGATGGATTTTCTTTTAAGATCAGAGACCTTACTTTTGAAATAGTCGTCAAAGTACGTACCTTCTTTGGATATTCGTTTGGTGTTCTTTGGGTTGATGGATTTTCTTTTAAGATCAGAGACCTTACTTTTGAAATAGTTGTCAAAGTACGTACCTTCTTTGGATATTCGCTTGGTGTTCTTTGGGTCGGTGGATTTTCTTTTGAGACCAAAGACCTTACTTTTGAAATAGTCGTCAAAGTACGTACCTTCTTCGGATATTTGTTTGGTGTTCTTTGGGTTGATGGATTTTCTTTTAAGATCAGAGACCTTACTTTTGAAATAGTCGTCAAAGTACGTACCTTCTTTGGATATTCGCTTGGTGTTCTTTGGGTCGGTGGATTTTCTTTTGAGACCAAAGACCTTACTTTTGAAATAGTCGTCAAAGTACGTACCTTCTTTGGATATTCGCTTGATGTTCTTTGGGTCGGTGGATTTTCTTTTGAGACCAAAGACCTTACTTTTGAAATAGTCGTCAAAGTACGTACCTTCTTTGGATATTCGCTTGGTGTTCTTTGGGTCGGTGGATTTTCTTTTAAGACCAGAGACCTTACTTTTGAAATAGTCGTCAAAGTACGTACCTTCTTTGGATATTCGTTTGGTGTTTTTTTTCCGTTAAAAGCAATGCTTGACGATTTTCCCTCTCTTATTAATAATATTGCTTACTTTGCATTTAGAAATGCTATTCTAATTCCATGATTTTCATAGTGTTTTTTTATTACAGAATGCAAATATTTCTCTTCCTGAAGAGCAAAAACATAACCTTCTATCCACAGGTTGTTTACGTGCGCCATTTTCTTAGCAGACGATATTTAACTGCAGCAGATGTTTCTTTTGTGTTCATCCAACACGCTGTTGCCACTTTCAATTCTCTTATTTTCTGTAATTTCTTATCAAAAAACATAACCTTCTATCCACAGGTTGTTTACGTGCGCCATTTTCTTAGCAGACGATATTCCACTGCAGCAGATGTTTCTTTCGTGTTCATGTGAAGAATATATCTCATCGTAAAGAGCAAAAACATAACCTTCTATCCACAGCTTGTTTGCGTGCGCCATTTTCTTAGCAGACGATATTTAACTGCAGCAATGTTTCTTTTGTGTTCATCTAACACGCTGTTGCCACTTACAATTCTCTTATTTTCTGTAATTTCCAACGAGATAGAAATACATAGAGTGCTTCTGTGATTGGTTCTCTGCCGAGGCAGCTGAAGCCAACGCGGGGAGAGCCCGCCATCTTTGATGAGGTACAAATTCTGCGTGTGTCAAGGAGTCACCTCGGTTCTTTCAGCTGTTCGGCGATCGTGTTATGCTTCATTACAAATTTAGTGTTACAGTTTCGTGAATAATCACAATTATCAGCACATTGTTGATATTTAAAATGCCATAGTACTGCACAGCTTTTGATTGTAAGAATAAAAGGAACAAGGATTGTGGAACTACATTTCACAAGTAAGCATTTTAAAATAAGGTTGAGCTGTAAATGCTCAGTTAATCAAACACAAAAAATAAAACATCTAATCCGTGTAGCTGGTGATTAAACCAGCAGATAAGCCATTTCAATATCTGTGTTATCTTAAGACTTTTTATTTCTTATATTTTGTAAACAGTCGTACTCAATGTGAAAACTGAATGATGTTTACTCTGGGAAGCTGAGGTTAACTGTGGGTTACCAACTTTGAGGCTTTTTGGGTACAATTTCTACCTATGTAAATGTTTTTTTTTTTTTTCAATATACTGAGGATGTCTTGCAAATGGCATTTGCATATATATTCTAGAATCTGTACAGTGTACATGCAACTTGTCTGACAAGACAACAAATATTTCAAAATCTTAGGAAGCAGCAATTTCTTTTTATGTGATAAAGATCATGTACCCATGGCTAATGCCCATTAGATAGCAAATACTGGTAAAGCAATCAATTTATGGTTACTTAAATTGCAGAAGTAATAATTGTGATTGGTAATATAAATTTATTGCTTGCTGACACCTGTCAGGAAACAATCTAGTATTTTATCTGAAAGCACAGGGTCACCCAGCTTGTGTTCTAGGCATTTGTCTCTGATTAGTGATTATTCTGTAGTATTACTGCAACAAAGTGGGAGTGGGGAGCTTGAAAATTTCTTGACAGAATACTTTTTATTTGTGAATGTGTTAGTACAATGTATGTGGTTTTTGGGTAGCAAAAATACAGGCAATATTGATTTAAAACTGAAAATAGGAAACAGGGAGTACAATGGTACCTCAAAAATGCAAACAACATAAAATATTTATGAAAACTGGCACAAACGATTATGAAATGACAATTGAAAAAAATTATGGAATAATACAAAAGAAAGGGACTAGCAACATTTTGTAATAACTACTTGCATTTGATTTTTGCGTGATAGGTAATGGTTCTTTTTTTTTTTTTTTTTGAAGAATGTAACCTCTGATTCATGATGAATGTACAGTCAGTATGTCCATGTATAAATTGCCAGTTATTCCTTTTGCATCAACCATATATATGAGAGGTTAGTATTGAACAAATATCACTCACGTAAATCAATCTTTCTTTGAATTGAACAAGTTGTGCCTGTATTTCTCTAAAATACAAATCAGACGCACTTGTATTTCCAGTAAGACTGCTGAAGGAACCCACAAAATAACAACACAAAACATAAACATTTGCTCGCCAAACTTTTTGCACATCATGAATGCAAATCAGTAGTTGTTAATTTCTCACTTCATATTAATAAGAGGTTGTGCCCTTAAAATTGAAACAAAAAAAAACTATGTGCAGTACATCTTAACAATTGCCAAAATGTGTCCAAATATCAGGTGAAAACTACAAAATTTCAGCTTTGGGACAACAAAAAACTAGGCTTCTTAAAAAAAAAAAAAGTAAAATATGAAAGTGCAAATAAAAAATATTAAATACTTAATACTGAAACAAAAAAAATACAATTATTTGTCCCATAAAAAAATTTAAGTCCATAATCTGAATTTTTTGGTCACTCAGCCCAGAGCTTGAATAATATCTAAAATAATACATGCCAAGAGAAAATTTACCTGCCCAGATATTAAAAGCAGGATGTGTAGAAAGATTTTTTTTTTATACCAAAAATTATGTCTTTTTAGGTTGAAAAAGTACATAAAACTATTTTTAGCTACTCGGTACTGGTGTTGCTAACTGTAAATACCATTTGGAGCATCATATTGCCCCAATGTCTGTCTATACCTAAGTCACAGGGTAGTTACAGAAGTGATATATACATATATATACATATGACTACAGCATATATTAGGTCACAAAGTTTATTTAAACTGCACTTAAGAATAATTATTTTCAATTATTTTTCTTAAGGATAAGCCTTGGAAGATAGTTAAATAAAACATAGCAAATAAACATATCATCATCATCATCATCATCATTGTCAACCATTATCAATCCACTGCTGGACGAAGGTCTCCCCAAGTTTCCTCCACAACGGTCTGTCTTGTGCCAGTCTCCTCCATGTCACCCCTGCATACTTTCGAATTTCATCCATCCATCTCCCATGTGGTCTTCTTCTGGGTCTTTTCCTGTCCCTTGGAATCCAATCTAAAATTCCGCTGTCCATCGATGATCTGTCCTTCTGGCAGTATGTCCAGCCCATTGCCATTTCAGGAATTTAACTCTGATCATGATGTCTTCCACTCTTGTCATTTTTCGGATCCACGAGTTCCTCTTCTTATCTCTCCTGGTTACACCAAGTATGCACCTGTCCATGCTGCTTTGAGTTGGCTGCAGCTTTTGTATGTCTCTTTTAGTTAAGGTCCACGTCTCTGCACCATACGTAAGCACTGGAAGGATGCATTGATCAAACACTTTTTTTAAGACATAATGGCATATTGCTCTTGAAAATTATGCTGTTTCTTCCAAAAGCTCTCCAGGCAAGTTTTGTACGCCGATTAATTTCTTCATCAATGTGACCCTCACTTGATATCTGCTGTCCAAGATAAACGTACGTATCTGTTATCTCCAGCTTTTCTCCATCAATCGATAAATCTTCATTTCTTGTAAAAGCATTGAACATCACTTTTGTCTTCTGAAAGTTCATTTTTAATCCCACTTCTTTACTGTTGTCAGCAAGTTCCTGGATCATACTCTGCAGCTCTGATGGGCTAGTTGCAAAAATGACTACGTCATCAGCAAAACGAAGGTGTGTTAGATAATCTCCATTAATCTTTATCCCCTTGTTTTTCCAGCTCAGTGACTGAAAAACACCCTCCAATGTGGCATTAAAGAGCTTCGGAGATATGGTGTCACCTTGTCTCACTCCCTTTCCAATTTTTATGTGTGTTGTATTTTCAAACAGCCTAATCTTTGCACTTGCATTTTCATAGATGTTATTAATAATATTAATGTATGCATCTTCAATACCGCAGGTTTTCAGAGCCATTGTAACTGCTGATGTTTTCACCGAATCAAAAATGTAGATACATAAATAAAAAAATTTTCATTCATAAAAAATTGGATTCCAAGGGACAGGAAAAGACCCAGAAGAAGATCACATGGAAGATGGGTGGATGAAATTCGAAAGTATGCGGGAGTGACATGGAGGAGACTGGCACAAGACAGACCGTTGTGGAGGAAACTTGGGGAGACCTTCGTCCAGCAGTGGATTGACAATGGTTGACAATGATGATGATGATGATATATATATATATATGTATACTGTATGTATGACCTTAACTAAAAAAGAAAAGCAGGATATATAGAAATATTTTTCTTTTGATACCAAAAAAAGACATGCAAAGAATGCAGACAACTCAAAGAATATATATACAGAGAGAGATAGAGTGACATCACTGAAATGGCAATGGGCTGGACATGTTGCCAGAAGAACAGACCACCGATGGACGACTGAAATTTTGAACTGGTTTTCGAGGGACAGAAGACTCATGGGAGATGGGTGGATGGAATTCGAAAGCATGCCGGAGTAATATGGAGGAGACAGGCTCAAGACAGACAATTGTGGAAGAAACTTGGAGAGACCTTCATTCAGCAGTGGATTGATAATGCTATATATATATCATCATTGTCAACCATATATATATATATATGGTTGACAATGATTATGCTATATATATATATATATATATATCATCATCATCATCATCATTGTCAACCATTATCAATCCACTGCTGGACGAAGGTCTCCCCAAGTTTCCTCCACAACGGTCTGTCTTGTGCCAGTCTCCTCCATGTCACCCCTGCATACTTTCGAATTTCATCCACCCATCTCCCATGTGGTCTTCTTCTGGGTCTTTTCCTGTCCCTTGGAATCCAATCTAAAATTTCGGCTGTCCATCGATGATCTGTCCTTCTGGCAGTATGTCCAGCCCATTGCCATTTCAGGGATTTAACTCTGATCATGATGTCTTCCACTCTTGTCATTTTTCGGATCCACGAGTTCCTCTTCTTATCTCTCCTGGTTACACCAAGTATGCACCTCTCCATGCTTCTTTGAGTTGTCTGCAGCCTTTGTATGTCTCTTTTAGTTAAGGTCCACGTCTCTGCACCATACGTAAGCACTGGAAGGATGCATTGATCAAACACTTTTCTTTTAAGACACAATGGCATATTGCTCTTGAAAATTATGCTGTTTCTTCCAAAAGCTCTCCAGGCAAGTTTTGTACGCCGATTAATTTCTTCAGCAATGTGACCCTCACTTGATATCTGCTGTCCAAGATAAACGTACGTGTCTGTTATCTCCAGCTTTTCTCCATCAATCGATAAATCTTCATTTCTTGTAAAAGCATTGAACATCACTTTTGTCTTCTGAAAGTTCATTTTTAATCCCACTTCTTTACTCTTGTCAGCAAGTTCCTGGATCATACTCTGCAGCTCTGATGGGGTAGTTGCAAAAATGACTACATCATCAGCAAAACGAAGGTGGGTTAGATAATCTCCATTAATCTTTATCCCTTTGTTTTCCCAGCTCAGCGACTGAAAAACACCCTCCAATGTGGCATTAAAGAGCTTCGGAGATATGGTGTCACCTTGTCTCACTCCCTTTCCAATTTTTACGTGTGTTGTATTTTCAAACAGCCTAATCTTTGCACTTGCATTTTCATAGATGTTATTAATAATATTAATGTATGCATCTTCAATACCGCAGGTTTTCAGAGCCATTGTAACTGCTGATGGTTTCACCGAATCAAAGGCTTTTTCATAATCGATAAAAGCCATGCACAATGGAAGTTCATATTCCCTCGCTCTTTCAATTAGTTCTCTCAGCACGTGGATATGATCTATTGTGCTGTAGCCACTCCTGAATCCAGCTTGTTCTCTCGGTTGAGCCATGTCCAGTGTTACCTTCAAACGGTGTGAAAGAACTTTAGTGAAGATTTTATAAACTACTGATAGGAGGCTGATAGGTCTGTAGTTTCCTAGATCCTCAATGTCACCTTTCTTATGTAGCAGGATCATTGTAGCGGTGTTCCAATCCTCAGGAATCTTTCCTTCATTAAGGCATCGAGTGAAAATTTGGGCGAGTACTGTTTCGATTTCTCCACTTGCTTCTTGTATGATGTCTACAGTAATTCCATCTTCTCCTGGAGCTTTTCCCCGCTTCATGTTCTTGATTGCATGTGCAACTTCTGCTGGAAGGACTGGAGGAACTCTGGTACTGGTATCTTTCATGATGTCTGGAGTGCATGTATCATCCCTTTCATATAATTTGGAGTAGAAATCTTTCACTCTTGTCAAAATTTCGCCTCTATTTCTTGTTACAGAACCATCTTCTTTTCTCAGTGCCATAATCTGTTTTCTTCCCTTACTGAGATGTCCCTTTGCTATCTTTAGGCTTTGGTTGTTTTCAATTGCTTTCCTCACTAGTTCACAGTTGAATTTTCTTACGTCTTCAGTGATACTTTTTCTTACTGTCTTGCATAGCTCTATATATTCCACTTTGGAAGTCACATCTTCTTTAGTTGTCCTCATCTCTCTTCTTTTTTGCATCAACATTTTCGTTTTTCCTGATAATTTGTTTACATGCAACTTGTTCTTAGACCCAGCTAATTTTGTTGCTGTTTCCATAAGAGCTTTGGTTACTTTTCTGTTAACTTCAGCAGATGTCCACTTCTTCTGATGTTAGGCCTTCTAAAGCAGAGAACCTGTTCTTCAGTTCCAACTTGAAGGTATTATGGTGTTTTTTAAGGTTGGTTATGTCGATACATTTTGTTTGTCTTATGAGCTTGCCACGTTCAAGTTTAGTGTTGAGGTGCATCTTACATCTCACCAATCTATGGTCACTACCTGTGTTGAACTTGTTTAGCACACTGCAGTCTTCTATGACGAATTTTTTGTTACACATAATAAAATCAATTTCACTTGTCGTCCCATTTGGATGTCTCCAAGTCCATTTCCTGTGTGGCTTTTTCTTGAAGAAGGAGTTCAAGATGAAAAACCCTTCTGCCTCTGCAAACTCAACGAGAGTATTTCCACGCTGGTTTCTGTTGCCGTGACCGAATTTACCTACTGAAGTTTCATTCTGTTGCCGTTGCCCTATTTTTGCATTGAAATCTCCCATAATTATCTTCAAGTGCTGCTTACCTTTATTATTTAGATCACGAATTTCCTCATAAAATTCTTCAATTTCTTCTTCAGGATGACTTGTGGTGGGTGCATAAGTTTGAATAATCTGAGCCTGGTATCTTTTCGAGAGTTGGATAACAAGTCGTGCAGCTCTGTCAGAGGAACTTTCAACTTCTACAACTTTATCCTTCAGTTTCTTGTTTATTATAAATCCAACACCACTAGTTCTGCCAGTATCTGTCCCACGATAGTAGAAGAGATGTCCACTTTTCAGTTCGATGAGATCTTCTCCTTTTCTCCTTACCTCACTTAGCCCCACGATGTCCCACTTGATCCTTTGTAGTTCCTCTTCCAATTCAAGAAGCCTTGAATCAGAAGATAGGGAGCGTCCATTGTACGTTGCCAAGGTCAGCATCAGATGGCAGCCTAGTCCGGTCCTCCGGGGATTCTTAGCACCCTCTGCCTTCATGTCGCACTGGCCGCTGCCTTGGCCAGGTACATTCCAGCTGCCGGAGACTGAGGGCCAAGATTTAAGTTGTGGAATCATTTTGGAGGGGTTTGGCCATAACTCACCACGCTGGCCAAGCGGGTTGGTGAGTGTGGGATAGAATTTCCTCTAATCCCGATGGTATAGTTATACCGCTATTGGCGGTCGTCAGAGCCCCTTTAGTGGGAACAGGATGCACCACGAGAAGGCGGGGTTGACATTTGTCAAGGAGAGGCTGTGATGTTACGCATCACCTGACCTTACATCCCTATATATATATATATATATATATATATATATATATATGGTTGACAATGATGATCATTGACAACTATTATCATTGCAATATATGTATACTGTATATAATCAATATATATATCATTATCATCATTGTCAACCATTATCAATCCACTACTGGATGAAGGTCTCCCCAAGTTTCTTCCGCAATCGTATGTCTTGAGCCTATCTCCTCCATGTTACTCCGACATGCTTTAGAATTTCATCCACCCATCTCCCATGGGATCTTCTGGGGTTTTTTCAGTAACACCTAAGCTATGATTTAACTTCGGGGCTCCAGATGTCTTTCCCTGAAGAGTGGTTTGGGGTTCCTGAGTTGTTTTATTCCATGTCATTTTTGTTTAGAACCATGAAAGTGGGTTACTTCTGGTTAATTCTATGTTTATTTCTACTACGTCTGATTCCTGCAGCAAGGTGCAGTGTTGACGTGGTCTAATTACTACATGAGTGTGCTTTTTTACTTCTTTTTACTGATAAATGTATAACATCAACCATTATCAACCCACTGCTGGATGAAAGCTTCCCCAAGTTTCTTCCACAGCTGTCTGTCTTGAGCCTGTCTCCTTCGTGTCACTCCTGCATGATTTCGAATTTCATCCATTCATCTCCCATGGGGTATTCTTCTGGGTCTTATATATACATAGAGAGAGAGAGTGAGAATTATATTGTGTTAAGTATTTAGTGTATGTGCTGGGAGATACCTTTATTATGGTCAAGTTACCACAATTGCCTTGCGTACCCACGAATAAGGCTTACAGATTTGTGTTGTTGAATGTCAAGACTAACAAACAGATTAGAAACATGCCCAGTGCTAAGGACTTTTAATTTTTATTAAATAAAAACCAGGTAAGTAGTAGTTTTCTTCTGATTATATAAGATAGGGGCAGTTGGTAAAAGTATTTTAATATTGGTACCTCTTGGCTGTGTAAACTCATTGTTTGCTTTCGTTTTTCTTCGAACTTTTTTTTTTCATTTAAAACTCTCATAAAATATTTGGCGTCTATGTATTTGTAGTGATAAGCTGTGGGATGATTCAGCATTCTCATGGTGATGACCCACGAATATCTAAAATTTTTACCGAAATTGCGGATTGAGTGCAACTGTATTTTTTATTTTTGTGTTTCTTTTTTTTTCATTTACTCTATTACCGCTGACTTATATTTCTCTGAAAATTTGCTCCAAAAAATTTGTTAAATGTCAAAAAATTACGGCATGAGATTTTATTCAACGACAGCAAGCTGCATCCATTAAAATATCATTTTTTTTAAAAACACTATTGCCGTCAACTAACAATGAAAAGCGTTATTTGATACGTTAAAGTTTTAGTCTCATCCCCTAGGTGTTTATAACAACATTTCTGAGTTATATCCTTATTTAACATCAAACCATATATTACGAAAACTCCCTTGCTTAACACGGAACGGAAATCGTTCTGTACCTCATCAAACATGGCTGCCACTTGTTTCCGGTGGCTTCACCCGTTCCCCGACGTAAGCGCTCTACGTATTTCTCTCTCGTTGGTAATTTCTTATCAAAAGCCCAACCTTCTATCCACAGGTTGTTTACGTGCGCCATTTCCTTAGCAGACGATATTTAATTGCAGCAGATGCTTCGTTCGTGTTCATCTAACACGCTGTTGCCCCTTTCAATTCTTTGAACTTCTTTTATTTTTCTCTAATTTCTTATCAAAAACGTTCTAAAAATGTGTGGATGTCCTCTGTACATGGCACAGACATAATATTATTAAGAATTCACTATGTAAGAAACGCTCTACGTGTATTATTCTAGTTTCAATTTTTGTATTGTTAGAGGCCTGTCAGGTAAGCGCCGTGCAAATGAACGTAACCATTAAGCCATTATTCACGAATATCTCCGGAAGTATTTTACTTCGCTTTCCATCAACATATGACACAGATTACATCTGAACAAGGTAAACGCACTGAGGGTTTTTACAACAAAAATCAACTCACGACGATTCTCAGTAGTGGGACTGGTGAAAGCTGTTAACCTGGTTCCCAAGCACGGGGGAGATTGCCACGAACACTCACCTCCGTTGCCCCAATATCACTGCGCACTTCGCGATGACTCACGCGCAGACACGCGTGCCCTACAGCTTCGAAAAATCTGCATACGCGGCAGTCAGTCTACTCACTCAAAACACAAGAAATTGCTTTCGACTTGAGATTTATGGATGGCAGAAAGATTTATTTTTTACCTGACGTGCCAGACCCTTCGTTGAACAGGAAATTTAATACGGATTCAACGCATAAATCTTACTTTATAAAATACCACCTGCTGCTTTCCGTAACTAAGCCATCTTTCATTCGAGGTGTTGCTATCTCTGACTAAATAATACATGTGCGAGAAATGGGGAAAGGTTCAAGGCGCGAATACCCAGTCAACTAGAACAAACTACGTTATCCTCATCAAAGTTCACCACATGCCATCATGTCAGCCTTCAACATGAGAGCAGCCAGGATCTTTTTTTTGGGGGGGGGGGGGGGGGTAGAGGGATGAGCAGTTATCCCGTAATATTTTTTTTTCAGTTTAATTTGTATCATGGATAAGATACATAATCAAAACACAACGGCCTCTCCATAAAAACTGAGAGTAAAATCACACAAAATGAAGAAATATAGGTGCAGCAAAATATATGTTATTCTTTCTCAAACTATCTTCCCTCGGATGATATGCAACGGTCCCATCGTTCAGTCTACTTTTCAAAGCATGTGGCAAAGGCATTTTGTGGAAGCTGCTTTAGCGACCCCTGAACAGTTTGAATAACGTCTGCATCTGTGTTTATTGTTGAGCCACGGAACTTCTCCTTCATTGTTGGAAACAACCAGAAATCACACGGGGCGAGGTCAGGACTGTAGACATGATTTCAATTCTGCATTTCGTAAGAAACTCTTGCACAGAAGCAGCCACATGTGGGCGGGCGTTATCACGGTGTAGGGTCCACTTGTCCATCAGTTCCGGTCGCTTAATCGATATGTGTCGTCGCAGACGCTTCAAGACTGAAATGTAACACTCAGCATTGACAGTAATTTGTGGAGGAACGGCATGCTGGTACACTAAACCTTTATGCTAAAAAAATTATCATCATCACCTTCCCAGCTGATTCGGTTTGACGGACGTTTTTCGGAAAAGTTGCCTGCTTTACGCACTTCGTGAGGGGGTCGAAGTAGTGGATCCATGTTTCATCGGCAGTTATTACTGTGTTTGGAAAGTTTGGATTCTTTGCAATCATTTGCTTCCACTCACGACACACCTGAACTCTGGCTAACAATTGTTCTCTCGCCAGGAGATGAGGTGCCCATTTGGAACACACACGATTCAGCAGTAATTTGTCGCATAGAATGAGGAATGCCGACGTTTTTGAAATATTAGTTGACGCCGTTATGTCTTCACACGTCATTCGTCTATCTTCTTGCAGGATTGCCCAAACAGCGTTAACAATAAGCTCCGTAACAACACTTTCAGGTCGACCAGGCCTAGGAGTGAGTTCTGCCGACAAACGCCCTGTTTTGAAATCATGGACCATCTAAAAATCGTTGACTCACCCAAACATTTATCTTTGTAAGCTTTTTTTTTCATTAAATCAACTCTTTCTGGAGCCGTTTTACCCAAACGATAGCAAAATTTTGTTGTACAACGCATTTCACTTCTTAACTATGAATCACTCACCTCCATAGCTGTATGGCGAAATGCAGACGCACCTAAAACAACTGCGCAAAAAAAAACTCAGAATCGTCTGCCACGGCTAATAACTCTTGCCATAGATACTTCCTTAATTCAGTTAGCCGTCGGCTTGGTTTTTTTTCTCCCTTCGCAATGTTGCCAACTCAAAGAAAAATGATTCTCATTTTTATGGAACGGTCCTTATAGAACATATTGTGTTTATGCATACTGACTACTGAAAGGGACATACACAGAGTGCCCAAATTATTGTAACCACCTGGTAAGTACGTTGCTCGCCCACCTTTTGCGCTTAATACTGCTTGAATTTGTCTTGGTATGGACTCTATTAAATGTCGGTAAATGGCTTGGGGTATACACTGTGTTGCCACTTTATTATAACCACCTGACAGTTTTAAGCAAATGAGCTACGGCTGCATGCTGTTGCCGCCAGAGGGCGAGGCTGGTATAAAACGGGAAAGCTTAATGCTTGCAACAGTAGTAGAGGTGATTTTGGGGTAACGAGATGGGTATAAAATGCAATTTGACGGACTTTCAACGGGGAATGATTGTAGGAGCTCGGAGTCATGGAGCGAGTATCACCGAAACCGCCGCATTCGTTAAATATTCCAGAGAAGCTGTTGTTAAAGTGTTTAAAGACTGGACTGGCAGCCAAAAAACTGGGTCTCTACGTGCAACGTATGGTCGTCATCGACTAGTGACTGCTCGGGCGGAACGGAGAGTGTCCACACTGGTAACAGACAACAGAAGGGCAACAGTGCAGCAAATTACAGACCATCTGAATCAAGGATCCCCTCAAATGATTTCTGCACGCACTGTTCGCCGCACACTGCATCGGATGGGATATGGCAGCCGAAGGCTTGTTCGAACACCTTTGCTGCATGCAGGTAACTAGAGAAAACGTCTCCAGTTCGCACATGAGCACAAGGATTGGAAACAAATTATGTGTTCCGATGAATCACGTTTTCTGTTGCTCCATGCCGATGGCCGAGTGAGAATTTGGCGGAAACATCACGAAAGCATGGACTCCAAATGCATTGCTACAACCCTTCAAGCTGGTGGAGACAACGTTATGGTTTGGGGAATGTTTCCCTGGCATGCTTTGGGTCCTTTAATTCGTGTCTGACTGACACATCATATCTAAACATCGTTGCGGACCAAGTGCATCCTGTCGTGTGGATGGTTTATCCCAATGGCGATGGCTACTTTCAACAAGATAATGCGTCCTGCCATAGTGCTCGTATTGTACAGGATTGGTTTCAGGAACATGCCGGTGAGTTTACTTTGCTTAGGTGGCCCCCACAATCTACAGATCTCAACCCCATTGAGAATTTATGGGATGAAGTTGGACGAGCCATCAGACAGCTGGATCCACAACCCTGCAATCTCACACTCCTGGAAAGTGCTATTCATCAAGCATAGTCTCAAATTCGACAAACCACTTATCAACATCTCGTGGAGTCCATGCCATGAATATTCGACGCAGTATTAAAGGCAAAATGTGGCCCAACGAAGTACTGAGGGGGTGGTCATAATAAAGTGGCTACTCAGTGTATTAGCCCAAATGTGATGAATTGCACCGTCCAGCTCTTGAATTCCCTTAATACTACGTGAATTCATCTTGGTATGGACTCTATTAAATGCCGGAAAGTGGCTTGGGACATATTAGCCCAAATGCTATGAATTGCACCTTCCAGCTCTTGAAGACCCCTTAATACAGCTTGTATTCGTCTTTGTAGGGACTCAATTAAATGTCGAAAGTGGCTTGGGGTATATTAGCCCAAATGCGATGAATTACACCTTTCAGCTCTTGAAGATTTGATGGTAGCAGATCCAACTGTCTGATGACCGTTTCGACTTCATCGCACAAATGCTTCATTGGATTAAGATCCAGAGACTGAAGAGCCCAATTTAGCATGGAAAAGTCTTCGTGAACCTTCTCAAGCAATTCGCGTACAATGTGAGCACTAATGACATAGAGCATTTGTCCTCCTAGAAGTCTCCATCACCATTGGGATGAACCTAACTGGGTAGACTTGGTCGGCAACGATGTTTAAATACCTTTGGGCGGCCAGCAGTTGCTCCATTCGAATCAATGGGCCCAAACACTCCCATGGAAACATGCACCAGACTGTAATATTGTCTCTGCCAGCCTGAAAAGCAGTGACGATACAAAATACGTCCATGTTTTCGTGATGTCTCCATATCATCAGCTTTTCATCTGCATGGTGTAGTTCAAAACGTGATTCGTCGGACCTCATTTCCCTGTGGTAAAGTACGTGTCATGACGACAAATCTGCAGCGATACATTCCGTCGGTGTAGCTTAGTCGGTTAGAGCAACCCACTCCGAAGAGAAGAGACGTGGGTTCGATCTAAGTGGGAGATGATGTGACGTACTACAGAGGTCCGTCGGTGTAGCTTGGTCGGTTAGAGCAACCCACTTCGAAGAGAAGAAACGTGGGTTCGATCTAAGAGGGAGATGATGTGACATACTACAGAGGTGAAGCACGTGTCTAGATGACAAATCTGCAGCGATACATTCCTTCGGTGTAGCTTAGTCGGTTAGAGCAACCCACTCCGAAGAGAAGGGACGTGGGTTCGATCTAAGAGGGAGATGATGTGACGTACTACAAAGGTGAAGCACGTGTCAAGACAACAAATCTGCAGCGATACATTCCGTCGGTGTAGATTGGTCGGTTAGAGCAACCCACTTCGAAGAGAAGAGACGTGGGTTCGATCTAAGAAGGAGATGATGTGACGTACTACAGAGGTGAAGCCCGTGTCAAGACGACAAATCTGCAGCGATACATTTCGTCGGTGTAGATTGGTCGGTTAGAGCAACCCACTTCGAAGAGAAGAGACGTGGGTTCGATCTAAGAAGGAGATGATGTGACGTACTACAGAGGTGAAGCACGTGTCAAGGCGACAAATCTGCAGCGATACATTCCGTCGGTGTAGATTGGTCGGTTAAAGCAACCCACTTCGAAGAGAAGAGACGTGGGTTCGATCTAAGAAGGAGATGATGTGACGTACTACAGAGGTGAAGCCCGTGTCAAGACGACAAATCTGCAGCGATACATTCCGTCGGTGTAGATTGGTCGGTTAGAGGAACCCACTTCGAAGAGAAGAGACGTGGGTTCGATCTAAGAAGGAGATGATGTGACGTACTACAAAGGTGAAGCACGTGTCAAGACAACAAATCTGCAGCGATACATTCCGTCGGTGTAGATTGGTCGGTTAGAGGAACCCACTTCGAAGAGAAGAGACGTGGGTTCGATCTAAGAAGGAGATGATGTGACGTACTACAGAGGTGAAGCCCGTGTCAAGACGACAAATCTGCAGCGATACATTTCGTCGGTGTAGATTGGTCGGTTAGAGCAACCCACTTCGAAGAGAAGAGACGTGGGTTCGATCTAAGAAGGAGATGATGTGACGTACTACAAAGGTGAAGCACGTGTCAAGACAACAAATCTGCAGCGATACATTCCGTCGGTGTAGATTGGTCGGTTAGAGCAACCCACTTCGAAGAGAAGAGACGTGGGTTCGATCTAAGAAGGAGATGATGTGACGTACTACAGAGGTGAAGCCCGTGTCAAGACGACAAATCTGCAGCGATACATTTCGTCGGTGTAGATTGGTCGGTTAGAGCAACCCACTTCGAAGAGAAGAGACGTGGGTTCGATCTAAGAAGGAGATGATGTGACGTACTACAGAGGTGAAGCACGTGTCAAGGCGACAAATCTGCAGCGATACATTCCGTCGGTGTAGATTGGTCGGTTAAAGCAACCCACTTCGAAGAGAAGAGACGTGGGTTCGATCTAAGAAGGAGATGATGTGACGTAGTACAAAGGTGAAGCACGTGTCAAGACAACAAATCTGCAGCGATACATTCCGTCGGTGTAGATTGGTTGGTTAGAGCAACCCACTTCGAAGAGAAGAGACGTGGGTTCGATCTAAGAAGGAGATTATGTGACGTGCTACAGAGGTGAAGCCCGTGTCAAGACGACAAATCTGCAGCGATACATTTCGTCGGTGTAGATTGGTCGGTTAGAGCAACCCACTTCGAAGAGAAGAGACGTGGGTTCGATCTAAGAAGGAGATGATGTGACGTACTACAGAGGTGAAGCACGTGTCAAGGCGACAAATCTGCAGCGATACATTCCGTCGGTGTAGATTGGTCGGTTAAAGCAACCCACTTCGAAGAGAAGAGACGTGGGTTCGATCTAAGAAGGAGATGATGTGACGTGCTACAGAGGTGAAGCCCGTGTCAAGACGACAAATCTGCAGCGATACATTTCGTCGGTGTAGATTGGTCGGTTAGAGCAACCCACTTCGAAGAGAAGAGACGTGGGTTCGATCTAAGAAGGAGATGATGTGACGTACTACAGAGGTGAAGCACGTGTCAAGGCGACAAATCTGCAGCGATACATTCCGTCGGTGTAGATTGGTCGGTTAAAGCAACCCACTTCGAAGAGAAGAGACGTGGGTTCGATCTAAGAAGGAGATGATGTGACGTAGTACAAAGGTGAAGCACGTGTCAAGACAACAAATCTGCAGCGATACATTCCGTCGGTGTAGATTGGTTGGTTAGAGCAACCCACTTCGAAGAGAAGAGACGTGGGTTCGATCTAAGAAGGAGATGATGTGACGTAGTACAAAGGTGAAGCACGTGTCAAGACAACAAATCTGCAGCGATACATTCCGTCGGTGTAGATTGGTCGGTTAGAGCAACCCACTTCGAAGAGAAGAGACGTGGGTTCGATCTAAGAAGGAGTGATGTGACGTACTACAGAGGTGAAGTGTCAAGACAACAAATCTGCAGCGATACAGTCCGCCGTGTAGCAATATTGAGAGAGAAACGAGGGATGCAGTCGAGGCATGGCGGGACCATGCCATCTTTTTGAAGGCCTGGCTGAGTGAGGCTACTTTTTACCTAACTGAATTGGACTTTTCTAAATTTATGTATTCAATCGTCGCCCATCGAAATCGACATTTTTTTCTTAACCGAGTCTTTTTTCCTTCTTCTCTCTCTCTCTCTCTCTCTCTCTCTCTCTCTCTCTCTCTTTATTTATTTATTTATTTTTCTTCGTGGCTATGCACAAATCCGTAGATCTTTTGTTTACCGAAAACATCTCAGAAATAGTCAGTGAAGTGGGTACCAGAGAGTATATATATAAACAGGGTGCCCACAAAGTCTCTTTATAACTTTGCACATTTAAAGGACCTCAGGTTCGATCCCATTTCGCTCGCAGGCAGGTACGGGCGCTAGATCCACTAAATATCCGCCGTGCGTCGGATGGGCACGTAAAGCCGTCAGACCCCGGGTACTGGCCACCTCGGTAATGAATAAGGGCGTCTTCCTCCCCCTTTCTGCTTCGCTTCCGTGTCACTTTCCAATCGGGCACTCTAGCCCAAATCTCCTAGCTTCCTATTTCTAAGGGTTGTTTAAGACCTGGGGTCAGACACTCCCTTTCTAAAAAATCCTCTACATATGATGATTATCTGACTCATATCGAAGCAAAAAAAAAAAAACCCCTACATAAGATAAAAATCATCCCTCCCCCACACACACCTTCCTGATCATTCAACATAAAAACGAAGAAACCTCCTCAATACACCACGTACTTGAAAAGAACTAGAACAGAAACACTCTTCCAAATTAACTGAAAAACCAATAATTACAAATTAATCCTAAGAATAATAAATTAAAAACGCTATACCACCTACTCTAACGAAACGAAATACAAAAAGACGTTTTCCCCTGATGAGCGGTCCACGGCCTCTGTTCTTCTGTTCTTTTTGTATTTCGTTTTTTTGTTAGAGTAGGTGGTATTGCGTTTTCAATTTATTATTCTTAGGATTAATTTGTAATTATTGGTTTTTCAGTTAATTTGGAAGAGTGTTACTGTTCTAGTTCTTTTCAAGTACGTGGTGTATTGAGGAGGTTTCTTCGTTTTTATGTTGAATGATCAGGAAGGGGTGGGAAGAGGGATGATTTTTATCTTATGTAGGGGGTTTCTTGTTTCGATACGAGTGGTTTTTGCTTATATGCTCTGCCCATTGTTCCGGCAACTTCGCGCGGTTCCCGGAACAGATATGTAGTTAGTTCACCATTGGAAGATTATTTGCTACTTTCTTATTATATATATACAGGGTGATTCATAAAGAAGTATACAGTTTCAACGCACTATAAAACAAGAACAATGTAAGATATTTTATGTTACCTGTAATAGAATTGTAGGGGAATGTTTCAAGTTTTTTTAGAGACAGTCACAGATTTTCTATGTGTGCACCCTTAGTCACATGACACACATCAAGCCGGTAATCCATTTCGGCCCAAACGCGAGGTAAGATATCTGAATCAAGTGCAGTGATAGTGGCTGTGATACGCTGTTTCAGCTCCGCTAGATCAACAGGAAGGTGAGGGTGAATACCTTGTCCTTTACGTACCCCCACAGGAAAAAGTCACAAGGCTTTAAGTCAGGACTTCTGGGTGGCCATTGGGTCAGTGGTATGTTGTAGTCCGCGGCTTGTCCAATCCATCGGTGAGGAAGATGTTCATCGACTGACTAGTCACGTGACACGCCCGCTATCACCTACGTCACTTCCCTCAGTAGCGGGACACAAACTTTTTGAGTACATCTACCTAACGGTTGGCAGTTATGGTCCGTGTCTTCAGCTGTTACTGTTTCACAGCATCTGGAAACTGTATACTTATTTATGAAACACCCTGTATATAGTATATATACACACAGGGTGCATAATAAAGTCCCTTTACCCTGGAATAACTTGCGAACGGAGAGAGGTACATTTATGCAAGTGATATAACGGTATTGTAAAGTGACTACGCTCGATCGAATGTAACCAATAACAGCGCCCCTAGTGGCAAAATGCGGAAGTTAGCCATTGCAAATGGAAAACAAAAAGAGATAGAGCAAAATTTACAATTACAAAGTTGTAGAGCATTAATTAATTGGTACAAAACGACATTTGTTTCACACGGAGAAGATAAATTGTCGCCTGAATACCCTAAAATGTCCGAAATCGATGCGTGACCTTTTGTGTGAACGTTTGAAGGGAACAGGCACAGGTATGAGCAAATACACACAATTTATTGCATAAATTCGTACTTGTGTCAATACAGTTTGATGACGTCAGACAAAACAAAAACAAAAAAGGCAAACTGGCACACAGTGATAAAAAGTTAATGTCGAGTATGTTCGAAGAGTTCGCCATTGACCATTTGTATTCGTGAAAGTAACTCTGCATGCACATTTCTCAGCATGGAAGGTGTCACACTATTGCAAGCATCTGTAACACGACGACGTGGATCCGGCAGACTTGTAGGCGCTGTTGCATTCACCTGATTTTTTACGTAACTCCAGAAATCCAAGCTCGCCATTCTCACACAGCGTACTTAGACCTAAACTTCTGATCAGGGTACATCGTGCTACTGGTTTTTATATCGTATGTACTGTACAACGTCACAATCTGCATTTGCATACGGCTACATTTTCGAAATGTGAGTATGCAGATTCGAATCGTCGCGCATCGATTTCGGACATTTTAGGGTATTCAGACGACAATTTATCATGTCCGTGTAAAACAAATGTCGTTTTGTACTAATTAATTGATGCTATACAACTTTGTAATTGGAAATTTTGCTCTATCTCTTTTCGTTTTCCATTTGCAATGGCTAACTTCTGCATTTCGCCATTGGGGGCGCTGCTATCGGTTCTATTCAATCGGGCGTAGTCGCTTAGCTATATAGTTATCTCACTTGCATAACTGTACCTCTCTGCGTTCGCAAGTTATTATAGGCTAAAGGGACTTTCCTATGCACCCTGTATACGTACATGTAGGCTGTGTTATCGCCGTTTCACGGAAGGCGTCCAATTTGGATGTGGTTAGATTAATAGAAGGACACGTGAGGAGCTAGATAAGTGTTTTCTGTCTAGTTTTTTGCATTGCACTGTTTTTTTAATATAATAGTTTGATTTCAGGTGCACAATTTTTCCTCCCAAGTTTATTTAAACTGTTGGCTAATTTTCTCCTCCGTTTTTCGGGTAGCGTTTTTTAGTTTAAGTGGTCCATTGCGCAAGCCTCGTTTCACACATTTTTAGGTTTATTTGTGCAGCGTTGACTTGCTTTTTTCTTTCCATAATTAGTTTAATATTCTCATTTGGTAGTTTCTTGTAAATAAGCAACTAATTCAAGTCTTCATCCACCTTTAGGAATGTGAATAAGCTTGTAAATACGTATAATTACAGTTCACGTTTAGTTGTAGCAATTTACTTTATACGTAACCGGCAGCTTTTGCTTCTTTGAGCGTTATTTGTTCAATAATTTGCATTGGTCTAGTGTGTGGTAGGGCTTCGGTGTTTTAGTCTCCTGTGGGTAGGTGAGTGGTTTAAAAATTGTCTTTTATGTTAAGTAGTTTTTTCTTATATTAATAAAAATTATTTTTGTTCTTATTCTGGGGACTGTTTTTGAGTGAACAGGAGATCGGGGTGTAACTGGGTCCAAGTTTTGACAGGGTTTCTTCAATAACATTTTTATTTTTTTATTTTTTTTTATTTCATGTTGTTCCTTCCGGGAGTTATTTTTTGCTGTTTCCGGTAGGCTCGTTGCCATATTGTAGCAGACTAAATCACGCAGAAACCCACACTTTCTTTGGTCTCTATAGAGGTAGGATAGGTGTTGTTCGTGTCTGGCCCTTGACAAAGCCATGGAGAACAGCCTAACATAGCTCTATATCCCTCTCTTCTTCTCCCAGTGGACGGTAGCTTTTTGGTCTGGCAAATCAGTATTTACACTTTTCAATGTTTAGGTGGCTTTCAGTATTATTTTTTATTTTTCTTTGATGCAGCCGTTCGCGCTTTAGAATCTCAAAACCGTTTATTTTTACTTTGTTGACTTTGATTTATACACTGAGTGGCCAATTTATTATGACCATCCCCTCAGTACTTCGTTGGGCAGCCTTTTGCCTTTAATACTGTGTCGATTCTTCGTGGCATGGACTCCACGAGATGTTGATAGGTGGTTTATGGAATTTGAGCCCATGCTTGATGAATAGCACTTTCCAGGAGTGTGAGATTGCAGGGTTGTGGATCCAGCTGTCTGATGGCTTGTTCAACTTCATCCCACAAATTCCCAATGGGGTTGAGATCTGCAGATTGTGGGGGCCACCTAAGAAAAGTAAACTCACCGGCATGTTCCTGAAACCAATCCTGTACAATACGAGCACTATGGCAGGACGCTTTATCTTGTTGAAAGTAGCCATTGGGATAAACCATCCACATGACAGGATGCACTTGGTCCGCAACGAGGTTTAGACATGATGTGCCAGTCAGACGTTGATCAACACGAATTAAAGGGCCCAAAGCATGCCAGGAAAACATTCCCCAAACCATAACGTTGCCTCCACCAGCTTGAAGGGTTGTAGCAATGCTTTTGGGGTTCGTGCTTTCGTGCTGTTTCCGCCAAATTCTCACTCGGCCATCGTGCAACTGAAAACGTGATTGATCGGACCACATAATTTGTTTCCAATTATCGACTGTCCAATCCTTGTGCTCCTGTGCGAACTGGAGACGTTTTCTCTTGTTAACTGCAGACAGCAAAGGTGTTCGAACAGGCCTTCGGCTGCCATACCCCACCCGATGCAGTGTACGGCGAACAGTGCATGCAGAGATCATTTGAGGGGATCCTTGATTAAGATGGTCTGTAATTTGCTGCACTGTTGCTCTTCTGTTGTCTGTTACCTGTCTGGACACTCTCGGTTCCGCCCGAGCAGTCACTAGTCGATTCGATGACGACCACACGCTGCACGTAGAGACCCAGTCTTTTGGCTGACAGTCCAGTCTTTAAAACACTTAAACAACAGCTGCTCTGGAACATTTCACGAATGCGGCGGTTTCGGTGATACTCTCTCCATGGCTCCGAGCTCCTACAATCATCCCACGTTGAAAGTCCGTCAAATCGCATTTTTTACCCATCTCGTCACCCAAAAATCACTTCTACTACTGTCGCAAGCACTAAGCCTTCCCTTTTTATACTAGCCTCGCCCTCTGGCGGCAACAGCGTGCAGCCTTAGCTCATTTGCTTAAAACTGTCATGTGGTCATAATAAAGTGGCCACTCAGTGTATATACACTGAAGTTCCAGAAAAACTGCTACAGACGAGCTTATGCAAAATACATAGCAACATCGAAATAAACAGGTGGGTAGTTACACCAGATGATAACGATTCGTGTAAAAATCCGTTTATTTGGC
Source organism: Macrothele yani (assembly GCA_039090855.1). Taxonomy (NCBI): domain Eukaryota; kingdom Metazoa; phylum Arthropoda; class Arachnida; order Araneae; family Macrothelidae; genus Macrothele; species Macrothele yani. Next base: position 19,395,295 of record CM077000.1, on the reverse strand, counting down.
GTAATAAATAGTAAACAGACGTGCGAGCTTTCACCAACAACGGGTGGCTTCTTCAGAAAGAAATAACATCTAAAGAATATACAAGATTACGTCTAAAGAATATACAAGATTTATATTGCATTTAAATCTTGTATATTCTTTAGACGTTATTTCAGCTTGAAGAAGCCACCCGTTGGTGGCGAAAGCTCGCACGCCTGTTTACTATTTATTACGCCAAATAAACGGAATTTCACACGAATCGTTATACATAGCAACGTCACCTATGCGCGTACTCGGTTGCGTCCGCCAGTGCGTATATAAGGCAATAGACATCCTTGCCAGCTGTCAGAGCTGTTTTCGGCATGAGAATAACAAGTAATAACGATTTAAGCGATTTTCAACGCGGTGTCATAGTTGGCGCTCGTAAGATGGGCCATAGTATTTCGGAGGTAGAAACGAAGTTCGTATTTTCACGGACGACCATTGCAAGGGTGCACCGTGACTACAAGAATTCCGGCAAAACCTCCAACCTACGATACCAGTGTGGCCGTAAAGAGACATTGGGTGAACGTGACCACCGTCGGTTGTCAAGAATCGTTTCAAGCGATAGGCGTGCAACACTCTGATAGGTATCATCGGAATTCAATGCTATAGAGCCTCAACAAGCATAAGCGTCCGGACTGTGCAACGTACCCTGCACGATATGGGCTTTGGGAGCCGACGCCCAACTCGAGTCCCCTTGATGGGTGCACGACACAGAGCTATGCGCCTCGCTTGGGCACGGCTGCACCGCCACTGGACACTTGATGACCGGAAACAAGTAGCCTGGTATGACAAGTCGCGTTTCCAACTGTATCGGGCAGATGGAAAGATTCGTGTGTGGCGCAAACCCCATGAAGCCATGGATCCCGCCTGTCAAGAGGGAACTGTACCGGCTGGTGGGGGTTCCGTAATGGTATGGGGTGTGTTTAGCTGGACATCACTGGGGCCCCTGGTACGTCTAGGAATGTCTGTGACAGGCCAACGCTATGTGCGCATCCTTTCTGACGAGGTACACCCGTTCACGTCCTGCATTCATGCTGATGGGTTGGGCCTGTTCCAACAGGAAAACACAAGTGTAGGAACGCCACATTATGGTTAGAGGAGCGTTCATCTGAGTTTGAGGTGTTGCCATTCCCACCCAAGTCCCCAGGTCTGAACGTGATAGAACACATTTGGGATGCCATGCAACGCGCTATCGAACACAGGAATCCGAGACCTCGGAATACACCCGAATTGTAGAACGCTCTGCAGGAAGTATGGTGTGCATTGCCTACATCATATTTCCAGAAGCTAGTGGAGTCCATGCCCTGTCGTATTTCTGCAGTCCTGCGCTCCCGTGGGGGACATACCAAGTATCAGACTGGTGTACCAGTTTTTCTGGCACTTCAGTGTATAAGCGTAAGTTATAACAATAATAATCCACCTCTTTAAGCAGAACCGTAAGTTCTAACCCCCAGAGATGGTTCTGAAGATGGAGATTTATCAAATCCTGTCTCAAGTCACGTGTTAATGTGCCTTTGGGCAATTTCTTCGCGGTGTCGACGAGAGTGAAAATTAGGTCGGCGAGTGGTCCAGCCCATTGACGGCTGACCCCGGCTAGAGGGCATGTGCACTTGTCGATGAACTAGATCATACGTTGCAACATGATCATCGTTTACACTGGTTATTTCTCTCTCGCATTTTTTCCCCCTTTTTATTCATTATATTACCACAGTTCCGTTTTTCTTACTTCGCTTCAAAATATTTAACAATCCTTTGTTTTACTTCATTTCAGCGCAAATGTAGCGAGAACAACCCGAAGAAGTTGATCTCCGGTATACATCACTGACAAAAAAAAAAAAAAGCAAAAAATAACAGACAAACAAGTGAAAGATAATTGGTTAAGCACGCTTGTCTGTAAACCTGTTGCACAGCCACAGCGGAAGGCAAATATCAATGAGAGATGCAATTAGTCGGAAATAATTCCGGGGGTTTTCGGAAAGCCATAAAAAGTTGAAGCATTTTGAGGAAATAAAATTGCAGCTTCTAAAAAGCCAAAACCTCGTTGTTTTTTTAATAACTTCGGTTTTTTTGTTTTGTTTTTTGAAAAAATGAAAAGTGTAAAAGCAAAACTATGAGCGCGCATTTTTATGGGAATAACCTCACAGATTGTGAGAACCCAAACTCCCTTCCTTCCTGTTGAAGATCAGAAGCGCGTTGGGCGAATTATTTCACAGCTTCGGAAAACTAAAACACCTTGTTCCTTCTAATGATCTCGATAGTTTTTCACGTAGGACTAGGTCTAACTCCGCGGAGCCGCCCCGGTGGCGCAGTGGTCTAAGTGATGGCTTCTCATCATTCGTCCAAAAGGGGTCCGGGTTCGAATCCCGGTGAGACATGGATGTTGTGTTTGTCTTACGGCACTGGCTCTCTCCCTTCCCTGGAACCAGTGACCCTAAATTAGGGACGGGCGACTGCTTATAGCCCATTGAGGTGCTCACGGTGGTCGTTAAACCACCAATCAAAAAATATATATACATATTCGTCCGAAGGGGTCCGGGTTCGAATCCCGGTCAGGCATGGATGTTGTGTTTGTCTTACGGCACTGGCTCTCTCCCTTCCCTGGAACCAGTGGCCCTAAATTAGGGACGGGCGACTGCTTATAGCCCATTGAGGTGCTCACGGTGGTCGTTAAACCTCCAATCAAAAAATATATATATATATTCGTCCGAAGGGGGTCCGGGTTCGAATCCCGGTCAGGCATGGATGTTGTGTTTGTCTTACGGCACTGGCTCTCTCCCTTCCCTGGAACCAGTGACCCTAAATTAGGGACGGGCGACTGTTTATAGCCCATTGAGTTGCTCACGGTGGTCGTTAAACCTCCAATAAAAAAAGAAAAAACTCCGCGAATAGTATGGGGCGACTTACGGCCAGCCACCTGTGACAAAAATAGGTCCCAATTGAATTTTTTTTTTATTTTTTTTTTATTTTTGTTGTTACATGCTCTTAGAAGAAAAAAAAAGAAGAGTGGAAAAATATAAAAAATGACTGTTCATAAATGATTAAAATATACTGTAACAGGGAAAGCAAGGGCCATAGCCCTATACTTCCCGTAGAAGAAACAAATGAAACAACAGATAGACACATCAAGTCAGGCAATCAGAAGAAGTTTTGCCAATCCTTTCGTTTTGTTTTTTAATTACTGAAGAAGATAGAGTTTGATTTTTTTTTAAATAAATTAAAATTATTTAAGTTAGTCAGGTTACTTGCTAAAGAATTCCAGTATTGAGGGCCTCTGTAATTTAAAGTACGTTTAACTGATTCCGTTTTTGGAAAAATAGGTTGTAATTGTAGTTTATTCCTTGTTTCATACGTATGTGCATGTGTATTAAGAAATATGGGATCTGAATATAAATTATATTTAATTCGTTTGAACATAATTTTACCAAGATTAAAATAGTATAGTTGAGTAATAGTAAATATTTATTAGGACATACTTTTGTTCTAAAATTTATTAAAGGTCGAGTATTAGGATGTGATTTGAGATCAATTATTCTAATAAATTTATTTTGTAGAATTTGTAATTTATTAATATTGTATTGTGTTGTTTGTCCCCACGATAGTATGCAGTGATTAATATGAGTTTGTAATAATGTGTAATACAATGAAATCAATGTTTTAGATGTTAGATCGATCAGGATATTACTCACTATACCAATGTTTCTAGATAGTTTAATTAAAAGAAAATCGATATGTTTATTCCATTTGAGGTCAAAATTTATTGTAGTTCCCATGTGGTTGAATGAAGGTACTGTATCAATTATTTTATTATTAAAGGATATTTGTGCGTTTGGTGTTAAAGGAGATAGCGCATTAGAAAAAGTCATTGCTTTAGTTTTATTAACATTAATTATTAATTCATTGGAATTTAGCCAGTCAGATACAGTTTGCAACTGTTTATTACATTGTGTTAGTATTTCACCTAAGTTTTTTTTTCTTTTATAAGAACAGCTTATAACGAAGTAAATTTCTCCGTCATTTCTGTCCACGCCAGGATTCGAACCCGGATCCCCCCCCCCTCACTCCGGAATAAGTCACTCTACCAATTGAGCTACGCGGACGTTTTATTCTGATTCCTATCTGCCTTTATGACGTGTGCGTCCTTCTGGCAGCTACGTCACATCTCCTGGTACGTTACATCATCTCCCCCTTATTTTTTTTTATTTTTATTTTTTTTTTTTTTTTTCGAAGTGCTGGAGAAGGGATTCTCTTATTTTTCCTATCTCGCGGTGTGGAAATAACATCACACCATTGCGAGATTTTGAACGGTCGGGTCATCCAGATAGTTCGGGCGCCATTATAACGAAGTAAATTTCTCCGCCATTTCTGTCCACGCCAGGATTCGAACCCGGATCCCCTCACTCCGGAATAAGTCACTCTACCAATTGAGCTACGCGGATGTTTTATTCTGATTCCTATTTGCCTTTATGTCGTGTGCGTCCTTCTGGCAGGTACGTCACATCTCCTGGTACGTTACAAGCTGTATCATCAGCATACAGAAAAAGATCCATATGAGTTGACAGCTGAAATAAATCATTAATGTATATATTAAACAATAAAGGGCCGAGGGCAGAACCCTGAGGTACTCCTGATCTCATAATTTGAAATGAGGGGTGATAATACTAAATTGGTGTATATTGCGAATATTATTATAGCGTTAGAAATACGTGCCGCACACTAATCGTGTTAGCATATTCGCAAACAGCATGGAGTCCAATTCGCGTACTGCGTAATACATGGTGCGCGCGAGGATCCCCTCGCTCCCTGTGCGCGGGGGAGATGATGCAATATTTCTGGGGGTGCCGCGGCGTTTGACTCAGTCTGTCTCGGCAACTGTTAGCGCAACATGACTGTGCGTGGTATAGTTTTAAAGCTCTTGACGAGATGTATTCAAATATACGAAGAACATTTCGCAGTAGTTTGAACTGAACATTTTAAAATGTTACTTGTGAACCAGTGAATACTTTTGACATTATTGCTGTTTATCTGGACAACCCGTGAGTGCAAAAGGACTATGCGTGATATCGTTTTAAAGCTCTCGACGAGATCTATTCAAATATATAAAGAACATATCGCAGTGGTTTAAACTAAAATTTTGAAAAATTATTTTCGTGTGAACGGGTTAACATTTTCGACAATGCCGCGGAATTCGCAGAATGAATGCAAGCAAAAGGGAAGAAAATCAAAACGAGGCAAGAGAAAGTGATGAGGAATGTATGGGGGTATATTACAAATAGGAATCATTATTTACGATTACACAAATGTATTGTTTAAAATGTATTTAGATTGTTCACTTTTTCCACGCTTTGATGAAGGTGCACATACTTTTATATGGTTCGTTAGATTTTTGGTTCCATAATCTTTTATTACAACGTCGACATCTTTCTTTATAATCATACACTTTCCACATTTTGAACAAGCAAGACCAAACAACAGAGAACTATTCACCGGTTCCTTAATGAGACGAAACAATTTCCAGTATTCGCTCTTCCCCTTAGGGTTTTCAACAAGCACGTATTTGTTGGCCTCGACGCCTTTCTCAACCTCCCTAATATTAAATCCATCCATATTAACAAAGAAGGAGTTAATTTCGACATGACATGTCATGGGAACGGGATGTTAGCACATCAATCGAAAACTTCTGAATGCTCAATGTAAAAGATATGATGTGAAAAGTAACTCTTAGCCATACAGTGAATTTCGCACGGAGAGAGTGAATCAGCTGAGAAGCAGGCGAATGGCGTTTGCCTGTATCTTGCTTTGGACAATCGCACTGTAAAAGAACGCAAAAGAAGTATCTTTTTACGATATGGTGTCGGTGTGTCTGACGTCGGTGGGTGGAAATCTTCGTTGCTTTTCTATTTTTTTTTTTTATCGGAGGTTTAAGAACCACCGTGAGCAACTCAATGGGCTATAAGCAGTCGCCCGTCCCTAATTTAGGGTCACTGGTTCCAGGGAAGGGAAAGAGCCAGTGCCGTAAGACAAACACAACATCCATGTCTCACCGGGATTCAAACCCGGACACCTTTCGGACGAATGAAGTCATCGCTTAGACCACTGAGCCACCGGGCCGGCGTCAGTGACTTTTGGGACACTCTGTACTACTTGACATGACGTAGATGCCCATAGCAGAAGGTTCCTGATTATTTTGACCAGTAATCTGTGGGTGGTCACTGGTCAAGATAACTACTTGACGCGATAAACTGTTATACTTTGCACAGGTAGAAATTTAGAAAAAAAAGAGAGAAAAGAAGTGACCACCATAAATTTCTTCAACCTAAAAAATATTTCTAATCTAGGTACTATAGCAACTGCAGTGATAAATAGGGTCAAGAACACTCAGGCCCTCTGTACGTAGAATGTTGCCACCATTTCAAAGCTGAAACACAAAGATTTAGGGAATAAAATTTCATTTAACAACAATAACAGGCAGATGCATCCATAGAAAAAAAATTACAATAACAAGAGAAATCTTCGTACCGTTCCACTTCCGTTTTCGAAATTTTTTTCTCCACTTCCAATCTCAAGTACAAATGTTTTTGTAATTAAATGATGATTAAACAGCGCAGGTAAAACACAGCGAGGGGGAGGGGGAGATGATTACGGAGAAATCTTCGCTGCTTTTAGCATCCTTTGTTGAAAACTTTTGCCTCCATTTTACGAATACGAGGGAAATTTTTGCTCCGTCCAACTTTCGATCCTATCTTAAATGCAAACATTTATCTAATAAAATTATGTTTAACGATCATACAGGGCAGATGGAACATCTTTAAGATTACTGGGCTCCGTCTAACTTCCGTTTTCGGAAATTGTTGCCTCCATTTTGCAACTGAAACACAAAAATTTAAGCAACAAAATGATATTTAACAACAGAACAGGACAATCCTCTCTGGGAACATCGTGAGAAAAAAATTACAAATATGGGAGAAATCTTCATTCCGTCAAATTTCCGTTTTCGGAAATTTTTGAAAGACGGAAAACTTGCGTTCATTATCTGGAGTCAGAAAGGGGATTTAATAGGGTTCTGGGGATATCGTTTTTGTCAGCAGGACCGAAATAAAGGTTGTGAGGATAACGCTTTTGTCTGTAGTACCAAAATAAAAGTTCTACGGATATCGTTTCTGTCTGCAAGACCAAAACAAGAGGTCTGTGAATATGGTTTTTGTCTGCGGGGCCGAAATAAAGGTTGTGAGGATAACGCTTTTGTCTGTAGTACCAAAATAAAAGTTCTACGGATATCGTTTCTGTCTGCAAGACCAAAACAAGAGGTCTGTGAATATGGTTTTTGTCTGCGGGGCCGAAATAAAGGTTGTGAGGATAACGCTTTTGTCTGTAGTACCAAAATAAAAGTTCTACGGATATCGTTTCTGTCTGCAAGACCAAAACAAGAGGTCTGTGAATATGGTTTTTGTCTGCGGGGCCGAAATAAAGGTTGTGAGGATAACGCTTTTGTCTGTAGTACCAAAATAAAAGTTCTACGGATATCGTTTCTGTCTGCAAGACCAAAACAAGAGGTCTGTGAATATGGTTTTTGTCTGCGGGGCCGAAATAAAGGTTGTGAGGATAACGCTTTTGTCTGTAGTACCAAAATAAAAGTTCTACGGATATCGTTTCTGTCTGCAAGACCAAAACAAGAGGTCTGTGAATATGGTTTTTGTCTGCGGGGCCGAAGTAAAGGTTGTGAGGATAACGCTTTTGTCTGTAGTACCAAAATAAAAGTTCTACGGATATCGTTTCTGTCTGCAAGACCAAAACAAGAGGTCTGTGAATATGGTTTTTGTCTGCGGGGCCGAAATAAAGGTTGTGAGGATAACGCTTTTGTCTGTAGTACCAAAATAAAAGTTCTACGGATATCGTTTCTGTCTGCAAGACCAAAACAAGAGGTCTGTGAATATGGTTTTTGTCTGCGGGGCCGAAATAAAGGTTGTGAGGATAACGCTTTTGTCTGTAGTACCAAAATAAAAGTTCTACGGATATCGTTTCTGTCTGCAAGACCAAAACAAGAGGTCTGTGAATATGGTTTTTGTCTGCGGGGCCGAAATAAAGGTTCTGTGAGTATCGCTTTTGTCTGGAAACCCAAAATAAAGATTCTGGGGATATTGTTTTTGTCTGCAAGACAAAAATAAATGTTCTGAGGATATCGTTTTTGTCTGCAGGACTAAAGGGTCTAGGGATATCGTTTTTATCTGCAGGACCAAAATAAAGAATCTGGGGATATCATTTTTACCTGCAGAACCAAAATAAAAGATCTGGGGATATACAGAAGAAACAAAGGTTCTGGGGATATAGTTTTTGTGCGCAGGACCAAAATAAAAGTTCTGGGGATATCGCTTTTGTCTGCAGGACAGAAACAAAGGTTCTGGGGTATCGTTTGCTTGCAGGACCAGAATAAATAATCTGTGGATATCGTTTTTCTCTGCAGGTCCAAAACAAAGGTTCTGTGGATATCAGTTTTGTCTGCAGTACCAAAATAAAGGAATAAAGGTTCTGTGGATATCGTTTTTGTCTGCAGGACCAAAATAAAAGTTCTGGAGAATATCGCTTTTGTCTACAGGACCAAAATAAATCAGCGACATACGGTCGCCCGTCGCCGTGATTCTGCAACTGAGACGTTCTACTGCGGAAACGCATGAGTCAAATCGACAATGGAACAGCGATAAGCACGTGCCGGTGTAATTCAGATGGGAGAACAACTGCTCCGGAGTAGGAAGAAGTAGTTCCGAAACTCACCACCGACAAAAGACTATATGTTATAAAGTTCATAACTTAAGCAACGTTGACCTTTAAGCATTTATACCTTACAGCTTGCAAATGCTACAAACAACCATTAAAACATAAACCTTAATCTCCAAAGCAACTGAAAGCATCATGTGTGACACTCAACATAAAAGTTAATTTAGGAAAGCGGACTAATTTCGAAAGCGGATCCAACTCTAATGATTAACCTGAAAGTAGCGCCTCTGACCACTCTGACACCGGGATGCGGACTGTGAAGTTATTTCATCAAAAGATTTTGAAAAATTTTGGTTATATCCAACAGGCATAACTTTTTTAGGCCGGGAAAACGATAAACATACGTTATTTTTTCATAGGTATGTGTATATTTAAGAGGCCCTCTGAAAAGTAAACGGTCATTATGCTGCAGCGGGTAAATGAAAGTCGCACTAACTCCAATTACTGTACCAGAATTGTCATGCTCACTCGAAAAAAGCGGGCTTTTTTTCTTCTTTTTTTTTTTTTTTTTTTTATAGTTTGGAGAAAGCTAAAGTTTCACTCTGTAATCTCATTCTGAAATCATTACATTGTTACTTAAAATTTATTGCCGTCGTGTCAACCTTACCTTAATTAGTGTCGCAACCTTCACAAAGTGGTGATATCGGCGAATTTGTCAACCACTAATTGCCTCAATTCTTGATTATTTATATTTGTCAGTGTTATCACCTAGCGACCTCCGTAAACATTTCATCTCATGAAACAACAGAACAACATAATTAACGGAACAAAAAGCTGTGGAATTTCGTAATTAACATCTAAATTCATTGATAATCGCTCCCAGTTACCTCAAAATCTAGATTCAGACGTAAATACAAGATTGAGTGTCTTTCTTTGTCAAAAGAAATTAAAAAAAAAAAAAAAAAAAGAAAATGCAAAAGAAGGAACGTTTAAAAAATGAAAATGAAAAGAATAGAAAACGTGGTGGCTTGAAGAGCTGCTCCACTTTTCGAACCTGCTAATCGTGAAGGGGCGTTTCCGGTGACACGTTGTAGTAGAACTCAATTCCCTTGTGGCCCTAGCTGTCATGCTAAGCAACGCCTGTTCAGTTCATCGCTAAATTTACTTCACACACGCATATGTCTGTCAGGAGAAAGCGAATTACAACTTTCGGATTTTCACCAAGCAGGAATTCCTTTGTGATCATTGAATAAACACCTAAGTGAAACAGCATAACATGTTCATCAAAGAATGCCATTTTATGGATTGGTGACAAAGCTTCCTGTAGCCAGGCAAGTCTTGCGTGCTTTCTGTTCGGACACAGAATGTTTGCGCAGCTATACAACACACATGCACAAAATTAAGAATAATTTGAGAAATTAAAGTCTTAACTCTTTTTACTACAAAATTTAGAATATGGAATTAAAAAAGAACTTTTATTATTTTGCCTGTCTGCAGGGCCTGATTTCTGCACGAGCACGCGGTGCACGTGCACATGGCCTCAGAATTTAGGGGGCCTCCAAACTACCTCCAAAAATCAAATATATTTTTAAGTCCCTTCGTGCCAAATTAATGAAAAGAAGACTTCTTTGTTAACAATTATCTGGGACAACACTGAAACGAATCAACAAAGTGAGCACTTTCAATATTTATCTTTCTCTGGCTAACATTAAACAATTGAGCTTTGGAGACCAGATGTAAGTACAGTTTCTTGGAGAACCTATTCTCATTTTTTTTTTTACAAGGCTTTAAAATGATGACTGTGCAATGAACATTTACAAACCATAGAGTTTTACAAAATTTGCGTGCTAACAAGGAATTTCACAACACATGAATGCTGACCATTCTGTGACCAACACCACATGCAAAAATGAAAACTAAAACCACTTTACTGATGGTGACAAAAATTCACAGTGATCATCTGTGAATTTTTGTCACCATCAGTAAAGTGGTTTTAGTTTTCATTTTTGCATGTGGTGTTGGTCACAGAATGGTCAGCATTCATGTGTTGTGAAATTCCTTGTTAGCACGCAAATTTTGTAAAACTCTGGTTTGTAAATGTTCATTGCACAGTCATCATTTTAAAGCCTTGTAAAAAAAAAAAAAAAAATGAGAATAGGTTCTCCAAGAAACTGTACTTACATCTGGTCTCCAAAGCTCAATTGTTTAAAGTGAGCACTTCCCTGCAATCTTCTATGGGCAAATTTTGAAGATGACAATCCGATTTTTGGCGTAAATGTGACAACGATGGTAAGTTAGATAATATCGGAAAACTTAAAAACTTTAATCGTCCTGGAGCGGGACTCGAACCCGCGTCTCCCAGAAAACACCCACACCACCCAGATCGACCAAGTTTCAAGTTTCCGATCAATTTGAATAAAACCATCACAGGATTCGCTAGTCGAAGCAACCGGCATTCATGTTTAGCGAATCTGGAGGTTAAGAATCTTATCCCGTGTTTGCCCGGAGAAGCAGATAAACCATGAAAGAAATACGGGATTACGCCATATAATACAAATTTTGAAGATGACAATCCGATATTTGGCGTAAATGTGACAAGGATGGTAAGTCAGATAATATCCGAAAAAAATTTTCATCGTCCTGGAGCGGGACTCGAATTCGCGTCTCCCAGAAAACGCCCGGGTATGCTAACCACTACACCACCCAGATCGACCAAGTTTATACCCGGCCGTTTTCTGGGAGACGCGGGTTCGATACCCGCTCCAGGACGATGAAAAAAAAATTCAAGTTTTCGGATATTATCTGACTTACCATCCTTGTCACATTTACGCCAAAAATCGGACTGTCATCTTCAAAATTTGTATTATATGGCGTAATCCCGTATTTCTTTTATGGTTCTATGGGCAATTTGTCATTAGTTCTTCCATTATATGAGTCAATTATAGACTTCATCCTGAATTTTGTGAGAAAAAGCTTCGAACTGTTCGAAAAAGAATCCAACCAGTTGCCAGGGTGAAAAATAAATTATGAATCCCCAAGAAGGAAGAAAATTCCAAAGAGCCGACTTTTAGATGATTCATCAACTCTAGATGTTGTTTTTAATAATCGAGATTTCTTCATCACTCAAACGTTTTACGTAATATGTGATAATCTTGTTTCACAGCTGCAAACCAGAAATAAGTCATATGAGGAATTTTACTCTAGATTTGGATTTGTCTACAAGAATGACCTAAGTGATGTGATGGAGGCAGCTGAATTGTTGCTAAAGCGGTATTCAAATGAACTTGAAGAAGACTTTGCTGAAGAGTTCCTTCAGTTCCGAATGCTGACAAAAAAATTCATTGAGAGCACGGATTCCCTCATTTGCCTTGGAAAGTTGAATTTAGTTCATATTTTTCTCAATGTTGACACATGCCTCAGGATATTTTTAACACTGTTCAAGCAAACTCTCGTTTTCGGTTCTGAAAAGAACTAAGCAAGACTTAGGGCAAGTTTAAAAGAAGAGTCAATTGATGCTTTTGGTATACTGTCCGTTGAAAGTCATGTAACAACAGATTTAAGTTCTAACGATATAATTGATGATTTTGCAGCCACAAAAGTTAGAAAAAAGTCATTTTTTTAATGTCCTGCTGCCAATTCAGCAGTTAAAAATTATCAGGTATTCTTTAAATTGTTTTTTTCATACATTTCTAATGGTTTGTTTAAAAACGGGGTGTGACTTATAATCACGCTCCTATGATAATATGTAGCTATGGTTCGTTTTTTCTTGAGATCTCATATCACGGGTGAAGTCTATATTCGGAGCAATACGGTATGTTATACATGAAAAGCATTTCAGCAAAACATGTAGAATTTGCTAAAAAATATTTTTATTATTAATATTAGTTTTGTGAGAACAATTTTTGTGAATCAATATTCATAATAATGTAGGTTCATTACTACATAAATAAAAATACGAAAAAAGTTCTATTTACACTACTTTATAAAAGGCTGTTGTGATAATTTACATGGACTGCAATAATTTAATCCACAATGTGTGCGGTCGGCTGTAACACTCTGTGAGGGATTACTTCTTACAGCTTAAACTACTATCGGTTCAGGTTCATTATTTCCATTAAATTTATGGTAAACTAGAGGTTTTAAATTATATCACTGGGAGGATGGTTATTTATTACGTAAATGATACTATAAAACAAAAATAGAATTCCAGAGTAATTAATGTTATAGTTGTAAGCTCTGCAGGTGCGGGGAAGTACAAGTGGTGCGAATGCTTGTCTATCACAAGCCACATTGGCTATACTAGCATGTGGGATGTGTTTTAATGTTTTTCACTACTAGAAAAACTGCTTGCAAAAAAAAAAATATATTTGCCAGCAAATATTCTTTTCAACTATTGACTGAAAATTTTAATCGAGGAGGCCCCAGACATAGGATGTGCACAGGGCCTCGACTGACCTAAGTCGGGCCCTGCCTGTCTGTCTGTTGGGCTTCCTGTCTTTACAGATACGTTTTCATTTTAGTTTTTACAAAAAATATGTCTTTCTCCTCGCTAGGGGGTAACATCGGGAGCACAAACTGTTAAAAAAATCTACTTAAAAATGAGAACCTGAAACTTCTCGGGTTTTGTTTTTTTAAGTACAATCGTATCACAAACGAGTACATGATATGCTCAAATATAAGAAACCATACGTACTTACAAATAACTACGTCAATAAATATAAATATAACCTCGTATTACTTCATTTTAGATATTATTGATTTCAAGAGATATTGTTTAATAAATGTGTAAAGTGACACACATAAATAATTAGTACAACAAAGTCACTGATCACAAGTAATTAATTATGCATAAAGTATCTTTGTGTACGTTTTTACATTAACTATATATCTCATAAATTATATATTGTCGCTTCATCACTATATTTGTCATAAAATTGTGCGGTCCATTTGCCCAGCATGTGACAAGAAGTATATCTATTATTCCAGATGTGCCATCAAATAATATACTTCCAGTTGATTCAATGAATATGAGTATGTATGAAGTACACGTATTCCAAATTTGAAATCTGAGCTGCTTGTGGCCTAGTGGTCAGCGTTCGTGACTGCGACGGTGAAGACCTCGGGTTCGATCCCAGGCAGGTACGAACGCTCGAACCACTAAATACCCGCCGTGCGTCGGATGGGAAAGTTAAGCCGTCGGACCCCGGGTACAGGCTCCCCGGTAAGTATATAAGGGCGTCTTCCTCCTCCTTTCTAACACGCTTCCGTGTCACTTTCCTATCGGGCACTCTAGCCCAAATCTTCTAGTTTCCTATTTCTAAGGGTTGTTTAAGACCTGGGGTCAGACACTCCCTTCCTAAAATCCCCTACATATGATCTAATCTGATCTGAAATTTGAAATCGAGCAGCGGGTGGCTTAGTAGTTAGAGATTCAGACTGCTGATGCAGGGTCCCCAGGTTCAAACCTGGCGTTGTGGTGTGAATTTCTAACAATCGGACAAGCACGTTAAATGGGGCGTCGGGGGGCCTAGTGGGCAACGTTCGTGACTGCCACGGAAAGAACCTCAGGTTGGATCCCAGGCAGGTACGAACGCTCGATCCACTAAATATCCGCCGTGCGTCAGATAGGCACGTTAAGCCGTCGGACCCCGGGTACTGTCCCCCGGTAATATATAAGGGCGTCTTCCTCCTCCTTTCTACTTCGCTTCCGTGTTACTTTCCTATCGGGCACTCTAGCCCAAATCTCCTAGCTTCCTATTTCTAAGGGTTGTTTAAGACCCAGACACTCCCTTCCTAAAATCCCCTACATATGATCTGATCTGATCTGAAATTTGAAATCGAGCAGCGGGTGGCTTAGTAGTTAGAGATTCAGACTGCTGATGCAGGGTCCCCAGGTTCAAACCTGGCGTTGTGGTGTGAATTTCTAACAATCGGACAAGCACGTTAAATGGGGCATCGGGGGGCCTAGTGGGCAACGTTCGTGACTGCCACGGAAAGAACCTCAGGTTCGATCCCAGGCAGGTACGAACGCTCGATCCACTAAATATCCGCCGTGCGTCAGATAGGCACGTTAAGCCGTCGGACCCCGGGTACTGTCCCCCCGGTAATAAATAAGGGCGTCTTCCTCCTCCTTTCTACTTCGCTTCCGTGTTACTTTCCTATCGGGCACTCTAGCCCAGATCTCCCAGCTTCCTATTTCTAAGGGTTGTTTAAGACCTGGGGTCAGACACTGCCTTCCTAGAATCCTCTTCATATGATCTGATCTGATCTGAAATTTGAAATCGAGCAACTAACTTGTCCGAATCGCTACATTCATTTTTAAGTACATATATTTGAAATATATGTACTCAAAAATGAGTACATATATTTCAAATTAGAAATACTAGATATACTCACAAATGATTCCCTGTATGTACTCAAAAATGAGTACGTGTCTCTTTCAAAAATGAGACAAAAGTACTCGGAGCTATATTATAAGCCCAGAATGTACTCAAAAACGAGTACATTTTCCTTATTTCTAAGTACCAATTTTTAACAGTGCGGATGCAACGAAAACTTTGAACGCTCTTATCTTCAAAACTAATAACCGTACAGTAATAAATAATACATCATTATATAGTTTATAGAGTCTCATTTATAACAAAAGAAGTTTCAACCATCCACCTCTTAACCCTTCGATGCAGTAGTGTTAGAAAGAAAAGTCAAATTTCGCATGCTTTTGTTTCGCCTCACGCCGTTTTAAGGTTGATAACTAGTGAATAGTTAATGATACCGATGACCTGAAGGGCCACAGTAGCAACTGTGCCGCAACCTACAGCGTAGGGCTACGTCAACTGTTCGCTGAATACAGGGTGATTCATAAAGAAGTGTACGGTTTCCAGATGCTGTAAAACAGTAACAGTTGAAGACACGGACCACAACTGCGAACCGTTAGGTAGATGTACTCAAAAAGTTTGTGTCCCGCCACTAAGGGAAGTGACGTAGGCGATAGCGCGCGTGTCATGTGACTAGTCAGTCAAAATGGCAGGGGAGAAGACGTTCTGTGTTCTTGAATTGAGCAAAACGGAATCTGTAACTGTTGTGCAACAGCATTTTCGATCGCGATTCGGAAAAGAACCTCCAACCAGCTATCTACGATTGGCATAAAAAATTTGAAACTACGGGATGTTTGTGCAAACTTAAAAGTCCTGGACGACCGCGTGTATCGTAAGAAGTCGTCGATAGTGTTTGCACCGCCATTCAACAAAGCCCGGGAAAATCAACGCAGAGGGTGAGTCGTGAAGTGCGGATTTCACAGCCCACTGTCTGGAGAATTTTGAGAAAGAAGCTGAAAATGATTCCATACAAAGTGCAGATGTTGCAAAATAAACACCTTCCTCACCGATGGATTGGACGAGATGCGGACTACAACATGCCACTGACCCAATGGCCACCCAGAAGTCCTGACTTAACACCTTGTGACTTTTTTTTTGGGGGGAGGGTACGTAAAGGACAAGATATCGCCCCTCCCCTTCCTGTTGATATAGCGGAGCTGAAACAGCGTATCACAGCCACTATCACTGCACTTGATTCAGATATCTTACCTCGCGTTTGGGCGGAAATGGATTACCGGTTCGATGTGTGTCGTGTGACTAAGGGTGCACACAAAGAACATCTGTGACTGTCTCTAAAAAAAACTTGAAACATTCCCCTACAATTCTGTTACAGGTAACATAAAATATCTTACATTGTTCTTATTTTATAGTGTGTTTAAACTGTATACTTTTTCATGAATCACCCTGTACTTTAAGGACGTAGAACTAGTGAGATAGTACCATGAAATAATAACAGTTGACGTAGTTCTGCGTTGTAAGTTGCGGTACAGTTGCTACTGTGTCCCTTAGATTGTTTCTTTGTTTCGAACCCTATAACGTAATTGTCTTTCCGCTGTAACTGTAGAACTTAGTCCGTAACGTCAGTGATTACGCTATGTGTACTAAAGTCAATGTAATATTAGAAGATTGGCATTCAAGAAAAAGGTCAATACTTCTATTTACAAGTAAGTTTATTCTGCTTGCGTGATGTTTACTCCAGTGGCGGCTCGTGGTTTGGTAAGCAGGTAGGGCACATAACAAACAAGTACTTGGTATGCGTTCAAACACATTGAAATTACGTATTACACACCACCACACTTACTGAAATAATATACTTAGATATTAAAAAAAAGAAAAAACAAAAAAAAACGGAAAGAAGCCTGCTTGTAAACATTGCAGTGTACAAACAGAAAGTATTTTCTGTTTGTAATCAGAAACACTCCTTTGTTATGAAACAAAAACATTACCGTCTCAAATTTATCTGGAAAAAAAACAGGAAATTTTCTCGACAACATTAGTAACAAAGAGAAGTTTCTGTTTAAAAACATAAAAGCAGAAAGCGCTTTTTCTGTTTACAAACAGGCAGCTTTTTTTTTTTTTTTTTGCGATATATATTTTATAATTTTGCTATACAAACATGCAGCACAGGAGGGCAGTTAAAGTACACGAAAAGCAAAAAGTATTGAAACAGAAGCTGCTCCTGATATCCTAAATGCACAAATTAGTAAGCTTTGTAAGCGAAGTCCATTCTTCGTCCTTTTCGCTGCGAAAATTTATCAATGACCTTGTTGTTAAAGTCAGGAATATCCATAATAAAGTCTCTTTCTATAGATAACATGGCAAGAGAAGATAGTCTGTCTTGGAGCATTGTGTTGTACAAGAAAGTTTTTATTCTTTTTAAAGTTGAAAAGCAACGTTCTGCATCAGAAGTTGACATGGGAATAGCAACCATAATTTTAAACAGTAATACACTTTCAGAGAAATTAGTGACAAAATTTGTGTCAATCAAAAATGACAATAATAGAATGGCTTCCGTTACTGTTCTGAATTCATTTCTTCGATAAATTCACTGGAGTTCCGTTTCCAGTTTCTTTCTGTCCAGAAAAGGGTAAGCTTTAATTGTTGATGTCAGATATTCAACAGGAAATTCTTTGTCGTATTCGGGAAATTTGTCTGAAAGAAACAAATTAGTTGCAGATAGATGACCTACGAAGTCAAATCGTTCTTTCGTTTGCATAAGGATGACATCACATAGTTTTTTGGCTTCTCTTATTCTGCTTTCCTGATTAGTTTTATATTTTCTCTTCCGAGTTAGTTGAGTTTCTGATTCTGAGGTCACAGTCTCAATGTTTTCTCTGAGTTGCTCCATGTTCGACTGGAAGCTGTTAATATGACATTTAATATGAGCTGGATCAATTGCCCTTTCTTGAACTTGGTTGTATAGCATATCGACATGAGGCATTATTTGATGGAAAATAGTAAGCCTGAAGATGAAGTCCTCGTCCTTTGATATATGCTTTAAACCACTGGCTTGAGCAATAGTTATAACGAAGTAAATTTCTCCGTCATTTTTGGTCTACGCAGGGAATCGAACCCGAGTCAGCTTATTCCGGAACAAGTCGCTCTACCAACTGAGCTACGCAGACGTTCGTTCTGACTGCAATCTGCCTTTATGTCATGTGCGTCCTGCTGGCAGGTACGTCACATCTCCCCCCGAAAGAGGGCCGGGGGCATGGCCCACGGGTCAGCCGTAACCATGAATCGTTGGAGGCAGCCATCCACTGTATAACGTGCACTTGAGAACTCCCAGTCAATCTGGTGTGTGGAATGCAACATCACACATTTTTTTTTATTTTTCGAAGCGCTGGAGAAGGGATTCTCTTATTTTTCCTATCTCGCGGTGTGGAAATAACATCACACCAATGCGAGATTTTGAACTGTCGGGTCATCCGGATAGTTCAGGCGCCATTATAACGAAGTAAATTTCTCCGTCATTTTTGGTCTACGCAGGGAATCGAACCCGAGTCAGCTTATTCCGGAACAAGTCGCTCTACCAACTGAGCTACGCAGACGTTCGTTCTGACTGCAATCTGCCTTTATGTCATGTGCGTCCTGCTGGCAGGTACGTCACATCTCCCCCCGAAAGAGGGCCGGGGGCATGGCCCACGGGTCAGCCGTGACCATGAATCGTTGGAGGCAGCCATCCACTGTATAACGTGCACTTGAGAACTCCCAGTCAATCTGGTGTGTGGAATGCAACATCACACATTTTTTTTTATTTTTCGAAGCGCTGGAGAAGGGATTCTCTTATTTTTCCTATCTCGCGGTGTGGAAATAACATCACACCAATGCGAGATTTTGAACGGTCGGGTCATCCGGATAGTTCGGGCGCCATTATAACGAAGTAAATTTCTCCGTCATTTTTGGTCTACGCAGGGAATCGAACCCGAGTCAGCTTATTCCGTAACAAGTCGTTCTACCAACTGAGCTACGCAGACGTTTGTTCTGACTGCAATCTGCCTTTATGTCATGTGCGTCCTGCTGGCAGATACGTCACATAGTAAACTGCTGCTTTATATCATCTCTCGTTTCTATTGCTTCCATACATTCGACTAGTTCTTCACGATTCTCATACATAATGATGACTGCTCTGGTATGAAAATTCCACCTAGTGTCTGATTTTCTTGGCAAACGACGACTAACTATTTCATTAAGTATCTCGGTTCTTTGAGGTGATTTGGAGAAAATTGTGCACACTGCTCCCAGATTGGCGAAGAATATACGAACGTTGCGATTTATGGACACAGCATTTGACATTACCAAGTTCAGCTGATGAGCGTGACAATGCACATAAGAAGCAAAAGGGTAGTTTTCCTTGACACGAGTTTGCACTCCTCTTCCTTTCCCACTCATGACCGATGCTCCATCGTAACTCTGAGCAATAAATTTATTTGGGGTGTTCTCCAAATGTTCATCTAGCTCTTCCAGAATACAAGAAGACAATGATGCAGCATCGTGCTTAGAAGGATTTACATAACGCCAAAACCTTTCCACTACCTTGTCGTGAACTATATAGCGGTAAACTAGTACCATTTGAAAAACATTGAAAATGTCCGTCGTTTCATCTGCAACGACAGCCACAAAATCAGAAGCTATTATTTCTTTGGAAATATCTTCGTGCCAGACTCCCAGCATAGAGTCCAGCAGTTCATTCCGAATTGGTTTCGAAGTACCCTTGAATACTGTAGCTTTGTCTAAATGAGTTTTTAAAACATCATTCAACTGCGCGCTAAAATCGACCATATAACGAACAAGTTAAACCGCGCCAGGCATCAAATCCGGGTTCCTTCATTCCGGAGCTGGTCGTTCTCCCGACTGAACTACGCGGACATGCGTCTCACTGCTATCTGCCTTTACCTTTTGTGCGTCCTGCGGTGCAGGCACGTCACATATCCCCCCCCGAAAGAGGGCCGGGGCATGGCCCACGGGTTAGCCGGGGCCTTGTGACGCTGTAGGCAGTCATCCCATGAAGAACGTGCATTTGAGAAATCCCAGACATTTTGATGTGTGGAACGTAACATCACACTGATTTATTTTTTCGAAGTACTGAAGAAGGGAATCTCATTTTTCCTGTCTCGCCGTGTGGAAAGAACATCACATCATTGCGAGAAACTTAACAGTCGGGCCATCCTTGAAGTTCGGGCGCCAATATAACGCACAAGTTTGTCCGCGCCGATCATCGAAACCGGCTCCCCTCACTCCGGAGTAAGTCGCTCTCCTAACTGAGCTACGCGGACATGTGCTCTCACTGCTATCTGTCTTTATCTCATGTACGTTCTGCGGTGCGGGCACGTCACAACCGGTCCACGAAATATGCCAAGATTGGAAGCAGAGTTCGATTCATCATGTCCTCACAGAGCAAGTTCAAACGCACCGCAGCATCTGATATAATTTATGAGAAAAGATAGTACCGCTCTATTTTTTTTTTTTTTTACTTTTTTTTTTGAAGTTGAATCCGCCGCCTGCAACGAAAATCTAGTTGGGACCTTATTTCATTTCATTTATTCATTTTTCAGTTGCCACATATTACAGTTCAAAATACAAACAATACAATCAATAACAAAAAAATGTAACAACCAGGAGGAGGAGGGAAAAGGCCGTAAGGCCTGACATAGCCCTCCCACCCCTAGTACTAAAAAAGAAAAAAAAGGCACAAACAACAAAGAACAATACAAAAGACAAGTCAAAGGCATATTGAATATAACTGAAAGATTAAATAACTACATAAGTGTATATAGATACAGGGTCTATCCATAAGCCGTGAAATCAATTCAGCGACCAGCTCAGGTCAATTTCATACTAATTGAGAGACTTGTTCATAAGGTGGTGTTTGAAATTTTTTTTAAATAGATCAAAATTGTTAATAGATGTTATGCCACAAGGCAAAGAGTTCCAAAGTTTTGTAGCCGAATAATTTATATTCATTTTAATTGTTTCTGTCCGAGGGAAATTAGGTATGAGTGTTGATCGATTCCTGGTTCCATAACTATGAGTACGAATATTTAATGATATTAAGTCATGGTATAAATCATTTTTAATTCTTCTGAACATTATTTTACCAAGATTATAGTCAAATAATTGTTTTATTGTAAGTATATTATATTTATTGGGATTTACTTCTGACCGAAATATAAGATTAGGTATAGAATTATTAAGAGTTTTGAGGTCTATTAATCTTATGTATCTATTTTGTAATACCTGTATTTTTTAAAGTTATATTGTGTTGTTTGCCCACGTGCCAGTATACAGTAATTTATATACGTTTGTATTAGTGTGTAGTATAACAATATCATTATTTTAGGGGACAAATTTATCCTAATCTTACGAACTATCCCAATGTTTATAGATAATGTATTAGTCAGGTTATCAATATGCATATTCCATTTCAAATCACTTCGAATCAATACTCCCAAGTAAGAATGACTATTCAGAAAGTCAATTTTAGCTCCATTCAAGACCACCAAGTCACTCATAGATTGTAATATTTGTAGTTTCGAAATGATGATAGCCTTGGTATTGTTTATATTCCCTCTTCCTAGTATATCAAAATTTATTACGTTATTTTTGTGTGCAAAGACACGTCATGCTTCTGAATTTTGTCCGCTAAATGGCGTAAATCTTTAACACCAATTTTAGCCCATGAAGTTTCACCCATGAACAACAAACACGGGAAGCAAAATACAGCATCTTTTATATCGCAGTTGCATATCCATTCATTCTTATTGCATGTTTCACAGTTAAACTTTCTGATCCGTTCTGCATTTTTATCTTTACAAGTTTGTTGTAATTTAAGATCCGACATGGGCCTGCCCAACCTTTTAATTTCGAGTTTCTGCTGCAATGAATGAGAGGCAAACGAATGTTTCAGTAAATAATCAACAGTATTAATGTTTAAAAAGAGAACATTGCAACACTTTATATTCATTAAAATGCATAAATAAACACTTATCACTTTATCCTGTAAGTTATAAGCAAAATGAAACTGCAGACCACAGCCTCAAAAATCTCGACAGAAAAGAAACGTAAAACGGAGTGGAGGGATGCTTCCCTACTTGTTTGTTTTACCGAGGAGGCGACGACAGTCACGACACAAGAACGCGTGGGCCAGTTTTCCAAGTGCTCCAATGCTCTCCTTTTTGCTTTGGGAAAGGGCTTCAATAGATCTATAACGCGCATGCGCAAGCACCTTTTGAGCTGAAGAAAGAAAATTGTGCCCACATAGCTGAAGCGAGTGATGGCGATTCTGAACGTACAGCTGCTTGGCGTGAATTTCGCTCTGGCGTTAAATTCGCAGCTATTAGGTGTGCAACTTAATTCTCGGCCAAAGGCACGACACGTTGACAGCAAATTATAGCAAATCGAAAACGTACCTAATCAGGGGAATAATCCCCGTCGTGTTGGATGCATTAGAGCCATCGGTCATGGAGCTGCCGAATGCCACTGCGGAAAAAAGAACGGCTGTTTCGAGTTGATAAAGTCATCAATGCTTGTGTGGACCTTCTCGACAGAAGTGAAGTGCGTATCACTCATGTGATGTTGCAGGGAGTGAATGAGGTGATAATCCGACGGGGCGAAGTCTGGAGAATACGCCGGGTGGAACAAAATCTCCCATCCCAGATCGGGGATCGTGTTTAAGGTCGTTTTGCGGTGTGAGGACGCGCGTTATCCTGAAGCAACAGTACCGACCTTCTGCCATTGCTGAAGTATGGCCTTTTCGCCTCCATTGCGTCACTCGCACGAATGAGTTGCTGACAATAACGCTCAGCATTGACCGTTTCACCAGGTTTGAGCAACTCATAGTGTGCGACACCGCGCTGATCCCACCATATGCACAGCAACAACTTCCTGGCATGGATATTCGGTTTGGCGGTACTGGTGGTAGGCTGACCTAGATAAACCCACGATTTGCGCCGCTTAGGATTATCGTAGAGGATCCACTTCTCATCACAGGTCAAAATCTTGTGGAGGAAATCCTTCTTCTTGAATCTGGAGAGCAAGGACACAGCAACATCGTAGCGCCTAGACTTGTTCGCAGCTGTGAGTTGGTGGGGCACCCAACGGGCAACGGCCCTCCTTGCGATTCCGTTCAAGTTTGTGCAGGTGCTTTGCAATGGCTTGCCCCGCTACTCCGAGTTCCTGGGCGAGCTCTGACTGTGCGCGACAGGGATCCGTGTCCAACAGTTGTTCCAGTTCCTCATTGTCAACTTTCTGTGGCTGTCCCGGGCGTTCTGCATCACGGAGATCGAAATTTACCTGCTTAAACCGCTGGAACCACTTCTTACACGTACTGTAGGACACAGCAGCCTCACCCAAAGCAGCACAGATTATTTGTTGGGCTTCCGCGGCACTTTTTTCAGCTGAAACGCGAAGAGGAGGCAGTGCCTAAAATGTCGCTTCTCGAACGACATTGCTTTCACCGTCAACTTTCGTCCCTTCTGTCATTACAGCTGTGAGCGGTTGCGGTTGTCAGTAAAGCTGTTGGATGACGCTGCAATTAGCCATTATCGCACACAGCTATTTGCATTTGCCGACATTCTATGGTCGCTTGCGGTTAGGGGCCGAGAATTAAGTTTCACACCTAATAACTGAATTGAAATTTATTTGGGATCTATTTCTCGATTATTGATTTCACATTTTTTTAAATAAGCGAATATTTCCCTTACGTATTGTGGGTATTAATGAATCAATTATTTCGTGATATCTTATGGGTAGGCCACGTGCTCACCTGCCCCTTAAGACGAGCCGCCACTGAATCCTCCAGATACATATATCCATGAACCATCGGAGGAAGTAATGTAAAATAGTGATTAACGTGAAGAATTAAAAGAGTGACTGATGAAATGGTGCCTTGAGGGAGACCCTGCTCCTGTGGACACAACGCAGAGGAGGGTCGATCCGACGCGCACATGGAACATCGGGTTCTGGAGATAACCAGCAATGAAAGTTGGTAAGTTCCCCCGCAGTCCGTAGTCGTACAGATCACGGAGAATGCCGTGTCTCCACGTCCGATGGTAAGCTCTTTCCATGTCGAAGAACACGGAGACCATGTGCTGACGTCGGACAAATGCCACCCTGATGATAAATGTTTCAAGGCGAAGATGATGATCAGTGGTGGAGCGAAACCGACGGAAACCCCTCTGATGAGATGATAAAATGTGATGAGTTTCCAAATGAAACATCAAACAAAAATTGATGATGCGCTCTAGCACTTTGCAAAAGCAGCTCGTCATAGCGATGGGACGATAGTTCATCGGGTTTGTGGGATCTTTACCAGGTTTGAGAACATTTATGACAATAGCTGTCCGCCAAGAATCGGGAAAGATGTGCTCTTGCCAAATCCTGTTAAACAGAATTAGCAGACAGTCCAGAGATGATGGAGAGAGGTGCTTCAGCATGTCGTAGTGGTTGTTATCCGGTCTGACAGATGTTCGGCCAGACCGATTGAAAGCAATCTTCAGTTCCACTGCAGTCAGCGGACTGTTATAGTCCTCCGAAGAATATTCTTTTCCTCTCAAGCAGCGTCTGAAGTTGCTGGAACGAAGAAGGATAATTTCTGCTGTTAGACACTAAAGAAAATGCAGTGCCAAGACAGCCAGCAATACCTTGAGCGTCAGCAACCGTTCGTCCATCACTCTCGAGGATGGAGATTTCCCCAGATGGCTCTTTTCCCCGAACCTTGCGAGTCCTGTTCCAAACGATCTTAGGGCTGGTAGAGGTGTTGATCTTGGAAACATACTGGATCCAGGACTCATTTATGACGATGACGGACCAGGCGCGCATAAGCCTTGACTTTCTTGTTTGCGTCTGTGAGAAAGCGACGAAACCGAGGCCAAGCCTTATGCTGAGCCTGATGTGTTGCCTTGCAGTCGGAATTCCACCAAGGCTTTGGACAACGTGGAAGATTAGTCGACTTCTGCGGAATGGCGTGTTCTGCCGCTTGCACAATACAGTCCGTTACCGCTGCAACAGCATCACTGATCGTACCTGAGGTCATCATTGTAGGATTAATATTCGCCGAAGCAGTGAATACGTCCCACTTAGCTCGATCTATATCCCATCTACCGGGATGGGTGAGATGGAGGTATCCGTCACCTGCTAGCCGAAGGAAGATTTGAAAGTAATCACTGCCAATGAGACCACCAGACACGCTTCAGGAGCAGTCAGGATATAAGGATACTGAACTCAGAGACAGATCAATGGCTGAGTACGAACGGGTAGGTTCATGGAAGTAGGTTGTTGTCCCCGTGTTATGGAGACAGAGTGACGTGTTGGACAGAAGGGTCTCGACAGTATGGCCCCTGGAGTCTCGGCTGTTATCACCCCACAACGGATTGTGTGCATTAAAGTCACTTAACAGAAAAAAAGGAGACGGCAGCTGATTAACTAAATCCTCCAAGTCGGAAAGATTTACAGTTTCATCTGTTGGTAAGCAGATGGAATAGATTTGATCAGAATGTTCGCAGAAAGTCTTGCTGCCGCCGCTTGCAGAAGCGTACGCATAGGGACTGCAGTGACAGGAACACCATGAGGAACAAGAACGGCCACACTGCAGTACGCGATAAACCCGTCCTCATGGTCTTTACGAAAAAGAGAATATCTGCGCAGCGAAATAGTGTCCGTAGTGCGGAGTTTTGTCACTTGGAGACACACGCACACTAGTGTGTATGAAGACAGCAAGCCCTTCAAATCATCAATCCGTGGTCGGAAGCCTCGGGCATTCCAATGGATAATGGGAGCAATTATGAAAAAGAAAAAGAGAAAAGATGAGGAAAAGTGACAAAAGCTGGGACGCCTAATAGGTTTCAGTGTCCATGATTTCTTCTGGGAGAACTTCAGTGTCCAGACGTGGACGTGATTTGGCTGGTGGTAAAATAGGACGGTGTTTGTTCCTCGAGTTTTTGGGGCGGAACCGCCCGACCCTGATCTTTAGTTACGGGTTTTGGAGAGGAAGTGCCTGGCTTCTGCTTCTGTCATGTCTTCTTTGCAGTACCCGCAGCTTGAGGGGCTGTGGTAGTTGTCTCTGTTGTCTTTTCGGTGACGAGGTGGGTGTCCCTTTGTGAATTTTTCGGCGAGACTTGAGAGCCTATAGTCCAGCAGCAACGATGTCCTCGAAATCCTAGGGACACCGCGCTGGGACGTGAACCTCAGTCTGAACGGCAACAGTTGTCTTCTGGACCACGACTGATGCATATGATCGCCGACCTGGTGTGCCAGGAACGATCTGTCGTCTGGCTTCTGGGTAAGATGTTCAATGGTCTTCAGGCGTCGAATGGCCCGCTCCTCCATCAACTTTGGACATTGCTTAGAAGCAGCAGAGTGGGAACCATCGCAGTTGACGCAGCGTTCAGAAGCCGCTGCACATTCCAGCAAAGGATTATGCTCAGAACCACAGCGCTACACCTAGCCACGTTTCGACACGACTGCTGGGACTGTCCGTAAAGCTGACACTTGAAACACCGCAGAGGATTCGTTATATAGGGGCGAATGTCAAGACGTAAGTACTCTACCTTGATAGAAGTCGGTAGGTTTGGGGTGTCAAAAGTCAAGATGATAGACGGAACAAGTTTCACATCTCGCCGAAAATGAGTCCGTCGAACCCTAATGACATGTTGGTCCCCCTAGTTCCTCAAGCAGCTCTTCATCGCTGCATTCAATTATGTCGCGGAAGGTCACCACGCCGCGAAGGGAATTCAAGTAGCCGTGCGGTGTCAGTAGCGCAGGAATACCTAACAGTGCGGTCGTGGTAAGCAAGGTGGCACTATGTCTGGAATGAGATGTTTCGACAAGAAGATCCCCTGAAGGAAGCTTTTTGACATTGCTCGGAGAGCCAGCAACGGCCTGAAGAGCCTTATTGATCCAGAAGGAGCTCTTGGCACTCAAAGGTTGTGAAGGATCGATAGAATGTAGCAAGAGTAACAGAGCATTACAAGTAGCAGTGACATGTTTCTTGGTGAAACGGGTGGTCCCGTCCTCCAATGGACGCTTCGTTGTCGCACTATGGGAAACATTCTTAGAAGCCATAAAGAAAGAGAGAAGATTCATCAGCCGAATTCCCAGCCCCCCACCGAGCCCCACGCAGGAAAGCCAGAGGTCCGGAAGCCCAGATGGAAGCAGGACACGGCTCTAGGGTTATGCAGCGGATATAGTAAGCTGACAGGGCGGAAATGCACTCAGCGAGAACTGCCACTTTCCGGTGTCATAGTAACACCCCTTTGGCATGCCCACACTATTATCAGACTCTCTCTCTCTCTCTGTCGTACGCAACGACAAACCACTATAGACTCGGTTGAGCCATGTCCAGTGTCACCTTCAAACGGCGTGAAAGAACTTAAGTGAAGATTTCATATACCACTGATAGGGGGCTGATAGGTCTGTAGTTCCTGAGATCCTCAATGTCACCTTTTTTATGTAGCAAGATCATTGTAGCGTTGTACCAATCCTCAGGAACTTCCCTTCATTAAGGCATCGAGTGAAAATTTGAGCGAGTACTGTTTCGATTTCTCCACTTGCTTCTTGTATGATGTCTACAGTAATTCCATCTCCTCCTGGAGCTTTTCCCCGCTTCATGTTCTTGATTGCATGTGCCACTTCTTCTGGGAGGACTGGAAGAACTCTGGTACTGGTACCTTTCATGATGTCTGGAGTACATGTATCATCCCTTTCATATAATTTGGAGTAGAAATCTTTCACTCTTGTCAAAATTTCACCTCTATTTCTTGTTACAGAACCATCTTCTTTTCTCAGTGCCATAATCTGTTTTCTTCCCTTACTGAGATGTCCATTTGCAATCTTTAGGCTCTGGTTGTTTTCAGTTGCTTTCCTCACTAGTTCACAGTTGAATTTCCTTACGTCTTCAGTGATACTTTTTCGTACTGTCTTGCATAGCTCTAAATATTCCACTTTGGAAGTCACATCTTCTTTAGTTGTCCTCATCTCTCTTCTTTTTTGCATCAACATTTTGGTTTTTCCTGATAATTTGTTCACATGCAACTTGTTCTTAGACCCAGCTAATTTTGTTGCTGTTTCTATAAGAGCTTTGGTTACTTTTCTGTTAACTTCAGAAATATCCACTTCTTCCGATGTTAGGCCTCTAAAGCAGAGAATCTGTTCTTCAGTTCCAACTTGAAGGTTTTATTGTGTTTTTTAAGGTTGGTTATGTCAATACATTTTGTTTGTCTTATGAGCTTGCTACGTTCGAGTTTAGTGTTGAGGTGCATCTTACATCTCATCAATCTATGGTCACTACCTGTGTTGAACTTGTTTAGCACACTGCAGTCTTCTACGGCGAATTTTTTGTTACACATAATAAAATCAATTTCACTTGTCCCATTTGGATGTCTCCATGTCCATTTTCTGTGTGGCTTTTTCTTGAAAAAGGAGTTCAAGATGAAAAACCCTTCTGCCTCTGCAAACTCAACGAGAGTATTTCCACGCTGGTTTCTGTTGCCGTGACCGAATTTACCTACTGAAGTTTCATTCTGTTGCCGGTGCCCTATTTTTGCATTGAAATCTCCCATAATTATCTTTAAGTGCTGCTTACCTTTATTATTCAGTTGACGAATTTCCTCATAAAATTCTTCAATTTCTTCTTCAGGATGACTTGTGGTGGGTGCATAAGTTTGAATAATCTGAGCCTGGTATCTTCTCGAGAGTTGGATAACGAGTCGTGCAGCTCTGTCAGAGGAACTTTCAACTTCTACAACTTTATCCTTCAGTTTCTTGTTTATTATAAATCCAACACCACTAGTTCTGCCAGTATCTGTCCCACGATAGTAGAAGAGATGTCCACTTTTCAGTTCAATGAGATCTTCTCCTTTTCTCCTTACCTCCCTTAGCCCCACGATGTCCCACTTGATCCTTTGTAGTTCCTCTTCCAATTCAAGAAGCCTTGAATCAGAAGATAGGGAGCGTCCATTATACGTAGCCAAAGTCAGCATCAGGTGGTAGCCTAGTCCGGTCCTCCGGGGATTCTTAGCACCCTCTGCCTTCATGTCGCACTGGACGCTGCCTTGGCCAGGTACATTCCAGCTGCCGGAGACTGAGGGCCAAGATTTAAGTTGTGGAATCATTTTGGAGGGGTTTGGCCATAACTCACCACGCTGTCCAAGCGGGTTGGTGAGCATGGGATAGCATTTCCTCTAATCCCGATGGTAAAGTTTACCGCTATTGGCGGTCGTCAGAGCCCCTTTAGTGGGAACAGGATGTACCACGAGAAGGCGGGGTTGACATTTGTCAAGGAGAGGCTGTGATGTTACGCATCACCTGACCTTACATTCCTATATATATATATATATTAATTGGAAGTTTAACGACCACCGTGAGTAACTTAATAAGCTATAAGCAGTCCCCTGTCCCTAATTTAGGGTCATTGGTTCCACGGAAGGGACAAAACCAATGCCGTATGATAAACACAACATCCATGCCTCACCGGGATTCGAACCTGGGCCTTTTTTGGACGAATGATCAGGAGTAATCGCTTAGACCACTGAGCCACGGGGCGTCATATCTTATTTTATTTTTGTCAATATCTCTGCTTTTAAGAGTCCGTTTGAAAAACTTCTTTATTTGTTGGAGAGCGTTTCTGGTGCGAAATATTTCTCATATAGTTTCAAATTTGTCAAGTAATGCATAGATTTTCCACTAGGAGCGTAAAGGTAAATTGCATTTCCCCCGATAAATCTGCTTTTAAAACTCCGATTTGAAAACTTCTTCCTGCATCGGATACAGCTCTTGATGGGAAACATTTTGATTATAATTTCTGATTTTTGATTTAAAAAATGGTTTGGCCAGCAAGGGCTTAAGGTTTATTTATGCTTCTGATGTATTTACAGTAAAATCTGAGCTTTCGAAAACTGAATTGAAAAAATTATTTCGTGGACCGAATCCGCTCATTTCATTTACAGTAATATCTGCGGGACTAAAAACCCGATATTAAAATTATTTTTCGGTCAGACACTAATAGCCATGAAAACACTTTCTATGTATTTTCTTCTCAAAATAATGTTAAATTTTGCCGCTAGGGGCGCCAATGTTTAATCTATTTTTCTTAATATCTCTGCTTCTAAGTGTGCGACTTAAATAATTCTTTGCCGCCCCGGTGGCGCAGTGGTCTAAGGCGCTGGCCTCTGATCATTCGTCCGTAAGGGGCCCGGGTTCGAATCCCGGTGAGGCATGGATGTTGTGTTTGTCTTACGGCACTGGCTCTCTCCCTTCCCTGGAACCAGTGACCCTAAATTAGGGACGGGCGACTGCTTATAGCCCATTGAGTTGCTCACGGTGGTCGTTAAACCTCCAATCAAAAAAAAAAAAAAAAAAAAAAAAAAAATAAATAAATAATTCTTTCAATACTGGATACCATTTACCTTGTGGAACACTTCAGGTTAGTATTTGAGGAGTTTTATAGTTCACAGTTCTGTCGCTGGGCGGTGCTTGTATACTTCTGTTGCAGATCTATCTCCGCTTCTAAAAATCCTACGAGAAATTTCTACTGTATGCCATTCGCTACAACAAAGAGGTGACACATCATTATCTTTAAATAATGCACCGATTTCCCGCCAGGGTGCATAAAGGTCAATACGTCGCCCCGGTGGCGCAGTGGTCTAAGCGATGGCATCTGATCATTCGTCCAAAAGGGGTCCGGGTTCGAATCCCGGTGAGGCATGGATGTTGTGTTTGTCTTACGGCAGGGTTTCTCTCCCTTCCCTGGAACCAGTGACCCGAAATTAGGGACGGGCGACTGCTTATAGCCCATTGAGTCGCTCACGGTGGTCGTTAAACCTCCAATCAAAAAAGAAAAAAAGGTCAATACCTTCTTTTCTGTTATCTGGGAGACGTATTTGAAAAGTTCCTTTTCCTCAGCATAGCTTTTCCACGAAGAGTATTTTATTTTTTTTTTTTTTTGAGTGGAGGTTTTACCACCACCGTGAGTAACTCAATGGGTTATATGTTTTACCACCACCGCCTATATTTAACTTTACCGTTATACAAAATTCTTTGGCTATAAGGCGTAGAGTTATGTTATGTTTCCTCCGTTTTGAAAATTTCTTTGCCTCCGTTATGTTCCACATTTCCTTATTTCTGGAACATACTTTTTAGCCACTGGTGGAAGTAAGTAGCTGTTTCTATTTCTGGGTGTTTAATCGAACATCGTTTCCATTATCCACATTTTCTGTCGTGGCAATATATAGATTACTTTTTCGGCCATTAATGCCAATCAAATGTTTATCAAGAATGTTTCACAAATGAGCTTGAATAATGAATATCGCGTTGATTTTCATTAAACACGAAGTCAGCAAACGTCATTTGCAAATCATAAAAACAAAATGTTAAGCAGAAACTTAAATGAACTTATTAGTATCATTTTTTCAGAAGAATTAAATGCTCTAAAACAGAAAGAAATATCGCAAATGAAACGCTAATTGCTATTATGATTTATGTAGCACATGGAACATTGCGAATCGTCTGCGCCAAATCTTTCGCGAACTAAGTTTTACAGAAAAGTTCTGGTCCTCACTGCTACTTTATGTTTCTCCGAACGCACCTGTCAATTGTTTACGAGGGCTACTCACCCATAACCGTCGTAGGTCCATGTCTGTGCCAAATTTGTAAAGCAATCGGCGCGCACTTTAATTTTTAATGGATTTTAGCGGTACTTTGTAAAAGTTATAATCAGTATTCAATTAAATATCAAAATGCAATCTATGCGTGTTAAATTTGTATCAAAGAAAATTAGTAAAGTTAGATGGCGTCCTCGAAGTACCACGTTTGTCACTGGATCATGGGACGATGAGGTAAAAGAGCTTTCAGAAATTTACTTTTATTTAAAATCTATGAAGTTTAGTGAACCGAAATTGCGTTTTAATAAATGCTGGTGTTTTATGACATCCTATTAGTAGGTATAGGAGGTGTACACTCAAATTCGACAGAATAAACAACAACGGTAATGCATAATTTTATAAAAGGTTGTGTGAAGTGTCGTTAAACACAAATAACTACCAAATTAATACAAATATTAAGTGATCTGAAACATTTGCCGTGCCACTGAGCTTATGTAACATGTTCTTTTGTATATCATAAATAACTATTAGAGGCATATAGTAGTTGAACGCATAGGCAGTTGCACTTAACGACAGGTGTATACACGGATCAATGCTTTAGTGGGTTGTTAAGTAGACGTGAAATGTAGGGAAATTTTTAAGAATTTTGATTTCATGATGTCGTTGCTAAAAACTTGTAAGAAAAATAAGATTTCTCAAACCGGATTTGTTTTCAAAACTCATCTTTTTGTTGCCTCATTCTGATGCTGAGGTTGAATGCATTTATTCAGTTGTGAGTAATGTAAATTCATGAAGGAGAAATAAATTGAGTAACAATGCAATGCATGCTATGGCAGTGATTAGGTCTGTCTTCCCAGCCAAGAGGTTGGTCTGTAGCACATTTCAAATTTTCCCATGGAGCACTGTATAGTTCGTCACTCTATGCAAGTTTCAGCATGATGGATGAAATTATTGTCATCTCTGAGGAAGGAAAAACAAAACAATAAAGAAATGGTAAGGGAAACAATATTGCAGGAAATTTCACGCATACTTTATTACATACTAAACTTTAGGAATAGTCTGATTTGTAAGATCTTTCTACTGTAGCATCAGCCTTGTTCACACTAAAAAAAGCAAGCACTCATGTGGTTGCAGTGTTGCCCGATGAAATTTTCAAAAAGCAGTAAATTTCACGAGATTTCATCCCAAAAAATCAGTAGATCAGTAGTTTAGTTTAAAAATCAGCAGATTTTTTTTTTCACTAAGATACACGTTTCGTTATCATAATGGCCTAAAAAAGTTTATTACACACTATTTCCCACATAATTTACTTTCTTAAAAGGCAATCCTTAGCTTTTCTGCTGTGATCTGTAATGCAAAATCTAATGGCATGGGTCGACTGAACTGTAGGACCTGCATGGCGGGTTTTGGACATATGTGTTGTTCTAATCTTATCATCATCACTATCGCAGATGCTGTTCATTCTTTCTACAAGGCCATTTTACATGTTGAAGCTGTGCCATGGCCACCTAGGTGGCGCAGTGGTCTAAGTGATGGCCTCTGATCATTCGTCCGAAAGGGATCTGGGTTTGAATCCCGGTGAGGCATGGATGTTGTGTTTGCCTTGCGGCACTGGCTCTCTCCCTTCCCTGGAACCAGTGACCCTAAATTAGGGACGGGCGACTGCTTATAGCCCATTGAGTATTGCGTTGCTCATGATGGTCATTAAACCCTCAATCAAAAAAAAAAAAAAAGCTGTGCCATGAAGAATTTGAAAGCATACACTTTATGCAGCAACCGACATACGATTTTTGAAGAAAGTCTGTTTCTTTGCTTGTCTTCACTATGTTTATCATAGAAAAATCATTTCTACTGCAGCACTTGAGTGAGTGAAGAATGAAAAATTACAACAATAGTGGGAACGATCTACTTCCGTCACCATTGTGTTGTTTCTCGCACATGCTCATGACCAAAATTAATTATCACGTACATCAGAATGCATTTCAAGATCAGTCGCCTAGGAGGCGCAGTGGTCTAAGCAATGGCTTATGACCATTCATCTGAGATGGGTCTAGATTGTGGGTTCGAATCCTAGTGAGGCATCGACTTGTGTTACACTGGCTCTCTCCCTTCCCTGGAAACAATGGCCCTAAATTCAACATCAATATTTCGATATTAGCGTTCTCATTTTCCGCGAGCATTTGGCCCTAAATTTGGGATGGCAGAGTGCTTGTAACCATCAAGTAACTCACGGTCACAGTGGTTGTTACAGCAAAAAAGGTTCTCCTACCTCTACATCGGGGACCGGAACAGCTTCGTCACTCAAGAAATTCAGCATTGTGGCCTAGCAATTATGGTACTCATGCGTTTGTACACTAACATGATACTAAAGCTGATCAATCATTCCAAACAGATGAGGTCCTGTTACATATTTTTCAAAAAAATTAAAGACATGATGTAAAGGTGCTGTTATATTTCCTATAAATTTTTTAACAGTATCACTAAAAGCTTCCGAAAAATCAGAATTTAATGAAACACAAAAAAATCAGTAGAAATAAGGCGTTTTTCCAAAAAAAGTCACGAAATCACTAAATGCATGAAAAAATCAGTAAATCTACTGGTAAATCAGTAGACCTGGCACCCCTGCGTGGCTGACATTGTTTCTTCAGCTGTTGCCAGTAGAGATTTCCAAATTATTGGAATATTGAAGGGTGTGTCTGAATTGCAAGTTTTTATTGAAGAGAATTTCAATGCTTTCTCTGTAGTGTAATGAAAATTTGTTTGAAATGGGTTCAATCCGTTTGGTACAATCCCAGTTTGTAGAGGCAGAGGTATCTTTAATTGTCAAAAGAGAAAGTGCAGAAGTCAAAAGGCTTTTTATGAAATCTCCTTTATGTTCCAAAATTCTGCAGTTTATTGTACGAAAGGTACTACCAAATATAACATTTTTCACCTGAGGAAGTAGACACAGGGATCTAAAGGATCAATAGGATCTCTGTCTTTAGATATTGATTTGATGGTAGTGGGAGGAGAATTGATTGCATGCTTGTAAACAAAACTTTTGAGAATTTTGACAAGTTTGTAAGAACAAGAATTGTGGTAGGGGACTGAACCAATAAAGGAAAGGGGCAGTTTCTGTAGAGGAGACAGGTGACAGACAAATTGATTCACATCAAACTTTTTGAAAAGTTTTTTGACAATTTCGAGGGGAAACTGATGGTTTGTGGCAATTTCTTGGATGATTTCATATTCTTTTTGTGATGAGTCAGGTTCATTGCAAATGACATTGGTGCGGTGAATGAGTGATTTTAGAGCAGCAAGCTTCTAGGAAAGAGCCGTATGAGAGTAAAACAGGAAGATGTTTGTGGAAGAGGTGGGTTTTCTGTAGATATATGTACAGAGTTTGTTATTGATTCTAGTTATGTGTACATTCAAGAAATAAATACAGTTATTGTTTTCATGATTGAAAGTAAAATTAACGGTGAGGAATTTTCTAGAGTAGAAGAGGTGAGATTGTGCAAGTCTTTTAGGTCATGAGGCCAGATTATAAAGATATTGTCCGTACAACGAATCCAAAGTTTGGGTTGGAAGGGAGAGGGTTTTACAGTGCTATTTTCAATGTTTTCCATGAATATTTCTACAAGAAGAGGGGAAAGAGGTAATCCCATGGATACTCCTTGGAGTTGGCAGTAGAACTGTTTGTTGTAAGTGAAACAATTATTTTCTTTGTGGAATAACTTTTTTACGGGTCTTATAGAGGTTATTTTTCATGAAAGTTGGTTGTCAAATTTTCGAACTAAAGCCTAGTTCGTCATCAGGACTATGTCACTGGAGTAGTTGCTGCCACTCAATTGGAAGAGTCCATCCGCAATTATCGTTAATTGTGGTACTTCTTCTTCTTGCTATTTCGATCCCTTCTTCTAGTTTCCTCTTTACTAAGTTTGACTGGTGGGCGATTATTTTCACTGAGTCCCAATTTATGGAGTGTCCACTTGCTTGTATATGTCTGTCTAGCCCTGTTTTGTTCCCAATATTGCTTGTATATGTCTGTCTAGCCCTGTTTTGTTCCCTTTATTTTGTTATTAAGATCTGGATCTTAATAACAAAATAAAGAAATTCCTACCATCTGGATCTTAATAACAAAATAAAGAAATTCCTACCAGCTTTAAAGCAGAAAGAATTGGACATCCAATTGCAGGAAGGAGTAATTTACTGCATCGACTGTAACTGCGGACTCAGCTATATAGGAGAAACAGGGAGAAGTATTAAGGTCCGAATGAAAGAACACCAAGCAGCTATTAGGAACATTGGGAACAAAACAGGGCTAGACAGACATATACAAGCAAGTGGACACTCCATAAATTGGGACTCAGTGAAAATAATCGCCCACCAGTCAAACTTAGTAAAGAGGAAACTAGCAGAAGGGATCGAAATAGCAAGAAGAAGAAGTACCACAATTAACGATAATTGCGGATGGACTCTTCCAATTGAGTGGCAGCAACTACTCCAGTGACATAGTCCTGATGACGAACTAGGCTTTAGTTCGAAAATTTGACAACAAACTTTCATGAAAAATAACCTCTATAAGACCCGTAAAAAAGTTATTCCACAATCACTATGAATAGAGGAGCCATAAATGCATTTACAACTAAAATTATTTTCTTGTAAGGTGTGAAGACAATCATAAAGGTCTTTAATGAGTACTCCAAGAAAGTCCAGGTTTTCCATCAAGTTTTTTTATGAGGATCATATGCTTCAAAGAAGGGGACAGAAAAGGGAAACAACATTCAAGTGTTAAGTAAAATGTCATGGTTTTCAATGGAGGTGGGAAGTTTTTGTAAAATCTCTGGTGGAATTTATGGACATAGAGTGGTTGGCTGTAAGAAATTTGCATTTTTAAACTAATTTCTTTTCAAGATTGATTGCTGGGGAGTGGGTGTATTTATTCAACCAGAGGTCTAATAGGGAAACCTTTGTGCAATTTGACTTGAAGGAAAAGACAGGGTGGGGAGATAGAAAGGTGGGGCAGAAATATCACCAAGGAATGTTTTAAGGGGTTGTTTTTTAGAGAGAAGAACAGATTTTTCGAGAAAAACTGAACAACCAACTTTATCTGCTTTACATATTGCAAGTTTATGTTTATCTGTGAAATCACGAATGGCTTTGAGCTGAGAAGAAGAATATTTGTAAAACTGGTTGTTTTTTAAATTGTTTAAAATAATAGCAGATTTTGCTCCAAGGAGAGGTTGGCTAATAGGAGAAGAGCAAGAAATACCGCACATGATTTCCTCTGTAAAAGAAAATGTGTGGTAGGTCCATATTTGGAGCAGGTGAAGATTTGGGACTTTTGTTCAAAACATTGGAGATGTTCACAATAGGAACATTGGAGATGTTCACATATTTTGGTTTAAAGTTTAAAGTATCCGACTGTTGACTCGGAGATGAAACTTTGACTAGGGTAAATATATTGTTTATTCTTAAGATGGTTGTATTTGTTGACCAATCTGGCTGTTTCACGATCTGAAGAAGTCTTGACTGATTGATGAATTTTTATCATTAAACTGTTGAAAATAGAAGGATGGCTGCTGAATGCAAGAGATTGGTAGAGATTCTTGCAATTCTTTGGATCCAATAGTGGCACGAATGGCTCATATCGCAACATTAATCAACAAAATACCTGCCCACAGTAAAGAGTTTTTGCATTTGTCATTAAGGCAAGGTTTTCTTAATTGGACGGATTGTGCTATGACTAGCACACACAAGATTCTTCTGCGGATTCGCGGAATTCCGCTTTTTTCATTATCATTTGAATCATCCTTGAGATAGATGCAAAACTGAAGAGAATTTTTGGGGTTATTAGTTGGGAGGAGGGGTTCGTTTCCCATCGGAAACCATATTTCAGATTTCAAAACTTTCGAAAACGGAAGGTAAACGGGGCAAAGATTTTTCCTGTAATAATAATGTCCTTTTCTCGCGATGTTTCTTAAGCCCAGTATTGTTGTTAAATATCATTTTATTCCATAAATATTTGTATTTCAGCTTGTAAGCCTATACACGAGATTCTTCCGCAAAGTCGCGGAATTCCGCTTTTTTCGTCATCATTTGGGCCATTCTTGAGATCAATGCAGAACTGAAGAGAAATTTTTTGGCTGTAGGAAGGGGTCGTTTTCTGTCTGGATACGGTGTCTGGTTTTTCTGAACTTGCGAAAATGGAACTTAAACGCAGTGAAGGCTTTTCCCACAATCGTAATTTCTTTTTACTTACGATGCTGCCTGTGTCCAGTATTGTTAAATATAATTTTAGTGCATAAATGTTTGTATTTCATCATGAAATTGTGGGCAACAATTTCCGAATATGGAAGTTAAGGATGGCGCTTGGCGTGAAGATTTCCGTATAGTGTTTTCAGGGATGAGTTTTATTTCCGTTATCATTTTGGGTATTTTTGTGATCAATGCACAACTGAACGGCATTTTTCTAATTTTTTTTTTTTTGGTTGGAAATCGGGGATTTGTTTGAGGACAGAATTCCGCCCGTCGAAACTTTTGAAAACGGAAGTTAGGTGGAGCGAAGATTTCTCCCGTAATCCCTTTTTTTTTTACGTTTGGCTTTATTCCAAAAATACGGCATTTCAGCTTAAAAATGGAGGGAAAAGTTTCCAAAAACGGAAGTCGGTCGAAGTGAAGATTTCTCGCCGTAATTGTATTTTTTTCTTCCTGCTATGTTCTCAATATCCAGTGTTGTTTTTAAATGTTACTTTCCCCCATGAATGTTTGTACGTAAGCTTCATAACAGAAGTGACGAAGTTTGAAAATTTGTTAGAATCGATGCATGGTGTTCGAAAGTATTCATATTTTGTAGATTACACCATTTAATTAAAGTAGTGAAAGCTTTGATATCATGCATTCATGGTCCTCAGGCTGAAAGTTCTTTTAGCATGATGGCTAAATTATTATCATCTGAGGGAATAAAAGGAAAAGAATAATAAGAAGAAATGGGAAGGGAATGATATCAGCAAAAAGGTGAATTAAGCAAAGATTGCTGTGCAGCTGCAGAGTCAACAAAAGACAAATATATATGTCCATGGAACTTGCTGAGAAGAAAGCAACACAAGAGGAAAATCAAGCTGATGTTCTAGCAATTACAAAAATAAAAAAAAATAATAAAAAGAGGAGAAAAAAGAAACAGTTGTGCTCTAAATATCTACATAAATAAATTAGAGTGAACAACTCCATCTTGCTCATGCCGTGTTATATACACACTTTCTCGTTGCATATTCTGATTTTTTACCCGTTAAAAAGTTCAGCTTTTTTTGTTCCTTTGTCGGTCTCCTGTATGGTAAACGGAGGAGAATTTTCCGAAAACAGAAGTTAGATGGCTCGGAAATTTCCCTGTAATATCTTCAGGCATGAGATTCTTCGGCAAATTCAAAGTATTTCGCTTTTTCCGCCATCATTTGTGCGGTTCTCGAGATCGATAGGAGGGGTCGTTTTCTGTCAAAGGATGGAATTAAGACTTTCGAAATCGGAAGTTAGATGGAGTGAAGATTTCTCCCATAATCGTAATGTTTTTCCTTGCAATATCCTTCTGCTCAGTATTGTTGTTAATTGTAATTTTATTGAATACATATGTGTATTTTAGCTTGAAAATGGAGGGAAAATTTCCAAAAACAGAAGTCAGGCGGAGCGGAGATTTTGCCCGTAATCGTTGTTCCCCCTCTCTGTGAGATGTTTCCTCTATGCTGTGTTGTTAAATGTCAATAATTTTATATTTTGAATAGTGAATAGTTATCAGTTTAATATTTGCATAAATAAATTAACGTTAACATTTTTGTGTTGCTCATGCTATGTTTTATTCACACTGCTTCGCCGCTCATTCTGATTTTGTACGAGGTAAAAAGTTCAGCTTTTTTGTTTCTTCATCTGTCTCACGTACATGCTTTCAGAAGACTGACATCAGATTAAAAAATTCAGCTGGCACTGAAGACTAGAAACTTGAAGTCTTGCTTTCCGGAAGGAAATCCATTCCTGATTTCAATCAGAATGAGAATGGATTTCCTTCCAGAAAGCAAGACTTTAAGTTTCTAGTCTTCATTCAAACAAAGGATTCTTTGATGAAAAACCAAATTATCTGAAGGACTTTTGAAATTATGAAAAAACACAGAATTTTAAACAAATAATTGGAAATGTGTGTCAACTGTCAATCTAAACATACACTGCTGGCCACCCAAAATTAAACACCAAAAAGGACACGAGATAGCAAAGCCAGATCTACTGGACACATAACAACAGATACAAAAATGAAACAATTGAGTTTACAGGCCCGTGCGACTTGCGGAACACGCAGACATCAATAGTTCTTGTGGCCCCCATGGCTGGCAATAATGGCCGCTACATGCCGCGACGTCGAACGAAAGAGGCTTTGGATGTGGGCTTGGGGTATCTCGGTCCAGGCTGCTTCCTCACGTTGCCACAGTTCATAAGGCGTAGCCGCGGGTGATGCTTGCCGGGCCACTCGGTTGCCGATCAGTGACCAGACGTGTTCGACGGGCGACATATCTGGAAAACAGGCAGGCCACAGCAGCAGTGACACCTGGTGGGCCGTGAAAAATTGTTGCACGATCTGTGCCACGTGCGGGCACGCATTGTCCTGTTGAAACGTGGCCGCTGGCAGGTCCTGCAGGTAAGGGAGGACTACAGGCTCCAAAACGTCGGAGATGTAGCGGTGGCTGTTGAGTGTGCCGGCGATGCGTACCAGAGGGGTGCGGGTGTCATATCCAATTGCGCCCCAAACCTAAAAGGCGACGAACCGGTATGGCGATGCATAATGCAGGTGTCATACAGTCTCTCACCGCAGTGCCGCCACACGCGTATCTGACCATCGTGGTGTTGCAGGCAGAAGACAATGTCATGCCATTCCGTGGTCCAGGTGCGGCGTTCAACGGCCCACTGCTGCCGCATCGCCGGTGGTGTAACGTCGATGGTAATCGGAGCAATGGGCACCGTGCGACAAGTCCTCGCTTCTGCAGACGACGTCGAACGGTGCGTGCTGACACAGGTTGTTGTGCAACACACCCTTCCTGCGCTAACGTTCGTGATGTGGCGGTGTGAGCTGTCGATGCCCGCCGCACAACATGCCGGTCCTCTCGTTCGGTGGGGTGCCGTGATTGCGGCAATCGCTCACGTCGTTCCGTCCGTCCCTCCTGCACCCACCGAATCCATACTCGCCTCACTGTGGCTGGATGTCGTCCCACATGGGTGCCGATGTCTCGGTACGATAAACCGCTGTCGCAATAAGCCACTATTCGTCCTCTGTCGAACTCCGAAACGTGCTGGAATGACTGCCGTATTCTGCGACGAGGCATCATCAGGAAGCTTCCCACGCACAGGTCCGGCAGCACAACACACTTTCACTACTTACACCCTTCTTTCTGTGCACTCTTATAGTGCTTCTCGGTGGCGTGCTGGGCGCACATGATTTGTATATGCCTTGCAATGCTAATCGTTTGCATGTCCTCTCGCGGGCGATACATGCTGCGAATTTCAGGCCAATCGGATGCTTCCTTCTTGGTGTTGCATTTTGGGTGGCCAGCAGTGTATATAATTTCCTTTGTTTGAGCATTTGTCCCATTTTGTTGACGCTTCCTAGTGTTTGCATGCTTTAATTGTTGAATCTCTGCCTCAAACAATGTACTTTATTTTTATTGTTGTAATGTTCATGTTCATTTTTGTAATGTTTATTTGAAACACATTGTTTTGTGTATTTTTGTGACACTCAGTATCAAGGTTAGATCTTGCAACAATAAAATATAGCCAATCAACACAGCACACACGTCTACCACTTTGCTTTGTTGTCATAGCAACAAAAAACGATTTTTCACATCTGCTGGTGTGATGTCATCTCATCGAAATCATTCTGACATTACAGATGTGTTATGTTACACCATTGAAATCGTTTCAGCAACTCTTTAGAAACAGGAAAATGTTAGGTCAAAAATTTTGGTTCTACTTGTTCGTTCATGAACGACATACAGAATTTTTCATTTAGAATCCTATTGTATGAAATTTAATTTTAAGATTTCCCTGGTGAACCTAAAATGATTATTTCAGATTGTCGAACCAGTTTCTTCTCTCATTTTAGTCTAAAAATTGAGAGTTCCAATCAGGGCTTGATTTCGACTAGTAGTTAGTAGCAAATTGCTAGCAAACAAATGCATTTTGCTAGTGGTGAAAAGTGGTTCCAGCAAAAGTTGCTAGTGGGAAAATTTTGAATATTTTAGTATGAACTGTAAAGCGCCACTGCACTTTGAGCATGTGGAACATTTTAGACAGGTGCAAAACGGAACAACTGCTTTCTAGAAATGAATGTTTCTTAAAAAGTACAAACATTATAAAAACATTTTGGCACTAATTGAAATATCCAGTATATTTCCTGTATCTACTTCTGCATGTGAGGTTGGGTTCAATTTCATGAAGAAAATTGAGGGTGATTGAAGGGGCAGTTTAAACTTACAAACATTGAATGTTCTCATGAGTATATATTATGTTGAAAGTCTGTTCGAAGACAAGTTTGACCCCAGGCCTGCTGTTTTAAAGTGGTATGACGGAAAGACCCGAAACCCAGATCGTAAACAATACGGAAAATAACTTAAGATTTTGAATAGTGTTCTTGAATATTGTGAATAAAGTTAAATTTAAAAAATGGCTTTTAAATATTTGCATTGAAATTAAATTGTTAGAATTAATCTGTCAGGTCATGAAAAGGTGAGTTATATCTAAATATTTTTAATCTTTTCAGCATTACAATGTGACAGTTACAGGGGTGAAATCAAAATTTGTCATGATTGACTAACAGCCATTCCATGGTGACGGGTGTGACATTTAGACTATTTCTTAAGTGTAATAATAATTTTTATGGTGACAAATTTAACTTTGAAATGTATTCTAATTATTTACATATGCTCCTCTACTTTATTACTTTCAATTCTAGTCAAAAATAGATGCTTCATCACTTTGGGTTTGTGTTAATTAATTTAATTATTGTCTGTGACGGGTGTGACTCTTCCATGACATAGCTTTCCATAACTGTTCATTTATTTGAAGAACTCTGTGAATTAAGTAATAATACAGCACTAAAATATTTGTTCCCTGTTCAAGCATTGTTAAGTTAACAAATCTATACTATTTAACAAATCAATTTGTTATTGCAATACCATAAATTAAAATTATGAAGTTTGTGACGGTTGTGACGTTGTGCACTTCAATATGCATGAAGCTTTGTAGGTGATAATTATATATATGCAAGAGATGCAAAAATGCATTTCTATAGTTCTATTGCCAACAATATGTACTTGAGTAGAATTAGTGACCAATAAAATATAGAAATTATATAATATGAATAGTATATATAACGATATAATATATGTACCAAAATGAATGGGAATGTGTGGATATTCATTTGAAAAAAAAAATTCTATTTCCCTAAAATTTTAATTGTCCCCTGTTGTTTGCCAGTGATGGGGGTATGACTTTCTTCACAATCACTGAAAAGCTCTCACATAAAACCATCTTCTTCCAGCCAAATCCAATAGGTGCCACTTGGATGCATGTATTTCAAAGTAATCCTTATGATGATCCAGTGGCAATATAGTTACATAGTACACCTTATTCAACTGCTTTTTACTGTTAGAAGACTCTACAGGCAATGAAACAAGTACAAAGTTCCCAACAATAAGATCTTCAGGCTTAAAAGAACCATCTTCATGATTAAAGTGAAAACCCTCCAAATTATTTTTATCTTCATGATTAGTATGAGTATCTGCATGTTCTGCAATCACATTACAAGAAATTACTTTTACGTAATCTAAGTTGGGTGCTGGTGTCCGGACCAAAAAAGGTGACTATCATCAAAGATCTGAAAGTGATGTTTTGATTGCAACACGTTGACAGGTAATAATCGTTCCACCTGCTAGCGAGTAATGGTTTTGACTGACTTATGTCTCAGCACAAAGAAACAGGCTTTTGACTCCTGTAACATGTTTATTTACACATTAGAAAAAATCCTGCAAAATTGACAATCATCACCTTAGATTTCAGTGTCTCTACTTTGCATTTCAGTGTTCCACTCTCCAATAACATCAAAATCCTGCTTCAAATAAAGATTTTACAGAGTGAATTGGTTTTTAAATTGAGCTGCACTTCCATCAGAAAAAATTGTTAACTTTTCTATTTCTGGAAATTCGGCCTCTAATGTAGCTATAACAATTTTTAAGAAGACCCACACAGCATTTTTGTCATGGTTGAGCACATCACTTGTTACAGT
Source organism: Macrothele yani (assembly GCA_039090855.1). NCBI lineage: Eukaryota > Metazoa > Arthropoda > Arachnida > Araneae > Macrothelidae > Macrothele > Macrothele yani. The sequence goes on along the minus strand of CM077000.1, from coordinate 19,351,295 downwards.
ATGCTTAATATTTCATGCACAACTGGTAAATATACAGTAGTTATCTGCTGGGGCCTCCAGTGTCCACTCTGGATTTCATCTTGGGAGATAGTACTGTAATTTTCAGCAAAATCAATTTGGAGCAGACCTTCATTTGGTGACTAGACTGTTTTTACAAAAGAATGAATTTTATAATAATGTAATTGATTATGAAGCACAGTTCTTCAAACAGAACCATCAATCTCAATCACTTTTTGGAAACCATCTATATCTTTCCATTGTTTCCAAGTTACAAATGTGTCTGTATCTTATCTCTTCAACACACATGCAAACATCACTTTTACAGTCTGCGCAAAATCCAGTCATGCAGTTCTCATTTTGAATGCTGCAGCACAAAACACTCAAAAGTTCTTTTTCATTTGAAGGAAATTCTAGGGAATTGGAATTTTGCTGGCCAAGTATTGTATTAAAACAATGTAAATTTGCATGATATTTGCAAGCACATAATTCCGTGGTGTTTAGGAAATTAACGTCATGTTTTCAGGACGCAGGTTGTAAATCTTAGTTTTTTTTTATTAAAATGTTCTGATTTTCATTTTTGAACTGTGTGAAAGCATCACTTATAGTCATCAGCATGTGTCTTTTTTGTATTCAATTGTGCCTCCCTGATAGTAAGTCCTTTATTGATTTCACATCTCTTTCCTGGTACCTGTCTACTTATATCATTATGGCATAAAAAATTTTTTTTTCTTTGTGCTATCTGATATACAGCGTGAAGTCTTTTCTTTTTCATTAAACAGAGTTATGGCAATTTCAGGCATCACCTCAGTACCAAAGTGAGACACCTAAGTAAGACTTTCAATGATATCACACCTGTCACATAAATTATGTCACACCCATCACTAAAATATGTCACACCTCAGTTGAGGTCCAAGAATTAATTATTTCTGCATGACTTTTTCTACACTTGTTCAGACTGCTGACAGCCAAACTTCCACAAAGTTTTAAATTTCTACACAAAGGGTATGTTAGTATAAACTATCTTTATGGTCATGTCAGTGACGGGTGTGACAGTCAGCAGACTAAAAAACAAACAAAAAATTATTAAATTTTTAATTATTTTTAAGTGTAAAATATGCGGTTACAAAGTGGTTTGGACTATGCTACATCTAACAAATACAACTGCAAGTGAAAAACAGTTGTCAAAACATCTCCACAACTGGTATTGAAAATGTCTAATTACTAAATGTAAATTCTACCTATTGTTCTGGATGTTTAAGACTGAAATGTAAGGAGACACTTATTTATATAGCATTTTTTGTTGTGAATTCAAATTCTATGTACTCATACCTTTAATTTGATGTATCATAAGTGATAATATGATACCATTTAATTTTTTCCCTGTTTGTCCACTTTTTCATGTAATGGCTGCTAATGCAAGGGGACAAAAGTTTCTTTTGTATAATGTTAATAAACTTATGCTAGTAAAAAATAAGGCCACTAGCAGGTGTTGCTACTGCTAATAAAAAACGAAATCAAGGCCTGGTTCCAATACAGTAGGTAAAGGGTGTTATTATTATTTCATGTGTATGCTCAACAGGGCTTAAAAAATACCATACCTGGGCATGTAAAATATTGGCCTGGGCAGGTAAAAATAAAAATCTAGTTTGCCCGGTCTGGGCAGCTAAATTTAAAATGAAAAAAGTTTTGAATGGACAATCGTCATATGTCGTATTTCATTTCACATCTTATCACCGGACGTTGTATTATTATTACATAGCACCAAGGCCAGAAGAATATCACGAATCTTTGATTGCCCTATTTACTCGAATCTAACGTGCACCTTACTTCTCAGCTACGAAAATGCATATTTTTTTCTTAATACGAGTCGTATACTAAGACGTAAGAAAACTTGAAAGAAATACAAACTTACAAAATATGGCAATTCTTGAATTTGTTTAAATTCCACATTATTCCAAATTATACATACATCTCTTCATCTACATCCTCAGATATTTCACTGCACGAATCTTCATTGCTGCTGTCGGCTGTGGTTTCTCTGCTGGAATGTTCGAAGAAAGCGTCATCTTCAGTGATATCCATCGCATTGGAAATGCCGCACTTCAGAAAAGACTGCTTAACTAAGTCATTAGGAATTAACTCCCAGGCATCTACAATCCACTGTGCTACCACAGAGGGTGAAGGTTTTTTAACACATCCAGTTTTTGTCAGTTCTGTGTCTCCCGATGTAAGCCACGCATTATAGCATGATCGAATTGTTGCTTTAAAAGGTCTATTTATGCAGACATCAAGGGGCTGAAGTTGGGAAGTCATTCCTCCAAACACAACAACTAGATCAGTTCTGTTTTCAACACTCCTGGTTTTCATTGAGTTGGTTGCATGTCCCTTGAATGAATCCAATGCAAGCATGGACAGCAGTTGCCCCGCACCTGGTCGTCGAAACCACACTTTTTGAAGCCAGTCCTTAACGAGTTCTTCGGTCATCCAGCCACTTTCTTGAGCTCTGACATGAATTTTCTGAGGAAAAGTCTCTTTATTCGGAAATGTTTTTCTCTGGAAAATAACATACGGTGGTAGCTTGTTCTCATCGGCGGTAATGGAAAGGTTAATATATAATGGAAAGCATGACCGTCATTCAGAGCTTCTGGTTTCCTGTTGTTAGCACTTTAACTTGCTTTGCACCAATACTTTCTACAGTGTAATTTGATGGCATATCAAAATACAATGGTGTTTGGTCAGCATTCCCAATCTGGCTTAAAACATGGTGCCCTTGCTTTCTTACTGATATGACGTGCTTGAGAAAACTGTATAGCTTTTCTTCAAAGTCTGATGCCATTCTCTGACATATTGAAGTACCCCGCCTCAGAGAAAATCCTTTTCTTTTCATAAAACGGCAAATTCATCCTCTTGAAGCAGTGAACCTTACACTGGATCCAAGTTCAGGATAAATTTCTCGTGCTTTTGCCTGAAGAATTTCTACAGAAACAGGAAAATCTGATGCACGCTGCTGCTTCACGAAATGATCTAGACGATCATCGATCTCGGGAAATCTACCCATCTTAGGTCCCGAGAATGTCTTTCTTGTTTTTGAGCACTAACCCACCTTTTCCTTTTGCTTCCTCCAAAGCCTTACATTCACTTCTGAAATTCCATACTCCCTAAAACAAGCGTGATTGCCATTTTTCACTGCATAGGCAACCACCTGCAGTTAAAACTTTGCTGGATAATGCTGCCGTTTAGAACACATCTCTGGACAGTATACTCCACGTTCGTTTAACAAAATGCAGTGTTTCTTTCAGAGAACAATACTATGAGGCAAGCGACTGTTCGTATTTTATATCTTTCTTCGAAGCTTCTCAACGAATGTAGAAGAATGGGGAAAGTTGGAGATTGTCGGTGGCCATAGCAACAGTCAGACACTCAGAGGAAATTTCATCCACTGGCACACCTCAACGACGACATCCTAGACAGTCAGGCATTTGTAAGACTCTCGATGTAGGTATTTGTCACTGATTCTAACTCGCACCCGGATAAACAGGTTCGATCATGGAGAGAAAAGATGTGTGTTAGATATGAGTAAATATGGTATATTATGCTCTAGGCCCAGAAATAGGAACCACATGTAGTTTTGCTCCAAATGTTGTTTATAGTCAGCAACAAGATGCATGCCTCTGGTGGAACCAGCCTCCAGCGTTTAGTGACATAGGGCAAAAATTTTGACAAAAGGAAGATAGCAGACTCACTAAATTTCTCAAATACCAATTTTGTCATAGTACTAAATCGTATGAATTTTGAAATTCTCATCTTAAAACAACTTGAGATACACGCTTTTGTGCACTGAACATTTTGAATACACGCCCTTAAAATAGGAATTAAAAAAAAAAAAAAAGTTCATATTTTTTAACTTGAAAAAAAACACGAGGGTTCTGATTTGTTATCTTAAAAAAAATAATTTTCCTGAGCACTCAGCTCTTTTACTATGGGCAGGTAAATACTTTCACCACATGCTCAGCTGGGCATGGAACTTTTCATATATTTTTCAAGCCCTGCTGAAAAATATGATTTGGGAACTTTCTTTGTACTTAAACCACAAAGTTCTCAGAATATAACTTTTTTTTTTCCGGAACATAACCATATATATATGTATACACACACAGTTGAGTCACATTTGTGTGACCACCTCCTACTTTTGACGTCAACAGCACGTAGCCAATGAAAGAAGGCATGTGTTGTGAGCTGGCTTGGAGGGTAGCCTATATAAGGTGTGCTGTATGCATTCTGAAAACATATCACTCATTGCTGTCATGGATAAAATGAGTGATTTATCAGATTTGCAAAAAGGGATGATTATCGGCTTTCAGGTCAGGGTGGCAGTATTTCTGAAACAGTGCAGTTTGTGAACTGTTCGCGTGCTGATGTGGTTAAAGTGTATTGTGATTAGAGAAATGACACCATTGCGAATAAACGACGTGCAAACTGCGGAGCACCACGTACCATTGATGTGAGAAATGAACATCAGCTTCGAAGGTGCGTGAGGACCGATCAACATGCTACAGTGGAGCAACTCACTGTAGCATGAACCATGGGGCTACCGGAAGTGTGTCTAAAACGACAGTTCAGCGAACCCTGCTGCGCATGGGGCTCCGATGCAGATGGATGGTCACTGCATCTTTGCTAATGAAGGTGCTTCGGCAGAAAAGGCTTACATTTGCATGGCAGTATCGGAATTGGACCTTCGCTGATTGCAAAGGATTGCCTTCCCGATTAGTCACGTTTTCTGCTTTATCGAAGGGATGGACGTTGGTGTATAAGGCAAGAAACATCGGAGAACAAACACTCTTCAACCATTGCTGGAAGAACACAAGCTGGTGGAGGCAGCGTTATGGTCTGGGGAATGTTTTCTTGGCGTTCCCTGGGTCCACTCATCCCTGTGAAATTCACTATGGACTGAATTCATTATGAATCCATCCTTGCAGACCACGTACACTCATACATGCTCATTGTCTTCCCTGGAGCTGATGGTATCTTCCAGCATGACAATGCGATGTGCCAAAGAGCTAGAAATGTCCGAGAGTGGTTTGAAGAGCATGATGAAGACTTCAAAGTACTTCCCTGGCCCCCTAATTCCAATTGAACTGCTGTGGTACTACCTCAATTGTGTTGTTCGGTCTATGGATCCTCCACCATGCACCCTCCAGCAGCTGTCAGATGCACAGCAGTCAGTATGGCTCCACATACCTGTAAACACCTTCCAGCACCTTATTAAGTCCCTCGCAGCCCGTCTAGCTTCTGTCTGTACTGCTCATGGCTGTTACTCTGTATATTAGGTCACAATAATGTGACTCAACCATGTACATAAATATATATATTTTAATACCTGTAGAAGTTCTACAGTTCTAGCTTCAACTGACAGTTTCTGCACCTTGACCAGAGAAATGTCAAGGACTGAATAAGCTTCATTGAATGTTTCAACAAGAACAGTTTCAGGTTCATAATTGTCTAAGCATTCATCTTCACTGGCAGTATCTATGCCTTGTTTTGGATTTTTTTTTTTTTAATATTTTGTGCACAATGCTTTCTCTGGGATTAATTTCAGTTTAGGATTGTACATTGAATGTATATACATACATATCACTAAGCTGTTCTCTGAGATTCAGAGGTTAGCTCCAAAAAGAAATACAAACTTCCAGATATTTTTACTTATTGTTGTCGTATCAAACTTCGCCATTTACAGCGATCTTGACATACAACTCGTGCTTCACTGATATCCATTACATGCCGTACACAAGATCTTTTATACTTCATACTCATAATCTTTTTCTCATGCAGACACTCCTGAATCTGATCCACCCATGTCTTCCTTGGCCTTCCTCTGCCTTTCCTTCCTGCCACTTGGGCTGAAAAGATTTTCTTAGTAAGCATTTCATCACTCATTCTTTCAACATGGCTCCACATGGCCAAACCAACATGGCCAAACCACCGAAGCATGGCCAAACCACCGAAGCATATTGGTCTCCACCTTGCTAACACTTTGCTTTACATCACACAACTGCAATACATCTTTATTCCTCACACAATCAGATCTTGTCTTGCCACAAACCCCACGTAAGTAACGCATTTCTCCAGCACACAAACGACTCCTATGTTTCTTCTGCAGTACCCAGGTTTCACTGCCATACATCAGAGTAGGAACAATTACTGTTTCATACACAGCCATGCGGGACTCTCTAGAGAACCCATCATTCCTGTGAAAACCTCCCAGAGCAGCTATGACTTTCAAAGAAGAATTCACTCGCCTACTGATTTCACCATCCAACTTGTTCTCTCTGTCAAACATGCTTCCTAAATACACAAACTCACTCACCTGGTCAATCACAGTGCCATTTATACTTACATTACATTCAGTGCTACCAGTTCCTCTCTCAAACACCATAACTTTGGTTTTTCCCTTATTTATACTCAGTTTGAATTTCATGCAAACTTCATGCATCCGAGTCAACATACTCTGCAAGTCACTTTTGCTCTCTGCCAACAGGACAGTGTCATCAGCATACAGCAATCTGCACACAGGGATATCACCAAGACATAAACCACTATTATCTATTTTGGCCTCATGCATGCATGCGTCCATAAATATATTAAACAGCCATGGTGACATTACACAACCTTGTCTAACTCCTGCACCAATGGAAAACCATTTTGATAAAACACCATTCACTCGTACACAAGCTCTACTACCAGCATACATGGCTTTTACACTATTAAGTGGATTCCCAGTAACACCATATTCATTCAATACCTTCCACAAAAGTGTCCTATTAACTCGGTCATAAGCTTTCTCTAAATCTATGAAGGCAGTAAAAACTTTCTTCCCAACAGCCAGATACTTTTCAATCATCATGCGTAATGCAAAAATCTGGTTAGTGCAGCTTTTACCAGGCATAAAACCACTCTGAACATCCCACACTTTCTCTGATGTAAGACCCCGTGCTTTTTCAATAACAACCTTACCAAACACTTTCCCTGGCACACTCGGTAGGCTAATACCACGATAGTTCTTGCATTCAGTCTGATCACCTTTTCCCTTATACAAGGGAACAATGATAGCATCCTTCCAATCCCGATGGACCATTCCTAACTCCCAGCACAACTGGCAAATTTCAGTTAACCAGTCAATTATAGAGTCACCACCATACTTCAACATCTCTGCAGTTATGCCATCAACTCCTGGAGCCTTACCATTCTGAAGAGATTTTAGAGCTTTACACACTTCTTCTCTTGAGATCCCTCCTGTGCTTTCATCCCTCATTGTGACATCATCTGCATCTGTCTCAGAATCATTTTTGCTCTCCTGATATAATAACTCACAGAAGTATTCGCCCCATCTGTCACTTAACTCATTGGGCTCCCATATCATTTCCCCAATCTCATTCTTCACACAACTTACAACTTTGTTTCCCCTCTTTTTCCTGAGTCTCATGTACTTCCAGAAGGACTTTCTATCTTTCCAAAAAGCCAGTTCATGTTTTTGCACTTTCTCTTTCCTATCTTTTGCCTTACTGTGGCGAACCAGCTTAGCAGCTTCACGCTTCAGCGATATTCATCCACAGAGACTCTACCTTGCAACATCCCCAAATAGGCTTCCTTCTTTTTCTTTACTGCCTCATCAATCTCACTATTCCACGAAGCATCACCTCTATTGTTACCCACTATTGTGGTGCCACAGACCTCTTTAGCAGCAGTAACAACACAGTTCTTAAAACATTCCCACTTCTTTTCTACATCCCTCTCACAAGATTTCAGATCCTTCAGTCGTTCTCTGAGTAAGTCAGAATACCGCTGATGATCTTCAAGGAGCCTATCAACCTTTATTCTGTCTATCCTGGGTCTCTTCCTATTCCTTTTCCTCCAACCAACATTAAGTTTCACTTGTGACACTACCAAGTAATGATCAGAACCAACATCCGCACCTCTCATCACATGGGTGTCAACAACTAAGTGTTTGAAACGCTGATCGTAAACAACAAAATCTGTCACACTCTTTTGACCAAGAGTACGATTTTCCCAAGTATATGTGTGGATATACTTGTGGTTGAAAAATGTATTAGATACACACAAATCATTCTCCCTGCAGAGTTCAATTAATCTTTCACCATTATCATTCACAGAAGGATCATTAAACTTACCCAGAACATTGTCAGAAATTGCATTCTGCACACCTACTCTAGCATTGAAATCCCCTGCTATTATAATTTTTTCTTTAGCACCAAACTGGCTCAAAACAGCTTTTAGCTCATTCCAGAAATCTTCTTTCTTATCAGAAGGTTCCGAGTCACAAGGAGCATACACTACAACAATTACAATTCTCTGAAGTTTCACTTTCAAACGAATCCAGAGAATTCTCTCACTATAGTGAATCAAGCAACTATAGTGAATCAAGTTGTTCTTCATCTTTTCACTTAAAATCACACCTACACCAGCCTGTCCTCTCATATTATCCAATACTCCAGACCACACACTCACCGTGCCATTCACTTCTTCTACCCCAATTTCCTTCTTTTTGGTTTCACTTACACACAGCACATCCAGTCTATACTTATTCATCTCCTCAATCACCTCACTCATCTTGCCATTTATACCTCTAGTATTCCATACACCAATCTTACATTCACTCAGCCGAGATCGCTTTCTCATACGCCGTTTAGAAAGTCCAGATCGATTCCGTGGTGGACCGTCCTTCTCAAGTGTGGTAGGTCCACCATATCCCACACTTGAGTCATTCTTACTATTTCTTTTTGTCTTTTTAATCAGGTAAGTACATCAGTGTGGGGGATTAGCCCACAGCTGAGGGTTCCAGTTGGTCATTCAACCTAAGGATTCTGGAACAAAACCCAGTGAGTTGGGGTCTTTTCGCCAATGTCACACAGAACTAACTCGCACCTCTCCAAGATTCACAGAGGCCCTAGTTGCTGTTGCGTGTGCCATTGTTACCACGGAGTGCCCCGAGGAGGCAAACCCATCGCTCACTACGACCGCCCGCTACATTGAATGTGTCATTGATATCTGCCTTGGAGAGATTGTTTTAATAGGTTTTGAGTAAACACAGTAGGGATCAGAGCAAGGCTTTCCATAAATATGGAAGTATCTGTCCAAAAATTCAGCCTTATGAAAAGTGCAAACATATTTTATATCATTGCACCCAGTTCTAATCGAAAATACTATTTTTGTTCTTCAGTGAACTCAGAAATAGTATAGAGTACTGAATACCTAGAGTAAGATAACTTATGACATACCTCTCCTTTGAAGAAGCCAATAGAACAAGAACACTCCATCATTTAATTTCAATAGCATGTGTTCAACACTTAAAATAAAAGGAAGAAACTGGTCAAAAGACACTGAAGCACAAACACAACCTATCAGTTTTGAGTCAACTCAGTAAGTGAACTACATTGAACAGAGAGGCTGGACCAGGATGAAGCTATGCATGTTCAAACATGACTTGAACCAGCAACCACATGCACGTGGAAACACACAAGTGCATGTCCAGACAAGTATAGACCAAAACTTATTCTATAATTTAATCTAGGATACTTTTAGTATTTTGTTTTCTCATATTTTGAAACTTACCACTACCCACCTAAAAATAAATAAATGAATATTTATATAAATTATATATTAACTGTTATAATTTCAATGTATAAATGTATAATATAGTGTTTAATGCAGTACATCTAATAAACCAGGGATGATAATGGCTCTTAAATAGAGAAGTTGAAAATAGCTTAAAAATTGCTAAAATGTGGAAATTTACTGGAAAATATCTCAAAAAAAGCAGAAATTTGCATAACTGAGGACAATTCTCATTCTTAAACACACGCTTTGTACTTTATTTAAATAAATTTTAAGTAAATTTTGTTTGTAATTATTCTGTGTGCTTTAGCCCATTTTCACTAGCGATCAATTGTTTTTTGTTTGTTTTTTTACTTCAAAGGCTTGTATGTCTTCTATTCCTTGGAGTCATAAGATAATGTTTTTTTTTTGTCCTTTTTTTCTTTGTTTTAAAGTACATTATAAGAGCTTCTTTTCTTATCCTGGCATTTTCAAACATTTATCACCTGTCCCACATGATGTTTTTGAGGTATGAAAAAGCACATCTTTGAAATTTTTTCAAGTTTGAGCAATTTTTTTCAGGGTGAAGGATTAGGAGTAACAGCTCAGTTGTTGTTGTTTTTTCCTGTGCATACTACTCATACATAATGATAAGTGTAACAAGAAAAAAATGGCATATTACTTCAAGTCCTTCATTGTTTTTTTATGCTTAAAATGACAAAAAACAACAGTTCATGAATGAAGATTCAAGTCCCAGAAACCTCTGTTTAGGCTTAATTTAAATCTAATTTAGTCTTCACAAATAAAAGTTCATTCTTTCAGCTTTCCAATAATAAGCCCTATCTGGCCACCCTGCTAATTCCCAAAAAAATTCAAACAGCTTTCATAAAATAAGTCTGAAATGGCATTTTTTGCTTGTCTGTGTAGTAAACAAATGGCTGTATCTCAGGAGCAAAATTTTTTTAAGGTATAAAAATATTTTGGGGTTCAGAAGATTGGTACATATCACCTACCAAATTTCATCAAAATCAAAAATGGTGCGGCAAAATTTTTTCTTAAAATTTGTTGATCAGAAATGAAAAGGAAAAGAAAAAATACTGTTTGTGCTTCTGCACATGAACTACCATGACATTTGCAACTGCACAATTCTGAAATATCTGGTTAAAATGTTACTCTACATGTCTTATTTTTCCCCATCATTCGGGCTTTCACCTAGTCATGTTATATATACCAAGAACACCTGTTTTTTGGTTTGTTGTAATCTAGCAGTTCTATTTATAAAAAGATGGCATGATTTCATTATGATCAAGGGAGGTATGTTGCACATGTAAAACAGTGAAATGTTATGCATGTTTTAAGAAAACACCATTGACATCATAACACTTCTTTTCATTAAAGCACAATTTCTCCCAACACTTTTTGTTGTTATTATTAATGCATGATGCTAAAATAATTGCTTAATATTGCATGCACAAGACATGAAATCCAGCCCTAAAACAGCTGACAAAAATTGAAGTAGCCCCAAATCCTGCAACCATCAAAAATTTCCCACAACTCCCTCAAAAAAACTAGCTCAATTGGGTGGAAATCATGGAACTGGCAACACTGCACACCACCCCATGCCACATTCAGGACTTGAACCCAGGACCATCTTGGATGAATAAATCAGTATTTAGCACTTTTCTGTACATGCATTGTCTGCAATGCTGCATAGTGCGTGAGAGTTCTGAGGTGCAAGCTTCAGTCTTCTGAGATGGGGCCCATGTTGAGTCCCGGATGAAGTACGCATGAATGGTGTGTTTGATGGCACTGTATGTAGCTCTCTCTCACCTCCCTGGAACCAGTGGCCCTAAATTGGGACAGTGTAAGTGCAGACTGGAGTTTTAGTTGAGTAGCTAGTGGCAGGTAAGTCAACAAAAGTTAGTGAACAAAAAAAACGCTGCACTTTCTTTCTGTATGATTCACTCTGATATGTATCTTTTCGGTGTGAAGACAGATCACTGTACCATATCTGTTGATTACAGTTAAGGTAAATGAACTGTGACAAAGAGGATTGCTTATGCTAGACCTATTACGTATGTGTAATTGAAGCCTGTGAGGACTAGGGAGGGGCACATCAATGAGAAACATTGATGTTGCAAATGGATGGTTACTCAATCCCAAAACATCACTAGCATTGATGAATACACTGGCGGAAAGTGAAAAAAGAACACCAAGAAGGAATTGGCGGACGATCATGAAATTTACATATGTTAATGGGTCGAGTTTACGTAGGTGTGATGTTAATTTCAGGACCAACCGGTGAGCGCTTACGCCACAGCACGGCATAATATGAAAATTATCGTCGGTGGTATTTAAGGAGTACGGCAAAGTGAATGTAATCAGTCGTCGGCGTATGGACACGTGCGAAGACCCTGAAGAAGCTGCAATGCCTGGACATGGAAGACGTGTACGATTTTAGCAGTTATCAAACTTTGAGCGAGGTCGTCCAGTCGGATTCCGTGAGGCCGGGTGCTCGTACCATCGTATTGCGGAGCGAATTGGACGGGAAGTATCGGTGGTGGTACGATGTTGGCGTAGATGGTCTTAGGAACATTCCCACACGAGAAGACGTTTAACCGGGAGTCACAGACAGACTGATGAGCGGACCGATCGACGCATAAGAAGAGCGGCGTTGTCAAGCAGAACATCCACTGCGACGCAAATCCGAGCTGCCGTTGCACCTGAGGTGACTGTGCGAACAATCCGCAACCGTCTACTGGATGCAGGACTACGTGCAGGTGTGCCACTGGCATATGTACCTCTGACTCCAGCCCACCGTCAGGAACGGCTGCAGTGGTGTCGCCAACGTCTGCACTGAAGAACGCAATGGCGATCTGTCATGTTCAGCGATGAAAGCAGATTCTGCTTGGAAGCGTCTCCACCCTTCTTGCATCCGCCAGCGGCACACAGGGCCTACACCTGGTCTCCTGGTGTGGGGAGCGATCAGCTATCACTCCCGTACACAACTAGTGTTTGTACCGGGTACGGCACCTCCTACATCAACAACATCATTCAGCCCGTTGTTGTGCCATTTGTAAGGTCGGTCCATCGTGGTGTTTTCCAGCAAGATAATGCACACCCACACATGACACGTGCAACGCAACATGCACTTCAGGGTGTGAGACAACTTCCGTGGCCTGCACGTTCACCGGATTTGTCCCCCATTGAGCACGTGTGGGATTTTATGGGTCAGCGACTTATCCGGTCTCCACGGCCAGCCACGACCATCCCGGATTTACGCGTCCAGGTTGAGGATGCTTGGAACTCAATACCCCAAACTTACATCCAACATCTGTATGACAGACTCCATGCCAGAATTGCACAGTGTGATGCAGTTCATGGCGGTTCAACCTCGTACTACCATGTTACATGGAAATGTTATTTTTCAGTTTACCAGCAAATACAGCTGTATTTTGCCATGATGTTTTGATCACGTTATCCTCTGTATTCCGTTATTATGCTGTATAAATTTCGTTGGTATCAGATGTCTCCTTCTTGGTGTTCTTTTTTCACTTTCTGCCAGTGTATTTTCAACGTATCCGTGAAAACCTCGACATTTCAATGTATTTGCTAATAAGCCAAAGAATTTGTACTTTTCCATCTGCAACAGTAAATGGGCACATCGTTGAGTAAAATCTCTGCTCAATATAATGGTAGCTACCAATTCAAGTTGAGTAACCAATAACATTTGTTAAAACACTCGATACACCTTTGGAAATCTTGGATCTTTTTTTTTATATATTGATTCCTGTTGCATCAAAGAAAAGAACTGAATTTCGCCGACAAAATAGCCAATTCACGTCATAAAAATATGATATTCCCTTCCTCTTTACAAGAATGCAACAAAAGGAAATTAATTTGCTTTACGTAGAAAATATTATTTACCAGTTTCAAACATTAATCATGAAACCTCGATGTTTTTTCAATGTATTGGCTTCTGCAACATCGAGGTTTAAACATAGATTATATTGGTGGCAAAACTTTGATGCTCAAAAGCATCAAGGTTGTTTGCCCATCCCTAGTTAGGACTGGTTTTATGTCCGTTTACTTTTGAATTATTATACCTATGTAAATGGCATTAAAAATGACAAATTTCCAAACTGGCAACCACTAAAATAAAAAGGAGGAAGCCATGAAGTCATTAATTATTAAGTTTAATTGCCAATGTTGCCAGTTAATCGCCTTCTGGCAAGTGCTAGTCTGCGCCTATAGTTCTATTGTGTTTATAATCAGGCAGTACAAATGTGAAATATTATTTTCATTGTAAAATAAAAAAGAAAACATCACCGTCTCCATACAAAAAGTTTATATCGTAAGAAATTTAATTTAAAAGTCTGCATATTGTACAGAAATACTGCTTCTGTTGTGCTACGAAGAGCCACTCCATCTGAATTATTGGTATTTAGTGCTGTTTTGAAGTGTACTTTCATCAGAGTTTCCTACATAAGATACTTGGTAAAACATTTTTGAATAGAGTGTACAATATCATGGTAGAACTAATGAACCAAAAGATAGAGCTTTACTAATGCTCTTTGCATTATTATTTCCTTAGGAAAATAACATATGTTTATGGAACTATCCAAGCAATGCTGCAACTGCATTAGATTTGGATGATAGCATCGAAACTAGTGAACCCCGAGTTGTCACCACAATTCCTTTTACTGGTGGTGTCACCGACTTGAAGGTGAGTGTATTTCACTGTAGTGCTGTGCACATGAACTGAATTTGTGTATTTCAATGTAAAACATGTTAACTTATGTGCACAAGCAGAACATACTTTTGATGAATTTGTGTGATATTTATTTTTGGGTATTTATGGAATTCATGGAAGCATTATCACTTGTTTACAGGCATTCGTGGTTTTAAAATCATCGTACAATGTGGCATGTACGAGGGGCGTCCGATAAGTATCCATATTTTTATTCCCATCGATACAAAACCGTGTGTATGCGTGAAACTATTATGACTACTTATAGTGATGCGCCGTAAAAGCGGAGCTTGATGCTAATGTTAGGTGGCGCAGTCGATCAAAAACAATGGCGGCTACGTTAAGTGTTAAGTTCGAGCAGCAAGCAGTAGTGAAATTTTAACGAAAGAAGGTGTAAAGGCTGTGTACATTATGAGAAGACTTTGGGTGGTGTATGGTGATGCGGTTATGTCTCATTCCAGTGTTTGCGAAGTTCAAAGCTGGCCACAAGATCCTTGAAGATGAGGCCCTTCGACCATATATACTAATGGACTGTGCACTGGCAATAGTCTGCATCAGAGCCGCCGTGGTCCCAACATGAGAGGGCATCAGATCATGTGACATGAGTCTGAAATGGTCGCATGCCTTTTAATTCCAATGTTTTCCTATGAGCTGATAAGCCATTTTAGAGGATTAGGAATTAGTAAATTATGCACATTTGAACTAACTGTGGGTTTTACGAATATTGTATATAAAGATATACTCGTTGAGAAAACTACCTCAATCAAAATTTTGTTGCAATTGTTTAGAAGTAATTAGACCAAAAAAAAAAAAAAAAAAAAAGGCCGCCCCGGTGGCGCAGTGGTCTAAGGCGCTGGCCTCTGATCATTCGTCCGTAAGGGGTCCGGGTTCGAATCCCGGTCAGGCATGGGTGTTGTGTTTGTCTTACGGCACTGGCTCTCTCCCTTCCCTGGAACCAGTGACCCTAAATTAGGGACGGGCGACTGCTTATAGCCCATTGAGTTGCTCACGGTGGTCGTTAAACCTCCAATCAAAAAAAAAAAAAAAAAAAAAAAAAGACCAAAAAGTGGTCGTAAGTTTCGTATTTGTTCTAACGCGAATTTGAAATTCCGTGTAAAAGTGGTTTTAAGGTTACTAATTTGTGCTGCAGAACTTCAGTATTTTCAGTGCATTATGTGAAAATGCATATATAGTGAAAACTCTTCAGGTGAGTTTTCTTATGAGACATATACATGCACAGATCAGGTTGTTTACATTTCGTTATTTATAATGTGATGAACATTTCCAAAGAATTTGAAACATGCCTTCTGGTTTTTTTGGTTTTTTCTTAAGTTACTATATTTTTATGTCAATAGCCACAAGTTTTCTGGTTAAGTAATTAAACCTTACTGACTATTTCTGCCTCACCATAATAATTATTGGAAATATGAAAAAGAGGCCCAAAAAGTGGAATGGTTGCACTTGCTACTCTAATGAAAACTTATGCGAACTTTGAATCGCTATATACCAAACAGACAAGTTTTCTGATGAACTAAAAACATTGTACTTACTGAAACCGTGTTGTGCCAAATACTATACTTGTTAAATAAACACCTTTTGTCTTTCGGAAAAATGTTAAAGCAGAAATCATAAAGAAAACACAAAATTCATGCTATAAAAACATCAAAAACTAAAACTATCCGGTGTCTCAAACAATGTTGGTGACCTTAAAAAAAAGTCGTTTAGCCTTAAATTTTAAGATGACGATACCGAAGTGCTATAGTGAAATTATTATAAAGCACCCAAATAATCTATTTAGGTATTTAATTTGTTTCTTACCCTTGAAAAGTTATAGAACTTCCTTTACTAAATCGCTCAAAGCAACCGTAAGCACAGCATGTGTGACCCATCTTTTTGGCACATGTCACGTAATTTTGTGGCTTTCGATGTTGGAGCCAGAGATTTTGATGTCGTGCGCAGCCTATCAGTATATATGGTAGAAGGGTAGGCCTTACTCAGCAGTGGCTGATGAAACAATTAAATGGGTTGGCAACTTGATTAAAGGTGACAGACCCATTCATATTCAGGATAGGGCCATGGAATTGGATATTTGTAAAGATTCTGTTGGACAAATTATTCATGAACATCTCAACTATAGGAAGATCTGTGCCAGATGGGTACCCTGAATGCCAAAAGTTAGACATTTGCAATGAACTGGTACAGCGCTATGATGAGGAGGGTGACGCATTTCTGGTGTACATAATCACTGGCAATGAAATGTGGATTCATCAGTTCGAAACAGCAAGGTATGCGGTGGCGTCGTCCAGATTTGTCCCCATCAAAGAAGTTCAAAGTTGGTTCATCTGTGTCCAAGGTCATGGCTAATGGGACAAACATAGTATCCTTCTGGTTGAGTACTTGGCAAAAAATGAAACAATAAATGCAAAGGCCTATGTGAAGACACTGAGAAAACTTGTGCAGCCTATCTGGACCAAACCTCCGACCATAGTGAGAATAATTGGCAATTAGACACGTAACACACAAAACATTAGAATAATTCTTGATGACAACATATCACGCTTCAGTTACGTAAAAATTACGATTGTTGGGCCGGCGTTTTTGTAGCAACTTTTACCTTCATCAGCCATGGAATGAAGAGCGTGGTATTAGCATCAGTTGTTGCCAGATTTCAAAACAGCTTTCCAAATGATTGCTATATTAAACTGTGCGATGGGTATATTAAAAGGTTGACATTGAGATCTTCCTTACCCCTAACACCTGTAATACAGACGCACCTTTTAATATACCTATCATTTGGAAAGCTATTTTTAAATCTGACAACAACTGAAGCTAATACCACGTGTTTCATTCCATGGCCAAACCTCCAACATTGAAAAACAATCAAGTGTCATAGTTCGTACGCTCCTTGAAAACCTTGAAAAGTCCTTGAATAAAAAGTTCATTTTCAAGTCCTTGAAAGTACTTGAAAAGGTTTAAGGCTTTGTAAATAGTACTTGAAAAAAAAATGTTTTGTTTGTTAAGTAATGATATGGAAGAGCATGTGTAAAATAATTGTTTGCACTAAAAAGTTGTATAGGAGATTTCTGTGTAGTTCCAATAAAAACACCAAGCTGATCAAATAGCGCAGATCTTGCGTTCAACCCAGGGGAGTGTGTGGACAGCTGGTACCTTGGCTGTGATAGCACTACAGAATAATGCATTAACCATGTTAGTAAAATAAGTGGAGTGATGTATTCACAAATTGTGATGGGCTTCTGTTTACTGGGGTTAGGGACGCATTCTTGCCGGAGGGTGGAACTTAAAGGAATTGCTTGTGCTTCATGTGTGGACCCTTTCTTCTCCTCACTGCAGCAATGCATCAAAGTCATGCATCAGAAATAAAAGGTTAAAACAAACAATAAGTGTTATACCAGCAAATGAATACGAAAATAGTGTACCCTTTCAAAATATTTCGCAAGATAAAATGATTTCGAAAAATACCAAAACAGAAGGGCAATTCAAAGTTAATAAAAAAAAAGGAACTGTGGGTAAGAGGAAGGGGTGATGGCAGGTCATTGAAGGTGTGCCAGCCCCAGCTAGGATTAATTATCTGAACTTACTAAAATACCTACCTACTGACTGACCGACAGTACACACATATGATAATTCGGGTTTAAAAAGTGCTTGAATTTATTTTGCTTGGAAGAGTATGAACCATGAGTGTTGCTTTAGCATGATAACGCTCACCCACATATTGCTAAACCATTGCAAGCAGCATGATAACGTTTGCCCGCATATTGCTAAACTATTGCAAGCAGCATGATAACGCTCACCCACATATTGCTAAACCATTGCAAGCAGCATGATAACGCTCACCCACATATTGCTAAACCATTGCAAGCAGAAATCGCAAAACAGAGGTGGACCGTTCTTCTGCACCCTGCTTACAGTCCGGACGTAGCACCTTCCAATTTTCATGTTTTCGGTCCCTTGAAGGATAGCCTTCGTGGCCACCACTATGAGAGCACGGACGATCTGCGAGCAGCTGTCTGTCAAAGGATTCGCAACACCCCTGCTGATTTCTTCGTTGCCGGAATGAATCGACTTGTTGATCAGTGGAGGAAATCCATTGTACTGAATGGAGAATACATGGAAAAGTGACTTTGACTGTTTGTGCCATTGTATTACATACGTGAGTATCATATTTATGCATCCTGTATTTTTATTTCTCTCCTGTAATTGATAGGAATAAAAATTTGGATATTTATCGGACACCCCTTGTATCCATTGATAGAATCGCTGCCTCCTGGATTTTTGGTGTTAGCTGTTGTAGACCAAAAGCTTCAAGCTGAGTTGCAAGAGTGTCGGGTATAATAGTGAGAAGAACTGGCAGGGAAACAGGTGACACACTGAACATTAGAAGAATTCTTGAAATCGTCATAACACGCGTAAGTTGCATTGAAAATTATAAGAGGGACGTTTTGGTAGCGACTTCTAGTGTAGTGTTTTTTTTTTGTTTGTTTGTTTGTTTTTTTTTTTCGTTCACTACGTGGTAAAAGCGTCGGTTGCCAGATTTTAAAATTGCGTTCCAAATAATAGGGATGTTAAAAGGTGCGTCAGTATCGCAGCTGTTAGGGACAGGGTAAATTTAAATGCTTTCGCGGTACCTGAGGGCTTGCTGATTGCTGAACGGGGCAATCCGCTTAACATTTTGCCAATCGAGAATCGCGGGCGTATCGCTGATGGTTAGAATTGAAAGGGAGATGGAAGGGCTGCCTTTTTTTACATCAGCGATGTGTTCCGTTGATCGCCAATTTATGCTGTGGTACTACCAATATAGTGGGTAACGCCTGTGGAAGTGTTGATAGGGATACAGTAGACACCTTGTAAATCTAGGGGTTTATTGGGATCTCTGTCTTTAACGATGAGGTTGAGAAGATGTGGAGGTGGTTTGACTTCAGTCCTGTAGCCAAAAGACTTGAAAGTAGAGCAAACTTTATGAGTGAAGGACAGGCTAAAGGGCAAAGTGCCAACAAACTGATGGGTGGTGAAAGGTTCAGGCAGTAAACTAGATCTGTTCTGTGATTCAAAACTCTTAATTAGTCTGTACTAAGAGGGGTGGAAAGCCATGCAATTTGCCAATGTTGATGATGTTCTGATATTTTTTTTGAAGAGCAGAATAGCTGTTTCAAATAGGGTTAGTTCAGTGAATGTATGACTTTAGAGCAGACGATTTGTATTTTTCAAAGGTGCAAGAATGGTAGGGGATGATATTATGGGTGGCAGAAAGTTTCCTGTAGACAAAGACGCCAAGTGAGAAGTCTGGGAGGCCACTTATAATTTTCACAGAGAGGCCGCTTATAATTTTCAACGTAACTTATACGTGATATGACGATTTCAAGAAGTCTTCTAATGCGTATTATTATACCAGTTGTAGAGATAATTAGTGGAGACATATATGAACTAATTCTGTGTATTAATGAAATCATGGCAAAATCCTAGTGATTAAATATCTTATTAGTATGATTATGTAATACTGGGATTACTAGGATGACACAAAAATTAATTTTTTTTTGTCAAATTTTCGGGTTGCGCACGAACTCGTCGTCGGGGCTGACCCAAGATAGTAGGTGCTGCCACTCAAGCTGTAATACCAAGCCATTATGTTCATTTATCATGGCACGTCTTCTTTCAATTTGTAGACTTTCTTCCAATTTCTGTTTTACACAGTGCTGTTGATGTGAAATTACATTTTAAAGAGTCCCAGTTAATCGAATGTCTGGTACTCTGTATGTGTCTGTCAAGCCCTGTCTTGTTGGAAATGTTCCTAATAGCAGCTTTGTGTCATTTCATGCCATTTCAACAAGGAGTGGTTGCTGCACCATTTTTTATCAATTTTTTTTTTTTTTTGCAAAGTTGTTTATACATCTTTTGAGAGTTCAAAACCAATTTTATAAAAAAAAATTCCTGACCATTTAGTAGGGAGGTCCCTAGATGGCGCTTGGAACATCTCCATTTTTAGAGTTGCAAGTATTTATGCAAAATGCTATAACTTTTTCCCTAATTTAGCTAATTCAAAAGCCATATTATTCAAAACGAAGTGCTGATTATTTTGATATCATCATCATCATCATTGTCAACCATTATCAATCCACTGCTAGACGAAGGTCTCCCCAAGTTTCCTCCACAACGGTCTGTCTTGTGCCAGTCTCCTCCATGTCACTCCCGCATATTTACGAATTTCATCCACCCATCTCCCATGTGGTCTTTTTCTGGGTCTTTTCCTGTCCCTTGGGATCCAATCTAAAATTTCGGCTGTCCATCTATGGTCTGTCCTTCTGGCAGTATGTCCAGCCCATTGCCATTTCAGGGATTTAACTCTGATCATGATGTCTTCCACTCTCGTCATTTTTCGGATCCACGAGTTCCTCTTCTTATCTCTCCTGGTTATACCAAGCATGCACCTCTCCATGCTTCTTTGAGTTGTCTGCAGCCTTTGTATGTCTCTTTTAGTTAAGGTCCACGTCTCTGCACCATACGTAAGCACTGGAAGGATGCATTGATCAAATACTTTTCTTTTAAGACATAATGGCATATTGCTCTTGAAAATTATGCTGTTTCTTCCAAAAGCTCTCCAGGCAAGTTTTGTACGCCGATTAATTTCTTCATCAATGTGACCCTCACTTGATATCTGCTGTCCAAGATAAACATATGTATCTGTTATCTCCAGTTTTTCTCCATCAATCGATAAATCTTCATTTCTTGTAAAAGCATTGAACATCACTTTTGTCTTCTGAAAGTTCATTTTTAATCCCACTTCTTTACTCTTGTCAGCAAGTTCCTGGATCATACTCTGCAGCTCTGATGGGGTAGTTGCAAAAATGACTACGTCATCAGCAAAACGAAGGTGGGTTAGATAATCTCCATTAATACGCTTTTTTATTATCTAAGGTGTTTTGGAAATTTTATTGGTGGTCAAAGTTGGGTATTAAAATTTGCATTTTTTCTATTTCCGAGCCAAATTTTCACCGGGAACGGGCAAAACACTCAAACCAATTTTATTGTGCAAGAACCATGGTAACATTAGATTGTATCTAGGGTGAGAAAACTGAAGTGTTTTGAGCCCTTCCATGATTTTTTTCACTGATGAAAAGGCAATATTTTGAATTTTTTAGTTTTTTCAGTAACTATACCTCCAGTGGGGTACACAGTAAAAATCTGAATTTTATTCCACAGTGACTTTTATTTAGTAACAACATCATACCAAAATTTGATCACTTTGTTTTGCCTAATAACAAATAGTTGTGAAAAATAAAATTAAAGTTGTGAAAAAATCCACTTATTTCCATTTGTTTTAAAGGACAATTTTAACTATCTTTCAATATCTAATTGAAAGATAGAAAATGAAGAAAAATGTGTAAATAAAGAGTAATGTAAGAAAAATATATACTGGAGGAAATATAGCCCAAAAGTAAAGACTAATGTACTAGTTTAAGAGGAGGAGGGTGTTAAATGTTGAAGGTTTCCGTTACGTAAACATTAAAATTGCAATTACAAGAAAAGATTTAATAAGAAACAAAAACTAGATGATTACTTACATGACTTGTTGCTGATGATTCTGCACATAATTAATGAAAAAATAATTAGCCTAGACTTAAATTTTATAATGAATAATGAGCCACTTGAAAGTGACACATCTGGTTGGTAATTTTCAAGGTGTTTTTCTTTTACCAAAATGATAATCTCTTAGTGAGTTTTTTATGCTGCTTATGGAGTCATGACATTTTTCTGGTATAAATGTTAAAGAAAGGTATGTGATGAAATTGTGTAGCACAATGGTGAGTATTCCAATTAGGCACAGTCAGAGTATGATGAGCCAGAATTTTGTTACTAGCAGAAGGGCAGGGGGTACTTTCTCCATAGAAAAAAAAAAAGTGGATTACAGAGTTTCCCACTTTCTCAATATTTGTGTGTGTGCACATGTGCATGCACATACCACTGCTCTAGATAGGGATATGTATATTCTCAATGGACAAAACATAAGAGAAGCATACCTAATAGTGTATTGGTCCTTCTCTAGTGAGTGGCCTAGTGGTCAACGTTCTTGAATACCACAGAGAAGTCATCAGGTTCGATCCCAGGCAAGTACAACGCTCGAACCACTAAATATCCGCCGTGCGTCGCATGGGCACATTAAGCTGTCGGGCCCCGGGTGCTGGCCCCTCGGTAATAAATAAGGGAGTCTTCCTCCCCTTTTTACCTCGCTTCTGTATCACTTTCCTATCAGGTACTCTAGCCCAAATCTCTTAGCTTTCTATTTCTAAGGAATGTTTAAGACCTGGGTTCAGACACACCCTAAAATCATCTGCATATGATCTGATCTGATCTAGTGCGAATAACAGCCTGTAAATGCCAAAGCATCGACTCCACCTGATGCCAGAAGTAATGCCAGCCATGCCTGTTGTTGCATTGCCCACAACTCTGCCTGAGTCATCAGTCCACGATCTGTGGATCTGATGTTCCACTCCATGGCACCCGAGAGAGCTTCCATGGGTTTAAATCTAGGGACTTTGGGTGCCACTGGATGGTTCCAAACTCAGATGGGTGTAATGCTTGGGTGATGGCGGCCCGGTGGAGTCGTACATTGTCTTGCTGGAACAGGCCATCATCTGCAGAATGGACAAAAGCCGTGTTAGTCCATAAGTGGCCCAGCACATGCTGGTAGCTTGCAGTGGTTAAGGCCCTCTCCAAACACAATAAGGGACCAAATGAGTCCCATGAGAAGGCTCCCCAAACCATCACAGAGCCGACCTGGCATGGCTGGAGGATAACCTCATTCTGCTGACGCCACACCTACACCCTCCTGTCAGCTCATTATACGTAAAAACTGGATTCATCTTACCACACAACAGGGGGCTACTCCACATAGGTCCAGTTTTGATATTTCCGGCACCAATCGAAATGAAATGTTAAGGCTGCTGATGAGCAGTCAAAAGTGGCACAAGAATTGGGTGTCAGCTCCCATAGCCCAGGATATGTAGTGTGCACCGTACTGTTTGCTCACTGATGCAGCTTGGACCTCTGACATTTAACCTCAATGTAATTTGCACTGCCGTTACCAAGAAGTCGGTCTGTGTAAACTTCAATAGTCTACATCGACCCTGGTCATCAATGCCATGTGGTTGGCTTCCACAATTTGCTCTGGGCACTGGTATGTCGATTGACGGTATACTCGTGTTACACCCTTGATACGGTTGACCTAGGGAACCCTAAGGTTCTTACCACTTGGACAATAAATGATCCACATGTCTTGTGACAACAATGTGTCCACAATCAGTTGCTCAGATCACCACATTTACCCATGTTTGTCAGTTGTGATACACTGTTGGAAAGCGCTGCTGTGTACCTGTTTATTGTATGCATTCGGTTTGGGTCTCTTCCACTCTGCGTGGGGGATGCCCATGTCAATTGCCCATCACCCCTATCACTAATGTTTGTTGATTGCGATTCACTGTTGGGAAGTCCTGCTGTCCGCCTATTTATCGCCTGCGTTCGGTTTGGGTCTGTTCCACTCTGCGTGGGGGATGCCCATGTCAACTGCCCGTCACCCCTATCACTAATGTTTGTCGATTACGATTCACTGTTGGGAAGCCCTGCTGTCCGCCTATTTATCGCCTGCGTTCGGTTTGGGTCTGTTCCACTTTGCGTGGGGGATGCCCATGTCAACTGCCCATCACCCCTATCACTAATGTTTGTCGATTGCGATACACTGTTGGGAAGCCCTGCTGTCTGTCTATTTATCGCCTGCGTTCGGTTTGGGTCTGTTCCACTTTGCGTGGGGGTGCCCATGTCAATTGCCCATCACCCCTATCACTAATGTTTGTCGATTGCGATACACTGTCGGGAAGCCCTGCTGTCTGTCTACTTATCGCCTGCGTTCGGTTTGGGTCTGTTCCACTTTGTGGGGGGGGTGCCCATGTCAATTGCCCATCACCCCTATCACTAATGTTTGTTGATTGCGATTCACTGTTGGGAAGTCCTGATGTCCGCCTATTTATCGCCTGCGTTCGGTTTGGGTCTGTTCCACTCTGCGTGGGGGATGCCCATGTCAACTGCCCGTCACCCCTATCACTAATTTTTGTCGATTGCGGTTCACTGTTGGGAAGCCCTGCTGTCGGCCTATGTATCGCCTGCGTTCGGTTTGGGTCTGTTCCACTTTGCGTGGGGATGCCCATGTCAACTGCCCATCACCCCTATCACTAATGTTTGTCGATTGCGATACACTGTTGGGAAGCCTTGCTGTCTGTCTATTTATCGCCTGCGTTCGGTTTGGGTCTGTTCCACTTTGCGTGGGGGTGCCCATGTCAATTGCCCATCACCCTTATCACTAATGTTTGCCGATTGCGATACACTGTTGGGAAGCCCTGCTGTCCGCCTATTTATCGCCTGCGTTCGGTTTGGGTCTGTTCCACTTTGCGTGGGGGATGCTCATGTCAACTGCCCGTCACCCCTATCACTAATGTTTGTGGATTGCGATACACTGTTGGGAAGCCCTGCTGTCCGCCTATTTATCGCCTTCGTTCGGTTTGGGTCTGTTCCACTTTGCGTGGGGGATGCCCGTGTCAACTGCCCGTCACCCCTATCACTAATGTTTGTGGATTGCGATACACTGTTGGGAAGCCCTGCTGTCCGCCTATTTATCGCCTGCGTTCGGTTTGGGTCTGTTCCACTTTGCGTGGGGGATGCCCATGTCAACTGCCCGTCACCCCTATCACTAATGTTTGTGGATTGCGATACACTGTTGGGAAGCCCTGCTGTCCGCCTATTTATCGCCTGCGTTCGGTTTGGGTCTGTTCCACTTTGCGTGGGGGATGCCCATGTCAACTGCCCGTCACCCCTATCACTAATGTTTGTCGATTGCGATACACTGTTGGGAAGCCCTGCTGTCCGCCTATTTATCGCCTTCGTTCGGTTTGGGTCTGTTCCACTTTGCGTGGGGGATGCCCATGTCAACTGCCCGTCACCCCTATCACTAATGTTTGTGGATTGCGATACACTGTTGGGAAGCCCTGCTGTCCGCCTATTTATCGCCTGCGTTCGGTTTGGGTCTGTTCCACTTTGCGTGGGGGATGCCCATGTCAACTGCCCGTCACCCCTATCACTAATGTTTGTGGATTGCGATACACTGTTGGGAAGCCCTGCTGTCCGCCTATTTATCGCCTGCGTTCGGTTTGGGTCTGTTCCACTTTGCGTGGGGGATGCCCATGTCAACTGCCCGTCACCCCTATCACTAATGTTTGTCGATTGCGATACACTGTTGGGAAGCCCTGCTGTCCGCCTATTTATCGCCTTCGTTCGGTTTGGGTCTGTTCCACTTTGCGTGGGGGATGCCCATGTCAACTGCCCGTCACCCCTATCACTAATGTTTGTCGATTGCGATACACTGTTGGGAAGCCCTGCTGTCTGTCTACTTATCGCCTGCGTTCGGTTTGGGTCTGTTCCACTCTGCGTGGGGGATGCCCATGTCAACTGCCCGTCACCCCTATCACTAATGTTTGTCGATTGCGATACACTGTTGGGAAGCCCTGCTGTCTGTCTACTTATCGCCTGCGTTCGGTTTGGGTCTGTTCCACTCTGCGTGGGGGATGCCCATGTCAACTGCCCGTCACCCCTATCACTAATGTTTGTGGATTGCGATACACTGTTGGGAAGCCCTGCTGTCCGCCTATTTATCGCCTGCGTTCGGTTTGGGTCTGTTCCACTTTGCGTGGGGGATGCCCATGTCAACTGCCCGTCACCCCTATCACTAATGTTTGTGGATTGCGATACACTGTTGGGAAGCCCTGCTGTCCGCCTATTTATCGCCTGCGTTCGGTTTGGGTCTGTTCCACTTTGCGTGGGGGATGCCCATGTCAACTGCCCGTCACCCCTATCACTAATGTTTGTCGATTGCGATACACTGTTGGGAAGCCCTGCTGTCCGCCTATTTATCGCCTTCGTTCGGTTTGGGTCTGTTCCACTTTGCGTGGGGGATGCCCATGTCAACTGCCCGTCACCCCTATCACTAATGTTTGTGGATTGCGATACACTGTTGGGAAGCCCTGCTGTCCGCCTATTTATCGCCTGCGTTCGGTTTGGGTCTGTTCCACTTTGCGTGGGGGATGCCCATGTCAACTGCCCGTCACCCCTATCACTAATGTTTGTGGATTGCGATACACTGTTGGGAAGCCCTGCTGTCCGCCTATTTATCGCCTGCGTTCGGTTTGGGTCTGTTCCACTTTGCGTGGGGGATGCCCATGTCAACTGCCCGTCACCCCTATCACTAATGTTTGTCGATTGCGATACACTGTTGGGAAGCCCTGCTGTCCGCCTATTTATCGCCTTCGTTCGGTTTGGGTCTGTTCCACTTTGCGTGGGGGATGCCCATGTCAACTGCCCGTCACCCCTATCACTAATGTTTGTGGATTGCGATACACTGTTGGGAAGCCCTGCTGTCCGCCTATTTATCGCCTGCGTTCGGTTTGGGTCTGTTCCACTTTGCGTGGGGGATGCCCATGTCAACTGCCCGTCACCCCTATCACTAATGTTTGTGGATTGCGATACACTGTTGGGAAGCCCTGCTGTCCGCCTATTTATCGCCTGCGTTCGGTTTGGGTCTGTTCCACTTTGCGTGGGGGATGCCCATGTCAACTGCCCGTCACCCCTATCACTAATGTTTGTCGATTGCGATACACTGTTGGGAAGCCCTGCTGTCCGCCTATTTATCGCCTTCGTTCGGTTTGGGTCTGTTCCACTTTGCGTGGGGGATGCCCATGTCAACTGCCCGTCACCCCTATCACTAATGTTTGTCGATTGCGATACACTGTTGGGAAGCCCTGCTGTCTGTCTACTTATCGCCTGCGTTCGGTTTGGGTCTGTTCCACTCTGCGTGGGGGATGCCCATGTCAACTGCCCGTCACCCCTATCACTAATGTTTGTGGATTGCGATACACTGTTGGGAAGCCCTGCTGTCCGCCTATTTATCGCCTGCGTTCGGTTTGGGTCTGTTCCACTTTGCGTGGGGGATGCTCATGTCAACTGCCCGTCACCCCTATCACTAATGTTTGTGGATTGCGATACACTGTTGGGAAGCCCTGCTGTCCGCCTATTTATCGCCTTCGTTCGGTTTGGGTCTGTTCCACTTTGCGTGGGGGATGCCCATGTCAACTGCCCGTCACCCCTATCACTAATGTTTGTGGATTGCGATACACTGTTGGGAAGCCCTGCTGTCCGCCTATTTATCGCCTTCGTTCGGTTTGCGTCTGTTCCACTTTGCGTGGGGGATGCCCATGTCAACTGCCCGTCACCCCTATCACTAATGTTTGTGGATTGCGATACACTGTTGGGAAGCCCTGCTGTCCCCCTATTTATCGCCTGCGTTCGGTTTGGGTCTGTTCCACTTTGCGTGGGGGATGCCCGTGTCAACTGCCCGTCACCCCTATCACTAATGTTTGTGGATCGCGATACACTGTTGGGAAGCCCTGCTGTCCGCCTATTTATCGCCTGCGTTCGGTTTGGGTCTGTTCCACTTTGCTTTGGGGATGCCCATGTTAACTGCCCGTCACCCCTATCACTAATGTTTGTCGATTGCGATACACTGTTGGGAAGCCCTGCTGTCAGTCTATTCATCGCCTGCGTTCGGTTTGGGTCTGTTCCACTTTGCGTGGGAGATGCCCATGTCAACTGCCCGTCACCCCTATCACTAATATTTGTCGATTGCGATACACTGTTGGGAAGCACTACTGTCCGCCTATTTATCGCCTGCGTTCGGTTTGGGTCTGTTCTACTCTGCGTGGGGGATGCCCATGTCAACTGCCCGTCACCCCTATCACTAATATTTGTCGATTGCGATACACTGTTGGGAAGCCCTGCTGTCCGCCTATTTATCGCCTGCGTTCGGTTTGGGTCTGTTCTACTCTGCGTGGGGGATGCCCATGTCAACTGCCCGTCACCCCTATCACTAATGTTTGTCGATTGCGATACACTGTTGGGAAGCCCTGCTGTCTGTCTATTTATCCCCTGCGTTCGGTTTGAGTCTGTTCCACTGTGCTTGAGGGATGCCCATGTCAACTGCCCATCACCCCTATCACTAATGTTTGTCGATTGTGATACACTGTTGGGAAGCCCTGCTGTCTGTCTATTTATCCCCTGCGTTCGGTTTGAGTCTGTTCCACTGTGCTTGAGGGATGCCCATGTCAACTGCCCATCACCCCTATCACTAATGTTTGTCGATTGCGATACACTGTTGGGAAGCCCTGCCGTCTGTCTATTTATCGCCTGCGTTCGGTTTGGGTCGGTTCCACTCTGCGTGGGGGATGCCCATGTCAACTGCCCGTCACCCCTATCACTAATTTTTGTCGATTACGATTCACTGTTGGGAAGCCCTGCTGTAGGCCTATGTATCGCCTGCGTTCGGTTTGGGTCTGTTCCACTTTACGTGGGGGATGCCCATGTCAACTGCCCATCACCCCTATCACTAATGTTTGTCGATTGCGATACACTGTTGGGAAGCCTTGCTGTCTGTCTATTTATCGCCTGCGTTCGGTTTGGGTCTGTTCCACTTTGCGTGGGGGATGCCCATGTCAATTGCCCATCACCCTTATCACTAATGTTTGCCGATTGCGATACACTGTTGGGAAGCCCTGCTGTCAGTCTATTCATCGCCTGCGTTCGGTTTAGGTCTGTTCCACTCTGTGTGGGGGATGCATATGTCAACTGCCCATCACCCCTATCACTAATGTTTGTCGATTGCGATACACTGTTGGGAAGCCCTGCTGTCCGCCTATTTATCGCCTGCGTTCGGTTTGGGTCTGTTCCACTTTGCGTGGGGGATGCTCATGTCAACTGCCCGTCACCCCTATCACTAATGTTTGTGGATTGCGATACACTGTTGGGAAGCCCTGCTGTCCGCCTACTTATCGCCTGCGTTCGGTTTGGGTCTGTTCCACTTTGCGTGGGGGATGCCCATGTCAACTGCCCGTCACCCCTATCACTAATGTTTGTCGATTGCGATACACTGTTGGGAAGCCCTGCTGTCTGTCTACTTATCGCCTGCGTTCGGTTTGGGTCTGTTCCACTCTGCGTGGGGGATGCCCATGTCAACTGCCCGTCACCCCTATCACTAATGTTTGTCGATTGCGATACACTGTTGGGAAGCCCTGCTGTCCGCCTATTTATCGCCTGCGTTCGGTTTGGGTCTGTTCCACTTTGCGTGGGGCATGCCCATGTCAACTGCCCGTCACCCCTATCACTAATGTTTGTCGATTGCGATACACTGTTGGGAAGCCCTGCTGTCCGCCTATTTATCGCCTGCATTCAGTTTGGGTCTGTTCCACTTTGCGTGGGGGTGCCCATGTCAATTGCCCTTCACCCCTATCACTAATGTTTGCCGATTGCGATACACTGTTGGGAAGCCCTGCTGTCCGCCTATTTATCGCCTGCATTCAGTTTGGGTCTGTTCCACTTTGCGTGGGGGATGCCCATGTCAACTGCCCATCACCCCTATCACTAATGTTTGTCGATTGCGATACACTGTTGGGAAGCCCTGCTGTCCGCCTATTTATCGCCTGCATTCAGTTTGGGTCTGTTCCACTTTGCGTGGGGGTGCCCATGTCAATTGCCCATCACCCCTATCACTAATGTTTGCCGATTGCGATACACTGTTGGGAAGCCCTGCTGTCCGCCTATTTATCGCCTGCATTCAGTTTGGGTCTGTTCCACTTTGCGTGGGGGATGCCCATGTCAACTGCCCATCACCCCTATCACTAATGTTTGTCGATTGCGATACACAGTTGGGAAGCCCTGCTGTCTGTCTATTTATCGCCTGCGTTCGGTTTGGGTCTGTTCCACTTTGCGTGGGGGATGCCCATGTCAATTGCCCATCACCCCTATCACTAATGTTTGTCGATTGCGATACACTGTTGGGAAGCCCTGCTGTCCGCCTATTTATCGCCTGCATTCAGTTTGGGTCTGTTCCACTTTGCGTGGGGGGTGCCCATGTCAATTGCCCATCACCCCTATCACTAATGTTTGCCGATTGCGATACACTGTTGGGAAGCCCTGCTGTCCGCCTATTTATCGCCTGCATTCAGTTTGGGTCTGTTCCACTTTGCGTGGGGGATGCCCATGTCAACTGCCCATCACCCCTATCACTAATGTTTGTCGATTGCGATACACTGTTGGGAAGCCCTGCTGTCCGCCTATTTATCGCCTGCGTTCGGTTTGGGTCTGTTCCACTCTGCGTGGGGGATGCCCATGTCAACTGCCCATCACCCCTATCACTAATGTTTGTCGATTGTGATACACTGTTGGGAAGCCCTGCTGTCTGTCTACTTATCGCCTGCGTTCGGTTTGGGTCTGTTCCACTCTGCTTGGGGGATGACCATGTCAACTGCCCATCACCCCTATCACTAATGTTTGTCGATTGCGATACACTGTTGGGAAGCCCTGCTGTCTGTCTACTTATCGCCTGCGTTCGGTTTGGGTCTGTTCCACTCTGCTTGGAGGATGACCATGTCAACTGCCCATCACCCCTATCACTAATGTTTGTCGATTGCGATACACTGTTGGGAAGCCCTGCTGTCTGTCTACTTATCGCCTGCGTTCGGTTTGGGTCTGTTTCACCCTGCGCGGGGGATGCCTATGTCAACTGCCCATCACCCATATTACTAATGTTTTGTCTACTGAGTGTTTCAAAAAGAATTGAAACAAACTTTTGTCTCATTGAGAGTTGATCACAGATACATACTTTCAATAAAAATAATAATAATACTCAAAATGGTATAAAGACTTACGGCATGGTAGTTGCACTGCTGTGTGTGGTATTTGCATATAAATAAAAAAAATATATTATTTTATACAGCCGTTGCAGAAAAAAAAAAGAGTTCAATCAAAAAAAAGTTGGGCAGTGTTCTAATTAATTGAAAAAACAAACAAAAATACTGTCATTCTGCTTGCAAAACTCATGGAGATATTCACGATGAAAATTGTAAAATATCACAGTAACTAAAGATATAAATAATTAATCAGTTTTC
The DNA here is from genome assembly GCA_039090855.1 of Macrothele yani. NCBI lineage: Eukaryota > Metazoa > Arthropoda > Arachnida > Araneae > Macrothelidae > Macrothele > Macrothele yani. The sequence goes on along the minus strand of CM077000.1, from coordinate 19,319,885 downwards.
ATAGTTCTGCATAGCTTGGAATGTTGTTGTTTTTTAAATAAAAAGTCAAGAACTTATCTTTAGTAGGCCAACATACGTATGGGCATGAGTCAGTAGATTTTTATGTTTTTAGCTCCTGTTTACACTGAAGTGTCAAAAGTCATGGGATACATACCTAGTATTGTGTAGGACCTCCTCTAGCCTGGCGAAATGCAACAGCTCAGCGTAGCATCAATTCCAGAAGAGGCCAGAAGACTTCTGGAGAGATTTGATCCATGCCATCTGAACAACCGTCCACAGTTCCCTGATATTTGTAGGTGCAGGATCTTGGTGCGAATGGACTTTCCACCACGTCTCATAAGTGCACTATTGGGTTCATGTCGGGGGAATGTGGTGGTCACACCATCCGTCTGAACTGTCCAGAATGCTCCTCAAACCAACAACCTGGGCCCGATGACATGATGCATTGTCCGCCTGGAAAATTCCATCATTGTTAGGTACATGAAGTCCACGAAGGCTCCAGATGGTGACCCTGCAGAGCAACAAAGCGATTACCGGTTAATGACATGTTTACAAGGACCAGAGGACCCAAACCGTGTCACGTAAAGACACCCCACACATGTATGAAACCACTACCAGCTTGCACAGTGCCTTGCTGACAGCTTGGGTCCATGGCCTCATGGGATCTGCGCCGCACCTGTACCCTACCATGAGCTCATAACAACTGGTAGCGTGACTCATCAGACCATTGCCACATGCTGCCAGTCTTCCAGGATCCAATTACTGTGTTCACAAGCCCTGGTGATGCACTGTGTCCAATGTCGTGGTGTTAACAATGGTGCCCTGGTGGGTCTTTTGCTCCCATACCTCATGGATGCTAAATTATGCTGCACTGACCTTATGGATATGTCTCTGGTTATTCCTGCATTGAATGTGGATGTTATTTGAGCCAGTGTTGCTTGTCTGTTAGTATGGTATGATGGACAATCCTAGTCAGATGCCACTGGTCACAGTCATTCTGCACTCGTGGGCAACCACTAAGCTACCCACTGTGGGTGGTAAATGCCTTCCATGAGGTATTCTCGGTACACACATGACACCTTGGATGGAGGAACGTTGAATGTTCGCACAACTTCGGAAATTGAATGTCCCATCCGTCTGGCTTCGACAACCATGCCTCGTTCAAATTCATATTGGCTTGCCATAATCCTACTGGCGGTTGTTCAACCTGACTCACGAGATTACGCATCGCAACTGATAAAAATTGTGGCATGCGTCAATACTTTTGTATGATGCATACATGAGATTCTTCCGCGAATTCGCGAAATTCCGCTTTTTCGTCGTCGTTTGGGTCACTCTCGAGATCGATGCAGAACTGAAGAGAAATTTTGAGTGGATTAGTTGGGGGCGTTTCCCTGTTAGAGAGCGATATTTCACCTTTCAAAACTTCCGAAAACGGGAGTTAAATGGAGTGAAGATTTTCCCGCTATCGAAATTTCCTTTTCTGGCGATGTTCTTGCCGCCCAGTATTGTTCTTAAATACAGTTCTTCTTCACAATTATTTGTATTTCAGCTTGAAAACGGAAGAAAACTTTCCGAAAAGGAAATTAGATGGCGCAAAAATATCCCTGTAATTGTCTGGCATGAGTTTCTTCCATTTGTGTGGTCCTCGCGATCGATGCGTAAATGAACAGAATTGGGGGGAGGTCGTTTCTGTCGGAGGACGGAATTACAACTTTCAAAATCAGAAGTTAAACGGAGAGAAGATTTCTCCTGCAATAGTTTTTTTTTTTTTTCTTGCAATATCCTTCTGCTCAATATTGTACTTAGATACCAATTTATTGCATAAATATTTGTATTTCAGTTTGAAAATGGAGGAAAAATTTCCGAAAACGAAAGTCAGATGGAGCTAAGATTTCGCCAGAATCGTTATTTTTTCCCTCCATGATATTTCCTCTATCCTGTGTTGTCAAATGTCAGTAATTTTCTATTTTGAATAGAGTTATGTGCTCTAGTTTAATATTTACATAAATGAATTAATGTGAACAATTCTCCCTTGCCTTGCTTGCGCTCCATTTTATTCACACTGTTTTGCCGTGCATTCTGATTTTTTATCTGGTTAAAATGTTCAGCTTTTTTTCCCCCTCGTCAGTCTCATGTATGATGATGGCAGCTCTAGTTAAAAATTTGCATACTGCTATCCCATGACTTTTGGCCCTTCAGTGTATGTTCAGAAACATGTCCATAGATGCCAACCTCTGGAAATTGTTTTCAGTAATAAACATGTTTTTTTTTTTTTTTGGGGGGGGGGGTAGTAATTTTCGTTAATCCAGCACACAGTGACAAATGTGAGTATCTATCATGGCAACGAAGTCCAATCTCTCACAACAATTATTACAGAAAAAAGAAAATAATAAATATATTAAACAATTTGCTCGTGGTAAAATTAAAAATGATGTATACAGGAAATTTAAAAGATTACATTCAGTAATCTTTTAGATTTTTTCTTTTCTCTCTGTTCAGCCTTCAGATTTTGGTTGAGTTTGGAATCTACTGCTTCTCCTATATAACCCATTTTACTGAAGAACTACACTGTTTTAAGTTTGTATCTCACAGTTTGTATTGCCAAAAGGGTTTCAATGTTCATTCTTCTTGACTTTATGACTATAATTTCATCCATTGTACTGAAAGGACTTACAGCCTGAGAACCATGAATGCATAAAGAACTTTTGCAGTCATGGTCCTCAGGCTGAACTTTTGAACACTCGGAAGAACTTTCAGCCTGAAAACCATGAATGCAATAAGTTGTGAAAGCTTTTTATGCATAAAATGCATGAAAAGCTTTCACAATTTTAGATAAGTGGTGAATACTTTGAAACAAACACTATGTATCAATTCTTACGAATTTTCTGACTTTGTCACAGTTTCTGTTTTCGGAAAACTTCCCTTCCCTTAACAAACTGAAATACAAACATTTATGTGGACAAAATAATAATATTTCAGAATGACACAACAGTGGAAACATTGCAGGGGAGGGGGTGATTACGAGAGAAATTTGCACTTTGGCCAACTCCCATTTTCGTAAATTAACAAATTACATCTACAGGGACGTTTCGCTCTGTTTGATTTCTGGTTTTGCAGATTTTGCCTATAAGTTGAAATACAAACATTTATGCAAAAAATTATGTTTAACAACAATACTAGACAGAGACAACATCACAAGGTGAAAAAAAAATTAGGAATATGGGGGAAATCTACGCTCCACGTTACTTCAATTCACAAAAGTTTTGAAAGATAGAATTCCATCCCTCGATGGAAAACGAACACTCCATTATATTTCGCATGGCATCGATCTCAAGAACAACCAAAATAACAACAATAATATGGAATACTGTGATTCAGCGGAAGAATGTGATGCCCGTTTCCAAAGCAGAAAAATCAAATGGCAATAATTGCAATCATCCATAATTTCATCGTCCTGTCTGTACTTCCGTAATTTCAAACAAAAAGTTGCAACATTACGGAAAATCCATACTGGTTGGCATCTGTGCATATCCCAAGTTAGAAGACAACACTATAATGATATGTCAAAATGCCCTTAGATACTTATGCCTCTTAAGCCTGAATTCACTCATTGATCTTTAGATACTGCTTCAAAATGCCCTTAGATACTTATGCCTCTTAAGCCTGAATTCACTCATTGATCTCCACTATCTATGATGGATTTGAAGCAAACGAATGAAGCTCTCCAAGTTTGCATTTCACATTGTTACTATATCACATTTTTGGAGTTTGGGGAGCTCAGCTCGCAAATTTGCCACTTGGTGCACTAACGTTGAGCTGATAGAATCGGCCCTTTGGCTCTTATACCAATCCCATCGGGCCCCACATCATTATCTGCCCCCATTTTCATATGAAGTGGCTCATGTATGACTTAAATGTACACCCTGTATATAGATGAACATGTATATGAATTTTTTCCATGGCTGTGTAAATTTTGTATTGAAAATGTTCGGTATTGCAGTGAAGCAATTAATTTACATATGATTATTTTTTAGGTTGTTCCAGGTGATTTGCTGTTTGCATCCTCATCCGTTGGTTCAGTTGACATTTACAAATGTACTGATCAGGTATTGATTACATTTCAAGTCTCATTTAGTTTGTGAATTATTTACAGTAATAGTGCATATAAATGTTGGCATGCATGTGGTGTTATGTCACTTGTTGATGATGGTGGCAACACAAAGAAAAAAGAAGTAAAAATAAAGTATTTATTGAAACAAAACATTGATTTTTTTTTTTTTTTTTTTTTTTTTTGAGGTTTAACCACCACCATGAGCAACTCAATGGGCTACAGTACTTGTCCCTAACTTAGAGCCCTGACTCCAGGGAAGGGAGTGAGCCAGTGTTGTAAGACAAACACAACATCCATCCCTTACCAGGATTCGAACCCAAACCCATCTCGGACGAATGGTCTGGAGCCATCGCTTAGACCACTGTGCCACCGGAACGGCAAAATAATTTTTACTGATATATTGGGTATAGAAATAAGTTTTGAGGGGAACAAAACACGTTGGAGAACAGAAACAATATTTTAAAATTAATCGAAGTATGCTCCCCTGAAGTTACAACTTTATCCCATCTTTCGGGCAGTGAACGTATGCCCCGAAGGAAGAATTCCGGTTCCCTCGAAGAGATCCACTTGTCCAGCCAATTTTTGATGTCTTCATAAGAACTAAACCATTCTCCAGAAAGTGCTGACTGCATCGACCGGAACAAATGGTAATGTCGCAATATCTGGCGAATATGGCAGATGGGGTAGAACTTCCCAGTCGGATCCTTCTAAGTACTTTTTCACAGGTTGAGAAACACGTGGTCTTGCGTTATCATGCTGTAAGATGACTTTGTTGTGTCTATTCTCCCATTCCAGCCGTTTTTGCGTTAGAGCTCGTTTTAAACGCATTAATTGGGTTCAATACCAATCACCAGTAATAATTTCTGACGGTTTTAGCACTTCATAGTAGATCAGACCCTTCTGGTCCCACCAGATACACAGCATTTACCTTTGAACCATGGATATTGCATTTTGGCGTTGAAGGACCTGGTTCACCTGACTTCACCCAGGCTTTCTGCCATTTAGGGTTATCGAACCATATCCATTTCTCGTCGGCAGTAATAATACGATTCAAAAAACCCTTTCTTTTTTGCCTGTGAAGCAGCAATTCACAAATGGTTTTTCAACGTTCAAGGTCTCTTTCCCGCAAAGCATGTGGAACCCAATTCCCTTCTTTTTGCACCATTCCGATGGCAGCTAAACATTGTGAAATGCATGGTTGACTAACATTTAATGCTGCTGCTAGTTCGTTTTGGGTCTGGCACGGATCTTCGTCGAGTAAAGCTTCCAGTTCGGCATCAGCAATTTTTATGGGTGGTCCAGAACGTTCTTTATCACTGACATCGAAATCGTTCCTTTTGAATCGTCTAAACCAATACTGACGTTTTTATGGATGGGGAATGTTCACCATAGATTTCTGACATTAAGCGATAGCTGTTGGCAGCACTTTTCTTGACAATAAAGTAATGCACTAACACTTCCCACAAATGCTGTTTTGTGGGGACGAAAGTTGCCATTTTCCATCGAGGTTTTTTTTGGGGGGGGGGGGGGGATTTGAGGTTTGACCACCACAATGTTCAATTGAGGTGCGAATACCTCTTAGCACCTCAATCAAACGTCGTATACTGACTCTGACAGCTGGCGTCTCATACTGCAATATCGCAGTGTTGCCACCTTAAAATACATGCGAGCAGTAATAAGTACGACACCGAACGGAAATCCCTCAATACTTATTTATATACCCAATAGTAAAACCTGTTTGAGACGAAAGCTGCATAAAACTGCTCCAAACGGAAGTGTTTTTTGGTCCTGAAATTAAAGATAGGAAATTGCTTATGCACTCACGTTCATAAAAAAACAATACATGAAAGGAGTTAGCTATGACTTTGATTTTTACGGGATGCATTCCTTTGGCAATACAGAATAAATTATTAGCATCTCAGTGTCATATGTACTGGGTGCATCGATATAGCTAATAATTGGTGTGTCCACCTCTGGTGTGTATCGCCTGTTGTACGTGCTGAGGCATCGAATCAAATAATGTGTGAATGGTGTCCTGTGGAATAGCCATCCAGGCTGTATTGACCCGCGTTCCAAGTTCATCAAGAGTTGGTGGCGAATGGCCGTACGCTCTGAGGTATTGAATTAAATAATGTGTTAATGGTGTCCTGTGGAATAACCATCCAGGCTGTATTGACCCGCGTTCCAAGTTCATCAAGAGTTAATGGCGGACAGTCGTACTGCTGTGCATGCTGAGGCATCGGACCAAGTAATATGTGAATGGTGTCCTGTGGAATAACCATCCAGGCTGTATTGACCTGCATCCAAAGTTCATCAAGAGTTGCTGGCAGACGTTCGTACTACTGCACCTGAATTTTTGAGCATGTCTTGGAGATTTTCTGTGGGAGATAAATCTGGCGATCTAGCTGGCCACGGCAGAAGTGAAATGTTGTTATCCCTGAAGAAGGCACGTGTGTGGCGTTGTTCTAACGAAGTACAGTCCCCGGTTACGTTCCCTAAGTATGGAAGTGCAACCGACTGCAGAATGTCATAGACATAACGGACACTCACTATGGTGGTACGGACTCTTGTTAGAGGTGATTTGCTTTTGTACCTGATAGCACCCTTTCCATAATGCTTCGTGTTGGTGCAGTACGCTCTTCCCAACCAGGGGTCATTCCAGGAAGCATTTAATACTGTTGTACAGTATCTTCACAAAAATATTTTTTGCTCAAGCGATATTTCACAAAAATTTTTGAACTGTGGTGGTGCTGTCACTTTCCGTAAAAATTTATCTTAAAAATGTTTTAGCGTTACGGACAGCTGAAATATTGTTTTCTGTTTAACTGATGCCCTTTTTATTTTATTTTTTATTTTATTATTTTTATTTGTTATGAACAGTTTTCAGCAAAACAGTCTCTGTTTTCTGCTAGTTTGTAATCGGCCACAACTTTTTATTACTATAGTTTAGTCCTGATGAAGGGTAGTATTACTACCTGAAAATTTGACATTAATAAATAACATCCATTTATTCCTAAGTAAATCCCATAATCTGTGTGTTTTATCTATCATCATTGTCAACCATTATCAATCCGCTGCTGGACGAAGGTCTCCCCAAGTTTCTTCCACAACGGTCTGTCTTGTGCCGGTCTCCTCCATGTTACTCCCGCATACTTTCGAATTTCATCCACCCATCTTCCATGTGGTCTTCTTCTGGGTCTGTTCCTGTCTCTCAGAATCCAGTCTAAAATTCTTCTGGCAATATGTCTAGCCATTGCCATTTCAGGGATTTTACTCTGATCATGATCTCTTGTCAATTTTCTGATCCACAAGTTCCTCTTCTTATCTCTCCTGGTTACACCAAGCATGCACCTCTCCATGCTTCTTTGATTCATCTGCAGTCTTTGTATGTGTCTTTTAGTTAAGGTCCACGTCTCTGCACCATACGTAAGCACTGGAAGGATGCATTGATCAAACACTTTTCTTTTAAGACATAATGGCATATTGCTCTTGAAAATTATACTGTTTCTTCCAAAAGCTCTCCAGGCAAGTTTTATATGCCAATTAATTTCTTCACCAATGTGACCCTCACTTGATATCTGCTGTCCAAGATAAACGTAGGTATTGGTTATCTCCAGCTTTTCCCCCATCAATCGATAAATCTTCATTTCTTGTAAAAGCATTGTACATCACTTTTGTTTTCTGAAAGTTCATTTTTAATCCCACTTCTTTACTCTTGTCAGCAAGTTCCAGGATCATACTCTGCAGCTCTGATGGGGTAGTTACAAAAATGACTACATTATCAGCAAAACGAAGGTGAGTTAGATAATCTCCATTAATCTTTATCCCTTTGTTTTCCCAGTTCAGTGATTGCAAGACATTTTATAATGTGGCATTAAAGAGTTTGGGAGATATCATATCTTCATAGCCATTGTAACTGCTGATGGTTTCACCAAATCAAAGGCCTTTTCATAATCGATAAAAGCCATGCATAACGGAAGTTCATATTCCCTTGCTCTTTCAATTAGTTCTCTCAGTACGTGGATATGATCTATAGTGCTGTAGCCACTCCTGAATCCAGCTTGTTCTCTCGGTTGAGCCATGTCCAGTGTCACCTTAAAGCGGTGTGAAAGAACTTTAGTGAAGATTTCATAAACCACTGATAGGAGGCTGATAGGTCTGTAGTTCCTGAGATCCTCAATGTCACCTTTTTTTTATGTAGCAGGATCATTGTGGCATTGTTCCAATCCTCAGGAATCTTCCCTTCATTAAGGCACAGAGTGAAAACTTGGGCAAGTACTGTTTCAATTTCTCCACTTGCTTCTTGTATGATGTCTGCGGTAATTCCATCTTCTCCTGGAGGTTTTCCCAGTTTCATGTCTTGGATTGCATATGCAACTTCTGCTGGGAGGACTAGAAGAACTCTGGTACTGGTACCTTTCATGATGTCTGCAGTACATGTATCATCCCTTTCATATAGTTTTGAGTAGAAATCTTTCACTCTTGTCAAAATTTTGCCTCTATTTCTTGTTACAGAACCATCTTCTTTTCTCAGTGCCATAATCTGTTTTCTTCCCTTACTCAGATGTCCCTTTGCTCTTTTCAGGCTTTGTTTGTTTTCAATTGCTTTCCTCACTAACTCAAGATGTGTAATAATGTGGAGCAAAATGTTGTTTGTAAAGTGTAGACAAATATTCTTAGGTGGCTTGGCCGTGTTGAATGAATGAGTGGTGAGATAAATTGTGCGGAAGAAATATTCTTCTCATAATACATGCGAATAGGTCAGAATTATTAACATAGCAATCAGACATCTCTGAATTTTTTGTATTTACTGTTCAACACGTAACGTTAATCACATCAGAAAACTTGAAAATTACATCGCCCTGGAGCGAGAATCGAACCCGCATCTCCTGATTTCTTTTCGAGGAGTGTAAGGGATAGCATGCTGGAACAGAAATCAAGAGATGCGGGTTCAATTTCCACAACAGGGCAATGTAATTTTCAAGTTTTCTGATGTGATTAATGTTATGTGAGAAAAATTAAAATACACGCAACTCAGAGATGTCTGATTAATTTGGTAATAATTCTGAGCGGTAAGATACTTACTAAGAGAATTTATTTAGCCCAAGTGGCAGGAAAGAAGAGTAGAGGAAGGCCAAGGAAGTCATGGGAGGACCAGATTCAGAAATGTCTGCATGAGAAAAAGATTATAAGTATTAGTACAAAAGGTCTTGTGCACACCGTGTGATGAATGTCCGTCAAGCTCCAGCTGTATGCCAAAATTGCTGTAAATGAAGACGTTTGATTTGGCAACAGTAAGTAAATAATTAATTTGAAAATTATCTGGCGGATTGTCTTTCTTTGTGGAGCTGACCACTGAATCTCAGAGAACAGCTTAATGATATGTATGTATGTACCGGGTGATCCAAAAGTCTTGCACATTTTGAAAATGTAATAAGTCGCGGAGATTTGAGAGTAGGGCAATGCGGTTTGCGTAGAAATGATCAGAATGACATCGGTTTTTTATGAAATCACAATTTTTTACTCATTTTACTTACATTATTCATCGCCAGGTGGCGCAGCAACCACAGGTTGGAAGTGTCGAGGAAAATAGACACCTCATTGTACCAGGTGTTCAATGTGATAGCCGTCCTGTTCCAGCACTGCCTGCAGATGAGAGAAAACACCATGGACGGCATTGAAGAGCATATCTAGTGGTATAGCTGCCACATGGTGTCAAATGGCATCTTTCAGCATGGCTAATGAAGTGGGGCAACATCTGTACACTTGTGATTTTTGGTAACCCCAGAGCCAGAAATCGCAGGGTGTCAGATCTGGTGACTGAGGAGGCCAGGCCTTCGGAAAGTGTCGGCTCAACACACGATTTGCGCCAAACGTCTCTAGCAGTAGTTGCTTAACGGAACGTGCGATGTGGGGTGGTGCTCCATAGTGCATAAATGTGCACAGATTCACTGCATCCAGCTCTTGCCAGCTAGGGATAACGTACGTTCGTAACATGTTCGCATAACGTGCACCTGTCACTGAAATAGTTTCGAAGGATGTGCTGCAGACCTCTTAAAAAAAAAAAAAAAAAAGGACTGATAATGAAGGAAGCCGTGAATCCACACCACTCTGTCACTTTTGGCTGATGAAGTGGCTCTTCAACAACTGCTTGGGGATGTTCCGTGGCCCAGATGCGGCAGTTGTATGTGTTTACCGCTCCGTTTAGGGAAAAGTGTGCCTCATCAGTCCATAAAACGTTCATCCGCCAGTTCTCGTCGACATCCATTTGTCGAAAAAACCATGCTGCAAACTCCTAACGCTGCAAGTAATCGCCAGCTTGCAGTTCGTGATGCCGTTGCAGTTTGTACGGGTATCTGTGCAGAATCCGTCATAGTGTTCGCCATACAGTCCCGTATGGAATGCCTGTTTGCCGAGAAACATGGCAAGCACTGGAGTCGCCATGTGCGGATGATATTGCAATCACATCCATTTCCTACATAATTGTCTCTGCTGCAGCAGCATGTGTTCATGGTTTACCGCTTCGTGGGCGTGCTGCCAAAGATCCCGTTTCCTTGCATTTTTTCACCGTTCGCCAAAGTGCAGCACTTTCCATTGGTCCTTTCCCACTGCGATCACCTTTCAGTGACTAGTATTCTTTCAATGTGAGCACTCGCACATTCAGCGTTGCGATAGAACAATTTCACCAAGGCGCTTTGTCAGGTAATGACAGCATACTGGCACGAACCGCTGTGACTTGTGGTTGCTTCCCAGCTGCTGCTTTTATACCCACTATCCCAGACCTGTTCGCCTATGGCGCCATTTGGCGATGAAAAATGTAAGTAAAATGAGTAAAAATTTATGTGATTGATTTCATAAAAAACCCGATGTTATTCTGATCATTTCTACGCAAACCGCGTTGTCCTACTCTCAAAACTCCACGAGCTATTACATTTTCAAAATGTGCAAGACTTTTGGATCACCCGCTATGTATGCATGCATGTATTAATAATAGAGGGAAAGTCATCAAGCCTTGCTTTTAACAGGAAAAAGAATATCAAACGAACATCCAAAGAAGGTATGTACTTTTACAACTATTTCAAAAGTAAGGTCTGTGGCCTTGAAAGAAAATCCACCAACCCAAAGATCAATCGCTAAGTCATTAAAAATCTCTGTATCAACTGTAAACAAGGTAATAAAGAAAGATTTGAATTTGAAAAAAAAAAAAAAAATCACTCTCTTTTGCCTAGGCACATGACTGAGTGCAGAACACAGTGTAGACTTCTTTATGAAAATCACTTGGACAGAGACAGATGGAATTCATTTATTTTTTATTTGAGTGGTTTAAGAACCACCATGAGCAACTCAAGGAAATTTATTGTGACTATTAATGAAGCATGAATCTACCTAAATGACTGTAACAAAAGAAAAGGGGGGGTGATTTACTATCACAAAAGAACAAATCATAGAAGAGCAAAAAAGGACTTAGAATCTCATGCCTGATTTGTAACAGTTGGCAGTATGCAATATATCAACAGCTCATTTTACTACAAATGGAAGCCAATTCACATGCACATAAACTGATTATATTCCTGACTTTTTTTTTACGTTGTATTTGACTGCAATTTTTGGAACTCTGACTTCATACTCATAATCTTTTTCTCATGCAGATACTCCTGAATCTGATCCACCCATGTCTTCCTTGGCCTTCCTCTGCCTTTCCTTCCTGCCACTTGGGCTAAAAGATTTTCTTAGTAAGCATCTCATTCATTCTTTCAACATGGCCAAACCACCGAAGCATATTAGTCTCTATCTTGCTAACAACATTTTGCTTCACATTACACAACTGCAACACATCTTCATTTCTCAAGACACTTTCTGATTGTGTGAGGAATGAAGATGTGTTGCAGTTGTGTAATGTAAAGCATAATGTTGTTAGCAAGATAGAGACTAATATGCTTTGGTGGTTTGGCCATGTTGAAAGAATGAGTGATGAGATGCTTACTAAGAAAATCTTCTTAGCCCAAGTGGCAGGAAGGAAAGGTAGAGGAAGGCCAATGAAGTCATGGGCGGATCAGACTCAGGAGTGTCTGCATGAGAAAAAAGATTATGAGTATGAAGTAGAGAAGGTCTTGTGTATGGTGTGTGATGGATGTGAGTGAAGCTCGAGTTGTATGTGAAGATCGCTGTTAGTGGAGAAGTTTGATATGGCAACAGTAAGTAAAAATTATCTGGTAGTTTGTATTTTTTTTGTGGAGCTAACCTCTGAATATCAGAGAACAACTTAGTAATATGTCTGTATGTATGTATGTGAAAGGTCCATTTCTAATGCAAGTAATTTTATGAAAGATACGTTTTTATTGCTCGAATTTTGTGAGTGGTCTGAAGATGGACCCAGATTTTATATATTCTTAAAAATTTTAGGCAGGAATCTTGCCATTCCGCCCTGAATTTTAGACCCTATATTTATAATAAAACAAGGTTTTATCAAAGTGTTAATTAATTCAATGAAAAAAGTTTTACTCACCAATGACAAATTTTCGCTCACCAAGAGTGAGCTGGGGACGGGAAATTTTTCACCCTGGTTTAATCATCTTGAGATAAATGCGGTACACCCATTGTAATTCCGACAACTGTGCAAAACCAGGGAGAGGTGAATACCTCCCACTGGGTCTACAGTGGGAGGTATACCCATTGTAATTCCGACAACTGTGCAAAACCAGGAAGAGGTGAATATCTCCCACTGGGTCTACAAGGGGTCGTGAAGAAGATGCTATTAACATACGACAGCTGCCACTCCAGATTTTTAATGGCAATTTCAATTATGTTTATGTGAACAGAAATATATGTCATAGCAGCTTTTAAACAAGTTCTTAGCGATGGAATATCATGTTTCGTATGCTTTTGAAATGGTTTCATGTAAACATAATATTGTGCTTTTCAAGTGCTTGGATCATGACTGAGTTTGAGGCACAATTATAACAAAAAAATTTCTCATTGAGAAATTCCAGTGACCAATCAATAGATAAGTCCTGTGGTGTGTAAGTCGAGGCCCAGGATTCTGAAAAAAAAAAAAAAAAAAAAAAGTATCGTCTTATGCCAAACAGTATGGTACTTCCATTTGTTCCATATTCCTTAGAATTATATATCACTTGTCTTTAATGATATTCACTGCTAACATAAGTCATGTGTTAACTGTGACAATCATTGAGTATGAGAGGTATGTAATTTAGTATGTGGAACAAATATAACTTTTACCTACTTTACTTTACTTAATCCTCTTCACTCCACATGGGAGCATTAGGTTTTCCACCAGGCTCTGTTTTTTGCTTCTGTTTTCATTTGGTTCCAGTTTTTATTAATATTTGCTATTTCTTTCATTATTGTTCTCCATTTTTCTCTTGATCTTCCCTGTTTTCTTTTACCCTGTGGGTTCCAATCAAGAGCCTGTTTTACTATTATTTTATCCTCTTTTCTCAACACATGCCCCATCCACTTCCGTTTTCTTTCATGTAACTGTTGCAGTATAGATAAAAAAATATAAAGTACAAATAAAATATGTACACCCGAAACATCTTAATGTAGTTTAATTTTTCTTTGTGATAAATGTTAATAGTGTTAATTGAATTTGTGTTTGACGTGAGAACAGTCTCAGTAGATTTTGATCACTTTTTATGTGTTTTTATTTTCACATCTTGTTGTATATGAGTAGTGAACTTGTATTAGTTTGTGTATATGAAAATACAAAAGTGTGATAGTACTTAAAAAATCATTTTCCATTTTGTTTCCGTTGTAGAGTATAGAACAGCATTTTTCGTGGGAGAAAATGCACCACTTTGCAAAAAGGCCTGCAGCATGTACTGGAATATCTGTCAAAGGCAGTGAGGTTGCAAGTGTAGGTGAAGATGGAAGGCTATGTATCCATAACTTCAACAAAAATGAACGAGTGAGAAGCATAGGTGTGTCGTCTGTAAAGAGCTTTTTAATTGTCATATGCTTTTTTAATTTTTTAATTGGCACATGTGGTTATTACTTCTTAATCCGAAATGTATTGTTGATTTTAAATTCACCACAATTATTTTCTGGAAGAAAGGAAAACGAAAGTCTAAAAGCATGTTTTAAAAAGCTGTAGAATAGTTCAAGTGACGAGGTTTAAGAGTTTGACTGCTTCCACCCAAATCTCTGTTACAGGTATGATAGTTAATCTTTTGCAAATTGTCAAAACAGAGCAAAAATAATTTTGAATAATTATGTTTCCACTTAAATATTTCCATTGTTATTTTTTATAAAGAATTAGTTGCACTTCAATTATTATTATTATTTTTTTTTTTTTTTTTTTGTGCTGATGTTTATAAAGTTTTGTTTTTTCTGCCATTCTGTTTATTCCTCATGAATGGAATCAAAATCAGTATCTGTTGAAGCTTATAAGAAAGTTTGGTAATGTCTTAATACAAGCAGCTTTGAATTCTACCAAGAGGTTAACAAAGTCTCCAGGCGAAGATCATGGGCTGACCAAGTAGCATTTTTTGCTGACGAATACAAGCTCTGGGAGCCACAAGCAGGGTGACCAGACATCGGGCTTTTGGAAGATATGTCCTCCTTTTCTTACCTTGTCCTCCTGTCTTCTAGACATTAAGGAAAACTAGACAAAACCCGTCAGAATCGACGGTTAGTTTTATTTTTTTTAAACGAATAAACACATGTGAAACAACAAATGTAAACTTTATTTGATTGACAAATTCATTCAACCACTTCAGTAAAGACAATAGTCCAGGTTCGTGATTTTTTTTTTTTTTTTTATTGAAGATTTAACGACCACTGGTGAGCAACTCAATGGGCTATAAGCAGTTGCCCGTCTCTAATTTAGGGTCACTGGCTCCAGGGAAGGGAGAGATCCAGTGCCGTAAGACAAACACAACATCCATGCCTCACCGGGATCCAGACCCTTCACGAACGAATCATCATAAGCCAGCGTTTAGACCACTTCGCCACCGGGGCGGCCAGGTTCATGATGAGCACCCTTTTTCACTTGTAAAATGTAAGGCGGAAGTCCACTTATCTCAATCGTGTGCAAAAATTCAACTGGATAGCGCACTCTTTCACTCTCATTTTCAGTCACAACTGTGTTTGTAAATGTTGTTGGAATGAGATTCGCGTTGCGAGTACTCTTCACCCGTCGGAATAGATGGTTAGTTTTTTTTTGTTTTTTTTTAAGGAATAAACTAATATGAAACAACAAATGTAAACTTTATTTGATTGACAAATTCCTTCAACCCCTTCAGTAAAGACAATAGTCCAGGTTCGTGATTGTTTTGTTTTTTTGACTGAAGGTTTAACGACCACCATGAGAAACTCAATGGGCTATAAGCAGTTGCCCGTAATATTTTCACTAACAATGGTCGACGGAATGTTTATTTATTTTAGATAATGGGAATCGTCTTACATACATGAATAAACTGAGATCGAATGAATATTAAATTGTATAATATACACCACACAGTCCAACGGCATAACACAATCAGGTCTTCGAGAGTGTTCGCTGTTCTGATGAGAAGAACTTTGGTACGAATGCCTGCTAGCATTGCTTTGCGCAACGGTTCGCTCAGAAAAGAGAAGACTGGACTATCTCAGTTCCTCCCTGGTTCCGCCTTCAACAGCGCGTGAGTGAACCGCAGGCAATCGGATGTCAACCGCACGCTTCTCCCATAGACTCTACATGGGAACTTTGCTACCCCACAACGCCCGAACCGTGGCCCCAATCTCATTTTTTGCCTTCGACTGGCACATCTACATGGCAAGACCTTTTTTTTGATACCTCAACCATGTCTTTACGTTCAGCCGTTCTCTGAAAATAAGACACAGTAAAAAACCTTATAAAATTGATATATAGATGACCCAAATGTCTGGCTTTTTCAATAAGGAATAATTCAGATATATTTTGATCAAATTATTCTATTGTAATCATATATCCTATAAAGCCACAGCTAAAATGTATCTATTCATTTCTGGAATCTCGCTTGTGCCCTCCCTCCTCTCCCTGGTCAGTTTATTCCTGCAACTCTGCATCTGCAGCTGACTGCTGCAATGCATCACTTGTGAGTCAACAGCACAGAGAAAACCCGCCAGTGAGCGCTAGTCTGTCATTCATTGCACGTGGACGGTCCCATGCGGCATAGTCGTGTAAACAGTGAGCTGCAATGCTCCACATATGCTTGATTGGGTTCAGATCAAGAGAGTGAGAGGGCCATTTGAAGGCTGAAAACTCACTGGAGTGCTTTTCTAATCAGTTGTTCACCAAATGGGAATGGTGAGAGATAGCATCGTCTTGTTGAAAGAAGGTACTCCATATTCGTACGCTCCTTGAAAACCTTGAAAAAAGTTGATTTTCAAGTCCTTGAAAATACTTGAAAAAATCTAAGACTCCATAAATAGTACTTGAAAAAGATTTTTGTTTTGTTTTTTTAAGTAATGATATAAAAGAGCATGTGTAAAGTAATTGTTTGTGCTAAAAAGTCGTATAGGAGATTTCTGTGTGATTTTAATAAAACACTAAGCAGATCAAATAACACAGAACTTGCGTTCAACCCAGGGAAGCGTATAGACAGTTGGTACCTTAACTATGACATCACTACAGAGTAAAATGTCAGCCATGGGAGTAAAGTAAGTGAAATGATGTATTTGCAAATTGTGATGCACATCTGTTGACTGGGATTAGGGATGTGTTTTTGCTGGAGGATGGAACTTCTAGGAATTGCTTGTGCTACATGTGTGGACCCTTCATCTCTTGGCTGCATAAAAAAATGCGTCAAAGTCATTCATCAGGAAAAAAAAAAAAAAGTCAAAGCAAACAATAAATGTACCAGCAAATGAATATGAAAATAATGTACCCTTTCAAAATATTCCACAAAAGAAAATGACTTCAAAAAACACCAAAAACAGAGGGGCTGTTCAAAGTTAATAAAATAAACAAGCAGGGGATGACAGGCAGGTCATCGAAAGAGTGCCCATCCCAGCTAAGTTTAATGGTCTGAACTTACTGCATGGCTACCATTCTTCCATCCTGGGGACGAATTTCCGTCTTTTGAAGATTTTGGAAACCTGTTATGATTGTGAGAATATTTTTAAATTCTGTTTTCTTTTTTCCACCGAAAGTTATGTGTATTTCTGTAATCACTGAAATTGTGGGGTTGCTCCAAATGTTTTAAAAGTGATCAAAATGTTCTTAAAAAATTCGGCGCGATTGCATCCCTGCCAGATTTTCCGGATTTCGGGCTATTCTCCTCCGGTCAGAAAGTGAGTTTTTCGGGATTCATTACGTTTCTGGAATTTCGGTGTAAATGCCCATTCTAAGGGACATGGGAATTTTCCGTAATTTTCCGCGTTTTGAATTTTTCTGAAGGAGTTTTTTATTATTATTATTTCTTTTCCTGAATGCATTCCTCATTTTTTATTGTTTCCAATGATGTTCATTTCTAATTTTTCTGTAACCATGCAAAATAGCGACCGCATTTTTTAAAGAATTTTTCTGAATGAAATACTTGCTTTCCTATTTTGTAGTCTCTGCTTCAAAATAAATCAACAAGACTCGCATTTTTACACTCCTCCAATTTTTTAAGCGAAATTAAATTTCAAACTCCATTCTTGATCTGTCCGTGAAAGAATCGGCGTCATCTCCATGACCCGTAAAATTGTTTTCACGGCAGAGTGAGCTACTGCAGTCCCAATTTTGGGAATTAATCTAACTTAAAATGCATGTTTTGCCATTCCTTAGTCATCTCTTGCTACATCAAATAACAGAGCATGCATTTTGCCATTTTCTTAACGAAATTAAAGTTCAAAACGTTACTACCTGCTCTTTGTGCAGAGAAAATGATTGTGTATGACGACATACAGTGACAGACAGTTGAAGTTCCGCTTTTGAACTTTAAATTTTGGTTAAACAAAAAGAAAAATAGGCACCTTTTATTTCTTGATGTAGCAAACAGTGATTCAGGAAATGGGAAAGCATTCATTTTGAAATTTAAATCTAAAATGCGAAATTGACGGCTCTAACTCTGCCGTGGAAAGATCTGTACGGGTCACCAAAATGACAGTTTTCAGTTGAGGGAGGTAGGGAGATATATATTCTTTTTTTTTTT
The DNA here is from genome assembly GCA_039090855.1 of Macrothele yani. Taxonomy (NCBI): domain Eukaryota; kingdom Metazoa; phylum Arthropoda; class Arachnida; order Araneae; family Macrothelidae; genus Macrothele; species Macrothele yani. Next base: position 19,301,654 of record CM077000.1, on the reverse strand, counting down.
TTTTAATTGTCACATTGATCGATATAGTCCAACTCCTTACATTGTGTTTCGATTTTCAGACTTGGTGTAAGCACTTAAGTGGCACCCATGACTTACTGAAATGTCTAACTGCTGGCTTCTGATCATTCATCTGAGATGGGTCCGGGTTCGAATCCCAGTGAGGCACGGATGTTGTGTTTGTCTGTCTTACAGTACTTGGTATGTCCGTTTCCTGGAGCCAGTGGCCTTAAATGAGGGACGGGTGACAGCTGATATCCCATTGAGTTGCTTGCGTTGGTTGTTAAACCTTCAATCAAAGGAAAGAAAGATACCGACCAGCTGACCGATGGACAGCACACACATATGATAATTTGGTTTTAAGAAGTGCTTGAATTTATTTTGCTTGATTTTGCTTGAAAGAGTATGAACCTTGTACTCTTTGTGCTGTGAGAAATGGGTAGCCATGAATGTGTAGATGTTTGGTAAGTACATATGTCAACATAGCCTTGTGCAGTAATGGTAGGCTCAATAGGTGCAAGGAGCCGCAAGGTGGCTCACATAAAAACACCCTAGAACCTTTCCTCCTCCAGGCTGTAACACCTCAACTTGACAGTTGGGGTCCTTGGCTTCTTGTGATCTATGGCACACATGCACGCTCCCCTCATCTTTTGCATTTCAAACCTGGATGTATTGGAACTGTTTTCAATCTTCCACTGCCCATTAGTGATGTTCCTTTCCCTATTGCAGCCTCATAACCTAATTGGGCCATCATATGTTAGATAGTTCTGGCACAGACCTTTGTTGGTGTCCTGTTGTGTAACTCCAACATTATTAACTCCACTGCGGCTTTCCTTTCTGACATTATATGGGAGAGGTAGTGCCCGCCTTAAACATCAATGGAACTTTACTTTCAGGTTACATTATATGGGAGAGGTAGTGCCACGCCTTAAACATCAATGGAACTTTACTTTCAGGTTACCAATTTTCATGTAGTCCTGGTGAGCACAGTGCGGCAATTAAGAAATGAGACTGATTTTTTTTAAAAATCCAGTGGTAGAACACACGGGTTGGGAAGTCTTAGTTTTTTTATATTTTTTATGTTGTTTATCAACTATGCTGTGGCAACAGCATTTGCATGACAATTGTGCAACTGATTATTTATGCTGTGCACGACGTCATTTGGTGGAAGAACATTGTCACAGCACTGTCATGGAGCAGAGAGCAAATATCCTGGTCTGTTTGAAAATCGGTAAAACTGAATCTCAAACAGTTGAATTGTTGCGTGATGTGTATGGCATACCTGCCAACTCTTCCAGTTTTTTATACATTCTTCCGACCAAACTGGCGTTCTTCTGCCGTTCAAAAAATTTCTGTGGTTTTTTTTGCAAAAAAAAACACCTCTTATTAACTTTTGCAAGTCAAAAAAAAAAAAAAAAAGTTTAAAAGCGCAGCAATAACTTACTAGTCTTAATCTCGGGGCTGCCAGACCTGCGTATTGCGCCAGCCTGTGCCAAAACGTTGTTCTTTCACCATTCTGCTAAAAAAATAACGATTTTGACGAAATCTGCACTAATTTTGTGCCAAAAGTTAAAATTTGCCTTACGTCAATATTTTAGCGTAATCTTATGCCATTCAAAATCGATTCAGCGGTTAATTCGTACGTGAGATTCTTCCGTGGATTTGCGGAGCCCCCTCCACCCCCACCCTTTTTTATTTCATTTTCGAGATCGATGCAAAAATAAATAAATTTTCGGCGTATCAAGTGGGGGGGGGGGGTCGTATTCCGTCTGGGGACGTTGTTTTGTCTTTTTAAACGTTCGGAAACGGAAGCACAACGGAGTGCAGATTTTTTCCGTAATCGTATTTTTTTTTTTTTCTCGCGCGATGTTGCGTCTGTTCAGTATTGTTGTTAAATATAATTTCATTGCGTAATTTCAACTGGAAGTTGCAGGCAACGATTTCCGAAAACAGAAGTTAGGCCGCCCGAAAATTTCCCGGAATCTTCGGCCACGAGACTCTTACGCTGATTCTAGGAATTCCGCCTTTTTTGTTATCATTTGGACCATTCTTGAGATCGAGGCACAACTGAACTGAAATTTTGGGAGGATGGGGGGGAGTCTCGTTTTCTCCGTCGGATAATGGAATTTCATCCTTCAAAAACGGAAAGTAGATGGAGGTAAGATTTTTCTCGTAATCGTAATTTTTTTCTCACAATGTTTCCTCTACCCAGTATTATTAGATATTATTTTATTTCATAAATATTTGTATTTCAGCTTGAAAATGTTGGATAAATTTCCGAAAACAGAAGTTAGACGGAGCGAAGATTTCTTCAGTAATTGTATTCCCCCCCCCCCCCCCACGATGTGATCTCCACTCCTATGTAGTTGTTAAATGTCATCACCCTCATAAATCTGTGTGCATTTTAGCTTTATAAGGGTGGGGGGAATTTCCAAAAACGGAAGTGACGAAGTTTGGAAATTTGTAAGAATTGATGCATGTTGTTAAAAAAAAGTATTCATTCTCTGAAAATTACACCATTTATCTAAAATAGTGAAAGCTCTGATATCAGAATTCATGGTTCTCAGCTACAGTTGCTGTTTTTAGTAAGCACAGGACACCCTTCAAAAATTGCATTGCTTTTGGAGCAGACAATGCTCCAGTAATGATAGGAGAGAAAAATGGTGTAGCTCGTCATTTGAAAGAACGCCAAAGTGAAATAATAATTATAGGGTGTATTTGCCATTTAATTAATAATGCAAGAGAATTTAATTAATGCAAAAGAATGTTTTCTTTGGTTAAAAGAATCGCACAATGTTTCGATCATTAATGTCAGGTGAGTCTTCTGTTAATTAAATTCAAAGAAAATTTACTTTGTTTTCAAAAAGAGTTCTCCAAAGAATTCTTAAAAAAGCCAAAACGGCCACTGTAAAAAGTTTAGCTAACTGTTAAATTACTATAAATAAAAGTTCCCTTCAATAAAAACAAAAAAATAAAGGTAAGTGTCCTGTATTCCTTTTTTGTTTAAGCAGTATGAGTTCTAAATCACTTTATCGTGTGACAAATTGACGTAAAACAAATCTGAATTTTGATACAATCTTCTTAAGTTTTCAAAGCAATCTTCTGCATATTCATTAAATTTAGTTGGCGGGTATGGTATGGAGCTAATTGCCTATCTCGGGCACAAATATTCCGATGGTATGCATGTTTCAAGGATGGGCAGGAAGATTTGGAAAAGAAAATAAGTCCTGGATGTGAAGGAATAAAAACTGATTATTGTGTGACGTTGAGGATGCTGGAATGTGACCTCAGTGTAAAGGAGATAATTTGTTAAATTTTAGTGCAAGAGGGGGGTGCTGTGCTCATTATATTTCACATGCTTTGTCAGACAACCAGAAACATGCAGAAGTGGAGTATGCAAAAGACAGACTGGAGAAACATAAAATTTTCTCCAAAGCATTGTGGCAAGTGACGAGACATGGTGTTTTCGTAATGATCCTGAAACAAAGCAACAGTGTGCTCAGTGGAAGTCGCTAGTCACCCAGAAGAAAGAACATCAGGTTACAGAAGTCCAAAATCGAGACAAAGTTTGTGTCCTTTTACGGCATTAAGGGAATTCTTCATCACGAGTTCATTTCTGAAGGTGCAACTGTAACTGACAATGCTAACACATCCATTTTGGAATGAATGTGGAAGAGGATTGTTCACGTCAGGCCTGAGTACAAACACGGGCAGTGGTTCCTTCTTCGTGATAACGCATCCCCACACTGAGTAGTAAGTGTATAGCAATTTCTGGCATGAAAACAAGTGTGTGTACTCAACCATTCCTCCTATTCTCCAGATTTGTCACTGTGTGACTACTTGCTATTACCTAAATTAAAGCTGCCTTTAAAAAAGAAAAGTTTTGCAAGACATTGGAGACCTACAAAGAACTGTGATATCAGCTCTTCATTCCATACCAAAGATGACCTCTGCAAGGCCCATTCCATCTCAATTCAGGCAGAGAATACCAACATGTGTCAGTTGACCCCCTTAGATTCGTTCCAAAAAATTACAGTAGCTACTCCTACTACAGATATAAGATATTCCAAAGGGATTTGCTCCAGAAAAATTTATATCACTTGCTGCGCCATTTTGAAATTTGGTGAAAAACGCATTTTTTGAAAGGAATGTCAAAAACGGCATATTTTTAAAATGTTATTGCGTTTAAACTATTTGGGCGATTCAGTTCATTTTTGTTTTGTTTTGTAGCTAATGAATTGATTTTTAACTTGACATACTTTAAATATGCATGTTATAATTATTTGTAATTAAAAAAATCCACTTTTTAGGTACAAAATTTTGGTTTTTCTGACAATTAACGATTTTTTTTTCTTGCACTAAGAAAAGTTTTTTTAAATAAATAAAGATGGCAATGTGTAGTCCACCAATGGTAGTTTTACAGCAAATTTTATTTATTGCCTAACATATATACAGTCTATACAATTCAGCTTCAAAATATGCAAAAGTACGAAAATGCACTATTTTCAAGTAGCAATAACTCAAAAACCCCATTTTTTAAAAATCTTAAAACTTGACCTTATGTTGTCCTATTAGTATATTATCAATTGGTGGGGGCAGAATTGTGTGTTTTTGCCTCGTAAATTTTGAACGTTTTTTTGAAAATGACACTTCTCCAGCATTTGCGGGTCGCAAATAGAAACGATACAAAAACATATACAATTGTTCTTTACAATGAAATTTTAAAGCTACCCTGATTTTTAAGCTCCACTGAACACTTTTACAAGTAAACTTAAGTTACTCATTTAGAAAAAAATAATGAAAAAAGAACAAAAAGAAAAACATAGAAAATGTGGAAAACCGAGAACTCATTGAACTGTTTGTCTTTTTACAATTTTCTGATTTCTGTAACACTAAAACAAATAATCGTAAAAAACTCCATGTTAGCTGAGATCTATAAACATTATACTGAAATAATTACAGAGTAAGTTTACATAAAGTTCAGACACTGCAGATCTGTTGGATCTGGTTCAGCTCCTTGGTATCGAAAATGTGGAGTCGAGCGGATTGTCCGCTGGGAGTGGGTTCCTTCACCTTTAGCACTACATTGTTTAATGGCATTGCACATACATCCTCTCTCTTTCCACATTCCTCTGGCCATGGGGATGCATAAACGACACAGTAATGTCTTCGAGCTCTAAAGATATGCTCTTTATCTGTCCCATCCACCAATAATCATTATATACACACCCAACAAATTGACCTACTATGAAATCACTCAAAGAGTACCTGTTTTTTACTTGGCTTGTTATTTCTACTTTCTGCACATTATGTTTAATTGTTCTTGCCATATAAGCTTCATTATTTTGCACCAACCAATAATGCTGAGATTGTAATCCTACAACAGGTTTTACAGTGATCCATTCTTTTTCTTTACAAGACCTGAATTTTTGAACAACTTCACTTTTGAGGTGTAGTATTTTTGTATTACGTATAAGATTTGAAATTGTACAAACAAATGAAGCTGCGTCTCTTATGGCTTCCACAGATTCTTTTTGTAGATTAAATCTTGTAGCATAGTGCTTGCATATGCCACCTATACAATTGCATGCACTCTTACCATGCCCAGTAGCTGAAAATATCCACTTTCTTTCTATAGTTGGATTACCCTTAGACAACTCATGAAGTTGATATCGATTTTTGAAATGTGCGGCAGCTCCATCTGAAACGTAAACTACTGAAGTCTTAGCTTCCAATGGATACAATTTTGAAATGTCATTTTTTATAAGACCTATGGCACAGAGAGCATGAGCTGTGTCATGGGTTATATCATCAGACACTACTGCAAAACTTTCTTTCACTTGACCAATTTGTGCAACACATGTAAACAATTAGATTTGTACATTTTGCCAGTGATAGCTTTGTATCTCATCAGGCAATATAACTGACCAGTTGTCTGCAAAATCAAAATGTAAAACACACACAGAACTCCCTTTCGCAGAGATTTTAGCTTTGGCTATTCCTTCTCTCTGGATTTTTCGGATATAATTATGAGGAATTGCTTTATTAATCCAATGTCTAGCATCTTCGAGGAACCTTTCAGTAGGTACAGTTTTCTTTATAAGGTCATTACGTTCCCAAATAGCATATGTAACTTCTTTATTCAACAAGCCAAGAGTGCATCTGTACCGAGACAGTCACCACACATTTGGAGCCAACAATCTTCACTGTCTGTTTTGTTACACAAACACTTAAGTAAAAGAGCCTCTTCAGTATGCTTTTCATTAGTTACATTTTGGAGAGCTATGCTTATTAGTGTAAGATTACTACAGTAAATGCAAGTACAAACTGCTTGTATAGGTTGAATTTTCACCCACTTTGGACATAGTGAATAAAATTTTGAAAGTCCAATTTTTATTCCTTCATTTTCCTTTTTCAATATACTGTATGTCTCTTTGATTGATCTTGTCATAAATCTTTTTGACTTTTTAACTTTCTCACCATTACCATCTTTAACACATATAACATCTTTTTTGTTTGGACTCTCTCTTGTGCAGTCTTTGCTGTCATCTAGGTAGTATGACAAAGCAATTGCCTTAGTATCTGCAGACAATGGATGTCCACTGTAGGGATCAGGTTTAGCATAAATTCCTTTTTCTTTTTTAACACTACGTGACTTATCTATGATGTACTTTGATACTGAAGGTAACTTTGCCTCCAGTTGCATTTTAGTAAAAGTATGTGGTAACAGTGTCAACAATTGCACTTTTTCATTGTATTTAGAATTTTGAAGATCTGTGTTAATGTTAAAAAACCACTGATTGCAAGTATAACAGTCAGGTTTTTCAGCAGAAGGTTCACTTGAAATGTCATCATTGACACTATACACTTCTAATTTCTTCACAGATGCAGTTACTAGTACTTCCTCTAATTTCAACTTTTTTCTTTTTACATAACTTTGCCTCCTCTCAGGCCTAACTTGTGAAGGGGATTTCAATGGCGACATATTTACATCAAGAATGTTAATACTTTTGTTGACAGCATTTACAATCTCCTCACTTGCAATAAAAGGTTCATCAGATGAAATTTCTTGTTCAGGTTCATTTGTAAGTTCCCCAATTTTTTTTTTTATAAAAAACAACACAATTACTACACAAATTGTCATTACTTTTTACAATAACAGGCCTACCTACAATCCTTTGAATTGAATCAGCTAAATCACCAACACCACATAACCTCACACTCTTACTTTTGTATACAGTTTTTTTGTGTCTTCTAATATAGTCCACACACTTAATTCGTTCAGAACTATGATAATCTGACATTATTAAATAGGCCTATTCAGCAAAATTGTAAAAAACATATCTGAGAAATCACAAACACATATCAAATGTTACTCTTCCAAACAAAAGAACATCAAGTGTTACTCTTCCAAACAAAAGAACAGACTGCACAGTAGTTATAGCACAGGTGGGTGTGGCTATGGAGGGGGAGGGGCTAGTGAGACAGTTGATTAGCTGTGCAGTGAGCAAACACTGGTCATGCATGTGCATGTATGATCCTGTTGATTCAGCATTGCACAGGTGTAGAACAAGCTTATTTGTTGTTTAAGCATTAAGACTAGGTCAGTTTATTTAACAACTGTAACTTTATTACAGAATTTATTATATAATAATTAAAATTATTTTATATTTTTTATTTACTAGATTAATATTTTAAATATTTGTACTTTAAGTATTATAATTAGTCTACTAGCCTATATTTTAACTTTCAGAGCTAATTTAAAACAAAACTTTGTAGTGTTTTTCTGCGACCTGCAAATGCTGGAGAACTGTCATTTTCAAAAAAACGTTCAAACTTTACGAGGCAAAAACACACAATTCTGCCCCCACCAATTGATAATATACTAATAAGACAACATAAGGTCAAGTTTTAAGATTTTTAAAAAATGGGGTTTTTGAGTTATTGCTACTTGAAAATAGTGCATCTTTGTACTTTTGCATATTTTGAAGTTGAATTGTATAGACTGTATATATGTTAGGCAATAAATAAAATTTGCTGTAAAACTACCATTGGTGGACTACACATTGCCATCTTTATTTATTTAAAAAAACTTTTCTAAGTGTAAGAAAAAAATCGTTAAATGTCAGAAAAACCAAAATTTTGTACCTAAAAAGTGGATTTTTTTTATTACTAATAATTATAACATGCATATTTAAAGTATGTCAAGTTAAAAATCAATTCATTAGCTACAAAACAAAACAAAAATGAACTGAATCGCCCAAATAGTTTAAACGCAATAACATTTTTAAAATATGCCGTTTTTGACATTCCATTCAAAAAACGCGTTTTTCACCAAATTTCAAAATGGCGCAGCAAGTGATATAAATTTTTTCGGAGCAAATCCATTTGGAATATCTTATATCTGTAGTAGGAGTAGCTACTGTAATTTTTTGGAACAAATCTAAGGGGGTCAACTGACATGCTTTGCCTGAATTGAGATGGAATGGGCCGCAAGTCCTTTCTTTCATTGGCTGATCGTGCCATTTCTAGTATTAACACAGGAGAAACGTGTTTCAAATAAATATATTCGTGTATAATTAATTCGATGAAGAAATTAATCGGCGTACAAAACTTGCTTAGAGAGCTTTTGGAAGAAACAGCATAATTTTCAAGAGCAATATGCCATTATGTCTTAAAAGAAAAGTGTTTGATCAATGCATCCTTCCAGTGCTTACATATGGTGTAGAGACATGGACCTTAACTAAAAGAGACATACAAAGGCTGCAGACGAATCAAAGAAGCATGGAGAGGTGCATGCTTGGTGTAACCAGGAGACATAAGAAGAGGAACTCGTGGATCAGAAAATTGACAAGAGATCATGATCAGAGTAAAATCCCTGAAATGGCAATGGGCTGGACATATTGCCAGGACAGACCATCGATGGACAGCCAAAATTTTAGACTGGATTCCAAGGGACAGAAAAGACCCAGAGGAAGACCGCATGGGAGATGGGTGGATGAAATTCGAAAGTATGTGGGAGTAACATGGAGGAGACTGGCACAAGACAGACTGTTGTGGAAGAGGCTTGGAGAGACCTTCGTCCAGCAGTGGATTGATAATGGTTGACAATGATGATGATGATGATGATGATGTTTTAATCTAACTTGCCCATCACCAAAGTCACAAGTATTCTGTATAGCAAGTAGGTATCTGACCTATTTATAGTCCACAGAGGGTTTGGGTTGGTCCCATTATTGCAGTGAGGTAGGGGAACAGGTTTGAGAATGAAAGTGATGTGTATAATAAGGTATGCTTTCAGTGTAATTGTTGTGACAGGATGGCAATACAACAGGTTGTAGGATGTTGTTGATGTACCTTTGAGCCGTGAGGGTGGTACGAAGGACTACTAAGGGTGTCTGGCCTTCATAGGATATGGCTTCCCAGATGGTCACTCTCTGTGTGCAAATCGTGCACGGTAAAGGAAGGATTCGTGCGCTGACCGTTTTTTCTCCAAACGTATATGCACCAAGTTCAGACCATGACTCATCACTGAAGACAGCATAATGCCATTGAACACTATCCCATGCTGAACAGACCTGACACCATTGCAACCACTGCTGGCGGTGCTCGTTGGTCAGTGATAGGCAGCGAAGTGGCCTCCTCTAATGTAGTCCTCATTCCACAAGTCATCTAACAGTGGTCCAGATGGTCACTTTCATACCTGTAGATGACGAAACATGGCTACAGATAATTGAGAGCGACGAATTCAGTTCTGTTCTTGCGGCTCTCACACTCACTCGATCCTCGCATTCCGTTGTTGCCCTTGGCCAAATACTGCCTGCGTGCCACTGGGTTGTGCCCTCCTTGACCCATTAGCTCCAACATTGTCCTATTGCCGCATCACTCTGACCCAAATGCCTGGTAATACAGCGACTTGACCAACCAGGCTCTCTTAGCTCGATTATACAGATTGGTCCATTTAAACCAGTACCCTGAAAAAAACTTACATTTTTGCAAGGGATCGCGCAAGGAACTTCTTCTTTTTTTCAATAGAAGCAGCAACTCCTGGAGAATGAAAACCGCCACCGTGAAGAAGATTGTTAACCGTAACTGTAACTCAGCTCGTGATTTGTTTGTTGTTGCGTTGTCATTCACTTGCGTGCATTCGGAAACATGCAGTACTCTGTTCCAGAGCGTGTTTTTTAGTGAAATCGTATTGGGTAACCAATTCTGTCATCAAAACGCAACGAGCATTTCGAAGAGAGATTGGAGTTCGAAAAGTGCCAATCAAGTCAACAATTCTGTCGATGGCAAAAAAGCTGGAGCAAACTGGTTTTCTTCTCAGCGGTAGCGGTAGACATCACCCTCCGATGCCCCAAACGCGTGTGGAAGATGTTCGGCAATATTTACTTCAATCTCCGATGAAACCGTTGCGCAGATTAAACCAACAGACAGGATATTCATACGGAACTTGTCAAAGGGCAGCAAAAAAGCGAATATTCGACCATTTAAAGTGCACGTAATCCATGTGCTGCAGGAACCGGACAAGGGAAAGAGAGTAAGTTACTGCAAATGGTTTCAAAATTTTCTTAATTTGCGTTCTGATATTCTCTCCATCACATGGTTTACAGATGAAGCCTGGTTTCATCTGTCAGGCTACGATCAATTCGCAAAACAGCAGATACTGGGCTTCCGAAAACCCACACGTTATGTGTGAAACACCGATGCATTCACAAAAGGTTGGTGTATGGTGTGCGGTTTTGTCTACGAAAATTATTGGCCCCATTTTTTTCTCTGAGACTGTCAACACTAACGTTTATTGCCGCATATTCAATGAATTTGTGGAACAACTTGATGACATTGAATTGACAGAGGGCTACTTTCAGCAGGATGGCGCTACATGTCACACATCGAAAGTCTCAATGGAACTCATAACCAGCTTCTTTGATGACAGATTAATTTCAAAAAACATATGGCTTCCCCGATCTCCGGACTTAACTTCCCCTGCCTTTGTTTTATGGGGCTACTTAAAGGATAGAGGTTACAAAACCCATCCAAAAACATTGGATGCATTGCATGAAAAAAATCACGACTGAAATTGGCAATGTTACTGCTCGTACTCTACATGAGACACCACTGAATGTGGTGCGGCGTGTTCAACTGTGTTTACAAGAAAATGGAGGACATTTCCAACATTTGCTTTGATAAAATGATTCTCCAATACCACATGTATAATTCTCAACTTACTGTATGATTTGGTTGTTATTTATAAAAAAGTTATAAGTAAATCACATGGTACTGGTTTAAATGGATCACCCTGTACGTCCTCTGTCAAACTCAGCTGCTCGTATTGTGCACAAATCCGACGTCGAGGTGTTCTCACAGTCAGTGGAGGTTAATGCAGCCACAATCTGCCTTTGCAATTGTCCCTGTGTGCAAGCTTTGCTCTTCATATATCCTTCTGGATGCATGGCTCCCATGCGCTGTGGTGAGCCACTATTTTGTCGTTGGACGTTATTTTTTAATCATTTGCATATTTGGCCCTGGGGAACTTTCCTGCAGAGTTCCATCAAGATCAACAACTTTTTCAGTTTTGAAGATGACAATCCGATTTTTGGCGTAAATGTGACGAGGATGGTAAGTCAGATAATATCCGAAAACTTGAAAATTTCATCGTCCTGGAGCGGAGGGCTCAAACCTGCGTCTCCCAGATAGCGCTCGGGTGTGTTCAAATATTCAAAAATTAATTGGAAACTTGAAACTTGGTCGTTCTGGGTGGTGTAGTGGTTAGCATACCCGGGCGTTATCTAGGAGACGCAGGTTCGACCCCCCCCCCCCCCAGGACGATGAAATTTTCAAGTTCTCGGATATTATCTGACTTACCATCCTTGTTATATTTACGCCAAAAATCGGCTTGTCATCTTCAAAATTTGTATTATATGGCGTAATCCCGTATTTCTTTCACAACTTTCTCAGTGTCCTCGGGGGATGGGTGGTTGGCAAAGAGTGTGTATACATATGTGCTCAGATTTTTTATTATATGCATTTTAAATTACTGACATTTTGATGATGTTGACAGTAATGCTTTATCATGTCACTGATTGTAGTTATTTCTCTTAAATGGAAATGTGTATGTGCGCCTGTGTACATATCCACATGTATACATAGAGAAGGTCATTGCAAGGTCAGGTGATGCACAAACATATCATAGCCTTTCCTTGACAAATGTCAACCACACCGTACTGGATTCCAAGGAATAGGTAAAAATCCAGAAGAAGACCGCCCGGGAGATGGGTGGATGAAATTCAAAAGCATGTAAGAGTGACATGTAGGAGACTGGCTCAAGACAGATTGTTGTGGAAGAAACTTTGGGAGACATTCATCCAGCAGTGGATTGATAATGGTTGACAATAATGATGACACATAGAAAAATTCATTTTTATATTATTCCAGAGAGACAATTTTCTGCACACATGTACACACAGATGTAGAGATTCGGTAGTAGCACTTTATGTTATTTTTTAATTAAGATTTTGCTATCAAGCCATTTGTTTATAGCAATTATGAAGAAGTAATTTTTTTTTCTCTCTCTCTCTTAGGAAGCTCAGATTTATGTGCACTCACAACTGTGAGTTATTTAAGGTATTTTGAGGTTGTGATTGGTAACATCCTTGGTTACCTTAGACTGTGGGACTTGAGATCAAGTTCAGACCAGCCATCTTGCATGTTATCGGTGTAAGTTCTTTGTTCTTTCTTTTCTGTCACTGGATTGCAGTAGTTTGAAAATCATGAAATGCAGCTTAAGACATTCCTGATTGTATTTTCCTAGCAAATAATGTGCATCTTAATTAATTCATTTTGAAAATGCTAACACAGTAGATGATGTTATCATTTCATTTTCAGATTTGCACCTAAAAAATAACATATCTTTTACAGGTTGTGTAGAACATTCATACTGGAATGCTATAATTATTACACTTTGTGTTGTACTTTGAAATTAAGCTTTTAGTTCTTGGTGAAGAAGACCTTTGCAGTGAAATTACATAAAAAATAAATTATTGCACAAAATATTCTGAGCCAACTGTTGAACTCCATAAAATAAATGTAAAACAGTAGTAAGAAGAATTTCATACTTATAAAGTGATTGATCACAGTGATGAAGGTGTAAGCAGTCTCTGCTGGAGGCAAATTATGTTGTTCACATGATTCAAGAAAATCATGAGAAGCAGCAAAATGTTTCAATTCATGTACATGCTGCAGGTTAAACATCATATAAAACAATAAGACAAGAAATTCCCCATGATTAAAAACAGTCATCAAAATTTAAAATATTTTGTTTAAAAATGTAAACTGAGATGCCCATACCTGCCAACTACTATGGAATGTCCGTAGTTTCTACAGATTTAGTTGTCTGACTACGGAACTCACTGCAGAAACTACGGATTCTGCGAATTTTCATTAAAAAATATATATATATTGTTATTATTTTTATGATATACATGAGATTCTTAATCGGAATTGCAGAATTTCGCTTTTGTGTGTGTGTGTGTCATTTAGATTATTATCAAAATTGATGCAAACCTGAAGAGAATTTGGAGGGGTGAACTGGGGGTCATTTTCTGTCTGGGGACGATATTTTGTGTTTCAAAACTTTCGAAAATGGTAGTTAAACGGAGAAACATTTTTTTTTCTTCCGATGTTGCCTTTGTGCCCAGTATTCTTGTTAAATATCATTTTCAAGTATAAATGTTTGTATTTCAGCTTGAAACTGTAGGCAACAATTTGCAAAAACGGAAGTTAGATGCCATGAAAATTTCCTCGTAATCTTCAGGCATAAGATTCTGTCGCAAATTCGAGGAATTCCACCTTTTTCATTATTATTTTGGTCATTCATGCGATCGACGCCCAAGTGAACAGAAATTAGGAGGTGGGGGGGGGGGGCTGGTGGTGACGGAGGAGGGTGTTCGGAGAATGGAATTCCATCTTTACGAAACTTTCGAAAACCGAAGGTCGACGGAGTTCAGATTTTTTCCGTACTTGTGATTTCTTTTTTCATGTGATGTTACTTCTGCCCAGTATTTTTGTTAAATAACATTTTGCTGCATAAGTATTTTTATTTCAGCTTGAAAATACGGGGGAAAATTACAAAACCGAAAGTCGGACAGAGCAAAGATTTCTCCCGTAATCGCCCTCCCCTCCTGCGATGTCCCCACCCCCTGCGTCTAGGTATGCCGTGAAATAATACTAGTTACTACTGACAAGGCTCTTGCCAATGTTGGCAGGTATGGATACCAAAAGCAGTGACCAAAATTAAAAATAAGTACCAAAAATGGGGACAAGATCAGTAAAATTTAGGAATGAAAGATCTCAACTGGAAAAACCGAAAGGTCAACTCCAAGACTATGGATTCTTGGAAGTGCTTCCGAAGTGTTGTGTGTATCCCCCCCTGGTGCTGTTGACACGTTTGAGATCATAGCTTTGCAGGTATTATTACCCAATATAAACACTATCTCAATAATTCTCCCATGGCAGTTGCCAGCAAGTTTGTTTTCAATTTGGACCAAAGGTTATTTATTTGGGGATGAGTTATATCCTTAGCAGTGGCACACACACACACACACACACACACACACACACACACACACACACACACACACACCTCGTAGTGGAAGGCAACAGCTGAGGATATAACAAAGGGAGTGTTGGTGTAAAATGTAAGTTAAAACACTTATTTAATAATGATAATAATTTTGTTTTAGCTCTTATGTCATACCTTACATGAAGTTTATATTTACATTTGAGGGTAACAAAAAGAATTATTATAACAGCCAGGGAAATCAGGGAAAATGTCTTTGATGACCTGACTATAAAGCCTTGATTTCCTATACAAGCATGGTGTGTATGCTCCTTGAAAAGTTCTTGAAAATTAATGGACCATTTCCTTGAAAGTCCTTGAAAATCTTTAAGATCCATGAAAAGTCCTTGAAAATCTTTAAGATCCATGAAAAGTCCTTGAAAATCTTTAAGATCCATGAAAAAGTCCTTGATTTTTCAGAATCTTATATTTGTAATTCCAGTATTCTTTCTGTCCCTTTCGCACAATTTTTGTTTACTTCTCTTTTTTGGAGGGAGGGAAGCTGCCATTGACAGCTTCCCTCCCTCCCCTAAATGTTAGAACGCACCTATCCCATCAACTCGCTGGGAGCCACTCTTTTAAGGCAGCTAATGGCCTGAAGCAAAGAGGTCCCACAGAAAGATAAGTTACATTACGATTACAGTGAGACAGGAGGAGGGGAGCGTGTGAGAAGGCGGGAGCAGCAACCTCTCCCCTGTGTTTGGCTTACTGTGCATTGTTCAGCAGATCCCATCTTCGGTGAAGGTTGTTTGGCAGATACATTGAGCAGGAGAGGATAGAAGTTGGTTCTCTATGTCAATCAGGACAATGAGATTGGGAGAAAATATACAAAAATTAAATTTTCCCAATATTTAAAATTAATGAGTGCAATTTTTACAATGAGCAACACACACAACAAAAGTTTCATTTTGAATTTGTTTATTTTGAAATGGTTATATATATATATATATATATATATATATATATATATATATATATATATGACACCCTTCGTTTTAAATTCTAAAATTTTTTCCTTAGTCTTCAGTTTTGCTCTTTAGATAATGGTTTTATATATACATATATATGTATACAGCATAATTTTCAAGAGCAATATGCCATTATGTCTTAAAAGAAAAGTGTTTGATCAATGCATCCTTTCAGTGCTTACGTATGGTGCAGAGACGTGGACCTTAACTAAAAGAGACATACAAAGGCTGCAGACAACTCAAAGCAGCATGGAGAGGTGCATGCTTGGTATAACCAGGAGAGATAAGAAGAGGAACTCGTGGATCCGAAAAATGACGAGAGTGGAAGACATCATGATCAGAGTTAAATCCCTGAAATGGCAATGGGCTGGACATACTGCCAGAAGGACAGACCATCGATGGACAGCCGAAATTTTAGATTGGATTCCAAGGGACAGGAAAACACCCAGAAGAAGACCACATGGAAGATGGGTGGATAAAATTCGAAAGTATGCGGGAGTGACATGGAGGAGACTGGCACAAAACAGGCCATTGTGGAGGAAACTTGGGGAGACCTTCGTCCAGCAGTGGATTGATAAAGGTTGACAATGATGATGATGTATATGGGAAAACAAAGGGATAAAGATTAATGGAGAAAACAAATGAATAAAGATTAATGGGAAAACAAAGGGATAAAGATAAATGGACATTATCTAACTCACCTTCGTTTTGCTGATGACGTAGTCATTTTTGCAACTACCCCATCAGAGCTGCAGAGTATGATCCAGGAACTTGCTCACAAGAGTAAAGAAGTGGGATTAGAAATGAACTTTCAGAAGACAAAAGTGATGTACAATGCTCTTACAAGAAATGAAGATTAATGGATTGATGGGGAAAGGCTGGAGATAACCAATACCTACATTTACCTTGGACAGCAGATATCAAGTGAGGGTCACATTGATGAAGGAATTAATCAGCGTATAAAACTTGCCTAGAGAATGTTTGGAAGAAACAGTATAATTTTCAAGAGCAATATGCCATTGCGTCTTAAAAGAAAAGTGTTTGATCAATGCATCCTTCCAGTGCTTACTATGGTGCAGAGACATAGACCTTCACTAAAAGAGACATACAAAGGCTGCAGACAACTCAAAGAAGCATGGAGAGATGCATGCTTGGTGTAACCAGGAGAGATAAGAAGAGGAACTTGTGGATCAGAAAAATGACAAGAGTGAAAGACATCATGATCAGAGTAAAATTCCTGAAATGGCAATGGGCTGGACATATTGCCAGAAGGACAGGCCATTGATGGACAGCTAAAATTTTAGACTGGATTCTGAGAGACAGGGAAAGACCCAGAAGAAGACCACATGGGAGATGGGCGGATGAAATTCGAAAGTATGCGGGAGTAACATGGAAGAGACTGGCGCAGGACAGACTGTTGTGGAAGAAACTTGGGGAGACCTTTGCCCAGCAGTAGATTGATAATGGTTGACAATGATGATAGATATATATATATCATCATCATCGTCAACCATTATCAATCCACTGCTGAATGAAGGTCTCCCCAAGTTTCCTCCACAACGTTCTGTCTTGTGCCGGCCGCCTCCATGTCACTCCTGCATACTTTCGAATTTCATCCACCCATCTCCCATGTGGTCTTCTTCTGGGTCTTTTCCTGTCCCTTGGAATCAAATCTAAAATTTCGGCTATCCATTGATGGTCTGTCCTTCTGGCAGTATGTCCAGCCCATTGCCATTTCAGGCATTTAACTCTGATCATGATGTCTTCCACTCTTGTCATTTTTCGGATCCACGAGTTCCTCTTCTTATCTCTCCTGGTTACTCCAAGCATGCACCTCTGCCTGCTTTTTTGAGTTGTCTGCAGCCTTTGTATGTCTCTTTTAGTTAAGGTCCACGTCTCTGCACCATACGTAAGCACTGGAAGGATGCATTGATCCAACACTTTTCTTTTAAGACATAATGGCATATTGGTAACAAAGAAAGGTAACTTGATCACGCTAGTTACGTTAACTGAAAACTTTTACAAAAAGTTCGTAAGTTGGAAACTTTCGACCTTATCTTAGGTCTTCATCACGCCAATGGAGGACTAAGATTGTTGCCAGATTCTACATTTGAATTTTTCCTATTTTTGTTGCCAAAACTTAGAATTGATCTCCAGATCAACGGAATGTAGAGAGGAGATTCAGAGTTGCAAGTCATTGAGTTGAAAATAATTTCTATGCTTTCACGGTAATGGAGGGCAAAACGATTGTCAAAAGAGGCAATTCGTTTTGCTTCGTTCCCAGTGGGGAACTGCAGATGTGTCTTCCATTGTCAAAATAGACAAGGCAGTATTGGGATTGGCTTTCAAAACATCTTTTCTATATTCTAAAATTCTATGGCTAATTCTCCTGTATATGCTTCCAATGTATAAGTTATCCCCAGTAGAAGAAGAGATAGGAATGCAGTAAACTCCTGGGAGGTTCAGGCTTTCAACTTTGTCCCTATCCCTTTGTAGAAGTTTCAAGATGTTTGGGGTAGATTTAATGGCAAGATGGTAACCAAAACTTCTAAAAAGAATCTGTAACTTATAAGCATAGGAAGGATGGTAAGGAACAGAACCACAGAATTTCAGGTTTTCTTTCTGAGGAAGGAGGCATTCGATTTTCGAATGGTTTTCATATTTCTTTAATGAGGGAGTTGACTGTAACAGCAGGGAAACCATGAGAGAGGGCTATTGTAGAAATTTTGGAGAGTTCTTCTTGAAGAGAGAGTTGGTTGTTGCAAATGATATGAGCCCTGTGGATGTAGGACTTCAATGCTGCAAGCTTGTAGAGATGCAGGGTGCAAAATTTATAGGGAATGATGTTAGTGGCTGCAGAAGGTTTTCGATAGACGGAACGAGTAATGGAGAGATCAGCGTTTCTGCAGATAGATACATCCAGGAAATCAATTTTGTGATTTACTTCCTTAGATATAGTGAGCTTAATGGAAGGAAATTTTTCTGTAATGGAGTTGATCAGTATCTGTAGTTCAGACTCGGAATGTGGCCAGCTAATGAAAATGTCGTCTACATATCTTAACCATAGGGAAGGTTGAAAAGGGTGTAGAGGAATGATGGAAACTTCAATATGTTGCATGTAGATTTCAGCAAGCAGAGGGGAAAGAGGTGAGCCCATGGGGAGACCAGATTGTTGCCTATACACAATTTTGTTGAAAACAAAACAACTGTGTTGATGAATAGTGTGGAAACAATCATAAAGATCTTTGATAAGAGGACCGGGGGGTTCAAAATGAAGAATCAATTTCTTCATGAGGAGCATGTAGGAATCAAAATATGGTACAGAGGGAAACAAAGATTCTACATCAAGACTATACAGATTATCACAAGGAGAAAAGGAATTAGGAAGGTTGTGGATGAAGTTTGAAGTAGAGGCAACTGTATGAGGATGGTTGGCTGCCAGGGATTTGCATTTGAGGACCAATCTCTTTTCAAGGTTTACTGCTGGAGAAAAAGAATATTCCACTAAAGGTCTGATGGGGTTACCAGCTTTATGCAGTTTCACTTGCAGGAAGAGCCTGGGAGTTCTAAAGTAAGGAGGGGGTGATATATCACCAAGGAAGGATTGAAGAGTTTCTTTCTTAGCTAATCTGTCAACTGAGTTTTTGAGTGAGTTGGTGGTGTCTGACTGTAAAGGGATGCAGTTAGCAGATGTAAGAAAAGAAAGCACTTTTTGGTTTAGAGTTTCTTTACCAATGATGACTGGGCAACCAACTTTATCTGCTTTGCATACGGCTAGGTCATTTTCCTGAATCAGGCATATTGGTCTTGAAAATTATGCTGTTTCTTCCAAAAGCTGTCCAGGCAAGTTTTGTATGCCAATTAATTTCTTCATCAATGTGACCCTCACTTGATATCTCCTGACTTAACACCTGGTGGCTTTTTCCTGTGGGGATACGTAAAGGACAAGGTATTCGCCCCTTCCGTTCCTGTTGATCTAGCGGAGCTGAAACAGCGCATCACAGCCACTATCACTGCACTTAATTCAGATATCTTACCTCGCGTTTGGGCGGAAATGGATTACCTGCTCGATGTGTGTCATGTGACTAAGGGTGCACACATAGAACATCTGTGACTGTCTCTAAAAAAAACTTGAAACATTCCCCTACAATTCTGTTACAGGTAACATAAAATATCTTACATTGTTCTTGTTTTATAGTGCATTGAAACTGTATACTTCTTTATGAATCACCCTGTATATGTATCATCATCATTGTCAACCATTATCAATCCACTGTGGATGAAGGTCTCCCCAAGTTTCCTCCACAATGGTCTGTCTTGTGCCAGTCTCCTCCATGTCACTCCCGCATACTTTCGAATTTCATCCACCCATCTCCCATGTGGTCTTCTTCTGGGTCTTTTCCTGTCCCTTGAAATCCAATCTAAAATTTCAGCTGTCCATCGATGGTCTGTCCTTCTGGCAGTATGTCCAGCCCATTGCCATTTCAGGGATTTAACTCTGATCATGATGTCTTCCACTCTTGTCATTTTTCGGATCCAAGTGTTCCTCTTCTTATCTCTCCTGGTTACACCAAGTATGCACCTCTCCATGATTCTTTGAGTTGTCTGCAGCCTTTGTATGTCTCTTTTAGTTAAGGTCCACGTCTCTGCACCATACATAAGCACTGGAAGGATGCATTGATCAAACACTTTTCTTTTAAGACATAATGGCATATTGGTCTTGAAAATTATGCTGTTTCTTCCAAAAGCTCTCCCGGCAAGTTTTGTACGCCGATTAATTTCTTCAACAATGTGACCCTCACTTGATATCTGCTGTCCAAGATAAACGTACGTGTCTGTTATCTCCAGCTTTTCTCCATCAATCGATAAATCTTCATTTCTTGTAAAAGCATTGAACATCACTTTTGTCTTCTAAAAGTTCATTTTTAATCCCACTTCTTTACTCTTGTCAGCAAGTTCCTGGATCATACTCTGCAGCTCTGATGGGGTAGTTGCAAAAATGACTATGTCATCAACAAAACGAAGGTGAGTTATATAATCTCCATTAATCTTTATCCCTTTGTTTTCCCAGTTCAGTGATTGAAAGACATTTTCCAATGTGGCATTAAAGAGCTTCGGAGATATGGTGTCACCTTGTCTCACTCGCTTTCCAATTTTTATGTGTGTTGTATTTTCAAACAGCCGAATCTTTGCACTGGCATTTTCATAGATGTTATTAATAATATTAATGTATGCATCTTCAATACCGCAGGATTTCAGAGCCATTGTAACTGCTGATGGTTTCACCTAATCGAAGGCTTTTTCATAATCGATAAAAGCCATGCACAATGGAAGTTCATATTCCCTCGCTCTTTCAATTAGTTCTCTCAGTACGTGGATATGATCTATTGTGCTGTAGCCACTCTTGAATCCAGCTTGTTCTCTCGGTTGAGCCATGTCCAGTGTTAACTTCAAGCGGTGTGAAAGAAATCTTCTTTTCTCAGTGCCATAATCTGTTTTCTTCCCTTACTGAGGTGTCCCTTTGCTATCTTTAGGCTTTGGTTGTTTTCAATTGCTTTCCTCACTAGTTCATAGTTGAATTTCCTTACGTCTTCGGTGATACTATTTCGTACTGTCTTGCTGTCTCTATATGTTCCACTTTGGAAGTCACATCTTCTTTAGTTGTCCTCATCTCTCTTCTTTTTTGCATCAACATTTTGGTTTTTCTTGATAATTTGTTCACATGCAACTTGTTCTTAGACCCAGCTAATTTTGTTGCTGTTTGCATAAGAGCTTTGGTTACTTTTCTGTTAACCAGAAATATCCGATGTTAGGCCTTCTAAAGCAGAGAATCTGTTCTTCAGTTCCAACTTGAAGGTATTATGGTGTTTTTTAAGGTTGGTTATGTTAATACATTTTGTTTGTCTTATGAGCTTGCCACGTTCGAGTTTTTATATATATATATATATAGGGAAAAAATTATTTAATTTAGAACGTAAACAAAACCCAAATCCCAGATGAATGCCCAATAAGAGATTAAAGCATTGCAGAAAATATTGGCAGCTGTCACCTGTGGCTTTTTCTACAGCCGACACAGATCACAACCAACTCTGTCATTTCTACACAGACCAAACAAATTTGAGTTTCTGCTGTATAAAATTTGTATAAATTCCTTAGAAATTAATCTAATCTAACAAATAAAAAGAAATTAAGGTACTAATCCTAGGGAAGCTAACTAACTAAAACACATACACATTTAGTACAGAGAAAAACCAATGAGAATGCATCTTCAGAAGAGAAATACTAAAAAAAAAAAAAATTAACTTTCCTAATTAGAATGAAAATAAATTTCCACAAACACAAATTCAATATTCCAGGCCTAGCCTCACACATAACTCATTTGCAAAGCATGTTTTCAAGGCAAATGGCATTCAACTGCTAACTAATATGAATGTTATAAATAGCTTCAACAATTAACTATATACTAGACGAAACCCGTCGGAATCGATGGTTAGTTTTTTTTGTTTTTCGTTTTTTGAAAGAATAAACTCATATGAAACAACAAATGTAAACTTTATTTGATTGACAAATTCATTCAACCACTTCAGTAAAGACAATAGGTTCGTGATTTTTTTTTTTTTTTTTTTTTTGACTGAAGGTTTAACGACCACCATGAGCAACTCAATGGGCTGTAAGCAGTCTCCTGTCCCTAATTTAGGGTCACTGCTTCCAGGGAAGGGAGAAAGCCAGTGATGTAAAACAAACACAACATCCATGCCTCACCGGGATTCGAACCCGGACCCTTCGTGAGCGAATTATCATAAGCCAGCATTTAGACCACTGCGCCACCGGGAGGTTCGTGATTAGCATCACAACTACACCCTTTTTCAGTCGTAGAATGTGAGGCAGAAGTCCACTCGTGTCGATCGTGTGCAAAAATTCTACTGGATAGCGCACTCTTTCACTCTCATCTTCAGTCACAACTGTGTTTGTAAATGCTGTTGGAATGAGATTCGTGTTGCGAATACTCTTCATTCTCTCTTGTCTGAGACATGTAGTTGCAACCCATTGATCTCTCACGCCTTCCAGTAAGGCTCTTACATTTTATTTTTTTCTCCAGGAGAGACAATCTGTTAAGGGTAAGTATGCAATAAAGTATTTACTTACTGAGTGCCTTATGTAGATAAGAGCCACACGCTTCTCCCATAGACTTTACATGGGAACTTTGCCGCCACGCCACGCCACGCCCAAACCGTTGCCCTAATCTCAGTTTTCTCTTCAACTGGCACGTCTACATGGTAAGACCTTTATTTTGAAACCTAAATCATATTTTTACGTAACTTTGCCGCCCAAACCGTTGCTTCAATCTCAGTTTTCTCTTCGACTAGCACATCTACATGGTAAGACCTTTATTTTGATACCTGAACCATATGTTTACATTCAGCCGTTCACTCAAAATAGGTCTCACAGTAAAAAACCTTACAGAATGAATATATAGATGGTGCAACTCAATATGTACATTCTAAATATTTTCCCTAACAATGGTCAACGGAATGTTTATTTACATCTTTACATAATGGGAAACGTCTTACCTACGTGAATAAACTGGATCGCAGTGATGGAAAGTTTGCACCAATTGCGCCAAACTGCTACAAATTACGAAAAAAAACTTAATATTTGCACCCAACTGGACCAAAACAGCAATCCCCAGCAAAAACTGTGGAGCGTAAAAAAAATTTTCACCGCAAAAAATGATGTTTTAAATGGCGAATCGAATGACGCTTTTTCAAGGCCTACGCGTAATTTGGTTAAACGTATAGCGATGCTTAATCAACACGTACCGCCAATTCCAACATTTCGAAGTGTTTTTTTTGCCTACCTTCTAATTCGTTGTTTTTTCTGTATAAGTGACGAATAAGGTTTCGCGATGTAGGTGGAGCTTATGGAGAAGGAGTTTTCTTGTAATCACGTGGTATGTAGGAGAAACGATGCTGTACGTTATGAAATCCTGATGAAAATTGTTTATATGTCATTCCCTGCTCTTTGGGATGGTGCAGTTATTTTGTTTCGGGCGAGGTGCACGATTACGTAAATACAGCGTAGAGTCAGCTGTTAGCTATTTCGTTGAGGCGGAGGACGACTGAAAATGGCTCTCCCGTGGCAGGATACGATGGTTCTGTTTCTAAAGGATTCATAAGTATTCAGAGATGCCAGCTTTTACGGATTTCCCATATTTTGTACAGATTTTCACTCCATCTTACGGTTTTATGGAAGTCACCCAAAAAACTACGGAAAAGCCAATGCAAGATCCCTGCACACAATTTTCTATTTTTTACCGTCTTTTGGTCGAAAAAACGCACTTTACAGATAGTCCGAACGCCTTCGATGTTTTGACTTCCCCCGCCAACAGAGGTGGAGCTTCTTCTCTTATGCTGTTTGTCACGTGTTTCCCCGTATAGCCATTTTAGAGTGCCGTGCGCAAAAGCCGAGAGGGAGCTCAGCTCAGCACCTTTTGTGAACTCTTTACATTGATTACATGTGGCTTTGTGCTTGTGAAAATTTCAGTGCAAACGTTTTAACCCTTTCCACTCGACTGTTGGGTGACACCCGACATTACAAAATCGCAGAATAGCTCGCGTAGCGGGTGTCATCCGCCATGCCGATGACGCTTCTCTAGCTCGCATGTCGCGCTTGCGAGACATTTTTTCGTCTTCGAATAGGTCGGGTGTCACTTGCTATGCCGATAGCTCACATGTCGGGGCTTGTGAGATATTTCTTTTTCATCAAATAGAGAAAAAGAAATGTCGTCACTCGCGAGGGATTTCTTTTTCGCCGAATAGGTCGGGTGTCATCCACCACGCCTGTGACGCCTCTATAGCTCGCATGTCAGCGCTCGCGAAGAGTTTCTTTTTGCCGAATGACTCAACACGGCTATGACGCCTCTATGGCTTATATGTCGGTGCTTGCAAGACATTTCCTTTTCGCCGAATATGTCGAGTGTCACCCTCCGTGCCGATGACGCTTCTATAGCTCGCATGTCGGCGCTCGCGAGACATTTCTTTTACACCGAATAGGTCGGGTGTAATCCGCTACGCCTAAAACACCTCTATAGCTCGTATGTCGGGGCTTGCGAAACATTTCTTTTTAGCCGAATATCTCGCGTGTCGGTGTTACCCTCCATGCCGATGATGCCTCTATAGCTCTTATGTCAGGGCTGGCTGGCTGGCTGGCTGGCTGGCTAAAGCTGAGCTTTCAGTGCTAAGTTGTGGCCTCTACTGCAGAAAAAAAAAAAAAAAAAAAGAAAGAAACGAATTCTGGGCGAGTATGGGTGAAAAGTTATTCGAGTGGAAAGGGTTAATTTAGATTAAAACGAAATGAAAAGTATCTGTGAAACAGCTGTGACAACAAAAAGAACAAAGTCAGATAAAACTTATCGTCAAGTCTATCGCGATATATATAGTAAAGAATGGCCTTTTTATGAAGCACTTAAGGTTTTGCCGAATCACATTTTGTAAGCCATGTGGCTGCTCTTTTAGCGTAGCACATGCGTGGCCGCAATGATTGTAGGTGTCATTGCGGAGAGCAAGAAGCACAAAGATCATGTCAAGAGACTAAATGGAGATGTGAGTAAAATTAATGTAACCAAAAAACTTCTGACAGCTTATAAAGAATCCTGGAAAAAATATCAAGAGTGGATTAGTGCTGAAAAACTGCAGCAAAATAAGCGAAAAAGAGAAGAAGAAATTGAATGTTCACAAGGTGATTATTACACATAATTGGCATGGATTAGGAACATCAAACAGAGGTCATCGCTCTTTCCACATTTTTATAAGTGAATCACGGAAAAATTCTCATTGGCCACCACCAGGAATCGAACCCAGGTCTTCCAGTTATGCACCTGGACATGCTACCACTGCACCACATTGCTCTTTCCACGTTTTATAAAACGTGGAAAGAGCGATGACTTCTGTTTAATGTTCTTAATCCACGCCAATTGTGTGTATTAATTATTCATTCTCCTCCTAGTTATTTGTTCAGTTGCTGCTTACCATCTTTGGTGAATCCCTAGCATTGTGTGGGGCTCCATGAAGCAACTTGCCAAATGGTTTGGCAGTTAGTCCTATGTGAGTCTGGTGGAATTTGAGGTCGCTGTGGTGCAGTGGTAGCATTGTAACATCACAGACACTCGATCACAACACAAAACATTTTACTTT
This sequence comes from Macrothele yani, assembly GCA_039090855.1. Taxonomy (NCBI): domain Eukaryota; kingdom Metazoa; phylum Arthropoda; class Arachnida; order Araneae; family Macrothelidae; genus Macrothele; species Macrothele yani. The sequence continues at coordinate 19,275,879 of CM077000.1, read as the reverse complement.
ACTATTTCACACAAAAACAAACTGGAATACACTCCGCGGTACAAACTGAATTTGTTGTCTTAGCCAAAGCTCGGCATGTCCTACTCCTTTAATATCTCTCACATTACTCCTCTACATCACTCACCACACGCTCAAGTCATTAAGTGTCAATGTATCATTCTGCACTGTTGTGCATGGAAGTTCGTATTTTACAACCCCTCCTCACTCCAGAGGAACTTTTTTCCAGTGGTAAAAAGTTCTTGTCATTTTGCAATACAATAGTCATAGTTCACATAAGGAGTCATAATCCATTTACAAAGAGAAATATATGAGTTAATTTAACAATTATCTTTACGTGTTTTCCAACAATTTCTATGTATTATATACCACAACCAAAAAGAAATGTTTTCACTAGCAGACACATGATCAAGGTGGATCATCTAAATTTGGAATTCTGCTCAGTCCATCTGCATTTTTGTGCATAGTTCCCGATCGATGAATTATAACAAAATCATATGCTTGTAAAGCAAGGGCCCATCTCATCAGACGAGCATTTGAACTTGCGTTGGTGCGCAACCAAACGAGAGGGTTATGATCAGTTTGTATGAAGAAATTTTGACCATCCAGGTAGCATTTCAGTTTCTGTACCGCAAATATAATGACGGCACATTCTTTTTCACTGGTACTGTATGTCTTCTCTGCTGTCAAAAGTTTTCTGCTTAGATAGAGTACAGGATGTTCAGCGCCATCTTCTTGTTCTTGTGAGAGGACGACTCCCATTCCTTGATCTGAAGCATCAGTTTGTAGAATAAATATACGTTCGTAGTCAGGGGCATGCAGAACAGGAAAACTAGATAAAGATTTTTTAGTTCCACAAAAGCTTTCTCACATTGTTCTGACCATATAATTTCCTCTTTACGATTTTTACCCTTCAAGATGTCTGTCAAGGGAGCTGCTATCGAAGAAAACGTTGGAATATATCTGCTGTAATATCCCGCCAGGCCTAAGAAAGATCTTACTTGCGTCTTGTTCTTTGGCGTAGAAAAATTTTGTATGGCCTAAACCTTTCGTTCCGCTGGTTTCTGATATCCTTGTCCAACAATATGACCCAAATACAAGACATGATCTTGAGCAAACTTACATTTGGAAGGTTTTATGGTCAAGGAAACCCTCTGCAACCTCTGTAGCACTTCTTCAAGATGTATCAAATGATCCCCCCAGTTTTCGGAAAAAATGGCAACATCATCTAGATATGGTACGGCAAACTCTTAGCAGCCTCTCAAAAGTTCCGACATCATTTTGCTAAAGAAATAAGGTGCGTTCTTAAGGCCAAATGGCATCTTTAAGGGCCGATACGTTCCAAAAGTAGTCACAAACGCTGCCAATCGTTGAGCTCTAGCACTTAATGGAATTTGCCAGTACTCTTTTGTTAAATCTAATACTGTAATATACTTTGCTCCAGAAACCTTTTCGACTCTTTCTTCTATGTTGGGCAATGGATAGAACTGTGTCCTTGTCACTTCATTCAATCGCCTGTAATCAATACATGGGCGTGGATCTCTTCCGGGTACTTCTACCAAAATCATGGGTAATGTATAGTCTGATTCACCAACTTCTATAATCTTGTACTGCAGCATTTTATCTATCTCGGCTTTTAGAATATTTATCTGCCTGGGCGACATTCTGTAAGGCTTAACTCTTACAATAGCATTACTAGCTAGCTCGATATCATGTTCGACCAAATGAGTCTTTCCTGGAATATTATAAAACATTTTCAAGTAATGACATAATAGTTTTTTCAGATCCTGAATTTGTTGGCCACTTAGACGCTCTCGAAGTTTACTGTTCTCCTCAATATCAGAGAAGTTAAATATATTTGGATTTTTTTCAACTTGCGTAAATCTAATCTCTAAATCCATTTCACCATTTTCACAAACAGGCAATAAGTTCACAAATTCTGGTCGTTTATGGTATGGTTTCAGCATGGTAATGTGATATACTTGATGCTTTACATTTTTGCCTTCAAAGCTTACTACATAATTAGTCTCAGAAATGTTTTTCTCAATTTTCCCTGGTCCTTTCCACTGTTCCGCTAACTTATTTGGCCTGCAGGTAACAAAAACCAATACTAAATCTCCTTCTTGTAATTCACGCTTTACCGCATTTCTGTCATACCAATATTTTCTTTTCAATTGAGCCACTTCCATGTTTTTAATGGCAAGTTCTTGACATCTTTTCATCCTATTTATTAACTCAAATACATATTCAGTGACATAGTTTTCTTCTTCAGGATGACCCATCCATTTTTCATACAATAGAGTCATTGGCATCCTCAAATTTTTTCCATGCACCAATTCAGCAGGCGTAAACCCTGTGCTTTCATGTGTCACAGTTCTCAAAGCAAACAGCGCCGCCGGTAACTGTTTCTCCCAATCCGGAGCAGACTCAAGACATAAAACTCTCAACATCCTTTTAATAGTTCGATGGAATCGTTCTACCGGATTACTTTGGGAATGATATACAGAACTATGAGTAACTTTTATTCCAAACCACTCCAGAAATTCTAGTGTCAAAATGCTTACAAAACTGGCTCCTTGATCAGTTTGAATTTCTTTCGGAAATCCCATGCGGCTAAAAATGTGTAACAAAGCGTCAACTACCGACTTGGATCCTATGTCTGGGACTGGTACCGCATCTGGATATTTGGATGACAAACACAAAGCTGTAATTATGTATCTATTTCCGCTTGAAGTCTCGGGCAAAGGCCCACAGGCATCAACGTTGATCTTTGTAAAAATTTCAGGAATAATTGGAACTATTTTCAAAGGTGCTTTCTTTTTGTCCCCAGCTTTTCCAGCAGGTTGGCATGAATCACAAGATTTTACAAATTCTTCAATGTCTTTATAACAGTTAGGCCAATAAAAATACTTCGCTAGTCTGTCTTTGGTTTTTGTCACTCCTAAATGCCCCGAAGTTCCCTCATGACACATGTGTTTTATTTGTTCTCTATATTGTTCTGGAACAACAATAAGATCTCCCTCTTCGCCAATCTTGTTGATCTTCTTCACCAACATCCCATTTCTTAGTACAGCATAACCATTTGCCTTTTTAAAATCTGTTTTCTCTATTTCTTTGAGAATTTTTCTCAATTCCAAACTTTGTCGTTGATCTTTCATGAAACTTCTTGAATCCATTTTTACCAACTCTAACATGGCTTTACCTTCATCATGCCTCAATGGCAGAATTTCTTCTTCTAATTCATCTGATTCTTCGGAACCCACAGCCTCTCCTTCAAGGGCTTGTTTTTCTTTCTTCCCTGAATCATTCTTTACTGAATTTCTCTCTTTGTTGTTTCGTTTCTGTTTTTCTTGATGCCGAGTAACCACAACATTTACCTGTTCTGAATTAAGTGGCCACTCCATATCAATTTTTTTTAACAACGCAGCAGTCTTATTTCCAAGTAAATATCTACCTTGATCTAGTGACTTCCTAATCACTGCAGCCTTAGTTACAATATGACCTAATTCACATTCTAGTTCAACTTCTGCCAATGGTAAACAAACCTTTTGTTCATCCAGAAGATGCTGTACCCACACATGTTCTCCAGTAAACTCACCTGGCGACACATACTCTTGACAAATGATATCAACTGATGAACCTGTATCCCGGAGAATAGGCATGGTAACTCCATTTATTTTTCCTTCAAAGGTATAGGGTGCCAAGAGATCCCCTTCAGTTTCCTCTCTGATTCTATTTACGCTTCCTGAGTTCTGTGATTTTAGCTTAGGACACTGAGGTCGAATGTGATCATAAGATCTACACTCGTAAACATTGAATCTTCCGTCTGCGATCATACTTTTCTTCATTCTGAGATACATTCCGATTTGACCACCCTTGTCCTACATCTGACTTAACATAATTTTTGTTATAAAATCCATTTTTCATAAAATTTCCCCGATCATAGTTATCTCTAGTTTTTTTCTCACTGCCTTGCATTTTCTTTGAAGCACAAAATTCATTCGATGAATTTTTCTTGGTTCCTCCTCTTACACTTTCATAATTGTCCACCATATCAGCCAAATCTGAAGGTGAGACAATATTTGACCATTTATCAATAAAATGCTCCCTTATTTCTATAGGAACTCTCCGCTTCAATTGATCTGTGATCATTAATTTTTTTAGCCCTTCAAAATCGCCTATTTTAAGTCCAGAAATCCATTCATTAAAATAATTTTCTAACTCGAAGGCGAAATCTCTCCAGGTCTTCTCTGATGTACGCATGTGTTGTACAAATTTCAATCTAAATTTCTCTGGACTTAACTTATATCTTTTAAGAAGTAACCTTTTAACATATTCATAGTTTTTAGCATCTTCCACATTTTCTCTGGCAATCAATTGTGATATTTCGTAGGGCAAAAGTCCTATCAAATTCGCGACCCAATCTTCCCTTTTTATTTCTGCTTTTTGTGCTTGCCTTTCAAATAAAACTAAGTAAATACTTATATCACTGTTTTTTTGGGTCAAATGTTTTCATCAAATGACGAAGTTCTAATCTCGGTTTATGAGAATTTCCATTTTGCTCCAAACTACCTCCCAGCGGCTGACGTCCAGCTTCTATTCTGAGTTTTTCAAGCTCAAATTCCATTTGTCTTTCTGTTTGTCTACGTTTTTCAAGCTCCAATTCCATTTGTCTCTCTGTTTCTCTACGCTCACATTCCATTTGTCTTTCTGTTTCTCTACGCTCTTTTATACCTGCTAAAAGTTCTTTCACGAAATCCTCTTCGTAATCTTCAACGTTGACAATTTTATTTTTAATTCCAGAATTTTGATATTTGGCGTAACTTCTATACCCAATTCTTCTGCCAACTGCAGAAGTCCTTCTTTGCGAGCTCTTCCTAAGAAAGTCATTTCAACAATGCCGAATTTAGACAAGTTCTACGTGTACCCAATGTTTATTTATTATCGTATATGTGTATACGTTTACAGAAATTGTTTATAACAATATCCTACATTTACCTATACTCTAGGCTCAAACAGTTGATCTGAATGTACTATTTCTTGACAGAAATTATTTCCTTCTATTAAATTCCGTGCCCGGAAAGTTCTAAAAAGCTTGCTTTGCTATCTCATTCCTTTGGATAATTCTCTAAGAACAACAACAAAAACAGTACTTACATAAACATCTAACGAAGTACAAATCCGATGCGGAACTTGTTTGTTTTCTCACGAACTAATTTCGAAAAATAAAAGTCACCATCCTTTGTTCTTCCCATAACAAAGAGGGAAAAAAAAATCCCTGTTGCGTCAGTTTGTTCTCATGCTTGAAGATTTTTCAACTCATCGATTCCCCCGGTAATAAAAACGCAGCGAAGCTCGTATCCCCCCGGTGCCTCCACTTCTTTCTTTGGTCTGTAACATCACAGACACTCGATCACAACACAAAACATTTTACTTTACTATTTCACACAAAAACATAAACTAGAATACACTCCGTGGTACAAACTGAACTTGTTGTCTTAGCCAAAGCTTGGCATGTCCTACTCCTTCAATATCTCTCACGCTACTCCTCTACATCACTCACCACATGCTCAAGTCATTAAGTGTCAATGTATCATTCCGCACTGTTGTGCGTGGAAGTTCGTATTTTACAGCATGTCCGGTGCGTAACTGGAAGACCCTGGGTTCGATTCCTGGTGGCGGCCAATGAAAATTTTTCCGTGACTCACTTATAAAAACGTGCATAGAGCGATGACTTCTGTTTGATGTTCACAAGGTGATTTGAAACGGAAAGAAACTAAACTTTTGCAGCAGTTGGATTCCTCTCAGAAAGTGTTAAACAATGCTGAGATGAACATTGAATGTGGCATTAAAAAAGAGACAAGAGTGCAATAGAAAGTGGGCAGGTACTATTAAAAGAAGCAAAACAAAACATTGCTAACTATCCTAAAAAATTAGAAAAAATAGAAGTGAGCAATTAAATATTGAGAAAAGCAGCAAAAAATCAAACATTTTTTTGTAAAATGAATGATTAATAATAGAATCCTGCTATGGTTACAAATTTTTAATCTATTTGAGAACTAAAATCTTTGCATATGTGTGTGTGTATTTCAATACAAGATGTTTTAAATTTGAGTAGAGTGCATCTAGTTCCAAAACATTTTTTGCTTAGGAGTTTGTTCTATCTAATAATATTTTACCTGCTCCGAAAAAACTCTTACACCAAAAATGTATTTCACCTGCTCCAAAAACACATTTTGCTGCTCCAAAAATGTATTTTACCTGCTCCAAAAATATTTTGCAACTTTCCATCACTGAGATCGAATGAATATTACAACACACAGTCCAACGGCATAATGCAAACAGGTCTTTGAGAGTGTTCGCTGTTCCGATGAAAAGAACTTTGAAACAAATGCCTGCTAGCATTGCTTTGTGCAATGGTTTGCTCAGAAAAGAGAAGACTTTGGACTATCTCAGTCCCTCCATGCTTCTGCCTTCCACAGCGTGTGAGTCAATCGCATGCTTCTCCCATAGACTTTACATGGGAACTTTGCCACCCCACAATGCCCAAACCGTTGCCCCAATCTCATTTTTCTCTTCGACTGGCACATCTGCATGGTAAGACCTTTATTTTGATACCTCAACCATATCTTTACGTTCAGTCATTCTCTCAAAATAGGACTCATGGGGAAAAAAACTTATAGAATTAATATATAGATACACGGAGAGTGAGTCAAAAGTCTTGCCGTATTTGCATAAAAGCATGTGCTGTGGCTGGTATGTCACGTGTTTAAACTAGTTCAAGTTGCACACTGTAGTCAGTCGAAAAGGATATAAAGTGGTAGTCATTGCTGTGAACAGCATTGCATGTTGTTCTATGTGTGGTTGGAATGCCTTAAAGATGAACAGCCACAGCCAGCTAATTAGGGAACTTTTGCTTTACGAGTTTGAACTCGGCCATAACGCTGCTCAAGCAACACGAAACATTTGTCTTGCAAAAGGGGAAGGTTCCGTGGACCACAGCTCCGCAACCAGATGGTTCAAGAAATTTCTCTCAGGTGACAGAAACTTTGATGATCAGCCAAGGTCAGGTAGGCCATGAACCGTGGATTCGGAGGCCATGCGCCAGGCCATAGAGGCAAATCCGACTACCAGCACTCTGAGATTATCATGCGAGCTGGGCATATCATAGACCACTGTGGTTCGTCACCTTCAGGACCTCGGCAAAGTCTACAGGAGCTGCCGCATTGTCCCTCACGAACTTACAGCAGCTGGAGCGGATGTATGCCATTTTGGAGGAGATGCACAAAGCACTGGTGAACAGAAAGTGCACTCTGCTGCAGCAGGACAATGCTCGGCCTCATTCTACACGAATGACCCAGGCGAAACTCCAGGAACCTGAGGGTATCGAGCTGATGCCACACCCAGCATATAGTTTGGACCTTGCCCCGTCGGATTATTACTTGTTCTGGTCCATGGCCCACTTCCTTCGCGGGTGGCACTTCAATAACCAGGAGGAGGTGGCAGCTGGGGAGAAGGAGTTCTTCGCCTCAAAGGACAAAAACCAGTGCCACCACGGAATCGAAAAACTGACAGACAGATGGCTAAAGACAGTTCAACACAATGGGCTATACTTTGAATGCTAGTCAGCTTTCGTCGTAAAGGTATATATTGCAAAACTTTTGACTCACCCTTTGTATATTTCAGTGAATACTAGTAAAATGCATAGGTAGGAATGTGAAAGATCACTGTAATTGCTATTTTCTTAGGTATGCACCATTGACCGACGAAAGATGTGCCATTTCCCCATGATATCTTAACTTCAGAATAATGATACCTACCAGTTATTAAGCACAGTTGTGCCCCCCTCAAAGTGAAGGGGGGTCACGGCCTTGACTACAGAATAGTGATACCTACCAGTTATCAGAGTTGAATAAAAATAAAATGTATCTGCATACACAACCATTGAAACAGAAAACTTGCTGCAAAGCGTGAACCACGATAACAATAGAATAAGACAATTTAAAGAAAAATTAATAAAACAATAAATAATTAGAACATTACACATTCCAATGAGAACAACATAAGTACATTACAAATGAATGTTCAGCAATGTGTGTGACATGGACTTTTACGGCAAAATATTAAAATATTGGACTGTGAACCTCATAAAAACAAGATACTATTGTAATTAAAGAAAGTTTCTGTATCCAGAAAAACAGTTCCAAAAATGAACCTTCAAAAATTATAAATAGCATTTTCAACAACGTGATTCAAAAATACTAGACTTACAAAACACAAAAGGAAATGATTTTAATTTAAAAACTGGCAACTGCAAGAGGAACCTGGCAATAAAATTTAAATTCTTCCTGTGTAAACGGAACTTTTGATACAGTTCCTATACATTGAGAACAGGCCTTGATAAAATCTAGAGACCAGAAATGTCTGTAAAAACAAAAGAACTCAGAAGATGTGAAAAATAATTGAAAGTTCTTCTAGTTAAAATAGAATTAAGTATATTAATCTGAGTGAAGCTGTAAATTAGTGTTTTAATTGCTGTAAATAACATTTTCATTGTTTATAATTTTTAAACTACAAGCAAAAACTATCTGCAAAACCTGCTAATAATTTGGAAACTATTCACGTACGCGCATACGTCTATATTCTACTACTCTGCTAGTTATTATCCTCGGCTGTGCCCCTCCCCCCCTCAAAATGGGGGCACAGCTGAGGATATCCATATAGGGGACTCAAAAAACTATCAAAGAGAGCCACTGCTTAAAACGTAAGTAAGCCTACTGGTAAGTTCCACTTGAGAATTCACACAATACTTCAGAAATCCAGCCTTATTTTTTTACCTACCTGTATATAAGCCAAGGGATGTAAGGTCAGGTGATGCGTAACATCACAGCCTCTCCTTGACAAATGTCAACCCCGCCTTCTCGTGGTGCTCCTGTTCCCACTAAAGGGGCTCTGACAACAGCCAATAGCGGTATAACTATACAATCAGGATTAGAGGAAATGCTATCCCACACTCACCAACCCGCTTGGCTAGCGTAGTGAGTTATGGCCAAACCCCTCCAAAATGACTCCACAACTTAAATCTTGGCCCTCAGTCTCCGGCAGCTGGAATGTACCTGGCCAAGGCAGCAGCCAGTGCGACATGAAGGCAGAGGGTGCTAAGAATCCCCGGAGGACCGGACTAGGCGGCCATCTGATGCTGACTTTGGCTACGTATAATGGACGCTCCCTATCTTCTGATTCAAGGCTTCTTGAATTGGAAGAGGAACTACAAAGGATCAAGTGGGACATCGTCGGGCTAAGTGAGGTAAGGAGAAAAGGAGAAGATCTCATTGAACTGAAAAGTGGACATCTCTTCTACTATCGTGGGACAGATACTGGCAGAACTAGTGGTGTTGGATTTATAATAAACAAGAAACTGAAGGATAAAGTTGTAGAAGTTGAAAGTTCCTCTGACAGAGCTGCACGACTCGCTATCCAACTCTTGAGAAGATACCAGGCTCAGATTATTCAAACTTATGCTCCCACCACAAGTCATGCTGAAGAAGAAATTGAAGAATTTTATGAGGAAATTCGTTATCTAAATAATAAAGGTAAGCAGCATTTGAAGATAATTATGGGAGATTTCAATGCAAAAATAGGGCAACAGCAACAGAATGAAACTTTAGTAGGTAAATTCGGTCACGGCAACAGAAACCAGCGTGGAAATACTCTCGTTCAGTTTGCAGAGGCAGAAGGGTTTTTCATCTTGAACTCCTTTTTCAAGAAAAAGCCACACAGGAAATGGACATGGAGACATCCAAATGGAACAACAAGTGAAATTGATTTTATTATGTGTAACAAAAAATTCGTCATAGAAGACTGCAGTGTGCTAAACAAGTTCAACACAGGTAGTGACCATAGATTGGTGAGATGTAAGATGCATCTCAACACTAAACTTGAACGTGGCAAGCTCATAAGACAAACAAAATGTATTGACATAACCAGCCTTAAAAAACACCATAATATCTTCAAGTTGGAACTGAAGAACAGATTCTCCGCTTTAGAAGGCCTAACATCGGAAGAAGTGGATATTTCTGAAGTTAACAGAAAAGTAACCAAAGCTCTTATGGAAACAGCAACAAAATTAGCTGGGTCTAAGAACAAGTTGCATGTGAACAAATTATCAGGAAAAACCGAAATGTTGATGCAAAAAAGAAGAGAGATGAGGACAACTAAAGAAGATGTGACTTCTAAAGTGGAATATGTAGAGCTATGTAAGACAGTACGAAAAAGTATCACTGAAGACGTAAGAAAATTCAACTGTGAACTAGTGAGGAAAGCAATTGAAAACAACCAAAGCCTAAAGATAGCAAATGGACATCTCAGTAAGGGAAGAAAACAGATTATGGCACTGAGAAAAGAAGATGGTTCTGTAACAAGAAATAGAGGCGAAATTTTGACAAGAGTGAAAGATTTCTACTCCAAATTATATGAAAGGGATGATGCATGTACTCCAGACATCATGAAAGGTACCAGTACCAGAGTTCTTCCAGTCCTCCCAGCAGAAGTTGCACATGCAATCAAGAACATGAAGCGGGGAAAAGCTCTAGGAGAAGATGGAATTACTGTAGACATCATACAAGAAGCAAGTGGAGAAATCGAAACAGTACTCGCCCAAATTTTCACTCGATGCCTTAATGAAGGGAAGATTCCTGAGGATTAGAACAACGCTACAATGATCCTGCTACATAAAAAAGGTGACATTGAGGATCTCAGGAACTACAGACCTATCAGCCTCCTATCAGTGGTTTATAAAATCTTCACTAAAGTTCTTTCACACCACTAGAAGGTAACACTGGACATGGCTCAACCGAGAGAACAAGCTGGATTCAGGAGTGGCTACAGCACAATAGATCATATCCACGTACTGAGAGAACTAATTGACAGAGCGAGGGAATATGAACTTCCATTGTGCATGGCTTTTATCGATTATGAAAAAGCCTTTGATTCGGTGAAACCATCAGCAGTTACAATGGCTCTGAAATCCTGTGGTATTGAAGATGCATACATTAATATTATTAATAACATCTATGAAAATGCAAGGTCAAAGATTCGGCTGTTTGAGAATACAGCACAAATAAAAGTAGGAAAGGGAGTGAGACAAGGTGACACCATATCTCCAAAGCTCTTTAATGCCAATTGGAGGGTGTCTTTCAGTCGCTGAGCTGGCAAAACAAAGGGATAAAGATTAATGGAGATTATCTAACTCACCTTCGTTTTGCTGATGGCGTAGTCATTTTTGCAACTACCCCATCAGAGCTGCAGAGTATCATCCAGGAACTTGCTGACAAGAGTAAAGAAGTGGGATTAAAAATGATTTTTCAGAAGACAAAAGTGATGTTCAATGCTTTTTCAAGAAATGAAGATTTATCGATTGATGGAGAAAAGCTGGAAATAACAGACACGTACGTTTATCTTGGACAGCAGATATCAAGTGAGGGTCACATTGATGAAGAAATTAATCGGCGTACAAAACGTGCCTGGAGAGCTTTTGGAAGAAACAGCATAATTTTCAAGAGCAATATGCCATTATGTCTTAAAAGAAAAGTGTTTGATCAATGCATCCTTCCAGTGCTTACGTATGGTGCAGAGACGTGGACCTTAATTAAAAGAGACATACAAAGGCTGCAGATAACTCAAAGCAGAATGGAGAGGTGCATGCTTGGTGTAACCAGAGAGATAAGAAGAGAAATTCGTTGATCCGAAAATTGACAAGAGTGGAAGACATCATGATCAGAGTTAAATCCCTGAAATGGCAATGGGCTAGACATACTGCCAGAAGGACAGACCATCGATGGACAGCCGAAATTTTAGATTGGATTCCAAGGGACAGGAAAAGACCCAGAAGAAGACCACATGGGAGATGGGTGGATGAAATTCGAAAGTATGCAGGAGTGACATGGAGGAGACTGGCACAAGACAGACCGTTGTGGAGGAAACTTGAGGGAGACCATCCAGCAGTGGATTGATAATGGTTGACAATGATGATGATGATGATGATGATATAAGCTAAACCCTCCACTCACCCCCCCCTACCCCACACACACACACACTTTGAAAGGAAGATTTCTTCCCAAAACTTCCAGCTTATATGCAACCATATACGGTGTAATCATATTTTTCTCCATTTTTCAAATGAAAATTTTAATAAAATATGTGCTGTATAGGCATAAATCTGTGATGTACTTGCAAGCCTGAATTTTCTGTTGTCTTGTCTTTACAGTTCTGGTGAGTATCTAGGTATCACAAGCATGAGCAGTCATCCAAGCCAACCTCACATACTTGTGAGCGGCCACGAGGATGGGACTTTGTGTATTTGGGATTTGCGGAAGGATCAGGGACCGACTGCCATGCTTTCTGGCCATTCAGCATCAGTTATGGAAGTTCTGTTTCATCCTTCTAATCCAGATTACCTGTACACCTGCTCCATGGATGGCTGTATCTTACAGTGGAACTCTTCAACAATAAGGAACTCTTCTAGTTTCTTGTCAGGTAAGCAATATGTTCCACGTATCTACTGGCTAAAACAGAAATATTTAAGAATTTTTGATTAACTAGAAGTACAGTGGAGCTTGGATTGTACTTTTTCTTCTTCTTTAGAATAGCTTTAAAAATGCATAAATGAAATTTCACTATGTTAAATTTTGTATGCCTCCAAAAAAAGAAAAAGGGGTAGGGGTGGGGGGCTCATAATTTTAGATGCTAATCTATAATGTAAGGCATACACTGAAGTGCCAGAAAAACTGGTATAGATGAGCTTATGCAAAATACATAGCAACGTCACCTATGCGCGTACTCGATTGCATCTGCCAGTGCGTATATAAAGCGATAAGACATCCTTGCCAGCTGTTTTCGACATAAGAATGACAAGTAATAACGATTTAAGCGATTTTCAATGCAGTATCATAGTTGGCGCTCGTGAGATCATCATCATCATCATCATTGTCAACCATTATCAATCCACTGCTGGACGAAGGTCTCCCCAAGTTTCCTCCACAACGGTCTGTCTTGTGCCAGTCTCCTCCATGTCACCCCTGCATACTTTCGAATTTCATCCACCCATCTCCCATGTGGTCTTCTTCTGGGTCTTTTCCTGTCCCTTGGAATCCAATCTAAAATTTCGGCTGTCCATCGATGATCTGTCCTTCTGGCAGTATGTCCAGCCCATTGCCATTTCAGGGATTTAACTCTGATCATGATGTCTTCCACTCTTGTCATTTTTCGGATCCACGAGTTCCTCTTCTTATCTCTCCTGGTTACACCAAGTATGCACCTCTCCATTCTGCTTTGAGTTGTCTGCAGCCTTTGTATGTCTCTTTTAGTTAAGGTCCACGTCTCTGCACCATACGTAAGCACTGGAAGGATGCATTGATCAAACACTTTTTCTTTTAAGACATAATGGCATATTGCTCTTGAAAATTATGCTGTTTCTTCCAAAAGCTCTCCAGGCAAGTTTTGTACGCCGATTAATTTCTTCATCAATGTGACCCTCACTTGATATCTGCTGTCCAAGATAAACGTACGTGTCTGTTATCTCCAGCTTTTCTCCATCAATCGATAAATCTTCATTTCTTGTAAAAGCATTGAACATCACTTTTGTCTTCTGAAAGTTCATTTTTAATCCCACTTCTTTACTCTTGTCAGCAAGTTCCTGGATCATACTCTGCAGCTCTGATGGGCTAGTTGCAAAAATGACTACGTCATCAGCAAAACGAAGGTGGGTTAGATAATCTCCATTAATCTTTATCCCCTTGTTTTCCCAGCTCAGCGACTGAAAAACACCCTCCAATGTGGCATTAAAGAGCTTCGGAGATATGGTGTCACCTTGTCTCACTCCCTTTCCAATTTTTATGTGTGTTGTATTTTCAAACAGCCTAATCTTTGCACTTGCATTTTCATAGATGTTATAAATAATATTAATGTATGCATCTTCAATACCGCAGGTTTTTCAGAGCCATTGTAACTGCTGATGGTTTCACCGAATCAAAGGCTTTTTCATAATCGATAAAAGCCATGCACAATGGAAGTTCATATTCTTTTGCTCTTTCAATTAGTTCTCTCAGCACATGGATATGATCTATTGTGCTGTAGCCTCCTGAATCCAGCTTGTTCTCTCGGTTGAGCCATGTCCAGTGTTACCTTCAAGCGGTGTGAAAGAACTTTAGTGAAGATTTTATAAACTACTGATAGGAGGCTGATAGGTCTGTAGTTTCCGAGATCCTCAATGTCACCTTTCTTATGTAGCAGGATCATTGTAGCGGTGTTCCAATCTTCAGGAATCTTTCCTTCATTAAGGCATCGAGTGAAAATTTGGGCGAGTACTGTTTCGATTTCTCCACTTGCTTCTTGTATGATGTCTACAGTAATTCCATCTTCTCCTGGAGCTTTTCCCCGCTTCATGTTCTTGATTGCATGTGCAACTTCTGCTGGAAGGATTGGAGGAACTCTGGTACTGGTATCTTTCATGATGTCTGGAGTGCATGTATCATCCCTTTCATATAATTTGGAGTAGAAATCTTTCACTCTTGTCAAAATTTCGCCTCTATTTCTTGTTACAGAACCATCTTCTTTTCTCAGTGCCATAATCTGTTTTCTTCCCTTACTGAGATATCCCTTTGCTATCTTTAGGCTTTGGTTGTTTTCAATTGCTTTCCTCACTAGTTCACAGTTGAATTTTCTTACGTCTTCAGTGATACTTTTTCGTACTGTCTTGCATAGCTCTATATATTCCACTTTGGAAGTCACATCTTCTTTAGTTGTCCTCATCTCTCTTCTTTTTTGCATCAACATTTTCGTTTTTCCTGATAATTTATTTACATGCAACTTGTTCTTAGACCCAGCTAATTTTGTTGCTGTTTCCATAAGAGCTTTGGTTACTTTTCTGTTAACTTCAGAGATGTCCACTTCTTCCAATGTTAGGCCTTCTAAAGCAGAGAATCTGTTCTTCAGTTCCAACTTGAAGGTATTATGGTGTTTTTTAAGGTTGGTTATGTCAATAGATTTTGTTTGTCTTATGAGCTTGCCACGTTCAAGTTTAGTGTTGAGGTGCATCTTACATCTCACCAATCTATGGTCACTACCTGTGTTGAACTTGTTTAGCACACTGCAGTCTTCTATGACGAATTTTTTGTTACACATAATAAAATCAATTTCACTTGTCATCCCATTTGGATGTCTCCATGTCCATTTCCTGTGTGGCTTTTTCTTGAAGAAGGAGTTCAAGATGAAAAACCCTTCTGCCTCTGCAAACTCAACGAGAGTATTTCCACGCTGGTTTCTGTTGCCGTGACCGAATTTACCTACTGAAGTTTCATTCTGTTGCCGTTGCCTATTTTTGCATTGAAATCTCCCATAATTATTTTGAAGTGCTGCTTACCTTTATTATTTAGATGACAAATTTCCTCATAAAATTCTTCAATTTCTTCTTCAGGATGACTTGTGGTGGGTGCATAAGTTTGAATAATCTGAGCCTGGTATCTTCTCGATAGTTGGATAACGAGTCGTGCAGCTCTGTCAGAGGAACTTTCAACTTCTACCACTTTATCCTTCAGTTTCTTGTTTATTATAAATCCAACACCACTAGTTCTGCCAGTATCTGTCCCACGATGCCAGTATGTGCTCGTGAGATAGGCCATAGTATTTCGGAGGTAGAAACGAAGTTCGGATTTTCACGGACGACCATTGCAAGGGTGTATGTACCGTGACTACAAGAATTCCGGCAAAACCTCCAACCTACGATACCAGTGTGGCCGTAAAAAAGACATTGGGTGAACGTGACCACCGTCGGCTGTCAAGAATCGTTTCATGCGATAGGCGTGCAACACTCGCAGGTATCATCGGAATTCAATGCTGGAGCCTCAACAAGCATCAGCGTCCGGACTGTGTAACGCACCCTGCACGACATGGGCTTTGGGAGCTGACGCCCAACTTGAGTCCCCTTGATGGGTGCACGACACAGAGTTATGAGCCTCGCTTGGGCACGGCAACACCGCCACTGGAAACAAGTAGCCCGATCTGACGAGTCGCGTTTCTAACTGTATCGGGCAGATAGAAGGATTCATGTGTGGGGCAAACCCCATGAAGCTATGGATCCCGCCTGTCAACAGCGAACTGTACTGGCTGGTGGGGGGTCCGTAATGGTATGGGGTGTGTTTCGCTGGACTTCACTGGGACACGTGGTATGTCTACAAACATCTGTGACCGGCCAAGGCTATGTGCGCATCCTTTCTGACGAGGTACACCCGTTCATGCTGATGGGTTGGGCCTGTTCCAAAAGGACAATGCACCTACTTTGTTTGCTTAGGTGTATTTTGACTTTTGTATTTTTTTATTTTTTTTTCTAATTTCATCATTAAAACTCATCATCAATGACGATGATGGGCACAACACGTAACAATGTTAACAGTAAAGGTAACTTGATCACGCTAGTTACGTTAAATGAAAACTTTTACAAAAAGTTTGTAAGTTGGAAGCTTTCGACCTTATCTTAGGTCTTCATCACACCAATGGAGGACTATCACGCCAATGGAGGATATAAGTCCTCCATTGGCGTGATGAAGACCTAAGATAAGGTCGAAAGCTTCCAACTTACGAACTTTTTGTAAAAGTTTTCATTTAACGTAACTAGCGTGATCAAGTTACCTTTATTGCTCATCATCAATCGTCAGAGCAAGGCCTTGGCTCTGCTCTGAAGATTTTGCCAGCTATTTTTATTTCTGGCTCTGACATGCCAGTTTTTCATTATAAAAACTAGATTAAGAAATTCTGTATGATTTCATATTTTCAATATGCGCAAAAAAAGGGGGGTGAACACTTACCTTTCAAATATTAGGAAATAAATCTAAATGTGATTATGTTTTATATTCAATACTGCTATTACACATTCGTGACTTATCAGCATCGCATTTTTCAAAGCAGTTTGTCCAGTAATTGATTTAGCATTTATTGTCAAGCCCCATAGCAGAAAGTTACTGATCAGCTGCAA
This sequence comes from Macrothele yani, assembly GCA_039090855.1. Taxonomy (NCBI): domain Eukaryota; kingdom Metazoa; phylum Arthropoda; class Arachnida; order Araneae; family Macrothelidae; genus Macrothele; species Macrothele yani. The sequence continues at coordinate 19,258,856 of CM077000.1, read as the reverse complement.
CATATACCATGATGGAGCCCACTCCGGTGGCGCAGTTGTCTAAGCACTGGCTTATGACCATTTGTCCGTGAGGGGTCCGGGTTTGCATCTCATTGAGGCATAGATGTTGTGTTTGTGTTATGGCACTGGTTCTCTCCCTTCCCTGGAACCATTGACCCCTAAATTAGGGACAGGCAACTGCTTATAGTCCATTGAGTTGCTCACAGTAGTTGTTAAACCCTCAATCAAAGAAGGAAAAAAAAAAAACATGATGCAGCAAAATAATCTGCAGGTGGTCAAGATCTGCTAGATGTAAAAACAATAAAATTTTCCAAAGGTAGAAATTAAAAAGAAAGACAGAGAAAAGCTGACCACTGTATATTTCTTCTGCCTAAAATAAAAAAAAAAAGAAAGAAACTAACTTAGATACTACTACGATTGCTAACTATCATCAAAAACACTGTACCTAGAATTTTCCCTCCGTTTTCAAGCTGAAACACAAAGATTTATGGAATAAAATTATATTTAAGAAGAATACATGACAAAGGGAACATTGTTGGGGGGAAGTATTACATTTAAGGGGGAAATTTTCCTTAAATGTCCTATTTCCGTTTTCGATCTCAAGTACAAACATTCATGTAATTAAATGATTTTTAAACAATAATACAGTGTGCAAGGAAAACATGGAAGGAAAAAAACAATTGATTATGGGATAAATATTTACTGCCTTTAGCTTCCATTGTCAAATTTTTTCCACCATTTTACGATTATGGTAGAAATTTTTGCTATGTCCAACTTTCGTTTTCAGAAAACTTTCCTCCATTTTGAGTCTTAAATACAAACATTTATGAAATAAAATAATACTTAACAACCACACCGGGCAGATGAAACATCACGAGAAAAAGAATTTAAGATTCCAGGATTGCATCTAACTTCCGTTTTCGGAAATTGGTGCCTCTGTTTTCGGATGGAGGAAACATCGTGAGAAAAAAAAAAAGCAAGAGAAATCTTCACTCGGTCTAACTTCCATTTTCAGAAAGTTTTGAAAGATGAAAAACCTACATCCATGATCAGGAATCTGCAAGAGAGATTTTAATAGAGCTCTGGAGGTATCGTTTTTTGTCTGCAAGACCAAAATAAAATCTGTGATGTATGTCGCCACAATTCTGCTACGGGGGTGCAGAGTAACGTATTCACTAATCTTTGCTTGTTTCAAATTTCATTAATTCAGAGGAAATAGAGAACTGTGAGTGTTATTTAGTAAATTTTTAGTTGCATCATCTATTTTGTGGCTAAAAAAAAAAGAAAAGAAAAAAAAGCTGTCTCAATCTTCTCAAAGTTGTAACATACCAGGTTATGTCGAAAAGAATCCAAGAACCATGTATTTTTGATAATCTGAAATTTAAAATCTAATGTATAATCACAAGAAGCATATTAATGAATTACATATAACCAAATTGAAAAAGCAGTAGAAACTACAGTAAAATATTGGGACTAGCATGAAATTATGTGTAAAAGTGAAAAAATGCATAACTGTGGTTCCACTGTATTATTGACTTGTATGTTTTTTGATTATCAACATTACCATGTCATGCCTGTGTAATTGCATGGTATTCAGGTACGTTTTGGGCACAGACTGCATGAAACCCAAAATGAACATACATAGGCTGATCAATAATAAGTACCATAGTTTCTGTCGTGTAGTCTGTGAATTATCTGATATAAAAAGTTATAAATTTAGGTTCAGTGGATGATGAGCTGCTGTTTTTTAAAAAATACATTTTTATGCCATTTGATTTTTAAAATATCCTCATGGTTATTGCATAGAAGAGCTGGTTAAATTAGATAAGGGCCAAAGAAAAAAAGAAAGTGTACTTTTTTTTCCTGCCGACAACAGAAGAAAAAAGTAATGCAATTGATATAGGTTTGCAAAGAGTTATAAAGTTTTTATTTTATTTTTTAATTGTGAGCAACATTATGACAATATGATGCATTATAACACTATTGGGTTGTCGGAAAAGTCAGGACGTATTTTAGCCATGTTTTGCAAAGGTCATTTATTGATAGAAAGAACAAAAATCAATCGATGAAATAATGCCCATTTTGTTCAATAACCTTTTGCCATCTTTCAGTGAGCTGCAGAATGCCTTGTTCATAGAAGGACCTGTCTTTCGTGGCGAAAAACTGTACAAGGTGCTGATTTATAGCCTCATCTAAATTGAACGTTATACCACGTTCAATTTAAATGAGGCTGAAATAAGTGGAAGTCTGACGGCTCAAGGTCAGACAAGTATGCTGAGTGTAGCAATACATCCCACCCAAGCTCCAATAATTTTTGGAAGGTGATCAAACTTGTGTGTGGTCTCGCGTTGTCGTGATGGAACACAACGCCTTTACGATTAACGAGCTCTGGACGTTTCTGGATGATGGATTCGTTCAAACTGTCCAATTGCCGACAGTACACATTCAAATTGATTGTTTGGTTCTGTGGTAGGAGCTCGAAAAACACGACACCTTTAAAATCCCATCAGACTGAGACCAGAACCTTCCGCTGATAAATGTCTGCTTTGGATGTCGTTTGAGGTGAAGCAGCACGTCGGGACCAAGACCGTTTGCACAGCACATTGTTGTACACAATCCACTTTTCGTCACCAGTTATCAGTCGCTTCAAAAAAGGATCGTTTTCCTCGCGTTTAGTTTATATCCCAGCTTCTTCAGGTGGTCGTGAACACTTGAATGATGGATGTGCAGTGTGTCTGCAATCTCTCGTGTCGTGTAACTTCGGTTTGACTCGATCAATGCCTTGATTTGGTCGTCATCAACCTCGGTTGGCCTCCCGGACCGAGGAGCATCGTTGAGGTCACAAAATCACCAGCACGGAATTTTGTGAACCAATGCTGGCACTGACGTTCTTGTAGAGCATTATCACCGTACACTTTACGCAACTTTTTCACAAGCTTGACGCGGGTTCTTCTCTTTACAGAAGTAAAAGAGTAAAATATGGCGAAAATGCACATTTGGTCTTCCATCTTCAACTTGATGTCAAATCTCCGCAAATCAACCAAATCGCTCACTATTCCTTTTAGACTGCAGCCAGAACTGGCACCTTTCGAATGCCATAGCGATAACAGAGCTGCGCATGCCTCTAGTACTTCCAAAACCGCCAAATCACCATTGGGTGTCAAAATATGTCACGACTTTTCCGACAACCCAATATTTGCTGTTGCATAAGATTATGTGCTATTCGTGGGTGCCTCTGTTCAGGGACTGACTTAGACAATTTGGGGCCTTGGGCAGGAGGCTTTCAGGGGTGACCTCGGCATCCAGTGTTATATGCATGCATTCAGTGGTGTATCTTGGGTCTGAGACTTGGGATATCTCCCCCCCCCCGCCCCTTCCCCAGTACTGTTTTTTTTTTTAATTGTGAAGTTTAATTTTTAATTGTTAAGTAATAGAAGTAACTTATTTTAGATACATGCTATTGCCAACATGATACCAAATAATAATGTGGATTAAGATTTGAATACTTTGTTTGTACATGAACTCCATTCTTCTTTCCTTTTGTGTGAACTTGAATGTTACGTTTTCATAAAAGTTTCTTTCGAGTAGTTTTTCATATTTAAAAAGAATGTTTTTCTCTATTGACAAATCAGCCAAGTTGCTCAAATGTACATGTCCTTGTGTGGCTCTAAGACATATCTTGATTTTTTGTAATGCAGAAAACTTCTTTCGGCAGTTGCAGTTGTTGATCGAAATTTTAATATTAGGTCTGCTAATTTGTACATCTCACTAAACACTATATCCAATTTATTCAACTTTATGTAACAACCTTTTACTGATTTCGGAATAAAACACCATCAGTTTATTTTTTAGTCAAGCTGTATCAAAATTTGAAGCATAGAGTGCTTAAGTTCTGACAGTAGATATTCAGAAAAGATTTCACAAAATTTGTCTAAACAGTTCGAATCCAACAAAGCCACGAATTTAAGATATAATATAACTGATTTTAATTCATTGATACTTCACACAAACTGAAACAACTCTTGCGAAACACATGCTGTTACGGGCAGGAGCATGAGAGTGACTGAGGTAGTCGAAGTCTTCTCATTTCTGAGCGAATTGTTGTGCAAAGCAATGGTCTATTCTCCTCCATATGCTCATTGATGTTGTCATGGAAACCCTAACAGGCGATCGTATGGAACAGCAAAGACTCTAGAAGAGCTGCTTGCATTATGCCGTTGGTCTTCGCTCCCTAGACTGAGTCAAGGAAGCGAATCCGCGCGTGTTTTTTTCGCAGGGAAAGCATTGACATATCTTAATGCTGTTGATAATTGACTTTTATTTGTGCATTCTCTGGGCTGGCTTCGAATATACACCACTGCATGCATGTATGATTGAGGATGATCCCAGGAACCTTAGTCTGAAAGCTTTATTGCGGTTTCATTCTGAATCAGTTAGATACCGATTGGCAGAAAGTGTATATTCCGTGTGGAATAATTTTACAGAAGTGTTAGGCTCGATTCAAAGCAAAGAGATTATTAACCACTCACAATTGGAATAAATTATTTCATGATTAGTTATTTTTCTCTTGTCCTGTCGCTTGATGCTGAAGTGTAAACGATGCAAAATCATATATTACTTAATATATATATTTATACACTGTCTACAAACAAGTAATTGGACACCTGTGATGGCAAAGGAAAACGAAGTTTATGCACCTTCAATAGTTGGTGGAGCCTCCACCTGCGGCGATTACAGCTGCTACCCTCTGGGGCATACTCTCAACCAGGCGTTGCACGACTGCTAGCGGTATTTTCTTCCACTCGGCTTGGAGAAAACAAGTCAGTTCCTTCACTGATTTCGGATGGTGGGGGCACCCCTTAAGTCGACGCTCCAACTCATCCCAGAGATGCTCGATAGGGTTAAGGTCCGTGCTCTGCGCAGGCCAGTCCGTTCGATTAACCCCATTGTCACCATACCAAGCCATGGTGGACCTCGCAACATGACAGGTGGCATTGTCATCCTGAAAGTAACATGGGTCCACCCCGTAAAACTGCCACAACGTAGGAAGCGCATGGTCATCCAAAATGGTGCATTAGGTCTCGGTGTTGATTCTATCAGGAATTGTAACCAAGGGTCCCGTGCCATAACAGGAGAAACACCCCCATAGCATAATTCCACCGCCGCCGAACTTCACAGTTGGCACAATACATTCCAGCAGGAGGCGTTCTCCAGGCAGACGCCAAACCCAGACCCTGCCATCCGAACGTTAGAGAGTGAACCTTGATTTGTCGCTCCAGAGAACCTGTTTCCACTGTTCAACGGTCCACTGTCGACGTTCTTTGCACCACGTTAGCCAAGCAGCGCTATTGGACTTGGTGATCAAAGGCTTGTGGGCGGCAGCATGTCCATGATAAGCGAGCAGATAGGCTTCCTTACGGATGGTATTCATCGAAAGAACACTCCCGGATGCCTGTTGAAACTCCTCGCGGATGTGGCCCATCGATTTGGGGTGGTTCTTCCGAATTTCTTTGGCCAGCACCCGTCGGTCTCTAACTCCCAGTTTTGTGGGTCTGCCGGGTCGTGGCACATTCCGACAGTTACCTCTCATCTTCCACTTGCCAATCACGTAGGCCACTGTCAATTTTGGGTACTTTAACTTGCTGGATATGTCACGTATGGATCGGCCATTTCTGTGATACCCGACGATTACACCTTTCTCGAAATCAGAGAGCTCCGAACTGCGTGGCATCTCTTGCATGCGACTGGTTGCGTTGTTGTTTTTCCACACAATATTTAACGGCGGCGGCCGTGACATGTATCAGGACCACAGATATCGTCGATTGCAGGGGTGTCCAATTACTTGTTGGTAGATAGTGTATATTACTTAATACATCAATGAGCCATTACCACCCCCAGCCTAGAGAAATGAGCATGCCTGGAGACCGAATGGTGGCACAAGCGAAGTTCACAGAGCAGTATATATACATCCCGAGGACCGGCTTTCGGTTAGTAAAGTGTTCGAAGTCAGAATGGGAGAAGTTGCTGATTTGTCGGAGTTTGATAAAGGACAAATTGTGATGGCATGGCTCCTTAGAACTACGATCTCGGAAACGGCACTGCTTGTGGGTTGTTCACGTGCCGCTGTAGTGAGTACGCATCAAAAGTGGTACACAGATGGCCAAATAATGAACTGTCATCCACAGCTCATTGATGCCAGAGGGGAGCGGGGACTGTTGCGCATTGTTCACAGCGACCGCAGGACCACAGTGTGACAAATCACCCGCAGCTACAACAGTGGTGATCAGGACAATATGTCACAGCACACAGTTCATCGAAGCCTTTTCTGTGCATGGGCCTGCATAGCCGAAGACCCTGCCGGATTCCCATGATCACTGCACATCATCGCTAACAACGCATGAAATGGGCCCAAGATCATCGAGATTGGACCGTGGATGATTGGAAGAAAGTGGCTTGGTCTGACGAATCAAGATTCCTGGTGCATCACGTAGATGGCCGAGTGCGGATATGCCGATTACCAATGGAGGCTATGGCACCTGGATCCACAAAGTGGTAACTTAAAAAAAGCCAACATTGCCTTGTTACTTCTTGGGTGAAAAAATTTTGGGGCACAATTTTGTCAGAAATAGTTATGAAGTCTCTCTCAAGAGAAAAAAATGCTGCATAAGCAGTGCAATGAATGTTACTGAAGTTATTGGGAAACTCTGATAATAAATCCTACTTTGAAGGGTTTTACAGAAGATAATCTGAGAAATTTGCATAATCCATTTCAATAAATATTTTTTCCAAAATCTTGATATTTATGGTCAGCTTGTATGTCAACGTTTTTAAAAAAAATTTAGCTCTTGAAGTAGGGCGAGGGGTCGACTTACATGCATATACACTAAAATGTCCAAAAAAACCAACTGGGATACCTCTTTAATACCTCATTGCTTCCTCGCAATCAGATAATGGCAGCAAGATGACGAGGCATGGACTCCATGAGCTCTCTATAGTACTGTGGAGACAGTGCACACCATGCTTCTTGAAGAGCATCCCACAGTTCCGTAATATTCACCAGTGGAGGATTCACGGCATTGAAGTGCACGTTGAACAGCATCCCAAATGTATTCGATGGTGTTTAAATCTGGCGAACAAGGGGGCAAAGTCTGGATGCCAGGCTCTGTGGAATGTTCCCCCAGCCATAATCGGGTGACTATGGACGGTACAGTGGCGTATTGTCTTGTTAAAAGAGGTTGCACCCGTCTGAGTGGCTGCATTACGTGAACAGGTGCAAACGATTGCCAAGAATGGTTACGTAGCCTCCACCAGACAGAGTGGTCTGCAGACATATGAGGGGTCCTAATGCATGCCAGCTGAAAACTCCCCACACCATAGAACATTTCACTGTCTGAACACTGATGCTACTACTGGCCCCAGCATTGAATTGTGCTGTAATTTGCAGCAATGTTGCACGCCAGGCAAATGTTGCAATGTGTGCCAGATGCTGCTGTCCACGATCGTCCAGGGCTTTTCTACAAACACACCAGTTTCATACTCTGGATGTTTTCCCTGAGTTTGTGTAGTCCAGGTACACCCTTGAAATTGTTGGCCAGGTAAATCCAAATTTTGTGATAATTTCCAAGATGGAGTGACCCACCTTCTAGGTGCGGACTATCACAAAACATTCGAAATTGCTTAAATCCTGATCAGCTGCCATCTGAACTGTGAATGCTACTACTTGAGCTTGCAGAGATATCTGCCTCTGTATATACATCATTTGCGCATACTTTACCGCATTGGTATGGTGGCTTGTAATGGAAATGGCACCGCCCTTCCCAGTTGGTTTTTTTTTTTTTTTTGGCACCTCAGTGTATATACAGTATATATACCCCCATTGTCATAAAAATCCATGCACCAAGAAGGAGGTGTCGGATTGGAATGAGAATTTAGTAGTGAGATGGTACATACCAAGGACAGAAGTTATTACAATATCACAGCAGCAGGATGATTTACCCCAGACATACGGTCAACATTCTGGTCAGCATTAGTACCGCGTTGTGCTCAGATACATGCAGTGATACGGTCCAGCATGGAGTCAAAGAGATGCTGTACATTATCCTGGGACAGATTGGTTCACACTTCTTGCAACTGGCGCACTGAATCACGAACACTGGGACGTGGAGAAAGCTGGCGTCCCATCTGGTCCCGCACATGCTCGATGGGCGAGAGATCAGGAAATCTGGCAGGCCACGGAAGCATCAAAACATGATGTAGACAGCCCTGGGAAACCCGAGCCGTGTGTGGACGGGAGTTATCTTGTTGGAAAATGGCTCCGGGCAGCCCATGGGGCCACAGGATCTTCTGTACATAGTGATGGGCTGTCAACGTCCCTCAGATCACTGCGAGGGAAGTCCAGCTGTCATACGCGATGGCTCCCCAAACCATCACACCTGCAGTTCGAGACGTGTATCACTGTACAGTGAGGTTGGGATTGTTGCGCTCACCTGTGGTCATCCGTTCCCATACAGAAGCGGGATTCGTCACTGAACGCTATACGTTGCCAGTTCGTAGCATTCCACGTTGCTCACTTCTGACACCACTGCAATGGACGCCAACAATGGTCTGGTATTAATGGCAGAAAACGTAAGGGCTGTCAAGAGCACAGATTCGCCTCTGCCAGGCGTCTGGAAATGGTTCTGGTGAACACAGGAGTCCCTTGTACAGCCGCCACATGTCTCTGGATATTGGACAAGGACATTGTTGCATCTGTGCCTACCGCTCTTACGATGGTCCTCTCTGCTGGTGGTGTGTCTGGGTCATCCAGAGCCAGTCTGCCATGTCTGGGTGCCTTCCTGTGTCCATTGCTCCCAACACAATTGCACCTTACTTTCCGACCGGCCTAAATGGCAGCCGATGTGGCGTGCTGGCCACCCTGCCTCTCTCAAACTCTGTAAGTTGTCCGTATGCACATCTACGGCAGCTCCTCGGCATGTCTATCGCTTAAGGATCTCATCTTACTCTTACCGTGCACTTTGGCACGAATATGGAGTCCGCAGTGCGGCGCCTTTTAAGCCCTAAGGATTGTGATTGCAGCGCCAGTCTTGGACGTGCGGGCATGTGGAATCACATGAAACTTTAATCATTTGCATGCCTGTCCTCCCTGTAGGTATTCGCCAAGTTTTGCGTTAATCACACTGTTTTTTCTTGGTGCACGGATTTGTATGATAATGAGTGTATGTTGCTTGCATCTTATGTGTGCATTATTACCTCTATCATTTTCATATGTAAAATTTTAAATAATTAGTATGAAACCATCATTTAATGAAATCTATTTCTCTTTGAAAGTTAAAATTTCACCTTTTTATTGTTTTATTTTTAGACTCTGGTCAACCCGCTGGAAATCCATGGCTGAATTGTGATGTAAGCAAACATAATCTAGAAATAATGTCCATGTTCTCCCAAAACACAACCTGTGTCAACAGTTTGGACTTCAGTAATAATACCCTAATATGGGGTACTGACAATGAAGCTGTGTATTATCTGTCTGATATAAATATCTAGTACATAAAGCTGTGTGAGTGTGGCTTCTTCAGAATAACTGCAAAAATAACACAATGAAATTTAGCCTTTCACATTTGGTGTTGATATCAAAACAAAAATATTTTTATTGCTGCCAATGAGATTTCGAGCAAAAAGTTTACTGTGAGGTTAGTTTAATCAGTATGTGTGTTTGTTGCTATGCAGGTAATTACTGGGTGACTGCAAATGAACCCCTGGAACTTAAGGCTGCAGGGACTTTATTTTTGGCATAGTTCTTTCTATTCCAAAAATAAGGTTCCGGGAAATGTAGTTTACATATAACGGATTACAACAGTGACCACAGAAACACTTGCAGTACACATAGATGACAACCAATACGGATTTTCTGTAATATTACGAATTTTTGGTTGGAGATATGAAAGTATGGACATGTTGATGGAATTGTGGAAAATATCCGTTATCAGCATTTGATTTTTCTGCTTTGGAAAAAACAGGCATGGGATTCTTTCGCAAAATCGCAAAATTTCGCTTTTTCGTCATCATTTGGGTCATTCTCGAGATCGATGTTGTACTGAATACAGTGGGGAGGGAGGGAGGGTCATTCTATGTCGGGGGACCCAATTTCGTCTTTCAAAACTTTCGAAAATGAAAGTTAGATGAAGTTAACATATGAAGTTAGAAAGTTAACATCATTTGTAGAGGCTGATCCCAAAAAAACTGTCTTTTATATTAGAGATGCCCTGCTCAATCAATTTTTGTCTTTCAGCTTGAAAGTCTTTTCAAATTTAGAGAGCTGAATGTTTTTGAAATAACCTTCATTTGATATGCTCTTTATAAATACATCTTCCATTTCTCCAACAACATGCAGTAAATACTGAAGATCGTCTATTGCTTTTTATGAGAAGAGGTGAACTTGACTAAGTGATAAATTCAGGGATCGCATTCGTCCTAAAATTCCTAAAATTCCTAATATTTTGTGACCCTCCTTAAATTCCTAAAATTAGACCTAAAATTTGCTATTCATCCTAAAATTTTCGTAAGCTTATTTTTATTAAAAACAACCGTTATTAACGCCAATAAATTTACCATTACGGTAAGGTAAAAAGACCTGTTATTGTAGAAACACAGCCTATATGCTGTGCTGCTGAAGGGAGGGAAAAATGACGCCATCGAGATGCACTTGCTTCGGGGCGGGCGTTCCATTTTTTTGCCTTCGAACAGTTTTCGAGAGTAACAAGAGATCTAAGGGAAAAGGGGAGGGGTCATTTTCACCCCTGGTTTGCGCTTTGCAGACGAACTCCGTGGCACGCAGAAGATCGTACTTTATTTTTGTACATGCCTTGTGGAACCTCCTCTTTCTGCTGATGTTTTGTTATTGTAAACCGCAGGTGGGTGGAAGCAAAGAGGAAACATGTGGTCTTTTTCCGTAACCTCCGGTAATGACGATGGGATGGTAGCTGAGTTATCTTGGCAGGCAGTAGAGCACGTGATCATTGACCTTCGATCATGCGTCGGCGACAGCGACCTTCGATGCGCAATATATCTCGGCTCCGACTCGCTTTGACTGAACTTGCGTGAGATGCGTATGATAGTTTCTGGTTTTACGTCTTTTATGGTGTTCTCTGTGCTGTGTGCAGGTTCAGTTCTCTAGTGGTGACCTGCTTTTTTTTTTTTTTTTTTTCATATCTTCTGACATCCTCGCAGCCAAATTTCGGGAAGTTGTCTGGTTTTGCAATATTGGAACGTGTTTTTGTACTTCCCTTTCATTTTCTGGTTAGTAATACAAGTGTTTAAGATGCCTAAATCCAAAACGAAATTTCAAGATGCGTGGCTCGCCAAAGAATTGGACGGAGTGAAGTTGAAAGAATGGTGTTCTGCAACTGAAACAATATTTTCTGCTAAGTGTATATTGTGTTCAGAAATTTTCAATATTTCTAATAGTGGCTTTTCACAAGTAAAAGCGCATCATAAAGGAAAAAAAAGTTCCCATAACAAGAAATTCCCATAACAATAAATTTGTTAAATAGTGTTCGTGATTCACATAAATTTTATAAAGAGTATGTTGATAAGCTGAAGGAAGAACAATCAAAAAAGGTAAAAGAAAGGAAGCAGAAAGAGAGGGAAAATAAGGAAAAGCAGCTAGAGAAAAAAAGAAAAGCTGAGTTTGATGACAAAATAAAAGAAAATGATGCAGAAATAAATAGGCTTAAAAAAGATAAAGAAGCCTCCCTAGCAGTAATTCAAGAGGGAACAGAAAGAATGCGAAAAGCTGTAGAAAAACAAAATACTGTTGAAATAGCAGTTGCCTCTAACTTGATCATACAAGGTTCAGCTGAAATAAAGAAAACAAAGTAAATTAGTTGTGGTGGAAGCAGAAAAAGATAGGCGTATCAGGAAAAGGTTAAAACAATAATATGAAAAAAGTAATTCAGTGAACAATTGTACATAGTTCTTGGTTTTCAATTACCTTTTTAGGATATTATAATTTAATGTGAAACCTGAAAACTTTCTGTGAAAATCGTGAATTGCTTCTGGTTAAACAGCATATTAATGTTCAAAGTGAAACTTGAATGTGGTAAATATACTTGAATATGATAATAACACGTGAAAAGATAAGAACTGAACATTAGAAGTAAATCATACTTAAACTTTAGACATTAGACGTTATGCAAAAAATTTGGGTGTGAACTTCGACCATATATACTAATGGACTGCGCATTGGCAATAGCTGCATCAAAGCCGCCATGGCTCAAACATTGGGCACGTCATCATCAGACTCCAAATTTCGTGTAAAAATGCTGTTATGATTACTAATTTACATTGCAGAACTTCAGTGTTTTCGGTGTATTATGTGAATGCGCCTCATATATAATGAAAACTCTTCAGGTAAGTTTACTTATGAGCTATATACATGCATGAACGGGTTGTTTACATTTTGTGATTTATAATGTGATGAACATTTGCGAAGAATTTGGAACATGCATTCCATTTTTTTTTTCTTAAGTTACTGTATTTTTATATCAATAGCTGCAAGTTTCTGGTTAAGTAATTGAACTTTATTGACTTAGGTATTTAATTCGTTTCTTACCCATGAAAAATCATAGAACTTTCTTTACTATATCGCTCAGAGCAACCATAAGCACAGCAGGTGTAACCCATCTTTTTGACTGTTGTCATGTGATTTTATGTTGGAGCCAGAAATTTTGATGTCATGCGCAGTCTATCAGTATATATGGTTGAAGGGTGTGAAGCAAACTCTTTACAATGTATACAAAGTTGTTTTACTAGATGTATACAAATATACATCTAGTTTTTATTGAAATACAATCCTAAAATTTTCCTAAAATTTTTCTAAAAATTCCTAAAATTCCTAAAATTCCAACCTAAAATTTTCCAGAAGTATGCTATGATCCCTGTAAATTTTTTCTTTGGAAAACAGGACAATTTCTTGAACACTGGAAAGAAATAAAACAAAAAATGCAGCAAGGTGAAAATAACTGACTGCCGCAGTAACCTTTTTGCTTTATTTGATTCAATACTGTTATTGCCAGAAACGATGTTTTCCAAGTGTGTTACCATGCAAGGGAAGCAGCCAAAACTGATTTGATGTATCTTGCAACCCACTTAACTGCATGGACTCTGAAGTTTTAGTATTTTTTGTGCCAAAACAGTTGCTATATTGCAAAGTTGTTTCTGGTGTTTAGCTAATAGACCCCATAGAATTTAAAAATTAACATTGTGTTGACTTCACCTATGCAAGGAACATCTTTAAGTGAGGCCAGTATACTTAATTGCAGCTTATGGGCAATAATACAATGAATAAGTGATCAACTGCATCTGCCATTTTTGCAGATAAGCCATTTACCATTCCAACCATATTTGGTGCTCTAAGCCCTACAGGCCATTTTCAATCTCTCCATTCAAACTGCACTTCACTGAAGTACTTATCAACAGCTACAAGATAGCCCACAGCTGTACTGTTTTCCAGAGGAATACATACATACATATCACTAAGCTGTTCTCTGAGGTTCAGAGGTTAGCTCCACAAGGAAAAATCATAATTTTTAACTGATTATTTACTTACTGTTGACGTATCAAACTTCTCCATTTACAGCGATCTTGACATACAACTCGAGCTTCACTGGCATCCATCACATGACACACACAATATCTTCTATACTTCATACACATGATCTTTTTCTCATGCAGACACTCCTGAATCTGATCTTCCCATGACTTGCTTGGCCTTCCCCTGTCTTTCCTTCCAGCCTCTTGGGCTGAAAAAATTTCTAAGTAAGCTCCCCCTAACTCATTCTTTCAGCATGGCCGAACCACTAAAGTATATTAGTCTCCACCTTGCTAACAACATTTTGCTTCACATTACACAACTCCAACACATCATTTCTCACACGATCAGAACATGTCTTGCCACAAACCCCCATAAGTAACGCATTTCTCCAGCACACAAATGACTCTTATGTTTCTTCTGTAGTAACCAAGTTTCACTGCCATACATAAAAAGTAGGAACAATTACACTTTCATGCACTGCCATGCGGGACTGATCCCAAAAAAAAAAAGATTCCTGTAGCTCATTATATTTAAATCATCTTGCATACACTACTATTGCTTCAGTTGAAAATACTCCAAATATGTGGCGACAGTAAATAAATAAATACATCGCTCTTAACCACGTTCTAGAAACACACAGCAACCGAAAAATTGTTTTTCGGCTGCCGCTGTGGAAATGAACCAACAGAACTCTCGATATCTAGTCGAGTGCGTTACATATACGCCACGATGGCCAACAATTCACGGTGCTATGTGTATTTTTAAGTCAGCTTCTGACATCATAAATCCGTAAGATGGGCTCAGCTACTGAGACGTCTCCATCTGGTGGGCATTAACGGCACAGGCTATATATATATATTATAGCAGTTAAATCTAAAAGGCGAGATCCAAGTTGAAAATACTCCAAATACGTGGCGACAGTAAATAAATAAATACATCGCTCTTAACCACGTTCTAGAAACACACAGCAACCGAAAAATTGTTTTTCAGCCGCCGCTGTGTTTTTAATTGTTTATTTATTGCTTCAGTGGTGGAATTACCAATTGACCCATCAAGTAAGAGACTGCCAAATAATGATTCAAATACATTTTTCAATATATATCAGCTCTTCAACATTGTGCTATGTAGTCAATAATTTCTCTGCACTGCATGTCATTTGTGTATTGGTGTGCCACATCAACCTTTAATTTTTTTGGAAACCCGAAAAGGCTTTCTGTGTCTGTAGCTTATTGTTCACTGCAATATAATATGCAGCATTTAATGCTATTTCAAGATGCTTAAACATACTTGCGTTCATTTTTTTTTAGCCCATTTTCCAATAGCGGTATTCTGGTTTTATTTTGTTTTTTAATGCTTCCATGCATTTGGTTTTGAATTATTGTGAAACTTAAAGGTTTCATGCCTAGATGACTCCCTAAACCCATTTACAACTCTAGATTTTGTGTCACACGTGATTGGAAAGTGAAAGCACATAGAACACTAAGCTATGCCTGTATCAGAATCGTATGCTAACTATTCAAATTCCTCTGGCCACTTAGACAAAAATTTGCATTTTCCAGAATGATATGCTTGATGAAGTCCTAATGGCAATACCAGACTAACTCACATTTTGTAAAAACACAGAAAATGAACCCTAAATTGAAGGTAACTGGACTAATATACTTAGAATGTCCAGGTATGTTAGTCCAGTTACCAGAGATCACTGTAACTGAACTAATATACCTGGACATGTTAGAGTTCATTTTCTCTGTTTTTACAAAATGTGGGTTAGCCCACTATTGCAGAGCTGCCAACTTTTTAAAATAAAAAACCGGACATCAACGCGCTATCAGCGGCACGTTTATTTACAATTTATAAATACATACATATCACTAAGCTGTTCTCTGAGATCCAGAGGTTAGCTCCACAAAGAAATACAAACTACCAGATAATTTTTCCTTACTCTTGCTGTATCAAACTCCTTCATTTACAGCGATCTTGACATACAATTTGGGCTTCACTTACATCCGTCACACGCCATATGTAAGCAAGACCTATACTTCATACTCATAATCTTTTTCTCATGCAGACACTCCTGAATCTAATCATCCCACAACTTCCTTGGCCTTCCTCCTACCAAATAATAAAATTATATATTATTGGTTTTTTTATTACAGTTAATTTCTTAATACAAATAAAGAAATATTTACAAGAAAATAGTATTTAAATATAAAATATTGGGTTGTCGGAAAAATCATGACATTTTTTGGCACCTGATGGCGGTTGGGCGGTTTTGGAAGTACTAGAGGCATGCGCAGCTCTGTTATTGCTATGGCATTCACCAGGCGCCAGTTCTAGCTGCAGTCTAAAATAAATAGTAAGCGATTTGGTTGATTTGCAGAGATTTCACATCAAGTTGAAGATGGAAGACCGAACTGTGCATTTTCGCCATATTTTACTTCTGTAAAGGGAAGAACGCGCGTCAAGCTGGTTAAAAGTTGCGTAAAGTGTACAGTGGTAATACTCTCCAAAACATCAGTGCCAGCGGTGGTTCGCAAAATTTCGTGCTGGTGATTTTGACCTCAACGATGCTCCTCGGTCGGGGAGGCCCACCGAGGTTGATGACGACCAAAGCAAGGCATTGATCGAGTCAAACCCACATTACACGACACAAGAGATTGCAGACACATTGCACATCCATCATTCAAGCGTTCACGACCTCCTGAAGAAGCTAGGATACGTAAGCAAGTTCGATGTGTGGCTTCCTCATGAACTCAAAGAAGCTCATTTGATGGCGCGTATAAACATCTGCGATATGCTCATTAAACCTGAGGAAAACGATCCTTTTTTGAAGCGACTGATAACTGGTGATGAAAAGTGGATTGTGTACAACAATGTGCTGCGCAAACGGTCTTGGTCCCGACGTGCTGCTTCGCCTCAAACGACATCCTAAGAGACATTCATCAGTGAAAGGTTCTGGTCTCGCTGTGGTGAGATTTTAAAGGTGTCGTGTTTTTCGAGCTCCTACCATGGAACCAAACAATCAATTCGAATGTGTACTGTCGGCAATTGGACAGTTTGAACAAATCCATCGTCCGGAAACGTCCAGAGCTCGTTCATCGTAAAGGTGTTGTGTTCCATTACGACAATGCGAGACCACACACAGGTTTGATCACCGGCCAAAAATTATTGGAACTTGGGTGGGATGTGTTGCCCCCTCAGCATACTCGCACGACCTTGCGCCGTCAGACTTCCACTTGTTTCGCTCTCTTCAACAGTCCTTACGTGGTATAACGTTCAATTCAGATGAGGCTGTAAATCAGCACTTTGTACAGTTTTTTGCCACGAAAGACAGGTCCTTCTATGAACGAGGCATTTTGCAGCTCACTAAAAGATGGCAAAAGGTTATCGAACAAAACGGGCATTATATCATTGATTGATCTTTGTTCTTTCTATCAATAAATGACCTTTGCAAAACATGGCTAAAATACGTCATGACTTTTCCGACAACCCAATAAGATAAACAAACCTTGTTAATGAGTTTCATTTTTAGGAGCATTATCACAGGATAAGGCAAGACAGTTCTTCCACAGTATATCCTGATGCTGAAATTCTTCAGACACAAGTTTGGCAATATTTTCATCTGTTGAGCTGGTTTCCAGGCATGACAAAGAGAGCAGCTTACATCTCACTTGCTTGCGATCATTATCCAAGTGCATTACCACAATTGGATAAAGTTGATCATCAGCATCATTACTGCTGTTGGTTGCGACAGAAAATGGTCCACTTTTAATAGAACAGAGGACATTTTTTGAATGATCTTTTACCGTTTCTTGGACAATATACAAAGCTTTTGTTCTGCCACGTGCATATCTTTTTACTTTTGGAGAGCTAGGAAACAGCTGACAACAATCAGGAAACGTGATCAGCTGCCGCTCGTGGTATGTTGTGCTCCAACAAAAATCCGGTAAACAACTTCTGCACGAATCATTCGGTAATCATTCTGCACTGAAACAAAACGATCGAAGTTGCACACACTTTTTGTGCTATCATGATTTTTACGAGCCTGTTAATTCCAACATGTGCGACAATGTCCCGCGACTAGCGTGCTAAACGGAGAAATCAGTGTTACACAAAGTGCAATATGCGTGAAGCTCTCACTCTTACATGATGGTTTTACAAAGTCAAATTCTTCGGAATATTTCTGCAAAAGTTTTGGTCCCAACGTTTAGGCCCCATTCAGGAGCTGTGAACTGAAATACAGTAATAACTTGCAACACAACTTGTTTGGTTTGAAAGATTGAACAAAGTACAGGAATCAGAATTCAACTTGAGCATTAGCAAACAAATAATCAGCCTCCCACTCCCACGAGGCTCCGCACAAGCGCCAGGGATCTGACGTCATGAATCAGTACTTCAACTTTCCAAGCCACTGACTGTCTTGCTGCCATCGCGGGGCTAAGGACCTCGTGCTTGAAGTGCCGTGGATTAACAAAAAAATATTTGTCTCCATTCATTACGGACTCCCACAGCCAACATTTGACACTGCAGCAAAAATTATGGCAAGTATTGATTGGGGGGGGGAGAAATACCATGCAAAATATACTCACAGACAATGAAATTTGTGCACCTAGAAGAAAACATGCTACAACCGTGAAACTTTGCAAATAGCTAGAGTGTGTGTGCTGATATATAAATGATCCACATTTAGTGCGAGTACGCGTGACCGCACACCCTCTAGTGGCGCTGCAAGCACGAACCGGCAGCCTTATAAACCAGCATGTAGTCGATGCCCCATGAAAGCAAAAAGCACTGGTCCACGAAAACAAGAGTACAGAGTGACAAGAATGACGGGTAGACGCCAGAGATGTTGATGTATGCAACGTGCAGACTTTGAGAGAGGCCTGATCATCGGGCTGAAAACCGCAGGGTGGTCGGCACGCCGTATAGCCCACCACGGGGAGCGTTCTTACCATACCATCCGACTGTGTTGGAAGCAGTGGACACGTGACCGCATTGCCACACAGCAGACTGGCTTCGGACGGACCAGGAGGATCAACGGATCGTGTACTAGGCACGAACTGATCTCACGGGGACCCGGTCCACTGTACAGGCAGATGTAGCATCTCCTGTCTGTCCATGAACCATTTTCCAACACCTTGCGGAAGTGAATCTGCAATCCCAGCACCCCTAACATGTGCTGCCAATAACATCGGAGCAACGCCGGCTCCGTGTGCAGTGGTGCCAGGCCTAAGCAACGTGGAACGCCACAGACTGGTAGCGTTTAGCTATGAGTACCGCTTTGTCTTGGGGACAGATGATCATCATGTCCAGGTGTGGTGGTCCCCGGGTCAATGGCACAATCCCAACCTCACTATGGAGCACCACACTTCCCCCACTGCAGGCATTATGGTCTGGGGAGCCATTGCGTACGATAGCCGATCAGCTCTAGTAGTGGTACATGGATCATTGGCACGCCAGTGGTATGTGAATGAGATCCTGCGGCTTCATGTGCTCCCATTCCTGGCCAGGATCCAGGTGCGCTATACCAGCAGGATAATGCCCGCCCGCGCACGGCTCAGGTTGCCCAAGACTGCTTGCGTCGTGTCCAGACACTTCCATGGCCTGCCCACTCCCCAGACACGTCCTCTATCGAGCTTGCGTGGGACCAGTTGAAACACTGGCTGCCGCACTATCTGGGATTTGGAGCACACCGTCCAACACGCGTGGGCCAGTCTGTTCGCCTCCATGCCGGACCATATTGCCACACGAGGCGGTGCAAAGCACTACTGAAGATGACCAGACTGTGTGCCACAGATCGGTCTGTAATTGTTCTGCAGCTCTGTTTTTGGCATCATATATCTATATCATTACGTCCACAAAATTTCAGTTCAATCCAATGCTTTCTTCTTGGTGTGCAAATTTTATTGTTCGTGAGTGTGCATAAATAAAAGATGAAAATCACAAAACCAGGTTTTTCGTAGGAAAATAGGATTTCCAGAAAATATTTTCGAAATTGGACATAATCCCAGGACACTTGGCAGCTCTGCTATTGTCATAAGGTCTCCAATTGTTAGTAGTTCTATGTCAGGTTGACTGACTCCATATTGCGGTCCATCATTTTCTTTTCTTATACTTGACTGTGGTTGTGGAAAATCCATATAATCAGTTCTACTTCTCACCTTAAAATTTCTTGAATTCCTTTTTGAGAAATAATCTCCAGAAGGAGAAAACAAAACTCCTGAATTAGCTTGATCTAGACATACTGAAATGAAAGGTATTGAATTTTTTTTTTTTATAAAATACTAATATTTGTGAAAGATAAAGCAAAAAAGTGGACATGCACAGAAAAAAAAGTCTCTTCTTTACAAATGTCACAGAGAGAATGAGCATGGGTGAAAAGGAATTTCGAAAGCAGTAAAATCGTGTACTATGTGTGCCCCAAGCTCTCGTAGATCAAAGAATACCATACATACAGTGTATGGTGTGATATAAATGAAACCTCCCTTTTGCAGCATGCCAACTGGGTTGAGTTGATTCTGTTTACAAGTTAAGGGGGCAGTGAGGAAACCAGCAGTGTTTTAAAATCAAACACAATAGCAGTTCAATTAAAAACACTAACTATATTAGTTGATGTGGCATCATCAATCGGAGAGCAGCACATGTGTGTTGAGGGAAATAAAAAATACATCCATTGATAAAAAGTGTGAGTTGTTGCTATTGGGTGGAGTGGGCAGAACAGGCTTTCATAAAATGTAGGGAACAAAAGGAATGCACGCTTTTCTCAATCACCAGAAGCAACATCTGCTTTGCCTTGATGAGAGGTATAAAAATGAAAAAGAAATCACCCTTGAAAGGTTCTATGCCTTTTTGAGAGTTTAACTCTTCAACAAAAAATGTCTTTCTAAGCTCTGGGAAGCGATATAAAGCCTTAGAATTTATTTTTATTTTTATTTTTTTCGTAAAATTGTGGTAAAAAAACAAAATAACTTTGCTGGGATTTGTGCCCTATAATCTATTTATCCATATAAAAAGTTTCAACACTCCCTAGATCAACCAGGAACCTTCTAAAAAGAAACACATGCGCAGAAGTGCCGATTGGGGACCGAAGCGTTTATTTAAGAAATTTGACTGAGGGACAAACTCTAAAAGGTGTTCTATAAGGAAATAGTCAGTAGCAATAAAACCTAGGCAAAAAAACAGCCCAATAAGTGCACTGCACTCCAACAGCATTTGAACAAGTAAAAGATAGATTATCTGCTTTACCAGAAATCACTTATTTCTGGATAAAACTAACATTTAAAAGGTTCTCTGCCTTTGAAGAGTCTAATTCTCAAATAGAAAGTGTTTTCTAAGCTCTGGGAAGCGATCTCCCTTCATTTGGTATATATAAGCGAATTTTTCAGTATTGCCTTTAGAGATTGCAACTAGAAGCCTGAAAAAGATTTACAGTGTCAATTGCCTCTATTACCGCAATTCACATAATGCCACAAAATATAGGCATTTTGGCTTCAAATTTTTATAAACACCGATCGCTAATGATTGCACTTTACACACTAAGTGCAGGACAGCCAGCTATGCTTGTTCTTCAGGAACTTGCAGGGACTGTTGCCACTTCACTGAAACTTCTCAATGACATCACATGCTACATTCTCATTAGTTATAATAGTGAACAGCTTCGGTTTGCAAGTTCAATAGCTTTGTCCATCCGCAAAGCTGATTCAGTCGGTAGTCAGTCTTACCTTGTCACTGTGAAAAGCAAAATTTAAAAAAATATATTTTTTTCAAATTCTAGCAAAATTAATCATGGGTTATAGGACACCATGATTCAGTAATTAATGGCAGTATTCAAAGTTTGACTTAAATCTTTGAAGATTGCCATTAATTACTGAATCGCCCCCCCATTCATCCTAAGAAAAGTCGCAGTGCTTCTAGACTACAGTTGTTTTTTCCCCACCATTGCAAATAGAAAATGGCTGCCCAGTGGGGAAGTGCTGTAAGCTCTGGCTTATGACCATTCGTCCACGAAGGGTCCGGGTTCGCATCCCGGTGAGGCATGGATGTTGTGTTTGTCTTACGGCACTGGCTCTCTCCCTTCCCTGGAACCAGTTACCCTAAATTAGGGACAGATGACTGCTTATAGCCCATTGAGTTGTTCACAGTGGTTGTTAAATAATAAAAAAAAAAAAAAAAATAGAAAATGCTTCTTCTTGCCTTACTGACCTTTAGATTATCCCACCCACCCCAACTAACCTTGTCTTATGTGGTTCAGATGAGTTATCATTTCAAGGGACGCAAAGCCAGAGCATAAATGCTTCTTTAACTTATGCTAGGAAAGTATAAAAAAAACTGAAAACATTCAGTTAAATAATAAAAAATCATATAGACTCGAATGCGCTCTTGAGGTAAAACAGTGCTTATTCAATGTTCAAAAATTTTTGATATTTTAGGAGTCTGGCATGCGACTGTTAGAAATATATACTGACTTGTTGAAAATAGTCATGATTTGTTGAAATATTTACTGGGGCCATTTTAAGCATTCTGTTGGGCAAATGCTATCACATCTCCCTCCTCAATGACAAGACCCCACCCCCATCAGCTTCTTGCATTCTCCAATGATAGCCCTCCCCCTTTCGTACCTTAACGTTTCACAGGAACGCTCTTTGTTTTATATTCTAGGACTAGCCCCACCATTTCATGCCCACCTCCACAGCTCAGGATGCTGGGCAACTTGCTGGCTCTCCTGACACAGCTGTTAGCATTTGCGGAACAGAGCTTCCACTTTTATTCTTCTCCTTAAAGCAAGACACTAGTCTATTCTCAAAAATGCAGAACAAGAACATAATTACATTGATGAGCCATTATATTACGACCACCTACCTAATTAGCTGTAGGACCCCTTTTAGCCCGCAAAACAGCCGCTACTCGGCAAGGCATCGATTTGATAAGGAGGCAATAGGTATCCTGGGGTATCTGGTACCATAATATCAACAGCAGGTCCTCCAGTTCCCGTACATTTCGGGGCAGTGGTGATTTAGCGCGAACCCGCTTTTCCAAGTGGAACCACAAATGTTCGATTGGTTTCATCTCAGGTGAATTTGGAGGCCAGGGCATTAACAGAGTGTCACCAGCATATTCCTCGAGCCACTCAACAATTTTGGCAGTGCGACATGGTGCATTATCCTGTTGGTAATGGCTATCACCAGCAGAGAACACAGTTGCCATGAATGGATGATCTTGGTCCGCAACGATGTTCAGATACCTGACGGCTCTCAGGAATTGGGCTATTGGAATAATGTGGCCTAAAGTGTCCCAAGAAAACATCGCCGCTGGCCTGTTTCCGCCCAACAGGGCATCCAGGTGCCATAGCCTCCAGTGGTAATCAGCATATCCACGCTCAGCCATATAAGTGATGCACCAGGAATCTTAATTAGTCAGAGTAGGCCACTTTCTTCCAATCATCCATGGTCCAATCTCTATGATCTTGGGCCCATTTCATATGTTGTTGGCGATGATGTGCAGTGATCATGGGAACCCGGCAGGGTCTTCGGCTATGCAGTCCCATGCGCAGAAGACTTGCGATGAACTGTTTGCTGTGACACATTGCCCTGATCACCAGTGTTGTAGCTGCAGGTGATTTGTCGCACTGTGACCCTGCAGTCACTATGAACAATGGTGTCAATGAGCTGTGGATGACGGTTTGCCATTGGGCCATCTGTGCACCACTTTTGATATGTACTAACTATAGCAGCATGTGAACAAGCCGCACCGTTTCCGAGATTGTAGTTCCGAGGTGCCATGCCATCCCAATTTGTCCTTTATCAAACTCCAATAAACCGGCAGCTTTTCCCATTCTGACTCCGAACATTCTGCAAAGTGAAAGCCAGTCCTCGGGTCATATATACAGGGTGATCAGAAGCGTAACAAATATACCATACGAATCCATCACAGCTGATAAAACTATATTAATCAAGAGTATTTGCTGGAAGAGATACCAAATTATATACAGTATATAAAAATAAAATATCAGTCAGTATGTCCTTGGGTCGTATATACAGGGCGATCAGAATCGACGGCACAATAAACCTGCCGGACGATTCCTCGTGGAGAAAGAAGCTGAAAACCGTTGTCTGATCGGACGTCGCATTCCGGAGATATACGCACTAAAAGTTTGTGATGTCACATCCGGTAAGAATACAGACATTAGAAATAATTTACCCAATCACTTTGACAGAAAACATGTAATTTATTGATGTGTACCACTGCAACAGAAATGATAAAACACGTGGACCCGTGTCAGATTACAACATGTGTTCAAAATGACCACCTTGTAATGTGGAACAGGCTGCAGCCAGCCAAAGAATAGGCATCTGCACGCGTTGCAGGGGTTACAGTTGTGAGGGCCACGTGTAAGGTGGCAACTAGGTCGTGCAGGCTGTTGACAGCCGTCGATATACCAGTTCCTTTAGATGACCCCAGAGAAAGAAGTCCGATGGGTTAAGACCCGGTGATCTAGCAGGCCATGCGACAGGACCACCACGGCCAAACCATCGACTGGGACATTCCGTATCCAGCCATTGGTGAACATTTGCAGCGTAATCCGCCTGTGCTCCGTCATGCTGGAACCATAGATTGCTGAGAACCTCCAATGGTACATTTTCCAGTAAGTCCGGCAGAACATCTCGCAGGAACACCATGTAGTTGGCAGCTGTGAAACGTTCAGGAAGATATGGTCCCACTACGATATCGCCCACAATACCACACCAGATATTAACACCCCACCAGACCCGGTGACCATGTTCACGTGTTGCGTGTGGATTGTCCAATGCCCAAACATGACCATTATGGGTGTTGCAGATACCCTGTCGTGTAAACCTTGCTTCATCAGTCCACAAGATCAGGCGGATGAAACTATTATCGGCAGCATGTTGCTGTAGCAGCCACTCACAGTATACCTGTCTTCGAGGATAATCTTGTGGTAATAGGCCTGGCACCCTTGTGATGTGATATGGACGCAGGTCTTCGTCGTGTAGAACAGCAAGTACAGTACTTTGGTGCACACCGAACTGTCGTGCGATCGCACGGCTGCTGGTCGTTGGCTCCTCCTCTATAAATTTTGGTATGGCGTCCACGAGGGATGGTGTTCTCACCAGTGGATTTAACTTGGGTGGGAATTTAAAAATAAAAATGCATGCCTTGTAGCATCACTCGTTAGGTATAATTTTTGAC
The DNA here is from genome assembly GCA_039090855.1 of Macrothele yani. NCBI lineage: Eukaryota > Metazoa > Arthropoda > Arachnida > Araneae > Macrothelidae > Macrothele > Macrothele yani. The sequence goes on along the minus strand of CM077000.1, from coordinate 19,234,057 downwards.
TCATTGTGGATGAGTGTAATTTTGGACTCCTACATATGTATCATCAACTATTATCAATCCAATGTTTGCTGTTTAAAAATGACACATCTTTTTTTTAATTTCCTGAATTGCCTATAAGAAACAGATTTTTGTAAATATATTTACAAATACTGATTTAATCATTTTGTTGATGGCCCACAATAGTTGCAGATTTGGCTTTTTTCAAAAAGTTATTTGTATTTTTGTGAATATTTTATATTTGATTTTAACAACCAAAGTCACATTATGACTTCAAGTTCAATATTTTTTTTAAATGCATGGTTTCCCATTGCTTAGCAACTTTCTTGCTATATCAGCAGACAAAAAGAACAAGCATGTTTCCTTTTATTTGCAAAAAAATCTAAAGTTGAAAATTGGGTTTGACTAACAAGAGACTGACAGGCTTAAGGGTAGTCATGAAAATCAATGCAGCAATAATATTCATCATTTGTTACCTGGGAGGTAAGGATTACCTATCCAGGGCTTGAAACTATATCTGAAAAGTTACTTTCAGCTGGGCATGTGCAGGAATTATTTTTTACCTGCCCAAATAGTAACAGCCTGATGCCCAAGAAAATTTATCTTTTAAGATAATAAATCAGAATCCTCATTTTTTTAAGTTAAAAAATATGAACTTTTTTTCATATTTTATATTTCCATTTTAAGTGTCTGTATTTAAAATGTTCAATGCACAAATATGTGTATCTCAAGTTTTAAGATGATAATGTTGAAATTGGATGAAATTGTATGGTGATTATTAGCATTTGGGAAATTTAGTGATTCTGCCATGTTCCTTTCGATGAAGTTTCTGCCCTTTGTCGCTGAACACCAGAACTAGTTCCATCAGAGGTATATATCACATTGCTGACTAGTATAAACAACATTTGGAGCAAAACTACATATGGTTCCAATTTCTGGACCTAGAGCATAATATAACTAAAAAAGTGATATTCAGTCCTTGGGACTCCTTAATTAATACAACTTCCAGTGATTAGCAGTGAAAATAACATGACATGCAATGATCGTCTTTTTCTCTTATAGTAGGAAATTCTATTCCAAGCTTTTTTTATTTTTAAACTTAGTTGCCCGGACCGGACAACTATTAGGCATGATCAAATGAAATCCGTTCAAGTGGCTTTATTAAGACGAACAAAAAGGTATATCCGCAGGTGTGGCAGAATTAAACAAAGCAATATGTGAGAAAGCAAAAATGCACCGGTGTTTGTTAGAAGTCGCCGTAGGCATTCAGATATGCATTCCACTTCTTGGGGAGATGGTGGATATTGTCCGCAAAGGACTTTGGTTGCCCCTTGAACCATCTGGTCACCGCAGCCATGACGTTTGCATCGGAGTGGAATCGTTGTCCCTTTAGAGCTTTTTTTTCTTTTTTTTTTTGTGCCAGCATGTTTCAGGGGAGATATGTAAAGAAGACTGGCATTGCATGTAGTAGAACCAGCCATAACGTTGGCATGTGTGACCACTGATGAAGACAGCGAAGGATATGCTGTCGAAACTAGTCTGGTAATGTTTGAGGGCTGGATGCAAAGTTTGCTTTTTTTCGATGTTTATAGAGGTTTTTAAAATTTTATTGGTTTTTGATATTTCCATTGCTTTGCTTCTGTTCCATGATTTTACGTTGTTGACTTCGTATTGTAAATTCAATTCAATTATTTTAGTAAATTGTCTACTTTTCGCTTTGAACTAATGGCTACCCTTTTGAACCTTTGGTCTTGAATTAATTTCAAATTCAAAATTCTTAAAGTTGGCTCATCAAGGGATGTCATTAAGTCACCAAACAGGATGGCACCAACCAGTCAGCCATTTTGTAGAAATGGTGGGAAAGGGTACCATATAGATAGACCAAGGGCATGAATACGAGTACTGTTCGGCGAATAAGAGATAACAACCTTAAACAGCTCTGGGGTGGGGGGTCTGTTTTTAAGGTTCTTTTAGTTTGTTACTGTGATTGATAATAATATTATGTTTGACGTTTTATTGCATAGCATCCAGCACCAAAAAACATTAACGTATACAATGTGTAAAACAGTAATAATAGCAAAAATAACCTATTCAGATAAGATTTTTTTTAAGGGTCCGAACAAATGAAAGTCACATGGTGACAGATCGGGGCTATAGGCTGGGTGGTGTAGAACCTCCCATTCTTTCTATGCTAACGCATCCTGCACAATGTTCACTACATGCGGACGAGCATTGTGCAACATAATCATACCACACAAAAGCATGCTGGGTCACTTATTCTTGATGGCTTTATGCAGCGTGCCCAGTGTGTCCTTGTAGTGGTTGGCATTGATGTTCATGTGAGGCTCTTTAAAAGTCCACCCAACAAAAGCCCTTCATGGTCAAAAAATGCAGTCAGCATAACCTTACCAGTGGAAGCCTGTGACGAATTTTTTGTGTTTTGGTGATCCAGGACGTTTCCATCGCATGCTCGCTGGTTTGCTGAACAGTTCAAAGTGGTAGTACTACGATTCGTCGCCTGCCATTATGCGTGACAGAAATGTATCACCTTCCGCTTCCTAACACAGTAAGTGTTTCAAATTCCCAATACACGCGTTCTTCTTTATGGTGGTCGGTCAGCATCTGTGGGATCCATTGTGAACACACACCTTCCAAAACTACAGTGTCTTCGTGACCACCGTTTGAACTGTCCCAAATGACACAGCGAATTACTCCACTAGTAAATGTAAGCTCTGACGACGGCCCACCGGCATTGCTGCATCAATCTTGACGACGGCTTCGTCTGTCGCGACAACAAGCGCCTGGCCCGGCTGCGAAAGATTTTTCGTTTCCTCGCGTCCTTCCCGAAACATTCCTGCCCTATCCATCACTGTTGTCTTTGACATATATGTCACCATACACTGCCTGCATTCTGCGATAAATATTGACTGATCGACATTCTTCCGCTGTTAGGAACTGAATCACCGCTCGCCAATCCACCTTGGACAGATTCGGAATCACACTGGCCATGTTGTCAACGATCTGCAGCACAAACCACACACGAGAGGAGAATGAACGCATGCTTGATTGTTCATTGATGTGACGTCATCATGCTCCCTGTGTGCCGGTCCACGTGACATGGCACGGGTGGGTTTCATTTGATCCCACCTCGTAGATTTTTTATTTACCTGTCCCGGGCATCTCGGGCATGGTAGTTTTCAAGCCCTGCTACCCAACAGGTTATGACGTTGCATTTGTAAGAAACAAAATGTTGCTTTTTCTTCAGAAGAAATGCCATTTTTTGCTCCTCCAACACTAAATGTTCTTTAAAAAATATGCAGGATGTGTGGATGCATCTACTGTTATCTTTGAGAGACACAAGTACCTGAGTTAACTCTATAAATGAGGCAAAACCCATGCTAAAGCTTCATATAAACTCTAATGTAAGGCACTTTGTTTGCATCTAGAAATTATTAGTTCAATACTATTCACTATTTCAAATTCAAATAAGAAAAACTGATTATGTACTTCCAAAAGGTATTTATTTTTTCTACATAAAATACAAAATCTGACTATTCAAAAGTTTTCCAAGTAGTTCCCATCTATATTCTATTGGTATTAGAAAGACTATTTTCATCAACATTAAATTAATCACAAAAAAAAACTGAAAATAAGCACTGTGCTGAAATTTTCTTGACCGTATTTTACAAATCATAAGGAAAATAATTACAACAAATGGTGCAATTTAACACAATTCTTTGCTGAAAACATAAAATATAAATTTCTTAAACAATTATAACAGATTGTTATAACTAGTATGCTTTTTGGCTATGTGTGTTTTGAATCACATTAAAAATAATAAGTTCTCTGGTGTACAACCATTCACATCTCTAGGAGCAATAACATTTTTTTCACCTAAAATATTCATGGAGAACGTTAAGTCATCATCAAAATCTGCTTTTCTGAGACATAAGGTTCCATAGATTTTGTAATAGCATCTTTATAGTCATTAAATGGCACCTGTCGATTTGCTGGTGGCTTTATTATTTGCTTGTGAAGCATAGATGTGATCTCTGCATACATGGCGTTTCTCTCTGCCAGAGGACTGTCCTTACTCCACTGAGTCATCCAGTACCCTCTCATTCTGATGTCGTTGAAAATAAAAGAAGCAGTACTTATTGTTAAGGGCTGTTTGGACATTCCCCCATAAGTAACCATTGTGCCTTTATTCATCATGTGACGAATGAGCTCAGCTACACTTTTTCCACCAACACAGTTCAGAGCTAAACTGGGTTTTGGAATGTTGCTAAAAATCTCTTCCATTAACATCGTCCTAAAGAGAAAAGAAAAAGGCATTAAAATGTTACTATTCAAATAAATGAAAGAGACTGAGTGCACTTAGTTCCCCCTCACACATTTACCTGGGTTTTCATTTTATTTTAAAACTAACTGGAATTGTACCCAATGCAACCCAGGTACAGCATTTAAAATACAATCTGAACATTTTGTCTTTTTCTGCATTGAATGGTTGTGTTAATACCAGGAGGGTATATAGAATTTGGGGGAAGGGGGCGACGAAAAATAATGGAAGTTTTTGAAATACACCAGAACAAAATTAAAGTTAATTATAACAGGTTGCTTACCTTTTACACATTTCCCTGCACGTTTTATTCCTTTAGTTGTCTTGCTTGGTTCAAGCCCCTGGTGCGGTGCTCCATTTTCGTCTTCAGGTTCTTTCAAATGCTCGATGAATGCCCAAGTCCGCGAAGTGCACTGTTTTAATTACTCTAGGTCGCATAAACTGTATCTTCCTCCCTCCCCAACCTTTCCCACCAGCTTGTAAAACCCAACCTTTCTTGGTTGATTGACATATATTAAAAACCCCAATTCTTGAACTCAAAACCTTTTGGTACCATCAACGAACACAAACTGCCTATTTACATACATACAAAATACCGAACAAAAATATTAAAAACGTATATACAACTATTTACATACGACTCATCTTATTCCTTCAACTCCCCTTCCCAACACCTCATGACAACTAGAACATTCATTCACCACACCCCAAACCATTCCCACACAGACTGCCTCCAGTACTTTGTACCCCCATCTGGGGTTATCCTCAGGAGGTGTTCTGGATGTTTTCTCCACTGCTACCGCAGTGACAGTGAGCGACACATCTGTCCTCCACGCCCTGTTCCAACATCATTTACGAAAAACTTCCACCTTGGCTTCATTTTTTATTCACTTTAGTAAACTCTTCATTTTCTTCTTCTGTGTTTTTGGTTTCTTTGTTCAATTTTTATTAGTTCTTTCCATTTTCCATTAAGGGTACTTGGGTCATTATTATTACAAATTCGATCTCTATTTTTTTCAATCTATACAGACTCTGCAGTGCGTAGGTGTCTCTCATTGCGGCACGATTTTATTTTTTTAATCTCTTCAAAATTCGGGTATGTGTGGTTATCCAGACAGTATTGTATCAGTGCTGTTTTTGCTTCTTTTTTTTTTTTTTTTTTGCCAATTTTTAATATGCTGTTGTAGGTGATGTTTTAATTGATTTTTGGTACTTCCAATATATGATATTGGTGGTATTCCACTTACAGGTATTTCATACACACCTGCCTTTTCTAAGATACTACATTTTTCAGTGTTATTAATTATCATATCTCCAATTGTTATTACTTTGTTTCCCATCTGAACTCCATATTTATGGCACAATTTATTGATTTCTGTATATATTCCTGGAAGGTAAGGTATTGCTCCAACATATTGTAATTGTTGTTGTTTTTTTCCTTTTAGGGGAAGATGTATCTTGCATCTTTACTTGTACTTCATAAATCCATTTATTTATTTTCTGTGGAGGGTATCCATAGCTGTATGAGATTTCTTTAATGAAATTCATTTCTTCAGTATGAAATTCTTCTTTAGAGGAATGTGTGATAACTCTTTTAATTAATGTTTTTATGCTATTACATTTCTGTGTGTAAGGGTGTGTTGAGTTATATGGTATCAGAACGGGAACATATGTCTGTTTTCTATGTACCTTGTACTGCAGTTGGTTATTTTGCTTGATCTTAACTCTAAGTAAGGTAAGATATTTTCTTCTTCATGTTCTACTGTCAATTTAATTGTGGGATAGACATTACCAAGTTGTTGAGTTAAAGATTCCAACTCATCAGTATCCATTCTGATCATGGTGAAAGATATCATTTACGTATCTACAATAAACTAACAGTGGTTCATCTATTGTACTGATAATTTGTTCTTCTATGCTGTTCATAATTACTTCAGCAAACAGGTTTGACAGAGGAGAGCCCATTGGGCCTCCGAAATTTTGTTTGTATATTTTCTCATCATATTTGAAGATATTATTTTCATAGATGTATAATAAAATTGCTTTTAACTCTTGTAGTTGTGTGTTATTAAGAGATTGATCCTGTTGTAATTTTTTAATAATAATCTCAATTGCTTCTTTCACAGGGGTACTTGGAAAATAGAGCTTTGACATCCATACTAGCCATTCTGTACTCTTTTAGATCTTGGTTTACATTTTTCACTATTTCGATAAATTCATATGTATTCTTTACAGTGTATTGTTTTCATAAACACTGGTGCCAAGAAACTGTAAATATTCTTTTCAAGATTAATCAATGGAGAGTTCTTTTTGGACACTATTAGTCTCATGGGGTTACCATCTTTGTGTGTTTTAATTTTTGCAAACATTCGTGGGACCTTTGTACCCATTGGTGGTTTTGCATTTTTGATCTCATTAGGCAAAATGCTATGGTTCCTGATGTTAGCCAAATATCTAACTTGATTATCAGTTGGGTCCCTTTTCACCTCAGAACATTTCAATTCTTCTATTGCCAATTTCATTTTTAGGTTATATTCTACTGTATTCAAGATCACAATTTGGCCTGTTTTATCAGCCTCACAAAATTTGATATTCTTGTCTTCTTTTAATTTCAACAGTTGATTTTTTTCATATTTTAACTTCTTTAAATAATAATTTTTATTATTTTTTTTCATTATATTCCTTTAATATAATTCAGAATAGTTTACCACTAAACTCCTCCTTATCCTTATTAGGGGTATTTATGATGATATCTTCAAAATTTGGTATTAATTCTTTGGTTTTTGTTATCTTCTGTGGAAATGCATACCCCGCGTTGTAACACGGCTCTTTGTGAATAAGTTAGCTCGTGTGATGACATATTCTGGTAAAAACATCTAGAACACCTCCTAAGGATAACCCCGGATGGGGGTAGAAAGTACTAGATGCAGTATGCTTGGGAATGGCTTCAGGTGTGGTGAATGAATGTTCTAGTTGTCATGAGGTGTTGGAAAGGGGAGTTGAAGGAATAAGATGAGTCGTATGTAAATAGTTGTATATACGTTTTTAATATTTTTGTTCGGTATTTTGTATGTATGTAAATAGGCAGTTTGTGTTCGTTGATGGTACCAAAAGGTTTTGAGTTCAAGAATTGGGGTTTTTAATATATGTCAATCAACCAAGAAAGGTTGGGTTTTACAAGCTGGTGGGAAAGGTGGGGAGGGAGGAAGATACAGTTTATGCGACCTAGAGTCCCTAAAACAGTGAACTTCACGGACTTGGGCATTCATTGAGCATTTGAAAGAACCTGAAGACGAAAATGGAACACCGCACCAGGAGCTTGAACCAAGCAAGACAACTAAAGGAATAAAACGTGCAGAGAAATGTGTAAAAAGGTAAGCAACCTGTTATAATTATAATTGTATGCACATAAATTATGAACAACCGTGGCCTGTGCTATAGATGTTATAACACTGAAAATTAAAGTTGATGAAAAATACATAGAAGAAAAAATTAAAGCATTTTTTTTTCTAATGTAAGCCGCATTTTGACCAAAAACTTGAAAAGTGAAACACTTTGGAGGTGGTCCATGCACCCCCTCTAAATATGCTCTTGGTTAGTGGCACATCCAAACCCCCTAACCATGAATTTTTTTCTCATTTTTTACGTATGTAAATCTTGTTAGAAGAGCATATGATGGATCTAGAGATGGTCAAAAATCACGTCACTGTCGCAGTTATGACAAGTGACTAAAAGTAACAGTTCCAAAATCATTGCTAAGCTGTCACTGTTAAGATGTGTCACGATCAAGGCAATGCTTCAGGAAAAAACAAGCTCCAAATCATCATGTCATTTTTCGGTCTGATTTGGTCTTGGTGAATTCAACATGTTCTAAGGTAAATCTCTTCGTGGTAGAGGAGTTTTACTTTAAGGTATTCTGACTGCTGAAGATGAGCTGGGCAAGATCATTATCACCCTAATCCCTTGGTGGGAAATGGATGGGATGTCAGGGGAAAGTGGTAAATGAGAAACAAAATGAGAAAAAACCCTCTCTTTTCAGTGGTGATTCTCTGCTTTGTATTGTATCCAACACAAACAGTAATTTTGTCACTGTTACAAGTAAGATAACGACTTGCCATCACTTCTGTCATAAACTGAGATTATGTTACTGTAAAGTTGCCATTTCTTCCATGGAACTGTCACTGAGACAGGAACACCACTATTAAGCCCACTTCAAGTATGATGCACTCACAGCATAACCCTTGGGGTTTGTACACAATTACTAAAAACATATACCAGGAGACTAAATAACTGGAATACCCTGAAAAATGTTAGTTCCCCAGGATTCGGAATTCGGAATTCCAGGATTCGGAAAAACATATTTATTTACCATTAGCTTAAAACTAGAAGTATAACTTCGGCGTTGCGTCATTTTGCTTTCCACGATAACGTAGAACTATGCGTACTCGAAAAAATGCGATTTGGCGAACTGAATGCGACAAACGCCCACGTCACTGACAAAATTTGCACGTGCTGTCCTCGAATCATTGACCAATGACAATCGATCTCGGATGGTAGTCGGATATCCCATTTCAAGAGGGGAGAGAGAGCGTTAGCCTCGGAGCGAAGCTGGCGACGTCATGAGTTCAAAGAGAGTTGCTCGGAGCATGAAACGAGGGCGATCCTTGCTAACAAGGGTGATTCCCTGCAAAGTTTCACCCCCCACCCCCCACCATGGATTTTTTTCTGAGTTTTATCAGAGTCACCTCTCTCTTACTCGTCCCACCTCAATCCTACAACCTATTATTGTCATGTCTTGTTTTAAGAGGAGGTGGGTGGAATTTATTGCACGTGGCTGTAACATTGTTATTATATTCCCTCCTATTGAGATATCTTCCAGCAGGAAAAAGAATGAAACAAGCCAAAACATTTCTTGTTACATAATTTCACTCTGCCCAAAAAAGAAAGAAAGAAAAAAAAAGGTTCTATAGGCCGCCCGCCATGCTGTACAAGCCGCGCGGGCTGAAAATTTAATTTTGAACTCGTATACACCGCGGCTTATCTACCCGAAATTACGGTATTTTTTTTCGTGATATATCTCTTACCATTCCCATATCAACTTTTACTGCCATAGAAGTGTCTAAATATGATATTCTAAACAGCTAACTTTGTTTGGTGGTCACACTCCATAGTGAAAATATTGGGTGTGTGCAAAAGTTCTACCCATTTTTGTAAAGATGCAAATTGTAATCAGAGTAGTTACGTCACAGATGGTACTGCAATGTCGAATTTTCGGCCAATAAAGCGTGGAGCAGTAGAGCATATAGAGGCACTAAGTTTGTCCGAGTAAGTCATTCGTAACGGAAATCATGGACGTGTAACATGGCGGACAATAAAGACCACATTAGACATTGTTTACTGTACAAGTTCGATAAAGGCAGTATTGCAGCTTGCCGCAACATCTGTCAAATGTTTGGGGAGGATGCAGTTGATGATACCACATGTCGCCGTTGGTTTCGGAAATTCTGAGACGGAGACAGAAACTGTAAAGATCAGCCACGTCGTGGACGTCCATCCGTGGTTTCTGATGAGGATGTGGATAAAGCTGTAACAAATGACCTATATCCAACCATTGAGGAATTAGTGGAAACGTTATCAGTACACAGAACAACAGTCGAAAGACGGATGCATGCACTAGGTTTCATCGCCAAGTTCAATAACTGGGTTATGCACCAGCTTTTTGCAAAGCAACGAGAGGAGAGAATCTGTATCTGTGTTTCTTTGCTTTCTTGTCACAGAAATGAACCGTTTTGGGGAAGAATTGTAACAGGTGATGAGAAATGGGTACTGAACCGTAATATAAAACGTCGACGGACTGTGTGCCAAGTTGCGGAGCTTCTTCCATCAACCTCAATAGGAGGACCGCATCCGAAAAAGGTTTTCACAAGTGTTTGGTGGGGTCCAGAGAATAATCCACTGGGAGATGTTGGCACCTAACCGAATGATCAATGCTGACCTCTACTGCCAACAGTTGGACAGATTGCGAGAACAACTGACATCGAAGCAGCCAGTACTCATCAATTGCAAAGGTGTGATCCTCCATCATGATACTGCTAGACCTCATGCTGCTTTAAATCACTCGGCAAAAATTACTGGACTTTGGCTGGGAAGTGTTACCTCACCCGGCATATTTCCCTGACCTGGCACCTATGGACTACCACCTTTTTCAATCGTTACAGAATGCCTTCGCTCTCCAAACCTTCAACGATGTGAAAACGTCATTACATGACTTTTTGACTCTAAAATACAGGAGTTTTTCCGGCGTGGTATTCACCTACTCATAGACAGATGGCAAGAGGTCATACAGAATGATGGGAATTATGTGAAATCCTAGGTATGTTATTTGTTGTGTTCTCCTTTCTTTGTAGCCTACAAAAACGGGTAGAACTTATGCACACAACCAATAGTTTTACATAGCTGATAAAAGATCTTTCCTATTTTGCTAATTCTTCACAACTTGAAAAAGGGGGCTGGGATGGAAGAGTAGGTTTTCCAGGTCAGCCAGAAACTATGCTTGAAGGAGGTCACTGTAAAAGGAATTCTGACTGATTCCAGATGATGTGTGGTAGAAACTAGAGATGAGCATGGGTGCCCGGGCTATGACAAAAAGCCTGGAAATGGATCTGTGCCCGGGTGGGCTCTCATATAAAATCTTTGACTGAAGCCCTCAAGTTAATTTCCATTTCACCTTTTTCATTAATTTTATTTAACACTGCTAACTGAATTAACTAATGCAATGGGAAAAACACAACTGAATGGAATGGTTAGGCTATATATAGCCTCTCTTTTGTTCTTTGCCTAAAATTCTTAATTACCGTTTACTGCATTTTTCGCATGCATTTCATAACTCAAAAGTATCTGTGAGTATTTTAAGTAACAACTATGTAATATTTCCTAGATAGTTGAATACTTATATAGCAGGGGTCATGCTGCCGATCACATTCTTCACAATTTGTGGGGAAAAAAAGCGTTTTGGCGATGGTTTTGGAGAAAATATTGGCGTTTACCTTTTTTTAATAAGGTAATCGCCAATATTATATTTTTTTTAAGATTGTTTTTGCTCATGTCAAATTTTTCTTTGGCAATGGCAAGGATGTTTTAAAAATCAATATATATATTTTTTAAACGCGATTACATTTATGGATTTCTCATCTTTTCATGTGAACCATAAATCAATATCGCAAGACTTAGATCAAAGTTCTATAAGTAATAAAGTGCAATTTTTCAACAACATCTGTATTTTTTTTTCCATTGACTCTTTTTGAACCTAGCCACAGAATAAATGTAATACCCAATTTTTCAATTTGAAATTCATCCAGTCAATAATTCTTTGTTTAGAACTTTTATAGGTAGTAGTAAATTCAAAATTAAAAATAAGTGTTTATATTTCTTTCTACCCAATTGGATTCGGGATCTGTAACATAATATTTTGCTGCTTAATTGTAAAGAATCTATAACCCATTAAAGAAATATGGGATTACACCATTTAATACAAATTTTGAAGATGACAATCCGATTTTTGGTGTAAATGTGACAAGGATGGTAAATCAGATAATATCTAAAAACTTGAAAATTTTATCGTCCTGGAGCAGGACTCAAACCCGTGTATCCCAGATAGTGCCCGGGTATTCTAACCACTATTTCTTTCATGATTTATCTGCTCCTCCGGACAATCACAGGATAGGATTCTTAACCTCCACATTCGCTAAACATGAATGCCGGTTGCTTCGACTAGCGAATCCTGATGGTTATATTCAAATTAATCGGAAACTTGAAACTTGGTCGTTCTGGTTGGTGTAGTGGTTAGCATACCCGGGCGCTATCTGGGAGACGCGGGTTCGAGTGCCGCTCCAGGACGATGAAATTTTCAAGTTTTCAGATATTACCTGACTTACCATCCTTGTCACATTTACACCAAAAATCGGATTGTCATCTTCAAAATTTCTATAACCCATTGTTTCTGTACTATTATAATAACACTTTATGTTTCCATGGTTTCTACATTTCCAATGAAGAGTAAAAAAAAAAAAAAAAATTGGTGACTTCAAATTACATTTGGCAAAAAACAAAAAATAATTTAAAATGGGCTGGCGAAAACTTCAAAAAAACCAGAGCAATTGCTGTTATAGTATAAATTTTCTGGCAACTAAAGTTTTAATGTTCTGCTAGCTACACCATGAGATATTGGAATTTTCGGTCATTCAATGGAAACATGGAGGGGAGCCCAGGCAGACAAATTAACCTAATACATATAGGGATTTTTTTGGGGGGGGGGGGTTCAACATTAATGGGATGCCCTAGCATTCTTATTGGATGATGAAAATATAAATAGGAGTAAAACAATGTGCTTCCTTTTTTCCTTATTCACACAGAAAATTTGCACAAATGTTTAAATGCAGGCCAGTCATAAATAATTATATAATGGACCTGGGCTTTAAACGTGTGTGCCTTGGTCTTAAAAAAGGAGCCTGTGCTCATCTCTAGAAGAAACATCACACATTTTTCGAAACGATGAAAATGGAATTCTCGTTAATTCTAGACAATGGAAGGAACATCACATATGGAGAGGGGGGAGTAATGTCGTTTTTGGAAAAGAAGAGAAGCACTGTTTGTAACAGAAGAAATTTACTTTGTAATCAATTATATAATCGCCATCATTATCGATCACACTTGCCCATCATGAAATCAAACTTTCAATGCCGTCTTTACAAAAAGATGTTGGCAGTGATGCAAAGAAGTCTGAAAGCCCCATTTTGACATCATCAATATTGTGGAATCTTTTTCCATTAAGAGAGTGTTACAGAGATCTGAACAAATGGTAATCAGATGGTGCAATGTCAGGGGAATGAGGGGGATGGGGACAGAACCTTCCAGCCAAAATCTCTGATTGTCTACAGGGTCCGTCTCGCCGTGTGAGGTCTCGCATTGTCATGCTGGAGTATGATATCTTTTCTGTTGACCAGTGCTGGATGTTTTACAATAAGAGCTTGCTTCAAACAGTCCAGTTGTTGACAATATAGGCCTGCCATTGTGGTCTGTCCGGGTTCCAAGAGCTAAGTGAGCTATGCCAGCGGTAGTCCACCAAACACAGAGCAAAACCTTTTTGTGGTGTAGGTCTGGTTTTGGCGTAGGAATTGCTGTCTGACCTTGAAAAAGCCACTAGTTTTGGCGTTTGTTGTTCACACAAAGAACCAACTTTTCATCTCCAGAGACAATCCGATGAAGAAATGGATCCTTTTCCTGTCGGCTGAGCAAAGAGTTGAAGATAGTGGAACCCTGGGCTTTGTTGTCAGGTGAAAGTTGATGTGGGACCCATACTCCTTGTCTATAGACCTTCCCTATCTGTTGCAGGTGCTCTTGAACAGTAGACCATGATGCGTTAAGATGTTGGGATAATTCGTCAATGGTTTGATGAGGATCTGTCTCAACAGCTACATGGGTCATTGTCCAGCTCTATGAGCCTTCCTGCACGAGGGACATCAGAGAGGTCAAAATTGCCCGACCGGAATTGGGCAAACTAACGCTGGTACTTGTGGACATTTAACGCATTCGGATAAACAGAGCAAATGTTATTGGTGGCCATGGTTCCATTGTTTCCCTTGTGAAATTCATAAAGCATACAATGGCAAACATGGCTCTCCTTGGGTTTTATGCCACTCATTTTGTTCTGCAAATCTGGAAGACAAAAACACCTACATAAGTTAAAAGTAAATAGTTCATTCATTTGTACATATACTTATTTTACGTTGAACGTACATAAGCACCTCACAACTGGTTCCCAAACTTGCTAGCCCCCCCAAAAAAACGATATTACTTTCCAGTTTCCCCCAATATTTTTTGAAGAACCTGAGAGCCATTGGTTCCTGCGTATGGTCAAGTCTTGGGTGGGACCAACCATGACCACTTGAGGAGAGACTAGATGGTCTGTATATAATGAATTCATCAAAATTGTGTATATGGAAATGCAGATTTTACAAGAATGGTTGTTGACCAATTTGCGCAAAGCAACAGAAGACTTCCATTTTCATTTTCTCCCAACCATGAGCGACATAATCTAGCTTAATTAGCATAAGAAGTTGTTCCTTGCTAGCTAAGTAGGCATTGCAACTATTGCCCAATTGTTTTTTATTTAAATTGTCATTAAATACTGTGTAACATTTTTTTTCTCTTTATCTTAAAAATAAATACAGTAATTCCCCAACTTGCATGGTTGCATTTTGTAGTGCATCTTCTGCTTATGATTACAAGATGGTGCTGGTGAGGTTGGCAGTGGGAAAATGCTAGAGAGCTGATGTGAAAACAGTGACCGTCTAGAATCACTTAGTGATGGTGTTCATCAGCACACCATTTGGTTTTTTACTGTGTGGGTGAATCTTGGTCAACCTTATGAGGGCAAAGTGATTATTTATTTAAACAGAATCAAAAATATTGGGTGGGCACTGACCCCCAGTAAAATTATTGGAGGGGCAATATTCACCTTGCCCCCCCCCAGCTGGCACCTATGACACTGAGACCACTACAGAAACTTTTTGTTCATACCTCATATGTAACTGCACAAAACTGCACCATAACACTATCTGTAGTAAAGGAAATAGTGAAAATACAATTTAACAGTCACATACCTTAAATCACTTTCTTTAACAACATACGTAGCACCAAGAGCAGTAAGCTGATCCTTTAGAGCTTCTATGTTAGGCCGATCACGAATGACATTTATTGTGTTAATCTTCAGGTGCTTAGCAATCTGCATAACTGCTTGACCAACACCACTGTTTGCTCCATTTTGAATGACAGTGTCTCCTGGTTTCAGACTCACAAAATCTTTCAACATGCGGTATGCGGTGCAGGGGTTGACAGCCATAGTAGCAGCACTAGGCAATGGGAGACTCTTATCAATCTGTTACATAAACAAATGAAGCTGATTTAAAATATATCATTAGCATTATTACATTTCATTTTTTTCTTCCATGGGCACCGAAAAATCACTGCCGCTAAAAGTTTAAAAAAATAAAAAATTCTTAATTTTGCATTGAACTTTACAACACAAATTATTGCATTGAACTTTACAACACAAATTATTGCATTGAACTTTACAACACAAATCATTGCATTGAACTTTACAACACAAATCATTGCATTGAACTTTACAACACAAATTATTGCATTGAACTTTACAACACAAATTATTGCATTGAACTTTACAACACAAATTATTGCATTGAACTTTACAACACAAATTATTGCATTGAACTTTACAACACAAATTATTGCATTGAACTTTACAACACAAATTATTGCATTGAATTTACAACACAAATTATTGCATTGAATTTACAACACAAATTATTGCATTGAACTTTACAACACAAATTATTGCATTGAACTTTACAACACAAATTATTGCATTGAACTTTACAACACAAATTATTGCATTGAACTTTACAACACAAATTATTGCATTGAACTTTACAACACAAATTATTGCATTGAATTTACAACACAAATTATTGCATTGAACTTTACAACACAAATTATTGCATTGAACTTTACAACACAAATTATTGCATTGAACTTTACAACACAAATTATTGCATTGAACTTTACAACACAAATTATTGCATTGAACTTTACAACACAAATTATTGCATTGAACTTTACAACATTATTATTTATCCTAGCTGTAAATGAATTTATGGCACCTCTATTCATAGTGTACTGTGAAATTAACTTTTTTACGGGTCTTATAGAGGTTATTATTCAAAAAAGTTGGTGGTCAAATTTTCGAACTAAAGCCTAGTTCGTCATCAGGACTACGTCATTGGATTAGTTGCTGCCACTCAGTTGGAAGAGTCCATCCGCAATCATCGTTAATTGTGGTACTTCTTCTTCTTGCTATTTCGATCCCTTCTAGTTTCCTCTTTACTAAGTTTGACTGGTGGGCGATTATTCTTACTGAGTCCCAATTTATGGAGTGTCCACTTGCTTTTATATGTTTGTCTAGCCCTGTTTTGTTACTAGGTGAGCACACATTTTACAAACCAAGTAAAAACGTATTATAACAGTTGCATCACTTTATATTAATAGTGCTGTAATCAGGGATGTGTTGCCAGTTAGGCAACAACTGGTTTGTATCAATTGCCAACTGCAAAAATGATTAGAACACTGCCGGAAAAAGTGTTGCAACCACTTTAGAAAAGTGTTTCTGGAGATTTAAGATGGCCAATTGGGAACATCTACTTGACCGATTATATCACAGGAAGGCTTGCAACAACATCTCACATAATAGGGGAGGGAGGCATTGGGCCCAAGTATATGACTTCCTGCATGGTACTGACGGACCATTCATGTGAACAATTTGTTCACAACAAATAACTTTTCACCATGAATAATTCACTCTCACTGCTGTGAATGATCATTCAATCTGCCATTACTGCAACACACACACTGGAATCGCAGCGCATTTACCTTCTGCCCCCATGAATTTAGAAATGAATTCCCAATAAGAAAAGTAATGTTAAGAATTAATAGGTATCAGCTGTTATGTGAGCACCATGTATGATAGTCAGGTGATACAACTCCCCATGCAGTTAACAGTTTGAAAAATGGACCGTGAATGTCACAGCTCGCCCGAGGGAGTGCAGGAGTTGTGGGCCGATCATTCACACCAACTATTATCGGAATGTATAATGTTTATAATTTCATTAGGGCTACATTGGTATTTATTGCAAGTGTTTTGTTACTTTGTAGAATTATATGGTATTGAAGCTCAAGAAACTTTGAAGTTTTTCTAAAGGAATTAAAGCACATCAATTTTTAATTAAGGTATCTCCACTATGTTGAAAAGGTCGTTTTGAGACAAATTTCACATTTTGTAAAAATGTGTTCCTTTTAAACCACATTCTTTAGGATTACAAAACTGCCTTTGTTTCTTGTCTACAATGAATAGATACAGAGTTATAGCAATCGGAATATCTAAACCCAGGTGTCAAACGAACAGAAAGTGACACTTGAAACGCGTTTTTTGCAGGATGAGATTTTCATCCCGAGCTCTTTACGGAAAACCTGATAACTGCAAAAAGTATGTAAATAAATTAATGAAACTTGGTATACATCTTTCTTACAATGTTGTGCATGCAAACTAAAAATTGTGCTGTTTGTCAGCTCAAAGTTAGGTTATAGTTATTTACATTCAACATAGTGAAGAAATTTGTCAAAAATTCACACTAATGAATGTAAGAATGAGTATCTCAGCAGTGTTTAGGAACATTACTTACCTTTTAGTTCACTGCATAGATAATAGTCATGCATGTATATAATACTGATGCAAAAAATGCCATCATATATCTGTAACTTTTTTATTTAGAGTGTTTACCATAAATGACATTTCTTTAAATTCTTTCCCAAATTTCCCAATTTCTTGAAAATTTATATTGATATCATTTTTTTTTAACGTTTATGTGTTTTTGTGTGTTAGCCTTCCTAAAAAAAAAATTACCCATCCTTGCATTTTTTCAAAAAAAGTGCCCCCAACATAATTGGATGCCTTAAGCAGTAGACTTAAATTTATGGTGCAGCTGTGTGTCAGATTAAAATCAATTCAGTTATTATGCTTTTGATATGTGGCAGAAGTGTTTTGTACTGAACTGCCGGACAGGTTACATGACATGTAAAGAACATATATCAACTTTTGAAACACCAACAGGTGAAAAAGAATCACTTAATTTATCCTTTGATATTAAATATCTGTTCACCATATTATGTACGTGCATGCAAGTCTGAGAAAGTTCTGCCAAGGAAAATCAACCATTATTGTACATATTTGTCAACCATACAGCTGTTATATTGTGTACTGTTTCTCACGTTGTATGAGTGTCAAAGTGCTTGCGGGGAAACTTTCATCTTTGTCTGACATTGGGTTATTATTGTTGAATGCTACTGAATATTAAAAATTAAGGTAATATATTATACTGTATAAATGAAAGCTGTTACTCAGATTTTCGTTTTCTTGGAGTATTTCGGGATATTGAACTTTTACTCGGCGAAATCTTAAATTTCTTGAAGTCTTCAGTAATCACTTCCTGCAGTCACTTCGTGACGATATTCTACTTGATAAGTTAAAACAGCAGGGTAACTATTCTTCTTAATGATGACGATTATGGGCAAAACACGTAACAATATTAACAAAGAAAGGTGACTTGATCACGCTAGTTACGTTAACTAAAACTTTTACAAAAGTTCGTAAGTTGGAAGCTTTCGACCTTATCTTAGGTCTTCATCACGCCAATGGAGGACTAAGATTGTTGCCAGATTCTACATTTGAATTTTTCCTATTTTTGTTGCCAAAATTTTTCCTATTTTTGTTTTGGCAACAAAAATAGGAAAAATTCAAATGTAGAATCTGGCAACAATCTTAGTCCTCCATTGGCGTGATGAAGACCTAAGATAAGGTCGAAAGCTTCCAACTTACGAACTTTTTGTAAAAGTTTTAGTTAACGTAACTAGCGTGATCAAGTCACCTTTCTTTGTTCTTCTTAATGAATCGTGATTCTAAAAATGTCATCTAAAATAATAAAATATTGTACTATATGGTGTAATCCTGTATTTCTTTCAAGAGATAATTTTAAACTGATTATTTACTTACTGTTGCCATGTCAAACTTCTCTATTTACAGCGATCTTGACATACAACTCAGGCTTCACTGAAATACATTACATGCCATACACAAGATCTTCTATACTTCATATTCACAATCTTTTTTCGCATGCAGACACTCCTGAATCTGATCCTCCCATGACTTCCTTGGCCTTTCCTTCCTGCCACTTGGGCTAAAAAAAATTTCTTAATAAGCATCTCATCACTCATTTTTTCAACATGGCCAAATCCACCAAAGTATATTAGTCTCCACCTTGATAACATTTTGCTTCATATTACACAACTGCAACATATCTTCATTCCTCACACAATCGGAACATGTTTTGCCACAACCGCCCCTCCCAAATGTATTTCTCCAGCACACAAAGTACTCTTATGTTTCTTCTGTAGTACCCAGGTTTCACTGCCATACATCAGAGTAGGAACAATTACTTTCGTGCACAGCCATGCAGGACTCTCTTGAGAACCCATTATTCCTGTGAAAACCTCCCAAACCAGCTATGACTTTCAATGAAGAATTCACTCGCCTACTAGTTTCACCATCCAATTTGTTCTCTCGGTCAAACAAGCTTCCTAAATACACAAACTCATTCATCTAGTCAATCACTGTGCCATTTAGACTTATATTACATTCAGTACTAACAGCTCCTCGCTCAGAAACCATAATTTTAGTTTTTCCCTGATTTATACTGTTTGAATTTCATGCAAACTTTGTACATCTGGGACAACCCCTATTCTTCGCTCCATACAAACTCCCGAACTGAGAAAAAATTTTCAGAGGGAATTCCTTTTCCAATTATACCCCCTCTCCTGCACAGTTACTCTGCAGATTTTTTTAAAAATCAAAGGGCTGCAAAAACCTTTTTTTTTTTTTTTAATCGGCATATTATCTGCATCAGCATATAATCCGGAGAACCTATATTTTTAACTTCTTTAGCAGATAATCTGCGAATCATACGACAAAAATTATGGTCCCACTCATTTGAATGGAGTGCCCGAACCATTCACCATGAGCTAGCTCGTAGCAAATATTGGAATGGTGTGAATGAAATGTCCGCCAGGGCCGGTTCTAGCGATTTTTTTAAGGAGGTGCAAACGTCTCATCATAGCGCCCCCCTCCCCCAATCGGCTTTCCAAAAGCTAAAAAAAAAAAAGAAAACAGCTATAATCAAATTCATAGATATAAATAGAAATATTATAATTATATCTATAAATTAACAAACAAAGTCAACTCCAGGATATCCGCTGTTAGGATGACACAAGTTTCGCGGGCGGATAATCTAAATTTTGCAGAAAAAAAAAAAAACTGATATGCTATAAAATATACCTTCCGTTTTTTTACTGCAAAACATTTGTTTGATTTGGGACGGCAGGCGGCGCAAAACTAGCTTCTCAACTAATAACGCATTGTTTTCATTCTTGTTGCGATATGGTATTGGGTTTCAATTAGTGATGTATGATTAGAGACCTTAATTTTTATTGACCAAAATGTTTCAAATGATTGAGGTTGCAGATAATCGGCATTTGACTTACCTTGTTTCATTCGGTAAAATATATGTCATAATTAAAACTCATTTGCACAACGAATAAAAAGTAAGATAAGAAAAAATGATGAGACCTTCTGAATACGTCTAAATTAAATGAAATTAAATGATACTTCTCTAATTCGAATTTAATGACCAGATATTTTAAATTACAATGATTCAAGAAAGGTTATCTAATTTGCCATAACCTGTCTATTAAATTATTATGCGGAAATATGGAAGAACAGGTGATCCAAAAGTTTATTTTAGAAACAAAACATAACAAAGACAAACTGCTTATCCCGTTTGTAAACAGAATCCGTTGGGAAGGTAGCGGAGTCGTGACGCTGAGCTATATAAACTTTGAGTACCGCAAAACAGGGAACGCTTGCGATAGCTTCCCAAATAGGTATTTTTCTTGTGTTTGTACTTGCAAATTTTGTAATTAAGTCTGAATAGCATAACAACTGGACAAAGTCATTCTCTATGGACATTTTGCTAAATCTGATAACCTTTCTTCTAACATAGTTGTAGGAAAGAAGGTTTTGATCAATTTAAGTTTACACACGTAGCTACTATGATAGGAATTGTCAACATGATTCGAAGTGCAGTCCATAAATTTGGGAAAATGGCCTGCCAACTATTTTCTTTGATCAACTGTAATACTTTTAGTGGTTCTCCCGAGTCTTTTAAAAATGATTTTATACTTAAAATTTCTCCGACTAATTCATCTGATGAAATGTCACATTTGTCTCCGTCTTTCAAAAGTGCTTTTAAATTTTCGCAAACTTTTTTTAGAATGTATTCTCTCCAAATTTTCTTTTATATCACATAAAAATGACCACATACATTTTATTTCCGAGAGCTGTTCGAATCGTGTGCTCAATGAATTTTGAATTGTATCTATCATGGGATAAAATACTGTTGGCTTAAATAATTTTTTTGGCATTTGTTGGTGATTCATCATCGGTTTCATAAGAAAACATCTTTTTTTCTTTCGGCTTCATGTTTCCTTAAACACTGGTTCGATTTCCAACTTATCTGTGATTTCTTTCACTGTTATTAAAGCAGATGAATAACCTAAAGTTCTGTATTCTTTCATAAAATCTGAGCACTTTTTTAGTAACTCAGAAACATTTGATAAGTTCATACTTTTTTATTGCATTGCTTTATTTATTATGTCAACTTCAAATAAAACATCCTACCAAACAACTAATGTAACTATAAATTAAAATTGTTCCATGAATTGCACGATCAACTTCGCTTCGGATGCTACTACAGAGTGAATAGCATCTTCGTAGAGTTCTCTAACAGCACAATAAACTTCATTGTACTGGTAACAAACTGAATAAAGGCTAGAAATTCTGCATTCCCAACGTGTTTCGGAAACTTTTTTCACTGAAAGTTAGCTTACATATTTCGAGATGATGTCCCACCGTTTCGGTGATCCTGAAAATAATACAAATAATCTTTGTAGCACTCCAAATAATGACACTGGTTTCACCGAGGATTTTGCAGCATCTGAAATGGTTAAATTTAAACTGTGACATTCCCAAGGACCAAATAAAGTGCGAGGGTATTTTTCTAAAATTCTAGACTGAACTCCTTTTTTGATTCCTACCGTATTGGCACCGATGTCGTATCCTTGGCCACGACAGAAATTCATATCTAAACTATAACTATTGACAATTTCGTCCCGAAAAAGGCCAGTAAGTCCTTCGCCTGAAGAATCATTTACAGGTTTATAGTCTATGAAACATTCTCGAATCTTCACTTCGTCTTCTGTATCAACGAATCAAATCGTAAAAGAAAGTTGCTCAGTATGACTTACATCCGGAGTACAATCCAATATAATGGAAAAGTATTTAGATTCCTTTACTTTAGATATTATTCTTTTCTGAACCTCTCCTCCAAGTAAACTGATTAATTCATTTTGAATTAATTTACTGCAGTAACTGATGCTGTGTTCCTTTTCTACAAAACGGCAAAAGTGCTCCATCATTACAGGATCAAATTTTCCTAATAACTCAATTAAACCAAAAAAATTACCATTTCCACAAGTAAAGAGTTTGTCTGAATTTCCTCTGAAAGGTAAATTATGTTTTGCTAAGAAAATAGTGATAGCTACTAAGTGTTCCAAAATTGATACCCATTGAGACTTTTTGTCTTCTATTTGCTTTAGCAACACTTTATCAATTCCGCAAAATCCTTTAAGCCTACTTGAAGCGTCTATCCAGTTTTCCATGTTTCTACAATGATGTGAAGAAGTTTCATGACTTTTTAGACGAGATGATAGTGTAAGTGAATCCAATCATTGTAGCCTTCGTTGCCTAACTTAGTTTGAGAGTTTCGGGAAAACAACTTACAACAGAAGCAATAAACTTTATTTGCTCTCTGTGAATAAACGAGCCATCGCCGATTAAAATTTCACCGTTGGCTATTACTCTTTGAAAGTGATTGTTAGAAAAATGACATCCATCGCTATTTCGGGGATATTTCTTGTTAGACATTTATCCACTAATAGGTCCACGAACGATGACATCATCTCTTTCAGCAGGGTTCAAACTTTACCAACTTACTATATCTTCATATTGTATATTTTGATGAAATGAATGCGTTGATGCATCCACAACTTGAACGTTTCCATCTTTCGTAATTGGCCGATCATTTTCGAAAGAAACTTCCTTATAAGTTTCCTCCATAAAACCTTTACCTTCGTCTCTAGGTTGGCAAATTAAAAATTTTGCCATTTTCTTGGCATTCTCCTCATCTTCTCTTTGCTTCTTCAATTTTCATTTTAAATTCCCAGATCCAGATAACTTTTTACGAATTTCAGACATATTATTAGATTCAACTGTTAATATTAAAATTTTATGCATCATAGGATCTATTTATGGAATTAGAAATAAAACAAATGAACCGCTTTTAACTCGCCCGAATTCGCCTCGCCTTATGTAGTACAGTACCAGCAAGGTGGGATGCACAACATGACTTTAAATTTCTATTGGTAGCTGTCCATCGCTAGTTCTATGTCTATTGGCGTTGGCGCAAATGAATTTTACTAACTAGACCCTTACCGACCCTTTGATTTGCCGATAATTTATGGCCACACTATGGTGTCAGTTAAGGTTATGAACAGAGAGCCGGCGACTGTCCGTCTGAGAGTCTGACACCCCATCCCATCAACCAAAACACATTTCCGCTTTTTGACCCCTTTCTACCAATCTGTTTCTGTTCTTCCTCGCATCTCGCAATTGCTAGCTCGTTAGAGCCGCGCTCCATTTGGATGTTCTCTGTGATCGGACCGAACGGACTCTCACGACACCCCCCCTGCATCAGCCCATCCCCAGGCGTCTGTGCCCCTTACTAACGAGAAGCGCTCTCAGTTGATCCTCGCCGAAAAACATTCCACCTGTCTTTGTCCTCGGTTTTTGCGTTGATGTGAGACAGACAACTGGTGCCAGCGGAAAAGTGTTTTTTTTTTTTTTCCGGTTCACGCAGGTAAAAAATCCCACACGTGCTTGAGAATTTTGACGGAGGCCGCCGCATTTTTTTTTTTTTTTTTTTACATGAAAAGAATTTTCACCAAGCCGCATCTGTGTCTATAAACTATAAGTAGAGAAAAAGTCGTTTCGTGGTTCGGAGCTCTGCGCCCCCTTTTCGATGGCGCCCGGTGCAGTCGCACCGCCCTAGAACTGGCACTGATGTCCGGCACGAACAAGATGTGGAGACAGGTCCCCAACACAGTGGAATGGAATCACCCACAGCTGTAGCCGGTATTACCTGACAGAGTTACTATAAATAGCTAGCACGTGTATGAACAACAAGATTCAGGCGTGGTTTGTTTGGATGTAAAGTGGCTTGCAAAGGAAACGTGCAGATGCCGGATTTGAGAGTCATCTTGTATTAATTTAAACTGGGCCATTCTGCAGGAATTGCCACTCAAAACTTTACAAGACTTTTGGGGAGAATACAGCCAACGAACAAACCATTCGGCAATGGTTTGTGCAGTTTCGAAGCGGAGATATGGCCCTGTAAAATGAAGCACGTGGTCACTGACCTGTTGCAGTTTCTGACGATGCTCTGTTACGTGTGTTTGAAGCGGACCCCCGAAAAACGTGTTGTGAGGTAGCGGCAGAGGTGGGTGTCCACCACAGGACAGTTGTTTGGCATCTGGCTGTGCTGGGTAAGGTCAAAAAGCTGGGCATGTGGCTGCCACATTGCGATGAGAAGTGGGTCCTTTATGATAATTGGAAACAATCGGCACAATGGTTAAGCAAGGCTGGATGGCATCTTATGCCACCCCTACACACCAAGAAGATGATGCTCTTTGTCTGTTGGTCCACAGCCGGGATAATTCATTGGAGTTCCTCGTCAAGAGGCCAAACCATCACTGCAGAATGTTATTGTGCTGAATTACACCAGATGCACCGGAAATTGCTGCAAAACAACCAGCTTTGGTCAACAGACATGGCGTTCTTCTGCTCCAGGGCAACACTTGCCCTCATGTCTCACAAGGAACGATACTGAAGCTAAGTGTCTTGGGCTATGAAGCACTGCCTCATCCTATCTATCCCCGGGCTTGTCTCCTACAGACTATCGTCTGTTTCGTCACCTGGATCACTTCCTATGCAGGAAACAGTTCACGACAGAAAACAAAGTTCAATGCACAGTTGATGACTGACTTCTTCGGGTGCCAGCCACAAGACTTTTTTTGTTCCAGGATCATGGCCTTGCCGGACAGACGCCAACTATGTAACGATGCTGAGGGGGATTATTTTGCCAAAGTAAGTTGTCCTACTTTTCCGTTCTCGCCATCCACTTGTGCTGGTCCTTTGCTGAAC
Organism: Macrothele yani; assembly: GCA_039090855.1. Lineage (NCBI taxonomy): Eukaryota > Metazoa > Arthropoda > Arachnida > Araneae > Macrothelidae > Macrothele > Macrothele yani. The sequence continues at coordinate 19,208,663 of CM077000.1, read as the reverse complement.
ATTTCATTCGCACAAACCCAATAATTCATCATGAAGAGATTGCACTCTTTTGGGCAGTTTACCAAAGAAGAGCTATGAATGATCACTGAATCCACCATTACTTTTAACTAATAACAAGGAACTATACACCAACTATGTAGAAAATAGTATAACTATACCAGTAATCTGAAATTGTTGGCGTACGATAAAAATCAGTTTTCCAAGCTTTCGCACTCATATCAGCATTCAAATTACCCAGTGGTCCACTGGCCATTGGCTAGTAAAAATTCCAATCGGACCACTGAAAATCTTGTTACTGACCCGGGCGGCCAGTAAGCTTTTCTTGTTTTTGTTTTTTTTGTAGAATTTGTAATTTTATAGAGTTGAACCACAGATTTCAAAGTATCCAGGTTTGCCATGACAGTTTTCAGATTTTTGAAATTCAGATATTCTACTCAAAAACTGAATATTGGAATTGCAAACCATACTTCAGTTTTCTGAAAATTTTGGACTGTAGGAAACTGAAGTCCAGCTAAAAATATTTGGATTAAGACAGGCCACTTTTTGCTCAAGTGGTGGCCACAGAGTATGGATAGATCTTTTATAATGTTTCCCAACTGGAGGTTGAAGAAATGCTCTGACTTTGCTAAATTGTACTTCTGTCCACATGTGAGAACCTCCTGCATTTCTCACTGCAGCAAGGTATTCCATGAAGTATGTCATGGAATACTTTGCTGCAGTGTGGTATGTCCCAAAGTGCTTCATAATTGGTACACTGATAGTGCATAGTGCTTCATATCAGTGCCCTTATAATCAGGATACAGTCCTGGATACTAGCACCATATGAATACAAAATGTATTAGTACCTGTGCCATTTCTGGTATACACTGGTTAGTTTATTTTTATTTTATTTTTATTTCTACCACTGTGTTTATTGCACTGTATATTATGCAGTAAATATGAGTAAATTACCAACTGTTGGTATACACTGGTCATGTTTTTTTTTATTATTTTTTTTTATTTCTACCACTGTATAGCATGTTTTGTGTTTTATTTATTAGAACTATTTTCATGTGTACATGTACACATTCTCTTCTAAATTTGTGATATACTACAATGAAAATGATACCTTATTTTTTACATGTACTGTATGTAAATGTATACGTTTTTTTGTTGTTGTTTTTTGGCATGGACCAGTGATTTGGAAATTTGAGTGGTCTGCTGGGTCTGTAGGAGATTTATTTCTAATTCTAATACTATACTAGGCTAAAGAGAAATACAGACAAACCCTCCCCTGCTTTCCAGCGAGGCAAATGTTTATGCGATCCCCCTACAATATCCAGATGGCTCCAGATAATACTACATTGGAACGACCAAGCATGCATTTAGAGTCAGAATCAACAAGCACATAGGGAAACAAAATATGGTAAATTAACCACAACCCTATCCAGAGAAGTCAAATTCAAGTCCACTACTTTTATATGGGATGATATAAAGAAATTAGCTACCAAATTTACCAAATCTACAGCCATTCGAGAAACCTCGGAGATCATTACCAACAGTGATGCTTGCAATGATAGCATCTTTCTGGAGTTGCCACAAATTTGAAACCAGTTCCTCAAGTAACGCCTTTTTCCTACTAGGATACAGTGCCTCGTGTCTTTAAATGAATATTACTCGGTATCTATTTATTGTCAAGTCAAGGCACCACATTCAAATTGTTGAAGCGTTCTGTTATTCAGATTGTAGTTTCTGTCTATCTCACTTGAAAAAGCCATCTGGTTGATGTGTGAAAGCTTGGAAAACTGATTTTTATTATACGCCAATAAATTCGGACTACTGGTATAGTTATACTATTTTCTTCACCATTACTGCGACACACACCAAAGTTGCAGCACGTTCTTTCTTCCGCCGCATGTGTTTAAAAAAAAAATTCCCGTACAAAAAGTACAGCTGAGAATTAACAAAAGTCAACTGTTATGTGAGTGAGCCATCAGCTAGGAAATAATGGTGAAACTTAAAAAAGGGAATATGTGAATGCCATTCATTTGAATGGTGTGCCTGAAACATTCACAAATCATTAATCGCAAATGGCTGAAGGTCTTGTGCTCGGTAGGGCAGTTTGCCAAAAAGAGCTGTGGCCTTGAAAGTGCAAATGGGATCCCTGCAGTGAATGGTTTTTTTCGTTTTGTTTTTTTTTATTGGAGGTTTAACGACCACCGTGAGCAACTCAATGGGCTATAAGCAGTCGCCCATCCCTAATTTAGGGTCACTGGTTCCAGGGAAGGGAGAGAGCCAGTGCCGTAATACAAACACAACATCCATGCCTGACCGGGATTCGAACCCGTACCCCTTACAGACGAATGATCGGAGGCCAGCGCCTTAGACCACTGCGCCACCGGGGCGGCAATGAATGGTTTACTCAGTGAACATGGTGACAACCTGGAAATTGGACCATTCATTTGAGTGATCATTTGTTAATGACTCTTTTACATGATTGATGAATAAACTCCCAAGAATGAATGGTTTATGCTATCTCTACTGCACAATGGAATGGCATGTACATCACTAGGGAACTAGGATGATGGGATATCCCAATTCAATATCTGCTTCCCACTCAGTTGTGTATTTTAGCAATGCCTATGCTGGTAGTAGAGCTTGTGTACGAGTGAATGGTGTTTTATCAAAATGGTTTTCCATTGGTGCAGGAGTTAGACAAGGTTGTGTAATGTCACCATGGCTGTTTAATATATTTATGGACGCATGCATGCGTGAGGCCAAAATAGATAATAGTGGTTATGTCTTGGTGATATCCGTGTGTGCTGATTGCTGTATGCTGATGACACTGTCCTGTTGGCAGAGAGCAAAAGTGAGTTGCAGAGTATGTTGACTCGGATGCACGAAGTTTGCATGAAATTCAAACTGAGTATAAATAAGGGAAAAAACAAAGTTATGGTGTTTGAGAGAGGAACTGGTAGCACTGAATGTAATGTAATTATAAATGGCACTGTGATTGACCAGGTGAGTGAGTTTGTGTATTTAGGAAGTATGTTTGACAGAGAGAACAAGTTGGATGGTGAAATCAGTAGGAGAGTGAATTCTTCTTTGAAAGTCATAGCTGCTCTGGGAGGTTTTCACAGGAATGATGGGTTGTCTAGAGAGTCCCGCATGGCTGTGTATGAAACTGTAATTGTTCCTACTCTGATGTATGGCAGTGAAACCTGGGTACTGCAGAAGAAACATAGGAGTCGTTTGTGTGCTGGAGAAATGCGTTACTTATGTGGGGTTTGTGGCAAGACACGATCTGATTGTGTGAGGAATGAAGATGTATTGCAGTTGTGTGATGTGAAGCAAAATGTTGTTAGCAAGGTGGAGACCAATATGCTTTGGTGGTTTGGCCATGTTGAAAGAATGAGTGATGAAATGCTTACTAAGAAAATCTTTTCAGCCCAAGTGGCAGGAAGGAAAGGCAGAGGAAGGCCAAGGAAGACATGGGTGGATCAGATTCAGGAGTGTCTGCATGAGAAAAGGATTATGAGTATGAAGTATAAAAGATCTTGTGTGCGGCGTGTAATGGATATCAGTGAAGCACAAGTTGTGTGTCGAGATCGATGTAAATGGAGAAGTTTGATACGACAACAATAGGTAAAAATATCTGGAAGTTTGTATTTCCTTTTGGTGCTAACCTCTGAATCTCAGAGAACAGCTTAGTGATATGTAATGTATGTGATGCTATGTAATAGTAAAGGAAAACCATATCACTCTCTCATAAACCTCAGAAATTTTAACATGCATTTAATGAAAAACTGGACCAAAACGGCTCCAACACACCCCTGGTTATGATGAGACAATCTTTAAAGATGTGTCCAACAGAAATTTTCAAAGTCCAGCAGGGCTAAATAGTGAAGGGTACACAAATCCATGGTGCTTGAGTTTCCAGGTTCTACTTGAAAATTTTATATTTCAAAATTTGGATTTTTATTATGAAGCTTTCCATCCCTTTAATAATGCAAGGAGTACAGTATATGGATTTTTCCATTTGCATCTTTTTATGAGCCACTTATTATAAAATTGGAATATAATGAAGATGCTAATATCAATCAATTTTTGGCACTATCATCAGTAGAGTTATGCAAGTAAATAGACGATGTCATTGCCCTGTCCACGTTATTATATAAACAACGCATAGCAACTGAATTTGTGTTGTCAGATGCTGAATGATAAACCACACATAGCGCTATGAATTGTTGGTACCATAGTGTAAAGCGAATGCACTCGGCTAGTTATCAAAAGATCTGGGGTTCGATTCCAGCGGTGTCGGAAGAACAATTTTTCAGTTGCTATGCATTGTTTATAAAATAACATGGACAGGGTTATGCATTTCACAGTGATATTGGCAGCTCTAATTCAGGCTGAAGTTCTGCGGTGCAACCCAAGAGAGATGTAAGCATAGTGTGAGTCAAAGATGTTCGTAGTCAAGGCTAGACAAACCCCCAAAATTTCAGGTGCCAGCACTTTTTTTTTGTTTTTTTTTTTTTTTGAGAGAGAGATACAAGGAGAAAACCCACAATCGATCTAAACAAAACTAAACATACAGAATCATGACTTTCAACAGTCAAAATTAATGTATTATTTCTTAGATGCTGTTCAATATTTCTGTGCAAAGTCCACAACTAAAATTAGGGAACATGTTATACACTTGTATTAACAGTTGCATTTCAAAATAGGTTTGCGTTTAGAATGTTCAACTATGTCTTCTGATGTAAAAAATTCAACAAAATCAGTAATGAATAAATACACTTATGAGCACCTCACACGAAATACCTTGACTAGGAAAACCTTTCATGCTCACTCTGCATCATCATCAATCATTAACTATCCACTGCTGGATGAAAGTCTCCCAAAGTTTCTTCCATAACTTTCTATCTTATGCTAGTCTCTTCCAGGTCCCTTTGACGTGCTTTCAAATTTTATCAGCCCATCTTCCACATGGGCTTCTACTGTGCCTTTTCTCATCTCTTGGAATCAAGTATTTCAGTTGTTCAATGGTGGTCAGCTCTTATCGGCACTCATCTCTTTTGCGATGCACTGCGGAACTTTAGCCTGAATTATTGCTGCCAATACCTGAAAAATGTGTAACTCTGTTGGTGATAGTGCCAAAAATTTATATTGGCATCTTCGCTATTCTGATTTTACGGTAAGTAGTCTAGAAAAGAATCACGAACAGAAAAAATATGTATACTGCACAGAATACAGATTTCTCTGTTTGTGCAGAATACAATTTGAAAACTGAGGCACCAGCTCTAATTCAGGCTGTTCAGGCACCATGGTGACTAGGTGCCTTGGATTTGTCTACCCTTGTTCATAGTCATGGCAATGATTTCACACAGGGTGCTTCAAAGCACATGGCTGCATCGGAACACTGAGCACAGTCAAAATACCCATATATTTGTGTTCCATTATTATTAACATGAGGGCTGGGCAGGCACAGGCAGTATCATTGAAAAACAAGTAGCTACAGACACTGAAAACGATTATAAAAAAATTTCACTCCATAGCTAATGGAAAAACTAAGTACACCAATCCATGCTCAACAACTTGACAAGGTACATCTGGTGCTGAAGCTATAGGGTAATTTATGCTTTTAAAAGAAACTGAAAGCAGAATCATGTGCATTTTGTTAAACATAGCTTTAAAAAACTGGATGACTCTTAGATCTGCTTTCTTTGTGAACACCACATAATTTAAGTGATATAGTGTTTATGAGTGTATTTATTTATTAGTGTTTTCATTGAATGTGATATATCAGAAGACAAAACTGAGCATTCTGAAATGAAAATCTATTTCGAAATGCAACAACTAATGCAAGTGTATTCTAGTTTAATAGGTTGTCAAAATCACCAAGGATATTATTGTTCTTTGGAATCAATAAATCTCAGTGCCATTTAGGCTGACCTTTTTAAGTAAGAATAAATGATTCAAATAATAATAATAATAAATAATAATAATTTCTTGAATGAGCTTAATATTAAAAAGGATAATATGACTTGATTGGGAACTTACGTTTGACAACTGGAGGGCACAGAAGTCAAGATAATCCCAGCACTGAAATCATCTGGTGGATGGAATTTCTTGAGAAACTGTAATAAATGCCACAAGAAGGGGAACACCAGTTGTTGCAATAAAAAGGTGTGACGTGCCTACCTGAAGTGACACACGTGTCAAGACAGCAAAATTGCAGCAATAAACTTCATCAATGTAATTAGTGCCGAAAGATTTTTTTTTTTACTGCAATATATTTCATCATTTTTCGTGAGTTTTAAAATAACGTCGCAAAATGTGATGCAAATTCATTTTTACAAGGCCAGCCTGATCACCCAAACTCTCACCAATTGAACGTGTTTGGGACATGATGGGATGCCATTTACACCCACCCCGAAATGTCAGCAAACTTACAATTTGGGCACCATCTGGTATGCTATACCACAGGACAATATCTGTGAGCTGAATGTGTCTATGTCACGCCGGGTAACCAATTGAATCCGAGCCAGAAGTGGCACAACAACAGACTAATAATTTGCTCCACTCATGTAGCTATTTTATTCGAATAAATGACCCAACTGCTCTGGCAATGCAATAATTTCTTTTCCTGTACACGTACATCGCACATCCCAATTTTCATCTTGATTGGATGATTTCTTCTAGGTGCTTAGTTGTTTTTGTTTGTTTCTTTGCAAAGAGTGCATTTTGCAAATTGAGATGAAATTTACTATGCATTTAGAATTCTTATGAAGTTCTATGGGTGCTGCTGTTACACAGTGTTCTTGAGGGTGCGTTACATATTCAATGAAGTGGCAGAATTTCCCCAAATAAAAATTGCTCTGTATAAAACTTATATGAAGCAATCTGGAACTTAGCACAAACATAATAATACAAAATGGCACTGAAGATTCTCTTCCATAGTATTCCCACACACACTGGTGGGAGGGAGGCCACATATCAATCTCCTTCAGTGAGGAAAGTGCAAATTCATATGAAGCAATCTAGAACTTAGCACAATGATAATAATGTAAAACAATTTTGCCATGGCACTGAAGATTCCCTATTCCATAGTCATCTATTTCCATGCACATTGGCAGCAGGGAACCCATACATCCATCTCCTTCCATGAGCAAAGTGCAAACTTATATGAAGCAATCTGGAACTTAGCACGATGATAATAATACAAAACAATTTTGCCATAGCTTTGAAGATTCCCTATTCCATAGTCATCTATTCCCACACCATTGGCAACAGGGAGGCCATTTATCAATTTCCTTCAATGAGGAAAGCACATACTTATATGAAGCAATCTGGAACTTAACACAAAGATAATAACACAAAATGGCACTGAAGATTCCCTATTCCATAGTATTCCCACACACACTGGTGGGAGGGAGGCCATATATCAATCTCCTTCAGTGAGGAAAGCACAAACTTATATGAAGCAATCTGGAACTTTGCACAAAGATAATAATACAAAAAATGGCACTGAAGATTCCCTATTCCACAGTATTCCCACACACATTGGTAGCAGGAAGGCCATATATCACTCTTCTTCAGTGAGGAAAGTGTGTGCTAGGAGGTACAGACATTTTGGACTTGTGGGAAGGTTTTAACATGCTGTTGTAATTCCAACTGCACATGACTGTTATGCCACAAATTAAGGTCACTGGAAATATGGCACTCAAACATCTTGCACTGCAGCATCACATGAGATGATATAACATCCCAACACCTCATGGAAGGATGCAATCTCATTGCGAGCAGACACTGTTGAAAGCTAAAACAGCTGCAAACTTTTCAAAATTAAAAAACGGGACATCAACATGTTTTCGGCGGTGCACATATTTAAATTTATAAATAATAAAATTATATATTATAGATTTCTTTATTTTTATTACAGTTAATTACTTAATACAAATAAAGAAATATTTACAAAAAAAAAATAGTATTTAAGTATAAAATAAGATTAACAAACTTTAATGAGTTTCATTTTTAGAGAGTGAGACACTATTTTTTCCAGAGACATCATTTTTTCTCCCCACCATAACATGAGTGTTATCACACGATACAGCAAAACAGTTCATCCACAGAATACCATGATACTGAAATTCTTTGGACACAAGTTTAGCAATATTTTCACCTGTTGAACTGGTTTCTAGGCATGGCTAAGAGAGCAGCGTGCATCTCACTTGCTTGCAATGATTATCAAAGTACGTTACCACAAATGGATAAAGTTGATTGTCAGCATCATTACTACCATCAGTTGCAACAGAAAAATGGTCCACTTTTAATAGCACAGAGGACATTTTTTTTATGATATTTTGCCATTTCTTGAACAATATGTGAAGTTTTTTGTTCTACCACATGCATATCTTTTTACTCTCTTCTGGGGAGTTAGAAAACATGGCTGACAACAATTGGGAACATGATCAGCTGCCCCTAGTGGTATGGTTGTGCACCAACAAAAATCTGGTAAACAGAACTTCTCCCTGAATCATTTGAAAAATCATTCGGCACTGAAACAAAACGATCCGTGTTGCACACACTTTTTGGGATACCGTGATTTTTTATGGGCTTGTTAGTTCCAACATTTGCGACAATGTCTCCACTACCAGAGTAAGAAACAGGGAAATCAGTGTTTCACAAAGTGCTATATGCATGAAACGGACCCTTGCGTGGTGGTTTTACAAGTCAAAATCCTTCGGAGTATTTCTTAAAAAAGCCCAATTCTGGAATTGTGAACTGAAATAATAACTTGCAACACAACTTGTTTCGTTAGAAAGATCAAACAAAGTACGGAATCGGCATTCAACTTGAGTGTTAGCAAACAAACAGCTTCCCACTCCACTCGCATGAAGCTCCGCACATGCACGCAGTGTGCTCGTTGGCTGCAAGTGCCGTGGATGTAACGTCATAAACCAGTACTTCAACTTTCCAAGCCATAAAAACAAACCTCAATAAGTAATCTTCTTGCTATCATTGTGGGGCACACAACCTTGGTGCTCGAAGTGCTGTGGATAAAGAAAATTATTATTATTTTTTTTTCCATTCAATACCAATTCCCACAGCCAGCACTGATGCTTTAGAAAAATGATGGCTGATAAGATTAATGGAGGGGGGGGGGCATACCTAATAAATAAGTAAAAGAAAAAAGTAAGAAAATCACAAAACCGGATAAATCAGATTCCCGGAAAATATTTTCAAAACCGGACAGAATCTGGGTAAACCGGGACACTTAGCAGCTATGACAATGTGACGCAATAATCCACACATTTCGACCAGTTTTTTTTCTCATTGCAAGAAAAAATTCTAGGACCCTTCCAGGACCTTTCACGAAAAATATAAAAGACTTTGCAGGTTTGAAAAAAAGGGAAATCAAATCAAATTCCAGGACTTTCCCAGAATTCTAGGGCCCCTGCGAATCCTGAATGTAGTAAGTTTTACCAGAAGACGTTGAGATCGGGATCTCTTTCATCCAGGATCTATCTGAATTTTTCTCATGAGGGTACTTGTGAAGTGTGCCCCTGTAGTTACGTGTGTTTTTGTAGTAGACAGTAAGACTAAAATTCCCGGCCTGGTTTAGTCATTCCAATCAACCCATGCTCATTTGGGACAGGTACATTATCATTCATCATCATTCCAGGCAGATTGGTGTACTTTACTCTTAACTTTTACTGTATGTATTTTCAATTCAACTATAATATCATATGATTCATACAAGTATAAATATAAATACAAGAACAAAATATTCAAGCAAAATTCAGGAGGCCCAATGGGCTCACCATTATCAAATTTAAATGCTGAGGTTGTGATGAACGAAATTGAAGAAAATGTCCTGCATCGTATGGAAGAAAAACCATAAGTGTACTGTCGATACGTGGATGATATTTTCATTCTATCAAAACTGAACGAAGAAGAATTAAGAAAATTAACAAAATGTTACAGCTCTTTATATCCAACTATAGAACTCACTGTTGAAATAGAAAAAAATAATGCAATAGCCTTTTTGGACGTACAAGTTATCAAATCCACAGATAAGTTACTATACAGGGTTTATCGGAAAAGTTCATTTGTTCCGGTTCTAATCCCGTACAATTCGGCACATCCTTATCCTCAAAAATGCAATAGTCTAAAAACCTTAATTAAAAGAGCATATACGCACTCTGAAAATAGTCAGTTCATCAATGAAGAAATCAAATTCAAAAAAAAAATTGCAGGTAGCTTTGGTTATCCTAACCATTTAATAAAAAAAATGGAACACAGAAGTAATAAAGAAAATAAAAAATAATGCTGTAGTAAATAAAAAAAGTCAAATATTTAAATGGTTTTCCTTACATTAAATTAATAATAATGAAATTAATAATATTTGTAAAAGCATAACATTCAAATTGGAGGAAAAGTAAATACCATCAAAAATATCGTAATAAAAATTAATGAAAAAATAAAAATGTTAGAAAAAGCAGGTATTTACTCAATTCCTATTACTGAAAATCCTCCAATGGCTTATATAGGAAGTACCAAAAATAAGCTTAAACACAGATTAAAACAACACGTAAAAAATTGGCAGAAAAAAGAAGAAAAAACAGCACTTATTCAATACTGTCTGGATAACCAAAAATATCCTAAATTCGAAAATATAAAAATCATTAAAAACTGTAAATCCGAAAAACACCTCAGAATAGCAGAGTCGGTAATGATGGAAAAAAATAGGGCAAAAGTTTGCAACCATAATGACCCTAATATTTTGAGAAACAGCTGGAGAAATTTAATTAAAATTGAGCAAAAAAATGAAAAAGTTCGAAAAATGAGATCAGTGACCAACAAGAGATGGCGCCACAACGCCCAAGAAGAAGCGATAGCCGATGACAGAAGCAGCCCGCGAGAACCACCGAAATGCCCAGCTGACACGGTCCGTGCTAGTCGGAGCAAAACGTCCCCTCGATGACAGTAATGGAGTATTACGGAAAGTACTCGGGTTATGAAAAATTATTGAAGTAAATGAGGAGGCAGTAAAGGAAAAAACTCATTTAGTGACGAGGCCAGATAAATACCAACGGGGAAAAAAAAATGAAGTGGACCCGCAACTAAATGAAAAAACCCCATGCCGCATCCACATAACGGAAATAAGAATTGAAAGCCAAGCCCCATGTGCGGTAAGTGTTAATCGAACTTTACCAACAAAAAAGGGAAGTTCAAAAATGCAAAAGTATAAATAGTTACCTTACTTCAATCATTAGTACAATTTTTTATGTTTTAGCTCAAGAAGAAGCACATCTTTCTATTTTCTTAATTTGTTCCCACATCAATTTTTCTTTTGTAAGTTCTTTTATATAGGAGTTCCAGGTGATTTTTTATCCATAAAGAACACAAAAAATATATAGAATTTTGATTTTACAAGAAATTATGAACAATTTTAAGGCAAAGGTAATTTTGCATTTCTCTTTATTTAAAGTTTATACATAAAAACCATCAAAAAGCCAAAGATAATTCCAAACAAACCTCAATAAAGTGATCTTCATGCGCTATGGCATGTGTCCTCCATGTTCCCCAACCAGCTGAACCAGGTAACACCCTGCTGCCAATTTTTAACTTGGATACTGATGATCCCACCTAAAATATTTGTAATTCAAAAAACTAGTAAATATATACAAAATGGTGAAAATCCTCCAAATACGTGGCGTCAGTAAATATATAAATACATCACTCTTTCCACGTTCCAGAAACACATAGCAACCGAAAAATTGTTTTTCAGCCGCCGCCGTGGAATTGAACCATGGAACTCTCGATATCTAGCCGAACATGTTAACTTAACACTCTGCTGGATATCGAGAGTTCCATGGTTCAATTCCACGGCGGCGGCTGAAAAACAATTTTTCAGTTGCTATGCATTTCTGGAACGCGGAAAGAGCGATGTATTTATTTATTTATATACAAAATGTTTGGTGAAATTACACTGGCGGAAAGTGAAAAAAGAACACCAAGAAGGAATTGGCGGACGATCATGAAATTTACATATGTCAATGGGGTCGAGTTTACGTAGGTGTGATGTTAATTTCGGGACCAGCCGGTGAGCGCTTATGCCACAGCACGGCATATATGCAAATTATCGTCGGTGGTATTTAAGGAGTACGGCAAAGTGAATGTAATCAGTCGTTGGCGTACGGACACGTGCGAAGACCCTGAAGAAGCTGCAATGCCTGGACATGGAAGACGTGTACGATTTCAGCAGTTATCGGACTCCGCGAGGCCGGGTGGTCGTATCGTCGTATTGCGGAGCGAATTGGACGAGAAGTATCGGTGGTGGTACGATGGTGGCGTAGATGGTCCGAGGAACATTCCCACACGAGAAGACGTGGAACCGGGAGTCACAGATGGACTGATGAGCGGACCGATCGACGCATAAGAAGAGTGGCGTTGTCAAGCAGAACATCCACTGCGACACAAATCCAAGCTGCCGTTGCACCTGAGGTGACTGTGCGAACAAGCCGCAACCATCTACTGGATGCAGGACTACGTGCACGTGTGCCTCTGACTCCTGCCCACCGTCAGGAACGGCTGCAGTGGTGTTGCTAACATCTGGAGAACGCAATGGTGATCTGTCGTGTTCAGCGATGAAAGCAGATTCTGCTTGAGAGCCTCTGATGGCCGGATGCGTGTTCGCAGACGCACAGGGGAGCGTCTCCACCCTTCTTGCATCCGCCAGCGACACACAGGACCTACACCTGGTCTCCTGGTGAGGGGAGTGATCAGCTATCACTCCCGTACATAACTAGTGTTTGTACCGGGTACGTTAAACAGCACCTCCTACATCAACAACATCATTCAGCCTGTTGTTGTGCCATTTGTAAGATCGGTCCATCGTGGTGTTTTCCAGCAAGATAACGCACAGCCACACATGGCACGTGCAACGCAAGATGCACTTCAGAGTGTGAGACAACTTCCATGGCCTGCACGTTCATCGGATTTGTCCCCCATTGAGCACGTGTGGGATTTTATGGGACAACGACTTATCCGGTCTCCACGGCCAGCCACGACCATCCCCGATTTACGCGTCCAGGTTGAGGATGCTTGGAACTCAATACCCCAAACTTACATCCAACATCTGTACAACAGACTCCATGCCAGAATTGCACAGTGTGACGCAGTTCATGGCGGTTGAACCTCGTACTAACCATGTTACATGGAAATGTTATTTTTCAGTTTACCAGCAAATACAGCTGCATTTTGCCATAATGTTTTGATCACGTTATCCTTTGTATTCCGTTATTATGCAGTATAAATTTTGTTGGTATCAGACGTCTCCTTCTTGGTGTTCTTTTTTCACTTTCCACCAGTGTATTTATGTTCAATGATTGGAAATACAACTAATTTCAGCACTAACAAAAAACAAACTCACAAGAACACATAATAACAAGAAAGATGACACAGAATTTTTAGTTGTAATGAGCATATCTTTTGAATTTTTTCAATGTGAATAAAAATTTTCAAAGTTATTCATTGTCAATGGAACTGGTTAGATATAAAAATCAATCAAATTTTTACAATTGATAAAACATCTATAAATAGAAACAGCTACTTACTCCCATAAATGGCTAAAAAGTATGTTACCCAAATTAACAAATAGTGTGCAAAGTTCCTCACACCAGAAGGAACGTATTAGACACAAAGAGATTTTCAAATCAAACAGTTAAAAGGAGAAATATTGAGGGAAACATGATATAACTCTATGCCCCCTAGCATAAGAATTTTGCATAATGGAAAAGTTGAAAATATGCAAAAAGTATTCTTCATAACACAAACTATACTAAGGAAAAATAATTTTTCAAATACGTCTCCTGGAAGCAGAGATAGCAAAAAAAGGTTTTTGCATTTATGCCCCCTAGTAGGAAATCTGTGCATTATTTGAAGAGGTTGATGTTTCCCACTTTTATTGTAGCAAATAGCATACATTACAAAAAAGAAATTTTTCAATAGGCTTTTTAGAAGCAGACACACAGAAGCACACAAACACCACCTAGCAATAAAATAATGAGCAAGAAAAAACTGCGCTAGTGAAAGCAAAGTGCTCCAAAAGTAAACTGTATCCAGTATTAAAATGATTTTTTAAATCAGACATTTAGAAGTGGAGATATCAACAAAAACAGATTAAGCATTTGTGGGCCCCCTAGCAGTGAAACTGTGCATTATTTTATGAAGGAAATGCAAACAAATTTTTTACATAACTGACCAAAAAAGATTTTTTTTTTCAATTGGGTTTTTAGTCTAGCAGTATTGCTGCAAATATGCTGTAAACTGATAGTGAGCTTATGCCTTCTGGTGGCACACTTCTGCGTTAAAAAAATTGAAATTATATGCAAAACATTTCACACCAAAAACGCTTTTTGATAGAGAAAAAAATTCCAAATCTGATTCTTAGAAGCAGAGATACCAACAAAAATAGGATATACATATATGTCCCCTGACAGAAAAATTATGCACTATTTTAAGCAGAAGGTATTCTTAAATGGTTTTTTGTTGTGAGCAGTATCAGAATTTTTTAAATCAAGTTGATTTCAAAAATTCTGATACTGCTCAGATTTTGCTGCAAATTCATCAGAAACAGAAATATACACTTACAGGGGTTGGGCAAAATAATGTGACCACCACACTCAGAAAAGTGACTTTTAATGCAGCTGCATATGTCGCAATACGCAAAGCTATTCACCACTTTTTGGTTGCAATAGCTTTGTTTAGAGCCTCAAGGTCCTGTTTAAGTGAATTTAAAAAGTCTTGTTGCAAAAATTTTTTCAAGGTGATGACGAAATGAGCAACTAACCGACTTCGAAAGAGGGCTAATTGTTGGCATTTCAAGCAGTGTTGTAGTCGTAAAATCAGCAGAGGGTATACAATGTGCAAATCCTAAAAAATCAGAGGTTATACTACATGAATAAAAAAAAAAGGCACGATACCCTTGTGGACATACCATGCCTTTTTAACAATTATGACTAACAGCCCACTTACCCATATGAATAAAGTACCTTCTCCTCTCTCCTGTCAATTATGACATGTTGAATAGCATGCACAAGATTATTTTTATTTTTATTGAAATACATCCCATAAAGCCTGAGCTACCCCGGTAGAGCAGTGGTCTAAGCGATGGCCTCTGATCATTCGTCCGAAAGGGATCCAGGTTCGAATCCCGTGAGGCATGGATGTTGTGTTGACAGTTGTCTTACGGCACTGGCTCTCTCCCTTCCCTGAAACCAGTTACCCTAAATTAGGGATTATAGCCCATTGAGTTGCTCACGGCAGTCGTTAAACCTCCAATCAAAAAAAAAAACTTGACGTGATAAATCCTTACAGCATTGTTCTCTAGAAGAAACTCTTGATCTACTATCAGTTGCCGAACGATATTCATTAACCAAGATCTTGCATATTTTTTGGATTAAATCGTTCAATGGGCAATCCATTTGAATTTATGAACATCAGGTTAGATACATTGGAGATTAACAAAGATGCTCTGAGACCGGTTATAATGTTGTTCATTAAACTGAATCCTCGTTCGCATTCAGCTGTCGAACAAGGCAGAGTTGAAATCGTTCTTAAGAGGAGTTTTAAGTTTTCTGGTACAACTTGGACGTTTTCAGTATATTCTCAGTCTCCAAGAGAATATACTGAAAACGAGAGAATATTCTCTTAGTCTCCGAGAGAGTACAACTTGGACGTTTTCAGTATATTCTTTCATTAATGACATTTCATCAACACTAAAATGTCTATAGATTAGCCTTGTCTTTAGTTCTCCATAGCGCATGTCGTCTGTTTTAATATTTATTCGCTCTAATGAAGAAATATCTTTAAGTTGTACATTTTCACTGTTTGAATCTGAACACAGTCTTGATTTCATCCTGTCAGCCATGCTTTGAATAAACTGGTTTGGTTAATAGGTACAATTTTGTTGTTAGGAATCAATGGGATATTTTAAAATAATAATTCCTCATTCGCTGCTAATGTTAAATGAGGTTTTTTTTTTCCCCAGGATTTTCTCCGAAGCTCTCTATAATTCTTTTTGTTCCTTTTATTAGATGTTCAGCTCTTGACAGCGATGTTGTTCGAGATTGAAGTTCTGTTGATAATATAGACATTGAAGGTATACGCTATTCTGTCAAAAAAAAAGCAGAGGGTATAATACGGCATATACCGCTTTATACCCTCTACTACAGCCCTGATTTCAAGTAGACAAAGCTGTTTATGCAGATTATGAAATTGCAAAAAAAGTTATGTGTGGAAAACAAAAGGCAGAGCTTCATGCGCTAATGTTCTCGCACCTCATTCAGTAAAGACACATCTAAATTACATTAAAGATAATTATATCTACTATTCCCTCGCTACTGATGCATCAAATACAGGTACAATTAAGTGTTTTCCAATTCTTTTGAGGTACTTTAATTATGAACATGGCATAATTCATTGCCTGTTAGACTTTTATAAGGACAGTCAAGAAACAGCAAATGCTATTTTGAATGAAATAAAACAAAAAATTTCGTCATTTGATGTAAATTTTAAGAAGCTATCAGCTTTTATAGCAGGCAATGCCAGTGTGAATTATGGGAAACATAACAGTGTTGTTCAGAAACTTAAATGTGAGGTAAATGAAAATCTCCTTCTTGCTAACTCTTTGGCTCACAGTATTCATAATGCTTCCAGGTATGCAACATTAAAATTATGGTTAGATATACAGAATTTAGTATTGACAGTGTTTGCTCACTTTAGCAGTTATGTTTCTAGTAGGACAGCAGCTCTAAAGGAGTTTTGTGAATTCGTAGACATAGAATATCTGGACATTTTGAGGCATGTTACAGCACGGTGGTTAAGTTTGCTACCTGCTCTGGACAGACTTTTAAGGAACTGGTTGCCATTAAACAGGTTTTTCAGAAGCATAGGTGAAGATAATTGTACAAAGATTATGTGAGATGCATTTCGGGAAGAAAACGGAGATTCAAGCTCACTTTATGAAATGTACTGTTTATTTCTAAGCCACACACAGTGAAGTTAAAACAAAAATATCAACATTTACCACAATCAAAGGTGTATTATACATTGATCATTATAATAAACCTTTAATTGCAATTTGTCCTGATGAAACCAAACCAAAAGCTCTGCAAAACTATGTTGATGTATAATAAACCTCAAACAGAAATCATCACTCTTTCCACGTTTATAAGTGAGTCACGGAAAAATTCTCATCGACCGCTACCGGGAATTGAACCCAGGATCTTCCAGCTATGAGCCAGACATGCTACCACTGTGACTAAATGCCAACCTGCCATGTGGTTTGGCAGTTAGTCTTATGTGAGTCTGGAGAATTCAAGGCCGCTGTGGTGCAGCAGTAGCATGTCCGGCACGTAGCTGGAAGATCCTGGGTTCAATTCCCGGTGGCGGCCGCTTAGAATTTTTCCGTGACTCACTCATAAACGTGGAAAGAGCGATGACTTCTGTTTGATGTTCCTAATCCACGTCAATTGTGTGTATTAAGTATAATAAACCTTTGATTGTGGTAAACATTGATATTTTTATTTTATCTCAACACCACAAGCTTGTAGTCATAAATTATACACACAGTGAAAATCTTAATAGGATAGATCATAAGTTTTTTGGGTTTTCTGCCAATAATGCTATGAAAAGTTTAACTTTATCTAAGCAGCAGCAATGTGAGAAAAACTTCTTACTGTTCTTTAAATAACATACGAAAATACCTTACAGAAAGATATGACTTGAATGAATCCAGTATTTTCATGGAATTTGCAACATTTTCCTTAACAAACCAACTTCCTTCATTTGATATCTTATTATCTGCTGTTAAAAAACTAAAGGTTGATGATCTTAAAGTGAATGAATTCTATGATGATCATTGTTTGTTTAAAGAGGGAGTTTCATCAGAAAAGCTTCAGCTAGTGACATCTGATGAGGAAAAGTATGCACTCACTTTAAAGGAATGCACATCATCTTTTTCAAGCTTCAGAAATTACAAATTAATATCCTCGTACATTTTTCCCCTATCAAACTGCAACGCAGAATGTGAGTGAATATTTTCAAAAATGAAATCTGTTTGGACGGATGTTAGGAATAGATTTAATGTTGATACAGCGAAGGCTGGACTTCTGATTTGTACAAATTATGAACATAGCAGTGATGATGGTGAATCTGAAACATGCTTATGTGCAACAATGTATAAACTGCCTCAGTGGCACAGTGGTCTAAGCGATGGCCTCCAATCATTCGTCCGAAAAGGGTCCGAAAACGGAAGTTCGTACCAACTTCCGTTTTCGGAATTTTTCTTCCATTTTCAAGCTGAAATGCAAATATTTATGGAATAAAATTATATTTAACAATAATACTGTGCAGAAGAAGCATCGTGAGAAAAAGAAATCACAATTACGAGAAAAATCTACAAAAATGAAATATGTAACAGCAAAAACGAATTGGGTGAACATACAACCGAATTGATACGAATTGGGGGGAAAAAATTGTCCCAATTCGTCTAATTTTTTTTCCAATTTGTCTAAATTCGTATCAATTCAGTTGTATACTCACCCAATTCATTTTTGCTGTATCATATTTCATTTTTGTAGGAACTACAGTATTTTTAAGGATTTTACAGTAGTTTTTTTATAATTGAGATTTTAAAGTTATCAATGAAATTTCTCCTTATGCCAGACACAGAGACCTGGAGACAATATGCAGAAAGTTTTATCACAAACATAACTTTTTTATAAAGGACTCATGTTTATCGTCAAAAAATTTTGTTTCTTGTTATCAATTCTTTAAGTGTTTTATTATTCATTCCCTATTTATTATATACTAGCCTGTTGTACCCATCGTTGACGGGCTAGTGATAGTATAAAGTAAAAGCTATATCGGCAATTAAATTAAGACTGGTAGATCAAGGTTTATACAACTTTGTAGTACAACTTCCTGGAATAGAATATTAGGATAAAATAGTCGTAACGGAATTCTAAAAAAGAAATTCCTAAAATTTATGGTGAACTACTTTTCTGCATGCCTTAACGTTCGGTGTGATCAGGTTGATGTCAACAAAGCGAAAAGACACACTCAGTTCGGGTAGAAACGCGCAACATTAAATAACTAAAAATAAAATTCAAATTTTAAAAAAATCGCTTCGAGTTGCACCAGATGTCTACAGGTACCTTCATAACAAATTTAGTCGCTCTAGGTCGCCTAATTCTATGTGAAATCCGACCGACAGACACACACACAGTCTGTTTTACATATAGAGAGATAGAAAGTGTGTATAGAAATTTATCCCTCAGACTGTTTATTGTGCCTAAAAAAAGAATGTGTTTGTTCACACTCATCAAATTTGATGTGACAGACAATACCTCAAGAACCGTTGTTTATGAGCAGACAATACCTCAAGTACCGTTGTTTAAGAGCATTTTGGTTTGTCTGGGTTCCCACAAAATACAAAAGTCTAGCTTTACATTCGGAGACAAGAACCTATTCGAGGTAATAGTGTCGTGATAAAGGCGGAAATATGTTGTACAGTCAGTTGACCCGCACTATCTTCGGACAGTCGGAGACCAAGGAGGTTAGATGGCATCAGCAGCCGCTGGTAAAGCCAAATCTGATCATTTTGGTTTCTTGCGCCCTCCGGGTGGGGAGGGTTCAGTGACGTGAAGTCACTTCCTGAAGAACTGTGCTGCATCACAGGTTGATAGCGGCTGTCTCTTACTCTCTGCAGCAGTCCCTGAAGGTCAACAAGGCTCCCACAGCTTTAGCAAGACTGTGATTGGCTAAAGCGCAATATGCACTTCCACTCTATGAAGCATAATTTTGTTTAATTTTTTTTTTTAGAAAATACTAAACAGCATTTCTGCAATTTTTTTCAAATTTTTAGTTATGTGCATGTATATTTCAGTCTCATTTTTTCCTGACTGTACATGCTGCATAAATGCCTCTAAACCCGCATCAAAGTCTATAATTTATCCATAGAAATTACAGAAGCAGCCCAAGTTGGGCATACTGGGCATTCACAGCTGATATGAAGTGGAGCCCATGGAAAACGCAGGGCGTGCAGCTGATGCCATGTCCTTTCTGTTCTAACCTCCAATTTTAATTCAGAAATCATTTAAAAAAAAAATTGGGGGCATTTTTAAAATTGGTAAGAAAACCTTAAAAGAATTGTTTTTTTTTTTTTTTTTTTGGATTGGAGGTTTAACGATTACTGTGAGCAATTCAATGGGCTATAAGTAGTCGCCTGTCCCTAATTTAGGGTCACTGGTTCCAGGAAAGAGAGAGAGCCAGTGCCGTAAGACAAACACAACATCCATGCCTCACCGGGATTCGACGAATGATCAAAGGCCATCGCTTAGACCACTGCACCACCGCGGCGGCTAAAAAAAATTTTTACGTGTTTTTGTTACTTTTATAAAGACAATTGAGTTGGAAATTCACAGTATTTGTGTATTGTATATAATGCCATGCCTACAAAAGCAAAATAAATGAAATAAATAATTATCTAGAAAAAAAAAGTTTCTATAATTAACTACAATTTGCTTCATTTTAGCACTTCAGGTGTCTTATTGTGCCAGATAATCTGACTGAATGAAATTTAAATTAGACTTAAATACTTTGAAAAATGCATGGGTAATTCGATTAAAAATTTCAGGAACCCCCAATAATTTTTCAAGTCTGTGCCTATGTCTGGTATACTTAATAATTGGGAACAGGGAAAGTCACCCTGTGAGGTAGACTTTGAAGTGTGCAACAGAGCACACACCAGCGTTGCCAGGTCGTGCTATTTTATAGCAAAAATTCTATTTTTTTCTGTCTAGTCCTATAATGTTTTTCTGAATGAGCACTATTTGCTATTCTCTGAAAAAAAAAATTTTTTTTTGCTGAAAATTTTGTAATATTTTTTTTAATCCAGCTTGTACGCCTACAATTTTTTGGCACTTTGTTGGCAATTCGGCTACATAAAGTTCAAATGCAGAGCTTGTTAGTTAACCGTAACTTAATGAAATTTAGTTTCCAGAACCACCTTGAATAAATCAGTATATTTTTTTACCATATTTGATTTTTGATATTGCCAGATTTCTTTCTACTTATGTATCCACATTCCTTCTGCCATCCTACAAAATTGTTCGGTTTATTTCCATTCACTATCTGTACTGTCAAGCACTTCGAATGATGACTGGGTGCAATTATACAAAATGACTGTAAATAATTTTGCTTACTTGAAACTTCTAGCAAACTGTTGCCCAGGAATATGCCTATCACAAACCAGAGGTCCAGTGACTGATCTTCCTCTTCATTTAAAGACGAAATTACTCAACAGTCAAAAGTGAATACAGGAATTTTGTTTGTAGATTGGATTAAGCTCTTTAAATATAGCATACCGACAACTCCAATTGAATTTTGGGGGACGTGTTAGACTGTACCTGTAAGAGGCAATCCATTCACAATACTTCTAGACACTGTTTTAGCTGCACTTTCTATACTCGTCAGCAATGTAGTTGTTCAAAGAATATTTTCCAAAATGAATTTGCTGAAAAATGTAACTTGAAATTGCATGAAAGTTTAAATGCTCCAGGCTCTGCTGAGAATCCAGTGTCATTTGAATTTTGAAGCAAAATGTTGCAAAAATTCCCTGATTACTAGCAAAATGCCAAGAAAATTTGAAAACTCAATGTACAACTACGATAAATGCTTGTACTGTAAGGACAGTGATGGTATTGACATTATTGAAGAGGTTGTTACAAAGAATCCTACTTTCGAAAGACATGATCCATTAAAACAAGAATCTTACTTTCATAGACATGATTAGCTTCATTTACTCTTAAGATTCTCTGTTTTGTGTCATAGCACACTTAAATTATGTGCCCATGTGTGATTACTTTTTATAGCAAAATGTAATACTCTGACGAGTTATTCGCTTTATTACAATTGAATGAATGCTATACAAAGTTTTTATACAGCTGCACTACTAAAGTATGAGAAATGAAGAAAGTTTCTTGAAGTGCCATCTTTTTTTTTTCTTGAAATGCAATTTTTTAAGCTTTTACTGGAACTCTGATGTCACGTTCTTGCTATTTTTCATGACAAACCTTGCTATTTTTTCAGTGTCTGACCTGGCAACACTGGCACATACCTCAATTGGGCCATAACAAAATCTAATAAATTTCTAAGCTGGATTTTTTTTTAATAAATATTAGCCCATGTGAATAGAAGGGCTCAAACTTTATTTTAAAATTTTTTATCCAGATGTGTGAGATTTAAAAACCATCAAGTTGGTTTCCTCAAAAAGTGGGCAATTGAACACCATGAAAATAGTGCTGATTTTACAGTTCCCTTTGCAGTTTGCAATTTAAAACTTAAGAGCAACTTTTTTAATAGAAAATTTTCAAAAGCCATGGGATACCAGCATGGGGCAACACTGCAAGTTTGTAGTGCTTGCCCTCAACAGTCTCCTTTTTTTTTTTTTTTAGACCAGAGCAAGCACCCCTCCCTCTCCAAGATGAGTTTTTAAGATAAGGTCCCTATTGGCCGGGATCCGAACCCGGACTCATCAGGACGAATGATCCGAAGCCTGCGCTTGGACAACTGCGCCACCTGAGTTATTGTTACCACCATAATTTCCACATAAATGCTGTATTTCGTGGTGCAAATAAATTTTATTATTCACCTTCACAACTTCTCCAACACCTTCATTTCCTCCAATTGCTGGGAGTTTGGGTTTAATAGCATATTTTCCTTGGACCATATTTATATCCGCGGGATTTATTGGTGATGCAAGCATTTCAACCACGACCTGCTGCGGTTCTAGATTTGAATCATCCAGTGCAATTTCGGCTTTTTCCAGAACTTGCTCTGGATCACCATATTCTTTATATTTGAGAGCATACGCAGTAATGTGCCTACAGCTTTGATGAAAACATTTCGCTTGCAAGGAAGCTGCTCGTACAACTGAAACAAATATATTACAGCTCATATCGGTCAATTTTAACTTATTCCTTTCGAAGAATATTTACGCCTAACCTCCCAAAGCCAAGGTCTTTAGATATATCTCATGGTCCCAAAGCCGATATTCACCTGCCTTCTGTCCTATCATATGTTGTCACATGCGGATCGGTTCACGCCCACGGTCTCGGATTTATGTAGGATTGAGATTAAAAAGATGATATGTAACGTTCAAAATTCCCAGCAAAAAATAACTTTTCGAAATCGCTGTGGATAGAATTTTTTATTATTATTATTATTATTGGAAGTTAAACGACCACCGTGAGCAACTTAATGAGCTATAAGCAGTCGCCCATCTCTAATTTAGGGCCACTGGTTCCAGAGAAGAAAGCCAGCTAGCGCCATAAAACAGACACAACATCCATGCCTCACCGGGATTCGAACCCGGACCCATCTCGGACGAATGATCAAAAGTAATCGCTTAGACCATTGCGCCAACGACAGGATAGAATTTTCTTCCAATGTGAATAAAAAAAAATTAGGTAAAAATGCATTTCCGTCAGCAATCACGGAGTTCTATCATTCATAAATTAACAGAAACTCCGTGAAAATTTGGCAAAATTTTGAAGTGCTGATCAAATATTTAAATGTATTAAAATACCAAGATTCGAAGCAATAGTTAAAAAAAGTTGTAGAAGTTAATGTCGCTTGTATAAGTAGTTGTAGATAGGACATTTCGTTTAACTCTAATCTAGAGCTACTTGTTCGAAAAAAAGCGAAGATCTAGTGTCTAAGAACAAACACAGTTTTGTCCCTTTTTGCAGGCAATCGGAAACCAGATGCATCATTTTAAACTCAGGACCGTAGCCAGGGGTGACGCAAGCCGGCTACGGCCCTGAGTTTGCCCATGGTTGTAGCACAGCAATCGAAAATTTATTACACAGTTTTTCGGTTGCTGTGCGTTCCTTAACGTGGAAAGAGCGACGGATTTATTTACTCAACTGACGCCACGTATTTAGATGATTTTCACCTTGGATCTCGCCCTTTGGATTATTGCTATAGTTATATATAGCTAAGCTGACCAGAAGTCCCCAATTCTTGAGGATAGTCCTCGAATTTATTTTACTGTCCCCAAAAACGCCTGATGCCTTTGGGTACGCAAATTGTCCTTGAATTTTGATGTTTATCCTCAAGGGTCCTCGAATTTATACTTCCTCATTAGCTCGTTAGATTTCTAATGAAAAGTGTTCTCAGCCGCCTTGGTGGCGCAGTGGTCTAAGCGATGGCCTCTGATCATTCGTCCGTAAGAGGTCCGGGTTCGAATCCCGGTCAGGCATGGATGTTGTGTTTGTCTTACGGCACTGGCTCTCTCTCTTCCCTGGAACCAGTGACCCTAAATTAGGGACGGGCGACTGCTTATAGTCCATTGAGTTGCTCACGGTGGTCGTTAAACCTCCAATCAAAAAAAAAATGTTCTTAAGGTGGGTCCACCTAAAATCTCTGCCTTATGTTTCCAATGCTAAAATTTCTTTACATATTTTCTTCACAATTTTTCTATTCCCAATATTAAAAATTTGCACATCGATAAAACGAATTTTAAGTTATAGCATGGGTTACTTAATACTTGCTGAAACATAACCATAATTATATAAAAAATCAATCATTTTTCTTTGAGTAATGTTCAGACCTGTTAACAGATGGCGTGACCTGTACAATGATGACGTCAATAGAAAAACAACTGTTCGATTGCTTAATTATGGTTGTTTTAGCAAGTATTGAGTATCCCAAGCTATAACTTAAAATTTGTTTTATGGATGTGCAAATTTTTATCCTTGAGAATACATTAATTACAAAGAAAATATGTATAGAAGTTTAACCATTGGAAACATAAGACACAGATTTTAGGTGGAACCATCTTAAAAATAGTTTTTGTTGTACTGGTTTTCCTGCATGCTTCTTCTGAAAACAAATTTTGTCTATATTTGTTTTTCTTCTTTCCGAGTTTAACGACCACCGCGACAGTGGCGGCTCGTGGTTGGAAAAATAGGTAAAGAGGTACAAGAGCAGTATGAAAAGATATCTACTGTCTACAATGAAAATCCCTTAATGAGGACTTACCTATTTTTTATATATTAAAGCAATTTTTTCTTCCTTTTAAAGCTGCAAATTTGTCGATTATGTCGTCATAAGATGGTTAGATGGTTGTTCCTTCGTGAGCATCAATAAAATGTCTTCCTGAATAGAAATATTTGCCAAAGAAGCAAGTCCATCTTGGGAACTAGTGCTTCTTGAGCAAGTTTGTATTCTTTTCAGAAAACTTCTTTCCACTGGCACACTTGTAGAAGGAATTGTTAAACTGAGGAAAACCAATTTATAATCTTCTGTAAAAATGTCTTTGTCTCCGTGAAACACTCGGAGTTCTTGAGTCAATATATTCCTTAATTTTTCATCAACATATACAAGACTCAGTTCATTTTTAAGGAGCTGCGGTGTTTAGTAAATATGTTTCCGTAAAAATGTAGATTTTCTAGAGCGCGAGAGGGAAAGCATGCATTAAATTATTCGAATTTGGTTGTGTCAGCAAGTCAGACAAATTGAAGTTTCTTACAGTCTTGATATCTTATATCCATTTCCATTAGAATGTGGTCCAAAATTTCACAATACAATTGTTTATAATTTTGAAAAATTGTTTCCTGTGTAAGAGCAGCATATTCCCGTGCTTATTTCTGTGATCTTGCTAGCTTCTCTAAACTGTGTTTCAAATACCTCATCGTTCCTTTTATGGCTCAAAATTTCACGAGGTTTTTTGTTTTGTTTTTAATTTGAGTTACACAGTAGTTTATGTTTAGTTATTTTTTCTTCAAAAGTTTTTTTTTTCTTTTTTTGCAGTCGCCCGTCCCTAATTTAGGGTCACTGGTTCCAGGGAAGGGAGAGAGCAAGTGCCGTAAGACAAACACAACATCCATGCCTGACCGGGATTCGAACCCGGACCCCTTACTGACGAATGATCACAGGCCAGCGCCTTAGACCACTGCGCCACCGGGGCGGCTCTTCAAAAGTTCGAATAATAGATCTGTGGAGCCAAAAATGTAAATTCGGAAGTGTTCATATTATTCAAAAACCCTTTGGCAAGATGAATTGATTTTTTGTCTGATTATTCGCTATTCGTCAGAAATCCGAACACTTCCTTCAGTTTATCCCAATCTTCAACAACTACACTTACTAATTTCAAAGTGAAGGACCGTGGAGTTTCTGTTATGGTTGCTCTGCGTCTTGCGCTTGTTGATATAAGCATGGGTTTGCCAATGTACGGAATGCTGCGTATAGGCATTCCGTACATTGATAGGGGACTGGGAAAATTTCAGCAAGAGGTCGGTATTCATATCTATGGGTGGGGCTTTATTTTTGAGTGTCACGCGTGTTTACATCTGAATTTGTGAGCATCATCTCTGCTGCTGGTTTTAGTGTAAGGAAATATTGGAAAATAATCTTCGTGAGTCACTTTCCAACGGAATCGTTAATGATTCCACAAATCAGGATCTGACCTTTAGGAGCAATGTGAATTGCATAGAAGACTGTGTTAAAGAATTTGGTTTCAAAACTAAGGCATCTTGGAATTGTGGTACTACAGAACCTCGCGGCGAACTTTTTGTGTGTAAGTTTTCTAATTTTTCTATTTTCAGTGTTAGAATACCTGTTTTGATTTTAGAAAGATTCGTATATTCAGAAACAGCCTTGTTTCACTGTATTCATGGTCGAATTAATGGTAGTAATTAATGAATTGGTTTAAGCCAAAAGGACTGATCGGTAATACAATGTGAAGTATTCTAAAAATTGATGCTTCTGGCTGCCGTTTCCCTCCATTTTGTACAAACAATTGTTGGATTTCATTAAGTACAGCACACCACTGTGTTAGTGCGGGGCCGTTTTACACAGTTCATGCGTAGCTCTATAATTGTGGCCCATGTACATAAAGAAAAAACCACACGGGAATTTAATTATTGGGCAAACACTAAACATAGCATAACTGTACATACGTACATACCACTGCATAAATTCTGCTTGTTTCCATTTTTTTTATTGAAGGTTTAACGACCACCGTGAGCAACTCAATAGGCTATAAGCAGTCGCCCGTCCCTAATTTAGGGTCACTGGTTCCAGGGAAGGGAGAGAGCCAGTGCCGTAAGACAAACACAACATCCATGCCTGACCGGGATTCGAACCCGGACCCCTTACAGACGAATGATCAGAGGCCATCGCTTAGAGCACTGCGCCACCGGGGCGGCATTTCCAATTCCATTCTGTATCCATTTAGTTCAAAAGAAATTTTAACATACTTTTATGTATTTTTTTATGAAACTGGTAGCTGGAATCTAGTTTTTTTAAATATAAAGACCTTCCAAAACTTTTTAACTTTTTGCTAACTTGCTGCCTCTCGTGGGGGGAGGGGGGACTCAATTGTCAGAAAAGAAAAATATTCAAATTTTGGTTTCCTTAGAGACCACATTTTTAGTAATCTGAACAGGCTGGTAAATGGCAACCATTAATCCGTTGCTTCAAATGATAGATGCTACATCCTTAAAATAAAAAAAAATCTTACCTCTTTTTAATCAGTTGCTTAATTGCATCACACATACGCATCAGTATTTCTGTAAAATACTAATTTTTTACTAAGCAGCCCTGCAATTCTATGCAACATTGCTGTTGATGTTACTATTTTGAACATAAATGCTGCTTGACAAACTTTTCCTCCAAGCATTTCTGAAAAGAAAATGGAGTATTCTTGCAAGGCTTTTTTTTTATATCCCGTGTGGAGGGGGTAGCTGTTGCATACCATTTTTCAGAAAGCAAAATCATGCATTCATGGTCTCCCTTCCCCATATTTCCAAACATACCTTAATTTATAACTGACCATTCCATTTCTCTGTAGGACTCCTTCACCTCATACAGAGCCCTCTCATACAAGTACCAAAAATGATGAAATTAAAATGTTTACATAACTAGAATACGCCTTGATATTGAAAATATTTTTCTGCTTCCATATATTCATCCTTTATTAATTGTTAAATACTTTAATGGAACAAATACTGATTTCAGGTAATTAGGTGCAAGTCTGATTTAATGTAATTTATGATGCTAAAATGTGCCTTCTACCTTTGTGCATAAGATATACCAATTTTTTCTACCCAAAAATGTCTTTACAACAAACATGCAGTGCTTGCTGGTTGTCATTATGGTATAAAAACATTTAAGCGCGGCCATCTCTATTCCTCACCAGACCTGACACAAAGCCAAGTGATGTCACAATCCGTAGGGCTACAGTTCCAACACACAATGTGCTGGTTTTCGTGGTTTTATTGGTTCCTGATGGCACGTTTTGCTGTTCGAGTGAATTGTGTTTGAAGAGATATTTACCATGCTATTCAGGTTTATTGTAAAGAACTGCTAGATTAAAGGTATTACACAGGATATGTTTTTTGTTGTTGTTGCTGTTGTTGTTAGTATTCAGTACTGAAATTTCTAATGAGTTTCAAGAAATGCTGGTTTTACATTTTGTAATTTATTACTGATGCCGAATAAAATGGGTGAAAATTTGTACTGACAACAATAAAATCAGATGTAATGTGCTGGGTGTCCACAAAGTCTCTTTACAACTTTGCACATTTATTACAGATACACTGTATGAGACAGACAAATGTGGTTGAGCACATAAGTAAGGGCAAAGACTAAAGTTTTTTCTACCTCATTACAAAAGCTCAATATGTGCACCATTTGTTGCACATAGAACATCTAGCCAAAACTCCAGTTCCAACCAATGTGCATTACAGCATGTCCTCAGCATGGATTGAAAAATATCTGAAAACTCATATGCACAGCTGGACAAGTGCAGAAAATATTTACTTGCCCAGAAGTAAAATCTACATGCCCAGAAAAATTTATCTTTTAAGATAAAAAACAGAAGCCTCGTTTTTTTTAATTAAAAATTATGCTAAATTTTTATACATCTTTTGCATTGCCATTTTAAAGTCTCTGTGTTCAAAGTGCGCAAAAGCATATATCTTAAGTTTTAAGAAAGGTAATCGATGGCATTTGAGAAATTTAGTGGTTATGCCATGTTCAAAAATTTTTAATATACGTCCTGTGTTTTGCGAAAAAAAAAAATAGTCATAGTTAACTGTACAGCAGTTTAAGTAGTTTTCAACAATTTTGAATGTAAAAATTATTTACCTGTTTCTCTAGTGCAAACAGAAGTGATTTTAGACGCTATAATAAAATTTCCCAAGAATTGTTTAGCAACAAAGGTAATCCTTACGTTTTTGACTACTGTTGCGTGCACTTATAATTATTAAAGTATATTATCACCTGGACCCCCCTCACACACACACATTCCTTGAAAAAATTGCTGGTGGTATTGGCAATTTTAGGATGGTTTTGGCAAGCAGTGCACCACATAATAGTTTTGTCGTCATTTGACTTTAGCCAATTAAATGTTTTTATCCAAGATTTCTGAACTGTCCGATTGTGTTTTTTTTTTTTTTTGCGTACACTTTATCACAGTCCGCTTGTTTTAAGTTTCAATTTTGCCAACGACGCAAATTCCGATTCTGAAATTACGTCACTCAACAAAGCGGAAGATGAATTTGTAACAACCGCTGACAGATCCGGAATTTCACATAATTGCTTACTATGAGATATACTTTCATTGCTGTATTTTTTTCCAAAAAAAAATCATATCCATTACTAAATACGACTTATATCCACAGCTAACACAAAATGCTGTTCTCTCAGACAAACTAAGTAAGTTATCGGCGTCAGTAATTTTCGCTCTTCTCCCGACTAAGTGTACATGCTTGTTCTTAAATCTTAAACGAAACTTAAGGTGTGTGTGAAGGGGGGACAGGGGGTCGTGCGGACGGAAGCTTCCATTTCTCCTCCCTCACTCGCGCAAGTTGTATCAGAGACCCCACCCCACCCCTGGCTGTGCAATAAATATTCTGTTGTCACTCCCTCCTCATAAAGCACTGCTTTTTTGCCCATCAGTTTGCATCCTCCTGTTTCATGGCAGTTTACGCATTTTGTCACTAAACACCGGAGGCTAGTTTCATCCAAGGCAAGCATCCTGTCTTTAACTGTAAACGACATCTGGAGCAAAACTACGTATGGACCAAATTTCTGGATGTAGAGCCTAATATAATTGAAGAAGTGCTATCCTCCTGGCCTTGGCATATTCCATAATGATAATACAACTGGTGATTTGCATAAAATGAAAAACACGCGACGATAGTCTTTTTTTTTTTTTTTTTTCTAGAGTAGAAAGTTCTCCATTCCAAACTTTTTTTTCTTTAAACCTAGTTGCCTGACTGGGCAACTAGGTTTTATTTTTAATTGCCCAGGCCAATAATTTACATGCCCCGAGCATCTAAGGCATGGTATTTTTCAAGCCCTGCTCAGTAATAGTCAAAGCCATTGTTGATTCTCGATTTCAGGTCATCAATGTCCTGCACATTTGTCCAAAACACGATATCCTTCACATATCCCCGTACAAAAAAATCCAGAGGTGTGACATTGGGGGAACGGGGTGGCGATGAAATTGGACCATCTTGTCCAATCCACCTCCCAGGGAATGTTGTGTTTAAAAAGTATGGAAAATGCCATCCCCAAATGTGGTGGTGCACCGTCCTGTTGGAATATCATGCTTGGTTGTAGGTCCTCCAACTGTGGCACAGCATGCTCATACAAAACATTCAGGTACGCATCTACCATCACTGTTTTCTCACTGAAAAAAATGGTCTAAGGACTCGGTTATGCATAACACCGCACCACACATTCACTTTAGAACTGTCTTACAAGTTCCATAAACGCATGAGGATTTTCAAACATCAAATCCTGACATTGTGTCTGTTTAGCTGCCCAGAGATGTGAAACGTTGTCTCACCTGTAAAGCAAACGTGTGAGAAACTCAGTATCTTCACTCAGTCTATCCAGCATCGTTCCTGCGAATTATTTTCATCGTGGTCTATCGTTCACCACAAGTGTTCGTAACAGTTGCACTTTGCACGCTGATGGCGTATTTCACAAGTGAATGTAGGGAATTGCGATTAAAGCCATTTCCGCCACGCGATTGGTTCAGAGCTACTTTGGAGATTGCGAATAGGCGGGGCTTATGAGGAGAGTCATGTGACTGAGACATGTAAGATTTGCTGCACACGCCATAAGCCATTTTAGTGTTCAGGTGTTTTCATTGCGACAATGGTTACCTTTAGTTGTTTTACCCATACAGCCAAAATGCGACAGGAGGTAAATATAGAGTGTACTTTATTGGTAGGGGAACTTTTGAGTTTTTATATCAACATGACTTCATGGACTTGTGACTTATCTGCCGAAGTACTTTCAATCTATATAGTTCTCACAGAGCCGACAGATGTCAGCACGTCAGCGCCCAATGCTCTAGCACAGGATAAGTACCGATGTGTTTTGTATGGACACCCACAGTGTTTCTTTCAGGCATACATCCAGGGAGCGCAGCCCTCCCGGAAATGACCCCCCCCCCCCCGAGACATTTTAGGTTACCGAACCAAATTTTAATAAATTCTGGCTATGATGAAAAAGGAAGTTTCGTTTCTTTTTATGCTGCAAATATTTCTCCAATTATATTTTTTTAATATTTGTTCAAATGGTACTAGTTATAGTTTATTTTATTAAGAAGTATTACGGCGCATGACATTCTTCAAAATATAATAAGTAGACTAATCATACCTAATTGTCTGGGAATCGTGATTCAGGATCAAAAGTGCATTGAATGCATTTCAAGAAATAAAAGTTTCAAGCCTGCGGAGTGCGGACCCCCATCCCCCTTCCTTTAGTTGAAAAAAATTTGTTGTTCCTGAAATGTTTGCAGTAATTACTATATCAGGGATGTATGTAGAATTTTTCTTCGGGGGTGGACGAAAAAGGAAGTTTTTGAAATCCACCATCTGGAACATAATTAAAGTTAATGAAAAATTGAAGAAATATTAAAGCATTTTTTTTCTAATGTAAGTTGATACATTTTTATAAAATAAGGCATTTTTTTCTGATGTAAGTCGCATTTTAACCAAAAACACAAAAGAAAATGAACCATTCTCTGGGGAGGCAAGGCCCCCTCTAAATGCGCCCCTGTGTTAGATATACAGTAATTACTTCTATATATATAAATATAGTAGTTAAAATTATATATATATATATATATATATATATATATATATAAGAGCAAAACTGAAGACTAAGGAAAAACTTTAGAATTTAAAACGAAGGTTGCAAAAAACCTGAAAATCAAAACGCGCAACGCAGCAGTTTTGAAAATTCAGAATTCACATTCTATAAAGAAGATACCTAAGCAAAAAAATGCAAATATAATTTTGACTCACACCTAGTACAACATAGAAAAGGTTATGTATCTACCTGTGTGAGTAAAAGGAGAAAAGACAAAAAAATAAAATAAAACAACTGAATGTAGAAGGTGTCGAGAATACTGAGCCTTGGCTTTATCAAGGACCAGCAAAAACTCTGCATTTTCTCACTTCCACAAAGACCTAGTTGGAAATGGGTTTCTGCAAGGCCATAGATGCAAGTAACATTCCCACCTAAAATAGTTTAAAACATATATATATAAGTCATGTCCTCCGTAGAGTTGCATGAGAGTAGGGGGTTTTAGACTCAAGTTTTCTTTCAAAAATCTGTTCGTTAAAAATTAACATTTCCTTTTTTAATTGCAATGTAAAATTTGGATTTCTTTTGCATTGATTTTCAGGTTTAAATTCTCTCTCAAACGAACTTGGAATTTCGTTATGGCTGAAAATCATTTCTAATTATTATGTCACTCTCACAGCTTGAGTTCTCTTTAATCTTCTTCTCTCTGTTTAATAGTAACAGATGAAGAGCATGGGTCGGGCCATGAAGGTTAATGGATGCAAGCGAAATTGTTAACTAGTGCTAGGTCATGCAACTCTACGGAGGACATGACTTATATATATATGTTTTAAACTATTTTAGGTGGGAATGTTACTTGCATCTATGGCCTTGCAGAAACCCATTTCCAACTAGGTCTTTGTGGAAGTGAGAAAATGCAGAGTTTTTGCTGGTCCTTGATAAAGCCAAGGCTCAGTATTCTCGACACCTTCTACATTCAGTTGTTTTATTTTATTTTTTTGTCTTTTCTCCTTTTACTCACACAGGTAGATACATAACCTTTTCTATGTTGTACTAGGTGTGAGTCAAAATTATATTTGCATTTTTTTGCTTAGGTATCTTTATAGAATATATATATATATATATATATATATATATAGCAAATGGAAAACTTGCCCCTCTAAGGTTCCATTTACCCCCGGCTAGAAAGTCCAGAAAGAAACACTGGACACCCATGAGCTGTTTAACATTTTTTTATTATTTTCGAAGAGAAAGGTGGTTGAAATGTAGAATTGAAGGCATTTTTGATGAAGTTTGGAGGGACATAAATATGAGGAATTTCCTAATAATACAAATATATAACTGATCACTTACTATTTTATCAGACATAATATATTTGCAAAAATCATTTTGGAGTATTTATTCCAACGAAAGTGTCTTATTTCAACAGGACACTGTTTTGAGGTCTAACTTCGTGTCATTAGGTAATTCTTGGCTAATACGAAATCACTCTATTTAATTTTTTTCTTTTTCTAGCTAGACCTCTTCACATTTATGAGGAAAAACACTTGATCGTCAGAATAAATATTTAAGTGTGGAGACATACTTTTCATTGTTAAAGGTCCTTTTAAGGGTAATAGAAAGGACCTTTCAAAGGGTACGCTTTGGTATCCTTATAAACGCACTTTCACAACAGCACGAATCTTGGGTACTAGGTTGACATGCTGCCATCTATCGGCCGATACGGAGTATGGTATTCAACTACCTATTTATTGAAGTCATCCGCAATTTTAATATTAAGACATATTTCGACTTGTATTCATCTGAGAAACTGCAGATATTCCCTATGTTATCGTGCACAAAATTACTTTTTCGTATTATCAATATGATTATTTGTCACATATGTTAAGCTTCCCACGATATAATTCAATATGATCATTTCTCACATATGTTAAGTAACCTGACAGTGAATTTCTTAGAAAGCAGAACCTTCCACGATATAATTCAATACGATCATTTGTCACATATGTTAAGTAACCTCACAATGAATTTCTTAGCAAAAAGAACTTCCCCTTATAAACAAAAAAAAAGTGTTCCTGTCACATAACTCTCCTCATAGGCCTCCACGGGGATAACTGGTATACCCGCACGGGGATTACTGGTTTTCCAGTTATTTGGGGAGCGGCGCCCCCACGGCCCGAGCTGACTTTGTGACTGGTCAACATCTGATGTCATGCCACCGCTTGTTTTTTTTTTTTTTTTCGGTGCTGTTGGAGTTTGCAGGGACGGCTGTTCATCCAGCTGTTGGGGAGTCGCAGCCCCACAATCCCGAGCTGGTCTTGTGTCTCGCTTTTTCGTTTTTATTTATTTTCTGCACTGGCCAGTTGCCCGTGTTGTATACTCTACCTAATCGCTACCACGCTATGTACTAACACCCCGGTCTTGTGGTTTTGTTACCCTCCACTACTAACTGTTTATATTAACCGCTCAGTTCGTAGGTTGCTGAGATTCCGTTTAGGTTTCATTCCAGGGTTTGTCTTCCTTGGATTACTTTTTTCTATTAGCTGGTTTGGATGCTAGACCTACCAGCATGTTTGCCGCGTGCGGAGACCCGTGAGGCGGAAATAGGATGTCTGGCGGCTGAGGTCTCAGGAAACCGGAGAAGTGTCTCCTGTGTACCAACACTCCTCTTCGACCCCGGCTTCGCTGTAAACGGGAGGCTAGAGACTAACCCACCTCTAGTCAGAAGTCTTGTACCAAGTTGTGTACATTGTTTTAGCGGCTTTTTTGTCGTATAGCACGGCAGGGTAGGCCCGGGGACTGTGGGATCATGCCAAAGGCGTTAGCATGACGGTACCCGGAGGCCGAAGTGTCCGCCGAGTGCGTGTGATCACAGCCAACGGACTATATCTGCAGCGTATAAGCTCCAGAACTGTGTCCAGCGTCATTTTCTTGGCTTGCAGACCGCCAGTTCTTCCTTGTAGGGCTCGGTGGTGGGTGTAGTAGTCTGCAGACGAATCCTCCTCCTTTTTTTCATGGGTAAAAACAAAAACAAAAACTCCAAATTCAAGTCACCTGAGAAAATGATAGTTGACAATGACTCACCTTCGTCTTCTCAACCTACCTAGTCCCATAACCTTAAACGGTCTTTAAATCATGACCTGGACCAAGAACGTTGAACCTCTTCTTCGGCAGCTGTACCAGTCCCTCCGAAGCGTCGTCTCCCCTCGATTGCTGTGAATACGCATGCTACTCACTTAGTTGTAGAATCCGTCGATCCGAATGAGAGACTGTCCACCAGATCTCCCTTTTTCATTTCTAAAGCTTTGGACGCTGCGGTTGGCTCCTTGAAGTCTGTGAGGAAGCTTCGCTCTGGGGACCTGCTTGTCCAAACTTGCAGTGTTTCTCAGAGTAACACTCTTCTGCACCTCACTAGTCTTCAAGGCATTCCAGTCAAAGTGACACCTCACCCGTTTCTTAACACCTCTCGGGGTGTTATTTCGGAGTTTGATCTCTTGCCATGCAGTGAGGACGAATTGGTGAGTGAACTTGCAGATCAGGGTGTTATTGCTGCACGTCGTATGATGTTCCGGCGCGATGGTACTTTGATTAAGTCTAAAAATGTAATCTTGACTTTTAACTCCCGAAAGTTCCGACCGAAATCAAGGCTGGCTACTTGGTCTGTGGAGTTCGCCCGTACATTCCCAGTCCTCTGCGCTGTTTCAGGTGCCAGAGGTACGGGCATTCACAACGTTCATGTCACAGTTCCGCTCGTTGCGCAAATTGTGGCTCCAGTGAACATGACGGGGAAGGTTGCACTTCTGCTGCCTGCTGTGTTAACTGTGGTGAGGCCCATGCAGCTTACTCCCGCAACTGTATGAAATGGAAGGACGAGATGGCGATCCAGCGCCTCAAGACCCTGGAAGGCCTCTCGTACCCTGCTGCCAAGGCCAAGTTGGGTATTCCCAACAACCGACAGCGTACTTTTGCCGCAGTAGTTCAGTCTCTGCCACAACCCGTGCAGCCCTTTGTTCCGCGCCCTGTAGCTCTCGCCTCACTTGCCAAGAGATCTACGGCTGAACAAGCGACACAGGTGGATTTCTCCGAGCTCCAGCTTATTCGACCAGCTGACTCTGAGCCTTCTCTTTTGACGACGACCGACTCTTCCAGTTCCCAGCAGAAAGCCTGCACGTGTGGA
The DNA here is from genome assembly GCA_039090855.1 of Macrothele yani. Lineage (NCBI taxonomy): Eukaryota > Metazoa > Arthropoda > Arachnida > Araneae > Macrothelidae > Macrothele > Macrothele yani. Next base: position 19,172,317 of record CM077000.1, on the reverse strand, counting down.
AGACCCGGCCCTAAATCCACAAAGGTGTGCAGTGTCCATCCAACTGTCGCGGTCCAACTGACCAACATTGCAACTGTCTCAGACTCAGCGAGGTCCCCACTCTCAACCAACAATATAGAGGAACATAAGGGGAGGAGAGTGACAGTTCGTCCCTCTCCTGTGACTCATCTTATGTGTAGTTGTGTTCGTTTTCGTGATGTGTTTTATCATTCTCATTCCTCAGTTTTACTTAATCGGCTAGTTTCTAACCATTGTACCATGTTTTTAATACTGTTTGTTTCATTGTCTTTTTTGCCCTTCTATCATTCTCATGGTTCGGTTTTACTTGGTTAGCCAGATTTTGGGATTTATGCCACGTTTTTTAATACTGTTTGTTTATCTTGTGTCTGGCGCTCTTTGGCCAAACATGGCCCTTTGCGCCATAAAAATCAACCAACCAACCAACCAACCAACCTCATAGGCCCCGCCTACTCGCAATCTCCAAAGTAGCTCTGAACCAATGGCATGGCAGAAATGGCCTTAATCGCAATTTCGTACATTCACTTGTGAAATACACATGCTGATGTCTACAGTGGCGTAGGAACAAGGGGGAGGGGTTACAGGGGTACAATGAATTTTGGAGAGGGCTACATTAATATCTACTGTAGCCCCAGATATGAGCAAACACAAACCAATCATTCATAAAGAGTGAATTGTAAAATTTATATGCAACTTATTTTTTTTATTCCATTTTTTTCAAAGAAATATCACGGGTCATCTGTTTTTTTAATATCCGAAGCTTGTAGTGGGAGGCTTTTCATTCACCAAAAACTGGCTAACCATCTGGGAAACTCCAGCAAATTAATTCTGCAGGGAAACGATGAGTGAAATGTTTTTGTTAATAACTTCAAACAGCATATGGAAGGGCTAGGGCTTGATAACATCCGTGTGATCAGTGTTTCTTTTCTCTTAAAATTCCATGCATCTTGATCAGGTCGTCCTTTCTGCACTTTTCAAAAAAAATTAATGCACAAGTGGACATTTCAGCGCCCGCAGCCCCGGCACTAAAATTGTTTTCTCTCTTAAGATCTGTAGCAATACAACAAGTGCATTACGGATTTCACATACCACTCATAGAACTCCAATTCCTCGATATCTCCACCATCATTTAGCTTTGCACCAGACCAATGTGCTTTTACATCAATTGTCAGCCTATGCATCGTTCAAAGTTTTTAATATAGACTTCATAATGCTTCAATGGTACTATCTTCGCGGGTAGAGCAGTTTTTATCTTACTGCGGTTAACGTAAACAAAAATAATAAAAAAATTAATTCGTTCTTGTAAAGAGTTATATAACATTTCCTGAGAAATCCCTCTTTTCCAAACCCTGCTGACAGAAATTCATCCTAATGTTGACTTGTCCCTGCTCAATACTTTAATGGAAAAAAAAGTACAAAAACTAACAAGAGAGAACACAAAAAAAAACTTCTCTATTCATTTTCTGATAAGAAATTAATAATGTGAACTTTTTGTCAGCAATAAAAATAATAATGGTAATAATTAATAATAGTATGATGATAACAATGTTCATTCGGATGAATTCCTGATCAGTATACGTATTTTATAAAAACTGTAATATACTACCCCCCCCAAAAAAAAAAAAAATTCGGAGGGGGTCATCCATAGATGGCTTAATCCTTGAGATGTAAGGTTCATGAGCTTGTACTCCCCTAAATCCAAAGCGTTCCTACGCCACTGTCAACATATAAAAAACTGGAACAAAAAAGAAGAAAAAACTGCACTTATTCAACACTGCGTTAATCATTAACAACATCCTGATTTTGAAAATATTAAATTACTAACCACCCACACAAATGAAGAAGAATTAAGGATTTCTGAAAGTGTTATAATTGAACAAAAAAAAAAAAAAGATAAAATATGCAATTTACAAGACCCCTCCAGCCTAGATAATGCCTGGAAGTCACTTATAAAAAGCGAAAAAATCCATAAAAAAAAGACAAAAATAAAAAAAATAAAAAATTACAAAAAGTCACACCATTTAATAAATGACTAAAAATAATACACCTGTTTCTACAAATAATAATAAAAGCTCAAAAATATCTATACTATAGAGAAAAAATTGTACTTACGACAGTATATATCTACCAACTCATCCAATAGATGGCGACACATGAGAAACAATCACCTAACACATACAGGCCGCAAAACTTTCCCTTCGTTTCCTGACATGCAACTCCAGCGGCTACACATGCGCGAGAAAAACCCCGTGCAGATAGTAGAAGGCCCGACGATGGCACTCAGGAAGTGCCGAAGTACTCGTCGTAACAACGTGACGAAAAGCCTTTTGAGAGACGTCTCCCAACCCGATGAGTATAACTTTCTCTAATACAATCTTTAAATTTATAGTAAATTTAAAACGTTTGATTGGGCTAATGAATTAATGTTTAACTGTTTTATTTATAAAAAAATGTTAACTAACCAAAAAAAACCGTAACGTAATTGACATCTCGGGCTGGGAGCACGTGCCTCACGGAGCAACAAAATGCCAAATACTTTGCCAATATCAGGTAAATAATACCTTTGATATTATGTATATGTGTACACCTGTGTTTGTGTAGGGTTTAATACAAAATTACTGGTCACATACAACGAAAACTATGTTATGAAATTCCCGGTTTTCACTTTAAACAACCACTGAAACATTCCATTCAAAACAAACTTTTGGTAATTTCCTATAATTCTGACATTTCTCATATTTACTTTTTGCAGAATAATCAATGATTTTTCATGCGATGACTTCAGGTATGCACAATTTGTTAGTTCAAAACAATATAAATTCCCCTTCTACTATTTGCAGTGTGCACATATTACACATAACAAAATACAGGGTGTCCACAGGGTATTTTTACAACTTTTGCACATTTATTACGGACACCCTGTACTATGCAAGTAAATGGTATTTGGAAGTTATCCGAATGAACATTGTTATCATCATATTATTATTAATTATTACCATTATTATTAATTTTTTTGCTGACAAAAAGTTCACATTATTAATTTCTTATCAGAAAATGAATAGAGAAGTTTTTTTTGTGTTCTCTCTTGTTAATTTTTGTACTTTTTTTCCATTAAAGTATTGAGCAGGTTGAGCAGGGACAAGTCAACATTAGGATGAATTTCTGTCAGCAGGGTTTGGAAAAAAGGGATTTCTCAGGAAATGTTATATAACTCTTTACAAGAACGAATTAAATTTTTTATCATTTTTGTTTACGTTAATAAAGTGATACCGCAGTAAGATAAAAACTGCTCTACCCGCGAAGATAGTACCACTGAAGCATTATGAAGTCTATATTAAAAACTTTGAACGATGCATAGGCTGACAATTGATGTAAAAAGCACATTGGTCTGGTGCAAAGCTAAATGATGGTGGAGATATCGAGGAATTGGAGTGGTATGTGAAATCCGTAATGCACTTGTTGTATTGCTACAGATCTTAAGAGAGAAAACAATTTTAGTGCCGGGGCTGCGGGCGCTGAAATGTCCACTTGTGCATTAATTTTTTTTTTTGAAAAGTGCAGAAAGGACGACCTGATCAAGATGCATGGAATTTTAAGAGAAAAGAAACACTGATCACACGGATGTTATCAAGCCCTAGCCCTTCCATATGCTGTTTGAAGTTATTAACAAAAACCTCTCACTCGTCGTTTCCCTGCAGAATTAATTTGCTGGAGTTTCCCAGATGGTTAGCCAGTTTTTGGTGGATGAAAAGCCTCCCACTACAAGCTTCGGATATAAAAAAAACAGATGACCCGTGATATTTCTTTGAAAAAAAAAATGGAATAAAAAAATAAGTAGCATATAAATTTTACAATTCACTCTTTATGAATGATTGGTTTCTGTTTGCTCATATCTGTGGGGTACAGTAGATATTAATGTAGCCCTCTCCAAAATTTGGGGGGGGGTACATTTTACCCCTGTACTTATCCCCCGTTCCTACGCCACTGTATGTGTTAATGTAATCTTTTTATTAATCTATTTTTTGCGCTACCAATGTAAGAGATGTGGTCTCCGGAACTCTGTGAAGCAATAGGAATTTCATACACGCCTGCTGATTGTAGTATATTATTGTTATATTTTTTCTTTATAACTAAGTCACCTATATTCTGTACAGAATGACCAAAAATAATATTGTGTTTCTTCATTAATCTTAATAATTTTCCACTTAGTCTTCTATTAAAAGGAAACAAACCTAAAAATTTGTATTTCTTTTTGGGAATGTTTTGACTAGACTCCTTTATATTCTTTTTGTATTCAAAAATCAACTTTTTAACAGTTTTTGTGTCGTATCCATATTGTTTGGTTGTGTTAATAATCCATTGGATTTCTTCTTCTCTGTACTTTCTATTTGAGGAATGTGTGAAGGCTTGTTTTACCCAACCTCAGGGTAATAAATAGTATATTTATTCTTCAATATTTCTAGTTCTTGTTTTAATTTAGACAGAATAAAATTTATTTTGTCTAAATTAAAACAAGAAGAACTAGAAATTTTGAAAATAAATATACTACTTGTTACCCTGAGGTTGAATTAACTTTGGAATTTGAACAAGATGAAAGAATTTCCTTTTCAGATATTGAACTAATAACAAAAGACTTAAACTTTGAATACAGAGTTTTTAGAAAACCAACACATATGATTTCATATCAATCTGAACACCCAAAAACTCATAAAGTAAATAGTATTAGGAATTGGGTAAAACAAGCCTTCACATTCCTCAAATAGAAAGTACAGAGATGAAATTCAATGGATTATTAACACAACCAAACAATATGGATATGACACAAAAACTGTTCAAAAGTTGATTTTTGAATACATAAAGGAGTCTAGTCAAAACATTCCAAAAAGAAATACAAATTTTCAGGTTCATTTCCTTTTAATAAAGGAGTAAGGGTAAAATTCTTAAGATTAATGAAGAAACACAATATTATTTTTCGTCATTCTGTTCAGAATATAGGTGACTTAGTTATAAAGAAAAAAATATAACAATCAGCAGACATGTATGAAATTCCTATTGATCCACAGAGTTCCCGAGACCACATCTCTTACATTGGTTGCACAAAAAATAGATTGATAAAATGATTAAAGCAACATATAAAAAACTGGAAAAAAAAGAAGAAAAAACTGCACTTATTTAACACTGCGTTAATCATAAACAATATCCTGATTTTGAAAATATTAAATTACTAACCACCCACACAAACGAAAAATAATTAAGGATTTCTGAAAGCGTTATAATTGAACAAAAACAAGATAAAATATGCAACTTACAAGCCCCCCCCCCCCTAGATAAGCCCCCCCCCCCTAGATAATGCCTGGAAGTCACTTATAAAAACCGTAAAAATAAATAAAAAAAGACAAAAAAAAAGAACATTACAAAAAGTCACACCATTTAATAAAAGACTAAAAATAATACACCTGTTTCTACAAATAAATAATAAAAGCTCAAAAATATCTACACTAAAAAGAGAAAAAATTGTACTTGCGACTGATATGCCTACCAACTCATCCAATAGATGGCGACACATGAGAAAGAATCACCTAACACATACAGACCGCGAAACTTTCCCTTCGTTTCCCGACATGCAACTCCAACGCTCGCCGTAACAACATGACGAAGAGACACTTGAGAGACGTCTCCCGACCCGATGAGTATAACTTTCTCTAATACAATCTTTTAATTAATAGTAAATTTAAAACGTTTGATTGTGCAAATGAATGAATGTTGAACCGATAATAATATAACCTAATTGTTTTATTTATAAAAAAATTTAACTAACCAAAAAACCCGTAACATAATTGACCTCTCGGGCTGGGAGCATGTGCCTCACGGAGCAACAACGTGCAAAATACTTTGCCAATATCTGATAAATAATGCCTTTTATACACTGCTGGACAATTGCTAAGGACGGATCATAAACGGCTATATAGCGCATAAAAAAGTAAGTGTGGTTGGATGCCAAGTGAAATAAAATAATGTCAGAATGTCAGGACATTACAAGAAAGACAATTTATTGTGCTCTGAAATCCAGAAGGCTTTGGAACGTGTTCAAGGGACAAACAGGCCATTTTGTGCAGAATACGTAAACGTGAAAAAAATGCAATTACCGTCCGCAGGCGTTCCGGCGTAAGATGTCAATACGAGATATGGCCACCATGGAGGGCGATGCAAAATTCCACACGTCGTGTCATGCTTTGCACAACATTATCAAGTAGCTGTTGGGGTAATTTATCCCATTCCTCTGTCAGTGCACCGATGAGGGTGTCCTTGTTTATTGGAGGGCATTGACGACCAGCAAGACTCCTCCCCAAAGCATCCCACACATTTTCAATGGGATTCAGATCTGGAGAACGTGCTGGCCATACGAGGCGTTGAATATCCTCGCTCTCAAGACACTCCTGGACAGCGACTGTTCGATGACATGTTGCGTTGTCGTCCATGAAAACGAATCTATCACCGACAGCACCACGGAACATGCGAACATGAGGTAGCAGAACATCATTAATGTATCGTTGGACAATCATAGTCCCAGTTGGAAGCACATAGAAGGACGTACGGCCATTGATCATGATGCCAGCCCATACCATGACACTACATGTCGGATATCGGTCCCTTTCCTGTATGTTTGCTTCACAATATGCAGTACCACTATCACGCCAGATCAGTTGTCGTCGACAATTAGACGATAGACTGTATCTACTCTCATCTGAGAAGAGGACAGCAGACCAGTCGTTTTCAGTCCAATTGCGATGTTGATGGCACCATTGCAAACGGGCGGTACGGTGACGTCTGGACAATGGGATGCAAACAACAGGACGGCGGGCGTATAGTCCTCCTTCATGCAAACGTCTGGCGACAGTTTTTCGGGAGATCCGCTTGCCAGTAGCAGCCATAAACTGATTTGCTACCTCACTAGCTCTGCTGCGCCGGTGTCTTTCTGTTGATAGCACTATGTACCGATCTTCTGCAGGTGTCGTACTGCGAACACGACCTCCCCCGTGACGTTTGCTACACTCTCCATTTGTTTGAAATGATTTCCAAAGCCTTGAAACAACACTGTGGCTGACGTCGAACTCCCTGGCAACATCTGTTATTTTTCGCCCTTCTTCAATCTTGCCAATAATACGGCCACGCGTAAAATCATCTAGGTGATGTCGGGAAGACATACTGAAACTTGAAAGTTCGTCAATTGATTCTTTCCCTTTCAACTTTGCGTTTGAACAACAACGTTCAATACGCGTCAAATCCTTTATATCTCTTATCAGTGCTATGACGTCACGAACAAGTTCGGCAATCCAAAATTTGCATACGCACAACACGTCTTACTGTATCACGCACTTATGCTAATTTCCACATTTTCCTGCCTTCCATTTTATGGTTGCTATCGTTGCTATTGTCATCCGTCCTTAGCAAATGTCCGGCAGTGTATTATGTATATTTAATCTAAAGCACGTTTATAACATAAGAAAACCCCTAAGGTTATCTCGTGAATTACATATTTCGTGTTCGCACATTCTTAGAATCCTTTGTGATATTTATGTATTCAACTAAAAACACCAAATTGGTGTAAGTTGTAATCATTGGCTTCTAACCATTTGACTGAGTGGGCCTGGCTGAGGCTTGGATGGTGTGTTTGTCTTACGGCACTGGCTCTCATCCTTCCTTGGAAACAGTGGCCCTAAATTGGGGATGAAGATAGTTTATTGCTCAATGAGCTGCTATGGATGCAAAAACCATGTAATTTTTTTATTTACTTTTTTAGCAATTTGCGCAGCATAGCTGTGGAATGAGTGTATTCATTAGCACATTATTTTTAAAACACATACACACAAGAGAAGACATTACTGAAAGACACAGTGGGAGTGATGCATTATTGAATTGAATGAAGCTGCTACAAATGTGCTGAAGAATCTGAATAGCTTTAGTGTGGGTCAAAAAATTGTTTTGGTGCACAGCTACTTGTCTCTGTTTCTGCTCTACCTACAAACAACATTAAATATGATAAGATATTGCACATCAGAACTAATTATATGTTGTATGTGATAGTTGTTTTGATACATTTTTCCACAGCTTACAATATTATTAGCCTATAACTTGTGCCATTTTTCACTTCAGTGTAAATTTGTTGTACCTCATACTTTGGTATTCTCCTAATGTATCAATGAATGTAACCCCCCCCCTTTTTATGTCGTCCCATTAGATTCGAAAACTAAGCCTTTCAAGAGTACAAACACATACACTTACTGTGGAGCACATTGCATGTGATGGACAGTGTTTTGCAGCAACTAATAGTGTTCGCCACCTGCAGACTATTGACTACTTGAGAGAAATGTTTTGTGGTGGATTTATGTAAAAAAGTCCATTACAAACATTTATTTTTAATGGCCTGAACTGCAACAGCTAGCAAATTAAATGTTCAAGCTACAAATATAATACTGTGTGGGTAAGCTTTTTATTTTCTGGCAAAAGTTTTTAGTGACTGCAGGAAGTCTTTTTTACATTTGTATGTGTATCAATTTATCAGAATATTTCTTCACGCTCTAGTTAGCTTATTTATTTTCTTTTGTGTTGTTTAAGTACAGATACAACTGAACACCCATTAGGATGTGATAGCTCTGATATATTTTCCTCCAGCTTTCAATGTAATTAGCATGAAATGCAGCTAACTTCCAGGATCTTCACAGAAATCAGAAAAAACTTTAATTCACCTAAGGTGAAAATACACTGAGGGGCCACTTTATTATGACCACCCCTCAGTAGTTCTTTGGGCCACCTTTTGCCTTTAATACAGGGTCGATTCTCCGTGGCATGGACTCCGCGAGATGTTGATAGGTGGTTTGTGGAATCTGAGACCATGCTTCATGAATAGCACTTTCCAGGAGTGTGAGATTGCAGGGTTGTGGATCCAGCTAGCTGTCTGATTGCTCGTTCAACTTCATCCCACAAATTCTCAATGGGGGTGAGATCTGGAGATTGTGGGGGCCACCTAAGCAAAGTAAACTCGCTGGCATGTTCCTGAAACCAATCCTGTACAATACGAGCACTATGGCAGGAGGCATTATCTTGTTGAAAGTAACCATCGCCATTGGGATAAACCATCCACATGACAGGAGGACTTGGTCTGCAACGATGTTTAGATATGATGTGCCAATCAGACGTTGATCAACACGAATTAAAGGGCCCAAAGCATGTCAGGAAAACATTTCCCAAACCATAACGTTGCCTCCACCAGCTTGAAAGGTTGTAGCAATGCATTTGGATTCCATGCTTTCGTTCTCATTCGGCCATCGGCATGATGAAACTGAAATCGGGATTCATCGGACCACAAAATTTGTTTCCAATTATCGGTTGTCCAATCTTTTGCTCTTGTGCGAACTGGAGACATTTTCTCTTGTTAACTGTAGACAGCAAAGGTGTTCGAGCAGGCCTTCGGCTGCCATATCCCATCCGATGCAGTGTACGACGAAGAGTACGTGCAGAGATCATTTGAGGGGATCCTTGATTAAGATGGTCTGTAATTTGCTGCACTGTTGCCCTTCTGTTGTCTGTTACCAGTCTGGACACTCTCCGTTCCGAACCAGCTATCACTAGTCGGTGACGACCACACGTTGCACGTAGAGACCCAGTTTTTTGGCTGACAGTCCAGTCTTTAAAAACTTTAATAACAGCTGCATTGGAACATTTCACGAATGCGGCGGTTTCGGTGATACTAGCTCCATGGCTCCGAGCTCCTACAATCATCCCACGTTGAAAATCCATCAAATTGCATTTTTTACCCATCTCGTCACCCAAAAATCACTTTTACTACTGTCGCAAGATTGTTTGATCAAATGAGAGGATTTTAGGAAGGGAGTGTCTGACCCCAGGTCTTAAACAGCCCTTAGAAATGGGAAGCTAGGAGATTTGGGCTAGACTGCCCGATAGGAAAGTGACATGGAAGCGAAGTAGAAAGGGAGAGGAAGACGCCCTTATCTATTACCGGGGAACCAGTACCAGGGGCCGGACGGCTAAACATGCCCATCCGACGCACGGCGGATATTTAGCGGTCGAGCGTTCGTACCTGACTGGGAGCGAACCTGAGGTCCTTTCGACGGTAGTCACGAACGTCAGGCAACCCGCGGCCTAACTGTCGCAAGCACTAAGCTTTGCCCTTTTTATATTGGCCTCGCCTTCTGGCGGCAACAGCGTGCAGCCATAGCTCATTTGCTCAAAATTATCAGATGGTCATAATAAAGTGGCCACTGAGTGTATAACAGCATAAAATTTATGGTGAAAGTCATTTGAATACGTGGCGTCAGTTGAGTAAATAAATCCGTCGCTCTTTCCTCGTTAAGCAACTGAAAAATTGTTATTCGGCCGCTGTCGTGGAATCGAATCCCGAATCTCTCGATATCTAGCCGAGCTAGTTAATCTTACACCACAGCGACCAACAATTCACGGTGCTAGTGTGTTTTCTTTTTCAGTCAGCATCTGACATCATAAATCCGTCGAAAGATGGGCTCAGCTACTGAGACGTCTCCATCTGGCGGGCATTAACGACACTGGCTATATATAAGGTGACCAGATATTGGACCCCGCACGGGGATAACTGGTTTTCCAGTTATTTGGGGAGCGGCGCCCCCACGGCCCGAGCTGACCTTGTGACTGGTCAACATCTGATGTCATGCCACCGCTTGTTTTTTATTTCGGTGCTGTTGGAGTTTGCAGGGACGGCTGTTCATCCAGCTGTTGGGGAGTCGCGGCCCCACGATCCCGAGCTGGTCTTGTGTCTCGCTTTTTTGTTTTTATTTATTTTCTCCACTGGCTAGTTGCCCGTGTTGTATACTCTACCTAATCGCTACCACGTTATGTACTAACACCCCGGTCTTGTAGTTTTGTTACCCTCCACCACTAACTGTTTTATATTAACCGCTCAGTTCGTAGGTTGCTGAGATTCCGTTTAGGTTCCCTTCCAGGATTTATCTTCTTTGGATTTCTTTTTTCCTTTTAGCTGGTTTGGGTGCTAGACCTACCTGCATGTTTGCCGCGTGCGGAGACCCGTGAGGCGGAAATTAGATGTCTGGCGGCTGAGGTCGCAGGAGACCGAATAAGTGCCTCCTGTGTACCAACACTCCTCTTCGACCCCGGCTTCGCTGTAAACGGGAGGCTAGAGACTAACCCACCTCTAGTCAGAAGTCTTGTGCCAAGTTGTGTACAGGGCTTTAGCGGCTTTTTTGTCGTATGGCACGGCAGGGTAAGCCCGGGGGCTGTGGGATCATGCCAAAGGCGTTGGCATGACGGTACCCGGAGGCCGAAGTGTCCGCCGAGTGCGTGTGATCACAGCCAACGGACTATATCTGCAACGTATAAGCTCCAGAACTGTGTCCAGCGTCATTTTCTTGGCTTGCAGACCTCCAGTTCTCCCTTGTAGGGCTCGGTGGTGGGTGTAGTAGTCTGCAGACGAATCCTCCTCCTTTTTTTCATGGGTAAAAACAAAAACAAAAACTCCAAATTCAAGTCACCTGAGAAAATGATAGTTGACAATGACTCACCTTCGTCTTCTCAACCTACCTAGTCCCATAACCTTAAACGGTCTTTAAATCATGACCTGGACCAAGAACGTTGAACCTCTTCTTCGGCAGCTGTACCAGTCCCTCCGAAGCGTCGTCTCCCCTCGATTGCTGTGAATACGCATGCTACTCACTTAGTTGTAGAATCCATCGATCCGAATGAGAGACTGTCCACCAGATCTCCCTTTTTCATTTCTAAAGCTTTGGACGCTGCGGTTGGCCCCTTGAAGTCTGTGAGGAAGCTTCGCTCTGGGGACCTGCTTGTCCAAACTTGCAGTGTTTCTCAGAGTAACACTTTTCTGCACCTCACTAGTCTTCAAGGCATTCCTGTAAAAGTGACACCTCACATGTTTCTTAACACCTCTCGGGGTGTTATTTCGGAGTTTGATCTCTTGCCATGCAGTGAAGACGAATTGGTGACTGAACTTGCTGATCAAGGTGTTATTGCTGCACGTCGTATGATGTTCCGGCGCGATGGTTCCTTGATTAAGTCTAAAAATGTAATCTTGACTTTTAACTCCCGAAAGTTCCGACCGAAATCAAGGCTGGCTACTTGGTCTGTGGAGTTCGCCCGTACATTCCCAGTCCTCTGCGCTGTTTCAGGTGCGAGAGGTACGGGCATTCCCAACGTTTCTGTAAGAGTTCCGCTCGTTGCGCAAATTGTGGCTCCAGTGCACATGACGGGGATGGTTGCACTTCTGCGGCCTGCTGTGTTAACTGTGGTGAGGCCCATGCAGCTTACTCCCGCAACTGTATGAAATGGAAGGACGAGATGGCGATCCAGCGCCTCAAGACCCTGGAAGGCCTCTCGTACCCTGCTGCCAAGGCCAAGTTGGGTATTCCCAACAACCGACAGCGTACTTTTGCCGCAGTAGTTCAGTCTCTGCCACAACCCGTGCAGCCCTTTGTTCCGCGCCCTGTAGCTCTCGCCGCACTTGCCAAGCGATCTACAGCTGAACAAGCGACACAGGTGGATTTCCCCGAGCTCCAGGTTTTTCGAATAGCTGAGTCTGCGCCTTCTCTTTTGAAGACGATCGACTCTTCCAGTTCCCAGCAGAAAGTCTGCACGTGCGGAAGACCCGGCCCTCAATCCGCATAGGTGTGCAGTGTCCATCCAACTGTCGCGGTCCACCTGACCAACATTGCAACTGTCTCGGACTCAGCGAGGTCCCCACCCTCCACCAACATTATAGAGGAACATCGGGGGGAGGAGAGTGACAGTTCGTCCCCAGCCTCAACCAACATTGCAGAGGAACATGAGGGGGAGGATAGTGACAGTTCGTCCCCACCCTCGGCCAGCATTACATTGGAGTGTGTGGGGGAGGAGAGTGACAGTTCGGCCCCCTCCTGGTGACTCATCCTATGTGTAGTTGTGTTCGATTTCGTAATGTGTTTTATCATTCTCATTCCTCAGTTTTACTTAATCGGCTTGTTTCTCACCATTGTACCATGTTTTTCATACTGTTTGTTTCATTGTCTTTTTTGGCCCTTCCTTCGTACTCTTGGTTCGGTTTTACTTGGTCAGCCAGATTTTGCGATTTATGCCCCGTTTTTTTTTAATTTTGTCTGTTTGTCTTGTGTCTGGCGCTCTTTGGCCAACCATGGCTCTTGCGCCAATAAAATCTAATAACCAACCAACCAACCAGATATTGGAACACTGATTTGAAGGGCCGCGAGTTACCTAGTGGTCACCGTTCGCGACTGCCCTGGTGACAACCTCAGGTTCAATCCTGGGCAGGTACGAACGCTCAATCCACTAAATATCCGCCGTAAGTCGGATGGGCACATTAAGCCGCCGTACCCTGGGTACTGGCTCCCCGGTAATAAATAAGGGCGTCTTCCTCCCCCTCTCTACCTCGCTTCCGTGTCACTTTCGTATCTGGTACTTTAGCCCAAATCTCCTAGCTTCCTATTTCTAAGGGTTGTTTAAGACCTGGGGTCAGACACTCCCTAAAATCCTCTACATATAATCTGATCTGATCTGGAACACTGATTTGAGGACAAAAGGGCGTGGCGTCCCCAAATCGGCAGTTCATTTGGGGACACATGCGTATTCAATATAAATATGCAAATCTTTTTGTCACAAAACGGCATTGCTTCAATAAGTGTGATTTGCATATGAAAATTTGTGTCTTAAAAGGATATATCTTGTAGAATGTTGGTAATTTTTATTGACAAACTAGAACTATGATGAGAACATATTAGCAAAAGTAAAATGCTTTACCTTAGGTATATTTGCCGAATTAAAATCAAGCTGCACACCAAAATTTTTTCATTTTTCCAAAGTTCTTCGAGGAACTCAAAACAAATGCAGTCGAAATTTGACTGTGCCAGTAGTGCAGTGTCTTAGTGCTGGTCACTGACGATGATTCGTACAAATTGGCACGGGTTCGAGTCCCGAATGAGGCATGGGTGGTGTGTTTGTCTTACAACACTTGCTCTCTCCCTTCCCTAGAATGAATGTTTCTAAATTAGAGACCGGTGACTGCTTATAGTCCTCAGAGTTGCTCGCGGTGCAGTGGCGGCTTTTCAGGTGAAGTAGGTGAAGTGCCTCTTCCCCTATTTTACTCAAAATAAAATTTTATTCAGTATTTTTTTATAATATATTCTTTTTTGCCTTTATTCAGTTCCAAAATACTCAAAATTTTGAATAGATATTAATTCACATGGCGCGCTCAATACGGAAAACAAATCCTTATACGCAAAACAGTGCAAGTGAAGAGCCGAAATGAGAATGCTTGGAAGTCTGCAGTTTTCGGCCAAGTTGTCATGGTAACCGTGACGTCACCCTCCCCAATCTGCTCGCTCAAGTATGGCTTGTAATAACTCACACAACAGTATAGTGCCCGACCTCTTTTCCATCTTTTGCCCGACCACTTTATATCTTGTCTGGCTACGCGCCTGTTCAAACTTCTAGAAACTCAAACACACCAGAACAATTGATGATTTCGTAAAAAAAATGTTAAATCCGTAAAGAATGTGAAATGAAACTAGGTTTAACAGCAGTCAATCTCGATGAAAATCCAGCAAAAACAGTATTGCTGGGCCAGCAGTGGGCCATTGCTGGCAGCCAGCACTACCAGCAATGGCCCAGCACTATGTTGCCGCTGCCGAACCGTCAATAAAATGTCCGGGCGGCCAACAGAAGGGCCATCAGTTCAGGCCAACAGCTGGCCAACAGATGGCACCCCATCAGTTGTCATATGCCACAACAGGGCCATCAGTGGTCCATCACAGGCAGTAGCTGCCACAAGTGGCCCTTCAGTGGCCCTGCAAGTACTTGCCAGAAATGATGGCTAGCCTAATGTGGTCCGCTAGTTGGCCGTTAGTGGCAGCCAGCAACCACGTGACGTAACTGGTGGCTTGCCGAATCTTGTCCGCCAATTTCCCAGTAGTAGCAATAATAATAATAAAAAAAAAAAGCAATGATACCCGCAGTTTCCTAAATCTGCAATTTTTTTCTACTCTTACGAATTAACGCACTGCGCTGGGGAAATTTTCTCGACTGACCGGAATAACGCCGTTTGCATCTGACTAGATTCGATCCTGGACCGTTTACGTGGAAGCCGCGCTCGCTACCGACCGGACTAATTCACTACGCTCGGTTATGTGCTGGAAGCTATCTGTTTGGTATGCAATTTGTAATCACATGCTTCCCTCTTTCATTTTATAATATTGCGAGGTATTTTTCATAAAAGTCAGTTTCATATAATTGATAAATTAATTTTTTCAACGTAACGATAGTTTTTTTTTTTTTTACCTTAAGGGAACTTCACTCATTTTCAAGGCGTGTACATACTTAGAGTCGCTTTCCAAAGTTTTGTACTGTCCTTGCAGTCTTGAAATGAGATTGTTGAATAAATATATATTTACCCGGGTTCATGTCACATTCTGTTACATTTTTAACGTTGTGTCTTTCCTTTCCGTTGTCCGAAGCTACATTTCTTTTAAAGAGTAAAAGATATTTTATTTTACTTCTCGTTATTTTTAGAAGCGAATTCCTCCCAGTCTTGTGTATTCAACCCATGGATATGCCGCCCCAGTGGCGCAGTGGTCTAAGCGATGGCCTCTGATCATTGGTTCGAACGGGGTCCGGGTTCGAATCCCGGTAAGGCATGGATGTTGTGTTTGTCTTACGCCACTGGCTCTCATCCTTCCTTGGAAACAGTGGCCCTAAATTGGGGATGAAGATAGTTTATTGCTCAATGAGCTGCTATGGATGCAAAAACCATGTAATTTTTTTATTTACTTTTTTAGCAATTTGCGCAGCATAGCTGTGGAATGAGTGTATTCATTAGCACATTATTTTTAAAACACATACACACAAGAGAAGACATTACTGAAAGACACAGTGGGAGTGATGCATTATTGAATTGAATGAAGCTGCTACAAATGTGCTGAAGAATCTGAATAGCTTTAGTGTGGGTCAAAAAATTGTTTTGGTGCACAGCTACTTGTCTCTGTTTCTGCTCTACCTACAAACAACATTAAATATGATAAGATATTGCACATCAGAACTAATTATATGTTGTATGTGATAGTTGTTTTGATACATTTTTCCACAGCTTACAATATTATTAGCCTATAACTTGTGCCATTTTTCACTTCAGTGTAAATTTGTTGTACCTCATACTTTGGTATTCTCCTAATGTATCAATGAATGTAACCCCCCCCTTTTTATGTCGTCCCATTAGATTCGAAAACTAAGCCTTTCAAGAGTACAAACACATACACTTACTGTGGAGCACATTGCATGTGATGGACAGTGTTTTGCAGCAACTAATAGTGTTCGCCACCTGCAGACTATTGACTACTTGAGAGAAATGTTTTGTGGTGGATTTATGTAAAAAAGTCCATTACAAACATTTATTTTTAATGGCCTGAACTGCAACAGCTAGCAAATTAAATGTTCAAGCTACAAATATAATACTGTGTGGGTAAGCTTTTTATTTTCTGGCAAAAGTTTTTAGTGACTGCAGGAAGTCTTTTTTACATTTGTATGTGTATCAATTTATCAGAATATTTCTTCACGCTCTAGTTAGCTTATTTATTTTCTTTTGTGTTGTTTAAGTACAGATACAACTGAACACCCATTAGGATGTGATAGCTCTGATATATTTTCCTCCAGCTTTCAATGTAATTAGCATGAAATGCAGCTAACTTCCAGGATCTTCACAGAAATCAGAAAAAACTTTAATTCACCTAAGGTGAAAATACACTGAGGGGCCACTTTATTATGACCACCCCCTCAGTAGTTCTTTGGGCCACCTTTTGCCTTTAATACAGGGTCGATTCTCCGTGGCATGGACTCCGCGAGATGTTGATAGGTGGTTTGTGGAATCTGAGACCATGCTTCATGAATAGCACTTTCCAGGAGTGTGAGATTGCAGGGTTGTGGATCCAGCTAGCTGTCTGATTGCTCGTTCAACTTCATCCCACAAATTCTCAATGGGGGTGAGATCTGGAGATTGTGGGGGCCACCTAAGCAAAGTAAACTCGCTGGCATGTTCCTGAAACCAATCCTGTACAATACGAGCACTATGGCAGGAGGCATTATCTTGTTGAAAGTAGCCATCGCCATTGGGATAAACCATCCACATGACAGGAGGACTTGGTCTGCAACGATGTTTAGATATGATGTGCCAATCAGACGTTGATCAACACGAATTAAAGGGCCCAAAGCATGTCAGGAAAACATTTCCCAAACCATAACGTTGCCTCCACCAGCTTGAAAGGTTGTAGCAATGCATTTGGATTCCATGCTTTCGTTCTCATTCGGCCATCGGCATGATGAAACTGAAATCGGGATTCATCGGACCACAAAATTTGTTTCCAATTATCGGTTGTCCAATCTTTTGCTCTTGTGCGAACTGGAGACATTTTCTCTTGTTAACTGTAGACAGCAAAGGTGTTCGAGCAGGCCTTCGGCTGCCATATCCCATCCGATGCAGTGTACGACGAAGAGTACGTGCAGAGATCATTTGAGGGGATCCTTGATTAAGATGGTCTGTAATTTGCTGCACTGTTGCCCTTCTGTTGTCTGTTACCAGTCTGGACACTCTCCGTTCCGAACCAGCTATCACTAGTCGGTGACGACCACACGTTGCACGTAGAGACCCAGTTTTTTGGCTGACAGTCCAGTCTTTAAAAACTTTAATAACAGCTGCATTGGAACATTTCACGAATGCGGCGGTTTCGGTGATACTAGCTCCATGGCTCCGAGCTCCTACAATCATCCCACGTTGAAAATCCATCAAATTGCATTTTTTACCCATCTCGTCACCCAAAAATCACTTTTACTACTGTCGCAAGATTGTTTGATCAAATGAGAGGATTTTAGGAAGGGAGTGTCTGACCCCAGGTCTTAAACAGCCCTTAGAAATGGGAAGCTAGGAGATTTGGGCTAGACTGCCCGATAGGAAAGTGACATGGAAGCGAAGTAGAAAGGGAGAGGAAGACGCCCTTATTTATTACCGGGGAACCAGTACCAGGGGCCGGACGGCTAAACATGCCCATCCGACGCACGGCGGATATTTAGCGGTCGAGCGTTCGTACCTGACTGGGAGCGAACCTGAGGTCCTTTCGACGGTAGTCACGAACGTCAGGCAACCCGCGGCCTAACTGTCGCAAGCACTAAGCTTTGCCCTTTTTATATTGGCCTCGCCTTCTGGCGGCAACAGCGTGCAGCCATAGCTCATTTGCTCAAAATTATCAGATGGTCATAATAAAGTGGCCACTGAGTGTATAACAGCATAAAATTTATGGTGAAAGTCATTTGAATACGTGGCGTCAGTTGAGTAAATAAATCCGTCGCTCTTTCCTCGTTAAGCAACTGAAAAATTGTTATTCGGCCGCTGTCGTGGAATCGAATCCCGAATCTCTCGATATCTAGCCGAGCTAGTTAATCTTACACCACAGCGACCAACAATTCACGGTGCTAGTGTGTTTTCTTTTTCAGTCAGCATCTGACATCATAAATCCGTCGAAAGATGGGCTCAGCTACTGAGACGTCTCCATCTGGCGGGCATTAACGACACTGGCTATATATAAGGTGACCAGATATTGGACCCCGCACGGGGATAACTGGTTTTCCAGTTATTTGGGGAGCGGCGCCCCCACGGCCCGAGCTGACCTTGTGACTGGTCAACATCTGATGTCATGCCACCGCTTGTTTTTTATTTCGGTGCTGTTGGAGTTTGCAGGGACGGCTGTTCATCCAGCTGTTGGGGAGTCGCGGCCCCACGATCCCGAGCTGGTCTTGTGTCTCGCTTTTTTGTTTTTATTTATTTTCTCCACTGGCTAGTTGCCCGTGTTGTATACTCTACCTAATCGCTACCACGTTATGTACTAACACCCCGGTCTTGTAGTTTTGTTACCCTCCACCACTAACTGTTTTATATTAACCGCTCAGTTCGTAGGTTGCTGAGATTCCGTTTAGGTTCCCTTCCAGGATTTATCTTCTTTGGATTTCTTTTTTCCTTTTAGCTGGTTTGGGTGCTAGACCTACCTGCATGTTTGCCGCGTGCGGAGACCCGTGAGGCGGAAATTAGATGTCTGGCGGCTGAGGTCGCAGGAGACCGAATAAGTGCCTCCTGTGTACCAACACTCCTCTTCGACCCCGGCTTCGCTGTAAACGGGAGGCTAGAGACTAACCCACCTCTAGTCAGAAGTCTTGTGCCAAGTTGTGTACAGGGCTTTAGCGGCTTTTTTGTCGTATGGCACGGCAGGGTAAGCCCGGGGGCTGTGGGATCATGCCAAAGGCGTTGGCATGACGGTACCCGGAGGCCGAAGTGTCCGCCGAGTGCGTGTGATCACAGCCAACGGACTATATCTGCAACGTATAAGCTCCAGAACTGTGTCCAGCGTCATTTTCTTGGCTTGCAGACCTCCAGTTCTCCCTTGTAGGGCTCGGTGGTGGGTGTAGTAGTCTGCAGACGAATCCTCCTCCTTTTTTTCATGGGTAAAAACAAAAACAAAAACTCCAAATTCAAGTCACCTGAGAAAATGATAGTTGACAATGACTCACCTTCGTCTTCTCAACCTACCTAGTCCCATAACCTTAAACGGTCTTTAAATCATGACCTGGACCAAGAACGTTGAACCTCTTCTTCGGCAGCTGTACCAGTCCCTCCGAAGCGTCGTCTCCCCTCGATTGCTGTGAATACGCATGCTACTCACTTAGTTGTAGAATCCATCGATCCGAATGAGAGACTGTCCACCAGATCTCCCTTTTTCATTTCTAAAGCTTTGGACGCTGCGGTTGGCCCCTTGAAGTCTGTGAGGAAGCTTCGCTCTGGGGACCTGCTTGTCCAAACTTGCAGTGTTTCTCAGAGTAACACTTTTCTGCACCTCACTAGTCTTCAAGGCATTCCTGTAAAAGTGACACCTCACATGTTTCTTAACACCTCTCGGGGTGTTATTTCGGAGTTTGATCTCTTGCCATGCAGTGAAGACGAATTGGTGACTGAACTTGCTGATCAAGGTGTTATTGCTGCACGTCGTATGATGTTCCGGCGCGATGGTTCCTTGATTAAGTCTAAAAATGTAATCTTGACTTTTAACTCCCGAAAGTTCCGACCGAAATCAAGGCTGGCTACTTGGTCTGTGGAGTTCGCCCGTACATTCCCAGTCCTCTGCGCTGTTTCAGGTGCGAGAGGTACGGGCATTCCCAACGTTTCTGTAAGAGTTCCGCTCGTTGCGCAAATTGTGGCTCCAGTGCACATGACGGGGATGGTTGCACTTCTGCGGCCTGCTGTGTTAACTGTGGTGAGGCCCATGCAGCTTACTCCCGCAACTGTATGAAATGGAAGGACGAGATGGCGATCCAGCGCCTCAAGACCCTGGAAGGCCTCTCGTACCCTGCTGCCAAGGCCAAGTTGGGTATTCCCAACAACCGACAGCGTACTTTTGCCGCAGTAGTTCAGTCTCTGCCACAACCCGTGCAGCCCTTTGTTCCGCGCCCTGTAGCTCTCGCCGCACTTGCCAAGCGATCTACAGCTGAACAAGCGACACAGGTGGATTTCCCCGAGCTCCAGGTTTTTCGAATAGCTGAGTCTGCGCCTTCTCTTTTGAAGACGATCGACTCTTCCAGTTCCCAGCAGAAAGTCTGCACGTGCGGAAGACCCGGCCCTCAATCCGCATAGGTGTGCAGTGTCCATCCAACTGTCGCGGTCCACCTGACCAACATTGCAACTGTCTCGGACTCAGCGAGGTCCCCACCCTCCACCAACATTATAGAGGAACATCGGGGGGAGGAGAGTGACAGTTCGTCCCCAGCCTCAACCAACATTGCAGAGGAACATGAGGGGGAGGATAGTGACAGTTCGTCCCCACCCTCGGCCAGCATTACATTGGAGTGTGTGGGGGAGGAGAGTGACAGTTCGGCCCCCTCCTGGTGACTCATCCTATGTGTAGTTGTGTTCGATTTCGTAATGTGTTTTATCATTCTCATTCCTCAGTTTTACTTAATCGGCTTGTTTCTCACCATTGTACCATGTTTTTCATACTGTTTGTTTCATTGTCTTTTTTGGCCCTTCCTTCGTACTCTTGGTTCGGTTTTACTTGGTCAGCCAGATTTTGCGATTTATGTCCCGTTTTTTTTTAATTTTGTCTGTTTGTCTTGTGTCTGGCGCTCTTTGGCCAACCATGGCTCTTGCGCCAATAAAATCTAATAACCAACCAACCAACCAGATATTGGAACACTGATTTGAAGGGCCGCGAGTTACCTAGTGGTCACCGTTCGCGACTGCCCTGGTGACAACCTCAGGTTCAATCCTGGGCAGGTACGAACGCTCAATCCACTAAATATCCGCCGTAAGTCGGATGGGCACATTAAGCCGCCGTACCCTGGGTACTGGCTCCCCGGTAATAAATAAGGGCGTCTTCCTCCCCCTCTCTACCTCGCTTCCGTGTCACTTTCGTATCTGGTACTTTAGCCCAAATCTCCTAGCTTCCTATTTCTAAGGGTTGTTTAAGACCTGGGGTCAGACACTCCCTAAAATCCTCTACATATAATCTGATCTGATCTGGAACACTGATTTGAGGACAAAAGGGCGTGGCGTCCCCAAATCGGCAGTTCATTTGGGGACACATACGTATTCAATATAAATATGCAAATCTTTTTGTCACAAAACGGCATTGCTTCAATAAGTGTGATTTGCATATGAAAATTTGTGTCTTAAAAGGATATATCTTGTAGAATGTTGGTAATTTTTATTGACAAACTAGAACTATGATGAGAACATATTAGCAAAAGTAAAATGCTTTACCTTAGGTATATTTGCCGAATTAAAATCAAGCTGCACACCAAAATTTTTTCATTTTTCCAAAGTTCTTCGAGGAACTCAAAACAAATGCAGTCGAAATTTGACTGTGCCAGTAGTGCAGTGTCTTAGTGCTGGTCACTGACGATGATTCGTACAAATTGGCACGGGTTCGAGTCCCGAATGAGGCATGGGTGGTGTGTTTGTCTTACAACACTTGCTCTCTCCCTTCCCTAGAATGAATGTTTCTAAATTAGAGACCGGTGACTGCTTATAGTCCTCAGAGTTGCTCGCGGTGCAGTGGCGGCTTTTCAGGTGAAGTAGGTGAAGTGCCTCTTCCCCTATTTTACTCAAAATAAAATTTTATTCAGTATTTTTTTATAATATATTCTTTTTTGCCTTTATTCAGTTCCAAAATACTCAAAATTTTGAATAGATATTAATTCACATGGCGCGCTCAATACGGAAAACAAATCCTTATACGCAAAACAGTGCAAGTGAAGAGCCGAAATGAGAATGCTTGGAAGTCTGCAGTTTTCGGCCAAGTTGTCATGGTAACCGTGACGTCACCCTCCCCAATCTGCTCGCTCAAGTATGGCTTGTAATAACTCACACAACAGTATAGTGCCCGACCTCTTTTCCATCTTTTGCCCGACCACTTTATATCTTGTCTGGCTACGCGCCTGTTCAAACTTCTAGAAACTCAAACACACCAGAACAATTGATGATTTCGTAAAAAAATGTTAAATCCGTAAAGAATGTGAAATGAAACTAGGTTTAACAGCAGTCAATCTCGATGAAAATCCAGCAAAAACAGTATTGCTGGGCCAGCAGTGGGCCATTGCTGGCAGCCAGCACTACCAGCAATGGCCCAGCACTATGTTGCCGCTGCCGAACCGTCAATAAAATGTCCGGGCGGCCAACAGAAGGGCCATCAGTTCAGGCCAACAGCTGGCCAACAGATGGCACCCCATCAGTTGTCATATGCCACAACAGGGCCATCAGTGGTCCATCACAGGCAGTAGCTGCCACAAGTGGCCCTTCAGTGGCCCTGCAAGTACTTGCCAGAAATGATGGCTAGCCTAATGTGGTCCGCTAGTTGGCCGTTAGTGGCAGCCAGCAACCACGTGACGTAACTGGTGGCTTGCCGAATCTTGTCCGCCAATTTCCCAGTAGTAGCAATAATAATAATAAAAAAAAAGCAATGATACCCGCAGTTTCCTAAATCTGCAATTTTTTTCTACTCTTACGAATTAACGCACTGCGCTGGGGAAATTTTCTCGACTGACCGGAATAACGCCGTTTGCATCTGACTAGATTCGATCCTGGACCGTTTACGTGGAAGCCGCGCTCGCTACCGACCGGACTAATTCACTACGCTCGGTTATGTGCTGGAAGCTATCTGTTTGGTATGCAATTTGTAATCACATGCTTCCCTCTTTCATTTTATAATATTGCGAGGTATTTTTCATAAAAGTCAGTTTCATATAATTGATAAATTAATTTTTTCAACGTAACGATAGTTTTTTTTTTACCTTAAGGGAACTTCACTCATTTTCAAGGCGTGTACATACTTAGAGTCGCTTTCCAAAGTTTTGTACTGTCCTTGCAGTCTTGAAATGAGATTGTTGAATAAATATATATTTACCCGGGTTCATGTCACATTCTGTTACATTTTTAACGTTGTGTCTTTCCTTTCCGTTGTCCGAAGCTACATTTGTTTTAAAGAGTAAAAGATATTTTATTTTACTTCTCGTTATTTTTAGAAGCGAATTCCTCCCAGTCTTGTGTATTCAACCCATGGATATGCCGCCCCAGTGGCGCAGTGGTCTAAGCGATGGCCTCTGATCATTGGTTCGAACGGGGTCCGGGTTCGAATCCCGGTAAGGCATGGATGTTGTGTTTGTCTTACGCCACTGGTTCTTTCCCTTCCCTGGAACCAGTGACCCTAAATTAGGGACGGGCGACTGCTTATAGCCCATTGAGTTACTCATGGTGGTCGTTAAACCTCCAATCAATCAAATAAAAAAACCCATGGATGAGTACACCACATAGCGTTGCTTTTTTTTTCTTTCAAATAATTAATAAATTTTGTACGCGTATAATTCTTTTTTTCCCCAACAGACGCTATTTTAATGGTTTTCCAGGATATGTGTTTCAAGCAGTTTCAAATTTTTTCTTGTTATTCATCCACTCCATTCCATGAATTGTTATTCATGGGAATGGAATGGGTGTATTTCATGGCTGTAATCTAGTATTTCACGGCTTAATCTGATATCTTCGTCGACGTAAAATTTCATTAGGAAATTAATTCGACTCTCCACATATGGATTTTTTTCTTAACATCCACTAAAATAACACGATGGCGATAGCGTCGTCTTCAACTAACTGGTACCATGAGAGGCACAGCAAGCGTTGCTTCTGCGCATGCGCAGTCCCGATGCTTCCACCTGCTGTTGGGGGTTGCATTGGGTGCCAGCAACGGGCCACTAGTGGCACTTGCTTGGAGGCCCACAATTCACGGCGATGATGCAGGGCCATCAATGGCTCGCCAACTGATAGAGCTGCCACCAACGGACCACTACCGGGCCGTGAGCGGCAGATTTCAGCCAGCAGTGACCCATCACTGCCAGTTGGTGGCCAGCAGTTTCCCAGCACTTGTGTTTTTGCTGGGATAAGAAGTGTGAGAACACTAATGCTTTCCTCCGTATAATTCAATTTTTCCCAATGCAAAGAATCATGATAAGGCTTTGGCAAAAAATGGCACAGCAAAATTGTCACGGATTAGTTGACAGTGTCAGTGTATTACAAAAAGAGCTTCAGAGATGACAGATAATAAAGAATGAAATTAAATATGACTCGGATGACCCAAGATTCTGATTCTTAGTATTGCATGGCTATAGCGTCTAAAAGTCTATCTTAAAGTTAAAGCCATGCTATAGACGCTATAGCATGGCTTTAACTTTAAGATAGAAGAAAAATATGGAAAAGAAATCAAAGACAACGAATAAGAGTGAGCACAAAGACTCAGCCTGGTCGTGAAATGATAAAGATGGATGAAAAGAGCCAAATGTTGGTTTCTTCTGCCCTTTTCAAGTGACTCACATTTCAAGAAACATTTGTCGCGGAAAACCTTTTCTGTTGAGAAATTGTTCTTCTCCGCAAATTAAATTCGATGGTTGGCCATTCAGTTAACTAAATCTTGTGTTTTAATTTCTCCGTAACGTGTCAAATTTAACTTCTCTTACAAATGTGTTTGTGCCTTTGTAGAATGTAAAGCGATTTTTCTCTTATTTGACGCATAACACCTCAGACGTTTGAGAGACAACTTCTTATTTTTGTATTAAGGCTATTGTCAGGCCACCCTGGTGGCGCAGTCGCTTATGACCATTCTTCCGACATGGGGCCGGGTTCGAATCCCAGTTAGTCGTAGATGTTGTGTTTGTCTTACGGCACTGGCTCTCTACCTTTCCTGAACCAGTGACCCTAAATTAGGGAAATCACACTGCGTATACCCCATCGACACGAGTAGCTCACGGTGGTTGTTAAACCACCAAAGCCCCCCCCCTCCTTAAAAAGAGATGTTAATAAAGAAATTTTTCTCAAACACATACGTGGAAAATCAGCAAAACTTTCTTTCTTTTTTCTTAGGCAGAATACAAAATATTGATTTTTTTGTGGCTGTTTCTCCAGAAAACATGAAAATTTGAGTCCCAGCGTGAGAATCGTACTCGTATGTCCGATTTTTGTTCAACCATGCTACCGCGGTAATCGACAGTTCTTCAGATGACATCCGATTTGTTGAAAGAAATTTTAAGCTTGGGTTGCTTATTGGAGAATCACGTACTATTCTGGGTTGTGGGACAGCAAGTTTCTGAGAAGCAGCTGAAGCTTAGAATTTTTTTAATAACTCTGACAGCATCGGAAGAACTGATGCTTCCGGTTGTAAAATGTTTCTGAATTAAAATACGAGACCTCGCCAGGAAGAAAGAAACACTGGGCCGAGTGCTAGGAAGCGGTAGCCTCTAATAATTCGTCTGAGATGGGACTGGTTCAGATCTCGGGGGAGGCATGGATGGTGCGTTTGTTTTACGACAGTGATTTTTTTTTTTTTTTATTGGGGGTTTAACGACCACTGTGAGCAACTCAATGGGCTAAAAGCAGTCGCCCGTCCCTAATTTAGGGCCACTGGTTCCAGGGAAGGGACGGAGCTAGTGCCGTAAGACAAACACAACATCCATGCCTCACCGGGATTTGAACCCGGACCCCTTTCGGACGAATGATCAGAGGCCATTGCTTAGACCACTGCGCCACTGGGGCGGCTTTACGATAGTGGCTCTGTCCTTTCTCTAAAACCAAGTGGCTCTAAAATTAGTGTCTGGCAAGTGCTCATAGCCCATTGAGTTTCTTACGGTGATCGTTATGCGCCAAATAATAATAAAAAGAAACTAATAATTTGTGAGGAATTTCTTCATTAAAATCTCAGATGACATCTAATGAATTTATTATTACTCGTCTGAAAATCCTTTCCTGGACCTACATGAAAAGAGGTAAAATGGAGCCTTTCTGAGTTAAAAAGATGAAGAAAACCATGTATATATATATATATATATATATATCACCCCTTTGATATGTATTTCAAGTTCCTATTTTTTTTTGTATTTTTCATCATCTCGATGGCAACACAAAGCCAATGTAGTTTTGGTTCCGTTCCCACTTTTTGCGAAGTGTAGACTGTAGAGTGATATTATTGGCTTTGGTAGAGGGGGTTGCGAAATGGTTGACGTTGTGGGAAGTTACATTAGTGTTTGACTACCCGACCTGTAATTTGGTGACGCACGTGACATTGTTTTTGTTTCCATGTAAAACTTGTGTTAGAACAAGGACACACCTTTAGATTATGGGTTATGTAATTGCTCTTCTTTTTCGTGAACCTGTTTTTTATTTTTTTAGGACCGGTATTTTTATGCTGTAACCCTGTTCTCTGATGTGTAGTATTGTCACTTCACTTTCGGAAACTGAAAACCACGGGTATTTTCCAAGTTTTTTTTTTCTCAATAAGAAAGAATAAAAATGAGAACCGAGTGTGATGAAAACGTATCAAAAATGCTGGTAAAACTGTTGCCGGATTTTAAACCTGGGCCACTGGATGTGTACAGAAGTAAAGCAAAATTTTGTTGGAAGGCGATGAAACTGCTTATGGAAGGTGAACAAATGTTAAAATTGCAGGTATGTGTCTGAGTACCCAAACCAATGGGTTTATATTTAAATTAAATGCCACACTATGCACATTGGTTTATACATCTGTAGTTAATACCTCTATGTAATAACATTTGAAGTGTTTCTAAAAAAAAAGGGGGGTCGATTGTTCGGCAACATTAGCGTTAAAATATTTGTTACGATTTTACAGAAACTTTTTTTGGTTATTCAATACACTAAATGACAATTGAAATATACTGTAGAGCTAGCATTTATTTATTATCTGCAAGAAGTGTTCAATTATCAGGCCCCAGTAAAAGCATATTATTTGGTCTTTTCTCCCTATGGTGAAAAGTCAATAGCCCTGTACTAAGGAAAAAAAAAAGTAAAATCAAAGGAACAGAGCTCATTTAAGAGGGGAACTGCCGGCCCCAGTATTATGCACCAATGCTTGAATAATTGACTGATTTCTATAGTTTTGTTTTTCTTTTTGGCAAATAGTACAGCAAAAACAATAAGAAACTGCCTTGTGAATTTTTTTTAATTTGTTTCCCGCGTTTATGAGGAGTCTCCAAAAAGTATAGTGACCCCCCCCCCCAGTCCATCCTCAAATCTGCCAAAAACATTTCCTTGTTTTTTTGTTTTTTTTTCCACGTCTGCAATTGGGGAAATTTTCATATATGAGAATTCATTTGAAACATGATATTTGGATCATATTATTTTGTCCTCTACTTTGATATAATTTAAACAAGCTGAACCCTGGGGGGCCGCACTGGTGGTGCAGTGGTCTAAACGATAGCATCTGACTGTTTATCCGAGAAAGGTCCGGGTTCGAATCCCGGCGAGTCATGGATGTGTTTGTCTTAACGGCACTGGCTCTCTCCCTTTCCTAAAGTCAATGGCCCTGAATTAGAGACGGGCAACTGCTAATAAGCCCATCAAGTTGCTCATGGTGGTTGTTAAACCTTTAATAAAAAAAATAGAAAAAAACTGGGGGGGGTAAAGCAGAACTGAACTGGTGTCCATTTTTCAGCTATGCATTTTTACGTTTTCTTGCTAACACTGATTCATCCATGAATCATGGGATACACATTTCAATATGGTGGTGACATTATTATGGCTCCCTCATCATACTTTGGAAATGTTTTCTCCTGGGTATTTTTGTTCATCCACCCATAGTGAAATCCTAGATGTGCCACTAATACTGGGGCCCCAAAATACTGTCCAGCCCCTGGACCCCCTGTATCTTTAAATTGATTCTGCAAATTAATTGATTGTATAACAATGGTTTCGCTCTGTTGTGGTTTTGTACAGAACATAAAAGCATTAAGATATTCTTGAACAGTTATAATCACACAGCAACAAATCTAGAAACCATGTAACAGTGACAGCTAAAATTTTGGCTGGCAAAATTTTTCTTAAGTTTATATACACTGAGTGGCCACTTTATTATGACCACCTGACAGTTTTAAGCAAATGAGCTATGGCTGCACACTGTTGCCGCCAGAGGGCTAGGCTAGTATAAAAAGGGAAAGCTTAGTGCTTGCGACAGTAGTAGAAGGGATTCTTGGGTGACGAGATGGGTAAAAAATGCGATTTGACAGACTTTCAACGTTGGATGATTGTAGGAGCTCGGAGCCACGGAGCGAGTATCACCGAAACCGCAGCATTCGTGAAATGTTCTAGAGCAGTTGTTGTTAAAGTGTTTAAAGACTGGACTGCCAGCCAAAAAACAGGATCTCTACGTGCAACGTGTGGTCGTCATCGACTAGTGACTGCTCGGGCGGAACGGAGAGTGTCCAGACTGGTAACAGACAACAGAAGGGCAACAGCGCAGCAAATTACAGACCATCTTAATCAAGGATCCCCTCATATGATCTCTGCACGTACTGTTCGCCGTACACTGCATCTGATGGGATATGGCAGCCGAAGGCCTGTTCGAACACCTTTGCTGTCTGCAGTTAACAAGAGAAAACGTCTCCAGTTTGCACAGGAGCACTAGGATTGGTCAGTCCATAATCGGAAACATTATGTGGTTCGACGAATCACGTTTTCAATTGCACCATACCGATGACCGAGTGAGAATTAGGTGGAAACAGCACGAAAGCATGGACCCCAAATTCATTGCTACAACCCTTCAAGCTGGTGGAGGCAACGTTATGGTTTGAGGAATGTTTTCCTGGCATGCTTTGGGTCCTTTAATTCGTGTTGATCAATGTCTGATTGGCACATCATATCTAAACATCGTTGCGGACCAAGTGCATCTTGTCATGTGGATGGTTTATCCCAATGGCGACGGCTAGTTTCAACAAGATAATGCATCTTGCCATAGTGCTCGTATTGTACAGGATTGGTTTCAGGAACATGCCAGTGAGTTTACTTTGCTTAGGTGGCCCCCCCACAATCTCCAGATCTCAACCCCATTGAGAATTTGTGGGATGATGTTGAACGAGCCATCAGACAGCTGGATCCACAACCCTACAATCTCACTTTCTTGGAAAGTGCTATTCATCAAAAATGGTCTCAGATTCCACAAACCACCTATCAACATCTCGTGGAGTCCATGCCACGAAGAATCAACACCGTATTAAAGGCAAAAGGTGGCCCAACGAAGTACTGAGGGGTGGTCATAATAAAGTGGCCACTCAGTGTATAATAATATGCATTTTAAAGATTTTTATCGTAAAACTTATCTCCAAGTATGACTACGTGAACACCAGCTATGGCATGCCCAACACAATGCCGCCGGCGACCACGTCAAGCTTGGCTCCGCTGAAACGATGGTCTGGTTCCGTCAACCATTTCACTAGTGGAAGAGTACAAGAGGAATCTGGTATATTCTTACCGGGAAAGCATTCCATTTTGTAGTGCTATGCTACAGAAAATAGCTCATCATTTCTCTCTCAGGTTTTCACATCAGAATATGACAGTTTATTAGATTTTTTCACATATGATTCTTTGGTGTGCAATGTATGAACTAACTTCTCCTTCAAGGGTTTTATTTAATTATTTATTCTTTTTGTAATCTGGTTTGAATGAACTGCGAACCAAGCCATCAATACCAGGAGCAAAACTTTAACTTTCTGATGCCAAATAACTTCTGTTGGAGGAATGCAACATCTACTTTAACATTTTCTAGAAGAAAGAAAGAAGGCATCTGCATACTTTATATTTCATATCAGGGATTCATATGTGTAAAAATGAAGCAATTGTCACCATGTGTTTTGAAAAACTGCGACAGAAATTAACTATTTTCTGTCAGGCAGCACTACAAATTGAAACACTTTCGTGGCAAGAATGTATCCACTTCCTGTTGTAGTCTTCTGCCAGTTAGTTGGCCCCCAGAGCGAGACCTTCGTTTCAGCGGAGCTAAGCTTGTGGTCACCGCGTTGTGTTAAGCCTGCTGTAGCGGTGTTCACATCGTCTTACTTGAAGGTAAGTTTTACGGTAAAAATCTTTAAAATGCATTTTAAAGATGGAATTTTTTCACCATTTGCCATCAGATTACACGCTTTTAATATGACCCTTTCCAAATGTCAGTTGATCACCTCCAATTTTTTTGAAAAAATTATGGTAGCTACTCCAAATGGAGATATAAACTACTGCAAAAGGATTTTTCATGAATTTTTTTTTTTTTTTTTGGCCGAGTTACAGCATTTTGAAAATAGGGGAAAATATTGCCATGGTAAAAATCACGTGAAACACCAAATTTTTAAATGTACACTGCTCCTGAACTATAACATGTGAGACTTGATTTTTTTTTTTTAATTTTGAAGTTATTGATTTGGTCTTTCTTTGAGTTCACAGCAATTGATCACAGGAATGTTGCCAGATGGCAAAAAAAAAATCTATATATAGTACATCAAATTTGAATTTTCCACTAATTTAGGATTTTTTTTTTTTTTTACAAAGAAAGACATCCGGTGGGTAAGTGTGGCAGCCTGTACCCCTACTTGGTTTGTCTTAGCAGTAATTTTATTTTTAGCATGTGATGCATGTAACTCATGAAATTAATTTTTAAAGTATACAAAATTAAAAAAAAAATCAACATTTTTTAATTGCAATATCTCAAAAAACCCATTTTTAAAAATTCTGAAATTTTGGCCAATTAATGCCCCAATGGTAGGTTACTAACCGGGGGAATCAGATTACTGGATTTTTTTTCTTGAAATTTTCCTGCAAATTCATAAAAATGCGTTTTTCTCCTGCCCGCACCTCACATTATTATTAAAAAAAGAAACTGAAAAATATTTCCTTTAAGTTAGCCTGAGTATATTTTCCAAATTGAATGGTCAGTCTATATTTTAAAGTCATTTTTATTATTTTTACTAATAAATAGCACGTATGTACATGTTTAATTTCTTATTTAATCCATAATCTACACACATACAATACATTATCTCGGCTGCAGTTAAGATTCAATTTCTATTTACATAAGAAAAAGGCCTCAAAAAACAAAATTACGAGCTTACCATTATAACTACAAATTATTCAAGCTGAGAAAAGCTGCTGGATTTTATTGATTTCCTTCTCATCAAAGGTATGAAGTTGTGCAGAATGTCTGACAGGAGTTGTAACATTCACCTTAAGAAGTACGTTTTTAAAGGGCACTGGACACTTGTTTCTCTTCATGCCACATTCCTCTGGCTGGTGCATGAAGGATACTGTTATGTCCTCAAGTTCTTTAGATATGTTTATAATCTGTCCCATCCACCAGTTATTGTCATAAATGCATCCTATAAATTCTACCTGAAAATCATTCACTGAAAATGGGTTCATTTTTATTGTTGGTGGTGTTGGCTTGAAAATTGCCCTACTTGATGTGGGTACTTGACTGTTCTGGCCATTGATGATTTATTTCCTTGTACAAGCCATGAATGCCGTGACTTTATCCCAACAACAGATTTTACTGTATCCCACTCTTCTACTTTGCTGGTTCGGTAGGATTGAACTCCATCAGTTGTGAAGAGTAGAAGTGTAGTCTTTGGGATGAAGGGGGAGACAGTTTCAACAAATGAAGGTGCATCTTTTACAGCTTGTGAAGCTTCTTTCTCTAAGTTGAATTTAGTTAGCAAAATGTTTGCATGGGAAACCCTCACCATAACATGCACTCTTGCCATGGCCTGTGGCTGAGAAGACCCACTTCCTTTTTACTTTTGAGTCCTCCTTCGTAAGTTCATAGAACCAATATTTGTTTTTGAAGTGGCCTGCTGCTTCATCTGAGATGTAAACAGTTGTTTTAAATTCTTCCAAAGGATAAGTTTAGCAATTTCACTTTTTATGAGCTGAATATCACACATAGTATGTGCTGTGTCATGGCTTATATCATTGCATGCTACCATGATCGACTTAGTCTCATTTTGCAAGTATGCAATACTTGTAAATAGTAAGATCTGGACATTTTGTCAGAGGCGGCATTGCTCTTCATCAGGTACAATTACAGACTAGTTCTCAGTAAAGTCAAATGCAACACCAACACTGGACTATGTTACACTATAAATTTCACTGAATTATGATTTTTACACAGGAATAAGGAAATTACTTAGTCAAATTTTCGGGTAGCACCCCTACCCTTCCTGAGGAGTTGATATTCATTAGCTAAATCCAACATTTCACATTTAATGTTATACCTCTTCTTTTGGATCGATTTGACCTTGGGTTCACCATCGATCATTGCTGACTGGTCGTGGACGGTGTGTAAGGATCTCCACGGGAGCGACCACTTCCCAATCGTCCTCTGGCACCATGCAAACGTGCCATATTCTGCCTCCCGCCCGCCTCGATGGAGGATGGATTGTGCCAGATGGGAGGTCTTCGCATCGTCCGCGGTGATATCTTCTGAAATGGTGACCCAAGAGTCAATTGACGCAGCTGTACTTAAAGTCACAACTTGTATTCTTCAGGCAGCTGATCTTTCAATTCGTAAAACATCTACGAAGCTCCCCAGAATTCCGAAACCTTGGTGGAACCCTAAATGCGCAGCGGCTAGGAGAGCTCAACACAAGGCCTGGTCTACTTTTTGGCGTTATCCAACCGAGGCTAATCTCGTTGCTTTTAAACGTGCTAAATCCTATGCTCGGTTGGTGCGTCGACGTAGCAAGAGGGAGTCTTGGATCCAGTATGTATCATCTCTTACCTCACGTGCCAATTCGAAAACTGTGTGGGAAAGGATTCGTAAGATCCGGGGTACCTACAGTTCACACCAGATTGCCATTCTCGAGAGTAACGGCTGCACATATGCTGACGTCGGGGAGATTGCAGATTGTTTGGGGGAGGCGTTTGCCTCCGTTTCGAGTGATCTGGCGTATCCGGCCTCCTTTCATAGGATTCAATCCTCCGTGGAACGCCAGAGAATCTCTTTTGCGCCGTATACCGACACTGGTTATAACTTCCCCTTCAGCATGTGTGAACTTCGGGTGGCTCTGCATCGGTCCGGGGCTACTTCTGTCGGTCCCGATGACATCCACTACGACATGCTCCGTCATCTCTCCCAGTCGTCTCTCGAGAACCTTTTAATCTTATACAACCGCATCTGGTTAGAACACAGTTTCCCGGAGTCTTGGCGAAAGGCTTTTGTTCTACCTTTTCCGAAGCCTGGCAAGGATCCTAAGTCTCCCTCTAGTTATCGCCCAATTGCTCTCACTAGCTGTCTGTGTAAAGTTCTCGAACGCATGGTTAACTCACGATTAATTCATTTTTTAGAACATCATCAATTACTTTCACCATCACAAAGCGGTTTTCGGCGTCATCGTTCACCTCACGATCATCTCCTGCACCTTGAGACATCTGTGCGCGAGGCGTTCGTGCGTAGGCAGCACCTGGTTTCTGTATTCTTTGACATCGAGAAAGCCTGTGATCGTGCGTGGCGGCACGGGATTATCCGTGACCTCCACGCATGCGGATTGCGAGGGAATCTTCCGACCTTTATTGTAAATTTTCTTCGCAATCGGGTGTTCCAGGTGCGCCTGGGTACGACGCTATCTGCAACATTCCATCAAGAACAAGGTGTTCCTCAAGGTTGCATTTTATCTGTCACATTGTTCATCCTTCGCATTAATTGTCTCCTCACAAATCTTCCTCCTGCGGTTTCGGCTACTGTGTATGTCGATGACTTGCACATCTTCTGCTCGTCATCGAGCATGCGTTTCATTGAACGGCAGTTGCAGTCTAGTATTAATCAGATTTATAAAGCGGCGAATAGCAATGGCTTCGTTCTTTCTCCCGACAAGACAGCGTGTGTTCATTTCTGCCGGAGGCGTGGCCTCCATCTTGACCCCAAGCTGTATTTGGACCGTGCAGCCATTCCAGTTTTGCCGGAGACCAAGTTCCTTGGACTGATCGTCACCCGTGCGCTTACGTTCCGTGTGCACGTTCGGCGGCTCAAGATTTCCTGTCTGCGTGCTCTTTCTATTCTAAAAATCCTTTCGAGAGTTTCGTGGGGCGCAGACAGGATCTCTTTGTTTCGCATTTACCACTCCTTAATTCGGTCGAAACTGGATTACGGCTGTATCGTGTATGGCTCGGCTCGTCCTTCCGTTCTCCGGCCTTTGGACGCTGTTCATCATCAGGCGCTGCGTCTTTGTACGGGAGCATTTTGAACATCTCCGATTCCCAGCCTTTATGCTGATGCGAACGAACCATTGCTTGAATTACGCCGTCTGCAGCTGTCTGTCCACTTTTACTTAAAACTTCAGTCTCTTCCAGACCATCCTTTGTACGGTGCAGTTTTCCATCCTCAGCATGCTCGTTTATTTGCGAACCGGCCCTCGTGTGCTCCAACCTTCGGTCTTCGTATGGCGGCCGTAGCTCGTGATGCAGGGCTCGACTTGTCGCTTGTTGCAGCGATCAGGGGCTTTGGGGATCCTCCATGGCACTCACTTGGTGTCATGGTTGATACCACCTTTACGTCTTTCGACAAATCCTCAACCCCTGCGTCAGTGTACCAGCAGCTCTTCGCTGAGCATCGTGCCCTCAAATCTGAATACACTCCCATTTTCACTGATGGCTCCAAGATGCATGGAGTCGTTGGATCCGCAGCTGTCTGTGTTGATGACGTGTCAGTAGCGCGGATCCCAGCTGGGGCCACGGTGTTTTCGGCGGAGATGCATGCTGTGTATCTTGCACTTCTTCATGTTCAGTCAAGTTCTCATCATAGTGCTATGGTCTATACGGATTCATTAAGTGTCCTGCAGTCTTTGTCATCGCTGGACTATTGTAATCATCCTTTTCTTTTGAACGTACGAGGGCTTCTTCGTTCCTTGCTCGAGGCCGGTGTCCAGATTCAATTCGTCTGGATTCCTGGGCATGTTGGAATCTCGGGTAACGAGTGTGCTGATGCGGCCGCTAGATCTGCTTCCTCTTTGGTCGTCACACCCTTGCCACTCTTTCATCGCGATTTTCGATTTCTTGTTCGTGATCATATCAAACGAACGTGGCAGGGTCTGTGGGACCAACAGGTTGAAAATAAACTGCATCGTATAAAACCTATTCTCAAAATCTGGAACTCCTCATCTCGTCGGAACCGCAGGGAGGAAGTGGTGTTTGCGCGTCTCCGCATTGGGCATTGTCGTTTCACTCACCGCTTTTTGCTGTGTGGCGACACTGCGCCGATGTGTGAGACGTGCAACTGCCGACTCACCGTCACTCATCTTTTGTGTACCTGTGTTCGTTTTCGTGATGTACGTTTTCATTTCTTTCATTCTCATTTGTTGAACGAGGACGCCGCTACACTGCAGCGGCTCCTCAATGACCACTGCAATACTGTTGTTGTTTTTTCATTTTTTAAGCAAATTGACTATTTTA
Source organism: Macrothele yani (assembly GCA_039090855.1). Taxonomy (NCBI): domain Eukaryota; kingdom Metazoa; phylum Arthropoda; class Arachnida; order Araneae; family Macrothelidae; genus Macrothele; species Macrothele yani. The sequence goes on along the minus strand of CM077000.1, from coordinate 19,136,448 downwards.
AACGTATCTAGATTTTAGCCCTATCATTATACTCATTTTTCAGTTTTACTGAATCAGCTAGATTTTAATCTTTGTATCATGTTTTTAGTACTGTTTGTTTCATTATCTTTTTTAGCCCTTTCATCGTTCTCATTCTTCAGTTTTATTTGATCAGCCATATTTTAAGCTTCATCGCACGTTTTTAATACTGTTTGTTTGTCTGTCTGTCTTGTAGTTTTTACCGTATTCATTTCCATCTTTCACTTTTACCGCTTCATCCTGTTTTTAGCCTTGTGTACTTATTTTATTGATTTTGTTCTCTTTTGATGTCTTTTGTTTGGCGCTCTTTGGCCAACCATGGCCCTTGCGCCAATAAAATCAATGAACCAACCAACCAACCTCTTCTTTTGTTAAATCTTCAATATTATCTCCTGAGCCAACTGATAAAAAGTTTTACAGATCCCCCTGCCTTGCTGAAAAACACAAAAGATCTCATAGGTAAGTTAGAAGGCCTTCCAAAACTTGACCATCCTATAATTGCTAATCTCGACATTAAATCTATGTACACTCTCATAGATACGGATCATCTTTTAGAATTCCTCACAGAAGATTTGGCTGACAAAATAGTCTTTCATAACCACAGCAAGGAAGAGCTGAGAAGTCTTTATGGAATTCTAATGTTTGTTTTAAAAAACAACTATTTTCAATTTGGCAACAATTTCTGCAAACAAACTTCTGGATTGGCTATGGGCTCACCGGTTACACCATTTCTTCCAAATTACTATGTAGGAAATCTAGAAGAAAAGGTTCTGATTACTCCTTCAGTCTTTATGCTAGGTATATGCATAGATGCCAACCTCTAAAAGTAGTTTTCAGTAACCAACATGTTCATTTTTCAGTAATTTTCAGTAATCCAGTCTACAGCGGCAAATCTGGGTATTTAACACTGCAACAAATTTTAAATCTGTCAGAACTATTAACAAAATAATAATAATAATAATAATAATAATAATAATAATAATACAATAAAAAATAATTTGCTAGTGGGAAAATTTAAAATACAGTCTACAAAAAAAAATTACCTCCAGCCAAAAAGAAAAATTATTCCTTGGAATGTTGGCCAAATTATTATGATAAACTGGCTGTAGTTGCCATTTTGGCCTTCCTTTCTTCAATTTGCAAAAACTTCTTCTGATAGCATAGTTCACTGTGTGCAGTGCTGTTTATTTTTTCTACTAATAAAGAAGACAGCACATGAGTACTTAAAGTAGGTCTAAAAATTTAGTGTTTCACGTGATTTTCGCCACAGCTGTATTTTGTATTTTTTGCTTATTTTCAAAATGCTGTAGCTCTGACAAAAAGTTTTTTTATGAAAAATCCTTTTGCAGTAGTTTATATCTCCATTAAGAGTAGCTACCATAATTTTTTCAAAAGAATTGGAGGTGATCAAGTAACACACGTTGGCCATACCTGCCTGAATTGAGATGGAAAGGGGTCATATATAAATCTCATTTTTTCTCATTCTTTCAAAATATATAGCCAAATAATTTAGGATGCTAAACTACACAGTTACCCAAAAAACTTCTAAAATAAAATTGAATTACAAATGCTTATAAAACAAACTGGCCACAAAACGAACTAGGATTTACATGTATTTATCGTGCATCAACACAACCTTGTAGAAAGAAAAAAAAAATAAAAGGATTCCACTGTCAATTAATTACCTTACGAGTTTTATGAACACCATGTTTGGGTAGCACACGATTTTTAAAAGTTAGGATGGTCCTATTCATATGGTTCGTACATCTCCTGTTTCCCTTTAGACCAGTAAAAATCCTTAACTTTAATTTTGTCTCCTGAAAATGATTAAATTTTGGGCTTTTTCGATATCTTCCATTGCTCATTTAGTGGATTGCAGGTGAACTGTTCCTTTTTAGCACGTCTTTTGTAAAAAAAAGACCGGTTTGTCCGTCTGTTTGTATGTACCCACGATATCTCTGCAGCTATCTGTCCGATTCGAAAAATTCTTTTTGCATTGGGAAGCTTGAAATATGTGAATGATGACCCTTTATATCGTTTTATTTTTTTACGATGTACAATTTCGCCGCTAGATGGCACAAATGCAGATGATGTCGAATTCAAAAATACGTTTTATTCCATATATTTGCTTCTAAACTTCCGATTGAAAAAAATTCTTTTATTTTTCGATTCCATTTATGTTGAGTATTTTAGATGGTTACTTTTTCGAATTACACATAGATTTTCCATAGGGGGCATAAAAGTAAATTACATTTTTCCCAATAATTCTTCTAAAACTCCGATTTGAAAAAATTTTTCTTCAGCGGATCACCTCCTGATGAAAAATCTTTTGCACATAATTTCAAATTTTTGGTAAAGAGATGGGTTCCATTTCAACTCAGGCAGGGCCGTACCATCATGGTCTCAGATTTCTCTAAAAAAATTAAGGGGTGTTCCTTGACTAAAATAAGGAGACCCATATTTTTTCTTTCGGCAAGAAAAAAATTTTCCCTTCGAGATAGAGGGTTTCAAATCTTGCACCGTCAAACAAGCTCTCTAGAAAACAGTTATTTTTCCTAACTTCAGCAAGTCATTGCAGCAGAGTTAAAAAAGATATCGTGTTCTTGTATTTTTTTTTACATTGTGTGTATAACATATAATAATATATGGTGCTAATATTTGCTACACATCGTATGATTAAAATTTTAAAAATCGTAAACTTTGTGATTTTTAAAGAAAATTTAATTTTTTAAGTTTTTTTTAAACAGGTTTGGATGGAGTTTTTTCTATATTCGTTTTTTACGTTAAAGACATACAAATGTGCACTTTATTTGTAATTTTTTGTGTGTCTGTGAAACTGCTAGTTACCGCGTTTCGGCAGCGTTAAAAACAGCCGATTTTGAAAAATCTCTAACTTTGCCAACGATTTTCTCAAAAATGCCATTTTTTAAAATTCTGAAAATTAAATCCCTGTTTCATTATCAACAGGAGAATATCTGTGTAAATTTTCACGGACCTAAAAACGCCCGTTTCCTGAGTTAGACGCGTTTGAATTCGGTTTGAAAGCCTACGATTTCCCGTGTTCTAAAGGCGCCATTTTGGAAAAATCTCAGGCGCAAAGTACGTACGTTATCTCTTACCCGAATCAAAGCGTTAGATATTCTTTGCCCAAATGATGAAATGAGAGCATTGGGTCAGCTGGCCCAGGTTGGATACATCCACCTCACCCTTCCCCGAGTGATGACATGCCTATAAAACTGTCGGGGGGGGGGGATTACCAATACATAAAGAAAATTCTTGCTGCTCCACTAACAAAGTTGAGTTGCGAAAGACAGCAGCCAGTTGTCTGTTTGTTTACGTATATACTTAAACATCGCATAAGAAAAGACTATGAAAGAGTAGAAAACTGTTGTGAAATAATTTTAAGAAAACGAGTGCAGGCACGTGTACCATAAGTTAATTTTCGATAGCTAAACAACCTCGAGTTTTTTCTGGGAGTTGCTAATTGTCGGCTACTGTCAGAAGAGCAGTTGCTGTTTTGTTATAGTTGCTAAAGTTAACCTCAGTTTTTCGTAATTTAGTAAATTATTCGCTCAGGAGAGTTTTGTCCTCTGCGAACGGGGAGAAGGTGCAATGCTCTTGACCTCGCTGCTGGGTTGATAGCGCTGGTCGCTACCGAAACTCTGCTTACCTCCTCTCCAAAAACGTAATGGCAATTGTCTAATCTACTAAATAAATAACACATACGCGTGCATGCTTATACATAAAATGTAAGTTGAGTATATTTCCTGTTCAATCAACTGATTTTACAAGTAAAATTCATATACAACTTATGCACTTATAAGGGTGTAAAGATTTTTATCTATTTAAAACATATTCATAGATTTCAATTTTTTTAAAGAGGGGGGGGGGTGATTGTGTTCTTAGTGATTTCCACCTGGGCCACGATAAACCATGCACTGCCCATGGCTTCTGTTCCCTCAGAAGATAATCCTGGATCGATGGGAGACCAGCGGAGTTTTGACACCCCACCCCCACCCCCTCACGTGGTGGTGAGGTGTCTCAAAGCTAGGTAGCTTTCAAAAATGTTTCAACTTAGTTGGCTGGTAACAAGAGAGGGATTCCATTTCAACTCTGGCAGGGTCGTACCATCACGGTCTCAGATTTCTCTAAAAAAATTAAGGGGGTGTTCCTTGATTAAAATAAGATGACCCATATCTTTTCTTTCGGCAAGAAAAAAATTTTCCTTTGAGACAGAGGTTTTCAAATCTTCCACCGTCAAACAAGCTCTCTAAAAAACGGTTATTTTCCTAACTTCAGCGAGTCATTGCAGCAGAATTAAAGATATTTTGTTCTGGTATTTTTTATTACATTGTGTGTATAACGTATAATAATATGTGATGCTAATATTTTTTACACATCGTATGATTAAAATTAAAAAAAATTGTAAACTTCGATTTTTAAAAAAAATTGAAATTTTTAAGATTTTTTTTAACTGGCTCAAATGGAGTTTTTTTCGATACTCGTTTTTTTGTTAAAGACATACAAATGTGCACTTTATTTGCAATTTTTTATGTGTCTGTGAAACTGCTAGTTTCAGCAGCGTTAAAAACAGCCGATTTTGAAAAATCTTCAACTTTGCCAACGATTTTCACAAAAAAAGCCCTTTTTAAAATTCTGAAAATTAAATCCCTGTTTTATTATAAACAGGAGAATATCTGTGTAAAATTTCACGGACCTAAAAACGCCCGTTTCCGAGTTAGGCGCGTTTGAATTTGGTTTGAAAACCTACAATTTCTCAGTGTTCTAAAGGCGCCATTTTGGAAAAATCTAAGACGCAAAGTACGTATTCTCTTACTCGAATGAGAGTGTTGATCCGTCCACCTCACCCTACCCTGAGCGATAACATGCCTAAAAAACGGTCTTGGAAAAAAAAATAACATCTATATATATATAGAATTGAACGTATGTCAATTTATAATAATCAAACTTGGTATACTATCTCATGGTACCCTAACTTAGACCGTAGATGGTTTTTGGAAGGGGAGCCCGGGTCAAAGGGCCCCATGCAAAATTTCCATAAAATCTAGTTTTCAATTTAGAACCATCAAATTTGGTATACTTTTCTTGGCACCCTAACTTTGACTAGACGGTTTTGGGAAGGGTCGAAACCGGGGTCAAGCCCCAACCCCTACAAAATTTTCGTAAAATATTTTACAAAGTTAGGGTGCCAAGAAAAAGTATACCAAATTTGATGGTTCTAAATTGAAAACTAGATTTTACGGAAATTTTGGTGTGGGGCCCTTGACCTCGGGCTCCCACCCACCCAGAGCTCTACCCCCCTTCCAAAAAACCATCTACGGTCTCAGTTAGGGCACTATAGTTTACAAATATATTTTACGGAAATTTTGTGTGGGTGCCCTTTGACCCAGGGCTCCGACCCCTTCCAAAAACAGTCTACGGTCTAAGTTAGAGTACCATGCTATAGTATTCTAAATTTGGTGGTTCTAAATTGAAAACTAGGTTTTATGGAAGTTTTGTGTGGAGCCCTTGACCCCGGGCTCCGACCCCTTCCAAAAACCGTCTACGGTTTAAGTTAGGGTACCGTGAGATAGTATACCAAGTTTGGTGGTTCTAAATTGAAAACTGTAGATTTGTTTTTAGGCATGTTATCGCCCAGGGTAGGGTCAGGTGGACGGATCCAACGCTCTCATTCGGGTAAGAGAATACGTACTTTGCGCCTGAGATTTTTCCAAAATTGCGCCTTTAGAACACGGAGAAATCGTAGGTTTTCAAATCAAATTCAAACGTGTCTAACTCGCAAACGGACGATTTTAGGTCCGTGAAAATTTACACAGATATTCTCCTGTTGATAATGAAACAGGGATTTAATTTTCAGAATTAAAAAAAAGGGCTTTTTTGAGAAAATCGTTGGCAAAGTTGGAGATTTTTCAAAATCGGCTGTTTTTAACGCTGCACAAACTAGCAGTTTCACAGACACATAAAAATTGCAAATAAAGTGCACATTTGTATGTCTTTAACAAAAAAACGAGTATAGAAAACAAAAACTCCATTCGAACCAGTTAAAAAAAAATCTTAAATTTCAATTTTTTTTAAAGATCAAAGTTTACGATTTTTTTAAAATTTTAATCATACGATGTGTAAAAGATATTAGCATCCAATATTATTATACGTTATACACACAATGTAATAAAAAATACCAGAACAAAAGATCTTTTTTAATTCTGCTGCAATGACTCACTGAAGTTAGGAAAAATAACCGGTTTTTTAGAGAGCTTGTTTGACGGTGGAAGATTTGAAACCCTCTGTCTCGAAGGGAAAATTTTTTCTTGCCGAAAGAAAACATATGGGTCCCCTTATTTTAATCAAGGAACACCCCCTTAATTTTTTTAGAGAAATCTGAGACCGTGATGGTACGACCCTGCCAGAGTTGAAATGGAATCCCTCTCTTATTACCAGCCAACTAAGTTGAAACATTTTTGAAAGCTACCTACCTAGCTTTGAGACACCTCACCACCACATGAAAGGGGGGTTAAAACTCCGCTGGTCTCCCATCGATCCAGGATTATCTTCTAAGGGAACAGAAGACATGGGCAGTGCATGGTTTATCGTGGCCCAGGTGAAGATCACTAAGAACACAATACCCCCCCCCTCTTTAAAAAAATTGAAATCTTTGAATGTGTTTTAAATAGATAAAAATCTTTACACCATTATAAGCGCATAAGTTGTATATGAATTTTACTTGTAAAATCAGCTGATTGAACAGGAAATATACTCAACTTACATTTTATGAATAAGCATGCACACGTATGTGTCATTTATTTAGTAGATTAGACGATTGCCATTACGTTTTGGAGAGGAAGTAAGCAGAGTTTCGGTAGCGACCAGCGCTATCAACCCAGCAGCGAGGTCAAGAAGAGCATTGCACCTTCTCCCCCGTTCGCAGAGGACAAAACTCTCCTGAGCGAATATTTTACTATTACGAAAAACTAAGAAGTTAATTTTAGCAACTATAACAAAACAGCAACTGCTCTTCTGACAGTAGCCTACAATTAGCAACTCCCAGAAAAACTCGAGGGTGTTTAGCCATCAAAAATTAACTTACAGTACACGTGCATGCACTTTTTTTCTTAAAATTGTTTCACAACAGTTTTCTACTCTTTCATAGTCTTTTCTTATGCGATGTTTAAGTATATACGTAAACAAACAAACAACTGGCTGCTGTCTTTCGCAACTCAACTTTGTTAGTGGAGCAGCAAGAATTTTCTTTATGTATTGGTAATCCCCCCCCCCCCCCCCGACAGTTTTATAGGCATGTCATCACTCGGGGAAGGGTGAGGTGGATGTATCCAACCAGGGCCAGCTGACCCAATGCTCTCATTCCATCATTCGGGCAAAGAATATCTAACGCTTTGATTCGGGTAAGAGATAACGTACGTACTTTGCGCCTGAGATTTTTCCAAAATGGCGCCTTTAGAACACGGGAAATTGTAGGCTTTCAAACCGAATTCAAACGTCTAACTCGGAAACGGGCGTTTTTAGGTCCGTGAAAATTTACACAGATATTCTCCTGTTGATAATAAAACAGGGATTTAATTTTCAGAATTTTAAAAAAATGGCGTTTTTGAAAAAATCGTTGGCAAAGTTAGAGATTTTTCAAAATCGGCTGTTTTTAACGCTGCCGAAACGCAGAAACTAGCAGTTTCACAGACGCACAAAAAATTACAAATAAAGTGCACATTTGTATGTCTTTAACGAAAAAAACGAATATAGAAAAAACTCAATCCAAACCTGTTTAAAAAACTTAAAAAATTAATTTTTTTTTTAAAATCACAAAGTTCACGATTTTTAAATTTTAATCATATGATGTGTAGCAAATATTAGCACCATATATTATTATATGTTATACACACAATGTAAAAAAATACAAGAACACGATATCTTTTTTAACTCTGCTGCAATGACTTGCTGAAGTTAGGAAAAATAACCGTTTTCTAGAGAGCTTGTTTGACGGTGCAAGATTTGAAACCCTCTATCTCGAAGGGAAAAAATTTTCTTGCCGAAAGAAAAAAATATGGGTCTCCTTATTTTAGTCAAGGAACACCCCTTAATTTTTTTAGAGAAATCTGAGACCATGATGGTACGACCCTGCCTGAGTTGAAATGGAACCCATCAAGAATACTTTGGCCACCAGGGGGCATAAGTGTTAATTTTTGTTTCTGATGTATTTGCCATATAATCTGAGCTTCTAAAATATCGATTGAAAAAATTATTTCGTGGACTGATGCCACTCTCATAGATAAACCTTTTTGGAATATTTTCTTCTTAAAATATTCCATAGTTTCTTCGACAGGGGTGTAGATGTATATCTTATTTTCGTCAATATCTCTACTTCTAGGAGTCCGATTTAAAAAATTTCTTCTTTGTTCGATAATGTTTTCAGTTTGACATGTTTTTCATGTAATTTCAAAAATTTCAAGTAATTCATAGACTTTCTGCTGCGTTTCCCCCTATATCTCTGCTTCTAAATCTCCGATTTGGAAAATTCTTTCTGCACAGGATACAGCTAGATGGAAAATCGTTTGTACATAATTTCTAATTTTTGTAAAAAAATGGTTTGGCCACCAGGGGGCGTAAATCTTAATTTCCGCTTCGGATGTATTTGCAGCAAAAGATGAGCTTCTAAATTCTCGATTGAAAAAAACATCGTTTGTAGACCGATACTACTCATGTCGACAAATCTTTTAGAAATATTTTCTTCTTAAAACAATGCATGGTTTCTACGCCAGGGGACGTAGATGTATATCTTATTTTTGTCAATATCTCTACTTCTAGAAGTCCGATTTGAAAAATTCCTTCTTTGTTGATAGTGTTTCCGATGCGAAATGTTTTTCATATAAATTCAAAATTTTAAAGTAAATCATAGACTTTCTGCTAGGGGGCACAAAGGTAAATTGCGTTTTCTGCATTATTTCTGCTTCTGAAACTCCGAATTGAAAAATTCTTCCTGTGTCGCATATAAGACCTGATGGAAAATATTTTTCACATATTTTCTATTGTTTGGTAAAGAATGCTTTGGCCACCAGGGGGCATAAGTGTTAATTTCTGCTTCTGATGTATTTGTAGCAAAATCTGGGCTCCTGAAAACTCTACTAAAATTTTTTTTCTTGGACCGTACCGCTCATATTGAAAAAACATTTTGAGAATACTTTCTTCCAAAATAATGCATGGTTTTCCCACCAAGCGACGTAAAGTCATATCTTATTTTTGTCGATATCACTGTTTCTAGGAGTCCGATTTTAAAAATTATTTCTGTGTTGGAGAGCGTTTCTGGTGCAAAATGTTTCTCATATAAATTCATGTTTTTCTTAAAGCACAAGTCTGCAACCAGAGGGCGTAAGTTCACGATTCTGTTTGCACCAATATCTGAGGGATTAAGAACCCGATTGAAAAAAACTTCTTTCTTCCTTCAGATACTATTGTTTTCCATACTGGTTTCATTGACTTTGAATAACTTTGATAAATTTAATTTGCATCAGAATGGATTCAAAAGACGTGCTTATTACACCCGAAAATTCGGTGTCATCATTTTTGTTTTTTATTTTTATTGAAATTCACAATTTCCCTTTTGTCTGCCAGAAGCAATTGCGAGTTTGCATTTCCTGTCAGACATGCACTCCATCCTTTCATAATGGTATGAGCGATAGCTGTGATTGGATACACTTGGTCAGATGCTTCTGCATTCCTTTAGAAAAGACACAGAGACTCCAAGTGCTATGAATTCTTTGTAGGCACCACAGAAATCGTTGATCCATTGTGGTGTACAAGAAACCAAATGTACTACAGAAATTGAAAATCTCAGTGAAATAGTGTCATTCAAAATCTGCGTAAAGTTTACTTTTTACATTTTAAATGTTTTTAAGCATTTTAGGGATTGTTTATTAGATGTTTTTAATATTGTCACATTTTTTTGAAGTCTTCATGCCGTCCGTTGCTCGAAAATGTTAGGAACTAGGGGAAATTTTTGTTTTAGCAAGGATGAGAATCAGTGTTTGAAAAATACCATTCCCGAGATGCCCAGGGCACATAAACTATTGGCCTGGACAGGTAAATAAAAAATATAGTTGCCTGATTGGAGCAGTTAAAGATGAAAAAGTTTTGAATAGAATTTCCTACTACGGGAAAAAAGACAGTCATTGCATGTCGTGTTTCATCTCAGTGCTAATCCCTGGAAATTGTGTTATTGTTACAGCGTGCGAAGGAAAGAAGAATATCGCTACCTTAATTATTTTCTTCTCTAGGTCCAGAAATTGGAACCATATGTAGTTTTGCTCCCATTGTTGTTTATAGTCAGCAATGAGATACACACCTCTGACGGAACTAGCCTCTGGTGTTTAGTGACAAAGGGTAAAAACTTAAGCGAAAGAAACATGGCAGAATCACTAAATTTTTCAAGTACAAATTTCAGTGTCGTCATCTTAAAACTTGACACGCTTTTGTGCATTAAACATTTTGAATACAGACCCTTAAAATGGAAAGGCAAAACATGTAAAAAAAAGTTTTTAATTTTTAACTTTAAAAAAAACGAGGGTTCTGATTTGTTGAAGTTCCAACTTTGAACTTTAATTGTTTTTTTTGTTTTTTTTTTGTAAGCAAAAGAAAAAATGCTTGCTCTTTTTGTATGTTGATATAGCAAAAAGTGACTAAAAAATGGGAAACCATACATTTTCAGAGATATTAAACTTTTAAAAGACTAAAAGTTTTGTTGTAGTCACCAACTCCCGGAAAATAATAAAGAGGTTTCGGACTCCTAGAGAACTCCTTAAACGGACTTCCAAAAATCAATATAAACCGTGCACATTTTTCAATATAACCTCAGGGAATCATAGTGAAAAAGCTCAATGAAGGGTATAGTTCCTCCTCAAAAATTCACCCATTTTTGAAAATAGTTTCTGTGAAGAAAATCCAGAAATTTTTTTTGGAAAACTACTTTCTAGGTATAAAATCTGTTGGAAAGTATTTTAATTCGATCTGTGCTATAACACATGTCTGAATGCCATATTGGTCTGTGAACATGTGATAATGTCTGTTCTATTTTGGTGTTCTTTACATTAGATGAAGGTGTGGAACACACTGGAAAACGATCCATTGTTTCATCGATCTCCATCTAGGGAGCTGAGCAGACAGGAACATCGACACTTGTGTTTCCAGCAACTGAAGCGTCTCATGGAGTATGAATTCTTCACATACGATGAATTTCTGGAAAACCCAATCATTGCCTCTGCAGTTTTAATCTACCTTGGAATGTATGATTGGTCCTTAGGTACCAAGCGATCAGTATCTAATGAGGTAAGTTTGCATTTAAACTTAGAACTTAAAGGCATTTTGACGCATGTGTACTGTCTGTAAAGGGAATACCTGCAATTTTACTATTAGATTATTACAAATGAAATTCAAACTGCAATAGACGGGATTGTTACAGAGACTCAATGCAGTCAATCAAAATAAGAACCGTGGACCATTAGTGTTTACACAATATTTTTAAAGATTAGGAAGCTTATACAGGGTGATTCACTCGGGACTGAAGACTTATTATGTGGAATATATGAGATAGGAAATATACGATGAGTGTGAAACCCGAAAAGAGCAGTTTTTATTCCCTGATGAAGCAGTCAACATGCATTACTTGTGAATAAAATGTCTCCCCAGCAGCTGTGTGGCGCCGCACTGACACGCCATCTGTCTAGTAATGGTGGTGGAATAGAATGTCTCCGCAGACAGTTTAAGCGAGGAGGTTGAATGAAGATGGTGTACTCAGTTGAAGTGCGTGTGTTCGTTGTGTGTCAGTACTAGGTAACCAGTTCCTTTAAACAATGGTCAGAAGGAGTTTCTGAAGAAATTTGGTGGGCGTAAACCACCCACCAGAGCCACCATTTTGAAATTGGCGAAAAAGCTGGAGAGAACGGAAAGCTTGATGGATACGCACACGGGCGGACGACCCCAGATGGTGGCGGACGCAATAGAGAATGTGAAGATGCGGTTATTGGCATCCCTGCAAAAATGTATTTGGCGGCTATTCCAAGAGCTAGAACTATCGTATTCAACATGTCAAAAAGCAGCCAAACAGGCGGATTATCTCCAAAGACCTGTGGCTGCCACAGCTGATTTCGGGCTCAATTTTAAGAGCCCAGGGCCGTCCGAGCCCGAATTTTATATTGCGAGATAGAGCTCGAGCCCGAAAACTATGATTAACCTGTTTAGGCATTTAAAGAAAAATCCTCTTTCAGACTTCTACTCTTCCCTCCCCGTGCACTTAACCGATGTCTTTCTGAACTGCGGAGTGGGGAAGGGATGTCTATCTATTTCTATAGTTTCTTTGACCATTCATTTCTTCCTGGAATGTTTCTGGGGGGATAGGGGGTATCAGGAAATCAGGAAAAATTGGGAGGGACAACAATCTATGCATATGTTGCTCAATAGAATTAGCAGGGAGCTGCCCCTTTGAGGTAGGGAGCAAAATTTCGTCAGCTTGCTATCTATTGTCTATAGTTCTGAAAGAAACTTTTCCTTTGCAGAAATCCTGTAATTCATGGCCTATGGAATTTTGTTACCCTAGCCCGGAATGGATATCCGTGCCGAATTCCTCCTCTCCATCTAGACCCAGTTGCCGAAGAATTCTCTTTAACAACTCGAAAGTGTAAAAAGTCTCGTGTGATAAATCATGTAAAATCACATTAAAATAAAAAAAGAAGAACATTCTCTCCCTCTCTCAGAGCCCAAACTCCAGTAAGTATTACGCAGCCCGGATCGGGCTCCGGCTCTACTTCGGGCTCGGCCCGCCTTAGCACTGATGGCCGCCTAGATCTCCCAACCTGACACCCCATATTTCTTTCTCTGGGGACTTTTAAAAAGCAAGGTTTATGCCAACAAGCCGAGGTCGATTGAGGAACTGAAAGACATCATGTATGAAATGGCATTGCTACGCTACATTGCACATTCGCCAGTATGGAATGTCTATATGTGTCTAGACGCTGGCTGTGGGCACTTTCAGTATCTTTTATGAGACGTTCCCTTTTGTCATGGATCAAGGTATGTTTAATATTAATTTCATTCAAATGTGCCTTTGCAATCGTGACTTGATTTTTTTAAAAAAAGTGTTCAGTCCCGAGTGAATCACCCTGTAGATGCCTTAAAAATAAAAAAAGAGAGGGAACAGGACCTCACAAACTTGTCAAAGGCTTGCGCCATAGTGCTCTGATAGTGGAAGTGCTCATCCACCAAGTAATGCATGCCCAATACTTGAAAAGGTGATAGTCAGTCGGAGCCAAGTCAAGGATTAAAGAATTTTGGAAGTGAAAGAAACAATTTTAGAAGACATACAGAATACATTGGTGTGGTCATGTTAAAAGAATGATCCATGAAAGACTGCCCAAAATCGCCATGGAATTTAAATACAAACGAAAAATAGAGGTTGACCTAGAAGAACATGGTCAGATGGAATAAAGAGAGCACTTAATCAAAATGGCGTGATGAAAGAACGGCATTGTTAAGAAAGACTCTTGGAGATTGGAAGGCAACATAAGATGCCATAAACTGATTATATATATATAAGTTGTGTAATATTCAGCTTAAAGATAATAAAATTACTGCAAATGTGGTGAGTACAAATCATTTCCCCAATGCCACCTGTAGATATTGGTTACTCTATGGAAGAGGTGATTTGCAGGCCATGTTGCATCAATGTCAGGCGTATTTTCGGTAGTCTGCTGTATTCCACAATGAGCATTTTGTTAATTCTGAAGATTAAGTCATTCACATTGAAAATATTGGAAATATTGACGTAGCTAAGTTTGGTCATCCTCACCTGGGCGCATTGACCACTATGTCAGAGTGATCTTTGCACTCACCACATTTGCAGTAATTTTATATCTTTAAGCTGAATATTACACAACTTATATATATATAATCAGTTTATGGCATCTTATGTTGCCTTCCAATCTCCAAGAGTCTTTCTTAACAATGCCGTTCTTTCATCACACCATTTTGATTAAGTGCTCTCTTTATTTCAGAAGATAAGGTCGAAAGCTTCCAACTTACGAACTTTTTGTAAAAGTTTCAGTTAACGTAACTAGCGTGATCAAGTTACCTTTACATGGATATGCTTTTGATGTCATGCTAAAGTTGCTGATGTGTTATCTCGATTAGCCAAGCCTAAAATAAATATAAAGCAAACTCCCGCCACCACTGTTGCGTATCACAGTGAAGTTGCCAATCTGTTATTATACATATTGTATTCATAATGAATCCCAATGGTAAAAAGGTTCAATGTAATGTGGGCTCTGAAATTAAAATATACTGACTTGACAGAAAATGCTGCACCAAGAAGTATTTGTTGAAGCGCCATGCAAACTGGTCTGTATGTGTCAACATTTAGGTTATGTAAATGATTGCAGTTCTAAACCCCAAACATGTGGTAGGTGAGGGTGATAAAAGGGCAACACAGCTTGACGTAGCTAAGTTTGGTCATCCTCACCTGGGCGCATTGACCACTATGTCAGAGTGATCTCAGTGGCAAAAGCGTGTGGAAGGAGTGAGAATATGCCTGGACGATGTCATCCATAAACCTACTATCACATGAACAACTTTACCAGGGGCTACGTCATGGGGCTAGGTATAGCTGGTTGGTCCTTGTTTCATGTTGTGCTGAAAACACATCACGATGCAACCACTATTGACCTAATGTGGCGACAGTAGTTAGGGAAAGGTAACTTGTGTTGTATGGTGGGCCTGTTGCACATAGGCAGACGTGCAAATGCCTCAATCACCGCCCTTGATGGCAAGCCATAGCTGCCCTACAATTCACAGTGGACAGCATTTAACAAGAAGGACAGGCAGTTATGGATATGCCCATGTTAATGCAGATTGTGAATCACAGACTGGCTTAGTCAGATTTGTGCTCTCATCAGCCATTGCAATAACTGCCACTCACCACAGCATATTGGCGCACAAGGTTGCAGTTGTGCCGTACCAGACGTGCGTAGTGAGGTGAGTGAAACCATGATATATTCATCAACAAGTCACACTTCTGTCTCTGCACCAACAGCCACTGATTAAAAGTCTGGAGGTGACGTGATCGCCGGGCTGATCTTGCTGCCATCCTTTGCATCAAATGGTTCCTTAGCCTAGTGTCATGGTTTATGCGATATCAGTTTCAACAGCCGTAAAAAGTTTGCACGTGTAGTGGGTAAAATGAAAGCATGACGATATGTTGATTGAATGCTGCAGTTTTTTTTTTGTTTTTTTTGCCATATCTCTGTGGCGCCCCTAATGTTCAGTTTCAACAAGGTAATGTCCACCCACCCACTGCCAATATCAGCAGAAAGTGCTTATAAGGTGTCCATATGCTGCCCTAACCAACACAATCCCCAGATCTCTCCCCAATAGAGAACATGTGTAATATCATTGGCAGATGACTTAACACATAAGTATGAACCCCTTGCAATGTTGATGAATTGTGGATGCACTGTCAGTGATACCTCAGCACAACATCCAGGGAACACTTTGTGTCTTGATGCCACACCATGTTGTCAAATGTTTAGCACAGAATGGTGGTCATATGACCTATGACTCAGGCCACATTATACCTTCTCCTCGCCCATTGCTTTCATGTAACCTCTTGGAAATTAAATCACTTCTTTCCCACCAACTTGTCTACTCGTGTGGCTAGTTTTCCCTCATTTTATGCATTCTTTCATAGTGTGGCATTTTTGTGTGTGATGGCAGTGTAAAGGACTGACTATCATCAACATAAGTAAGAGGCATTTTTTTTTTTCGCTGCAATGATGTACCAAAACAAAGCTTGCCAATCTGCTGCTGCTGTACAAGTTTCCTTGGACACCAGCAGTTCCTCCTAAACATGTCCAATATATACAGCATGATATTATGATTTTTTTTTCAGTAAAGTATATCAAAAGACACTTAATAACATGTGGGAAACAGATGGTTTAAATAAATACTGTAATATAAGTCTAAATGGCACAGCAGTGTTGACCAGGTGAATGAGTTTGTGTACTTAGGAAGCATGTTTGAAAGAGAGAACAAATCGAATGGTGAAATTAGTAGGCGAGTGAATTCTTCATTGAAAGTCATGGCTGCTTTGGGAGGTTTTTGCAGGAATGATGGGTTCTCAAGAGAGTCCCGCATGGCTGTGTATGAAGTGTAATAGTTCCTTCTGTGATGTATGGGAGTGAAACCTGGGTACTACAGAAGAAACATAGGAGTCGTTTGTGTGCTGGAGAAATGCATTACTTACGGAGGGTTTGTGGCAAGACATTCTCTGATTGTGTGAGGAATGAAGATGTGTTGCAGTTGTGTAATGTGAAGCAAAATGTTGTTAGCAAGGTGGAGACTAATATGCTTCGGTGGTTTGGCCACGTTGAAAGAATGAGTGATGAGATGCTTACTAAGAAAATCTTTTCAGCCCAAGTGGCAGGAAAGGAAGGCCAAGGAAGGCATTGGAGGATCAGATTTAAGAGTGCATGAGAAAAAGATTGAGTATGAAGTATAGAAGATGTTGTGTATGGCGTGTGATGAATGTGAGTGAAGCCCGAGTTATATGTCAAGATTGCTGTAAATGGAGAAGTTTGATACAGCAACAGTAAGTAAAAATTATCTGGTAGTTTGTATTTCTTTGTGGAGCTAACCTCTGAATCTCAGAGAACAGCTTAGTGATATGTATGTATGTATGTATGTGTGTATTACTATTTCAAAATTGCAGAACAATGTAGCATAAAGAAGCACTGTGTGTACAACGTAATTCCTGCTATACATATATGTGTGTAGTATGATTCCAATCGCTGGCATTGCATAGTTGGCTGAGCCGCTGTGCATAGTGTAGGAGTCGGATGTTTCTGATGGGTGTTCGAGCTCGGTCCTACAGGCCATCTAGTTTTTCCAAGGTTTTCCGCCAACTCCTCGGGTGTGGGGACGCGAATATGTGGATGGTTCCCTCTGAAGTCTGCCCCGGACGCTCTTAGTCCCTGGTCCCCTTTCCCTGGCAGGGTTTACCAGATGAGTGTCAATGTGCTGGTAGTAAAAATACTAGATGATTGTAATCTGCTGCTATCTCTGGTAGCTGGTTCCTATGGGCATTTGTCCCATGGTTGTTGATGATGCTGATCAGTATGATTCCATGAAATTTATATACTTGCATACTTAAAGCGGAAATCAAGAAAACCGCATACATACACTAACTTCTATAACAATGACTACACATATTTTAGGGTGACTAGATACAGTCAAGTTGATGCAGTAATAATTTCTACTGTTTGGAAAAGTACTCTGTCAGAAGAGTTTGCTCAACAGTCAGGCATGAATGTGGGGAAAGTGGACAGGTTCGTGAGAGTATCCTCTCCACAGCTGGGGGAAAATTTAGAGGTTCCTGAAAGGGATAGATAATGAAGGTCAAAAATTGTAGGACTAATGGCCTTCCAGTTGCCTCTGTATACTCTCTAATTGCCTGTGCACACAATAACTGAGCAGGTGAGTTATTTCATGCTTAATAGACAAAAGCCTGTTTCAAGGAACGTGCCCAACTTAGCATGTAAACAATGTCCAACTTCCAAGATAAAGAGGTGTCCAAGTTAGAGAGTATTACATACATGTTAAAACATAGGAGTTTGCTTGGTTCCACTTAAGTTTGTCCAACTTAGGGAGGTGGACAGGTTTTACTGTTTATACAATAAATTTCTATGAGTACAGAAACAGCTGAAATATTTTGCTGAAATTAGTGCTTCTATATCATGTTGACAATTTTTCTCAGGCCATCACAAAAAAAATTCCAAAATTATTTTTTTACATATTAAAAAAGCTGTGATATGTATTGTTACTTTAATGGTTTTATTGCTTTTTTCTTGTTGCACACCCTTCTAAATTTTATTGAAGTTACAGAAACAGGTTTGTAACACAAGTTGCACTAGATCACATCTGCCCAAGTTTATTTATCAATTCTTTGTAGAAGTTGCATATTCCTGATATCCAAGGTGGGATGCGTGGATTGGTTTGGTAGTCTAAAGTGTGATGGTGGGGTTTCTTGTTTAATCAGTGGGATAATGATATGATATTTTATGATTTTTTATCTGTATCAAACATCTTTGGCCATAAAATTTGTGCATTTTTAGTATGTCTTTTGTTAAAAAAGATCATTTATGTTGTCACTTTGCCCATCTGTCTGTGGACACCATATCTCTGTAAATATTAGTCCAATTTGAAAAATTATTTTTGCATTGGGAAGCTTTGAAGTGTGAAAATGATGAGCCGTGCATTTCTTTTTTTTTTTTTTTTTTTTACAATGCACAATATTGTCGCTACTGGGCATAAATGCAGATGATGTCAAATTCAAAATACATTTTGCTCCATATATTTGTCTCTAACTATCCAATTAAAAAAAATCTTTTATCTTTCAATGCCATTTATATCAAAGATTATTTTAGGTACACTTATTTTTCAAGTAATGCATAGATTATCTGCTGGGGCGTAAAAGCAAATAGTGTTTTCTGTGATATCTCTGCTTCTAAAACTCTGATTTCAATTTTTTTTCTTGCTTCAGATACAGCTCCTGATGGAAAATGTTTTGCATATAACTTCCAAATTTTGATAAAGAACGGTTTGGCCACCAGGGGCATGAGTGTTTATTTCTGCTTCTGATGTATTTGCAGCAAAATCCGAGCTTCTGAACACTCAATTGAAAAAATTCTTCCGTGGACCGATACTGCTCACCACAAAAAATCTTTTTGGAATACTTTCTTCTTAAAAATGCATGGGTTTTCCGCTAGGGGCTTAGATGCATATCTTATTTGTGTGTGTGTTTGTAAGAGTCCGATTGGGAAAAGTATTTCTTTGTTGGAGAGTGTTTCCTGTGCAAAATATTTCTGACATAATTTCAATATTTTCTTAATGCACCACCAGAGGGCTCAAGTTTATGTTTGTGAGACTGAAAACCTAAATGTAGTGGCGCCCATATGAGTAATTTTAGGGGAGGGGGTGTGGGGGCAAAGAAAACTCTTTATCTCCTTCAAGGCTGTCAAGCATTTTAGTAAATGTACAAGATACTAAAATACAACAAAAATAATTGATACAATCAATCATTAATATCTTATTATTTTTAAAAATGCTTTAAAAAACATTTTGTCAACTTTAGTGTTTTAAATTTATCAAAAATTTTGCTATACCAACGACTGGGGAGGGGGAGGCTCAAGCCCCTCCCCCTCCCCATGGGCGCCCTTGCCTAAATGCAAAAATTCTTTTTCGGTCAGATACTAACTATGAAAACTCTTTGTGTGTATTTTCTTCCTAGAATAATGCACAATTTTGCCGCTGGGGCCCCATGTTTAATTTGTTTTTCTCAGTATATTTGCTTCTAAATGTGCGATTTTGAAAAAAATTCTTTTAACACCAGATACCATTTACCTTGTGGAACACTTAAGGTTTGTATTTGAGGAATTTTTTAGTTTACAGTTTTGTCGCTAGGTGGTGTGTTTGTGTACTTTTATTACCTCCACTTCTAAAAACTGTATTAAGAAAGTTCTTTTTTTACTGCATGCCATTTGCTGCAATAAATATGGAGAACATTATCCTCTTTAAATAATGCACAGCTTTCCTGCTAGGGGGCGCAAAGGTCAAAACCCTTTTCTTGCTATTTCTACTTGGAGGAGACATATTTGAAAGGTTCTTTTTCTTTAACATAGCTTTGTAGTTTTTTCCGTGAATAATATTTTTTGCTTATTTTCAATTTTTCCATTATGAAAATTCTTCTGGGAGAAGGCATAGTTATATCACGTTTCCTTATATATTTCTCCTTTTAACTGTTTGATTTGAAAATCTCTTTGTCCCTGATACCTTCTTTCTGCTATGAGAATTTTTTTGTACACTATTTGTTAATTTTCACAACATACTTTTTGCTGCTGGTAGCAGCCATTTCTGTTTCTGGATGTGTTTTATCAGTTGTAGAAATCTGGTTGATTTTTTCTAACCGGTTCTATTAACTATGAATAACTTTGATAAAATTTATTTGCGTCGGAAAGGATTCAAAAGCTTAGCTGATTACATCCAAAAATTTGGTGTCATCTTTCTTGTTTTAAAATTAAAGTGTACTTCTTTGTATGACATGTCTTGTTAAAAGGAATGCACAGAAAATAGTTATACTTCTGTAATTAAAGCAGGTATTGTATCAAGCAGAATTAATCGCTCTTTCCAAGTTTTTTATAAGTGAGTCGCAGAGAAATTCTCATTGTCTGCCACCGTGAGTCATGAAGAAATGAGAATTTCTCCGTGACTCACTTATAAAAAAATGTGGAAAGAGCGATGACTTCTGTTTGATGTTCCTAATCTACGTCAATTGTCTGTATTTCTTTTTTTAGTACGCATGTGTTTTAGCTGTAACTTCAGCTTTATTTGATATAAAAGTTAGAAGTTTGTTTCTTTTTCTAATTTTGGTTCTATTATTTTATGTTTATTTTGTAGTATTTTACTGGAGCCTTAAGAGGATCTGGAATGAAAAGGCATCTTGACTTATTGAATGATTTGGAAAACTTTGAGGTATGCAAAATTTTCAAATTGTATAAGAGGAAAGTATGCTTTTTTTTATGGTAAAAAGAGTAAGTATTTAATATACTTTATAAGGATGTACATGCATGGAACTAAGTATCCATTATCAAAAACTGGCAAACCAGCTGTCTGTCTTCACCCCCTTTTGCCCTAGGAGCATCAATTTAATGAATAACTTACATTCCTATATCTTTGTCTTGCAGTGCCTTCAGCATCACAATCTCTCCATCATTGATTTCTTTGTATGAAAAGATTTTTGTGTGTGTGTGTGTGTGTGTGTGTGTGTTTTTTTTTTAAGCTATCTTTGTTTCAGGTACATTAGAGTATTTTTATATATGTCCGCTTTTACAGATGCACAGTTGTGTTAGAATAATATAACCGCCTACCTAATAATAGGAACAACCACCCTTGGCCTGGATGGCAGCAGCAAGACGACATGGCATGGACACAGTGAGACCCCAGAAGGTTGTCTGAGGCACACGTGCCCATTTCGACTGCAGCAAACCACAGGGGTCCTGTAGATGACATGGCTGCGGGTCTTAACGTTGAATCTGTCGATCCAAATAGTCCCACAAGTGCTCTATGGGATTGAGGTCTGGTGATTTCGGCGGCCAAGGGAGTGCGGAGACATCGCTCGTGTTCCTGGGACCAGCCACACCCCCTTAGTGACATGGCAGGGTGCGTTGTTCTGTTGGTAGACACCAACACCACCAGTGAAAACGTCCAACATGAAGCGATGCATGTGGTTAGCAAAGATTGACACGTAGCAATTGGCATTCAGGGACCCATCCAGTGGTACCAGTGATCCATACCAGGAAAACATCCTCCAGACTGCCACCACCAGCCTGTACCTGGCCAACAAGCGTGTCCCGGTGTTGGTTCTTGCGTGTCTGACACTGTATCTGCCACAGCCCATCACATCTGTAGAGTAGAAACCTCGATTCGTCGGAGAAGGCATCCTTTTCCCACTCTTCACTGTCCAATGACGGTGGTCCCATGCGAACTGCAGGCGTCATTGCCGATATACCTGGGTTAACATTGGGCACCTTGACACAGTGTTGACTCCAGAGACCCATGCGTAACACAGTTAACTCTACTGTTATCGGGGACATGTACCTGGGTGCCCCAGCATTCATTTGTGTGGTCAATTGCTGGATTGTTGCATGTCGATTGTCCTTTCTCAGCCAACAGAGGCAAGATTCTCCTCTGGGGCTTCACAGTTATGATGTAAGGAGGTAGTTGGTGTGCCAGCGGTCCATTCTTGGTACATTCTTACTACAGCACCTCGCTGACAGCCCACGAAGTCTGCTGTTCCTGAGATGCTTCCACCTAGCCGATGATCATTCCTTTTTGAATGTCCGTAAAATCACTACCTATGCCCATTGTGCGCACGTAATGCACTATGGCTCATCTGTCCTGGCCAGCCACTTATATTTCCGTGCGATCAACCTTGTCATGCACTCTGTGACGCTCCTGGGAAGGTTCACTATGACTCCAGGGGTGGTCATATTGTTGCTGATACAACTGTGTATATACAATGGAAATTAATGGGCAACTATGTTTTAAAAATTGCAAGTTGTAATGATTGGATAAATAATTATGACGCCTTAATCTCCATACCCTAAGTCTTTTTTGCTATAAAATCTCTTGTTTCTTTGCACACATTTTTCCATTGTTCTTGCAGTTTAAAAATACCTTTGTGTAAAACTGTCCCAGTTACGTGAAGAGACCAATGTACAGTTTGCTGTATTGCTTCCGTGCTGTGGTAGTGTTGGCATCTGGTACTTAAAGAATCCCAAAAGATGATAGCCGGAGGTTGCCAGATCTGGACTGTAAGCAGGTTGAGGTAAAAGTTCCCATCCAAATTTCTGGATTTTTTCAGAGGTCAAATAAACAAGAGTGGGGCTTAGCATTGTTGTGCTGGACGATGACTTTCTTTCCTGGCCATTTATCACACAATGAATGGCAGAGCTTTTCTCATGTTTGGACATAAGAAGCTGCATTTACAGTTTGCCCATGCTGTAAAAAATCAACCAGAACGCACCCATCTACATCCCACAAGACAGTACCCATAACCTTTGCAAATGACGAAACTGTCTTAAACTTCTGTCTGCTTGATGAATGGAGATGAGGCTATTTCATGCTCTGGCATTTCGCAACTTCTGTCACCTGTCACAATACTGTGCAAAATACCAGCTCCTTTATTTCAATACTGCTTCAGCAGTTCTGACAAGATCTTTTTACACTGGCTGTTGTGTCTTCTGTCAACAAACGTGGGACCAAGCAGACACAAATTTTCTCCGATATCCCAAACTGCTAATCATTTTGTGAACTGCATTGTGTCCTGTGCTCAAGTTTGAAACAATTTCCTTCATCACACGTCTGTCATCACAAATTAAGGCATCAACCCTTCCCTCATTGTGTTATGTAGAAGCTGTTTGATAGTGACCACTACGATGCTGATTGATAATATCTGTAAAACTGTCTTAAAAGTTTTCACCCAACTTCTCACACTATTGGCTCTGATACACGTATCTCTGTATGCATGCTGAAGCCCATGGTGAATATCGGCCATTGGAATTTCTTCTTTCACAAGGAACTGCATCACAGCATGCTGACGGCACAATGCATTGCTGTTTGCCATATTTTCTCACGTATGTTTGGTCACATGACTGATGCTGGTGATGTCATTTGGCATTCTTGCCCACAATGAGAGATGTCCATGAACTATTATATTCTGAACTACCTGTCCATGAACTATTATATTCTGAACTACCTGTCCATGAACTATTATATTCTGAACTACCTGTCCATGAACTATTATATTCTTCCAATGCGTAGTCTGCCTGTGGAATGCAGCTTTGCTCATTACTTTCAGTATGACTTACGTACATACATTTGCAGTCAACCCTTGATGTACCACCACCCCTTAGGTCAGAACAGATGTGTTCTATGTAAAACATCCTTTGATATATTGTTGCAGTTCAACAGTGATCCAAAGTTTCGGGAGGGAACAACAAAAATTTACATTAAATCTAGAAAAATGCTGAAATACTGATTTTTGGAATTTAAAATTGTAATTTAAAATGCCATGTGATGGCAACAATCAGATTATTTTTCATTGTACATTCTCTTCTGAACACTAGTAAAAATAGTGACTCAGAACAAAAATTATATTGCAGATACCCACAGAGAAATATGTACATAGTAACAATATAATTAAAAATACATAATTTGTATATGTATGCACATATGCATCCTATTGTCTTGCTAAGAGGAGCTCTATTTCACTAATGCTTGAAAAAGTCTGTGATGGTTGCCTATAATTTTCAGAAATTTCCCACTTTTCTGCTGTTACAGAACCTACACTGTTTTGACACCCCAGATACACAAATGCACAAATCCACATTAAATTTGAAATTCATCAAACCAATTGAAAGATGCCCTGACCAATTTAAAATAAACACTTGAAAGATAGACCTGACCAATTAAAAGAATCGCATTAGAAGCTCGCTAATACCAGTGGCAGATCCAGCAGAGGCAACTGGGGCAATCATTCCCCCTAAAGGAGGTTTTATTTTTTAAATGACAAATATCATAAATAATTAATGTATTTATTCTTGTTAAATTATTGTAATGAATGCACAGATTTTCATAAGTAAAATTGGAGACAAAAATGTGCTGTGGCCTCAACAGGAAAAAACAATAACTGAAGGTTCAGAAACAGAGAGAGCTGAGAGCAGAAGTGAAAAGAGATTTTCACTGATTATGAAAAGCAATCAGTGTGCTTTAATCCGTTTCTTATTATAGTTTGGTATCATTAGTGGTTGAAAGAAAGGAAAGTCACAGTGTGTGTGAAATAGTATGGAGGACGGAACGAAACTCATGCCTCTGCTGATCTGTACCTAAAAAAATTCCAAGGTGGAATTTTTCCTATTAAATTAACCCATCTGAATAGAAAGGATCAAACTTTATTTTGAAAGATTTTATTCAGACATGAGATTTAGAAAACATCAAGCTTGGTTTCCTCAAAAAGTGGGCAATTGAATGTGATAAAAGTTGCTGATTTTTCAGTTCTTTCGTAGTTTGTGATTTGAAAATGTAGACCAAGTTCTTTAATGGAAAATGTTTAAAAAACCTTGAAATGCCAGCAAGGGGCAGTGCTGTAAGTTTCCTGGTCGTTCAGGAAATAATGACCAATTTGGAAGGTAAGAAATGAAAGAGACATATCTCATAGCACACATCCTTGTTTTATTTGAAATAGGTGCCTTCAGAAGCTGCATACCTCTGCCAGTGAGTGGCAAATACTTCAGTGCCTCCCCTGGTTGCAAAACAGTTCTGAAATAACCTCAGTTCGTGTAGTTTCTGTTTCGTCATTTGTGACACGTGTGGTCTCGCATTGTCATACAGGAGGATAGGATCCTTCCTGTTCATCAAAGATTTCTGTCTGGAACACAACTTCTAGTTCATTCAGTGTCAATTTCTTCACAGTATGTGACTGAAGTAATGCTTTCATCAGCATTCAAGAACCTATAGCATACCTGCCAGGTTTTATGATTTTCCCGTAAAATTTACGGAAACGTGACTTGTTTTAATGTTAATTTTACGGATTTGATGGTTTCCCGAAATTTATTTTCCTTTTTTCGAGGATTTTGCACCCGCTATTAAAACATTTTTTATTTAACTTAATCCATTCAAAGTAAAGCGCCGATGTAAGTTGCGAACAACTTTTCAGTTATTATAAATAAGCTTATTCATAACAAAGAATATCTAATGCTTAAAGAAGGTCAACTCTCATAGAGATAACGTCAAACAGGCGACAACAGCGCCACCACATCTTAAGAGATAATATGCTCTGCAGGAAAGTTAACATTCAGGAGCAAAACACGTTAGGCGGGACTACGGCAGTGAAGCTTTTCTTTGATCCACGATGGTTTCCTTCGATCTGATGACTATTTGCTTAGAGCAGTTGTTTGTTGTTTTCTGATATCCCGCCCATCCCTTATTTTCGTAAGAAAAATATGCAATAACATTAGTATTACTATTTAAATTAAATTTCAGCAAATATTACAGTTAGGCCTAAGGATCCGTACAAAATGCAGACATTCCCTAGTATTTGGCATTACTGAAAATATTTCTGAAAAACTGAAGAACAAACAAAAGCCTTAACTAACCCGGTTGGCATTACAAAACTAACATATCCGATTTGCGAAGTGATTATGCTACCGAGAAGATTACAATCGCGTGCTGTGACTCTGAGTAGCTCTGCTGACGGCTGACTGTTCTTTAATCTTTACCCAAAGAATTGAACTCAACAGAAATACGCATGCGCAGTCTGCTTCGGCATCAGCTGATCAGCCTGTATGTTGGCTTCTATGCACTGCATGTTTTCCCTGAAGATATGGCTTCGCTAGTTACGTCTCGCTGAGCCTTAACTTCTTCTCGTTAGATATTCTTTGTTCGTAATGTGTTTGTGGGGACATTTGCAGCAGTTTTCCCATGTGTTAGGTTTTGCGTTGTTTCAAACACTAAAACTTGCGCCGCGCATGAACTGATAAGGATAACAACCAGCTGGGCTTGGGCTTGGTTATCTCTCGCCGTGCCCCCCACCCCTTCCCCTTTTCAGGTAATGCATTCTTCGTCCCCCCGGGTCGCAACTTCTGAGGAGGCCAAAGTGGGTGTGACTTGCATTACAGCACACACTTTGGAGCAGGTGTCTTTACTACTCCTAGTTCGAAATGTGCGATCTCAGAATGTAGTTATCGTAGAAAAAAATTCAAACGGATTTTAAATCTGTGTAATTTTTAAGCCCAGATCGATACCCAACATGACAAAATTAAGCAAAAACTGTCAGTTTTGTGAAATAAAAAATGCATTGGGTCATGGTTTTGTAACTTCTCTGGTAATAAATTTGACCTAACGGAAGAATGCTACTAGGAAGTTAAAAGAAAAAAAGTAAGTCCAATGTTCATTCGAGCCAGTGCTTCTCTAGCAATGATTCATTTTGCTCGTCCGTTAGTAAGTTTGTACGTTTTCCAACCATGCTTTGTTTGTCTCTCGATAACGTGCGTAAAAATATTTTGCCTTGATTCAACCAAATTAATATGTTGTGGTACTATTTTTTCCTCTGCAAATTGCTTCTCTTTAAACTGTTACTGTTTTACTATAGCAGTTTTACTTGCATTTTTTTCAAGTGTCAATAAATTTAGTATTACTGATTTGCTATGAGCAGCAATATAAAAATGCATATTCTGCGGAGTTTCCTGTGTATTGCAAAATCTTCAAAAAATGAAAAATATGCATTTTGCTCTACGTGTCGATGTAATTTCAGCGTTTCGCGTGGTGAAAGGAATGATATTACTAATCATATAGCGCCAAGCATAAATCTAATGTTAACTGTGTGAAAAAAAAAATATGAAATTAACTTCCTTTGTTAAAAGTTATAATGAACTGGATGTGATTCGTGCAAAGTGTTTATTCACTGTTTTTAGTTGAGCATAATTTACCAATTAGTGTCCCTCAGTCACTCATTTATTTCATTTGACTGTCTCATCGTCCGTCTTTCCGTAAGATAATCCTAGCATGAATATGGTTCGTTTTTGAAAACATTTTAGTTTGTTCCGTGATGGCGTGGGATACGATCCTATTGGATTTGGGGGTCAAAGGGTGGAACATCCTTCCCTTGAGATGCAAACCTCCATAAAAATAAAGTTTTCATCTCTTTATAGATCATAATTATAGCATAGTAATGAGAAATTATGTATAGATTCTATTTTAATTGAAATAAACGTGCCGATAAATTCAAACATCTGTAGTCATATCAACTAAAAGTTGATACTTGTTTCAAAGGTAACATATTGTGTTTTAATCGATATGTTCATTACATTTAATCAATATGCGCGACAAGTAATTTCATTGAATACATTGAAAAAAATTTTCATCGCACATTTCGATTAATTTTTTTTGACTGATTTCGGTTTCTGAAAGTTGGCAGGTATGCTATAGTCCATGAACAGTCCACACACTGTGAACAAAACCTTTGACATCAACCTTGGTTTAGAATGTTGTTTCAGTGGTTCACCATGGTTCGGCTACTGTCCAGATTGTTTGTGGTTGTCGTATAACACACACTTTTCATCACAGGTTACAGTGCGATCAAGTAGGGGCTCCTTTTCATTGCAAAACGGAATATTACTACACATCTCAAACTGTTGTTGTTTCTGATGCTCCATCAGTTTATGTGAGATCCACGTATTGAGCTTCTTGACCTTACCAATTTGGTGAAGATGTTTGGAAATGGTTGACACCTACACATTGTACTGTTTGACGAGTTCTCTGACTGTGATGCAAGGATTTGCCTCCACATTTGCCTTCAGAACATCGTTATCAGTGACCAAATGTCATCCTCGGCTCTCCTTATCTTGTAAGCTTATGTCACCGGAACAAAACTTTTCAAACCACCAACGAACAGTATGTTCAGACTCTTTAGTATCTGTCAACAAAATAATTGTGACGGATGTAATATGGTTTCACACGTTATTCATGAAGAAGTTGACCACCCGCAGGAACGTGTTATATACACTGAGTGGCCACTTTATTATGACCACCCCTTCAGTACTTCGTTGGGCCATCTTTTGCTTTTAATACTGCGTCGATTCTTCGTGGCATGGACTCCACGAGATGTTGAAAGGTGGTTTGTAGAATCTGAGACCATGCTTGATGAATAGCACTTTCCAAGAGTGTGAGATTGCAGGGTTGTGGATCCAGCTGTCTGATGGCTTGTTCAACTTCATCCCACAAATTCTCAATGGGGTTGAGATCTGGAGATTGTGGGGTCACCTAAGCAAAGTAAACTCACCGGCATGTTCCTGAAACCAATCCTGTACAATACGAGCACTATGGCAGGACGCATTATCTTGTTGAAAGTAGCCATCGCCATTGGGATAAACCATCCACATGACAGGGTGCACTTGGTCCACAATGATGTTTAGATATGATGTGCCAGTGAGACGTTGATCAACACGAATTAAAGAGCCCAAAGCATGCCAGGAAAACATTCCCCAAACCATAGTGTTGCCTCCACCAGCTTTGAAAGTTTGTAGCAATGCATTTGGGGTCCATGCTTTCGTGTTGTTTCCGCCAAATCCTCACTCGGCCATCGGCATGGTGCAACTGAAAACGTGATTCATCGGACCACATAATTTGTTTCCAATTATGGACTGTCCAATCCTTGTGCTCCTGTGCGAACTGGAGACGTTTTCTCTTGTTAGCTGCAGACAGCAAAGGTGTTCGAACAGGTCTTTGACTGCCATATCCCATCCAATGCAGTGTACAGCGAACATTGCATGCAGAGATCATTTGAGGGGATCCTTGATTAAGATGGTCTGTAATTTGCTGCACTGTTGCCCTCCTGTTGTCTGTTACCAGTCTGGACACTCTCCGTTCCGCCCGAGCAGTCACTAGTCGATGATGACCACACGTTGCACGTAGAAACCCAGTTTTTTTGGCTGACAGTCCAGTCTTTAAACACTTTAATAACAGCTGCTCTGGAACATTTCACAAATGCGGCTGTTTCGGCGATACTCGCTCCTACAATAATCCAACGTTGAAAGTCCGTCAAATCACATTTTTTACTCATCTCGACACCCAAAAATCACTTCTTCTACTGTCGCAAGCACTAAGTTTTCCCTTTTTATACTAGCCTCGCCCTCTGGCGGCAACAGCATGCAGCCATAGCTCATTTGCTTAAAACTGTCAGGTGGTCATAATAAAGTGGCCACTGAGTGCATAATGTAATGCATTGGAACTTTAAGTTTTCAAATAATGGAATTAATGTCATTAATATGTGCTTACCAGGTTTCAGTTCTGTTGCATAATTCACATCAAACTATTGAATTATGCAACAGAACTGAAACCAGGTAAGCACATATTAATGACATTAATTCCATTATTTGAAAACTTAAAGTTCTAATGCATTACGTTATATATAACATGCTCCCGCGAGTGGTCTACTTCTTCATGAATAACGTGTGAAACCGTATTACATCCGTCACAATTATTTTGTTGACAAATAATAAAGAGTAACATAAGCCACGTGTTAATGGATCGGTTGGTTCATTTAACAAACTAACAGAACATGAGTCCGTAGTATGTTCAGATGTTGCTTTTTCACCCCATGCCTCGACCACATTATGGTAAGTTTGTGCCACATTACGACAAGATTTGAACTCGTGAAGCAGAATCAGAAGCAACTCGCTACTTCCTAACATGTCGTATGGATCACTCTCACATGAGTAGTAATGACTGCAGCTCAACCAGTTATGGCATGTATGTGGCATATGAGTCACCCTTCCACTCGTATGAATGCATTACGAGTGAGTCGCTCTGCAAGCATTGTATATAAATTGAATGTGGCACCTTAGGAAATTGGACATTATTTTCCGAGCAACCTAATAATAGTGTGCATGTACCCTTTGCAAAGTATCTCTTCCTTTTTTAGACTGGAACAACCTCTGCCACCCCTCCAAGGTAAGCTTCTGGATCTGCCCTTGGTTAAAAGAAGCTTTTAATTATATGACTTTATTTTTAGTTCTCTGGAAAATCCCTCACTTTACTGTGTTATGCATGTGTGGTGTGAGCCAGTGACACTGAAAATGTTGCTGAACAACCCATTTCATTGCCACTGCTGTTATTCCCTCCCCCTTGATGGAGAGAGGGGGGACAGGAAATGTAAAGTGGCCATTATAATTTATGCCATTCTGAAATTAACTAAAATTGGGATGAAATAAAGCTCTGGGGCTGACAAATAGAAACATTGGATGTGGGAAAATATTAACATCAAAATGAAAAATGTGGGGTTTTTGACATCATGTATGTACAATCAAAACAAAAAAATCAACTAAAAATCATGTACAACATCATGTATGTACTATAAAAAACTATAAAAAATTGAGGATTTCATAATGTAGCATTAAATGTGGGAAATTGTTAGATCTGAGAAACATTAGACTGTGATTTGACTGTATCATTGTATTGCTGTGACAACCTGCCTTTCCCAGTACATAGTATACTAGATGTACAAGTTGTGTGAGAATATTCTTCCCACCTTTTTGGACCATAATTCAATTGTTACAAACCTTAATATTAAAGACACTGATTCATTCCAATTGTGTTTTAACACTGAAAAGATCCTCTGAAGCAAATTCGTGCAGGATGGTGATATTTGAAACACACTTGTTAAATCAGATTGTGCTCTAGAAATAATTGGGGTGAAATCTAAAGCACAAATGAAAATAGACAAGTTCTTTTAAAGGAAACTAAGGTACCTACAATGGTTTTCTATAATTCTATTCATTTTCATTTGGTAAAGTTTTAGTAATGTAACATGATTTTTTATTAATTTTCATGTAACTAAAATGTTAACTTTGTTTTCCTACAATGCAAAGTATTGATATAAGGATAATTCAAATTTGTGCAGAAATAGTCCAAAGTAATTGAGGTAGTTGCCTTCAATGCACGATCTTAATAACAAGAGTCACTCACAATACAAATTTAAATCCGTTAGTTGAATTTAAAGATTTTATTGTATATACAAATATAAGAACTTTCGGGTTTCCCTAGAACCCATCATCAGATACCGAAAGAAGGAATAAGTTTAAATAGTGTTATGTGATATAATATAGATATCAGATATTAATATGACATAATGTCACGTGGTATCAAATTGACAAACAACGTGACATGTATCATGAAATAAAGAAAATGGAATGCAGGTAAACATAAAATACTGCATTGTAAAAATAAAGGAAGGTTAGTAGGTAACTAAATTAATGGTGTTCTCATCTGGAGATGCAACAAGGAGCACTATAGAGGAAAAAATTCGTAAGATCCGGGGAAACTATAGTTCCCTCCAAATTTCAATTCTTGAGAGTAACGGCTGCACGTATGCTGAAGTTGGGGAGATTGTGGATTGCTTGGGTGAAGCATTTGCCTCAGTTTCTAGTTCTTAGGCGTATCTCCCGTCCTTTCAGAGGATTAAAACAACCACAGAACACCAGAGAATCACCTTTGCGCCTTTTTATAACACTGAGTATAACTCCCCCTTCGGCATGGTTGAACTACGGGTGGCTCTGCATCGGTCCGGTGCAATATCTGTCGGTCCCGACAGCGTCCACTATGACATGATCCGTCATCTCTCGCAGTCGTCTCTCGAGAATCTGTTGGTGCTTTTCAACCGCATTTGGTTGGAGCACAGTTTCCCGGACTCTTGGCGAAGAGCTTTTGTTTTACATTTTCCCAAGCCTGGCAAAGACCCCAAGTCTCCCTCTAGTTATCGGCCAATTGCCCTCACTAGCTGTCTGTGCAAAATCCTTGAACGAATGGTTAATTCCCGGCTAATTTATTTTTTAGAAGAACATCGAATACTGTCTCCATCACTAAGCGGCTTCTGCCGTCATCGTTCAGCTCCTGACCATCTCTTGCTCCTTGAGACGTTCGTACGTAGGCAGTACCGGGTGTCTATTTTTTTTGACATCGAAAAAGCTTACGATAGAGCGTGGCATCACGGTATCCTCCATGACCTCCACGAAAATGGGTTGCGGGGAAACCTCCTAACATTCATTGCCAGCTTCCTTCGTATCCGCATGTTCCAGGTGCGCCTGGGTACGACGCTCTCTGCCTTTTCCCATCAAGAACAAGGTGTCTCTCAAGGCAGCATTCTATCGGTGACTCTGTTCATCCTCCGCATAAACTGTCTGCTCAAAAATCTTCCTCCAGCGGTTTCGGCTACCATTTATGTTGACGACCTTCACATCTTCTGTTTGTCATCCAGCATGCATTTCGTTGAAAGGCAGCTGCAGTCTGCAATTACCCAGATTGTTAAAGCGGCTAACAATAATGGGTTTGTTCTTTCTCCCGACAAGACAGCCTGTGTCCATTTCTGCTGGAGGCATGGCCTCCATCCCGATCCAAAGCTCTATTTGGACCGTGCAGCCATTCCAGTTTTGCCGGAAACAAAGTTCCTTGGTTTGACCATTGACCATGAGCTCACCTTTCGCTCGCACGTTCAACGGCTAAGGACTTCCTGTCTGAGAGCTTTGTCAATCCTTAAGATCCTTGCCTCAGTCTCCTGGGGTGCAGACAGGACTTCCTTGTTCCGTATTTACCATTCTCTCATTTGGTCTAAGCTGGATTATGGCTGTATAGTGTATGGCTCTGCACGCCTTTCCGTTCTCCGGCCGTTAGATACCATCCACCATCAAGCACGGCGTCTTTGTATGGGAGCATTTCACACGGCACCCATTCCCAGCCTTTATGCCGACGCGAACGAACCGTCGCTTCATTTACGCCGTCTGCAGCTGTCTCTTCAATTTTACCTGAACTTAAATCTCTCTCAGACCATCCTCTATACGTTGCAGTTTTTCATCCCCAGCATGATCGTTTGTTTGAGATCCATCCCTCGTGCATTCGAACCTTCGGTCTTCGTATGGCGGCTGTAGCTGGTGATGCAGGGCTCGACTTGTCACTCCTTGGAGAGACCAGGGGCTTTGAGGATCCCCCATGGCACCCTCTTGGTGTCATGGTTGATACCAACTTTACATCTTTTGGTAAGTCCTCAACCCCTCTGTCAGTGTACCAGCAGCTCTTCGCTGAACATTGTTACGTCCATGCAGACTTTATTCCTGTTTTCACCGATGGATCTAAGGCGGCTGGTGTTGTTGGATCCACCGCCATCTGCATTGACGAAGTTTCTGTTGCCTGCATTCCTGCTGAGGCCACGGTGTTTTTGGCGGAGATGCATGCTGTGTATCTTGCACTTGTTCACGTGCAGTCGAGCTATCATCAGCGTGCTATTGTGTACACTGATTCGTTGAGTGTTGTGCAATCATTGTCATCTTTGGATTTCACTGGCCACCCACTTCTTTTTACCGTACGTAGACTTCTTCATTCTTTGCTCGAGGCTGATGTCCAGATTCGGTTCTGCTGGATTCCTGGGCATGTTGGGATCCCAGGGAACAAGTCTGCCGATGCTGCTGCTAGATCTGCCTCCTCTTTGGTCGTCACACCCTTGCCACTGTTTCACCGTGATTTTCACTTTCTTGTTCACGATCATATCAGACGAACGTGGCAGGGTCTGTGGGACCAACAGGTGGAGAACAAACTGCACCATATAAAACCTTTCCTAGGAGTCTGGAAATCATTGTGTCGCCGGAACCGTAGGGAAGAAGTTGTTCTTGCGCGTTTCCGCAGTGGGCATTGTCGCGTCACGCATAGCTATTTGCTGTGTGGCGACACTGCCCCGGTGTGTGAAACGTGCGACTGTTTACTCACCGTCTCTCATGTTTTGTGTAATTGTGTTCGTTTTTGTTATCATCGGTTTCACTATTTTCATTCTCATCTGCTGGACGATAGCGCAGCTACGCTGCAAAAGCTTTTGGGCAACCACTGCGACACTTTCGCAGTATTTTCCTTTTTAAAGCAGATTGACGTTTTAAAACTTATTAAAAAAAAAGAAAAAGGTTATAATAATTATAATAGTTTAATAAAAAATAAATTTATATATAAACCTAATTAACTAACTAATCTTCACAGCTTTCATCATTCTCTTTTCTAACTTTTACCAAGTCTGTCTGCTCTTAATCATTTCACCCCGCTTTTAAAAATCTTTAACTGATAGTTCTGTGTCTGGGGCTCTTTGGCCAAACCTGGCCCTTGCGCCACTAAAATCAACTAAATAACTAACTAACCAAATAGCAGAAATCAAGATTAAGTGATTTTGTCCTCAGTTTGCCTCGTATTCGGACCTGTAAATAGTTTCTAGATTGTAGGTATAGATACTGGAACATAGTCATTACAGCATAAATGTCTCTGAGTAGCAATTACAAGGCTCTCAGTGAACAGTAATGAAGAGACAGCACTAGGTGTTACGATGATGGAAGCATCATTCCAAATTGGATAGTGCAGGCCATCTTACACAAGTCAAGACAATGCAGAGTTTTTAAATCCATTCTTTACGGCGTATATACAAATATAAGAACCTGAAAGTTCTTATATTTGTATATACAATAAAATCTTTAAATTCAGCCAATGGATTTAAATTTGTATTGTGAGTGACTCATGTTATTAAGATCATGCATTGAAGGCAACTACCTCGATTACTTTGGGCAAAGTATTGAGTTGGCCAAAAGGTTCGTTCAGTATTTAAGTAAAAATAAAAGACACATTTTTCATTCTCACCAATGACTTTGTTGAGCAACGCATTCATTGTTTTGTTCCATTACCTTGTGGCATTTTTCAGGAAACTTCATAAGGCCATCTTCCCAAAACTTTTTATCTTTTTGAGCAGAGAACTGTTCCATGTGCCTTTTGCAGTCTTCCAGGGTATTGAAATATTTTCCATTAAGAGAATTTTGTAAATACCGAAATAAATGGAAATTAGAAGGTGCAATGTCTGGTGAATACGGCAGATGAATCGGAACTTTCAGCCAAGCTGTAACAGTTTTTGCCTGGTCATCAAAGAAACGTCTGGTCTGGCATTATCCTGATGGAAGATGATGCAATTTCTGTTGATGAATTCTAGATGCTTTTCATTGAGTGCTGCTTTCAGTTGTTCTAATTGGGAGCAGTGCCTGTTGGAATTAACCTATTGGTTGTCCGGAAGGAGCTCATAATAAAGAACTCCCTTCCAATCCCACCATATACACAATATCACCTTGTTTGTCCAATGATCTCTTCCATTCCACATTATTGTAAAGTATCCACTTTTCATTGTCTGTCACAATTTCTTTTAAAAACGGAACTTTTTATTACGTTTAAGTAGAGAATCGCATGCAGAAATGCGGTCAAGCAGGTTAATTTAACTTAACTGATGTGGAACCCGAACATCAAAGCGATTAACATAACCAAGCTGGTGCAAGGAATTTCAATGCTTGATTTGGGTATTTTGAGTATGTTGGCTATCTCCTGCATGGCATAACATTGATTATTCTCAATTAATATCTCAATTTGATTGCTATCAACTTCAACTGGTCTATCCGACCGTGGAACATCGTCCAGCGAGAAATCTCCAGCACGAAACTTTGCGAACCACTTTTGACACGTTCGATCAGTCACAGCACCTTCTCCATACACTGCACAAATCTTTTTTTACGTTTTAGTTGTGTTTTTGCCTTTCTTGAAATAATAAAGCATGATATGCCGAAAATGTTGCTTATTTTCTCCCATCTTCAATATTAAAATGGCTACACCAAAATTCATGAATTTTGATAATTTTTTTGTAAAATGCACGCTAATATGACAGCTGTCAGAATATAAGCTAACAAAATTGTTTCAAATGAAGTTAAAGACAACTAAGCACTACTAGAACCATCCTACGAAAAAACTGAACAGTCGTTTTGGCCAACACAATAAATTTCCACATTTAATGCGTACCAAAAGCTTCCCAGATGGAAACGGACACTTCGAACTACAGTGCGCATTAGATACAATTGCATTGCTTTTTAATTAACATTTTCTTAACTTAATGCTAATAATGTTAATTATGACTTTCAATGAGCTATAATTAACAAATTGGAATAACTTAAAAATCATTGATAATGGCACAATGTAAAGTAACAAACAATGGCAGTACGTCAGGGGTTGACTTTGTGTGTGTGTGTGTGTGTGTGTGTGTGTGTGTGTTTTAGAGTTCAACTAAGAGAACAAGCTGGACTTGGGTGTAACTACAGCACTATAGATCATAGACTTGTATTGAGGAAACTGTTAAAAGAATAAATGAGTGTGAACTTCCCCCTATGTTTGGCTTTTATTGATTATGAAAAGGCTTTTGAATTCATGAAACCATCAGCAGTTATAATGTCTTTGAAATCCTGTGGCATTGAACATTCAGGCGTTAATATTATTGAGAACATCAATGAAAATGCAAGTGCAAAGGTTTGGTGCTTTAAGGACACAGCACATATAAAAATTGAAAAGGGGGTGATACAGATTGACATCATATCTTCCAATGCTCTTCAATGCAACATTGCAGAATGTTTTTCAGTTACTGAACTGGGAAGAGAAGGGGGTGACAATTATTTTTGCTAGTACCTCCTCAGAGCATGATCCAGGAACTTAGTGACAAAAGAAGTGAGATTATAGATGAACTTAAAAAAAAATGATGTACAATGCTTTACAAGAACTGAAAATTTAGCAGTTTGTAGAACAAATGTACAATTGATAGGTGCATCTATATCTACCTTGGACAAAAGATGTTAAGAGTGTGTGTGTGTGTGTGAATGGGGGGGGGCAGATCCAAAATGCAATTAATAAGGTTATAAAACTTGGCTGGGGGAGAGTATTTGAAAGAAACAGTAAAATTTTCAAGGGCACTTTACCATTATGTTTTAAAAGAAAAGAGTTTAATCAATGCATCCTTCCAGCTCGTACTATAGGAAGAGCTTGGAAGGATGCTGATGTTGGTAGTTTCTGGTAGTGAGAGATAGAGAGAGAGATCCCTTGCAAAAATAACTTGTGCTAACTTCATCTAATTCATCTTCATCAGAATCATTTAGAGATTAAATATTGCAAGCGAATGAGACCATTGTCTGTGCGTAAGAGCCAGACATGGAAGTGAGACTTCAGCTTCTGGTGTTATATTATTTGTAGTTCTAGAAGAGCTCAGTGCAGTGTAAACATATTTGAAAGTTCAATCTGCATTTTGTATGAATTGCTACTCCTAGGCTTAGCCCCCCAGAAGGATAGCAGCTATGAGAAGGTGGTAAAGGAACAAGTAAAAGCAGGTTGGAATGATAGGGAAAAAAGGTGAAAGGAATAATCTGACCAGAAAGTCCCAATATAAGTGAAATAAAACATTGACAGGGCAGTGTGTGTGTGTTTTGTATGGCCTGATGTTTAGTATGAATCAAGAATCTGGCAGCCAGGAGGAAAGATGTGCAATTGGAAAGAACAGTGAGCAGGATGCTTAGATGGATAAAATATCGAGAACCTAGAAAAAATGAGGACATAAGAGCTTAGAATGAGCATGAAACAAGATGATTAGATGAATGAGATGCCGAAGAAAGAACCTATAAAAAATGAGGATGCTTGCTTGCATGGATGAAACAGATATCAAAGAAAAAAAAATGAGGACATAAAGAGCTTGGAAGAAGATCAATGAGAAAGAACAGAAATAAAAAAAAATGAGGATATTTGGATGAATGGGATGTCAAGGAAAGAGAACATTGAAGAAGTGAAGACATTAGGAAAGAGCTTGGAATAACAATTAAAATAAGTACAGAAGCAGGGCATTACATTGGATGAAAGAAATATCAGGGTAAAACCTAGAAGAAATGAGGTCATAAGAAAAGAGGCCAGAAGAAAAACATTTGAATTAACAGAAAGCAGGATTCTTAAATGGATGAAAGGTATATTAAGGAAACAACATAAAGAAGTGAGGTCATACAGAAAGAGGCTGGAAGAAAAACTTTTGGAAATAATGGAAAGCACATAGCTGCAAATCCTTCCGATTTACCCGCAAAGTTTCCGATTTTAGGGCGTCTTTCCTATATTCCGATTGAAGAGCAAAAAAAAAAAAATCTGTATTCCACTTCAAAAAATCCTTAACACGAGATGATTAAAAGAAAAATTCTCCTTATTTCCGCTGTTAGGAGAAAGTGTGAGCTGCATTGTATTCTGCTTTGCAGTGGTCTTTTGGATGGATCACTACGGCTAAAAAGTCACGTGCAGCCTCACCTTCCCCTGTGCAAGCGGCACAACGCAGAGCCATTGCATAATGCTGGTGACCTCAATTCCCACCAAGCTGTGCAGCTGGTGGCCTTGCTTTGCAAAACAAAGGGTTGCAATCACATTCTCGTTCGTTTCGTTTGTTGGCAGAGTTATTTACTGTTGTTGCTGCCTTTTTAATTTATGTGGATTTTTTAATATACTGTTGAAATGTCATGTTCGTCAAAAAAGCAGTATTATCGAAGCTATAAAGAAAATTATTCAAGTATTTTCAGCTTCATCCAGAAATCAAGGCTTGGTGAAAAATATGCGTTTTGCACATGTAGAAGCAATATCAGTATCGCACATGGTGGAAAAAATGACATTGTCTTGCATGCAAAAACGGCAAAGCACAAAGATAATTTTAAAGACGTGGAAACTAATACTTCCATAAAATCTGCATTTCTCTCAAGTAAGGATTTGTCTGTAATAAATGCGGCATGTTTGTATACTTCGTTTCTCATCGAACAAAATTTGCCTGTAACTTGCAGTGATCACGCCAGCTTGTTATTTCGGAAAATGTTTCCTGACAGCTCAATTGCGAAGAATTATGGCTGTGCACGAACTAAAACTTCTGCAATCCTTCAGAAAATGTCAATAAAAGAACAAAATGGAGTTGTTGCATCCTTAAAAATCCATCCTTTTGCAATAGCTACTGATGGGAGTAATGATGCAGATTCGAAGCTGTATCCCATGGTCGTAACTTTTTATGACCCGAAATATGGCTTTATTAAGAATTGTTTGTCTGCTATCTGTGCCATCTCTAGAAAATGATTCAACAGGATTAAACATAGGAAATCTTCTGGTGAGTACCCTTCAGTCAAAAGATATTCCTATATCGAATTGTATTGCACTTAGTAGTGACAATGCACCTGTTATGATAGGTTGTATAGGTTGTAAGTCAGGTGCAGCTGCTGTCTTAAAAAAAGTGCATGAAAATATTAAAGTGATTGGATGTAGTTGTCATCTAATAAATTTAGCAGCTGAAAAGAGTTCAGCATGTTTGCCTTTTAAAATTGATGAGGTTTTGGTCAATATTTATTATTTGCAAAGGAGTTCAAAAAGGAAAGACAGGCTTAAAGTTTTACAGCAGTTTCATAAAACTGGCATTAAACAGGTGCTTAAGCATGTTACTACATGCTGGCTATCTGTTGGAAAGTGTGTTGAAAGTGTCCTCGACCTGTGGGAGCCTTTAGCAAGTATTTTTAAAGAAGCAATGAAAAAAAATGAACTTTCTTCATTGTTATTTTATTCAGTCCCTACCATGAAGAGGTCACAAAATATGCCAGATGGGCCTAGTGGAAATACTGAGAGACCTGTAACTTCTCAGCAAATTTGAAAGGAAATACTAAAATGTAAAAAGACTTTGCAGAATCTTAAAAGAAAATCAGACATTATTTTGCACGAAAATGCTAAGAAGCAGAATCGGGTCAACAACCCAATTTCACGGGAAGAAAGATTATTTTATTTGTTAACAACAAACATTAACAAGGCTTTCTGTATGTTTCTTTCATACATAGTGCCGGTTTTTGAAAAAAACAAATGTGATTCTCCAGTCTGCGACACTGCATATTCACATAAACATATAAAACGAGCGAAACACACAGTCACATGCAGTAAAAGGTTCATTTAGCGGTAGCTTTCGGTCATCCTACGACCTTGATCACCCGCGATCGACAGGATGGGCTGGTTGCCAGAACTACAATTTGAAGTTGAGGTATTGGAATTGTTTCCAGATTTTAGAAGAGAGTTCCAAATAAATGGGATTTGGTAAGGGGTCTCTGAATTGCAGTTTTTGGTGAACAAAATTTCAATGCTCTCTTGGAAACGCAGAGATGTCTTGATGAAAGTGGCAACTTTTTTTGTTTCTTTCCAAATGGGAACTGCAGAGGTGTCTTCAAGGGTTAGTGCAGATAAAGCTGTCTTTGGAAGACCATTGGAAACATCTATTTTGTGTTCACCAAGTCTTGTTTTGATGCTTCGGTATGTGCTTCCAACATATCGAAAAGAACAGTCATGGAACACAATTTACAACCTTCCATTTAGCTTCAATATGTTAATGATATTCTTGTAATTTGGCCACACAATAGAACTGACCTTGAATCTTTTCTTGAAAAGATTTCTGTAAAGTTCCCATCAATAAAATTCACCATCAATGAAGAATCGCAGCAAGGCATTGACTTTTTGGATGTCCACCTGGCAAGGCAAGGGAATCATCTCAATAGATCTGTCTACAGAAAACCCTCTGCAATAGCAAACATAATCTCATTTTCATCCCACTCTCCAACTGCTCACAAATTTGCAGCCTTTAAAACTTATGTGTCAATCGTGCCAGGATTGTCTGCAACACTGAATCTTCCTTCAATGAAGAAATTAACACCTTAAAGAAAATTGCCGAAGCCCATCAGTTCCCACCTTCTACAATTCAAAAATTCCTCTAAAATTCCCACTTGAAATATCTGTCTGCTCTCTCACCAATAATAATGGAAAAACCACCGTTCATTGGTTCCATCCCTTTCCATTGATCTTTCTCAATTATAAGATGTGTAAACTTCTCAAAACTATGGGCTACAGTCTCACAGTGAAACCAAACCCTTCTGCAATAATGTGCCTGCTTAAAGACAAGGATCCTGTCTCACCCTTGGACACCCCTGGAGTTTATGCTATTCCCATTTCAACTTCCTCTGGTCTCTCAGTGTATTATTGGAAGCACATACCGAAGCATCAAAAGAAGACTTGGTGAACACAAAAATGATGTTTCCAATGGTCTTCCAATGGCAACTTTATCTGCACTAACCCTTGAAGACACCTCTGCAGTTCCCATTTGGAAAGAAACCAAAAAAAATTTGCCCCTTTCATCAACAAGGCATCTGTGCGTTTCCAAGAGAGCATTGAAATTTTGTTCACCATAAACTGCAATTCAGAGACCCCTCAGAAAATCCCATTTATTTGGACCTCTTCTAAAATCTGGCAACAATTCCAACACCCCAACTTCAAATTGTAGTTCTGGCAACCAGCCCATCCAGTCGATCGCGGGTGATCAAGGTCGTAGGATGACCGAAAGCTACCGCTAAACGAACTTTTTACCATACGTGACTCTGTGTGTTTCGCTCGTTTTATATGTTTATGTGTTATAGTCGCGTGAAGCCTGAGTTTTAAACCATGCATATTCACGTGTTAAAGTCACTACTTCATTTATTTAAAGAAATGCTGGTGAAGTTCATCAAACCTTCTATTATGAAATCATCTGAAACATATCTTAAAGTTAACTATCATGAACTTAAAAATCAGAAGGATGATTTGGATTTGCTAATTGGACATACAACTTATCAATTTGTTTCTGACTTGAAGCCAGATGAAAAGAGTGCATTTTATTCAC
Source organism: Macrothele yani (assembly GCA_039090855.1). Lineage (NCBI taxonomy): Eukaryota > Metazoa > Arthropoda > Arachnida > Araneae > Macrothelidae > Macrothele > Macrothele yani. Next base: position 19,094,687 of record CM077000.1, on the reverse strand, counting down.
ATGTGAGGAAATATTGTACTACAGCTTGTGATTACATGCATAATAAATTTCCTTAAAATTCTGAGGTGCTTCTGGATGCTGAGGTTGCACAGATTTCAAAAATTGAAAACTATTTTTTTCTAGCTTAAAATTCTTTGCTGATAAGTTTCCTGTTTTCCAATTTCTGAATGACAGTGAAAGAGTAGATGATGCTATGAATGCATTGCAGCCAGAATTCAGTGAATTTCGGATTTATGAAGTTCCTGAAAACATAATAAAAGATTGCATTGATGTGCAGTGGGTCAAAGTTGCCCAGATTAGAAATGAAGTCGGTAAGCCAAAATTTAAGAAACTTTCACAGTTTGTGTTGTCAATCCTCACAATTCCCCACAGCAACGCAGTGTGAAAACAAGTTTTTAGTCATGTGAGGAAAATAAGGACTGATTTCAGGGCTTCAATGTCTAATGAAACTTTAGAAAAACTTTTAATAAAATTTAGACAAAGTACAAAAGTTATGAAACTGTATTTGATGGAAAATTTCATGAAAAAGCAAAAACTTGTTCAACAACATTTGTAAACAAGAGTTAAAATATGTCCATAAGGTAAGAGATGTTAAAGTAAAATTTTAATTAGTCTTTTTAGAAAATTTTGGTGTAAACTTCACGATTATTGAAAAAATTGCAAGTTTTTCCCGTATCAAAATTCTACAGATTTTCAGCCATTCAGAGTTGGCAGCTCTGAAAGCGGGATTCTTAAATGGATGAAAGGGATTTTAAGGAAATGACATTGAAGAAATGCAGATACAAGGAAAGAGCTTGGAGGAAAAACAATTATATATAGAGATAAGTACAAATGACATTGTGTTTAAATGAATGTGCAAGAGGTAACAAGGAAAGAGCTTGGAGGAAAATCAATTATATATAGAGGTAACCTAGGCTGATGACTTTACCTGCACCGTCTTAGTGTAGACCTCGCAGGGAAATGCGGAACTCTCTCGAATAGTTTGGGATTAATAGGATCCCTGACAGCGTTCCGACAGCTCGCCTGTCAGTCACCAGAAACCACAGTCTTCCACTCGGACAGATTCGGTCTAGAGACCTGTGGGGATCTGCCTCCCCACGGGACCGGTACCTTACACCCTTCTGTCACAACCCGTGTGTGCGACGTGCTATGGGCAGTTGGGGCAAGCAACTTTTTCAAAAATATCCCATCTCGTGGCCGGGAGATCGCCCGCCAACGCGAGTTTTTGGGACAAAAGTCCTTCATTTGGTATCTAAGGTGATAAAAATACATTGATTTTGCACTACGAGGGTCGCATGCACCCCTCTCACAAATATTCAGGCACTGAAAACACATTGATCACACACAGTAATACACTGCCGGACAATTGCTAAGGACGGATGACAATAGCAACGATAGCAACCATAAAATGGAAGGCAGGAAAATGTGGAAATTAGCATAAGTGCGGGATACAGTAAGACGTGTTGTGCGTATGCAAATTTTGGATTGCCGAACTTGTTCGTGACGTCATAGCGCTGATAAGAGATATAAAGGATTTGACGAGTATTGTTGTAAACGCGAAGTTGAAAGGGAAAGAATCAATTGACGAACTTGCAATTTTCAGTATGTCTTCCCGACATCACCTAGATGATTTTACGCGTGGCCGTATTATTGGCAAGATTGAAGAAGGGCGAAAAATAACAGATGTTGCCAGGGAGTTCGACGTCAGCCACAGTGTTGTTTCAAGGCTTTGGAAATCATTTCAAACAAATGGAGAGTGTAGCAAACGTCACAGGGGAGGTCGTGTTCGCAGTACGACACCTGCAGAAGATCGGTACATAGTGCTATCAACAAAAAGACACCGCCGCAGCACAGCTAGTGAGGTAGCAAATCAGTTTCTGGCTGCTACTGGCAAGCGGATCTCCCGAAAAACTGTCGCCAGACGTTTGCATGAAGTAGGACTATACGCCCGCCGTCCAGTTGTGTGCATCCCATTGTCCAGACGTCACCGTACCGCCCGTTTGCAATGGTGCCATCAACATCGCAATTGGACTGATAACGACTGGTCTGCTGTCCTCTTCTCAGATGAGAGTAGATACAGTCTATCGTCTGAGACAACTGATCTGGCGTGATAGTGGTACTGCATATTGTCCAGCAAACATACAGGAAAGGGACCGATATCCGACATGTAGTGTCATCGTATGGGCTGGCATCATGATCAATGGCCGTACGTCCTTCCATGTGCTTCCAACTGGTACTATGACTGGCCAACGATACATTAATGATGTTCTGCTACCTCATGTTCGCATGTTCCGTGGTGCTGTCGGTGATAGATTCATTTTCATGGACGACAACGCAACATGTCATCGGACAGTCGCAGTCCAGGAGTGTCTTGAGAGCGAGGATATTGAACGCCTCGTATGGCCAGCACGTCCTCCAGATCTGAATCCCATTGAAAATGTGTGGGATGCTTTGGGGAGGAGTCTTGCTGGTCGCCAATGCCCTCCAATAAACAAGGACACCCTCATCCGTGCACTGACAGAGGAATGGGATAAATTACCTCAACAGCTGCTTGATAATGTTGTGCAAAGCATGACACGACGTGTGGAATCTTGCATCGCCCTCCATGGTGGCCATATCCCGTATTGACATCTTACGCCGGAACGCCTGCGGACGGTAATTGCATTTTTCACGTTTGCGTATTCTGCACAAAATGGCCTGTTTGTCCCTTGAACACGTTCCAAAGCCTTCTGGATTTTAGAGCACAATAAATTGTCTTTCTTGTAATGTCCCGGCATTCTGACATTATTTTATTTCACTTGGCATCCAACCACACTTACTTTTTTATGCGCTATATAGCCGTTTATGATCCGTCCTTAGCAATAGTCCAGCAGTGTATTTACATGGTCCACAGCGCTAGGGCCAGTGCTGTGGTGATAACCTCGGGCCAGGGTCATCAGGATCACCTTGGTCAATAGACCCAAAAGCTCATTATTGAGAGCGACGTACCTCCGAGGGTACTTCCATCTGTCAACCATAGTTGACCCGGCTTTTCCTTTGCTCAAGTTCCCTGATAAGACTAGGGCATGTCTTACTGAAGCTGGAGTGAGCGACGTCCAACTTCAGGCGGAACTTGGCATTCGCAGCTGTGCAGTTGCACACTGGTGGTGCTGGTGCCCAACTTCACCGCAATTGCCGCACCTTGCTTCTGACTCGGGGCTGTTGCCTCGGAAATGACCGAAGCCATTACACTGAAAGCACCTGACCTCCCTCAAAAATTCCTTTAGGCGGAGCACTGACCAACCCAAGTTCAGTGTCTTCCGCCTCACCAAGTGCTTGAAGGCCTTGGGCTCCACGTCTGCCACCCAGTGGACCCTACCTCCCTTGCCCTTGATGGGGAAACAGGCTTTGAACCCGTTCTCGAGTTCTGGGTTCTGCCCGCAAACCGCCTGCTCGAACTCTTTCCCTGAGAGATCCCCGTCGACCCCATAAACTATCAACCGGGGGTGTCTCTTTCGTGAGGCCGTTGGGAGTGTGCAATCCTTGGTCAGCGGATTGCTTCTCAACTCCTGGGCAAGGCGGTCGAGCTCCCCGGGATGGGAACACTCCACCGCGACCCCTCCTTTCCTTATGCTCCGAAAGCTCTTGAACCCTATCTGCAGTTTAGTTGGGTTGACTGCAGTTTTCAGGGTCTTCTTCATGTCCTCTGAGGACGCACTCTCGACTGTCGGGTAGACCAAAAGCACGTGTCTCCCTTCTCCCGACCCTTTCTTCTTCTTTTTAATCTCAATCGGGGCGGGCGAAGACCCTTTCGCCAGGCTAGCCCCTTTCCTAGCCACTTCGGCGTAGGAAACCACTTTCACGTCGGCTTCGCAGCCCAACTCCTGCCGAATGGACAGCCTGCCTTCAATATAGGCTACCCGATCGGCTTGCTCGTAACAAGCCTTATTGATACTGTTCAGGGCCGCTTTCACCTTTTCTCTCCCTGAGGAAGTGACCCGCGAGTCCAAGAGAACGGACTCAACTTCCCCAATGAGGGCGAAAATGCAGCTCATGGAAGCCTCAGGTGTAAGCACCGGGGGTGTCCTGGGATGCTTGTATCCCACCAATGGTATCTCTGGGGGACCAGCGGACAACCCCTCAGGAGCCCGAGAGGGTTCGGGCTGGGGTGGTGTTTTACCCTTCCTTGCCATGGGCGGAACTGACAAGGTCGTGCTTACACCACTAGCTGACTGAGAAGGCTCAGTTGAGGCTCCCTTCGTGGGTGTAGCAGCTTTAGAGCCCTTTGCTGAGGGAAGCGTTTTTGACGGTTTCCTCCTGGCATTGGGCTCTACCTTCTGGCTGTTCTCGGAAGAAGGGCTAAGCCCTTTAGCACTGCCGACAGGGCTTGGTAGTGCTTCTGCCGCTACCTTCTGCGTCCGGGTTGACCTGGACGATTTGGGGACTGACCCCTTAGGTTTCACTTTACCCTTCTGGGTAGCTGACATCTCTGTGAGAGAGATGCAAAACACAAATTTTCTTCTAAGTACTGAGTGGGCACCCTGAGGTTCTCCCACTCAAGTCAAACCTTAGAAACCGGGCGCTCGGGCTTTGGGCTGACGAGGGATCAAAGGGTTCCTTCGTCCGCAGGACCGGAACGGCGACGACGTACCCGAAACTGATGCCGGAGTCTCTATGCGGGCTGAACGGAACTTCGCCCTCACTAGGGCGTTTCCACTAAGTCCCGTCACTGCTCTAATTGATAGGCTACGTGGAGGTCACCTATTCTTTAAAGAAAAAATCGCGAGATCGGGATGAAACCCGTCTCGCGGTTGAAATCTTCAGTTCTGCTTGACAGTGCAGTATAGCTCAACCAAGTCACACACAGAAACTCTCACCCGGTCGGCATCAGAGTGACCGGTCTATATAGAGGTAAGTACATATGGCATTGTGTTTAAATGGATGTGCAAGAGGTATCAAAGAAAGAATGTAGAAGACATGAGGACACAAGGAAAGAGTTTGCAACAATAACAATGAGGAAGAAAATGAGAATACTTTGATGGACAAACAGGTTATCAAGGAAAGAAAAAAGAAACTAGGACATACGGAAAGAGCTTATAATTTTTAATAGAAAAATTATTGAAAAATATAATGAGTTTGTTTAAGATGGGCTGAGCACATCTGAAGAAGAGATGAAGAAATCATGATTCAAATATCAATGGAAATTGAGGTTCCAGGAAATTGGGGAGTAGGAAGATTAAGAAAATGATTTTTGGAAAAAAACTGGGAAGGGCATGAAGAAAGTCAGAGTTATAAAAAACCCACACAAAATAGAAAAAGTGAGGAAGGCTTGTTTCAGAAGCTGACCCCAGTTCTGTCTGGAACTAAAATTGCTAAACTGGAGAAGACTGCTTTCAAAGAATTGTTAGTGCCATTTAAATAAAGCCTCAGTGAAATAACTTTTAACATAAAAAAGGCATTTTCAGCACATCTGTTTTGATATGGCATTTTGTATACTTGAAGCACTTTATCATGTGGTCATAAAGTTACTTTGTAACTGATTTTTTTTTCAGTAGTTAGTTGTAAATAGGTAAATTGTTGCAGTTTATGCCAAGACAAACATGCACTCAACGATACCAGATGATTGAATGTTTATATTGTAATGACAGTATACCAACACATACCTGGATGAATTACATTATCTTTCAGTTTGCAGTTCATTAGTGCTTTTCCGAACTTCATTTGAACAATATTCGTTGTAATATTGCATTTTGAGTTTTTTGCTTAAGGGGCATTTAACCTTTCTGTTTTTATCCCATACCAGATGATAGGATGTTTTGCGTTGACAGAATTTAGCCATGGAACTAACACCAGACTTATGCGCACTACTGCCACTTACGATCCTAATACACAGGTGAGTATGGCAATTTATTTTCTGAACTTAAGAGCAGTCTTTAGGTGAAGTGCAAATGGTATTTTACTGGAATTTGAAATTTTAGCAACATTTACAGAAATACTTATCATCACGTAGAAGTTTTAGATTATTCTGGAAAATACACTAATGAAGGTTATTTGTTGTTTTCCTTACCTTTAGAGCAGGTGTAGTTGAGTTAATGGAAGTTATTTCAAGTGCTGCTGCATAATTTCGATACAGTTCCCAATTTTGAAGGATGCACAGGTTCTTGATACTTCTTTTTTCCTTCTTTCTATATTGCAGCTGCATCCAGTAAGATGATGTTGCTTGCAACAGCATCACAGGTGGAAGAAAAAAGAAGCAGGAAGAACATGTGTGACCTTCAAATTGGGAATACAGCCTTACATTTAAAATACAGTTGTTTGCAAGTAAACTGTGACATGGATTTATTTTTTTGAGGTTTGCTTTTATTGAGGTTACTTAATGCATGCAAGGAAATTAAATGAAGAAATAATTAATACTCAATATTTACTATTTGGTTTATTAATAAAGACCTTTTTTTTAATGTTACTTGACAAAGTATTTACTCTACTTCTTTTTCTGTAAATTCTGTTGTAATCATTGTGTGATGCACTTTTAATTTTTTTTTATGTAAAAATGATAGTGGAACATTGTGTCTAAAAAAAAATGTGTAATGTGAAGTTTAAGTAAAATGCTTTCTATTAATTCATAAATTCACAAACCCTTTATATTAGAATTACTTGTCTAGGGCCCTGCAAAACTTTCTGCAAGCCCTGATTACAACCAATCACCAACCCTTCCTGTCTGAATTACCTACAAAGAGCCCTGCAGGTCTTTCTGTGAGCCCTGGTAATAATAATAGATCACAAACTCTTCATGCTTGAATCAGAACTTCCTGCCAACTTTGATTACAACAAATCACAAATTCATCATGTCTGAATTGTTTGCCCAGTGCCTCCTAAAACTTCTCACCATTCTAGATTACAAAAGATAACAAACCCATCATGTCTGAATTGCTTACCAAGAGACCTGTAAAACTTCATGCCAGTCTGGATTACAACAGACTGTCATTTGATATCATAGACTGTATGAAAGATATGTTGCTTACCATGAGAATATTTTGGCACCAGTTTTTAAATAGAAATTTGGCAATACACAGTTATCTAATTGAACCAATAATAATTTAAGCAAGAATATATATATATATATACGGTCATATCAGAATAATTTGACCACCTACCTAATAATGGGAATAAGCACCGTTGGCCTGGATGACAGCGTGGCATGGAGGCAATGAGGCTGTGGAAGGTTGCCCGAGGCACACATACTCATTCGGATTGCAGCAGAGCACAGAGGTCCCAGAGATCATGTGGTTGGGGGTCGGCATGTCAAACCTGTCGATCCAAATAGTCCCACAACTGCTCTATGAGATTAAGGTTGGGCAATTTTGCCAGCCAAGGGAGAACGGAGACATGGCTGTCACGTTCCTGGAACCAGTCGCGCACCACCTTAGCGACATACTAGGGTGCATTTTCCTGTTGGTAGACACCACCAGTGTAAATGTCCAACATTAAGGGATGTATGTGGTCAATGAGGATGGACAGGTAGTGATTGGCATTCAGGAACCCATCCAGTGGTAACAGTTGTCTCAGGTCATACTAAGCAAACATCCCCTAGACATGCACACTACCACCGCCGGCCTCTATTTGACCAACAAGCATGTCCGGGTGTCCCATCCAGTGGTAACAGTTGTCCCAGGTCATACTAAGCAAACATCCCCTAGACATGCACACTACCACCGCCGGCCTCTATTTGACCAACAAGCATGTCCGGGTGTTGGTTCTCGCGTGTGTGACGTCATATCCGCTGCCGCCGCCCGTCACTTCTGTGGAGTAGAAACCCCGATTCGTCAGAGAAGGAAACCTTTTCCCACTCTTCCACTGTCCAATGACAGTTGTCCCATGCAAACTGCAGGCGTCATTGCCGATGGACCTGGGTTAACATGGGCGCCTTGACGCAGCGCTGACCCCGGAGACCCATGCATAACAGGGTTTGCTCTACTGTTATCGGGGACACATTGCTGTGTGCCCCAGCATTCATTTGCGTGGTCAATTGCAGCACTGTTGCACGTCGATTGCCCTTTACCGGTCGACGCAGGCGACGTTCTCCTCTGGGGTTGATGGCCTTAGGGGCTCTACAGTTATGATGTCACGAGGTACTCGGTGGGCCAGTGGTCCATTCTTGATACACCCTTACTACAGCACCTCATGAACAGCCCACAAAGTTTGCTGTTTCGGAGATGCTTCCACCCTTGGTGTGGTACCCGATGATCATTCCTTTTTGAATGCCCACCAAATCACTACCTCTGCCCATTGTGCTTATGTAACACACTATGGCTCAGCTATCCTGACCAGCTCCGTATATCTCCATGTAGTTGACCTTGTCACACGCACTTTGTTATGCACCTTGGTGAATACACTGTGATTCCAGGTGTCGTCATGTTATTCTGATATGACTGTGTATATATGCACTGAAGAGCAATTGAATTACAGATGCCTATTTAGTAACATGTAGCACCACCTTTCGCCCTGATGACGGCGGCGATTCATCTCAGCATGGACTCGACAAGACACCGGAAGCGTTGGGAAGCCAAACGGATCCACGACCCCTGAACAAGCTCCCACAGTTCACGAAGATTTGATGGAGGGGGGTCAGAGCCTCGAACATCTCGATCGCATCCCAGATGTGGTCGATGGGATTGAGGTCAGGTGACCTAGCTGGCCAAGGAAGCGAGGTCACGTCGGTGGAGTGTTCATCAAACCATTCGGATACAATTCGGGAGCGATGGCACGGTGCATTGTCTTATTGCAGGATGAGGTCCCCAGTGGGATGTTGAATACGCACAAACGGGAGCAAATGGTCATCCAGGATATCCCAGTAACATTGACCTGTGAGGGACGATGTCACATGTACCAGGGGTCCCATTTCAGTCCACGTAAACAGTCCCCAGACGAGAATGCCATCTCCACCAGCTTGAAGAATACCCTGCTGGCAAGAAGGATCCATCACTTCATGTGGTTTGCGCCTTACTCGTATCCTGCCATCCACATGTACCAATGTGAATCTCGACTCATCAGTCCAGGCAACATTTTCCCACATGTCTAGGGTCCAGTGGTGATGTTCCTACGCCCATGCTAATCTTTGCACCTTGTGATGTGCGATCAGCAGCGGTACCCTCGTGGGACGATGGCTTCTGTACCCCATAGCGAGGAGATGGTTCTGGATGGTGTGGCTGCTTACAGGTTTTTGTGCACCAGCGTTAAATTGCAGAGTGATTTCTTGCACTGTGGCCCGTCTATCCGCTGTTACAATGCGAGTTAGCCGACGATGACCCCGCTCATCCAGATGCTGTTGTCCATGGCAGTTGACCCTTGCAGGGATGGTTTTACCGGATTCGATGTACTCACGGTGCACCCGTGACACAGTGGCTCGTGAAAATCCTAGTGCTTGCACGACTTCCGAGATGGAATGACCCATTCGTGCCCCGACAATTTGCCCGCGATCAAATGCGCTTAGATCCTTTGTCTTACCGATACTGCGGCTGACTCTTATTGATTCCCGTCGCATCACTCCTTATATTGTTGGATCGTTGCATACGTTATGTCGTTTCCATTTACAGGGCTGCCCACAGTGCCACATTTGCATAATGCCAGCTGTCTCTAATTCAGTTGCTCTTCAGTGTATGTATATAATAATTAGTGTCAACCATTATCAATTCACTGTTGAATGAAGATGAATGATTATTCTGCCAGAATAATAATTATAAATCTGATACTGCCAGAATAATAATTATGAACCTGATTTTACCAATATTGAACATCTAACCCAACATAAAAAAGAATATGAAATCAGATATTCAGAAGCCATAATTATCTGAAAAAACATCCAAAGAGTTTGTAATAATAATAGTTTCAGAGACTTTCCATATCCCTGGAGATTACTAATAAATAGAGAACAAGAAACAGAAAAGAAAAAAAGAATCCAAACAAAAAAAAAAATTGACTAAAAAAAAGTGATAATCAGGACCTCACAACAGATTGTGTCACTTGAGACATGACCTCACCAAACAACCACCAATGAAAATAGGCCACCCAGAAACAGTGAAGTCACCATCAGTTGACTAATGATGAGACTCCAACAAAATATTTCTTCATATGTGGACTTCAGTCAAACCTTTGAAAATGGGACTCCAAAATAAGTCCAGAAACTTAAGTCAGTTTTTTGAAAACTCTTAATGAACTCATTTTTGGATTATGTGAACAAAAACAACATCAAGAAGAACTTAAAGTTATACTGGATCATCAAATGAGACCGATAAGTGTTACTTTAAATATGTTCTGCAGTGTTTTAAGAACTTTTGAACTTTTAAAATAATCCTATGAAGACAACATTTTGTAAATACATTTAGTAACTCAGCAATTTAAGTAATAAATAATCAAAATATCATCAACTAATGTTTGATATCCAAAAAGGAGTTGAAAAACGTGAAGCATGTTAAAAATGTAAATATTAGCGTTATGTCCCAACCAGAGTTGTATAAGAAAATAAAATGTGTCTGCGTACACAACCATTGAAATAGAAAGCTTGCTGCAAACCCAAAAGTGTGAACCATGATAACAATAGAATATGATAAAGAAAAATTAATAAAACAATAAATCATCGTTATTAAAACCTTACAGATTTCCATGAAGACAAAATAAGTACATTACAACTGAATGTGTAGCAATGTGTGTGAAATGGACCTTTATGACAAAATATTAAAATATTGGGCTATGAACCTCACAAAAACAAGAGACTAATCAAAGAAAGGTTTTACATCCAGAAAAACAGTTCCATTAACGAACCTTCAAAAATTATAAATATCATTTTCAGCAACTTAATTTAAAAATACACTGGTGTGCAAAAATTAAGGACGAAGAAGAAGAAATTAGCATAACAGCGGAACATGAGCAGGCAGAACAGACTGAAAGACCACTCAGGAGATAGACTAGGGTCCGGTACGGTAGGGCATGCGCATATATGCAACATGAGGGGGAGGGGGTGTCGGAAGGGTATAAAGCGCACAGGCGGTGTACGCTCAGCAATTCGGTGAAAGCTATTGCACGGTGTACATCGGTTTGAACGACGTTGAGTTGCTGCCACCATGTGATATGGCCAACAGGTAATCCAGCAGACGACATCTGGATGACTTTACCCGAGGTCGCGTCATTGGGAAGTTGGAAGAAGGTTGAAGTGTGACTAGTGTGGCCGAGAAGTTCTGGATCGCTCACATCATTGTTTCACGAGCTTGGAGAACATTTCAAACGACAGGAACAGCTGTCTGAGAGTTTAGCAGTGGTCATCCACGAGCAACCACCGCGGCGGACGACCGGTATATTGTCCTACAGGCGAGAAGAGACAGACAGCGGAAGAAATCGCAAGGCACATGCAACAGACAACTGGATGTACATTATCGCGTTTTACCATGGCCAGGAGGCTGCACAAAGATGGTTTATTTGCACGACGACCAGTACGGTGTGTGCCATTAATGCCTGCTCCTTGGAGACAATGGTTTCTCTGGTGCCAGGAACACAAGAACCTGACACATCAGCAATGGGGTCGAGTTCTCTTTACGGATGAGAGCCGATTTAGTCTGACGAGCGATTTTGGACGTATGCACATCTGGAGAGAGCAGGGAACACGCAATCACACCTCCAACATCATCGAAAGGGACCGGTTTGGAGGTGGTGTTCTTGTTTGGGGCGGTATCATGCTTGGTAGCTGTACTGACCACATTTTCCAAGGAGGTTCAGTCACTGGTGTCCGCTATTGCACCAAGGTTCTCCTGCCTCACGTGCGTCTGTTTAGAGGTGCTGTGGGTCCTGAGTTCCTCTTCATGGATGACAACGCTACACCTCATCGTATAGTGGCTGTCGCAGAGTTGTTGGAGAGTGAAGATACTCAACGCATGGATTGGCCCGGAAGGTCCCCGGACCTAAATCCCATCGGACATGTGTGGGATCTCCTCGGGAGACTCTTGGCAGTACCTCGCCAGCCGCCACAAACGATTCCGCAGCTGCGATTGGCGCTACAAGAGGAACGGGCCGCGATGCCTCAACAGCTCCTTGACAACCTCGTCCTCAGTATGGACAGACGTTGTAAATCCTGCAATGCAGTCGGGAGTGATAATATTCCTTACTAAAGACTAGATTTTTCTTGGCAGCTGCCTGTCATATGGACGTTTCTGTCTTCTGTCCAGTTGTGCTCGAAGCAGCCTTTTCAATAAAATGCCTTTGTATCCTTTGGATTCCTTGTTTGGACGGTTTTGCTCACTTGTCCCATATTCTTACATCTTGGGGATCTTATGGTATGATTTGAGTCGATGTGGAGCACTTCTGCACGACATTACATTAAAAAAACCGTCTCGTCCTTAATTTTTGCACGCCAGTGTAGTAGACTTACAAAATACATAAGGAAAAGATTTTAATTTAAAATAACTGGCAACTGCAAGAGGAACCTGGCAACAAAATTTAAATTCTTTCTGTGTAAACAAAACTTTTGATACAGTTTCTATACATTGAGAACAGACTTTGATAAAAATCTAGAGACCAGAAATGTCTGTAAAAACAAAAGGACTCAGAAGATGTGAAAAATAATTGAAAATTCAAGTTAACATAGAATTAAGTATGTTAATCTAAATAAAGTCTTGAGTAAGTGTTTTAATCCCTGTAAATAACATTATTTCTTTAATCCACAAGCAAAAACTATCTGCAAAATCAGCTAATAATTTGGAAACTATCCGCGTACAGCGTGCACGCGTACGTCTACATTCTACAACTCTGGTCCTAACATAGATTTATAGCAAATTATTTGGAACAGCTTCATTACTAACATGGGCCTTGCTTGGCCATCAGAACAGCCTTAATTCAGAGTGGCATGGATTCAACAAAATGCTGATGTTGTTCTACAGCTATGTTCAGCCAAGTGGATGTGACAGCATCCATTAATTGTCAATGTTCAGTTGGGTTAAATTCTGGGGACTGGGGGGACCATTTTAGCATTTTTGAAGTCTCTGTCATGCTTCCAGAATCACTGTGACAATTCAAGCCATGTGCATTGACACATCATTCTGCTGGAAATAGCCCATTTCCTCTGGAAATAAGCTACTTCCAGCAGAATGTAGCCCATTTCCTCAGGTGTGCCTGGCCCACAATGATGTTAAAATACCTCCTTGGCATTCAAATGCTGTTCCAGAGGTACTAAAGAACCCAAAGCCTGCCATGAAAACAGACCCCAGGCTATTACCCTACCTCCACGAGCTTGTACAGTTACCACTGTGCAGATGGGATTTGTCTATTCATGCTGTTGATGCCATTTTCTGGCCAATCCGTTGCCATATCTGTATGTAGAGAGCAAAATGGGAAAATGCAAGTGTTTCTGTCCACGAATTGTTCGACCACTTCTAAATGACCTAGAGATATAAAAATTGGCATGCTGATAGGTCTTAACATACATATGCCTAGACAAGTCCCAAAACAAAAAAAAAATTCAAATGGTAGCTTTGGAACACTACCTGCTTGAATTCTTTTGCAAACTGTTCGACCACTTTTAAATGACCTAGAGATCTGAAAATTGGTATGCTGGCCGGTCGTTGAGGTCCAAATGCCTAGAAAAGTCCAAAAACCAAAAACTCAAAATGGGAACTTCGGAACATTGTCTGCTTGAATTTTTCCACCACTTCTACACCTAAATTAATTTGAAAACCAAAAAATTCAAAAGGATGGCTTAGCTTTACAGTTCAAAATGTTGACAGGTTTAAATATAATTATGCCAGAAATGTTGAAATGCTGTAAAAAAAGTCCATGCAATTTTGATTTACAGAGGATGAGTTGGAAGTTTGTAATATTTGGATCACTTTGTCTTCATATGTACCTTCACAACAAAAGCTGACTAGCATTCAAAAGTATAGGCCATCGTGTTGCACCGTCTTTAGCCATCAGTCTGCCAGTTCTTCGAATCCGCGGCAGTACCAGTTGTGGTCCTTTGAGGCTAAAAAACTTCTTCACCCCAGCTGCCACCACCTCCTGGTTGTTGAAGTGCCACCCGCAAAGGAAGTAGGCCATGGACCGGAACAAGTAATAATCTGACGGGGCAAGGTCCCGACTATATGCTGGATGTGGCATCAGTTCGATGCCCTCAAGTTCCTGGAGTTTTGCCCTGGTCATTCATGCAGTATGAGGCCAAGCATTGCCCTGTTGTAGGAGAGTGTGCTTTCTGTTCACCAGTGGTGGGTACTTCCAGGGCTATAAAAGAGAGAAAGGCTGGTCCGTCGCTTTGTAAAACCGAATACCGACATGGTCGTCATGAGAGAGGTTGAGGGCTAGTTGTGACGTCACTGTGCTGCTGGGATATCATTGCGAGAAGAGTTTTCTGGCTTGAGCATTATTCCATCAAACTAGATTGATTGTTTTATCATTAGCCATATATTTATTAGTGTTACATGTAAAAAATAATTGTTTGAATATTTAATAGTGCATCTACTGTATGCATCTATATAAATAGTCAGTTTAGCTGCGTAAATCGTGCACCTTTTTGTTTTTTTTAACAAATGTTTTCGTGTTCCGCTGAAACGTGTCGGAATAAACACAGGTACTGGAAAGGACAAAATATTGTATTGCTTGCTTTTTATAAATAAACAAGTCTCGAAGGCAGGACTATGTTAATGTTAAGTACGCCAGAATTTGTAGCGAACATTTCGTCCTTGTGATTATGAAGATAATATGAACAATTGATTACTTGGATTGCCTTTGCAAAAGATATTGAAATCTGACGCTGTGTCCAGCGCAAACGTACTTTCTTTAAATTCTGAAAAAATAACGCAGAGAACCCAAAGACACGGAAAAAAAAAAAAAATATGTTCGAAGTGCTTTGGAACAATTAAGTGAATTAAGCCCGAAGAAAATTAATCTGGGAATTTTACCAGCGTTTTTTTCACCTTTAGTTAAGAAAATTAGCTAAAAGTGAAATGAATGCTGGAGTATGAAATGCGGAATCAGTGGCAATGTATAGATGACAGAATGTTGTAACTGCAATTTTTTTACAAATCTGTAATGATAGTTTCATGGGGGAAAAAATACAACACTTGAGAAAAATCTCCAAATCAAAAGGCAAAAAAAAAAAAAAAAAAAAAAAAAAGATGTCACAAAGTTTCGTTTCTGTTCAACGATTGAAAAGATGGGCCACCTTTAGGAGATCACTAATTTCTGAAATTCAGCAATTAAAAAGCAGGATTCAAATACAAGTGCTTTAGAAAAGGCAAATTAAAAACTTTGAAGAAATGTGCCAACTGCGTTTTCACTACGACTCAGTTCGAAATGCCCAATACTGTAATGTTGAAAACATATGTGTAAGGAATATTTTGTTTCTTTTAAATAACGATGATGACAGAGAGTTTAGTTCGTTCTCGTTCCCTTTATTCCAGGGCTTCAGGACATAATTTTTCTTACCTTTTCCACTGATTATTTCACAGTTTCCATGCGGCAGTGACTTCAGCTGCAGCATGACTACGTCATCACCTCCAACTTCCGGCTTCGGGGGAGCTAGCTCTGAGGACTAGCTAGCCCTTCCCTTCTATAGCCCTGGGGTACTTCTCCAAAACGGCATACATTCGCTCCATCTGTTCAGTGTAGAGGTTGGTGTTGTTGGTCCAACTGTCTGGAACAAATTCGAAATGGATTATCCCCTCAAAATTCCACCAGATGCAGAGCATAACCTTGTACTCGAAGTGCCCACATTTGGCAACAGGTTCAGGGAGCTGGCCTTGGCTCAACCACTTCCGTTGTGTGTTAGGATTACGAAAATAGACCCACTTTTCATTGTACGTAACAATTTTCTTGATGAAATGTACATTACATGGGATTCTAGGAGTTTCAGGCACACTTCCACTCGGCGGTTTGCTTCGGCTGGTCTCAGTTCATGAGGGACAATGCGGCAGCTTCTGTAAATCTTGCTGAGGTCTGAAGGTGACGAACCATGGTGGTCTGTTATATGCCCAGAGCTTGCCATATAATCTCCGAGTGCTGGTTGTCAGATTTGCCTCTACAGCCTGGCGCATGGCCTCCAAATCCACTATTCGTGGCCTACCTGACCTTGGCTGATCTTCGAGGCTTCTGTCACTTGAGTTACATTTCGTGAACCATCTGGTTGCAGTGCTGTGGTCCACGGAACCTTCCTCTTTCGCACGACAAATGTTTCGTGTTGCTTCACAGCGTTATGGCCGAGTTCAAACTCGTAAAGCAAAAGTTCCCTAATTAGCCGGTTGTGGCTGTTTATCTTTTAGGCGTCCCAACCACAGACAGAATGATGACATGCAATGCTGTTTACAGCAACGACTACCAGTTTATATTCCTTTCGACTCACTGCAGTGTGTGACTTGAACTACTAGTAGTTTAAACACGTGACATAACCCGCCGCAGCACATGCAATTTATGCAAATATTGCAAAACTTTTGACTCACACTCTAAAATTAAAGGGTTCCAAAGCCTGCTACCGTTTTATGTCAAACCATATGCATTGATGCCACGACCCTATTCTAAATCCTAAAGCAGTTACGAATCTTAAATTACTTTTCTTTCCCTTAATTACTTTTCCTTTTAATTTTATGTTCAGAAATGGTTTTATAGATTCAAATGGGCATAGCTGCTAGTATTAACTGAAAACATGATTCACTGAACCAGGCGACCATTTTCGAATCCTCGGCAGTCGAATTTTGGTTCTCCTGTGCCCACTGCAGACGAATTTGGGAATTTTCAGCAGAGATGACTGGCACATAAGGGGATTTCTGCTGTTACAACCCATTTGCGCCAGTGTGTGGTGCGCTGTGTATACTGAAATTCTCCTCTTGATACCACTGTTTTTGTACAGCGTGGTTACTTGGTGCGATGGAACTTATCTTTTCCCTTGTACAATCCTCTCCAGCTGCTGTTGCTCTCATTGATCAGTTCTTTGTGTCCACTGGAAGACCATGCTGACTGCTTGTTTTGTTGTTTGTGAACCTCTTTGTACACCCTTGATGCAACTGTTCTTGCATAGCCAAGAAGGTTTGCCATTTCTGAGTGCTTGCACCTGCCCACTTGGTGCCGACTATTGTGCTGCAGGTGCAGACTGGAATTTTAGCTAAGTGGCCAGTGGCCAGTAAGTCAAGAACAGTTAGTGGCCAAAAAATAAAACTGGCTGGTAAATTAAAAAATTTTAATGGCCAAAACGAAGTCTCCAGTATAAAAAAAAAAAGAGAGGGGAGATTAATAGGAACTTTAATGTAACTGCTATTATTTACATAGATGACTTTATCTGAACGTAAAAGATGCCATTCACTGCGCAAAATAAAAACCATTTGCTATATTTTTTTCCCCCATGGGTTACTCGTTCTCAAAACATCGATAGTATCGGTCAAAATTTTTGTTGTATCAGGGAAAACCTTGATGTTTTGATCTTTTTGCTATTAAGCCGAAGAATTCGTACTTCTCCATCTGCAGCAGCAAATGTGCACATCGGTGGGTAAATCTCTGCTCAATATAACGGTGATTACTCACCAATTCAAATCGCTGATCACCGTTCCCTAAATTCTGATCTTGTTCCAGTTTTCACCGACGGATCTAAGATGGGTGATGTCGGATCCGCCGCCGTCTGTGTGGATGATGTTTCTGTTGCACAGATCCCAGCTGAGGCCACGGTGTTTTCAGCGGAGATGTATGCTGTGTATCTTGCCCTTCTCCATCTTCAGTTGAGTTCTCATGGTCTATATGGATTCCTTAAGTGCCTTGCAGTCTTTATCATCTGCGGATTCCCGTGACCATCCTTTTCTCTTGGACGTGAGACCGTTGCTTCGTTGTTTGCTCGAGGCCAGTTTTCAGGTTCACTTTTGCTGGATTCCTGGGCATGTTGGAATCTCGAGTAACAAGTGTGCTGATGCGGCTGCTAGATCTGCTTCCTCTTTGGCCATCACACCCTTGCCACTGTTTCACCGGGATTTCCGCTTTCCTCTTCACGATCATATCAAGCGAACGTGGCAGGGTCTGTGGGACCAACAGGTAGAAAATAAACTACATGGTATTAAACCTGTTCGTGGAATCTGGAAGTCCTTATTTTGTTGAAACTGTAGGGAGGAAGTTGTGCTTGCGCATCTCCGCATTGGGCATTGTTGTTTCACTCACAGCTTTTTGCTGTGTGGCAACACTGCGCTGATGTTTGAGACATGCAATTGCCGACTCACTGTCACTCTTCTCTTGTGCAGTTGTGTTAGTTTTCGTAATGTGCGTTTTCACGTCTTTCATTCTCATTTGTTGACCGAGGACGCGCTATGCTGCAGCAGCTCCTAGATGACCACTGCGATACTGTCGCTGTCTTTTCCTTTTTAAAACAAATTGGCTTTTTTAAACGTATCTAGTTTTTACCCCTTTCACATTTTTTACTTCTACTGAATCAGCCTGATTTTAAGCATTATACCGTGTTTTTAATACTGTTTGTTTGATTGTCTTGTGTTTGACGCTCTTTGGCCACACATGGCCCTTGCAACATAAAAATGAAAAAAACAATCAACCAACCAACCACCAATTCAAATCGAGTAACCAATAATATTTGTTAAAACGCTTGATGTATCCAGGAAATCTTGATGTTTTTTCAATGTATCGGTTACTGTAGCATCGAGGAAAAGAACTCTATGTCACCGACAAAACATCGACCAAAACAGCCAATTCACGACATAAAAATGATTTTCCCTTCCTCTTTACAGGAATGCAACAAAAAGAAATTCATTTACTTTATGTAGAAAATATTCTTTACCAGTTTCAGACATCCATCATGAAACCTTGATGTTTTATCAAGGTATCGGCTTCTGCAGCATCGAGGTTTAAATATCTATTATTGGTGGCAAAACTTCTATGTTCAAAAACTTCGAGGTTTTTTGCCCATCCCTAGTTAGGACTGCTTTCATGTCCTTTTACTTTTGAATTATTATACCTTTGTAAACTGGCACTAAAAATGACAAATGGCCAAACTGGCGACCACTAAAATAAAGTTAAAATAAAGTTAGCACCTGGCGAGTGGTGAGTGCTAATCTGCACCTATATATCATGCCTTTTTCGAAGTCGTTTAAATCATGAGTCTTCCCCAGATTGCTGCTATCCACACTTCAATGACAAATGGCCAAACTGGCGACCACTAAAATGAAGTTAACCGCCACCTGGCGAGTGGTGAGTGCTAATCTGCACCTATATATCATGCCTTTTTCGAAGTCGTTTAAAGCATGAGTCTTCCCCAGATTGCTGCTATCCACACTTCAATGACAAATGGCCAAACTGGCGACCACTAAAATAAAGTTAACCACCACCTGGCGAGTGGTGAGTGCTAATCTGCACCTATATATCATGCCTTTTTCGAAGTCGTTTAAAGCATGAGTCTTCCCCAGATTGCTGCTATCCACACTTCAATGACAAATGGCCAAACTGGCGACCACTAAAATAAAGTTAACCGCCACCTGGCGAGTGGTGAGTGCTAATCTGCACCTATATATCATGCCTTTTTTGAAGTCGTTTAAATCACGAGTCTTCCCCAGATTGCTGCTATCCACACTTCAATGACAAATGGCCAAACTGGCGACCACTAAAATAAAGTTAACCGCCACCTGGTGAGTGGTGAGTGCTAATCTGCACCTATATATCATGCCTTTTTCGAAGTCGTTTAAAGCATGAGTCTTCCCCAGATTGCTGCTATCCACACTTCAATGACAAATGGCCAAACTGGCGACCACTAAAATAAAGTTAACCGCCACCTGGCGAGTGGTGAGTGCTAATCTGCACCTATATATCATGCCTTTTTTGAAGTCGTTTAAATCACGAGTCTTCCCCAGATTGCTGCTATCCACACTTCAATGACAAATGGCCAAACTGGCGACCACTAAAATAAAGTTAACCGCCACCTGGCGAGTGGTGAGTGCTAATCTGCACCTATATATCATGCCTTTTTTGAAGTCGTTTAAATCACGAGTCTTCCCCAGATTGCTGCTATCCACACTTCAATGACAAATGGCCAAACTGGCGACCACTAAAATAAAGTTAACCGCCACCTGGTGAGTGGTGAGTGCTAATCTGCACCTATATATCATGCCTTTTTCGAAGTCGTTTAAATCATGAGTCTTCCCCAGATTGCTGCTATCCACACTTCAATGACAAATGGCCAAACTGGCGACCACTAAAATAAAGTTAACCGCCACCTGGCGAGTGGTGAGTGCTAATCTGCACCTATATATCATGCCTTTTTTGAAGTCGTTTAAAGCATGAGTCTTCCCCAGATTGCTGCTATCCACACTTCAATGACAAATGGCCAAACTGGCGACCACTAAAATAAAGTTAACCGCCACCTCGCGAGTGGTGAGTGCTAATCTGCACCTATATATCATGCCTTTTTCTGAAGTCGTTTAAATCATGAGTCTTCCCCAGATTGCTGCTATCCACACTTCAATGACAAATGGCCAAACTGGCGACCACTAAAATAAAGTTAACCGCCACCTGGCGAGTGGTGAGTGCTAATCTGCACCTATATATCATGCCTTTTTCGAAGTCGTTTAAAGCATGAGTCTTCCCCAGATTGCTGCTATCCACACTTCAATGACAAATGGCCAAACTGGCGACCACTAAAATAAAGTTAACCGCCACCTGGCGAGTGGTGAGTGCTAATCTGCACCTATATATCATGCCTTTTTTGAAGTCGTTTAAATCACGAGTCTTCCCCAGATTGCTGCTATCCACACTTCAATGACAAATGGCCAAACTGGCGACCACTAAAATAAAGTTAACCGCCACCTGGCGAGTGGTGAGTGCTAATCTGCACCTATATATCATGCCTTTTTCAAGTCGTTTAAATCACGAGTCTTCCCCAGATTGCTGCTATCCACATTTCAATGACAAATGGCCAAACTGGCAACCACTAAAATAAAGGTAATCGCCATCTGGCGAGTGGTGAGTGCTAATCTGCACCTATATATCATGCCTTTTTCAAAGTCATTTAAATCACGAGTCTTTCCCAGATTGCTGCTATCCACACTTCATACACATCTGAATCCTTGGCAGTGAGTTGCATATAAACTCACTGCCAAGGATTCAGATGTGATAGTTCCGTACATAAGTGAGGATGGCACATGCCTGATTGCTATTGCACATTCTTAATAATTTGCTGCTTCAGCGTATGTCTATATTAGGTTGTTGCACATGAAATGTCGGTTTTGGGAGTGAAACTTCCGTCTACAGTTACACGGTGGAAACCGACCTGTATCAATCGAAATAGGCACCATTAGCTGCAATACATTTCTCCCATCGCGGTACCAGTGCATTGATGCCAGTTGCATAGAAGTCGGCCGTTGTGGACTGAAGAAACTGTTCAAAGGCGTCTTTGACGGCTGTTTCATTGGTGAATCGTTTCCCTGCCAAAAAATGGTCCAAATGCTTGAGCAAGTGGTAATCGGTGAGCTAGAGGTCGGGAGAGTAAGCTGGGTGCGGAAGAGCCTCATAGCCCAGCCTGTGTAATTTTTGGACCATTGTTCTTGAAACGTGGGGTCTCGCGTTGTCGTGAATCAGTACAACACCATCTCCGTTGACCAATCTCAGCCGCTTAACGTGTAACTTTTGATGCATTGCATCCAGCTGGTTGCAGTATTTCTGTGCATTAATGGTTTCGCCAAATTTCATGAACAAATAGTGCAGAATACCGGTTGCACACCACCAAACAGTCACCATTATCTTCTTTGGATGAAGTTCTAGTTTCGGCATGTGTTTTGGGGCCACACTGACATCTAGCCATTGTGCAGATCTGCAAGGATTGTCGTACATTTTCCATTTTTCATCACGTCACTACTCTGTGAAAAAAATGGAGCGTTTCTGTTCTGGGCGAGCAGCGAAGTGCAAACCTCCAGGCGATGCTTCATGTTGCTTTCAGTCAGCTCATGGGGAACCCATTTATCAAGCTTCTTGACTTTACCAAGTTCTTGCAAGTGACGGGAAACTGTCGAATAGTGGATGCCTAATTTCTCTGCCATGTCCCGTACAGTTTGGCTCGGGTCACTCTCAACTAGGGTTCGCAGTTCGTCGTTGTTGATGGCTGGTGCTGAGTGCCCGCACAATGCATTTGCAAGTTTCATATCACCGGCTCGGAATTTTTTGAGCCATCGCTGCACGGTCCGTTCGTTTACTGTGTCATCTCCAAATGCTGTGTTGATGTTTCTTGCTGCTTCTGCGGCGTTGTGGCCCAGTTAGAACTCATACAGAAAAAGTATCCGTAATTGGTCTCCTTCCATGTTCTGGCTACACAATCACACTACGAACTAGCACTGAAATGATTCCGTGCCAAAGGGCTGGGATACCCGATCAAACACATTAGCTCCACCTGCCGGCGTTTGTATGGCCCTAAATGACGTCATCCTGAAATCTGACATTTCACCTGCAACAACCTAATAGGTTTAATAGTAAAAAAAAAAAATTTTGGAATCAAATGGAAGCTTGTTACAATAAAATACTGTTAACTTCTGATTGATGACGTAGATGCTTGTTTTACTTCATTTTTCATTTGAGGCATTTTTGTCTTTTGTTTTAGAAAGTTCAAGTGAATGTTTTTGTTTTTTAATTTTTTGTTTGTCCATCCATAATATAGGAATTTGTTGTGAATACACCAGATCTTGAAGCCACCAAATTTTGGGCTGGAGGTTTGGGGCAAACAGCAACTCATGCAGTTTTGTATGCCCAATTGTATACGCCAGACAATGAGTGCCATGGGCTTCACGCTTTCATTGTTCAAGTAAGAGATACCAAGACATTACTTCCTCTTTCCAGAATCACTGTCGGTGATATGGGGCCAAAACTTGGACTTAATGGGGTGGATAATGGGTATGTCAAATTTTTAAGGTTTCTCTTTTATTTACATCTTCATTGAGTTCATTAATAAGTAATTATAAAGAATGTACAGGCAGGACTCAGTTTACACAACTTCAATTTACGCTTGCTTCAATTTTGCGCCTCTAGTAAATCACAATTGGAGGCAGTGATGATTCATGACTGCCTGACTTCCTCCCAACATCATAATTAAACTATGGCCTAAAATTTAAATAATTAAAAAAAAATGGAGTATAAAATGAGACAAGAAAAAGCAAATTGCATAACCATGGACTAAGAACTGCACGTGAACTGAGTGCCTTGAGAGTCATAGTGAAGAGCTTGTTGTTAAAGTAGTAAATTTTCTTTCATTTTCTTAAACATAATACAATTTTCAATATGTAAATTTCACAACATAAAACATTTACTGTGGAAATAACTTTTTTACGGGTCTTATAGAAATTATTATTCAAAAGAGTTAGTCAAATTTTTGAACTAAAGCCTAGTTCATCACAGGACTACATCACTGGAGTAGTTGCTGCCACTCAGTCGGAAGTGTCCAACCACAATTATCATTAATTGCAGTACTTCTTCTCACTATTTCAATCTCTTTTTCTAGTTTCCTATTTACTAAGTTTAACTAGTGGGCGATTATTCTTACCGAGTCCCAATTTATGGAGTGTCCACTTGCTTGCATATGTCTGTCTAGCCCTGTTTTGTTACTAATGTTTCTAATAGCTGTTTGGTGTTCTTTCATTCGGACTTTAATACTTCTCCCTGTTTCTCCTATATAGCTGAGCCCCCAGTTACAGTCAATTCAATATATTACTCCTTCTTGTAACCGGATGTCCATTTCTTTCTGCTTTAGAGCTGGCAGGAATTTCTTTAATTTCTTATTTAGATCTGGAGCAAGCCTGATATTATATTTTGCTCCGATTCTCTTCAGTTTTTCGCAAAGTCTCTTGTGGTACTTAATTTGGCTGGCGAATTTGAAGTTGTTTGTTTCCTGCTTCTTTTTTGGCACTTGTCTAAATAATTTCTTAATATATGGGAAGGGGTAATTGTTCTCTGCCAATATTCTTTTTAATTCTTCTCTGTGAAGATCTTTTTGAGCATCTGAAGAGACAAGGACTTCAATTTTTTCCAAAAAATATTTTGCCGTACTTGACTTAATATAGTCAGGGTGGAATGAGCAGAAGTCTAACATCTCTCCTGTGTTAGTGGGTTTTCTAAAAAGCTGAGTGAAGATTCTCTCCTCTCTTGAGGTCAAGGTTAAATCTAGGAAACTGATGCTATGGTTTTTTACCAGCTCTAGGGTGTACTGCAAAGAATTTTCTAGTGAGTTGAATTCTGCCAGAATCTGAGAGGGTAGAGATTGATCCACATTATCTACAATAAACAGGACATCATCAATGTATGTTACATAAAGAGCAAATATTGAGGGTTGTACGAGGATTTTTGCCTCTAGTTTACTTTCATAATAATTTACTAGCAGAGGTGCTAGTGGAGATCCCATTGCAAGTCCGGAAGTTTGCCTGTAAGCAGCTATTAGGAACATTAGTAACAAAACAGGGCTAGACAGACATATACAAGCAAGTGGACACTCCATAAATTGGGACTCAGTAAGACTAATCGCCTACCAGTCCAACTCAGTAAAGAGGAAACTAGAAGAAGGGATCGAAATAGCGAGAAGAAGTAGTACCACAATTAACGATAATTGTGGTCGGACACTTCCGACTGAGTGGCAGCAACTACTCCAGTGGCGTAGTCCTGATGATGAACTAGGCTTTAGTTCGAAAATTTGACCACCAACTTTTTGAATAATAACCTCTATAAAACCCATAAAAAAGTTATTCCACAGTAAACTATAAATAGAGGTGCCATAAATTCATTTACAACTAGGAATAAAACTTTTTAAAAGTATTTTGTGTTGATTACTGAAAATCTTGGAATGGGACCTAATGTATTTTTCTAGTGACTTTGTATTTACATACATTCCCATTATATTTTCCCTTTAATTTACGGTGGAAATCTCAGGAACCTGACCCTGGCGTAAACTGTGTCCTACCTGTAGTTTTTTCAGTTTTGTTGCCTTGTATCATTCTCAGTTAATATAAGATGTAACTTCTCTTTTCATGTGCAGTAGAACTTGGATTATGCAGTCCCCTACCAATTTAACATGCTGAACACGAATATCGCCATGAGAAGTTTTTATTGTCTCTCATTTCGGAGATATTGGGGTGCTCTCCAGTAATATAATGCACTGAATAATCAGATTAAGAATCTTATTACAATTTATAATATTAAGTAATAAATAAATTTATTATTATTAATTATTATAATTATTTTTAATTATATTTATTAATATAATCTTATTTATTTATATTCATTAATATAATCTTATTCATTTATCATTAATATAAGTTATTATTATAATTATTATTTATTATTATTATTATTGTTATAAGTTATTAACATAATTATTTTTTATTATTATAATACAAGGTTATGAATTTTTGTCTCATATTTCATCATCCCTTGGTTTACCTCAACCCAGAAGTTATTGCATCATCCTGTGCTGCATCTAGAGTGACAGTGACTTCCTGTTTATGACGCCAGGTGATGCAATTGTTAGTTTTTATAGGCAACACGGCGCACCCTGAGTCAGTTTCTTTCACTTCGTCGGGGAGCATGCTCTGCTGTTTACTTCAAAGAACTAGCCTATACAAGTGATCCTTGCACTGCAAAATCAGCAGTAGCAATGCCAAGTATGTGTGTTATTACTACAAATAATTTTTGTTATATTTATGGGAAAGTTACTTTTGCTGCACAGTAAAAGGCCATCACTCAGGTAATTTAAAAGCTTATCTGTATTTTGGCTGCAAGGCAGTCGACCAAGATAAAAACTGGGCTCCACACGTATGTTGCTGCATGTGTGCAACGAAACTTCCACAGTGGCTTAATGGCAAAAAAAGGCGATTCTCTTTGCTGTTCCCATGATTTGGAGGGCGCCTACCAATCACGTAAAGGACTGTTATTTTTGTATGCTGCCATCTGTTTGTGGAGGCGTAACAAAGAAAAAGAAATGGACTGTAGACTACCCTTACATAGCTTCTGCTGTGCGACTTGCGAAGGACTTCCCATTCCCAAGTTCCGACAGATTTTGTCATCAGTTCAGACGAGGATGAGGAACACTATGTGCATCCTCAACCGTCAACTTCAGAGGTTCATGGAAGTAAGGATGACAAATATGCATGTAATGGTGAAACATCTGCACCGCACATAATCACTTCGGAGGAACTTAACAACCTTGTTCACGAGTTGGATCTGTCTAAAACAAAAGCAGAGATACTGGCGTCAAGACTCTGACAATGAAATCTTCTGGAATGAAATGTCCTAGTGACTTGGTTTCGTATTTGTCATCAGCAATTCAAACCTTTTTTCAAAAAAAAAAAAGAAAAAAAAAGAAAGAAAGCCTTGTGTTCCGGAGAGCTTTTGGAAGAAACAGTACAATTTTCAAGAGCAATATGCCATTATGTCTTAAAAGAAAAGTGTAATTACCCCATATATTGGACACATGTCCGATATCGTAAGGTTTAAATTAACATGCAACAATGTAATATCAGCAAATTAGAGAAAGCAGGTGTTTACTCAATTCCTATTACAGCAAATCCTCCAATGTCGTACATAGGCAGCACCAAAAATAAAATGAAATATAGGCTGAAACAACATATAAAATTGGCAGAAAAAGAAAGAAAAGACAGCACTCATTCAATACTGCTTAGCTTATCAGGAATTTCCAAAGTTTGACAAGATTGAGATAATTAAAAAGATGTAAATCTGAAAGACACCTCAGGATTGCAGAATCTGTGATAATTGAAAAAAATAGAGCTTCAGTATGTAACCATAATGATCCAAATGTAATGTGTAACAACTGGAAGAATTTAATAAGAGTAGAACAGAAAAACAGAAATGTTAGAAAATTGAAATCTAAAACAAACAAGAGAGGGCGCCACAGCGGCCAGGAGAACGAAGCTTCAAGAATTGATATTGCCCCAGGAGAGCCACTCACTTGCTCTGAGGGTACCGTGAGTATAAGTCAGAGTTTCCATCTCCCCTGATGATGGTAGCGGGTAGCTACAGAGAAAGTGCTTGGGTTAGGATGTTGCAGAGGGTAGAGTGCGACATGGGCGAGATCCTTTTGTGAATCCATTTTACAGAGGTCATGAGATGTATGCAAGTTCAAGGCTGGGTCATAAAACATTGATGTAGTTAACCGAAGTGGAAACGTCTTTTGTATATATGTATATAGTGAGTTCATAGAGCATTTGTTGGTTTTATATAGTGTATAATGAAATGTATGAATGCGTGGTATGTATGTATGACAAAAAAAAAAAGAAGAGGTGATTCAGGTTAAAACATCTATAGCAGAAGCCACAGTTGTTTTTATTTTATGTGCATACAATTATAATAATTAGAAGGTTGCTTACTTTTTCACATTTCACTGCATGTTTTATTCTTTTTGTTGACATGCTTGGTTTAAGCCTCCGGTGGGGTGTTCTATTTTTTGTCCAGGTTCTTTTAAATGTTCTACGAATGCCCAAGTCCATGAAGTGCATTGCTTTCTAGGTCCCAAAACTGTATCTTCCTCCCTCCCCACCCTTCCCACCAGCACGTAAAACCCAACCCTTGTTGGTAAAAACCCCAATTCTTGAACTCAAAACCTTTTGATATTATCAACGAACATAAACTGCCTATTTACATACATACAAAATTCCGAACAAAAATATCAAAAATGTATATACAACTATTTACATACGACGACTCATCTAATTCCTTCAACTCCCCATCTCAACACCTCATGAACACCCAGAACATTCATTCACCACATCCTAAGCCATTCCAATGCAGACTGCCTCAAGTACTTTCTACCTCCTGTGGGGTTATCTTCAGGAGGTGTTCTAGATACTTTCTCTTCTGCCACCACAGTAAGAGTGAGTGATACGCTCGTCTTCCTCGCTCGCCCCAACGTCATCTACGAAAAACTTCCACTGTGGCTGCATCTGTTATTGACTTTAGTGAACTCTTCATTTTCTTCTTCGGTGTTTTTGGTTTTTTTGTTCAATTTTTATTAGTTCTTTCCATTTTTCACTAAGGATACTTGGATTGTTATTATTACAAATTTGATCTCTATTTTTTTCAATCAATACAGACTCTGCAATGCGTAGGTGTCCCTCATTGCGATATGATTTTATTATTTTAATATCTTTCAAAATTCAGTATGTGTGGTTATCCAGACAGTATTGTATCAGTGCTGTTTTTGCTTCTTTTTTTTTGCCAATTTTTAATATGCTGTTGTAGGTGATGTTTTAATTGATTTTTGGTACTTCCAATATATGATATTGGTGGTAATCCACTTACAAGTATTTCATACACACCTGCCTTTTCTAAGATACTACATTTTTCAGTGTTATTAATTATCATATCTCCAATAGTCATTACTTTGTTTCCCATCTGAATTCCATATTTATGGCATAATTTATTGATTTCTGTAGATATTCCTGGAAGGTAAGGTGTTGCTCCGACATATTGCAATTGTTTTTTTTTTCTTTTAGGGGAATATGTATCTTGCACTTTTACTTGTACTTCATAAATCCATTTATTTATCTTCTGTGGAGGGTATCCATAGCTGTATGAGATTTCTTTAATGACATTTATTTCTTCAGTACGAAATTCTTCTTTAGAGGAATGTGTGATTGCTCTTTTAATTAATGTT
Source organism: Macrothele yani (assembly GCA_039090855.1). NCBI lineage: Eukaryota > Metazoa > Arthropoda > Arachnida > Araneae > Macrothelidae > Macrothele > Macrothele yani. The sequence continues at coordinate 19,066,063 of CM077000.1, read as the reverse complement.
TTTATGCTATTACATTTCTGTGTGTAAGGGCGTGTTGAGTTATATGGTATCAGAACAGGGACATATGTCTGTTTTCTATGTACCTTGTACTGCAGTTGGTTATTTTGCTTGATGATCTTAACATCCAAGTAAGGTAAGATATTTTCTTCTTCTTGTTCTACTGTCAATTTAATTGTGGGATAGACATTACTAAGTTGTTGAGTTAAAGATTCCAGCTCATCAGTTTTCATTCTGGTCATGATGAAGATATCATCTACGTATCTGCAGTAAACCAACGGTGGTTCATCCATTGTACTGATAATTTGTTCTTCTATGCTGTTCATAATTACTTCAGCAAACAGGTGTGACAGAGAAGAGCCCATTGGGCCTCCGAAATTTTTTTTGTATATTTTCTCATCATATTTGAAGATATTATTTTCATAGATGTATGGTGGCAGAAGAAAAAGCATCTAGAACACCTCCTGAAGATAACCCCACAGGGGATAGAAAGTACTTGAGGCAGTTTTCGTTGGAATGTCTTAGGGTGTGGTGAATGAATGTTCTAGTTGTTCATGAGGAGTTGAGAGGGGGAGTTGAAGGAATAAGATGAGCCGTATGTAAATAGTTGTATATACGTTTTTAATATTTTTATTTGGCATTTTGTATGTATGTAAATAGGCAGTTTATGTTTGTTGATAATATCAAAAGGTTTCGAGTTCAAGAATTGGGTTTTTACCAACGAAGGGTGGGGAGGGAGGAAGATACAGTTTTGGGACCTAGAAAGCAATGCACTTCATGGACTTTGGCATTCGTCGAACATTTGAAAGGACCTGCAGACAAAAAATAGAACACCGCACCGGAGGTTTGAACCAAGCGTGACAACAAAAAGAATAAAACTTGCAGTGAAATGTGAAAAAAGGTAAGCAACCTTGTTATTATTATAATTGTATGCATGTAAATTAAAAACAACTGTGGCTTCTGCTATAGATGTTTTAACCTGAATTTACATTGGAATAAATGCAAATTTTTCGGAGTAGGGTGAACGTACAGCTGAGACGACCTGGTCTGGGAATAGTCAGTAAGAATGCACTACCGTGGCTTTTTGAAAAACAGGAATTGAATATATTGAGAGAATTTAAAAAGAAACCCAAGTGGAATTTTTAATTGCATGTAGACTTTGACTTAACCCCGAAATATATAAGAATAATGAACTCCTCAATGAATAAGAAAGATGAGAAAATATTAAAAACTTGCCAAAAGAAAAGATTAAGTGCAGAGATTGTGAATAAAAGAATAATAATTTTTGGTTTACAAATCACCTGTTTAAAATTATGGAAAAATATAAGTAATACAACATATAGAAATTTCAGTGGATCATGGAAGAATGAAATTTTGGACACTACTTTAAGAGAAATTACTGAAATAGGTGAAAAAGAAAGAAAGTCAGCCAAAGAAAGTGTTACGGCAAAATTACATCAACTACTAGACCAATATACAGGACATGAACAAAAAGAAAATAACTATGAGGTTTACCAGAATATGTCATCACACGAGTTAACTTATTCACAAAGAGCTGTGTTACAACGGGGGAAAAAATATGCATTTCCACAGAAGATAACAAAAACCAAAGAATGAATACCAAAATTTTGAAGATCATCAGAAATATCCCTAATGAGGATAAGGAGGAGTTTAGTGGTAAACTATTCCGAATTATATTAAAGGAATATAATGAAAAAAAATAATAAAAATTATTATTTAAAGAAATTAAAATATGAAAAAAATCAACTGTTGAAAATAAAAGAAGACAAGAATATCAAATTTTGTGAGGCTGATAAAACAGGCCAAATTGTGATCTTGAATAGTAGAATATAACCTAAAAATGAAATTGGCAATAGAAGAATTGAAATGTTCTGAGGTGAAAAGGGACCCAACTGATAATCAAGTTAGATATTTGGCTAACATCAGGAACCATAGCATTTTGCCTAATGAGATCAAAAATGCAAAACCACCATTGGGTACAAAGGTCCCACGAATGTTTGCAAAAATTAAAACACACAAGGATGGTAACCCCATGAAACTTATAGTGTCCAAAAAGAACTCTCCATTGATTAATCTTGAAAAGAATATTTACAGTTTCTTGGCACCAATGTTTATGAAAACACAATACACTATAAAGAATACATACGAATTTAATGAAATAGTGAAAAATGTAAACCAAGATCTAAAAGATTACAGAATGGCTAGTATGGATGTCAAAACACTGTTTCCAAGTACCCCTGTTCCAGAAGCAATTGAGATTATTAATAGGAAATTACAACAGGATCAATCTCTTAATAACACACAACTACAAGAGTTAAAAGCAATTTTATTATACATCTATGAAAATAATATCTTCAAATATGATGAGAAAATATACAAAAAAAAATTTTGGAGGCCCAATGGGCTCTCCTCTGTCAAACCTGTTTGCTGAAGTAATTATGAACAGCATAGAAGAACAAATTATCAGTACAATGGATGAACCACCGTTGGTTTACTGCAGATACGTAGATGATATCTTCATCATGACCAGAATGAAAACTGATGAGCTGGAATCTTTAACTCAACAACTTAGTAATGTCTATTCCACAATTAAATTGACAGTAGAACAAGAAGAAGAAAATATCTTACCTTACTTGGATGTTAAGATCATCAAGCAAAATAACCAACTGCAGTACAAGGTACATAGAAAACAGACATATGTCCCTGTTCTGATACCATATAACTCAACACACCCTTACACACAGAAATGTAATAGCATAAAAACATTAATTAAAAGAGCTATCACACATTCCTCTAAAGAAGAATTTTGTACTGAAGAAATAAATTACATTAAAGAAATCTCATACAGCTATGGATACCCTCCACAGAAGATAAATAAATGGATTTATAAAGTACAAGTTAAAGTGCAAGATACATATTCCCCTAAAAGAAAAAAAAAACAATTACAATATGTTGGAGCAACACCTTACCTTCCAGGAATATCTACAGAAATCAATAAATTATACCATAAATATGGAATTCAGATGGGAAACAAAGTAATGACTATTGGGGAGATATGATAATTAATAACACTGAAAAATGTAGTATCTTAGAAAAGGCAGGTGTGTATGAAATACTTGTAAGTGGAATACCACCAATATCATATATTGGAAGTACCAAAAATCAATTAAAACATCACCTACAACAGCATATTAAAAATTGGCAAAAAAAAAAGAAGCAAAAACAGCACTGATACAATACTGTCTGGATAACCACACATACTCGAATTTTGAAGATATTAAAATAATAAAATCATATCGCAATGAGGGACACCTACGCATTGCAGAGTCTGTATTGATTGAAAAAAATAGAGATCAAATTTGTAATAATAACAATCCAAGTATCCTTAGTGAAAAATGGAAAGAACTAATAAAAATTGAACAAAAAAACCAAAAACACAGAAGAAAAAAATGAAGAGTTCACTAAAGTCAATAACAGGTGGAGCCACGGTGGAAGTTTTACGTAGATGATGTTAGGGCGAGCGAGGAAGATGAGCGTATCACTCACTCTTACTGTGGTGGCAGAAGAGAAAGTATCTAGAACACCTGAAGATAACCCCGCAGGGTGTAGAAAGTACTTGAGGCAGTCTGCGTTGGAATGGCTTAGGATGTGGTGAATGAATGTTTTGGTTGTTCATGAGGTGTTGAGAAGGGGAGTTGAAGGAATAAGATGAGTCACGTGTAAATAGTTGTATATACGTTTTTAATATTTTTGTTCGGCATTTTGTATGTATGTAAATAAGCAGTTTATAGTTTATGTTCGTTGATAATATCAAAAGGTTTTGAGTTCAAGAATTGGGGTTTTTACCAACGATGGTTGGGTTTTACACGCTGGTAGGAAGGGTGGGGAGGGAGGAAGATACAGTTTTGGGACCTAGAAAGCAATGCACTTCATGGACTTGGGCATTCGTAGAACATTTGAAAAAACCTGGGCAAAAAAACTACGTCTATGATGCCTCTATAGTCTATGATGCCTCTATAGCTCGTATATTGGCGCTCGCGAAACATTTCTTTCTACGTCTATGACGCCTCTATAGCTCGTATATCGGCGCTCGTGAAACATTTCTTTTTCGCTGAATAGGTCGGGTGTCCCCCACTGCGCCACCGCTGCCTCTATAGCTTGTATATCGGCGCTTGCGAAACATTTCTTTTTCGCTGAATAGGTTGGGTGTCACCCGCAGCGCCGACGCCTCTATAGCTCATATGTCAGCGCTCGCGAGGAATTTCTATTTCACTGAAATGAAAGAAATGTCATCGGGTGTCCCCCACCATGCCGATGATGCCTCTATAGCTCATATGTCGGGGCTCGCGAGACATTTTTTACCGTAAAGATAAAAAGAAATGTCGTCAGGGTGTCACCCACCATGCCGATAGCGCCTCTGTAGATCGCATGTCAGCTGAGAGGAATTTCTTTTTCGCCAAATAGCTCATCATGTGTTGGGATGCCTCTATAGCTCGCAGGTTGGGTGTCATCCACCATGCCTATGACGTCTCTATAGCTTGCGGGTTGGTGTCATCTGCCACGCCTATGACGCCTCTATAACTCGTATGTCGGAGCTTACGAAGCATTTCATTTTCGCCGAATATCTTGCGTGTCGGGTGTCACCCTGCATGCCGATGACGTCTCTATAGCTTGCATGTCGACGCTCACGGAATATTTCTTTTTCGCTGAATAGCTTGTGTGTCTAGTGTCACCCGCCACGCCGATGATGCCTCTATAGCTCGTATGTTGGGGCTGGCGAGCCAAAACTGAACTTTCACTGCTAAGTTATGGCCTCCATTGCAGAAATATATATACTTTTTAAATAAAACTACATTTTGGAACTTACTCGTTTTATTAAAAAATGTTCTAGACGATTCTGAGATTTTAAAGTAAATATTTTTGTTATACTAAAAATCTTACTGAAGGTCGAAGCAGTTTTACTGAAAACTTCGGATTTTTTTACTGCTGACCCCTTTCTCAGGTTGGCATCTCTGAACATGTTGAATAATATTGAACAACACCGCCTATCCATAAAACTGAATAAACTGATCAAAACATGCAGACTGAGAGACACAATTTTGTTAATGTGTTTATGGAGCTTATCTATGCAGTATTTCCTTTACTAAGATCAATTTCAAAAACCCCTAACAGAAAAGCAGCAGTTCAGGCATCTCTTTGGTTGAAACAGTGACAAAGCCGGATTTTTTAATATCATCGTGTCTGTGTGCTCTTTTTAAAGGACAAGGCAAAACATCATTAGCCCATGTAACTGTTATACAGTGAAACTTCCGTTAATGGGCACTTCTTAATAGCGGATATCTCTCTATAACGGACAATTTTTTATTCTCCTGCAGAAGTGCATGGCTTCTCATGGGGCATTCACTTCTTAATAACAGACATTCTAAATAACTGATGCGGACACACTTAAAGTACAATACAACAGACAATTTGCTTTCGATTCTAGAAATTCCTAGAGGTGTGATTCGCCCGAACTTGCAAAATCTTTCTATTTTGTTATTTTACCCTTCCTCATTCTCTATCTTAACCATATTGTTTCTGATGCCTAGTAAATTGTAAGGTGCTAAGTGCTATGTACCCCAGGTAAGCAGCCGAAATTGCTGGAAAAAGGATTAGCATTTGTGCTTGCCAGACTGTCTGACCCTCTCCTTGCATACGTACATCTGACTAGGAGAAACTACCTTCTAGTTCTTCAGGTGACCCCAATGGGATGAAACCTCAGAAACAGGGACCAGCACCAAAGGCCAGCTAATTCGGGAACAGTAATCAGATCGAAACACATGCTAACACAATTCAGGTATGGGTGGGAGGGCTTCATCTTTTGTTGTTTGGTAAGGTCAAGGGCAGTGCACAGGGATCAATTTCGAGTCCAGATTACTAGAAATCGCATTTGTTTGCAACAATCGTGCAGATTGTTCTCATCAAGCGAGCTGTGAAGCAAAGATTTCTCAAACATCGATTTTAAAATGTTGCACACAAGTAAGCGCTTGACTAAAAGAAAAAGTTTAAATAGTGAAGCTGAGGGAAAAGGAAAGATTAAGTGTGTGCATTTTAGAAAATAAACTGGGCATTGGAAAAATGCAAATGAGTAAAAAATTGAAGTCTTGGCAAGATTGTAGTGGCAACCAGAAAATTAAGAGAGCCTTCTCTAAAACTGATGGGTTTGGCTGTGGAGATAAATGGTTTTGCAGCGCTACAGCCAACAACATTCCTTTATCAGCAACTTTAATTCATCAAAAGGCTTTAGAAATCACAAATGAATTAGGATTAACAGAATTCAAAGCTTCAGGCAGCTGGCTAGAAATTTATTTAGAAGGCAAAATTTCACAAGAATGTAATAGACAAACAACAATACTTGACTATTTTGTTTCTTAGGTTTTCAAGGATACCATATTTTTTAATAAAGGTTAGTACAAGTTTGCTCTATGTATTGCATTTACATAGTTATATTTACTTATCTTTTAAACTGCTTTTATGTTATAAGCATAGTACATGTATACTGTCATAAAGCATGGTTTTCCCAATAGCAGACACTTCTAAATAATGAACTGTTTTTCTTTCCCCTTCAATGTCTGCTATTCAGAAGTTTTACTGTATTTGCATATATATTGCCGTGTGTTGTCTACTCTCTGCACCCAACAATTCTTAGCACCTTCTGCCTGTTTGGTTGCTGCCTTATTCAGGAACAGTTGTCTCCCAAAGATTGAAAGATCATTTTGAGCTGTGAATTCTTTCTTTCTTGAAGAATTGTATGTACATAACTCAAATATTGACTTATATACACTGGTGAATAATGAGTGTGTGAATTATCATTTTTCTTCAGGTTTCGTTGTGCCGCTAATGCTTGGCTTTGTGGGAATAGTCTTTCATGAAGCTTCATTCAAGAATTCATGCATACCAGAAGTCATGTACTAATTCAGTTATAATTTCAATTAAAAGTGTGCATGAAATTTTGCAAAGAACCTTTTTTGGTGCACTGATATTGTGAGAAATGCTTATCAATTGGTAGATGCTCCATATGTAACACACATTAAAAGGGAATATGGATAAACATTTCTGACTTTTTGGTAACACAGTATGTGAGAAAATTTCCCTGCCTTTTTTCTTGTTTACTTTTACAGTGTTTCAATGACAAGAAAGTCAATTTCTTTGTATATGCAATTATAAAATTTATTTGAATTTACAAGTTATACTGGGTATCCCCTAAAATATATAAAAAGAACTTAAAGAGTTACAGATCTATTATCATATGTGTTAATCAAACCAAAGTGGTGTTTTGATAGATATATTTCCATTTCACAGGTTCATTTCTTTTAATAATTACCGCATACCACGTGAGAGTTTACTCAGTCGTACTGGAGATGTCACTCCTGATGGAAAATATGTCACACCTTACAATGTGAGTTTATTTCTTTTAAATCTGTAAACATATAATTATCATAAAGTGCAATTTTTTTTTAGTGGAAGTTATATAGTATACTCTTTTATCATAAAGCGTGTTTTGATTTTTTTCTGTGCAGTTATATGCATGTAAAATACCAGGGGTCATGCTGCCGATCGCATTTTTTTTGCAATTTGCGAAAAAAATAAATTGTTTTTGGTGATTGATAAAAAGTTTTGGCAAAAATATTGGCGATTACCTTTTTTAATGACGTCCAAGCAAAAACAATCCTTAATTTTAATTCGATTTGGTATTTGAAAGACAAAATTTGAATGTTAGTTTCTTTTTTCATTGCTTACATTGCATGTGAGGTGGAAAGCGATTACGATTAAAGAGTGACGCAACTGCTGACGTAAGACCTGTAAGACATATCATAACACTTTGTTTTTATGGATTTTATAATTCTAATAGAGGGTGAAAAAAATGGCTACTTCAGATAACATTTGGTGAAAAAAAAAATTGTATTTGGCAAAAACTTGAAAATGCCAGAGCAGCTGCTGAAATACTAGTGGCTTGGTGGGGCAAAGCCCCAATATAGTATGAAGTAAAGAGTGGGAGACGAGTGATAATTAACGCAGCAATTCTATGAAGTAAAGACTTCATGCTAGTGATAATTAATGAGTGGAAGACTAGTGATAATTAATGAGTGGAAGACTAGTGATAATTAATGCAGCAATCTATATGAAGTAAAGACTTCATACTAGTGATAATTAACGCAGCAATTCAGCGATGTCTGATTGCTGCGTTAATTATCACTAGTATGAAGTATTTTTTGCAGTTTTCAAGAGAGTAAAGTAGTAATAAAATTGCACTATTTTTTCATGCTTTGTGTATTCTGTTGAGGGAATATAGAGAATGTGTAATGTAGTTTAAAAATAATTCACAGGGTGTTAGATCTGGACTTTGTGATGGCCAACGTGCGAGGGGCGTGTTGTCGCCTATTGCACTGCCAATCTAATGCTGTGGAAGATTTTCATCATGGTAATTTCTAACTTTCTGATGCCAGTGGAGTGGTGCTCCATCCTGTAGGAAAGTGAAGATGTCACTGTCTTTGTGCAATTGAGGCATCAAACAAATAATTACCATATTGAGATAAGAACTTCCTGTTAGTGTTTTCATGGGAAAAGGAGCCATACACTTTTTCTGCAGAATATAGCACATAACACATTAACCTTTGGGGAATCCTGCACATGTTCTACTGTTGCTCTAGGATTTTCAGTCACCCATATGATACTGCTATGTTTGACTTTCCCACTTACAGTATGTGGAATGTTGATTTGTTGCTGAAAATTAGATGCTCACTAAAACCATCTTCAAAACTCTCATTTCTGTACAGAAATTGCAATGTGCAGTTCTATTATTGTCATTTTTGCAATAACTGCAGTTTGTAAAGATTCACTTTCAGTTGCTTCCTCAAAATTTTCCAAACAGTTGGTTGTGGAATTTGTAACTTCCGACCTGCCATCATTGTGGATTTCCTTTGGCTGTATTAGTAAATGACACGAACACACCACTTGTTTATAAGATGCATGTAGACACCCGGGACTTTTACCTTTACACAAACATCCTGTTGTTTCAAATTTCATACGCCAGTCATATGTGGATTGTTCATTCGGTGGTTATTTCTTGAAATATGTTCTAAAACGCCATAGCACAATAGTAACAGAATTTGTTTTGCTTAATTCATGCCCTCTGAATGTCTTTTTCACAGCATTTGTGGACATCTTGCCTGGCTGGTTATGTGTTGGTGAAAATGTATTGGGTATATAAAGTTTTGAGGGATTTGAGGTGAACAAAACATGTTGTTGGAGAACAGAAACAATATTTTAATATTAATCGAAGTATGCTCCCTCTGAAGATACAACTTTACCCCATCTTTCGGGCAGTGAACATATGCCCTGAAGGAAGAATTCCGGTTCCTTGGAAGAGATCCAGTTGTCCAGCCAATTTTTGATGTCTGCATAAGAACTAAACTGTTCTCCAAAAAGTGCTGACAGCATTGACCAGAACAAATGAATCCGATGGCGCAATATCTGGCGAATATGGTGGGTGGGGTAGAACTTCCCAGTCGGATCCTTCTAAGTACTTTTTCACAGGTCGAGAAACATGTGGTCTTGCGTTGTCATGCTGTAAGATGACTTTGTTGTGTTTATTCTCCCATTCCGGCCGTTTTTGCGTGAGAGCTCGTTTTAAATGCTTTAATTGGGTTCGATACCGATCGCCAGTAATAGTTTCTGATGGTTTCAGCAGTTCATAGTTGATCACACCCTTCTGGTCCCCCCAGATACACAGCATTACCTTTGAACCATGGATATTGCGTTTTGGCGTTGAAGGACCTGGTTCACATGGCTTCACCCATGCTTTCTGCTGTTTAGGGTTATCGTACCATATCCATTTCTCGCCGGCAGTAATAATACAATGCAAAAAAATCTTTCTTTTTTGCCTTTGAAGCAGCAATTCGCAAATGGTTTTTCGACGTTCAAGGTCTCTTTCCCGCAAAGCATGTGGAACCCAATTCCCTTTTTTTGCACCATTCCCATGGCAGTTAAATGTTGTGAAATGCATGGTTGACTAACATTTAATGCTGCTGCTAGTTCTTTTTGGGTCTGGCATGGATCCTCATCGAGTAAAGCTTCCAATTTGGCATCAGCAATTTTTTCGGGTGGTCCAGAACGTTTGTTATCACTAACATCGAAATCGTTCCTTTTGAATCATCTAAACCTATACTCACATGTTTTTATGGATGGGGAATGTTCACCATAGATTTCTGACATTAAGCGATAGCTGTCGGCAGCACTTTTCTTGACAATAAAGTAATGCACTAACACTTCCCGCAAATGCTGTTTTGTCGGGACGAAAGTTGCCATTTTCCATCGAGTAAAACAAATACGTCTTCGCACCTCAATCAAATGTCGTATACTGACTCTGACAGCTGGCATCTTGTACTCCGATATCGGATTGTTGCCACCTTGAAATACATGCGAGCAGTAATAAGTGCAACACCGAATGGAAATCCCTCAAAACTTATTTATATACCCAATACTATCTTTTAGGGATGCCATCTATATAATAAAATCGTTACTATTGGTCATAGAATGGTGCATCATGAGTGTCAATATCTTATATAGTTTTGGTTTTATACAGAGGGTAAGTCGAAAGTTTTGCAATATTTGGATCACTTTATGTCTTCATGCGTACCTTTACAACGAAAGCTGACTAGCATTCAGAGTACAAGCCATCGTGTTACACCATCTTTAGCCATCTGTCTGCCAGTTCTTCAGTTCTGTGGCGGTACCAGTTCTTGTCCTTCAAGGCAAAGAACTCCTTCACCCCAGCTGCCACCTCTTCCTGGTTGTTGAAGTGCTGCCGCGAAGGAAATGAGCCATGGACTGGAACAAGTAATAATCCGATGGGGCGAAATCCGGTCTATATGCTGGGTGTGGCATCAGTTCAATGCTCTCAAGTTCCTGGAGTCATTCGCGTGGTGTGCGGCCAAGCATTGTCCTGATGTGGGAGAGCGCATTTTCTGTTCACCAGTACCAGGTACTTCTCCTTCAGAATGGCATACATCCGCTCCAGCTGTTCAGAGTAGAGGTTTGCGTTGATGGTCCGACCGTCTGGAACAAATTTGTAATGGATTATCCCCCTCCAAATTCCACCAGACGCAGAGCATCACCTTGTGCTCGAAGCGCCTATGTTTGGCAACAGGTTCAGGAAGCTGGCAAGGGCTCAACCATTGCTGTTGTGTGTTAGGATTACGGAAATAGACCCACTTTTCATTGCATGTAACAATTCTCTCGATGAAACGTACATCACACGGGTTTTCTAGGAGTTTCGTGCACACTTCCACTCAGCGGTGTTTGCTTCACCTGGCGTCAGTTTGCGAGGGACAATGCAGCAGCTCTTGTAGACCTTGCCGAGGTCCTGAAGTTGACAAACCATGGTGGTCTGTGATATGCCCAGCTCGCCTGATAAAATCCAAGTGCTGGTTGTTGCATTTACCTCCACGGCCTCCGAATCCATGGTTCGCGGCCTATCTGACCTTGTCTGATCATCAAGGTTTCTGTCACCTGAGCGAATTTCTTGAACCATCTGGTTGCAGTGCTGTGGTCCACAGAACTTTCCCCTTCCACATGACAAATGTTTCGTGTTGCTTGAGCAGCGTTATAGCCGAGTTCAAACTCGTAAAGCAAAAGTTCCTTTATTAGCCAGTTGTGGCTGTTCATATTTTAGGCGTCCCAACCACAGACAGAATGACGACATGCAATGCTGTTCACTGCAATGACTACCACTTTATATCCCTTTCGACTGTCTGCAGTGCGGGGCTTGAACTAGTTTAAACACATGACATACTGGCTGCAGAAAATGCGTGTATGCAAACTTTCTGCTCACCCTCTGTAGAATGTTGAAACTGGCTATTTCATTTGTAATAACCCTATATTAATAGTTTGTCCTTTTATGTCTGCTTTTTGGTTTTTAAAAGTTATTAATGATGTGAACGGCACATCAGTACAAAGTAACAAGCTTTCTGCAGAAGTTTTGTCATTGCAGTACACTAGTACAGCCACCTACACTGATGATGGGTGGGTGGTGCCATCCTGAAGTGCATCTGGGGACAATCAGGGATAGGCATCCAGTGCTTTTAATTTGGTTTTAATGTTTTAACTTGTTTCTATTTCATTTTAAATTTTTTTTAATTTTTAGCTTGTTCTTGATTGCTTTTGTTTCCATCTCCACCACTTCCTTATTCTGGTTGAAAATTTTGTCACATGCTGCAATATTTCCAGTGAAGATGGCAGATGCCCAATGGTTCAAGGCTGATCTGATTCATTGTCGTTACCTGATATGTCACTTTCAGCTAATGTTGTTAATAATGTCAGGCACTTCGGTTTATCGTGTCTTTTCCTTTAAAGGTGTCTAACGTTCTGTGCTTTACTGCTAATTTGGTATGTTGCATTTTAATTTTTAATATGTATATTTTGAAACTGATGAATGCACACAAGACTGCCAAGCTCCTAGCCTTTGTGCATGCACATTAATATGTGAAGAACTAAATTTATTGTACATTGTCTTGTTCAATACATCATAGCCTTTGTGCATGCACATTAATATGTGAAGAACTAAATTTATTGTACATTGTCTTGTTCTATACATCATAGCCTTTATGCATGCACATTAATATGTGAAGAACAGAATTTATTGCACATTGTCTTGTTCTGTACATCCTTTATGCATGCACATTAATATGTGAAGAACAGACTTTATTATACATTATATTGTGCTATACATTCTAGCCTTTATGCATGCACATGAATATGTGAAGGACCGAATTTATTGTACAATGTCTTGTTCTATACATCCTAGCCTTTGTGCATACACATTTATGTGAAGAACAGAATTTATTGTATGTTGTCTTGTTCTATACATTATTATCCTTGTATCTGTTCTGTGATGTAGTTTTGCCAGTCATTGGAAAACTATTTTTTTTAAAATAGCTAGCTACTGCTACATCTACTTTCTTGAAAACGTAGCTTGCTACAACTACTTTTTCTGAAAAGTAGGTAGCTGTGCTACTTTTCATAAAAAAAAACTAACTACTTTTTTAATTTTAGGTTCAAGTTAGAAACACAAATTCTGAGGATCATCTTTATATTCTTACATATGGTATTCAGAGCTAAATACCAAAGCGAATTACCCAAGCAATTTATTTCTGCATTTAATACTTAGCTCTGATAATTATTTATCACATAATTTAACATATTAAACCCAAAACTTCTGATTTGAGGGTAAAAATATGTTAAAATGTTGATAGAAAGGCGTATCTTTTGAACATTAGATGCTAAGTTCGTACAGATTTTCTGTACATACACATGCATTTTTGCCAACAACGCCACCCCTATGGACGAGTGGTGTGAAGTGCAGTCTTCAGTTCAGTGGCCCAGGTGTGGGATGGGTGGTTTCCTAGAACCAGCAGACTCAAATTAGGGACAGAAGATGTCTTATAGTCCTGTGAGCTAGGGACAGAAGATGTCTTATAGTCCTGTGAGCTAGGGACAGAAGATGTCTTATAGTCCTGTGAGCTAGGGACAGAAGATGTCTTATAGTCCTGTGAGCTAGGGACAGAAGATGTCTTATAGTCCTGTGAGCTAGGGACAGAAGATGTCTTATATACATCCTAGTGTTAGAAATTATTATAAGAAATATGACTGTCAGAGTTCCACGACATTAGAACTAGAAGCCTCAGCGCATATTTAACAGAATTGCAGGTGGCGCTGCTCGAACCATTTTTATTTGTTTGCTCTAGCAAGTGTTGCCTGGATCCCTTTTGCTGCTCATGTTGGTTAGTAATCTACGAAGTTGATCTTTGGTTGAACAACAACAATGTCGGTGATATATAGAGGGTGTGCGTGTTAGAATAGTGAGTTATTACTTTTATGTGGAGGTGTACAATAAATATTAGTGTGTTATCATTCAAGAGTATAAGTGTGGAATCCATTTGTTTTTTCTGATTACTAAAGGATAGATCTTCCTGCAGCTGGTAAGTGGCTTACTGCGTTACATAAAAGGCTATCATCAATTATAGATTTTATTTATTTAGAAATAACTAACAATCTTGATTATGAGACTGAAATCTCACTGCTGTCAGGAAGATTAAAAGCAAAGTTCGTCAAATTCATCAAGCATTTGAGTCGAGTGTTCGATTAAAGGTGTATTTGTTACTGCATAGTTCCTCATTCGAAAATCGAAAGCGGAACAAAATGGCGTCATTCATAGGTAGCGGCATGTACAGCATAACAAAGTTAGATAATTTTAATTATCAAATTTGGAAAGTAAGAATGAAAATGATTCTTATTAAAGATAATTATGGAATATTGTTTCAGAGCCAATTCCAGAAGAAAAGAGTGATGCATGGCTGAGAAATGACAAACTGGCTAAAGATACTATAACACTTTGCATGTCTGATGATCAAATTATTCATGTATGAAATAAGAGAAGAAGTTCTGAAATGTGGAATGCTTTGAAAATGGTTTACGAAAGAGAAAGTTTAAGTAGGAAATAGTATTTGCTTAGAAAACTGTATAGTTTACGTTTTCAAGAAAATGGATCAACTATGCAAGAGCATGTAAATAGAATGCTGGAAATAGTTCACAAGCTTAAAGCACAAGGAGAAGAATTCAAAGACACACATTTGGGGGCTATTTTGCTAAATAGTTTACTAAGTACCTATGAAAATTTAGTTACTGCATTCGAAACAAGACAGGAAGAAGATTTAACACTTGAGTTTATCAAATGTAAAGTGATAGATGAATCTAATAGACGGAAAGAAAACTCATAGGCACACACTGATCACACAACTGTTTTGAAAACAAGTTATAAAAAAAAATTACAGCTCTAAACAAGAAAAACTTTGCACTTTTTGTAAAAGAAAGAATCATGTCAAAGACGACTGTTGGCACTACAAGAGGAATCAAATAAAGGGAACACTGGTAAGTTTCACAAAATTAACTCACATGCACAGTCTCACAGTAATATTGCTGTGAAGACAAGAAAAACAAAATTAGATTGTGAACAAAATGACATAAACAGAGAAAATGAAAATTTCTCATTAGAAACGAAGTCAAAACCCAACAAAATATCCAAAGGTTGGTCAATTGATTCTGGTGCAACGTGTCACATGACAAATGATGCAACACTGTTTCAAGAACTTTCAAAAGGTGAATCAGAGCTGATCACTACTGCCGATGGTTTTCAGATAAAGTCAGATGGCAAGGGAAATATAACTTTAAACTGCAAAATTGAAAAAGGAAAAGTTCGAAAAGTGGAAGTAAAGGATGTGTTATATGTTCCAGATTTAGACACTAATTTGTTGTCTGTTAGAAAAGTCACAGAAAAAGGATTTGAAGTTTTATTCAAGAATAAGAAATGCACAATTAAGTATGGGGATACTATTGTAGCTATAGGCTTAATAGATGCCTCAGATAATTTGTACAAACTACAAATATTAGATGTAAAGGCAAATTTGGCCACTACATGTGAAAATAAAAATTGTTTGAATTTATGGCACAGAAGGCTAGGTCATAGGGATATTGAAATGATAAAACAAATGGATAAAAAGGTGTTAGCAAGAGGAATAACTCTTTCCAATTGTAAAAAGGAAGAAAATTGTGAGTTTTGCATAAAAGGCAAACTTACACAGAAGCCTTTCTCCAAACAAAGTAGTTTTAAGGCCAAAGCTGTATTAGAATTAGTACACACCGATATTTGTGGTCCCATGGTTGAAGCCAGTCCTAGTGGTTACAAGTATTTTATCACATTTATAGATGACTATAGCAGATACTGTTACATCCATTTGCTTAAAAGTAAAGATGAAGCATTAGTAAAATTTAAGCAATATGTAGCTTCAGTGAAAAACAAATTTGGAAAAATGCCAAAATCAATAAAAACATATAATGGAGGAAAGTATTATGGAAGAGATTTTGAAAATTATTTAGTGGAACAAGGAATAGAAAATAAAACAACTGTTCCATACTGTACTCAGATGAATGGAATTGCTGAAAGAAAAAACAGATTTTTGACAGAAATGACAAAAACTATGATGTTAGATGCTAATATGGAAGGTAAATACTGGGCAGAAGCTGTAATAACAGCAGGTTACATACAAAATAGAGTTCCAACACAAGCAACAGGAAAAACTCCTTTTGAATTATAGAACGGATTTAAACCATATCTTGGTCATATTAAAGTATTTGAATCAAAAGCTTTATGTATATGTACCAAAGCAACAAAGAAGAAAATTTGGCAACAGAGCACAAGAGGGAATCTTATTAGGATATGATCAAAGATCTAATGGATACAGAATATTAAATAAAGAAACACACAAAATAGTTATTACCAGATCAGTAAAATTTGATGAACGTCAGCAAACTGTAATAAAAAGTAAACCTGCTGAAAAGAAAGAAGATGAACAAGAAATTTTCATTCAAAATGAAGTAATGTCATCAGAAACTGTGGAAGAAAATAATGATAGAGAAGAACCTGAAAATGTTCAAAGAAAGTCTTCAAGAATAAACAAAGGAAAACCACCAAAAAGATTAGCATATGTTGCAAAAGTTCAATATAAAAAGGATCCTCAAAATTTAAAAGAAATCCAGGACATGAGCGAAGTAAAAAAAGAAAACTGGTTGAATTCCATAAAGGAAGAATTAGATACATTAAAGAAAAATGAAACATGGACTTTGGTAGATCTTCCAGAAGGAAAGAAAGCAATTAAAAATAAATGGATTTTCAAAACAAAATACAATGCAAGTGGAAAAGTCGAAAGCTATAAAGCAAGGCTTGTTGCAAAGGGGTATACACAACAACCAGGATTAGACTTTGAAGAAACTTTTTCACCCGTAGTAAAACATACCACTTTAAGAACTCTTTTAACAGTTGCAGCAAATAGAAAATGGAATGTTTATCATCTTGATATAAAATCTGCTTTCTTGTATGGAAAATTAGAAGAAGATGTATTTATGGAACAACCAGAAGGTTTCAGAGAATCAGGAAAAGAAGAAAAAGTTTGTAAATTGCATAAGAGCATATATGGTCTCAAACAAAGTGCCAGAAATTGGAATAAAACAATAACAGGATATTTGTGCAACAAGGGCTTCAAACAAAGTACAACAGATCATTGCTTACTATCACTTAAGGATGAAAAACAAACAACTTATTTAGCTATTTATGTAGATGATATATTAATTGCATCGAATAACACAGAAAATATAAAGAAAACTGCAAATTTGTTCAAAAATCAATTTGAAGTCAAACATTTAGGCCATATAACATATTATCTTGGAATTCAAATAGAAAGAGAAGAAGATAGAAGTTTTCTTCTGAGTCAAAGTAATAAAATAAAGGAAATTATACAAAGTTATGCTACAGATCAAAATAAGGAAAGTAAAACACCAATCAGTACAGACTACAGAAAGAACATTCAAGAAGAACTTCTAAAGGATAATAGACTTTATAGAGAAATAGTGGGAGCTGTCTTGTAACATGACGATTATGGGCAAAACACGTAACAATATTAACAAAGAAAGGTGACTTGATCACGCTAGTTACGTTAACTAAAACTTTTACAAACAGTTCGTAAGTTGGAAGCTTTCGACCTTATCTTAGGTCTTCATCACGCCAATGGAGGACTAAGATTGTTGCCAGATAACAGGATATTTGTGCAACAAGAGCTTCAAACAAAGTACAACAGATCATTGCTTACTATCACTTAAGGATGAAAAACAAACAACTTATTTAGCTATTTATGTAGATGATATATTAATTGCATCGAATAACACAGAAAATATAAAGAAAACTGCAAATTTGTTCAAAAATCAATTTGAAGTCAAACATTTAGGCCATATAACCAACTTACGAACTGTTTGTAAAAGTTTTAGTTAACGTAACTAGCGTGATCAAGTCACCTTTCTTTGTTAATATTGTTACGTGTTTTGCCCATAATCGTCATGTTACAAGACAGCTCCCACTATTTCTCTATAAATGCTACAGATCAAAATAAGGTCAAAATTGGCAACAAAAATAGGAAAAATTCAAATGTAGAATCTGGCAACAATCTTAGTCCTCCATTGGCGTGATGAAGACCTAAGATAAGGTCGAAAGCTTCCAACTTACGAACTGTTTGTAAAAGTTTTAGTTAACGTAACTAGCGTGATCAAGTCACCTTTCTTTGTGAGCTGTCTTGTATTTATCTACAGTAACAAGACCAGACATTTCAACTGCCATAGGCATCTTAAGCAGAAAAGTAGAAAAACCAAGTAAACAAGATTGGTTAGCTATTATGAAATTAATTTATTATTTGAAAACAGCAGTAAACTTCAAATTAAGACTAACATCCCCAAACCCACTAATTTCAAAAGGTTATGCAGATTGGGCAGGAGACCGGACTGATTGGAAATCAACATCTAGATTTGTTTTCATGCTAGGAAAGAGTGTCATATGTTGAAGCAGCCGTAAGCAGTCAACAACAGCCTTATCGACAACCGAAGCAGAGTTCATCGCCACTGCAGAAGCAAGCAAAGAACTATTGTGGTTGCGAGAGTTACTCAAGGATTTTGATTGTGAACAAACTAGAACCACTACAATATTTCAGGATAACAAATCAACTATACATCTTATAGAAAATCAAAAGATCAATTCCAGATCTAAACATATTATGGTGCAGTATCAGTTTGTGAAAGAATTGAGTGGAACTGTTCTTCAGTTAGACTACTGTAATACTTCTCAAATGGTTGCGGACATTTTCACCAAGTCATTGGCTGGACCCCAGTTTGAGAAACTTAGACTGACACTAGGCATGATAAAATGAACTCCTCCAGCCAAGTGGGAGACTGTTAGAAATTAATATAAGAAATATGACTGTCAGAGTTCCACGACATTAGAGCTAGAAGCCTCAGTGCATATTTAACAGAATTGCAGGTGGAGCTGCTCGAACCATTTTTATTTGTTTGCTCTAGCAAGTGTTGCCTGGATCCCTTTTGCTGCTCATGTTGGTTAGTAATCTACGAAGTTGATCTTTGGTTGAACAACAACAATGTCGGTGATATATAGAGGGTGTGCGTGTTAGAATAGTGAGTTATTACTTTTATGTGGAGGTGTACAATAAATATTAGTGTGTTATCATTCAAGAGTTTATAAGTGTGAAATCCATTTGTTTTTCTGATGACTAAAGGATAGATCAGGGGTTCTCAGCCGGTGGGAAATTCCCCCTAGGGGGAATTTCGTAGTTTCAAGGGGGAATGCGGCACCAGCCTGGCACATCTTCTTTTCAGTCCCCTGACTTCACCGCGGCACTCGCTGCTGCATCCCAAGTGAAGAAAAAATATATATGAAGAACCGAGAGAGGAATCTGGCGTACTGCCAAAGTCACCGCTTGCTCGAAACCGGTTGGAAGCGCTTTTGTTGCACAGAAGGAAAAGCAAGTTTTTATGAACTCCTACGTGTTCAAATCACCCTATAATGTCGGAGCTTGTTATTGCACGTTCATTCTTTGCAAAGAAGTTGTAGTTGAGTGAGGGGATTTTTGTCGCTAAAGGGCTTGTGATATTATTTCCTTGTGAACTTTTTATTTATCAATAGTAGAACCGAATGAGTGTCAAAAAAAAGAGCGTATGATGATTCATATATTCGATATGGATTCACATCCGTTAAAGTCAATGGAGAAGACAGACCTCAGTGTGTTATTTGTAGCAAAGTTTTGTCAAATGATTCCCTGAAACCAAGCAGTTGAATCAACATTTGCAGAATGTTCATCCTCAACACAAGAACAAGGACAAAAGCTTTTTTGAGCGGCATGGGAATGCTCTGAAAAAGATGAAACTGGATTCAACAGGGGCATTTCAAGAAATGAACCACAAGGTTACCAAAGCTTTCTTACGTCGTAGCATTGGAGATAGCAAAGCAGAAAAAACCGCATACAATTGGGGAAACTTTGATCAAACCTTGCGCTCTCGAAATGGTGGAAATTGTGTTGGGAAATGAAATGGAGAAAAAACTTGCAGCAGTTTCACTATCAAACAGTACTGTTCAAAGGAGAATTAGTGACATGGCCATTGATATCAAGGATCAAGTTATGCAGGAGATTAGGGGTGCAGCATTTGGCTTATTTTCAATTCAACTTGATGAATCGACTGATGTGGCATCATGTTCCCAGTTACTGGTGTTCGCAAGATATCTTCACTTAGGTTCATTTAAAGAAGAATTTCTCTTTTGTTTTCCTCTAGAAACAACTACCACGGCCTCAAATATTTTGAAAAAGGTTTCATCTTTCTTTAAGTCAGAAAATCTTTCGTGGGATAATGTATGTGGGTGCTGTACAGATGGAGCACCAGCTATGTTGGGGACAAAATCTGGATTTCAAGTTTATGTGAAAGAGTTGCCTCCAAAAGTGAAAGGCATTCATTTCATGATCCATCGTCAAGCACTGGCCTTGAAAACACTTCCAGCTCCACTATTGATGGTTTTGGATCAAACAATTCAAATTGTGAATTTTGTCAAGGGAGGAGCTCTTAATTCACGACTTTTCAAGCAGTTATGTATTGACCTGGATGCAGGCCATCATTAGTTTCTTTTCCACACAAATGTTCGTTGGCTTTCAAGAGGAAATGTAAGTGAGCGAGTATTTGAGCTTAGAGATGAGCTTAAAATATTTTGTGAAATTAAGGGTAAGATGGAATTTTTTGCCTGGTTAGACGATGAGGAATGGATCTTGCGCCTTGCTTATTTATTTGGTTGATATTTTTGAGCAGCTGAATAAATTGAATCTTCAGATGCAAGGAAGAAATACCAACATCATAAAATTCATCGATTCTTTGAAAGCTTTTATGAGTAAACTAGAAAATTAGAAGAGAAAAGTCAACATGAAAAATGTTGCAATGTTTTAGAAATTGTCATCAATTCTTGTTACTAGTGGTAATGACGAAGTACTTCCAGAATTTGGAAAAAATGAAATTTTGCAGCATTTGACAACACTAGAAAATGAATTCAGCTGATATTTTCCTGAACTTTGTGATGAGGAGTTGGACTTAGTGCGAAATCCATTCAAATTATCGGTTGAAAAAGTTCCTGATGCTTTACAAGATGAATTTCTGGAACTGACGACTGATTCGCGAGCAAGAGACATGTTTGATGAGAAACCAGTCACAGAATTTTGGCCTCTGATGTGTGACTCTTACCCAAGAGTGGCTGAGAGAGCTATCCGTGCATTGCTTCCATTTGTGTCGACGTATATTTGCGAGTCTGGCTTTTCAACTCTATTGCAAATGAAAACGAAACAACGAAGTAGATTGGAGGTTGAAAGTGACCTGCGTTGTGCTCTTTCAAGCACTCCTCCGCGTATCCAAGAATTGGCAAAGAAAAAATAATCACAGGTTTTGAATATAAAATGGATTACAATATCCAAGCATGTTATTGAATTGTTTTATTAATTGAGGTATGTGTCATTTTATTAAGCCAGATTTAAGTATTTAGTTTACGAATATAAAAAACTAATTTTATTCATGTTCTAAAATTCATCAACATTTTCTATTGCTGTTTATAAAGCTCTGCTATAAAAATAATCTAAATAAATATTATGTACTAATATAGACAAAAAAAGATTTTCAGTGGTATATTCATTAAATTTGGTAATCCATTGGTAATCCAATTTTTGCAGTTTTGGAAGGGGGGGGGATGACCTTTCTGACATATGGTAAAAAGGGTGCACGGGGCAAAAAAGGTTGAGAACCCCTGAGATAGATCTTCCTGAAGCTGGTAAGTGACTTACTGTGTTACATTAAAAGCTATCATCAATTACAGATTTTATTTATTTGGAAATAACTAACACCTAGAAGATGTCTTATAGTCCTGTGAGCTAGGGACAGAAGATAGCTAGGGACAGTGTGATGTCAGAAGACATCCTAGCCTTCATGCATGCATATTAATATGTGAAGGACAGAATTTCTTGTACACTGTCTTGATCTATATATCCTAGCTTTTGTGCATGCACATTTATGTGAAGAACAGAATTTATTGTATGCCGTCTTGTTCTATACATTATTATCCTTGTATCTGTTCTGTGATGTAGTTTTGCCAGTCGTTGGAAAACTATTTTTTTTTAAATAGCTAGCTACTGCTACAACTATGGTCTTGAAAAGGTAGCTTGCTACAACTATTTTTTCTGAAAAGTAGGTAGCTGTGCTACTTTTCATAAAAAAGTAACTACTTTTTTAATTTTAGGTTCAAGTTAGAAACACAAATTCTGAGGATCATCTTTATATTCTTACATATGGTATTCAGAGCTAAATACCAAAGTGAATTACCCAAACAATTTATTTTTGCATTTAACACTTAGCTCTGATCGTTATTTATCACATAATTTAACATAGTAAACCCAAAACTTCAGATTTGAGGGTAAAAATATGTTAAAATGTTGATAGGAAGGTGTATCTTTTGAACATTAAATGTTAAGTTCGTACAGATTTTCTGTACATACACATGCATTTTTTCCTACAAAGCGCCACCCCGATAGACTAGTGGTGTGAAGCGCAGTCTTCAGTTCAGTTGCCAAGGTGAGGGATGGGTGGTTTCCTGGAACCAGCAGACTCAAATTAGGGACAGATGTCTTATAGTCATGTAAGCTGCTCATGATGGTCATTAATCCCTACGCCCAAAATAATCTTGTCTACGAACAAAAATGTTGAATTTGGAAAAGGAATTCTCAAAAGCATGTTGCACTTCAAAGTGCAATATACATTATATACACGCTTCTCAAGAAAATCAAAAAGAGGAAGATAATCATTTCTTTCCCTTCCTGCAAGCAGTTTTTTATAAAGCATATGCACCTACTGATGCTTTGTTACACTGCTTGTAGGTGAAAGATAAATGTCCTACCTCATTTAGGGAGAGGAGGAATTTACATCCACATTTCCACATGAATGTGTTTCTGGGTATGGTATCCTCACTTCTGGTATGTTCTCTTTCTACATAGTAAATGTGTGTGTGTGTGACAAGCAGAAGGGTGTATGTAAAAGAAACTGTGCCGCCCCGGTGGCGCAGTGGTCTAAGGCGCTGGCCTCTGATCATTCATCCGTAAGGGGTCCGGGTTCGAATCCCGGTCAGGCATGGATGTTGTGTTTGTCTTACGGCACTGGCTCTCTCCCTTCCCTGGAACCAGTGACCCTAAATTAGGGACGGGCGACTGCTTATAGCCCATTGAGTTGCTCACGGTGGTCGTTAAACCTCCAATCAAAAAAAATAAAAATAAAAATAAAAGAAACGGTTAACGGTTTGGCTGGCTTTCACAATAAAAGTAAGGTATGTGATTGTTAGAAGGAAACACTCACTCCCTGTCCCAGCCAATAACACTTATGGAAATATGAAAATGTCACATGATTTGCAGAATCTTTTTTTCATTCTTTTTTTCAAAGTAGTGCAATTTGTAGCTTAATTTTCTTCTATAAGCTGCTTTATTTTGTAACATGCTACTGTTATAACTACATTTTTTAATCTGTAGTGATGCTACATGCTGCACTACTGTCAAAGTAGTGTGCTACAGTAGCAACATCGACACTAAACTCAGTGATAGGAAGTAAAGTTTTTGAGCATAAATGCATATATATAAGTACGTACAAGCCACATTTTTTGTTAATTGCAATTATTTGTCTGATGATAGGATCCAAAGAAAAGGTTTGGTGCATCAATGGGAACACTGTCATTAGCAAGAATATATATTATCGCAATTTGTGCAGCTAATTTACAGAAATGTTTACCAATATCCATCCGGTACTCGGCCGCAAGGAAACAGTTTGGGCCACCTGAAGAACCAGAATGGCCAGTATTAGAATATCAACTTCAGGTATTTCTTTTTTATTCAGTGTTTTCTTCCCTCTGTTTTTATAATTGTCTTCTTTTTTGCCCTCTTCTAATGAACTTAAATTTGTAAACCTATAATGCTAAATGTATACACAGTGCAGCAATTTGAAATCAGACTACTGAACCACTGTAGTAAATTGCTGACCTTGGTTTATTTGAAGTAGTTTCCTCGGACATCTATGCACTGGATTGCACACTCACAAAGTGCATGGAAAGCAGTTACAGGAATGCTGTTAAGAGCTGTGGAAAGCTAACCTTTGTTAAGAACCCTTAACAAGCTAAACCTTAAAAACGAGACTGCTAGATAAAAATACTGAAACACTGTAGTAAATTGCCGACCTTGGTTTATTTGAAGTAGTTTCTTCCGACATCTATACACTGGTCTGCACACTCACGAAGTGCATGGAAAGCAGTTACTGGAATGCTGTTAACAACCCTTGTTACAGAGCTGTGCAAAGCTAACCCTTGTTAAGAACCCTTAACAAGCTAAACCTTGAAAACGAGACTAATGCTAGATAAAAATACTGGATCACTGTAGTAAATTGCCGACCTTGGCTTATTTGAAGTAGCTTCCTCCGACATTTATACACTGGTTTGCACGCTCACGAAGTGCATGGAATGACTGCTGGAAAGCAGTTACAGAAATGCTGTTAAGAACCCTTGTCACAGAGCTGTGCAAAGCTAACCCTTGTTAAGAACCCTTAACAAGCTAAACCTTGAAAACGAGACTAATACTAGATATAGATACTGAACCAATATATTGAATTAACAAACCTTGGTTTAGTTGAAGTAGCTTCCTCTGACATATATGCACTGCTATGCACGCTCACAAAGTGCATGGAATGACTGCTGGAAAGCAGTTACAGGAATGCTGTTAAGAACCCTTGTCACAGAGCTGTGGAAAGCTAACTCTTGTTAAGAACCTTTAACAAGCTAAACGTTGTTAAGAACCCTTAACAAGCTAAACCTAGAAAACGAGACTAATACTAGATAAAGATGCTGAACCACTATAGTAAATTGCCAATCTTAGTTTATTTGAAGTAGCTGATTCCTCCGACGTCTGTACACTGGTATGCATGCTTACGAAGTGCATGGAATGACTGCTGAAAAGCATTTACAGGAATGCTGTTAAGAACCCTTTTCACAGAGCTGTGGAAAGTTAACCCTTGTTAACAACCTTTAACAAGCTAAACCTTGTTAAGAACCCTTAAGAAGCTAAACCTTGAAAACGAGACTAATACTAGATATAGATACTGAACCAATATATTGAATTAACAAACCTTGGTTTATTTGAAGTAGCTTCCTTCAACATCTGTGCACTGGTATGCACACTCACGAAATGCATGGAATGACTGCTGGAAAGCAGTTACAGGAATGCTGTTAAGAAGAAAAAAAAAGAAAGAAAAGTAAAGAAACCAGTGAATCCTTATGCGGCCTGGGTCGGGATACTACTTCCTGCACCTAATTAAGAATTACTCCAATTAAAGAATGATTAATTAATTATGTTAATTAATTAATATGATTAAGTAGGTAATTAAATCCCGGATTTGGGTATTTCCTTGTACCAGAAGCAATGTGCCCGAAATTAGAAGAATTTTTGCGGCAACAGACCCATGTCGTGTCACCTGTAATTATTCAGGAAATTAGGGCTTCTTTCAGCTGTAGCGATTAAGTCTCTGCAGTGTTTAACTCTCACTTGTCGTTGATCTTTGATTAAGGAATGTGGTACAGATCGTGTACACACCTTCCTTTTCTTTAAATCTTGCGTTATTATTTGTTCAATGGTGTTTCCTTATTCACTTCTAGATATTTTGAAATCATACGAAGGGTTGCATTTCTGTTAGCAGAGATGATTTTTCAATCATGTCTGGTCTTTGTACAGTCCTTCCTGGATGTTCATTGTTTTCTAGCAACTCTCTTCCACTGCAAAAACATTTATGCCATTCAAAAACATGGGCACAAGATAGGCAACTATCCCCATACAGTTGCTTCATCATGCTAAATGTGTTTCTGTTGCATTTTTGCAAAGGCATGCACAAAACTTAATATTTGCTCTTTACTCCATTCCACTATTTCGACGAGATAGTGCGACACACGTGTAGTTTCACCCACCTCCGTTCTAAAATGGCTACCTGGAGAGATGACCTGTACAGCAGCTGTTGAGAGAAAATGCCTCTTTCGTTTCATGTTCTCAAATGATCGACAGCAGTACCACCTTTTGTCTCGTAAAATCAGTCTCATTTTCAAATTGCTGCACCATGTATTTGAATTTTCTGTACTCCATGAGCAGCAGTGAAAGTATGTGGTTATCGTGTGTAATAAAATGAGCTGGTTTTGTTTTATTTCAGGTTTTTTTAGAGAGAAAGTATCTTGTATAATTCAAGGTTGAGAACATAATTTTGTTTCTTTTCATAAAAGAGATACATAAAATTATTTAGGTTATAAAAAACTTACTGGACTTTACTCTCATTTGTCTCTATAGAAATACAAAATCTCGAATTTATTTATTTTTTAATCTTTCAGATATTTTCACAAATAACCTTTAATTGTAGATTAACTAAGATAATAACAGAATGGAGACCCTATAAAGGAAAGAGAGGAGTGAGAAGACCAGAGGGAAGATGGATAGATGTTATAAATAAAACTGTAGGAAAGCTGTGGAATAGAAAAGCCCAAGACAGGAACATTTGGAAAAAGTTGAGGCAAACGTATAGCCTCAATTGGCTGTAAAAAGGGCTGGAAGAAGGAGGATCATTCAATAATTTTTATGCTGTCTATATTGCTGTAACTATAGACTTAACTAGGAAATAAGAACAAAAATGTGAAAATGACTAAATGATAATAAAAGGCAAGTTTTTTTGTTCCTTTATCCAAGATTTCATTCCAGAATTTTGAGAGATGAGATGATTGCACTCAACATTTTCTGTTTACGAAGGTTGGTGGTCAAATTAAAAAAAGCAAATAAACCTGAGTTCTTTTTTGGTATTCTTTTAGTTTTCATTTTTGCAATAATTGAGCATGAGAGGAGAGTGTCTCAATAAAATGACTTATAGTATGTTTTAGCATTTTGTTGAGCCTCCATTGTAAGTTTATGTATTTATTTTGTATCCTGACCACATTGCATAGCCAACAACTGGAAAATCAAATACAAACAGTATGTGCAATATATACAGTAAAATACACCCAAAGGTAAGTCAGATTTCAGTTCAACGTCTAGCCACAATAATGACAGTAGTACTTACTGCCCCATAGCAGACACGTCACAGTTTTTATTTTGGTCCTGCCATCAAAAACGATATCTCCAGAACTTTTATTCCATCCTGCAGTGCTTAAAAAAACCAAAAAAAAAAAAAAACATCCCAGAACTATTTTTTAATCCTCTCTTGCAATCATGAGAGCAAGTTTTCCACCTGGTGTCAGAATTCAGTCTTTCGAAACTTTCCAAAAATGAAAATTAGATGAAATACAGATTTCTCCTGTATTCATAGGTTTTTTTTCCCTTAATTTCACTATGTTCATTCTGTCCATGTTATTGTTAAACATAATTTTATTGCATAAATATTGGTGTATCAGCTTGAAAATGGAAGCAACACTTTCCGAAAACCGAAGTTAGATGGAGCACTGTAATCTTAAATTCTTTTCTTTCGTGATGCCCCCTCTGCTCTGTTTAGTTGTTAAACGTTTTATTCCATAAAATATTTGCATTTGATCTTGATAAAGCAAGGAAAATTTCCGAAAATAGAAGTTGGCAAAGCATTATCATCTTAAATTCTTTTTTTTTTTTTTTTATGCAGTGCCCTTTCTACTCTGTATTGTCAAATATTTTATTCCATAAATATTTGCATTTGAGCTTGATAATGAAGGAAAATTTTCCAAAAATGAAAGTTAGATGGATGGAGTGCTGTGAACTTAATTTGTTTTTCACTGCTCTTGCTACTCTGTAGTGTAGTCAAGTGGTTTTCCTCATAATATTTGTATTTAAGCTTGAAAATAGAGGAAACCTTTAGATATTCTATTTCTAACCCATACCCACTGGAAATGGAAGGTGGACGGAACAAAGAATCCCATAATTGCAATTTGTTTTTGTGTGATGTTCCCTCTGTCCAAAGTTGGTGCTATGTGTCATTTTGTTGCAGAAATGTTTGTTTCAGTTTCAGAGAAAAGAGGAAAATTTCTAACGAAGGAAGCTAAAGGGAGCTAAGATTTATTTCTCAGTGTTCCCCATCCCACATTGTTGTTAAATACCATTTAGTTACCCAAGTGTTTGTGTTTAAGATTGAAAATGAAGGGGGAAATTTTTCGTTTAACAGAAGTTGATGGAGCAAAGATTTCTCATTGTATTTTTTTCTCTTGCAATGATCCCTCCAACTAGTATTGTTGTTAAATAACAGTTTATTCCATAAATCTTTGTGTTTCAGCTTGAAAATAGAGGCAAGAATCCCCAACAGAAGTTGGATGGAAATTCTTAGACTTTCTTTTTGTATTCTTGAATTCTCTTTATTTTTTTTATTTCTACCAGTGCAGATTTTTGCTTTTCACACCCAGTTGTTGTGTTGCCCAGTGACTGCCCCGCAGATTGTTTTGTGGCACCAACGATATCTATCGCAGGCTGATCACGATCTTACTGCCATGGGGCTTGCAAGTATCCAGGTCGTATAAGATTCATGGGGTGTCCAGGCTTTAGCAGACAAATAAATGCTCCATTGATTCCTCGTGCACGAAGTTCAGATTGCTATTTGTTGACCCATTTTCTGATATTAGTGCTTGGTCTACTAGGCAGGACTTTCTTTCTGTTGAGAATTTTCCTCAAGTGCCAGTGAAGCATCACTATGTGGAAGAGTTTCAGAGATGTCTAAGTCCCTAAGGCACCCCACCCCAGTTGGTCTGTCCCCAGGAGATCATGCCAGAGTTCAAATCTTTCTTTTTTTCCTTCTTCTATCTGAGTTCTAGTTAAGATGGATCCACCTAAAAACTCTGCCCTATGTTTCCAATCTCAAAAACTTCTGTAGACATTTTCTTCGCAATTAATGTATTCCCAAGGATGAAAAGATTAAGATGGATCCACCTAAAAACTGTGCCATATGTTTCCAATGGTAAAAACTTCTGTAGACATTTTCTTTGCAATTAATATATTCCCAAGGATAAAAATTTGTACATCGGTAAAAATAACTTTAAATTATAGCATGGCATACACACACTTTAATATTTGCTAAAACTTAACCATAGTTATATTAAAAATAAGTAATTTTTCCTTGGGCAATGTTTAGATCTGCTAATAGATGGCACAACCTGTATATTGATGACATCACTGGACAAGCAAATGTTTTTTGGCTTAATTTGGAATTAGAAATCAGCAGTACCTACACTTCTGTTCACATTTTAAGCTAAATTATTGTCAGAACATTTAATCTTAAGTGGCTCAAATCTTTTTGAACATTTGTAGCGTAAAGCTAACTTGCTCTGCTAGATATAAAGAGATCTGGGATTTGGATCCCCAGCGGTGACTGGATAAAAATTTCGGTTGCCATGTGTTGATACACTGATGCCACGTATTTGAAGGATTTTCACTTTGGACCTCGCCCTTTGGATTTAACAGCTATAATTAATTAACATATAGCCAGTGCCATTAATGCCCACCAGATGGAGACATCTCAGTAGCTGAGCCCATCTTACGAATTTATGATGTCAGAAGCTGACAGAAAAATGCAAATAGCGCCGTTGATTGTTGGCCACCGTAGCGTAAGGCTAACACACTCGGCTAGATGTTGAGATATCTGGAGTTCGGATCCCCAATTTTTTGGTCGCTATGTGTTGATAAAACGTGGAAAGAGCGATGTCTTTGTTTATTCACTTACGCCACATATTTGGAGGATTTTCACATTCCAGATTATCGGATGGTTAGACTCAAGTATTGATTCCATTATAAAAATTTATAAAATTATTGAAAAAAAAAAGTGATGTGATTGCATTTAGCAAGTCACATGTAGCCTACATGTGGTAACGTCTATTAACAGATCTCAATGCTACCAAAAGAAAAGTTATTGGTTTTTAATATTATTATGGGTAAGTTTTAGCAAATATTAAGTATACTAGGCTATAATATAAAGTTAATTTTATCAATGTGCAAATTTTCATCCTAAGCTAATACATTAATCGTGAAGAAAATGTCTAAAGAAGTTTTTTTCCATTGGGAACCTAGGGCACAGTTTTTAAGTAGATCCACCTTAGCAGCAAAGAAGCTTTTTCATGATTTGAGTCTCTTGAGTAGGTATTAATTATCCAAAAAGAGGTGTCTTGTCTGCTTCTTCTTTTCCTCTTTGGTCTGCACTGTTCTAATTTCTGGTAGGGAGATTCCAGAGAGTCTGTATTTTGGTATTCAGTCCTGGTGGACGTGAGACAGCCAGTGATGAAACTGCTGCTCTGGTTCAACACAGGGTCCAATTTAGAGGTATGGTAGAACCTGCCCCCATGCAGGACTAACACATTCAATTGAAAAAACAAAAACAAAAAAAAAAAAAACATTTTGGAGAATCATTCCAGTTAGTAGAAGTCAGCCTTCATAAGATATTATTGCAAGTACTGACCTATGCTTTAGTATTTTCAGTATGCTTTTTGTAGGTAAGTGTGAGTGAGATCTGTAGTTTTAGCAAGGCCATCCTAGCTTTTGGTGGGCACACTTATTTCTTCTCATTCCATTCGAGATTCAGATGTAATGGGAAGCTATTATTTAGTTTAATATTTTCAAGGTTAGTCCCTGGTACTCACTTTGTAACATATGTTTAGTACGTCCTTTTGTTTGATTCGACCCTCCCCAGAGTAACCAACACTATATTTATATATTTAAACTAAGTGAGTAAAAATGCTGTAACCCTTAAACTTTTCACAATAATTAAGTATATTAAGCTAAAATATGATAAAAGAGTATGCTATCTAACTAACTCTTAAAGAGGGGATGTGTAAAACAAAGGAAATAAAAATAATATATATAATTAACTTGTGCTTAGAAGTCTATGAATGGCCCCTTTTCACTGCAGTGAAAAGATGACAGCCCACTAGATGACAGCACAGCGTAGATCACTGATTGGAATACATGCAGTAGGTTGAAGACCATGCCCTGTCATTTTTGGTTTGTTCCGTGCACTTGAAATAAACTCACTTCTCATTGGGGTGTCGACTTGAGCTGAAATTTGCCTGAGGATTGAGGTTTGTACCACTGAAAGCACTCGCAACAGCACTACGTACTAGGTTTGAGTTTTCCACCTTTCCCTTAGTTAATGATGCATCTTAGAGCTGGTTGGATAGCATACTGTTTTAAATTAATGACTGTTTTAGCTTAATTGTTCTTAATTATTGCAAAAAGTTTAAGTGTTATGTCATTTTTTGCCCACTTAGTTTTAATAGGTAAATATCGTGTTGGTTACTGAGAGGGGTGGTCGACTCAAATAAAAGGATGTACTAAACATATATTACGAAGTAGGTGAGTACCAGGGACTAACCTCGAAAATATTAAACTCACTAAAAGTGTGTTTTCTGGCAATGAGAACATTAAGTGTTAAACTCATTACTTTTATTATAGTCTATTATTTAAGTGAAAAAATGAAAGACTCAATTTTTGAGGCATTTTGTTTTAATTGATTTGCTAGATAATATTTGATCAGTTGCTCTGACTTAGTCAGATGCATACATGCATTCATATCACTAAGCTGTTATCTGAGATTAAAAGAT
This sequence comes from Macrothele yani, assembly GCA_039090855.1. NCBI lineage: Eukaryota > Metazoa > Arthropoda > Arachnida > Araneae > Macrothelidae > Macrothele > Macrothele yani. The sequence goes on along the minus strand of CM077000.1, from coordinate 19,034,436 downwards.
TAGCTCCTCAAAGAAGAAAGAGTTTTACTTATTGTTGATGTATTAGATGTCTCCATTTACAGCAGTCTTGAAACCCAACTTGAGCTTCACTGACCCATCACATTTCTCACACAGGACCTTTTGTGCTTCATACTCATGAACTTTTCTCTTGCAAACATTCCTGAATCTGGCCCTTCGATGTTTTCCCTTGGCCTTCCTGTACCGTTCTTTCCTGCCACTTGGGCTGAATAAATTCTCTTAGTTAACACGTCATCACTGATTTTTTCAACACGGCCAAACCACCACAGAATACCTGTCTCCACCCTGCTAACAACATTTTACTTCACATTACATATCTGCAACACGTCTTCATTCCTTACATAATTGGAACATGTCTTGCCCCTCCGCCATGAAGAATTCATTTCTTCAGCACACAAATAACTCCTGATTTTCTTCCAAAGTACCCAGGTTTCTCTACTGTGCATATGAAAGAGTAGGAACAATTACACTTTCATTCGCCGCCATTTTGTGCCTTTTTTATGCTTTCCAACCGTAAGTTGAAGAAGCATATATGCTGCAGCTTTTTCCGTCCGTCCGTCTGTCTGCACGATAACTTGCATAAAAATGGTTCGATTTCGATGAAATTTTAGTGTGTGGTAGGATACCACCTGGGGATGAAACCTATTGAAAATGGGTGAAGTGGAGTCAAAGGTCAGGACATAGGAACGGGATGCATTCCATTGCCCTTATGCCTCATAACGCGTAAATATGGTTCCATTTCTATGAAATTTTAGTATGTGGTAGGGGACCACCTGAGGAGGAACCCTATTGAAAATGGGACAAATGGGGTCAAAGGTCAGGACATAGGATCGGGATCCATTCCATCACCTTTATCCCATACTATTATGGTGGACGTCAAGTAATTTTGCTTCCTATACTTCCAATGGAAAAACTTTTGTACACATTTCCTTCACAATTAGTGTGTTTCCAAGAATGGAGATTTGAACATAGATTAAAATAACAATATTATAACTTGGAATACTTAACATTTTCTAAAACATAACCATAATTATATTAAAAAACAATGTTTCCTTTGGTGGTGTTGAAACTAGAAAAAAGATGGCGCCACCTGTACTTTGATGACGTCAGTAGACAAATAAATGTTGGATTGCATAATTATGGTTCTGTTTTAGAAAATATTAAGTATTCCAAGTTATAAAATGAAGCTATTTTAATCGATGTTAAAATTTCCATCCTTGAGAATGCATTAATTGTGAAGAAAATGTGTACAGAAGTTTTTCCATTGGAAGTATAGGAAGCAAAATTACTTGACGTCCACCTTAAAGAAGCAATTCTGGTATCTATGTAAATTTTATTTTGAAAACGGCTCTAAGAATTTTGACGAAAGTCGTTAATCTACCGTTTTCTGGTACTAGAAATCGATTTAGCTTGATCTCAACTTTGGGAAAATTCGTTTAGTGGGTTAAACAACCACCCCAAGTTACCACGTTTTTAGTGTCATGGCATCATCATATTAATGTTTCCCATGCTTAGAAATCTTATGACGTCACACTCTTGCGATTCAGAGGTCGGCGCGCGCTCACGCCATCTGCCTCATTACGTCATGCGTTGTGTGTGGATTCTATTAAAGTTTTATGACGTCACACTCTCGCGACTATCTGCCTCATTATGTCACGCGTTGTGTGCGTGTGATGCTTTACTTCTATTCTGGAAAAAAAGTGAGTTGTGCCAAGGCCATCTTTATACCTCACCAGGTCTGCAACAAGGTCACATGACTTGCCCGTGACGTCACAATCGTAGGGCTACTATTTTTCAGTAGACCTATGGATTTAACTCGTTTCATAGTTTGTTTATGCTTTCCAACCGTAGGTTGAAGAAGCATATATGCTCCAGCTTTGTCCATCTGTCCGCACGATAACTCACGTAAAAATGGTTCGATTTCGATTAAATTTTAGTATGTGGTAGGGAACCACCTGGGGAGGAATCCTATTGGAAATGGGGTCAAAGGTCACGACATAGGAGTGAGATGCATTCCACTGCCCTTATGCATCATAACTTGCAAAAATATAGTTTGATTTCAATGAAATTTTAGTATGTCTTAGGGGACCACCTGGGGACAAACCCTATTGAAAATAGGTTAAGTGGGGTCAAAGATCAGGACATAGAATCGGGATCCATTCCATTGCCCTTATGCATTATAACTTACTTAAAAAAGCTTCGATTGAGATAAAACTTTATCATGTTGTTCCGGAAGTATACTTTACCGGTTCTGTTGAATATCATCGAAATGGGGTCAAAGGTCAGGACACAGAAGCGAGATTTGTTCTACAGTTATTATCCTCATAACTTGAATAATAACTTGAGTAATGATTTCCGGTATGTTGGAAAGCGTATCATAATCAATGCATTGCATGATTTTACTAACTTGTTGTCACCTAAACTGTCCGACAAAATCCTCCTAAAAAAGGATATTTCAAAACTCAATTCACTATTCTGTTATTTCACCATTTAATCTGTTTTTTTTTTTTTTTTGCTTTTTTTTCTGTCGAACATACTTTCCAATACATGAACTCATTCACCTGGTCTAACACTGTACTGTTCAAACTGATGTTACATTCAGTAACTAACAGTACCTTGCTCAAAACCCATAACTTTGGGTTTTCCCTTATTTATTCTCAGTTTGAATTTCATACTAACCTTGTGCACTCAGGACAGCATATTATGCAACTCACTTTTGCTCTCCACTAACTAAGCCATGTCATCAGCAACCTGCAGACATGCTAAAATGGCCAATTTCAGAATCATGCATGCATGCATCATTAAATATGTTAAATAACCATAGTGACATCATACAACCTAGTTTGACTCCTGCACCAATAGAAAACCATTTTGTTGAAACACCGTTTGCACTTGCTCTGCTGCCAATATAAATAATTTTCACACATGTACACATGCTCTGCTGCCAACATATATCATTTTCACACATTCAGGCAGATTCCCATCTGTACCATAACTATTCAGGATCTCCCACAGAAGTACTATGTTTACTCGGTCTTAGGTTTTCTCCAGATCTACCAGGGCAACAAAAACTTTATCCTTGATAATGATGGTCTTTATCCTCAGAACCCACCACCAGATTTTCTGCTGTAAGTTGATTTGGCATGTGTCATAGCTTGATCAGGAGCTGATATTAGCCATAGAAAATTAAAAAATCTCAATTTAAGTACAAGTATTGGGTATATAAATAAATTTTGGGGGATTTCTGTTCGGTGTCGTACTTATTACTGCTCGCATGTATTTTAAGGTGACAACACTACGATATCGCAGTACAAGATGCCAGCTGTCAGAGTCAGTATACGACATTCAATTGAGGTGCGAAGACGTATTTGTTTTACTCAATGGAAAATGGCAACTTTCGTCCCGACAAAACAGCATTTGCGGAAAGTGTTAGTGCATTACTTTATTGTCAAGAAAAGTGCTGCCGACAGCTATCGCTTAATGTCAGAAATCTGTGGTGAACATTTCCCATCCATAAAAACATGTGAGTATTGTTTCTTTTTTTTTTTTTTTTTTTGATTGGAGGTTTAACGACCACCGTGAGCAACTCAATGGGCTATAAGCAGTCGCCCGTCCCTAATTTAGGGTCACTGGTTCCAGGGAAGGGAGAGAGCCAGTGCCGTAAGACAAACACAACATCCATGCCTGACCGGGATTCGAACCCGGACCCCTTACGGACGAATGATCAGAGGCCAACGCCTTAGACCACTGCGCCACCGGGGCGGCGAGTATTGGTTTAGACGATTCAAAAGGAATGATTTCGATGTCAGTGATAAAGAACGTTCTGGACACCCAAAAAAATTGCTGATGCCGAATTGGAAGCTTTACTCGAAGAGGTTCCATGCCAGACCCAAAAAGAACTAGCAGCAGCATTAAATGTTTGTCAACCATGCATTTCACAACATTTAGCTGCCATGGGAATGGTGCAAAAAGAAGGGAATTGGGTTCCACATGCTTTGCGGGAAAGAGACCTTGAACGTCGAAAAACCATTTGCGAATTGCTGCTTCAAAAGCAAAAAGAAAGGGTTTTTGCATCGTATTATTACTGCCGACGAGAAATGGATATGGTACGATAGCCCTAAACGGCAGAAAACATGGGTGAAGCCAGGTGGACCATGTCCTTTAACGCCAAAATGCAATATCCATGGTTCAAAGGTAATGCTGTGTATCTGGTGGGACCAGAAGGGTGTGATCCACTATGAACTGCTGAAACCATCAGAAACTATTACTGGTGATCGGTATCGAACCCAATTAATGCGTTTAAAACGAGCTCTCACGTAAAAACGGCCGGAATGGGAGAATAGACACAACAAAGTCATCTTACAGCATGACAACGCAAAACCACATGTTTCTCGACCTGTGAAAAAGTACTTAGAAGGATCCGACTGGGAAGTTCTACCCCACCCGCCATATTCGCCAGATATTGCGCCATCAGATTACCATTTGTTCTGGTCGATGCAGTCAGCACTTTCTGGAGAACGGTTTAGTTCTTATGAAGACATCAAAAATTGGCTGGACAACTGGATCTCCTCGAGGGAACCGGAATTCTTCCTTCGGGGCATACGTTCACTGCCCGAAAGATGGGATAAAGTTGTAACTTCAGGGGGAGCATACTTCAATTAATTTTAAAATATCGTTTCTGTTCTCCAACAACATGTTTTGTTCACCTCAAATCCCTCAAAACTTATATATATACCTTATATTTTTCAACACAGGTGCTATACATTAACTGCTTTTCTTTTTTCCAACTCCTCTTAAAATCACGAAAACTGTGCTATTCTGGAGTGATATTTGAAACCACATATCAGTTTTCAATCCTGATTGATACCACCATGGACATTGTACCTTTCCATCCAAGTATCCTAACTTCTACACCACCATGAACATTGCATTTTTAAGCAGATGAATTATTGTAATCTGAATGTACATTTGAAGATGCTAAATGAAGCATCTGCTGCTTCTTCATGGCAGTAACCACCTCATTTCAGTCAACAGATGTAGACCTGAAATAATTAATTCTTCTATTTATAATGTTGCATAAATTAATGAAGTAACTTGCATAAACACGTCAAAATTGTGCAGATTCCATATTTTGGCATAGAAATTCCCTAATGAACAACTCTTGAAGTGTCGTACTCCTTAGGAAACTTAAAAATGGCATCATCAATTAATGTATTGGATCATTATTGTGCTCTTATGAATATCACTGTGAAGACATTCCAAAATGTAAAATTTGACTAAGATTTCATTAAACTTGACTGTTCTGTCAGTAATGCTGTGGATCCTCCAAAGAGAGCTAGAGCATTTAAAATATAGTGAATGTTAATGTCTGAAAAGAATTAATATTCTTCTTGGGATATTCTTGAAGCTGTCAAATTAACAAAATGAGCTGGGTAACTTATGTATGCCATGTACATTGTTGCTTGTTTCTCAATGGGTGATGAAATTTATAATTGCAGAAGTGACATACACTGAAAAGCAATTGAATTTGAGATACCTGTCTAGTAATGTGTAGCACCACCTTTTGCCCTAATGACGGTGGCGATTCGTCTCGGCATGGACTCGAGAAGACACCGGAAGCATTGGGAAGCCATACGGATCTACGACCCCTGAACAAGCTCCCACAATTCACGATGATTTGATAGAGGGGGGTCAGAGCCTCGAACATCTCTCTCGATGGCATCCCAGATGTGCTCGACGGGATTGAGGTCAGGGGACCTAGCTGGCCAAGGAAGCGAGGTCACGTCGGTGGAGTGTTCATCCAACCATTTTGATACAATTTAGGAGCGATGGCATGGTGCATTGTCATGTTGCAGGATCAGGTCCCCAGTGGGATGTTGAAGATGCACAAATGGGAGCAAATGGTCGTCCAGGATATCCCGGTAACGTTGACCTGTGAGGACGATGTCACACGTACCAGGGGTTCCATTTCAGTCCATGTAAACAGTCCCCAGACGAGAATGCCACCGCCACCAGCTTGAAGAGTACCCTGCTGGCAAGAAGGATCCATCGCTTCATGTGGTTTGCGCCGTACTCGTATCCTGCCATCCGCATGTACCAACGTGAATTTCGACTCATCAGTCCAGGCAGCATTTTCCCACATGTCTAGGGTCCAGTGGCGATGTTCCCGTGCCCACGCTAATCTTTTCACCCTGTGATGTGCGATCAACAGCGGTACCCTCGTGGGATGATGACTTCTGTACTCCATAGCAAGGAGATGGTTCTGGATGGTGTGGCTGCTCACACGTTTTTGTGCACCAGCATTAAATTGCCGAGTGATTTCTTGCACTGTGTCCCGTCTATCCGCTGTCACAATGCAAGCTAGCCGACGATGACCCCACTTATCCACACGCTGTTGTCCACGTCAGTTGGCCCTTGCAGGGATGGTTTTACCAGATTCGATGTACTCACGGTGCACCCGTGACACAGTGGCTCATGAAAATCCCAGTGCCTGCACGACTTCCAAGATGGAGTGACCCATTCGTCGGGCCCCGACAATTTGCCCACGATCAAACGCGCTTAGATCCTTCGTCTTACGCATACTGCGTCCGACTCTTACTGATTCCTATCGCATCACTCCTTATATTGTTGGATCGATGCATACATCATGTCGTTTCCATTTACAGGGCCGCACACAGTGCCACATTTGCATAACGCCAGCTGTCTCTAATCCAATTGCTCTTCAGTGTATATATGTTGGTTAAAAAAATGTTTTCATTGTGTTTCGTGTTATGTTGGTATCAGAATATTTTTTTCATTTTCACAGCAATGGCGACTCCTACCTTATCTAGCTGCTACGTATGTACTTCATCACTTTTCCTCATCATTTGGTCGTGATTTTATCAACCTTCAGATGTCAGTTTTATTTGGTGAGAAAACACCTGAATTGGTAAGTTGATGCAAAACATGCAACAATTTGAAAAAAAAAATGTGTATGTACTCAAAGTAAAAGAAAACTGGAACTCTGTGTGGAACAGTGGGTCAAAGTTCATTTAAAGGTAAATAAAGCTAGGAGCAAAAGTTAAGCATGTATACTATGAGAAGAGTACAGAGTACTGTATGACATGTTTTAGATTAGAGCAATAAGTAGTATAAGATTTGATCTATATGGATTGTATTCAATGTTAGCAAAATGAAACACAGACTCGAGTAGATGAGTGGTGCTACAGTACCCGGCAGAGCAATGGTGGTGCTGCATTAACCACATATAAAAGAGGAATGCAGTGTGTGAAGCATTTAATTGGTGCAATGCATTGGTTATTAGTAATGTCCAAGGAACATAAACGACCTATGTCATACATACCTCTTAAGTGGGCACAGCAAGCCATGATCCAATTTTCAACAAAAGAGAGAAGCAAATCAACAGAAATCTTATGATGCGTGCAGTTGGTGTATGGGAAAGCAATACCCTGCACACAGTATAGTCTTGAAATGGTGCAAAGTACAGTCTTGAAATGGTGCAGTTGGTGTATGGGAAAGCAATACCCTGCACACAGTACAGTCTTGAAATGTTGCAAAGTACAGTCTTGAAATGGTGTAGTTGGTGTATGGGAAAGCAATACCATGCACACAGTACAGTCTTGAAATGGTGCAGTTGGTGTATGGGAAAGCAATACCCTGCACACAGTACAGTCTTGAAATGTTGCAAAGTACAGTCTTGAAATGGTGTAGTTGGTGTATGGGAAAGCAATACCATGCACACAGTACAGTCTTGAAATGGTGCAGTTGGTGTATGGGAAAGCAATACCCTGCACACAGTACAGTCTTGAAATGGGGCAAAGAATTTCAGGGTGGACATAAAAGCACTATGGATCTGTCAAGACTTGGCCAAGCACACCCCATCATCACACAGGACAAAATCGCAGCAGTGGATGAACTGGGCAAAGTTAACTGCAGAATAACAGCGAGTTAGCAGTCACAATAGGCATCAGCAGAGGCTCCATTGGCACAATCCTCCACCAAGAACTGGGGTATTCGAGAGTGTGTGTGCAGTGGGTTCCAAAGCACCTGACACAGAGTTTAAGCTGGCTCAAAAAATGCTAAAATGAAGGAAAAAGTTGTAGCAAAAGGCTAAAAAAAAAAAATTTAGCCTCTTTTTGTCGACGAACTGACGCGCGACGAATCGGTGTGGTGGACGAACTGACGCGCGACAAATCGTCGGACCGGACAATGTATGACGGAGTACTTTTACCCATGAATTAGCGGCAAAATTTAAATTTTCCCCTGGACTACGGAAGTTTAAATTTCGGAACACAATCACCTCTGTGATATTTAAATGTCTGGCACTATTTTGGGATGGGACGCTAATTTTCTCGCGCGTTTTAGATTAATTCATCGCATTTTGCGAAAATAGCGATCGTAGCCTAACCTCTGACCTGACAGAGAATCCATGAACTTATCGATGGATGGGCCACCTGCCTAAATGTTAGGGGTGCCTGTTTCTATCACTATCAGTGCCCGTGTCTTAGGTATATGGGCAATGTATAAGATGGGTCACCAACAACAAAATGTTCATAATATTCCCATTAATTTTTCATTTTTCCAACTACTCGTATTCGGATTTAACGATGACGTTCCTCATTGTTGTATAAACATGTGCTTACCCATTGTTGACAGCCTTACATTGGAGTATTAAGGTATTCTTTCAGTGACCCGAAATGATATCGTATCTAGATAACCACACAATGGGGTTAAAAAAATTTGTTTGATTTTGCCAGTTTGGTTTTAAAAATTCTTTGTTTTTTTGGTATCATTATATAATCTATACTAATATATAAAGAGAGAAACTTGGTGTGTTTGAGGTAATCTCGAAAACTACTGAACCAATTTGGATAATTTATTAGTGTTGGGAAGCTTATCTCTTTCCGGTGAACATAGGCTATTTCATTTTTTATTATTTATTTTTTTTATTATTTTCGGATGTACTGCCGAATTAGATTGCTTTCAAGTAGTTCCCGATTTCCCGCATATCACTCTGCTTTGTTTACATACAACCTGATCACACCCAACATGAAAGAAAGTAGTTCATGATAATGTATGGAATTTTTTTATAAATCTCGGAAACTACTGAACCAGTTTAGATAATTGCAACGTAGTTGATAGCAGAGGGCTTAGTTCCAAGTCCAACCACCGCAGAAAGGTAGATGACGCTGCAAGTACTGAAGCAAGAACAAACGCCAGAATAACGAACGGCGGATTGTACAAAGGAAATGCCATGGTAACATAAAAAAAAATTACTTATGACAATAAAAGTTAGCGATAACAAATCTGTGGGTCAGTAGCTTTCATTTAAAAAAAAATCGTGACAATCGTTCCAGTGGGTGGCGTTGAACATGTTATTGTAAGTTTCATAGCTGCAGCTTCGCTGGTTATGATTTTAAAAATGTCAAATTTGTATTCAAAGTTTGTTATTACCCATTATAATGTTTGATAAAACTAATGTACAGGGTGTCCGATAATTATTGGACACATTACAAAATAATATAAAACAAAACATTAAACAGATAGAAAGAAACTGACTGTACTAACTTACAATGTAACTACACAAGTTAATAAATTTCGATGTGAGATCCTTTGGTTGCTCGTAGTACGTCCAAGCGATACTCGATTTCATGCCATGTATTGGAAAGCATCTGAGGAGTTATGGAATTAATAGCAGCTGTGATACGCTGCTTCAGTTCCTGCAAATCAGTACAAGGCATCTGATAGACACGATCCTTCACATAACCCCACATGAAGTAATCCAATGGAGTTAAATCTGGAGAGTGAGGAGGCCACGGAATGGGACCACCACGCCCAATCCATCTATTAGGGAAATGCTCATTTAGCCACTTACGTACACACATTGACCAATGGGGAGGCGTGCCATCTTGTTGGAAAATGATGTCATATCTTTTAATCTTGGGTATAGCGAAATTGTCTAGCATATCCAAGTAAATGTCCCCATTTATGTTTTTTTCGCAGAAGAAGAAAGGGTACATCACACATTAACTTTTAGAGAATCACGTTCCAGTTCATTAGCAGCATGAGGCGGTTCACTGCCCCATATCCTACAGTTATGACGATTCACAATACTTGACACATGAAATGTGGATTCATCACTAAAAATTACAGTACTGAGAAAGTTTTCGTTGTTTTCCACTCGATTCAGCATATCCACAGCGAAATCGTATTGCAGAGTGTGATAATTTACATGCATCTTTTGCACTATTTGAATTTTATAAGCATGAAACTTTAATTTCTTGTGCAAGATATCGTGAATTGTCGATTTTGGAATGCATAGTTCTCTGCTTGCTTTACAAATGGATTTCCTGGGGCTTCGTCGGAAATTTTCATTAACTGGTCAACCGTCTCACTGCTGATGCTAGGCCTACCAGCTCCTCCACGATGCTCCACATTGCCAGTTTCTTTAAACTGTTTCATCCACCGTTTAGTTGAATTCGTTGATGGCGGATTACAACCATACTCTAAACGGTACCGTCTTTTAACTTTAACGACAGACTTTAAATCCGCAAGCCATAACACACACATCGCCTTCTGCTGTACGGATGACATGACTACTGATTGCGCATTTCTCATACATTCCTCATCAGGCTACACCTAGTGCCATCTATTGGATTCTAGGAATAACAATTCTGCAAAACAAAAATATAGAAACCGTGTTAGTAATACGTGACATAGAAAAACAGACAATACTCATAGTTTTTTTTGTACATAATTTTGTAATGTGTCAAATAATTCTCGGACACCCTGTATTATAAAAAAAAATCATGAAAATCATTCCAGTGGGTGGCGTTGGACATGCTATTTATTGTAAGTTTCATAGCTGCAGATTTGCTGGTTGTGATTTAAAAAAGTCAAATTTGTTTTCAAAGTTTATTACCCATTATAATGTTTGATAAAACTAATGTATTATTTGATTTTAATTTCTAGTCTGAAAAAGCTGCTGAGCTACATGCCCTGTGCAGTGCTGCCAAACCTCTTGGTGGTTGGTTAGCAAGAGATGCCATTCAGGAATCACGCGAAGCTTGTGGTGGTGCTGGTTATTTATTAGGTACTTTTCAAATTGTAATTTTTTGGATGTGTCACATGCATTTTGTTAACAGAAATTCTATTTATTTTTATAAATTATTGAACTCAAAAACTTTATCAAGTTTAAGTGTTAGTCACATGTTTCATGAATTTAGGTGTTAGTCACATGTACCATAAATTACATGAAGTACTGTATGAAGGAAGGGGCAGGTTCTTAATTCCTTCCAATTCCTACTGTTTTGAGTGGATCACTCTCAGAATTTGAGTTGGTGTGGAGCGTCATGGACTGTCTGCAGTTGTTTGGCGTAGACATGACTATCTGGTTCATGCTCCCAGTGCACAAGATTCTCACAATTTCGCCAAATACACAGCATGACTTTCCTCTCGAACCACCCTCTTTTTTTTTTAATTTACAAGAAGTACTGTATGGAGGATAGGGAAGGTTCTCAATCCCTTACAATTCCTGTTGTGTTGGGTGGGCCACTCTCAGAGTTTGAATTAATGTGGAGCATCATGGACTGTCTGCAGTTGTTTGGCATAGCCTTTTTTTTTGACACAGCCTGACTATCATCATGAGCCAGATGTTTGACTATCATCTGGCATGCATCTGACTCATCTGCATGAGCCAGATGATAGTCATGCTCCAGTGCATGAATCTTGTGCACTGGAGCATGAGCCTGACTATCATCTGGCTCATGCTTCCAGTGCACAAGATTCTCACAATTTCACCAAATGCACAGCATGACTTTCCTCTCGAACCACGCTCTTTTTTAAAAAATTACATGAAGTACTGTATGGAGGATGGGGCAGGTTCTCAATCCCTTCCAATTCCTGTTTCATTGGGTGGGCCACTCTCAGAGTTTGAATTGGTGTGGGGCATTGTGGACTGTCTGCAGTTGTTTGGCATAGACATTTTTTCCACAGCCTGACTATCAGACTTTTTTTTCCACAGCCTGACTATCATCTGGCTCATGCTCCCAGTGCACAAGATTCTCACAATTTCACCAAACACACAGCATGACTTTCCTCTCGAACCACCATCTTTTTACCACATGGCTGTGCTTCCTGGTTTGGCCTTAAGTACCGGGTTTCCAGCTGTAGGTTGATCTAGGAATATCCAGTTTTCATCACATGTTATGATATGTTGTCAAAACTTATAACCCTGTGGATTTGACAGCAGTCTGTAACAGAGAGCAACACGATCTGCCTGCTGGGGTGTCAATTCATGGAGAATCATTCGATGGTGGCTGGAGGAGAAACTAAGCTGGTGTAGGTTATTTATCAACCTCAGCTGCCGTATTGTTGTGTAGTGGTACTGGGGATTCACTGTCTCAGCTTTTGATCAAAGTGTCAGTGATGATGAACATTGGACATTTTGACCTCAGCTTGTGTTCAAGACTGGTGTTCCCAACATTGAAATCCTGGAGCCATTTTCATGCAGTGCTACTGTCCACTGTTTCTGCACTTTCAACTGCACAAGTTTCTTTTGCTGCTGTTGCAGCATTTAACCCCTTTTTTCCAGTAATGGCTTCGGAGTATCCAAACAGTGCATTTATTGATGTCCATGCTTGACTTGCATGAAAATGCAGTGTGGCTCCATGCCAAATGAACGTTGTCATCCTCGTGTGTTCCGTGTTGTCGCAGAACCCTCCTGTGATGATAACATAGGAATATCTACTTTTCATCACCTGTGACATTAAGTCATCAAAACCTATCATCCTGTGGATTTGACTGCAGTCTGCAAGAGAGAGCAGCAACATGTTGTTTTGCGTGCTGGGGTGTCAATTCACATGAACCATTTGATGGCACCTGCAGAAGAAACCAAGCTGATGTAGGTGACAAATGATGCTAGATAGGGAAAACCCCACCTCATCTGCCAATTGTCAGATAGTACTGGGGTTTGCTGTCACAACTTCCAGCTTCAACCATGTCAGTGTTGGTGGTCATTAAACATCCTTACCTCAGCTTGTCTTCGAGACTGGTGTTCCCAAGATTAAAACACCAGAACCATTTTCACGCAGTGCTGTTGTCCACTGTTTTCTCACCTTCAACTCTTACTGCCATGTTCAATAATGGCTTAGGAGCACTCAAACAACATGTTCTTTTTTTAATAATGGCTTAGGTGCACTCAAACAGCTTGTTTATTAACCTCCATCCTCTGCTCAGTTGATAAGGCAATGTGACTCCATGGCAAATGCACATCATGGCTGTGCCCAGTAGACTTTGGTGCACTTTCCACACAGGAATAGAGGCCCAACGTTATGTATAGCTCAAAACGGGCAGAACTTTTGGCTCACCCTGGTATAAACTCATTACTTCTGTATGTAGGAAAAGTTATTCAGTGAGTGGCCATTTTATTGAGTGCAATTTCACATGTCCATGGAAAGGAACAATCATAGGCAGTGGAGAACTTTAATAATAGTTTCTTGAAAAAGAAAGTATTGAAGACAAGCTGAAGCAAACACCAAATTACGTAGTATGATAAAAAAGTTCCGAGACTAGGTACATAGCGCACCAACAGATAGCAGTATGCAGATGCACGAGCAGCGGTCCAGGGCAGTGACCTTCATGAATGATTGTGCCAAATGGCGTCGTTCTGTGATCATCGGGAGCTGTGCTACACAATATTTGGTGACCACGCACAGAACACAACTGCGATTTAGGTATGGACTGCAAAATAGAGCCGTGCCGAACTCTGTCAAGATCTTCGTCAGCAGGTGGTGAAGGAACCAATGTTCCTGCTGCGGGTCATCACTGGGGATGAGACTTGGATCTACAGTTACGACCCGGAAACTACACAACAGTTGTCGCAGTGGAAGAGCCCAGCATCTCCACGATTGAAGAAGGCCTAACAGGTCCGGAGCGCAACCAAAAGCATGCTCATTGTGTTCTTCGACATTCGTGGGGTTGTGCACCGTGTGTTCGTCCCCCAGGGCCAGACAGTCACCACCCTTTTTACTGCGATGTTCTGCAGTGTCTTGAGGATATTCGCTGCATACGACCTGAAATGCGCAGGGGCTATTTCCTGCACCAATACAACAATGTAGCAGCTCACAGAGCGTTAGCAACACGCCAGTTTTGCAGCTGCAGCATCATGACTACCCTTCCTCACCCGCCTTACTCGCCAGATTTAGCCCCATGCAACTTCTTTCTGTTCCCGAAGATGAAGCTGAAGCTCAAGGGTCGCCATTTTGAAACCGTTTACGAGAACCAGCATGAATTGCAGACGGTGCTTAACACGATTTGCGAACGGGACTTCCAGGGAGCATTCCAACAGTGGCAGAAACGCTGGAAGTGGTGTATCGCTGCCCAAGGAAACTACTTTGAGCGATATCATAGAGAGACTTAAGTAACGTTAAGTACTTTGTTGTATATCGGCTTAGTCTCAGAACTTTTTGATCGGACCTCGTATAGCAATTAGGCAACCCACTTTGTGCAAATAAGATCTAGAAATTATGCGTTTTAAATCCAAACATTATTACTAAGGCAATCCACTTTGTGCAAGAAAAATCTAGAAATTATGGTTTGATAATTTTTGGACTTAAAACACATAATTTCTAGATTTTATTTGCACAAAGTGGGTTGCCTTAGGCCAACTATTAAATTGTAATTGTGTCAGTAAAATAAATTGGCTACTGCTTAAAGAATCACACATAATTATTAATGCACCAATGATGTCGTTGGCAAAGCTGTCTGGTATAACATATTGGTAGAAGAAATTGAGAGAGTACCCTGGTACTCTTTGCAGATGTATGCTATTCATTTTTAGCATGCCAAGATCTTTGTGGGTGGGAAATAAAACAAGTGATTTAAGAGTATACATTTATTTATGTATAACACATTGCATTTATCCGCGTCACTCACGACCATATCGAGCCACAATCTGGTACATACTAACTGGAATTAAATCATAACAACAAACAATAAGGTTTACTAATTCCTGACATTGAGCAGTACTTAGTTAGGTAAATTAATGAATGTTATTGTCATAAAACCAATGAAAGAAGACATGAGAGTCATAAAAAAATATATATTTACTAAACCATGGTGGCAGCAATTGTATTTCGGCTGTTTAGATAATATGTATTTTTATTATATCATCATCATCAACCATTATCAATCCACTGCTGGATGAAGGTCTCCCCAAATTTCTTCCACAATTGTCTGTCTTGGGCCTGTCTCCTTCACGTCACTCCAGCATACTTTCGAATTTCATCCTTCCCTCTCCCACGGGGTCTTCTTCTGGGTCTTTTCCTGTCCCTCGGAATCCAGTCTAAAATTTCGGTTGTCCATCAGTGGTCCGTTCTTCTGGCAACATGTCCAGCCCATTGCCATTTCAGTGATTTCACTCTGGTCATGATGTCATCCACTCCTGTCATTTTCCATATCCACAAGTTCCTCTTCTTATCTTTCCTGGTTACACCAAGCATGCATCTCTCCATGCTTCTTTGAGTGGTCTGCAGTCTTTGTATGTCTTTTTTAGTTAAGGTCCATGTCTCGGCTCCATACGTAAGTACTGGCAGGATGCATTGATTAAACACTTTTCTTTTGAGGCATAATGGCATACTGCTCTTAAAAATTGTACTGTTTTTTCCAAAAGCTGTCCATCCAAGTTTTATACACTGATTAATTTCTTCATCAATGTGACCCTCACTCGAAATCTGCTGCCCAAGATAAATGTAGGAATCGGTTGTCTCAAGCTTTTCTCCATCAATTGATAAATCTTCGCTTCTTGTAAAAGTATTGTACATCACTTTTGTCTTCTGAAAATTCATTTTTAATCCCACTTCTTTACTCTTATCAGCAAGTTCTTGGATCAAACTCTGCAGCTATGAAGGGGTAGTTGCAAAGATGACTACGTCATCAGGAAAACGAAGGTAAGTTAAGTAATCTCCATTAATCTTTATCCCTTTGTTTTCCCAGTTCAATGATTGAAAGACATTTTGCAATATTTCATTAAAGAGCTTAGGAGATATGGTGTCAACTTGTCTCACTCCCTTTCCAATTCTTATTTGTGCTGTATCCTCAAATATCCGAACCTTTGTACTTTCATTTTCATAGATGTTATTAATAATGCTAATGTATGCATCTTCAATACTGCAGGATTTCAAAGCCATTGTTACTGCTGATGGTTTCACGGAATTGAAGGCTTTTTCATGGTCAATAAAAGCCATGCATAATGGTAGTTCATATTCTCTTGTTCTTTCAATAAGTTCTCTCAGTACATGGATATGATCTATATTGCTGTAGCCACTCCTGAATCCAGCTTGTTCTATAGGTTGGGCCATGTTTAGTGTTACCTTCAAGCAATGTGAAAGAACCTTAGTGAAGATTTTATAAATCACTGAAAGGAGGCTGATGGGCCTGTAGTTCCTGAGATCCTCAATGTTACCTTTTTTATGGAGCAAGATCATTGTAGCATTATTCCAATCCTCAGGAATCTTCCCTTCATTAAGACATCTGGTGAAAACTTGGGTGAGTGTAGTTTCAATTTCTCCACTTGCTTCTTGTATAATGTCCACGGTAATTCCATCTTCTCCTGGAGCTCTTCCCCGTTTCATGTTCTTAATTGCACATGTAACTTCTGCAGGGAGGATTGGAGGGACTTTGGCACTGGTACCTGTCATAATGTCTGGAATAGATGTGTCATCCCTTTCATATAGTTTTGAATAGAAATCTTTCAACCTAATCAAAATTTCGCTTCTATTTCTTGTTACAGTACCATCTTCTTTTCTCAGAGCCATAATCTGTTTTCTTCTTTTACTGAGATGTCCTTTTGCTCTCTTCAGGCTCTGGTTGTTTTCAATTGCTTTCCTCACTAGTTCACAATTGAATTTCCTTATGTCTTCAGTGATACCTTTTCGCACTGTCTTGCATAGCTCTATATATTCCACGTTTGAAGTTATGCCTTTATTTGTTCTCATCTCCCTTCTCATTTGCATCAACATTTTTGTTTTTCCTGAAATTTTCTTCATATGTAACTTGTTCTTAGACCCAGCTAATTTTGTTGCTGTTTCCATAAGAGCTTTGGTTACTTTTCTGTTAACTTCAGAAATATCCACTTCTTCCGATGTTAGGCCTTCTAAAGCAGAGAATCTGTTCCTCAGTTCCAATTTGAAGGTATTATGGTGTTTTTTAAGGTTGGTTATGTCAATACATTTTGTTTGTCTTATGAGCTTGTCACGTTCGAGTTTAGTGTTGAGGTGCATCTTACATCTCACCAATCTATGGTCACTACCTGTGTTGAACTTATTTAGCACACTGCAGTCTTTGATGACGAATTTTTTGTTACACATAATAAAATCAATTTCACTTGTCGTCCCATTTGGATGTCTCCATGTCCATTTCCTGTGTGGCTTTTTCTTGAAAAAGGAGTTCATGATGAAAAACTTTTCTGCTTCTGCAAATTCTACGAGAGTATTTCCACGTTGATTTCTGCTCCCATAACCAAAGTTTCATTCTCTTTCTGTTGCCCTACTTTTGCATTGAAATCACCCATAATGATCTTCAAGTGCTGTTTGCCTTTGTTATTTAGATTCTGAATTTCCTCGTAAAATTATTCAATTTCTTCTTCAAGGTGACTTGTGGTGGGTGCATAAGCTTGAATAATCTGGGCCTGGTATCTTCTCAAGAGTTGGATAATGAGTTGTGCAGCTCTGTCAGAGGAACTTTCAACTTCCACAACTTTATCCTTCAGTTTCTTGTTTATTATAAATCCAACACCACTAGTTCTGCCAGTATCTGTCCCACGATAGTAGAAGAGATGTCCACTTTTCAGTTCAATGAGATCTTCTCCTTACCTCACTTAGCCCGACAATGTCCCACTTGATCCTTTATAGTTCCTCTTCCAATTCAAGAAGCCTTGAATCAGAAGATAGGGAGTGCCCGTTGTAAGTAGCCAAGGTCAGCATCAAATGGCAGCCTAGTCCAGTCCTCTGGTGATTCTTAGCACCCTCTGCCTTCATTTCGCACTGGCCGCTGCCGTGGCCAGGTACATTCCAGCTGCCGGAGACTAAGGGCCAAGATTTAAGTTGTGGAGTCATTTATGAGAGGTTTGGCCATAACTCACCACGCTGGCCAAGCGGGTTGGTGAGTGTGGGATAGCATTTCCTCTGATCCCGATGGTATAGTTATACTGCTATATATTATTGATATTTAGACAGACGTAAGAAATGACCCTGGCACTAATGAAATAACTCTGAAAGTCCATCAAGCTAAATTCTAATCTCAAGATAGAAAGAAAAGCTGAACCGCAAGTGTGTTAGTGAGTGGGATTGGTAACTTTTGGTGTAGGATATCAACAGGTTACACCCCAACGTGTTATACATAATTTTAAAGCCTTTGCCAATAGCAGGTAACTTCCCACTTCCCCTCTGGGGGACTCGAGGATGAAGCCAAATTTTGCTATGATGCACTATTCTCATAGTATCAAAAATGCAATTTTGTAATGGCTTTTATCACATTTAGCATGAGGTTCTCATAATTTACACAGATTGCAATGAGATATTGTTATGTTTATGTAAAATGTGATAAAATAATGTTCAATAGTTTAGTAAAATATATTGCTGAGTAACAATGAAATCGACTGTTGTTGCATCACTTCATGCAACAGCATTCAAATATCAGATTTCAACAGTGGTTTTGACTACTTCCTTTACCCATTTTCGTTACATTAAAATGCTCCACTTAGTATTTACTTTACTACTGCTGGGAAAGATGCTTAGCATCAAAGCTTTTTTGCTAGCAATATGGAACTAGTTTTGCACAAATCAAAGCAGATGAGGATTTTAGCATTCCAACTATGCTGCATGTGTAATTCCTCTGTATAAATCATTGTTTTACATTATAACATTTATGCATTACATTCGTTTAAAAATTAATACATTTGTTTAATATTAATTTACAGCTTCAGGGTTTGGGTCTCTACGTGATGACAATGATGCCAACTGTACATATGAAGGTGAGAATAATGTATTACTACAGCAAACAAGTAACTACCTTTTAGGACAGCTTAAGAGGAAAGAAGAAGGTATGACTTGTATTTTTTAAGTAAATTTATTATTTTTATTTTCTGTGTGTGTATTTTACAAAGTGCAGCTTTTCGAAATAGTTATTTTATTTCAACTTTGAATTGTTCATAATTAGTATTTGTGAATATTTGAACCATGGTTGGGGTTTAAACCAATTTTCCAGTGAAATAAGTGGTAACAGTTTCATAAACATCAGCGAAGTAAGAAACATAGATACCTATCATTATGTTGTTCTCTGAAATACAGAGATTAGCTCCTCAAAGAAATTTCAACTGCCAAATAATAGCTACTGATGGTGTTAGGTTTACTGACTGTTGATTCATCAAACTTTTTCCATTTACAGTGATCTTGGCTCATGACTTTAGTTTCACTGGCATCCATCACATATCTCACACAACATCTATACTTCATAGTCAGGATCTTTTTCTCTTGCAGACATTCCTGAATCTGGAACTGTCATGATTTCTCTAGATGTCTTGTACCTTTCTTGCCAATTTGGGCTGAATAAATTCTCTTAGGCAGCACCCATCACTCTAGAACATGTGGAATTCATATTGTACCTTTCAGTTCACCCATAAAATAATTTATTCTAACATGCTGTATTACTTAAAATTTTCGTAAGTTTATTTGGGAATTACATTAAAGCAATAGTACATGGGAAAATGAAATTTACCTCAAATTCTTGTTTATTTTCCATGCATTTTTGTTTTCTGCTCATTTAAGCTCCTTGCTGATTCTCTCATACAAAATATCAGACTTTCTTTTTAAGCAACTCTTTTTTTAATATAACTTCTATTTTACATTGCATTATGATGTAATTTTTAAGTTTTACAATTAAAAAGACAAAGTTAAAAAAAACTTGTCATTCTTTTCAACATGGCCAAATTGTCTCATAATATTCGTCCCCATCCTTTTAACAATATTTTGCTTCATATTTGCAACACATCTTTGTTCCTGACATGACCAGAACGTATCTTGCCAACCGTCTCCCTTCCAGTAAGTAATGCATCTGGGTAACACACAAATAGCATCTGTGTTATATAAAAGACACCAATTAGTTACTGGAAAGAAGAGGATTGGCAAGACACACAGTTACCAAAAACTGCATCATTTATAAGCTAAAACTTTTCCTTTAATGGCATAAAACTAACTCACACAGGCAATAATTAATGACATGGCTATTCCTAGACAATGAACTACAATTATATCAAATTATGGGTTTTTACTAAGGAATAGAAAAAATATTTACTGCCAGATTTTTGGTTAGTACCCCTACCCTTCTCAGGACTACAGCTATAGTAGGTGTTGCCATTCAAGTGGTAAATTCCAACATTTCAAATAATTTAATGTAGTACCTCTTCTTCTATTTCCAGTCCTGCTAGTTTTCTTTTTAAAAAATGCTGTTGATGTGTTAGAATTTCTACAGTGTCCTAAAACACTGTATGTCCTGTATTTTGCAAATGTCAATCCAAACCAGTTTTGTTTGTCATATTTTTAATTGTAACTTTATGTTCTAAATATGACAAACAAAATAGGTTTGGACAGACATTTGCAAAATACAGGACATAAAGTGCTTTGGGTCACTATAGAAATTCTTGCACATCAACAGCATTTTAAAAATGTTCAAGTATTTTCAGGGACTTGAATGTTTTTCAAACGAAAATTCTGAAATAATTGTGACTTCGGAAAATCCCAGTTATTGTATCCATGGTGTTTGTATGCTCCTTGAAAAAAAAGTTCATTTTCAAGTCCTTGGAAGTACTTAAAGTACTGGAAGTAGGGACGCTTTCTTGCCGAAGGGTAAACATGAAAATAATGTACCCTTTCAAAATATTCCACAAAATAAAATGAGTTCAAAAAACACCAAACCAGAGGGTCAATTCGAAGTTTATAAAATAAACCAGCAGGTGGTAATAAGCAGGTCATTGAAGGTGTGCCTGCCTCAGCTAAGTTTAATGGTCTGAACTTGCTAAAATACCTACCTACTGACTAACTGACAGCACACACATGTGATAATTTGGTTTTAAAAGGTCCTTGAAAAGTGCTTGGATTTATTTTGTTTGGAAAAGTATGAACCTTGTAAATTAATTTACAAGTTTTTGATTTTTCCTTTTGTGGCATTGTTTTGCGTGCACCCCGTAGTTTGAAAGTGTGGAATCATGTATATATATATATATGGGATGTAAGGTCAGGTGATGCGTAACATCACAGCCTCTCCTTGACAAATGTCAACCCCGCCTTCTCGTGGTGCATCCTGTTCCCACTAAAGGGGCTCTGACGACCGCCCATAGCGGTATAACTATACCATCGGGATTAGAGGAAATTCTATCCCACACTCACCAACCCGCTTGGCCAGCGTGGTGAGTTATGGCCAAACCCCTCCAAAATGACTCCACAACTTAAATCTTGGCCCTCAGTCTCCGGCAGCTGGAATGTACCTGGCCAAGGCAGCGGCCAGTGCGACATGAAGGCAGAGGGTGCTAAGAATCCCCGGAGGACCGGACTAGGCTTCCATCTGATGCTGACCTTGGCAATGTACAATGGACGCTCCCTATCTTCTGATTCAAGGCTTCTTGAATTGGAAGAGGAACTACAAAGGATCAAGTGGGACATCGTGGGGCTAAGTGAGGTAAGGAGAAAAGGAGAAGATCTCATCGAACTGAAAAGTGGACATCTCTTCTACTATCGTGGGACAGATACTGGCAGAACTAGTGGTGTTGGATTTATAATAAACAAGAAACTGAAGGATAAAGTTGTAGAAGTTGAAAGTTCCTCTGACAGAGCTGCACGACTTGTTATCCAACTCTCGAAAAGATACCAGGCTCAGATTATTCAAACTTATGCACCCACCACAAGTCATCCTGAAGAAGAAATTGAAGAATTTTATGAGGAAATTTGTCATCTAAATAATAAAGGTAAGCAGCACTTGAAAATAATTATGGGAGATTTCAATGCAAAAATAGGGCAACGGCAACAGAATGAAACTTCAGTAGGTAAATTCGGTCACGGCAACAGAAACCAGTGTGGAAATACTCTCGTTGAGTTTGCAGAGGCAGAAGGGTTTTTTATCTTGAACTCCTTCTTCAAGAAAAAGCCACACAGGAAATGGACATGGAGACATCCAAATGGGACGACAAGTGAAATTGATTTTATTATGTGTAACAAAAAATTCGTCATAGAAGACTGCAGTGTGCTAAACAAGTTCAACACAGGTAGTGACCATAGATTGGTGAGATGTAAGATGCACCTCAACACTAAACTTGAACGTGGCAAGCTCATAAGACAAACAAAATGTATTGACATAACCAACCTTAAAAAACACCATAATACCTTCAAATTGGAACTGAAGAACAGATTCTCTGCTTTAGAAGGCCTAACATTGGAAGAAGTGGACATTTCTGAAGTTAACAGAAAAGTAACCAAAGCTCTTATGGAAACAGCAACAAAATTAGCTGGGTCTAAGAACAAGTTGCATGTAAGTAAATTATCAGGAAAAACGAAAATGTTGATGCAAAAAAGAAGAGAGATGAGGACAACTAAAGAAGATGTGACTTCCAAAGTGGAATATATAGAGCTATGCAAGACAGTACGAAAAAGTATAACTGAAGACGTAAGAAAATTCAACTGTGAACTAGTGAGGAAAGCAATTGAAAACAACCAAAGCCTAAAGATAGCAAAGGGACATCTCAGTAAGGGAAGAAAACAGATTATGGCACTGAGAAAAGAAGATGGTTCTGTAACAAGAAATAGAGGCGAAATTTTGACAAGAGTGAAAGATTTCTACTCCAAATTATATGAAAGGGATGATACATGCACTCCAGACATCATGAAAGATACCAGTACCAGAGTTCCTCCAGTCCTTCCAGCAGAAGTTGCACATGCAATCAAGAACATGAAGCCGGGAAAAGCTCCAGGAGAAGATGGAATTACTGTAGACATCATACAAGAAGCAAGTGGAGAAATCGAAACAGTACTCGCCCAAATTTTCACTCGATGCCTTAATGAAGGAAAGATTCCTGAGGATTGGAACACCGCTACAATGATCCTGCTACATAAGAAAGGTGACATTGAGGATCTCGGAAACTACAGACCTATCAGCCTCCTATCAGTAGTTTATAAAATCTTCACTAAAGTTCTTTCACACCGCTTGAAGGTAACACTGGACATGGCTCAACCGAGAGAACAAGCTGGATTCAGGAGTGGCTACAGCACAATAGATCATATCCATGTGCTGAGAGAACTAATTGAAAGAGCGAGGGAATATGAACTTCCATTGTGCATGGCTTTTATCGATTATGAAAAAGCCTTTGATTCGGTGAAACCATCAGCAGTTACAATGGCTCTGAAAACCTGCGGTATTGAAGATGCATACATTAATATTATTAATAACATCTATGAAAATGCAAGTGCAAAGATTAGGCTGTTTAAAAATACAACACACATAAAAATTGGAAAGGGAGTGAGACAAGGTGACACCATATCTCCGAAGCTCTTTAATGCCACATTGGAGGGTGTTTTTCAGTCACTGAGCTGGGAAAACAAGGGGATAAAGATTAATGGAGATTATCTAACCCACCTTCGTTTTGCTGATGACATAGTCATTTTTGCAACTAGCCCATCAGAGCTGCAGAGTATGATCCAGGAACTTGCTGACAAGAGTAAAGAAGTGGGATTAAAAATGAACTTTCAGAAGACAAAAGTGATGTTCAATGCTTTTACAAGAAATGAAGATTTATCGATTGATGGAAAAAAGCTGGAGATAACAGACACGTACGTTTATCTTGGACAGCAGATATCAAGTGAGGGTCACATTGATGAAGAAATTAATCGGCGTACAAAACTTGCCTGGAGAGCTTTTGGAAGAAACAGCATAATTTTCAAGAGCAATATGCCATTATGTCTTAAAAGAAAAGTGTTTGATCAATGCATCCTTCCAGTGCTTACGTATGGTGCAGAGACGTGGACCTTAACTAAAAGAGACATACAAAGGCTGCAGACAACTCAAAGAAGCATGGAGAGGTGCATACTTGGTGTAACCAGGAGAGATAAGAATAGGAACTCGTGGATCCGAAAAATGACAAGAGTGGAAGACATCATGATCAGAGTTAAATCCCTGAAATGGCAATGGGCTGGACATACTGCCAGAAGGACAGATCATCGATGGACAGCCGAAATTTTAGATTGGATCCCAAGGGACAGGAAAAGACCCAGAAGAAGACCACATGGGAGATGGGTGGATGAAATTCGAAAGTATGCAGGGGTGACATGGAGGAGACTGGCACAAGACAGACCGTTGTGGAGGAAACTTGGGGAGACCTTCGTCCAGCAGTGGATTGATAATGGTTGACAATGATGATGATGATGATGATATATATATATATATATTGTATGTGTACTTTCTTTGAGTTTCTCTCAATGTTTGTATTTTGAAATGCATATTTATTCTCATAATGACTTTTTGAAGTAACTTTGGTCATATAAAATTACTTTCCTGGTGAAAAATACTTGAAATGTTTATTTACAGACCGAACAGTTGTCTTTGAACTGGAAAGCATCAGTTTCCTAAATAACCTTGATGAAATCTTAAAGCAGAAATTCTGTACTCATTCAGTTCAAGAAATGATGAGCCCTAAAAGTAAGTCAGTGTGCGTGTGTGCGTGCGTGCATGCATGTTACAGAGAGAGAGAGCAAACTTGTGCACATTCCCTTAAATTTGTTATTAGTCCTTGGTATTAAAGATCATGTATATTTATGTTCAACAACATTTCCTCAACAAACTGTCATGAGCTTGGAATTGTGTGGTTACTAGCTGAAATGCAAACCAGAGGTTAAGCTATGGTTGCTATTTTTACAAAATTCAATGAGTTAATCCAAAATGCGAGAGAAAAATTAGTGTCTATAGCAAAATGGCGAATGCCGTTTAAATATCTACCCCCAGAAAATTCTGAGCGATTCACACTCCACTAATGTTATTTTCTTAATCCTTAAGTTTAAGGTAAGTTCCTACAGCACTTGTTGGCTCAATCACCCCCTACCTATCCACACACTCTAGATCACTGCATAGAGGGTGGAGGGATTACAGAAGCTAAAAGGATTAGAGCTCTTCCCTCATTCAAAGTTCAAGTTTAAACTAGAGTCAGCTGTGACATCTATGTCATTTTCCCAAGGTCATAAAACATTAGTTTTCCACTGATTCCAAAGCATTGTTGGTGTGAACGATTCAATTGAGGTTATGATTTTCCTAGTGACAAAAGTGACTAACTACTTTTGGTATTTTGTAGAGAGGGGACATTCGAATCCTGCGAATCTTTAAAAGATTTGAGATTCGAAAACTCGAATCTTCATGCTTTTATCGTCTTTCGAATCTTAACCTAAAAACCTTGGTGTTAGGTGCTTGTTCTAGAGCGATATTTGTTTGAATTTTTGTCAGCATGACCAGTTCTGAAATTAGAAAACAATCAAAGAAGATCGTCTGCAGTGTGTACATAGCTATTCGAAATAGCTCGTTACTTCTAAAATTTGAGGAAACTCTCTAAAAAGTTCTTAATCACATCACCATCGACAGTAATGTCAGAAAGACTGTTCAGCACATCAGGTGTCATAGCTGATAAAAAATGAAGTAGCCTAGACCCAGAGCGAGTTCAAATGCTAATGTTTTTAAATAAAAATATCCATTAAAGGTTTCTGTTGTTTTTACATTGCCCTGAAAGTGTTTAATGTTTTTATTAACTCTTAAAACAAACATGCTTTTTATTTTTCTTAATTTTCTGGAAAGAATTTACTCAATTTAGTGTTCCATGTTTAGTGTTTATCTACATTAACTCTTGAAATAATCATCTTCACCTCTATATACACTTGCTTTGATTTAAAAAGGTTTTGGAACTTTTGTTGTTAAAGAGAAATGTCAAAAGTGTGAATTGTTACTCAAATATTTTTTTGTCAAATAATGTTCAGAAAATGGAAATGAACTTCAAGAGTTATGTACTTCATTTAGTAAATGTAAATTATAAATTTCATTTGTATCTTCTTAATAAGTATGGGTATGTTTTTTGAAAACCGTAATTTGTTTTTCATTAAACACAGATTTAAAATTTTGCTTCAATTATAAACTTTTAATTTTAAGTAGAAGTGTTTTCTTTCCCTTTTTTTTCTTATAATTATTCTTATATGAAAGATTGAAGAGTTCAGGGGATTCAAGAACCTTTTAGGATTCGAATTCAGATTTGAGAAAATTTAGGATTTGTCCCACTAGTATTTTGCTACAACTGTTTACCTCATTTCAGCATTTTTTGAGCCAGCTTAAACTCTGATGCAGACCCTTTAAGTGGCCGATGCACCTGAACCAAATAGTGCTCAAAATTTTATGTGCTGTCCAACATAAATGCTTACATAGTGGCCTGTTTTACACAGGCTACAGCAAAACAATTTCCCCCCCCCTTCTCATCTCAGCAATACTGAAAGTAATACTGTCACAGGTAATAAGAACTGCCTTCTAGTCCTTTATTATCTGTTCCATGACCCAAGGCATCATAGCGAAGTCATAGTCCTTCTGACACAGACGTCATGCCACTATATAGAAACAAGTAACTCAAACATCTTTCTCTCCTTTCTAAGGTTTGTAGCCATTCTTCTGTTCCTTTTAGCAGGTAAATAGGCAGAAAGGATTTGTGCCAATAGTCTCCCTAAATGACCACTTTAAATAACAAAGCTAAGAGGACAGACCCAGGGCATGAAAAGGAAGGGCTAGTCCCCCTGACACGGACATTATGCCACTGGGTTAAAATAAGTTACTCAAACATCTGTCTCTTTTTTTTAGGTTCTTTGCCATTGTTACATCTTTTTTGGCAGGTAAGGAGTCAGTTATTCAAAGTGGTCATTTAGAGGATGTGTTAATCATCCCTCTAAATGACCACTTTGAATAACAAAGCTAAGGGGAAGGCAATTGCTTTCTGATGTGCAGGTTTTGTCCTGGATTCTGCAGCCATGTTTAGCCCACTGCTTAGATAGTGAATATATTTGTTCCAGCTTGTTAAAGGGCTAAATAAATATACTGAACGCTATTTTGTGGTAAGCATTTGATCCTTTAAAAGACTATTAATACTGTGAAACTTCCTTTAACAAACACCTGAACAATGACAACTTCCAAACAATGGCAAGTTTTGGTTGGTATAAAACATCTGCTATACGATTAACATTAACAATAACCTTCGAACAACAGAAGCTCTGAATAGCAGTCAGTGGACACCCCAGTCAGTTTGGGAGGTCTAATGAATACTATCTCTCTTAGCACTTTAATTAGCTGCTTTGACATATTTTTTTTTTGATTGGAGGTTTAACAGCCACTGTGAGCAACTCAATGGGCTATAAGCAGTTGCTCGTCCCTAATTTAGGGTCACTGGTTCCAGGGAAGGGAGAGAGCCAGTGCCGTGAGATAAACACAATACCCATGCCTCACCAGGATTCAAACCTGGACTCCTTTTGGATGAATGATCAGAGGCCATTGCTTAGACCACTGCACCACCGGGGGCGGCTTTGAAATATTGGTAGGTGAGTAAACAAAAACAAAAAAAGAACAAAGAATGTTGCTAAAGAAACTACATCTCAGACAGGATGAGTTGCATTACATCGAGCACAATGGCATGCTCAAGTGAAAAGAAGAAGTTAAAGGTTAGTCCAACATGTAACGATGCTTACTTTAGGCAAGCTCCAGCTCCCATGTATGTCTCAGTGCCCCCACCAAGGCCAGTGGGGATGGGTGCTAGTGTCTGACGTATTGCCTGTTCAATGTAGTGTCTCTTGGTTTGGTATCTGTGTGTTCTGTTCCTACAGTGGGATGTGGATTACACACTAATTAGGCTGATGATTTAATTGGTGATGGAGTTTTAATACTGGAATAGATATATGATTAAGCAAGCTCTTAATTCTTTTTCTTGTGCAGTTTTTACAGTTATACATGTTTTAATTTTGGTCCTGTGAAAGACAATTGATTTATTATATTTGCTTCTGTCTTTATGTGTATGCACTTATATATTATATATACATACGTATACAGAGAGCATGTTTCCGAAAAATATGTAGTTTTTTTGTTAATCAAGTATTTTCATCTCTGTTTCCTCATCACTCTTAATATATGATTCTAAAACTGGATTTTAAAAATGTTTCATGAGCATGAGTATTTTACGTTCTTCTATAGTGGTAGTTTATGTTCTCATAACTGTATATGAGCCACATGACCTTTCACCTCCCACAAGTGGATATCAAGAGACTTAAATGTAAGCTTGTTCACAACATACACGTGCATCATAATAAATCGCTTTATATATGAAAGTACTGAAAAGAAGAAAATTAGAATGTTATCCATTAAAAATGTAAAATCAAACAGTATAACTTTTGTTTGTTGTTCCTGGGTAGGAGGGATTTCATTTTGATCTGTGACTTATGCTGCAGACGTTATTGGGTGACCAATGCAATACAAACACTGTATTTTCATTTTTTAAACATTGACTTTGTTAAGCTTGCCTAGATTTTATTGTTTTCCTCATTCTCATTTTTCGGTTTTACCACATCAGTCTGCTTTTAACTTATTTATTTTAAGATATTTCATTTGATGATCTTGTGTTGGGTGCTCTTTGGCCAAATATAGTCCTTGCTCCATAAAAATCTACCAACCAACATATACCTATCCATTCCTCATATTGCTGTTATCACTCATGTCTGCAGCATCATCTCTCCTGAATAAACATTTACTTTGCACTCTGTTCTCACGACCATAATCAAGGGTAGGTCAAAGCACTGCATTATGTTTAAAGTTTGTTCTTTGGGTAGTTCTGCGATTGTTATAAATAGTTTTACACAGCTGCCACTTCCTATGCTTTTCTGATTCTTTTGCTTAATTTATTATCAAATGTTCCAGTCCCATTAATAATCACATTCAAAAAATTCAAATCCGTTGCTTGTTTCTAGACTCCTCTCCTTTATCGCATAACTAATTTTTGTGATTTCGTTTACAGCCGTCAATTTAGACTAACATTTGTTTTCATCCAAAATTTTTACATATTTAGAGATCAACATTACAGTAAACTGCTGATTGAAGTTATGCAGTGAGTTGTGTAACATTATAAGAAATTAGCACTACAGGTCCAAAATCCCTTTTCGAAAACCTTTGGGACCAGTTGTGTTTCAGATTTCAGAATAAAGGTAGCGCTCCCAATGGGGTCTAGTGCAGCACTTCATAATTAAACATTAATACTGGAGTAAAAATGTATGAATGCTCACACCAAGTGAAATAAATGAAGACTACAAATACTACTACAGTTTATTTATAGAGTAATACATTGATAAATGAAATAATGAGATAATTATAGACCATAAATATTCAAGGACATTTTATTTCCCCCAAAAAAAGCATTAGGTAAAACTTGAGCATACACAGCTTCAAATGAGCTGTAATCAAGCACGTTAATATTTCTGCAGAGAAACGTACGAATATTCACACTAGGTGGGATATGTAAAGACTATAAATAGTACAGGTTTTACAGTTTATCCACTAAGACATATAAGCTACAGGTTCAAACTAAGCTAAATACATATCTGCAGTGAAGCAGTACGTCTGGCAAACTAAGCTAAATACTGTACAGCTATTTGCAACATACATGGAGTTAAGGTGCATGACATCTAGCTTAAGGATCTTGGAGAAGAGGGTACATCAATATCACTATCGTCATCATCAGGTTGCTGTCAGACATCTGATTGTGGGCCAGGAACAGGATTCTCAAGTCATAAGTTTAAAATCTGTGCTGATAGTAACTAATATAGTTGAAATTTGCCGTATTTGCATCATCTATACACAAGATGAAGGCACTAAGTGATCTTTAATGAGATGTTTATTTTGTAAAAATGATGGGTTAAAAACATATTTACAATTAAAAACCATTAGATCTTTCAACTTTACATTAAGGTCATCTTCAGATGGAGGCAGCATTGAAAGATGTTAACAAGGAACTTCGTTATAAATACTGTCTAGATAAGAATTTAAGTGACGTAAGTAAAAGTGTGAAGCATAGACAATTCTGCGCAGAACCCATGTGTGTGAGTAAACCCAGGATTTTCTTCCAATCCTACCCCCCCCCCCCAACCCAAAACACTCCCTACAAATAGTAAAATAGTATAAAAAAATAGTATAGGAATAGTTGATAAAATTAGGAGGTAACTCTGCACTACCTTATGACCTGAGAATACAAGTAAACGATACGTAGGATCAACTACATATATACCAGAAATCGTCAATGTTCTAAAGAACAGCTGTCAAAAATAACACCTTGACTTCAGTGTTAGGAATGACAGGGATCGAATCAAGAAAGAAGGCTGCCATGGAGTATATCTCATTCCGCTGAAACCGATAACCCCCACTGCAACAGAAAAAGTTTGTCGGATCTACTATGAAGGACACTTAGAATTAGATTCACAGAACATTGATATAACCTCAAGACAGGTTCCCAGACAACTGCATTATCTCAACTATCGAGCAAGGGCACTCACTATCCAGACTGGAATGAGTTCAAGCTTTTACATACATACATGCATATCACTAAGCTGTTCTCTGAGATTCAGAGGTTAGCTCCAAAAAGAAATACAAGCTACCAGATATTTTTACTTACTGTTGTCGTATCAAACCTCCATTTACAGCAATCTTGACATACAACTCGTGCTTCACTGATATCCATTACACACCGTACACAAGATCTTTTATACTTCATACTCATAATCTTTTTCTCATGCAGACACTCCTGAATTTGATCCACCCATGTCTTCTTTGGCCTTCCTCTGCCTTTTCTTCCTGCCACTTGGGCTAAAAAGATTTTCTTAGTAAGCATCTCATCACTCATTCTTTCAACATGGCCAAACCACCGAAGCATATTAATCTCCACCTTGCTAACAACATTTTGCTTCACATTGCATAACTGCAACACATCTTCATTCCTCACACAATCAGATCGTGTTTTGCCACAAACCATCCGTAAGTAACGCATTTCTCCAGCACACAAATGACTCCTATGTTTCTTCTGCAGTACCCAGGTTTCACTGCCATACATCAGAGTAGAGACAATTACACTTTCATACACAGCCATGCAGCACTCTCTAGAGAACCCATCATTCCTGTGAAAACCTCCCAGAGCAGCTATGACTTTCAAAGAAGAATTCACTCGCCTACTGATTTCACCATCCAACTTGTTCTCTCTGTCAAACATGCTTCCTAAATACACAAACTCACTCACCTGGTCAATCACAGTGCAGTTTATACTTACATAGCCAAGCTTTTGGTCACATCATATAATAAATTCGAAACGCTTTTCGCTGTGAGCCTCTACATTCACACATTCAAGAATAAAGCTTGCAACGAAGACACCCCTTGTCAAATTCCCGCTGCCATGGCAACATGCCCTGTGAATATGTACTTTTAATTACAACTTTTGTTATTTTTGAAAATAGCAATGCTCGTTTATCTCACAAAGAATGCTGTTTACATCTCTACTGTTGTACCTCTGGGCTGATATTTGCCCTCCGTTCTAAGGTATTTGGAGGGAGGGGGTGGAAAAGGAGTGTTGAGAAAGGGGAGTGGTAGAGGGAGGGGGAGAAAGGTATATAATATATGGTATGTGCTAATTGTTTTAGACTTTATTTTGTAGGGAGTGTTTTTTTTTTTTGGGGGGGGGGGATAGGATTGAAAGAAAATCCTGGATTACTCACTCACATGGGTTCTTCGCAGAATTGTCTATGCTCACACTTATACTTACATCACTTAAATTCTTATCTAGGCTGCATTTATAACGAAGTTCCTTGTTAACATCTTTCGATGGTGCTTCCATCTGAAGATGACCTTAAAATAAGATTGAAAGATCTAATCCATATATTAATTCTATAATTTTGCATTTTTGAACTTCACTTTTAGTTGGTAAAGTTCGATGAACACTTACTTCACTTTTAGTTGGTAAAGTTCGATGAACACTTACCGCACGTGGGGCTTGGCTTTCAATTCATATTTTCGTTATGTGGATGCGGCACGGGGTTGTTTTTTTTTTTTTTCCATTTGGCCACGGTTCACTTCTTTTTTTTTTTTCCGTTGGAATTATTTTGCCTCATCACCAAATGAGTTTTTCCTTTGCTGCATCCTCATTTACTTCAATATTTATTCTTAACCCGAGTACTTTCGGTACTACTACTATACCGTCTTCGAGGGGACATTTTGCTCCAACTAGCACGGACCGTGTCAGCTGGGCATTTCAGTGGTTCTCGCGGGCTGCTTCTGTCATCTGCTATCGCTTCTTCTTGGGCGTTGTGGCGCCATCTCTTGTTGGTCAGTGATCTCCTTTTTCGAACTTTTTCTTTTTTTTGCTCAATTTTAATTAAATTTCTCCAGCTGTTTCTCAAATTATTAGGGTCATTGTGGTTGCAAACATTTGTCCTATTTTTTTCAATCATTACCGACTCTGCTATTCTGAGGTGTTTTTCGGATTTACAGCTTTTAATGATTTTTATATTTTCGAATTTTGGATATTTTTGGTTATCCAGACAGTATTGAATCAGTGCTGTTTTTTCTTCTTTTTTCTGCCAGTTTTTTATGTGTTGTTTTAATCTGTGTTTAAGCTTATTTTTGGTACTTCCTATATAAGCCATTGGAGGATTTTCAGTAATAGGAATTGAATAAATACCTGCTTTTTCTAACATTCTTATTTTATCATTATTTTTTGTTACTATATTTTTGATGGTATTTACTTTTCCTCCAATCTGAATGTTATGCTTTTTACAAATATTATTAATTTCATTGGTAGTGCCTTTAATGTAAGGAAAACCATTTAAATATTTGATTTCTTTTTTATTTACTACAGCATTATTTTTTTTTATTTTCTTTATTACTTCTGTGTCCCATTTTTTTATTAAATGGTTAGGATAACCAAAGCTGCTTGCAATTTTTTTATGAATTTGATTTCTTCATTGATGAACTGACTATTTTCAGAATGCGTATATGCTCTTTTAATTAAGGTTTTTATACTATTGCATTTTTGAGGATATGGATGTGCTGAATTGTATGGGATTAGGACTGGAACAAATGAACTTTTCCGATAAACTCTGTATAGTAACTTATCTGTGGATTTGATAACATGTACATCCAAAAAGGCTATTGCATTATTTTTTTCCATTTCAACCGTGAGTTCTATAGTTGGATATAATGCGCTGTAACGTTTTGTTAATTTTTTTAATTCTTCTTCGTTCAGTTTTGATAGAATGAAAATGTCATCTACGTATCGACAGTACACTTCTGGTTTTTCTTCCATATGATGTAGGACATTTTCTTCAATTTCGTTCATCACAACCTCAGCATATAGAGTTGATAATGGTGAGCCCATTGGGCCTCCTGAATTTTGTTTGAATAAAAATAATGCTGTAGTAATTAAAAAAGAAATCAAATATTTAAATGGTTTTCCTTACATTAAAGGCACTACCAATGAAATTAATAATATTTGTAAAAAGCATAACATTCAAATTGGAGGAAAAGTAAATACCATCAAAAATATAGTAACAAAAAATAATGATAAAATAAGAATGTTAGAAAAAGCAGGTATTTATTCAATTCCTATTACTGAAAATCCTCCAATGGCTTATATAGGAAGTACCAAAAATAAGCTTAAACACAGATTAAAACAACACATAAAAAACTGGCAGAAAAAAGAAGAAAAAACAGCACTGATTCAATACTGTCTGGATAACCAAAAATATCCAAAATTCGAAAATATAAAAATCATTAAAAGCTGTAAATCCGAAAAACACCTCAGAATAGCAGAGTCGGTAATGATTGAAAAAAATAGGACAAATGTTTGCAACCACAATGACCCTAATAATTTGAGAAACAGCTGGAGAAATTTAATTAAAATTGAGCAAAAAAAAGAAAAAGTTCGAAAAAGGAGATCACTGACCAACAAGAGATGGCGCCACAACGCCCAAGAAGAAGCGATAGCAGATGACAGAAGCAGCCCGCGAGAACCACTGAAATGCCCAGCTGACACGGTCCGTGCTAGTTGGAGCAAAATGTCCCCTCGAAGACGGTATAGTAGTAGTACCGAAAGTACTCGGGTTAAGAATAAATATTGAAGTAAATGAGGATGCAGCAAAGGAATAACTCATTTGGTGATGAGGCAAAATAATTCCAACGGAAAAAAAAAAAAGAAGTGAACCGTGGCCAAATGGAAAAAAACAACAACCCCGTGCCGCATCCACATAACGAAAATATGAATTGAAAGCCAAGCCCCACGTGCGGTAAGTGTTCATCGAACTTTACCAACTAAAAGTGAAGTAAGTGTTCATCGAACTTTACCAACTAAAAGTGAAGTTCAAAAATGCAAATGCATTAATGCACGTTAAAATATAACCTCCAATATCGGAAGTAAATTGAAAATTAATTCTATAAGGTTTTTTACTGTAAGACCAGTTGTGAGAGAACGGCTGAATGTAAACATATGTTTGAGGTATCAAAATAAAGGTCTTACCATGTGGATGCGCCAGTCGAAGAGAAAAATGAGATTGGGGTAACGGTTCGGGCATTGTGGGACGGCAAAGTTCCCATGTAAAAGCAATGGGAGAAGCGTGTGGTTGACTCACGCGCTGTTGAAAGTGGACGTATGGAGGGACTCAGTTAGTCCAAATTCGGAAGTCTCTCTTCTCAGCGAACCGTTGTGGAAAACAACGCTAGCAGGAATTTGTTTGAAAGTTCTTATCGGAATAGCGAACACTCGAAGACCTGATTGCGTTTTGCCATTGGATTGTGTGATGTACTGTATATATACAATTAAACATTCATTCGATCCAGTTTATTCATGTAGGTAAGACATTTCCCATTATGTAAAGATGTAAATAAACGTTTCATATGAGTTTATTCTTTTAAAAAACAACAAAAAAACAAATCGTCGATTCCGAAGGGTTTCATCTACGGGGGGGCTGTTAATCGTTTCCGACAAGTTTCGTCTACCGGGTTCGAATCCCGGTTAGGCATGGATGTTGTGTTTGTCTTACAGCACTGGCTCTCTCTCCCTTCCCTGAAACCAGTGATGCTAAATTACGGATGGGCGACTGCTTATAGCCCAAGCGTTTTCTTATGATGATTCGTTCGTGATGGATCCGGGTTCAAATCCTGTTGAAGAGGCATGGATGGTGTGTTTGTCTTACACCCTTCCCTGGAACCAGTGACCCTAAATTAGGGATGGGCGACTGCTTATAGCCCATTGAGTTGCTCATGGTGGTCGTTAAATCTTCAGTTCAAAAAAAAAAAATTAAAAAAAAATCATGAACCTGGACTTATTGTCTTTATTGAAGTGGTTGAATGAATTTGGCAATCATATGAAGTTTACATTGTTGTTTGATATGAGTTTACCATTAAAAAAAAAAAAAAGACTTGCCCTTGATTCCGACGGGTTTTGTATAGTGGTTTTAAATTGTAAATATGTTTTTAACCTATCATTTTTACAAAATAAACATCTCATTTAAGATCACTTAGTGGTTTAAAACTCAGACATCACGCGACAATAACACATAAACATATAAAACGAGCGAAACACACAGTCACATGCAGTAAAAGGTTCATTTAGCGGTAGCTTTCGGTCATCCTACGACCTTGATCACCCGAGATCAACTGGATGGGCTGGTTGCCAGAACTACAATTGGAAGTTGGGGTGTTGGAACTGTTGCCAGATTTTAGAAGAGAGATCCAAATAAATGGGATTTGGTGAGGGGTCTCTGAATTGCAGTTTTTGGTGAACAAAATTTCAATGCTCTCTTGGAAACGCAGAGATGCCTTGTTGATTAAAGGGGCAACTTTTTTGGTTTCTTTCCAAATGGGAACTGCAGAGGTGTCTTTCAAGGGTTAATGCAGATAAAGTTGTCTTTGGAAGACCATTGGAAATATCATTTTTGTGTTCACCAAGTCTTGTTTTGATGCTTCGGTATGTGCTTCCAATATACACAGAGACCAGAGGAAGTTTAAATTTAAATAGCATAAACTCCAGGGGTGTCCAAGGGTGAGACAGGATCCCTGTCTTTAAGCAGGCACATTATTGCAGAAGGGTTTGGTTTTACTGTGAGAGTGTAGCCCATTGTTTTGAAAAGTTTACACATCTTATAAGAGAAGGATCCGTGAAAAGGGATGGAACCAATGAATGGTGGTTTTTCTATTAGTATTGGTGAGAGAGCAGACAGATTTTTCAAGTGGGAATTTTGGAGGAATTTTTGAATTGTAGAAGGTGGGAACTGATGGGCCTCGGCAATTTTCTTTATGGTGTCAATTTCTTCATTGAAGGAAGATTCAGTGTTGCAGACAATTCTGGCATGATTGACATAAGTTTTAAAGGCTGCAAATTTATGAGCAGTTGGGGAGTGGGATGAAAATAGGATTATGTTTGCTATTGCAGAGGGTTTTCTGTAGACAGATCTATTGAGATGATTCCCTTGCCTTGCCAGGTGGACATCCAAAAAGTCAATGCCTTGCTGTGATTCTTCATTGATGGTGAATTTTATTGATGGGAACTTTAGGGATATCTTTTCAAGAAGAGATTCAAGGCCAGTTCTATTGTGTGGCCAAATTACAAAAATATCATCAACATATCGAAGCCAAATGGAAGTTTGTAGATTGTGTTCCATGACTATGGGTTTTTTTTTTCGATATGTTGCATGAAAACTTCAGCCAGAAGTGGAGAGAGAGGTGAACTCATCGGAAATCCTTCTTGCTGACAGTAGTATGTATTTGTTGTTGATTAAGATCTCTCAGAGTTCGAAGGCAGTCATACAGGTCTTTTTTTAGTGGGCCACAGAGTGATTGTTTTTTTTTTAGCAATTGTACTAGCAGCATATGAGAGTGGAAAAAAGGGACTGAAGGGAAGGGAGAGACTACATCCAGAGTGAACATTTTGTCAGAGGGTTCAATGCTAGGAGGGAGTTTTCTAATGAACTCTTTAGTGGAGGAAATTGACAAAAGATGGCTGGAGGTGAGATGTTTACATTTTTCCACAATCCTTATAACGAAGTAAATTTCTCCGTCATTTTTGGTCTACGCCGGGATTCGAACCCGAGGCCTTATTCCGGAACAAGTCGCTCTACCAACTGAGCTACGCAGACATTTTATTCTGATTCCTATCTGCCTTTATGTCGTGTGCGTCCTGCTGGCAGGTACGTCACATCCTCCTTTCAAGGTTATGGGTGGGAGAGAAAGTATATTCCACGAGTGGTTGAAGAGGGAAACCAGTTTTATGAAGTTTAATCTGGAAGAATAAGCGTGGAGTTCGGAAATATGGTGGTGGTGTAAAATCTCCAAGAAAGGTCTTTAGAGTGGGTTTCTTGTTGAGTCTTTCAACTGCAGTTTTAAGTTTGAGGGTAGTATCAGATTTTAATACCTTACAATTTGAAGTTGAGAGGAATGATTCAGCTTTTTCATTGAGAACAGTTTTGGAGATAATGACAGGGCAGCCAGTTTTATAAGCTTTACAGATTTAGATTGCTGATTTCTTTGAGGAATGAGGAAGAATACTGCAGGGGTTTCTTTTCCACTTTTGCAAGATAGAGTGCTGTCTTGACACAGAGAATTGGTTGAGCTTCGGGCTTAGTGCGGTGAACTGCTGCTTCTAGCATGGAGATCGTGGCTTTTAGATTTAGATTAGTTTCAGGAGTGAATTTAGGTCCAAGTGAAAGGAAGGCTTTTCCAGTTTTGGAGGAAGCAAAGTATCCGAGAGATTCACAAAGCGGGTGGGTGGGTGAGGGGGGGACTTACAGCTGTGATATGAGAAGGTTTGGCGGGACACTGTTTGTTGAGTAGAAAGTGAAATTTCTTGCAGTGTTTTGAGGTTTCATTTTCGGTCACTGTAGCAACGATTTCAGAGATGCGTATCATAAAGATATCTTGTAAGGACGAATGGGTTTAGAAACTTAGAGCTTGGTATTCGGAATAGCAAAGGAGTTTGTTTTTAGCGATGTTGTCGCGGATTGCGGCTCGGAGCAATTTTTCCTTGGTTTCTTGGAGTGTTTTAGAACAGTGTCCAGAAAAATAAGTTTACATGCTTGAAAAGCTTGAGGGAAGACCATTGAAGACTTGCAGCTCAACAGAAACGATAGTTGACAAAGGAGTTTTGCCATGTGTAATGTTCAAAATGTAGTTCTGGCAACCAGCCCATCCAGTCAATCGCGGATGATCAAGGTCATAGGATGACCGAAAGCTACCGCTAAGCAAACCTTTTACCGTACATGACTCTGTGTGTTTTGCTCATTTTATATGTTTATCACTTAGTGCCTTCATCTTGTGTATAGATTGTGCAAATACTGAAAATTTCAACTATATTAGTTAGGATTCTCAAGTGATGAAGCAGCACTATGACAGATGGCATTTTTAAAGACTTCAAGTGCCATCTTTCTCATTAACATAGGTTACTGTCTATGCAATCTCTCTTTAACCAAGTAAATTGCTATAATCTCTTGCTCACTAATGAATGCATGTTGTTCAAGAGCAGTAATTAACTGATTACACATTTTTACTGTATCATCTATGAAGACTTTTTCACCTGTGTTCACAATGTCACCATCATCGCTGCTATCCCCATGCAACACCATTTCAGCAATTCCCCCATCACTCAAGGAATGAACTGCAGGTGCATCATCGTCAATGTTGAGCATTTCTTCGATATCAGCTTCCTGTAACATATTCAGGGATTGCATTCCTCCTATAATTCCTGAAATTCCTAATATTTTGTGACCCTCCTTAAATGCCTAAAATTATACCTAAAATTTATTATTCTTCCTAAAATTTTCTTAAAAAGCTAATTTATTAAAAAAACTGATATTACTGCGAAATTTATGAACGCCAATATATTTACTGTTTCTATATCAAGCACAGCTCAGCAGCCGTAAGGTAAACAGACATGTTATAGAGCTGCAAGCTTGATTGTAGCAATTTCCCGCCTGCTCTATATAGAAATGCAGCCTATCCAATGCTGTTCTGCAGAAGCATGATGATATCGAGCTGCACACGTTGGGGCTCGACTTCAGTGTCTTCGGGAACACTGAGCTCGGGATTGAGAGTGGTTTTCACCACTGATTTGCACTTTGCAGACTAACCCCGTGACACGCAGAAGATTGTACTCCTTTATTTTCAGGCATGTGCTGCGAACTTTTCTCTTTTCCTTCTGTTGCTTTTTGTTATTGAAAGAGGCAGGTGGGTGGAAGGGAAGGTGGAACACGTAATCTCTTCCTCCTCCCGTAACCACTGGTAATGATCGTCGTCACGTGGGAGTTACTGCAGCAGCCAGCAGGTGCTCGTGATCAGTGACCTTCGATTCACGATATAGCCCCGCGTCGGCTCGGCTCAGCTCGGACTCGCTTTGGCTCAACTTTGGTTGGTATCTCTTACTTATAGATTAAAAATAATATGTGAAAAGATAAAACCGAACATGCAAAATAAATCATACTTAAACCTAAGACATTAGGCGTTATGCAACAACTTTGGATGGGAAGTACCTAACGATGTATAAAAAGTTTTTGCGTAATGCCTAAAGTATAAAAATAATAGTTTTACTTAATAATCTAAAGCAACTAAAGCAATTAAACTAGGAAGCCATTTCTCAATATGAGCTTTATTCAAAAAAAATAGTTTTACTTTTTAAAATAATCTGAAAAAGAGAGGAGAGGGTAATAGTATACTAGTAGTGTGTACTGATTCAACATATACTTGAATAAAAAGTGGGCAGGTAACAAATATACACTGAAGTGCCTGATAAACTGGTACAGACAAGCTTATGCAAAATACATAGCAATGTCACCTATGCACATACTCGGTTGCATCCGCCAGTATGTATATAAAGCGATAGACATCCTTGCCAGCTGTCAGAGCTTTTTTCGGCATGAGAATGACAAGTAATAATGATTTAAGCAATTTTCAATGCGGTGTCATAGCTGGCGCTCGTGAGATGGGCCATAGTATTTCGGAGGCAGAAACGAAGTTCAGATTTTCACGGACGACCATTGCAAGGGTGTACCGTGACTACAAGAATTCCGGCAAAACCTCCAACCTACAATACCAGTGTAGCCGTAAAAAGACGTTGGGTGAACGTGACCATCGCCGGCTGTCTAGAATCGTTTCATGCGATAGGCATGCAACACTCTCACAGGTATAATCGGAATTCAATGCTAGAGCCTCGACAAGCATCAGTGTCCGGACTGTGCAACGTACCCTGCAGGACATGGGCTTTGGGAGCCGACGCCCAAATCGAGTTCCCTTAATGGGTGCACGACACAGAGCTATGTGCCTTGCTTGGGCACGAAACACTGGTCACTTGATGACTGGAAACAAGTAGCCTGGTCTGACTAGTTGCGTTTCCAACTGCATCGGGCAGATGGAAGGATTTGTATGTGGTGCAAACCCCATGAAGCCATGGAACCCGCCTGTCAACAGGGAACTGTACCGGCTGGTGGGGGCTCCGTAATAGTTGGGGTGTGTTTCGCTGGACTTCACTGGGACCCCTGGTTCATCTACAAATGTCTGTGACCGGCCAACGCTATGTGCGCATTCTTTCTGACGAGGTACACCCGTTCATGTCCTGCATTCATGCTGATGGGTTGGGCCTGTTCCAACATTACAATGCACCTCCACACAAGTGTCGGGATGTCACATTATGGTTAGAGGAGCATTCATCTGAGTTTGGGGTGTTGCCATTCCCACCCAAGTCCCCAGATCTGAACATGATAGAACACATTTGGGATGCCATGCAGCCCGCTATCGTACACAGGAATCCGAGACCTCGGAATACACCCGAATTGTGGAACACTCTGCAGGAAGTATGGTGTGTATTGCCTACAGCATATTTCCAGAAGCTAGTGGAGTCCATGCCCCATCATATTTCTGCAGCCCTTTGCTCCTGTGGGGAATTTACTAAGTATTAGACTGGGGTACCAGTTTTTCTGGCACTTCAGTGTACATCTAGTTTCTATTGAAATACACTCCTAAAATTTTCCTAAATTTTTTTTAAAAATTCCTACCTAAAATTTTTTATAAGTATGCTATGAGCTCTGCTTATTCACACTTTTGTCTGATAAACTTTTAGCGTAAGTTATGAGGTTTGATCTCATCTGTGACATGAAATCCTTTGAAGTCTTCATCTATAGGTTCATTTACATAAAACATCATTGTAAACCAAAGTCTGTGCCAAGCATTTGTTAATGTTGATTTATCAACATCCTTCCAAGCATTAGCAACTGCATAAATGGCATCCTTAACACTGAACTCTTTCAGGAAGTCTTGGATTCCTACTCCTCTGTTGACTGCAGCAGGCATACAATTTAAAAATAGTCTTTATACTTGCTCTTCATGGAGTTTAAAATTCCTTGGTCACAAGGCTGTAATATATAGATGTCACATTAGGAGGCAAGTAAATGCCGAAAACATTACTTTTCACAAGAAGTTCGGCTGGGGGATGAGCGGAGCAGTTGTTCAGGAACAATAAAATTTTATGGTTTTCTTCTAGTCCAGCTTGCCCTCAATGAGCTCGTGGAGCTGGTACAAAGTTGTTATTGAACCAGTCAGAAAACATTTCTTGGGTTACCCATGCTTTCTTGTTGGCATAATAATGCACAGGTAAATTACGTACACCTTTCAAACATCTCGAATATTTGCTTTTTTCAATCACTGCCAACTTACCTTATATGTGCCTGCAGCATCGGCTCACCCAAGAATAGTTAACCTGTCCTTAGCATCCTTAAAACCCATTGGTGTTCTCTCATCAGCCATTGTTAATGTTTTTCTAGGAATATAGTTCCAGTACAGAGCTGTTTCATCAGCATTGTAAATTTGTTCAGGACTAAGGTTTTCGTGAGATATTATCTTAGCAAATCTGTCAATGTAATTTTCAGCTGTTTCATGGCCAGCAGAAGCTTACCACAGATTATAAGATATTTTACACCATTACACTTCTTAAATTTCTGCAGCCAACCTTCTGAATATTGACACTTGCCTTCAATTTTCAGTTCTTCATGGTATATTCTAGCTTGTT
The DNA here is from genome assembly GCA_039090855.1 of Macrothele yani. NCBI lineage: Eukaryota > Metazoa > Arthropoda > Arachnida > Araneae > Macrothelidae > Macrothele > Macrothele yani. Next base: position 18,992,246 of record CM077000.1, on the reverse strand, counting down.
GCATGACCAAGAAACCAGTCAGTGGCGTACGTTCACTTCTTCGTTGTCGAATCCACTCCATTAGCACACGGTCAAGATCTTCATTTTTTGCCCTATGCAGAGTTTTCCTACTTTTCATTAGTTTTTTGTCATCACTCTCACTATAATACTTCAGTAACTTGTCTTTCTGTTTCTTGAAATCATAGATAGTGGTAGTTCGGACACCATATTCTTCAGTAAGACGCCACACTGACACATCACTGTCCAGCTTTTACAGTAACTCTACTTTCTGCATTATTGATAATGTCAGATGTGTCCTTTTATTTTTTCACTGTTACCCATAGGGGTAGTTGCAGCTCTTTTTGACATTTTCACAGTGAAATTAAACACAGTCACAAAATTAAAAGCAAAAACAAAATATCAGCAAACAGCAGACACATGTGTGACCAGTACAAGCACTGAGACACAACTAATGCCTGCCTCTCTGCCACTCTAGCTGTCAGTGCTGAATCATACCACCACATCACACCTTGAGTGACATGCGAGTGGGGGAGGAGTTGGGTCAGCAGCATTTCGAGTGCCAAACGAGCCTTGTTATGTTTGGCTTTTGAATTCTGGAATTTCGGCAGTGGCGTATCTTGGGTCTGAGACATGGGTTATCTCAACACCCCCCTAGTACTGTTTTTAAAAAATTGCGAAGTTTATTATTTTTTAATTATTAAGTAATAGAAGTAACATTTTTTTCTAAATTTTAGGTACATGCTATTGCTAACACGATACCAAATATTTATGAGGATTAGGATTTGAGCACTTACTTGTACACAAACTCCATTCTTCTTTCCTTCTGTGTGAACTTGAGTGTTACATTTTCACAAAAATGTTTCTTCCGAGTACTTTTTCATATTTAAAAAGAATGTTTTTCTCTATTAACAAACCAGCCAAGTTGCTCGAATGTGCATGTCCTTGTTGTTGCTCTAAGATATATCTTGATTCTTTTTAATACGGAAAAACTTCTTTTGGCAGTTGCAGTTGTTGATGAAAAGTTTAATATTAGATCTGCTAATTTGTACACCTCAATAAACACTATGTCCAATTATTCAACTTTATGTAACAAGTAATGTCTCTTACTGATTTGTTTTGTATTCATCAACGGAACAAAACACTTTCAGTTCATTTTTTAATCGAGCTGTATCAAGATTTGAAGCATAGAGTTCTTTAAGCTCTGATTTCAGGGAAGCTTTCAAAAAGATTATCAACACAGTTTGAATCCAGCCAAACCATGAATTTAAGTTATAATATCACTGATTTTAATTCATTGACACTTCACACAAACTGAAATAACTCTCACGAAACACACGCTGGAAGCATGGAAGGATTGAGGTAGTCCGAAGTCTTCGTTTTTCGGAGCAAACCCTTGGCCAAAGCAACGGCCACTAATGAGCTCTGTAGCTCATTCATGTTGTCATGGAAACGCTAGCAGGAGATAGTATTGAAGCTATTCGCATCCGCATTAGAACAGCGAAGTCTCTCAAAGACCTACTTGCGTTACGTTGATGCCGTTGATCATCGCTCACCAGACTGATTCTCATAATCGAAAGAAGCGAATCTGCTCATGTTTTTTTTTGCACCGAAAGCATCGACATATCTTAATACCGTTGATAATCGACTTTTATTTGTGTATATTTAATTAACTTTTATTTATGCATTCTCTGGGCTTCGCAGCTAGCCTAGCTAGCTTCGAATATACGCCACTGAATTTTGGATATGGGATTGTGGACCTGTACAGTAACCACTGATTGAGATTATGCTGTAAATTGTATGTGCTCCCAGAAATTAGCACTGCAGTCAGCTGATGAATGAGGTTGTGTTGTAACTTTTTTACACTTATAAATCAAGACTACAGTAAACTTGCGATGGATGCTATACAGTAGTTGTCTAACATTCTTACAAATTAGCATGGCAGTAAACAGCTGATTTAGATAATGCTGTAAACTGTGTGCAGTCTTAGAAATTAGCACTGCAGTCAACTGATGATTGAGGTTATGTTGTAACTTTTTTGCATTTAGAAATTAATGCTACAGTAAACTGCTGATGGAGGTTATGCAGTAAGTTGTGTATGTTTTTTAGAAATCAGCACTACAGTAAATCCCTGATTGAGATAATGCTGTAAATAGTGTGCACTTGTAAAAATTAACACTGCAGTCAGTTGATGATTGAGGTTGTGTTGTGACTTTTTTACTCTTAGAAATCAACACTACAGTAAACTGCTTACTGAGGTTAACTTGTGTACAGTGTTAGAAATTAGCACTATACAGTATACAGTGTATTTCAGAACCATATATACACTATATTGACAAAAGTCACCAGACACCCCTTCAAAAGCAAATGAACGGATCTGCTGCATTGGTAAGATGCGCGTTACAGCTACAAACGGTATAAAAACAAGCCTGCAGCTTACCACGATAATATCACACTGTGAGGTTGAGTGAAAATGTTGTAGCAGGAGAGAACTGACTTCGAGAAAGGAAAGATTGTTGGGTGTTATATTAGTGGGTTGTCCATAAGAGAAACCGAGAGGCGTTTAAACATACCCAAGTCAACTGGTTTGGATATACTGAATAAAAGGAAGACACACAGCATGCCTGAAGCAGCAAAATGTACAGGCAGACCAAAGACAATCAGTGATAGAGGACGTCGAAGCCTCAGAAGAGTCATTATAGCTAATCAACAGAGTACTTGCACATGACCTCAGTCTACAGGTGAGTCAAAATGCTGGAACCTCGGTATGTACAAGTACCATTCGCAGAGAACTTCGTTCCATGGGTTACCATGGTCGTGAGGCTGCTCATAAGCCTTTCATCTTCCCTCGGAATGTTACTCGTCATTTAGCATGGTGTAAAGAACATCTATCATAGACTGCAGATCAATGGAAATGGTTCCTATGGACTGATGAATCCAGGTACATAATCCATCAGTTTCATGGCCGTGTGTGGGTATGGCCAAATTCCCCTGGAGAGCAAGCCCCAGCGCGCAAACAGGGAAGGAGTGTGACGTCACGGTCAGAGGGCCATCGCAATCCCCTCTCCAGAGAGGTCAAAGGGCAAACATAAGGGGAATGCCGATATTAGCTGCGCGTTCATGCGGCATTGGTCAGTATTGAGCTTTTGGTAGTCGTGCATGTGAGTTAGCGTTTTTATGTAACATGCCTGGAAAATATTGAGTGTCTTTATGTAGATCTAATTACAAAGCACATCCAAAAGCCACTGTTTTCAGCTTTCCTGAAGGTGAAAGCCTTCGAAAAAGATGGATTTCTCCCGTATGAATAAAGAATTTTGGACCCATTGTGAATTCAAAGGTTAGTTAAGCTTAACTGTTCTCATGATAGCATATTCTGCTTCCGTTGTAATATGACTATAATTTAGTTAGTTGTTAGTCGTTATTCTGATTGACGGAGTAAAATTTAAGGGCTAGCCTTCCGATTATCAGCTAATTATTATTTGTTGTGGTTTAAATAATGATATTACTTACTATTCAACATTTCATTTCTATAAAATAGATGTTACTTTTCTTTACAAAATTCAGTTAGTAGTGTCCAAATTGAAAAAAAAACAAAAAAAAAAAAAAAAAAAAAACAAACAAAGGAGATGTACAGATATTATCAGCGCATCAAATACTGAGGCTAACCAGGCAAAAAAACTGACAATAAATACTTACATTATTTATTAATCAACATTTCATTTCCGTAAAACAAATGTCATTTTTCTTCACAAAATTGCTGTGTATCAGTGTCCTAATTAAAACAAGAATTCGAACGAAATGTACAGAACTACTTGATGCGCTGATAATCTGAAGGCTAGCTCAAAGAAAAGTTTATTGGAATGTCCAACAAATGAATCCAAAAGTTTGGAATGTGTCCGAAATAATTCACTTATATCGTTAAACTTCAGCACGATCCCTGAAGTTTACTGGCTGATAAGTTAAAATGTATGTATGTACATATATTCATGGGCTTGCAATTTTTTTAAGTTAGTGAATGTACAATATAATTTAAATTAAGTTGTGGTATAGAGATTGAAATTCGGATTAGAGAACTATGAACTTGAATTGTCTACATTGAACTCTTTTGCAAAGCAGCACTTTAATTCCTAGTTACATTCATAGTCACGTGTATAAAGATAGTTTCAGAAATATTAGCAGTGAAGCTTTCCTCACTACAAGAAGAACATCGTGCAAAAAAGAAAGTACTTATGCATAATGAAAGAACACATTTATTGATGTATGTGTTTTCCGCTTTTCAGGGAGTCTGTTAATGTGTTAATCGATATTTTCAATATCGTTACAGATATTAAAAAATGAAAAAAATGTGACATTCAGATAGATATTCCAGCATAAAATTTGCAGTGTTATGTGCATAAATTCGAAGATATCCAAATTAATACATTCCATGTTCATTTGACAAAGAACTTTTTCCTAAATGATTCTAGTTTATAATTATTTTTTTTTACCTTCTAGACGTATTTGCAAGATTTGCGAACACATCTTACCGTATTTTCAGTAAATGTACTCAATAAAGTGGAAATTTTGCTTTAACGTCCGTTACGTAATTAAGGAAAAATATTATTTTTTTTCTTTCATTTTAGTGAATCGAACGCGAAGGGAATTTCTAAAAGTTTTAAGTGAAATGATGATGTTCTTTCAGTCCTACCAATTTGCCATTAATGCACTTAAAAAAATCGTAGTTTTGAAAATGTTTAACATAAAATGCCAGGCTTTTCACGTTATGCGTGAAAAAGCTTATGTTTGTGCTCCTTTTAGCCAAATTGCAAACAAAAGGAAAAATTTCTTGAAATATTTAGTTTTAAGACCCGTACATGAAACCATTTCCCAGCACAAGAGCAAAACTTTGGAATTCCCCCGATTTACAGGTATCATTTACAGGTATCATTGCTGTAAACTGAGAAAAAAATGAAAGCTAAAGATGTAATCTTTTGATTTTATCTAAGGATAAAAATTGCAGAGAAAAAAAAACATGGTTGATTTATTGCTGTGTGCACAAATTGTCTAGTATCGCACTCAAGAAATTATTTCTCTGCGTAAACACAGTGGCACTTTGTTGGAGTTTTCAGGAGCGGAGAGCTCAAGGCTCGTGTTGGTCGGCCCACTAGCTCTGACTTCACAGACCAGTTCGGAGGCTTTCTTAATTTTCAGGGGGTTTTGGTATGGCAGCCACCGGTGGAACGCTATTTACCACAGTGTACTGTTCCTATGGTCCCATTTGGAGCTGACAATGTACTTGTGTGGGGGTGTTTTTCATGATATGGACCTGGCCCATTGGTTATTGGGAACAAATGTGTTAACCAGCTTGTCTACCTCGATATTCTGGACAATTATACCCTACCAACTCTGTGGAACAGAGCTTTGTTAGTACCAGCAGGATAACACACTGAGCCAATAAAGCAAGGACTATTACGGCATGGTTTGACGATAATTGCATATCGTGTGTGGACTGGCCATCACAGAGCCCTGATCTTAATCCCATAGAGTACCTATGGGATGAATTATAGTGCTGCATAAGAAGTGTGTAATGAAGGCCTACTACTAAGCAACAGTTAGCGGCAGCATTATGTCCTGAATGGAAGCGCATACCTATTGCTGTGTTCCAAAACCTTGTCGAAAGCATGTCTCGAAGGGTCTGTGCATGCATTAAGGCCAAAGGTGGACTGACACTGTACTAATGTATGTCAATAAATGCTATGTTGTGTTTCTCTTCTAGGTGTCTGGTGACTTTCTTCAATATATAATGCTGAGTTTGTTTTCTTTAAATAATTTTGCCATATACTTATGAGTTGGGGGAGGGAGATGGGGACAACTAACATCCGTACTGTACTCAAAAACTAATTTGAAACTACTTGTGCCAATACTTCCTTACATTGAATCACAAGACTCAGGAATACATTGATTACTACTTAACTATTGGAACACAATTAGCACACCTGATCACCTGATCAAAAACCTGTTCAAAGGCAGTGAGAAAAAGCTGCAAATAAACCCCAATTCACCTTATAACATTTTTCAAAAAGCTGTCTATGTACATAAATAACATTCTAAGCAATAATTATATTTTTTGTTCTCTTTGTAATGTGTGTGTGTGTGGTATAGATATTGAAAGGGCAAAGTTTAAATTTGCATATGCTTTCCCCACTTATTGTATTGTAGGTGTTCTATCTGCATACAAATGGCTTATATGCTATCTGCTGAAAAAGTCATCAGAAAAACTTGAATTTGAACTCAGTCAGAGGAAAGATGTATTTACTGCCAGATGTTTTACACAAGTATATTTCTGCAGAACTCTGTCCATAGCCTACATAGAAGTAAGTACTCGTTCATTATTTTTCTCACAAATATGTATTCATTGTCTTTACTGTGAAGCCAGATTTATTGCATCATAAATGAAACAGAATGATTAATTTCATGTGATGTTATATCTTGATTGCAGTGTAAAATAAATTTTGTTTATAACAAGATAATGGTTATTGTGACAGATGCTAATTCTCAGTTTGGTCACCAAACACATACAATTTATTATACACACCACTCCTATCCACAGTCCTGATCCACCCCACTACAGAGGTACTGTTAGCCAAAACCACATTACAGGCTGTAGATAAGTTAACAAAGTCCTATCTACTGTATAGTGTACAAGGTGTGATCAAAAAGGTTATCCTTGAAGAATAAACCATTCTTGATTAAGCAGTTCTGGTCTTTTCCTGCACATTGCTTCCTTCAGGTGAACTTACAATGCGGGCATAATATTGTGAATTAACAGTTTGTTTCTGAGTCACCCAATGCTGCAATACTATACCACAGGTGTCAAAAAACAAAATCAACACCAGTTTCTTTGAAGAATCACAAACTTGAAATTTCTTGGGGGGTGGTGAGTCGGTGTGCTTCCATATGTTTGACTGTTGTTTTGATTCTGGATCAAAATGTTTTACCCAAGACGTGTCTACGGTGACTATTCGATTCAAAGAGTCCAAATCATTTCCCACTCTTTGAAGAAAAGCATGACAAAGTTTGGCATTGTTTCTGTTCTTCAGTAAGATCATGTGGCACTCATCTTGCACAAACACGAGACATCTTCAAGTGCGACTTTACAACTTCATGACTTCTTACTACACCAACATTCAACTGCAGTGCCAAATCATGAATCGATAAACGTCTATCATCTTCCAATAACTTTTCGGCTTTCACAATGTTTCCATTGGTCACTGATGTTGACCGACGCCCACTTTGCGGGTTCTCCTGCACATTGTATTTGCCATCTTTGAAATGCTTCCAACACTTGAATACAGCCGGCGCTTCTGCACCATATGCTTCTTCAATCATCTGAAATGTTTCCTGACCACTTCTGCATAACTTTACACAAAATTCAATCGCTATTCTTTGTCTGGTAATTTGTGGTGTATTGTGCTCATCTGCCATTGTAATACACACTTCATGTGGACTACTACACCCACCTCATCCACAAAAATAACACTGTGTGTTGCCTTCACTCAAACTAACACGGTACAGATGGGAAAATCTTCCTCCTGGCAACATGACCCGTTTCCATAGCAACGGCTCAGTGCTGCAAGTTCACATACTTTCAGAATAGTCTACATATGTAGCAAGCGATAATTTATTTCTGTCACACTACACTGCATGACTTTTTATGTCTTACTGGGTTAGCCACAAAACAAGAGCCACAAGCCTGGTTTGGAGTGCATGGAAGAGATAATAATATTGCATTGCTTTTATTAAAGCATTACAGCATTCTGATATTGGAAACGAGTATAAGTACAAAATAAAAATCCTTTTCCATACATACAACATACATACATATCACAAAGCTGTTTTCTGAGATTCAGAGGCTAGCTCCAAAAAGAAATACAAACTTCCAGATATTTTTATTTATTGTTGTCGTATCAAACTTCTCGATTTACAGCGATCTTGACATACAACTCGTGCTTCACTGTTTTCCATTACACGCCGTACACAAGATCTTTTATACTTCATACTCATAATCTTTTTCTCATGCAGACACTTCTGAATCTGATCCACCCATGTCTTCCTTGGCCTTCCTCTGCCTTTCCTTTCTGCTACTTGGGCTAAAAAGATTTTCTTAGTAAGCATTTCATCACTCATTCTTTCAACATGGCCAAACCACCGAAGCATATTGGTCTCCACCTTGCTAACAACATTTTGCTTCACATCACACAACTGCAATACATCTTCATTCCTCACACAATCAGATCGTGTCTTGCCACAAACCCCACGTAAGTAACGCATTTCTCCAGCACACAAACGACTCCTATGTTTCTTCTGCAGTACCCAGGTTTCACTGCCATACATCAGAGTAGAAACAATTACACTTTCATACACAGCCATGTGGGACTCTCTAGAGAACCCATCATTCCTGTGAAAACCTCCCAGAGCAGCTATGACTTTCAAAGAAGAATTCACTCACCTACTGATTTCACCATCCAACTTGTTCTCTCTGTCAAACATGCTTCCTAAATACACAAACTCACTCACCTGGTCAATCACAGTGCCATTTATACTTACATTACATTCAGTGCTACCAGTTCCTCTCTCAAACACCATAACTTTGTTTTTTCCCTTATTTATACTCAGTTTGAATTTCTTGCAAACTTCGTGCATCCGAGTCAACATACTCTGCAACTCACTTTTGCTCTCTGCCAACAGGACAGTGTCATCAGCATACAGCAATCTGCACACAGGGATATCACCAAGACATAAACCACTATAATCTATTTTGGCATCACACATGCATGCGTCCATAAATATATTAAACAGCCATGGTGACATTACACAACCTTGTCTAACTCCTGCACCAATGGAAAACCATTTTGATAAAACACCATTCACTCGTACACAAGCTCTACTACCAGCATACATGGCCTTTACACTATTAAGTAGATTCCCAGTAACACCATATTCATTCAATACCTTCCACAAAAGTGTCCTATTCACTCGGTCGTAAGCTTTCTCGAAATCTATGAAGGCAGTAATTAAAGCTTTCTTCCCAACAGCCACATACTTTTCAATCATCGTGCATAAAGCAAAAATCTGGTTAGTGCAGCCTTTACCAGGCATAAAACCACTCTGAACATCCCACACTTTCAATGATGTAGGACCTCGTACTTTTTCAATAACAACCTTACCAAACACTTTCTCTGGCACACTCAGTAGGCTAATACCACGATAGTTCTTGCATTCAGTCTGATCACCTTTTCCTTTATATACAAGGGAACAATAATAGCATCCTTCCAATCCCGAGGGACCATTCCTAACTCCCAGCACAACTGGCAAATTTCAGTTAACCAGTCAATTATAGAGTCACCACCATATTTCAACATCTCTACAGTTATGCCATCAACTCCCGGAGCCTTACCATTCTGAAGAGATTTTAGAGCTTTACACACTTCTTCTCTTGAGATCCCTCCTGTGCTTTCATCCCTCATTGTGACATCATCTGCATCTGTCTCAGAATCATCTTTGCTTTCCTGATCTAATAACTCCCAGAAGTATTCACCCCATCTGTCACTTAACTCAATGGGCTCCCATATCATTTCCCCAATCTCATTCTTCACACAACTTACAACTTTGTTTCCCCTATTTTTCCTGAGTCTCATGTACTTCCAGAAGAACTTCCTATCTTTCCAAAAGCCAGTTCGTGCCTTTCCACTTTCTCCTTCCTATCTTTTGCCCTACTGTGGCAAACCAGCTTAGCAGCTTCACGCTTCTTACAGCGATATTCATTCGCAGAGACTCTACCTTGCAACATCCCTAAATAGGCTTCCTTCTTTCTCTTTACTGCCTCTTCAATCTCACTATTCCACCAAGCATCACCTCTATTGTTACCCACTATTGTGGTGCCACAGACCTCTTTAGCAGCAGTGACAACACAGTTCTTAAAACATTCCCATTTCTTTTCTACATCCTTCTCACCAGACTTCAGATCCTTCAGTCGTTCTCTGAGTAAGTCAGAATACCGCTGATGATCTTCAAGGAGCCTATCAACCTTTATTCTTTCTATCCTGGGTCTCTTCCTATTTCTTTTCCTCCAACCAACATTAAGTTTCACTCGTGACACTACCAAGTAATGATCAGAACCAACATCCGCACCTTTCATCACACGGGTGTCTACAACTAAGTGTTTCAAACACTGATCATAGACAACAAAATCTATTACACTCTTTTGACCAAGAGTACGATTTTCCCAAGTATATGTGTGGATGTACTTTTGGTTGAAAAATGTATTAGATACACACAAACCATTCTCAATGCAGAGTTCAATTAATCTTTCACCATTGTCATTCACACAAGGATCATTAAACTTACCCAGAACATTGTTAGAAATTGCATTCTGCACACCTACTCTAGCACTGAAATCCCACTCCTGTTATAACTTTTTCTTTAGCACCAAACTGGCTCAAAACAGCTTTTAGCTCATTCCAAAAATAATCTTTCTTATCAGAAGGTTCCGAGTCACAAGGAGCATACACTACAACAATTACAATTCTCTGAAGTTTCACTTTCAAACGAATCCAGAGAATTCTCTCACTTATGCAACTATAGTGAATCAAGTTGTTCTTCATCTTTTCACTTAAAATCACACCTACACCAGCCTGTCTTCTCATATTATCCAATACTCCAGACCATACACTCACTGTGCCATTCACTTCTACCTCAATTTCCTTCTTTTTGGTTTCACTTACACACAGCACATCCAGTCTATATTTATTCATCTCCTCAATCACCTCACTCATCTTGCCATTTATACCTCTAGTATTCCATACACCAATCTTACATTCACTCAGCCGAGATCTCTTTCTCATCCGCCGTTTAGAAAGTTCAGGTCGATTCCATGGTGGACCGTCCTTCTCAAGTGTGGTAGGTCCACCATATCCCACACTTGAGTCATTCTTAATATTTCTTTTTGTCTTTTTAATCAGGTAAGTACATCAGTGTGGGGGATTAGCCCACAGCTGAGGGTTCCAGTTGGTCATTCAACCTAAAGATTCTGGAACAAAACCCAGTAAGTTGGGGTCTTTTTCCCAATGTCACACAGAACTAGCATGCACCTCTCCAAGATTCACAGAGGCCTTAGTTGCTGTTGTGTGTGCCATTGTTACCACGGAGCGCCCCAAGGAGGCAAACCCATCGCTCACTACGACCGCCCGTAAATCCTTTTCCAATAGCTACAAAATTGTTAAGTCTATGCATAAGTTTCTGGTGCTCCACGTAGCGAGCTGTAAAAGCAGAATGGTTTAATTTTTGTCAGAATTTCAGGATGTAATGACTGACATGTTGCATATTTGTCACTGTCATTTGTTCATGTTTTATCTCGGGGGGGGGGATGACAACCCCAGAAACAAGAGAGTGGGTTTGTTTGGCATATAGTGAGAAAGCTGTAGGTACAAGCATGTATCATGGATGGCTTGTGTTGACCATGTGGTGATTGCAGCATGAAGGACAAGCAGCATCGCTGACAAGCTTTAGATTTTCAAGCTCTTCTGGAGGAAGCCTCTGCCCAGTTGACCATGAAACTGGCAATGCAGTTAGACGTGAATCAGTCTACTGTGGTTCAGTGGCTGCTTGCTGTGGGAAAGATTCAAAACCATATCATGCAGGAAACTTATGCAGAGACCTAGTAATTTCCCTGAGTCATTAATATATCTGATACTTAAAAAAATTCCCAAAAAGTACAAATATTTTTTGATACGCACGTATTTCTCGATGTATCGAGATTTTAAAAAAACATGTTTTCCATACGTTATTTTTTCAGGTAGAACCATTTAATGGTGGTTTTAACTGCTGTAACTTTTTACATGGTATGTTTCCTCTAAGTGGAAAACAATTTCTTGTTTGGAAGTTATGAATACTCGCTGCAAATTTATATCGCGGTAATCGAATGTGAATCAAGGAAAAATCTTTCACGTACCTCTCGGTTGTAGGTGGTCGATGTTCAAATCCTTGCACTGTTGTTCTCGTCAAGTTTTTGGGTGTAGGGTTTTTTGACTAACTTCAAAAAGTCCGCACGTTTCTTGAGTAGGATATACTTTTTTAGTTGAACTACGGGAGGCACATGGAGGCAAAGGAGATGTGAAAATTACGTTGGAACACTTGAAAAACGGAAAAATGAATCACTCGTAAAAATATTTGCATGAGGGATTGCAATCACCAAAAAACTTTGTCAGACTTCTTGGATGTATTGTCCGATGCATTTCGGCAGATCTGTCTGCCATCTTCTGGGACCTCTGGTTGTCTATTCGCTCTGCAGTTTACATTGAATATGCGATGTGCTCAGTTTGGGAATCTTTGTGACGTCATCGGATGTGTTGCGTTGTCAACACATCCGATGACGTCACAAAGATTCTTCAAAATTAAGTGCATCTATTTCTTCAAAATTAAGTGCATCTATTTCTTCAAAATTAAGTACATCTAACTTCTGAAAGATCACAGAAGTTTTTTTTTTTCTTGTCACCATTAATGTTTGTCACATGAACTAAAAATCACCAATTAATTTGTATCTCAACTGGAAAGTGAAGCATGACTCAAGTATTTATATTATTGAATGTAGTTGTAAAATTTCCTATGTAGAAAAGAATGATATTATGGCATAAACTAACAATAAACTAACAATTACATAAACTAACATTTTTTGTAATTGTTAGCATAAACTAACAATTACAAAAAATGACCCATAAAGCTGAATTTGGGAACCATGCTAGGGGATGTTGTCACAAAATAAAATTAGAATATGTTAAAGAAGCACTTGAAGTACAAATGATAGATGTTCCATTGTAAGTGATCACATCAGTTGGTTCCTACCTTACGGTTGGTTATAGATTATTAATTATAATTGTCATAGAAAATAAATAGTGTAGTACTACAGACCAAGTAGCTATCATTTTGACAGTTTGTCTAAAGATATTTATGTTAGACAGTTTTATAAAAGAACTTATCTGATTTTTGAATTGTTCCCATTATACAGGGTGTCTGAGAATTATTGGACACATTACATAATTATGTACAAAAAAACCTATGAGCATTGTCTGTTTTTCTATGACACGTATTACTAACACGGTTTCTATATTTTTGTTTTGCAGAATTGTTGTTCCCAGAATCCGATAGTGTGCCCTGATGAGGAATATATGAGAAATGTGCAATTAGTAGTCATGTCATCCATATAGCAGAAGGCGATGTGTGTGTTATGGCTTGCAGAATTAAAGTCTGTCATTAAAGTTAAAAGGCGGTACCGTTTAGAGTATGGTTGTAATCCTCCATCAGCGAATTCAATTAAGCGGTGGATGAAACAGTTTAAAGAAACTGACAATGTGGAACATTGTGGAGGAGCCGGTAGGCGTAGCGTCAGCAATGAGACGGTTGGCCAAGTTAATGAAAGTTTCCGACAAAGCCCCAGGAAATCCGTTCGTAAAGCAAGCAGAGAACTGTGCATTCCGAAATCGACAGTTCACGATATCTTGCACAAGAAATTAAAGTTTCATGCTTATAAAATTCAAATAGTGCAAAAGATGCATGTAAATTGTCACACTCTATAATACGATTTCACTGTGGATATGCTGAATCGAGTGGAAAACGAAAAAAACTTTATCAGTACTGTAATTTTTAGTGATGAATCCACATTTCATGTATCAAGTATTGTGAATTGTCACAACTGTAGGGATATGGGGCAGTGAACCGCCTCATGCTGCTATTGAACTGGATGTGATTCTCCAAAAGTTAATGTGTGGTGCGCCCTATCAAAAAGAGAAGTGATTGGCCCTTTTTTTTTCTGCAAAAAAAACATAAATGGTGACATTTACTTGGATATGCTAGAAAATTGCGTTATACCCTAGATCAAAAGATATGACAACGTCGTTTTCCAACAAGATGGCATGCCTCCGCATTGGTCAAGGTGTGTACGTAAGTGCCTAAAATGAGCATTTCCCCAACAGATGGATTGGTCGTGGTGGTCCCATTTCGTGGCCTCCTCGCTCTCCAGATCTAACTCCATTGGATTATTTCATGTGGGGTTATGTGAAGGATCATGTCTATCAGACACCTTGTACTGATTTGCAGGAACTGATGCAACATATCACAGCTGCTATTAATTCCATAACTCCTCAGATGCTTGCCAATACATGGCATGAAATCGAGTATCGCTTGGTCGTACTACGAGCAACCAAGGGATCTCACATCAAAATTTATTAACTTGTGTAGTTACATTGTAAGTTAGTACAGTCAGTTTCTTTCTATCTGTTTAATGTTTTGTTTTATATAATTTTGTAATGTGTCCAATAATTCTCGGACACCCTGTATTATCTCTTATATTAAATAACCCTAAAAAAAAAAAAAAAATTTGATTTTTGTGTTTCTAGCATGCTTTTCTTCAACGATTTCTCAACTTCATTGAGGAAGTAAGCCAGCCTAAAATGGCCGAGGTTTTGCTGCAGCTTTTTTCCTTATATGGACTTTGGAGCCTGGAAAAACATTCTTCTGTTTTGCTGGAGGGTAAGGATTATTCTGTATGTCTAAGTGTTAAGGCATACCTGTCAACCTGTATGGTTTGCCCGTACTTTGTACGTCTTTATTTTCTTTCGTGTACGGCCGTACAAACGTTTTGTACGGGGTTTTTTTAATCTCTGAAAAGCTTTTTTGTTAATTATTTACATTAACTGGCCCTATTCTAAAACTTTTTGCAGATATAATACCAAACGTTTTACGTTCATTGCATGACTCGCGCAACCGTAGAAGAATCATGGTGACGGGCGATGTACATTCCTGATTTTATTTTGGTTCTGCAGACCAAAATGATATCTCCAGAACCCAATTGAAGCTCCTCTTGCGGACTTCCGATCATGAATGCAAGGTTTTAGTCTTCGGACGAAATTCAGTCTTCAAAACTTTCGGAAAACAAAGTGATAATTTCTCCCGTAATGTTTTTTTTTTCCGATATTGCTAAATATAATTTTATTCCATTGTGTTTCAGTCTGAAAACGGAGGTAACAACTTCCGAAAACAGAAGTTAGATGCAGCCTTGTAATCTTCCATTCCTTTTCCGCGATATTCCCTCTGTCCTGTATGGTTAAGTATAATTTTGTTACATAAATGTTTATATTTAAGACTGAAAATGGAGGAAAATTTTCCGAAAACGAAAGTTGAATGGAACAGAAATGTATCCCATAATCGTAAATTGGAAGCACAAAAAAATTTCGACAAAGGAAGCTAAAAGCGGCGAATGGTTATTCCGAATTAGTTTTTTTTTTTTTGCGGTGTTTTCCCTGCACTGTATTATTGTTTAAACATCCTTTAATATATAAGATCGAAAATGAAAAAAAATGTCCTGAAAATGGAAGTAGGACGGAGTGAAAGTTTTTTCCCTTAATCATAGTTTTTTTTCTAGCAATGTTCCTTTATCCTGTATTTTTAAATAAAATTTTATTCCATAAATCTCTTAACATAATTATATTCCATAATCAAAACAAGCGGCTGATTTAAGGCAAATCAAATTCAATAATTGGCAGCACGATGACATCACAATAGCAGTAGGCCTCTCCAACACGACATTAATGGAACTTAATGGTGCAGATATTTTTCGCAGATGTGAGAAAGTTTTAAGTAGCAGTACGCATACCTGCCAACTTTTACGCATTACGCGTAAAATTTAGGCATTTTAACTGTTCTTTACGATTTTACGCATACATCACTATTTTTTACGCTTTCCGTATATTTTAAAAAACATTTTTTTTAAATCTTCCTTGAGAAATATTTGTTAATGCTTCAGTTAAATCATACCTGCCAACTCTTCCGGAATTTGCGGAAGTTTTCCGTTTTTATATACGGTCTTCTGGTTTTTAGGCCGGAAGAACTTTTCTTCCGGATTTTAAAAAATTTTCTGTATTTTTTGTTAAAAATGTCCCTAT
The DNA here is from genome assembly GCA_039090855.1 of Macrothele yani. NCBI lineage: Eukaryota > Metazoa > Arthropoda > Arachnida > Araneae > Macrothelidae > Macrothele > Macrothele yani. Next base: position 18,976,275 of record CM077000.1, on the reverse strand, counting down.
ACATAAAATATATAACAGAGATAAAATTGTGTGCCTTTGTGGGCCAGAACACCCGTGCACTGTGGTCATCGTCGAGACTTCGACGCAGTAAATTCTCCGTGCACACTGCTATGCTTGACACTGAATAAAGATTATGCGGTGGAAGAAAGATTCAGAGACTCCAATACTGTGGATTTTACGTAGTTACTATGGAAATAGTCAGTCCTCTACGGACGACGGAAAACATCGAGTATGCTATGATAATCGTAGGTCCACTACAGACGACAGAAAACATCGAGTATGCTATGGAAATCGTCGGTTCACTACGGACGACGGAAAGCGTCGAGTATTCTATGGAAATCGTTTTCCATCGTCCGTAGCCGACCAAGACCTGAAGTCGACGGACGAAGGAAAACATCGAGTATGCTATGATAATTGTCGGTCTGCTACAGACGACGGAAAATGTCGAGTATGCTGTGGAAATCGTCGGTCCGCTACAGACGACAGAAAACATCGAGTATACTATGGAAATCGTTAGTCCGCTACAGACAACGGAAAACATCGAGTATGCTATGATAATCATAGGTCCACTGCAGACGACGGAAAACATCGAGTATGCTATGGAAATCGTCGGTCCACTGTGGACGACGGAAAACGTCGAGTATGCTATGGAAAGCGTTGGTCCGCTACGGTTGAGTATGGTATCAAAACATGATATAATTTGTTTATATTATAAACATCTAAAAATTATAAAATGCACAAATATTTGCATTTATTTTTACTTGTACATAGCTAAATTCATTATAAATGTTGTCCGCGCATAGTTTAAAAAAAATCATTAGAAATGTCATTCGCGCGCAATTTTACACATTTGAATTTTCTCAGGTTGGCAGGTATGCAGTAGTGAGAAAGATGGTGGATAAATTTCCATTTGAAAATGAGGTGCTGAAATACCTGAAGTACTGGATCCAACCCTCAAAAACAGCCTGAAGTACACACATATTTGTAGATTAGCACACACCTTTGCTCCACACCTTGATCAGGAAGCTCTAAAGGATGAGTTTGGTAACTATTGTATGATCTCTGACGACTGTCCCTGTACTGATAGACAGTGGACAGAAAAAGAGCTTTTGTAGCTACTAGCTGGATATTATAAGCCTGAGAACAAGTACTGGTGGCATCCGCTTCCCAAATCTTAAGTGAGTATTCAGTGACTACTTCCTTTGCCTCACAATAATGCTGACTGTAAAAGATCTTTCTCCATGATGAAGAAAATCCATTCAGGCTGTAGGAATGCCCTGAATGCAGATACACTGACATCTTTTTTACATTGTAAAATAAACATTGACACTTGTTTCATTGGCTTTAAACCCACTGATTACGTTTTGGAAAAAAACAAAACATACATGTGTTGAATGTAATACAACACACTCTAAGATTAAACTGCTTAAATATGCAAAAAATTAATACACGTACATCAGTTGCTATTATAAAACTGTTGAGCTTGTAAAATTTGTGTAATAAATTTTGTGTGTAAGGGTTATTTAGTCTCTGTAAGGTTTTTATTGGTCCAGTGTACAGGTTATCACCTCAAGAGGTTGACAGGTATGGTTAAGGGCAGTAGTCTCCCAATGTTCTTGCAGAAATCGTAATATTTATCAATATTGACGTACCAGGGTCTTTCAAAAAAGTAACTAGACTGTATAATGCATTTGCTCAATCTTAATACGAGAGCAAGAATATATGTGACTCTGTACTTCGAATGGTAGTACTCTTGTTGGTACTTCAATTTTCTGTTCTACATGTTATTTACACTTCAGATGTATGCTGCATGGTCCAACTTCTAGGTCTTATTTTCAATTTTGATAGCATACCTCAGATATAAAAATGAAACGTCAATAAGGCTTTCCCTGTTACGTTACTCCTCAGGAATGAAGTTTACACATCGTGTGCGTCACCATTCTTTTAATTCAATTCTATCTGTTGGCACAACTGCGCTCAAAGGTTGACACATCATGTATTCAATTCGCTATATATGTCTGTTTGTAAATGAGCTAAAAATGAAATGTGTAGGCCTAAAATCATCAATTGACAAACTTTATTTTAAAAAGGTTGTGGCAGGTTCTCTTGCATATAAAATTAAAAGCTGTCCTGCTTCAATAGTTCTCTGTCGCAGTCATCGCCTCTTTCTGTAGAAGTGCATAAGCTGATGTGAACTATTTCTCAAGAAGAAAAAACATACAATTGCATCCTTACAGACCAAATATCCAAGAACGCTAGTAATATTCTTTCGAAGTCCAATTGCGACCTGTATAATCAGCATACTAATTCAAGAAACTCGATCCATTACATCTTGGAATCACGCTGTATTCTCCTCCGTGTTGACCCGTCACTCAGCGGATGCGTTTTGCCTAGGTTTCCTTCCTGGCGTCTTCAGAGTAGTGCTGAAGATGATCATGATTGTATGGGGGATGTGCAGGGGCCAATGCAGACAGCATTCATACCGTTGGACGGTGGCTTCACAAAAATATTTTTAGGTCAAATGATATCTTCACAAAAATATTCTTAGATCAAACAATACGTTCACAAAAATGTTTTGAAATGTAATTGTAACTTCACAAAATATTTTCAGTAAAATTTTACAGTGAACAAAATGTTTCGTTACGAGTTTTATAGAAGTATAAATTATAGTACATTTGTTGGTCAAATTTTCGAACTATAACCTAGTTCATCGTCAGGACTATCATTGGAGTAGTCGTTGCCAATCTGTCGGAAGTGCCCAGCCGCAATTAGCATTAAGCGTGGTACCTCGTCTTCTCGCTATTTCCATCTCTTCTTCAAACTTCCTCCTTACTACATATGATTGGTGGATGATTATTTTTATTGAGTCCCATTTTGTGGAGTGTCCAGTGACGGTCCTGACAATGAACGAGGTTATAGTTTGAAAATTTGACCAACAAATGCATTATAATTTACCACTATAAAACCCGTAATTAAACATTTTTTCGCTGTGATTATATTTGGAGCTGCCGTGATGTCATTAATTACTAAGGTAAAATTTTATTTTAACAAAAATATTTGTGTGTTTAACAATGTCCTTTTTTTTTTTTTTTTTTTTTTTTTTTTTTGCAACAAACTTAAACCTTTGTGTATTTTTTAAGGGCTTTTTTTTTTTAACATAACGGGCAAAATCGCTTTAAACACAAAAATAGGCAAATTTTACAAAAATATGCAAAATTTCACAAAAATGGGTATCATCTTTAAAAACCAGAAGAAGCAATCCCTGATATGGGATTTCTATCAATCCCATTTTTGCAGTGGCCAGAGATGTTTCAAGTGAGGTGTTAGTTGTCGTGGTGTAGGGAGACATAACCAAGGGTCTTTAATCTGTAAATCAAACTCATCATGTCCAGAAAGATAAGTTCCTCACAAAAGTGCCCAAAAAGCCTTTGTATACAAACAAAATACTAGATTTTAACTCCTCTCATCCATATTCAACGAAGAGAAATGTTTCAAAATAATTTTTAGCAAAAATAAATAATTTAGTCTCCTCAGAAGATATGAAAAAAGCCCACATGGATGAACTGAAAGTAATGCTTACAGAAAATAACTACCCAAAAAAGAAAATAGATAACTTACTCAAACAAGATAAACAAAAAAATACAGGCAAGCAGAAGTTTACGTTCACAAAAAAAATTACGTATCAAAAATGTTTGTTTGAATCTCTAAAGAGAATAAGCAGTAAATATGATACTTGATCTCAAAGACTACAGTCTTGTGACGATTATATATGTAATAAGATAATACAACATATTTTGTCACAAATATTTTTTTTTTTTTCATGCCGACCATGGTTTTGCTGGGTATTGATTTAGCTTCATCAGGATGAATGGCACGTAAATATTCAAATTGTATGACATCATAAATGGTGTTTACAATCGCGTGTTTTGGAAGCATCTAACCAAAACACGTGACTGTAAACACCATTTATGATGTCATATACAATTTGAATATTTACATGCCATTCGTCCTGCTGAAGCTAGGTCAATACCCAGCGAAACCATGGTAAGCTTGAAAAAAATATATTTGTGACAAAATACGTTGTAATTATCTTATTATATATAAGTAAATATGATGTTAGATAAGCTCCCAGTTTAGACAACAAACTTAAACAAATTTGCCCTAGCTTGATTCAAAAAGAGGAAAACTTCTTAAAAATGCAAGAAGTAATTTATAAAGTAACTAAACTTGCAGCTGTGGAAAATACTGCATAGGTGAAATGGGTCATAGGCTGGAAACTCGCATCGTGGAGCACAAGGCAGCAATGAAAAATTGTTCAAACAAGACAGTTAGACAGGCACGTTAGAGAAACAGGACACTGCATAGACTGGGACTCTTTGACTATCATTGGACATCAATCCAACTTCTTGTAGCATAAATTGAAAGAGGGACTTGAAATTGGAAAATACCAGAACTTCAGCATTAATGACTGTAAGGGATTTTGGCTGCCTAACATCTGGCAAGATATTTTGCAGAATCATCGTAATTGTCTAGGTTAACTGTACCCGAAGACCTTGACGGAGATTGAACGAAAGACTGCCTTACGAAAGAGAGGAGTTCTCTTAGAAAATTTGCAGAAATTTGGGACTTTACCTAGACAAATCCCATAAAAAAGGTTAACTATTTTGAACCAAGAGTCTTGTCTGGTCTCTTCTTATGATTAGCTTACATGAGCTTCTTCAGTGTCTCAATGTAGTGGAAACTGTTGATAGTGCCACCTTGTTCAAGAAAATCAACAGTGATAACTCTGACATCCCAGACTGTTGTCTACGTTTTAAACTTCTTAAATAAACCTAAGCAAGGTCTTGTGCCACCATTCCATGGACCGTGTTCTTGTCTCTGGGTCATTAAGGAATTCTAAAGTTTCATCTCCAGTAAACGCACTGGAAAGAAATATGTCCTGATTTGCCTCAAACATTCCCGACAGATATCTTCTTTTCTATCTGGGTCATAACGAAATGCCTAGGTTTTATCTACAATGCGAATAAATGCAATGTGCTGTATGTAAAACAAATTTATTCAATCAAATCACTCATTTTATTTCATACCTACAAAGTTCTTGGCATGTGAAAGATGCATATCATAAATTATCTACAAAGAGTAGTTTTTTTAGTTTTTTTCTTCTTTGATGGCTGCATGTAAACTTTTGAGAAAATTCCATAAATGTCTGCTGTGTAGGATGCATGCAGCATTGGTAAAATAATTAGTGTGTAAAAATAACTCAGTTTGAAAGAATACACGGGCAAATCCCTCTAAAATACATATTTTTTTCTGCTGGGAAAGCTAGAAATTATTTAGTTTTGTTAATGGTATGCATGTTAGTAACTAAAAAGGTATGTCATAGTAACAATTTTAATTATTGATTTTACATTATCTCCTAGGATGTTATTTCAGTGATCCAGGATGTAACACTTTGATAAAAGATGGCATTTTACATTTGTGTGCAGAACTTAAAGATCAAGCAGTTTCTTTAGCTGATGCAATTTCTCCTCCAGATTTTATCTTAAATTCAGCACTTGGGCAATCAGATGGGCAGGTAAGTGTAAATTTTGTATGTCAAATATATATATATATACCGTAATTTCGGGTAGATAAGCCGCGGCGTATACAAGTTCAAAATAAAATTTTTGGCCCGCGCGGCGTGTACAACTTTTTTTTTTTTTTTTTTTTTTTTTGGCGAAGCGAAATTATGTAACAAAAAACGTTTTGGCCTATTCCAAGTACAACCAAAATACAGAAATTAAAAAACGAACCGACACAAACAAATAACATCGACTTTTTATTCTCAGGAAAGAGAAGAGCAGCGTAAAAAAGGACCAACAGGTGTGCGCCATTCGTCAGTCTCATCGGAGACCCACGGGGGGCATTGCGTGGGCAAGACTCAGGTAATCTATTACGTGGGTCTCGATCACGTCTCCCCTTTCATTCACAATCTCATTAGCAACCTGCTGAGTTACTCCTCCCTGACTAAGGATAAAAATGCAAAAAAAAAAAAATTTAAAAAATTCCGAATATTCATTGAATAGAGCGGAAATTTTGACAGATGCCATAACTTGATCTTATAAGATTTCCCTGCAAATTTCGCTTGAATCTAATGGAAACTTTTTAAATTACGCACCTTTCTTTTTTATTATTAATAATAAGACCTTCAGAGAAAGAAGGATCAACTTCACGCGAAAGCACAGATGGCCGAGAACTACGGCCTTGCAGCATTCATTTCCCTCCCCCATTTTACTCTGAGTCCCATTTTTTTGTTTAATTGATTGGAGGTTTAACGACCACCGTGAGCAACTCAATGGGCTATAAGCAATCGCCCGTCCCTAATTTAGGGTCACTAATTCCAGGGAAGGGAAAGAGCCAGTGCCGTAAGACAAACACAACATCCATGCCTCACCGGGATTCGAACCCGGACCCCTTTCGGACAAATGATCAGAGGCCATCGCCTTAGACCACTGCGCCACCAGGGCGGCTAGTCCCATTTGCCACCTGCTGTTGTATTGAGTCTTCACTTAACTGAGGATAAAAATGTAAAAAATTAATTTTCCGAATTTTCATTTAAAACTGCTGGTTTTTTGTTTTTTTTTTTGGTTTTTTTTTTTGATGCCCTAGCTTGGTCAAACAAAGTTACCCTTAAAATTTCACCTGAATCCGGTTAAAACTTTTTAAATTACACACACACACACACACACACACACACACACACACACACAAAATCAGACACTTAGGGAAAGAGGTGTTAATAAAAAAAAAATTGCATTTCTAACTCAAAAAGTTATCAAGGTGAAATGTTCAAGACGACTTTGTTTTAAAAAATGATGGCATTCGCGAAAAGATAATTCACAATTTTGTTTCCCAGTATGTTAAAGACATCACGCTGCTTGCAGTGGGTGGTACTTATCTTGAGGTCATTCATCTACTATGGACATTGCAACGTGCTTCCAACAGCTGCAAGCCGGCCGAGTGACGCAACTTTAACAAAAACATCAGCAAAAATGCCAGCATGTAAAGCGCGATTTCCTTTTTTCTTTCCTTTTAGATTTTTTTCTTGCCAGATTTTAACAGTGGGAGAAAAATAATTGTGCCAACCCTTGAATTTGGTAACAATACGCAACAATTATGAAATAAAATGCAGTAAACAAAAATTTTTATCATATCTACACCAAGGTTGGTCATTTTGTCCGGAGTTTTCCCAAAACTTCCAGGGTGGCCGGAGCAGGGTATCGATTCCGGAGCAACTCCGGGCAAACCGGAGCACTTGGCAATTCTGGTGTTATCCTTATGATTGAATCTTGTTTGATTGCTATTTTTATTTATTATTTGAAAGATCAGGTACTATATTTTTACCTACGTAATGTTTTCCAGATTCTGCCGTGGTACTACCCCACCTTACTGCGAAGGTGCAGCGTTTCTGGTAATTTTTTTTTCATTCCGCCCCTTTTTTTTTATTGCTGCGGCTTATTTACCCGAAATTACGGTACACTCTAATTCAACAGAAAACTCGCAGGTAAGGGTTCTTAGGAGGTGAAGGTATCTTTGCATTCTCAAAGCAAGTGAACATTTTTTACTGCAATAAATGAATCGTTACATGGGACACATAATTATTACATAAAACTGCCCCTCCTGTTAACAGTACATTCAATAATGTGTCAACCATGTCCCACAAATGTTCTATTGACAACAAATCTTGGGGACCTGCTGGATTCGTACAAGGTGTGATAAAAAAGTATTCAGTCTGGTTGTGCAAGTCTGGAATCGCACAGCACAGCAGGAAGCAGTTTGGCACAGGTTGACCTTGGAACCTACTATGCATGTGCCATGAATTGCATCTCCCCTTCATATATAGTTTGGACTACGTCTAACTTCGCAGATGGTGTGGGGTGAATTACGGCCAACTGCCTGTGACAAAAATAGATCCCAATTGAAATCATTATAGTGTTAAAAATACGTGCAGCACACTAATCATGTTAGCATATTCATAAACAGCATGGAGTCCAAGTCGTATACTGAGCAATACATCATGTGTGCGACGCTCCCTGTGGTGGGGGTGTGTGTGGGGGGGGAGAGATGATGCGATATTTCTGGGTGTGCTGCTGCCTTTGACTCAGTCTATCTCGGCAACCGTGAGTGCAACATAACTGTGCGTGGTATCGTTTCAAAGCTCTCAACAAGATCTATTCAAATATATGGAGAGCATTTTGCAGTGGTCCGAACTGAACATTTAAAAAATTGTTTTCTTGTGAACCGGTGAACACTTTTGACAATATCGCATTTTATCTGTACAACCATGAGTGCAAAACATGTGTGCATGGTATCGTTTTAAAGCTCTTGACGAGATCTATTCAAATATATAAAAAACATATTGCAGTGGTTTAAACTAAAAATTTAAAATTTATTTTCATTTGAATGGATTAACATTTTTGACAATGCCGCAGAATTCGTAAAATGAACACAAGCAAAAATGAAAAAAATCAAGACTAGAGGCCAAGAGCAAGTGATGAGGAATGTAAGAAGCCCAAGAAGACAGAGCACCACATTGGGTAATTCATATATCGATCTGCTTTGTGTTCACAATGTCTCCAGCATTATTTGTAAAAATTATGTAAGCTACTTTTCATATCATAAACCTGTGTTGACTATAACGAATTAAATAATCACTTTGAAACCACACTCAACTAGCTCATTTCAACTCTCCGATCTGCAAGTTGTAGTTTTACTTTCCAAACTGACGGCTCAAACAAAACTGAGCCTACCTGTATTTCTATTTGTGTGTGTGGCAGTGCTTTGTTTTTACATGTGTGTAGCTGTTCACTACATTTTTCATGTTGGAAAAAAATTGATCAACAATTTTGCATCATATTTTGTCAAAAACTTGGCAAAACTAGCAAAGACACATACTTAAAGTTACAGAAAGTCTATAGTTAGGTATGAGTTGTGTACAGGTTTATAAGTGGTATAAATGTTTTAAAGGTGATTGTGAAAGTGTTCAGAATGATGAATGATATGGATGGCCAGCAACCAGCAGAAGTTAAAATAATGTCGAACTTGTGCACACAACTATGCTGGAAAATTGCCAAATCACTATTTGTGAGTTATCTAAAGACTTCAGCATTAGTTTTGGTTCAATTCAATGGATTCTTATGGGTAATTTGGGTATGAGACACATCTCAGTCAAATTTGTGCCAAAATTGCTGTCAGCTGAGCAAAAACATGCCTGCGTTTCAGCTGCTAGTGACCTGCATGAGTGCCCCAAAAATGACAAAAAGTTTTTAAAAACTATCATAACTGGTGATGAATCGTAGGTTTATGGATGTGACCTCGAAACTAAGACCTAAGTCTTCACAATGGAAGACCCCAAACTCTCCCAGACCCAAAAAAGTATGACAGACAGCAGCAATGTGAATTCGATGCTGACTGTTATTTATTGTTTTTTTTTTCAATCATGAGAGAATTGTTTATCATGAATACATCAAGCCCAAACAACCAACAAAAAGAAGTACTGCTGTCAAGATGATGCTTACTGTTTTTTTCAATCAAGAGGGAATTGTGCTTCGCTCCATCCGGTCAGACAATCAACAAGTAGTACTACTGTCAAGATGATGCTTACTGTTTTTTTTCAATCATGAGGGAATTGTGCATCATGAATTACGCTCCATCCGGTCAGACAATCAACAAGTAGTACTACTGTCAAGATGATGCTTACTGTTTTTTTTCAATCATGAGAGGATTGTGCATCATGAATACGCTCCATCAGGCCAGACAATCAACAAGAAGTACTACTGTCAAGGGGATGTTGACTTGTTTTCAATCGTGAAGGAATTGTGCATCATGTATACGTTCCATCAGGCCAGACAATCAACAAGGAGTACTAATATCAGGTTTTCCTGTGTTCGAGGAAGTAGTTCATCACAAAAGGCCATCATTGCATGAAAGTGGAGAGTGGCAACTTTACCATGACAAATACACCTGCATATACACCAAAAGAGAATAAATCTAGTAAATAATTCCATTTTATTAGCATAAAGAGGCAAAGGAATACATTTCTCACAAGCTTTCGCCGCGTTTGGACAGCTTCGTCAGGCGGATAATACGCTAAAGGAGAGAATAGAATCATATATTGTTTACATTGAAACAGGTGTGTTCTGTTTCAATGTAATGTACTTTGTCCTTCATAAACGATATACAGAATTTTTCATTTATCATATGAAATTTAGTTTTCAGACTCACCTTGCAAACCTAAAGTGATCTGTTTCATTGTTTTACATTTGAAACAGATGTGTTCAAAATGTAAAACAACAAACATTACAAAAATGAGCTTGAACATTACAACAATAAAAAAAAAAAAGTATTGAGGCAGAAATTCAACAATTAAAACAGGCAAACACCAGGGAGCACCAACAAAATGGGACAAATGTTTAGACAAAGGAAATAATATAAGTTTAGATAGGTAATTTGGAGAACAGCAAAGGTTCAATCTCTGCCCTTTCATTTTTGCACACAAGTGGTTTGCGATTTACGCACTGACTCTTTATTGATTGTTGGTGTTGATTTCTATTCGGGATTAATAAATTGTGCTTTAGTGCCTCTTTCTTCCCTTTTAGTCAGTTTTTTTTTTCCTGAGAGAGAATAAAACTTAGATTCCTTTTCAGCCTTGTATGTGGTACAGGCAGGTAGCCCGCAGCAAGGAAAACCTGGAGCACCTACTCTTTGTTGATTGTTGGTATTGATTTTTATTATTTGGAGGACTGACTCTTCATTGATTAATTAGTATGGGGACCTTGTAGTCATACAAATGAAGTCTCTAAACATATGTAGTTTGGATGACTGCAAGGATACAATCTAGCTTTTCATTTTGAGCATGAGTGATTTGCGATTTACCATTTGAAAACTTTTATTTAGGATTAACGAATTATGCTTTAGCATCTCTTTTCCCCATTTAGTCAGTTTTTTGTTTTCTGATCTCACACTAGGAAGAGTAAAATGTGGATTTCTTTTCGGCATTGCGCATGGTAAAGCCAGTGAGCCCGCAGCAGGAAAAAAACACAAAATTGTGCTCTTCTACTATCACATGTGAAAACCCCCTTACACGTGAAATTAGAGTGATATCTCCCACTTTCTAAACACATAACTGTAGGTGTCAACAATGGGATAAACAACATTCGCCTACCAACATGCGGTGTTGAAAACGAATGCCCTGCTGTGAAACAGTTATGGTTTCACACACCCTCCATCTCCCATAAGCAGGTGTCAATAAACGGAAGGTATCTTACCCATTCAGAGGAAGAGGTTGACAAGTACAGCAATTAAGCAGTGGTGACACCTGTCATTTAGTGCAGAACTTTTTACACTGTTACAGCGCTTTTGCCTTCGATGTTATTTGATGTGAGTTTCACAGGTGATTTGAAGTGCATTAAAAATAAATTGATATTTTTCCTAATACCTCCCTTCATTGCATCATTTATTTTTTGACGAAAGCCATACAATACACTCCGCTACTACAATAGCAGAAAGAGGAAGTCGGGGTGGTAGTCAAATAAAAATTCCTTTGGAGTATGTTTACTTGCAACTTTAAACTGGCTGTGATATTATTTCCAATATCAAACCAATGAGATAAATGGAACTGTGGCATTGTACTTGGTACAGCATTGTTCTCAGAAAATACAGTATTTTCCTTTTAAAGAAAACTATGTGTTATTCTGCAGGTATATTATTATGATCTGTTTATTTTCTTCCTATAACAGATATACAAGAACATATACAACTGCATTCAGAGTTCCCCTGGCGCAATGGAGAGGCCTGGATGGTGGCGTGAGTTCCTTGACAAGCCGAAAGTGTTATCAGTTAAGGCCAAACTTTGAACTAATGTATATATATTTTTTTTCGATGAGCAGCTCAGAATGTGTTATTGAAGTAAACTGCTCACAAAACTTTCACAGCTTAAACATTAAATGGCATGATGTTCATATGGAAATATATTTTTGTATAATCAAAATGTTTAGTCCAGGAAGGAACATATTAGCATGCCGTTATCAGGGCATCTGGTTATGTGTATCATCAGTGATTGTATTTCAAGGTGGTGTTACTCAGGTTTCTGAAATATATTATCACAATCCGTTTCCTAGATTTTGATAGCAGGCTGTTAAAATATATGCTGTAATTATCAGTGTCACCATGCTGCATTTCTATTTGTATCTAAACTGCTCAGCCTTATTGTGTGCAGGTCTTTTATCCACTGATGCATCTTAAATTACAGGTGAGCCTCAGTTATTCATTTTTCTAGGAGATGGCCTTAAAAATGTATAAAAAGAAACTTCCAAATGTTTAATACTACTTTAAAATTTTGAATGCCCCCAAAAAGAAAAAAACACATAATTTTAGACCGTGCTAATTTATTATTCAAGACATATATATATATATATATATATATATATATATATACACATTCATTCTTTGTTTGCTACCTTAAGGTGGATCCACCTAAAATCTTTGGCTTGTATTTCCAATGGGCAAACTTCTGTAGCCATTTTCTTCACAAATAATGCATTCCCAAGGATGAAAATTTGAACATCGATAAAAATAACTTCATATTATAGCCTAGTATACTCAATATTTTCTAAAACTTAACCATACTTATATTAAAAATCAGTAACGTTTCCTTTTGTGGTGTTGAGACTAGAAAATTGATGGTGCCACATGTACAGTGACTTACTAAATACTATCACATGGCATTTTTTTCATTAATTTTGGACTGCAATCAACACTTGTGTCCACCCATGCAATAGACTGGAATGTTTAGAATGATTCGAGCAATTTAGATTAAATATTCTAACATTAGTTTAGCTGAAAATGTTGCAGAATGAGCTTGCTGGTTTATTTTGGAATTAAAAATCAGCAGCATCTACAATTCTGTTAACATTTTCAGTTAAATTATTATCAGCACATTTAATCTAAGTGGCTGAAATCATTCTAAACATTCCAGACTGTCGCATGGATACACCCAAATTTTGATTTCATTCCAAAATTTCTAAAATTATTTTTTAAAAAATGCAACATGATAGCATTTGGTAAGTCACATGTAGACGTGGCACCATCAATTTTTCTGGTCTCAACACCACAAAAGGAAAAGTTATTGATTTTTAATATAATTAGGGTTAAGTTTTAGAAAATATTAAGTATACTAGGCTATAATATGAAGTTATTTTTATTGATGTTAAAATTTTCATCCTTGGGAAAGCATTAATAGTAAAGAAAATGGCTACAGAAGTTTGCCCATTGGAAATAAAAGGAAAATATTTTAGGTGAGTCTACATTAATTAAGCCTATGTTTATTTTGACTTTTGTATTGATTTTTTATTCTAATTTCATTATAAAAACTAGATTAAAAAGTTTTGCATGATTTCAGATTTTCAATATATGAAAAAAAAAAAAGTTTCCTTTGAAATAATACGAAGGCTTTTCCAAAACTATGTGGACTGAAGTCACTCTTCTGAGTCTGTATCTCTTTGAGGTTTGGTGTAGGCTTCCTTTTTAAAATAGCAACCTTCACATGCTATACAATGTTTGCTGCAGTCCACAAGCTTTTCTGAAACACGTGTTTCAGCCCATTTAGTGAAAGTGGCTGTCAGGTGTAATGAAGGGCAAAGAGTAATAATATAAGTGTATTAAGCACTGCCTATTCCCCAAACTACTTACTGCTAAGTGAAATTTATATTCGGTCTATAAATCTCAGAGTTCTGTAGTTTCGATAAAAAATTTAAACATAAAAAAGAATGCATTTATGGCACCTCTATTCATAGTGATTGTGGAATAACTTTTTTTTACGGGTCTTTTAGAGGTTATTTTTAATGAAAGTTGGTTGTCAAATTTTCGAACTAAAGCCTAGTTCGTCATCAGGACTATGTCACTGGAGTAGTTGCTGCCACTCAATTGGAAGAGACCATCCGCAATTATCGTTAATTGTGGTACTTCTTCTTCTTGCTATTTCGATCCCTTCTTCTAGTTTTCTCTTACTAAGTTTGACTGGTGGGCGATTATTTTCACTGAGTCCCAATTTATGGAGTGTCCACTTGCTTGTACATGTCTGTCTAGCCCTGTTTTGTTCCCAATGTTCCTAATAGCTGCTTGGTGTTCTTTCATTCGACCTTAATACTTCTCCCTGTTTCTCCTATATAGCTGAGTCCGCAGTTACAGTCGATGCAGTAAATTACTCCTTCTTGCAATTGGATGTCCAATTCTTTCTGCTTTAAAGCTGGCAGGAATTTCTTTATTTTGTTATTAAGATCTGGAGCTAGCCTGATATTATATTTTGCTCCGATCCTTTTCAGTTTCTCGAAAAGTCCCTTGTGAAAAAAAAAAAAGAGAAGTATTACAATAAAATGGAAGCTGAATTGAGCAAGCCTTATTATGAAGAACTCAATGGTAATCCTATAGATCAAACTGTAAAAATCTTAAGAAATTAATCAGCTCTTTAAGAAATAAAAAACAGCTTAATGAGCTCTTCAAAAACTTCTCCAAAATTCAGTCAAGAATTCCACAGATCTATGGTACGATAAAAGTTCACAAAGAAGACCATCCAATAAGACCTATAATAGACACTAGAAATTCGCCACTCTCCAACATTAATTATTATTTGCTTGGTCACCTCAGAGATATTTTCCCTCCTCCTCCCTACCTACTAAAAAATTCCATGCAGCTAAAAAGAAAACTGGACAACTTGCCAGAATTAATTCATCCAGTAATGGCAAGCCTGGATATAGTCTCTATGTATACCAACATTAACCTGGACCTCCTACTGGAATTCATTGCAGATGACCTTATGGAAAAAATAGTATTCCATAATCACAATAGAGAAATACTACTTGGCATATATGAACTGCTCCTATTTTCCTTCAAGAATAATTTCTTCCATTTTGGAAAGAAATATTACAGGCAAACTTCAGGACTTGCAATGGGTTCTCCACTAGCACCTCTGCTAGCAAATTATTATATAAGTAAACTAGAGGCAAAAATCCTTATACAACCCTCCTTGTTTGCTCTCTATGTAAGGTACATGGATGATGTCCTAATTATAGTAGATACTGTGGACCAATCTCTACCCTCTCAGATTCTGGAAGAATTTAACTCACTAGAGAATACCTTGAAGTACACCCTGGAACAGGAAAAAGACCATAGCATCAATTACCTGGATTTAACCTTGACCTCAAGAGAAGGGAAAATATTCACTCAGCTTTTTAGAAAACCCACCAACACAGGGAAGATGTTAGACTTCTGCTCATTCCACCCTGATTATATTAAATCAACATACAGCGAGACAATTTTTGGAAAAAATTGAAATCCTGGTCTCTTCAGCTTCTCAAAAAGATCTTCACAAAGAAGAATTAAAGGAAATGTTGGCAGAAAACAATTACCCCTCCCCATATGTTGAGAAAATATTTAAACAAGTGCCAAAAAAGAAGCAGGAAAAAAACCAACTTCAAATTCACCAGCAAAATTACGTACCACAAGGGACTTTTCGAGAAACTGAAAAGGATCGGAGCAAAATATAATATCAGGCTAGCTCCAGATCTTAATAACAAAATAAAGAAATTCCTGCCAGCTTTAAAGCAGAAAGAATTGGACATCCAATTGCAAGAAGGAGTAATTTACTGCATCGACTGTAACTGCGGACTCAGCTATATAGGAGAAACAGGGAGAAGTATTAAGGTCCGAATGAAAGAACACCAAGCAGCTATTAGGAACATTGGGAACAAAACAGGGCTAGACAGACATGTACAAGCAAGTGGACACTCCATAAATTGGGACTCAGTGAAAATAATCGCCCACCAGTCAAACTTAGTAAAGAGAAAACTAGAAGAAGGGATCGAAATAGCAAGAAGAAGAAGTACCACAATTAACGATAATTGCGGATGGTCTCTTCCAATTGAGTGGCAGCAACTACTCCAGTGACATAGTCCTGATGACGAACTAGGCTTTAGTTCGAAAATTTGACAACCAACTTTCATTAAAAATAACCTCTAAAAGACCCGTAAAAAAAAAGTTATTCCACAATAAAAAAGAATGCGAAAAAAAAAACCCCAAAAAAACTTTTTACCTCATCAATCTAAGATGAAACTGTTTGGAAGAAATTAATAGCTAAAAAAATTGCACCCGTCAGTTTCTGGAGTACCGCGTAATACGGCTTTGGAAACGAAGCGGGGGCATTTAAAAATACATAAAGATGTGGTTTTAGAAAAAAAAGTTTGAGATAAAGCCATCTAAATAAAAAAGATAAATAAAATAAAATGCGACCATCAACTACCGAAATGTCGCATGGCCGCAGAAACGGAAGGGAATGTTGATGTTAAAATTTTAACACTTAACAAATATGGATTTTGTAAAAAAAAAAAAAATTAAAAAAAGCCCAGCAGCAATCTAACTGAAACGAAGCTATTTGATGCCAAAAAACGCAAAAACATGATCAACTTCCAGAATGCCTCGTGCTGCAACTGTGGATACAAATGTGTAAAAATATGGTTTAAAAAAAATAAAGAGAAAGAACAAAAAAAAAAAGACAGCTTCACCAGTATTCAGTTAGATTGATAAGGTATCTGAAAGCAAGAGGGAAAAAAGTTGCGACGCCAACTTATGAAAAGCCGACGGCCGCAGAAACAGAGAAAACGCTTTAAAAATATGGTATGGCTCTCGTAAAAAAAAAAAAATCGCGGTAATTTAACTTTCAGTTAGATTAAAATTTAGGCCTCCATACAAAAAAAAAAAAAAAAAAAAAAGAGGTATTGCGACCATTAGCTTCCAAAATGTTTTTATGCCCTTTTTTACCACCACGCACATCAAGCATGCTTGGTGTGTTAAAAGTGCATAAAAACATTGCTTCCGAGATTCAAAGCTCAAGAAAAGCATTAATTATATCTCATGAAGTTATCTGTTTGAAAAATATGGAAGAACGAAAGCTAAAATAAAATGGGGAGGGGGGGGCATCTATTGATTATAGTTGTCTGCATGATCTATCGATTACAGATTTACATCTTAAAAGGGAGCCAACGTTAAAGATGCGTGAAAATTTCCCTTCCTTTGTTTTAAAATTTAAAGAAATCTTAAAAACAATTAATGTTAAAAAAAACAAAAAAACATTCTGCAAACATTTCCGAGAATCTGCGATGGGCGTTGGCGCGTCTCGCAGTTTCTGTTCTCGGGCCGGCAGCTTAAACCAAATAGTGTGATCTTCAATGCTTCCGTGATCTGCCAGGTTAGTCACGTGACTCAGGGTATTTCATCGCATTTCTCTGGTTCAGGATAAAAGCTGACAGAATTTATAAATGCAATCAAAGCAGAAAATTTCAGAGTTTGATTTTATTAAATTGCAATTTGTTGAAGTTACATTTTGCATCTATGAACTCAAAGTAATGACTGCAAATTACGAAATTTGAAGTAAAAAAAAGTTGGGCGCCAGGACCAAATTTCTAGGTGCCCGGTAATTTTCCAGCCCTGAGGTAGCGGATGTGGCAGCCTTCACTTTCACTTCCTCATTTGTCTTAAACTTTCTTCCTCTCAACTTGTTTTAAGTGGTGGAAAAAGCTCAGAAATTGCAGGGTGTGAGGTCTGGGCTGTATGGAGGATGTGATAGAAATTAGCCACCAATTTTCTCCAAACGTGGGCCACATGCAGCTTCACATTACCCTGAAGAAGAAACCATTCTTGATTAAGCAGTTCTGGTCTTTTCCTGCACATTGCTTCTTTTAGGTGAACTCACAAAATGTGAGCCTAATATTTTTCTTGGGCACCCAATGCTGCAGCACTATCCTACGGGTGTCAAGAAACAAAAGCAACACCAATTTCTTTGAAGAATTATAAACTCGGAATTTCTTGCGGCGTGGTGAGTCAGTGTGCTTCCGTATGTTTGACTGTTGTTTTGATTCTGGATCAAAATGTTTTATCCAAGACGTGTCTACAGTGACACTCCAATTCAAAGAGTCTGAATCTTTTTCCACTCTTCGAAGAAAAGCATTACAAAGTTCAAAGCGGCATTGTTTTTGTTCTTCAGTAAGATCATGTGCACTCATCTTGCACAAACAAGAGACTTCTTCAGGTGTGACTTTACAATTTCATGACATCTTGCAACGCCAACATTCACCTGCAGTGCCAAATCACAAATCGATAAACATCTATCGTCTTTCAATAATTTTTCAGCTTTCGCAATGTTTTCACCGGTCACTGATGTTGATGGATGCCCGCTTTGTGGGTTATCCTATACACTGCATTTGCCGTCTTTGAAATGCTTCCACGACTTGCATACAGTCCACCTGTTCGGCACTTTTGCACCATATGCTTATTTAATCATCTGAGATGTTTCCTGGCCACTTTTCCATAACTTTATACAAAATTCAATCGCGATTCTTTGTCTGGTATTTAACAGTATATCACTCTTATCCACCATTGTAATACACACTTCATGTGAACTAGTACACTACATCCACAAAGAAAGACTGCCTGCTGCCTTCACTCAAACTAACACACCACAGATGGATGGGAAGATATTCCCCACCGGAAACACTTGCCTTGTTTCCATAGCAACAGCACTGTGCTGCCAGTCCATGCATTTTTGGAATAGCCTACATTGGTAGTAAATCCCAATATGATTTTGTTTCTTATTCAGTACCCCTATTACATATCATTTTCTGATAAGCATCGCTGTTTTCAATGCAGTTTGTCCACTAGTTGATTTAGTATTAGTGCCGGGTAAAATGGTAACTAATCTTTGCTTCTTTCAAATTTCTTAAATTCAGAGTAAAGAAAGAACTGTAAACAATATTTAGTAAAATTTTAAGAGCATCATTTATTTTAATGGCTGCAAAAATACAACTTTTGATTCTCTCAAAGTTGTAACAAATTGGGTTTCATATAAACGCAAAAAGTGTATAAATGAATTAAGAAAATGATAAAAACTACAGTAAAATATCAGGACTAGATCAGAATTCCATATAAAAGTGAAAAACATATAGCCAAGGTTCCACTGTTTATGCATTCCACCCTGGGAGACTTACTTCGAAAGTTGGGTGGGGAGGAAGTATGATTGAACAAAATATTTTAGTGCATAACTATAACTTTTATATTTATTTGGTCTATGTTTTAATTTTGAATATTTGGAGGCCAGTTCTTTTTTTAACATTGCATTGGGCCTGTTTGTATAGCCTCTGTATCCAGTATTTCATGAAACAATTGTTTTGTAAATTTAATGGAAGTTTGGTTAAGCTATATTCCCAGGCTATTAAGAACTAGAAGACCAAATAAGTTTTTAAGGAGTGTTTGTTATGTTTTCATGAAATTTATGTTTGTTTTTTGGGTCCAACATACAAATGTGATACAGCAAAAAACTCACGTTCACTTGATCTGTATGGCAATTAGGGATGATTCATTTGTCCAAGTCCTTGAAAAAGCTACAAATCGCTTCCCTCAATATTTTTTTGCATTTCTTCCAATTCATTTCCATGTAAATTTGTTCTAGTTAATGCATTTCTTCCAATTAATTTCCCTGTAAATTTGTTCTAGTTAATGCATTTCTTTCGGGTATCGTTCAGACACTATAATTCGTGCATGAATACTAGTATTAAAAGATATCCGTCTTGTTGCACGATGATATTTATTCAGCTAAAAAACGAAATCTATATACAGTTTAAGAAACACATGAGCACTTTCGGTGTCACATTGACACCTTTATCAGATGTGATTTCACCATGTGGTTACATGCTGGTCTTAAGTACGTATCCGCAACGATCGTGACAAAATTGACAAAGGGAAAAAATGGGGTGTGTATGTTATTCCTATGCTCGACACTATCTCTGGTGAACTAAATAATCATTATGTGGGTTCTACCAAAAGAAATTTGGATTTGAGATTAAATGAACACAGATATGATCTAAAAATGAATCACCAAAGCACCTCTTTTGCAAGAACCATAAGTGCTGGAAATTCCATCCCAGACTGGGACAATGCTAAGATCATAAACACACCTAACTCTGTTTATTCCTTGTTATTTACAGAAAGCCTCTATATTTCGGCTTATAATACACGTTGCTGTAATGACTATTATCCTTATGTTTTACCGGAACCTTGGAGCAATCTTGTTGGGAAGGACAGCACAATAGCAATTGTTTCTGTTAAGTGATATTCATTGGCTAATTATGCTTTTTTTTACTGTCTTGTTATCTAGTATATCATGTGACATTGTCATTACCATTCCCATGATGCATCTACTCCACGTACTTAAGACCAGCATGTAACCACATGGTGAAATCACATCTGATGAAGGTGTCAATGTGACACTGAAAAGTGCTCATGTGTTTTTTAAACTGTATATAGATTTCGTTTTTTAGCTGAATAAATATCATCGTGCAACAAGACGGATATTTTTTAATACTGGGTATCGTTCACTTGATCGAAAGGTCACTTGACCGAAAATCACTTGATCGAAAGGTTCATTTCACCGAAGGGTCACTTGACCGAAAAGTTCATTTCACCGAAAGGTCACTTCACCTAAAAGTTCATTTCATCAAAAAGTTCATTTCACCGAAGGATTACTTTACCTAAAAGTTCATTACATCGAAAGATGATTTCACCGAATTATCAGTTTACCGAAAACTTAGAATTTTGTTGTTAGAAATCTGTTGGAGTGTGGTGCGGGTTTTTGAAAAACTGGCCACCTAAACATTATCGGATTGTATAAAAAATACATTTTTTTAATTTTCTTTGAAACTCCTCCACATGAGTAGGTTTTTCAAAATACAACATTAATTATAAGGCTTAGATCTGTGCCTTTTTCTCAAATTTTAATCCTCCGAGCTTATATTTATAAGGGTTACATAGTAAATCAAGTAAATAATGTTCCACTTTTACTCAACCACAAAACATAAATTTTTTGACCGTAGGCGTATATGCAGGCCATTTTAACAGATTTTAACCCTACTCATATTCATAAGCATTACATAAAATGTAAAGTGACTTTTTATGTAAACCTTAAAATTTGCTAAAAAGGCCTAAGCCGAGGCATAGGGTCCTAAAATTGATTCTTTTTGCCAGAAAAAATGTGCAACATTATTAACTTGACTTTTTATGTAAACCTTATGAACATGAGTTCGTACGATTAAAATTGGGTAAAAAGCCCTAAGGTAAGGCCTAGGGATCTAAAGTAGATTTTTTTTTTGTCTGAAAAAATGTGCAACATTATTAATTTTACTTTTTATGTAAACCTTATGAGCATGAGCTCTGAACATGACTTTTATGTAAACCTTAATGAACATGATTAAAATTTGCTAAAAAAGCCTAAGCCGAGGCCTAGTGACTTAAAATTAATTATTTTTGTTTTAAAACTAAGTCTTTGCATTCTCTGTGACACGGAGAAATCAAAAGTGCAATTTGAGTATGATCCCCTAACGTTTCGGTGGTCTGTCTGCCGAACTTGCACCATGCTTCAACAGATCCTGTAATGAAATCCAAAGTTTTCGATAAACTGACCCTTCGATGAAATGAACTTTTAGGTAAAGAGACCTTTCGGTGAAATGAACTTTTCGATCAAGTGACCCTTCGGTAAAATGTACCTTTCGATCAAGTGACCCTTCGGTGAAATGAACGTTTCGATCAAGTGATCTTTTGGTGAAACAATCTTTTCAGTGAAGTGATTTTTGGTCAAGTGACCATTCGGTGAGGTAAACGTTGGGCAAATGAACCAGACCCATTTCTTCCGATTCATTTCCATGTAAATTTGTTCTAGTTAATGTGGGTCCATTCTTTAGAATGTGTTTGTGGGACTTATATTTTTGAAATTGTTCCTGCTTGTTACTGTTTTTAATTGAAAGCTATATATATTTAAATTACTTTTCCTAATATAAAATCAGTGTGATATTTTGTTTTATTTAGGCAGCTAAAGAGTGTAACAATTCCTGAAGTGCAAGGTAAAATTGATAATTAAAAACTGCTGCCTCGTGCCATTTTTACTGTATAATCATCATCATTCAAAAGAGGGGCAAATTCAGTGATGAACTGTAAAATAAGAGGGTCACTCTGGATTTGCATTTTCCATAAGACATCTGGAGCAAGCGTGGATTAGGAAGGGTACGCTGCTGGAGAGTGGAGACTCAGAGCTCATACCACACCCTGCCCATCCATGTTTCCAACAAATTCCGTTCCCATGTGCCCATCCATGTGTCCAGCAAATTCTGTTCCCATGTGATTACACACATTGGTAGTTGGTATTTCAAAAATATAATGCTCAATTATTCTGAATTTTAATTTAACTTCCCAAAATGAGTTTTTGAAATTGAAAAAATTAGGGAAGCATAGTATGTTGGTTAAATCAATGAAGGAAGAAATATATTCCTCAAAATTCATGGGAAATGGATAGAAGATTCAAAGCAAACAGAATATAAATTCTGAATTTGCTTGTACCACTTACTGGTCATCCACAGATAAATTAATGAAGGAAGAAATATTTCTCATAATACATGGAAAATCAATAGAAGATTCAAAGCAAACAGAATATAAATTCTTTGCATTCTCTGTGACACGGAGAAATCAAAAGTGCAATTTGAGTATGATCCCCTAACGTTTCGGTGGTCTGTCTGCCGAACTTGCACCATGCTTCAACAGATCCTGTAATGAAATCCAAAGTTTTCGATAAACTGACCCTTCGATGAAATGAACTTTTAGGTGAAGAGACCTTTCGGTGAAATGAACTTTTCGATCAAGTGACCCTTCGGTAAAATGTACCTTTCGATCAAGTGACCCTTCGGTGAAATGAACGTTTCGATCAAGTGATCTTTTGGTGAAACAATCTTTTCAGTGAAGTGATTTTTGGTCAAGTGACCATTCGGTGAGGTAAACGTTGGGCAAATGAACCAGACCCATTTCTTCCGATTCATTTCCATGTAAATTTGTTCTAGTTAATGTGGGTCCATTCTTTAGAATGTGTTTGTGGGACTTATATTTTTGAAATTGTTCCTGCTTGTTACTGTTTTTAATTGAAAGCTATATATATTTAAATTACTTTTCCTAATATAAAATCAGTGTGATATTTTGTTTTATTTAGGCAGCTAAAGAGTGTAACAATTCCTGAAGTGCAAGGTAAAATTGATAATTAAAAACTGCTGCCTCGTGCCATTTTTACTGTATAATCATCATCATTCAAAAGAGGGGCAAATTCAGTGATGAACTGTAAAATAAGAGGGTCACTCTGGATTTGCATTTTCCATAAGACATCCGGAGCAAGCGTGGATTAGGAAGGGTACGCTGCTGGAGAGTGGAGACTCAGAGCTCATACCACACCCTGCCCATCCATGTTTCCAACAAATTCCGTTCCCATGTGCCCATCCATGTGTCCAGCAAATTCTGTTCCCATGTGATTACACACATTGGTAGTTGGTATTTCAAAAATATAATGCTCAATTATTCTGAATTTTAATTTAACTTCCCAAAATGAGTTTTTGAAATTGAAAAAATTAGGGAAGCATAGTATGTTGGTTAAATCAATGAAGGAAGAAATATATTCCTCAAAATTCATGGGAAATGGATAGAAGATTCAAAGCAAACAGAATATAAATTCTGAATTTGCTTGTACCACTTACTGGTCATCCACAGATAAATTAATGAAGGAAGAAATATTTTTCATAATACATGGAAAATCAATAGAAGATTCAAAGCAAACAATATAAATTCTGAATTTGCTTGTACCACTTACTGGTCATCCACAGATAAATCAATGAAGAAAGAAATATTCCTCATAATACATGGGAAATCGATAGAATATTCAAAGCAAACAATATAAATTCTGAATTTGCTTGTAACACTTATTTGGTTATCTATGTAACATCTCTCAGAAAACTCGAAAATTTCATCGTTCTGGAGCGGGAATCGAACCCCTATCTCCCGATTTACGTTTGAGTATGCTAACCGTTACACCTCACAGGACAGTGAAGTTCCAAGCAACTGAGACTAAGCGGACGTTGCTTAGGAATCTGAACATCCTCAGATTTTTGCTAGTTGAAGCACTATTGCGTACTCATAGCGTTTTGACCCATCTCCCATCCAGATTATTGTGTGTTGGGTGACAAAAAAAGAGCTCAAACGTTGAGGGGGCATGTCACTATCCTGATCCCATATGATTCTACACTTGTGCATTCGTCCTTTTGCTTTTTGATATAAAAATACTAATAGAAATTAAGAAAGAAATTTTCTTTTCAAGTACATGGAAAATTCGCAAGAACCTAATTTTCAGAATTCTGATTGCTGAAAATTATGTACTTGTGAATTGCCCATTAATGACCAACTGGAACCATCAGTTGTATGCTGATCATCCACACTGATGTACCTTTATGATTTTTATGACTCTAAGAAAGAATTTGAAGGAGAGGAATGAAGATGTGATGCAGATGTATAATGTGGGGCAAAATGTTGTTAGTAAGATGGAGACTAATATTCTTAGGTGGTTTGGCCATATTGAAAGAATAAGTGATGAGTTGCTTACTAAGAGAATTTTTTCAGCCTAAGTGGCAGGAAAGAAAGTGGAGAAAGGCCAAGGAAAATCATGGGAGGATTAGATTCAGGAATGTCTGCATGAGAAAAAGATGAGTGTGAAGTAGAAAAGGTCTTGTGTGTGTCGTGTGATGGATGTTAGTGAAGCTCAAGCTGGGTGCTGAGATTGCTGTAAATGGAGACATTTGATACGGCAACAGTAAATTCTTTCTTTAAGGAGCTAACCTCTGAATATCATAGAAAAGCTTAGTGATATGTATGTGAATTGCCTGTGTTATTGTGAAGAATGCTTCTTCCTAATTTATGTTATGATATCTGAGGCACTAGATTATTTATGACCTTTTATCAGTTCCTGGATTTGACAGGGTTGTTGCCACTACAAGGAACCCTTGGATTGCTTCAACTAGCAAAAATCGGAAGTTGTTTATAGAGCTACATATACTGGCCACTGAATTAAAAACTTTTATTGAATGCTGGGTTGGACCTCTTTTAGCCTGAATTACTGCACTAATGCAACATAGATTCCACAAGGTGTTGGAGTACATCTACAGCACACCAGGCACTCCTTTTACTGGGTCAGATGTGATGGAAAGGACCTTGCTTCTGTATCTGTTTTTCTAACTTGTCCTGTACATTCTTAATGGGGTTAAGATCTGGGCTATGTGGTGGCCAAAAAAGATGGTGGAAGTCACTGTCATGTTCGCTGAACCACTGCTGATAGCATTGTCATCCATGAAACAGCCATCACCTGCTGGATACAAAGTCAACAATGCAACATTGCAGGATGGATTTGATCTGCAACAATGTTCAGATAATCCTTGGTGGACCACATACAGTAGCGTTGTCATCCATGAAACAGCCATCACCTGCTGGATAAAAAGTCAACATTGCAGGATGGACCTGATTGGCAACAATGATCAGATAATCCTTGGTGGACCACATACAGTAGCATTGTCATCCATGAAACAGCCATCACGTGCTGGATAAAAAGTCAACATTGCAGGATGGATTTGATCAGCAACAATGTTAAGATAATCCTTGGAGGGCCACATACAGTGGCATTGTCATCCATGAAACAGCCATCACCTGCGGGGGGGGGGGGGCTCAACATTGCAGGATGGACTTTATCGGCAACAATGGTCAGATAATCCTTGTAGGACACTTGACCTTCCAGCAATTCCAGAGGACCCATTCTGTACCAACAGAACATGCCCCACACCATGACACCACCTCTAGGACCTTGAGCTGTATTTACTCGGCAGGCTGGTCCATTGCTTCATGGGTCATCATGTCCATTCCATCGATACAGAACAAGGTGCACCACATGACTTTTGTCCAGTGTCAAGTCATGGTGTTCCTGACACCGCTGTAGGCAAACTTCCTGGTTCTTTACAGAAATCTGTGGTTTCTGTGTAGGCATGCAACTGCCCATACTAATTCTCTTCAATTCGCCGTGCATGGTTTGCTGAAATATTGGTCAAGAATAGCCTTCATTGAATGCTTTGGTGAATTGTGGCAGTCCTGTTTCTTAGTATAAGCCTTCTCAGATGATGGTGATCTCGTTCCTGACAGATTGTAGTCGCGCCATAGTTACGCCTCTTAGACAAGTGGTGTGGGTTATTTTTTTACTGATTAAAGCCCCAGGATATCTCACCTTTTGAGAAACCAGTCTGTTTTCAAAATTGCTAGTCCAGCTGGATGGGCATCCACAACAAGCCTTTTATTAAACTCCTAAAAATCCTTTGTTTTTCTCATTGTGATCAGTGCTACTGATGAGTAGCAGTCTTAAACATTTGCTTAGATCACGTGGTGGTGAGTGACCATATACTTGCATATGTGCTATGTAAAAGACATTACATACATCTATGTAAAGGTTTATAATTCAGTGGCTAATGTGTGTAGAATTGCAGAGCTTCAATACTTGGAACTTCACATAGGATTATTCCGCCATTTGAGCACGATTAACACAAATTAAAATTGTATCACGAATTAAAAGCATTTAATATATATACAGGTTAAAAATGCCTTAAAAAACATGAGTACTTTCAGACCCACTATGGGCTCATCATCAGATGTTAGTACACTGTGGAACGTAGTTCGAAGCTCATGTATAAGTATAAGCATTAGAGTTCAAACACTGTGACGTAAAAGCGTAAAGTGTGGAGGAAACGATGGTCTGCGCATTTGTCGCGGACCAAAGTCATTATTTTTGTTCGTTGATTTTATACATTTGGTGGTGAGTTATGTCTCATCGTTTTCAGTTTTATCCAATATGCATTTCCAAGCTTGTGGTATATATACAGGTGTGGAGTCATTGCAGCATAAATGTCCTAGGCTAATTCAGTGGATGATTTTTTATGATGAGGCTCTCTGTAAATAGCAAGGATGATTTTTTAAACTGTGTGACTAAGATTGAGGCCTCGTTCCAGTTGGGGAAATATTCAAGTCCATTCGATAATCATGAGAGGGTTGTTGCCCCTGTTCCAGTTCTAACATTATATCGATGTTCCCTAATTGTAGTTTCAAGGGAACGGGAGGTCGACCCTATGTACACCTTATCGGCTGCTGTAGATGACTCTGCTTTCGAAGGAATTTTATATATGCCCAATTTCTTTGGCATTTCGATGGGATCTCTATCTTTTTTGATCATGGATAGTCCCATAGGGGGTCTGAAAGTACTCATGTTTTTTAAGGCATTTTTTAGCTTGTATATATATTAAATGCTTTTAATTCGTGATACAATTTTAATTTGTGTTAATCGTTCTCAGACTGCAGAATAATCCTATGTGTAACTCATAGTACGAAATTCTTGGTGTTGGACTTGGAACTTCATTCATGGGCTTAGGTGGTGCAGTAGTAACTCGCTCAAATGATTAGGAGACCACCTCGTTGGTGCAGTGGTCTAAGTGCTGGTCTAAGATCCTGTTATCCTCCTGCATCCCTCAAGGACCTGAAGCAGTTTCTGCATGAAGAATGGGGTAACATCCCACTAACCACCATCCAGGATTTGTATGCGTCCATTCCAAGGAGGATTCAGGTGGTTTTGAATGCCAAAGGTGGTCCCACGCCCTATTAGGTATGTAAAACCTTCTTTACCTAGGTGTTCACATTATTCTGTCCAACTCTGTATGTTTCAATGAACATAAGTAAAATACATGGAAAGAAATGTGAAAACTCTGTAATCATAATTTTCATTTTACTTCGGTGTGCAGTCAGTGTCTCCGTCAACATCACACTATGTCATTGGTTGTGGGAAGGAGTGCCATATCTCGCACAATGTCATAAGAGCGGAATAATCATACTAGCCAGCTCTTACCTATAGCTATAAAACAGCTGAGAATATAACTGACAAAAGGTCGGAAAGCAATCACATAGTGACACATGGAGATCTGTGGTCTAAAACTTAAACCTGCTGGAAAATGCCACAGGAGAATTCATGTAACACTTCGGAAGTCCAGCCATACTTTTTACGGACTTGCATATATGCCAACCCCCCCGCACACTTTGAAGCAGGATTTCTTCCAGTGGGTTATAAGTGAGTATATCCAGTATTTATTTATAATGGGGGTGGTTTAAAGATCCAATGGATGCCAACAAAAAAAAAAAAAAAAAAATTCACAAGCACACACACATGCAATATGTTAGCCCTCCCTGTGTTATTTCACAGTTCAGGTATCTGTAACAATTTTAATTATGTCCTTGTGGGTATAGTGTGCGAAGACATCACCCATCCATTTTCAGAATGGTGATCTTAGTAACTTATCAACAACACCGTACGTAATCCAGGAGGAGACGAGGAAGGATTTGCTACCTAGACATTTATTACATCCCATACACCAAACTACACAAGATATTTCATCAAGCTACTTGCTTGCTGAGAGATGAGTGTCTGAGAAATGAACATCTTTTTTACTCCTTCATACTGCGTTGTGGTGCCCTCTCTTGATGCTACTCGGAAACACAGACATGCCAAAACCTCTTTGTAAGCCAACATATTTTCATTTGTTTAAGATTGTAGATATATCTTGAGTTCAACTTATTTTATAATTTAAAATAGTTTGTTTTTGTACTATTTTAAATCTTCCATTTGTTATTCTTGAATTTATGTAACTATTCACATGTAGAACTGAAAATTTATATGAAAACCCAGTGAAGAAATGTTTTCACTCTAAGTGCACTAATTATATATTTAGCAGATTATTTCTGCAGTTATTTAAAATGCAATCTGATATAGCACTTTCATGTATTACAACAATGTGATTTATGACAATAAATTGCTGTCACCTTTATGGGTTTGTCGTGATTCCTACTTTTGATCTCCATAGCAGAAAGTTCCTGATCAGTCTGTGATAGATATTATGCTGCCACATTAAATACACTGACGGGGGGAAAAAAATCCCAACACCACGAAAAAATAGTTGTAAAGGAATGAAATGGTGGCAATACATTTGTATAGGTAACATATTTAATCGATTAAGGTTTCAAGATCACAGCTTATTGTAAGCGCGAGAAGAGCCATTTTAAATGTGAAATGCTGGTACATTAATAACCAGTGTAACTGCCAGAATGTTGAATGCAAGCACGCACACGTTCATGCATTGTGTCGTACAGGTGCTGGATGTCAGTTTGTAGGATGGAGTTCCATGCCTGTTGCACTTGGTTGGTCAATACAGGGACGGTTAATGCTGGTTGGGGGTGACGCTGGAGTTGTCATCCAATGATGTCCCATACGTGCTCGATTGGTGAAAGATCTGGTGATCTAGCAGGCCATGGCAACATGTCGACACTCTGTAGAGCATGTTGGGTTACAACAGCGGTATGCAGGCGAGCGTTATCCTGTTGGAAAACACCCCTGGAATGCTGTTCATGAATGGCAGCACGACAGATTGAATCACCAGACCGACGTACAACTATGCCGTCAGGGTGCGTGGGATAACCACGAGAGTGCTCCTGCTGTCATAGGAAATTGCTCCCCAGACCATAACTCCAGGTGTAGCTCCAGTGTGTCTGGGCCGCAGACAGGTTGGTTGCAGGTGCTCACCTGGCCTCCTTCTAACCAACACACGGCCATCACTGGCACCCAGGCAGAACCGGCTTTCATCAGAAAACACAACAGATCTCCATTCTGTCCTCCAATGAGCTCTAGCTTGACACCACTGACGTCGCAAATGGCAGTGGTTTGGAGTAAGTGGAATGCACGCTGCAGGGCGTCTGGCTCGGAGCTGTCCTTCAAGTAACCGATTTGTAACAGTTTGTTGTGTCACTGTGGTGGCAACTGCCGTTCAAATTGCTGCTGCAGATGCGGTACGATGCGCCACGGCCATGCGCCGTACACGGCGGTCTTCCCTCTCAGTAGTGCCACGTGGCCGGCCGGAACCCGGTCTTCTTGAGGCAGTACCTTCCCTTGACCACCGCTGCCAACAATCATGCACAGTGGCTACATTCCTGCCAAGTCGTTCTGAAATATTGCGGAAAGAAAATCCACCTTCTCGTAGCCCTATTACACGACCTCGTTCAAACTCCGTGAGCTGTTGATAATGGCTTCTTCGTCTTCTTAAAGGCATTCTTGACTAACATCAACACACTACGTCGAATCTCAATGATAACTAACGCTCACGAACGTTACAGCGCATATTTACAGCAAACCTGCTTTGCATGTTCCGAGGGTGCTACTAGCGCCACACGTATGCGCCGAGCGCGAAATTTGCGTAGACGTCATCTTACAGATGTACTCTCACCGCCTACCAACTGTCGTTTATCTAACACAACCCCTTCTTGGTGTTGGGATATTTTTTTCCGTCAGTGTATGTGGGCGGTCACTGGGCAAGATGACAGCAAAACTATGGGCTACACTCTCGCTGTGAAACCTAATTCTTCTGCAATAAAGTTCCTGCTTAAAGACAGAGATCCTGTCCCACCCTTGCAGTTTATGCCATTCCTATTTCAACTTCTTCTGGACTCTCAGTATATACGTAGTGCGATCAAAAAGTTCCGAGACCAGGTACGTAGCACGGCAACAGGTGGAGGTACGCAGGTACGCAAGCAGCGGTCGAGGGCAGTGACCCTTATGAGGCATTGTGCCAAGTGGCGTCGTCACGTGAACATCAGGAGATGTGCTACACACGATATTTGGGTTACCACATGCAGAACACAGCTGCAAATTCGGTATAGACTGCAAACTAGAGCAGCGAGCGAACATCCAATTCTGCATCAAACTCGGCAAATCGAGAAGGGGACGCACGAGATGTTGCGGCAGGCTTGTGGCAATGAGTTGTGCGAGGTGTTTTGAGTGGCACTAGTGCTTCAAGAGCGGAAGAACAGCACTGGAAGACAACGAGAGGTCAGAGTGACCGTCCACAAGCAAAACCTCCAAAAATGTGGACAAAATTAGGGAACTGGTGCATGAGGACCGTCGGAGAACCATTCAAGACATTGCTACCATCGTCAATGTGTCATATGGAACAGTGCAAGAAATTCTGACGTCCGTTTTGAACATGCACCGCATTTCCGCAAAGTTTGTGCCAAAGATGCTGAACCTTGAACAGAAGGCGCTTCGTGTCGAACTCTGTCTAGATCTTCGTCAGCAGGTGGTGAATGAACCAACGTTCCTGTCGCGGGTCATCACTGGGGACGAGACTTGGGTCAACGGTTACGACCCAGAGGCAAAACAACAGTCGTCGCGGTGGAAGAGCCCGGGTCATGTATTGAAGATGCATACATTAATATTATTCATAACATCTATGAAAATGCAAGTGCAAAGATTCGGCTGTTTGAAAATACAACACACATAAAAATTGGAAAGGGGGTGAGACAAGGTTACACTATATCTCCGAAGCTCTTTAATGCCACATTGGAAAATGTCTTTCAATCACTGAACTGGAAAAACAAAGGGATAAAGATTAATGGAGATTATCTAACCCACCTTCGTTTTGCTAATGACGTTGTCATTTTTGCAACTACCCCATCAGAGCTGCAGAGTAATCCAGGAACTTGCTGACAAGAGTAAAGAAGTGGGATTAAAAATGAACTTTCAGAAGACAAAAGTGATGTTCAATGCTTTTACAAGAAATGAAGATTTATCGATTGATGGTGAAAAGCTGGAGATAACAGACGCGCAAGTTTATCTTGGACAGCAGGTATCAAGTGAGGGTCACATTGATGAAATTAATCGGCGTATGAAACTTGGCTGGAGAGCTTTTGGAAGAAACAGCATAATTTTCAAGAGTAATATGCCATTATGTCTTAAAAGAAAAGTGTTTGATCAATGCATCCTTCCAGTGCTTACGTATGGTGCATGGACGTGGACCTTAACTAAAAGAGACATACAAAGGCTGCAGACAACTCAAAGAAGCATGGAGAGGTACATGCTTGGTGTAACCAGGAGAGATAAGAAGTACATACCAAAGCATTAATACAAGACTTCGTGAACACAAACAAGATATACTAGGGGTGTTCAAATGAAAAGGTACGAAATGACACTGTGGGTATAAATGGAGACTTTATTCAAAGTATACACCATAGGCCGTGGCACAATGATCCCATTGATTAACGAGCCGAAGGATTCCTTGTTCCCAGAATTCCTGTGGCCGTGACGAGACCCAGTCCTGCACAGCGTCCTTGAGTTCGTCGTCCGAGTGGAAGCGCTTCCCTTTCAGATGTTTTTTCAGGGGATCAAACACATGGAAATCGCAGGGCGACATGTCCGGGCTGCAGGGCGGATGGTCAAGCTGCTCCCACTGGAACTTGGCCAGTTCCGCGTGTATGACCCTGGAGACGTGTGGACGCGCGTTATCATGGAGCAGAACCACACCCTACCTGAGCAGCCCCGGTCTTTTGTTCTTGACGGACCTGCGTAGGCTTCGGAGTGTCTCACAGTACACATCGGAGTTAATGGTTCGTCTGTGCTGGAGGAATTCAACAAGTAGTCAATTGGACGACGCTCTTTATAAGAGCCTCTGCTCTCTCCTGCGCATGCGGGCGCCCGCGCATGCTCCGATCCACGCCGGCGATTCCAATCGCATCCCTAGATGTGTCGCTACGTTCTCCCATAGCGGCATAGGTAAATATGTTAACGGTTACGTTCTTATGACGTTTCGTACCTTTTCATTTGAACACCCCTAGTATCAAATGGTCTTCCAAAAACAGCATGATCTGAACTAACCCTTGAAGACACCTCTGCAGTTTACCTTTGGAAAGTAACAAAGAAAGTTGCCTCATTTATTAACAAAGCTTCTATATGTTTTCAAGAAGTATTGAAATTTTGTTTACCAAGAATTGCAATTCAGAAATCCCTTGCCAAATCCTCTTTTATTTATGTTTCTTTACTAAATTCTGTCAACAGTTTCTGCACCTCAAATTCACATTGTAGTTCTGGCAACCAGTCCTTGGATTCAATTGATGGCAGTGATCAAGGCCATAGAATGGCCGAAAGCTACCGCTTAACAAACTTCATTTCTATATATGACTCTGTGTATTTTTCACTCAATTTCTATGTTTACCAGGAGCAAAACCTAAACTTTCCAGTACAGATCTTTCCCAGCTTCTTCCCTTTTTTTTTTTCTTACCCGTTTGGAAAGAAACAAAAAAAGGTTGCCTCTTTTTACAAGGGTTGTCCCAAAACAATTCAGAATGTTTTTCTAAAAAAAAAAAAATATGCATACCTTAATTATCAAAGGAGTAGTCATCTTTTTTGAAATACTGTCCATTGCATCAAATACAGGTGTTCCAACCTTCCTCCCACTTTTTGAATGCCTTCTAGAATTCTTCTGAAATGCAGTTGAAGCACACCTGCACTGCAGCTGTAATAAGTTTCTGATTGGTCCCAAACTGTCATCCCTGTGATGTCTTTTTTAGCACGCCTTTTGTAAAAATAATCGTGCTTATGTTACCGGTTTGTCCATCCTTCCGTCTGCAGACACCATATCTCTGCAACAATTTCTTTAGCATTGGGAAGTTCGAAATTTGAGAATTAAATTTTTTTATTCTTTATGATGCATAATTTCGCCGCTAGAAGGTGTAAATACAGATGATATCGAATTCAAAATGCATTTTATTCCATATATTTGCTTTGAAACGTCCGGTTGAAAAAATTTTACCTTTTGATTCCATTTATGTCCAAGACTATTTTAGGTATAGTCAGTTTTTCAAGTTATGCATAAATTTTCTGCTAGGGGGTGTAAAAGTAAATTGTGTTTTCCTTTATATCTCTGCTTCTAAAACTCCTATGTGAAAAATTCTTTCTGCAGAGGATACAGCTCATGATGGGAAATCTTTTGCATATAATTTCTAATTTTTTGGTAAAAAATGGTTTGGCCACCAGGAAGCGTAAGTGTTAATTTCTGCTTCTGATGTATTTGCAGCAAAATCTGAGCTTCTAAAATCTTGATTGAAAAAAATTCCTTCGTGGACTGATACCATTCACATCAGTAAACCTTTACGGAATATTTTCTTCTTAAAATAATGCATGGTTTCTCTGCCAGGGGGCGTAGATGCATATCTTATTTTTGTCAATATCTCTGCTTCTAATGGTCCTATCTGAAAAATTCCTTTTTTGTTGGACAGTTTCCTGTGCAACATTTATTTTCATGTAATTTCAAAATTTTCAAGTCAAAATTTTCAAGTAAGTTGAAGAATTTCCGCTAGGGGTGTAAAGGTAAAATGTTTTTCCCTCAATATCTCTGCTTTTAAAACTCCGATTTGAAAAATTCCTTTTTCATCGGATACAGCTCCTAATAAGAAATGCTTTGCATATGATTTCTAATGTTTGGTAAGGATATGTTTGGCCACCAGGGGGCGTAAGTGTTAATTTCTGCAGTTTTCAGGAGCTCAGGTTTTGTATTTGCTGCAAAATCTGAGCTCCTGAAAACTCAATTGAAATTCTTTCATGGACCAATACCGCCAAAACACCCAGCGAGCACTCTGCACTGTGAAAGCAGCCATTTAAAATTCATGCGGCTGGCAGTCACAGTTATGGAATTTGGTGCTGTGGCACCACATGAGATAAAACTTTGTGTGTTTTGCAACAGAAACTTTGTAAGTATTTGAAAAAATCCAAAAACTTTGTAAGTATTTTGAAGAAATTTCTATATGCTTTCAAAGTTGTAAAGTCCTTTTGGATCACCCTGTTCAACATTTGCTAACACATAGGTGTGAAAATCATCAATATAAACTGTTTGTGAAAATTGCAACACCATGAAGGAATGATGGTAATCACATGAAACCTGATGTAGAGTAGGGTAGGACATGCAAATGATTAGAAGTGCAGAGTCATTGCCAGTGTCTGGTCCTGGTAGAGCCCCCTGAATTGTTGAGTGAGGGAGGTATAAAGAGAGGGTTGTTTAGGATACACACCAGTAGTGCATCGCGAACAGTGAGTTGCAAAAGTGTCTCCATGATTCAGTAATGCCTCGGTGATGACGAAGGGCACAATATCACTATATGACAGAGTTTGAACGGGGACGGATCATTTGTCTGCATGAAGGTGCATTTTCATATCGCGACATTGAGGCTTTGACGGGACATGAGACTGTGATGTGTGTGTGGCAGCAGTGAATCAAGGAGAACCAGGTGCATTAAGAATCCTGCTGTGGACCGAGAAATGTGACGACGCCGCGGGATGACCTCATCCGCATGGCAGTGGCAAACCGTTCTGCATTTTTGCAAGTGTTAGCACAACAGTGGAGCACTGCAACAGCTGTGGCATTGTCTGCCTCCACAGTTCAACTCTTCTGCTGCACAGAGGACTGGTTGCACGCATCCCTTTTGTGGCGGATTCCTTTGACCATGGATGCCTCAGGCTGGAATGGGGTTTTCAATACAGACAGCGGCATGCTGATTGGCAACATGTCGTGTTTTCGGACAATTCCCAATTCATCTTGGACTGACATGATGGCCAATTGCACATGAGACGGTATTGTGGTGATCCCAAGTGTGATGGTGTGGGCACCATTTGCGATCCCGGCTGCTACGAACTGAGGTAAATCTCAACAGAGACTACTACATCAGGGAAGTTATACAGGCAAAAGTCAATGCCCTTCTTTCAGAGCACTCCTGGCGCTATATTCCAGCAGGACACAGCCTGGAACATTGGGTGC
Source organism: Macrothele yani (assembly GCA_039090855.1). NCBI lineage: Eukaryota > Metazoa > Arthropoda > Arachnida > Araneae > Macrothelidae > Macrothele > Macrothele yani. The sequence continues at coordinate 18,940,630 of CM077000.1, read as the reverse complement.
AAAAGAATGGACTTGTACGTTGCAAATGTGACACGATCCTGCAGAATGCCACAATATGGCTCCCCACAGCATCGGGGATCCACCTCCATGCTTCATAGTTGGTACCAAATGGTCAAGGTACAAGGTACCCTTCTGCAAATTTTCGCCAGGCATACACTCTACCAGTGAGTGGAAACAATGTGAAACACGATTCATCAGACCAGATGACACGTTGCCAGTCTTTAGCATCCCAGTTTTTATGTGCTTTACATCACGTTATATGTTTGCTTACATTGATGTTGGTAATCAGAGGTTTGTTGATTGCAGCATGGCCATAAATACTGGCGCGATGAAGTTCTCGACGAACTGTTATGATGGAAACGGGATTGCCAGAAGAATGGACAAACAAAATTTTAGACTGGTTGCCAAGAGACAGGAAAAGACCCAGAAGATGACCACGCGAGAGATGAATGGATTAAAAAGTGTGCCGGAGTGCCATGGAGAAGACAGATCATTATGGAAGAAACTTGGGGGGAGACTAACTAGCAGTAGATTAATAATGGTTAACAATGAATGAATGACAATAATTAGGGGTTATCACCTGTAGAACACATAAGTAAGGCCTTTTGTGTCTGCTTCCAATTTCTGTGTCTTCACTCTTTCCCCTTTACTCTCGTGGGCTTAGGCTCCTTGCCCCGCACGGGGATAACTGGCTCTCCAGTTATTTGGGGAGTAGCGCCGTAGCGCCTCCACAGCCCGAGCTTACCTTGTTACAGACCATCTTGTCTTTTCATCTTGGAACGATATCACCGCAAGGACAGCTGATGCGGAGTGGTGACCCTACGGCTCGAGCCGACATGTACTGTAGGTATGATGATTTTCCACTTTTACGCTTTTTGTTGTTCTCTTGACACGCACCCGCTTCAGTTGTAGGTTGCTAAGGTTGTGATTATGCGCCAGTTGCGGAGTTTAGTTTCTCGTTCTCTTTCCTTTATTCTCCATTTTGTGTTCCCGCTCTTTGTTTTTTCAAGCTGGTTAGATAGACCTACCTGCAGGTTTGCCGGATGCGGTGACCCGTAAGGTGGAAAAGGGGATGCTGGAGGCTGAGGTTTCTGGGGACCGGTACGTTGTTGTCGCCAGTTACCAACACTCCTCTTTACCCCCTGCTTCACCCTAAACGGGCGGCTAGGAACTAACCCACTCTTAGTCAATGAGGTCTGTGGTCAAGTGGAGTCCAGACTTCTAACGGCTTGTTGTTACATATGGCAGGGTAAGTCTGGGGATAGTGTGGGCATGCCAAAGGGGTGTTACCAAGACACGGGAAAGTCACAGAGCGCATGTCTGCCCAATCAATTTGCAATAACCGCCGCTCAACCCTAGAGCCGTGCCCTGCGACCATTTGGGCTTGCGAACCTCCGGCTCTCCCCTGCTGGGCTCTGTTGTGGGCAGGGAAGTCACCGGACGAATTCTTAATTTTTTCTTTATGGATTTAACATAATATTTCTCAAGATCCTAAAATGAGGAAGGCTCAGCCCCTTCCGCCAAGAAGCATGTCCCTGATTCTTCAAATTGCTCGTTTTTTTTTCTCTGCACTCATTGGACCCCCTTCAAAGCCTTAGAGTGCCAAAAGTTCATTTTGGATTAACAAAGTACTTCAATCCATTGCAAGCTCTTGCCGCCCCGGTGGCGCAGTGGTATAAGGCGTTGGCCTCTGATCATTTGTCGGAAGGGGTCCGGGTTCGAATCCCGGTGAGGCATGGTTGTTGTGTTTGTCTTACGGCACTGGCTCTCTCCCTTCCCTGGAACCAGCGACTCTAAATTAGGGACGGGCGACTGCTTATAGCCCATTGAGTTGCTCACGGTGGTCGTTAAACCTCAAAAAAAAAAAAAAATTGCAAGCTCTCCTAAGAGCGTCAAAAAACTCCAGTCTGGAGATCTTGCAGAAATGTCCACTGTGGCCTACAGTTCCACACTTAACACTGCCTTGCTGCTTGAGACTCCTGTAAAAATCACACCCCATGGATAAATAAATACATCTCGAAGTGTCTCCTCTCGGGACCTACTACAATGTACCGAGGATGAACTTCTTAAAGAACTGAGGTGTCAACACGTTATGGGTGTGCGGCGTATTCTCTTCAGGCGGAATGGGCAGTAAGTCCCATCCCCCAACATTTTAACATTTGACAGCCCTTCCCTGTCTACGTCCATCAAGGCAGAGTATCTTCTTCACCTTGAGGTACGTCCGTACATTCCTAACCCTCTGAGATGTTTTTCAGGTGTCGGTCATATGGCCATTCTCAGCAGTCGTGCAGGGGCACTCCTCGGTGGTGTGGACGCTGTGGTGCCACAGGCCATCATTTAACAGACTGTGGCTGAGGTTGAGTTTTGTGTGAACTGCAAGGGTTCGTCCCAAATGGATGGAGGAGAAAGAAATTCAAAGGGTCAAAACGGTTGGAAATATTTCCTATCCTGAACCCAGAAGGGTGGTTCCTGTTTTATCTGCACGGCGATCATATGCATCAGTGGTGGTTGCTTAGTCTACTGTTACTATACAAACTGAAAGTCATATCCCCCTAAATGCCCCTACAAGTTGGACGATATCATCGCTGCTGGGATGGAGGCACTCCAGTCTCGTGCTAGGGGTCTGAGAGCGGCACCCACAGCTACGCTGAAGTGTGCTCACACCACCGCTAGCAGGGGAACTCGGGCCTCTTCTTCTGGCAAGAACACCAAAGCCAAGGAGAAGGAAAGCGTTTCTTCTCCAACATGTCAGCCAAATACTCAACGCCGAGCGCCTCCCGTTAAGACCCATGGGACAAAGCATACTCCCATATTGGCCCCTGGTCACACACCCCCACATCTGGGGAACCACTCATCAGAGGAGATGGACGCTGACGCCGTTTGAGCGGTCAGTATAGTTCATTTTATTTCCTCTCGCTCTCATCTCACTTCTAACCATCGCTTCAATCGTTCAGTGGAACTGCCGAGGTTTTCGGTTGAAATTTGACGATGTGAAACATCTTTCGTCGTACTCTCTGCTGTGCCTTTGTCTCCAGGAGACAAAACCTTAAACCATCCGACCTGCTTTCAGTTCGAGGCTACAGTGCGTATCGAACAGATAATGTATCAGGAGATATAGCCTGTGGGGTAGTCGCTATTCTTGTCCCTCACAGGTTCCGGTTTCTCCCGTTACGGTCTCCACAACTTTGCAGGACGTGACGGTTCGTGTATATGTGCCTCTTATTGTTTGCAGTGTCTATTTACCGCCGGATGAGGACGTAAGCGCCTCTGTTCTGGAGACATCAGCTACCTTCTACTGGGTGACTTCAAAGCCCATCAGACTTTGTTGGGTAGTGCCAGCATCAGCACGAGAAGCAGTAGAATTGAGTCTCTTTTGTCCTCGACCTCTTTGTGCCTTTTTAACGCCGGCGCTGACACTTCCACGAGCCAACAAGATCTTTCAGTGCGATCGATTTGAGCTTCGGATAATCGATTATTGCTGATTGGTCGTGGACGGTGTGTAACGACCTCCATGGGAGCGATCATTTCCCAATTGTGCTTTCGCATACTGTGAACATGCCATCTGCCTCTCGCCCTCCTCGATGGAGGATCGGTCGTGCCAGATGGGAGGTCTTCGCATCGTCCTCAGTGATATCTTCCGCCATGGTGACCCAAGAGTCAAACGACGGAGCTGTTTTCGATGTCACTACTTGTATTATTCAGGCAGCTGATCTTTCAGTTCCAAAGACATCTACTACTCTCCCAAGAAGTCCGAAACCTTGGTGGACCCCTGAATGCGCACCTGCTAGGAGAGCTCAACATAAGGCCTGGTTTACGTTTCGGCGTTATCCAACAGATGCTAATCTGGTTGCATTTAAACTAGCAAAATCCTATGCTCGGTTGGTGCGTCGACGAAGCAGCAGGGAGTCTTGGATTCAGTATGTTTCATCTCTCAATTCACGTGCCAGTTCGAAAAGTGTGTGGGACAAGATTCGTAAGATCCTGGATAACTACGGTTCTTACCAGATTTCAATTCTCGAGAGTAACGGCTCTACATATACTGAAGTCGGAAAAATTGCAAATTGTTTGGGTGAGGCGTTTGCCTCTGTGTCCAGTGATCTGGCGTATCCTTCCTCCTTTCAGAGGATTAATTCAACTGCGGAACGCCAGAGAATCTCCTTTGCGTCTTTTAATAACAGCTAATATAACTCCCCTTTCAGCATGATTGAACTCAGGGCGGCTCTGCATCGGTGCAGTGTGACATCTGTCGGTCCCGATGGCATCCACTATGATATGATACGTCATCTCTAGCAGTCGTCTCTTGATAATCTTTTAGTCCTCTTCAATCGCATTTGGTTGGAGTACAGTTTTCCGGAATCTTGGCGAAAGGCTTTTGTTCTGCCTTTTCCCAAGCCTGGAAAAGATCCTAAGTCTCCCTCTAGTTATCGTCCGATTGTTCTCGCTAGCTGTCTGTGTAAAGTTATCGAACGGATGGTTAATTCCCGGCTAGTTCATTTTTTAGAACATCAAGTACTTTCACCATCACAAAGCGGCTTTCGCCGGCATTGTTCACCTCACGATAATCTACTGCACCTTGAAGCATCTGTGCGCGAGGCGTTCTCGCGTCGGCTGCACCTGATGTCTGTTTTCCTTGATATTGAGAAAGCGTACGATCGAGCGTGGTGTCACGGTATTCTCCGTGACCTCCACGAGAGTGGGTTGCGAGGAAACCTCCCGCCATTCATTGCAAATTATCTTCGCAGTCGGGTGTTTCAGGTGCGCCTGGGTACGACGATCTCGGGCCCCGTTCCATCAAGAACAAGGTGTTCCTCAAGGTTGCCTTTTATCTGTTCATCCTACGCATTAATTGTCTCCTCAAAACTCTTCCTCCTGCGGTTTCGGCTACTGTATATGTCTATGACTTGCACATTTTCTGTTCATCCTCAAGTATGCACTGTATTGAAAGGCAGTGCGGTCTGCGATTCACCAGATCGTTAAAGCGGCGAAAAGCAATGGTTTCGTTCTTTCTCCCTACAAGGCAAGGTGTGTCCATTTCTGCCGGAGGCGTGGCCTACATCCGGACCCAAAGTTGTATTTAGACCGTGCAGCCATACCAGTTTTACCAGAGAACAAGTTCCCTGGACTGATCGTTGACCATGCGCACGGTCGACGGCTCAAGATTTCCTGTGTGAAGGATCTGTCCATTCTTAAGATCTTTTCGAGTCTCGTGGGTTGTAGATAGGATATCTTTGTTGGCGCCGTGGTCTAAACGATGGCCTCTGATCATTCGTCCCAAAGGAGTCCGGGTTCGAATCCCGTGAGGCATGGATGTTGTGTTTGTCTTTAGGCACTGGCTCTCTCCCTTCCCTGGAACCAGTGACCCTAAATAGGGACGGGCGACTGCTTATAGCCCATTGAGTTGCTTACGGTGGTCGTTAAACCTCCAATCAAAAAAAAAATAATCGTTTCACATTTACCATTCTCTAATACGGTCGAAACTAGATTATGGTTGTATCGTGTATGGCTCTGCTTGTCGTTCCATTCTCCGGCCTTTGGATATTATTCATCATCAAAGCTCTACGTCTTTGTCCGGGAGCATTTCGAACATCCCCGATTCCCAGCCAATATGCTGACGCGAACGAACCATCGCTTGAATCACACCGTCGCGGCTGTCTCTTCAATTTTATTTGAAACTTCGATCTCTTCCAGACCATACTTTGTGTACGATGCAGTTTTTTATCCCCAGCATGCTCGGTTATTTGAGAACCGGCCCTCGTGCGTTCCAACCCTCGGCCTCCGTATGGCGGCCGTAGCTTGTGATGCAGGGCTCTACTTGTCTCTTGTTGGAGTGACCAGGGGCTTTGGGGATCTTCCATGACACTCACTTGGTGTCATGGTTGTTACCACCTTGACATCTTTTGATAAATCCTCAACCCCTGCATCAGTGTGCCAGCAACTCTTCGCTGAGCACCGTTCCGTCAATGCAGACTATGTTCCTATTTTCGCCGATGTTTTAAAGATTGCTGGTGTTGTGGGATCCGCCGCCGTCTGTATTGATGACCTATCTGTTGTTTGCATTCCTTCCGAGGCCACGGTGTTTTCAGCGGATATGCATGCTGTGTATCTTGCACTTCTTCATGTACGGTCGGGTTCTCATCAACGTGCTATGGTGTACACAGATTCTTTAAGTGTTGCACAGTCTGTATCATCGTTGGACTGCAGTGATCACCCTTTTCTTTTTAACGTCCGACAGCTTCTTTGCTCGAAACCGGTGTCTATATCAAATTCTGCTGGATTCCTGGGCACGTTGGAATTCCGGGTAACGAGGGCGCTGATGCGGCTACTAGATCTGGCTTCTGGTCATTCGTCCGAGATGGGTTCGAATTCCGGTGAGGCATGGATGTTGTGTTTGTCTTACGGCACTGGCTCTTTCCCTTCCCTGGAACCAGTGACCCTAAATTAAGGACTGGCGACTGCTTATAGCCCATCGAGTTGCTCACGGTGGTCAGGGCCCGACTTACACGGAATTGGGCTCTAGGCACAACCCAAAACGAGGCCCCCCTCCACTCGACATTTACTTTACGGAGTCGAGTAGGTAGTGTGACCATTTTGGGCTACTGTATTATAATCCAGCGTAATAATTTAATAAACACAATACATTTATAAGACACATTAAATTACAGTAGTACCTGGTAAAAGTATTGTTTTCTCCTAGATTTTTATGCTGTCCTACTGATTAGCATCTGAAAAGACTTGAACCTTCATCGATGAAACAGTTGTGTGTGACAAAGCCATATGAGCCGCCCCGGTGGCGCAGTGGTCTAAGCGATGGCCTCTGATCATTCGTCCGAATGGGGTCCGGGTTCGAATCCCGGTGAGGCATGGATGTTGTGTTTGTCTTACGGCACTGGCTCTCTCCCTTCCCTGGAACCAGTGACCCTAAATTAGGGACGGGCGACTGCTTATAGCCCATTGAGTTGCTCACGGTGGTCGTTAAACCTCCAATCAAAAAAAAAAAAAAAAAAAAAAAAAGCCATATGACGGGTAAAATTCAATTGGACATTGAATTTTTTGCCAGGTGTGTCTAAACTATACTTTTACCATATTAACCAGGGGTGTATTTAAGAGAGAGGTTTGGGGGATTCAAACCCTGCCCGAATTAAGTCCAAAGATTTTTCAAATATAACTTTTGGGAGCTAAAATGTCAAAATGTTTAAAAATTGCTTCAGAACCATGAAGTATTTGAAATTGAAGTATATAGTTGATCTTAGTAAGCCATAATTACAAACATACACATACTGCTAGTTTTTATTACACAACACGACAATTTTTTGTTTAATCTCACACAAAAACCCTGACCAAATTATCTGGTAAATGTTACTGATATTAACTAGAAATGACACATATTATATTGCCAGTACTTGCTTGTGTTTTGCCAGCGATTTATATATAGTTACTCCACATCACATCTATCCACGTATAAATATTTTGAAAAAAGGGAAGTTTTTTTTTTTTAACCAAGATTTTGGGGCCCTTTCAATTTGAGGGCCCTAGGCATGTGCCTTGCGTGCCTAGGCGTAAATCAGGCCCTGACGGTGGTCGTTAAACACTCAATCAAAAAAAAATCTGCTTTCTCTTTGGTCGTCACACCCTTGCTACTTTTTTTATCGTGATTTCCGCTTTCTTGTTCATGATCATATCACGCGAACGTCGCAGGGTGGGTCTGTGGGACCGACAGGTGGAAAATAAACTGCATCGTATCAAACCAATTCTTGGGAGTTTGGAGATCATCATGTCGCCGGAACCGTAGGAAGGAAGTTGTTCTTGCGCGATCATAATAGCCAGCGCTTAGACCACTGCGCCACTGTCGAGTATGCCCTGCAGGGGCGTAATTGGCCGCCCCGGTGGCGCAGTGGTCTAAGGCGCTGGCCTCTGATCGTCCGTCCGTAAGGGTCCGGGTTCGAATCCCGGTCAGGCATGGATGTTGTGTTTGTCTTACGGCACTGGCTCTCTCTCCTTCCCTGGAACCAGTGACCCTAAATTAGGGACGGGCGACTGCTTATAGCCCATTGAGTTGCTCACGGTGGTCGTTAAACCTCCAACAAAAAAAAAAAAAAAAGAGGCGTAATTGAGTATTTCTACGCCCGTGCACGAAATATAGCGCCTCCATGACTTTATACACACTGCTCGACAAAACAAAATTCCAGCCCCAGTGGCACATTGATCTAAGCGTTCTTCACCATGGATCCGGGTTCTGTTCTCGATGAGGCATAGACGTTGTGTTTGTCTTAGGGCACTGGCTATCTCCCTTCCCTGGAACCAGCGTCCCTAAATAAGGGACGAGGACTACTCATAGCCCATCGAGTTGCTCACGGTGGTCATCAACGCCTCCCCCCCCCACACACACACAAATTAACGTCACATCCCAATGCTATACCTATGTGTTAAGTACAATCGGATTGTGCAAACTGTTACTGTACAGGTTTTCCAAACTGCTTTGGAGTTTGGACACTCGGTATCATGTCATACTCTGCAAATGCAGCTGGCAGTCGTGGCTCGTAGTCCTAGTAATGACCGAATAGCACCCAGAGAATCTTCAACTATGTGAATGAAATGCCCCTTCGCAATTCATTTCTGAATGTGAGCAGCTACGCGTAACATTTCCATAACATTTAGAGAAAGAAATGCAAATTTTAAGCTGGTAAGGTTACCGTAACTGGCGAAGCACATTTAAGGAGACGGGGGACCCGGGGCTGTACAGAATTTTTGGGACCCAGTATTAGTGCCCAGGGGTGCATCCAGAAATTCGGAGTGGGGGGAGGGGTCCGGTTCTGCAAGTAAAACTGCTCATGTATGTGTACTTACGCGACGTGACTTATAATAAATGTTTTGATCTGTGAAATAATTTAATACATTGTATTCATGAATTATCCACTGCAAATGTTTTAATTATTATTTTTAGTTTTAATAAAAATACATATTTCAGAAAAGGAGTTAACCACAAATGCAATTATTTTAGAACAAATTCTATAATGCGTGATTTTTATTTTGATTGGAGGTTTAACGACCACCGTGAGCAACCAGTGAGCTATAAGCAGTCGCCCGTCCCTAATTTAGGGTCACTGATTCCAGGAAAGGGAGAGGGCCAGTGCCATAAGACAAACACAACATCCATGCCTCATCGGGATTCGAACCCGGACCCTTTTTGGACGAATTATCAGAGGCCATCGCTTAGACCACTGCGTGATTTCAGCAATTATGAAAATTGAAATTCACCAATTAGTAAAATTGGAGACTGTTAGAGGTTTAGGAATCTCTCGTGTCGGAATCATATTTTGATACAACTCCCCATAGAGTTAACAGAAAAATGGATCGTTAATGTCATAGCTCGTCTGAGATGTGTCCGGTTTCGAATCCCGTGAGGCATGGATGCTGTGTTTGTCTTACGTCACTGGCTCTCTCCTTTCCCAGAAACCAGTGTTCCTAAATTACGGACGGGCGATTGCTTATAGCTCTCTGAGTTGCTCACGGTGGTTGTTAAACCTCCAGTAAAAAAAAAATGTAATAGCTCGCTAAGGGACGTGCAGGAGTTTTGTGCCGATTGTTTACCCTAATCTAAGGTGACCAGATATCGGAACACTGATTTGAGGACAAAAGGGCGTGGCGTCCCGAAATCGGCAGTTTATTTGGGGGCATATATGTACTCACAGGGATGTAAGGTCAGGTGATGCGTAACATCACAGCCTCTCCTTGACAAATGTCAACCCCGCCTTCTCGTGGTGCATCCTGTTCCCACTAAAGGGCTCTGACGACCGCCAATAGCGGTATAACTATACCATCGGGATCAGAGGAAATTCTATCCCACACTCACCAACCCGCTTGGCCAGCGTGGTGAGTTATGGCCAAACCCTCCAAAATGACTCCACAACTTAAATCTTGGCCCTCAGTCTCCGGCAGCTGGAATGTACCTGGCCAAGGCAGCGGCCAGTGCGACATGAAGGCAGAGGGTGCTAAGAATCACCGGAGGACCGGACTAGGCTGCCATCTGATGCTGACCTTGGCAACGTACAATGGACGCTCCCTATCTTCTGATTCAAGGCTTCTTGAATTGGAAGAGGAACTACAAAGGATCAAGTGGGACATCGTGGGGCTAAGTGAGGTAAGGAGAAAAGGAGAAGATCTCATCGAACTGAAAAGTGGACATCTCTTCTACTATCGTGGGACAGATACTGGCAGAACTAGTGGTGTTGGATTTGTAATAAACAAGAAACTGAAGGATAAAGTTGTAGAAGTTGAAAGTTCCTCTGACAGAGCTGCACGGCTTGTTATCCAACTCTCGAAAAGATACCAGGCTCAGATTATTCAAACTTATGCACCCACCACAAGTCATCCTGAAGAAAAAATTGAAGAATTTTATGAGGAAATTTGTCATCTAAATAATAAAGGTAAGCAGCACTTGAAAATAATTATGGGAGATTTCAATGCAAAAATAGGGCAACGGCAACAGAATGAAACTTCAGTTGGTAAATTCGGTCACGGCAACAGAAACCAGCGTGGAAATACTCTCGTAGAGTTTGCAGAGGCAGAAGGGTTTTTCATCTTGAACTCCTTTTTCAAGAAAAAGCCACACAGGAAATGGACATGGAGACATCCAAATGGGACGACAAGTGAAATTGATTTTATTATGTGTAACAAAAAATTCGTCATAGAAGACTGCAGTGTGCTAAACAAGTTCAACACAGGCAGTGACCATAGATTGGTGAGATGTAAGATGCACCTCAACACTAAACTTGAACGTGGCAAGCTCATAAGACAAACAAAATCTATTGACATAACCAACCTTAAAAAACACCATAATACCTTCAAGTTGGAACTGAAGAACAGGTTCTCTGCTTTAGAAGGCCTAACATCGGAAGAAGTGGATATTTCTGAAGTTAACAGAAAAGTAACCAAAGCTCTTATGGAAACAGCAACAAAATTAGCTGGGTCTAAGAACAAGTTGCATGTAAATAAATTATCAGGAAAAACGAAAATGTTGATGCAAAAAAGAAGAGATGAGGACAACTAAAGAAGATGCGACTTCCAAAGTGGAATGTATAGAGCTATGCAAGACAGTACGAAAAAGTATCACTGAAGACGTAAGAAAATTCAACTGTGAACTAGTGAGGAAAGCAATTGAAAACAACCAAAGCCTAAAGATAGCAAAGGGACATCTCAGTAAGGGAAGAAAACAGATTATGGCACTGAGAAAAGAAGATGGTTCTGTAACAAGAAATAGAGGCGAAATTTTGACAAGAGTGAAAGATTTCTATTCCAAATTATATGAAAGGGATGATACATGCACTCCGGACATCATGAAAGATACCAGTACCAGAGTTCCTCCAGTCCTTCCAGCAGAAGTTGCACATGCAATCAAGAACATGAAGCGGGGGAAAGCTCCAGGAGAAGATGGAATTACTATAGACATCATACAAGAAGCAAGTGGAGAAATCGAAACAGTACTCGCCCAAATTTTCACTCGATGCCTTAATGAAGGAAAGATTCCTGAGGATTGGAACACCGCTACAATGATCCTGCTACATAAGAAAGGTGACATTGAGGATCTCGGAAACTACAGACCTATCAGCCTCCTATCAGTAGTTTATAAAATCTTCACTAAAGTTCTTTCACACCGCTTGAAAGTAACACTGGACATGGCTCAACCGAGAGAACAAGCTGGATTCAGGAGTGGCTACAGCACAATAGATCATATCCATGTGCTGAGAGAACTAATTGAAAGAGCGAGGGAATATGAACTTCCATTGTGCATGGCTTTTATCGATTATGAAAAAGCCTTTGATTCGGTGAAACCATCAGCAGTTACAATGGCTCTGAAAACCTGCGGTATTGAAGATGCATACATTAATATTATTAATAACATCTATGAAAATGCAAGTGCAAAGATTAGGCTGTTTGAAAATACAACACACATAAAAATTGGAAAGGGAGTGAGACAAGGTGACACCATATCTCCGAAGCTCTTTAATGCCACATTGGAGAGTGTTTTTCAGTCACTGAGCTGGGAAAACAAGGGGATAAAGATTAATGGAGATTATCTAACCCACCTTCGTTTTGCTGATGACGTAGTCATTTTTGCAACTAGCCCATCAGAGCTGCAGAGTATGATCCAGGAACTTGCTGACAAGAGTAAAGAAGTGGGATTAAAAATGAACTTTCAGAAGACAAAGTGATGTTCAATGCTTTTACAAGAAATGAAGATTTATCGATTGATGGAGAAAAGCTTGAGATAACAGATACGTACGTTTATCTTGGACAGCAGATATCAAGTGAGGGTCACATTGATGAAGAAATTAATCGGCGTACAAAACTTGCCTGGAGAGCTTTTGGAAGAAACAGCATAATTTTCAAGAGCAATATGCCATTATGTCTTAAAAGAAAAGTGTTTGATCAATGCATCCTTCCAGTGCTTACGTATGGTGCAGAGACGTGGACCTTAACTAAAAGAGACATACAAAGGCTGCAGACAACTCAAAGCAGCATGGAGAGGTGCATACTTGGTGTAACCAGGAGAGATAAGAAGAGGAACTCGTGGATCCGAAAAATGACAAGAGTGGAAGACATCATGATCAGAGTTAAATCCTTGAAATGGCAATGGGCTGGACATACTGCCAGAAGGACAGATCATCGATGGACAGCCGAAATTTTAGATTGGATCCCAAGGGACAGGAAAAGACCCAGAAGAAGACCACATGGGAGATGGGTGGATGAAATTCGAAAGTATGCAGGGGTGACATGGAGGAGACTGGCACAAGACAGACCGTTGTGGAGGAAACTTGGGGAGACCTTCGTCCAGCAGTGGATTGATAATGGTTGACAATGATGATGATGATGATGATGTACTCACAATAAATATGCAAATCTTTTTGTCACAAACCTGCATTGCTTCAATAAGTGTGGTATTTTATATGAAAATTTGTGTTTTAAAAGGATATATCTTGTAGAATGGTGGTAATTTGTATTGACAAAGTAGAATTATGATGGCGAGAAGTTAACATATTAGCAAAAGTGAAATGCTTTACCTTGTACATGTGCCGAATTAAAATCAAGCTGCATACCAAACTATTTGCATGGCGAATTTTTCATTTTGCCAAAGTTTTTCGAGAAACTTAGATCAAGTGCAGTCGAAATTTGACCGCATCAGTTGTTCAGTGTCCTAGCGCTGGCCACTGGCCATTCGTACAAGTGGGTACGACCGTACGGGTTCGAGTCCTGACTGAAACATGGATGCTGTGTTTGTTTTTATAGCACTTGCTCTCTCTCCCCTAAAACGAATGTCTCCAAATTAGAGACAGGTGACTGCTTATAGTCCTTAGAGTTGCTATCGGTGGTCGTTAAACTCGGAAAGAAGAAAAAAAGAAGTCAAAATTTGTTTTCTCTAGAAGCATGTCGGAAAATTAGTACAAGGAATACTACTTTTAAGAACATTTTCATTAAGCTAATGAGGAAGTGTAAATTCGATGACATTTGAGGACAAATTTCAAAATTTGAGGACAATTTGCGTCCCCAAAGGCATCAGACGGTTTTGGGGACAGTAAACAAATTTCGAGGACTGTCCTCAAGAATTGGGAACTTCTGGTCAGCTTACCCTAATCATCATAGGAATTAATAGCGTTTAAGATTTCATCAGTGCAAAATCTGTGTTTATCACAAGTATTTTTATTAATCATATTGTGTGGTATTGAAATTCCCGAAACGTTGAAGTTTCTCTACTGTAGTTAAAGCACGTCAATTCCTTTTTACTGAGGAGACTAAAATTTATAGTGCAGCTGTGTGTCGGACTAGGATCAGTTCAATTCTTACGTTTTTGATATGGGACGAAAGCGTTTTGTATCGAACTATCGGATAGATTATTATTATTCGAAATGTAAAGAACGTGTATCAACTTTTAAATCCCCAGGAGTGAAAGACTATCACTAATTTGTCCTTTGACATCAACAGAATTTTGGCAGTGTAAAGTTATACATGCGCGCCGCCATTTTTAAATATATAAATAGTGGCCCACATGAAATCGTAGCAATCGCGCATAGATTTCGTGTTCTTTTTCATTCTAATTAAAAACAAGCTATTTTACGATGGAAAAAACTATCGACAGCCACTTTAAACTTGCTGTTCTACATATGAAAAATGAAATTATCCTTTAGAAAGGTGTGGAAACATGAAATGCAATGCGTGCCTACTAATCAGTGGGATTACCAAACATAAATATGCATATATATCGCTATAATTGACGTAACTAGAGCGGGGCAGCTGTTCCGGGCGCACGGTGTGTGATAGTCAGGTGGTACAACTCTGGAAACAAAAATCGCCCGTTAATGTCTCCTATCACCAGATGGTGCGACCACTGATGGTAGGAAGGGACAGAAGTATTTGTGTTTTAAGAATGCTGTTTTGCTTGGAACTGAAAAAAACAAAACCTGAAACGCTTCGTAAACATGCATTTTTGTGCCTACCACGTGGGATGTCTTCTATTATAGCGATATACGAGTATATACAGGGTGCATTGGGCTCGCATTGATACACGACGTCATGTATCGATGCGAGCCCAATGACGCGACGTTCTTATGTCAATGAACTGCCATTTTGTTTTTTGTCCAACATGGCGAGCTGTACGGCTGAGCATGGTGCTTTCGCTGTTGAAACGTATTTCAAGAATAACGATTCTATAGTTGCTGAACAACGTCTATTCAGGCGACATTTCAAAGTGGGACGTCATGGGAATGTGCCAGATGGCCGCACCATTACAAGGTGGGCAAGTTCTTTAGGTTAATAGCATCGGGTTGTAATCGTAAACCAGGAGGTAGCGAAAGGACTGTGCGGACACTGGAAAAGATTGAAAATGCTCGTGCTGCAATCTTGCGTTGCCCTAAACGATCTGCTCGGCGACACTCTATACAGCTTTGCGATCGTTCATTCAGGAGAATAGTGCACGGGGATCTCCATTTTCACCCTTATAAGCTCCAAACTGTGCAAGAAATCAAGATTTGGTTGCACGCAAACAGATTTGCATAACCATGTGTGATTTCCTTCGTGAAAATCCACAGATATTATACACCTTGATTATGTCAGATGAAACACACTTCGAGTTATGAGGTTCGGTGAATAAACAAAATATGCGTTATTGGAGTGATATAAACCAGGGTCAACTGCACATCAAGCCCTTGCACAGCGCCCGTGTCGCTGTCTGGTGTGGAGTTGCTTCCTTTGAAATACCGGGCCGTATTTTTTCAAGGACAATGAGGGTGTCGCTGTAATTTTCACCAGTGAAGGTTATCTACGAATGCTGCACGACATCTTGCTGCCTCAATTACGGATGCTGAACTTGGATATGGACAACTTATGGTTCCAACACGACGGGGCGACTGCGCACACGGCCCGCATATGCATGGATTTTTTACAACAGAGCTTTCTATAGAGATTAATTTCTCGTTATGGTGACATCCCTTGGCCGTCCCGGTCCCCCGACCTAATATGTGCTGTTTTTTTTATAGGGATACCTCAAGCAAGAAGTCTTCCAAACACATTGTGCCACCGTATTGGAAATGAAGGGCCGTATCAGAGCTGCCGTCACCAATATCCCTGGCGATATGTAACGACGCGTAATAAACTCCTTCCAACGCCGTTTAGCCGCCCCGGTGGCGCAGTGGTCTAAGCGATAGACTCTGATAATTCGTCCAAACGGGGTGCGGGTTCGAATCCCGGTGAGGCATGGATGTTGTGTTTACGGCACTGGCTCTCTCCCTTCCCTGAACCAGTGACTCCAAATTAGGGACGGGCGACTACTTATAGCCCATTGAGTTGCTCACGGTGGTCGTTAAACCTACCATAAGAAAAAAACAAAAAAAAACGCCGTTTAGAAGAATGTGTGGTGCAGCGCTCCCGCTGTTTGACAGGGGTCATATTCAAACATTGACTGATCAATGGCATTCTTGTAACTACTATTTGACATAGAGGGTAATAAATAAAAAAACATTTGTTCGCTTACGGTGCGATATTATTAATACGCTATCAACGCTGCCGCACCCTATATATTCATATTTGTGTTTGATAATTGTATTGATTAACAGGCACGCATTGTACCTCATGGTTTCACTTTTGGCTCTTCGGTGTGTATATAGTATCTTATTTGCATGGCTTTTAATTTTTTTAAATGAAAGTTTATGTTAATGTAGTTTTGAGATGCATTGCGCTGCAGCTCTATCATCGAGTCTTTTTAACAGTTCTATTGTCTCGACATCAACTTGCTGCTTTAACCACACGAGTCCTTCCGAAAAACAGCCGAAAGCTTTTTTTTTGTTATTATTGGGGTTTAACGACCACCATGAGCAACTCGGGCTATAAGCAGTCGTCCGTCCCTAATTTAGGACCACTTATTCCACTGAACTGAGAGAGCCAGTACCGTAAGACAAACACAACATCCATGTCCCACTGGAATTCGAACCCACATCCATCTCTGACGAATGGTCAGAAGCCATCGCTTAGACCAGGAGTCGGCAATCTTTTGGCACAGGTAATAATAGGTCTCGACGTTAAGTTTACCAGCAGTTGCGACCAAGGGTCCCGTGCCTTACCAGGAGAAACACCCCCATAGCATAATTCCACCGCCGCCAAACTTCACAGTTGGCACAATACATTCCGGCAGGAGGCGTTCTCCAGGCAGACGCCAAACCCAGACCCTGCCATCCGAACGGTAGAGGGTGAACCTTGATTCGTCGCTCCAGAGAACCTGTTTCCACTGTTCAACGGTCCACTGTCGACGTTCTTTGCACCACGTTAGCCGAGCAGCGCTATTGGACTTGGTGATCAAAGGCTTGTGGGCGGTAGCATGTCCACGATAACCGAGCAGATGGGCATTTTAACGGATGGTATACATCGAAAGAACACTCCTGGATGCCTGTTGAATCTCCTTGCGGATGTGGCCCATCGATTTGGTGCGGTTCTTCGGAATTTCTCTGGCTAGCACCCGTCGGTCTTAACTCCCAGTTTTGTGGGTCTGCCGGGTCGGGGCACATTGTGACAGTCACCTCTCATTTTTCACTTGCCAATCACGTAGGCCACTGTCGATTTTGGGTACTTCAACTCGCTGGATATGTCACGTATGGATCGGCCATTTCTGTGATACCGGACGATTACACCTTTCTCGAAATCGGAGAGCTCCGAACTGCGTGGCATCTTGCATGCGACTGGTTGCGTTGTTGTTTCCCACACGATATTTAACGGCGGCGGCAGTGACGTGTATCAGGGCCGCAGATATCGTCGATTGCAGGGGTGTCTAATTACTTGTTGGTAGATAGTGTATGTTTGAATAGATCTCGTCGATAGCTTTAAAACGATACCACGCACAGCCGTGTGGTGCTTACGGTTGCCGAGATAGACTGAGTCAAACGCGGCGACACACCCAGAAATATTGCATCATCTCCCCCGCGCGCACGATTTGTTGCGCAGTACTCGAATTGGACTCCATGCTGTTCACGAATACGCTAACACGTATTTTTAATGCTACAATGTATTTCAATTGGGATCTATTTTTGTCATATGCGGTCGGTCGTAAGTCGCCCCATACTATCCGTGGAGTTAGTCGTAGTTCTACGTCAAAAAAAAACCACCACCACCTAACACGGGATGGGTTGGTTAATTGAAGAGAGTTCTCGAAAAATGAGCGCCGGTTAAAAGAGGTTTTACTGTACTTGCAAACAATTCCAAGATATGCAAGAAGAAGGAGCAAATCTTTTATTTACCTTTGACAAGACCTAGTTGATACAACAAAAACCGAAATTTTTATTTTAAATAAGCGTTTCTACAAGCTGTCATTTAAATGCAATATTTCATTTTATTTCTATCACAAATACAGATTTAAAACCATACAAAAATGAACTCAGAGAAAAGAAAACTATCTCAAATAATTAGGATATAGTTTCTGATAAAGCTCGGTTTTCTTTGCCTAGCACTTGCCCTTTTATACATTTTGTTTCTCTAATACATTTTTAAATATCTGATCACATTATCGATGGCCAATCGTTTGAGTTTAAAGCATGACTCAAAAATCAATTATTTTAATATCAGCAAAAATGCTTCAGCATTAATAATAAGACACCAATATCTGCACACAAGTAAACGTTATAGGAGATGATAGAGAATTTGGAGAAAATCAGTCAAAACGGATCATGACAATGAATGGTGTTATGCTGAATTACATAAATAATGATTGAAGCTGTTATTACTAAAGCCCGGATGTTCAAGCAAAATGCTTATCTTGCATATATAGCCACCTAGAAGAATAAAAGCATATTTGGCCTAGTGGTAAACTTTTGTGATTGCACGGCGAAACCTCAGGTTCGATTCCAGCAGGTACGAACCACTAAATATCCGCCGTGCGTCGGATGGGCACGTTAAGCCGTCGGACCCCGGTAATAAATAAGGGCATCTTCCTTCCCCCCTTTCTAACTCTCTTCCGTGTCATTTTCCTTTCGGGCACTCCAGCCCAAATCTCCTAGCTTCCTATTCTTAAGGGTTGTTTAAGACCTGGGGTCAGACACTCCCTTCCTAAAATCCTCTACATACGATCTGATTTAAAAGCATATTTTTATATTTAGGGCATATATTTGCATATACCGAAAATTTTCCAGCAAAAGCGCCTTTGAAAAACGAAGTTATCGTTTTTTTGGACGTAACTCTTAACAGCATCGTGGTACAATTGCGAAACCACTGGTTAAGAATCCCCCCATTACAGAATGATGGTACTCAACCGAATCCACTTCAAATCAAAAGGGAAATATTTCGCCTACTCTCCACTAAACTGCACCTGTAGTGTGAATGCTTTTTTACGTAGGAAGACCACGTTTACTGAAATTCTAGCTTCCCACTTGTAAGGGTGCGTGCTTGTAAAAGTTAACACGGAACTTTTTTTGCGCATCAAAGTTCACGAATCAAATTGTTTATCGAAAGTGGTACCGAACTCTTAGCGCCGCCCCGGTGGCGCAGTGGTCTAAGGCGCTGGCCTCTGATCATTCGTCCGTAAGGGGTCCGGGTTCGAATCCCGATCAGGCATGGATGTTGTGTTTGTCTTACGGCACTGGCTCTCTCCCTTCCCTGGAACCAATGACCCCAAATTAGGGACGGGCGACTGCTTATAGCCCATTGAGTTGCTCACGGTGGTCGTTAAACCTCCAATCAAAAAAAAAAAAAACTCTTAGCAAGAATATAAGCAGGGTAATTATACTTCGCCGCCCCGGTGGCGCAGTGGTCTAAGCGGTAGCCTCTGATCATTCGTCCGAACGGGGTCCGGGTTCGAATCCCGGTGAGGCATGGATGTTGTGTTTGTCTTACGGCACTGGCTCTCTCCCTTCCCTGGAACCAGTGACCCTAAATTAGGGACGGGCGACTACTTATAGCCCATTGAGTTGCTCACGGTGGTCGTTAAACCTTCAATCTCCCCCCCCAAAAAAAGGTAGGGAGGCTAGATTACTGCCGAGAATGGTAACAACCCAAAGTTAGAATAATACTTCCAGAAATGCTCAGAGTCTAACCGCAAACTGTGGGAACTTGAGGGTGTTTATATGATGCAATAGTTTTAACTATATTGCAATAGTTTTAACTGAACTGCGTGGTTTGGGGTTGCAGAAATCGTGTTAATATCAAACCAGAATGAATTATACTTCATACACGAGTTATGTTTTTTTTTTTTTGCATTCGCAATAACGTTCATGTATTTCAATTTAAAATAAAAATGGGAAACAGCCTCAAAATAATTAAGAACTTTATAAATCCAACATTTTCTCGCACATCGGCAGCAAGTTCCGATGCGAAATTAGAAACATTTGCTACGAAAGAATGCGATCTTGCCAACACAAAATGCATTGCAATAGCCTTGAAAACCACGCCAAGTAGTACTGCTTAATTAACACGGGCATCTCCAGATACCTTACTCTAACCTCCTTGGTTACACTGCACTCCTGCCGTGTTCTTTCTGTCACGCAAGAGGATGGCCTAGTAGGCAACGTTCGCGACTGCAACGGAAGAAATCTCATGATCGATTCCAGGCACGCACGAATGCTCGAACCACTAAATATCCGCCATGCGTCGGATGGACACGTTAAGCTGTCTGATCCTGACCCCCCCCCCCCCGGTTTTCCTGTTCGGCACCCTAACCCAAATCTCCTAGCTCCCTATTTCTACGGGTCTGGGATCAGACACTCCCTTCCTAAAATCCTCTACCCCGCATCCGTGTGACTTTCCTATCGGGCACTCTAACCCAAATCTCCCAGCTTCCTACTTTTAAGAGTTGTTTAAGACATGGGAGTCAGACACTCCCTTCCTGAAATCCTCTACATAAATCTCTACCTCGCTTCCGTGTGACTTTCCTATCGGACACTCTAGCCCAAATCTCCTAGCTTCCTACTTCTAAGAGTTGTTTAAGACATGGGGTCAGGCACTCTCTTTCTAAAAATCCTCTACATAAATCTCTCTCTCTCTCCTAAAGCTTCCTTTCGAATTCATTTATTTAAGGAAATGGCTTCAGAATTAAATCTCCCACAACAGCCAGTTTTTGCAAGGTGGGGAAGATGAGTTTCTGCGTCAGTTAACCATACTTCTCGGACACGGAAAGAATTTTAGATATCGTAAATGTCCTCCTGGTTGAGAATTCTTCTATGATCATTAGATACAAACAATCTTTTAAGAAAATCAAGTTTTATTAGTGAAGTAGCATTTATTAATCTTACTTTTCCAAGCTTTTCGACAGCTGTACGTACTTTGGAAAAAGTGACGAAACTTAAGTAAACTCTTTCAAAGTAAGAGAAGACATCAAGCTTGTCCTACAAGAACAAGCTATACAAAAAATAAATAAAAAAGTATTCCAAGGTGCTCTCCAGTAACGCTGGTTTGGAAAAAAACTGAAAAAAAAAAGACAAAATTCTTCAAGAATATATTGATTGTAAAAGTATGTCTCCCAGTTACCTGGCATATTTCAAATGCGCACCTCTGCGGATGTGGAAAGGACTTTTTCTTTATATAAGTATATTTTCACGAACAGAAAGCATGCGTTTTCTTTCAAAAATATAAAAAAACATTTAGTTTTGTGCAATCATGGAATTATTCAAGAGTAAAATGTGTGTACACATACATCATGTAAATATATGAATCCTACAATAAAATTTTCAGGTATGTTGAATGTATATTTCTTGATGTTTTAGTGCATAAATGCTTGCTTATTTTGAAGGTTTTCAATGCTTGAACATCAGGCTTTAGTTATCACATAAAATATAAATATTTCTTTTATTGGGTGTTTAACGACCACCGTGGGCAACTCAATGGGCTATAAGCAGTCGCCAGTCCCTAATTTAGAGCATTTGGTTCCAGTGAAGGGAGAGAGCCAGTGCCATGAAACAAAAGCAACATTCATTGCCTCGCTGGGATTTGAACCCAGACCATCTTGGGAGAATAGCCATAAGCCAGCGCTCAGACCACTGCACCACCAGGTTGGCATTATCTTTCCTGGTTCTTTTACCACTTTGAAACAGCAGTTAATGGAATAATCTGAATTTCATGCAACATTATGGGTTTTATGAAAAAAGTAAATTAGCAAATAGCAGAAATAAACTTGAAATAGTATAACTATACAATTAATCCGAATTTCCTGGCGTAGAATAGAAATCAAAGTTTCCAAGCTTTCACACATCAACCAGATGGCTTTTTTAAGGAAGGTAGACAGCAAACTGAATAATATAAATCATGAAATAAATACGGGATTACACCATGTAATACAAATTTTGGAGATGACAATCAGATTTTTGATGTAAATGTGACAAGGATGGTAAGTCAGATATATCCGAAAACTTGAAAATTTTATCGTCCTGGACTGGAACTCGAACCGGGGTCTCCCAGATAGCGCCCGGGTATGCTAACCACTACACCACCCAGAACGACCAAGTATTTATTTCATGATTTATCTGCTTCTCCGGGCAATCACGGGATAGGATTCTTAACCTCCAGATTCGCTAAACATGAATGCCGGTTGCTTCGACTAGCGAATCCTGTGATGGTTACATTCAAATTAATCGGAAACTTGAGACTTGGCCGTTCTGGGTGGTGTAGTGGTTAGCATACCTGGGCGCTATCTGGAAGACGCGACTCCAGGACGATGAAATTTTCAAGTTTTCGGATATTATATGACTTACCATCCTTGTCACATTTACACCAAAAATCGGATTGTCATCTTCAAAATTTGAAGAATATAGAAATAAAAGTTTTCTACTCAATGCCAGGAAATTCAGATTACAAGTACAGTTATACTATTTTAAGCATAGTTGGTGTACAGTTCCTTATGATTAATCAGAAATAAACTTACAATAATACAACGTTAAAATTGTAATTTTACAATAATCATAAGCCTGCTGCTTCATGACATAGCATTAGGTTCATCTACTTTTCTCAGCATCAAATGTCACATATCCGATTATGAATTCATCGTACATAAGTGACTGGGCTATGAGTGGAGTAGTGGTTAGAGCAACAATCTTCCAAACAGATGGTCACGAGATCAATCCCAGTAGGTTAGGTTGCTCAAAACTACTGAATACTCACTATGGGTTGGATACGTATGTTAAGCTGATGGCCCAGAGGTATTGGACCCCATGTTACGAATACTGTAATTTGTTTCCTTCCTCTGCCCTAGTTCTCTCTCCCTGGAAGTACTTGTTGTGATGCCATAGTTTTGCACTCCCAACTACATCGACTCACATTCTCAATCTGTCACTTCTCTGATACATCTGCCTTCTGTCATATCTGAGCCTCTAGGTTCATTCTAACATAACTTTATTTCTGATACATGAAACTAAAGTCTCATGGTACATAGGTAATTGAAACTAAAGTCTCATGGTACATAGGTAATTACATCTAAACCTTCTCTGTGGGCGTAAACTCTACAAAAACTTCAGGATGCTGTGCTGCATAAATAAGCAATACTTTCTTGACACTTATTTAGTAAGTCACAAAACTCATCCCTTATATAATTGAGCACCTCATTTTTTTTTTCATTGTTTCATATCTGATGGGCTAACTTTCTTTTTGGCTGCCAAATCCACAATTCTTAATCCATAACATTTATTAATCTAAATTAGGCTATAAAACACAATTCACAGATGCGGACTGCTGCAAATATTTTGTAATGATTTAAATTGAAATCCTATCTGAGTATTACAGCTTGAACACACACAAAAATTATCTCCACAACTAAGTTATGATCTCATACAAGGATGATTGATTTTTATAACAAATATATGCAAGTGTAATAATTGCACATGATCAGCTACATAAAAGATATAATTCAAACGATGTTTACTATTCAAACACATTATTTTGGTCTATTTTATAAAAGACAACATTTTAAATCATATGAGAAAGACTGCTTTAAATTGCTAGAAAAATGTCATATCCCAAAACACATGCAACTTTTACCTAATAAATAATCCAATCAAAATATCAGCTTTGCTCTTGAATAAATGTCAAAAAAGCACATTGACTGTTGTCTACAATTTATAGCACAATTAAAATAGTGCAAAAAAAGCTCAAAGCAACTTGTGGCAAAAAGTTTAACTTTGTCCATGCATTTATGTAATAAAATAAGTAGTACTTTAACATTTTTTTTTACATCAGTGAAATGTTTTTATATGTTATTTACCTTAATGAGAATCATCAGTTGTATATTTTAATTTTCAATATTCTAACACTCTGTACTGATTTGAAATGTAATGTTTAAGATTGTAAGCTTATGGTATCTTTCATTGGTTTTGATCAAGGAGGTTAGAACAAGACTTTTGGAGATGCCCCAGGTATATTAACTATGAAGGCACAAAATATGGTAATTTTGTTGTTGTTCACAATACCCTATGGAACTTCAGCAGTGTGATATTTTTGAATTCTTGGTTTTGGGTAGTAGAAACTATGTTAATACCAAACCGGAGAGCGTTATGCTCCACAGAGGAGTTAAGTTTTCAATATCAAAGTTTTTTTTTTTTTTTTTTTTTTTAAATTTCCACTAACATTTCATGCATTTCAATTTAAAATAAGAATGAGAAGGGGCCTCAAAATAATTAAGAATTTTATAAATCCAGCATCTTCTCACACATCGGCAGCAAATTACAATGCAAAATTAGAAATGCTTACGGCAAAATAATGCGATTTGGCCACCATAAAATGCTATGAAATAGCCTTGAAAATTACCAGCTTTCCCACACTTTAATGGCAGCCACTCGCAGTTATAGGCTTTACACAAAGTGTTTTTTTTTTTTTTGATTGGAGGTTTAAACGACCATCGTGAGCAACTCAATGGGCTATAAGCAGTCGCCCGTCCCTAATTTAGGGTCACTGGTTCTAGGGAAGGGATAGAGCCAGTGCCGTGAGACAAACACAACATCCATGCCTCACTGGGATTCGAACCCGGACCCCTTTCGGACGAATGATCAGAGGCCATCGCTTAGACCACTGTGCCACCAGGGCGGCTTACACAAAGTGATACTGCTCTATTGACTAGAGCAGTGGTGCGCAATCTTTTCATGGGTGCGACCTCACTGAAGAGTTATTTTATTATGGAGACCTCATGTCACCATGTAAATAAAACAAGGTTAAAAATTATAACTATACAGTATATGCATTTTAAAAGACATTTATTTTATATTCACCAATATTAGTTACATTTATTAATTAAAATTTTTAAAATATTTTATCTAACTAGAAAAATATGTAGGAAATATGGAAACAAAAAATAAATACAATTAGTGGGAGGTAAAAAACTACAAGACCTTTGTTTGACAGTCCTAATGTGAAATTTGAGCTTGAATCTTGGGAATTACGCTCTCCATTCTTAGTTTTATACTTGAGATCGCCACTCTGAGATCATCTATTTTGAATCGGTGTTTGGTCTTGATCATGGCGAGAGCAGAAAAGGAAGTTCTGCATAAGTATGTTGAGGCAAAAGGAAGTAAATATTACAGGGCTCTTTTTACTAATAGTGGATGTTTATTCTGCACAGATAGCCAAAATTCAGTCAATGTAGAATTTCTAAACTTGATTCGTAGAGTTTCATCTGTAGATAGCAACTCCTACGCACGATGTACCACATTTTTGCTGATGGCGCACGCAGAGTCGCAGTTCCAAATTATTAGCAGATTTTGCAGATAGTTTTTGCTTGTAGATTAAAACAGTAAAAATGTTATTTGCAACAATTAAGACACTTACTCAAGGCTTTACTATATTTAATTTTATCTTAACGTGAGAATGTTCAACCATTTTTCACATTTTCTGATAGTGAGTTCTTTTGTTTTTACAGATGTTTCTGACCTCTTGATTTTATCAAGGCCTGTTTTCAATATATAGGAACTGTAACAAAAGTTTTGTTTACACAGAAAGACTTTACATTTTATTGCCAGGTTCCCTCTGCAGTTGCCAGTTATTAAATTAAAACTTTTTTTCCTTATGTATTTTATAAGTCTACTACTTTTGAATTAAGTTGTTGAAAATGCTATTTATATTTTTTGAAGGTTCATTAACAGAACTGCTTTTCTAGATACTTTCTCTAATTAGTCTCTTGTTTTTATAAGGTTCATAGTCCAATATTTTAAAGTTTTGGACATGAACATTTATGGGCAAATTAAAACATTTCAAAAGGTAGAAAAATTAAATAACTTTAGCGTTTAAAGGATTAAAATGCCACTTAAAATTAGTTACCATTTTACACACATTTCTGCACATTAAGTCATAATGCACTTTTGTCCTCTCTGGAATCTGTAATGTTCTAATAATTATTTATTGTTTTATTAATGTTTTCTTTAAATTATCTTATTCTATTGTTATGCTGATTTACGGGTTTGCAGCAAGTTTTCTGTTTCAATGGTTGTGTGCGCATATACATTTTATTTTTATACAACTCTGGGCGCACGTCACCTCCCACCGAGACAGTCCACGTGAGTATTTTGAGACAGCTCAGGATTACAAAGATTGCATATTATCTAATTCTAATCGTATTCTTTTGGTATCCACTCTAAAAAAAAGGAGGGGGAAAAGAAAGAAAGAAATGGCGACCCCTTAATAAATTCTCACAACCCCAAAAAGGGTCCTGACCCAAAGGTTGCACACCACTAGACTAGAGAGAGGGCATTTCCAGATATTTTATTCTAACCCTCCTTGGTTTTGATACATGAACATTTATGGGCAAATTAAAACATTTCAAAAGGTAGAAAAATTAAATAACTTTAGCGTTTAAAGGATTAAAATGCCACTTAAAATTAGTTACCATTACAGAAATCACAAAATATGGGGAAGTGAAAATACCACATCACAATTATCATCCTATACTTATGGAGGTAGTATACTTGAGCTTATAAATATCACTGTACAATAACTCTTCACAAAACAAGCAATATTATGTATATACACATACTGAGAAACGTGAAATATTAAGCTGCTGCTTCGCTGCCTCTTTTGCGTTTATGGGCAGCAAAATTGACTGACTAGCTGAGTTTATAGCTAGACCTGCGAAGTAATCATAAAGAAACAATCCTGATATGTATCTGTGCTGACAGAATGTACAAAAGAATGCCCACATCTGGAGAGTAGGAAAATATGCCAACTGTTGACTGATGGTTTCTGACATCTCTTAGAAACATATCCCATGTTTATAACAGATGCAAGAAAACACCATTCTTAATTTCATGAAGAAATATCTCTATTTCAACTAAGCAATTGACAAAACTAGTCAGAACATTTCCTCTGCTCAATTACATAACAGTAACTAGCATTACAGAGACATAGTATAAAAAGAATATTTACTGCCAAATTTTCGGGCAGTACCAAAGACTACAGCTACAGTAGGCATTGTCATTCAAGTGGTAAATTCCAACCTTTCAAATCATTTAATGTAGTACCTCTTTTTCCAGTCCTTCTGCCAGTTTTCTTTTGCAATAATGCTGTTGATGTGTCAGAATTTTTACAGTGTCCCACAACACTTAATGTTTTGTATTTTGCACATGTCTGTCCAAACATGTTTTGTTTGTCATATTTTTAATTGCAGCTTTATGTTCTGCCAACCTGGTTTTAAGCTGCCTGCCTCTACCACATAGACCACACTCACATTTTATCTTATTCAATAGTAAAACCCTTTTACTATCATATCTTCTGTTATACACGTTTTTTATGCCATTGGATTCAAAGGCGAGCATCCCAAAAGAAAGAATTTTTTAATATACAACATGCCCTTATTAGGTCTTTTAACATGATATCTTAAAAGGAGCAATTGGTAATGCACAGTTTAATCTATTATATAAGTACTTACTATTGTTATAGCTGGTTATTTACTTCCTCTGTTCTTCATGAACACTTCCTATTCATTCTTGCCTGCAGTTGTGCTTTTGAATATAAATTTTCTTTCTATAGATTATGCAGTGTCCATTATATTTTATTATCAAGCCAAAGGAATTGAAGTGTTTGATATACGACCACCATGTCGGGACCCTTCATTTTCGCCATATTTTCTCAAAATTTCGTCCTTGGTCCAATTATATTGTCATTGTTATCTGTACATTTTAAAAAAAGCTGAGATTAAAAAAATCTATATAAATTCTATTGCTTATCCACCATGCAAATTAATGCTCCCAAGTCTTTCATATTGATGTCGTGATGTTGCAGATAGTCGTTCCTTGTTGTTTAAAATTTCTCTCTTTATACATAAAAGAACATAAAATGAATTACCTACACAGATAAATTTTAACCGACGAGGAACGACTATGTGCGACATCACGACATCGATATGAAAGACTTGGGAGCATTGATTTGCATGGTGGACAAGCAATAGATTTTTTTTTTATCTCAGCTTTTTTAAAATGTACAGATAATAAGGACAGAATAATTGGACCCAGGATGAAATTTTGAGAAAATACGGCAAAAATGGAGGGTCCCGACGGTGGTCATATATCGAACACATCAATTCCTGTGACCTGATAATACAATACTAGATGACACCCGTCGGAATCGAAGGTTAATTTTTTTTTTTTTTTTTGAAGAATAAACTCATATGAAACAACAAATGTAAACTTTATTAGATTGACAAATTCATTTAACCACTTCAGTAAAGACAATAGTCCAGGTTTGTGATTTTTTTTTTTTTTTTTTGGCTGAAGGTTTAACAACCTCCGTGAGCAACTCAATGGGCTGTAAGCAGTCGACCGTCCCTAATTTAGGGTCACTGGTTCCAGGGAAGGGAGAGAGCCAGTGCCGTAAGACAAACACATCCATGCCTCACCGGGATTCGAACCCGGACCCTTCACGAACGAATCATCATAAGCCAGCGCTTAGACCACTGCGCCACCAGGTTCGTGATGAGCATCACTACTACACCCTTTTTCAGTCGTAAAATGTGAGGCGAAAGTTCACTCATCTTGATCATGTGTAAAAATGCAACTGGATAGTGCACTCTTTCACTCTCATCTCCAGTAACAACTGCGTTTGTAAATGTTGTTGGAATGAGATTCGCGTTGCAAGTACTGTTCACCCGGCGGAAACAACGGTTAGTTTTTTTTTGTTTTTTTTTAAAGAATAAACTCATATGAAACAACAAACGTAAACTTTATTTGATTGACAAATTCATTCAACCACTTCAGTAAAGACAATAGTCCAGGTTCGCATTTTTTTTTTTTTTACTGAAGGTTTAACTTAACGATCACCGCGAGCAACTCAACGGGCTATAAGCAGTCGCCCAAAAAATTTTCACTAACAATGGTCAACGGAATGTTTATTTATATCTTTACATAATGGGAAACGTCCTACCTATGTGAATAAACTGGATTAAATGAATATTAAATTGTATACATATATATATACCACACAGTCCAACGGCATAACGCAATCATGTCTTCGCAAGTGTTCGCTGTTCCGACGAGAAGAACTTTAATACGAATGCCTGCTAGCGTTGCTTTGCGCAACGGTTCACTCAGAAAAAAAAAAAAAAGAAGACTTTGGACTATCACAGTCCCTCCATGCTTCCGCCTTCAACAGCGTATGAGTGAATTGCAGGTGATTGAATGTCAACCGCACGCTTCTCCCATAGACTTTACATGGGAAATTTGCCACCCCACAATGCTCGAACCGTTGCCCCAATCTCATTTTCTTCTTTGACTGGCACATTTACATGATAAGACCTTTATTTTGATACCTCAACCATATCTGTACATTCAGCCGTTTTCTCAAAATAGGACTCACAGTAAAAAACCTGATAGAATTAATATATAGATAATGGACACTGCATAATCTACAGATAGAAAATTTATATTCAAAAGCATGAAATAACAAGCAACTGCAGGCAAGAATGAATAGGAAGTGGTCATGAAGAACAGAGGAAGTAAATAACCAGCTATAACAATAGTAAGTACTTATATAATAGATTAAACTGTGCATTACCAATTGCTCCTTTTAAGATATCATGTTAAAAGACCTAATAAGGGCACGTTGTATATTAAACAATTCTTTCTTTCGGGGTGCTCGCCTTTGAATCCGATGGTATAAAAAATGTGTATAATGGAAGATATGACAGTAAGATGGTTTTACTATTGAATAAGATACAATAAAACACGTAATTTAGTATGCTCAGCATGATATTGTGAATGAGTGAACTCAAACTCGCCTTTTATATTGTAAACCACCCCTTCCTGTAAAAGGATGTTTTTTACTTTAAATTTAAAAGAAAACTGGCAGGACTGGAAATAGAGAGAAGAAGAGGTACTGCATTAAATGATTTGAAAGTTTGGAATTTATAACTTGAATGGCAACACCTACTACAGCTGTAGTCTTAAGGAAGGGTAGGAGTACTACCCAAAAATTTGACCATTAAATATTCTTCTTATTCCTCAGTAGAAACCTATAATTTGAGATCACTGTAGTTCATTAAGTCTAGGAATAGCCATGTCATCAATTATTACCAATTTTAAGACATAGTACTTTGTTCCCAAAATGGCATGGTTGTCTTAAGGGGTGGGCCAACGGGACATGTGCCCAGGGCACCCCATCTGAACTGGGGCCCCAAGTGCCTTATGGATTTACAAAAGGCCCAACTCTTTCACCACTCATCAGCAGTTTTTTGTTATTATTATTTAACGAAAAGAAGAAACACCAATGCAGAAAGTTAGAAGTTGTTCTACCTTGTTCTTCAAACCTTACTCGTAGCTTTGATTTCCTGAGGGAAGAGACAGGAGTGAAGTTAGGTGTTAGGACAGATCTTTTGTTACAAAATAAGAAACAAAGAAAGCCGACCTTTCTTCCAGTCCTGAGTGGGGGTGATAGTGATTTGATAAAACAATTAAATGAAAATTCTGAACGGAAGTAAAAATGTGTAATTTGTAAACATGTATGAGGTATCTGAAAAACAAAGTGGGGTGTCAGCATGAATCCGAAAAACATTTCTCAAGAAAATGTCGTGAGCGCATGGATTTTATTTTTGACTGACGGGGCAAGTGTTTTGTTTTATCTTATTTTTGCCATACATCTCTAGAATTCCGAATGTAATGCAACTACTAGTACACTTCCACAAGCGCATATCCAAGTGTTTATGTTCTCACAGGAGAATTGTCGATTTTTAAAACACTAACTATTTCCCAACCTCAGATGATTCATTTTCAAAAGAATGTAAGGGCCAAATGCCATTCAGTGAGATAGATGTAAAATGTGTTAAAATTAACTCGTGTTCATGAGAGCAAGGCATTTTTTCTCTCTCCTCCCATGGTTACATCACATTTTTTCCGAATCACTTTTTCCATTTAAACAGTCATTTGTGTTGTCTATCTCAACCAAGAAGTGCATGCATCTTTATCATTTGGGACTGCCCACTAGGGCAACTTACATATGTTCAATCTTTGGTGTTTAAATGAATAACAATGACCGGAGCTGCATATCAGCATTTTTGTCCGGTGCGTCACATTGTCTGGAAACGGCGTTGGTTGGTTTATTTCTTTCTTCTGTTTTAATTTAATTTTTCTTGAATAATTTGTAGAATAGGGAAGAAGCATCATCTTTCATCACCCATTTTCTTGTAATTTACTAAGCAACTAAGTGTTAGTGCATTTGGTAGACCATGGAGTTCTATAATTTTGTCATGTACCATTTTTCATTCAAGTGGTATTAAAAGGTTATTGGATATTGAATGTTTCTATATCAGTTGGGTAATAAATTTGGGGAGACCTTCATCTAGTAGTGGATTGATAATGGTTGACAACACTATAAAAGATCAGGGGCTCCTGAAAATGTGATGGCCCAGAGCCACCAAAAGTGTCAAGACGGCATTGCAGAAGGGGTTCACTGTTCGAAGAAACATGTGCATGGGTCATCCATGAACAGTAACTACACCTAAGGCAATTCTTTTTAGTTAGTGGTGCATTACAGGGGATGCAACTTTAACTAAGCCTTCCAACTGAATCTTGGATACATGACAGTATTCAAAGAACACCTGCTTCATAAACAAAGCATAGCATCTCTCTCTATATAAAAGTGAAAGTTTGTATGTTTGTTCCGCATACGTTCCTAAATGGTTTGATGGATTTGCACCAAAATTGGCATACATACTCATCACCCAGATTAAAATACAGGTGGGACGATTTTTAGAAATTCCATCCCTAAGGGGATCAAATGTGTTTTTATGGGGCCCTCTATAGACTGGGTGCAAGTCGGCAGCTGTGGTATTACTCCGCGTGTCAGAGCAACGGTCGTCAGGTTACGCCTCACTCCTCGCAAGCTTCCGCGGTTCAGGCATACGGGGAAGAGGCCGATTTTTGAAAATACAACACACCGGCGGAACATATTGTCATAAGCATTTTTTGTTTATGTTACCATGGCATTTTTTTGTAAGGATTAGGTTTCATTAGACTCCCAACAATTGGTGTAGGAGTCTCAAATATGGGTGGAGCTACAGATTCCTACCAATAGGCATGGTCCTCTCAAATAGCATCAAGGTTAAATTGAAGTTAAAACAGACGGTCTTCTTCATACATAAAATTTAAATACAAGATTAGTATTGGTAGTAATATAGATAAAAGAAATAGCCTATGTCCACCACAAAGAAGTGAGCTTCCCAATGGTGAAAGAATTATCCGAATGGGTTTAGTTTTCGAGATTAGTAAAAAAAAATTCGTATATTATCGTGAACTACTTGCTTTCACGTTGGGTGTGATCAGGTTGTACATAAACAAAGTGGAACGATACATGGGAAATTGGAAACTACTTGAAAGCGATGTTATTTGGTAGTACAGCCAAAAATAATAAAAAATAAATGAAATAGCCTATGTCCTCCGGAAAGCTTCCCAACGGTGAAAGAATTATCTGAATCGGTTTAGTTTTTGAGATTAGTAAAAGAATTCCGTATATTATCATGAACTACTTTCTTTCACGTTGGGTGTGATCAGGTTGTATATCTACACTCTAGAAAGCTGAATGCAGAGTGCAGGAAGTGTATTATTGTGCATGTTTGCTATTTCGAGTTTTTAGGGCTCAGAACGGCCATTATAAATTGTGATTTTTATAATATTTTCATCAAGTGTGGTGAAATGCCTCCAAAAAAAAAAAAAAAAAAAAAAAAATGCAAACCCATCGGACAAGTTCAGCCAAAAGCAAAGAAAGTAAAATTACTTTGAGAGAGTGAGACAACTGAACAACGTGATCGAAGAATTGTGGATCAGCGGGAAACAGGCAGTGCATCTAGGGCGGCAGAGACCTTGGAACAGCATGAGGCCCGACTTGAGCGTTGTTCATCATGGTAGGATTTTTTTTTATAGTGCGATTTACACTGTTACTTGAAAACAAACTTTATGTCTATCCCGGGCAACGGCGGGTATCTTCACTAGTAAGTCAATAAGAGTGGTTGGATGCATCAGAAAAGTTCTACACCTAGGGACTTTGCAAGTGTTTCAGCTTTAAAGCATTACTGATTCTTGATAAAATTTTATTCCATGTTCACACATAATAATATTGTTCTGTTCCTTTGAGCAACGAGTTTCTTCTGCAGTTTTGGGAATACACTGTAAAATGTCGTCCTTGTAATTAATTCTAGGCAGCATTATGTGGTTGAGCATGGGAAATGCTCTGACTAGTTTTGTTGATTGCCTAGTTGAAATTAGAAGTTTGCTCTATGAAATTAAACAAGACCTGATGTCTCAAACAGACAAAAATAGAAAAAAAAAACAAACCCACCAGTCAACAGCTGGCATATTTTCCTATTTTCAAGAAGAGCACCTTTTCCTGTGGGCATTTTTTCTGTAGAAAATATTTCTGTGGGCATTTCCCCCTCATACTGTGCTGATGATAAACAAGTAAAAAACCATGTGAGTAACCTAGTAGTTTAGCATTGAGCAAAATTTCTTCCAAATTATTATATACTAAAAAAAGGTAACAAAAGCATAATGAAAGAAGTTAACAAGAGGATGGGATGACCAAACCAGTCTGGAAATTTTAGTCTTTTGGTTCAACACAAAAACACACATATCTTGAATTAATTTAAGTAGTTTTAGTAAGGGAGTGTCTGAGCAGAGGTGTAAAACTGCCCTTTGAAAATCAGAAGCTAGGAGATTTGAGTAAGTGAATTCAATGGGAAAGAAAAGAAGGATTTAGAAACAGTGAGAGAATACCCAGAAGCAACTGCATTGCCAGTGTTGGAGAAAGGGAAGAAAAGCACCCAGCTGGAAAAACCCAAGCAACAAGATCACAAAACAGCCATTCACCATCATCACCTCTGGGGTGAGTGAAACTTCAGAGAAACGCATCCGGTGACAGAGAAGCCAACATGGAAAAGAAAGGAGTGGTGGTCTGTCTACCACTCACCTGAAATGTTCACAATCAGTGGTGCACCGAGGATTTCTTTATGGGAGGGGGGGGGGGGTTGGCCCACAATTTTGAAAATGTAAATAAAAATACACAAGAGAAAATATCTTCCAAAATAATGGGAAGTGACAAAAATATCTCTACTACAATAAGTAAAGTGCATTTTCAGTTATTAGTAAAACTTATATTTAAAAGCATATGCTAATGTATTTGAAAATCAGCAGCCAATAACAGAGAACTAAGAACCAAGTGATATCTCGTGGGGAAGGATTGAGCCCCTGGGCCACCCCCTCCGGGTGTGCCATTGTTCAAAATACTTACTACTCTACCTGATCCATTCTTCAATCTGATCAAGGTCCTCATAACAAGAACCAGTACTCAACAGTGTTGCTATCCCTTTGTTCTTATCAGGGAGAGACCTTGACTGCCGCCTTAGTTCGTAGGGACTTAAGGGCTCGGCTGAGGTCATAGTCAACCGCACCCCCTAACAAGTTCACTGGAATGAGCTCCCACTTTCCTGAAAAACTTCCTGTAGAGTCTAATGGTAAGCCAATGTACTTTCTCAACTCCATATCTGTCCCTCAGGTTCATTGGGATAAGCTTCCAGCTTCCTGAAGAACTTCTTATCAAGTCTGATGGTAAAGTTATGAACATTCTCAACTCCATGTCTGTCCCCCAGGTTCATTGGGATAAGCTTCCAGTTTCCCGAAGAACTTCTTATCAAGTCTGATAGTAAACTTATGTACCTTCTCAACTCCAAATCTGTCCCTCAGGTCCACTGGACAAGCTTTCACTTCCCTGAAAAACTTCTTGTAAGATCTAATGGTAAACTTAGGTACCTTCAACTCCAAGTTTGTCCCTCAGGTTCATCGGATAAACTTCCACTTTCCAGAAAAACTTTTTGTTGAATTTGATGGTAAACTTAGGTACCTTCCCAACCCCATGTCTGTCCCTCAGGTTCCAAAGTGGTGTCCATGGCAGAGCCCAACTGATCATCTGAAGTACTCAGCTTTGCACCCTCTCAAATCTCTCCTGCTGCATCTTACTTACAGTTACACCGATAACACACATATTTACAGGGGAACACCTCATAAATATAGAAGTTGCATGATCTCAAAATGTTGCCTCATTCATTGCCTAACTTAAAACATTCCCTCATGAAAAAAAAAAAAAATGTTAGATGCTGGATGAAAGATAACTGTTGAAACATGTTAAATGCTGGATGAAAGATAACAACTGTTAGATGCTGGATGAAAGATAACTGTTGAAACATACATTGCAAAAAGAAATCAGCTGTGAACAAATTTTAACAAAACTGGGTGAAAGAATTTAAAAAATTGGCTCATTAGCGGATGTAGCATCAAACTATGCCATATTCAACTGTGAGCGGATTTCTAAATTTTGAAATAATTATTTTCCTTTAATGAGAGTAATAAGAACCTTACCTTTGCTAGAAGGTCTGTTCTAAGTTGAAAAATATACATTTCTCTGCACGTTTTTCCCCATTTCGAAGTTCTACAGTTGGTTTGGGCTTCTGGTGCGGTGGTTTTATGTTGTCTTCAGCTCGTTCTTTATTTGACAGAATGAGTAATTCTTTAATCCGTACTGCGGCAATAATACTTGGTCAAAGAACCTCCATTTGACTTAAAAACCTATTATTTCACTGACGTTTATATAACCCTAACCGGTAGTTTAATTGACTCATATAAACATCAGTGAAATAATAGGTTTTTAAGTCAAATAGAGGTTCTTAGACCAAGTATTATTGCCGCAGTACGGATTAAAGAATTACTCATTCTGTCAAATAAAGAACGAGCTGAAGACAACATAAAACCACCGCACCAGAAGCCCAAACCAACTGTAGAACTCGAAATGGGGAAAAAATGTGCAGAGAAATCTATATTTTTTAACTTAGAACAGACCTTCTAGCAAAGGTATAGTTCTTATTACTCTCATTAAAGTTATTGTAGGCACGTAAACTTATGAATGGTTATAGTAACACTGTGACTTTTCAAACAATGAATTATTTTCCTTTTAAAAATTTGGATTTAAGAAAAAAAAAAAAGGCAATTGAAAACACCATTTCCAACAAAATCATCATAAAAATCATTCTGACAGCTCAAATGTGCTCATGCAGTGTAGC
The DNA here is from genome assembly GCA_039090855.1 of Macrothele yani. Classification (NCBI taxonomy): domain Eukaryota; kingdom Metazoa; phylum Arthropoda; class Arachnida; order Araneae; family Macrothelidae; genus Macrothele; species Macrothele yani. Next base: position 18,904,605 of record CM077000.1, on the reverse strand, counting down.
AATTTTCCTATGCAATTTATTTTTTTATTGATTTGGTCATCACTGATTGCCTATGTACAATGGTATTGGTACCTCCATCTTAAGAAGATGTCATTTTAAAATTTGCAAATTATTTTTGACCCACGAACCAGTACAGGCAAATCATTTTTTTTAAATAAACATGGGAGGGATACAGATTTCTGAATATCTCTACTAGAGAGTTGCTTTGTGGGAGTTTGTAGTAAGTGGGTAGGAATGATGGACCATCACAATGAATACTCCTTTAAGATTACAAAAGGAGGGTAGGGCCTACCAATGACCTTAGGCCCAGAGTTCAACCACCTAAGTTTAACTGTAGTTAACTTTTGCTTAATTATAGAGAATTTTATGCCATTTTCAGAGGAAATGCCCAATGCTAGATGGAAGGAAATGCTTTTTTTTTCTTTCAAGAAAATAACTAGAACAAGCAAGTGGACACTCCATAAATTGGGACTCAGTAAGAATAATCATCCACCAGTCAAACTTAGTAAAGAGGAAACTAGAAGAAGGGATCGAAATAGCAAGAAGAAGAAGTACCACAATTAACGATAATTGCGGTTGGACTCTTCCAACTAAGTGGCAGCAACTACTCCAGTAACGTAGTCCTGATGACGAACTAGGCTTTAGTTCCAAAAATTTGACCACCAACTTTTTTGAATAATAATCTCTATAAGACCCATAAAAAAGTTAATTCTACAGTACAATATGAATAGAGGTGCCATAAATTCATTTACAACTAGAAAGTTATTTTCTTGAAATAAATGTCTGAAGTACAATTTTAAGGAGGCAAAATTAAATTTAAGGACTCTTCCAGGAGTCTAAAGGCAAATAACGAGAAAAAGGCCCATTTAAGGTCTAAAATACAATAATTTTTAGGAGTCAAAATTAAATTTGAGGACTTTTCCAGGACTCTTGAGGGGTAAATATTGTTAAAAAGCCCATTTCAAGTCTGAAGTACAGCAATTTCCAGGAGTCAAAATTAAATTTAAGGACTTTTCCAGGAGCCCGAGAGGAAATCAAGAGGAAAAGGCCCATTTAAAGAGTTCTTAAATTCCTGAAGGCTATATATACATATATACGAGGGTTGTACCAAAAGTAATGCAAAAGTGAGCATAATTTTTATTAACTGACAGAGATAGTTCAAATTGCACATGTTGGTAGAGTAACTCTTCCTCTATAGTAACCCTTCTTCTTCATTGCAGATTTGAAGGAGAGAATGATGGAAGTCGGCTCTGATCTGCTGGAAACGTTGGAAGCCAATGACGACAAGTTTTTTTTTCGATCTAGTGAGATGGGAATGAAATGTGGGCGTATCTTTACGATCCAGAAATGAAGAATCAATCCATGGATTGGCATCACACCTCTTCACCAAGGCCTAAGAAGTTCAAGAGCCAGCAATCAGCACAGAAAGTCATGGTGACTGTTTTTTGAGATGACAGGGGTGTCATTCTCCTTGATTTTCTGGCTGTACCGTGACCAGCGAATGTGGCTGTACCGTGACCAGCGAGAATTACATTGAGACACTCAAGAAGCTTAGAGGAGCCATAAGGAGGAAGAGACCGAACAAGAATCTGAAAAGAATCCACATTCATCATGATAATGCGAGACCACACACACCTTAGGCAATAAATCAGGCAATCAGCAAATTAGACTGGTCGATGGTACCCCACCCACTGTGCAGCCCAGATCTGGCACCCTCCGACTTCTACCTGTTCAATCCAATGAAGGACAGTCTTCGGGTACAACTATTTGAGGACACAGACGAGGTGAAAGTGGCTGTGAAGAAGTGGGTACAACAGTTCACACCTGAATTTTTTCAAAGAGGATTCGAGAGTTGGGTTCAACGATGGCGCAAATGCATCACTTGTGATGGAGACTATGTTGAGTAGTACCTTTGTATAGAGAAACAGTTACTCTACTAACACGAGCAATTTGAATGACCTCTGTCAGTTAATAAAAAAATTTATGCCCACTTTTGCATTACTTTTGGTACAACCCTCGCATATATATATATATAAAATATTTCAAAGGTGTACTACAAAGTTGTCCCACTCATCTGGGAACTGCGCACTGCAGCAAGAACCACTGGTGGAGTATATGTCAAACTCTCTATACCTTCAACCAAGAACTTCCGGTAGAAATCCCTAAATCCACTAAAATAACACACACACACTAAAATCAAAACGCTCACAATTCACATACAAAAAATAAATAAAAATAAAATAATAATAATAATAATAATAATAATAATAATAACAACAATAATAATAGTTTTAAACACTTGGGGTCGGGCACCGGGAGCCACTCATCAGGGAAAGACTCCCCCGGCCCCCGAACCCTGGTTTAGGTTTCATGCAGGTGTCTTTAAAATATGTGATTTCCGAAACAGGGGTTAAACTTTTTTTAAATTTAGTGTTATACACCTGGTCTTCCCTACCTGAACCAACAACACAGAACTGAAATACAATAACTTACCTGAAATGAAATAACTTTAAACCCTGCAACTCCATTAAACTCCAATAAATCTAAACTTCGATCTTAACACTTCCCCTCCATATCTTGCAAAAACATACCAACAGCTGCCGAACCCACTCCCAGACATAGCTTGAATTTTTGAAAGCAACCACACGTTATCCCATGGCGACCTCTGTCGGAATTCACAAAAAACTGTAACGAAAATCAATTGTTTTTGTGTTTTAATGGATGTCAGCAAATGGCAGGTTAAATGCTCCGGGGCAACACGGAGGAAGATATTTTCAATTGAGGCCCGAAAAAAAAAATTAATCCAAAGCTTAAAAGGTAGTAATGTTACATATTGATTTTATAGGATTTTCCCGAATTAAAAGATGTCAATAATTTTTCGAAATGAAACAAACAATATTTTAACGGATAATTATTTTTTTTTAAAAGAAGAAAAAAGTATTTTTAACTGCTTTGTGGTATTGGACCGATTATTACATATTCTTGTGATTCAGGGGACCGGGGGAGTCTTTCCCTGATGAGTGGCTCCCGGTGCCTGACCCCAAGTGTTTAAAATTATTATCATTATTATTATTATTATTTTTTTGAATGTGAATTGTGAGCGTTTTGATTTTAGTTTGCGTGTGTTAATTTAGTGGATTTAGGGATTTCTACCGGAAGTTCTTGGTTGAAGGTGTAGAGAGTTTGATATATATATATATATATATAAGGAGAAAACTGAATTTATTTTCAGTTCATAGAAGTACAGGTGTATGACTTGTTGTCATATGACTGATCTCCATGAAATAATTATTTATACAGCTCCATGAGCAAATAATTAATTCCAAAAATGAAGAACAATAGCTCTATCACATAATTTCAATATAAAAACTATACATCAAATTTTAAAAGCAAACAGTTAAAACAAAAAGTTCAGATCCCTATATAATAGCAGATATTACTCAAAAACCTGGGTATTACAGAAGAAACATAGAAGTTGTTTGTGTGTTGGAGAAATGCGTTACTTGCGGAGGGGTTTGTGGCAAGACATGTTCTGATTGTGTGAGGAATGAAGATGTGTTGCAGTTGTGTGACGTGAAGCAAAATGTTGTTAGCAAGGTGGAGATTAATATGCTTCGGTGATTTGGCCATGTTGAAAGAATGAGTGATGAGATGCTTACTAAGAAAATCTTTTTAGCCCATGTGGCAGGAAGGAAAGGCAGAGGAAGGCCAATGAAGTCCTGGGAGGATTAGATTCAGGAGTGTCTTCATGAGAAAAAAATTATGAGTATGAAGTATAGAAGATCTTGTGTACGGCGTGTGATGGATATCAGTGAAGCCCAAGTTGTATGTCAAGATCGCTGTAAATGGAGAAGTTTGATATGGCAACAGTAAGTAAAAATTATCTGGTAGTTTGCATTTCTTTTTGGAGCTAACCTCTGAATCTCAGCAAACAGCTTAGTGATATGTATGTATGTATGTATGTATGTATGTATGTATGTATGTATGTATGTATGTATGTATGTATGTATGTATGTATGTATTACTCATTACAGAAGGGTGGAAGCCAATTATGGAATACAATATAAATAATTTTTTTGAGAAAAAAATCAGCTAATTTCACGTTTACAGCTTCACTGAAGTTACAACATGAGAAGCATAGAACTTTATAATGCACATAAAACACATAAGAGTACTATGAAAATATTATAAAATGTTTTGTTTGAGCAAAATAACTGTAAAAAATGTTGTGTACCAACAAAAAGTGTAATATCAATATTAAGATGTTTAATAAATCATTGCTAAATCATGGTGAATGCACTTTTAATACAAGTGTGTGTGTGTGTGTGTGTGTGTGGGGGGGATCATCATAGTAAATGTGTTGTTCTACTTAAAACAGATTCTTTAAATTGATCTCCTTCTTTGATTGAAAATAATAAACAGAAACTGCCATGATTGTGATAATTCAGTTTGTCAAGCAATTATAAAAAATAAATAAATAATAAGCATCAACAAATATAGTCTCATGATTACATATTTATATATTTTCAGATTTGTACAATTGCAACATGGATGGAAACACTTTTTCTGAGTTCCATATGTATGAAATTCAGAGCAGTTTAAAATAAAAATAAAAAGATCCTGTCGTAAATAATCACAATTTACAACTATAATTTTATGACGAAGAAATAATAAAAAAAGTGAGTGGCTTTGTGAATCTATAACCAAAACTGAAATACAGATGACTATTACGAAAGCATGCTGGCTGCATGATATCCAACCTATGCAAGACATCCAACAACAACAACAAAAATAATTTGAGATTTAAAAGCTACTGTAAATTTTCCAATTAAGGTACAATTTTGGTTACACAACAGAATTAACTTTCATCATAAGCACCATTACAAAAATGTTGAGCAACATTTTTAATAAAAAACTATTATGGTTACCATGTGCACGCTTCACTGCTAGTTCTACAGATTGTATACATTTTAGGAACAGCTAGAAATAGCACCTACAAGTATAATACACCAGAAAAAATGAAATGGGCCTTACTATTAATTATCGAAAATGGAGGCAATAGCCACAAGCCTCCATGTAGCACCTAATAGTTATGTTTTCATTAATAAGTGAGTAGTGAACAATATGATTTAATTCTACTTTGTATATTTATTTAGTTCTGTTACTTCATACTTGGTTTCCACATTTGTTTTTCACACTCTATAATAATACACCATCTAGCTGAAGTGTTTTATTGCATGCAATTTACACTGTCAGAATGTTAACCAACAACAATAAAACAGACCACATGGATAAAGTAATTTTCCTTTTGTAATTTTTTAAATATTTCAAATGAGCAATAATCAGAACTGGAATGGGAAAATTTTGAGCAAGTGTTCTTCAAATACATAACATAGTTTAGTGAATCAACAGCTCCTGATTTATAGGCACTGCCAGATATCTGACAATATCTAAACATACAATGCATCTCTTAAGGCCAGATTTTAGCAATTCAATAAACAATTAAAATTTGCTCAGTGTTTTTCAGCTTAAATGAAAGCAAGGCAGCTGCGTAATACACTGGAATTGGAACGGCTTAATTTAAGCATGGGGAACAATAAAAATATGACACTTCTGTTCCGAGAATGATATTACTATGCACCTGCCATGTACTGGAGACGACAAGAATAATTTCTCCAGGATGATTCATTTCTGAGTAATTCCTATACTGTATAATTTTAGTTACAAATTCAGGAATATACACAGCTGAAGTATAGAAAATGAATAATGCTTAGATTAAACAGCACAGAATTCAATGTATTGTGCAGCAGTCCAGAGTATTTACTAGCTCTTATATAACAGTATTTTGATATATACAATTGAGTATATTATCACAGAGGAACCATACATTTCTGTACACAGTCAGAGATGCCAACAGCTCTGAAAGCAGTTTTCAGTAATCAACACATTTTTTTTTTCCATTATTCCAGAGCACAGCAAATTTAACAGCAATTATTACAGAAAAAAAAAAAAAAAAAAAAAAGAATACATACAATAAACAATGATTTGTGAGTGGTAGAGTTAAAACTGTTGTTGTTGTACATGAACTGAGATTTAAGTTGGTAGTTCATAGTTTGTATAAAAAGGTTATTACCTCATTATTGTATAGCCAAATAGGTTTAGATCTAGCTAAAGAAAAACATAAAAATAAATTATAATAATAATTGCTCATCGAAAGAAATACATGAACTATTGAATGAGAATCCTACTAGGAGTAGAACAAGCATTACTATAAAAAATAAAGAAAAGAATGACTACTTATTCACAAGAAGAATCACCACAATGGACTTTTTGAGAAACTAAAGAAAATCAGCAATAACTATAAAATTAGTTAGATTCAGGTTTAAATAAAATAAAAATTACCTACCATCTCTTAAACAAAGAGAAGAAAATACTTTACTCCAGGATGGAGTCATTTATAAAATAACTGTTCATGTGGTTTACCATACATATGGAAAGGGGATGAAGGTAACACCAGAATTAATGAATACATAAGGTACATTCAAATAAAATGGGATTAGATGGGCACATACAACAAACTGGCCACAAGATGGACTGGAACTCCTTAAAAGTTACCAAGCATCAATCCCACTCAGTTGTCCAAAAATTAGAAGAATCCCTGGAAGTTTACACGACACAAGGTGGCAACATCAACAACCATGCTTAGTCACCACACCCGTGGAAATAGTACGACGCAGGAACTTCTGATGATGATCTAGTGTACAGATCGAAAAATTAAGAGGTAATGTATCTTAATAAATTTATCTTCTATCATCATCATCAACCATTATCAATCCACTGCTGGATGAAGGTCTCCCCAAATTTCTTCCACAATTGTCTGTCTTGGGCCTGCTCTTCCATGTCACTCCAGCATACTTTCGAATTTCATCTATCCATCTCCCATGGGGTCTTTTTCTGGGTCTTTTCCTTTCCATCGGAATCCAGTCTAAAATTTTGGTTGTCCATCGGTGGTCTGTTCTTCTGGCAACATGTCCAGCCCATTGCCATTTTAATAATAATAATAATAATAATAATAATAATAATAATAATAATAATAATAATAATAATAATTATTATTATCCTGTATAATTTCCATTAAGTTCTTTAGTTACTGACAGAAATTAGAGGAAGCCATGAAGTCATTAAATTACTAGGTTTTGATGTTCATTCTTCCTGACTTTTTCTTTCAGCATGACGACATCAATCTTCCTGACTTCCTGACTTTTTCTTTCTATTCTTCCTGACTTTTTTCTTTCTATGCATGACATCAAAGATTTCATTATTTTAGATAAATTGAGTAACTTTGAGAGGAATACTTTTGAACACCATGCATCAAAATTCTTAATAATTTTCCAACTTCATCACTTTTATCTTCAAGAAATTTTCCTTTCCTTATCAAGCTGAAATGCAAACATTTATGGGTAAGAATAACATTTAACAACAATGCTGGGCAGTACGAATTATCATTAAAAATAATAATAATAATAACGATTCCGGAAGAAATCTTTGCTCTGTCCAACTTTCACTTGTGGAAATTTTGCATCCATTTTTTTCAAACTGAAACACAAACATTTATGCAATAAAAAAATCATATTTAACAACACCAGGCAGACAAATCATCACCAGGAAAAAAACTTACGATTATGGGAGAAATCTTCATTCCTAAAGGAATCAAAACGAGAGGTTCGAACTTACCTATCGTATAAATATATCTTGTATGTTTAAACTCTGAAGTTGAACTCCTTTGCCTCCCCACCCCCAACAGTATAAGTCTTTAACTTTACACCTATAACTAAAAAAAAAAAAAGAAGATATTTGCAAGTTAAAACATTTAAATAAAATCAACCACAACTTTTGCTAGCTTAAAGTAGAAAAAAAAACTCAAACAAAAGGATGTTAACACTTTTTAACTTGTAAATATTCTTCTTTTAGATGTGATATATATTCTAACATACATTATAGTATCAATCAAATTTTACATGGTGCAGTAATTAGGCACAATTGGTATAGGTCAACAACCTACACCATACAACTTCTGTTCATCATGTATCAATAAGAATCTTAAATCTGCATGAGTATTAGGTTCCATGCGAGTCGAAGCAGAGTACAGAAATGGAATAAATTGATAAGTACCATAATTTTAAATAATGACAAATAACATATCATGTACCTTGATGAACCATGTGGTCTGGGATGGCCAATACTGCAGCAAGATAAAAGGTTGTTGAGGCTAGTTGTCTGCGTACATTACAATTTAGACTTAAATCTTGTTCGTGGCTAAGCTGTTAATATTTTCATTTAACGTATGCTTTAGTTTTTATGGAAGATGGTTAAAACCAAGAAAAAGCCGACTATGAGAAAACATCAATATGAAAAACTAACAGAATGGAAAGAGAATTTACAGAGATGACGAGTTCTGAATATTTGTAAGTCGTTCTCTATAGAACAAAGGAACCATGGATCACTACGATACTTATCACTGAAATCAAAACAGCGATAGATGAAATGGTAAAAATTGCCTTAAATAGAGAAAAGGGAAGGAATAAAAACCATAAAAAACATTAAAATGCTTCATAATTGTAAACGTGCAAATGTAAACATACAGTGAAGCATATCACGCTGCTAATCACCGGCATTCTGATCTAAGACATTGGTTGAGGTCTCATGACACATAATATGCATGCCATTTTAAGATTCTTGCTGAAACTGCCATTTTGCACAGACACCCTCATTTCACAGTCAAAAATCTAATCACTCATTACAAATTAAGGTCAAAAACCAGTAGTCTCCAGCAAAACCCCTTTGAAAGTCTGCAGTTCTGTGACTCTATTCTTTACCATTCTTCTCTTGATTACAAGCTCAAACATATTTTCAAGAACTTCGGATATCATCTGGCCATCAGTTCCAACTCTTCTATCATCAAATTAATTTTGGATGATAGAGGCAAAGTGATCCCCCTCAATCTTCCTGGAGTTTACCTCATCCCAACCTCAACATCTTCTGGTAAAAATGACTACATTGGAAGCACTTTCTGCAGCATCAACAGTCATTTATTTCAGCACAAAAATTATGTCCATAAAGGAAATTCTGAAACTTCACCAGCATCTGTAACTTCGGAGAGCACTTCTGCTGAACCTGTTTGGAGTGACACCAAACGAATTGTCCCGTTCATTAATCATTTTTCGTTGCGCTATCAGGAAAGTTTGGAAATTTTTCTCAGCTCCAAGAACTGCAATTCTGATTCCCCTTTCATCATACCATTGATATGGAAGTCAAGTTATAAAAAGTAATGTATAGGACTTTACGGGTCTGGCAACCACTGCCATCCCCCATCCGTCACAAGGCTGATGAAGACTGAAGTTATCAATCGAAAGTTCCCATAAATTAACTTTCTTATGTAACTTAAGCATGTTTTTATACTTATTATTAATGGTTATGTGCTTATGTCCATATTTTATCATAAAGTTAAAGATTTACTGGGGGAGGGGTCGACTTCAGAGTTCAAATGTACAAGATATGTTTATACGATAGGCAAGTTCAAACCTCTCGTCTCTTAATAATGTAAAGAATGTTACTGCCAATGAAAATCCAATTTATTTGGATTATTGCTTATCTTTTAAATCTTCATTCCATTTTTTGAAAATTTTGAAAAACAGAATTCTGTCCCCAGATGAAAAATGACCCCCCCACCCAATCCCCTAAACATTTCCCTTCAGTTTTGCATCAATATCAAGAATTACCCCCCCCCCCCCAAAAAAAAAAAATAAAAAAAAAAAAATCTGAACTCACAAATCTGTGGAAGAACACCATGTCTTTTTCCAAAGCAGAAAAATGAGATTGCGACAATGGCAATTTTTCGTAATTTCATCTGTACTTCCACAACTCCAACCAAAAATTTGTAACAGTACAGAAAATCTACTGAAAGTACTAGTTGTTACCTCTGCACAGTCTGGTTTGGCTAATTAGCCAAGACTGAGTGCAGATCCTCTGGTAGTGCTCTTGTGTGACCCACAGACCCAGCAGAACTATAACAGAGAAATAATTGTTAAAAAGGTACTACCTCATTACTGGTTTAGTAGGAAGTCATATTAACTACACATAAAATGAGAATACTCAAGTAGTAGTGTACATATGATATAACAACACAGTACATTTCCATGGAAAATGCCACTGTACTACTGACAAGACATGAGCAACTGTTCAAAGTATATAATATAAAATTTAATGAAATCAATGAAAATTTGCATTTTAAGCAGAGCTAAAGAATTCATAAAATAGTGAAAAAAGAGGGGCTATTTCACCAAGCTGTAGAATGTTTAAGTACATGGATAGTTTTTGAATAATTAAATTTTACATAGTTTTTTTGTTTGTAGACTAAAAAAAAAAAAATGTTACATTTGCAATTTCCTGTTTTTAGAAAAAAATTCCTTTTTGCTTTAAATTTTCAGGGTGTTTACAAGGCTAAGTCAAGGAAAGCCCATGGAATTAAAGTCGTATATAGTCATTTTAGTGGGAATTAGAATGCTCTGGAGTTTTCTGCATTTTGGATTTTCTGACAGAGTAACACTTCTTAAATTTTGTTTCCTCATTTTTATTAATAATATCCTTCTCATCCTTTACTCATTTTAAAAAAATTGCAGCAACAGTGCAAAAGAAGTGAATTCGTATTTGTTAAGAATTTTTCTTGATGAAATTTCCTATTCCTAATAGTATCTCTAAAATCAATCAACAGTGCATACATTTTTGCTCCTTCAACTTTTTAGAAGTGAAATTGTATTTAACAGTCCATAATGGAATTGGCACCATTTTTGTAACTCATAAAATTGTTTTCATGGCAAAGGAAGTAACAGCAGTACTGATTTTTAAAATTTAATTTGACTTGATGTTTTTCTGTTCCTTAGATCTTTCTTGCTAGATCAAAGAAAAGAGCAAGCATTCTTCCATTTACACTAAAGTGAAGTTCAAAAAATGGTAATATCCCATAAGCCTCTATTTTTAGTCTCTTCATATACAATGATTCAATAGCCCAGACATTTTTCTGTTTGACTGCAACAATTCACGCTGTGTTTTCCTATATGCCTGTACTTCACTTCCTATGCAATGATGCAAAAGATCAGACACTTGTGTTTTACTGCTTATTTATACTGTGCTGTTTCTTCATGCCTGTACTTCACTTCAGTCTTTTCCTATGCAGTGATGCAATAAATCATACATTTCTGTTTAATTGCAACAATTTATGCTGTTTTACTACATGCCTCTGCTGCTCTTTACCCTCTTCTATATACAATGATGCAAAAGATCAGACATTTGTGTTAGATTGCAACAATTAGTGCGGTTTTCCAACATGCTTCTGCTTCACTGCAGTCTCTTTCTATGTAATGATGCAAAAGATAAGACATGTTTGATTGCAACAATTCATGCTTTGTTTTCTTACATGCCTGTAACCCACTTCAGTCTCTCACTATGAAGTGATGCAAAAGATCAGACATTTCAGTTTGACTGCATCAATTTATGCTGTTTTCCTACATCACTGTACTTCACTTCAGTCTCTCTCTATATGCAGTGATGCAATAGGCCAGACATTAGTTTGCAACAATTCATGCTATATTTTCCTACATGCCTCTACTTCACTTTAGTCTCTTCCTATGCAGTGATGCAAAAGATCAGACATTTCTGTTTGATTGCACCAATTTATGCTATGTTTTCCTACATGCCTTTACTTTACTTCAGTCTCTTCCTATGCAGTGATGCAAAAGATTGGACATTTCTGTTTGATTGCACCAATATGCTATGTTTTCCTACATGCCTCTACTTCAACTTTAGTCTGTTCCTATGCAGTGATGCAAAAAATCGGACATTTCTGTTTGATTGCACCAATTTATGCTATGTTTTACTACATGCCTTTACTTCACTTCAGTCTCTTCCTATACTATGATGCAAAAGATCAGATACCTCTGTTCAACTGAAGTACTTTACGTTGTGCTATTTTCTTACATGCCTAGATAAATAATGAGCAATGTCTTTTTCAGCTATAACACATGCCCTTTTCTCAAAGTTTGAATTCTGCTCTGTAAAATCTTAGATTACAAAACAGGGGAGGGGTTCTCCACCTCAAAAGAAATTTCAGATGCAGCTATTAGCTGGGATGATTATGGACTTCGTTTTTTGAGGTTCAGACTGAATTCTGTTTGTGGTTGGAATGCACAGAAACAGTTACCAGGGACTCATATATTGCAATTTTCTGTACATTAAGGAAAGTCGTAAAGAAAAAAACAAAACTGACTAGACATGTCCTGCTGCACGCCAATGCTCCTGTACATAAATCATGAACAGCACCTGCTGCTGTGAGAGATTGAGGTTTTTAGGAGCTGAACCATCAACCAGTTGCTATTTCTTGTCCCAAATCTGAAGAGAAGCCAGAGTTAACTTTGGTTTACAGGCAATGAAGAACTGAAGTGTGCTGTCTTTTAAGGAGTAAGAAAAGACTTACTTCTCTGTGGTATTTCCTATTTGCCTAGAAAATGAGAATAGTGCATGAAACACAGGGCAGATTAAAATGAAATGTGTTTAGAAAAAAATTGTTTCAATTCAACTCCTCCACGCCCAAGGAGATATTTTTTCATCTGTCTAGTAAGTATTCAGCAGTGGCACATAGAACAAACATACTGTATGAGGTAAATGATTCTTCTAACACCACCATTTACACAAATGATGGAAATGCAGGCTCAAAACATATTATATCTATACCATGTTCTGAATACTCAGGATATGACACATTTACTAATGACATTGGTGTCTAAGTTATAGAAAAACAGTGTATTAGGTTTGTGGGGATGAGCAGGAGCTGAGAAATCACATGCAGCACAACACCCACTGCAGCAGAAATACTGCAAGGCCCTAATATTTTCAACATCATTTTTACAGATAGAAGAAGCTTACCAATTCTTCAGACGTCTGTTTCAGTAATAAAAACAATAAAAAACTTTTCAGTTATATGCACAGACAACTCGACATGAGATCATTTGCACCATCCCGACTGATGTCACAATCTTACCTTACCTTTTAACCCCATTAAAAATATCAGATCAAATATCATCATCATCATCATCATCATTGTCAACCATTATCAATCCACTGCTGGACGAAGGTCTCCCCAAGTTTCCTCCACAACGGTCTGTCTTGTGCCAGTCTCCTCCATGTCACTCCTGCATACTTTCGAATTTCATCCATCCATCTTCCATGTGGTCTTCTTCTGGGTCTTTTCCTGTCCCTTGGAATCCAATCTAAAATTTCGGCTGTCCATCGATGGTCTGTCCTTCTGGCAGTATGTCCAGCCCATTGCCATTTCAGGGATTTAACTCTAATCATGATGTCTTCCACTCTTGTCATTTTTCGGATCCACGTGTTCCTCTTCTTATCTCTCCTGGTTACACCAAGCATGCACCTCTCCATGCCTCTTTGAGTTGTCTGCAGCCTTTGTATGTCTCTTTTAGCTAAGGTCCATGTCTCTGCACCATACGTAAGCACTGGAAGGATGCATTGATCAAACACTTTTCTTTTAAGACATAATGGCATATTGCTCTTGAAAATTATGCTGTTTCTTCCAAAAGCTCTCCAGGCAAGTTTTGTACGCCGATTAATTTCTTCACCAATGTGACCCTCACTTGATATCTGCTGTCCAAGATAAACGTACGTGTCTGTTATCTCCAGCTTTTCTCCATCAATCGATAAATCTTCATTTCTTGTGAAAGCATTGTACATCACTTTTGTCTTCTGAAAGTTCATTTTTAATCCCACTTCTTCACTCTTGTCAGCAAGTTCCTGGATCATACTCTGCAGCTCTGATGGGCTAGTTGCAAAAATGACTACGTCATCAGCAAAACGAAGGTGGGTTAGATAATCTCCATTAATCTTTATCCCTTTGTTTTCCCAGTTCAGTGATTGAAAGACATTTTCCAATGTGGCATTAAAGAGCTTGGGAGATATGGTGTCACCTTGTCTCACTCCCTTTCCAATTTTTATGTGTGTTGTATTTTACAAACTGCCGAATCTTTGCACTTGCATTTTCATAGATGTTATATATATTATTAAGTAAATTTTTTAGCCCTTTTATCACTGTCTTTACAAATTCTGCTAAGTAATGGCAAATCACAAATTTAATGAACATGGCGAAAAGAAGGGCACTTTTCCGATTTATTATATAACTATGCAGAATGTGAAATTTTGAGCGCAGTTGCCTGGTCATCAATTCAGCTCAGCAATTACACTGATGAGCCATTACATCATGACCACCCCCAGTCTAGAGAAATGAGCTCACCTGGAGACTGAACAGTGGCGCAACTGAAGTTCACAGAGCAGCATATACACTGACGGAAAAAAAATAGAATCCCAACACCAAGAAGGGGTTGTGTTAGATAAACGACAGTTGCTAGGCGGTGAGAGTACATCTGTAAGATGACGTCTATGCAAATTTCGCGCTGGGCGCATACGTGTGGCGCTAGTAGCGCCCCTCGGAACATGCAAAGCAGGTTTGCTGTAAATACGCGCTGTAACGTCGTTCGTGAGCGTTAGTTATCGTCGAGATTCGACGTAGTTAGTCAAGAATGCCTTTAAGAAGACGAAGAAGCCATTATCAACAGCTCACGGAGTTTGAACGAGGTCGTGTAATAGGGCTACGAGAAGGTGGATTTTATTTCCGCAATATTGCAGAACGACTTGGCAGGAATGTAGCCACTGTGCATGATTGTTGGCAGCGGTGGTCAAGGGAAGGTACTGCCTCAAGAAGACCGGGTTCCGGCCGGCCACGTGGCACTACTGAGAGGGAAGACCGCCGTGTACGGCATATGGCCGTGGCGCTTCGTACCGCGTCTGCTGCAGCAATTCGAGCTGCAGTTGCCACCGCAGTGACACAACGAACTGTTACAAATCGGTTACTTGATGGACAGCTCCGAGCCAGACGCCCTGTAGCGTGCATTCCACTTACTCCAAACCACTGCCATTTGCGACGTCAGTGGTGTCAAGCTAGAGCTCATTGGAGGACGGAGTGGAGATCTGTTGTGTTTTCTGATGAAAGCCGGTTCTGCCTGGGTGCCAGTGATGGCCGTGTGTTGGTTAGAAGGAGGCCAGGTGAACGCCTGCAACCAACCTGTCTGCGGCCGAGACACACTGGACCTACACCTGGAGTTATGGTCTGGGGAGCAATTTCCTATGACAGCAGGAGCACTCTCATGGTTATCCCACGCACCCTGACGGCACAGTTGTACGTCGGTCTGGTGATTCAACCTGTTGTGCTGCCATTCATGAACAGCATTCCAGGGGGTGTTTTCCAACAGGATAGCGCTCGCCCGCATACCGCTGTTGTAACCCAACATGCTCTACAGAGTGTCGACATGTTGCCGTGGCCTGCTAGATCACCAGATCTTTCACCAATCGAGCACGTATGGGACATCTGTGGACAACAACTCCAGCGTCACCCCCAACCAGCATTAACCGTCCCTGTATTGACCGACCAAGTGCAACAGGCATGGAACTCCATCCCACAAACTGACAACCAGCACCTGTACGACACAATGCATGAACGTTTGCGTGCTTGCATTCAACATTCTGGCGGTTACACCGGTTATTAATGTACCAGCATTTCACATTTAAAATGGCTCTTCTCGCGCTTACAATAAGCTGTGATCTTGAAACCTTAATCGATTAAATATGTTACCTATACAAATGTATTGCCACCATTTCATTCCTCTACAACTATTTTTTCGTGGTGTTGGGATTTTTTTTCCGTCAGTGTATATAACCCGAGGACCGGCTTTCGGTTAGTTGAGTGTTCAGAGTTAGAATGGGAAAAGCTGCCGATTTATCGGAGTTTGATAAAGGGCAAATTGTGATGGCATGGCGCCTTGGAACTACGATCTAGGAAATGGCACTGCTTGTGGCTTGTTCATGTGCCACTGTACTGAGTGCATATCAAAAGTGGTTCACAGATAGCCAAACAACGAACTGTCGTCCAGGTGTATGTGTCATCTGCCGCTCATTGATGCCAGAGGGGAGTGTTGCGCATTGTTCACAGTGACCACACGGCCACAGTGAGACAAATCACCCACAGCTACAACAATGGTGATCAGGGCAATGTGTCACAGCACACAGTTCACTGCAACCTTCTGTGCATGGGCCTGCTTAGTCAAAGACCCAGCATGGTCCCCATGCTATCTGCACGTCATCGCCAACAATGCATAAAATGGGCCAAAGATCGTCGAGATTGGAACGTGGACTATTGGGAGAAAGTAGCCTGGTCTGACGAATCAAGATTCCTGGTGCATCATGTAGATGGCTCAGCACGGACATGCCAATTACCAATGAAGGCTATGGCACCTGGATGCACTGTTGGGTGGAAACAGGCCGGCGGCGGTTGTGTTATGCTGTGGGCAATGTTTTCTTGGGACACTTTAGGTCCCATTATTCTAATAGCACAATCCCTGACAGCTGTCTGGTATCTGAACATTGTTATGGACCAAGCTCACTCATTAATGGTAACTGTCTTCCCTGTTGGTGATGGCCATTACTAACAGGATAATGGGGCCCTGCCAGAATCATCAAGGAGTAGTTCAAGGAACATACTGGTGGCTTTCTGTTAATGCTGTGGCCTCCAAATTCACCTGACATGAACCCAATCAAACGTTTGTGGTTCAACTTGAAAAAGCGGGATTGCGCTGAATCACCACCACCCTGAAATATATGTGAAATGGAGGGCCTCCTGTTGACATTATGGTACCAGATATCCCAGGATAACTATCGCCACCTCATCGAATTGATGCCCCGCCGACTGGCCACTGTTTTGCGGGCAAAAGAGGGTTCTACAGCTTATTAGGCAGGTGGTCATCATGCAACGGCTCATCGGTGTAGATCTTCTTTCAAAACTATGGAACTGTTCCTCTCCTAGAACAAAAAATGGAGAAAAATATGCAAGTGGATGTCTGCTCCGACCTGAAGGTGTTTGCCATGGAACTAAAAAAGGAAGTGACAAAAGAAAATGCAAACAAAAATTGCCGACATTTTTGCATTGAAAATAAATACACAAGGAACAGCCTATACCTATATAAAGAAATAGCATCTCTTCCCTCCTCGGAACCAGAGGCTCTAAATTAGGGATGGGTAACTGCTTATAGCCCTGAGAGTTGCTCACAGCAGAAACAACAACAAAATAATCCTTATTGTGCTATGGAATGCCTATAAATTCATGATGCAGAAATTTATTAATTAGAAGTATTCTCTAGCACTTATTCGTAAGTGCTAATAACTTGTTCTTTGTACAATGAAGATAAGTTTTGCAGAACTAAAATTAACTAAAACGAATTCCTATTTTCAAGAAACAAAAAATTCCTTCCTCAAGGAATGCAGTCGTGAGAAATTTCATTTTGATTTTTCAATTATTTGATTTTGCAATTAGTTTGGAAAGCATCATAGCAGATACATCCTGCATAAATCTCTTAGTTACTAAAAGTACTGCAATGTAAAATGTATGAAATAATACTAATTTCTTTATTCTTTCACATATTTTTTTTTTTACTTGTTTTGATCAACATGATTACCAGACAGTGAGTTTTTTAAACAATTATAAATGGTTAAAAGTTGCAGAATATACATATTTTGTAGAACACCTAAAAAAAAAAGCAATTACTAACATAACTAGTAAAAAGTTTCACAACATACACATTTCGTTGAATATCATGAAAAATATGTACTCAGAATATCAGTCCATTGTGTATAATACTCGAAAGAAACACTTTTACAGCCCTTTATATGCATGATATACTTCTGTACATTCAAGTAACACTGGAATATGAACACTCGGCATGTTATATATATATTAAGGGAAAATATTTAAAAAATGTTAAGTTGTTAGTAAACACTAAAAGTCCCGGAAAAAGAAAGCTGAAGATCATGGTACTGGTTTTATAAATACATACATATCACTATGCTGCTCTCTGAGATTCAGACATTAGGTCCTCAAAGAAAGCTCAACTGCCAGATTAAAGTTTAAAAATGACACAGCTGGATTTTACTTACTGTTGGTATATCAAACCTCGCCATTTACAGTGATATTAGCACGCAGCTTGAGCTTCACTGACATTCATCATATGTCACACACAATACTTTTGTGCTTCATACTCGTTATCTTTTTCTCCTGCAGGCAAATTCAACTTCTTAGAACTGAGAGTGTTTTATTACATTAATTTAGCCCTCAAACATATTCCATGTAATTTTTTTCAAAATAAAAGCTACTTAGGTATATAGTGTTTTTAAACCTGTTACTTAAAACTATAGATGACAGGAGGCTTAATCTGCTAGAATATTAAAAGCAAACAGAACATAAATTCTGAATTTGCTTGCAACACTTACTTGGTCATCCATGTAACATCTCTCAGAAAATTTGAAAATTTCATCGCCCTGGAACAGGAATCAAACCCGCATCTTCTGATTTCCATTTGAGTATGCTAACCATTACACCACCCAGTGCAGTGAAGTTCTAAGCAAACTTAGCTTAGGAATCTGAACATCTTCAGATTTTTGCTAGTTGAAGCATCATTGCTTCCTCATAGCGTTTTGACCCAATTCGCATCTGGAAACGGAGGTAGGTTGGAAATCACCAGTACCACAGATAAATCATTCATAACACATGGGAAATCGATAGAATATTCAAAGGAAACAGAAAACAAATTCTGCATTTGCTTGCCGCACCAGGACGATGAAATTTTCAAGTTTTCTGAGAGGTTTTACGTGGATGACCAGTTAGTGTTGCAAGCAAATTCAGAATTTATATTGTTTGTTTTGAATATTCCATCGATTTCCCATGTGTTACGAAGAATGTTTTTTCTTTCGTTGACTTAATCTTCTTGTTTGTTTGTGGATTTAATGACTATCATGTGCAATTCTGAAGGCTAGCAGTCACCTGTCCCTATTTTAGGACCAATGGTTTCAGAAAAAGGGAGACAGCCAGTGTTACAAGCGTAACACACTACTCATGCCTTATCTAGGATTAGAATCTGGCCCACTCGGGAGTCAAAGGCCAGTGGTTAGACCACTGCACCACCGGTGAAGCAGACTTCATCTGCAAAGAGAAGTTAACAATGAATTGGTGAGGCGAAATAATTTCCTTTTATACAGTGATGTCAATCTCCATTAGTGACAATTAAGGGGATGCATGCCTAACTGTGGTCTTCTTGGTTCATTTCATGTGCGCCAACAGATTTGGAAGTTGTGAAGGGCAGACCAGTAAAATAATTCTTGAAATCGGCATCACACGTGTAAGTTACGTTGAAAAATTATGAGCGGGACGTTTCGGCAGCGACTTCTACCTTCATCAGCCATGGAATGAGACACATGGCAAAAGCGTCAGTTGTTGCCAGATTTCAAAATCACTTTGATGACAATTTCAAGAATTATTTTACTGTTTTGTGTGTTATGTGTTTTCCTGCCAATTCTTCTCACTATGTGAAGGGCAGATTTCATCTCTTTTCCAAACCATTTCGTTAGCACGTTGACCGCTAAGGCTTATTTGGGTAAACTGGTCTGCGACACCATTTTGGGTTAGACAAGTTAAATATACATATCTCCAGTAATTCAAAAGAACCTGAACAAAATATGGGTCATACTGCTGAAGTTGTGTTATACTTGCTTGAGGACAGCTTAGACATGGGATATGTATTATGTATGGAGAATTTTTATGATTTCATTGCTCTGACGAAAATGCTGTCTGCTTGAAAAACTTATGTGGAACAACATGGACCAGCAGAAAAGAAAATCTAAAAGAATTGGTGATGCAAAAATTGAAGAAACAGGATATTGCATGGCAAAGAAATGGCACTGTTGTAGTATGTGAAAGGAGGGATAAAAGAGAAATTCTCTCACTATTTCGAACATGCATGATCTTGAAATAGTCAGGGTATGCAACCGGAATGGAAATATTTTGATAAAAACCAAACATAATTCGAGATTACAATAGTGGAATGTCCTGCATAAATCGATCGGATAAAATTTTCTCATATTACAAAGGGCGAGTTGAAAGTTGTGCAATATTTGCATAAACACATGTGCTCCAGCGAGTATGTCACGTGCTTAAACTAGTTCAAGTCGAGCATTTCAGTCAGTCGAGAGGGATATAAAGTGGTAGTCGCTGCTGTGAACAGCATTGCATGTCGTCGTTCTGCCTGCGGTTGGGATGCCTAAAAGATGAACAGCCACAACCGGCTAATTAGAGAACTTTTGCTTTACGAGTTTGAACTCTGCCATAACGCTGCTCAAGCAACACGAAACATTTGTCATGCGAAAGGGGAAGGTTCCGTGGACCACAGCATTGCAACCAGATGGTTCAAGAAATTTCGCTCAGGTAACAGAAACCTCGATGATCAGCCAAGGTCAGGTAGGACCCTATCTTGGGCATGAAATCAGCAATGAGGGAATAAGACCAGATCCCAAAAATATTGAGTCAATTATGAATCTAACCACGCCAAAATCAGTCACGAATGTGCAACAGATTGTGGGGGTAGTGAATTATTATTGGAATCATATCCCAAATTTCTCTGATATAATTACTCCTTAGACTGATCTAACCAAAGGGAAAGAAAAGAAAGTAATTCTTTGGAATGAGAATGCCGAGAAAGCTTTCCAAACTGTAAAAAATGCTCCAGGCCTCTTGCATTATCTGGATAACGACAAAGTTTATTTCCTCTCTATCGATGCTAGTGGTGAAGCATTAGAGGGAGTGCTCGAGCAAGAAAAAGAAGGGATAATGGTTCCCATAAGCTATGCTAGCAGGAAGCTGAAGAAGCCAGAAAAGAACTACTCTATGACTGAGCGGGAATGCTTGGCCATTGTCTGGGCAGTGAAACATTTTCGTCCATATCTGTACGAAAAACATTTTGCTCTCAAAACAAACCGCAAGCCCATAACCTACATGCTTACAAAAAGCAGCCCAAATATCAGGTTAAACAAATGGCAGGTGCAGCTGCAAGAATTTGATTTCAAAATCTGCCATATTCTGGGAAAAGAAAATGTAGTAGCAGACTGCCTATAATGGAACGTAAACACAGCCACGACTAATACAGTGCATCTCCTAAGAGAAAAATATTCTGTAGAAGAAATTAAGGTTTTACAGCAAAAAGACCCAGCTTGGAAAAATATTACTGATCATCTCAAAGGAAAATGACAGCAAACCCCCACAAAGGGACATGACTTTCTTTTTGGCCGAAGGTGTACTTTATCACTACACAACTCCCCATCCATCTCAAGTGAGGCAACAAACTGTGGAACAGCTGTGTGTACCTGAATTTCTTATTGGCAAGTAAAGGAAACAATGCACGAATCTTTATTTACAAACTGCCATTTGGCATTTGAGAAAACTGCATCGAATCAGAGAGCATTACTTTTGAAATAACATGTACGCGGACATTCAGAATTTTGCAGCTTCATGTCATCAATGCTTGGCATGAAGGGGATACAAGGCGTCACAAAAGGCACCGTTGCAACGAACGCTGACTACAAGCCGTCCTAGGGAAAGGCTACATATAGACGCTTTAGGGCTTCTAAGGCGGCGTAACAAAGGAAATATGTATGTTCTCGCCATTCAAGATGCATTCACTAAATTTCCATTAGCCTATCCAATGCCGGACTAAAAAGCTCAAACTACAGTGAAAATTTTACTCGAGGAAGTGTTTTGTTTGTTTAGTGTGCCTGAATCCATTCTATAGAGAAAGAAAATGGTGCTAACTTTCGCTCCAGAACTATGAAGCAACTTTGTGAAAAAATGCAGATTAAGTATTCAAACTTTTCACAAGAGTACTAGCAAGATCAATATATGACTACTTATGGGGAAACAATTTGTACCCAATAGAACAGAAGGGGAACTTCAAAAGGTCAAGAGGCACAAAAGACCAGCTGCTAATTGACAAAATGGTACTAAAAAACTCCAAAAGAAGAAACACGAATTTGAATATGGCATGGATAGATTATAAAAAGGCCTTTGACTCATTGCCACACAGCTGGATTAACACTTGTTTGGAACTATTTGGAGTTAGCAAGAACATCTGCCAATTCCTCAAAGAAAATATGAAAAACTGGAAAACAGTGTTACATGCATATGGTGAAGAACTCAGAGAAGTTAATATCAAGAGAGGGATATTTCAAGGGGATTCTTTGTCGCCTTTATTGTTTAATATCTTTTTAATTCCATTGTCAATGATTTTGAACAAAACAAAGATGGGCTACCACATTTCGGACCAACATGGAAAAATAAACCATCTGCTGTACATGGATGACCTTAAATTGTATGCAAAAAGTTCTGCCAAACTTGAAACATTGCTGCATACAGTGCAAATATTTAGTGATGATAAACAGATGGAATTTGGACTGGAAAAATGTGCAGTACTATCCATGCGCAGGGGAAAAGTCCAGAATATAGATGCAATAGAACTAGAAAATGGTAATATAATGAAATCTTTGTAAGATAATGAAAATTATAAATACCTTGGAATTCTTGAATCAGATAACATCTTACATACAAAAGTCAAAGGTCTGACTCAGAGTGAGTATATCAAGAGAGTAAGAAAAATATTGAAATCAAAACTAAATGGTGGAAATACAATCAAAGCCATAAATACATGGGCCATTCCAGTAATCAGATACCCAGCTGGAATAATTGATTGGACCCAAAGTGAATTAGAAATACTGGATCGGAAAACTCGAAAGTTATTGAACATGCATCATGCACTCCATCCAAAAAGTGATGTTGACAGATTGTATTTACCGTGGAAGATTGGAGGCAGAGGGCTACTACAAGTACAACAGGTAGTGGAGGAAGAAAAAAGAAGCCTGAATGATTACGTCAACAGAAGCAGAGAAAAGCTACTTCAGGCAGTGAATAATGAAAATTTCTTAAAAACAACAGAAAACAAGGCTGAATACAAGAGGAAACAGTTTGAAAGCAGATTAGACGGCTGGAAGAACAAGCCACTGCATGGACAATTTTTAAAAAATATTGATGGGGAAAAGTGACAAAAACTTGACTTGGGCATGGCTGAAATTGGGTTCCATCAAGAAAGATACAGAAGGTATGATTTTTGCTGCACAAGAACAGGCATTGCAAACAAATGTTATGAAGGCTAAAATCCAGAAAGTCAGTGATAATCCAAAGTGTCGACTTTGTCAAGAAAAAGATGAAACTGTCTCATCTAATATGTGAATGTAGGAAAATTGCACAGACAGATTACAAAGTTAGACATGACAGGGTTGCACAATTGATTCATTGATCATTGTGCAGAAAGCACAATCTGTCAGCATCGAAAAACTCATGGAACACAAGGCTGAGAAAGTCATAGAAAATAATGAAGTCAAGATCTTGTGGGATTTCAGAATTCAAACCGATCGACACATAGAACATAACACACCAGACATAACAGTCATAGAAAATTGGAAAGTCTGGCTAATTGATATAGCGATCCCTAGAGATGCCAGAGTCAATGAAAAGAATTGGAAAAAATGACTAAATATAGAGACCTGGCCATAGAAGTTACCCGGTTATGGACTAAGCACACAACGGTAGTCCCCATTGTCATCGGGGCACTTGGAACAATGTCAAAAAATTTTATGAATCATTTTGAAAAATTGCAGCTTTCTGATATGCCACCTACAGAACTGCAGAAGAAAGCTTTACTTGGGACATCATATATTTTACGCCAATTCTTGACTAATTATTATTATTATTAATATATGGACTAATACAAGGCTATAACTCCATCTTATCACAAGTACCAACAAGAAACTATTCTCAGAAATCAAAATTACATCATGTATTGAGACAAACCTATTATTTAAGACAAGACCACTCACCACAATCAACATGCATTGTAATTGCAGAGAAACCCCCCCCCAAAAAAAACTGAAAAAAAAAGCAACTAGCAGATGCAGCAATTTTACTTACAGAAAACATCCAAAGAATACTGTCTGAGAAAATTTCAAAATATGAGAACTAACAGAGCATTATACAGATTGTACCAGTTTTCATTTCAGCAACTGCAGTGGTACCTAAAAACTAAAAATCTTGAAGAATCAGCATTGCCATAGAGACTGCTTCATCCAATCCAAAAGGCAGCCATTCTACAGACCTGCCATATGGCTAGAAAATTTCTGAATTTCCAGGCTTGAGATTATTAATATTCTCTGCCTTTGCTCATTGGCCCTGGCGAAGAAAGTTGGCAACAACAAAAAAACATAATAATAATAATAATAATAATAATAATAATAATAAGCACTACACAGCCCTACACCTCTCTACCCAGAACATCGAGATTAGAGCTAGAGAGCCAAAAGAAGAAGCATGGGGAAAAAAGTACTACATGAAAGGCACTACAACAACTTTTAATCCAACCATATGGATAAGACTGCCTCCAATGGATGGCTAACAAAAGGACCATTCTTCCCTGAAACAGAAGGGTTCCTGATGGCTATACAAGATCAAGTTGTAAACACGAGAAACTATCGGAAGCACATCCTGAAGGACATGTCAGTAGAAAGTGGCATGTGTCGGCAATGCTGCCAAGCAACAGAGACCATCTAACATATCACAGCAGGGTTCAGAGTCCTCACACAAACAGAGAACATGAACAGGCACAATCAAGTCACAGCGATCCTCCATCAGAAATTGGCAAGAAAGCACCATCTCATTAGAGCTGAGCCTGTTCCCTAAAACAAATATGCGCCAACAACGCTCCTAGAGAACAACACCCACAAGATGTACTAGGGCAAAGCAATAAAAAAAGATAAGACCATCCCCCACAATTGGCCCAATATCATCCTGGTTGACAAGGAGAAGATACCAACATACCTTACTGTCACAGCCGTGCCAACACATGCAACATCCAGAAGATGCACGGAGATCAACTGTCGTTAACAACCTAAGATATGAAGTCAAGGAAATGTGGCATATGGAGAATGTCACCACTGTCCCCATAGTAATATTAGCCACAAGAGTTGAACCTAAGACCATTCATAACTCTATACAGACACTGGACCTTCAACCTAACACCTACATGGAATGATAGCATAGCTGTGAACACTTTGGAAAGAGAAAAACTGGGAGATTTTTACACTTTTTTTTAATGAGAAAAACCGGAAGCTTTTACGTGCCATTAATATGTGCTACAATATCCCCTTTTCCTCTGTGTGAAACACTCTTACATCCACTCTACATTCGGAACAAAATGTGTACAATGATCTTTTTCTTCATTTTATGAAGTAAGGTGCTGTAAGACTTCAAAAGTTTGCTAAAAAAATGTTTTTAGTTAGTCATAGCTGGGTTGATTTTTCCTGAAGACTAACAAATCTAAACCTTAGATCAAGACTAGAAAGTGCTGAAAATAGTACTGTTCATGCTTCCAATGAAACCATCTAACAAACAGGTCTAGCACAAAAACTCTGGTACTGCAAGAAAACTTGAACAAAACTTCGCCATGCTTAAAACAACATATACATTACCAACCACTGCTGCAAGAGCGACAAAACAAGCATCATCTTGAACTTTGCGCTGTCAATCACTACAAACCGAAAAAAACCTATGTAATGCCAAAACATGTGCATTCCACAAAACTAGCTTTCCTCTTGCATTGGAAGCAAAGTCATGCAAACGGCAGCCAATCCTTTTGTCGCTTCCACTTTCTCCCCTCTTCGGCTGTTCCGCCAGCTACAGCACTAACCT
Source organism: Macrothele yani (assembly GCA_039090855.1). Classification (NCBI taxonomy): domain Eukaryota; kingdom Metazoa; phylum Arthropoda; class Arachnida; order Araneae; family Macrothelidae; genus Macrothele; species Macrothele yani. Next base: position 18,878,819 of record CM077000.1, on the reverse strand, counting down.
CCCACGAATGCGCATGATTCTTCCCATTGCTTTCACTGCCCCTTTAGCTGTTCTGTGCTTTGCTTCAGGTGAACTGCCAGCTGCTCAAGGTTTAGAGGTCAAAAATCTCTTGGTCCAATGGCAAGGGATGAGTTTTTATAACTTCCATCTTCTCACCAAGTATCTCTGAGCCAACCACAGTAAACAACTCCCTTAAAGAAAAAACTGCAGTTTTTTTGCTGGAAGTAGAAATCCCAGGCCTGTATTTTTTAAATCCCTACTAGTATGACTTAAAAAAAATCATTAAAAAACTGGGAGATTCAGCTACAAATCAGAAGGCTGGGAGGTCTGTCTGAAAACTGGGAGGGTTGGCAACTAAAGGATAGTAAGGAAGTTCCTAGAAAACTTAGAAAAACACAAAAAACAACAACAAAAAAACATCGTACCAGTCTCAGAAGGAAGTGAGAAAATTCTCCCGAAAAGGGGTAGAATCTTCTTCATCATCATCATAACCTAAGATACAAAGGAAATGTGGCATATGGAGAACGTCACCACCGTCCCCATAGTAATATCAGTCACAGGAGTTGTACCTAAGACCATTCACAGCTCTATACAGACACTAGACCTTCAACTTAACACCTACATGGAACTACAGAAGGCAGCTATCCTGAACACTTGTATGACAATAAGGAAGTTCATGGACAACTGAGAGAAAGAAATACCACTTTCCAGACTTGGTACGTCATACCTGTCCCGGGAGGAAGAGAAAAATAATATGAAGAAACAACAACACAGCTAGAGAACAACACCCACAAGATGTACTGGGACAGATCGATCAGAACAGATAAGACCATCTCCCACAATCAGCCCGACATCGTCCTGGTTGACAAGGAGAAGAAGTCAACATAACTCTTTGACATAGCCCTGCCCAACACGTGCAATATCCAAGAGACACAAGGAGAGAAACAGTCAAATTATAATGACCTACGATACGAAGTTAAGGAAATGTGGCGTATGGAGCATGTCACAACCGTCCTCATAGTAATACCAGTCACAGGAGTTATACCTATGACCATTCACAGCTCTATACAGACACCAGACCTTCAACCTAATACCTACAGAAGGCAGCTATCTTGAATGCTGCAGGATAGTAAGATAGTTCCTGGACAACTAAGAAAGAAATACCACTTCTCAGACTTGGTGCGTCATACCCGTCCTGGAAGGAAGAGAAAAGCATATCTGCAGGAAGGGATGGAATCATCTTTAAATAATAATAATCACAGTGAAAAAATGTTTAATTATGGGTATTATAGAGGTAAAATTTAATACATTTGGTGGTCAAATTTTCGAACTAGAACCTAGTTCATAGTCAGTATCATCATTGGAGAAGTTGTTGCTAATTGGTAGGAAGTGCCTAACTGCAATTATCATTTAGTGTGGTACCTCTTCTTGATATTTCCATCCCTTCTTCAAGTCTCCTCTTCATAACATGTGATTGGAGGGCAATTATATTTATTGGGTCCCATTTTATGGAGATCCCACCAATCACGTGTTTAATAGTGAGAGAAAGTACAACACTTAATGATAAATGATAATTGGGCACTTCTGACTGATTGAAAACAACTACTTCAGTGATGGTCCTGTCAAGAACTAGGTTTTAGTTTGAAAATTTGACCACCAAATGTATCAAAAAATTTACCTCTATAAAACACATAATTAAATTTTTTTTCATAGTAATTAATAATTGCTGGTGCCATGATGTAATTAATTACTAAATAATAATAATAATAATTCATAATAATAATTATTATTATTATCAGCAGCAGCAACATCAAGGCAAAGCAAGTAACCCCAGAAGTGCTGAATGTGATTAGGGAATGTTTCCTAGCTGCCATCTATTGAATTCTTGGATAAATAAGTTTCAAGAACTTTGTAGAATGGCTCGGCATATCATATAACAGGACATCCAAATTTTGCTGTTCACATCTATATATGAAAATAGCACATATGAAAGACAGTCTACTACGCCTCACAAAAATCCTACTTAGTCCATAAATGTTTTCTCCTCTTCCATTATGTCTCACTTAAGAAGGCAGTAAATATATTTTCTAAACAACATTTAGATGTTCATATTTCAATGCACTTGAGTGTTCATATGCACGCACACACACACATACATACATGCACACACACACACACACACACACATATATATATATTTAAATATACACAAATAAAAGCTTGCACTAAGATGAAAAAAGAAGCTGCCAGATACAAAGCATTTAGCAAAAGCGCAGCGTAAAAACAAACAGCCACTACACAATGAGGACAGCAAACAAAAGTGGCAACTCTGCCTAAAATATATACACTTATATACAAACTACATATTCTACCCCAGTCAAATCAGGGCAAACAGATCTTTGATAACTGTACATACTTGAGTGGAAAATGCTTTTATTTTTGAGGAACCCTATTACGTTTGCTATTAACTTGAGTCACAAATGCTAATATAGCTTTACCAACTGTACATATTTAGAAAGCAAAATATGCTTACAAGTATCGATATGAAAGTGCAGTGATAGAGGCCATTCTTTTTTCTTAAAAAATAAAGCCATAATGACTTCCCTTCCCCCAGGTACATGTTTTCTCTTTTCTTCAGTCACTTAAAGGTCATTTTTTGACTTCTCTAATGTTTGCGATCTTTCACCTGGACCACCAATCTGCAAAATGAAAGAAACAGGGACTGAAGCATAGAAATTTAAACATAAGCACAGGATAAAGGCATATGCATACATATAATTGGTCCACAATTTGAATGTATCAACTTGCCATTGGAAAAGCATAACTTTACACGAGGTAAAATATTAGGTGTACAAATAAGTTTTAAAGCGTTTTTTGTGTGACGTATACCGCTAATTTACATAACCAACATTCCCCCGTGTTGTCATATGAGCGTAACTCGTCCAGAGTATAAAATGTGACACAGAAGTTTGCCCAACAGTCAAATGCACTTGTACATTGGTAGGTGAAAGATGGCAAGCAATACTGCATTTATTTGACACTATTCCTTACGAATTTCATCAAGGAAAAAGTGCTGCAAAAGCATGTGCATCGATCTGTTCTGTTATGGGGGAGAATATTGTATCAAAAAGCATGCGTGAGTTTTGGTTTAAATGGTTTAAAGCAGGTGATTTTGATATTAGCGATCGAGAACATAGCGGTGCCCCGCAGAAGGTTGCACATGAGGAACTGCAAGCATTGCTGGATGAAGATTAATCTCAAATGCAAAAAGAACTAGCTGAACAACTGGGGGTAACTCAACAAACCATTTCCAATCGTTTATGAACAATGGGAAAGATTCAGAAGGAAGGAAAATGGGTGCCACATGACCTGAGCCAGAGGAAAAAGGATGAGTGCATCATGAGGTGTTTGAATCTGTTGAATAAACAACACAGAAAGTCTTTCCTGTGGAAAATTGCTAAGGGTGATGAAAAGTGGATATGGTATGATAATCCCAAATGCAAAAAACACTGGGTTGTTGCTTCACTGGGGACTACGAAGTCTTTGCTTCACCGGAATAGACTCCGGTGAAGCAACGACTTCGACAATGAAATGCAATATCCACTCAAAGTTCTGCCGTGCATCTGGTGGGATATGAAGGGTGTGCTCTATTATGAATTATTGGAACAGAGACAAACTTACTGCTGATTGCTACAAGCAACAATTGCTGTGACCGAATCAGGAAATCTGTCGGAAATGTCCATTCACAGGCAAAGGATTGCGCCCCGTGAAATTACTGCATGACAACGCTAACAAATAAAGTAAGTCGATCATGACTTATCTTTATTTCTTAGCGTTACACTAAGCCTCATGTCACAAAATCAGTCAAGGAAACTGTTAATAGCATAAAATATATATCATCATCATCATTGTCAACCATTATCAATCCACTGCTGGACGAAGGTCTCCCCAAGTTTCCTCCACAATGGTCTGTCTTGTGCCAGTCTCCTCCATGTCACTCCCGCATACTTTCAAATTTCATCCACCCATCTCCCATGTGGTCTTCTGGGTCTTTTCCTGTCCCTTGGAATCCAATCTAAAATTTCGGCTGTCCATCGATGGTCTGTCCTTCTGGCAGTATGCCCAGCCCATTGCCATTTCAGGGATTTAACTCTGATCACGATGTCTTCCACTCTTGTCATTTTTCGGATCCACGTGTTCCTCTTCTTATCTCTCCAGGTTACACCAAGCATGCACCTCTCCATGCTTCTTTGAGTTGTCTGCAGCCTTTGTATGTCTCTTTTAGTTAAGGTCCACATCTCTGCACCATACGTAAGCACTGGAAGGATGCATTGATCAAACACCTTTCTTTTAAGACATAATGGCATATTGCTCTTGAAAATTATGCTGTTTCTTCCAAAAGCTCTCCAGTTAAGTTTTGTACGCAGATTAATTTCTTCACCAATGTGACCCTCACTTGATATCTGCTGTCCAAGATAAACGTACGTGTCTGTTATCTCCAGCTTTTCTCCATCAATCGATAAATCTTCATTTCATGTAAAAGCATTGAACATCACTTTTGTCTTCTGAAAGTTCATTTTTAATCCCACTTCTTTACTCTTGTCAGCAAGTTCTTGCATCATACTCTGCAGCTCTGATGGAGTAGTTGCAAAAATGACTATATCATCAGCAAAACGAAGGTGGGTTAGATAATCTCCATTAATCTTTATTCCTTTGTTTTCCCAGTTCAGTGATTGAAAGACATTTTCCAATGTGGCATTAAAGAGCTTCGGAGATATGGTGTCACCTTGTCTCACTCCCTTTCCAATTTTTATGTGTGTTGTATTTTCAAACAGCCGAATCTTTGCACTTGCACTTTCATAGATGTTATTAATAATATTAATGTATGCATCTTCAATACCGCAGGATTTCAGAGCCATTGTAACTGCTGATGGTTTCACTGAATCAAAGGCTTTTTCATAATCGATAAAAGCCATGCACAATGGAAGTTCATATTCCCTCGCTCTTTCAATTAGTTCTCTCAGTACGTGGATATGATCTATTGTGCTGTAGCCACTCCTGAATCCAGCTTGTTCTCTCGGTTGAGCCATGTCCAGTGTTACCTTCAAACGGTGTGGAAGAACTTTAGTGAAGATTTTATAAACCACTGATAGAAGGCTGATAGGTCTGTAGTTCTTGAGATCCTCAATGTCACCTTTTTTATGTAGCAGGATCATTGTAGCGTTGTTCCAATCCTCAGGTATCTTCCCTTCATTAAGGCATCGAGTGAAAATTTGGGCGAGTACTGTTTCGATTTCTCCACTTGCTTCTTGTATGATGTCTACAGTAATTCCATCTTCTCCCGGAGCTTTTCCCCACTTCATGTTCTTGATTGCATGTGCAACTTCTGCTGGGAGGACTGGAAGAATTCTAGTACTGGTACCTTCCATGATGTCTGGAGTACATGCATCATCCCTTTCATATAACTTGCAGTAGAAATCTTTCTCTCTTGTCAAAATTTCACCTCTATTTCTTGTTACAGAACCATCTTCTTTTCTCAGTGCCATAATCTGTTTTTTTTTCCCTTACTGAGATGTCCCTTTGCTATCTTTAGGCTTTGGTTGTTTTCAATTGCTTTCCTCACTAGTTCACAGTTGAATTTCCTTACGTCTTCAGTGATACTTTTTCGTACTGTCTTGCATAGCTCTATGCATTCCGCTTTGGAAGTCACATTTTCTTTAGTTGTCCTCATCTCTCTTCTTTTTTGCATCAACATTTTGGTTTTTCCTGATAATTTGTTCACATGCAACTTGTTCTTAGACCCAGCTAATTTTGTTGCTGTTTCCATAAGAGCTTTGGTTACTTTTCTGTTAACTTCAGAAATATCCACTTCTTCTGATGTCAGGCCTTCTAAAGCAGAGAATCTGTTCTTCAGTTCCAACTTGAAGGTATTATGGTGTTTTTTAAGGTTGGTTATGTCATACATTTTGTTTGTCTTATGAGCTTGCCACATTCGAGTTTACTGTTGAGGTGCATCTTACATCTCACCAATCTATGGTCACTACCTGTGTTGAACTTGTTAGCACCTGCAGTCTTCTATGGCGAATTTTTTGTTACACATAATAAAATCAATTTCATTTGTCGTCCCGTTTGGATGTCTCCATGTCCATTTCCTGTGTGGCTTTTTCTTGAAAAAGGAGTTCAAGATGAAAAACCCTTCTGCCTCTGCAAACTCAATGAGAGTATTTCCACGCTGGTTTCTGTTGCCGTGACCGAATTTACCCACTGAAGTTTCATTCTGTTGCCGTTGCCCTATTTTTGCATTGAAATCTCCCATAATTATCTTCAAGTGCTGCTTACCTTTATTATATAGATGAAGAATTTCCTCATAAAATTCTTCAATTTCTTCTTCAGCATGACTTGTGGTGGGTGCATAAGTTTGAATAATCTGAGCCTGGTATCTTCTCGAGAGTTGGATAACGAGTCATGCAGCTCTGTCAGAGGAACGTTTAACTTCTACAACTTTATCCTTCAGTTTCTTGTTTATTATAAATCCAACACCACTAGTTCTGCTAGTATCTGTCCCACGATAGTAGAAGAGATGTCCACTTTTCAGTTCAATGAGATCTTCTCCTTTTCTCCTTACCTCACTTAGCCCGACGATGTCTCACTTGATCCTTTGTAGTTCCTCTTCCAATTCAAGAAGCCTTGAATCAGAAGATAGGGAGCGTCCATTATACGTAGCCAAGGTCAGCATCAGATGGCAGCCTAGTCCGGTCCTCCGGTGATTCTTAGCACCCTCTGCCTTCATGTCGCACTGGCCGCTGCCTTGGCCAGGTACATTCCAGCTGCTGGAGAATGAGGGCCAAGATTTAAGTTGTGGATTCATTTTGGAGGGGTTTGGCCATAACTCACCACGCTGGCCAAACGGGTTGGTGAGTGTGGGATAGCATTTCCTCTAATCCCGATGGTATAGTTATACCACTATTGGCGGTCGTCGTTTATATATATATATACAGTCAAACTTGGTTAAGACTAGCTCGGGTATAACGAGGTCCCGGCTATAGCGAGTAATTGCCAGAAGAAGTTTGGTTTCGTATGCAATTAGTGGTAAATTATCCCGCTTGTTACGAGTATCAACTCTGTTATATTGAGCAAATTTGCAAGACTTTCAGATTTTTTTTTCTTTCTTTTACACCCAGTAAAGATAGCGCAGCATTGAAAGGTGGCATCAATTAGCCACCTGCTACCCAAAAAGACCGTCTGTGTGTCACCTGCTCCGAGACAAAAGCGGGGAGTGTTTTATGACGTCTTGCATTTCAGCCCAAGGGTAGTAAGCTTTGCTTGCAGCATTTGTTATTCATCCCCATTGTCATTGCAGTGTATATACCATCATGTTTTTAACAGTTTTGTATTATTTCCCAGTGAGACGCCCAATACTGTACGTCTCCCTCTTATGTTTTCTTATGATAAATTAGAATAAAGCGATTTTGAAACCAAGGGTAGGTTGGGCGGCATTTTGTGGGGGAAAGCTTCCCAGCCTTTCCTTTGCCACTGTTTATGAGAGGATTCTCGGAATTCGCTTTATCTCATTGGCTGCTATGGTCTAACCTCACGCATGTTTTCTTAGTGCATTCAGTATTTCAACTTCGCACGGGACATATCGTAACCTTTTTTTAATCAGAAAGTCACACGCAGCCCTACTCTTGCGACATCACTTATGCTTTCCCTCTCCCTTTTTTATTAAGTGTGATATTGTGAGCAAAATGGTTGGTGTTAAAAGAAAGGCTCTCTCCATCAGGGAGAAAATGGATATTATTCAGGAACTGCAAGACGGCGAGAAAAATTCAGCTGTTTGCAAAAAGTATGGGCTTTCATCATCTACCGTATCTACATTGTGGAAGAACAAAGATGGAGTTTTGTCAGCATTTGAAATTTGCAAACAGTCTTACAGATTGCAAAAAAAAAAAAAAAAAAAATTGATATTGATGAAGCTTTATTGGTTGGTTTAAAGTTCAACGTGATGCTGGTTTTCCTATCAATGGACCGATTTTAAAAGTGTAAGTAGAAAAATTTGCAGTACAGTTCGGTCATGAGAATTTTATATGCAGTAATGGGTGGCTTGATCGATTCAAGAACAGACACAATATTGTTTAAGCAAAAATGTCAGGGGAATCAATGTCTGCAGATACAGAATCTGTAAGTCAATGGCTAAAAAGTGTTTGGCCCAGCTTCATTTCTGAATTCAGTAAGCAGAACATATTTAATTCTGATGAAACGAGCATTTCTTACAAGGGAACCCTTTAAAGGCGAGAAATGCATTGGAGATAAATTGGCAAAGGATCGGCTAACCGTTCTAATTTGTGCGAACATGGCAGGAAATGAAAAAACGAAAATTATTGGTAATTGGCAAATCATTAAAGCCTCGATGTTTTAATAATGTTCAGCACCTCCCGGTTGATTATAAAGCAAACAGAAAGGCGTGGATGACATCAGATATCTTTACGGGAGAACTTCATAAATGGGATCGTGAACTACGAAAAAAACAGCAAAACATTTTGCTGTTATTAGACAACTGCCCAGCACATCCCAAAGTAGAAAACTTGACAAATATCAAACTTGTGTTCCTACCACCAAACACAACATCAATTCTACAGCCTATGGACCAAGGAATTATTAGGAGCTTTAAGTGCCATTTTTGGCGATTTCTAACCATACAATTAATCTAGAAAATGGAGAAGCAGCTAGAAATTAAGATTTCCGTATTGGATGCTGTTTGTCTTATGAGAGAAGCTTGGGATAGTGTCACTCCGACAACCATCAAAAATTGTTATAGGAAGGCTGGTCTTCTAAAGGAGACTTTATAGAAAGCACTGAAGTGATTGATGATGATGATGATGATCTTCCCTTATCAGAATAGTTAAAAAGTAGAGATTTAAGCACCTTTAACAATTGCAATTCTCTTGATGATTTTATCGACACTGACGCTGCGGTCCTAACACCTGGAATTTTAACGGAGAAAAAATTGTGCAAGAAGTCATTGCGGTGAATGAAGAAACTGAAACCGACAGTGAAGGCGAAAACATTACAGAAACACAAGAAGTTGTGACTTACAATCAAGCACAAGATGCCTTGGATGTTTTGACTAGATTTTATGAAACTAATTCTGGCAATGAGAGTGTGTTCAGTGCATTATCAGTTGTTAAGCGTAATCTGATAGATTTTAGGTTGAAGTCAAGGACAATGCAGCTGAAATTAACCAAATTTTTTCATACGAAATAAAAAGGATATGTGCTTTGGGCAGATAGTACTGTACCTGTGCTTAATTTTATCTAAGTACTGTATGGTAAAAAAATTACAATACTGTATAGTACATATTGTATTTCATACAGTACGTATGTAGTTTACATGTCCGTTATTTTGGAATTTCAACTTAATCTGCACCACATTGTATGTACTACAGTATGTATAATGGTACGTATAGTTTTGTGTGTATGTAGTACTGTACGTACGCATTTTTCAAGAATTCCACAACTAACCGAAATATTGTACGGTAATTTCAACTAAACATAAGTACTATGTATTTCTCAACATTAAACATTGTATGTACTATATTTGATAACGTAATTTATTTTTTGAATGACTTCCTTGATATTTTGTGTCCTTCCCGGATTATACGAGTAACGCTATAACGAGCAATTTGTTCGATCCCGAACAGTTTGTCTTAACAGAGTTCGACTGTATATATATATGGTTATATATATGTAGCTTTTTGTATATATACAGTATCTCCCTAGTATTTATTTATATTTATTTAGTTGTATTTGTTTTTGTGTACCATTGTAAAATAGTTGTATATAGGTTGCATGTATATGTAAATCAGCTACAATCCAGCAGATATGTGATGTCACCATTACCCAGCATGCTTTGCTGGATACTGGGGCATACTGGTCTGGGTGACCAGGTGGTTGCTAGCCTTGCTGTCAGTTCTTCTTGCATGTGGCCCTCTGACGCAGGTCTTGTTCAGTTAATTTACTCTGGTGTCAACTATTCATTATTTTTTTTCATCAGCTCAAAAGTAAGCTTGAATGTTAGTATGTAGTCTGTATACATCTTAAAGGAAAATGTCTGTAAATTATTTTCTATATTAAAGTGTTTACATTCAAGAAGGAATAATGTCCATGACTTCAGTACTGAAACAAAGTTCCAGTCACTTTCCTCAAAGTTTTTCTTCCACTAACGTATTTGCAGTACATTTGAAACATAATCTCCAACAGGGTCAAACTTACTGCTGATCGCTACAAGCGACAATTGCTGCGACTGAACCAGGAAATCTGTTGGAAACGTCCATTCACAGGCAAAGGATTGCGTCCCGTAAAATTACTGCATGACAACGCTAAGCCGTGCATCACGAAATCGGTCAAGGAAACGTTATTGATGCTTGGCTGGGAAGTTTTGGAGCATCCAGTATATAGTCGCGACATGGCCCCTACAGACTATCATTTGTTCCGATCGATGCAACATGGTTTGTCTGCTCTACGGTTCCGGATATGTGACAAAGTGCAAAAATGGTTGACGACTTCATCGCGTCACAAGACGAAGTATTCTTCCTGGCTTCATGCCAGATTAGCTGACATCCAGAATTGCTAGAGAGACTAAATCTACTCACATTAGTAAAGAATACTGTACCCCACTGCTCTGCTGTCCAGTTTTTATGTTCTCTAGACCGCTGTAAATGGTGTCTCCAGTGAGCAGTTTTTAAAGGAATGCAACACACTGGTCATTCCTTTGTGTAGTTGCCTGGACACTGTAAGCTGCAATACTGTGCTTCCTGAGCTGACGTTCAGTTGTTTTGTAAGATTACTTGATGTCTGGTGTCGATCCCTCTTGGCCTGTAGGAGCAGACAGTGGTCCTCACTGGGTGTGGTTTTTAGTGGACGATGACCACCGTTCTTTCACACAGCTGTACCTGTAATCCTGAAGGCTGACCATGCATGCGATACAGTGCTACGGGCGATACCTGACTCTTAGGCCACACTACTCATCACGATTCATCCCTCCTTGAACCTCCCAATTATTTGACCACAATTAAAATCAAGATGTTTTCAAGGAGCCATTTCATTGTCTGTAGCACACAACAAATGCAATCTAATGTCTGTAACACTTACACACACCGTCCGTTGACCTCCGTTCAGTTGCAGCTATTGGACTTCATGAGTGGATTTCGTTCTCAAGTCACGCAAACCATGCATCATGCTCAGGGACACAAATTTCGCAAAAAAAAAAAAAAAAAAAAAAAAAAAAAAAATATTTGAAAATCAAAAATTTTGCATTTATTCGCAGAAACTGAAGGCACACACACACACACACACACACACAAAAATGTTTTTCAATGTTTACTTTACTTAGTTTACTGTTTTTCAAAGTTTACTTTACTTAGTTTACTGTTTTTCAAAGTTTACTTTACTTATAGTTTACTGTTTTTCAAAGTTTACTTACTGGTAGGCTAAGTACCAAAAATACTTAGTTGAAAGCTAATGACATTGTAGTAGTCTCTATATTCCCTTTCTTTAGCCTTTGCCTTCTGTCAGTAATAATGATGTTGTACATACTGAAATATCTCTCAGCATCCACGCTGTTAACAGAATTATGGAGGCTTTGAATAGCTGCCTTTGCACAGTTTAGGTAGCAGCATTTTGTTGCTTTTAAAATGTGTATGACATCAACAGGAATCTCTTGGCTGACCACTGTAAGTAGCTGTCTGTGAAAATGATTGTATGCATTGACGAGCTCATCCCGTGGTATGTCTTTAAAAAATGGTATTTTAGAGAAGTTTTCCAATAACAAATTTTTGTTTAAAGATGATGTGGGTGTGGGCCCGGCTAAAGATGGACAAAATAGTCTGCCAATATGCTGGTACATGGTTCGTATGCTCTTTGAAAAGTCCTTGAGAAAAAGTTCATTTTCAAGTCCTTGAAAGTACTTGAAAAAGTTCAAGACTCTGTAAATAGTACTTGAAAAAAATTCTCTTGTTTTTTAAGTAATAATATGAAAGCACATGTGTAAAATTTGTACTGAAAAGTTGTATAGGAAATTTCTCTCTAATTCCAACTAAAATACCAAACTGAATAGCACAGAACTTGCTCTCAACTCAGGGGAGTGCGTGGGCAGCTGTTACCTTGGCCATGGCATTACTATGGAGTAAAACGTCAGCCATGGGAGTAAAATAACTGGAATGATGTATTCGCGAATCATGATGGTGTTCTGTTGACTGGGGTTAGGGTTATGCTCTTTCCGGAGGGTGAATATGAAAATAATGTATCCTTTCAAAGCATTCCACAAAATTAAATTTCAAAAAAATACCAAAACAGAGGGGTAATTCAAAGTTAATAAAATAATCCAACAGGGAGGCAGGGGTAATAGCAGGTCAAGCAAAGATGTGCCTGCCCCAGCTAAGTTTAATGATTTGAACTTGTTAAAATACCTATCTACTGACTGACCAACTGCACACACATATATGAAAATTTAGTTTTAAAAAGTCCTTGAAAAGTGCTTGAATTTATTATACTTGGAACAGTACAAACCTTGTGGTAGTCTTCATTTGTTGTGTTGGATGTCATGTGGAGAGTCAATTTGCCCTTCTAGACGATCATTACAAAATTTGCACATCACAATATTTGTATCGCTTAGATACAATCCCTCATGGTCAAACTCTTTCACTCTATCAACTAATTTCTTCTTAGGGCAGCCCATATTGATATACTTCTATTAAACAGATCGTGAGCATTGTAGTTTGTAGTCTACTAGCGAAATGCAAAAACAAATATGTGCTCATTCATATTCTTTCAAGGCCAGCCAGTGCGACTAAGCGGCGCTGGCTGACTCGCCGAGAGGGAAAGAAGCATGGCCTGGGGTTTCCCGGGTAACGAATGCTGAATAGGACATGCACAGTGCAAATGCTGCGTGAAATTACGTCCTATTTTCGCTTTAAAAAATGTTAATTATCGTGATGTCACGGAAAAGTAGTAAAAATCAAATTTTCGTATTTATTCGCTTATATTGGCAAATTTTGCATTTATTTGCATCTATTTCATAAATACGAAAATTACGTATCCCTAATCATGCTCTATTATTATGCATGTGCTGTTGCTCCTGTTCCCAGACACAATCCTGAGTTAATTTGTGTTTGGGTACTGCTGCTATTTATGGTGTCATTTTACTTTTTCCATTTCATCCTTAAGTTTTACACACCACTTTACATAATGTACACTCATCGTCAAAAAAATAGTTACACCCAGAAGGACGTGTCGGATTGCAATGCTATTTGGGAGAAAGGTAAAGGTTACCAGGAACAATAAATGATTAAATATTGAGATTGATATGGGCAATATTTATTGAGCTACTTGCCAATAAGTAGTGTCTCTCAGTATGGCGTTGGGCTGCCATGTTTGCTCACACAGCATGCCACATGTCTTGGCATGGAGTTGTACAGGTTCCTAATGGTCTCCTTTGATAAGCCATCCCACGAGCTTGAATCTTCTCACGCAGTTCCTGCAGATTGTGTGGTAGGGGTGGAGTGTGGATACGGTGTCCAATAGAATCCCACACATTTTCAATCAGCGATAGGTCTAGTGATGCGAATGGCCATGACAGAGTGTCAGTGCCTTGAAGTCAAGCTCTCGAGATAGCAGCAGTGTGCGGATGAGCTTTGCCGCGTTGGAAAATCACGCAGGAGATAGCATTCAGGAAAGGTAGGGCCACTGGTTGCAGGACCTCATTAACACAATGTTGGGCTGTCACAGTGCCTGTAATGAACACCAAAGGTGATCTGGCATAGTAGGCAATTGCACCCCACACCATGACACCACAGGCCTCCTCGACGTGTGATGCTCCACAACAAACTGTTCATCTTGACGCTGACCACAGTGCCTTTACACATGGGTATGTTGGTTGTCTCCTCCAAGACAAAAGCGGGGCTAGTCACTGAAGATCACCTGTTGCCATTCTGAGTGGCTCCTTGACAGTCTGGCACGACACCATTGCAGTCTTTGGTGACGATGCAATGGTGTTAAGGGCAGTCATCGTAATGGTCTGCATGCGTGTAGTTCTACGTCGTGCAGCCGTCTGCTAATGGTGCTGGTACTAATTGGACGATGCATGAAGGACACCACTGTTCACTGCATATCTGCAGTCGTGGCGGTTGGATCATTCCGCTCATGTCGGACAACCTGTCGGTCCTCTCTCTCCGTGGTTCGTCTGGGTCTCCCGGACCCTTCCTGTCACTGCTGAATGCTTTGTTCTATCCATTGCCACCAAAAGCATGTTATGGTGATATCCACAAGACCCGTATGGCATGTAATGCAGTGATAAGACCATTACGCTTCCCGGAGCCCGATGATGCAGCCCCTCTCGAACTCCTCCAATTGCTCGAATTACTTCCAAACTTTTCTCTGAGGCATACTTCACTTGCAAAGGATGCAATCAACACAACAGCATGCACCAGAATGGCAAGCACATGCAACGGGATGACCTTATATAGCCGACCCCTCCTTGCTGGCGTCACATGCGCGGCCAAGCGTGATACTTGAATCATTTGCATGTCTCACAATGTCAAACCTACCCACCAAGTTTCATTCCTGTTGGCTGCTTCCTTCTGGATGCAACTATATTTTTGACGATGAGTGTACATATGCAGTAAAACCTCGAAAATCCGGCATCCAGAAAACTGGCAACTCCAGAAATCTGGCATCCGATGTTTCCCCATAACCATGGAAATCTCCCGACGTAGCGTCTCAACAACACATTGCGAGATCATCTGATCTCAGCGTGCGAATTGCTGATAGCCACCAACATGCAACATCGGGATACATTGGCAGCTATCGGCAATTATCGTATTGGCAATTAATTCATCATCTCATTGGGCAACGCTGAAGTGATGTGGACCAATGAGGTGACGAATTGGCATGTACGTTTGAAATGCGTGTCGAACGTGTGACGATGATCTATGCTTGGTGGTGGCAGATGTGGATTTGATCATGTAATGACATCTACATCAGCCTTCATGATGCATCATGGTAATCGCCTTCACAATGTATCATAGTCTTGTCGGTTGAAAAACTATAACATTGCTGTAAAATTCACATCGCATTTTCGCGATGTATCGATACATTGCCCAGCTTTAGGGGTTGTTCTGACTTTTTTCAAGTTTTTGCCCAACCATTCCGCAAAATAATTTTTTTTTATAGAGTTTTATAATAAATAGCATTAGGTGCTTGAATTAATTCCCACTGTTGCCCAATAGAGTGCAGCAGTGGTGCACTGTGACCAGGGCCACATGTGATCTCTTTTGCGCGCTCGTACTGTCCGTAGTCTGGGCGAAGCAGTGTGTGACATGCGATCGGAGTGCACAGAACACCAGTTTGTATCGCATTCACGATGTCGAGTTTCGTACCAAAAAAGGAGCATTTGCGGGAAGCATCACTCTTCTGCTTTCATCTCCAGAAATCTGCAGCAAAAAGTCATCGTTTGATAGTGCAGGCCTATGGAGAACATGCCCTATCAGAAACAACATTCAGAGAGTGGTTCCGATGCTTCAAAGCCAACAAATATGAAGTGAAGGACAAAGAGTGCCCTGGGCAGCCGAAAAAGTTCAAAGATGGTGCATTGGAGGCCTTGATGCTCCACGAGTTGTGTGAAACATTACGGGTCGATGAGTCAACAGTTAGCAAACATTTAAAGGCAGTGGGAATGATCCAGAAGCTCTGAAACTGAATCCCACACGACAAGGTTATTCTTCTCCACGACAACGCTAGACCTCATGTCGCCAAATCCGTGAAGGAACTCTTGGAGGCACTTGGCTGGGACCTCTTACCCCACCCACCTTATTCCCTGGACATTGCTCCCTCAGACTTCCATTTGTTCCGGTCACTACAACATGGCCTGTCAGAGCAGCACTTTCTTTCTGTCGCGGATATAAAAAAATGGCTCGATGAATGGTTCGCCTCGAAAGAACCTTCATTTTTCTACCGAGGAATCCATTTGTTATCCCAACGGCGGGAAAGGGTCGTAGCTGCCAACGGACACTACTTTGAATAGACTATCCTGTACTGTTCTGTGGCAACACACAGGTGTTTGTGAGGCAAAAAGCAGCGGGCATTAATTCAAGCACCTAATACAAAAAGGTAATCACCAATATTTTTGCCCAAACTTTTTTTTTTCTTTGCCAAAACAATTTTTTTTCACAAATTGTGAAGAACATGATTGGCAGCATGACCACAACATATTGATAAGGCATAGACGTGCAAATTTTCATTAAAGTAACCTGTTACATGTAAGTACATGCGTTACATAATGTCTGTTACACAATTTTTGGATAGCTTCAGAAATCTGGAATTTTCATAAATCCAGCACTCGTGTAGTCTTGTGAATGCCGGATTTTCAAGGTTTTACTGTATATAGTTCTTCTTCCTTTGTTGTGGTTTGTTTGCTTTGTTTTGTGTATCTGTTTTGGTTTGTATTAAAGCTTAAACTCTGAAAAAAATAAAACTCTGTCTTTATCTTTTCTCATTTCTTGAAACTGAAGGACATATAAGTAAATCCTAAAGGACAAGGTGTCTGTTAGAACTTCTTCCGTTGATTACTGTTAAGAAGTTCATTGTTCAGAGGTTATCTTTGACATTAATCCTATGGCAGCTGTTCTGAGCAAACCAAAATTTGCTGTTGCTTGGAGGTCATCATTAATTAGAGGTGTCCATTAATTGAAGTTTTAACTGTAATACAAGCTATAACATAGATGAACTGAAACTTTTTATACATAAAGCAACATATCTTACTAAAAATCACAACAATAACATGTTTGAATTGCAGCATAAATACTCAATTACAATAATTACTGAAATTAAATCATTCCAATTTTCATTTACGAAAATCTACATCAAAGTCAGGTTCTTACGTGGCTATTCCATGTGTCTTTTTTGTTTGTTTCTGTATCTGAATCATCCTCAGAAAGTTCTGAGTATTCATCTTCATGCAACAAAAGATTGTCTCTAGATGGATTTGTGCCATCACCCAGTCTGAGAATTTGTTAAGGAATAATATGATCACTCATAAATATTTTCTAAGAAACAAAAGTTTTCAAATGTCACTCGAGTTTCAATTAACATTGGCAGATAAAGGATACATAGGTTTAAACGAACGCCTCTTTCTCCTTGAGAAAAGCCTGGCCAACTGTGTGAATTTTTTACGTGATACTACAATGGAAAAAGCATTATCTCCTTTATTCAAATTTTCACATCTATAAAACAGGCAGATTGTGTAACTCCAATCACAAACAAACAAGTTAAGACACAAATCAAGAAATATCACTAAAAATTAAATTTTGTAATTTTATGATTAAAAAGACACAAAGAAAGACTTTAAAGGACTCTTGTGTGGGACATGGTGGACCAACCACACTTGAGAAGGATGGTCCACCGAGGAATCAAAGAGGAATTCCTAAATGGCATATGAGAAAGAGATCTCAGTTAAGTAAGATTAGTGTATGGAATACTGGAGGAATAAATGGAAAGATAAAAGAGGTAATTGAAGAAATGAATAAGGATAAATTGGATGTGCTGTGTCTAAGTGAAACTAAAAAGAAAGAAATTCGGATAGAAAAGTGAATGGAACAGTAAGAGTGTTTAGTCTATCGTGTTGGTCAGTGTAAGATGACAGACAGGCTAGTGCAGGGGTGTCAGGGTGTGGCAAAACACTCTGATCATGTGAGGAATGAAGATGTGTTGCAGATGTGTAATGTGAGGCAAAATGTTGTTAGTAAGGTGGACACTAATATTTTCAGGTGGCTTGGCCATGTTGACAGAATGAGTGATGAGATGCTTACTAAGAGAATTTTTTCAGCCCAAGTGGCAGGAAAGAAAGGTAGAGGAAGGCCAAAGAAATCATGGAAGCACCAGATTCAGGAATGTCTGCTTCAGAAAAAGATTATGAGTAGGCTTATGAAGTACAAAAGATCTTGAGAGTGCAGCGTGTGATGGATGTTAATGAAGCTCAAGTTGTGTACCGAGATCGTTGTAAATGGAGACATCTGATGCACCAATAGTAAGTAAATTCTAGTTTAATCAGTTACATAAATGTTTACTTGGCAGATAGTCTTTCTTTGAAGAGTTAACCTCTGAATCTCAGAGAACAGCTTAATGATATGTATGTATGTATTAAATTTGTAGGACATGTGCAGAAATTCAAAAAATGCCAGTCCTCAGACTATATTTTTTGAAGAGCAAACAAAGTAAAACAACAACAGAAATTACATTGCAGAGACAATTATGGATCTCACTAGAGAATCATAAATCACAATTACCTATAATGATGTTGAAAACAATCTTAACAGGTTTTTAAGTAAAATCATGTCAAATCAAAATCAATTTCACAAATAGTCTCTTCAGAATACCAGCATAACTCACCTTTTTCTTGATCTATTCATTTTTCTCATTTTTAGCACGTTGCTTCCTCCGACTGCACATTCATTTTTATGTCATCGGGGAAGGACAGGATTTCATACATTGAGTAGTAAATATATACTTGATCAATTAAGATTATGATTTTTTTTAGAGAGAAGAACTGACCTGGATTAAAGGTATTGCAAAATAATTTGGCTATCAGTCAAAATTAGTCAACAAATTAATATATGGGAAAAAAAAAAAAAAAAACCTGGTCAGAAAAAAGTTACAAACAGAATATAACAGTGGATCATTCCCTTACATTAAATCTGTCACAGCAAAATTGGGGAAAATAGTGCAAAAATATAACTGACATTTCAGATAATCCATTTCTTCCATTAAAAATATCTTAGCAACAAATATCATCCAAAATTATTAGACAGGGAAGTAATTTATGAAATCCCAATTTCTCAAAAAAAGCCAAAAATGTCATACATAGGCAACACAAAAAGACAAATTAAAACATACTAAATCAACATTTAAAAAGTTGGGGAAAAAAAAAAGGAAGGAAAAAAAAAAACTGCCATTATTCAATATTGCAAGGACAGACAAAGAAAAGCTTTTCCTATTCGATAAAATTAAGCTTCTTGCTTGTCCAAAAAATGATAAGAGACTAAGAATAGGTGAGCTGTTTTTGCTGTTCTTACTGAAAAATATAGAAGTTGATTATGCAACAATATTGATCCAACCAGTTGGGCTGCTCCATGGAAGATGTCAATCCATGGGGGGGGGATTTAAGATAGTTAATTTGCATAGAAAAATAAAAATAAACAAATTTATGGGGGGGGGCAGGTGTAAAAGCATTTACCATGATATTTCCATGGCAGCCAGGAAATTTGAAGCAGACAGCTGTGGATGGTGACTTTGAACATGTGTGCATGCACTGCTATTGGGTGCTGGCATTGAAAATTCTTGTTCTTCCTGTATGAGTGGTGTGGTAGACTGCTGTTAGTTCCATGGCATATTTGCTGCAGTTATAGTGTTTTTATTTTGTTCTTGTTTTTTTTAAACAACAACAGCCTACGAAAATCTGATTTACTCTTCTTTTCTGAAAAGACAGAAATGCTTAATTATGTTTTCAAATTTTGGGGTTACTTTATTTTTCCAATATCGTGTTAAAGCAGCGACCCCCCTTTTTTTTCTTTTTTTTATGGCTTCAGTTGAATAATGTTGTTGGGATCTTTCTCTTACTTTTTATTGTATATTATTCTATTGTTTCCAATTTTCTAGTTAGTGGATATCCCATAAACTCCACATTCATCTAAAATCCTTTTGGGCCTTTTATTTCTTATAATTCAGTTTCTTAGGGTTTGAATAGATTGTTCTATTCCCGAATTGTGTTTCACAAACATGCAATGCTCTAGCTATGTTTATGGGGTATGAGAAAACTCCCCACGGGGTCCTTTCCTTTTCCCGTTTTATTCTAACTATTTTGTTTTTCCTGAAAAATAAGATTTTAAGCACTCCTATTTTTTTTTTTTCTGGTCAAATTATTTTGCTGTATCCATTTTAGTTCTTCTTTGACTTCCTCTCTTCTTTTCTATTAACACATGATGCTGCTGACCCTTGGGTAAAGATCTCTTGTCTCCTCCCTAGCTGGGAGATTAAAGCCAAGAACAACAACTACCATTCATGATGGAGTTGGACATTTCTCGCACACGGGGGTTGGAAATTATTTAGTGAGAATCATGTTGCAGAGGAGACGAGAGTCCACCAAAAGAACCGAATGGGAATCCCCTATGTAATGTACAGTCATGGCCAAACGTTCTGCACCAGTAGGTGGAAAGTCAATTTTTGATGTTTGAAGTCAACTTGCACAGCGTAATGGCAAAGTCAGGAATATATGTTATACAACATTTTAAAGGAAATTTTATACTAAATTCAATTATTTTTACAGAATGTTATTACCAGTAACAGAAATGAAGTCACAAGCTAAAATGTGCAAGCGAGGAAACACAAATCCAGTTCTAAAAAAAGTGTTCGCGCCCCTCTAATCCACTATAGTTTTCTCCGACGTCCGCTAGTGATATATAAGAGGATGTAGAATCGTCTGCTGACTTAGAACGCAGCTGCTTGTATTCAGTCGATGGAAGTTTATACAGAATTCCTGGCGATATTTGAATTTCGGAATGTCAAAGACCCAAAAATTAGTCCTGTCTCTTCAAACCAGAGCAAAAATTATTACTTTGCATGAACTTAGATTCAGTAGTCGTAATATTGCTGTTAAATGTGGCTGTGATCATTCCACTGTCTTGAGCACCATTAAAAGAGTTGCAGAAACTGGATGCGTGCGAAACAGAAAAGGAACAGGTCAACCAAGGCTGTGTACTGAACATGATGATCGCATGTTAATTCGTCGTTCCTTAAAATCAAGGTTTAAAACAGCCACTGATTTAAGGTATGAGTGGGAGAATGAAGTAGGCATTATTGCATCTGCACGTACAGTTCGTCGTAAGCTACAAGAAAATGGACTGACTGAACGAAAACCTTTCCTTACTGAACAGCAATGGCTCAAAATAATTGCTTGGGCCAAGGCACACAAGAATTGGTCTGTTGATGAATGGAAAAATGTTATTTTCAGTGATGAAACAACTGTTACTATTTTTGCTAATAATGGAAATAATTATGTACGTCGTCGGGCTGGTGAAAGATATAAGGCATGCTGCACCCACCAACAATCAAGCACCCACATTCGGTGATGTTATTGTCCTGTATTTCAGTCAGTGGTGTTGCCCATCTGCACATTGTTAATGGCACATTGAATGGATCGAAATATGTGGATATTTTGGAGTCCAAACTGCTACCATCTGCACAAGACATGGGTTTGCGGAATTTTATCTTTCAGAACAATAACACGCCATGTCATCGGTCAAAGTTGGTTAACGAGTGGTTTAATCGAAAAGTTATAAGAAAGCTTCAGTGGCCTGCACAGTCACCGGACCTTAATCCCATACAGAATCTGTGGATGAGATTGAAGCAAAAGATCCATCAACAAGGACCCACATCTAAAAGAGCATTAATTTAGTCTATAAGCCGTATGGCACCGTGTTATCACCAATGGAGAACTAGAGAAGCTCATTAGTTCCATGCCAAGAAGGTGCACTTTTTTTACTAAGAAACCGTGGTTATCCAATTAAATATTAAAGCATATTTTACTTGTTGGTAAGTTATGCCAAGTGTCCTGCAAGTTTCAATAATGTACTGTACAGTAATTTTATGATAAATGTATTGTACACTAATTTCACGAATTCCACTATTTTTTGCTTTTTGTGACTAGACGCTGTACTTTTGCTTGTAACTTCACTTCTAATACTGGTAATAACATTCTGTAAAAATATTTGAATTCAGCATAAAATTTCATTTAAAATGATGAATGATATGTATTCCTGACTTTGCCATTACGCTGTATAAGTTGACTTCAAGTATCAAAAATTGCCTTTCGATCTAGTGGTCCAGGACTTTTGGTCATGATTGTAGCTGTGACCATGGGCATCTTTCATAGTGTTAGATAATGAAGCAAATGTCGAAAAGAAGGGTTTTTTCACTTATTTTTGGAATCCCAATGGAAAACTTGTTAATTTCATTGGCAGCCTTACTGCAATGTATCATATTAAGATGAACGCAATGATATGAAATATGTAGGGGGACATAAGGTTGAAATCTGAATTACAAAGCATGTTTTTTTACGCTTTCCAAACCGTAGGTTGAAGGGAACACTTGGGGACGATCCCTATTGAAAATAAAAATATGCTCCAGTTTTGTCCGTCCGTCTGTCCGCACGATAACTCACGTGAAAATGGTTCGATTTCAACGAAATTTTAGAATGTGGCAGGGAACCACCTGGGGACGATCCCTATTGAAAATGGGTGAAATAGGGTCAAAGGTCAGGACATAGGAGCTGGATTCATTCCAATGCCTTAATGCATCATAACTTGCGTAAAAATGGTTCGATTTCGATGAAATTTTAGTATGTGGTAGGGAACCACCTGGGCACGAGCCCTATTGAAAATGGGCGAAATGGGGTCAAAGGTCAGGCAGGACATAAGATCGGGATTTATTCCATTGCCGTTATGTGACATAACTTGCGTAAAAATGGTTCGATTTCGATTAAATTTTAGTATGTGGTAGGGAACCACTTGGGGACGATCCCTATTGAAAATAAATGAAATGGGGTCAAAGGTCAGGACATAAAAGCTGGATCCATTCCATCACCTTTATGCATCATAACTTGCGTAAAAATGGTTCGATTTCGATGAAATTTTAGTATGTGGTGAAGGAACCACCTGGGGACGAACCCCATTGAAAATGGGCGGAATGGGGTCAAAGGTCAGGACATAAAAGCGGGATCCATTCCATTGCCTTTATGCGTCATAACATGCGTAAATATGGTTCGATTTCGATAAAAGTTTGGTATGTGGTAGGGAACCACCTGGGCACGAGCCCTATTGAAAATGGGCAAAATGGGGTCAAAGGTCAGGCAGGGCATAAGAGCGGGATTTATTCCATTGCCCTTATGCATCATATTTTGCGTAAAAATAGTTCGATTTTGATGAAATTTTAGTATGTGGTAAGGAACCAACTGGGGACGAACCGTATTGAAAATGGGTGGAATAAGGTCAAAGGTCAGGACACTGGAGTGGGATCCATTCCATTGCCCTTGTGCATCATAACTTACCTAAAAATGCTTCGATTGTGACAAAATGTTATGTTGTTCCGGAGGTATAGTGAACCGGTTCTGTTGAATATCAATGAAATGGGGTCAAAGGTCATTGCACAAAAGCCAGATTTATTCTACAGCCATTATTCTCATAACTTGCGTAAAACTGCTTCTATTGCAGCAAAACTTTATCATGTTGTTCCGGAGGTATAGTGAACCGGTTCTGTAGAATATCATCAAAATGGGGTCAAAGGTCAGGACACAGGAGCAAGATTTATTCCACAGCCATTATCCCCATAACTTGAGTAATAATTTCTGGTATGTTGGAAAGCGTATCATAATCAATGCATTGCATGATTTTACTAACTTCTTTCTTTTATATGCGAGACAAGATTGCATGTGTTTGGATTCAATTCATTGACAAGCAGACATAAGTTATGAAATGGCATACATATTTTAAGACTTATCACAAGTTTATTCTAGAAAATTTATTTTTCCTGTTTTAATTTCAGCAAAATCATTATGTTGTTGCTATCAATATTTTCACATCATGTACAGGGTGATTCTCTCACTAGAAAACCCAAACATTTCTCAATAATTTTTTTATTTCTGTATGGTTGGTTCCCTATGAAAACTGATATGTACTATCCTTGTATCTTGCAAAACAAGGTCTTCCTAAAGCATATGCTGAAAACAGCCCCCTCCAGCATTCTTGCACTTTTTTATGCGAGTCTGAAAATTGGTGAAGACACGTGCCAATGTGACTTTAACAGTGGCAGCAACCTTCCACTTATATTGCGTCTTTGAGGGCATCAATCGTTCGAGGCTCACTGCGGTACGCTCGGCCCTTCAGTAAACCCCACAAGAAGAAATGAGGTGGTGTCAGATCTGATGATCTTGGTGGCCACAGATTTTTCTAGATAACTCGGTCGACGAAATAACTTTCAATTTGCCTCAGGTTGGCATTAGGTGTGTGGCACGTTGTGCTGCCTTGTTGAAAGTAACCTCCCATTAATTTGCAATATGTTAACTAATTTACAAATTTACTGAATATGTTCGAGTACACCTCCGTTGTAACAGTTTGATTGAAGAATATGGGACCAATAACTCGTCTACGGGACAAAGCACACCACACCCTAATTTTCTCCAAATGTAAAGGCTCTGTATGAATGTCATGTAGGTTTTCTACTGTCCATATACACGTGTTTCACAAGTATATATAGCCACTCAGATGAAACCAGGCTTCATCCGTAAACCACGTAATGTCCAAAATCCCAGGATGTTCCCCAATGAAACATTGGAACCAGAAACAAAATTGTACGCGTTTGTCCAAATCCTTTGGAACTAACTCTTGGACTACGGACACACGATATGGGTGCAGTTTCGCTTTTTTGGCAGCTCTTTGACACAAAAATGAGGAATACCAATTTCTTGTGAAAGTCTTCTTACAGATTTTGTTGGCGACATGAGCAATTGCTCCTTTACATCCTGCACTATGCATTTAGACATCTTCCAGACTCCTGCGTGTTGATTGAGAAAACTTCCTGTTGTCTCTAATTTTTTCACCAATTTGTGAATACAGGATTTTGATGAAACACCTCCTTCAGCATACACATTCCAACATGCTATTTGACATTGTTGACATGAACTTGCCAGTATTCACAAACAATGTTAGATGTACACCATATTGATAAAAATCACCTGACACCCCTTCAAAAGCAAATAAATGGATCCGCTGCATTGTTAAGAGGTGCAGTGCAGCTGCAAATGGTATAAAAACAAGCCTGCAGCTGACCGCGACCATATCACACTGTGAGGTTCAGTGAAAATGTTGCGGCGGAAGAGAACTGACTTTGAGAAAGGAAAGATTGTTGGGGATTATATTAGTGGATTGTCCATAAGAGAAACCGGGAGGCATTTAAACATACCCAAATCAACTGTTTTGGATGTACTGAATAAGTGGAAGACACATGGCATGCCTGAAGTAGCAAAACGTACCGGCAGACGAAAGAAAATCAGTGATAGAGGACGTCGAAGCCTCAGGAGAGTAGTTACACCTAATCGATGAAGTACTAACTAAGACCTCAGCGTACAGGTGAGTAAAAATGCTGGAACTTCGGTATGTATGCGTACCATTCACAGAGAACTTCATTCCATGGGCTACCGTGATCGTGCGGCTGCTCATAAGCCTTTCATCTCTACTCGAAATGCTACTCGTCATTTAGCATGGTGTAAAGAACATTGATCGTATATGGTAGATCAATGGAAACAGGTCAGATGAATCAAGATGCACGATCCATCAGTCTGATGGCTGTGTGTGGGTATGGTGGCAGCTGGGGGAACGCTGTTTACCACAGTGTACTGTTCATACGGTCAAGTTTATGGACAAACCTGTTAACCAGCACATCTACCTCGATATTCTGGACAATTACGCCCTACCAACTCTGTGGCAATACTATGGAACCGAGCCTTCTTGGTACCAGCAGGATAATGCACTGAGCCATAAAACAAGGACTGTTATGGCGTAGTTTGACGATAATTCTGTATCGTGTGTGGACTGGTCAGCACAGAGCCCTGATCTTAATCCCATAGAGTACCTATGGGACGAATTAGAGTGCTGCATAAGAAGTTTTGAATCAAGGCCTATTACTAAGCAACAGTTTGCGGCAGCATTATGCACTGAATGGAAGTGCATACCTATCGCTGTGTTCCAAAACCTTGTCAAAAGCATGTCTCGAAGGGTCAGCACACGCATTAAGGCAAAAGGTGGGCCAACACCGTGCTAATGTATGTCAATAAATGCTATGTTGTGTTTCTCTTCTAGGTGTCTGGTGGCCTTTGTCAATATAGTGTATATCAGCATTGCGTACACACTCAATACGTAAAGACACTTACCATTGGTATCCACACTGTTTGGGAACATTGATAAATTGATTTCTTACTGAACATTTTCTGTTGACTGTTAGCACTGACCACTGAGGAATTTTCAATAGCTAACGTCAGCAATTTAGAATGTTAGACAAGTTCCATGCTCTTAAATAGTTTCTATGATTTCTGTCATATGATTGATATGGTTTTTGTAATTTGTAAAATGGATTGAAATTATTTACTGTATACCTGTATAAAATCAATGCATAAAATGTGTGATTTGTTTCCTTTATGCACATAAGTATTGTGCCAATTTATGCTCAATATGCAAATGAGCATTATCTGCTGCACTTGTGTGTTACTAGCAGCAAAAGATTTCTATTTGGGGGAATGGCAACAGTTGTCCAGTGTTCAGTAGGTGTGGTTTTCTTGTTTCAGTTCATGCTGTGTTGTGCCACTGAGAGCCATGAGATGTGGAGTGTATGATGCATAAATAATCCTTTTGCATCTGCTGTGTTACTAATGCTTTGCATCCATGTTTGCATTTGGAGAACACATGGCAATAAAATACTATAATGTGGCTAAGTATTTGTTGCAAGTTTCTTAAATTGTCTGAAGTGTGATTTTAACCTTATTTGGGACATACACTTCTGTGAATCTGGAACCCTTTGTCCCTACACAATAAACATGTGCTGTTCAACTGAGTACATGTTTGCAGCAGACACGATTACTTTACACTGAGTCAAACACCTGGCTGGCAGTCCACATGCGTCAAAGTCACTAGTAAAGTACACTTCATTGTGTGGTGCGATTGTTCTGCTTCAATAGACAAAAGCTTCATCCATGTATATTTTCATAGGAAGCCATCAAGCGGTAAGGAAGTTATTGAGGTGTGTTTGGGTTTCCTAGCAAGAAAATCACCCTGTTTGTTCCTTTAACAGTTACATTCCATTACATAATCTTTCTTGAGCCATTGTTGTAGTTCTAAGATAGTGTTTTATTATTGGGTTATCGGAAAAGTCATGCCGTATTTTGGCACCCTTTGGGCGGTTTTGGAAGTACTAGAGGCATGCGCAGCTCTGTTATTGCTATGACATTCGACAGGTGCCAGTTCCAGCTGCAGTCTAAAAGGAATAGTGAGCGATATGGTTGATTTGCGGAGATTTGACATCAAGTTGAAGATGGAAGACCAAATTGTATATTTTTGCCATATTTTACTTCCGTAAAGGGAAGAATGCGCGCCAAGCTTGTAAAAAGTTGCATAAAATGTACAGTGATAATGCTCTACAAGAACGTCAGTGCCAGCGGTGGTTCGCAAAATTCTGTGCTGGTGATTTTGACCTCAACGATGCTCCTCGGTCCGGGAGGCCAACCAAGGTTGACGACGACCAAATCAAGGCATTGATCAAGTTAAACCCACGTTACACGACACGAGAGATTGCAGACACATTGCACATCCATCATTCAAGCATTCACGACCACCTGAAGAAGCTGGGAGACGTAAGCAAGCTCGATGTGTGGGTTCCTCATGAACTCAAAGAAGCTCAATTGACGGCGCGTATAAACATCTGCGATATGCTCATTAAATGTGAGGTACAACAATGTGCTGCACAAACGGTCTTGGTCCCGATGTGCTGCTTGGCCTCAAACAACATCCAAAACAGACATTCATCAGCGGAAGGTTCTGGTCTCAGTGTGGTGGGATTTTAAAGGTGTTGTGTTTTTTGAGCTCCTACCACGGAATCAAACGATCAATTCAAATGTGTACTGTCGGCAATTGGACAGTTTGAACGAATCCATCATCCAGAAACATCCAGAGCTCGTTCATCGTAAAGGTGTTGCGTTCCATCACGACAACGCGAGACCACACACAAGTTTGATCACCCGCCAAAAATTATTGGAGCTTGGGTGGGATGTGTTGCCACACCCAGCATACTCGCCTGACCTTGCGCCATCAGACTTCCACTTGTTTTGCTCTCTTCAACAGTCTTTGAGTGGCATAACGTTCAATTCAGATGAGGCTGTAAATCAGCACCTTGTACATTTTTTCACCACGAAAGACAGGTCCTTCTATGAACGAGGCATTCTGCAGCTCACTGAAAGATGGCAAAAGGTTATCGAACAAAACGGGCATTATATCATTGATTGATCTTTGTTCTTTCTATCAATAAATGACCTTTGCAAAACATGGCTAAAATATGTCATGACTTTTCCGACAACCCAATAATTTCAACGAAGAGGAACTTTGCTCATCTGAGGCAGTAGTAACTGGAATTGTCAATAAAATTCTTAAAGCAATATTGGAATTTGGAAATGAATGAGTACAAAAAGTGCATATGGGAATTGGGGCTATAGGAATCCATAACAATGATGTCTAATCTAGGACAATTGCCTAGCTGAATTTACTTGTATTAAAATGTTCTCATAATCCAAACAATTGTCCCATACAAATAAGGTAACGTTCGGTCGGTTGTGTAGACCACTCATAATTATTTTGTTTTCTTCTGCCATTGCATTTTGATCTTAATAATTTTTGTGCCTATGATAAGCGAGATCCTCAAAGCGTGGGGCCCGAGGTGCAGCCCTCGGGGTGAGTGCCTTGCTTGCCTGGGTCTGAGGGTAGCAACTGTGTAATAACACCTCATGAGAGCACTTCATATGACACATCATAAAAAAAAAAAAAAAAAAATGGGTAGAAACAAACTTACGTTTTCCCATGTTTCTGATCTTTTCCCTAAATGCAGCATCAGCTTCTTCAGGAGGAGGAGATGCATTATCATAAGGGAACCTATCATCTAATTCATCAGCAGCTTCAGTTTCCTCATCACCATCTTGTGAAGACACATCAGATGAAGCTAATAAAACCAATTACACAAAAGCCTGATAAAAAAATGTACTTGAATATAAATCGCAAATTCGTTACATATTTTTTCAACACCAATAACCCACTCACTTCTAGAAATAACACAAAGAATTAAAAATAAGATACGGGTGCTTGGATTTCACATGAAAATTTTTCCTTTAAACAGCTCAAATTTGCATTTTTTTTAATTTTGTCATATGCTGAAGACAATTTTCAGAACAGTGTAAGATTATATTTTGACTAGTATTACAAACAACTAAACCACACTAGGAATGCTGGGGAGAAACAAATAATATACATGAAACAAGTGTATAATTTGTGTGCCTGCAGAAGTACTGCTGTTAGACTTGGAATCTAGGTGACCTCACTTTCATGTGGGGAAAGATTCATCAACCAGTTCTTTTAAGCTATATTGTTTTTTGCCATATACAGAAAGAGGTTGCTTCAAAAACATACCTTATTATCTTCAACGAAAAATTCCACATTTTCCGGTGTGACAATCCAGGAAGTTCGAAGATAATATGCACCTTATTATCTTCAATGACAAAATGTGGAATTTGTCACTGAAGCTAATAAGGTACATTTTAGAAGCAACCTTTTTCTGTATATGGCAAAATTCAATATAATTGAATGGTGTGAAAGATAAGAGTTTAGTTATGTAAACTCAATTACCACTTAAGTAATCACACAATATCACAACAAAGAAAACATTTTTTGTATTTAATCCCATTCTTAAGTAAGCCACCAGTTAGGATGAGCAAAAACTTTCACAAGTTATTTATTTACTTATTTATTCTTTCCCAAATGCATGCTCTAAGTGGCTGTACCCAGTTTACCTGTGAACTCCATTTATGCCCAGTAGCACATTCTCTACACCTAACCTCAGGAGCTACTTTTTTTTTGCCGTTCTCAGTCCACCAACACCAGAAATCGAGCAATAATGATCAATGTTTTTTTCTCTCCACCTTATTGCCACTATGGATCATGCTCCACAAAACAGCAGCACAGTTCCTAAAATAAAATATTATTGTGGGAAACATACAAATACAAAATTTTTATTATTATTGGATCTACATGGGAATTTGCATCATATTATTTGGAAAAAAACTCTCACACATCTTCCAAAGGTCCAGGTCTTACAGGAAAATTTCAGTGCAAGTCAGGACATAAAGAACAGTTGTCCTGCCAATTGGACTGACTGATGTCTTGACCCTGGGCAGGGATACTGAAAAATTTTAAGAATCAGGGAATTTACTTCCTTGTAGTGAAGAGGCTATCACCTGAAGTCAGAATGTAAAAAACGATTGTCCTGGACATCGGACTGAATGATGTTTTGACCCTAGACAGGGATCCTGACAAACTTTCAGAATCAAGGAATTTGCCCCATTGTAGTAAAGGAGCTGTCAACTGAAGTCAGGACATAAAAAAAAGAGTTGTCCTGGGCATCGGACTGACTGACTTTTTCACCCCTGGGCAGGGATCCTGACAAATTTTCGGAACCAAGGAATTTGCCTCCTTGTAGTGAAGAGACTGTCACCTGAAGTCAGGATGTAAAAAACAATTGTTCTGGGAATCGGACTGACTTTTTCACCTATGGGCAGGAATCGTGACAAACTTTCAGAATCAAGGAATTTGCCTCCTTGTAGTGAAGAGGCTATCACCTGAAATCAAGATGTAAAAACAAATGCCCTGGGCATCGGACTGACTTTTTCACCCCTGGGCAGGGATCCTGACAAGTTTTCGGAATCAAGGAATTTACCTTCTTGTAGTGAAAAGGCTATCACCTGAAGTCAGGATATAAAAAACAATTGTTCTGGGCGTCGGACTGACTTTTTCACCCCTGGGCAGGGATCCTGACAAGTTTTCGGAATCAAGGAATTTACCTCCTTGTAGTGAAGAGACTGTCACCTGAAGTCAGGATGTAAAAAACAATTGTTCTGGGAATCGGACTGACTTTTTCACCTATGGGCAGGAATCGTGACAAACTTTCAGAATCAAGGAATTTACCTTCTTGTAGTGAAGAAGCAATCACCTGAAGTCAGGATGTAAAAAAACAATTGTTCTGGGCGTCGGACTGACTTTTTCACCCCTGGGCAGGGATCCTGACAAGTTTTCGGGATCAAGGAATTTACCTTCTTGTAGTGAAGAGGCTATCACCTGAAGTCAGGATGTAAAAAACAATTGTTCTGGGCATTGGATTGACTTTTTCACATCTGGGCAGGGATCCTGACAAGTTTTCGGAATCAAGGAATTTACCTTCTTGTAGTGAAGAGGCTATCACCTGAAGTCAAGATGTAAAAACTATTGCCCTGGGCATCGGACTGACTTTTTCACCCCTGGGCAGAGATCCTGACAAACTTTCAGAATCAAGGAATTTGCCTCCTTGTAGTGCAGGGACTGTCATCTGAAGTAGGAATCCAAATTAGACGTCAGCACTTCTTTGATGTACATACCACTGACAACCAGGAAGAAATAATTTCCAATTTGCATGGAAGGCACAGAAATTTGTCAATTTACAGAGGTTTAACAAAGTAATGTATACACCAACTGTGACTAGATTACATGCAATGCACCATACGCAAATCACAAGGACAATGTCACCCATGATGTGAGGTACGAGTTAAAGGGGTGCAGTACGATGTCAGCTATCATGTAGCATTGTCAGAGTCACAGGCAAAACAGCTGTTGATTGTTGACAATTTCAGAGGCATGATCATTGGTGCGAATCTAGCAGGAGCTTCGGTAACTTGAACAACATAAATAGTAGGTGCAACACGAGGAACTACATCAAAGATTGATAGGTAGTCGAAGGCCTGTAGTTTGTGTCTCTCTATCCAGAGCTCAATGTAGTGCACATTTTCAGTGGTGTCATATCCACAGGAACTAGACATGTCATCAATAGGCCAATAACTCTTTAACAAAAAATGGCACTGCATTACCTCCAAACATGCAAATTGTGGACACCGTACGAAGATGTCAGATAGGGATAGGTGAACCTTGGCATGGATTGCACAATGGAAGCACAAGACCACAGAACCACAAATAGAAGAGTTAAACTTTAGTCAGAATTATCCTGTTTCCATCATAACAGTTCATCAGGAACTCCTTCATGCCAGTATTTATGGCCATACTGCAATTCACAAGCCTCTTGTTTACCAACATCAATGAAACATAGTGTGTAAGATGGTGCAAAGCACATAAAAACTGAGATGCTAAAGACTGGCAATGTGTTATCTGGTCTGGTAATAATTGTACTTCACGTTGTTTCCAACCACTGGTAGATTGTACATCTGGCAAAGACCTGCAGCAGAGTATCACCCTGACCCTGAAACATGGAGGTGGATCCCTGATGTGCTTTGGAATACCATATTTCTTAGGGCCGTTGGTTATTCTGCAGGGTCGTGATATATCTACATACATAAGCACACCGGACAAAAAATTACGGAATGCTCATTTTATTGGTTAATATGGGGTTACATCACCACGAGCTTGAAGCACAGGCTTGATTTCCTTTGGCATGCTGTCAATATGGGAGCGGATGACATTAACGTCCAGTTTGCCCCATGCCGTGAACAATTGGTCGCGCAGAGCAATCAAATTGGGAGGGTGTTGTCTCTTCTTAACGGCCCGTTTGAGCATGTCCCAAATTTTCTCTATAACATTGAGATCAGGCGAATTGGCGGGCCAGGTAAGATGTGAAACGTCAACCTCATGTTCTGCAAACCAATCCTGCACAATGGCAGCTCGGTGGACAGTGCAGTTGTCTTGATAATGTGGATCTGGAATGGCGGCATCTTGGAGCAACTGGACATATGGCAACACCTCGTTATCCAACAATTTCACGTAGTCCACTGCTTTCATGCCATTAGACACATGAACTAAGGGACCCACCCCAGCACTGGGTATACACCCCCAAAACATGACACTTCCACCCCCCTTCTGTACAGCCCTTTGCACACACTCTGCGTTGAAGGCTTCTCCGGCCTTCCGCATGACCCAGGATCAACCATCATTGGAATACAGACAGAACCTGGATTCGTCCAACCAGATGATGCGTCGCCACTGTTCTGTGGTCCAGTGTCGGTGTTCTCTCGCTCATTACAGCCGCTTTTTCTTGTGTATGGCAGACAGCTTGGGGTGTACTCCAGCTACATGACTAAATATTCCTACACCATGCAGTTCTCGTCGAAGCATTCGTTCGAAAACAGGCTGACTGGGTCCTGCATTGTAATCTTGCAGCAATTCCTGCTGGGTTTGGAACTGTGTTGCGGTTGATAATCGCCCCAGACGTCGACGATCCCAGTTGCTCATGATGGTTTTTCTGCCGCCACTGCTCTGATGGGAATTGTCTCTGGCCGACTCCTTCCACACTAAATGAACACTACTCACTGTGAACTTGGACACGCCAATGAACTCCGTCACCTCCCTAGCGAATGACCATGTTCACGACCAAAGACGACAGCTCCCTTTTGCCACTCTGTTACGTCACCTTTTCTACCCATGGACTACCTGTAAGCAACAATGAAACTGATTAGGCAGGCACGTTTTACAAGGCTGAAAAGTAACAAGTAACATACAATACTTTCCATTCTATTATATACACGCATTTTTCTTTGCCTGACCAGTTTCCAACTGTTCCTTCGGATGACAGCATTCCGTAATTTTTTGTCCGGGGTGCTTATCACTAAGCTGTTCTCTGAGATTCAGAGGATAGCTCCACAAAGAAATACAAACTACCAGATAAATTTTTAACTGATTATTTACTTACTGTTGCCGTATCAAACTTCTCCATTTACAGTGATCTTGACACACAACACGGGCTTCAGTGACATCCATCACACGACATAAACAAGACCTTCTATACTTCATACTCACAATCTTTTTCTCATTCAGACACTTCTGAATCTGATCCTCCCACGACTTCTTTGATTTTCTTCTGCCTTTCTTTCCTAAAAAATTTATTTTGCAACTCAAAAATTTTTCTTTGCACGCAACTCACGACTTATTCTTTCAACATGGACAAAACACTGGTGAATATTAGTCTCCACCTTGCTAACAACATTTTGCTTCATATTACACAACTGCAACACATCTTCATTCCTCACATGATCCAAATGTGTCATGCCCCCCTCCCCCGCCTGTAAGTAATGCATTCCTCCAACACACAAACAACCCTTATGTCTTTTCTGTAGTACCCAGGTTTCACTGCCATACATCAGAGTAGGAACAATTACACTTTCATACACAGCCATGCGGGGTTCTCTTGAAAACCCATCATTCCCGTGAAAACCTCCTAACGCAGCTATGACTTTCAATGTAGCATTCACTAGCCTACTAATTTCCCCATCTAATTTGCTCTCTCTGTCAAACATGATTCTAAATACACAAACTCATTTAACTGGTCAATCACTGTGCCATTTAGACTTATATTACATTCAGTGCTAATGGTTCCTTGCTCAAAAACCATAAATTTAGTTTTTCCCTTATTTATACTCAATTTGAATGTCATGCAAACTTTGTACATCTGGGACAACATACTTTGGCAACTCACTTTTGCTCTCTGCCAACAGGACTGTGTCATCAACATACAGCAATCTGTACACACGGATATTACTAAGACATAAACCAGCATTGTCCATCTTGGCATCACGCATGCACACATCTATAAATACATTAAACAGCCATGGTGGCATTACACAACCTTGTCTGACTCCTGCACCAATAGAAAACCATTTTGATAAAACACCATTCACTCATACACAAGTTCTACTGCCAGCATACATGGCTTTTACACTATTAAGAAGATTCCCAGTAACGCCATATTCATTCAATACCTTCCACAAAAGTATCCTATTTACTTGGTCATAAGCTTTCTCTAAATCTACGAAGGCAGCAAAAACTTCCTTACCAACAAGCCACATACTATTCAATCATCAAGCTTAAAGCAAAAATCTGGTTAGTGCAGCCTTTACCAAGCAAAGAACCACTCTGAATACCCCATACTTTCAGTGATATGAGACCTCGTACGTTTTCAATAATGACCTTACCAAACACTTTCCCTGGCACACTCAGTAAGCTAATACCACGATAGCTCTTGTAGACAGCCTGATCACATTTTCCCTTATACAAGGGAACAATGATAGCATCCCAACTCCCAGCACAACTGGAAAATTTCAATTAACCAGTCAATTACAGAGTCACCACCATATTTCAACATCTCAGCAGTTATGCTATCAACTCCCAGAGCCTTATCATTCTGAAGAGATTTTAGAGCTTTACACAACTCTTCTCTTGAGATCCATTCTGTGCTTCCATCTTGCACGGTGATATCATCCGCTTCTGCCTCAGAATCACCTTTGCTTTCTTGATCCAATAACTCACAGAAGTATTCACCCCATCTTTCACTTAACTCATTGGACTCCCATATCATTTCCCCCATCCTATTCTTTACACAACTTGCAACTTTGTTTCCCCTATTTTTTCTGAGTCTCTTACAGACAGAAAGTTTTACTATCTTTCCAAAAAACCAATTCATGCCTTTCCAATTTCTGCAACATATAGGGCTATATACCCAAGGCCAGTAGTCTGCGACTTCCTATTCAGAGCTCAATGTAGTGATATTAATGACATAATACACATTATGTCATATTAATATCTGATGTCTATATCATGTCATGTAACACTCCATTTAAACTTATTCCTTCTGTATCTGATGATGGGTTTTAGGGAAACCTGAAAGCTCTAACAGTTGCATATACAACAAAATCTTTAAATTCAGCCAACAAATTTAAATTTGAATTGTGACCGACTCTTCTTATCAGGATCGTGCATTGAAGGCAACTACCTTGATTACTTTTGACTATTCTGCATGGATTTGAATTCTCCTAATTCCTTCCTATCTTTTGCCTTACTCTGGCGAACCAGCTTAGCTGCTTCATGCTTCTTGCAGCAATATTCATCCTCAGAAACACTACCTTGCAACATCCCCAAATATGCTTTCTTCTTTTTCTTTACTGCCTCTTCACTGTTTCTTCATGATCCTTGGATGCAGTATCCTGCTTTCCCTCCATACCTTTATACTTCACATAAAAAATATACTGAATAAGTTTAATTAACTAGAAAGCTCATTAAAGATTTTTTTCACTACCTCTACATACTGCATTGAAGGAAAGGAAATAGTTTCAAGATGTAGTTACAGGTCAAGTTCATTATTATTTCCTCCTCCTTGCTGTTTTTTTTTTTTTACTGACTGTTAATAGTGTACCTCAATCAACTCACACTATTTTCATCTAAAAACCATATATTCATGGCATATAGATTATCTTTTTACACTGGTGTCCAAAATCCAAGGACGAATACTATTTCAAAAGGTCACAACCACAATATCAGATGGAACAGCTTGTGGCAATTTGAATAACTGGAAATATTCAGTAGAAAGATGGGGCACATGCAAAA
Source organism: Macrothele yani (assembly GCA_039090855.1). Taxonomy (NCBI): domain Eukaryota; kingdom Metazoa; phylum Arthropoda; class Arachnida; order Araneae; family Macrothelidae; genus Macrothele; species Macrothele yani. Next base: position 18,842,503 of record CM077000.1, on the reverse strand, counting down.
TGTTGAATTATGCACATAGGGGTCATGTCGTATCACTTAAATGGATAAAAGAGAAAAGGGCGAGGTAGGTGTTATGTGTTTGAAGGAAAATCTGGATGTGAAGGCATACAAGTACGAATGTGTAATTTACATTATGTCTCAAAGACATAATCTATATGATTTCATGCAGGGAAGAATTATAAGGAAGCTGGAAGAAGACTGCTAAGTGAGCGATGCTGCCAGGGAGTTTGGAATCATGCATAGTGTGGTATCCAGGCTCTGGGCAGCATTTCAAACCAAAGGAATGGTTGAAATGCTCCAGAAGCATGCTAGGAGGTCGCCTTTGCTCTACTATGATGCATGAGGACAGAAGCTTTTAGTTGTAACGGCAAAACATAATCTCTACACCACGTATGGTCAGTTTGTAAGTCACCTCTATTCCAGCATAGGAGCACTGATATTCTGACAAACTGTGGCAAGACGTCTGCAACATATAGGGCTATATACCGAAGGCCATTAATCTGAGTCTTCCTGTCCAGAGCTCAATGTAGCGCACATTTTCAGTGGTGCCGTATCCATAGAAATTGTACACGTCATCAATGGGCCAATGTACTCTTCACAGATGAGAGTCGTTTCAGTCTATCATTGGATTCTAGATGTCAGTTGATCTGGCATGAAAGTAGTACTGTGTATCTGCATGGCAATGTGAAGGGAAAGGACAGATATGGCAGTGTCAGCGTTGTAGTGTGAGGTGGCATTATGATTAATGGATGCACTGTGCTACAGGTTCTGGAAAATGGGACTATAATGAGCAAACAATATTGCAGTGAAGTTCTTCTATGTCACGTTTGATTATTCCATGGTGCTGTAGGACAAGACTTTCTGTTCATGGATGACAACACAACACCTCATTGTACGAGAGCAGGGCAGACACTTCTGGAGACTGAGGATTCATCACATCGACTGGCCAGCATGCTCACCAGACCTCAATTCCGCAGAACATGTCTGGAGCACAATGGGGAGACACATTAGCGCTTCAAATCCGCATCCAGAAAACAAACAGGGCTTTATCCATGCTATGAGGGAGGAGTAGGTCAATTTGTCTTAGGAACTCCTAGATCACTTGGCGCTCAGCATGCCACATGTCGTGACAGCTGCATCCAGTTCAGGGTGGACATATTCCATATTTCAGTATGTCTGTATGTATGTCTATGTCTCTCCACCTGATTATCGATAAGCACTGTACATCCATTCTCCAATTATGAACAGAAATTTGTAACTTTTGTGTGCACATTGATTACAGTGTAATTTGTGCGTCATTTACTGTATAAACAATTTTTTGTGTGTTTTCATGTGTTCATATGCTGGCAATATAATTATTTTCCCCATTTAGCTGTGATCACGTATTGTTTTTTCTTAAACAGGTAAAATTTTAGTCTGTCTTTAGGTTTTGGACAGCAGCATATAATTTGATGGCAAGTCATGAAGGATCTCCTACCTGTTGCAATCTTCACCAAATTTCCCTCTACCAATGTACCCCAAAACATTCCTACTTTGCTGGATGTGTCAAAATAATTATACACTGACAGAAAAAAAATCCCAACACCAAGAAGGGGTTGTGTTAGATAAGTGACAGTTGGTAGGCGGTGAGAGTACATCTGTAAGATGACGTCTATGCAAATTTCGTGCTCGGTGCATACATGTGGCGCTAGTAGCGCCCCTTGGAACATGCAAAGCAGGTTTGCTGTAAATACATGCTGTAACATTCGTGAGCATTAGTTATCGTTGAGATTCGACATAGTGTGTTGATGTTAGTCAAGAATGCCTTTAAGAAGACGAAGAAGCCATTATCAACAGCTCACGGAGTTTGAACGAGGTCGTGTAATAGGGCTGCGAGAAGGTGGATTTTCTTTCCGCAATATTGCCGAACGACTTGGCAGGAATGTAGCCACTGTGCATGATTGTTGGCAGCGGTGGTCAAGGGAAGGTACTGCCTCAAGAAGACCGGGTTCCGGCCGGCCACGTGGCACTACTGAGAGGGAAGACCGCCGTGTACTGCGTATGGCCGCGGCGCATCGTACCGCATCTGCAGCAGCAATTCGAGCGGCAGTTGCCACCACAGTGACACAACAAACTGTTACAAATCGGTTACTTGAAGGACAGCTCCGAGCCAGACGCCCTGTAGCGTGCATTCCACTTACTCCAAACCACTGCCATTTGCGATGTCAGTGGTGTCAAGCTAGAGCTAATTGGAGGACAGAGTGGAGATCTGTTGTGTTTTCTGATGAAAACCGGTTCTGCCTGGGTGCCAGTGATGGCCGTGTGTTGGTTAGAAGGAGGCCAGGTGAGCGCCTGCAACCAACCTGTCTGCGGTCGAGACACATTGGTCCTACACCTGGAGTTATGGTCTGGGGAGCAATTTCCTATGACAGCAGGGGCACTCTCGTGGTTATCCTACGCACCCTGACGGCACAGTTGTATGTCGGTCTGGTGATTCAATCTGTCGTGCTGCCATTCATGAACAGCATTCCAGGGGTGTTTTCCAACAGGATAACGCTCGCCCGCATACCGCTGTTGTAACTCAACATGCTCTACAGAGTGTCGACATGTTGCCGTGGCTTGCTAGATCACCAGATCTTTCACCAATCGAGCACGTATGGGACATCATTGGACGACAACTCCAGCGTCACCCCCAACCAGCATTAACCGTCCCTGTGTTGACCGACCAAGTGCAACAGGCATGGAACTCCATCCCACAAACTGACATCCAGCACCTGTACGACACAATGCATGAACGTTTGCGTGCTTGCATTCAACATTCTGGCGGTTACACCGGTTATTAATGTACCAGCATTTCACATTTAAAATGGCTCTTCTCGCGCTTACAATAAGCTGTGATCTTGAAACCTTTATCGATTAAATATGTTACCTATACAAATGTATTGCCACCATTTCATTCCTCTACAACTATTTTTTCGTGGTGTTGGGATTTTTTTTTCCGTCAGTGTAGAAACAAACCTTTATAGATCATTCTAAAAACAAAATTAAAACCGTTCTTTCCACTAGTGTTACTCCATCTGATTCCAACATAACTTACACATAAAGTTTCTACTTTAAAACTTTTTATCTGTGTAAATTTTGTCGGCAGTTGACAGGAACAGGGGTCTCAAACCACTCCCTAATTAGTTTCACTCACTGTATAAAATACATGTTGCCTCCTCCAGGATGAAGCCATCAACATGTAATAAAACACTCGTTTTAACTAGTATGGATTTGCATGTGTTATAGCATTATAATTAGTTCAGAATTTACTGAATATCATTTGTAATTGTATATCATAAAAGTTATACTTCAAGTCAAGTTATGAGTGTACTATTGTGGAAGGTACAGAACAGCTCCTTCCACTACAGAAAGTAGTCCCTTGCATTTCAAGTGGAAAGTTGTTAACAGAATTATATTTTGGAATCCCCACTCAGCAGTTTATCAGATAAAATTGCTATTTAAGAAAAAAAAATTCAAAATGGCAGCAGTTTATCAGACAAAATTGCTATTTAAGACAAATTTTTAAAAATGGCAGAAGGCTTTAGAAGTAGATTTGATATCAGAATTTACTCATGAAAAGTCTCACTTTTGGCCAATGACTGCCCAGCTCAGATGTAAACTTTGAGGGAGGAAGAATAGAGCGGAAGGGGTAGAAGACTTCTCCCAACATTCCCAACACAAAGGCAGTAAATTAACAATCAGTGAAATGTGTGGGGTGTACTTAAGCAACTATAAGGGAAAAGTTTCTTTGTAGCATGGATGTAAATGGCAGGGGTGGGGATCAGTGGAGGAATAATAATTAACAATAAAATAATATGGATACAGTAAAAGAGGAATGTGACACAGATTGACACCATATATATTTTTAGCTGGCTAACAGCATATCTTGCATTCTACCAGATATGCTGTTTGCCAGCTACCCTACATATCACAATAATACTATCTTACACTGACTTGGAGTATAGTTTCAGTGTCATCTTAATTCTTGATGAAAGAAGAGAAGTTCATTATAGAAGGGGAAAAAAAACAAAAACAAGAGGAAGATGCAAACCTCGTTCAAGAGTGGATAAGAATTCCTTGTTATCCCTTAATTCTTGCATGAATTCTTCATTTTGCAGAAATAGAGCAATTCTTTCATCCTCTAAATACTGGACTAGTTCTGGATCATCTGCAGCAACAGTACTTAGTCTCCTTTGCTCATTTTCTATCATGCGCTGATGCAACACGTTTGAGCTCAAGACAGCAACATTCTGAGATCAATATATATGCACAAAATGTTTAATGAAAACAAAAGACAAAAAAGTTACAATGGAACATTACTATAAAAAATTCAATGTAGATATAATATGAATATCAGGTTTCATCATAAAATTGAACATTATTTAGACAATTAAAACAACAAGTAATTGCATAAATAAGTAAACATATACTAAAACTTGGATGCCGATATAGGCATCCAAGTTTTTGTTTTGTTTTGTGTTTGGCAACCAGTGGCGTACCGGAAAAACACAAGGCCCACCCGCAAATTTTTTTTTTTTTTTTTGAGGCCCTTTTGTGAAAATCCATTAATTTTCAATTACTCAAAATTTTAACTTCCATATTATTTATTAACTAGGCTTTATGGATGTTTTAATAAATCAAGTTCTTTGGAACCTACGAGTATTTCTCGTAAAATAATTTTTTTTTTTTATTTATTGCGTGAAACACAAATGTGTACGTTATTATCAAAATGACTAGTCACCGATACAAATTACTACACAAAATACTTATGTCAAAGTTAATCACAACACACAAAATTTATTATTTTAAAGAACTAAGGCCTGCTTTATGAAATGCTTCACGATTGCACACACAAGACATGCAACTACCGTGTGGCAAAGTCTAATGACTTTTCCGATTTATACCAAATGTCACAACATAAGTAAACAAATAACTAAGTAAAAGTTAAGAACTGTAGCATGAAAAACATAAAACTGTTTAAATTATTTACTCTGGAATATAAAAAACACACTTAACATAATGCCACAATGTTTTGCACATAGTAAAAAAAATCTTTCGACTCTGTTATAAGAAAAATTACATCGGTCTCCGATTTTTCGCTCCCGCGAAGAACACCTTTTAGTTCATTACATTCAAAAGGATGCATAGCTATGAGCAAAAAAACTGTAATAACCCCTTATCCTCATTGGTATAAAAATTTCGCTCTTTGAACTGTTTTTATTTTCACATTCTCTTGTTAACATACCTGCATAGAAACTATTGCAAGGGCTGTAAACTTGAGGCCCCTAGTAACACCAAGAGCTATTACTAGGGGCCACAAGTTCTTTTGAATTGCTGCATTGCCGTTATCCAGTTTTTATGAACTAAAGCAACGAAAATTATTTCTAAAGATTTTACGTATTTACTGAGAACAAAATGCTTTTCTTTTTCACATTCATTCAAAGCTGCGGTAATTCTTGGCTATTTCATTTATTTCATTGACCAGTTCCATACAAAATTTTTCCGCAAAAAAAAAAAAAAAAATTGTATAAAATCTTATTGCTCAGGCTAGAGGCCCTTTTAACCATGAGCCCCCCTCCCCCGGGGCTATCAGTACACCCCTGTTGGCAACACTCTGTGTAATGCTGGAGAAGAATCCAAGATATACATGATGGACTATTTAACAAGAACTCTTTTTCTATAGTGGGCATTTCTTTATGAGTGTTACCTTCTTATGCAAAACAGTTATACAAAAGAAAATATACATATATGCCGATTGATAGGGAGAATCTGGAGGTAACAGATACCTACATGTACTGCACCTTGGGCAACAGATACCAAGCAAGGGTCACTGATGAAGAAATTAACTGGCATATAAAACTTAGTTGGAGAGCTATTAGAAGAAACAGTACAGTTTTCAAAAGCAATATGCCATTATGTCTTAAAAGAAAAGTGTTTAATCAATGCATCATTCTAGTTTTTACGTATGAAGCAGAGGCATGGACCTTGACTAAAAAAGACATACAAAGGTAGGGATCCCAGATGTCCTGTAAAATATGGGATCGTCCTGTTTTGGGCTAATGCGTCCCATTGTCCCAAGAAACTCTTGGGGACAGCTTTTTGTCCTGTATTTTAGAGTTCAAGACTGTAAAACAAAATCAACATGTTACAATTTCTATTCTTTTACAAACATATTTTTTAACCTGCACGCCAAGCTTCCCCGAGCTGACTGTTATCTCCCGTGACGATATCTCTCGCGTCTAACTCTGTGGTCAATGCTCTCATTACGTAGGCAAGCACAGCCATGGCAGATTGATATCGGGGGAGGGGAGGGTATGTGACCTCGACACCTGGTGGATCCAGTCGGTAATCTAACCGCAGCGGAATGGTTCGCTTGGACCACACAATTTTAGTAGCTTGCTCCGAGAGAAACAGGTTGGTGCTTGCAGAGTATTAATTACTGTACAGGGCTGCTGTTTAAATGTATGGTTTTTCAATTCTCCTGTGGCCCTGTTGAACGTTGAAAATGCCGAAAAGGAAGTGTGATTTTACAGAGGCTTTAAAAACTGAATTTCCATTTTAAAAAGAATCTACTAAACTGGGCGAGACAGATGAAGTGGAGTGTACGGTTTGTGGTGGCTAAATACACTGTACACCGTTTTGCAGGACTGAACAAGACTGATTGATTAATAAGAATAGTTAGAATCATTTTGCAAGACTGGCATACGTGATGGATGCGCATACTAAACTTTCACCCTCAGTCGTAAGTGTCCCGCATTTTTTTCCTATATATCTGGGATCCCTATACAAAGGCTGCACACAACACAAAGAAGCATCGAGAGATGCATGCTTGGTGTAACCAAGAAAGATAAGAAGAGGAACTCAGGGATCAGGAAAATGAGAAGAGTGGGAGATATCATGAACAGTGTTAAAATCCCTGATATGGCAATGGACTAGACAAATCTGTGTCTAAAATGCATTAATATTTACAGCTGATCTGAACTGCTAGAACTAAAACTGCAAAAAAGTTCCTTATGTACAAGTGGTAAACTATGAATGTGAGCAATATTTAACTTTGGATTACTTTTTGTGGCGGATAATGGATATGTAAATTGGTATCACCCAATGTCATTACACTCTCCTAACTAGAGCAAATGTTTGACACAGGAGTATTTCCTCTTTTTATGCCAAACATTCCTCCACCTGTGTCAAACACTAAAGAGCATTATTCGACATAGGGATGGTTCCTTCACTTTCAAAATGGGTGTCATACATAAAGCAAAATCCCAATCCAGTAGAGACAGCAGATGTGACACTAAGCTACTCAACATTAATCTGTACGTATTACAAGTCTGTAAGAGTAAAACGACAAGCAAAATATTGTTTATACATTCTAAAATGAAAAAATAAATGTCATCTCTGTCACATAAAAGAAATCTGATAAAAAAAAAAAGTGCATCTGGATTATACAGAAAAAGCAATGCCTGGATCTCTAAACTTCCCAGTATGTTACTTACGAGGCATATTTGGAAAGTAAGTACCATTTGCGAATATTTTTGCTGAAGCATTGTGGTATCGTGCATGCACACTGACTTCCCTCATTTGTGGGCAAGCCACAGACCCCATTACAAGACCACCAGATCATGTTTGTGTGTTGTTCTATGCATTTAACATTATTAAGAAGACACAAATGGCTTGAGTAACAAGACTCAAATGATATTAAAACATATTTAAAAATATATAAGTTCAGAAGCTATATTTCATTGATAAAAGGTTTCCATGTATTAAACTCTCTACACGTTAATCGAGAAGAATTTATGTACCAATGTACTGTAAACATTTCTTGAACTTCAAAATAAAAATCTTCATAAAAGTTAATACTCACAAAATCTATTTGAGAAGTTAGGGTTATGGCAAACAAACAATTTTTCCTCACCAAACCACTTCCCTACTGTTAAAAGAGGCACTACAAACTGAGGTGTCAAAATCCAAGTCACCAAGAGCAAACCACAGAGTTTCAAAGTTGTAATGAGACCTCTTTCTAATTACATTATGATGAATTAAATTTTTTAAAAACTGAGGAACATGTATCCTTGAATCAAAGCACACCAACGCGAAAATGAATTAAAACAAAACACAGTGCGCAACACAAATCTTCTCAATTTAAAACCTATTAAAATAGTAGGTTGCAGTTTGCTATGAATTTCAGTACTAATCTTGTACATCAGGCATATGGCCTTGGAGGATTGTTAACTACCGTACTTTCCATCAAACACTTAAATAAAACGTGGAAGGAGGTCTCATTACAACTTCAAAATTCTGTGGTATGCTTCTGGTACTTGGATTTTGACACGTCAGTTTGTAGTGCCTCTTTTAACATTAGGGAAGTGCTTTTGTGAAGAAAAATTGTTTGTTTGCCATAGCCCTAACTTCTCAAATAGATTTTGTGAGTATTAACTTTTATTAAGATTTTTACTTTGAAGTACAAGAACAGTTTATGGTGCATTGGTTCATAAATTCTTCTAGATTAATGTGTAGAGAGTTCAATACATGGAAAGCTTTTTTGAATGAAATATAGATTCTGAACTTATATGTTTAAGAAGAACAGGCAGCCTGCAAACTGTGAGATAAGGTCCATAATTTAATTTTTGAATGCAAGAAATGTGAAACAGGCTGACATTCATTGTCAGATTTGTGAGGTCTATGGTCAAACTTCCATGTGTGATGGAATGGTGAGGAAATGAGTCAGACAGTTCAATGAAGATCGTGAGAATGTGCATGACAAGGAGTGGAGCAGCCGGCCATCTGTAGTCAGCAATGATTTGGTGTGTGTGGTCGACACAAGAGTTCAATAGGACAGATGTTTCACAATTTCAGGACTTTCTCTGCACTTCCCATAAATTTCAAGGATTGTTCTCTACGAAATTGTGATAGCTTGTGAATTCATACAAGGTTCGTACTCTTCCAAGTTAAATAAATTCAAGCACTTTTCAAGGGCTTTTTTAAAACCAAATTATGATATGTATATGCTGTTGGTAAGTAGGTATTTTAGTAAGTTCAAACCATTAAACTTAGCTAGGATGGGCATACCTTTAATGACCTGCTTTTACCTCCTGCTGGTTTATTTTATTAACTTTGAATTGTCCCTCTGCCTTGATGTTTTTTGAAATCATTTTATTTTGTGGAATATTTTTTGAAAGGGTACATTATTTTCGTATTCACCCTTCAGCAAAAATGCATTCCCAGTCAAACAGAAGCCAATCGCGAGTAAAACAAGTGGAATGATGTATGGCTGCAAATACGTCATTCCACTTGTTTTATTCTCATGGCTGACGTTTTACTCTGTAGTAATATCCAGGGGTGCAGAATTTGTCCGAACTCACGAACAAGGTTCGGGAGAAATTAAGGCAGCTCTGGGGAAATTTTTGCCAGCGGGTAAAATAATAATAGTAGTAATAATAATAAAACGAAAAATTGACTTATTAACAACGAGTATAACGCGAAAGATAAGAGTAATTTACTGCACAGTAATCACGTAATAATTTTGAAAAATGTCATGTCGTTATAAATACGAGGTTATGAGCACAGCGACGTACTGCAGACTGACGCTGGCATATGATTCACCGAGCCCAAACGACTTTACTAATGCCAAGGCGTAGACAGTGTGGCACGAGTAATAAGTACGGCGCAACCACTAGTCATGCTAATAAATTTTTTCCGAAACTAATGGCAGCTTATGTGTTGTAGGCGCTGATCTGAAAAATTATTAGGGGTTCCGCACATTTTAAAAGTGAATGACCCATGCATTTTTCAAAGGATTTAAGTCTAATTTAAATTCTATTCAGTAAAATTATCTGGCACAATTAAACGCCTGAAATGCTAGAATGAAATAAATTACAGTTAATTGTAGAATTTTTTTAGCTGTTTATTTTTCAGCCTCTCTGCCCCACCACTGTTTTCACTTAGACCCGAAAATGTTTCAGACATTTTGAATCTAAAATAAATATTAGGTTTTTTTGTTTTTTTTTTCAAATTTTTAAGCAATAGGCTTTAAGGATTAGTTCTTAATCATCAACATATAGATCTAATACTCGCTTAAACTTGTATGAAAGTCCGCTACAGTTTTGGGGGAAATTTTGGACAGAAAAAAAAAATTGCATTCTGGGGAAATATTGGGTCCTGAAAATTTTCTGCACCCCTGGTAATATCATAGCCAAGGTACCAGCTGTCCACTAGAGCTGAGTTAGGGCTCAATTTTCAGAACCTGAGCTCGTCCAAGCCTGCGGTATATCAGCCCGAGCCCACCCGAGCCCGAAATTTACATTGCAAGATAGAGCCCGGTCCTGAATAAGCCCGAAAACTGACTAACCTGTTCAACCATTAATAAAAAACATCTCCTTTTCCACACTTCCACTCTCTCCTCTTCCTGCAATTAACTGACATATTTCTCACATAGGGAGTGGGGAAGGGACCTCTATCTATTTTTACAGTGTAACTGTACGATTTTCTTTGACCGTTCGTTTTTACCTGAAGTGTTTCAGGCGAACGGGAATCCAAAGTGATTGGGTGGTCCCTATCTTATCCCTCTTGCCAAAGACCAAAAGAACTGTATAAAATCCTCTTGCCAAAGACCAAAAGAACTGCATAAAATCCTCTTGCCAAAGACCAAAAGAACTGCATAAAATCCTCTTGCCAAAGACCAAAAGAACTGCATAAAATCCTCTTGCCAAAGACCAAAAGAACTGCATAAAATCCTCTTGCCAAAGACCAAAAGAACTGCATAAAATCCTCTTGCCAAAGACCAAAAGAACTGCATAAAATCCTCTTGCCAAAGACCAAAAGAACTGCATAAAATCCTCTTGCCAAAGACCAAAAGAACTGCATAAAATCCTCTTGCCAAAGACCAAAAGAACTGCATAAAATCCTCTTGCCAAAGACCAAAAGAACTGCATAAAATCCTCTTGCCAAAGACCAAAAGAACTGCATAAAATCCACTTGCCAAAGACCAAAAGAACTGCATAAAATCCTCTTGCCAAAGACCAAAAGAACTGCATAAAATCCTCTTGCCAAAGACCAAAAGAACTGCATAAAATCCTCTTGCCAAAGACCAAAAGAACTGCATAAAATCCTCTTGCCAAAGACCAAAAGAACTGCATAAAATCCTCTTGCCAAAGACCAAAAGAACTGCATAAAATCTTCTTGCCAAAGACCAAAAGAACTGCATAAAATCCTCTTGCCAATGACCAAAAGAACTGCATAAAATCCTCTTGCCAAAGAACAAAAGAACTGCATAAAATCCTCTTGCCAAAGACCAAAAGAACAAGGGTCAGGGTATCTGTTAGATCTCCTTCTGGGTGGACTGGGGTGTCCATTGGCCTCAGTTATAATAAAAGGTTTCATTGTTCAGAGGTTATCGTTAATGTTCATCCTATAGCAGATGTTTTGTACCAACCAAAACTCGACACTGTTTGGAGGTCAGCATTTTTGGGGGGTGTCTGTTGATGGAGGTTTCACTGTAACTGTTTTATTATATACATAAATTTTCCACATTTACCATGCTAACCCTATATATGTCACTAAGCTGTTCTCTAAGATTCAGAAATTAGTTCCTCAAAGAAAGAGATTAGATGCCAAAATTGAAGTTACTATTAGTGTTATACAGGGTGGTCGAAAAGTCCCCAAGGGGGGGTCGATTGACAACTGTACAGAAACGAACAGATCTACAGCAATGCGGTTTGCGGCATTTGAAAGAGCAAATATTTGAGTTTCTAACTCCATCTCTTCCCAACAGATGGCATTACGTGCTCGCAAATACCGATGCCGACTGCAAAACGACTGAACATGTCGTCGCCGCAGGAGAAAATGTGTGTGCATTGCTTTTTGAGACAAAGTCTGTGATTACGGTACAAAGAAATTACCGTTGGACATATGGGAAAGATCCAACAAGTGATTTCAGTATCAGAGCATGGCAGAAGAAATTCTTGGATACCGGCAGCGTCCTGGATCTGCAAAGAAGTGGCAGAACCTCTGTCAGTGAAGAAACTGTGCAGAGCATACAGGAGGTTTTCGCTCGCTGTCCTAGCAAGTCCACGAGAAGGGCCTCTGTACAACTGAATATTCCCTGACCCACACTGATGGGAGTGCTTCACAAATGCCTGAAACTAACCGAATACAAAGTGCAACTACTACACCAGATTAAACCAAACGATGGACCTCAGTGCTTAGCATTCACTCGGGATATGTTGGAGCAGCTAGAAGTTGATGAAAGTTTCCTACGCTGTATAATGTTCTCCGATGAAGCAACCATTTACGTGCACGGAAAAGTCAACACTCAGAACGTTTGTATATGGGGTAGTGAAAATCCACATTCAGTCAGGGAGCATGTCGCACACAGCCCAAAGGTGAATGTTTGATGTGGGCTCATGCATAATCGTGTAATTGGGCCATTCTTCTTCTCCGAGCCCATAGTACAAATGAATAATTACCTGAACATGTTCCAGAACTTTGCGGTTCCTCAACTACAGGATTTGCAACCAAACGTCAGACTGCAACAAGATGGCACTCCCCCACATTGGGGACTTGACTTTCACGAATACCTGAACTGTGAGTTTCCTGACAGATGGATTGGCAGAGATGGTCCCATTCCTTGGCCAACCCAGTCCCCGGATATCACTCCTGTTGACTTCATCCTCTGCGGCTATGTCAAGGACATGGTTTACCCGGAAAGACTAAGCAGCCTTCAGGAGCTCAAACAGTGCATTACAGCAGTGTTTGATAGAATTTTTTTTTTTTTTTTTGATTGGAGGTTTAACGACCACTGTGAGCAACTCAATGGGCTATAAGCAGTCGCCCGTCCCTAATTTTGGGTCACTGGTTCCAGGGAAGGGAGAGAGCCAGTGCTGTAAGACAAACACAACATCCATGCCTCACCGGGATTCGAACCCAGACCCCTTTCAGACGAATGATCAGAAGCCATCGCTTAGACCATTGCGCTACCGGGGCGGCATTTGATAGAATCAATCCTGACATGTTGGAGCGCACATGGCAAGAAATTGAATACCGACTGGATGTGTTATGTGCCACCAAAGGTGCACATGTAGAGGTGTATTAAGGTAAGATTACTAAACTTGAATATTTACTCTTCCAAATGCTGCAAACCACATTGCTGAAGATCTGTTCATTTTTGTACAGTTGCTAATCGAAACCCTTAGGGGACTTTTCAACCACCCTGCATATTTACTAACTGCTAATGTAATAAATGTTTCTACATTTACCGTGATCTTGATACAAAACTTGAGCATCAATTACATCCATCATGTGTCTCACACAAGACCTTTCATACTTCATGTTCACTGTCTTATTTTCTTGCAGGCATTCCTGAATTTGGTTCACCCATGATTTCCTTGGCTTTCCTTTATCCTTCTTTATTGCCATTTGGGCTGAATAAATTCCCTGAATTAGCACCTCATCAATCACTTTGTCAACAAGGCTAAACCACACCTTAAAACATTTGCCTCCACCCTACTAACAACATTTTGCTTTACATTATACACCTCCAATATATCTTCATTCCCTACAAAAGTGGAACCTGTCTTGTCGCAAACTTACCTGAGTACAGTGCATCTCTCCAGCACACAAATGACTCCTGTACCTCTTTTGTAGTACCAGTGTTCTACTATCTTACATCAGAGAAGGAACAATGATACTTTCATACACATCCATTCAGAGCAGTTTTTTGGAACCCACTTGTCCCATGAAAACCTGCAAAACTGAATTCACTCACCTACTGATTTGCTCTATCAAACATGCTTCCTGCATACAAAAATTCATTCACTTGGTCAAATCATGGAATAACAAACACTTGAATAATTCTTGATGACGACATATAACGCTTCAGTTACGCAAAAATTACAAGTGTTGGGACGACGTTGCGGTAGCGACTTCTACCTTCAACAGCCATGGAATTAAACACGTGGTATTAGCATCAGCTGTTGCCAGATTTCAAAATAGCTTTCCAAATGATAGGTATATTAAAAGGTGTCTGTATTACAGGTGTTAGGGGGTAAGGAAGATTTCAATGCTTTTGTGGTACCCGAGTGCTTTCCGATTGAAATCTTCCTTACCCCTAACCAGGGGTGCAGAAAATGTTCAGGGCCCAATATTTCCCCAGAACACTTTTTTTTTTAGTCTGAAATTTTCCCCAAAACTGTAGCAGATTTTCATACCAGTTTAAGCGATTATTAGAGTATATGTCGATGATCAAGAACTATCCTTAAAGCCGATTACTTAAAAATTTGAAGAAAAAAAAAAAAAAAATTATTCCAATGAATAACTAGCTTTTTTCTTCTCACGAAAAAAATTATCCTTTTCTTTTTTTTTTTTTAATGCACGAAATATTTAGTGCTCCACGTGAATCCCTTCGCTCTAGCAGGTGAAAGTTTTAGACAAGACAGGAAAAGGCGAATCAAGAATTCTTGCCTTGCCTAAAATGGCGGAATCCATTAACTTTCGACGTACGAAGAATAGGCGATCAAGAAGTAACCTGGGGCAGAAAGGCTGAAAAATAAACGGCTCAAACATTCTGTAATTAACTATAATTTATTTCATTCTAGCATTCCAGGCTTCTAATTGTGCCAGATAATTTTACTAAATGAAATTTAAAATTGCAACTAGGGCCTCTGTGAATCTTGGAGAGGTGCAAGCTAGTTCTGTGTGACATTGGCGAAAAGACCCCAACTCAATGGGTTTTGTTCCAGAATCCTTAGGTTGAATGACCAACTGGAACCCTCAACTGTGGGCTAATCCCCCACACTGATGTACTTACTTGATTAAAAAGACAAAAAGAAATATTAAGAATGACTCAAGTGTGGATATGGTAGACCTACCACACTTGAGAAGGACAGTCCACCACGGAATCGACCTGGACTTTCTAAACGGCGTATGAGAAAGCGATCTCGGCTGAGTCAATGTAAGATTGGTGTATGGAATACTAGAGGTATAAATAGCAAGATGAGTGAGGTGATTGAGGAGATGAATAAGTATTGACTGGATGTGCTGTGTGTAAGTGAAACCAAACAGAAGGAAATTGGGGTAGAAGAAAAGAATGGCACGGTGAGTGTGTGGTCTGGAGTATTGGATAATATGAGAGGACAGGCTGGTGTAGGTGTGATTTTACGTGAAAAGATGAAGAACAACTTGATTCACTATAGTTGCATAAGTGAGAGAATTCTCTGGATTCGTTTGAAAGTGTAACTTCACAGAATTGTAATTGTTGTAGTGTATGCTCCTTGTGACTCGGAACCTTCTGATAAGAAAAAGATTTCTGGAATGAGCTAAAAACTGTTTTGAGCCAGTTTGGTGATAAAGAAAAAGTTATAATAGCAGGGGATTTCAATGCTAGAGTAGGTGTGCAGAATGCAATTTCTGACAATGTTCTGGGTAAGTTTAATGATCCTTGTGTGAATGATAATGGTGAAAGATTAATTGAACTCTGCATTGAGAATGATTTGTGTGTTTCTAATACATTTTTCAACCAAAAGTATATCCACACATATACTTGGGAAAATCGTACTCTTGGTCAAAAGAGTGCGATAGATTTTGTTGTTTATGATCAGCGTTTGAAACACTTAGTTGTTGACACCTATGTGATGAGAGGTGCGGATGTTGGTTCTGATCATTACTTGGCAGTGTCACGAGTGAAACTTAATGTTGGTTAAAGGAAAAGGAATAGGAAGAGACCCAGGATAGAAAGAATAAAGGTTGATAGGCTCCTTGAAGATCATCAGCGGTATTCTGACTTACTCGGAGAACGACTGAAGGATCTGAAATCTTGTGAGAGAGATGTAGAAAAGAAGTGGGAATGTTTTAAGAACTGTGTTGTTACTGCTGCTAAAGAGGTCTGTGGCACCACAATAGTGGGTAACAATAGAGGTGATGCTTGGTGGAATAGTGAGATTGATGAGGCAGTAAAGAAAAAGAAGGAAGCCTATTTGGGGATGTTGCAAGGTAGAGTCTCTGTGGATGAATATCGCTGTGTGAAGCTGCTAAGCTGGTTGCGTGAAGCTGCTAAGCTGGTTCGCCACAGTAAGGTAAAAGATAGGAAAGAGAAAGTGGAAAGGCATAAACTGGCTTTTTGGAAAGATAGAAAGTCCTTCTGGAAGTACATGGGACTCAGGAAAAATAGGGGAAACAAAGTTGTAAGTTGTGTGAAGAATGAGATTGGGGAAATGATATGGGAGCCCAATGAGTTAAGTGACAGATGGGGCGAATACTTCTGTGAGTTATTAAATCAGGAGAGCAAAAATGATTCTGAGACAGATGCAGATGATGTCACAATGAGGGATGAAAGCACAGGAGGGATCTCAAGAGAAGAAGTGTGTAAAGCTCTAAAATCTCTTCAGAATGGTAAGGCTCCGGGAGTTGATGGCATAACTGCAGAGATGTTGAAGTATGGTGGTGACTCTATAATTGACTGGTTAACTGAAATTTGCCAGTTGTGCTGGGAGTTAGGAATGGTCCCTCGGGATTGGAAGGATGCTATCATTGTTCCCTTGTATAAGGGAAAAGGTGATCAGACTGAATGCAAGAACTATCGTGGTATTAGCCTACTGAGTGTGCCAGGGAAAGTGTTTGGTAAGGTTGTTATTGAAAAAGTACGGGATGTTCAGAGTGGTTTTATGCCTGGTAAAGGCTGCACTAACCAGATTTTTGCATTACGCAGGATGATTGAAAAGTATCTGGCTGTTGGGAAGAAAGTTTTTACTGCCTTCATAGATTTAGAGAAAGCTTACGACCGAGTCAATAGGACACTTTTGTGGAAGGTATTGAATGAATATGGTGTTACTGGGAATCTACTTAATAGTGTAAAAGCCATGTATGCTGGTAGTAGAGCTTGTGTGCGAGTGAATGGTGTTTTATCAAAATGGTTTTCCATTGGTGCAGCAGTTAGACAAGGTTGTGTAATGTCACCATGGCTGTTTAATATATTTATGGATGCATGCATGCGTGAGGCCAAAATAGATAATAGTGGTTTATGTCTTGGTGATATCCGTGTGTGCAGATTGCTGTATGCTGATGACACTGTCCTGTTGGCAGAGAGCAAAAGTGAGTTGTAGAGTATGTTGACTCGGATGCACGAAGTTTGCATGAAATTCAAACTGAGTATAAATAAGGGAAAAACCAAAGTTATGGTGTTTGAGAGAGGAATGGGTAGCACTGAATGTAATGTAAGTATAAATGGCACTGTGATTGACCAGGTGAGTGAGTTTGTGTATTTAGGAAGCATGTTTGACAGAGAGAACAAGTTGGATGGTGAAATCAGTAGGCGAGTGAATTCTTCTTCGAAAGTCATAGCTGCTCTGGGAGGTTTTCACAGGAATGATGGGTTCTCTAGAGAGTCCCGCATGGCTGTGTATCAAATTGTAATTGTTCCTACTCTGATGTATGGCAGTGAAACCTGGGTACTGCAGAAGAAACATAGGAGTCGTTTGTGTGCTGGAGAAATGCGTTACTTACGTGGGGTTTGTGGCAAGACACGATCTGATTGTGTGAGGAGTGAAGATGTATTGCAGTTGTGTGATGTGAAGCAAAATGTTGTTAGCAAGGTGGAGACCAATATGCTTCGGTGGTTTGGCCATGTTGAAAGAATGAGTGATGAAATGCTTACTAAGAAAATATTTTCAGCCCAAGTGGCAGGAAGGAAAGGCAGAGGAAGGCCAAGGAAGACATGGGTGGATTAGATTCAGGAGTGTCTGCATGAGAAAAAGATTATGAGTATGAAGTATAAAAGATCTTGTGTACGGCGTGTAATGGATATAAGTGAAGCACGAGTTGTATTTCAAGATCGCTGTAAATGGCGAAGTTTGATACGACAACAATAGATAAAAATATCTGGAAGTTTGTATTTCTTTTTGGAGCTAACCTCTGAATCTCAGAGAACAGCTTAGTGATATAATATGATGTGGGCCATTCGCTTTAAAATGTCCAAAACGCCCAATAATTTTTCAAATCGGCGCCTGTGACACATTCGCTGCCATTATTTTTTTTCTATTGGAGGTTTAACGATCACCTAGAGCAACTCAGTGGGCTATGAGCAGTTGCCCGTCCCTAACTTAGGGCCACTGGTTCCAGGGAAGGGCAAGAGCGAGTGGCATGAGACAAACACAACATCCATGCCTCCCCAGGATTCGAACCCGGACCCATCTCGAACAAATGATGAGAAGCCATCGCTTAAAATACTGTGCCACGGGGGCGGCCCATTAGTTTCGGAGGCATTTATTAGTGTGACTAGCGGTTGCGTCGTACTTGTTACTCACACCACGCTGTCTCCGCCTTGGCATTAGTAAAGTCGTTTAGGCTCGGTGAATCGTTTGCGAGCGGCAGTTCGCAGTACGTCACAGCCTCATAACCTTTTGTATTCAAAACTACACATTTTTCAAAATGATTACCTGATTACTGTGAAGTAAATTACTCCTATTTTTTACGTTATATTCCCTGTTAATAAGTCAATTTTTCGTTTTATTATTACTATTATTATTTTACCCCCAGGCAAAAATTTCCCCAGGGCTGCCTTAATTTCCCCCGAACCTTGTTCGCGCGTTCGGACATAGTCTGCACCCCTGCCCCTAACACCTGTAATACAGACGCACCTTTTAATATACCTATCATTAAGCTATTTTGAAATCTGGCAACAGCTGATGCTAATACCACGTGTTTCATTCCATGGTTGATGAAGGTAGAAGTCGCTACCGTAACGTCGTCCCAACACTTGTAATTTTTACGTAACTGAAGCGTGACATATCGTCAACAAGAATTATTCTAATGTTTTGTTTGTTATGTGTCTCACTGCCAATTATTCTTACTAGGAATAACAAAAATTAATTAGCCCAATTAAAAATGAAAACTCCATAACATTGGGGTGTCCATAAAAAAAATGTCATTTTTACGTAAGACAGTTCCACGACATAAATATGCATATTTTCTATGGGGCAGTTTACCTGTGCTGCAGATGACTGAAAGTGCGTACGTTGGAAATCAAACTAGTCGTAAAGCTCATGTCATGACCCATGCATTAAACTGCAATTGCTACAAAGTTTGAACTATTTGCTCTATTGCGATATTACTGGAAATGGGTTTAAAGCTGCTGAAGCAGTCCAAAAAAATAACAAAGTTTAAGGTGAAGGCTTGGCAGTTACTCAGAGAGCACAAACATGATTAAAGAAATTTGCGACTGATGACTTGAGCTTGAAAAGAAAAGAAGGTTCTTGTAGGCCCTCTGCTGTTGATTTGGATGCCTGCAAGTGGCTGTGGAAGACAATTCATGAACAAGCAAGCACTCACAAATTGTCAAAAGAAATGGGAGTTTCTAAATCTACCATCGCTGAGCCCCTGTACAAGATCAGAAAGGTTTACAGATGATGCTGTGAGGTGCCTCATGAGCTCACCCAGCTCAAGCTCAATGTTGTGTAAAGGTATGCAAGGAATTGCTCATAAATCCATTTGATACTGGATTTATCATGTGGGTAGCTACTGGGGATGAAAAGTGGATATATCTGCATTATCTAGATTCTTCACAACAGTGGGTGAATAGAGGTGAACCAGTTTTACCTACCCCCAAATGCAGATGTTTTGAGAAAAAGTCCATGCTGTGTATCTGGTGGAATTGTGAAGGTGTAATCCACTTTGAGTTCGTTCCAAATGGTCGATCTACCAATGCTGAACCGTATTCTCAACAACTGGACAGGTTGTATGACAAATTTCAGGGGAAGTATCCTTCCTTAGTCAACTGAAAGTGAGCACTGCTGCAACAAGGCAATGAAAAACCTCATACCAATCTGACCTGAGTTAGACTTCAAGAACTGCATGGAATCGAGTTGCTAAGGCATCAACTTGATTTCATGTCCTGAACTTGCCCCTTCCGACCACCACTTATTCAGGGCGATGGCACATTTTCTCAGTGACAAGCAGTTGACTACTTTGGATGATGTTGAACACAAGTGCCAAGAGTCCTTTACCTATAAACAGAAAGCTTGCTACCCTGTAGGAATTAAACAACTGGAAAGCAGATAGGCTCAAACTATTGAACACTATGGCATGTATTTTTATATATATTTTTTTTGAATTGAGGTTTAATGACCACCGTGAGCAACTTAATGGGCTATAAGCAGTTGCTCATCCCTAATTTAGGGCCACTGGCTCCAGGGAAGGGAGAGACCCAGTGCCGTAAGACAGACACAACACCCACGCCTCACCGGGATTCGAACCCTGACCTCTTTCCAACGAATGATCAGAAGCCATCGCTTAAACCACTGTGCGACTAGGGCGGCATTTTGAACTTTAGCTTGGCTTCCTACATGGTTTTCGGTAAGTGAAACTGTTGTATCAAAAACGCCATTTTTTTTTTTATGGACATCCCAATAGCTACTTGACCTGAGCAGCCAGGTGGCAAAGAAAAACAGCCAGGAGGCCCATCATGCCAAAGGCTCTAAGGAAAACAGTAATTAAGTAATACAAATACCAAAGTGGAAATCATATATTTTTCTAAATTCAAAACCTACAGTGTTTTTTTTTTTTTTTTTTTTTTTATCAGAAATGTATCTATGGACAGAAGGATGGGGACACTGAAATGCTTAACACAGAATTCTTATGTTTGCCACAATCAGAATTCAGCTCTCTACCCTATAGACAACGACTGCAAAAGCGGAGGTACAACTCAACCAGAATACAATGCATGTTTTTATTTAAATTTCCAGACAAATGCAGTCTGAGTTTTGTTTTGTGACACAGATAATGCCAGTAGATACAAATGTTAATGACACACACTGTACACGGAACGTTACTTTTGGAGAGCCAAATGGAAAATAAGTTAGCAGGAAAAACAAAGGTACGCTTTCTTCAACACATGAAAAGTACTTTTTTTTTTTTTTTTTTGCATTTGTTACACCACTAAATGCAAGAAAAGCAGAATGCTACTCTAATGCCACAACTATTAATATACTACTTCCTAGCACTGCATATAAATTTAGTATAAATAAGCAATTTTTAACAAGTTGAATGCACTCAATTTTGAAGAAATTTACCAATGAAGTTCATTCTTTTTAGTAACAGGAAAATTAATTTTGTACCCACTGGAAAAGAGTATAATTTTGCACTGACACTTATTTCAAGTATCACATGTTCCATTCACTTTGGTGGTTTTATGTATTTCCTGCATTTGTGATTCTAGGAAATTAATTTCATAGCCACTGGAAAGGGTAATTTTGCAGTGACACTCATTCTCAATGTTGTGTTTCATTCTCTTTGTTGATTTTAGGCATTTCCTGCATTAGCAACTCAAGAAAATTACCATATTTTTTGGAACGTAGGACCAGTGTTACCAACTTAGCATATTTTCTGCTAGATCTAGCTTATTGGAAGGCAGTATAGCGGGAAAAAAATTGAACTTAGTGGATAGCGAGAAATCTAGCGGAAGAAGATGGTAGTTCAGCTTTTTTTTCTAGCTTATTTGAATTTTCTTCCCACAGTTTTCATGTTATTAATTGATACCGCAAACACAATTTATCAACCGAGGCGGCGTGGGTGTCACAATGGTAAACTCTCTTTGACTCTTCTTTCCCCAGCTTCCCGTTTGTTTGCGATTCACTAAAGAGCTAGTATTGGAGCAGGGGCCAAGGAACTTTTTGTCTTGTAGGGGTCACTGGCTCGTTGTTCAGCCTTAAAGGCAGTCATTCTCAAAGTCGAATTTTCACTGAGGCTGGTATATGGGTTTATAGTATACGCCAACTTCATAATATTGGTCCCTGCAGTGGTAGTTGCTTTTGTTTTTGGTGAATGTGAGTGGTGTCCACTGCCATCTGTTTCTCATTCAATGCTAAGTCACAATATAAAGAGTAGTTAAAAGGTACAGAAGGATATTGCATTTGATCTGCTTTAAAGATTCAAGCTCAGGTAAATTCCAACCTCCATGCCTTCAGCCCTTCGACCATACACGGTAAACCTTCAGCCAAAGAGATTAGAATAAAATACAATATCTGGAGATGTTCTGGTCAGTGGAGCAGTACTACTTTGTGTGAAGCCTATAACCATGAGTGGCGGCCATTGAAGTGTGAGAACAAACTGGTGGTTTCCAAGGCTATTGCAATGCGTTTTGTGTTACACAAATCACATTCTTTTTTCGAAAATGTTTTTAATTTTTTCATCGTAACTTGCTGCCAATGCATGAGAAAATGCTGCATTTATAGAATACTTAATTATTTTTAAGTACCTTTCCATTTCTATTTTAAATTGAAATTCATGAAATGTTAGTGTGAATTCAAAATAAAACGTAACATTAAAATTGAAAACTTGACGTCTATGAAACATAACTCATTCCAGTGTGATACTAACATGATTTCTGCAACCCAAAACTACACAATTCAAAAATACACACAGCTGAAACTGCACGAGACTCTGCAGGGCATCCTGCAGAGTCTCATGCAGTTTTAGCAAATCATCATCACTATCATTGTCAACCATTATCAATCCACTGCTGGACTAAGGTCTCTCCAAGCCTCTTCCACTACGGTTTGTCTTGTGCCAGTCTCCTCCATGTTACTCCTGCATACTTTCGAATTTTATCCACCATGTGGTCTTTTCTGGATCTTTTCCTGTCCCTTGGAATACAATATAAAATTTTGACTGTCCATCGATGGTCTGTCCTTCTGGCAGTATGTCCAGCCCATTGCCATTTCAGGGATTTTACTCTGATCATGATGTCTTCCACTCTTGTCATTTTTCTGATCCACGAGTTCCTCTTCTTATCTCTCCTGGTTACACCAAGCATGCACCTCTGCATGCTTCTTTGAGTTGTCTGCAGCCTTTGTATGTCTCTTTTAGCTAAGGCCCACGTCTCTGCACCATATGTAAGCACTGGAAGGATGCATTGATCAAACACTTTTCTTTTAAGACATAATGGCATATTGCTCTTGAAAATTATGCTGTTTCTTCCAAAAGCTCTCCAGGCAAGTTTTATACACCGATTAATTTCTTCACCAGTGTGACCCTCACCTGATATCTGCTGTTCAAGATAAACATATGCATCTGTTATCTCCAACTTTTCTCCATCATATCGATAAATCTTCATTTCTTGTAAAAGCATTGTATATCACTTTTGTCTTCTGAAAGTTCATTTTTTAACCCACTTCTTTACTCTTGTCAGCAAGTTCCTGGATCATACTCTGCAGCTCTAATGGGGTAGTTGCAAAAATGACTATGCCATCAGCAAAACGAAGGTGAGTTAGATAATCTCCATTAATCTTTAATATATATATATATATATCATCATCATCATCATTGTCAACCATTATCAATGCACTGCTGGACGAAGGTCTCCCCAAGTTTCCTCTACAACGGTCTGTCTTGTGCCAGTCTCCTCCATGTCACCCCTGCATACTTTCGAATTTCATCCACCCATCTCCCATGTGGTCTTCTTCTGGGTCTTTTCCTGTCCCTTGGAATCCAATCTAAAATTTTGGCTGTCCATCGATGATCTGTCCTTCTGGCAGTATGTCCAGCCCATTGCCATTTCAGGGATTTAACTCTGATCATGATGTCTTCCACTCTTGTCATTTTTCGGATATATATATATATATAGGGATGTAAGGTCAGGTGATGCGTAACATCACAGCCTCTCCTTGACAAATGTCAACCCTGCCTTCTCGTGGTGCATCCTGTTCCTACTAAAGGGGCTCTGACGACCGCCAATAGCGGTATAACTATACCATCGGGATTAGAGGAAATTCTATCCCACACTCACCAACCCGCTTGGCCAGCATGGTGAGTTATGGCCAAACCCCTCCAAAATGACTCCACAACTTAAATCTTGGCCCTCAGACTCCGGCAGCTGGAATGTACCTGGCCAAGGCAGCGGCCAGTGCGACATGAAGGCAGAGGGTGCTAAGAATCCCCGGAGGACCGGACTAGGCTGCCATCTGATGCTGACCTTGGCAACGTACAATGGACGCTCCCTATCTTCTGATTCAAGGCTTCTTGAATTGGAAGAGGAACTACAAAGGATCAAGTGGGACATCGTGGGGCTAAGTGAGGTAAGGAGAAAAGGAGAAGATCTCATCGAACTGAAAAGTGGACATCTCTTCTACTATCGTGGGACAGATACTGGCAGAACTAGTGGTGTTGGATTTATAATAAACAAGAAACTGAAGGATAAAGTTGTAGAAGTTGAAAGTTCCTCTGACAGAGCTGCACGGCTTGTTATCCAACTCTCGAAAAGATACCAGGCTCAGATTATTCAAACTTATGCACCCACCACAAGTCATCCTGAAGAAGAAATTGAAGAATTTTATGAGGAAATTCGTCATCTAAATAATAAAGGTAAGCAGCACTTGAAAATAATTATGGGAGATTTCAATGCAAAAATAGGGCAACGGCAACAGAATGAAACTTCAGTAGGTAAATTCGGTCACGGCAACAGAAACCAGCGTGGAAATACTCTCGTTGAGTTTGCAGAGGCAGAAGGGTTTTTCATCTTGAACTCCTTCTTCAAGAAAAAGCCACACAGGAAATGGACATGGAGACATCCAAATGGGACGACAAGTGAAATTGATTTTATTATGTGTAACAAAAAATTCGTCATAGAAGACTGTGCTAAACAAGTTCAACACAGGTAGTGACCATAGATTGGTGAGATGTAAGATGCACCTCAACACTAAACTTGAACGTGGCAAGCTCATAAGACAAACAAAATCTATTGACATAACCAACCTTAAAAAACACCATAATACCTTCAAGTTGGAACTGAAGAACAGGTTCTCTGCTTTAGAAGGCCTAACATCGGAAAAAGTGGACATCTCTGAAGTTAACAGAAAAGTAACCAAAGCTCTTATGGAAACAGCAACAAAATTAGCTGGGTCTAAGAACAAGTTGCATGTAAATAAATTATCAGGAAAAACGAAAATGTTGATGCAAAAAAGAAGAGAGATGAGGACAACTAAAGAAGATGTGACTTCCAAAGTGGAATATATAGAGCTATGCAAGACAGTACGAAAAAGTATCACTGAAGACGTAAGAAAATTCAACTGTGAACTAGTGAGGAAAGCAATTGAAAACAACCAAAGCCTAAAGATAGCAAAGGGACATCTCAGTAAGGGAAGAAAACAGATTATGGCACTCAGAAAAGAAGATGGTTCTGTAACAAGAAATAGAGACGAAATTTTGACAAGAGTGAAAGATGTCTACTCCAAATTATATGAAAGGGATGATACATGCACTCCAGACATCATGAAAGATACCAGTACCAGAGTTCCTCCAGTCCTTCCAGCAGAAGTTGCACATGCAATCAAGAACATGAAGTGGGGAAAAGCTCCAGGAGAAGATGGAATTACTGTAGACATCATACAAGAAGCAAGTGGAGAAATCGAAACAGTACTCGCCCAAATTTTCACTCGATGCCTTAATGAAGGAAAGATTCCTGAGGATTGGAACACTGCTACAATGATCCTGCTACATCAGAAAGGTGACATTGAGGATCTCGGAAACTACAGACCTATCAGCCTCCTATCAGTAGTTTATAAAATCTTCACTAAAGTTCTTTCACACCGCTTGAAGGTAACACTGGACATGGCTCAACCGAGAGAACAAGCTGGATTCAGGAGTGGCTACAGCACAATAGATCATATCCATGTGCTGAGAGAACTAATTGAAAGAGCGAGGGAATATGAACTTCCATTGTGCATGGCTTTTATCGATTATGAAAAAGCCTTTGATTCTGTGAAACCATCAGCAGTTACAATGGCTCTGAAAACCTGCGGTATTGAAGATGCATACATTAATATTATTAATAACATCTATGAAAATGCAAGTGCAAAGATTAGGCTGTTTGAAAATACAACACACATAAAAATTGGAAAGGGAGTGAGACAAGGTGACATCATATCTCCGAAGCTCTTTAATGCCACATTGGAGGGTGTTTTTCAGTCACTGAGCTGGGAAAACAAGGGGATAAAGATTAATGGAGATTATCTAACCCACCTTCGTTTTGCTGATGACGTAGTCATTTTTGCAACTAGCCCATCAGAGCTGCAGAGTATGATCCAGGAACTTGCTGACAAGAGTAAAGAAGTGGGATTAAAAATGAACTTTCAGAAGACAAAAGTGATGTTCAATGCTTTTACAAGAAATGAAGATTTATCGATTGATGGAGAAAAGCTGGAGATAACAGACACGTACGTTTATCTTGGACAGCAGATATCAAGTGAGGGTCACATTGATGAAGAAATTAATCGGCGTACAAAACTTGCCTGGAGAGCTTTTGGAAGAAACAGCATAATTTTCAAGAGCAATATGCCATTATGTCTTAAAAGAAAAGTGTTTGATCAATGCATCCTTCCAGTGCTTACGTATGGTGCAGAGACGTGGACCTTAACTAAAAGAGACATACAAAGGCTGCAGACAACTCAAAGCAGTATGGAGAGGTGCATGCTTGGTGTAACCAGGAGAGATAAGAGGAACTCGTGGATCAGAAAAATGACAAGAGTGGAAGACATCATGATCAGAGTTAAATTCCTGAAATGGCAATGGGCTGGACATACTGCCAGAAGAACAGACCATCGATGGACAGCCGAAATTTTAGATTGGATTCCAAGGGACAGGAAAAGACCCAGAAGAAGACCACATGGGAGATGGGTGGATGAAATTCTAAAGTATGCAGGGGTGACATGGAGGAGACTGGCACAAGACAGACCGTTGTGGAGGAAACTTGGGGAGACCTTCGTCCAGCAGTGGATTGATAATGGTTGACAATGATGATGATGATGATATACATATATATCATAGAAAAGTTAAATTTTCACTCATGTAATATAACATAAACCACAACAAAACTGCACAATACTACAAGTATTTGATGTAGTTAGTGTATGTAACAAAATATTAACATACAAGCAATCTACCCTCAAAAACAAACAAATAGGGTCAAACAGCCTCCAGAAAAATGTGATTAACAAAATGACAAAACAATGTTAAGTAGATATTTATAAGAAATGACAAAACAATGTCAAGTAAATACCTATAAAAACACCCACTGAACCCCTGGATCACTCTTCAGGGAAAGACATCCAGAGGCCCTGAGCACACAAGTTCCTTTCAGGTTTCATTAAAATGCAAAAATCTCAATAAAGCAATAATGGACATCCAATTTAAAATTTTGTGTTGTAAATTGGATGTCCATTATTGCTTTATTGAGATTTTTGCATTCTCATGAAACCTGAAAGGAACTTGTATGCTCAGGGCCTCTGCATGTCTTTTCCTGAAAAGTGATCCAGGGGTTCTGAGTGGGTGTTTTTATAGGTGTTTACTTGACATTGTTTTGTCATTTCTTATAAATATTTACTTAACATTGTTTTGTCATTTTGTTAATCACATTTTTTAATTCTTTTCTGGAGGCTGTTTGACCCTATTTGTTTGTTTATGAGGGTAGATTGCTTGTATGTTAATATTCTCTTACATATATATATACACTGACGGAAAAAAATCCCAACACCACTAAAAAATAGTTGTAGAGGGATGAAATGGCGGCAATACATTTGTATAGGTAACATATTTAATCGATTAAGGTTTCAAGATCACAGCTTAATGTAAGCACGAGAAGAGCCATTTTAAATGTGAAATGCTGGTACATTAATAACTGGTGTAACTGCCAGAATGTTAAATGCAAGCACGCAAACGTTCATGCATTGTGTCGTACAGGTGCTGGATGTCAGTTTGTGGGATGGAGTTCCATGCCTGTTGCACTTGGTCGGTCAATACAGGGACGGTTAATGCTGGTTGGGGATGACGCTGGAGTTGTCGTCCAATGATGTCCTATACGTGCTCGATTGGTGAAAGATCTGGTGATCTAGCAGGCCACTGCAACATGTAGACACTCTGTAGAGCATGTAGGGCTACAATTGCGGTATGCAGGCAAGCGTTATCCTGTTGGAAAACACCCCTGGAATGCTGTTCATGAATGGCAGCACAACAGGTTGAATCACCAGACCGACGTACAACTGTGCCGTCAGGGTGCGTGGAATAACCACGAGAGTGCCCCTGCTGTCATAGGAAATTGCTCCCCAGACCATAACTCCAGGTGTAGGTCCAGTGTGTCTCGGCCGCAGACAGGTTGGTTGCAGGCGCTCCCCTGGCCTCCTTCTAACCAACACACGACCATCACTGGCACCCAGGCAGAACCGGCTTTCATCAGAAAACACAACAGATCTCCACTCCGTCCTCCAATGAGCTCTAGCTTGACACCACTGACGTCACAAACGGCAGTGGTTTGGAGTAAGTGGAATGCACGCTACGGGCATCTGGCTCGGAGCTGTCCTTCAAGTAACCGATTTGTAACAGTTCGTTGTGTCACTGTGGTGGCAACTGCAGCTCGAATTGCTGCCGCAGACGCAGTACGATGCGCCACTGCCATACGCCGTACACGGCGGTCCTCCCTCTCAGTAGTGCCACGTGGCCGGCCGGAACCCGGTCTTCTTGAGGCAGTACGTTCCCTTGACCACCGCTGCCAACAATCGTGCACAGTGGCTACATTCCTGCCAAGTCGTTCTGAAATATTGCGGAAAGAAAATCCACCTTCTCGTAGCCCTATTACACGACCTCGTTTAAACTCCGTGAGCTGTTGATAATGGCTTTCTTCGTCTTCTTAAAGGCATTCTTGACTAACATCAACAGACTACGTCGAATCTCAACGATAACTAATGCTCATGAACGTTACAGCGCGTATTTACAGCAAACCTGCTTTGCATGTTCCGAGTGGCGCTACTAGCGCCACACGTATGCGCTGAGCACGAAATTTGCATAGACGTCATCTTACAGATGTACTCTCACCGCCTACCAACTGTCACTTATCTAACACAACCCCTTCTTGGTGTTGGGTTGGGATTTTTTTCCGTCAGTGTATATATATATCGATAAAATCATATAATTGTTTTACACATTGACTGTATTTCAAATGTGTTCCTAAATCTGGCTTAAATCTAGCTTATATGATTGCAGTTTTTAGCGTATTGCTCTGGCAAATAGTTGGCAACACTGTGTAGGACACACCGGTATACACTGAAGTGCAAAAACAAGTTAGTAAAATCATGCAATGCATTGATTATGATATGCTTTCCAACATACCAGAAATCATTACTTAAGTTATTACTCAAGTTATGAGGATAATGGTGGTAGAATAAATCTCGCTCCTATGACCTGACCTTTGACTCCATTTCGATGATATTAAACAGAACCAGTAAAGTATACTTCCAGAAAAACATGATAAAGTTTTGTCTCAATAGAAGCATTTTGACGTAAGTTATAACACATAAGAGCAATGGAATAGATCCCACTCCTATGTCCTGACCTTTGACCCCCATTTCGCCCATCTTCAATAGGGTTCATTCCCAGGTGGTCCCCTACCACATACTAAAATGTCATCGAAATTGAACCATATTTACGCAAGTTATGATGCATAAGGGCAATGGAATGGATCCCGCTCCTATGTCTTGACCTTTGACCCCATTTCACCCATTTTCAATAGGGTCCCCAGGTGGTCCCCTACCACATACTAAAATTTCATTGAAATTGAACCATATTTACACAAATTAAGTCTCATCGCTCCTATGTCCTGACCTTTGACCCCCTTTCTTTCACTTTCAATAGGGTTCCTTCCCAGGTGTTCCCCTACGACATACTAAAATTTCGTCAAAATCGAACCATTTTTACTCAAGTTATGACACATAAGGGCAATGGAATGGATCCTGCTCCTATGTCCTGACCTTTGTCTCCCATTTCACCCATTTTCAATAGGGTTCGTCCCCAAGTGATGCCCTATCATATACTAATAATTGGAATTAAACCATTTTTATGTGAGTTATTGTGTGGACGGACAAAGCTGGATCATATACGCTTCTTCAACCCACAGTTGGAATGCCTAAAAAACTGGATACCTCTCTTATACCGCATCGGTCCTCCTTGCGATAGGATAACAGCAGCAACGTGATGGAGCATGGACACCCCAAGCTCTTTGTAGTACTGTGGAGACAGAACACACCATGCTTCCTGAAGAGCATCCCACAATTCCATATTAGCCAGTGAGGGATTCCTGGCATTGATGGCATGTGGAACAGAATCCTGAGTTCGATGGTGTTTAAATCCAGTGAGAGAGAGGCCCAAGTCAAGATTCCATATCGTGTGGACGGACAAAGCTGGATCATATACACTTCTTCAACCTACGGTTGGAAAGCCTAAAAAACTGGACACCTCTCTTATACCGCATCGGTCCTTCTTGCGATAGGATAACAGCAGCAACGCGATGGAGCATGGACACCCCAAGCTCTTTGTAGTACTGTGGAGACAGAACACACCATGCTTCCTGAAGAGCATCCCACAATTCCATATTTGCCAGTGGAGGATTCCTGGCATTGATGGCATGTTGAACAGAAACCTGAGTTCGATGGTGTTTAAATCCAGTGAGAGATTCACTGGATTTAAACAAGTCAAGATTCCATAATATTTGCCTGTGGAGGATTCCTGGCATTGACGGCATGTTGAACAGAATCCTAACTGAGTTTGATGGTGTTTAAATCCAGTGAAGGGGGGGGGGGGCTCAAGTAAAGATTACATAATATTTGCCTGTGGAGAATTACTGGCATTGACTGCATGTTGAATAGAATCCTAACCGAGTTTGATGGTGTTTAAATCCAGCAAACGAGGGGCCCAAGTCAAGATGACAAACTCTGTGGAACGTTCCTTCAGCCGTAATTGGGTAACTGTGAATGAGTGCAATGGCACATTGTAGTGTTGAAAGAAATCACACCCATCAGAGTAGCTGCATGACGTGAACAGCTTCAAATGATCCCCAAGGATGGTTACGTAGCCTCCACTGGTCAGATTGGTCTGCAGACATATGGAGGGTCTTAATCCATGCCAGCTTAAAACACCCCACACCACAACAGAGCCACTGCTGGCCTGCACAATCCCTTGTAAGCATTCAGGATGCATTGCCTCGTGGGGTTGTTGCTACGCCCATAATAGCATATCTACCCAAATCAGTAGGCACCATGATTTCTTGGACCAGGCTACATGTTTCCAGCCATCTTGCTTCCCATGGTGGTGTACCCGAGCCCAAGCGCATAGCCTTGTGTCGTCAGGTTGGCAATGGCACCCGGGTGGGCCATCAGCTCTGAAACGCCATAGAACATAGGGAGCGTTGCATTGTTTCAACACTGATGCTACTACCGGCCCCAGCATTGAATTCCACTGTGATTTGCTGCAATGCATGCCAGATGCCGTTGTCCATGACTGTCCAAGGCTTTTCTATGGCCACACCGGTCTCACACTCTGGATGTTTTCCCCTGAGTTTGTGTAGTCCAGGTACACCCTTGAAATTGTTGACCATGCACATCCAAATTTCATGGCAATTTCCGAGATGGAGTGATCCATCTCCCGGGCGCCAACTATCACACCACATTTGAAACGGCTTAAATCTTGATAAGCTGCCATCTTAACTGCGAATACTACTACTTGAGCTTGTGAAGATATCTGCCTCTATATATACAGTGTAAGTTGGATAATTCGAAGCTGAAGGGACCACAAAAATAATTCGAATTATTGACAAATTCGAATTAGGCAAGTTTGAATATGGGCACATTCAAGTACTGTAAAAAACAACATATTTATTCAAAACATACAAAAAGAGTACAGTACGGTAAATTTACAAATTTTTGGTAAAAAAAAATGTGAAATTTTGGCCTGCTTCTTAGAATTTATGTTATGGGTAAGCGCAAATTCCTCAAGTTTATCGAGTGAATGAAATAGAAAGTCACTTACATTCTGCTGTCCCTCCACAAACTTCCTTAACTGTTGAAGGTGAACCTAGGCTTCCACTGAATTTGGAAGGCACTCTTCAGGAAATTCTGGCTGTTCCAGTTCTTCATCTGAAGATACACAGCAGGTCTTCTTATTCATAACATCAGCCAAGATCTCATCATCTGTGAGCTCACCACAAACAGCTAAATTGTCATCAACGCTCACAAAAGCCTCATACGGTGCATCACGGCCTACGTCTTCCCAGTACTCCACAGTAGGTATGATCTCCACACCACCATTACCTTGATGTAGTTGAGACTAATCATCGGGGTGCTGGAAGCCTGCTTATCCAAAGCAGTTGGCTATAGTTTCAGGTTTAACTTGTTGCTTCATCCAGAACTCGGAACTTCATCCAGAGCAGTACATACCCATTTTAAAAGGTAATTGTTGAAAATACGAAAATATTTTTATTTTTTTTCGAATTTAAAAAAAAAAAAAGTTCGAATTAAAGGTGTGTTTTTTTTAACATTATTTATATAGAAAATTCAAGGGACCAAATTAAAAATTCGAATTAACCAAAAATTCTAATTAAAAACGTTCGAATTAGACAAGTTACACTGTATGTCATTTGTGGACCATACCATTTACCGCACGGGTGTGGTGGCATAGAATGGAAAAATGGTAGCACCTTTCCCAGTTTTTTTTTTTTTTTTTTGGCACCTCAGTATTATGAAGTACCCTTATTTTTTGTGAAAAATTTAAGAAAAAAAATGAAATCACATTTTAAAGATTTTTACTAAGAAAAAAAAAATTAACTCAATGCATAAAAACAGCAGCTGGTGAAGCATCAAATTCTTGCAATTTGCGAAATTAGAAATGTGCAATATTGCTGATGAAAACAATAGATTCCAGTTAATTGGAACGCATTGGGGGTACATAATTTTGGCCCAATGAAGTGGCTGTCCCAAATAAGCAAAGCTGTATCCCAAAGAGCTAATTTGGGATGTCCTTCAACAACTGTCCCACATAAATGACTACCCCATTTAAACAATAGCTAAATTAATCAGAATCTACGGTATATGAATGAATGAAAGTGCAATATACACTATATTGACAAAAGTCACCGGACACCTAGAAGAGAAACACAACATAGCATTTATTGACAAACATTAGTACGGTGTCGATCTGCCTTTGGCCTGAATGCATGCACTGACCCTTCGAGACAGGCTTTCGACAAGGTTTTGGAACACAGCGATAGGTATACGCTTCCATTCAGTTGATAATGCTGCCGCTAACTGTTGTTTAGTAGTAGGCCTTGGTTCCAAACTTTTTATGCGGCACTCTAATTCATCTCATAGGTGCTCTATGGGATTAAGATCAGGGCTCTGTGCTGGCCAGTCCATACACACGATACGGAATTATCGTCAAACCACACCACAACAGTCCTTGCTTTATGGCTCAGTGCATCATCCTGCTGGTACCAACAAGGCTCGGTTCCATAGTATTGCCACATAGTTGGTACAGCATAACTGTCCAGAATATCAAGGTAGATGTGTTGGTTAACAGGTTTGTCCATGATTACCAATAGGCCGGGACCATATATATCATGGAAAACATCCCCACACGAGTACACTGCCAGCTCCAAACTTGACCGTAGGAACAGTACACTGTGGTAAATAGCGTTCTCCAGGCTGCTGCCATACCCACACACGGCCATCAGACTGATAGATCGTGTATTTGGATTCATCAGTCCATAGGACATGTTTCCATTGATTTGCAGTCAACGATAAATGTTCTTTACACCATGCTAAATGGCGAGTAACATTCCGAGTGGAAATGAAAGGCTCACGAGCAGCTGCACAACCACTGTAACCCATGGAATGAAGTTTTCTGAGAATGGTACGTGTACATACCGAGGTTCCAGCATTTTTACTCACCTGTACACTGAGGTCTTGCGCAGTACTCCGTCGATTAGCTGTAACGACTATCCTGAGGCTTTGATGTCCTCTATCACTGATTTTCTTTGGTCTGCCGGTACGTTTTGCTGCTTCAGGCACGCCATGTGTCTTCCACTTATTCAGTACATCCAAAACAGTTGACTTGGGTATGTTTAAATGCCTCTTAGTTTCTCTTATGGACAACCCAGTAATATAACACCCAACAATCTTTCCTTTCTCAAAGTCAATTCTCTCCTGTCACGACATTTTCATTCAACCTCACAGTGCAATATGATCGCGGTCAGCTGCAGGCTTGTTTTTATACTGTTTGCAGGTGTACCGCACATCTTAATGACACA
The DNA here is from genome assembly GCA_039090855.1 of Macrothele yani. NCBI lineage: Eukaryota > Metazoa > Arthropoda > Arachnida > Araneae > Macrothelidae > Macrothele > Macrothele yani. The sequence goes on along the minus strand of CM077000.1, from coordinate 18,808,377 downwards.
GCAGATCCATTCATTTGCTTTTGAAGGGGTGTCAGGTGACTTTTGTCAATATAGAGTGTGTGTGTGTGTATATATATATATATATATTTCTTTTTAGGCTCTAAGCAATTAAGCCCTCCCCAAAAAAGTCCCTAATTAAGGACACTGACTCCAGGGAAGAGAGACAGCCAGTGCCATAAGACAAACACAACATCCATGCTGCATCGGGATTCAAACCCAAACCCATCTCGGATTAATGATGAGAAGCCATCGCTTAGACAGTGTTTGAATTACCCAGTGGTCCGCTGGCCATTGGCCAGTAAAACTTCAGTCAGACCACTAAACTATTGATTTTACTGGCCCGGACGGCCAGTAAGTTTTTTTTTTTTTTTTTTTTTAAGTTGTCACAAGTTAAAAAACAATTTCTATTTCCTTTACCATGCTGTATGGTTTTCTTTTTAGGCTGCAAATTAATGATAGGTTTAAAAACAAATATTGGAGATAATTCCATTGAAATCATACATTTTTTACATATATATTTGTAAATGTCTTTAATTTTTTTTTTTTTTTTTTTTATGGATTAGTGGTTTGCAAATTTTAGTGGTCTGCTGGGCCAGTACAAGATTTATTTCTAATTCTAACAGTGGACCACTGTGCCATCGGGGCCACACATTTTTTTTTCCAGTCACCAAAAAAATGCAGGGAAAAAAATCACTTAAAAGAGCAAAGTTTATTGGCAAATTTCTTCAAAACTGAGTACACTCAACTTGTATATGATTACTGAGACATGCATCACTTTTGTCATGTAGTGTGAAAATTCACATTCTGTACTAAGGAAAACCACATACCTCAACAGGCACATTATCTGTTTTAGTTGATACTCCAGTTATACGTAAAAATGATTGTGGTAACTGGCCGAGAAGTGGTGGTTCCCACTTTTTAAAATGCAAAGAGCAACATCTGGGCTTTTTGCCTGGTTTCCGGACATTACTGGTTCTTCTGACTCGGCTCCTTCTTCTAATATTGTACTCTGCAATGAAGGCAACTTTGGAACGGGCAGCTCCAGCTCCTGAGACTTTGAATAACTTGCCCCTGAAGGTGACAAACTACCTGAAACGTTCTGATTAGTTGAAGAAGAGGTGTGGGCTGGGCTTTGAGCAAAGGGTACAGCTTGGTTGTAAGATGGAGGAGGAGTTGACGGAGAATAGCACGGTGGCAATTCATCATTTTCAGTGGCATCTAGCTCTGTTCTCAGGCGCTCGTTTTCATTATCTGTACTCATAGAAAGCAACTGATCAATGGTAGAATCTACTGCTCCATTATTAGAACGCAGAACTACCTCAATCACGTCTTCATCCATTTCCGGAAACATAGTTTTAAAATCTCTCATTGCTTGCCTGAACTCAAGTTGGGTAACAGCTGGCCTCTCTGGCTCTGGCTGCTGCTGCTGCTGTTCTTCAACTGTAGCCATATTTACTAAATCTTCATATGATGTCTCAGTGCTAAATTAATAGTTTATTGCACTCAAAAAATGAAATTACATACTTCTTAATTAAATCAGAACTCCAAAATATATGTAGGACTTAATGTTCTCAAACATGAATATATTATGCAAAGCTCTAAGCTCTGCCATCTGGAAACACTCATTTAACAGCACACATGAGTTTTAAATGGTTTACACGTAAAAACATAAAGCATCTGAAATTTTCCAAGGTATACTATATCATTTGTAACTATGATGCTAACTAAGGAACACAGTTTCCTCCTCCATAGGTGTCTCCCCACAGCTAGGAATGTGCATATTCACTTCAACTCTGGTAATGTACTGTGTTCCACTATCGACAGCTCCAAACCAGATCCATCACACTTCCTGAAAAAAATGGAACAATTTTTTTGACACCATAATTTAAAATTCACATACACTAATACGTGAAAATTTGCAAATAGTATGATTCTTTATAAGCAAGGTACAAAACAAAAACAGAAGAAATTCTTTGTATTAATCAAATCATAGCAAAATCCTAGTGATGAAATATCTTAAAAGTACTAAGGGCATCCTGAAAGTAATGCCTCCTCCTTAATAACTTTTGAAATTTTGAAGTAATTTTAATGAAACTGCACTGACATGTACTATGATATGTTACCCATGTGGAAACAAATTTTTTCAGAATTGGTAATGAAGATCATGAATGACAGAGAAAAGCAGTTAGCCGTGATTGAATTCCTGGAAAAAGAGGGATGCGAGGCTCTAGAAATCCATACAAGATCCCTAGTGGTGTATGGAGCTGCTACAATCAATATCCAGTATGTCCAAAGATGCATGAAGAGGTTTCGAGAGAGAAAACGTTCAGTGTCGGACAAACAGTGGAGTGGAAGACCCACAACTGCAGTGACAGATGCCAACAGGCAACTGTCACTTTATGAAAATCACTTAGCCAGAGACAGATGGAAATTTATTGCGACTATTGATGAAGCATGGATCTACTTAAATGACTGTAAAAAAATCGATTTACTATCGCAAAAGAGCAGAAGCAGAAAAAGACTTCCAAAGTTGGTTCCAAGAATCAAAAGAAAATTTCAGTATAGGATTCATGGTTATTGCTGGTTTCTTGTTCAATGGAGAATTAAAGTAAAGAAAAGTTGGAAAGAATGTTAAAATCAATTTTACATATTAACAAAAAAATGTCTTAACTCTTATACTTAAAGAGAAAATAACATTCCTTTATCCACTGAGCCTACAAAAAAGTGGAACTCTGTAAGGATAAGGTTAGTAGTCATACATCCAAATCTACCACTCTATTTCTTGAAAAAATGGAAAAAAAAAGAGACGAGGTATCGAGTCTATACCATTTGCTCATAATTCTTCAAAACCCCCTGATGTGTCACCAATGGACTATTGTGTCTTTAGACTGCTAAAAAGAGGGTTTCCTAGATGCAGACCTAAAACAATGATTGGACTATGGAAAGCAGTGGACCAGGAGTGGTATAAAATACCACAACCAATTTTAAGAAATGCCCTGTTATCTTGGAAATATAGATGTAGGTTCATAGTCCAGAGAAAGGGCTATCAGGTAGAACATTCTAAAACAACGATTGGACTACAATCTAAAACAATAATTGAACTATGATCTAAAACAATGATTGGACTACGGAAAGCAGTGGAAGAGGTGTGGAATAAAATACCAGCACCAATTTTAAGAAATGCCCTGCTATCTTGGAAATATAGATGTAGGTTCATAGCCCAGAGAAAGGGCTATCAGGTAGAACATTCTAAAACAACGATTGGACTACGATCTAAAACAATAATTGAACTATGATCTAAAACAATGATTGGACTGCAGAAAGCAGTGGAAGAGGAGTGGAATAAAATACCAGTACCAATTTTAAGAAATGCCCTGTTATCTTGGAAATTTAGATGTAGGTTCATAGTCCAGAGAAAGGGCTATCAGGTAGAACATTCTAAAACAATGATTGGACTATGGAAAGCAGTGGAAGAGGAGTGGAATAAAATACCACTACCAATTTTAAGAAATGCCCTGTTATCTTGGAAATCTAGATGCAGTTTCATAGTACAGAGAAAGGGGTATCAGGTAGAACATTCTAAAACAATGATTGAACTACGATCTAAACAATGATTGGACTATGGAAAGCAGTCGAAGAGGAGTGGAATAAAATACCACTACCAATTTTAAGAAATGCCCTGTTATCTTGGAAATCTAGATGCAGTTTCAATCGTACAGAGAAAGGGGTATCAGGTAGAACATTCTAAAACAATGATTGGACTATGGAAAGCAGTCGAAGAGGAGTGGAATAAAATACCACTACCAATTTTAAGAAATGCCCTGTTATCTTGGAAATCTAGATGCAGTTTCATAGTCCAGAGAAAGGGGTATCAGGTAGAAAATTCTAAAACAATGATTGAACTATGATCTAAAACAATGATTGGACTATGATCTAAAACAATGATTGGACTATGATCTGAAACAATGATTGGACTATGGAAAGCAGTCGAAGAGGAGTGGAATAAAATACCACTACCAATTTTAAGAAATGCCCTGTTATCTTGGAAATATAGATGTAGGTTCATAGTCCAGAGAAAGGGCTATCAGGTAGAACATTCTAAAACAACGATTGGACTACAATCTAAAACAATAATTGAACTATGATCTAAAACAATGATTGGACTACGGAAAGCAGTGGAAGGGGAGTGGAATAAAATACTAGTACCAATTTTAAGAAATGCCCTGTTATCTTGGAAATCTAGATGCAGTTTCATAGTCCAGAGAAAGGGGTATCAGGTAGAACATTCTAAAACAATGATTGAACTATGATCTAAAACAATGATTGAACTATGATCTAAAACAATGATTGGACTATGATCTAAAACAATGACTGGACTATGATCTAAAACAATGATTGGACTATGATCTAAAACAATGATTGGACTATGATCTAAAACAATAATTGGACTATGACCTAAAACAATGATTGGACTACGATCTAAAACAATAATTGAACTATGATCTAAAACAATGAGTGGACTACGGAAAGCAGTGGAAGAGGAGTGGAATAAAATACCAGTACCAATTTTAAGAAATGCCCTGTTATCTTGGAAATCTAGATGTAGGTTCATAGTCCAGAGAAAGGGCTATCAGGTAGAGCATTCTAGAACAATGATTAGACTATGATCTAAAACAATGATTGGACTATGATCTAAAACAATGATTGGACTATGATCTAAAACAATGATTGGACTATGATCTAAAACAATGATTGGACTATGGACATTTGTCAAGGAGAGGCTGTGATGTTACGCATCCCCTGACCTTACATCCCCTTGGATAATATAGTACAGTGGAATTTTGATTACATGATTTTCTAGTGGACAGCCTTAAAAATGTATAAATGTAAAAAACATATAAATCAAATTTCAAAATCTTAAATACTATTATGAATTTTATGCTTTGAGTGTAAGATATTCCTTAATAATGATTTATTTAAACTGGAATTGGGGGAAAGGAAAAATAGCATTATAAAGGATAATATATTTTATTGCATTGCAAAAAGCTTATGAAAATCAAACTTCTCTTTTAGCAACTCTATCTGTCTATAAATTCCCTGATTCTAGATTAAGTGAAATCCTCACAACTAAGAATCTAAGTTTTAGTAAAAGTTCAATCTATACACATATATATTTTTTTGAACAACAAAATACATGGAAGATAGGCAATGTATATTAATTAGGACAAAGTCCCATAAAATACTGTTACACACATTATTGTACATGAGCCCAAAAATGACAAGTTGACATCAATGACAATGGAATATTTATATCTGAAACCAAGAACATCTCTGCATATTCAATATATCTATATATTAATTCTATAAGGTTTTTTATTTTAAGACCAGTTGTGAGAGAATGGCTGAACATAAACATATGGTTGAGGTATCAAAATAAAGGTCTTACCATGTAGATGTGCCAGTCGAAGAGAAAAATGAGATTGTGGCAACGGGTTAGGTGGCTTCAGTTCGGTTGTATATTCCAATAGGGTTATTACTGCAGGCTTGGTATTAGTCTTTTTTCTTGGCCAAAGGTTGTATATGTTTTGAAAGTATGAAGATTCGTATGATGAGTGGCATGAAGTAAAATCTTGAACTGGTTGCCGCCGTGGGCAGCACGGAACAAAGGCATATTTCCACAAAACGAAAAATGAAGAACTTCCGTGAAACAAGAAGGCATTCATGAAATGATTATAAAATTGGTGAACGAGGAATTCTCGTGACTGGCAGCAGACAAAGGTTTGGGTTTAATGCGGGAAAAGGTTTTGTTTTAATGTGAAAAAGGTTTGGTTTTAAAGTGAAAAAGGTTTGGTTTTAAAGTGAAAAAGGTTTGGTTTTAATGTGGGCTGCCAGTCACAATAATTTATCGTTCACCGATTTTATAGTCATTTCATGAATGCCTTCTTGTTTCACGGAAGTTCTTCGTGTTTTCATTTCGTGGAAACATGCGTTTGTTCCGTGTTGCCCACGGTGGCAACCAGTTCAAGATTTTACTTCACGCCACTCATTATATGAATCTTCATACTTTCAAAACGTACAACCTTTAGCCAAGAAAAATTACTAATATCAAGCACTACAGTATAACCCTATTGGAATATACAACCGAACTAAAGCCTGGTGAGTACATTTTGATAACATTGATTAATTCCATAATCGAATGCATAATGTTTTATATATTGCGTTACATATGACATGCTACTGCAGGTAGTCAACTTGTTCATGAATAATGTGTGAAACAGCATTACGAGCATCACAATTGTTGACAGCTATCGTAAAGTAACATAAGCCACATAGTAAAGGTTCGGCAAGTTCGTTATACGAACTATCAGAACGTAAATTGTTCTGTTCATGTTGCAACATAGCAGTGGATTTTTCAAGAAAGGACAGTTGTGAAAAGCATTTAGCAAGCAAGCAGCATAAAAAAAAAGAAATTGTCCGAACAGTCAACCAAAAATAATGCAGAAATGTGTTGATGAATTAATCTAGAAAAAAATAAATAAGAACAACATTGCTCGAAGTGAGCGCTTGAAATTAAATCGTGGGTTTTGTGCAAAAAAATTACTTGGAAAATTTGTTGAAAGATATTGGTGTTATTCCAAATGCAAATTTGGATGAGGAAATGTTATTGGCCAAATATGATATTCACAAGTAAAAGATTTTTATAAATCACTATTCGGTGCCAGTATCATAGCAGACAAAACAACTGATTCAGAAGATAGACACGTTTTGATTATTCTTGCTGTCCATCAGCTGAAACGAATGCTGTAAGCAGAAACCTCTTTGAATGTAATCTTCCTTAAGTGCATCACTGTGGAATCCATAAATTTTAAAACAGTAAGCAAGGCATTAATAAGTATGAAATACCTTTTGCAAATATAACTGCTTTTGTGACAGACAATGCATCTTATATACCCAAAGTGTGGGGAAAGAGCCTGAAAGCTGAATTTTTGAAGAAATACGGTATTTTGTGAAATTTCGTGATTTATTCCGCAACAGCCCCATGAATTTTGCCTTTTTTCTCCGTGATAAAATTACTACCCTAGTCATAATCAACCATTCCTAATGCATTACTGGATGAAGACTCACCAAGTCACTTTCACAACTCCTTGTCTTGAGAGATTTTCTCCCGTATCATTTCGGTATGCTTTCAAATTTCATCCATGACCTCCCATCTGTTGTTACACATGAAGAGAGCCCAAATTCTTTCAAGGCACTGGGTGGTTCTATGCATCCGGCCCTTCAGGATGAGGCATCTTGCGAGGCGTCTTTTTTTTTTTTTTTTTTTTTTGGTATACTGTACAACCCAAACTTGACAAATTTCTGAACTGCTTGGGTGTCCCATTGCAATACAGAAATTTCTAAAAACACTCACAAACTCCCAGCAAAAAAGCACCTACCTCTAATTCTCTGGACTTTTTGGATGAGACTATCCAGATATACCAGAAGACTTCCTCTACCTCCTCCGACAAGGATAAAAACAGATGCTGCATTTAACAAGTTAAAAGAAACTCCTATCCTGCAGTAAGTGAAGGTGCTGACTTTACTTACTGCCATCTTTGGTGCTTTTCTGGGGAGGGAGGGGGGGGAGAGAGATAGATACATGCTAAAAAAATTGGCTTTTATTTTTTTATAATTTTTTTTTTCATTCTCTGTAAAATTGGTTAGGTCAAAATTGTTAAGTAGGCTTCTAGTAATTTCGTTTGCACTTTAGGTTTTTTTTTTATTTATTTATTTGAGACATCTATGCTCAACCCTCTAATTTTCCTTTTTTTTTTTTTTTTTGGTGCAGAAAGCACTTTTGCTAGCACCTTTCCTTGAGCCAGCTTTAATTAATGTTATTTTTACTACATTTTTTATGGGATTTTAAGGGGTTTTTTTCAGACAGGAAGGGGTTCGCTGTTCTCCCTATTTTATTTAACTAGTCCGATATGTTATTAATTTCATCCACCCATCTCCTACATGGTTTTCTCCTGGGTCATTTCCTGTCCTATGGCATCCAATCTAATATTTCAGTTGTCCAATGGTGCTCAGTTCTTCAAACAATATGTCCAGCCAGGACTCAGAACTGTGGAAAGGGGGGAGGGGGTATGTGTTCAACTACAAACTGTATTATGTCACAAATACAGATGCAAGTTTTGCCGGTTTTCTTACTCCTTTTGCTAATTTCCTTCACTAGCAAATAATTTTTCTATGCCAAAAGTAAAAACAATAAAATAAAATACAAAATATGGGGGGGGAATAGGGAGAAAGAACTCTTAAAATACAAAAAAATAAATCACATCATTAGAATTTGTTTGATGGTAGTTCAGGTGCAGGTTCCTTATCATTGGAGAGAAAATAACTGCAAACTAGCACAAAAAAATGTTTTTTAGATTCACAGTTCTGGTCCCTTACAGATCCACACAATGGCACTGAGAAGCTATTGATACCATATTTTGACTCCTTATACTTCTCTTCTTTGGTCCCGCTTTTTTTCTCCATCTTTAATGGTGCATTTTCTTCAATAGTGCTTGGAGCTAGCCTCTTTTTCCTTCCTTCCTTCCTTCCTTCCCAACTCAAAAAAAAAAAAAAAAAGAGCCCTCTGATCCCTGCCAACAAACCCTATCTCTTCCCCATAAGCATAATAAAACCACTCCTACTGAATGCAAAACAATGAACACGAAAAAGTTGAAAGCTCTTTCTCTCTAACACAAAAATATTTCCCTTTAGCACTTTTTTCTAACACCTAAAAGGGCTACGTTTAGCTAAACCATCCCCATAACAACACTTCATTGTAGGCAAATAACTACCTGGAAGTCTTTTAATAGTATCTTAGCATCTCATAAAAGGAGTCATGTCAAATCAACCAGGCTCACAACCTGACCATTTTTGATTTTCATGAAACTTGGTATATTTTGTAGTGTTCATCAATATAAACAAACATGATTTTTTTCAAAATTTTTAATACATCCATTTTTAAGTTATTGAATTTTAAAATTTCAAAAGAAACCCCATGAAATTTCATCTATGAGCAAACTTGGACTGCCAATTACTCTGGTTCTAGTAGAGCTCGGCTCATGAATTATGGCTCATTTTAAAGATCTTTCGTTGGGCTTTCATTTGTTATGCCACTATTAATTTTTTTTAATTTCAAGGTCATTAAAAAAATCTGAAAAAAATATATGTTTAATGTACATTATTTTTCGACTTTAATTGTGGTACTTCTTTTTCTTCTTGCTATTTCGATCCCTTCTTCTAGTTTCCTCTTTACTAAGTTTGACTGGTGGGCGATTATTCTTACCGAGTCCCAATTTATAGTGTCCACTTGCTTCTATATGCCTGTCTAGCCCTGTTTTGTTACTAATGTTCCTAATAGCTGCTTGGTGTTCTTTCATTCGGACTTTAATACTTTTCCCTGTTTCTCTTATATAGCTGCGTCCGCAGTTACAGTCGATGCAATATATTACTCCTTCTTGTCATTGGATGTCTATTTCTTTCTGCTTTAAAGCTGGCAGATCTAAATAACAAATTAAAAAAAATCCTGCCAGCTTCAAAGCAGAAAGAAATAGACATCCAATTGCAAGAAAGAGTAATATATTGCATTGACTGTAACTGCAGGCTCAGCTACATAGGAGAAACAGGGAGAAGTATTAAAGTCCGAATGAAAGAACACCAAGCAGCTATTAGGAACATTAGTAACAAAACAGGGCTAGACAGACATATAGAAGCAAGTGGACACTCCATAAATTAAGACTCAGTAAGAATAATCGCCCACCAATCAAACTTAGTAAAGAAGAAACTAGAAGAAGGGATCGAAATAGTGAGAAGAAGAAGTACCACAATTAACGATAATTGCGATTGGACACTTCCAACTAAGTGGCAGCAACTACTCCAGTGACGTAGTCCTGATTATGCACTATGCTTTAGTTCAAAAATTTGACCACCAACTTTTTTGAATAATAATCTCTATAAGATTCGTAAAAGTTTTCCATAGTAAACTATGAATAGAGGTACCATAAATTCATTTACAACCAGGATTGGAATCATTGTCGATGGTGTGCATGTGGTGAAGTTTATTAACAGTTTAAATGCAGACTAGAAAGCTGTTTGCCACCTTAAAAACTATCTCAGCAAATGAAAATGTGAAGGGCAATGTTAGATGTGAAGCTAAGGAACTTCTTAAAAAGTTAAACTGTATTGAAGTAGCTTTTATGTTGTCCGTCTGGGGGTTGCATTCTTCATCAGTTTGGCAAAACGATGAAAAAACTGCACAAGATGAGGACATGGACATTCCAATTGTTGTAGAACAGGAAGACTCTCTTACTACTTTTTTATCGTAGCTAAAGACATCTTTCCCATTCACAAGGACTTAGAAGAAAAGAAGCTTGTTCAAGTCAGAAGCCAGGAAACTGTTTCATCTACTGTTCCTATTTCATCAGGAACAAAGCATAAAATTTAGACGTAAGGGATGTTTTGATGAATTTTCAGAGTCAGAAGATGAACCAGAACTTTCTCATAGGGAACAGGACAGCAGAAAAATGAAAATAACATATTTTAATGTCATACAGACTCTTGATAATGAATTGAAGAAGAGAGCTGGTTTCTATAGAGAGTTTAATTCAAGATTTTCATTTCTCCAAAATCTGAGCTAGGATTTTCTCAGATTTCTGATGCTGCAGAAAAACTCAAGTCATTTATAATTTTGACATAGAAAGTAGTTTTGGTAAAGAATGTATCCACATCAAAAGTTATGTACTCAGTATAAAAAAAGAACCAGACCAAAATCTGAGCTGTTATTTTCTCAAATTTCTGATGCTGCAGAAAAACTTAAGCCATTTATAATTTTGACATAGAAAGTAGTTTTGGTAAAGAATGTATCCACATCAAAAGTTATGTACTCAGTATAAAGAAAGAACCAGATCAGAAGCTATCCTCTCTTCTATTTCTTTGCAAGAAGTTAGCTAAAAAACCTGTAAGGATGTTTATCCAAATATATACACTGCCCTCAAGATTTACAATTGTACTTCAGCAACAAACTGCTCAGCTAAAAGATCATTTTCAGCTCTAAAAAGGATTAAACATTTTTTACGATCAGCCCAAACTCAAGAATGACTCACCAATCTTGGAGTGCTTGCCATAAAATTAGACATCAGTGAAACTGGAATTTAAGGAAGTAATAAATTAATTTGCAAATGCCAAGGCTAGAAGAAAACCACTTCTATAACTCAGGTATAAGCTCCATAAATGAAGATTACTTTCATAATGATCATTGTTCAGCAATTCAATATACCTTTTCTTCAGACTTTTTATTTATCGGACTTCAGTATGGATATCAAAATAACTGTTGTACAGAAATATTCTTCTAAACTTTATAAACTTGTAAATAACTTTTATACAGAAATATTTTTATAAACTTGTAAATTTCTCAGTTTTGATGGCTTATTCAATTACATATTTCCGGGCATCATGGATGCTATTTTTTTTTTTTTTTTCTGAAATAAGTCTTGAAAACTCACCATGTGTCCTGGAGATAAAAGGTTACTTTTTCATAGGGGTATGCTAACCTCAGAGGAAGGTTATATATGTTAAAATGTTTACCAGTAAACCTTATTAATAACAAGACTGCCTTCGTAGTGAAATGCCATGGGAAGACTAATGATTTTTTTCTTCACGTTGCTTTCGCTATGATGCATTTATGATAAACCACATGGTCTATACTATGAGACCAACACAGACAAATGGAGTTCTACATCAAAAGAGCCGCTTTAATGGGTTTTTGCCAAAATGTATAAACAATCTTAGCTTGCCTGTTCGAAACGCTTTTCCCACAGTTGTAGCTAAAAAACAGGTGGTATCTTTCAACATTACCATAGTAAGATTTATTCTTTCTCTTTGTTTTTCTCTCAGTTCTTGCTTCATTCCTTTCAAGATGTCAACTTTGACTCATGTGACTCGAGTGCAGTGTTGCTGACCTGCCGTGATTAAGATCAAAAGCGTTGGTCTTAATCAGTTCAACTCTGTACCTGTTCATGCTAGGAGTGATCTATAGCTTTAGAAGACTTAAAATTTTTTAACACTACCCATATTATGGCAGCATCTGGAAGCAAAAAATGGTCCAGCACCATCGGCTACAAGTAATTGATTAAGCCTAACAGCCTGGCAACAGGGCTGCAGAAAGGTATTTTGGACCACCTCCAACTGAGAAAATGATCCGTTACTGGAGGAAACAAGAGGACCTGCTAAAGCCTGCATCGTCGCCACGGTGGGACATTGATCTAAGCGATGGCCTCTGACCATTCGTCCGAAAGGGGTCAGGGTTCGAATCCTGATGAGAAATGGATGTTGTGTTTGTCTTACGGCACTGGCTCTCTCCCTTCCCTGGAACCAGTGACCCTAAATCAGGGACGGGCGATTGCTTATAGCCCATTCAGTTGCTCCCGGTGGTCGTTAAACTTCCAACAAAAAAAAAAATAATAATAAAAGTCTGCATCAAGAAGTAAACATAACCTACGAGTTTACACCTAAGTGGCCAGAACTGGAGAAAGGGATGAAAGATTGGATAGTTGGGGAGAGAAATTTGGTTTGTGCAGTATCAACAAAAACTACTATTAATGAATGAAAACTGAGGGCAGCAGCAAGAGGTCTAGACGATTTTCATAGCAAATTAAGCTGGTACTACAGATTTATGAAGAGGCACGGACTAGCAATGAGATTTATTTGTTTCTTTTCTCAAAATTTGCATTTAAAAATTGGGGTGCGTCCTTGACGCTAGGAAATACAATATGTTACGATATTTCAATAAAATTGAAAATAAATGAGCATTTTGTATAAGTTTTCAAAACCATATATCTGCTAGACAATGCTGTGAGTAGTTGAGAAGTGATGTCAGTATTTGGGAGGGGGAGGGGCTTAAAATATGTCAGAGCATCAGCTGTACCCTACTGATTCACTTTCAAGTAGTTTCTTTTGAGTTATTTTTACTGTGCTATATCATTTTGTTTTTTGAAGTGCAATGCAGGAATAAATAAGGTAAAGAATTTATGCTCATAATGGAAAGCAAAGGTAATTTTCATAAACTGCTAGAAATAAAAGTTTAGAGAATTACTGTTTTCCTTTTGGAAAGGTAGGGGGAGGGGGCTGAGCCCTGCTAACCCCATTCTGGCTGTGTCCACCTCATTTCAAGGGTTTTACCTTGATCATGATGTCTTCAACTCTTGTCATTTTCCTAATGCACCAGTTCTTCTTATCTTTTTGATTACATAAAACATACATCTCTCTAAGCTGCTTTGGGTTGCACAGTCTGCATTTCTTTCTTAGTTAAGGTGAATGTCTCTGATCCATAAGCAAGAACTGGAATGATGCATTGATTAAACTCTTTTAAGACATAATAATTAATTTCTCTTCAAAATTGCATCTTCTCTATTAGCTTTTGTACAGGATCTATGAATACTACAATGAAGTATGGGAAGAAATGCTACTGATAATGTTTTAGACTTGGTGGCTCTTAAACACGCAAATTATCCGGCAATTATTTTTTCCGAAATAGACAAATCGAAGTTAAAACATAAGAATGTTATGAAGCTAGTATATAATTAGGACCACCTCGAAAGACAAGGTGGCTGACATTCCCTCGTCCTTGATTTTCCGCTTTACACTTTTCAAGTCTTTCTGTATATCTCATTTCGCTGTTTTCGGTCTCCACCTGACAATTTTAAACCTTTAAATATACAATTTAAATGTCTTTACCCGATGCGATGTTATGATACTAAAGTCGTACCACGAAGTGCCGGGTATGTTATTACTACTACGACGACAAACACATAATCGAAATCTGCCATCGAACATTATATGACGAGCAGCTGCAACATCTTAGTTGTTTAGTAAGCATGTTTCTAATGCATAATTATATTACTACGTTCGTATATAACTACTTTATTACCCGTGTACGTAAAACCCCAGCTCTAGATGGGAGGAGTCAGGATATTGTGTCCACCGGTACACGTAATTTCAACTCATTTTACCCGTTAAAAAATGCAAATTAGTAGCTCTAAAAAATGCTCGAACAGTCAGCGAAAACGGGTCAACACTTCATACCGCATTTTTGGGTTGGGGAGTAAATCTTCGTCGTAAGAAAGAAATAAAACTTCAGATACACAACACGTTTAGATGAAAATCATACGTAGCCGAACAGTATTTTACGATTCAGCAGTGAAAAATCATTGCATCCGAATATTTTAAAGGTATGCGGTCTTTCATTAACTAAAGATTAACCCAAGCATTAATTAAATCTGCAAAAAAAACAACAAACGTTCACTGAACGCCGAATACTCACATCCAGAAGCAGCAGACCAGCTGGGCTAAGTGCTGCCAAACGCTCTGTGCATGACAGACATCTTACTTCCATTGCAGTCAGTCAAATCTGGATTCAGTTCTGAGTCGTCTGCTAGGGAGCTAATTCGTCATTGCGCGTTTCGTGCCCCCAAATCCCTAAATTATAAATTTCACTTCTAATCAGATGCAGTATTCAATATCCGTTCATGGACAATCATATATGATATTTTTGGAAATAAAAAGACAAGAAAACTCCTTTTCTTATTAAAAATTGGATATATATATATATTTGTGTTTGTTTATGGGTTTTTTTGTTTTTTATTGGAGGTTTAACGACCACCGTGAGCAACTCAATGGGCTATAAGCAGTTCCCCGTCCCTAATTTAGGGTCACTGGTTCCAGGGAAGGGAGAGAGCCAGTTCCGTAAGACAAACACAACATCCATGCCTCACCGGGATTCGAACCCGGACCCCTTTCAGACGAATGGTCAGAGGCCATCGCTTAGACCACTGCGCCACCGGGGCGGCATTTATGGATTTAATTTAGCGGCTTAAATCCATAAATGCCGCCCCGGTGGCGCAGTGGTCTAAGCGATGGCCTCTGACCATTCGTCCGAAAGGGGTCCGGGTTCGAATCCCGGTGAGGCATGGATGTTGTGTTTGTCTTACGGAACTGGCTCTCTCCCTTCCCTGGAACCAGTGACCCTAAATTAGGGACGGGCGACTGCTTATAGCCCATTGAGTTGCTCACGGTGGTCGTTAAACCTCCAATCAAAAAAAAAAAAAAAAAATTATGGGTTTAACGACTACCGTGAGCAATTCGATGTGTTAAAGCAAGGAGAAATACTTCTGGAGATTCTTAACCGTGAATCTGTAAAGTGTGGAAATTTGAGGCCGTTTACATGATTCTCATGTAGTTTCAACTATGTGTATTTTGGAATTGCGTAGTTTTTGGTTGCAAAAATCATGTTAATGTCAAACCGGAATGAATTATACTTCATACACGGGAGAAGATTTTGATTGTAACGTTATGTTTTGTTTTGAATTCGCACTAACTTTCATGTGTTTCAATATAAAATAAAAGTGGAAAGGAGCCTCAAAATAATTAAAAATTTTTTAAATCCAACATTTTCTCACACACCGGCAGCAAGTTATGATGTAAATTAGAAACATCTACGACGAAAGAATGCGATTCGACCAGCACAAAATGCATTGTAATAGCTTTGAACACCACTAGCTTTCCCACACTTTAACAGCCGCCGTTCGCGGTTATAGGCTTTACGCAAAGCACTACTGCTCCGTTAACATGGTTATGTATAATATTTTGCCATTGTGGGACACTACTTGGTTATCGCTTATACGGTCCCTTATGTGATGTCTCCCATTCAACCAATGCAAAGCGTTGTTAGAAAAGGTATCTCCTACCACAGTTATTGTACGCTTTACTCCTGAAGTTCTCTTTTGTTGTAAGTTAGTGCATGCGTGGTTTGAGTTGATAATTAACTGAATTTAGATGTTAAAAATAACTGTTAAAATGAATTTTGGTTTTCGTCATTCTATTAATGATTATTTTGGATACTTTTTTTCGTTAGAAGATGCTTTAAACGTTATCAAAAACTTTGAGACTTCTACTAATACACATTATATTCAAGTACGTGGTGTGGTTCACAATCTTGGGCAAGCCCAGTTAAGTGATATTAAAGGTATGAAGAAGGATGTTATGTTCGAAGGGAAAAAATTTCCAATGTTGAAAACAAGATACCATTTGATCGTATGCCATTTATTTCCATTGATCACTGTACATTAGAGTGTCATCAGGGTCGTTCATTGAACAAAAGTAAGTTGAAAGCAATCCAAGTTCATGACTACTCGTATGTAAAAGCAAAGTTCAAACAAACAAAAAAATGAACTGTACAGCAGAAATCCAAGTGAAAGAAGTTTTAAACGGATTTGTCCTCCACCCGATTCCATGCTTGTCTCTCGTGAGAATTCCATTAATAATGATGTTCAAAATCACACGCACGTTTCAGGCACTCATGATAAATTTTTATGAAGCACTTTTCATACACTAATGGAGGAGTTCGGATATCTGCCTAAGTGCGAAATGCTGATGACAAACCCGGTAAATAAAACACAATAGAATAAATATTGATGAATGAAGCCATGCAATAACAAACATCTTTCTGGTATAAACAACACTGAGAAATTATTGAATCAGAATTCCTAACAGTAATCATTGAAAATAAGAAGATATTAGGAGCTAAAACACTGAATAAGCGCTGTAAAATTGTCAACAAACGACAACTTTCTCGTCAGCGTACAAGAAATCACAGTGGAAGGGGATACCTTTTCTAACAACACTTCTCATTGGTCGAATGGGAGACGTCACATATGGGACCGTATATGCGATTACCAAGTAGTGTCTCACAACGGCAAAACATTACACATGACCCGTTAACAAGGGCATCTCCAGATATCTTGTTCTAACTTCCTTGGCTATAAGCAGTCGCCCATCCCTAATTTAAGGTGTCTGGTTCCAGGAAAGGGATAGAGCCAGTGACAAAAGACAAGCACACCATCCATGTCTCACCTGGGATTCGAATCCGGATTCACTTTGACGAATAGTCCGAAACCAGCGCTTACAGACCACTGAGACACCGAAGCGGCAAAAAACGTAATATAGATGCATTTTTCTCTGTTTTTAATGATGAATATAAGACCAGAAGCAGTTAGGTCTTTTTTTTTTTTTGTTTGTTTATCTGTTTGGGGGTTTAACTACTATCGTGAGCAACTCAGTGGGCCACAAACAGCCAGCCGTTTCTAATTTAAGACGAATAAATCCAAGAAAGCAAGCAAGCCAGTGACGAAAGACAAATGCATCATCTATGTCTCACCCATGATTCAAATCCAGATCCATTTAGTCGAACGGTCAGAAGCCAGCCCTTAGACTACTGCACTATAGACAAGGAGGTTAGAATAATATTTATGGAGATGCCGTGAGTCTCTTAACCGTGAAGCCGACAGGTGTGGAAATTTGACGTTGTTTACATAACACCTATGCAATTTCATTGTGTGTATTTCGGAATTGTGTAGCTTTTAGTTGCAGAAACTGTGGTAACATCAAACCGGAATAATATTATGCTTCATAGACGAATTAAGTTTTTAACTTTAACGTTATATTTTGTTTTAAATTTGCACTAATGTTCGTGTACTTCAATTTAAAATAAAAATGGGAAGGGGCTTAAAATAATTAATAATTTTATAAATTTAGTATTTTCTCACATATCAGAAGCAAGTTATGATGTAAAATTCGAAACATTTGCGACGAAAGAAAGGTATTCGGCCAACACACAATGCATTGCGGTCTAAGCGATGGCCTCTGATCATTCGACCGAAAGGGGTCCGGGTTCGAATCCGGTGAGGCATGGATGTTGTGTTTTGTCGTACGGCACAGGTTATCTCCCTTTCCTGGAACCAGTGACCCTAAATTAGGGACGGGCGACTGCTTATAGCCCATAGAGTTGCTCACGGTGGTAGTTAAAGCTCCAACCAAAAAAAAAAAAAAATAGCATTGGAAACTATCAACTTTCCCACACTTTGACGGCACTATGTCAGACACTATGTAATTCTTTAAACATGTAAAATGCCGCCCCGGTGGCGAAGTGGTCTAAGCGATGGACTCTGATCATTCGTCCGAACGGGGTCCGGGTTCAAACCCGGTGAGGCATGGATGTTGTCTTTGCCTTACGGCACTGGCTCTCTCCCTTCCCTGGAACCAGTGACCCTAAATTAGGGACGGGCGACTGCTTACAGCCCATTGAGTTGCTCACGATGGTCGTTAAACCTCCAATCAAAAAAAAAAAAAAAAAAAAAAGAAAGAACATGTAAAATAATATTTTTGAATGTTTAATTTGTAACGTACGTCACCCTCAATCTCCTTGGAGGGGCTTAAGCCCCTAAAGCCCCCTCCGCCGCCCCGGTGGCGCAGTGGTCTAAGCGATGGCCTCTGATCATTCGTCCGAACGGGGTCCGGGTTCGAATCCCGGTGAGGCATGGATGTTGTGTTTGTCTTACGGCACTGGTTCTCTCCCTTCCCTGGAACCAGTGACCCTAAATTAGGGACGGGCGACTGCTTATAGCCCATTGAGTTGCTCACGGTGGTCGTTAAACCTCCAATCAAAAAAAAAAAAAAAAAAAAAAAAAAAAAAAGCCCCCTCCGTGGGTACGCCAATGCATAACACCATCTTCTTCAATGCTCGACAACGCAAATCCAAGCGCCGCCCCGGTGGCACAGTGGTCTAAGGCGCTGGCCTCTAATCATTCGTCCGTAAGGAGTCCGGGTTCGAATCCCGGTCAGGCATGGATGTTGTGTTTGTCTTACGGAACTGGTTCTTTCCTTCCCTGGAACCAGTGACCCTAAATTAGGGACGGGCGACTGCTAATAGCCCATTGAGTTGCTCACGGTGGTCGTTAAACCTCCAATCAAAAAAAAAAATCCAAGCAGTGCTTGTACACCAGTAGATCACCAAGAAGTCTGCTTACCTCGCTGTGTCATCATATGCACATGGTCTGTTGGAGCGGCCAAAAGGAGTAACCCGTCCTTCATTTAGGTGTAAAAGTTTTTGGATAGTGATAAGAAGGGCTGATGACACTTTAAGGGCCAACTCCAAAAATCCACGTGACATGGAATTCGAACCTAGACTTTTTTTTTTTTTTTGATTGGAGGTTTAACGACCACCGTGAGCAACTCAATGGGCTATAAGCAGTCGCCCGTCCCTAATTTGGGGTCACTGGTTCCAGGGAAGGGAGAGAGCCAGTGCCGTAAGACAACACAACATCCATGCCTGACCGGGATTCGAACCCGGACCCCTTACGGACGAATGATCAGAGGCCAGCGCCTTAGACCACTGCGCCACCGGGGCGGCGAACCTAGACTTGAAGAACAAGAAAATTTTAATAAAATCAGTCTATATGCTGATGTTCTAAAGGAATCAGAGCCGCCCCTTTGGGGTGTGCGACAGGTGCAGTCGCACAGGTCCCCGCGCTAGGCGGAGGGGGTCGCTCACACCCTAATCAACAGCGAAATAAAATGAGAGAGAAAGCGAGGGAGCAAATTTCTTATTTTCAATTATTCTAATTTTATTTTTTAAACTCCGTCTCTTTTTATCCTTCTTTTTTTTTTTATATCTATTGCTGAATTCATATTTACCCAAGTATAGGAAGAAAACTGCAAAATTATGTCTAGCGAAACATTAATATTTTTTTTTTTTTTTTTTTGTATTGGAGGTTTAACGACCACCGTGAGGAACTCAATGGGCTATAAGCAGTCGCCCGTCCCTAATTTATGGTCACTGGTTCCAGGGAAGGGAGAGATCCAGTGCCGTAAGACAAACACAACATCCATGCCTCACGGGATTCGAACCCGGACCCCGTTCGGACGAATGATCAGAGGCCATCGCTTAGACCACTGCGCCACCGGGGCGGCACATTAATATTGAAGCCATATCTTTCAACGTGCACCTTGCACTGATAGTTATCGAAAAAGTTGTGTTACGTGAGTAACTCCATCCGATGTCAAAACTGCAGCCGGTGCTTTAACATACGTGAATAAAATTCAAAATTCTTTCTCTACTGCTTCATCGCCTACAGGATATTACTTACTGTCCCAGTAACGTAGGCAAGCGTAGAAAGAAGCTTTTCATACTTGAAGCTGATTAAATCGTATTTAAGATCTAAAGAAAAATTGATATCTTTGGCAACTTTGCCCATTGAACAGGATAAAGCAAGCAAAATACATTTGGATGATTTAATTGCTGACGTTGCTGGGATAAAAGCAAGAAAAGTCCAGTTCTTATAAGATGAGTTCAATAATGTAAGTTCTGTCCCATAATAGGTAGAGACTGAGCCGTTGTGAGGGAAGGACGTATTCTGGTGTGCTTGTTTTATCTACATCATTTAAGACATTTACAAAATATTAGTAGTGTTAAAAAAAAATAAAATGCTGCCTTTCGTTATTGGTTAATTTTCATACGTCTTGACAAGGCCAGATTAAGGTGGGGTCTATAGGTGCTATAGCCTTGGGTCCCACAATGATCAAGAGCCCAGGAGGCATGCATGGGCAAGTAATAGATAGAGTGTAACGTACCAGGAGATGTGACGTACCTGCCAGAAGGACGCACACGACACAAAGGCAGATAGGAATCAGAATAAAACGTCCGCGTAGCTCAATTGGTAGAGCAACTTATTCCGGAAGGAGGGGACCCGGGTTCGAATCCTGGCGCGGATAAAAATGACGGAGAAATTTACTTCGTTATAAGAGAAGCAGAGAGAGGGGTTACAAAATACTTTTACATTTGTCTCGTGTAATTTCCTCTTGATCAGAAACAGAGACTGGAAGACGAACAGATTTCGAGGCAGTTACTCACCAAGGGTAAAGGTTTCATGTCGCTGTGTACAGCGGGGTCGGCGAGAGAGTTTCAGCTTTTACACTTGACCCACCCACACCTCCAATTTGCGCTTGGAAACGTTAATGGCCGAAGTCCCCTGAGGCTTCTCATTGCATAACAAAAACGATGCACTAAGAAGAGTACAAAATGCTAAATCATTAGAAAAAATAAGGCAAAATCTAGGAATCTTAAATGTTTAACTCATGCTCATATGAGAACAATGAAAAATACAGTGACTTATTATGAAAACTTTCCAGATGATTTAGTAGTTATATTTTCGTGTTTTAACGGACTTCATAACAATTTCCCGTCATAATTTCTTTGGGGGCCCACTCAGATGCCTTAGCCTTGGGGCCCACTCAAATGTTTTAGCCTAGGAGCTCACTAAGGTCTTAATCCGGCCCTGCGTCTTGACGTTTCATTAAACTGTAAAGATAATTGTAATAAACCATGTTTTAAGTTTAGTATAGGGGGGATTAAAGCTAGGGGCCCCGCGGCTGTTAAGGGCGGTTCTGAATGGAATGCTTGATAACATGCAGCGACGGATTAGCAGTTCATAAACGGCTCTAGAAGTGGATTTTTTTGAGGCCCACTTTTGGAAAAAAATTAATTGGCCCTTAAATGTAGTAATCAACATTATCATTTCATCACAAGTGTCTACGAGTTACTGCAGTGTTTATATTAAGGCAATAATTAACTTATATTTCACCCCCTCCCCTCCTATTTCTTTAACCGCAGCATATCGCTAGTTAAATTTAATGTAAGAAAAATTACTTCCGTTGCTGAAGCAACAGACAAGGTATAAGCCTCTGAGAAAGACTGTTGAAGACAGAGGTGTAATTAGGGCGGAAAAATCCCTGTGTACAATCTGATCAAAATCGGAATTGTAACTTTTGAGCCAGTTTCTGGTACACCTTTTATCCCCATACTTTGTAGTCTGTCCATTTCCCGAATTCGCCTACAATATTTGTCAATTTCGGTAGCTTGGCAGCCAAAATTCGCATTTTGTTCCTCAAAATGTGCAGGGGATGTAATTTCCTCACATTCAGAAATGAAACGCGGTTGTTCGTACGTTGCAAGATGCGGATATCGTTCACATTGCTAAAGCTTTTCTGGGGGCAATTCGATCATTACTGCTGTGCAGCACGCTCCATTCGGTCCATTTAATGCAGTACCAAAGGTTCGAACTCCGAAACATTTGGGAATCTCATCACATTCTTTATCTTTTGTGTTTTAAAGCTATAAATTCACTGTAAAGTACAGTAAGTGGTGTGAGTAAGGTACGAAACCCTTCTGCTGAGTGCTGCCCCTGCCCCCATTTCCCCACCTTCCTCCGAAGTAATTCAAGAAGGTAAAATGACGTTACCGTTTCGGATAAGAAACGACACCCAGCCTCGTAATACCCTGTTTATTGTATCATTCCCCCAATAAAAATATTTAAGCGTTAGGTTGCTGAACTACAATGAAAATAGCAATGAGGGCTGCGAAAACTTCGAAAAGTTTTCCTCTAGTCCGCAGAAAGGAAAGCTAGCCAGTTCTTAAGATCTACTGCACAACCATTAATGATTATATTAGTTATCAATTAACTACAAGAGAATCTCTCTATTCTAAAAAAAAGTAACTGCCGCTGCCGCTGTTTTAGAAATTTCGGGACACTCGCGCTTTTCTAGCTCGCAGCGCAAAAAGTATTGAACACAAAAATATGAAATTTACACAGTTTGTAGAGAATTGTTTGGAAAACGCGCTGAAGTAAACAGTTTTTCGATTCTGGAAATACTTCAAGAGCTATTGTATTTCAAAATTAAGGTAAGCAAATAAAGTGCTATCAGTTCGCGTTCCGGACACACGAACAGCAACAGAACCACGAAACTTTGTAGGCACGTAGGGCCAATGCCGAATTTTCGCACCTCGTCACCCTTTTTTTGAATTTCGATTTTTTTATTGGAGGCTTAACAACCACCATGAGCAACTCAATGGGCTGTAAGCACTCGCCTGTCCCTAATTTAGGGCCACTAACTCCAGGGAAAAAAAGAGCCAGTGCCTTAAGACAAAAACAACATCCATGCCTCACCGGGATTCGAACCCTGACCAATCGCGGACGAATGGCCATAAGCTATCGCTTAAACCACCGGCGCGGTGGTTTAAGCGATGGCTTGTGACCATTATTACCACCGGCGCGGCGAATTTCAATTTAGTTTACGAGAAATTAAAATTTTAAATTTCACAAAATTCTCTATTTCCCGATGGGATTCATTAAAAAAAACCCGGATATACGGCAAACTATAAATCACAACGCATTGCAATTTTTTACATCATAAACTCACAACTATCATCCCTCTTTTACAATTTTTTTAAAAAGAAAAAGCGATTTTCTGATTTTTAAGAATTTTTTAAAGACGCAAACGAAAGGGACGAGCGGCTTATTATATCTTCAGCGTTAATAGCACAGAAAAGTTCTGGTTCCGTGACCTGCTGCCATGGTGACGCAGCTATTTATAGCATTCTCTTCTCATTGGGTGAAAGGACAGGATACAATCAAACTGGTAATGTCGCAATGCTTAATGACGTAGCGACGCTTTTAAATTTCGGCGTTTTCCATCGACATGCTGAAAACCTATGTAAACATAGGCTTCGCCACGTATATAAAAGCAAAGAGTGAAAATGTGAGTGTGTTCTTCTGCGAATTGTTCGACCACTTCTAAATGACCCAGATATCTGAAAATTGGCATGCTGATAGGTCTTAAGTTCCGTATACCTAGAAAAGTACCAAAAAAAAAATCAAAATGGCTGCTTTGGAACATTGCTTTCTTGAATTTTTTGCAAATTGTTTGACACTTCTAAATGACCTAGAGATCTAAAATTGGCATGCTGGTAGGTCTTAAGTCTGGATACCTGCAAATGCACGACCCCCCCCCCAAAACAACAACAACAACAACAACAACAGCGCTTTGAAACATTGCTTGAATTTTTCTGCCGCTTCTACACCTAGAAAAAAGTCTGAAAACCAAAAAATTCAAAAGGGTGGCTTAGATTTACTGTTTCCAAATGCTGATAGGTTAAAAGATAATTTTGTCAGAATCACTGAAATGCTTTGAAAATTTAAAATTTTGATTTAAAATCAAGGGGCGTCAGAGCCTGCTCCGCTTTACGCCAAACCGTATGCATTGACGTTACGACGTTGTTCTAAATTGTGAAACAGTTACCGATTTTAAATTACTTTTTTTCCCTTAATTACTTTTCCCTTTCTTTAACTTTATGTTCAAAAAATTATTTTATAGATTCACTATTCGGAGAACTGGCAGGATTGCTAGTGTCATAAAAAAAGATAACATAAATTTCAGCATGAAGCGAAACGTCAGAAGCAATTCCCAGTGGCCAGTGAGTTATTTTGAAAAATTATAATCGCATATGCGTGTAAGTACTAAACAATGCAAAGTTGTGCGTAATCATCACCCTGTCCTAAAAACTCATGCAACAAACATGATTATAATACAGTAAAAGCCCCTTATTCGCGGGGTATATGTTCCGTAAATATGCCGCGAATACAGAAAGAGTGAATATGGAATGGTAATTTGTATGGGATTATAAGGGATAAGTTGCAAGGTTCCAAAATAAAAAAAGAAATAAAAATAAAATCAATTTAATGAGAGTTTTTAACAATATCTATTAATTATTATTGTCAGGCTTAGGCAAGGGTTTAAAAACTTAGTAATTTTTTCTTGTTTTGCCGCTTTTAAAAGGTCTTTCAATTCAGATTGATATTCAGCTGTGGCATTAACAATTTGCCTTTTAAAAATAAGACTTTTTTCCATAGATGGATCAATTTTCATGAAGAAATCACAAAGCTCATTTGCCATCCGCTTCACTCAGGTTTTTCAAGTTAAAGGTCACCTTTTCAGTGCTCGTTGAAGCCTCTTCTTCAATGGAATGCGGATTTAACATTTCCTCCAAGTCGGTTTCGGTCAAATCTTCATCTTGCGATGCAAGCAACTCTTGAATGTCACTTGATTCTATCTGTTCAAAGACATCTCGTCCTATTCCATTCGCAACTTGAGCAATGTTTGCAGTTAAAGTTTGAATTTGCACGGATTCTTCATCATTTCCGACAGTCAGAACAGGCCACAGTTTTTTCCAACATGATTTCAATGTGTATGGTTTCAGTTCTTCCAACGATTCTTTTATGTTAACAATGCATTTTGCTATGTCAAAATTTTTCCAGCATTGCATCACATTCATATCAGGATCACATTCCATGGTGTCCAGTATGATTTTGAAGGTTCGTCTAATCCTCTAATGTAATAGAGCTTGAACGCCTGGATTATTCCTTGGTCCATGGGTTGGAGTAAAGCCGTCGTGTTAGGAGGTAAAAATATCACCTTTATATTTGGATGCATAGTTTCAAGCTCACGAGGGTGACCTGGAGCATTGTCCAAAACTAGAACGGCCTTAAAGTCTAAATTATTATTTTTCAAATAAGTCTCAACTTCAGGAACAAAACAATTCCGGAACCAGTCACAAAAAATAGCACTTGTAATCCACGCTTTCTTATTTGCACACCAAAACACTGGCAGGTTGTCCTTGTTTTAATTTTTTAAAGCACGAGGATTTAACGATCTGTAAAGCATTAGTGGCTTTATAACACAATCTCCAGATGCGTTAGAACACAGCAGCAGTGTAACTCTATCTTTTGCTGCCTTGAAACCAGGGGCGGACTTCTCACTTTTGGATATGAAAGTTTTGTTTGGCATTCTTTTCCCAAACAAGGCAGTTTCATCTGCATTAAACACTTGTTCCGGTTTGTATCCATCATGAGCAATTAAGTTTTAAAATTCTTCTGGATATCTTTCTGCTGCGGCGGTGTCTGCAGATGCAGCTTCTCCAACAATTTTAATGCTATGCAATGATTGTCGCACCTTGAATTTATTGAACCAACCTTCTGAATCTTGAAATCCTCCATCTGTACGTTCAGCACCAGGTTCTTTAAAATGTGCGTAAAGACGCTTTGCCTTCTCGCGGATCATAAGACCATTTAGGGGCATTCTTTTCTGGTTACGATCTTCAATCCATAATGATAACGCAGCTTCCATTTTTTGGAATTGCTGGATCACGAACAATTTTTGCTGATAGTGAGGTTGAAGCTATAGAATTCCTTATTTTGTCTTCGGATTTCTTGATGGATAGTACAGTTGATTCATTAACATTGAAAGAGCGTGAAATGGATGCAAACGACTCACCAAGGCGTAACCGGTCAAGCATTTCTATTTTTACTTTAAGCGGCAACACTATTTTTTTCCGCGTCGGAACTAACTTTTCTTTCCTTTTACTCGACATTATAAATTGGGAACAATGCAGAAGAGACACGTGTTATTCAATCAAAATTATTGCAACGACTGACAAGTTGAAGCAATAAAACACCGACCGTGGCGAAGGCGGCTCTTATCAAAGGACATAGCGGAACGTGTAATACGGCGGCTGCGGCATTTGACAACGTACTTTAGGCATAGTGGCAATAAGGTTTGTTTTACTTTGATATTAGTCCATTCGGTTACACTCTTTGTAAAAGCCGCCTCGGCACGTGCAAGCAGTACTCAAAAGATGTCGATGCGTTAATAAAGGACACCGAATCCTTTTAATATACCGACTGGATCCGCGAATAAAGAAATTTTTAGTCGCGAATACAGGAACTTGGGCGCAATTTTTTGACCAGCGAATAGTGAAAACGCGAATAATGGAACCGTGAATAACGAGCTTTAACTGATTTCAAGCACAAAGCCCTAAAGGTTATTTGTCTTAAGTCTTAACGACTTCCGGGGGCGCAATATTTGTAGTTGGCCCCTACCCCGGGCGCAGAAATGCCTAGCTACGCCTCTGGTTGAAGATTCTATTCCATTCTAGCAAATTTTATTGCGATTGCTGAATTCAGAAGTGCTATAATTTTTTTGGTTTTAGTGTGAAAGAAAATCAAAAGTGAGGCAGAATTGATATTTTTTGCACGAATTACCGATCACAAATCAAACATTGAAAAAAAAACAACTATCTTGAAAATTTCTGGAATTGCAAGAATTTCAGTGCAAATTTATAAAGTGTGAGAAAGTAAAAAATACGAAGATTAGCGTTTTATTGCCCTCAAATGGAAGCAGCATTTTTCCTGTAGCTGAAACAAACTTTACAAAACGGTAGTTCGAGAATTTATGTAACTGTAAGGCAGGGACATCGCGAAACTTCGAAATTAGGATGGGCGACGGGTGTGCTAGCGTTATTTTTGGTGGGGCAAGCTTGATAGCAACTTTCTTTACGAAACGCTGAAAGAACAAATTTTTAATGCTCTTCACTACTACCTACAAATAAATTCATGCATTCCTCACCCCCTCCACCTGGACGCACACACATACATACACAGATCTGACTAGTTACGCCAAGACTGCAGCATACAAGTGTTACTAGAATGTCGCTTTGTCTTAAATTGCTTTTCAAAATTTTGCATTTTTGTTTACGAAAAATAGTACTGTACTTGAACAATTTATTTAAAAGAATATGTCGTTTTTGTTTATCTAAATCAAATTTTAACGTCATGCCACACAGACACAATCCTCCCCCTACTTAACCCCCTTCCTTCAGGCCAGCGACTTTGCCCTGAACTCCTCTTTTACAAATTAGTCGTCAGGTGCTTCCTGCACTTTCCAAAGACCTTGGAGGGAATAGACTGGCAAATACCTAGCTACTTCCGTGAGTTTTTGAAAACCGTATGTTCCGCCATTAGCGAGGAGTGAAAGCTGTTCCTGAGCATATGCTGGTTGCGTGCGTGTTGCAAATCGTGCTTTAAATAGTTCTCATAAAAAATAAATATTGTCAGGTTTGGGTCAGGTACTGTTTTAGACATGTACGCAACATAGCGGTCGACATAAAAAACGAATATTTTCACAAGTACGTTAAATGTTTTGCTCATTGTTGTTCATAATGTCTTTGGCCGTAGTTCAAACAATCTTTATTGGTCGAAAAACAGTACAGATTCATACACGCTGTTAAAACATGAGAAATAACTTGAGAACAAACATGAATAATTACAAATGCCGGAGCAGGACCCCCATCCGGAAATAAACCAAAAAGTTAAAACGGATGAGAAATTATCACAGTGTGTACAATTGTACACATAGAAATCAAAACATTAAGCTAAAGAAATAAGAACATATAGCGTACCTCAAGGAGTAATGTGATAACAATATATGAGAACGACATATGTCGGAGCAAAACTAGCCTCCGGAAAAAACAAAGTTAAGAGATTTAAATGGCGATACATTGGCAACAATCTCTATTGAATAGACCAAAACATGGTGCAAATTTTACAGGAAAAACATAGTGGTCGACATAGTTAACCAACGTATAAAAAACACAATGCAAAATCACAGGGAGGAAACACAACAAACTTATACACTATAAAAAAACGAAACACATGTGCAAATCTCAAAAAAAAACCACACCAGAAAAATAAAAAAATACCACATGCAAGGAGCTATGCAAGTGATTAACAGATAAAACACGTGTGCACTAAGAAAACTATTCTGCTATACAATGCACTGAAAGTTTGCACATTACGCAACATAATAAAAAAAACAAAAACGGCGGCAGAACAGTACATGAAAAACAATATAATGATAACACTAAGGAAATAAGCAAAATGCAACAATACGATAGAGGCAAACAACAAGACAGAAGTACTAGGAAATCAGCAAATAAATTATCATAATTGCATCGATGATGCTTTTTCCCAGTATGAACGAATATATGTTTTAAGTATGAATGAATATATGGATATTACATCACGTTCAAAATATATTAATTATCTATAGAACAATGTTTTTGTTTGTATTAATATAAGACTTAACAATATTTGAACACCCTCTCTTGTTCATTTCAATTTTTTGTATTTAGTGTTCAAAAATCAAACCACGAAACACGTGTTCGACATCCAAATAGTGACATTTGGGGCCTAAGAATTGTTTGCAATTGAGGTTTTCGAACATGGGATACTAAAAATTTAAAAAACTGCGTGTTTTGAGACATCAGAATTTCTAAATTGGGCCTGGGAGCACAAAAAATGCAAATACAGTTCCTCGACAATCACCCCTGTAAAAAGCGACTTGCTGTTCCTTCCCTGTGGAAAGAAGAAATGTATTTATTGCCTCACATTTTTTTAATTTGCTGAAAAACACCAGTTGGAAACTATTTCCTCCTATGAATTTAAATTTTTAATGACACCTTTTTTTTAATAAGATCGCCCAAAACATGGTGAAAAGCCTCCAAGACTCTCTGCGTAAACAGCTATGTATGTGTGTTCCTACCCCGTGGAAAGATAAAGTATTTGCATTGCCTCACATTTTTTTTATTTGCTGAAAAACACCAGTTGGAAACTATTTTCTGCTATGAATTTAAATTTTTAATCACGTTTTTTGAATAAGATTTTTCACAAAAACATGGCTTTTCACCAAAACATGGTGAAAAGCCTCCAACGCTCTCTGCGTAAACAGCTATGTATGTGTGCTCCTACCCTGTGGAAAGATGAAGTATTTGCATTGCCTCACATTTTTTTAATTTGCTGAAAAACACCAGTTGGAAACTATTTCCTCTTATGAATTTAAATTTTTAATCACGTTTTTTGAATAAGATTTCCCAAAACATGATGAAAAACCTTCAAGGCTCTCTGCGTAAACAACTATGTATGCGTGTTTCCATCCTGTGGAAAGATGAAGTATTTGCATTCCCTCACATTTTTTTAATTTGCTTTTTAATAAAATTACTTTTCAATAAAACAATTTGAACAAAAGTGGGTGATTAAGGGGAATATGAAGGAACCATAATGCGGTGTATTTAAATTTGCATTGCTGCAACTTCACGTATCAGGTGTTCGTTGTATGTAGCTGCGTATTTTCTATTTCATAGGTGATTTTCATCGAAATTGAGAAGTTGCTAATTAAATTTTGATCTAGGAATTTGTTGGTTCGCATTCGCACCCGAATATTCCTTCTGCGCTATTTATACGATATATTATGCGCTTAATCAAACACTGTATGTACCTTTCCAATAGCTATGAATTTCTGACCAACTCCTCGCGGTAACAGATGGCGCCGCGGTCTCAATTGTTGTTCGTTGCCTCCGAAGCGCAGCATTAGATTTGCCAGTCTATTCTCTCCAAGTTCTTTGGCACTTTCACTGACCCGGGACAGTCTTAAGAGCGCAAGTGTAGCTTCAGACTCGTTTTCCATGTTGGAAGCTCCTATTTTGTAAAGAAAACAAACAGCAGAGCAATTAGTAGTGTTCCCCTGAGTGAAATCCTATCCATCCTCCTCATTAGCTTCCTGGCCATACAAACCTGAAAAAAAGGCTTAAATTAAGGAATTGGAAGAGTGGAGAACAACTAAATTTTCATCGCCCTGCGGATGCTATTTTGATAACAGTTTTTGGAGATTTAAACAACGCACTTCCTAGGGGAAATACGTAGGGCTACATGAAATGAAATACAAGACTTATTATTGGGGAAAGTCTAGATTATATTTTAAAGTTAAATATCCGTTTGTTCAAGTGGGTCCTGGTTCGAATCCCGGTGGGGCATGGATGCTATGTTTGTCTTACGGCACTGGCTCTCTCCGTTCCCTGGAAACAGTAGCCCTAAGTTAGACACAGGCGACTGTTTATAGCCCATTGAGTTGCCTATGGTAATTGTTAGATCCTCAGCCAAAAAAAAAAAAAAAAAAAAGCTAAATATACTGAACAACGGCACATTTCGAATTGGGTGAGCGGGAGGGTGGGCAACAAAACAAATTTCAGACATATCCTTAGCGACGTCCCTGCTGTAAGGCGTAAAAATGTAGCAAATCAGATGCAGATCTCGTTAAAAAGAAAAGCATGTACGTGAAGCAACCCAAAACATGTACCGTAGGTGAACCTCAGTGTATTAACATATGAAACGAAT
The DNA here is from genome assembly GCA_039090855.1 of Macrothele yani. Lineage (NCBI taxonomy): Eukaryota > Metazoa > Arthropoda > Arachnida > Araneae > Macrothelidae > Macrothele > Macrothele yani. The sequence goes on along the minus strand of CM077000.1, from coordinate 18,777,616 downwards.
TTAGTGCTTCTATCCCATATTATTGACAGTATATTTTATTATGTTGCATGAATTACACTGTTCAACAAATTTTCTATTTTTTTTTTTTTTTTTTTACAGAAACGAAGTTAACTGTCCTTTATTTATAAATTTTTGGTCGCTTAACACGAAAATCACAGTTAAAGTACTCTCCTAGCCCAAATTTCCGAGAAAATCGACCATTTGTGTTTCAATGGGATGTTATAACAGCGACACTCATAAGTCCGCTCGACAAACATTAAATTGTGGTCCGGGTGAGTTGATTCACAAGGTGAAGGCTCGTGAATCAACTCACCCTGACGCAGTTTGACTCCTATATATCAAACTGCGTCAGTTTTATCGCACTGCATGCTTCTGTCAGAGTGTTGATTAGGGAATTTATTTAAATAAGTGAATTTTATTTCATTCACGTTTTATTGTGTTTCTGTTCGAGTGTTAGCTTTCACTACAGTAATAATACCCCTCAAATGCATTAACAATCCAGATAACTTTTGTTTTATTTGCGGTGACGTGATTTGTCGCTCCAGGAAGCGACCATTGACTCCAGCAGTGAAAAAAGCATATTTCATGTACTTTGGGTGTCGTGTGGGAGACCAAGATAAATCTTGGGCTCCACATGTGTGCTGTACGACATGTTCATCAACACTGAATGCTTGGATGCATGGGAAGAAAGTCTCAATGCGCTTTACTGTGCCCGCCATTTGGCGTGAACCAACAAATCACTCAACCGATTGCTATTTCCGCATGACACCTTCTTTGAAGAAAGGAATAAATACGAAGAGGAAGATAATTATTGAATACCCTACAATACCATCCGTTATTCGCCCAATGTCCCATGGAGACGGATTGCTGGTTCCTGATCCCCCAGTGAACGTTCAGGCAAGTCGTGAAAGCGATGATGATGAACTTATAGAATCAGTTGATATACAAGCTCATCCATCCACCAGTGATGCGGATTCTATATATGTGCCACCATCTTCCTCCAGAGAACCACACAGAATCACACTGTGAGATCAAACAGGGAATATTCATTGGAGAACAGATATGCCAGCTCTTGGGAGACCAACAGTTTGAGTGTATCCTTAATCCTGATGAGCAACATGCTTGGCAATGTTTTCGGAATGTTGCAACATTGTTTTTGGGAAACAAGAGGGCTGACAATTACATGTACCTTGTGGAAGAACTATTACGTGCTTATGAAAAACTTGGCTGCAACACGACACTCAAGATGCACTTCCTACATTCACATATCGATGTCTTCCGTGAGAACTGTGGTGCTTTCAGTATCACCGGAGGACCGGACTAGGCGGGCATCGGATACTGACCTTGGCTACGTATAACGGACGCTCCCTTCTTCTGATTCAAGGCTCCTTGAATTGGAAGAAGAACTACAAAGGATCAAGTGGGACATCGTCGGGCTAAGTGAGGTAAGGAGAAAAGGAGAAGATCTCATTGAACTCAAAAGTGGACATCTTTTCTATTATCGTGGAACAGATACTGGCAGAACTAGCGGTGTTGGATTTATAATAAACAAGAAACTGAAGGATAAAGTTGTAGAAATTTAAAGTTCCTTTGACAGAGCTGCACGACTCGTTATCCAACTCTCAAGAAGATACCAGGCTCAGATTATTCATATTTATGCACCCACCACAAGTCATGATGAAGAAGAAATTGAAGAATTTCATGAGGAAATGCGTCATCTAAATAATAAAGGCAAGCAGCACTTGAAGATAATTATGAGAGATTTTAATGCAAAAATAGGGCAACGGCAACAGATTGAAACTTCAGTAGGTAAATTCGGTCACAGCAACAGAAACCAGCGTGTAAATACTCTCGTAGAGTTTGCAGAGGCAGAAGGGTTTTTCATCATTAAACTCTTTTTCAAGAAAACGCAGCAAAGGAAATGGACATGGAGGCATACCAATGGATGGACAAGTGAAATTGATTTTATTATGTGTAACAAGATATTTTTCATGGAAGACTGCAGTGTGCTGAACAAGTTCAAAACAGGTAGTGACCATAGAATGGTAAGATGTAAGATGCACCTCAACGCTAAACTCGAGCCTGGCAAACTCATAAAACAAACAAAATGTATTGACGTGACCAACCTTAAAAAGCAGCATGATACTTTCAAATTAGAACTGAATAACAGATTCTCTATTCTAGAAGGTCTAACATCAGAAGAAGTGGACATCTCTGAAGTTAACTGAAAAGTAACCAAAGCTCTTATGGAAACAGCAACAAAATTTGCTGGGTCTAAAAACAAGTTGCATGTGAACAAATTATCAGGAAAAACCAAATTGTTGATGCAAAAAAGAAGAGAGATGAGAACAACTAAAGAAGATGTGACTTCCAAAGTGGAATATATAGAGCTATGCAAGACAGTACGAAAAAGTATCACTGAAGACGTAAGAAAATTCAACTGTGAACTAGTGAGGAAAGCAATTGAAAACAACGAAAGCCTAAAGATAACAAAGGGACATCTCAGTAAGGGAAGTAAACAGATTATGGCACTAAGAAAAGAAGATGGTTCTGTAACATGAAATAGAGGCGAAAGTTTGACAAGAGTGAAATATTTCTATTACAAATTATATGTAAGGGATGATACATGTACTCCAGACATCATGCAATGTACCAGTACCAGAGTTCTTCCAGTCCTCCGAGCAGAAGTTGCACATGTAATCAAGAACATGAAGCGGGGAAAAGCTCCAAGAGAAGATGGAATTACTGTAGAAATTGTACAAGAAGCAAGTGGAGAAATTGAAACAATACTCTCCCAAGTTTTCACTCGATGCCTTAATGAAGGGAAGATTCCTGAGGATTGGAACAACGCTACAATGATCCTGCTACATAAAAAAGGTGACATTGAGGATCTCAGGAACTACAGACCTATCAGCCTCCTATCAGTGGTTTATAAAATCTTCACTAAAGTTCTTTCACACCGCTTGAAGGTAACACTGGACATGGCTCAACCGAGAGAACAAGCTGGATTCAGGAGTGGCTACAGCACTATAGATCATATCCACGTACTGAGAGAACTAATTGAAAGAGCGAGGGAATATGAACTTCCATTTTGCATGGCTTTTATCGATTATGAAAAAGCCTTTGATTCGGTGAAACCATCAGCAGTTACAATGGCTCTGAAATCGTGTGGTATTGAAGATGCATACATTAATATTATTAATAACATCTATGAAAATGCAAGTGCAAAGATTCGGATGTTTGAAAATACAGCACACATAAAAGTTGGAAAGAGTGAGACAAGGTGACACCATATCTCCAAAGCTCTTTAATGCCAGATTGGAAAACGTCTTTCAATCACTGAACTGGGAAAACAAAAGGATAAAAATTAATGGAGATTATCTAACTCACCTTTGTTTTTCTGCTGACGTAGTCATTTTTGCAACTACCCCAACAGAGCTGCAGAGTATGATCCAGGAACTTGCTGACAAAAATAAAGAAGTGGGATTAAAAATGAACTTTCAGAAGACAAAAGTGATGTACAATGCTTTTACAAGAAATGAAGATTTATCGATTGATGAAGAAAAGCTGGAGATAACAGATACGTACGTTTATCTTGGACAGCAGATATCAAGTGAGGGTCACATTGATGAAGAAATTAATCGACGTATAAAACTTGCCTGGAGAGCTTTTGGAAGAAACATCATAATTTTCAAGAGCAATATGTCATTATGTCTTAAAAGAAAAGTGTTTGATCAATGCATGCTTCCAGTGCTTACGTATGGCGCAGAGACGTGGACCTTAACTAAAAGAGACATACAAAGGCTGCAGACAACTTAAAGCAGAATGGAGAGGTGCATGCTTGGTGTAACCTGGAGAGATAAGAAGAGGAACTCGTGGATCAGAAAAATGACAAGAGTGGAAGACATCATGATCAGAGTAAAATTCCTGAAATGGCAATATGCTGGACATACTGCCAGAAGAACAGACCAACGATGGACAGTCGAAATTTTAGATTGGATTCCAAGGGACAGGAAAAGACCCAGAAGAAGACCACATGGGAGATGGGTGGATGAAATTTGAAAGTATGCAGGTGTAACATGGAGGAGACTGGCACAAGACAGACCGTTGTGGAAGAGGCTTGGGGAGACCTTCGTCCAGCAGTGGATTGATAATGGTTGACAATGATGATGATGATATATATATACACTGAGTGGCCACTTTATTATGATTACCCCCTTATTACTTCGTTGGGCCACCTTTTGCCTTTAATACTGCGTCGATTCTTCGTTGCATGGACTCCACGAGATGTTGATAGGTGGTTTGTGGAATCTGAGACTATGCTTGATGAACAGCACTTTCCAGGAGTGTGAGATTGCAGCGTTGTGGATCCAGCTGTCTGATAGATCGTTCAACTTCATCACACAAATTCTCAATGGGGTTGAGATCTGGAGATTGTGGGAGCTACCTAAGCAAAGTAAACTCATCAGCATGTTTCTGAAACAAATCCTGTACAATAAGAGCACTATGGCAGGACGCATTATCTTGTTGAAAGTAGCCATCGCCATACGGATAAACCATCCACATGACAGGATGCACTTGGTCCGCAACGATGTTTAGATACGATGTGCCAGTCAGACGTTGATCAACACGAATTAAAGGGCCCAAAGCATGCCAGGAAAACATTCCCCAAACCATAACGTTGCCTCCACCAGATTAAAGGATTGTAGCAATGCATTTGGGGTCCATGCTTTCGTGCTGTTTCCGCCCAATTCTCACTCGGCCATCGGCATGGTGCAACTGAAAACGTGATTCATCGGACCACATAATTTGTTTCCAATTATCGACTGTCCAATCTTTGTGCTCCTGTGTGAACTGGAGACGTTTTCTCTTGTTAACTGCAGACAGCAAAAGTGTTCGAACAGGCCTTCTATGTGTGCAGAGATCGTTTGAGGGGATCCTTGATTAAGATGGTCTGTAATTTGCTGCACTGTTGCCCTTATGTTGTCTGTTACCATTCTGGACACTCTCCGTTTCGCCCGAGTAGTCACTAGTCGATGACGACCGCACGCTGCGCGCAGAGACCCAGTTTTTTGGCTGACAGTCCAGTTTTTAAACACTTTAACAACAGCTGCTCTGGAACATTTCCCGAATGCGGCGGTTTCGGTGATACTCGCTCCATGGCTCAGAGCTCCTACAATCATCCCACGTTGAAAGTCCGTCAAATCGCATTTTTTACCCATCTCGTCACCCAAAAATCACTACTACTACTGTCGCAAGCACTAAGCTTTCCCTTTTTATACTAGCCTCGCCTTCTGGCAGCAACAGCGTGCAGCCATAGCCCATTTGCTTAAAACTGTCAGGTGGTCATAATAAAGTGGCCACTCAGTGTATAGCATTTGTTTCACGTCGTGTTTTACTTAAGTTGTACACTCACTGTTGAATTTTATTTCCGTTGTTTTTTTAAGAAAATGTCATGTGCTGAAATACGCATATAAACACGAAATGACAGGACATTGTTTTCCACGTCCTTTCGTGTTTATAAGAAGGATCTGTATCGGGTTCCGATAAAAATCGTTCTTTAGGAACTATTTCAAAAAACTGCCACGAAACTAATTCTGTTGAAGATAATTGGGTAAGACTAATATCTGCTGGCTGTTTGACAGTACCATCATGTTCTTGGGATAATATTATTAAACAGTTTGAAAAGATTTTCTGCGCAGTTCACGACAGGACATTTAAGAAAGGGAAAGGTGTTATTAGGGAACTCATAAATGATCTAGAAAAATGTTTTCTATCTGACAACAAAGATCCTATTTGTCGGTTTTGCAGAATACGAACATTTATTCAAGTTCGTTTTCTGAACAGAAATTAATTATTAGTGCGGCGCTGGAAAGCCGTGCAGAAAATGAAGAAAAAAAAATGAATTGACTCAAACGCAGTGAGAAAAAACATAAGTTTTTTTCTTTTTTTTTTCATTTGGGCCATGAAGAAAACAGTTTTACATTTTGTACAATGGAAAAAAAAACATTTTCCAGTTTGTGCAATAACGAACATACCTTCAATTCATGAAGTAAATTTTGTTCACCACTTTTTAAACTCAGTGACCTTCAGAAATCCTGATGGATGCAAAATGTAAGTAAATAATTTTTATTTTGTACATTAACGGAGTGTTTGAAGTACTTTTGCGGAGTTTGAAGAACTCAGTATCTTTCAGTGCCTTAAAAGTTTTAAACAACTAATGATTGTGGCAGAGAGAAAAGGGTTTTAAACCACTAAACTTTTCTAGGGAATTACTAAAAAAAAAAAAAAAGAACGATGAACTGAGTTTAGACATTAGAAAAATATAGTTAGTACAGTAAGCAAAATACTTTTTAAAGAAAAAGCATTCATGACAGAAATTGTTCATTCAAAATTATCGCATTTACACTATTACATCAATGTTTTCTGATTTTGGGGACCCAAAATCTTTAACTTTTGTTTTCGGAAAAGGCAATTTCTAATACGTATTTGAGTGCGCATTGCAATAGATGACACACTGTAATATGTTAAATACAGTAAAAACATTGACTGAAAGTGCCTTTCCTATGGTGCTCCGTTAGAGCACAGCTAGCTCCCCGTGGCTCTTGGCTTCCGAAGGGCCAGCGCAGCTACGTCGTCAAGCTCGGCTGCATGTCTCAGGGGGTGAAGCGCTTAGGACTAGCTAGCCCTTTCCTCTCAAGCCCTGGATTACGAGTTTACACCTGCATTTTTTCAAAGATTATTCGACAGTTGGGTTCAATAATGGCGCAAATGCATCGCTTGTGATGGAGACTATGTCGAGTAAGTACCTTTGTATAGAGAAAGAGTTACTCTACCAACATGTGCAATTTGAACGACCTCTGTCAGTTAATAAAAAAGTTATACCCACTTTTGCATTGCTTTTGGTACATATCATCATTGTCAACCATTATCAACCCACTGCTGGATGAAGGTCTCTAAGTTTCTTCACAAATGTAAAGTCTTTTGCCAGTCTCCTGCATGTCACTCCGACATGCTTTCGAATTTCATCCACCCATCTCCCACGTGTTCTGGGTCACTTCTGTTCCTTAGAATCCAGTCAAAACTTTCGGTTGTCCATCGATGGTCCGTCCTCTTGGCAAAATGACCAACCCATTGCCATTTCCGGGATTACACTTTAATAAAGGTTAAAAAATGATTTTTTTTTTTTCGTGAAAAGTTGAATTGTACCCGGCGATGGCCGGGTAAAAATTCGTTCCTTCCAAAATTTTCAGACGTATAAGCAGCACGAGAAAGTGGCCCAGATCTCCTCGAGTGGTGCACCGAGAAATGTTCCCAGTGGGACGATCCGCCTCTGATTTCCAAATATAAAAATATTGTGAGCTGGCAGAGAATTTGAAAATGTATTATAATCCATATGTTTAGCCATGTAATGTGCTTAAATAATTCTTCGAATTGGACTTGCAGATGATGTGTAAAAATGGCTTGACAGACAGATGGAAAAAGTGATATTATAAGCACGCACTTTTCATTATTTATTTATTTTTTCTTAAGACGTGCTGAGCTTTCATACCTTGAAAGTGGAAGCTCCTGCCATTTTGAGTTTACGTTATTCAATCGAACAATGACATGCCAGATCATCACGTGATTTTTGACCTATTGTGTTGCCAGTTGCGAACAGTAACACATCGCGGTTTCGCGTGTTTCATTTTTTTTTTTTTTTTTTTTTTTGGCATTGGAGCTGCCGGCTTGTCACGCGAAGAATCCAGAAATACTCCCACGAAATTTGGAAATGAAACAACTGCAATTTCTTTTTCAGTTCTGTGTGCTGAGAAGCTGCTATTTCTCCAAAGCCAAGTGTGAGTAAGAACGTCGATCCCCTCGACGTAGGGTCATGCGGAATGTAGACAACTTAAAGCTAAATCAAATAAACTTTGCTTGAAATGCTGGATAGGTTTTATAACATAACCTAAATTCGAGCTCGAACTTTTATCGCTCTTCTTACGTTATTTTAAAACATAACCATACGATGAAAGAGTTCCTAAATTAAACCTTAACGGCCAGACCAAACATTTAAACAGAAGTCAAACTTCCGGAAGTTGGTTTTATTCCAGATGTTTTTATCAATACAACATAGCACTTCACATTTTACTTAACACATCAGTATCAACCACATTCAACACCTCACACCCGCAACTCTTGTATCGTAGTTTTTATCTATGGTTCTTATCTCATACAGTTACACGTCACGTTCATTCTGACCTCAATTGTGTTGCCAACAGTATTCGTTTGAGAGAGAAGATATCACGTTAAGTGTGAAGTATAACTGAGAACGAACTCAAAATTTACATAGGGAAAGAAACTAAAAAGGAAAGTTAATTTAGAATATACGTCACAGTTTCAGTTATCGTTAGATCTGATATGAACAGAAGAGTTGCCTTTCAAATTTCCTTTGTGACGTACCTGCCAGCAGGACGCACATGACATAAAGGCAGATAGTAGTCAGAAGAAACGTCCGCGTAGCTCAATTGGTAGAGTGACTTATTCCGGAATGAGGGGATCCGGGTTCGAACCCCGGCACGGATAAAAAATGACGGAGAAATTTACTTCGTTATAATGGCGCCCGAACTATCCGGATGACCCGACCGTTCAAAATCTCGCATTGGTGTGATGTTATTTCCACACCGCGAGATAGGAAAAATCAGAGAATCCCTCCTCCAGCGCTTCGAAAAATAAATGTGTGTGACGTTGCATTCCACACACCAGATTGACTGGGAGTTCTCAAGTGCACGTTCTACAGTGGATGGCTGCCTGCAACGATTCATGGTCATGGCTGACCCGTGGGCCATGCCCCCGGCCCTCTTTCGGGGGGGAGATGTGACGTACCTGCCAGCAGGACGCACATGACATAAAGGCAGATAGTAGTCAGAACAAACGTCCGCGTAGCTCAATTGGTAGAGTGACTTATTCCGGAATGAGGGGATCCGGGTTCGAACCCCGGCGCGGATAAAAATGACGGAGAAATTTACTTCGTTATACCTTCTCTTGAGCGTTATGCTTTCCAGTTATCTATTATGTGACGTACTACAGAGGTGAAAACATGTGTCAAGACGACAAATCTGCAGCGAGACAGCATTCTGTCCGCGTATCTCAGTTGGGAGAGCGACTTACTCCGGAGTGAGGCGACACGGACAAACTTGTGTTTTCACAATTACTTGTAAATAATTTTTGAATAAACATTTTTATTTATATCCTTCTGAAACATTTTGGTGCATGAACATGCTAAAACACAAGAACGAAATCTCAAAATGAAATATCACATCGCGGAGAATTCTTTTTATGTGACCTTTCGTACTAGACCCAGAAGACCACATAGGAGATGAGTGGATGAAATTCAAAAGTATGCGGGAGTAACATGGAGGAGACTGGCACAAGACAGACCGTTGTGGAAGAGGCTTGGAGAGACCTTCGTCCAGCAGTGGATTGATAATGGTTGATGATGATGATATCAGAAAAAGAATATAGCCAAATTTAATGAGCTAAATAAATTTTCAAAATGCTTATATCTTGCGTAGCGTAAGGATGTACTAACAGACAAACGACTGACGAGATACTTTCATTTCATAGGTGTCCTTACAATAATCGTGATGCTTTGTGGAAGTAGATAAATGCTGTAAAACGTGCTAACTGGAAACCAACGAAACATTAATTCTTGTAGAATAAACACTAACTTGTGTTTCTTTTTCGAGACCAAACATTTCCCTAATTTCATCCCTGAGATTTGAAATTTTTTAAACTCTTAATAATGCGAATGTGGAATTTCTTTCTATAATATTTAATTTTATTCATTTCCCCCGTTGAGTAGCTATTCCGAATTCATAACATTGCCTAGAAAACTTATAAATAATAAACAAATGGCCACATTAAAATGTGTTTTGACGTTAGTTAGAGTTCGAAATATGAATTTTATGCAACTAGATCCCGCAGTTTGAGAGAAACAGAAGAGGAAATATATTTAACGTGTAGGACAAGTGATGTTTACCTGCAGTTATTTCATATCCCATAAAATTACGACAATAATATCTTCTTTAAACGTTAAGTTAAAAAGCGCAATGTCTAATTTATTCCCCATTGAAAAAAAATTAATACGCATTATTATAACAAAGGAAAATTCCTTTTTAATAATATAAAATAAGGTAAAATAACTCAATTAACGTTCTTTACAAAGGAAAAATGCTTACTTATACCCACAAGCTTTTCGATCAAATACCGCCAGCTGCTGCCACTCATTTACACAAGAACTTCCAATCTATGTATCTTAAGTCTTTGGTTGCAATACATTTTTTTAATATAGACAGGGGCTATGCAAAAGTATTTGTCCGAGGCTCCACACACCCTAAGCACAATTGTTGCAGAACAAAATGCATTCTGGCCATCTCTGCATATGACTAAAGAAAGTATAATAGACATCAACGCATTTATTTTGTCGCTATTCGGGTACGGCCTTTTTGTATTAAAAAATAACATAGTACGTTTAAAAAAAATTGTACACATCCTCTGTCTGAAATGAGCTTTTTCTTCTTTCTTTCTTTTATTGCTGCTGTTTAAATTAAAGCGGTGAGCGATTCTTTTTTACTAATGTCGTGGTATTTTGATTCCAAATAGACTTATTTATAAGATAATTCCAATATTACAAATGGCCTTAAACACCAGGCAACGTTGTTGATTCGTAGGAATGCGTAACGAAGGGACCCCATGTTCAGAAGTTACACTACCTGATGCGATGAATACGATACGACCAAATGGTTGTTTGTCATAAACGAGCATGCTTTTTATTTCTCTCAGCCGCAGTACTCCTGCTTCATGACGTCACGATCACATTTTGTCGGAGCATACAGTTAACGTTAAAAGTACAGACTCACAGAATTCTGGGCGTGACGTCATGCTTAGCTCGTGAAGAAAAGCAGATGCATAATATCATTCCGTAGCGTTAGAGTATGCAGCTGTTAATAAAAATAAAGCAATGATTTTTTTCCTAATAGAAAATGGAAAGTGAGTTGTTAACAAAAACAAAGCAATATTATCTTTTAATTACAGAAAATGGTAAACAAACTTCGTGTATTCTGTGGCACATTATTTTCGTTTTCGATGTGAACCCTGCTTCCTTTAATAGCCTTTTTTCATCCCTTCCTCGAAAGATCTGTGAAAGAAAGAAATAGTTTTTTTCCTTTTCTTAAATTTATATTTGCGTGAAGCCGGACCATCTGCTCGTGAACGGCGTCATACCATGTGTAAGAATAAAACAGAATTTTAGATAATTGTGAGTGGCATCATTTTACTGAAAATATTCGTCTGCTCAAAACTACTGGTTTCGTTACTACGCAGTACGTAACAAAGTCTCTATTTATGATGGTTTTGTGTAGTGGAATTTTGTTTTTTTACGGCTTTTTCGTGTAAGAACGTAACTCAAGATTTTTTCGAATCAGTCAAGCAAATGGATGATTTTGCCGCACTGCTTTTGCTTTCCAATGCATTCCCGTCTACCAGTAAAAAGAAAGAAAAGTGAGTCATTTTTTTCTTTTTCCCACAGATTTTACTTTTACGCAGTTTAATTTGGAAGTTACTAATCGGTATGCCAACGCAAGATATTTCAACTTGTAATATATGTGCTAATGCGTTCCGTGCCTTAATGTATCGCAGTGACGTTATTATTTAGCTATTAATTTCGGCGAGATTTTTTTGCCACTTCTTTTTCCTTGGTGCAAGATGTGGCTTAACTAAGCATTATCGTCTTTCATTGTCGCATAATTTTCATCGACACAAGTTTTTGTTATTGTAAAAGTTAAAGCAATTTCGCCGTCAGCTATTTTTTCACATCACACTCTTGTTTGAAAAGAAATAAATTTAAAGATAGAGCTTAAAATTTCTTCCTTATTTTTTTCTTTTATTGTTAGGCATGTGTGTGTGGATCGTGGAAATATGAAGAATACAGAAAGGGCATCAGCAAAATACGTAATTAACAGTGGCGGCTCGTGGTTGAAAAAATAGGTGAAGAGCTACAAGAGCAATATAAAAAGATATCTACTGTCTTCAATGAAAATCCCTATATGACGACTGACCTATTTTTTGTATATTAGATCAATTCTTTCTTTTAAAGCTGTAAATTTGTCGATTATGTCGTCATAGAATGGTTGATTCTTCGTGAGCATCAATAAAATATCTTTCTGAATAGAAATATTTGCCAAAGAAGCAACTCTGTCTTGAGAAATAGTGTTTCTTCAGTAAGTTTGTATTTTTTAGGCAAGAAGAACTTTCCATTGACACACTTGTACATGGAATGGTTAAAATGAGGGCAACCAATTTATAAGCTCCTGTAAAAATGTCTTTATCTTCATGAAGCACTCGACGAAGTTCTTGAGTCGATATATTTTATTAATTTTTCGTTGGCATATACAAGACTCAGTTCATTTTTAAGGCGCTGGAGTTTAGTAAATAGTTTTCCGTAAAAATGTTGAAAATTTTCAAAAGCGTGAGAGGGAAAGCTTGAATTAAATTGTTCGAATTTGGTTGTGTCAGCAAGACAAACAAATTGAAGTCTTTCACAGTCTTGAAATCTTATATCGATTTCCATCAGAATGTGGTCTAAAATTTCAAAATACATTTGTTTATAATTTTGAAAAATTGTTTCTTGTGTAAGAGCAGCATATTCCCGTTTAGATTTGATTATTTCTGTGAATTTGCTAGCTTTTCCAAACAGTGTTTCAAATACTTCATCGTTCCTTTTATGACTCAAAATTTCACGAGTTTTTTTAATTTGAGTTACACAGTAGTTTATGTCTAGTGATTTTTTCTGCAAAATTTCGAATAATAGATCGGTGGGGCCAAAAATTTCATTAAATGCTATTGCCAAAAATGTAAATTCAAAAGTGTTCATATCGTTTAAAAACCCCTTGGCAAGTTGAATTGATTTTTTGTCTGATTGCTCACTATTTGTCAGAAATTCGAATACTTCCTTCAATTTATCCCAATCTTCAACAATTACACTTACTAACTTCGAAGTGGAGGACCATCGAGTTTCTGCTATGGTTGGTATGCGTATTGCGCTTGTATTTGTAGATGTGAGTGTATAAGATCACTTCACTGAGTTGTGAAAAAACGAAGGAATTCCAGTGAGGCTTGCGTAAAACATACGACACTTTGAAATTTCAGAAAAACTCTGCTGTAATACAAGGTTCAAACGATGTGCTAAGCAATGAACAAAAACAGCTTGAGAAGCTTTATCCTTGATTTTTTTCTGGAGCCCATTCAAGTGTACAGACATTACACTTGCCCCATCGTAACATTGTCCTATTAATTTGTGTTGATAATCGAATTGTTCCAAAATTTTGTCTAGCATTTTGTATATAGCTTCTGACGTTCGATCTCTACTCACGTCGTGGAAACCCAAAAATCCCTCAGCCAATACACCTTCCGAATCAACAAATCTTATTAATAAAGAACACTGAGAAGTCTGATTTATGTCTGTGGTGTCATCTACTTGAATAGAAAAGCATTGAACTTCATTTATTTAATTTTTAACGTGATCGTTTATTTATTCAGAAATACATTCAATTCATTCATTTTGAATTGTTTTTGAGTCACCTGTGAAGACATTTTTTTCTTTTCGTATTGATTTTGAATTTCTAAACGACTTCTTGATATCAACAATGAAAGCAATTCTTTGAAATTTCCACGATTTATCGAGTCCATGCTTTCGTCATGGTCACGGAATGTCAGTTCTTGATTGCTCAAATATAATACTGCATCAATCACTATCTACAGGTAAAGTCTATTTGAACGAACGATTTCGTTGAAATGCATTTTCAAAAGCCTAGCATTCTCCCTCAGGGCATCGGCAATGGTGTTCTGATTTTTTTCAAAATTTCTTAGCGTTAACTCGCATTTCAGGTGTTCGCTAGAATCACCATGCTTATGAAGTGAGCGTGTTATATTTAATAAATCTGAGAATCCGTCTTTATTCCACGCCGAATGTTTATAACTAAAAAGTAAGCAGGGCCAACAAAATAATTTTTGTAACACAGAAGTACTACAAAGCCATTTATATTCAGTAAACCAACAATTTTTAAAATTAATATTGTAACATTTACCGCTCTTCTTGATTTCTTTTTTGGCAACAATTGTCAGTGAATCCGTCGGTCGTCCTTGAAGTAAAATGTCTCTTTTATCTTCATCTTTCCACCGATTAAATGGAGTTTGTAATAAATTACAAACAATGTCATTCACAGGATACATACTTTAATTAAAACTATCACTAACTGTTAAACTGTATACACGAAACTAAAGTAACAGCTATACTTTTTGACAAATAATCACAAAGCATGAAAAAGAAATCCCTTTCGGAAAGCATGTACCACAACACTGCAAGATACCGTTTCACCGAGATTTCCTTCGAAGGTCACGATTCCATCAGCAGAGCTTCGACGCCGAAAGATAAAACACTTCACTTGCGCGCCAGATAGGGTAGGTTGACGTAACGGTTACCATAGCAACTCGGTAGAAAGCTGCAGACTTCCAAGGGTTTTCATTTCGGCTCTTCACTTGCACTGTTTTGCGTATGAGGACTTGTTTTCCGTATTGAACGCGTTATGTGAATTGATATCTAATCAAAATTTTGAGTATTTTGTAACACAATACAGACAAAAAAGAATATATTATACAAATTACTGAATACAATTTTATTTTAAGTAAAATAGGTGAAGAGGCACTTCACCTACTTCACCTGAAAAGCCGCCACTGGTAATTAATTGAAATAATTTCGACTAGGGTTCATAGAAGTAGCAACTATGTGTTTAGATTATGAACTGTCTTTTTGTTTTCTTTATTTTTAACGCCTCTTTTCACAAAAATGGCACGTGCTTATAATATACCTTGACACGTCTGTCTGTTAGACACTATATTTTCTCATCATTAAATCTGATTCACAAATTCTACGCTAGCCATTACAGTGGTGATTCACGTTCTTTCGTATTTCTGGGATGCACATTTTCTCCGCTAGTGGGATAGACCTTTTGTTACGTTTGGCATGATATTTCCACTTCTAAAAGTCAGACTAGAAAATATTTACATTTGATATTTGTATGTACTTGTTGAAGCCCTCGTATTAAAATTATATTTCTCAACCCATTGCTTTTAGAATGAGGGTGATTTTTCACACATCTTTCAGCTTTTCTGATGCAAAAACATTTCTCTGGTAAAAAAATCGATTTTTTTGGCTGGACTTTCGCAGATATGTACCTATAGCGTCAAGGTTATAATTTTCCGCACGCCAGAAAACCTTGATGTTTGATTCACTCCATTGCTTTACGTGAAAAAAAAAAAAAAGTCGGGACTCCTTGAAAGGTAGCACAAAAGGGTACAGATTTAAATTTTTACATCAACTACATAAACCGTAATGCTTAGAGCGCGCCACGATTACTATCGTTCTTGCTCGGTGGTGGGAGGTGCTAACTTACTCTATTAATTTCCATTTTACTGTGCATCCGTTCATTTTTCTATGTTATCCTTGCGCCTGAGATTGCATGTTTTTTTTTTTACGCGTGAGCGTTGCGTATCGCTTATAAAGGGTTACTTACATGTTTGAGAAAAACTTCGATATTAATATCTCTTAAAAACGTCACGTTGCGGTTCTTTTACACACATTTTGATTTTCAAACTTTTTTTTTCTTTTTGATTGGTGGTTTAACGACCACTGTGGGCAACTCTGGGCTATAAAGCAGTCGGCCGTCCCTAATTTAGGACCACTGGTTCCAGGGAAGGGAAAAAGCAGGTGCCGTAAGACAAACACAACGTCCACACCTCATCTGGATTCGAACCCGGACCAATGATCAGAAGCCATCGCTTAGACCACTGCGCCACTGTGGCTGCCCAAACCTGCTTTTGTCATTTTTGGTTTCTTTGATTTTCTTGCCTTAAGTAATGAATTAAGAAGCTTATTTTCATTAATAATTCATGTGTGTACAGGTAACAGTTCATGTATGTTTTTTAAAATGAATAGATTGACTGTTAATATTTCATTCCATAGAAATACAGCAGAACCCGCTTACAATGAGCCCGTATTTAGCAAGATTCCGGCTTTAACGAGCAAAACAGGAACTTCTATCTGGTCTAATGTCAATTAAAAGTTAATTTGATCGTTTTAAACGAACGAAATTTAAGGTATCCCACTACGTTGAAAAGGTCGTTTTGGGCCAAATTTCACATTTTGTAAAAATACATTCATTTTAAAGTCCAATTCTTTAGGATTCCAAAACCGCCTTTGTTTCTTGTCTACAACGAATAAATACAGAGTTACAGCAATCGGAATATCTAAACCCAGGTGTAAAACGAACTAGAAGTAACACTTAAAGCACGTTTTTTGCAGGATGAGATTTCCGTCCTGAACTCTTTACGGAAAACCTGATAACTGCAAAAGGTATGAAAATAAATTAATGAAACTTGGTATACGTCTTTCTTACAATGTTATGCATACAATGAACTAAAAGTCTTGCTGTGTTTCAGCTCAAAGTGAGGTTATACCTATTTAAATTCAACATAGTGAAGAAATTTGTCGAAAATTCACACTAATGCATGTAGGAATGAGTGTATTTCAGCAGTGTTTAGGAACATCACTTACCTTTTAGTTCACTGCATAGATAATAGTCATGCGCATATACTCATGCAACAAATGCCATCATATATCTGCAACTTTTTTATTTAGAGCTTTTACCGTAAGCGACATATTTCCTTAAATTCTTTCACAAATTTCGCAATTTCTTGAAAATTTATATTGATATAATTTATTTTTCAACGTTTATGGGTTTTTGTGTGTTAGCCTTAAAAAAAAATACCCATTGCATTTTTTCAAAAAATGTGCCCCCAACGTAGTGGGATACCTTAATGAAATCCCGAATTCAACGAGGAGAAAAAAGCGAAGTGATCACTTTGTAAAAAGCAAAGTTAACAAATTTAAAGGAGTTCCATATTTAACGAGGCATTTAATGCACTAAGTGTTATTCGACAAAAATTGAAATATTTTCGCATGTGTGCTTCAGGATTCGCTGCTCATATGAATTTACGTAAGTGTTTATTTTGTTTTAATTTGCACACTATTGTAATTAATTAAATCTTGCAAGTATGTCCACTTGTTGTGGATATGTAATAAACGTACTGTATATGCATATTATCATATATATATACATACTTTTACATGGAATGTATCACCCAAAAGTGGATTTAGCGAGAATTACCGTCGGTCTCTAGCTCTTTATCATAAGTGGGTTCTGCTGTAATACGAGCAAGGTTAGTAGCTGACTATATAAACTTTGTAAATGTATCGAACAAGTGTTCATTCTATGTATGTCTGCATTGTTGCTCATTTGACGGTCGAAGAAACAGCATATCAGCAACAATGACTATGAGCAACAGTTTTATCCCAGTACTAAATCTATTCTTCACTTCTCGAAGTGTTTGTTTCTTAATTTAGTTTTTTTACGCATGCAGAATTTCAGCATTGTTAAAGATTACGCGGTTAAGCAGAGTAAACATGCATAACAATGAGTTTAAGAAATAATTTTACGTCAGTGATTGTTTCAGGCTCTCGACTTTTGTCAATGGATTAAGATAGACTCCCACGGTGAAAGAGGATCCGGAAGGACATGGATCTTGGGATCCATAAGAATACGATTTTCATTAACATTCCTCGCAATTTCAAAACAATCTTTTCTTTTATCATTGCACAACACTTAAAGTTATTTTCCGGAGAAAAAACACGTTTCCGGTTGGCGAGATTTACTTAATTCTTAAACCCCAGCTAGTAGAGCAAGCTATTATCTCTACACCTGCTTAACTGCTTTTTAATTGGACTTTTTGACTGCTTTTCCAATTGACTGACTACCTCTGGCTTGACGCACTGAGAGGCACACTGATGACTATTGTTTCCGAGTTGTGTATGGGTGAGGATCTCTTGTCGGTTTCCGAAACCGAGGGGACAGCTAAGCTGCTAAGTATATCTAAAACAATACACAGTAATTTCCTTTGTCTGAACATCTGAGCGACTGCTTATAGTCTATTGATTTGCTCACGGTGATCGTTAAACCTTCAATAAAAAAACAACATCTGAACGTATGTACGTCTGTCCCACTTTTATGGCGCAGAGGAAAGAGGCGTCACCACAGCAACAACCGAGAACGAGAAACAAATATTTGTGGCGCCACGCTTAGCTTTTCGTGGTTTCGTGCAAATAACTTCATCACCTTAGCAACAACTGAGAAAGAAATATTTGTGACGACACGTTTAGTTATGTTTTTGTTAAGGTTGATAACGAGGAACAGTACACTAATTATGTAGAATATAGTAGCACTATACTAGTTACCCGATTTATTTGGATCACTAGTTTCTACACCAAGGGAAATATACATAAGCGTTTCCAAGTTTTCGCACATCAACCAGATGCCTGTTTTCAAGGAAGTTAGACAAAAACTCTTAGAAAAGTTTCTGCCTAACTTCCTTGAAAAAAGTCATCTGGTTGATGTGCGAAAGCTTGGAAACGCTTATGTATATTTTCCTACGACAATAAATGGGATCACTAGTATAGTGTTACTATACACTGAGTGGCCACTTTATTATGACCAACCCTTCAGTACTTCTTTGGGCCACCTTTTGCCTTTAATACTGCGTCGATTCTTCGTGGTATGGACACCACAAGATGTTGATAGGTGGTTTGTGGTATCTGAGACCACGCTTGATGAATAGCACTTTCCAGGAGTGTGAGATTGCAGGGTTGTGGATCCAGCTGTCTGATGGCTCGTTCAACTTCATCCCACATATTCTCAATGGGGTTAAGATTTGGTGATTGTGGGGGCCATCTAAGCAAAGTAAACTCACCGGATTTTCCTGAAACCAATCCTGTACAATACGAGCACTATGGCAAGACACGTTATCTTGTGGAAAGTAGCCATCGCCATTAGGATAAGCCATCCACATGACAGAATGCACTTGGTTCGCAACGATGTTTGGATATGATGTGCCAGTCAGACGTTGATCAACACGAATTAAAGGGCCCAAAGCATGCCAGGAAAGCTTTCCCCAAACCATAACGTTTCCTCCACCAGCTTGAAGGGTTGTAGCAATGCATTTGGGGTCCATGCTATCGTGCTGTTTCCGCCAAATTCTCACTCGGCCATCGGCATGATGCAACTGAAAACGTGATTCATCGGACCACATAATTTGTTTCCAATTATCGACTGTCCAACCCTTGTGCGAACTGGAGACGTTTTCTCTTGTTAACTGCAGACAGCAAAGGTGTTCGAACAGGCCTTCGGCTGCCATATCCCATCCGATGCAGTGCACGGCGAACAGTGCGTGCAGAGATAATTTGAGGGGATCCTTGATTAAGATGGTCTGTAATTTGCTGCACTGTTGCCCTTCTGTTGTCTGTTACCAGTCTGGACACTCTCCGTTCCGCCCGAGCCGTCACTAGTCGATGATGACCACACGTTGCACGTAGAGACCCAGTTTTTTGGCAGACAGTCCAGTCTTTAAACACTGTAACAACAGCTGCTCAGGAACATTTCACGAATGCGGCGGTTTCGGTGATACTCTCTCCATGGTTCCGAGCTCCTACAATCATCCCACGTTGGAAGACCGTCAAATCGCATTTTTTACTCATCTCGTCACCCAAAAATCACTTCTACTACTGTCGCAAGCACTAAGCTTTCCCTTTTTATACTAGCCTCACCTTCTGGCGGCAACAGCGCGCATCCATAGCTCATTTGCTTAAAACTGTCAGGTGGTCATAATAAAGTGGCCACTCAGCGTATTATGTTAAGGTGTTAAGTGAATGGACTCTGCTTCCGGGATATAATTATGTGACGTCATCACCATAACACCAAATGAGAAAGAAATATTTGTGACGTCCCGCTTAGCTTTTCGTGCAGACGTTCTGTGAATGAGAACTGCGAATTATGTCAGCGTGTGACGTAACAACTGTATGACGTCATACCTTTTTTATTGTGGCAATGTTATTTATACACTGCCGGAAAGTGAAAAAAGAACACCAAGAAGGAATTGGCGGACGATCATGAAATTTACATATGTTAATGGGGTCGAGCTAACGTAGTTGTGATGTTAATTTCGGGATCAACCGGTGAGCGCTTACGCCACAGCACGGTATAATATGCAAATTATCGTCGGTGGTATTTAAGGAGTACAGCGAAGTGAATGTAATCAGTCGTCGGCATACGGACACGTGCGAAAACCCTGAAGAAGCTGCAATGCCTGGACATGAAAGGCGTGTACGATTTCAGCATTTATCGGATTTTGAGCGAGGTCGTCTAGTCGGACTCCGCGAGGCCGGGTGGTCGTACCGTCGTATTGCGGAGCGAATTGGACGGGAGGTATCGGTGGTGGTACGATGGTGGCGTAGATGGTCCGAGGAACATTCCCACACGAGAAGACGTGGAACTGGGAGTCAGAGACGGACTGATGAGCGGACCGATCGACGCATAAGAAGAGCGGCGTTGTCAAGCAGAACATCCACTGCGACGCAAATCCAAGCTGCCGTTGCACCTGAGGTGACTGTGCGAACAATCCGCAACCGTCTACTGGATGCAGGACTACGTGCACGTGTGCCTCTGGCATGTGTATCTCTGACTCCAGCCCACCGTCAGGAACGGCTGCAGTGGTGTCGCCAACGTCTGCGCTGGAGAACGCAATGGCGATCTGTCGTGTTCAGCGATGATAGCAGATTCGGCTTGGGAGCCTCCGATGGTCGTATGCGTGTTCGCAGACGCACAGGGGAACGTCTCCACCCTTCTTGCATCCGCCAGCGACACACAGGGCCTACACCTGGTCTCTTGGTGTGGGGAGCGATCAGCTATCACTCCCGTACACAACTAGTGTTTGTACCGGGTACGTTAAACAGCACCTCCTACATCAACAACATTATTCAGCCCGTTGTTGTGCCATTTGTAAGGTCGGTCCATCGTGGTGTTTTCCAGCAAGATAACGCACGCCGACACACGGCACGTGCAGCGCAACATGCACTTCAGGGTGTGAGACAACTTCCATGGCCTGCACGTTCACCGGATTTGTCCCGCATTGATCACGTGTGGGATTTTATGGGACAACGACTTATACGGTCTCCACGGCCAGCCACGACCATCCCCGATTTACGCGTCCAGGTTGAGGATGCTTGGAACTCAATACCCCAAACTTACATCCAACACCTGTATGACAGACTCCATGCCAGAATTGCACAGTATGTCGCAGTTCATGGCGGTTCAACCTCGTACTAACCATGTTACATGGAAATGTTATTTTTCACTTTACCAGGAAATACAGCTGTATTTTGCCATAATGTTTTGGTCACGTTATCCTCTGTATTCCGTTATTATGCTGTATAAATTTCGTTGGCATCAGACGTCTCCTTCTTTCCTTTCTTGGGGTTCTTTTTTCACTTTCCGCCAGTGGCGTCACGTGCTCATTTAGGTTGTGTGTGCGCTCTAATTGAAAAAAAAAAACACGTAACATTTTTTTTATGTTTCCCGAGCTGCAAAATGCGCGCATTGATTTCGAACTTATGGAATTATTTCTTTTATTTAGGTGTCGTCTAATAACTTACGATAAATATCTTTACATACACTCCCATGTAGAAAAATCTGAATTTCCTGTGCAAATATATCTTACTATACAGAGTGATGAATGAATTTTCGGTATCTTGTTTTTTTTATATATACAAGTGTATTTAAAACTGTATAAGTTTTAAATACAGCGCAAGGCTTACTTTCTTTAACCCGCTTTACACAATCTGCAAAGTCTCTGGCAGAAAATGGGACACTTAGTACATCGTCAACCTAAATGAATGTCAAAACTCAAATTGTATATTTAAATCTGTGCTCATAAACACACCGATTCATACAGCGACGAAAAGACAGAAAAACCTTAACTCATAGCAGAACGAATGATAATATAGAAGTTTTCGTACGGAATGGTCATAACGGTTTCCAAATAGCTGTTCTACGTACGATAGCAGAACGTTGAAGTGTGTTTATGGCTCCATTCTATTCCAAACGCAAACAAGCATGGCCAGTGGTGCTTTTGTAAGTGCGCACACCCTGGGAATTTAAACCTGTGCTTTGGATCCACGAGGAAATAAAAACATGACCTGTAGCACCATCTGGAAAGCTTTGAATTACAGTTGCTTTGACGACTTAAGCTGTTCGCTGGTAAAATAGCAATCCTGCAGCTTCCAATATTATTTACTATGTTTTGTTTACTGCACGATGCAACAAATCGTCTCCTCTTCACGAAAATATTGCACAAGGGAATTCAGTTTAGCGGACAAACTTCAGCGAGTCTTATTGGAAATAAATAAAAAAGAAAACAACAACAGCAGCAGCAGCAGCAGCAAATGGTTGCACTGTTCCGTGGTACTCAAACGGTGCACATTTTGGGTAGCACACCATGAAAGTTCCGATGTTAACGTTTGAAACCACAGGGAAATTAGAACGTGACCTGCAACGCTGTCGGGGGAGCGCTTGTACTACAGATGCTTTAAGGTCGTCGAATGTGCGCACGAAAAACAGCACAACCGAGGATTCTAGCGCGAATGCGACATGCTTACTGAACGGACCTTTTCTTAATGAAAACATTATGTGAGGAAATTAACTTTAACC
This sequence comes from Macrothele yani, assembly GCA_039090855.1. NCBI lineage: Eukaryota > Metazoa > Arthropoda > Arachnida > Araneae > Macrothelidae > Macrothele > Macrothele yani. The sequence goes on along the minus strand of CM077000.1, from coordinate 18,754,925 downwards.
ACCGCTCGAAGCCTTAGGACGAATTCTAGCGAGTTTTATTAGAAATAAATCCATAATTGCGACTCTGTGTGGATGTGCGCCGTACACCTAGCACACCCCGAATATTCGCTTCTGATTATATATATATATATATATATAAACAGTAAAGTTATTCAAAACCAGAAACACAAAATATGAATTAATGAAAATATACAGAAGTACCACAAGACAGCGCCACAGCAGCGTATCAAAATTGGGTTCTATAATAATATCACATGTATTTAGACAGTCACTTATATACATTAACACACATGAAAGAAATGAAGTTAAGACTAGTATAAAGGGAAGTACAAAAGTAAAATGAGATGATATATGGAAAACATTAAAAAAAGTTAACTCTCCAGGAACTACCCGCAAAAAATGAAAAAGAGTATTACCTGTTAAATTAGACTGTTCTCTTCAGGGGAACATCAGCCTAAGGGTGACCTTTCGAAACAGGAAACCGGTTTGTAATATACAAAAACCGCCTGTGTGTCCCCTAGGTCACCGGATTACAATGATGAATCAATTTGAACGAAAATCAATGACAGAACAAATGAACGAAAGACGAAATGTATAGAAATATTGAGCAGTAAAAAATTAAACTCGTCCAACCTCCTTACCTTTCGGCAGTTACAAGTATCCGAAAAGAACGATCCAACAGACAATGTCCTCCCATCCCCTGACCGCTCAAACTGAAAATGCTAGACACGTTAGCGTTCGTTGTCTCTAGGGTAAGACACTTTGGGTATATTTCCAGTGACTGGGCTTCAAAATCACAGTAGTTGAAGGTAATTATATCATCAATGTACCGGAACATTGTTTGGTTTGAATATACGATACGCCGAGGATTCACCGGTTGTATCAATATATGACAAAAGACGTAACTATAACTTTAACTACTATATCCACTGGGACTCAAATATATCAAAAAATGTACTGAGAAATTTAATAACTTCTGCGTTTGTGGAAGTATTCAAATATGTAATAACTCAGAGGTTTGTTAACAAATTTGAGAAGACTATTTAAGATATTTTTGTCCAATAACTACCCTCAAAGGTTTCTGCTAAGGGTTTTTTGTCAATTGTTGAATAGCGAGGTATCAAGGTGATTTTTTGGACAAACATTCAGCTATAAATATTTGGCACATCACTAACAAATGACCTTACAATATGAAACTATTTTCTTTTTTCGCAAGTGCTACATAGTGGGTCGCATGTGGCTGAAGATTTCCAATTAATACTTTGTCGTTTCTACACTTACTGTCACTTTAACCGTAACCAATAATACTCTGTGGGTAATCCTGTGAGATCGCATGCCTAGCATTTTCAGTTTGAGCGGTCAGGGGAATGGGAGAACATGCTGCTCCTTGTCTGTTGGATCGTACTTTTCGGATACTTGTAACTGCCGAAAGGTAAGAAGGTTGGACAAGTTTAATTTTTTACTGTTCAATATTTCTGTACATTTAGTCTTTCGTTCATTTGTTCTGTCATTGATTTTCGTTCAAATTGATTCATCATTGTAATCCGGTGACCTAGGGGACACACAGGCGGTTTTTGTATATTACAAACCGGTTTCCTGTTTCGAAAGGTCACCCTTAGGCTGGTGTTCCCCTGAAGAGAACAGTCTAATTTAACAGGTAATAATCTTTTTCTTTTTTTACGGGTAGTTCCTGGAGAGTTAACGTTTTTTTAATTTTTTCCATATATCATCTCATTTTACTTTTGTACGTCCCTTTATACTAGGGTTTTAACTTCATTTCTTTCATGTGTGTTAATGTATATAAGTGACTGTCTAAATACATGTGATATTACACTGGCATGCAAAAATTAAGGACGAGACGGTTTTTCGAATATAACGTCGTGCAGAAGAGCTCCACATCGACTCACATCATACCATAAGATCCCAAGATGTAAGAATATGGGAAAAGTGAGCAAAACCATTCAAACAAGGAATCCACAGGATACAAAAGGCACTTTATTGAAAAGGTAGCTTCGAGCACAACTGGACAGAAGACAGAAACGTCCATGTGACAGGCGGCTGCCAAGAAAAATCCAGTCTTTAGTAGGAGATATGATCACCCCTGACTGCGTTGCACGATTTACAACGTCTGTCCATGCTGAGGACGAGGTTGTCAAGGAGCTGTTGAGACATCGCGGCCCATTCCTCTTGTAGCGCCAATCGCAGCTGCGGAATCGTTGCTGGCGGCTGGCGACGTGCTTCCAAGCGTCTCCCAAGAAGGTCCCACACGTGTTCGATTAGATTTAGGTCCGGGGACCTTGCGGGCCAATCCGTAGGTTGAGTATCTTCACTCTCCAACAGCTCTGAGACATCCACCTGTGCGATGAGGTGTAGCGTTGTCGTCCATGAAGAGGAACTCAGGACCCACAGCACCTCTAAATAGACGCACGTGAGGCACGAGAACATCGGCACAATAGCGGACACCAGTGACTGAACCGCCTTGGAAGATGTGGAGGTCAGTACGGCCCCCAAGCATGATATCGCCCCAAACGAGAACTCCGCCATCTCCAAACCGGTCCCTTTGGATGATGTTGGAGGTGTGATTGCGTGTTCCCTGCTCTCTCCAGATGTGTATACGTCCAGAATCGCTCGTCAGACTAAATCGGCTCTCATCCGTAAAGAGAACTCGACCCCATTGCTGATGTGTCTAGTTCTTGTGTTCCTGGCACCACAGAAACCGCCGTCTCCGATGAGCAGGCGTTAACGACACACACCGTACTGGTCGTTGTGCAAATAGACCAGCTTCGTGCAGACTCCTGGCCACGGTAAAACGCGATAACGGACGTCCAGTTGTCTGTTGCATGTTGCATGTGCCTCGAGATTTCTCCCGCTGTCGGCCGCCTGTCTCTTCTCGCCTGTAGGACAATATACCGGTCGTCCGCCGCCGTGGTTGCCCGTGGACGACCACTGCTAAACTCTCGGACAGCTGTTCATGTCGTTTGAAATGCTCTCCAAGCTCGTAAAACGATGCTGTGAGAGATCTCGAACTCCTCGGCCACACTAGTCACACTTCGACTTTCTTCCAACTCCCCAATGATGCGACCTCGGGTAAAGTCATCCAGATGTCGTCGACCGGATTGCCCGTTGGCCATATCACACGGTGGCAGCAACTCGACATCGTTCAAACCGATGTACACCGTGTAATAGCTTTCACCGAATTGCTGAGCGTACACCGCCCGTGTGCTTTATACCCTTCCGACACTCTGCCCCCCACGTCAGTCATGCTGCATATATGCGCATGTCCTACCGTACCGGACCCTAGTCTATCTCCTGAGTGGTCTTTCGGTCCGTCCTGCCTGCTCGTTCCGCTGTTATGCTAATTTTTCCTCTTAGTCTTTAATTTTTGCACACCGGTATAATATACACTATCTACCAACAAGTAATTGGACACCTGTGATGGCAAAGGAAAACGAAGATTATTCACCTTCAACAGTTGGTGGAGCCTCCACGAGCGGCAATTACAGCTGCGACCTTCCGGGACATACTCTCAACCAGGCGTTGTACGACGGTTAGCGGTATTTTCTTCCACTCGGCTTGGAGAAAAAAGTTCCTTCACCGATTTCGGACGGTGGGGGCACCCCTTAAGTCGACGCTCCAACTCGTCCCAGAGGTGTTCGATAGAGTTAAGGTCCGGGCTCTGCGCAGGCCAGTCCATTCGATTAACCCCATTGTCACCATACCAAGCCATGGTGGACCTCGCAACATGACAGGTGGCATTGTGATCCTGAAAGTAACATGGGTCCACCCCGTAAAACTGCCACAACGTAGGAAGCGCATGGTCATCCAAAATGGGGCAGTAGGTCTCGGCGTTGAGTCTACCAGGAATTCCGACCAAGGGTCCCGTGCCATATCAGGAGAAACACCCCCATAGCATAATTCCACCGCCGCCGAACTTCACATTTGGCACAATACATTCCGGCAGGAGGCGTTCTCCAGGCAGACGCCAAACCCAGACCCTGCCACCATCCGAATGGTAGAGATTGAACCTCGATTCGTCGCTCCAAAGAATCTGTTTCCACTGTTCAACGGTCCACTGTCGACGTTCTTTGCACCACGTTAGCCGAGCAGCGCTATTGGACTTGGTGATCAAAGGCTTGTGGGCGGCAGCACGTCCATGATAACCGAGCAAATGGGCTTCCTTACGGATTGTATTCATCGAAAGAACACTCCCGGATGCCTGTTGAAACTCCTCGCGGATGTGGCCCACCGATTTGGTGCGGTTCTTCCGAATTTCTCTGCACCCGTCGGTCTCTAACTCTCAGTTTTGTGGGTCTGCCGGGTCAGGGCACATTCCGACAGTCACCTCTCATCTTCCACTTGCCAATCACGTAGGCCACTGTCGATTAGGGGTACTTCAACTCGCTGGATATGTCACGTATGGATCGGCCATTTCTGTGATACCCGATGATTACACCTTTCTCCAAATCAGAGAGCTCCGAACTGTGTGGCATCTTGCATGCGATTGGTTGCGTTGTTGTTTCCCACACGATATTTAACGGTGGCGGCCGTGACGTGTATCAGGACCGCAGATATCGTCGATTGCAGGGATGTCCAATTACTTGTTGGTAGATAGTGTAAATACACACACACACACACACACAGTGTGTAACGTATACTCTAGATTCAGTTTCCTTTTGATTTTACTATCTCTTGTTCTTTTATTTTCCTATGCAAATTATCTTCTCACTTAACGAGATGTTATTTCTCCAGCTGAATTATATGTGGCAACGAGTGTAAGTCATGACGTGGTGGTATGCAGTATATATAGGCGCGTTCAACTATACCAAGCAGCTTCATTATATGTGATAGGTTCTTCCATTATTATTGTTATGTGATTTATCTACGATAGCACGAAAGTTCGGAATATCAGTAGTTGTGTTTTGTTGGAGTGTGTTTGAGTAATACCAGGAGTTCCCCAATAAAAGGTTAAAAGTGAGTACGTTTTCTTAGTTCATTTTATTGTCAGACCTCTGTCTGGCCGTTAAGTCTATTTCATTGAGTGTCTACGTTAAGTTCAGGGTATATTGTGTTTACCGCTCTAATAAGGAGCCTTCAAGGTACTAATGTACTAAAACCGAAGTTATAGTACTGATATTCAAGATAATGAGGAACGCTGAGTAAAAAGAAGTTCCATATTCAATGAACTTATTGCACGTGCGTGTCTTACCTAAACAAACTCTAGCACTTTGAAGATTAGGCACACTTTAGCTACGTCAAGTAACCTTCCAATAACCCTAACGTGACTTAACGTAAGCTTCCCTGCACTACACGTCCAGCGGAGGACTTTATTCATTATAAGTGAAGTGCCAGAAAAACTGGTATACCAGTCTAATACCTGGTAGGTCCCCCCACGGTAGCACAGGTCTGCAGAAATACGACGGGGCATGGAGTCCACTAGCTTCTAGAAACATACTGTAGACAATGCACACCATACTCCTTGCAGAGCGTTCCACAATTCGGGTGTATTCTCAGATTTCGGATTCCTGTGTTCGATAGCGAGTTGCATGGCATTCCAAATGTGTTCTATCACGTGCAGATCTGGGGACATGGGTGGGAATGGTAACACCCCAAACTCAGATAAATGCCCCTCTAATCATAATGTTGCGTCCCGACACTTGTGTGGAAGTGCATTGTTCTGTTGGAACAGGCCCAACCCATTAGCATGAATGCAGGGCATGAACGGGTGTACCTTGTCAGAAATGATGCGCACATAGCGTTGGCTGGTCACAGACGTTTGTAGACGTACCAGGGGTCCCAGTGAAGTCCAGCTAAACACACCTCATACCATTACGGACACCCTACCAGCTGGTACAGTTCCCTGTTGACAGGCGGGATCCATGGCTTCATGGGGTTTTCCCCACACACGAATCCTTCCATCTTCCCGATACAGTTGGGAACGTGACTCGTCCCACCATGCTACTTGTTTCCAGTCATTAAGTGTCCAGTGGCGGTGTTGCCGTGCCCAAGCGAGGCGCATAGCTCTGTATTGTGCAACCATCAAGGGGACTCGAGCTGGGCGTCGGCTCCCAAAGCCCATATCGTGCAGGGTACGTTGCACAGTCCAGACGCTGATGCTTGTTGAGGCTCCAGCATTGAATTCCAATGATACCTACGAGAGTGTTGCACGTCTATCACGTGAAACGATTCTTGACAGCCGACGATGGTCACGTTCACCCAACGTTTTTTTACGGCCATACTGGTATCGTAGGTTGGAGGTTTTGCTGGATTTCTTGTAGTCACGGTACAGCCTTGCAGTGGTCGTTCGTGAAAATCCGAACTTCGTTTCTACCTCCGAAATGCTATGGCCCATCTCACGAGCGCCAACTATGACAGCGCGTTGAAAATCGCTTAAATCGTTATTACTTGTCATTCTCATGCCGAAAACAGCTCTGACAGCTGTCAAGGATGTTTATCGCTTTATATACGCACTGGCGGACGCAACCGAGTACGCGCAGAGGTGACGTTTTTTTTTTTTTTTTTTTTTTTTTATTGGAGATTTAACGACTACCGTGAGCAACTCAATGGGCTATAAGCAGTCGCCCGTCCCTAATTTAGGGTCACTGGTTCCAGGGAAGGGAGAGAGCAAGTGCTGTAAGACAACACGACATCCATGCCTGACCGGGTTCGAACCCGGACCCCTTACGGACGAATGATCAGAGGCCAGCGCCTTAGACCACTGCTTCCACCGGGGCGGCGAGGTGACGTTGCTATGTATTTTGTATAAGCTAGTTTGTACCAGTTTTTCTGGCACTTCAGTGTATACCAAACTTTTCGTTCAATCCATCTCTCCCACTTAACCATTATTTCTTTGGTCTTTTTGTCAGCGTGACTTTTCCCTAATACGAGATTGCTTGGTTAAAGTTGTAACGAATTATTCGAAATCTTCGAAAGCGAACAAAACCAACATTTTTGGGCGAGGTGGAGCTCTAAGTAATTTTTCGCACCTCCTATTTTCTGCTATGTTGCTGTCTTTGGTATATAATCCCAGTTCTTTCTTTTTCCTTTTTTTTTACATTTAATGTTCTTAGTGTGTATGATTGCGTAATTTTATTACACTGAACATATGATGAAAACGTGCGTGTCCAGAGAAATTTTAGATAACATTTCACGGTGGCAATGGACACGAATTCTTTCCGTTAATGAATTATTCCATGGTTACTATAGTGTAACAAACATGCTTTAATTTGCGTTTTACCAAGTTCATTTAATTTTGACGAAGTTGCAACGTGTATAATACTTCTTATTTAGATTTTTCTTGCTTTGTTGCGGTTAAGGTTAATAGTCTGTGATGGTCAATGTCAGTAGTTTTTTTCTATCCATTTTACGGCCATATCTAGGAAAGAATTGTGTTCCACTGCTGATGGACTGCTCATCTTGAGTGGACATTGATGATACATTTATTTTTATTTTCTAAGTTCTTTAAATTTTTTTCTGGTAACTTGTGGTTGATAACTGATAATGTTTAGAGAATTTTAATTTATTACATGTCTAGTGCTCCTATATGCCTATCCGGTCCTGTGTTTTTAGAGTTTTTTTTCCTATTTTTGGCTGTGGACGTACTTATGTAGGAGACAACAGAAAAGTTGACTGTGTTCCATAAGCCTAGTTTTCAGTTGTCTGTTAGTCTCTTGTATATAACCATGCCCACAGTTACAGTTTATGCTGCAAATCGCTTCTAGCTGAAGCAAAATTTCTTCTTTTATTTCTTATAAGAAATAAACGGATTTAATACGCTATATCCGTTTCTTGAGTATTTGCATTGTGGCAAAATTTCTCTTTGTTTAATATCTGAGAAATACTTTTTCATGTTGTTTTAAGTCCTGGTGCAAACTTCATTGACATTTTTTTTGGAAAGGTTAAAAACGTCTTCGGTGGGGCAATTTTCCCAGTGAGTTTGATTTTGTCTTTTTTTTTTCTACTTCAGGGTTTAACGACCACCATAAGCAACTTATTAGGGACATAAGTAGATCCCCTTCCCGCCAAAATGTTTTTCTAGTTTTAGGGAAGGGACAGAGCCATCAAGCAAGCACAACACTTATTCCCCGAACTGGAGTCCATTTCTGACGAATGGCCAGTGGTGTTCCTGGTTAGTCATTCGAGCTGGTCCTAAGTTCAAATCCCGGATGAAGGACGACCGGTTTTTTTCTTGTTTTTTTTTTTTAGGGCACTGGGTCAGTCTCTTCCGTAGAAATAGTAGATAAATATTTGGAAGGGTCAAATGCCTTATCACAAACAATATAATTTGTTTTGTCCGAACGTTTGTCTCACATTAGTGGCGCAGTGGAAACAGTCTTCATCGTAGCACCAACTGAGAAAGAAGTATTTGCGACGATGCGCTCAGTTATCGTGCTTCCGTTAAGGTGTTCAGTGAATGGAAACTGTTTCCCGGATATAATTATGTGACGTCATCATTATAGAACCAACTGAGAAAGAAACATTTGTGACGTCGCGCTTAGCTTTTCGTGTCTTCGTTCAGGTGTTCAGTGAATGGAAACTGCTTCCCAGATATAATTATGTGATGTCATCACCATAGCACGAACTGTGAAAGAAATATTTGTGACGTCAGCTTAGCTTTTCGTGTTTTCGGGCAGGTGTTCCGTGAATGGGAACTGCGAATTATGTCAGCGTGTGACGTAATAACGGTATGACGCAGTAATTTTTTTCTCATTGTTGTAATGTTCATGAAACATACTTTCACGTTTGAACATCGCAAGCAAAAGAAATGTCTGGTTATTAAAAAATTGCTCCACATATCTTATGTTTTTCCTTCATTATTAACGGGCTTTCACCTACTTATAGTAGAATTGCTTACAGTAGTCGTTAATCCTCGAAGCGAAAAAAAAAAAGAAAGAAAAAGAAACCGAACGATGAGAAGCCAGCGCCTCAGACCACTCGACCACCGGGGAGACGTTTTTTCAGGTTTAGGATGATTTTTCTTTTTTGAAGAAAAATATTAACTGATTCAGAGTAATTATTTTATGAAGGGATTGCTTTTAATTCTTTGTGCAATCTTTTAGAAACTGGATTGGTGGCACACAATTCAGAAAGACATGTCTTTACATATATACTATATTGGCAAAAGTCACCAGACACCCCTTTAAAAGCAAATGAACGGATCCGCTGCGTTGTTAAGATGCGCGGTACAGCTGAAAACGGTATAAAAACAAGCCTGAAGCTGACCGCGATCATATCGCACTGTGAGGTTGAGTGAAAATGTTGTGGAGGGAAAGAATTCACTTTGAGAAACGAAAGATTGTTTGGTGTTATATTAGTGGGTTGTCCATAAGAGAAACCGAGAGGCGTTTAAACATATCCAAGTCAACTGTTTCGGATGTACTGAATAAGTGGGAGACATGGCGTGCCTGAAGCAGTAAAACGTACCGGTAGACCAAAGAAAATCAGTGATAAAGGACGTGCAAGCCTCAGGAAAGTCGTTACAGCTAATCGACGGAGTACTCCACAAGACCTCAGTTTACAGGTGAGAAAAAATGCTGGAACTTCGGTATGTACACGTACCATTCGCAGAGAACTGCATTCCATGGGCTACAGTGGTTGTGTAGCTGCTCATGAGCCTTTCATCTCCACTCGGAATGCTACTCGTCGTTTAGCATGGTGTAGAGAACATTTATCGTGGACCGTAGATCAGTGGAAATGGGTCCTATGGACTGATGAATCCATATACCCGATCCATCAGTCTTATGGCCGTGTGTGAGCATGGCGGCAGCCAGGGGAACGCTATTTACCACAGTGTACTTTTTCTACGGTCAAGTTTAGAGCTGGCAGCGCACTCGTGTGGGGGTGTTTTTCGTGGTATGGTTCCGGCCCATTGGTTATCGTGGACAAACCTGTTAACCAGCACGTCTACCTCGATATTCTGAACAATTATGCTCTACCAACTCTGTAGCAATATTACGAAACCGAGCCATGTTGGTACCAGCAGGATAATGCACCGAGCCATAAAGAAAGGACTGTTACGGCATGGTTTGATGATAATTCTGTATCGTGTATGGACTGGCCAACACAGAGCCCTGATCTTAATCCCATAAGGCACCTATGAGATGAATTAGAGCGCCGCATAAGAAGTTTGGAACTAAGGCCTACTACTAAGCAACAGTTAGCGGCAGCATTGTGTACTGAATAGAAGCGCGTACCTACAGCTGTGTTACAAAACCTTGTCGAAAGCATCTCTCGAAAGGTCAGTGCATGCATTAAGGCCAAAGGTGGACGCAGACACCGTACTAATGTATGTCAACAAATGCTACGTTGTGTTTCTCTTCTAGGTGTCCGGTGACTTTTGTCAGTATAGTGTATATAAAAAAAAAGGAAAAAAACGGGATTATGCTGGGGCATATAAAAAGTAATACACATGTAGTGAAGTATGAATTTAAGAATTATCATTTATTAATCGCGATTTGTAAAAATAAATACACCATTGGACGGAATTCTTTCATTGCCATGGCAACAGAACAGAAAATAAAAGAAACGTTTAACCGTAACCTGCTGTTGGGGGGGGGTATATAACAAACGTCTTGAGCAACACATAGGGCTGTAAGCAGTTTCCCTGCCGGATAAGAACAACGTGAATAACAAATTGCTATGACGGGGGAAAATTAATGCAAGACGAAAGCCAGCGCGAATGAGATATTAATGAAAAAGAAAATGAGAAAGAATAGGTCTTGCATATTTACGAGGTCAAAATTCAGATCTATTTTGCATTCCGCATTTGATATCCTGGTAAACACTGCAGATGATTTGCCTAAGTATCATGAAAAAAGATAGGAATTTTCAGTAAAATTTGGGGTGGGGGTGTTTTTGTTGATTATATCATTTTTGAGCGAACCATTAGAAATGTGATTACTGCTTTGCATGCAGTCAAACACACTGGACTAAAAATTATGGAATGTAGACTTTATTCCTTAATATGGAGTTGTATCACTACCTGCTTTAATTACAGTTTTAATTTTGTTTCTCATGCTATCAATATGACTGAGTGTTACATGCGCATCTAGTTTATTCCACTCCAAGCTCAAAAGATCCCTTAATTTCGCCGATTTTACAGCGTGCTGTTTTTAATTCTAACACGTCTCAGATTTCCCCACCACATTTAGATTGGGTAAATTTGCAACCGAATTGAGATGTGGAGTACGTCTCTCTCATGTTCTTCAAACCAATCCTGCACAATTCCAGCTCGATGGACACGAGACTTATCATCTTGAAACACAGGATCAACTACGTATGTATCCTTGTTCCAAACACTGGATAAATTATTATCAACAAGTTAGTAAAATCATGCGATGCATTGATTATGATACGATTTCCAACATACCAGGAATCATTACTCAAATTTTGAAGTAATGATTCCTGGAATAAATCTCGCTCCTGTGTCCTTACCTTTGACCCTATTTCGATGATATTCAACAGAACTGGTTCAGTTTACCTCCAGAACAACATACTAAAGATTTTGACAGAACCGGTTCAGTATACCTCCGGAACAAAATACTAAAGTTTTGTCGCAATAGAAGCATTTTTACGCAAGTTATGACGCATAAGGGAAATGGAATGGATCCCGCTTTGACCTTTGACCCCATTTCGTCCATTTTCTATAGGGTTCGTCCCCAACCGTCCCCTACCACATACTAAAATGTCACCAAAATCGAACCATTTTCATGCGAGTTATCGTGCGGACGGACGAACAGACAGACAGACGAACGGACGGACAAAGCTGGAGCATATCTGCTTCTTCAACCTACGGTTGGAAAGCATAAAAAACTAGACATTATTTAAAAGTGGCACATGATCCATAGACTTCATGCGATTGGACACTCAACGAATGGTCCAACTCCGGTACTTGAAATACAGCCCCCAAAACATGAAACTTCCACTTCCTTTTCGTACGTCTTTTGAGACACATTCTAGGTTAAACGCTGTTTCCAGCCTTCTTTATGACCCTGAGTGACAGTCATTGAAATTCAAGCAGAATCTGGATTCGTCGGAACTTATTATTCGTCGCCACTGTTCAATGGTCCAATGCTGTTTTGCCCAAGCAAGGCGTTTTTTTTATGGACAGATAACTTCGGATGTATCCGGGCAGCATGACTGAAAATTCTCAAGCCATACAGTTCTCGGAGTAGCGTTCGTTCTGAGACCGGTTTATGAGAATCCCATCTTTAGTGCTACGAACAAATAAACCAGTGTGGTGTTACGTTCTATGCATCAAATTGTCTGGGATTTCTCAAATGCACGTTCTTCACCGGATGACTGCCTACATCGACACATGGTCCAGACTGACCAGTGGGCTATGCCCCGGCCCTCTTTCGGGGGCGGGGATGGGACGTGCCTGCCCCACAGGACGCAGATGAGATAACAGCAGATAGCAGTGAGAGCACATGCTAGTGTAGTATAGTGGATAGCACTCGGAGCTTGTGACGTGCCTGTGCCGCAGAACACGCATGAGATAAAGGCAGATAGCAGTGAGAGCACATGCCAGTGTAGTATAGTGGGTAGCACTCGGAGCTTGTGACGTGCCTGTACCTCAGAACACACATGAGATAAAGGCAGATAGCAGTGAGAGCACATGCCAGCGTAGTGAAGTGGATAGCACTCGGAGCTTGTGACGTGCCTGCCCCACACGATGCACATGAGATCACACGTCCGCGGCAGTGCTGCTGATTTTCGAGCTCGTCTTTCATCGATCGGTTAGTGCTCTATCCTGGATTTCTAGCTCGTTATTTTGTGTGTGTGTCGTCCGTTAAGCTTTCGTGTCCCTTTCTGGGTGCCTACCAAGCCGGTAAGTGCATTATTTACTTATTAATCAACATTTTATTGTCTTGGCCAAGACAGGGAATTCTTATCGCCATTGCAAAATGGATGCTTCCGGTGAGAGTGAAGTCCCTGCCCTCGCTTCCGGAACTGATCCGCTCCTTTGCACAGCTCCCGTTGGATCATCCCCCACTGATGAGCAGTTCTCGCTAGGCCCCTCCTCTCCTCAACGTTCTTCTAATGCCCTCCCAGCTGATCGTGCTTCTTCTTTCGGAGTACCAAGCGACGATTTGCTGTACTCTCCGAAATCAGCAGACGATGCAATGGATGTTTCTCACCCCGTTGTGAATCCACCTTCATCGCAGCGTACTACTCCCCTCACTTACGCTGACGTCATCTCGGCTAAGTCTCGACCTTCTCTTCAGCCATCCTCTTTTTCTTCTTCTTCATGGCCATTTCGGATGACGCGTGATGCTCTCACTCCATTGATGTTGATCTCCCAGTGGAATCTCCTCATGGTCACGACTTTTTTAGTACTGTGGAGCGTGGAGTCGTCTTTCTAAGCCTACAGAATACTAAACTCACTGCATACAGTGCCGCCCTTCACAAGACCGTTCCTCCTACTGCCATCACTCACGTGAGCAGAAAGCCTGGCAAAGTCATTGCATATTTCACCACTGATAAATATACTCTTAAGGTTCTGACTAATGGAATTTCCATTGGAGACCGTCACTTTCAGGCAGATCCTATCTCCAAGATGCCAATCTTTGTTTGCTTTTCACCTGTACCACCAGAGGTGTCTAATGATTTACTGATTGCTGCTCTGAATCCCTACGGTCGAATTGTTGGTCCAGTTCATACCTATTCCTCCTTTCCTGATGTGTCTGAAGACGGGTACCTGCTGGGCTTCTGTCGTAACACTCGAATGGTCTTCCATCGGATGAACATATGCTTCGTGTTCGTTGTAGCAAGCATCTCCGTCAAATAACCATCACTGTGGGCTCCATCTGTCCGATTTGCAAGGGTAAAGGGCACCTTCGCGCCCTTTGCCATCATAATGCGTCGTCAGCCCCCAAGTCGACAGGACGACCTCCTCATCCTTCACTTCCTCCTACAGCATCTGCTTCCTGTGCATCTGATCAGCAGGAGTAGACTTATGAGCAAAGTCGCACAAAAGCCGTTGGTCGACCGATGTCTTCGGTTCAGCCTACGTCTTCTTGTTCCACTTCTATGCTTCCAGCGCAAAAACAGTCTGGTGCTCTACCTGCTGGAGGCCCTATGCCTTCTACTCGGCTTTCAGCGGAAGATCCCCCACTCGCATCTGTGCCTGATTACACTTTCCCTTCTTCTATGCCTTTTAAAGTGCCGGATATTTCTTCATCGGTCTCTGCTCAGACCCATAACCGCACGAAGCGGTCGCCGTGCTAATAGAAATCGCACAAAGAAGACTAAAACATCGCATACCTTCCAGGGTGGTCGTGATCGCTCAACTAGTCTTCCAGACACCTCTGAGGGTTCTGTTGAATCTTAATCAGAAGTTCTCTGTTCCTAAACGCCCTCTTGAAGATTTTCTGTCTCCTGGAAGGTTCCTTCCTTCCTCAGACACCAGTTCCCGGGGAATCGCTATACGCTTTTCTTATTGGTCCACGACAGAACAAGATGTCTCGTAAATTCTTAGTACCGTAACAGGACCACCTTGCTGAGACGATGACGCAAATGCTGGTCATTCTTACGCCCTTCCGGGCCATGTCTCCCATGACCTTTGGGGACTCTTCTTGGGCCAAGACCATCCGCAGCCGTCTTGACAAGCTTCAGCAGGCTGCTGATAATTTCATCCAACCACCATCAGATATATCTCTTCAAGGTAGCAACACTGAATAGTTGGGGCCTTTGTACCCCGTTGGAAAATTCTCTTGTATATGAAGACATCCATCCCCTAAACCCAGATATCTACATCTTCGATCCGTTGCTCCTCCGCCATCTTTGTTCCAGGCGGGGGACGAACTCTGTTGTCAATTCCGAAACCGCCTTCTTGCCCGCCTACGTCTAGCGTTTGCTTCCGTTCGAGTTCATGTCCGTCTGGTCTCCATGTCGGAGGTGGTTCACCGATCCTTCAGACTATCTCAGCCTCTTGCTTTGATCACCATGGCATCGTCGGGACTTTCCTTGTGCCTTTCTCCGTGACTATCTGGTTCATTGCCATCTCCTGCGCACTGGACTCTTCCTCCACCACCGCATCACTTCACTCCTTGCAGACCTGGAAGATCTCAGCGTCAGTCTGACTTTGCCTTCTCATACATACCTGATCTTAGAATCATGTCAGTTCTTTATGTGTTTCTGCAGCTTACTTGTTATCATTATGATTGTTGTCAGCATTATTTTGTACCAATGCATTTCTTTCTTATCATGTTTTTCAGCACATGTTATTACGCCTGCATAGGATTCTGTGCATTTGCATCTTGTGTATATTATATCCTGTTTGTATTATTGCACGATATTATGTTTTTCAGCATTTGCATTAGCTCTGCAATGTTCTTTGATGTTCATTATATTATTTGTCATATATTTATACATACTTATTTTGCACGCTTTCACCGTACTTATGCACTTCCTGTGCGTATTTCTTGGATCCTTGCAGTTTTTGTTACGTCTTCCTGCTGCTAGTTTTGTTATTATTATTATCATGATTATTATTGTTGCCAGCATTACTTGGTACTCATGCAATCTTCTCTTATACGATTTTTCTGCTCATGTTATTACGCCTACATTGGATTGTATATATTACACAATCTTTGTAATCCTGCACGACATTATGTATTTTCCGCGCATGTTCTGGTTATGCACGTCCTCACTGTTCATCATATAATTTACCATATATCTGTGCATATATCTTCCATACATCTCTTGTTTTCACAATACCTGTGTGCATTGCAATGTTGTATCATGTGCACTATGTCCTCAGATTAGTCTTTGATGCATTTTCGTCCTATTGTTTTCTTATTGTCACTATTGTTATTCTTATTAGCTTTGATTCGTGTACATATATATCTTGTAAATATCACGTCGCTTGGAATATCTGTACATATTTATCAGTTGTTGCACATGCTCCAGCCATGAGCTGTTCTATTTATTGTTATACCACCTTGTGTATACACTGAAGAGCAATTGAATTAGAGATACCTGTCTGGTAACGTGTAGCACCACCTTTCGTCCTGATGACAGCGGCGATTCGTCTCGGCATGGAATCGACAAGACACCGGAAGCGTTGGGAAGCCATACGGATCCACGACCCCTGAACAAGCTCCCACAGTTCACGAAGATTTGATGGAAGGGGGTCAGGGCCTCGAAAATCTCTCTTGGTAGCATCCCAGATGTGCTCGATCGGATTGAGGTCAGGTGACCTAGCTGGCCAAGGAAACGAGGTCACGTCGGTGAAGTATTCATCCAACCATTCAGATACAATTCGGGAGCGATGGCACGGTGCATTGTCTTGTTGCAGGATGAGGTCCCCAGTGGGATGTTGAAGACGTACAAACGGGAGCAAATGGTCGTCCAGGATATCCCGGTAACGTTGACCTGTGAGGGACGATGTCACAGGTACCAGGGGTCCCATTTCAGTCCACGTAAACAGTCCCGAGACGAGAATTCCACCCCCACCAGCTTGAAGAATACCCTGCTGGCAAGAAGGATCCATCGCTTCATGTGGTTTGCGCCGTACTCGTATCCTGCCATCCACATGTACCAACGTGAATCTCGACTCATCACTCCAGGCAACATTTGTCCAGATGTCTGGGGTTCAGTGGCGATTTTCCCGCGCCCATGCTAATCTTTGCACCCTGTGATGTGCGGTCAGCAGCGGTACCCTCGAGAGACGATGGCTTCTGTACCCCATAGCGAGGTGATAGCTCTGGATGGTGTGGCTGATTACACATTTTTGTGCACCAGCGTCAAATTGCCGTGTGATGTCTTGCACTATGGCCCGTATATCCGCTGTTACAATGCGAGCTAGCCGACGATGACCCCGCTCATCCACACGCTGTTGTCCGCGGCAATTAGCCCTTGCAGGGATGGTTTTACCGGATTTGATGTACTCACGGTGCACCCGTGACACAGTGGCTCGTGAAAATCCCAGTGCCTGCACGACTTCCGAGATGGAGTGACCCATTCGTCGGGCCCCGAGAATTTGCCCACGATCAAATGCGCTTAGATCCTTCGTCTTACTCATACTGCGTTCCGACTCTTACTGATTCCCGTCGCATCACTCCTTATATTGTCGGATCGCTGCATACGTCATGTCGTTTCCGTTTACAGGGCCGTCCACAGCGCCACATTTGCATGACGCCAGCTGTCTCTAATTCAATTGCTCTTCAGTGTATTGTACATACGCTTCTCGTGCATATTACGATCTCATTGTACATTTTTACATCTTTTATCTACTTTTCTGGCATTATATTTTCCGTGCCCTCTGTATCCAAATTCCCTTCATTTGCTCTGAATAAAAAGATTTGAAAACATGCCATTGTAGTATAGTGGATAGCACTCGGAGCTCCGGAGTCTAGAGTTGTGGGTTCGAATCCCTCCCCTGGCATAAACATGGAGACATTTACTTCGTGATAACTTTCCTGTACGATTTATGTTTGCGCTTACAATAAACCAGGGAAGAGTCGGTGATTTCGTTCGGGGGCTTTGTATATAATTGCAAAAATAGTGGCGCAGGTAAAAGAGAAAAAGTTTCCACCAGACTAAAATTTTTAGTTCGAAGTTTAGCTGCTCCCCCATGAACATCTTAAGTTCTTTTCTGTTTCGGAGTTTAACACCCCCCCATCAGTATCTAAGGTTACCCCTCATACCTGATTTAGAGACTGATGCTAGAAGACGGAGGGGACAGCTGCCTTGGTCCAGATCAGATTGCATGTAGAAGATTTTAGGAAGGGTGTGTCTGACTCCAGGTTTTAAACAACCATTAGAAATAGGAAGCTAGGAGATTTGGGCTAGACTGCCCGATAGGAAAGTGACATAGAAGCGAGGTAGAAAGGGAGAGGAAAACGCTCTTATTTATTATCGGGGTGGGGGATGGGTAGTACTGGTCCGACGACTTAACGTGCCCATCCGACGCACGGCGGATATTTAGTGGTTCGAGCGTTCGTACCTGCCTGGGATCGAACCTGTACCTGCACGGGATCGCACCTACCATTCCTTGTCCAACACTCGAACCCGAACCCAAATCGGAAGGTTAACTAGGGAATCACGCTTCGGACCACTTGGGACTCTGGCCCAGCAAATCGCTTTGGCATTCAGCACTCTTTTATTGCTACATAAAATTGTTATTAATGATTTTAGCACAGAACTGATGAAAGCTGTACGTCATCACAATCTCAGAGTATTAATTAATTTTTTTCAAAAAAGTGTCTTTTTGGCAGGGGAAACACAATCAGATTTCACAATATTTTATTGTGGCGCACATAAATCTATGAAATGAAAAACATGCATGGAAATCAGTTTTAAAATTTAAAAGAACATGTATAATAATAAAAAATACTCTCCTGACACAGCGACGTAGAGATCAATAGCAATATTTCTAATAATAAGACGCATGACAGCTTATTATTATGAGAATCCCGAGTTCACTCAACTTCAGGTAATCTCATCAAACAACATCAAACAAAGATCTTCGCTCTTTCCACGTTTATAAGCGAATCACGGAAAAATTCGCATTGGCCGCCACCAGGAGTCAAACCCAATTGTTTGATGTTCCTGGTCCACGTTAAATTTCTGTATTGATTATTCAGGTAATCTGCTTTTGTTTTATCACAAGACGATAGCAATTGTTGACTGAAATTCTACGACTGTTGGGAGTTGCCTCTCTTCAGCATATATATCTTTACTAAAAATTCCTCAAAGATTTTTAATGGAATTGAGATCTGGATTATAAGGAGGCCACTCTAATACAGTGATGTTGCACTGACATGTTCTAGTAGACAATTCTGACTGATTGCCTGCTAAAACGGCAACATTCTATTCAGGGGTATGGGTCCGTGTCGATGGGGCTACCCATTCCCCGTTCATGTCTTAGGTTCGTGTCGATGGGGCTACCCATTTCCCGTTCATGTCTTAAGTTCATGTCGATGGGGCTAGCCATTTCCCGTTCATGTCTTAAGTTCGTGTCGATGGGGCTAGCCATATCCCGTTCATGTCTTAAGTTCGTGTCGATGGGGCTAGCCATTTCCCGTTCATGTCTTAAGTTCGTGTCGATGGGGCTGGCCATTTCCCGTTCATGTCTTAGGTCCGTGTTAATGGGGCTAGCCATTTCCCGTTCATGTCTTAGGTCAGTGTCAACGTTCCGTGTCAACAGGGCTAGCCACTTCCCCTTCATGTCTTAGGTTCGTGTCGATGGGGCTAGCCATTTCCCGTTCATGTCTTAGGTTCGTGTCGATGCGGCTAGCCATTTCCCCTTCATGTCTTAGGTCCGTGTCAATGGGGCTAGCCATTTCCCGTTCTGGTCTTAGGTTCATGTTAATGGGGCTAGCCATTTCCAGTGCATGTCTTAGGTTCGTGTCGATGGAGGTAGCCATTTCCCGTTCATGTCTTAGGTTCGTGTCGATGGAGGTAGCCATTTCCCGTTCATGTCTTAGGTTCGTGTTAACGGAGCTAGCCATTTCCCTTTCATGTCTTAGGTCCGTGTCAACGGGGCTAGCCATTTCCCTTTCATGTTTTAGGTCCGTGTCAACGGGGCTAGCCATTTCCCGTTCATGTCTTAGGTTCGTGTCGATGGGGCTAGCCATTTCCCGTTCATGTCTTAGGTTCGTGTCGATGGGGCTAGCCATTTCCCGTTCATGTCTTATGTCGTGTAGCAGGAAATAAAGGACTAAACCGGAGCAGAAATCGCGAGTGGCATATGTTTATGGTCGGCATTACCGAGTCTGGGGAGGAGGAGATGTTTTACTGAAGCTTTCGTAAAATCCCACCTCTCCGTCAACATTTCTGCTTGGACACCATTTGGTTTAGGTGCATCGTCCACTTAAAGGGTTAACGCATCATGAACAAGAAAAGTTTGTTATAGAGTGAAAATAACCAAGTGAAAAATTTCAACACGTAGCGTGTTTAAGTTTGCTTGCAGAAATGCGTAAATAAGAAGCAAAGTGTTAGAGACTTGAATTCGTTAATGCATTCTGTGACGTATTATAAATTCCTGTTCCTTTTGAGTTTTTGTATTCTCATGTAAATTTGGTTTCTCATCTTTAAATATTTTCTGATTTAACGCCACAAAGTTTCTCTCGACGAGCTTGAAGTTGGAAGCCCGGCATTGGGTCAGAGGGCAATCACACGTAAGTAATAGTCATTGAGTGCAATGTTCAGATGCGCAAATTTGAGATAGGCGAAAGGCAGATATTAGAGAGATATTTAATGCTCAGATCGTAAAAGTTATATTCGTCGAGCCGACTGCATTCACGGGAACCCATATTATAGGGTGGCAAGATGAAGCATTTGCGCCGCCCAGGTGGCGCAGTGGTCTAAGCGATGGCCTCTGATCATTCGTCCGAAAGGGGTCCGGGTTCGAATCCCGGTGAGTCATGGATGTTGTGTTTGTCTTACGGCACTGGCTCTCTCCCTTCCCTGGAGTCAGTGACCCTAAATTAGGGACGGGCGACAGCTTATAGCCCATTGAGTTGCTCACGGTGGTTGTTAAACCTCCAACCAAAAAAAAAAAGCATTTGCCTTCCCCTGGAAATCTGATCATGATCTTTCTTTCCTTAGAAAGTAGCATAGATATTTTCGCGGTGACGCTAATTCTGATTGCTAATTTTTCAGTAGAGCTTCCGCATGCGCGTTCATGCAGAAAAACGTTCTAAATATCCAGTAAGAAAAGCACGAATTTACAATAGAGAAAGTAATAATGAAATTTCCTCATTGCATATATAATGGAAAACAGCGTACATACTGAACGTACAGTATGTATGCGAAAGTATGAAAGGCGAAAAAATGAAAAATATCACCCTACGAAACAGCTATTCACTACTGAAAAAATATCTCTCGAAATTTATCTCAGAAATTTGTCTTGAGGGTGTTTTTTTCATTCTTAATCAGTGACGACACCAGACGCTCAAAACTGGGCGGGCTATTAGTGAGGCCTAAGCATGTAAGCATGAGGGGGAGCGGGCACAAAGTTTGAAGTGCTAGGCTGAAATGTGGCAAAAAATTCCTTTCATGCGGATTTTATGCGACGCTGATAATGTCAAAAGGGCCGCCCCTGTGACGCAGTGGTCTAAGCGATGGCCTCTGATCATTCGTCCGAAAGGGGTCCGGGTTCAAATCCCGGTGAGGCATGGATGTTGTGTTTGTCTTACGGCACTGGCTCTTTCCCTTCCCTGGAACCTGTGGTCCTAAATTAGGGATGGGCGACTGATTATAGCCCATTGAGTTGCTCACTGTGGTTGTTAAACCTTCAATCAAAAAAGAAAAGAAAAATGTCAAAAGGAAGTTTTCAGGTGCATATTATACGTAGTATTTATTCAATATATATGTAGTATGGGAACCATGGGATCTTTACGTAGTATTTATTCCACACATATGTAGAATGGGAATCATACGAATCTCTACTGCAAGTTACTTTCGCAATTTTAGCTTATTTACGTAGTTGTTTTTTCTGTCATAAGGCTGTTTATGAATTTTAGTTTGTATCCTGACTAGGAATATATCTCTCTCATTTTTTAAACTACGTATAATTATAAAAATGGCGTGTTTCTACTACTCTTAGAAATTCACTCAGACGGATCCTTCCATTTCTCAGAAGTACAAACACTAACTTTAACAAAGTATTCATTTTATAGAACAACATTTCTGTGAATTCGAAAAATTCAGGAATTCCTAAAATCTCAGACGGTTGAACCAGCCATATGTTCTAACAGCTTACATATTTCGGGAAAGGGGCTAAAGGGTGGGCTCAGAGAAAAGTTGTGTGGGCTGAAGCCCACCGCAGCCCACTTGTAGCTTCGCACCTGTTCTTGATGACCAATTAAGTAGTCTCTGGGGTTTCGTGGCGCACGTGACAAAGTGGCAAAAATGAGCAAAAGGACGACGAAATTTCCTTACTGTCTCCATATGCTGTCTCATCTCATGTATCCATCTTTACATGCAGTTTTCGGGTCTTCTGGTTTTCAGTTAAATTTATGTGTTGAAAGTGTGGTAAAAACAAGAAGGCACAGGTAAATTTGCATGTGATGTTTGTATATGTTATTCGTAGTTGCAATTTCTGTTTGCACCCTCCTGAAAACTAAGCTATGGAGGCACATGACTGTAATCAGAGTTAAGAGCGACATATGTTGAGAACGGCATCGTAAAAGTAATCTGCTGAGTGATGTTATGACGAGCTGTTTGATATGTGAAGTCGTATAAGGAAGCAAAACGCGGCTAGATCGCTCCAATCGCGTTTTGCTCACTTCTTAGACAGAGAATATATTCGTTCGAGATGAGTTCAGCCCATTTTGTTGACCCCGAATTAATTCGTTCTAACCGGATGAAGGGTTAAGCATTTGTGTGACAACGGTAATCAATTCAACCAACTCAGCAGACTGGTACTACACTGCGGACAGACAACACTCCTTAGACTGTTGTCACATTTGTTTCGAAGTTGACAACTAGCCGATCCCTGAGAGACGTTAGCATTTTACCGAAGAAGCACTGCGGTCGGATTTAACCAGTTTTATAGCCTTTTACAGCAATTGCTCATCAGCCAACTAACCTACCACTCAGATAAACCAAGAGTTCTCCGTGATCGCCAGTTGTAGAAACAGTTTATATAAATGTGTCATGGAGAACAGGTTCATAAAATTTGTTAAATTTCAGAATGTATTCAATATGTCAAGCAGAGCCAACACTTGTTCAAAGGGTTCCTCGGCAGCATTTTACAAATCTAAGAACGCATATACGACATTTTTATGGCCAGGAGAAAATTCTACCACTGTCTTGTGTGGGGTGTTTTTAGTTCAAGCCTGCTTTTAGTTGGAGTTAGTTAGTATTTTTAACTAAACATGCTGATAAATGAATACTCTAATATCCTAAATAAATGTGTTAAACATACACTCATCGTCAAAAAAATAGTTGCACCCAGAAGGACGTGTCGGATTGCAATGGTATTCGGGAGGAAGGTAAAGGTTACCAGGAACAATAAATGATTAAACATTGAGCCTGATGTGGGCAATATTTATTGAACTACACGCCAATAAGTAGTGCCTCTCAGTATGGCGTCGGGCCGCCATATTTGCTCACACAGCATGCCAGACGTCTCGGCATGGGTTTTACAGGTTCCTAATGGTGTCCTACGATAAGCCATCCCATGCCGCTTGAATCCTCTCACGCAGTTCCTACAGATTGTGCGGTAGGGGGTGGAGTGTGGATAGCGCATCCTACAGAATCTCACACATTTTCAATCGGCGATAGGTCTGGCGATGCGGCTGGCCATGGCAGAGTGCCAGTGCCGCCTTAAAGGCAAGCTCTCGAGACAGCAGTAGCAGGCGGACGAGCGTTGTCCTGTTGGAAAATCGCACCGGAGTGAGCGTTCAGAAAAGGTAGGGCTACTGGTTGCAGGACTTCATCAACGTAACGTTGGGCTGTCAAAGTGCCTATAATGAACACCAAATGTGATTTGACATCGTAGGCAATTGCACCCGACACCATGATACCAAGCCTTCTGGACGTGAGACGATTGACAGCAAACCGTTTATATTGGCGTTGACCACGGTGCCTTCACACATGGATACGTTGGTCATCTCCTCCGAGACAAAAGCGGCACTTGTCACTGAAGATCAACTGTTGCCATTCTGAGTGTCTATTTGACAATCTGTCATGACACCATTGCAGTCTTTGGTGACGATGCAATGTTGTTAAGGGCAGTCGTCGTAACGGTCTGCGTGAGTGTAGTCCTACGTCATACAGCTGTCTGCCAATGGCGCTGGCACTAATCTAACGATGCATCGAGGGCACCACTTTTCACTGAATATCCGCACAATCGTGGCTGTTAGGTCACTCCACTCATGTCGGACGACCCGTCGGTCCTATCTCTCTCCGTGGTTCGTTTAGGTCTTCCAGACCCTTCGTGTTGCTGCTGCTGCGTGCTTTGTTCTATCCACTGCCACCAACAGCGTGCTATAGTGATATACGCAAGACAGGTACGGCGCGAAATACGGCTAAAAGACCAACTCGCTTCCCGGAGCCCGACGATCCGGCCCCCTCAAACTCCTCCAACTACTCGTATTGCTTGCGAACTTTTTTCCGAGGCATACTTCACTTGCAAAAGATGCAACTAACACAACAGCACAAATCAGAATGGCAAGCACGCGCAACAGGACGGCCTTATATAGCCGGTCAGGAACAGCGCTACGACCCCTCCTTGCTTGCTTCACATGCGCGGCCGAGCGTGATACTTGAGTCATTTGCATGTCACACGATGTCAAACCTACCCACGAAGTTTCATTCCTGTCGGAAGTCGTAATTTATCCGCTGTCACTTAATAACAAGTTCTTGTATCAATATATAAATATCAACAGACAGCTATACAACACTTATTAGTCGATTCACACACATCTCCAACAAATTTCAATTTCTTTCGCTATTCCAAGTATATCAGCAACATACCACTACATCATTGTCTCCACACTGTTTCATTCAACATTTTCTATTTATTTTTCCCAACTCACTGTCAACGTTGCCAAAATGTAAAGCTGATCGGGGAAGTAATGCACCGTTTAATGAGAAAATCTTTGAAGAGAAGTAACGAAATTTGCACAAGAATACAAACTCAAAAGGAAGGTTAAATTAGAGGTATACATCACATCTGATCGTAATAGATTTTACTCGCTCCTTATTTACGGAAAAATCCTGAGAGTGAAACGAGTAGACCGTTATCAATTGTCACATTTCATTCCGTTTTTTTTAACAAGTTTTAGACAGGTGTTTATATTGATATGCATGTTCTATATTTACTGTAATAAAAATAACATTAGTTTACATGATATGAGTCCTATTATAAACCATCACTTTCATTGCACTCGTATAAAGTCTCAAATTCCGGTTTTTCATTTCTGCAGGTCAGGTCCTGTCAAAAACGCGACTTCAGAATCGCACCTGTCCAAAAATTCCCAGCCAAAGGAATATAAAAAAGCAGCAACGCCAGGTTCAGCAGTGAAGACATTTTCCATGGAAAAGGAAGCAGCAGCATCTGTACCTCCAAGTCGTCCAGTCGACACAATTTCCCAACCAAAAGCACCAGGAAAAGCCATATTTGTACCCCCAAGTCGTTCAGTGAGCACATTCGCCAAACCAAATGATTCCCCAACAGCAGCATCTGTGCCTTCAAGGGATACAGTGGGCACATCTTCCCAGCCAAAGAAACCAGCAAATGCAAAATTTGTCTCTCCAAGTCGTCCAATGGACACATTTTCCCAACTAGAGGACCCCGCGAAAGCAACAACTGCGCCTTCAAGTCGTCCAGTCTGTACATTCTCCCAAACAAAGGAATCGGCAAAAGCAAGATTTGCCCCACCCTGTCGTCCAGTAGGTACAGTATCTCAACAAAACGAAATGGAGAAAGCAATAACTCCAAGCAGTACAGTGGCTACACATTCCTTAAAGGAACCAGCCAAAGTGTCACCTGTACCCCTAAGTAGTACAATGGCTATATTTTCCTTAAAGGAACCAGCCAAAGCATCATCTGTAACTCTAAGTAGTCCAGTGGGAACATTTTCCCAAATGAAGGAAACCGAAAATTCAACTTCTGTATTTCCATTTCCTCCAGCCGGCACGTTTTCCCAATCAAAGCAAGCGAAAAAAGTAACATTTAAACCCCCAGTTCCCGTAATGGGCAAAGTTTTGCAGCAAAGAGAATCCAAACAATCAACATCTGTTCCACCAGATCCTCCAATGAGAACAATTTCCCAACCAGAGGAAGGCAAAAAGACAGCATGTGTAGCCCCAGGTCCTTCAGTGGGTATGTTTTCCCAACAGAAGACACATGAAAAGGCGGCGTGTGCGTCTCAGAACGGTGAGTGTATTTTGTTTGGCATATTTACTTTAATGAACCAAAGTTTCTTTGAGTCAGTTTTATATTCAGCTTCGTAATATCTTCCAAAAAGTGACCTAAAGGTTTTCATTTTGATTTCTTAGCAACGATTTATATCTAATGTACTTCAAAAATAAAAAAAATAAAAGATGAAAAATTCACTATACAAGGTGGGATCAAAGTGTCCAGACTGGATTTATTGAAAAAAAAGTACATGACTTAAAGTTTTGAAACTGAATCGTCTTCGAAGTAGTCCCTTTCCTAAGCCACACATTGAGCCCAGCGCTGTTTCTACTGCTCGAAGCATTTTTTGAAGTCATCTTTGAAATAGCGAACAGACTTACAGATTCGAAACTTAATCGCCTTCGAAGTAGTCCCCTTCCGAAGTTGCTTCAAGTAGTCCCTTTCCGAGATTCTCTTGCCCCGCAAACCACAGCTTAACACACTTCGCACAGTACATGGATGAATCATCTGCTTAAAACCAGGGACGGTCGTTAGGGAACAACGCCTGCAACATTGGGCGCAGGTGATCCCCAAAAATCGATTTGTACGTAGCAAAATAACCAATGGCTCTAAGGAATGCCATGATATGGCACCCCACAGCATCAGAACCAAAGAGTCGGAGCGACACGCTTCTGCAGGTTTTCGCAAGACGCACACTCTACCAGTGGAGAAACAATGTGTAGCACGATTCATCAGACCAGATGACATAATGCCAGTTTTTAGCATCCCAGTTTTTATGTGCTTTGCACCACTTTACACGTTTTATTGCATTGATTTTGGTAATCAGAGGTTTGTGGATTGCAGCATGGACATAAATACCGGCGCGATGGAGTTTCTGACGAACTATACTGGCGTGCAAAAATTAAGGACGAGACGGTTTTTCGAATGTAACGTCGAGCAGAAGTGCTCCACATCGACTCAAATCATACCATAAGATCCCCAAGATGTAAGAATATGGGACAAGTGAGCAAAAACGTCCAAACAAGGAATCCAAAGGATACAAAGACACTTTATTCAAAAGGTGGCTTCGAGCACAACTGGACAGCAGACAGAAACGTCCATGTGACAGGCGGCTGCCAAGAAAAATACAGTCTTTTCTCCCCTGACTGTGTTGCAGGATTTACAACGTCTGTCCATGCTGAAGACGAGGTTGTCAAGGAGCTGTTGAGGCATCACGACCCATTCCTCTTGTAGCGCCATTCGCAGCTGCGGAATCGCTGCTGGCGGCTGGTGACGTGCTGCCAAGCGTCTCCTGAGAAGATCCCACACGTGTTCGATTGGATTTAGGTCCGGGGACTTTGCGGGCCAATCCATGCGTCGAATATCTTCACTCTCCAACAGCTCTGTGACGGCTACTGTACGATGAGGTGTAGCGTTGTCGTCCATGAAGAGGAACTCAGGACCCACAGCACCTCTAAATAGACGCACGTGAGGCAGGAGAACCTCGGTACAATAGCGGACACCAGTGACTGAACCTCCTTGGAAGATGTGGAGGTCAGTAAGGTTACCAAGCATGATACCGCCCCAAACGAAAACTCCGCCACCTCCAAACCGGTCACTTTCGATGATGCTGGAGGTGTGATTGCGTGTTCCCTGCTCTCTCCAGATGTGTATACGTCCAGAATCGCTTGTCAGACTAAATCGGCTCTCATCCGTAAAGAGAACTCGACCCCATTGCTGATGTGTCCAGTTTTTGTGTTCCTGGCACCACAGAAACCACCTTCTCCGATGAGCAGGCGTTAATGGCACACACCGTACTGGTCGTCGTGCAAATAGACCACCTTTGTGCAGCATCCTGGCTACGGTAAAACGCGATAACGGACGTCCAGTTGTCTGTTGCATTTTGCATGTGCCTTGCGATTTCTCCCGCTGTCTGCCGTCTGTCTCTTCTCGCCTGTAGGACAATATACCGGTCGTCCGCCGCCGTGGCTGCTCGTGGACGACCACTGCTAAACTCTCGGACAGCTGTTCCTGTCGTTTGAAATGCTCTCGAAGCTCTTGAAACGATGCTGTGAGCGATCCCGAACTCCTCGGCCACACTAGTCTCACTTCAACCTTCTTCCAACTTCCCAATGACGCGACCTCTGGTAAAGTCATCCAGATGTCGTCCACTGGATTGCCTGTTGGCCATATCACACGGTGGCAGCAACTCAACGTCGTTCAAACCGATGTACACCGTACAATAGCTTTCACCGAATTGCTGAGCGTACACCACCCGTGTGCTTTATACCATTCCAACGCCTCCCTCCCCTCCCCTACGTCATGCTGCATATATGCGCATGCTCTACCGTACCGGACCCTAGTATATCTCCTGAGTGGTCTTTCGGTCAGTTCTGCCTGCTCGTTCCGTTGTTATGATAATTTCTCCTCTTCGTCCTTAATTTTTGCACACCAATGTATTTTGACGGAGATGGAAACATGTCGATTAGTGTTCAATTTTGCTGCTATTTGCAGTATCATGGTCTTGTGCTTCTGTTGTACAATCCGTGCCAATGTGTGCATATCCCTATCTGACATCTTCATGAGTCCACATTTTGCACGTTTGGAGGTAAAGCCGTGTACTTTCTTCATAGGTATACATAATTATCGATACAGTTCCTCGTGTTCCACCTATTTCTGCCATTCAAGCATTACTGAAGCTCCTGCAAGATGCGCACCAATGATCATGCCTTTTATCTATATCATTACCATCTTTCACGAATAATGAAGTTGTTTTCGCAGTAAAGTTGTGCGAAAGTTGTACCACTTTTTTGCTTGCTATAACAATGAAGAGAGAAAACATTTTCAGCTTTCTTTTTAAAATGAAGTTCAAAATCTGTGTTGACAGCCTTGAAACAAATTTAAAAGCAAGAAAGACGGCAGTGTGTAGGTCAAATACCGCTTTTGTACTTTATTTCACTTGGAAAAAGCCGGCGAGAATGCTTGCTCCGTTGAATGATAACAAAAACATAGCATGTGAAATGGAAAACACCTATTTTATTATAAACATTCATGAAAAAAATCGTTCTCTTGTACACATTTCTGTTATGGGTGAATACACATAAGTGCCAGAAAAACTGGTACAGACAAGCTTATGCAAAATACATAGGAACGTCACCTATGCGCGTACTCGGTTGCGTCCGCGAGTGCGTATATAAAGCGAGCAATAGACATCCTTGCAAGCTGTCAGAGCTGTTTTCAGCATGAGAATGGCAAGTAATAAAGATTTAAGCGATTTTCAGCGCGGCGTCATAGTTGGTGCTCGTGAGATGGGCCATAGTATTTCGGAAGTAGAAAGGAAGTTCAGATTTTCACGGACGACCATTGCAAGGGTGTACCGTAACTACAAGAATTCCGGCAAAACCTCCAACCTACGATATCAGTGTGGCCGTAAAAAGACATTGGGTGAACGTGACCATCGTCGGCTGTCAGGAATGGTTTCACACGATAGGCGTGCAACACTCTCGCAGGTATAATCGGAATTCAATGCTGGAGCCTCAACAAGCATCAACATCCGGACTGTGCAACGTACCCTGCGCGATATGGGCTTTGGGAGCCGACGCTCAAGTCGAATCTTCTTGATGGGTTCACGACACAGAGCTATGCGCCTCGCTTGGGCACGGCAACACCGCGACTGGACACTTGATGACTGGAAACAAGTAGCCTGGTCTGACGAGTTGAGTTTCCAACTGTATAGGTAAGATGGAAGGATTCGTGTGTGGGGCAAACCCTATGAAGCCATGGATCCCGCCTGTCAACAGGGAACTGGTGGTGGTGGTGGTGGTGGTGGGGGGTGTTCCGTAATGGTATGGGATGTGTTTAGCTGGACTTCACTGGGACCCCTGGTTCGTCTACAAACGTCTGTGACTGGTCAAAGCTATGTGCACATCCTTTCTGACGAGGTACACCCGTTCATGTCCTGCATTCATGCTGATGGGTTGGGCCTGTTCCAACAGGACAATGCTCCTCCACAAAAGTGTCGGGATGCCACGTTATGGTTAGAGGAGCATTCATCTTAGTTTGCGATGTTGCCATTCCCACCCAAGTTCCCAGATCTGAACGTTATAGGACACATTTGGGATGCCGTGCAACGCGCTATTGAACACAGGAATCGGAGACCTCGGATACACCTGAATTGTGGAACGCTCTGCAGGAAGTATGGTGTGCATTGCCTACAGCATATTTCCAGAAGCTAGTGAAGTCCATGCCCCGTCATATTTCTGCAGTCCTGCGCTGCCGTAGGGGAACTACCAAGTATTAGACTGCTGTACCAGTTTTTCTGGCACTTCAGTGTATATATGGTTACCATTTTTGAGTTATGTTGTGTTATGTACTAACAATCGTCTGCAACTTAGAGCTATTGGGTTGGTGCAAATCAAATGTCCGCTTCCAGTGGGTGCACATATTCGACGCCTCCAGTAGAATGATGTCGTACAACAACGTCACATTGCATAGTGACAAGGTCGGTATAGTAATACTTTGCCAGAAAAGAAAACGATGCATCCCGTCTAGATGGAAATTGGTATGTGCAATGTACATGTAAAGGAAATGATTAAATGATTACAATTCCAGACCACTTGGGCCATTTATTCTTATGAAACAGCTACACGAGCTGAACAAGTCAGGACATTGTAGCGCCACCTCTGTCTCGGATTCAAGCGGTTAGCCGGCATGGCATAGACGCTACAGTTCATAGATTCTGTCCTGAGCTATAGCATACGAGATGATGTCCAAATTGAAGGCCAGTACACCGATACTTCAGGATTGAAGTAGGTGGCGTCCCATCATGTTCCAAACATGTTCGATCGGTGAGGGATTGGATAATAGGGTTGGTCATGAAAGGGTGTCCGCATTACGGAGGCAGGCCTGGGAGAGCTGCGACGTGTTCTTCCTGTTGAAAAATTGCTCGGTGATGCTGGGACAGGAATGACAACACAACAGGCCGTATTTTTTTTTGATTGAAGGTTTAACGACCACCTGGGGCAACTCAATGGGCCATAAGCAGTCACCTGTACCTAATTCAGGGCCACTGGTTTCAGGGAAGGGAGAGAGCCAATGCCGTAAGACAAACACAACATCCATGCCTCACCGGGATTCGAACCCGGGCCCTTCCGGAAGAATGGTAATAAGCCATCGCTTAGACCACTGCGCCACCAGGACGGCCAACTGGTCGTAGAATGTCGTCGACGTACCGTTGACATGTGAGAGTGATACGGAGAACTGTGAAGGGTGTTCGGCTATCGTAGGAAATGGTTCCCCAGCTAGTCCTGATCAGTGAGCAGTTCCACTCTAAAGGTAACATCTGTGCGCTGGCCGCCTCGTCTTCAGACACGTCCGCGCTGGTCATCGGTGCCAAATGCAAACCGTGACTCATCACTGAAGATAACACGACGCTACTGGACACTATCCCATGTAGATCAGGCCCAACACCACTACAACTGGTGTCGGGCGATGCTAGCTGGTCAGTGGTAAGCGGCGGAGTGGCCTCTTCGAATGTAGTCCCTTTGTCGTAAGTCATCTGGCATCGGCCCGGATGACCACTTCCGTACATGTAGATGACGCCCCATCGCCACGGATGATCGAGAACGACAAGTTCGGTTCTGTTCGCACGGCTACCACATTATCTCGATTCCTTGCGTTCTGTCGTTGCCCTCGGCCACAGTCCGTGGAGGTTAATGTAACCGCAATCCGCTGTCACAATTGTCCCTGCGTGAGAGCTGTGCTCTTGATAAACACTCCTCTACGCGCCGTTCCCATACGCTATGGCACTCCACTATTTCGTTATTGGCCATTATTTTTTAATCATTTGCATATATGGCCCTGAGGTATTTCTATGAGGAGTTTCATCAGGATCGAGTGACTTTCTCAAGGTGCTTCGTTTTTTGTTTTGCAAAGAGTATTTGGCGTAAATGTTGTGTGCCTAATTTTTTCCCTCCCACCCTCCCGGGACTGATGATGTTGGATGGCTGCTGTGTGGTCTTGTCGCTTGGGTCCTCCAAGCTGGGTGCTTTGCGTCGCTTCTTCAGACTCTTGCAGCGAGGTTACTTCTGAGTTTCCTCTCACTATCTCTAAATCCTTCCTATTTTTTCTTTCCTACCAGTTTCTAATTTATCAAAGCCAACTTTAGAGCAGGGTAAGATATTCCCTTACTAAAGCTACTTAAATCGTAATTGGTGCCTTATTTTGTAACAAGGTTCAACCCCTTGTGCATAGGCATCGGCCAAACTGGACCATTGACACAGGCCAATTGCCCGTAATTTTTCTGAATTAATTGATACTTGGACGTTTCGCGAGTATGACAACCCTGAACATGAATAGGGTTTTCGGGCAGGGTTCTGCAAATGAAAGCAACATACGCCGAAGGTTCGAAAAATTCCAAGCGGAAGACACGTTCCTTGTAAATGCGCTTCGTGGTTGTTCACCAGTAACTGAAACAGAGGAAGGATCGCGGCAGTTGATCCAGGGTTAGGTGTCCGTGACGTCACAGCAAAGGTTCGTGTGCATTTTTTTGATTGGAGGTTTAACGACCACCGCGAGCAACTCAATGGGCTATAAGCAGTCGCCCGTCATTAATTTAGGGTCACTGGTTCCAGGGAAGGGAGAGAGCCAGTGCCGTAAGACAAACACAACATCCATGCCTCACCGGGATTCGAACCCAGACCCCGTTCGGACGAATGATCAGAGGCCATCGCTTAGACCACTGCGCCACCGGGGCGACTTCGTGTGCATCATTCGATGGTTGATCGGCGCCTGGCGACCCTGGGGAAGGTAAGAAAGCTGGATGTCTGAGTGCCACATAAACTGACATGTAATAAGACACACATCGACAGAAGGTGTGCATTTTCCTACTTGCCATGGACAGACGAGAGGGATGGTATCCTGCGATGAAAAGTAGGCCCTCTTTTGTGATAAAAAGTAGGTCAACCAGTAGGTGAAACAGAGGAGGGATCGCGGCAGTTGACCCAGGGTGAGGTGTCCGTGACATCACAGCAAAGGTCTGTGTGCATCATTCGATAGTTGATCGGCGCCTAGCGACCCTGGGGAAGGTAAGAAAGCTGGATGTCTGAGTGCCACATAAACTGACATGTAATAAGACACATCGGCAGGAGGTGTGCATTTTCTTACTTGCCATGGACAGACGATAGGGATGGTATCCTGCGATGAAAAGTAGGCCCTCTTTTGCGATAAGAAGTAGGTCAACCAGTAGCTGAAACAGAGGAGGAATCGCAGCAGTTGACCCAGGGTGAGGTGTCCGTGACATCACAGCAAAGGTCTGTGTGCATCATTCGATGGTTGATCGGCGCCTGGAGACCCTGGGGAAAGTAAGAAAGCTAGATGTCTGAGTACCACATAAACTGACATGTAATAAGACACACATCGACAGGAGGTGTGCATTTCCCTACTTGCCATGGACAGACGAAAGGGATCGTATACTGCGATGAAAAGTAGGCCCTCTACAACAATTGCAAGTGATCAGCACAGTGTTTGGATACCATGGATCCACCTAAATATTGTTCAAAGCTACCCGTATACTAGCGGAAAGTAATGATTCTCGTTTGGTGCATCATTTCTCCGACTAGCAAGACCGCTATTGTGCTGCAGTGTAGCAGATGCGTAAAAAGCTCCGTACTAAGCAGTCAGTTTTAGTAAACAGACATGGGATCCTTCTGGTGAAGGACCACCCCCATCCACATGGCTCACAAAGGACCGTCTAACGAATCCACCAGTTGGATTACGAAACTCTGAAGCACAACCAGAACCTCCTCACCCAAATTACGCACCATTTTCTGGCAAAGAAGATTTTCCCAAACGACCAATCTGTGTGTCAGACTGTTTTCCCTTTCTTTGCGTCACAGAATTTTATCGTCGTGGGATTTGTAGCATCGTGTCTCATTGGCAGAAGTGTGTCGATGCAGGGATGAACTACTTTCGGGTCCTATTTTCTTTTGATGGTTTGCAGGTAGCACTTTCATTTCGGACATTTCATCTGCACCAGCCCAATAACATCAACGAACTTATTTCTTATACTATTATATATAACTGCTTGTTTAGGATCTTCAACTGCATCCTTCACGACAGAAATGAAAGAAGATGGAAAAGATTCCACAGATGAATTTGCTTTGCAGCGTGAGAGTTTCAGCTCGTTACCATCATCATCCAAATTAACGGAAAACAGGAGGGACAGCGACTTCTCGAACAAAAAGTAAGTGAATTTAACTGAGTTCTGTATTGCACTTATCCTCATAATAAGCAAAATATCTGTGCATTTAGAGATATGAAACATACCTATGGAAAGCACTGCTCAAGAGACTAACTATTTTCACATGAGAACACTGCCCTGAAAAATGCAAATAAAAACTTGCATCACACATCAAATTTTTGTATTAGGTGCTTGAATTAATTCCCGCTGTTGCCCAATAGAGCGCAGCAGTGGTGCGCTGTGACCCGGGCCACCCGTGACCTCCCTTGCACACGCACATACCGTCCGTAGTCTGGGCGAAGTTGTGTGTG
The DNA here is from genome assembly GCA_039090855.1 of Macrothele yani. NCBI lineage: Eukaryota > Metazoa > Arthropoda > Arachnida > Araneae > Macrothelidae > Macrothele > Macrothele yani. The sequence goes on along the minus strand of CM077000.1, from coordinate 18,720,580 downwards.
ACACGCGATCGGAGGGCACAGAACACGAGTTTGTATCGCATTCTCGATGTCAAGTTTCGTACCAAAAAAGGAACATTTGCGGGAAGCACTACTCTTATGCTTAATCTCAAGAAATCTGCAGCGGAAAGTCATCGTTTGCTAGTGCAGGCCTATCGGAAACAACATGCAGAGAGTGGTTCCGACGCTTCAAAGCCAACGAATATGACGTGAAGGACAAAGAGCGTCCTGGGCAGCCGAAAAAGTTCGAAGATGGTGCATTGGCGGCCTTATTGGACGAGGATTCATGTCAGACGCTCCACGAGTTGTCTGAAACATTACGGGTCGACGAGTCAACGGTTAGCAAACGTTTAAAGGCAATGGGAATGATCAAGAAGCTCGGAAACTGGATCCCACATGACAAGGTTATTCTTCTCCACGACAACGCTAGACCTCATGTCGCCAAATCCGTGAAGGAACTCTTGGAGGCACTTGGCTGGGACTTCTTACCCTAACAGACTTATTACCCGGACGTTGCTCACTCGGACTTCCATTTGTTCCAGTCGCTACAACATGGCCTGTCAGAGCAGAACTTACTTTCTGTCGCGGATATCCAAAAATGGCTCGATGAATGGTTCACCTCGAAAAAACCCGAATTTTTCTATCGCGGAATCCATTTGTTACCACAATGGTGGGAGAGGGTCGTAGCTGCCAACGGACACTACTTTGAATAGACTATCTGCACCGTTCTGGGGCAACACACAGGTGTTTGTGTGGTAAAAAACAGGAGGAATTAATTCAAGCACCTAATATATAATTATCATCAGACACGTATTATGTTACATTATGTGGAAGAAATATTCTTCTCACAATACGTGTGCTCACCACTTAACATCTATCACATCAGAAAACTTGAAAATTACATCGAACTTGGAGCGGGGATCGAACCCGAATCTCTCAACAGAGCATGCTATCCGTTACACCACCCATTCCCAAGTATCTGAGTGTTCAGTTTACGTGATGAGCAGGAAATACAGGTAATTAAGAGATGTCGGATTGCTGTGGAAATAATTCTAACGTATTGTATTTCCACGTATTATGAGACGAATATGTCTTCCACAGGATTTACCTAAGATACTGGTGATTTGCTTAACTACGCTACGAGGAAGCAGAATTTGCGTTGACTGGCGAAAATCTGGCTGATTCTTATTACTCAGATACTTGACACTTCATCGTCCTGGGTGGGGTAACTGATAGAATGCTCAAACGGACATGCGGGTTTGATTCCAGGGCGATGTAAGTTTCCCGAGGTGATTTACGCTACGTCATGAAGAGGAAATACAGGCAATTCAGAAATGTCAGATTGCTGTGCTGATAATTCTAGTGTATTATGATGTTATATCTGTAGCTTAAATTAATGTGAACGTACATCAAAAACCGAAAGTTCAGAATTTCGAAACACACACTTCGATAATTTTGAAAGAACTCCTTCTGGTTACGGGGTCCCTAAAAGGTTTAGCTCCAACACACCAGCCTCTGGGTACCTTAGAAGACGGAAAAAGGAGTGAAGCTGTAGATCCAGCCCCTTGAAATGAGACATGAACAGGTGTTCAGATAGAAAAGAATTAAAGTGATGAAAAATTAGAGTTGAAGGAAAATATGCATTGCTTTAACTGGCTGAATGCTAAGTCTAAGAAAAGCTGATTTTACTGCTTAAACTTGCTCACCTCAAAGACCTATAAATTTGTATTTTTTGTGCCTTAGGCAGACATATTAATAATATTTTATTTTATTCAGGCGTACAGAGCTTTTATTTTAATTTTTTGCAAGATTGCGGGTTCACACCGTGTATAATTCTAAAACCGATGGAAAGCATTGCTGTAATGTTTTAATAATTAGTCCAGTTACTAAGTACCAATATGAATACCAAAATTCCATACGTACAGAACTTACTCAAAACCACATACGTGGAAACGTATATCAAGTTAAACGCGTCTTTGTACGTTAAATTAAACCAATGTGTTCCAATTGCAGAATTAAAGTACGAGATTATTTACAATTAAAGCACAATGATCAAAAACTACTTGCAAGATCTTTCAGGACCAACTACAGTCTCATAATCAGGAAGACTGTCACAGAGGAACAGTGAGGATGGTATTAAATACAGAGACATCTCATGATACATTATGCTCTATGTTACCACAACATGGTAATAGATAAGAAAAGGGAATAGCTGATCACGCAGTCTGTTCGTCATAGGCCATATCATCATTCGCAGAAAAAGTTCCAATCAGTAACCTTCACAGCTGTGGAATAAAGGCAGGCAGATCCTCAGGGGCAGATCTGCGGTCGCAAAAGGACCCTGGAAAATTTTTGAAAATGGGCCCTCTCAGTTGTAAGCAAAACATTTTGCAACTTCATGTTGAAATGATATCTTGGTAAATGCCTTCACCTGCAGCATTTGTCAGTTATCATAAAGAGCGTAGGCTGTGTAGGCAGAACATTTCGGGCGAAAGGGATCGCATATGAACACCCCTGAAAATAATCTTAGTTATTTCAAAATAAGTTTTTGTATATTTCACTCTGAATTCTGTGTTGTCATATAATGGATAGTACATCCCATAGTGACTATTATCTATCATTGTTCTGCAACTTTATCGAACATGGGTGAGTATTTCCACTACGTTAACTAAAGCAGTGAAAAAAAATTAGCCTGTTCAGCCCCACCCCAATGTTGTTAACATACGTAGATTTCTGTGCCTCCCGATTTTTCCTGATGCCGGGCCCTTCGAAAAATTTCAGTATGATATGAATGGTTAAAGAAACTATAGAAATAGATAGATATCCCTTCCCCACTCCGCAGTTTAGAAAGACATCGGTTAATTGCACGGGGATTAAGGAGTGGAAGTTTGGAAGAGGATATATTTTTTTTAATGCCTGAATAGATTAATCATAGCTTTCGAGTTCGTTCATGTCCCAGCTCTATCTTGCAATATAAAATTCGGGCTCGGGCTGACATACTTCGGGCCCGGGCTCTTAAAATTGAGCCCGAACTCAGCTCTTATGAGCACAGCACTAATGCCTTCTACAACCAACGGGAGTAAAATCAACTACCGCCCCCCCCTTTTGGGGAATATATAGAACATCTTGTACACACCCCTGTCCTCCCGCAACATACGGTACCCACATTCTCGTCCCTCAGCTACTAAGTGAACCCAGAAGTTTGCAAACACACATGGCCCATCTGGTGAGGGGATTTTTTTCCCTAATTCAAAATAGTTTTTTTTCCCGCTTGTTATAATTACATTATGTGTATTTCGTTTATAAAAAAGTGTTGTGTGTTTAAAACTGAACTGAAAACATTTTGAAGTAAGAAAGACAAAATAAACGGAAAGGGCCCACCGGGAAATGTCCCGGTGTCCCGGTAGGCCAACCCGCCCCTGCAGGTCCTCATTACAGCAGTTTTGAGCATATCGGATTATGCACAAACTTTCTGTAAAGAGAAGAGAACGTCGATTATGTGCCGAAGCTATAATCGTACCGTTTTCCCAATCTGGTGTATAGAGTCCTTGATTAACAGTTCTGGCAAGGGCTGTAGTAGAAGAACCGGTCCTGATATTATATTTGTGCTCTTTCATTCTAACAGCTAAAGTCCTAAGTGTAGAACCTTTATAAAGCTTATTCGGCATAGTAGCAACCCCAGAAATCAAGGGGATTCTATATACACCATGTCTTCGGGTGGTCTGGATTGGGTCGAGGTCCTCCTTGATAAGGCTATAATTATTATTCGTGCGGACCCCGAACTCTAAGTTATGTTTCCTACAGAGATTTTTCAGGGTAAAGGTAACCAAAGGAAAATTATCTATCGAACCCACAAACGTCACCTATCGTACGTCTCGCTGTAGAGTAGTATAAGACGCACGATGTTGGTAGCGGACGAGTTTATTAAAGAGATCACTAGAGTAACCGTAGGCAATAGCCATTTGGTAAATCTTCTCGAGGCCAAGCCTACGTAAACCAACAAACTAAGAATGAGTGACAGCTGGCTTTATTAAAAACCGCAGGGCTGAAAGTTTGTAGGAAGTCGGATGGGCAGATGCGGGGGCTATAAGGACCGGCACAAAGTGCCATTTATATTTAGTACCAAAGTTCCATTTTATATTTTTAGTATTTTCAATATATTGTTAGTATACTCAGTATCTTCAGAGTCTCACATTTTTATTGATAAATATTGTTTGCTGTACATTTTGTGTATTATCATTGACTTAGATTTTACATTACTATTTGTAATATGATTGTTTACTATACATTTTATGCATTATCATTGACAAGAGTGATGCATTTGTTTTCTGTAATATTAGATTGAATTAATTAGTTGTGTTCATTATATTAATGTTATTAGATATTTGGTGCAATATCTTTGTAGCTACTAATGCTATTAGGTATTTGATGTAATGTCATTGTTTCGCATAATATTAATGCTATTAGGTTCTTGGTGTAATATCATTGTTGCACACGATTGCAATGCCATTGGATAGGTTCATTGTTTCACATGATATTACTGCTATTAGGTTTTTGGTGTAATGTCATTGTTGCACATGATTGTAATGCTATTGAATGTTTGGTGTAATATCATTTCCGGATTTTTAATGAATGTGTTGATAAAATTATTTGCTTGCTTGCTATAATCTTTCACACTGAATTTTATATAAATAAATACAATGGGTAATCCCAGTGGCGTATCTTGAGTCCGAGACTTGGGCTGTCTTACCCGTCCCCGTTCCACCCCACCCCACAGTACTGTTTTTTTTAAAACTGCGAAGTTTAAATTTTAATTGTTATAAGTAATAGAAGTAACTTTTTTTTCTAAATTTTAAGTACATGCTATTGTTAACATGAAACCAAACCAAATAATTATGAGGATTAGGATTTGAGCACTTATTTGTACATGAACTCCATTCTTCTTTCCATCTGTGTGAACTTGAGTGTTACGTTTTCATAAAAAGTTTCTTCCGAGTACTTTTTCATATTTACAAAGAATGTTTTTCTCTATTAATAAAACAGCCAAGTTGCTCGAATGTACATGCCTTTGTATGGCTGTAAGATATAACTTGATTCTTTTTAATTCAGAAAAACTTCTTTCGGCAGTTGCTGATAAAAAGTTTAATATTGGGTCTGCCAATTTGTACACCTTACTAAACACTATGTCCAATTTATTCAACTTTATGTAACAAGTAATGTCTCTTAGTGATTTGTTTTTGTGTTCATCAAAGGAATAAAACAAGTTAAGTTCATTTTTTGACAAGCTGTATAAAAATTTGAAGCATGGAGTTCTTTAAGTTCTGACAGTATAGACGTTCAGGGAAGCTTTCACAAAATTTATCAAAACAGTTTGAATACAACAAAGCCACGAATTTAAGATATAATATCTCTGATTTTGATTCATTGACACTTCATACAAACTGAAACAACTCTCGCGAAACACCTGCTGTTACAGGTGGGAGCATGCTAGTGACTGAGGTCGTCTGTCTTCTCTTTTCTGAGCGAACCGTTGCCCAAAGCAATAGCACATTCCCCTCCACCGGCTCACTCACGTTGTCATGGAAACGCTAGCAGGCGATCGTACAGAAAGTCTTCGAATCAGAACAACGAATACTCTGAAAGAGCAGGTTGCGTTACGCCGTTGGGCTTCGCTCGCCAGACTGAGTCAAAGAAGCGAATCCGCTCGTGTTTTTTTCGCAGCGAAATCATCGGGATAACTTAATAGCTTTGATAATTGACTTTTATTTGTGTATATCTTATTGACTTATTTGTGCATTCTCTGGGCTTCGCAGCTAGCCTCGAATATGCGCCACTGGGTAATCCGTTTTGAATAATGAAAAAAGAGTGACCCTGAAATGGGCCTTTCTATTTTTCTTTCCAAAATTAGCTGCTCTTGAATTTTTCTTCAAAATAGTTTAAATATTCTGACTAATTCTATAACTACAATATTTGAATAGCTTCTTGAAGGACTTGACTTGGATATATCTATGAGTGTAGTTCTTGCTTAGGTGTCTTAAGCTTTAGTGCAGCCCTTTGCAAACAAAGAAACAAGCATAAATAAGGAATTTGTAAGTCATAAAAGCTGTCTACGTACGATTAAAAATTATCCCCGCTGATACTGTAGACTAGATTAAAAAACTTTATTCAAAAGTAAAAGCAAGTTAAAAGCGAGATCTTTCGGGATCCCTAGATCCCATCTTCAGGCTTAAGGCCATAAAGAACAACAAGTGGTCCACTTATATACAATCAGGTTTGACCAGTGATGCAACGCAGTAGGCGTTGACTTCAGTCAACATAGCAAATCAAAACGATCAAAAGTTCGAAGATATGAAAGGTTATACAATATTGTCCATAGTGGTGCCAGGCATATCGATGGGGATTAGTTTTTTCCATATGCGAGGAATGAATGACGGAAGTTCTGAGTTACAGCATAAAGGCCCATATGAATGGATATATAGGCTCTCGGAGAGGAAAATATTTCCCCTTGTTACTTTAGAGTTCAAAACCACGGCGTTCTTCCAGTCGAGCATTTGCCCCCTCTTGGTCCACAGTTTCAGTTAGTGCTGTGTTGGTAGAGCCTGACCTCAAGTAATAATGGTGTTCCGATAATCGGACTTTTAAGGTCCTGAGTGTCGAACCTATATAATACTTCACATCCTCTGGATTATTAATGTTGACTAAAGGTATGCGGTATACACCGGGTCTAGATAGATCGGTAATCACGTCACGATCAGTTCTGATAATAGAAAAGATGTTACGAGTCGAGACTCTAAAACCAAGACCATATTTCTTGCATGTCTTTCTAAGGATTGTCACAAGTGGTTGAGAAAACTCAGTCTTGCCAATATACCGTAAAGTTGTTTTTGAGGTAGTTAGGGTATGCGAATAAAGTCTTTTAAACTAGTCTATAGTATCAGCGGGGATAATTTTTAGTCGTACGTAGACAGCTTTTATGACTTACATGTTCCTTTCGTGCGAAACACAGTTCATAGCCTGAGATAAGGAATTGTTATTGCTTGGGTGTCTTACGTCTAATATAGCAGCCAATTAAATTCAGGATGTGCTTGCTGTGGTATCTTACGCTTAGAGGCAGCCTTTACAAGCAGAAAAGAATTGTAGAAATTTAAAGAAAGTGCAGAAGAGAATAGTAAAAGAACTACTTGCTTGGTTTCTTACGCTCTAGAAGGCAGCCCTACGTAAGTAGTATAGATTCTACGAAATGCACACACCTTTTTGCGCAGCTCCATGGCGGTGCGATAACCAGCAAACCAAGGGGCGTCACAGACACAGAACACAAATTTCAGAGGCGTTGTCGAAGTTGTTATCTCATCCTATTATGAGGTCTTTATTTTAAAAGTCTATTGGGTTGATGCATAAGTTCATGCCGTTTTATTTCACGTGTGTTTCCCAGGTCAGTACTGTTTGTGTAGATGTACATCAAAATGTAGCCAATAATATCTTGTATCTAAATCATATTGCGTTGTGTGATTGTGGATAATGTTTTTTTTTTTGGTTTTCAGGTCCGGAAGTATGGACTGTCAAGTAGAGAGAAATGAACATTTCTGACACCTGCTGCTCCTCTAAGAGTTTAACAAAGGATACAAAGCCGCAGAGGCTACTCGAAAAATTTGTGCTGTGCATGGGGAGAATGCTATTGCTCCGAGGACAGCACGCAAATGGTTTGAGCGCTTCAGAGGTAGTAATTTCGACCTCAACGACTCTCCACACTCAGGCCGTCCATCTCACTTCGATAAGGATCATTTGAACCATCTCATCCACTTGGATTCGCGTCAAACCACACGCGAATTGGCCACCGAGAAGGACTGCGATCAGGCCACAGTGGTGCGATACCTGAAACGTATGAAAAAGGTCCAGAAATTGGGATCTTGGGTGCCTCACACTATCACTGAGGACAACAAGAATCAGCGTGTTGCCATGTGGTTCCTTGCTCGCCCGTTATCGCGAATGTTCTCAGCAACACAAACCCTTTCTGTCACGTATTGTTACTGGAGGTGAAAAGTGGTGCCTGTACGTGAATTTCAGGCATCGGAGGGAATGGTTAAGTCCAAACAAGATGCTCACACCACGTCCAAAACATGACCTTCATCCTGCGAAGATCATGGTGTGTGTCTGGTGGGACATGGAAGGCATTATTCACTGGGAAATGCTGCCGAGGAATCGGACCATCAACGCTGCACTCTATTGTGACCAACTCCGCCGTGTGGAGGGAGCAATTCAGCAGAAACGGCCACATCGGCGCCGTGGTGTCCTTTTCCAACACGATAGCGCACGTCCTCACAGTGCAAATATGACCAAAATGGCCATTCAGGTCATGAAATGGGAGATCCTTCCTCATCCAGCCTGTTTCCCAGATGTCTCCCTTTCATACTATCATCTGTTCTGTTCTCTGTCGAATGCACTCCGTGGCAGAACGTTCAAGAATGATGTTGATCTCCAGAATTTCCTCGATTTCTTCGCAGCAAAACCTGCAAGTTTTTTTTTCAAAAATGACATTGCAGACCTATTCAGAAGTTGGGACGCCATCGTAAACAGTGGGGGTGGGGGATGCATAGTTGATTAATTTCTGTTTTCCCTTCTGATGTAATACATTCCTGTAGTACGGTGAAAAAAACGGCATGAACTTATGCATCTTTTTTTTTTTAATTTCAGGTCTAACGACCACCGTTAGCAACTCAATGGGCTATAAGCAGTCGCCTGTCCCTAATTTAGGGCCACTGACTCCAGGGAAGGGGCAGAGCCAGTGCCGTAAGACAAGCACAACATCCATGCCTCATCGGGATTCGAACCCGGACCCTTCTCGAACGAACGGTCAGAAGCCATCGCTTAGACCTTTGCTCCATCGTGGCGTCAACTTATGCATCAACTCAACATTATTCCCTCGAAACTACTGTTATGCTGCAAATCTTTAATTCACGTACTGCACCTTAAAAATTTTGGAAACTGATTGATTTTTGAAACTCATTAATTTATCTGCTCAAAGCTAAATAATTTAAAGGTTAAAGCATTCATGTTATAATAAGGACCTTGTTTTAAGGTTTGTTGTAATAAAAGTGTATAAGCCTAATACAAGGTAATCATATTTTTTTTTATCTTTTTATTCATTGTGTCTTTCATTTACGATTTAGGTATGTGCGTATCAAAGAGTCGTCCTCAAGAACCAGTCCACTACGACATAAGGATGGTGCATTTTCTACGTCTATCATGACGGAACAGGAAGAGTTAAATTCGAAAGGTAAGTAAAGTTCGCAATCTGATTATCTTTAAGCCTGGAATTTTTCCTATCCGATAAATATCTCTAGATTAAAGAAATGTTTCAGAAACAGTCGCATTTGTAGAAAAAAAAATTGGTTCACAATAAATCACAGTCTTGGTGGAACTTAATGAGGCAAAATGGATTGAGCAAGGCAAAGAGAGCTTTCAATTCCAAGTACGATGAAAGGTAGAAACACTTTATTGTTTATAACTAAAGCCCGGATGTCAAAAAAATGCTTGTTTTGAATATTTTTGCATATTTAGCCACTTTGAGGAATAAAAGCATATTTTCACATTTAGTGCATATTCATATTTTTGCATATATTCTATATATATTTTAATTGTGCTGGGAGATCATCTTTGAAAAACGAAATTATCGTTTTTTAGACTTAACTCTTAACAGCATCGTGGTACAATAGCGAAACCACTTGTTAAGAACTTCTTCCCATTGCAAAATAGCGGCACTCAAACGGATCCAGTTTCACTCAAATGAGGACATACATTCCCTTATTATCGCCTGTGAAGGCTCCATTTCATACATTGTTTCCACAGAAACGTACGACCGTACCAGACATGTGTCACCTACCTTATAAATGATCACTTTCTAGCCTTGCAGCATCGCGGAACAGTGGTGCTCCTGCCTCTCGTTCGGCACAAACACTATAATGACAAAAGTCACCGGACACCTAGAAGAGAAACACAACATAGCATTTATTCACATACATTAGTACAGTGTCGGTCCACCTTTGGCCTTAATGCATACACTGACCCTTCGAGACATGCTTTCGACAAGGTTTTGGAACACACCGATAGGCATGCGCTTCCATTCAGTACATAATGCTGCCGCTAACTGTTGCTTAGTAGAAGGACTTTGTTCCAAACTTCATATGCGGCGCTCTAATTCATCCCATAGGTGCCCTATGGGATTAAGATGAGGGCTCTGTGCTGGCTAGTCCACACACGATACGGTATTATCGTCAAACCACGCCGTAACAATCCTTGCTTTATGGCTCGGTGCATTATCCTGCTGGTACCAACACGGCTTGGTTCCATAGTATTGCTACAGAGTGGGTAGGGCATAACTGTCCAGAATATCAAGGTAGACGTGCTGGTTAACAGGTTTGTCCACGATAATCAATGGGCCGGGATCATAGCACGAAAAACACCCCCACACGAATAAACTTTCAGCTCCAAACTTGAGCGTAGGAACAGTACAATGTGGTAAATAGCGTTTCCCCGGCTGCTGCCATACCCACACACGACCATCAGCCTGATGGATCGTGTATCTAGATTCATCAGTCCATAGGACCAGTTTCCATTGATCTACGGTCCACGATAAATGTTCTTTACACCATGATAAACGACGTGTAGTATTCCGAGTGGAGATGAAAGGCTTATGAGCAGCCGCAGGACCACGGTAACACATGGAATGAAGTTCTCTGAGAATGGTGCGTGTAAATACCAAGGTTCCAGCATTTTTACTTACCTGTAACGTTTTCCTATCCCTATCTGACATCTTCGTATAGGTCCAGAATTTGCATATTCGGAGGCAACGCCGGGCCCTTTATGACAGGCAGTCATGATCTTCGATACAGTTACCCGTGTTATGCCTATTTCTGCCGTTCTATTTACTGATACTCCTGCTAGGCGCGCACCGATGATCATGTCTTTTTTGAGGTCACTGAGATCTGACATTGTCGACAATTACTCCTCAACAGCTGTTTCACCTGCGACTGTGGCACTGCTGCGTGATAGCTGACATAGTATTGCACCCCTTTATATATCTCCTATTGCTGGTGACGTCATTCTTATGATTGGAATACGGTGCATTTTGTGTACTCCTGTCGCAATTGGTGTTAAAATTAATTTGAGAAATCCCTGTATTTGCCGCCCCGGTGGCACAGTGGTCTAATCGATGGTCTCTGATAATTCGTCCGAAAGGGGTCTGGGTTCGACTCCCGGTGAGGCATGGATGTTTTGTTTGTCTTGCGGCACTGGATCTCTCCCTTCCCTGGAACCAGTGACCCTAAGTTAAGGACGGGCGACTACTTATAACCCATTGAGTCTCTCACGGTTGCAGTTAAACCAATCAAAAAAAGTCTTGTGTTTCTAGCTCCCAGAATGCTTAAGTACCAACCAGTCGTGTCGCCATGAATGAATCAAAAAATTACTGGCACAACACACTTGTTCCTAGTGATTTATACTTGCGAGGCGAATTTTCTCTTGAATGAATTATTGTTTGTGTCTCATCAATTTAATTTTTATTTAAAAACGCTTTAGTAACAAAAAACATCGGATAAACTACACAGCCTGATAGAGAAAATGCCACAACACGAAGAAGTGAACGCAACGCCATGCAAATTGCAGGGTAGGTGCGCACGTGCAAGTTATGCAAATGATTGCATTTGCAGGACAATCGCACGAATGGCGCGCGGGACGTAAGCAGACAACCAGCCAGTGAGGCGATCAGTCGACATCGTCACGATGAGTGGTTCTGCTGTAACTGTCTGGAAAACGAACAAGGGGTGTCAATGCCGTTAAGACGCCGCTGTACGCGATTTCATCAAGCAGATGAGTTCACGAGAGGTGTAATGGTAGGACTTCGCACCGCAGGATGCTCCTTTCGTCGTATTGCGGAAGAAACGCAACGTGATGTCCCAACCGTCGGTTGCATTTAGAGACAGTGGTCCCAGGAAGGATCTGTGCAACGATGTAGAAGGACTGAAACATAGAGACGGACGTCCGAGCACACCGATCTTCGCATCTGACGTCATGCCTTAGCGGACCTACGAGCCACAACGGGCGCCATTTTGCGGAGTGTACATGGAGGTTTGGATGCTCCGATATCAAGGCGGACAGTGTCGCTCCGATTGGATGCGTCTGGTTTACTGTCAAGCAGTCCGTTGCGAAGGCTGCCTTTAACAACAAGCGATCGTCGTCACCGCTTGGCCTGGTGTTGCCCCAGAGCTGCGTGGGGTGCCGAATGGAACAGTGTGGTGTTCAGCGACGAATCGCGGCTCTATCTCAGCACAGATGATCGCCATGTGTTATTCTGGAGGCCACGTGGCCAACGGGCTAATTTCTCCGCCGCTGTAGAGCGCCACGCGGCCCTGCAACATGGAATGGAGGCAACGTGGCCAACGGGCGAATTTCTCCGCCACTGTAGAGCGCCACGCGGCCCTGCAACATGGAATGGAGGCAACGTGGACAACAGACGAATTTCTCCGCCACTGTAGAGAGCCACGCGGCCCTGCAACATGGAATGGAGGCAACGGGGCCAAGGGGCAAATTTATCCGCCGCTGTAGAGCGCCACGCGGCCCTCCAACAGGCAATGGAGGCAACGTGGCCAACGGGAGAATTTCTCCGCCGCTGTAGAGCGCCACGCGGCCCTGCAACATGGAATGGAGGCAAAGCGGCAAGCGGGCGAATTTCTCTGCCACTGTAGAGTGCCACGCGGCGCTGCAACATGGAATGGAGGCAACGTGGCCAACGGGCGAATTTCTCCGCCACTGTAGAGCGCCACGCTGCCCTGCAACATGGAATCACGGTGTGCCATCAGCTCCAATAACCACTCACCGCTGGTACGCATTACGGGCACATTGACGGCACGCCGCTATGTTGACAAGGTGCTGCGACCAGTGGCACTACCCTATCTGCAGGGCATCCCAAACCCTGTTTTTCAACACGATAACGCCAGGCCGCATACCGCTCGGATCAGTCTGAATGCACGGTATGCGGATGCTTCAGTGGCCAGCACCATCCCCCAACATCTCGCCCATCGGGTATCTGTGGAACACGATTGGACGTCGGTTGAGTACCTTATCACTCCCGCAAAATGAAGATGAACTGTGGTCTCTGATCAACACCACATGGTCCACGATACCCCAGGACTCCATTTGGACTCCATTGCCTCGATGCCACGTCGGATTGAACGCTGTATCGCCCAAAGTTGGGCCTGCACTTCATATTGCTCATCCTGTATATTCGGCCATTGGAGCCTAGTCTGTATGTGGCAATTAAATCATTTGTTTTGGATTTACTTGGCTATCTGTGTGCGCAGTTTGGTCTGTTTTCGAGCATTCCTCCATGGTGTGGCATTTTCTCTGTCAGGCAGTGTATTTATGCTTATTATGAAATTCTAGGGAAATTTTCGCGCATCGACCTTGTAGAGATCATCCTTTTCATATTTTTGAGGTATTGCTGATAAACTGAATTTTCCTTTTCTCTGTTGCATTATGATTGTTGTATATTTAGGATTTCCATCCGTCCCGAGAGAAGACAAAGAAGACGAAAATTTCTCAGATGAATTTGCCTTGCTAGATGAGAGTTTCATATCATTTCAATCACCATCTAAATTAATAGAAGACCGTAGTGACAATGACTATGCAAATGGAAAGTAAGTCAATTTAAATTTACCAGTGGTTCGCCCAAAAATCCACAATGAAAGAAAATTCTTGTCTGAAGAAATTATATTTGTCAAAGAATTTGTTATGAAACGTATCTCTGTAATTCTCTAATGAACGTTTAACTTTTTTTCTTTGCCTCCTGTTAATGTTTACCTTCTGCATCAATTTATGTACACTGACTCTTAAACATAATTTAAGTAGTGTAGCATATCAATTTTAAGTACACTGAAGTGCCAGAAAAACTGGTACAGCAGTCTAATACTTGGTAGGTTCCCCACAGGAGCGCAGGACTGCAGAAATACGACAGGGCATGGACTCCACTAGCTTCTGGAAATATGCTGTAGGCAATGCACACCATACTTCCTGCAGAGCGTTCCACAATTCGGGTGTATTCCGAGGTCTCGGATTCCTGTGTTCGATAGCGCGTTGCATGGCATCCCAAATGGGTTCTATCACGTTCAGATCTGGGGACTTGGGTGGGAATGGCAACACCCCAAACTCAGATGAATACTCCTCTAACCATAACGTGGCGTCCCGACACTTGTGTGGAGGTGCATTGTTCTATTGCAGCAGGCCTAACCCATCAGCATGAATGCAGGTCATGAACGGGGGTACCTTGTCAGAAAGGATGCGCTCATAGCGTTGGCCGGTCACAGGCGTTTGTGGACGTACCAGGGATCCCAGTGAATTCCAGTTAAACACATCCCATACCATTACGGAACCCCACAGGCCTGTACAGTTCCTTTTTGACAGGCGGAATCCATGGCTTCACGAGGTTTGCACCAAACACGAATCCTTCCATCTGCCCGATAAAGTTGGATACGCGACTCGTCAGACCAGGCTACTTGTTTCCAGTCATCAAATGTCCAGTGGCGGTGTTGCCGTGCCCAAGCGAGGCGCATAGCTGTGTCGGGCACCCATCAAGGGGACTCGAGTTGGGAATCGGCTCCCAAACCCCATATCGTGCAGGTTACGTTGCACAGTCCGGACGCTGATGCTTGTTGAGGCTCCAGCATTGAATTCCGATGATACCTGCGAGAGTGTTGCACGCCTATCGCGTGAAACGATTCTTGACAGCCGACGATGGTCACGTTCGCCCAATGTATTTTTACGGCCACACTGGTATCGTAGGTTGGAGGTTTTGCCGGAATTCTTGTAGTAACGGTACAGCCTTGCAATGGTCGTCCGTGAAAATCCGAACTTCGTTTCTACCTCTGAAATACAATGGCTCATCTCACGAGCGCCAACTATGACACCGCGTTGAAAATCGCTTAAATCGTTATTACTCGTCATTCTCATGCCGAAAACAGCTCTGACAGCTGGCAAGGATATCTATCACTTTATATACACAATGGCGGACGCAACCGAGTACGCGCATAGGTGACGTTGCTATGTACTTTGCATAAGCTCGTCTGTACCAGTTTTTCTGGCACTTCAGTGTATATCACTGTTCATATGAAATGTGAACACAACCGTTCTGTTCCGGTGGCGCAGTGTCATCTAAGATCTTGTTAATGAGCATTCGTCCGAGACGGACCCTGGCTTGAGTCCGAGATGAGGCATAGTTGGTGTGTCTGTCTTATGGCATTGGCTCTCTCCCTTTTCTGGAAGTAGTGGCTCTAAATTAGGGACGGACGGCTGCTTACATCCATCAGAGTTGCTTATGGTGGTCGTTAAACCCCGAAATGAAAGCAAAAACAGAAAACGTGAATACAAATAGAAAGTTTTAAAAAGTATAAAGAGTGATAGAAGACTTTCTTGAGGAACTGCTTAAACTCGAATAATTACTTAATATGTACACATACCGGCCATTGAATTCGAAACCTTTACTCAATACCGGGTTGGACCTACTTTAGCCCGAATTACATTTCGAATGCTGTTTGGCATTGATTCCTGAAGGTGTTGAAATGAGTCTACGTTTACAGCATACCTAGCGTTCATCAGGCAGTCCTTTTACGGAAGAAGAATTTGTTCACGGATCTGTTTTTCTAGCATGTCCCATACATTCTCAATGGGGTTCTGATCTGGGTTTGGTGGTTGCTAGGGAAGATAAGATGGTGAAAGTTCCTGTCATGTTCAATGAACCACAGCTGAAGACATCCTGCGCTATGAACAGCAGTATTGTCGTCCATGAAACAGCCATCACCTGCTGGACAAAAAGGTCAACATTGAAGGATAGACTTGATCGGCAGCAATGTTCAGGTAATCCTTGGAGGACACCCGACCTTCTAACAATATAGCATTATCAGGGAACTCGCTGCGTAACAACAGAATGTGCTCCACACCATGACATCTCCTCCAGAACCTTGAGTTGTGTTTACAAGGAAAGCTGGGTCCATTGTTTAATGGGTTTCCCGCCAAATCATCTGTCTACCATTGGTTCAGGACAAGATGTTCTGCGATTCGTCGGACCACATTACTTTTTCCAGTGCCCAGTCAGATACCCTTCCGACACTCCCCCTCTACGTCATGCTGCATATATGCGCATGCACTACCGTACCGGACCCTAGTCTATCTCCTGAATGGTCTTTCGGTCCGTTCTGCCTGCTCGTTCCGCTGTTATGCTAATTTCTCCTCTTAGTCCTTAATTTTTGCACACCAGTGTACTTCAACCAATGTCGGATAGCATTATCGGAAGGTGGAGCTCTACCATACTGCGTTCTTGTAACGAAGTAGCGTTGTGATAATTGACTTTCTTTCGAAGAACCAGATTGCGCACATTGCTTTTGCTTGAACAGTTGCCATTTTGTAGTATGACGCCAATTTAGCCGGTACCGTGTTGCCATACAAAACTTTCCGCGGTGAACTTGTTTATGCTGTTGGCAGGATTATTTTTTCGGTTACGATTTGACCATGCCAGGCCATGGAAACCCCGACAATAATTATGCATCATGTTGTGTATTAAAACCGGAAGCCGCAGGCGAAAATGTGGCCCTGAACGGGACACTGTTATTCGAGGTGAGAGTTACTTCTTCCGTATAGTAACATCAAATCGGAGGGCAACAGTGGAGAGTATGACTTTGGCTTTCAACAACAGGGGTAGGTAATTCGACGCACGATGGCACAACTAGGCTATGGCAGCCGACATCCACATCAAGTACTCTTCTTAACAGCATGTCACCGGTCTACAAGGCAGCAATGGGAGGATAAACATCACCAATGGACCGTGGAAAACTGAAAATTGGGTGTCTTCTTCCAACAAAACGAGGTTCCAAGTAAAACACGCCAATGGGTGTCTGCGAGTTTGGCGATGACAGTTTCAGGCCATGGATCCGGTTTGTCAAGTCGGGGTGTGACAAACCTATGGAGGCAGTGTAATGTTCTGGGGCATGTTTAGGTGGGCCACTTTTGGGGCCTCTTGCGCTTATCGAAACCACCATCAACGCACAAGGCTTGAGAACCTACTCTAAAACCAGCTACACCCATTCATGGCTACCCATTTCTTACGGCAGGATACCTAATTTCACCAAGAGTCCCGTTCGGCGAAGGACTCTTTAGATGAGCATTCAGTAACTTCGCAATTCTCGAATGACCCTATCATACTCCGCATTCCAACCCAGCTGGGAATTTGTGGAATGAAGTTACAATGCTTTTAGTGTAGGTTAATGTTCTAAGTTATACCAAAATATTAGCGTTACTTTAATGCAAGTACTCTTCGTGCTGAAGCGTTACTTAAAGTTTAAATCGTGCTACGGATAGCTTAAACACCGGGGGTTCCGCTTAGACGTATAGCAATAAAAAACATTGCGACATACAAAGAACTAGTTCGAATGACAGAAGGTGGGCGCTATTGCAAAGCGCAGCTGTTGAAAATTATAAACCAAGCGAATTTTGGCGCGCAGTAGCTATCTACTCATGCAGCAATGCGGCAGAAGTAGGTAGATTGTGAGAGGATCAATGTTCATTGCATGACCCCGCCCCCCTCAGATCACCAGACCTAACTTCACCTGACTTTTTCCTGTGGGAGTTTTTTCAAGGATCAGGTGTAAGCTACACCGGTGCAGAATCTGGAAGACTTAGGGACGGAATTTGTGCTGCAATAAACAACGTGGCACCACAAATGCTCCTCGACACGTGAGGTGAGGTAGAATACCCGTTGGACGTTTGCCACGCCACCAGTGGAGCTCATGTTGAAGTTTATATGACATGTAAAAGAATTATCAGTTTATGTATCTGGAACAATAAGTGACCCTAAAAAATTGTGGTAAGTTGAGAATTTATGATATTCCTTTTATTATACGTCTAAGTGGAACATCCTGTACATATTACAAAAATTAAGCACTTAATGGCTCTAACGCCAGGTAAATTAACAAGTCTTGCACTTAAAAGTTGACCAATACAGGGTTCACAGTCGTATACACTGACTGTGAACCCTGCATCAATTTCCCCTGTTCTTTTCCGTGAACTATTTTTATCTTAGCGTTGTCAGATCGTCGTACTCTTGACGTTGCTACATACAGATGGCTAAACACCGGTTCAGGTAGTGAACCAAAATTCCTGATGTAAAGTTTTGCGTAGCCACCCCGGTGGCGCAGTGGTCTAAGCGATAGCCTCTGATCATTCGTCCGAACAGAGTCCGGGTTCGAATCCCGGTGAGGCATGGATGTCTTACGGCACTGGCTCTCTTCCTTCCCTGGAACCAATAACCCTAAATTAGGCAGGGTGACTGCTTATAGACCACTGAGTTGCTCACGGTGGTCGCTAAACCTCCAACCAAAAAAAAAGTTTTCGTATCTCTTCTAGAGTTGACCGTGTGACGTAAAGCATCTATGACGTCACGTGAGAATGATTTGTATCAGATGACGTCACACCAGCTCTTTGTTGCTATGACAACAACAGAAAGTGGTATACGCGTGGACTGTGCACGTGTAGGTGATGATTATGCAGCGGCGTAACTAGGCATTTCTGCGCCCGGGGCAAACCACAAAATATTGCGCCCCAATCTGCCTCTCTCTCTTTATCCCTCTCTTTCACTCTCTCTTTGTCTCTGTGTCTTTCTCTCTATCTCTCTCCTTCACTTTCTTTCTCTCTGTAAGAAATCAATCCTTATTTTGCTGTTTAATCTCATGTAATGACGTAATTGTTCATATGCTATTATGTTTTGTTTATTCAAATCAAGTGAGATTTGTATATATCACGTCACGCATTGTTCTCGTGACAAGCACTATTGATGTACGTGCTGTAACGGCAAAATGTATCTTCAGAGCTGTTCTTGCCTTCGAGTCATAAGGTTGAAGTCAGTAGTCATAGTCGTGTTCTATTATTATTTTAAATGTTTACAACTTTTTATGATTTTTTAATGATAATAAATTATAGATATAACTACTCAATCATGTCTTTAGTTTGACGATTATCTCACTGTGCAATGTATAGCATTTACAATGCTCCATAAATTCTTCCACAATTTGGTCATGGAATCCAGACACTGCGCCATCCAAGTTAAGTGCACTACCCAAGCAGGCAGCCAGGGAAGCATCCAGCAAAGTAAACTAGGATGCAAAAAACGTTCAAAGAAGAACGTCTATACGACTGATAAAAAGGAGGCTGTATAATCACTCATTAAGACTGATTGAAAATTGAACGAATGACTGACAATTTCTGAACTTCAATCCAGCCCCTGGTAACTAAGCCTTTATTATTTTTCGATAGCATTACAAAATAAGCAATGTCGCAGATAAGAATTGAAAAGCTGAACAAGTGCAACTACGACACTTTGAAAATTCTAATCGAAGCTGTTCTAATCCAAAACGACCGTTGGGGTTATGTGACAGGTCAAATTCCAAAGCATGTTGATGGAACAAACGAAGCTGAATTAGAAGCGCTTAAGAAGTGGACACTAGGTGATCAGAAAGCAAAAGCTGATATAATTCTTTACACCTGTCCAAGCGAGCTCTGTAATGTAAAACTTCAAATGAAATATGGCAGAAACTTCGATCAACTTACGAATCGAAGGGACCAGCTAGAAAGGCTACGTTACTGAAGCGACTACTATTTCGTAAAACCAATGACATTAATGACATGTCAGAACACCTGATGAATTCTTCGAAATAGTTGATAAACTTAATGAAATCGGCATCATAATAGCTGACGATCTCCTTTCTATACTAATGCTGTACCGTATCCCAGATACATTCGATAATTTTCGTTGTGCCATAGAATCAAAAGAGGAGTTACCGAAACCTGACATTCTGAAAGTCAAGCTTTTGGAAGAATTGGAAGCTCGAAAACAAAGAGCTATCCAAATTGCCAAACAGCGTATTTGTCTTTCAAGAGACAAAAAGATTCGAACCTAAAAGTCAACCTCTAATAACTGTAGGCAAAATCAGGGTAAGAACGAGAAAAGGAACAACAGTGTTCCGTAGCTACAAATGTAACTACTGTTCAAAGGTAGGAACGTGCTCGACCTGGGTCTTCCCTGGTTACGAGCCTGTCTTCACCGAACAGTTGCTATAAATTTGTGAGTACAGAATTGTTGAGAATGTCATTATAGGCGCCAGTGTTAGGATTCCCGAGCAGTGGAACTAGAGGATCCAGTCCAAATCGTGAAAAACAGCCACAGAAAATGATGCCATTCTCCTCATTTAGTGTTGGCTAAATATTTCTCTTTTGATTGGAAGAGTGTTCATTAGAGTTTCCACATTCCGTAATGGGAGAGAAATTTTTAACAAATGGTTTAGCTATTGTTCCACGATGGTGAGAAGGTTAATGTCATTTTACAACGCTACTTTGCTAGAAAATTTTCAGGATATATGCAAAAATATGCACTAGATTTGAAAATATGCTCTTATTCCTCAAATTGGCTACATATGCAAACTAAGCATTTTCTCTAATATCCGGGCTTTAGTAATGAGATTGTTTCTTCAAAAACAAACGTGAATCTATACACTTCAACAAATTTTGTTCCTCTCAAAGTACAGTGTGCCCTCAGTTACCCCGTTTTCCGAGCATTATGCATGGTTTTTATTTACACTCGAAAATTGTACGCTATGTTACACACACACACACACACACGCACACACACAAGAGGATAAAAATTAGAGTTTAACTCACCTTTCTTTTTGCTGATGATATAGTTATATTTGCAAGTAACCCTTCAGAATGCACAGAGTGTGATCACGGTAATTGCTGACAACAATAAAGTAGTGCATAAAAGCATTAAAGATGAACTTACAGAAAACAAAATTTATGTATAGTGCTTTTACAATAACTGGAGATTTAGAGGTTGACAGGGTAAATTTTGAAGTAACTGATGCCTACACCTTGGACAACAGAACAAATATCGATCAAGGGTCACATCGAAAAAGGAATTAGTAGGCATACAAAACTTGGCTGGAGAGAAAAATTTTTTTTTGAAGAAATAGGATAATTTAAAACAGCACAGACAGTAGAAATTTCAAAAGCAGTTTGTCTTTATTCTTAAAATAAAAGTGCTTAACAATGAATCCTTTCAGTTATCCCTTATGGATCAGAGACATGGACCTTAACTAAAACAGACGTACAAAGGCTCAGGAAAACTCAAAAGGGCATGGCTGTACAAATTCTCGGTATAATAAACAAATACAGAAAAAAGAACTCGTGGATCAGGAAAATGGCAAGAGTTGACGAACATCATGATAAAAATAAAGACCCTGAAATGGCGATGGGCTGGACGCATTGCACGAAGAACTGAACACCATTGGACGACTGAAATATTAAACTTGATACCAAGTGGGGGAAGGGGGTGGGGCAGGTAAAGACCCAGAAAAAGCCAATGGGAACGGCAGATGAAACTGGAGCGACATGGAAGAGAATTGTTCAAGTTAGCGTGGAACAGACTTTCGAAAATCTTCATCTATTAGTGGATTGAGAATGGTTGTTGTTAATGTTGATAATAAATATTGACTTATTTTACATATATGGTAATATACAAATGTGTCAATGATTTTTATCGTACTCTAAAATAAAATTCTCATTCAGAATTTTTATCACTTTGTTTCTAAAAACTTTCTGCAAATTGCAATATTTTAAAATGGAGATTACAGTGTTGAAGTTTTGGGCAACCCACTAGAAAAAAGGCGGCTAGAAGTTAAGATTTTCCCTTTTTTTTTGAAGTATATTATAAAAAAGTTATAAGACAGATAATTTTTGGACACTGTTTCATTACTTCTTACAATGATAAATTTTTAGGTATTACCGCACTCAGGAGCTGACGCCAGGGACTTCATTAGGTCACGATGGCATTTTCTCGCAATCCACCTCTAAACAACCACGTACACAGTTTTTAGGATCGAAGGGTAAGTAAAATTTTCCATGAAAAGAGTCGAGTTTGGAAAACTGAACAGGAATAAAATTTTCCATTCTTCTTTTTTATCTTTTTTGAATCAAAATGATCCATACAGGTGACATAAATTTTGATTCCACGATGTCTCCGTATCGGACAGGAGAAATGTTTTTAACAGAAACAGTGTTAACCATGGTCAATATAATCCACGAGTTATCTGATTTTCCAAATACGGCCATTACGTATTTGGTGAAATATAATGTGTGACTCATTAACCAGTAGGCTATTTCATACAAACAGGATGTTATCTCATCCGTTGTCGTAATATCATTTTTGTGATACTTGTTTTACTGAATATGTTTGTTTCCAACTATCACCTTAACGAGAAACTTCACTGTAAAGCACTCTTCTGATTGCAACGTATACCTTCTGCAGTAACTTGCTGCATTGTAAAGCTTGCTAAAATGCTTAGCTGAATTCCGGATAGCTTCACTTCGAGCAGCTGTATACTAAAATCACACGAGAACTAGTTAGGCACAAAGTGATGACGGCCAGTTGAATTAAAAAGTAGTACTTACTATATCCACTACATTTTTGTCCTTTGCAGTCCTATATCATTCGCCCAACATACAGTTTAGTTAATATTCTTGATCACAGAAAATATCAACTGCAGAATATAACACTATATACGTATATTTAGCAGCATTATAAGGCTGCTGTAGCTTTAATACAGCAATTCGAAAATAAAAAAACTCTCGTGCTTCAAACCAGGAACCTTTAGAAGTCAGACTAATCAACAAATGCTACATCCGAATACAACAGAGCTGATGATAACAAGTGCTCGTACCAAACGGTACTCGATTTAACCTGTGCTGAAAGCTTACAGTCAAAATATGAACTCTTATCTGCCAGTGATCTATGAGTTGGCTTCTGATAATTCTTTTGAGATGGGTTCGGGTTCGAATCCCGTAAGGCATGGATGTTGTGTTTGTTTTAAGGAACACTGGCACTCCTCCGCTCTCTCCCATTTTTGTGGCCCTAAATTAGGAACGTGCAACTGCTTACAGCTCATGGTGGTCGTTAAACACTGAAACAACTCCTAGCTTTCAATTACGTCATTACTCTCTAACCAGTTGATAGGTTGCCAAAAACAAAAATTCCTCGAGATAGAATATGTAGAGTTCAGGTGGAAAAAGCTTAAAGAGAACAAATTAAAGTTTAAAAACAGGAACTAAAAAGGGAAGTTAAATTAGAGTATACTTCACGCTTTATGTTTGCATAATCATATGAACGGGAACACTATCTGTATTTATTCTGAGTTCGTTACTGAAAGTTCAACGGAAAGACGAAGTGATTTAACGGACATTAATCATGAGATGATTGTGCGTGTTCGAAGGTGTAGTGTGAGTATCAGTAAAACTACTGGACTTCAACCCCCTGTGGAATGTAAAATAGCAAGAGTAGCTGAAGTATACAGAAAGTGGTTGACGCAGCAGAAAAAGGTTGTACGCGCTTGAAGCGCCATCGAAAACAGTTAGCCGGCGTAAGTGAAGGATAATCGCAACAGTTCCGTAAGACAAATACAGCACCTATACATTATGATAAACTCTAATCCGGATCCAGTTCGGACGACTGGACAAAAACCTATGCTTCTGATCACTTGGCCACCGGGGAGGCACAGAGAATTAGAAAAACAGACAATGCCAAACGATATCGCTGCGCACGTGCATCGTACATCTGTTTTGCAACAGCAGACAGGTTCGCATACCATTGTTGTAGCAGAGATCAAGATTAAACGTCTACAGTAGTAGCATTGAGAGAATAGGAGGTGGAACTTAAATAACTGGAAAAGGGCCTTACGGTCCGACGAATCTTAATTTCAACAGTACCACGTGGATGGAAAGGTTTAGTTTTCTCTAAGTTGCCAGAAGCAGTGTATTGATGTGGGGCATGTTTTCATATGAGTCTATACACCCTTTAGTTTGAGTGGGCCCATTCCTGACTTCTAAAGTGTATTAAAACGTTGTGCAACCATGACCACTTCTGTCCTGGAGTGATGCATGCTTCCAGAATGGCAACACACCATTACACTATGCTGACATTGTCTCCGACTGGTTTCAGAAACATGACGGAGACTTTTCCATGCTTCAGTGGTCACCTCAATCTCCCGATTTCGATCCTACTAAGCATTTGTCGGATGAAGTCGAATGGGACATGAGACTTCTGGATCCACTACTATCCAATCTGTGCGAATCGATAGATGCTATTTGAAGCCTACGTGCCAGTATTTCACTTGCGCGTCAGAAACACTAAGTTGAATCAAAGCGGAGACTAATCGCTCCTGCTTTTCTAGAAGCAGGCAAAAATTGTCAAATATTATTAGGTAGGTGGTTTTAGTGAGCTGGACATGTATACTATATTTAGAACGATATATGAGTTGCTGAAAGTTTGTTTTTAAAAAGTATTTTTTCTTTTAATTAGTACAACCACTGGCTCAGTTCAATATCTGTTCCAAATTTTTCGGCGCAGCATTTTGTACATAGGCAGTGCAAGTCTAAAATTTTTGGTTTAATGGCATTTCGGCTTCTACAGACCAGATTGGGAAAATCCTTTTCGCGTAACCTAGCTCGAACTGCTGTCAATATTTACCCATATTATTTCCGATTTTTGAAGTGCGTTCTTTTACCCCTAGAGTCAGCAACAATTCATTTGCATTTTTACCATATGGATTCTACCAAAAAGGGTCCTATTTTCAAAATAATGTTTTCATTTGACTGCTGTAATCTCGAACATTTGGAAAATTTTCTTTTATTTTTAAGTTTCTTTTTCTCATGCAAACTTTGTTATCTCTCGTATATATTTACATTCTGAGTGCCTTATGAGAATTTCCAAGTTTCTCCGTACCTCTCTGCAATTAACTAGTTGAAAGGAAAATGAATGGTGATAATCTTGATGGAGGTATTAAACAATGACAGTCTTGCAAACGGAGTGTATTTATTATTGTTCGATGAGCTTTCACAGGTAGCCTTCGTTTTAGTCGGGGATACGTTCCTGCACGAACCGGCTTAATCGGAATCGGTGTAAACTGGAACTATTTTATAATGAAATCAATGGGAAGTCAATGAAATGCGTTCCTGGCACCCAAACATTTATGAGTTATATACTAAAGATTTTACATTTAAAACTCTGAAATAACGTAAATAAAACAACAAAACAAACACGTTATCTCTTAGTTTTCAGCGCATTCAATGCGTGAACAAAAAGCGAAATGAACGTCTCTAGCCTTTACGTCTTTGCCTCCTACCACTCTCTTTCATATCAGACACCGAAATGAGGAAACCCTCTTGAGAAGCAAGTAAAAGGAAAAAAAAAAAACTTTTCCTTATTCCTTTTCTTGGCAAAAGGAAAATGACTCACCGTGACAAATGACTAATGCTCACGTGACTGTCGTGAATTGTATTGGTTTTTGAGGAGATTAAGTCTCACAATCAATGAATGTGTACGCGATTCGTTAGCCCCATGACTGACAGTCATTTCTGCTTGCATTCATGTTAGGCGCTGACCAACAGAAAACCGCGTAATACACATGTGTAGAAATAACTGCGCGACCTCCACAGGGATAAAATTTGGTCTTTGAAAGATTAAAGCGCCTGGAATGAAATCGCACAAGAGAAAACTCGCATATGCAAAAGTCTGCATTTTACCAATTCATCGATCCCATTAGAGCAAATTCGGCTTAAAAAATACGGAACTGTAGAAATGAATATTTATAATTTTCATTCAAAACTCGACGATGCAAGAATTACGATTTAGTATAAGAAGCAGTACGAGAAATATAAAATGTTATAAACATTTTTTTTTTTCACTTTTTGACCTTCTGGTTTCAAAATCGGCGGTATTCTGAATATACGCAAGTTGGACTGCCCCAAATCAAGGGCTACCTAACAATATATCCTGTTGTTTCTAGAGTACTTAGAAATAGTTCGGTTAATAATGTAGTCCAAGTAGTTTCCGCCTAACACACTTAAAGTTGTGTTTGACAAGCGGACCTTTATGCTTTAAGTACGTATATAAGGGCAGAAGAAAAATGTAAGTAATTTACTTAGCCTTTTCTGTATTGCGGCAGTTCGTGTCCTCTTCTAAGTATTAGTAGTTCACTGACTGTTTAACAATGAGCAAATGACAACAAAATTCGCAAAAACGATATAAATTTTCCACGTATTTTTAATTCTGATATAAAAGATTCCCGTCAGGTGAAAAATGTGTTCTGTTTCGGCAAAAATTTGCGAACTACTTGCAAAATTTCCCCAAAAATTTCATGTTTTTTCATCTTGCAGTTAAAGCAATGGCTAAGGAACATCACTTAACTACTTCGTTGTCTTAAATTTCCTGTTGTTTCCCATGTCAATGCATAAAGTTGATATCCCATGTAACGTACCAGGAGATGTCACGTACCTGCCCGAAGGATGCACACGACATAAAGGCAGATAGGAATCAGAATAAAACGTCCGCGTAGCTCAATTGGTAGAGCAACTTATTCCGGAATGAGGGGATCCGGGTTCGAATCCTGGCGCGGATAAAAATGACGGAGAAATTTACTTCGTTATAATGGCGCCCGAACTATCCGGATGACCCGACCATTCAAAATCTCGCAATGGTGTGATGTTATTTCCACACCGCGAGATAGGAAAAATAAGAGAATCCTTTCTCCAGCACTTCGAAGAAAAAAAAAATAAGGGGGAGATGATGTAACGTTCCAGGAGATGTGACGTACCTGCCCGAAGGACGCACACGACATAAAGGCAGATAGGAATCAGAATAAAACGTCCGCGTAGCTCAATTGGTAGAGTGACTTATTCCGGAATGAGGGGATCCGGGTTCGAATCCTGGCGTGGACAGAAATGACGGAGAAATTTACTTCGTTATACCCACTTGTTTGTAAGCTTAGTAATTGTTTAAAATTTCAGCAAAAACAGAGGAAAACGAGTTTACCTATAGTAAGTATATTTTCATAAAATACAGATGTTGGCTTGCTACGTATGCTAAGAAGTATGCCTTTCCTCTTTCAAAATTCTGGTAGTATTTAGTGACCATATTCTTTATTTTTTTTTTTTCGTCTCCAGGAACAGAAAAGTAGATTTAATTTCCTTGAAAGATGAACTGTTAAAAAGAAGCAGTAATGACGTTTAAACGCTGCATCTGACGCATTACTAATTTCCATTGAGCCGCTCTACCATTAGAGAAAATTGAGGAATACAACGGCTTTCCGACCTAGACACATTTCATAAAAAAAGATAAGGTCAAAGGAAGTTCTGGATCATGTGAGCCAGGCGGGAACACTTCTTCCTTGAGTATAAACAGCAGTATGTTAATTTAATTCTTTTGGATCCATTAAATATTCGGAGACTGCAAATCATTAGAAAATTATTCATTTTATTTCGTTTGAGGTTTGTAGATTTAGTTAAAGGCTTAAGGAATCCAGAAATTACACTATTCGCAGGAGCACAAACGTTTCTACATAAATTTCGATATCATTTGCCGAAAATTTCAATTGTTGGGTGAAGAAACCTCTTTGGCACAAACTCCTGTCAAAAAGATGACAGCACAAGCTGAAAGTTTATAAAAATCTACATGAGTCAGTTATTAAAAAACAGGAAACGCGTCAAAGAGGAATGAAGAGCTGTAGCGTGAATCAGCTTGCTAATTTTCTGATTTACAAAGATACCTACCACCAGATCTTACGTCCGGGTCAGCCACAGTAAAATATTGCGAAGAAATATAGCGTTCCTCTTCTCGGAGGTGGGATTTAATGACCACTACGAGCAGCTCTTGGTACTATGGGCTATGGCATATAATTGGTTCGGGTCCGCTGGTCCCGGGGAAGCAGCAGGGCTATAGCACATGCGCGCCACCCATGCCTCATTCGGGGCTCGAGCCCAGGTTCATTTCAGACAAATGGTCAACAGCCAACGCCTCAGAGCACTCAACCACCGGGGTGGCCCATATAGCGTCTTCAAAATGCGCTCATGAGTTTTGAACTGGGCACAACCGTATTTACTATGTGGCGTGAATATTTTCGGTCTCAACTTTGTCCTGAGAAAGTCCCCCAGGGAGTTGTAGTCTCTCATCGAGTTGGCCTACAGGCATTCGATCAGAGACCACAACATCCTGGGCATCGTACGGAAAAAACACCATTTGCTTCAATTTGGATTGTTGCCAATGACAACATTTCGCTAATTGTACTTCAGTTCCAGCTCAAAATCACGGGTTCAAGTCTCATCAATTGCGACAATTCTATTCAGGAATGTGCTTCCTTTACTTTCGAACCTGTGGAAGTGATCCTGTGCAATGCTCACGCCGGCTGCCTTCTGCTCGTGGGTGAGTTGATGGGACACTCAGCGCGCGGCGATTTTTCTTTTTCCCAGTGAATCGGTCAAAATTCGGTGAACAGATAAAAGGTGGACAAATTTGCCTGATGAGCAATCTCCTCGACTGTCAAACGGCGATTCTCTTCGAGAAACGTTGCAACAATGGTGACAGACGTATTTGTCTGTCGCCGTTTGAGGTCGGCCTGAGCGGTGATCATCTTCGATGCTGCTTCGGCCCTCCAGAAAGCGTGATGCCCAGCTGAAAATTGTGGTTCGATCAAGAGTTTCTTCCCCCAAAACTTCTTGCAAGGCAGTGTGGATCTGTGTTGGATCCCCCCCCCCCGCAGATTTATATCTATTTTCACTTACGAGCTCTGGTCTAACGCCGGGACTTGACCTGAGGAGCTGTACGCTTCCATTTCCAAACCCTAACACGTCCACACAGCAAATGGTAGCGCGTCGTTCTGACATCACTGCGGCGTTGCAGAGAGTCTTCTTACCTTGACATGACGCAATCATTTTTCGATTGCATCATCTGCTTCCGTTTTAGATTAAAGTGTGCAGAACTTTCGCTATGATCCTCGTAAGAGCCCAATCGCGACCTGCTAGGCCACGTAAAATGACAGAACGGTGCTGGGTGTCGTGGTACATCCGGAAATGGCACTTCCGTACAATGAACATTTTGTGTCAGATCCATACAAGCAAGCATTCCTTAACTGTGTCTCCCAAAGTAAAGAACACCCTAAAGGTGTAAGCATAGGCTGTTTCAGCACGACAACAAATGGTTATTCAACCTCTTTGAAAAACTGTCCTTAAAATACATTAAAAAACTTTATTTACAATAAAAAAGTTAAAAACACATGCGCGAGATCCTTTGCGGTCACTATGACCACATTAGGTGTGGGCAAGTACCGAGCAAGTAATACGATTTTTATACAACATACACTTTCAAACATTTATGCAAGCAAGTTACTGATCGTTGCCAGTTCCGATAATGTTACAATTATCTGAAGAGACTGACATCGGCTCGAGCTTGATGTAAAATTAAAGTTCGCCATTGTGAAGGGATAATTGACGGGAGATCTTCATTGCAACAGTTCACAACATATTTAATGATGAATAAGCTCTCCATGATATGCAAAGCGGGTCCCGACCCCGCAGAGCCCAAAATAGAAGCATTGTCCCAATCTGGAATGTTAGAGCCTGGACGAACTGTCTTTACTAATGCAGAGAGGGTTCAAAGTTCTCAGTGAATATTTGTGTTCCGCAATGCGCCCACCGAGACTACGCAGGGTAGAACTCGCGTAACAGATTTCAGTAGTTTCTCCGAGAGTGGCCAGTTTTTCAGTGAGGTTGAATAACCATTTGTTATCGTGCTGAAACAGCCTATGCTTTAACCTTTAGGGTGTTCTTTACAACAGTGTGCATGACAGATATATTTAACTGCGTCTCCCAAATTTTTTCCCAAAGGGAGAGGAAGGCAAACTGGTCGTGTGTTACTTATGTTACAAAGGGTGAGAGAGATTACTTTGTTAGTGTGTTCTTTAAAAGATTCTGTCACACACTTCCCTTATTGCATCTGGATACATAGGCGGGGGTGGGTCCTCCGGTCCGGATCTCCCCTTGAAGGGATTGAGTACGAATTTAAAGCGATGTATACAGTGCTCGAAATGGAAATTTTGAAATGCCAGTGTGGTCACATGTATTTAGCTAAAAATCATCTGGAAAAAATGACTTTGCCAGAAAATCTCCAAAACTTGAAAGGCAAAAAATATCCCTGGAAGAAATACTCCTTTGTTTAAAAATGTAATTGCCAATCCCGGGGAGTATTATTGCACCATTGGTCAGAAACGATAGCGGTGAATTTCAGTTGGTTGGTTTTTGGATCCAGCTGGCACTACTTATGCTACACCGAGGACTGAGGTTAGACTTGTTTAGAACGAGTAGTCTGTACCCCGGAAACAACGGATTAACGAGACTTCTGAACGTCTGCAAATCATTAGTGATTCAGTTGGACTTGAACCCAGAACTTTAAGGTCCCAAGCCGAGAAGACAACCCCCTTTCAATACGGACTTTCATAAAGTAGAAAGTCAGGCAATTAGAATCTCCACAATCAGAATGAATACGCAGTCTCAAATTAATAGCAATCTCATCACCCTTAAAAAAACAAGTTAATAAAATCATGCGATGCATTGACAATGATACGCTTTCCAACATACCAGAAATCATTACTCAAGTTATTACTCAAGTTATGAAAAGGCTGTGGAATAAATCTCGCTCCTGTGCTCTGAGCTTTGGCCCTATTTCGACGGTATTAAACAGAATTGGTTCAGCACACTTCCGGAACAACGTACTAAAGTTTTGTCGCAATAGAAGAATTTTTAATCAAGCTATGGGGAATAATGGCTGTAGAAAAAATATCTCGCTCCTGTGCCCTGACCTCATTTCGACGATTTTCAACAGAACCAGTTTAGTATACCTCCGCAACAACATACTAAAGTTTTGGCGCAATAGAAACATTTTTATTCAAGTTATGAGGATGATGGCTGTAGAAAAAATATCTCGCTCCTGTGCCCTGACCTTTGATCCCATTTCGATGATTTTCAACAGAACCAGTTTAGTATACCTCCGGAACAACATACTAAAGTTTTGGCGCAATAGAAGCATTTTTATTCAAGTTATGAGAATAATGGCTGTGGAATAAATCTCGCTCCTGTGTCCTGACCTTTGATCCCATTTCAATGATATTCAACAGAACCAGTTCAGTATACCTTCGGAACAACATGATAACGTTTTGTCGCAATCGAAGCATTTTTACGTAAGTTATGACGCATAAGGGCAATGGAATGAATCCCGCTCCTATGTCCTGACCTTTGACCCCAGTTCTTCCATTTTCAATAGGATTCCTCACCTGGTAGTCCGCTAACACATACAAAATTCATCGAAATCGAACCATTTTTACGCGAGTCATCGGGCGGACGGACGGACAAAGCTGGAGCATATACGCTTCATCAACCTACGGTTGGAAAGCAGAAATAAATGTCCGAAGTGGAAAATTTTTATACTTATTGTTGCAAAACTAAAATTTGTTTTTAATATATTACTCCTAATTCTTCATTCTATGAAGAGCTCTTCAAATTGAATATGCCAACTTAATGATATTTAAATTGAAGGGTACAAATTATACCGGAAAACTCTATGCGCATTCTTATCACGTGCGACGAAAACAAAGGTATCATATCAGCGACAGCGGCAAATAGAACTCTTTGAAGAATGAGCTTAATTTCCTTTTATTCTATGAAACACACAATTATTTCAATTACAAATGATTCGCAAATAAATATATACAAGTCTTCGAAATTGTGAATTTAAGAAGTAACTGCGCCATATTCTGGGTGAGGTAAATGAAATTGCACACACTATTGCAGTAAGCCGTACCAGTCTATTTCGTTGAAACAAAAGTTAATCAGAAAGTATTAAATTATAAAAACCTTATTCCTTTGGTTTCAGATGAACTTTCCCTATTCCGGAGGATGTTCCAATCTCTTGTCCAAAAAGTTAGTCCGTATATTGAATTGAAGAAACACATTGCCACCGACAACACCATATGACCTCGCCACACACACATTCGTGTGGTCTGTTTGAAACGCGCGATGCGTTTCCGTATATCTGCTATACCATTTTCAAGCGGTTCTAAGTAATGCTAGTAAAGCACCTAGGCATTTATACCCCTCGATGCATATGATTGGCTGTCATGTCCTGTCAACGTCACTTGTGATGTCATGCGTTGATTGGTCGTAACGAAGAGCCTCGTTGACAATTTGCTGTAAGTCGACTGGTGGATCTAATTCAGAATCGTATCTAAGTGGATATGTCTTAATTTCATTATTATATCTTGAGTTATATTGAGTTTTTCTAATTTTTGGTTTATTTTGAGTTTCGTTTTCCAACAAACCGCTGTCGCGATAAGCCACATTTCGTCCTCTGTCGAGTCTGTGTAATAACAGATATACCGATATAGCAGATATATAGCAGATGGTATAGCAGAAATACCGAAATGAATCGCGCGTGTCAAACAGACCACACGAATGTATTTGCGACGAGGTCATATGGTGTTGTCGGTGGCAAAGTGTTTCTTCAATTCAATATACGGACTAACTTTTTGGACAAGAGACTGGAACATCTTCCGGAATACGGAAAGTTCATCTGAAACCAAAGGAACAAGGTTTTTATAATTTAATACTTTCTTATTAACTTTTGTTTCAACGAAATAGACTGGTACGGATTACTGCAATAGTGGGTGCAATTTCATTTACCTCACATAGAATATGGCGCGGTTACTTCTTAAATTCACAATTTCAAAGACTGGTATATATTTATTTGCGAATCATTTGTAATTGAAATAACTGTTTGTTTCATAGATTAAAAGGAAATTTAGCTCATTATTCAAGGAGTTCTATTTGCCGCTGTCGCTGGTATACCTTTGTTTTCATCGCAAGTGATAAGAATGCGCATAGAGTTTTAAGGTATACTTTGTACCCTTCAATTTAAATATCTTCCAGCGTATTAAGTTAACTAAATGATTTTTGGTCTGAATAACTTAATAATATTATAAAAATTACGAGCAGCTTTAATGGGATGATCTGGGGCTTAGGCAAGATGTGAGCATGCGATATTGGGTAGCTTCATTTCCATCCTTTGAAAGCCTGAACTTACTGTATAGCTTGTGTACACCACTAGCCTAAGATTTCCGGTTTTCACACAGCTATTTCTCAAGGGCAGGAGACACATAAGGTTCCTATGTTTAAGAATGCGTGTTCGTAAGTCAAGAACAAAAAATCATCTAGTGATGGTATAAAAAAAAATAGTGACGGCATGTAAATTCCAGGTTAAAAAAGTGTCACCGATGTGAAATACTAGGGAAAAAGAAATGTAGAAGTGCAGGTATGCCATACTGGCCCATTTCGAGCACTGCATGTATATGTAAATACGTACATATATTCCAAAAATCTAGGGCTGAGCACACAATTTGTAACCAACGAAACACTCATTATAGAACGTAGTCAAATTAACAAACAAAACAATTTATTAGTTAGGTTTTGCATAAATAAAGATACACTCACGATACTAGCAAAAAATAACTTCGACTCTCTGAAAGGAACCTGTACTCAATTAACTACTCGCTTACGAGAATCTTAACTCTGACGGAAAACTTTTGTATGGACTGATCCGATAAACATTTTATGAGGAGACATTAAAAGAAAGAATAGGATGGATTTCCTACCTTAACATCCGAATCTGGCCTGGGGATCACATGGCGGCTGTGGCTTCATCCAGGGTATGAAGTCCTGGCGGTTACATATAAATGAAAAGTTCTTTGAACGATGTGGGCTATGCCTCTATGTAGTCGCATCTTAGTATCTGGGTTCGCGCCGCTGACCACTCCTCACCAGGGAGAATTCTCGTCCGGTGGGTGTTATCTTCCATCCACAGCTTGAAAAATTTGTATGCCGCTTACGGTAGCTTCAGTCCTCCCGTAATATTTGGCAGCGATTAAGTTGTCAGTATCTGATACCTCATGGCTGTGACCACGTTTTGGGCCACCAAAAAAAAAAAAAAAAAAACATGTGACAAGTCACAAGGAATAAAAAAGTAAGTCGTGTGTTCCGTGTTGAACGTAAAGTAAAGTGACGAAGATCTTCTCTTCCCTTGTAAAAGTTTCGACGACCCCCAAGAAGACCCACACTACCTCAAAATATCCCATCATCCAATCACTAGCTGGCAAACGCAAGCCTCGCTGAATTAAATTCCCCAGTGTAAATCCTACTGGTCAGAGAATTAACATTTTGATCATCCATTCCCATGAACCAAATTACCGACCTCCCACTTTTCTTAAGAAATTTCTGGCTATGCGACTATCTGCAAATTTATTTAAACAAAATGGATCTTATAATCACCACAGTTACATACGTACAGAACTTACTTAAAAACACATACGTGGAAACGTATATCAAGTTAAACGCTGTCTATGTAAATTAAATTAAACCAATATGTTCTACTTGCAGAATTAAAATACGAGATTCACTTACAATTAAAACACACTCTAGTGATCTTTTTAATAAACTTGTCCGCAACCAACATTGTGCGTCTTATACTACTTTTTTTTTTTTTTTTTTTGATTGGAGGTTTAACGACCACCGTGAGCAACTCAATGGGCTATAAGCAGTCGCCCGTCCCTAATTTAGGGTCACTGGTTCCAGGGAAGGGAGAGAGCCAGTGCCGTAAGACAAACACAACATCCATGCCTGACCGGGATTCGAACCCGGACCCCTTACGGACGAATGATCAGAGGCCAACGCCTTAGACCACTGCGCCACCGGGGCGGCTTTTATACTACTCTACAACGAGATGTACTACAGATGAAGTTTGTGGGTTCTATAGATAATTTTTATTTGGTTACTTTTACCCTGAAAAATATTTGTAGGAAACGTAATCTACAAGGGAAACTATCGGACCTCCCGACGACAATTTTCACGGAACGTTCTGTGGTGGACAACCATGACACCAATGTAACAGGTGTGAAGTACGGCATTTCGCAATCGCCCGCAATCCCTAGAACATGGCTTATAAAAGTGGGACACCTGCCTATAATGTATGCAGCCGCAAAGTGTCAAACAACGTGCAAATGTGGGTGTGATGTGATTGGGTGATACTGCGCTTGATGCCTGGAAGGTGTCCTGCGTTGTGTACGTCAGTGACTGTTAAACATGAGTAGTGTGAGACAGGGCACGGGCCTGTTCCTACGCATACAAATATTGTGTTGTGTGTTTTAAGAAAATGGCTTGTAACCCTCATGCTATAGCACAGATACTGGTGAACGAGGTGACACAGAAATACCAAGGGCCGCCCCGGTGGCGCAGTGGTCTAAGCGATGGCCTCTGATCATTCGTCCGTAAGGGGTCCGGGTTCGAATCCCGGTGACGCATGGATGTTGTGTTTGTCTTACGGCACTGGCTCTTTCCCTTCCCTGGAACCAGTGACCCTAAATTAGGGACGGGCGACTGCTTATAGCCCGTTGAGTTGCTCACGGTGGTCGTTAAACCTCCAATCAAAAAAAAAAAAAAAAAAAAAAGAAATACCAAGCGGACGACACGGCTCCAACGTGCATCGACAGGCGAATTGCAAGGCAGCTGTATAGCGCTTTGGAGCAACATGTTTGTAGCGTGACAGTGATGAAACGTCGGCCACGTTATCTGAACATAGTGATACACCGGGAACTCCAGCACACAACGTGCCAAGCAGTTCGAGTTCCTATGAACCATCATCCCCAAAGTGAAACGGAAAAGCATTCACGAACAGTTTTTCGGACAAACCATGCAGAGTGTCTATGACAATACGAAGGTCGCAAAGAAAACCGTAGCAGTACTGCCTTCTCTCAACACATTACCACGACGTGGAGTGAGATATGTATGACATTTGCAACTTAATGGTGTTTAACGTGGTCTCTCTCGACATTTAGGTGCCTCATATCTAACAGGTAAATGTTGTTTGACACTTTATGGCTGCATACATTACAGGCGGGCGCTCCACTTATATAAGCCATGTTCTAGGGGCTGCGGGCGATTACGAAGTGCCGTACTTCACACCTGTTACTTTTGTCTCGTGCTTGTCCACCACAGAACGTTCCGTGACGTTTGTCGTTGAGAGGTCCCTTGCTAGAGTTTGGTGTCTACACGAATTATATTTATAGCCTTATCAAGAAGGACCGTGACCCAACCTAGACCACAAAGACATGGAGTATATAGGATCCCCTTGATTTCTGGGGTTTCAACTATGCCGAATAAATTCTGTATAGGTTCTAAACTTATGACTTTAGCTGTTAGAATGAAAAAGCACAAATATAATATCAGGACCGGCTCTTCTACTGCAGCCCTTACCAGAACTGTTAATCAAGGAATCTATTAACCAGATTGGGAAAACTCTAAGATTATAGCTTCAGCATATAATCGAAGTTCTCTTCTTTTCACATAAAGTTTGTGTATAGTTCAATATGCTGAACAGTGTTGCAATAAGGACCTACCAGCGTTTATTCCCAACCGTGGAGGTTACTGATTGGGAGTTTTTCTGCGAATGATATGGCCTATGACGAACAAACTACGTGATCAGCTATTCTCCTTCCCTTTTATCGATTACCATGTTGTGGCAACATGGAGGCTAATATCCGGGGATGTCTCTGCATTTAATACCAGCCTCACTGTTTCTCTGTAACAGTCTGCCTGATGAGACTATAGTTAGTTCCGGAAGATCTTGCAAGTAGTTTTTAATCATTGTTTTAATTGTAAATAAATCTCGTATTTTAATTCTGCAATTGGAGCACATTAGTTTAATATAACGTACATAGACAGTGTTTAACTTGATATACGTTTCCACTTATGTGTTTTTGAGATGGATCTTGTAGTGTTTTCTGAAACTTCAAAAAGCAAGCCTTGTGCTTTTATTCAAAGAATTTCGATACCGCCAACATCGTAAAAACGCTAATACCAACGTACTCAGCTGGTTATGCATAAAATAAACAACAGAAAACGGCAGATGCTCAATTAATACAATCGACTTGAATATTGCAGATCATACATGCAAACGAGATGTAGCAGACACCAAAGTTCAGTTACGCCTAACGTTGACAAATATTCTTTGTTTGAGCCAAAATTGATTAAGTCCCGTATGGGTTGATGAAATTTTAAATAATTCGGATAATTTCGTGCAAAAATAAGTATTTTCGAATTGAAATAGAACCTATGTTTTAAGTTCACATAAAGGGAGCAAGGTCAAAGAGGGTCCATAGGCACCTTCTGGATACGAGAGAGTTATTCCTTTTCGTACGCAACTGACACAAAAACGGTAGGACTGTAGGAGATCTCATGCGTAATTGACATTACATTTGCACGGAAGTGGCGCAAAAAGTTCGATGTACGGGAGTGCCATGACCAGATCTACCAGTAAACCCAGTGTTAAAGATGGTGGTGTGACAAAATAGCCTGTTCTCGATTGCAACACTCACCAGCGAGTTCCAAAATACCTCTGGAAGAAACACCAGCACCATAACGGTTCATTGAGAGCTGAAGGGAATGGGTTTGCATGACCGAGCAGCAGCACGCAAGCACAACATCGGAAAGATTAACGCTAAGGGTCGGTCGGAGTGGTGTAAAGCTCTGAGCCCGTGGACTATGGAGCAATGTAAATCCTTTTTCTGGAGTTATGAATTACGTTTCACCATCTGGCAGTCACACGGACGAGTGCCGATGTGGAAGATGCTAAATGAACGCCACCAGTCCGACTGTGTTGTGTCAACTGTGAAGTTTGGTGAAGGAGGCGTCATTCTCTGGGACTGTTTTTCATGGTTTGGGCTAGGTCTCCTAGTTCCGGTACCGGCAAATCCTGACGCTGGGGCCTGTAATGACATTTGAAATAATTCTCTTCTGCCAACATTGTGACAATATCTCGGTGAAGACCATTTCTCAGCAACAGGACAATACCCACGTTCACAAATCAGTCTGTTCAGTAATGAGATGGGTGTGAAAACTTGACTGACCTGCGCAGAGTCTCAAACTCAACCCCATGGAAAACATTTGAAATGAATTGGAACGCTGAGTGAGAGACAAACCCAACCGCCTGGCATTGGTGATCCATCTGACTAATTCTGTTGTGATAGAATGGAAGGCAATTCCCTCAACAACGTACCAAAATCTAATAGGAACCTTTCCAGCAGAGTGGAGGCTGCGATAGAAGCAAAGAATGGACCAACTCGATATTAATTCCTTTCCTATTACAGTGAGTTTGTTGATAGGAAAGTGTCCGGATACTTTTTATCAGATAGTGTATATCTAAGCCTTCCCAGCAGAGTGGAGGTTGTGATAGCAGCAAAGGCTGAATCAACTGGATACTAATTCCTTTCCTATTATAGGGAGTTAGTAGATAGGCGAGTGTCCAGATGCTTTATATCAGATAGTGTATATCTAATCCTTCCCAGCAGAGTGAAGGCTGTGGTAGCAGAAAAGGGTGGACCAACTCTATATTAATTCCTTTCTTATTACAGGGAGTTTGTGGATAGGCATATGTCCGGATACTTTTGATCAGATAGTGTATATCTAAGCCTTCCCAGCAGAGTGGAGGCTGTGATAGCAGCAATTCCTTTCCTGTCACGGGGCGTTTGTAGATAGGCAAGTGTCCGGAATACTTTTAAACACAGTGTTTATTGCATATTGTGAATAAGTATAGTTTTTTATTATGAACTGTGTGCAGAAGATTCACAAAGGAAATTAATTTAAAAATATTTATACATTTGACTTTTATCACAATGTGTCGCTTTCTACTTTTGAAATGAGAAGCTGTGGGGAAAAGTTTCTAGTCTTAGTTCTTTGACATCCTAAAGAAATAATAACGAAAGCTGTAATAAGCGTAAGAAAGAGGGCTTTAATAAATAAAGTCAACCAAACAAAAAGTTTCAAAAGTGTCGGTTATAGTCCTCTGGATTTAGAATGAATCAAGATCACACTCAAAGAAAAGTAAGAAGCAACTCTAAACGATGACAAATCAGTAACTTTATTTTTACTCTTCTCTTTTTGAGATCGACAGTGAATAGTCGAACCACAATGAGGAAACTTATTTTCCGTCTGACCAAATATTTTCTAGTACTTTAGATTCCCATTTTAGAAAAGCTAAGATATATAATTTTATTCCACATTTTCTTTTTCTTTATTTGATATTGCTTTGTGAAAAATACGCTGCCATTTTTATTGTGCTGTTCTGGGATTTAAGTGTTGTTCCTTTAGGAACTTCAACGGAATTCCTTGCCCATGAAAGAGAAAACGAAGAATTCGAATTCTTTGATGAATTTGCCTCACAGGATGAGAGTTTTCCCTCGCCACCTGCATCATCGACGCGCGTGGAAGTCAGCAACGATAGTAATTTTGCTGGGACAAGGTAAGAAAACTGATTTGAAACTATGTAAACCCATCATAATGAAACGAAAAGTTTGTTTGAACGATTAGACTGGTAAACACAGATTTTGTACTCTGCAACATTAAATGTGTTTCTAACATAACTTTAACGCTGAATTCAAAAATGTAATCAGAATTTTTTTACCACCCACGGTTTTTTGTGTGACAACGTTTTTTCAGTACTTGTTATTGAATTTTTAGGTGTAACAAAAATAATGTACATAAAATGTGATTTTAAATTATTTTTTGTTGTATTTTATTTTGGACATAGATTGTTTTTTTTTTCACACACTATCATTGTAAAGGTACTACTGTATGTGCTTAGCCACGATCAGGGATGATTCGAGCACTGAAGCCTCCCGGTCAAATCTGAGAATCCATTGCTCTGCCAGTGGTGAGTTGGCCTTTTTAGTGTAAGCATTGCGAGTGTTGTATTTTTTTTTCGAAATGAATAATAACTTGCGCAATAACGCCGTGTTTCAAATCATGTCATTTTGCCAAGGAGTATTTAAATCACCCTGATGCTTTCTGCTGTGTGAGGGGAAGTAACCTTACAAGTTCAAAGGTGAAATTTTATCCAGCTAATTAAACAGTATTGTAAGCTTTATTTTGATTGTAAACTGGGTGACAAAGATAAGAGTTGGGCCTCTTATACATGTTGTATAATATGTGCTTTGAGCATCAATGATGGCGATTTTTTAGTTACTGCACTTTTGCTTTGTTGCAACTTGAATACACAAATTTTTGTTGTTTCCTATATGAATGGGATAGTGAAGACAGAAGAAATCATTCATTATTCGAGAAAGAACTGGCCAAAACGTGAGTCATTAACTCCAGGAAAGGAAAATGTCGTAAATCCTCCAATGGTCAACCCTAAAAATATTCACTACCACCCCATGCACATTAAACTAGTACTTATGAAAAACTTTGTCAAGGCAATGGACCAAAATAGTCACATATTTAAAAGAAAATTTCCCTAGAATTAGTGATCCCAAAATTAAGGAAGAGATTAGGCGCTTAAATAAGAGTTGACACAGGATTAAAAATTTGAGAAGCTATGCCAAGTTGCAAACGAAGCTTGGCAATCTTTCGAAAGTGTCACTAAAAATGTCTTGAAAAATTTTGAGGCAGAAAATTCTCGTGATTTTGTGTGTAAACTCTTGTATTCGTACAATGTTATGGGATGTAATATATCCCTGTAAAGCAACTTCCTGGACACCCGTTTGGATTTTTTTCTTGATGATCGAGGCGTTGTCAGCAACGAATACGGCGAGCGATTTCATCAAGACATTTTGAGCATGGACCAGCGTTACCAGGGCAACTGGAGTCCCAGTATGCTGTCTGACTACTACTCGACACTCAGGAGATATTCTCGAATTCGGAGACTACAGTCTTGTGACGATTATACTACTACGTTCAAAAAGTTCCGGAACGTTTTGAATATTTGCCAAATGTCAGTGAATTACGTCATTCCCCGCTGAGCTAGCAAAGAGCATGATGTTACCGACCAGCCACCGGTTTGATCAGATCCAACACATACAGCATATGTGCGTAGTTCGTGACTACAGGTATTCGAGGCTCTCCGTCGCGATGACAACGATGTCGAATTTTGAACAGCGTTCAAGTGTTAAAATTTCGTGCTCTGCTCGGAAAATCTTTCGCTGAGATTTTTCAAATGATTAAGTCAGCGTACGGTGAGAGTGCAATGAGTCTAACTACAGTTTATGAGTGGCATCTGCTATTCGAAAGCGGGCAACAGCGTATCGAGGATGAGAGATCAGGACGACCTCAGACCTTTCCTTTCGAGGCTGACCGCTCCAAAGTAAAGGTCTTGTTAACAGTTTTCTTCGATTGCAAGGGGGTTGTACACAAGGAATTCCTTCAACATGCTCGTACAGTCACTAAACAAGAGTACGAGTACGTCAACGTCCTGAAACATCTCCGAGAATCAGTGAGACGCAATAGACCCGATCTTTGGAGGACCAACTCGTGGGTGCTCCATCACGATAATGCGCCAGTTCACAGATCCCTCCTGATGTCCAATTACCTTTCTAAACATCACATTCCCGTTCTTCCACAACCAGCTTATTCCCCTGATCTCGCCCCGTGAGTCTTTTTCCATTTTCCCTGGATGAAGAATTTGCTTAAGGGGCGACACTTCTCAAGTTCCGAAGAGGTGCAACGAGCTGCGACGGAGGCACTGGAGAATGTGGCAAAAATGCATAGTTGCACAGGGTAACAACTTCGAAAGAAACACCTCATAAACAGGTATCATCTGTATTCATTCTTTTTTAATATAAAAAGTTCCGGAACTTTTTGAACGTAGTAATATATACTAAGATAATACGTTTGTTACACATTTATTTTTTGTGGCCAACGTTGGCAAAAATATACTCAGCGCCTTTTGCAGTTGCGTATATCGCGCGATACATATACTGTATGTTAGGATAAAGACAGTTTGGAAAAAAGAGCTTGATTTCCTTAAACGTGCAGCAGTACAACGAGGATACAACCCTTCCATTATAGACAAGGCTCAAACAAAATTCCGGAAACCGAAGCCAATCTCCACTTAACTCCTGTGATGTGCCCATTACGAGATATTTTTGCCATTATTCCATTTTTTCCGTGACATTGCTTTAAAAATTTCAAAAAATTATCGAAATCTTTAATTTTAGTCATTCTTAAACCCATAAACAAAATGAACTTTTTAGGATCAAAGGACTATGTTGAAGACAAATTCTTGGAATTTATTAAATTCCATGTGAATGTAGCGCTTCTCATATAGGACCGACCCGTAGAGCCTTTGCGTTTTTAAATTGAAGGAGCTAAAGACCTAACTTATATTCGGAACTGTAACCTAAAGAAGTCATCGATGGCTAAACACTGTTACGAAAAGGACCATAAATTTCTCTTTGAAGCAGCAAAATTAATTGACAAGCCAGATTCAACAAACTAACTTAATATTTTGGAAGCTTTCTACATACACTGGAGGGCAAAAATTAAGGACGAGACTGTTTTTCGAATGTAACGTCGTGCAGAAGTGCTCCACATCGACTCAGATAATACCATAAGATCTCCAAGATGTAAGAATATGGGACAAGTGAGCAAAACCGTCCAAACAAGGAATCCAAAGGATACAAAGGCACTTTATTGAAAAGGTAGCTTCGAGCACAACTGGACAAACGTCCATGTGACTGGCGGCTGCCAAGAAAAATCCAGTCTTTAGTAGGGGATATGATCACCCCTGATTGCGTTGCAGGATTTACAACGTCTGTCCATGCTGAGGACGAGGTTGTCAAGGAGCTGTTGAGGCATCGTGGCCCATTCCTCTTTTAGCGCCAATCGCAGCTGCGGAATCGTTGCTGGCGGCTGGTGACGTGCTGCCAAGCGTCTCCCGAGAAGGTCCCACACGTGTTCGATTAGATTTAGGTCCGGGGACCTTGCGGGCCAATCCGTAGGTTGAGTATCTTCACTCTCCAACAGCTCTGAGACATCCACCTGTGCGATGAGGTGTAGCGTTGTCTTCCATGAAGAGGAACTCAGGACCCACAGCATCTCTAAACAGATGCACGTGAGGCAGAAGAACCTCAGTACAATAGCGGACACCAGTAACTGAACCTCCTTGGAAGATGTGGAGGTCAGTACGGCTACCAAAATGATACCGCCCCAAACGAGAACTCTGCCACCTCCAAACCGGTCTCTTTCGATGATGTTGGAGGTGTGATTGCATGTCCCCTGCTCTCTCCAGATGTGTATACGTCCAGAATCGCTCATCAGACTAAATCGGCTCTCATCCGTAAAGAGAACTCTACCCCATTGCTCATGTGTCCAGTTCTTGTGTTCCTGACACCACAGAAACCGCCGTCTCCGATGAGCAGGCGTTAATGGCACACACCATACTGGTCCTTGTGCAAATAGACCACCTTTGTGCAGCTTCCTGGCCACGGTAAAACGCGATAACAGACTTCCAGTTGTCTGTTGCATGTGCCTTGCGATTTCTCCCGCTGTCTGCCGCCTGTCTCTTCTCGCCTATAGGACAATATACCGGTCGTCCGCCGCCGTGGTTGCTCGTGGACGACCACTGCTAAACTCTCGGACAGCTGTTCCTGTCGTTTGAAATGCTCTCCAAGCTTGTGAAACGATGCTGTGAGCGATCCCGAACTACTCTGCCACACTAGTCACACTTCGAATTTCTTCCAACTTCCCAATGACGCGACCTCGGGTAAAGTCATCCAGATGTCATCTACTGGATTGCCTGTTGGCCATATCACACGGTGGTAGCAACTCGACGTCGTTCAAACCGATGTACACCGTGCAATGGATTTCACTGAATTACTGAGCGTACACCGCCCGTGTGCTTTATACCCTTCCGACACTCCCCCTTCACGTCATGCTGCATATATGCGCATGCCCTACCGTACCGTACCCTAGTCTATCTTCTGAGTGGTCTTTCGGTCCGTTCTCCCTGATCGTTCCGCTGTTATGCTAATTTCTCCTTTTC
Source organism: Macrothele yani (assembly GCA_039090855.1). Classification (NCBI taxonomy): domain Eukaryota; kingdom Metazoa; phylum Arthropoda; class Arachnida; order Araneae; family Macrothelidae; genus Macrothele; species Macrothele yani. Next base: position 18,676,755 of record CM077000.1, on the reverse strand, counting down.
GGCCTTAATTTTTGCACACCAGTGTACATATCAAAGTGCTTCGCAACTTGTTAGTAACATGGCATCCACACCATTTCTATCAAGCGCGTGGAAGCAACTATCCAAAATCAGTGACCGTGAACAACATTTATGGTATCATATGCAATTTGAAAGAAAAAAATAAACCAGAAAGTCATCAATTATTACGTTTCATGTAATTTATTCATTGATTATAAAGACGTACGCAAATGTACGATTTATTCAAATTAAACAGTGTGTTACTAAAAATCCTTGCGTGATAGAAAAAAACTATCATATTTGAATTCAGCATAAAAATGCTATTAAAGTCACTAGTTATTTCTTATGGGACACAAAAAAGTTTTGTTTGTTTTGTAGACCAGTGTTAATGTGTCGAAATCCAAATGTTTTTGTATGCACATTTAATTATACGAATCAACAAATTGGAACTTACCTCGGTGTCTGATGCGAAAACGCTTTGTCCATGCACATGATTGGAATAAAATGAATCCTGAAGCATAATTGAAGAGAACTAACATAGCATGCATTTAATCATTCTGTTGAAAGGACACAGTTTTAAGTACATCATGCCCGTATATAAAATAAACTTCTTCCCAAGAAACGTTTTATACAAATTGTTGAAGTTTTCTTCAGACCCAGGCTGATCATCTTATTCCAAAGATACAAACTCTTGCTTGCCATGTTAGTAACAGATTAGATGAAATTCGAAAAAAAAAGTTTAATGCATTCGGTGAACCAATTTACTAAGTTAAAATTTAACAGAAGCTTTCATGTTGTTATAACAGACCTTCACTCAGAGGTGTTGAGCATTAAGTTTATAAGGCGCTGTCTGTTCCTAATTTAGGGCCTAAATGGGAAAACAGCCATAGTAATGGCTGTTAGCACATTTAGTATCAGGTTCTCGTAATTTACGCATATTGAAATGAGATATTGTTACGTTTGTGTAAAGCGTGATGAAATAATATTCGGTGATAGTTTAGTAAAATATATTGAGTAATGATGAGATTAACTATGCTGCGTCATTTCATGGGACGGTATTCAAAAATCAGATTTCAGCAATGGTTTTAACTACTTCCGTTACCCATTTTCGTTACACTGATTTTTTTACTTGGGATTTACTTTACTGCTCTAGGGAAAAATGCATAGCATCAAAAAAGATGGATGGATGGATGCAGAGTCACCTGACTGCTGTGGGCCAACAAAAGTATACTGATCGGACATGTCCGTTGTGTCACAAACGTACACTAACGGACAAATGTCAAGGTGGTTGCTGATTACAATGGTGAAAACACTAGACTTATAATTTCTTATCAGCCTGGTTCGCTTTATTTCTAAACGAAGGCTTCCCCAGTTTTATTTCAGTTCTCTCTGTCTTTGGGTCCGGATTTGCATTATTTTCCAGCTGTTCTTTTTTTCTCTCCTAACTATCTTACTGTAGGCCTTTCTTCATTTCTTTGTTTCAGCTCAGGGTTCAATACAATCATTCTAGTTATTCCAATTTCCAGTGTTTCTTTCAGTCCAGGTGATCAGCCCATCCATTAGTTACGCTCTCATTAATAAGTCTTCTGTTTTAATTTTACGTCATATCCATGCATTTCTTTTTCTATCCTTCAAAGATAAACATGATACTAATCTTTCTTATTCTCGTTGTACAAGTCGTGTTTATTTGGATTTTTTCATTTAGTGACCACGCTTCTCCAGTGTACTCTCATGAAACATAGCAACATGACTACCTACCGCATAGTGAGTTGGGCCGCCTTTCGCAGCGATAACCGCTCGCAATCCGCGTTGCATGGACTCCACTAGACCTTGGAAAGTGTTCTCAGGTATTCTGTTCCAGCTGAACAGAATGACGACCAGGTTCGGCGGCTGAGCGAAACACTGCCTTTGATTGGTGAAAACTGCGTTTCACTAAATCACACAAGTGTTCAATGGGATTCAAATCGGCGGAATTGGACGGCCAAAGGAGCTCACGAAGTGTTTGGCATGATACTCAAAGCACTTCTGCACAATGCAGGCATTGTAGAGTTGTCCTTCTAAGAGTTCAGTACCATTTAGATACACGGTCATCATTTAGGGCAACACTTTGTCCTAAGCAATGCCTATGTAGAATCTCTCTGTGAGGATGCGTTCAGCGGGAATGAGGGGACCATGTGATGTCCAGAAGAACAATCTACATACCCTGAAACCTCGGCCGTCGGCATGTTTTCGTCCAACCTTGCTGCTCACCCTGTAACGTATATTCTATTTTAACTTTCCTTTGGAGTTTCTTTTTCTATGTAAATATGAGTTCATTCTCTTAGGCATTTTCAAACTTTAACGTTATGTCTTGTCCCTCAAACGAGAACGATGTTGGCAACACACTGAGATCGGAACAAGAGTGACGTATGTGTGGCCGAATAAGAACGATAGATTAAAAGGCAATTCAGCGGTTGTTTACTGGGATTGATGTTATTGATGATAGACGTGCTGTTATACTGTGTTGGGATGTTAAATCACTGATACTCTATTGAGTATACCAATAAACCGGATGTGAGTGTGGAGTACAAACCATGCAAGCAAAATAAACGTATTTGTAAGTACTACAATTGGCCTCTTTCTTGTAATGCGTATGAGTGCCTTCTAATATTACATTGACTTTAGCACACATAACGTAATTACTGATGTAAGGACTAAGTTACAGCGGAAAGACAAATTACGTTATAACCCTCGAGGCGATGAATACGGACTCGTTCATCGGCATGTTAGAGCAAGAACATGGACTCGTCCAACAAGGCGAATCGTTCGGTATTTTTAATTCGTCCAGTATCCAATCACTGCGCTCCCTTGCCCTCTGTAGGTGGAGCTTTCTATGACGGTCGGTCAACGTGAACAGGAGAACAGGCCGCCGACTCTTTACAGTCATCCTCAAGAGCTGGATGGTATGCTAGGAAACATTTCTCTATGCGCTTTGATTGTAGTATGATATTGGCTTAAGGATCGTAGGTCATCGTTCCGGATAACACGTGCCAACCGGCGTTCAGCTAGACTGCTAACCAGTGGTAGTTTCTCATTTCTAGGACACTGGGTGGATCTGTGTCCCTCTTCAGACCATTCGCACCACATATTCACTTTCCAACAGCCAACAATGCCTGCGATTGCTGAGATGATCGTTTCCCGTTCACACACCTACAAGTTCTTCCATTTCCCAATTGCACACCGGCGAATCGACATTCTCTGTGCGATGTGCGTGCCATCTATTTCACGTCGGCCGGTGACGTAACTCTTATGTACTGTGGGACGCGTCGACTCGTTGAGGCATGGGTGGTCATGAAGATCTCGCCCAGTACCATTGTGATTCCAAGTTCTAGTGATCACAAACTAGGTTTTTCCCATGAAAGAAGTGTAAACTGTGTGACGTATATCTCTAATTTAACCTTCTGTTTGTGTTCTCATGTAAATTTAGCTTCTCCTCGTTAAATAATTTCCCACTTAACGGCACATTATTGTACTCTACGAGCTTCTCAAAGTTGCTACGTGACAGTGGGTCAAGTGTAATCTAATTAAATAAAAGATAATAAAGATAAAGCTATGTGTTGAGAATAATGCCATGTTTGAAAAAGTTATGTTGGTAAGAGATATGCTATCAGAGGAGTACGGTATGTTATGAGTGGATTACAGTAAATCGTATATATTTGACCTGAGTAGGTTGTGTTTGATGACGATGAGGGATAGTTGTCAAATGTATAATTAGGAAGCTGTTCATCTTGTTGTGAGAAGCGACTTATATTCCTGATGTGATTGATGTGCTGCATACTTGACGTACTTGGATAAAGAAGTAGAACTCTGATATTCTTGAATCCCGGACCGAAGAATCTATTACCTTGTGTAATTACATTTTTCTGCTTCGACTTCTGCACTAACGAACAATTTAGAACATAAGGTTACTTCACATAGTTTAATTCATTCGAGTAACTTTAACGTTAAAATTTTAAAGCCATAAAACCATAATACAATTCCATAACTGATACAAAATTTCTGATCGAGTTTAGTGGCCTTAATATCTGCTCATTTGAGCAGTACGAATGATAATGCACTGTATGATCTTAAAGTATTGCTGTAATAACATGTGTCGTATTTTTTGGTAAAGTTGAAAATCACAATCGGGTTAGTTAATATTACGATAAGTATTGGTAATTATTTCAATACCATTGCTTTATGTGTTCTTTCCTTTGCAATTTAGGTACGGTTATATGCAAGCATCGGAATTCTATGAACCCAGTGATGACGAGGAATTTTCGCATTCTTCCTCTCAGCGAAAAGATTCCTGGGCTTTTGGTTCGAAAGGTTGGTAATTAATATCATGTGCACTTACTTTTTATTAATCACGAAATTTCTGTGTACCACGTTTCTAAATAACACGAAGGCAGCACAAAATGGGAAAATTTCTATTCTGAAGTTAAACCCAATCACTACGTTAGTACAGAAATCTTTAAAAGAAATAGCAAAATGTTGCCTTTTCTTCACTTTTTAGGGTTGACCTACATTCGATTATGAATCAATGAATGTAACAATTATTCAGCAATAAATTCAGATATTAAAATGACTTCCTATACGTACGTGTTTTCATATGGGAATCGCATCAGTTTTCGTATAGACGAAATGCCGGTTTAAATAAGAGCGTAAACAATGTATTTCATCTTCAAATTAAGAAGAGAAATGTGAAGAAGTTATTAAGCAGTATTTTGAGAAGATGTAATCGCAAATATTTAATGCCTTGCATTATTAAAAATAAAGTGGAAAACAAGAAGAAAGACGAGGAAATTTTGATGCTGTGTCTTTCATGGGAAGCTATAAATTTTGTTCCCGATTACTTTAGAAATACTTTTAAAGCATAAGCGGAATTCTGAAATTCAATAACAACCTACTGTAGGTGCGAAAGATAAATTATTAACAGTGTTTGAAAGTATGGAAAACATTCTAATCTTTGTGGATTTCAACGGATATCTTTTGAAACCATTTGATGTGTATAATTGAGATAAAGTAAATGTTTAAGATTGTCGGTATACGTGCGTGCAAAAGTTGAGCAACAAGGTTTACAAAGTTATCACCTTATTTTTCAAATTAAAGTTACCAAATCTTATGTTATTTTATTAACTAAATAAAGGAACATTTTTAAGTTTTAAAGCACGATATAAATCCTGATATTTTCTTAAATGGTTTATAAATACAATTAGATCATTCTAGTTACAACTTTTTTAATTGTACTTTTAATCAATACAGTATATACATATAATACGAGGTTTTAAAATGATGCATGTTTCCAACCCTACATAACATTGATATGTACTGTATAGTTAAAATTGGGATCGAAAAAAATGATCCAAACAAGCAAATGCTGATACTACGTATAAGTAAGAAAAATCCATTTTTAACAGGATTTCATATGCAGTTTAACAAACTCCTTTTGAGTAAGACTGACAGGAAACTATGTAAAATAAAGTTACATCATTAGGCTCTTCCAGTGTTCTAGATCTTCAACTAAATTTAGATGTTAAAATGACTTCCTGAGTGAAATATAAACTTTTTTTTTTTCCGTCCGAACTTCTACATTTAAAAGCAATTATCATGTGGGCGAAACAATATATTTTCATACGATAGAACCCGCCTACTACGGCAAGTAGTTCGGGACCGATGGAAATCTTCGTTCAATTAGGATGCTTGCTAAATCGGTTTTGAGGTGAAAAATAAAACACCATGTGTGTAAAAAAAAAAAAAAAAAGAAAAAAAAATATATATATATATCATTCATCATCATCATTGTCAACCATTATCAATCCACTGCTGGACGAAGGTCTCCCCAAGTTTCCTCCACAACGGCCTGTCTTGTGCCAGTCTCCTGCATGTCACTCCCGCATACTTTCGAATTTCATCCACCCATCTTCCATGTGGGATGTAAGGTCAGGTGATGCGTAACATCACAGCCTCTCCTTGACAAATGTCAACCCCGCCTTCTCGTGGTACATCCTGTTCCCACTAAAGGGGCTCTGACGACCGCCAATAGCGGTATAACTATACCATCGGGATTAGAGGAAATGCTATCCCACACTCACCAACCCGCTTGGCCAGCGTGGTGAGTTATGGCCAAACCCCTCCAAAATGACTCCACAACTTAAATCTTGACCCTAAGTCTCCGGCAGCTGGAATGTACCTGGCCAAGGCAGCGGCCAGTGCGACATGAAGGCAGGGGGTGCTAAGAATCCCCGGAGGACCGGACTAGGCTGCCATCTGATGCTGACCTTGGCTACGTATAACGGACGCTCCCTATCTTCTGATTCAAGGCTTCTTGAATTGGGAGAGGAACTACAAAGGATCAAGTGGGACATCGTCGGGCTAAGTGAGGTAAGGAGAAAAGGAGAAGATCTCATTGAACTGAAAAGTGGACATCTCTTCTACTATCGTGGGACAGATACTGGCAGAACTAGTGGTGTTGGATTTATAATAAACAAGAAACTGAAGGATAAAGTTGTAGAAGTTGAAAGTTCCTCTGACAGAGCTGCACGACTCGTTATCCAACTCTCAAGAAGATACCAGGCTCAGATTATTCAAACTTATGCACCCACCACAAGTCATGCTGAAGCAGAAATTGAAGAATTTTATGAGGAAATTCGTGATCTAAATAATAAAGGTAAGCAGCACTTGAAGATAATTATGGGAGATTTCAATGCAAAAATAGGGCAGCGGCAACAGAATGAAACTTCAGTTGGTAAATTCGGTCACGGCAACAGAAACCAGCGTGGAAATACTCTCTAAGAGTTTGCAGAGGCAGAAGGGTTTTTCATCTTGAACTCCTTTTTCAAGAAAAAGCCACACAGGAAATGGACATGGAGACATCCAAATGGGACGACAAGTGAAATTGGTTTTATTATATGTAACAAAAAAATTCGTCATAGAAGACTGCAGTGTGCTAAACAAGTTCAACACAGGCAGTGACCATAGATTGGTGAGATGTAAGATGCACCTCAACACTAAACTCGAACGTAGCAAGCTCATAAGACAAACAAAATGTATTGACATAACCAACCTTAAAAAACACCATAAAACCTTCAAATTGGAACTGAAGAACAGATTCTCTGCTTTAGAAGGCCTAACATCGGAAGACGTGGATATTTCTGAAGTTAACAGAAAAGTAACCAAAGCTCTTATGGAAACAGCAACAAAATTAGCCGGGTCTAAGAACAAATTGCATGTAAACAAATTATCAGGAAAAACCAAAATGTTGATGCAAAAAAGAAGAGAGATGAGGACAACTAAAGATGTGACTTCCAAAGTGGAATATATAGAGCTATGCAAGACAGTACGAAAAAGTATCACTGAAGACTTAAGGAAATTCAACTGTGAACTAGTAAGGAAAGCAATTGAAAACAACCAAAACCTAAAGATAGCAAAGGGACATCTTAGTAAGGGAAAAAACAGATTATGGCACTGAGAAAAGATGGCTCTGTAACAAGAAATAGAGGCGAAATTTTGACAAGAGTGAAAGATTTCTACACCAAATTATATGAAAGGGATGATACATGTACTCCAGGCATCATGAAAGGTACCAGAGTTCTTCCAGTCCTTCCAGCAGAAGTTGCACATGCAATCAAGAACTTGAAGCGGGGAAAAGCTCCAGGAGAAGATGGAATTACTGTAGACATCATACAAGAAGCAAGTGGAGAAATCGAAACAGTACTCGCCCAAATTTTCACTCGATGCCTTAATGAAGGGAAAATTCCTGAGGATTGGAACAACGCTACAATGATCTTGCTACATAAAAAAGGTGACATTGAGGATCTCAGGAACTACAGACCTATCAGCCTCCTATCAGTGGTTTATAAAATCTTCACTAAAGTTCTTTCACACCGCTTGAAGGTAACACGACATGGCTCAACCGAGAGAACAAGCTGGATTCAAGAGTGGCTACAGCACAATAGATCATATCCACGTACTGAGAGAACTAATTGAAAGAGCGAGGGAATAGGAACTTCCATTGTGCATGGCTTTTATCGATTATGAAAAAGCCTTTGATTCGGTGAAACCATCAGCAGTTGCAATGGCTCTGAAATCCTGCGGTATTGAAGATGCATACATTAGTATTATTAATAACATCTATGAAAATGCAAGTGCAAAGATTCTGCTATTTGAAAATACAACACACATAAAAATTGGAAGAGGAGTGAGACAAGGTGACACCATATCTCCGAAGCTGTTTAATGCCACATTGGAAAATGTCTTTCAATCACTGAACTGGGAAAACAAAGGCATAAAGATTAATGGAGATTATTTAACCCACCTTCGTTTTGCTGATGACATAGTAATTTTTGCAACTACCCCATCAGAGCTACAGAGTATGATGCAGGAACTAGCTGACAAGAGTAAAGAAGTGGGATTAAAAATGAACTTTCAGAAGACAAAAATGATGTTCAATGCTTTTACAAGAAATGAAGATTTATCGATTGATGGAGAAAAGCTGGAGATAACAGACACGTACGTTTATCTTGGACAGCAGATATCAAGTGAGGGTCACATTGATGAAGAAATTAATCGGCGTACAAAACTTGCCTGGAGAGCTTTTGGAAGAAACAGCATAATTTTCAAGAGCAATATGCCATTATGTCTTAAAAGAAAAGTGTTTGATCAATGCATCCTTCCAGTGCTTACGTATGGTGCAGAGACGTGGACCTTAGCTAAAAGAGACATACAAAGGCTGCAGACAACTCAAAGCAGCATGGAGAGGTGCATGCTTGGTGTAACCAGGAGAGATAAGAAGAGGAACACGTGTATCCGAAAAATGACAAGAGTGGAAGACATCATGATCAGAGTTAAATCCCTGAAATGGCAATGGGCTGGACATACTGCCAGAAGAACAGACCATCGATGGACAGCCGAAATTTTAGATTGGATTCCAAGGGACAGGAAAAGACCCAGAAGAAGACCACATGGAAGATGGGTGGATATATATATATATATACACACACACATAACAATATTCATATATGTTTATATTATACATATATCCATGTACGCAGTTGTATCAGAATAATGACCACCCCCGGAATCACAGTGTACCCACCCAGACGCATCAGAGTGTACTTGACAAGGTGGACCACACTGAGATATAAGCGTCCGGCCAGGACAGATGAGCCATAGTGCGTTAAGTAAGCACAATGAGCAGAGGTTGTGATTTGACAGACGTTCAAAGTCTGCTGTTCGCCAGGTGCTGGAGTAAAGGTGTATCAAGAATGGACCGCTGGCACACCGAGTACGTACCGACGTCAAAACTGTGGATCCCCAAAGGCCATCGACCTCAGAGGAGAACGTTGCCTTCATCGATTGGTAAAAGACTATCAATGCGCAAGAGTGCAGCAATTGAGCACGCAAATAAACGTTGGGGCACCTAGGTACGTGTCACCGAGAACAATAGAGCGAACACTGTTAGGCATTGGTCTCCGTAGTCGACGCTGCGTCAAGACGCCCATGCTAACCCAGGCCCATCGGTAACGACGCCTGCAGTTCGCATCGGACAACCGTCATTGGGCAGTGGAAGAATAGAAAAAGGCTGTCTCCTCCGACGAATCGAGGTTTCTACTCCACAGAAGTGACAGGCGGATAAGGCATCAGACAAACGAGAACTAACACCTGGACACCCTTGTCGGTCAAGTGCATGCAGGCGGGGGCAGTGTGCATGTCTAGGGGATATTTCCCCTCTATGACCTGTGACCGCTGGTACCACTGGATGGGTCCCTGAACGCCAATGGCTACCTGTCCATCCTCGCTGACCACATGCATCTCTTCACGTTGTACATTTATCCTGCTGGTGATGGTGTCCACCAACAGTACAGTGCGCCCTGCCATGTCGCTAAGGGGGTACTTGACTGGTTCCAGAAACACGACGGCGATTTCTTCGTTCTCCCTTGGCCGGAGATATCGCCGGAGCTCAATCCCATAGAGCACTTGTGAGACTTTTTGGATCGACAGGTTCGACTTGTTGACTCACAACCACGCCATCTCCGGCACCGCCATGCTCTGTGTGCACCGCCATGCTCTGTGTGCACCGCCATACTCTGTGTGCACCGCCATGCTCTGTGTGCACCGCCATGCTCTGTGTGCTCCGCCATGCTCAATCTCCGGCACCGCCATGCTGAAGTGTGCCCCGGGTAACCTTCCAGGGCCTCATTGCGTCCATGCCACGCCGACTCGCCGCTGTCATCCGGGCCAAGGGTGGTTATTCACATTATTAGGTAGGTGGTTATATTATTCTTATTCGACTGTGTATATCATAACGTATCACAATAGTTTTTCACTGTTTTCTGGCTGTCTAGTGATGGCTACTTTGTCGTTTAGGAAAAAACAGTCCCTCCTTCTACATTTTGTCAGTTTAGGATTTTTCTTGACTGCTACGGGAGTTGATCGCTTTTTAACGACACACGTGAAGCAAAAGCAGTACCGATCTTCCAAGATGCAACGTTCACTTGGAGGGTGAAAGTGTCAATGGACACGAATCCAAGAATTGTTTTCTCCTGTGTTCCCCTCGGGCCACATCCGCATTCCATTATTCCCGCATTCCTCTCTGCAATCATTGCCCAGAAATCCACTTAATACATGTGCGTGAACGCCACCCATCCGCTTTTTGCCTGGGAGTAGGTCGCCGGCTCCTAATTCTGCTGACGCCACACTTCTAAGGCAAAATACCTTGGAGTGAATGGCGGAGATTCTCTTGCACAACTTGTTTGTTGAGAATTTGATGTTCAACAAGGGAGTTGCGTTCTTGGTGTTCTAGAGGAAGATTGTTTATATCAACATTCTTCCTCTAGAAAACCAACATTCCAATGCGCTAGAGCAATTTCTTCGTGCATATCACTATTTCCATTCTTCCATTTTAGGACAGGGTGCAGCAAATCTTCTCTGCCTCGTTAAATATTGAATTACATTAAATTTTGTTACTCTGCTTGTCAAAATTGATAATCTCGTTTCTCTTCCTCGTTAAATCCGGAAAGTTCGTCAGATTTTGTTTGTAAAAAAACTACCAATTTGCTTTGAATTAACATCATACCAAATAAGTTCCAGTTTTGCTCGTTAAATCCGGGGTGTCGCTAAATACGGGCTCGTTATAAGCGGGCTTAACTGTATTTCTGAATGAACAAGTACGTAGTAAAACATTGTGATTTATTCGTTTTTTGGTGTAGTTTGTGCAAACAGACAGAAGGTCAAGTTCCCGCTCTTCAGCTGATAGCTTTTTAAAGCAAGTAATGACTTGAAAACCAATTCAAAAAGCTATCTGATGACGAGTATAAGCTTCACGCTTAAGTCATCAAACAGAAGTCGTCGCTCTTTCCACGTTTATAAGTGAGTCACGGAAAAATTCTCATTGGCCACCACCGGGAATCAAACCCAGGATCTTCCAGTTACTAGCCGGATATGCTTCCACTGCACCACAGCGGCCTCTAATTCCTCCAGACTCGCACACGCTACTGCCAAGCCAATTTGGCAGGTTGCTTCTTGGAGCCCCGCACAATGCTGGGGATTCACCAAAGTTGGTAAGCAGCAACTGAACAAATAATTAGAAGGCGAATGAATAATTAATACAGACATTTGACGTGGACTAGGAACATCAGAGGTCATCGCTCTTTTCACGTTTATAAGTGAGTAATGGAAAAATTCTCTTTGGCCGCCATCGGGAATCGAACCCAAGGTCTTCCAGTTACGCCTGGGTTCGATTTCCGGTGGCGGCCAATGAGAATTTTTCCGTGACTCACTTATAAACGTGGAAAGAGCGATGAGCTCTGTTTGATGTTCCTAGTCCACGTCAAATGTCTGTATTAATTATTCACGCTTAAGTTTGGAGTCAATAAACGGATTTTTTATCGGTGATTTGTGATGTACAAAAAATGTATTATACACTGAAGCAATAGCAATCAGAAAGTCATCCTCACATACGTACGGAAATGACTTTGAGATTTCCTTTTTAAATGGTTCTCACTGCAAAGGATTCAGACTCGTACAAATTGCAGATAACGGTAATATTGGAAAGATTTGTGATTTAAGCGATTTTGAAAGAGACAAGGTAGAGGGCGTTAGGTGACCAGGTGCATGCATCTCAAGAGCTGCAAACCTTCTTGGCTGTGCAAGAAGGACTCCATCTAGAGTGTACAATGAGTGGTGTATAAACAAAAAAAATGCTGTCTTCTGTGGGGGAAAACACTGGTTGATGTTGGAGGGGAACAGCGACTGGAGAGGACTGTACGAGGGAGGTAACAGATGAACTCGATTGCATCAAGTAACCGCGCAGTACAACAGCAATATCAAAAGGATAATTTTTGCACACACAGCCCGTCTCACATTGGCTAGAACAACAGATATTTTCTTCGTGTGCCACTCGCCCCTGCAAAAAATTGAAACATTCGTCTGCAGTGGGCACCAGATTATAAAAATTCGATCCTTGAGGACTGGAAAAAGGTAGCCTTTTCCGATGTACACGCTTTCAGCCAATGCACGTCGATCACCGATGAGCTGGCCATAGTATAGCATCGAACGCACGAATCCGAGCTTCCTATCAATAAATATCCAAGGTGGTGCAGTGGTCTGGGGTTTGGCTTCATGGTGGGCATTGGGTTTCTTAATACCTCTGGAATAACATTTGTATGCGATATCTTTACATCTTTGCGGACCAGGCACACCGTATAATTGTGCATGGTGTTCTCTGATGGAGAGAGGCTACTTCCAGCAGAGTAATGGGCCATACCAGAAACGTAGAAAGCTTTCCTCCTCTGGGAGGGCGAGCCTTGAAATTACGACCCTTTGAGTTCTAAAGTTCCTTACTTCTACTCAAATAGTAAGCAGTTCTTACTTTCTTATATCTTCAGTATAGGAAAGTATTATGATCGTTAAAAATTCAGTTTTCGAATTTTCAACTCAAAATTTAAATATTAGGTGAATCCCCGAGAGCCAACGGTTTCAAATACCAAGTGCGACGTAAATGTAATGTGAGCACCGGCAACACAACTCATGCAGAATGAAAACGAACCATCACATAACGAATGATTATTAGATAGTAGACGTAACAATAAGGAAGATGCTTTCGGAGTAGGGCTTGGAAAAATTCAGTTCAAGGTTAAACACTCTTTCGACGACAGAGTCCAAATGACTAATTTGCCCTTCATCCCTATGATGTATTCGGAAAGGTCACGGAGGTTAGGTATATCAGCACCTCCGTCAACTCTTTTGGACAATTTCACGCATCAATAGGAGATGGTCCACAGCTCTGTACGCTGGTTAGCTGCGCGTAATAGGGTATGCAATTAAATAAAGTACTTACAAAAGAAGATACTAAGTGCGTAACTTTGTTTTATGAGTTCAAATGTTCGGAAAATTTATTCAAACTCTGATCATTTCTGTTTTTTACGCTCCTCAGAATAAGAAGTTACTCCCCTGGTATAAACATCTTGGGAAGGCAACTGCCCTCCAGGTAGCTACGACCCTGCGCCCCACAGGGCTCGAATCATCACATATTTGTTTCAGGAGTAAAACAGTGTCTCCAAAACTTAACCCAAGAAAACACCCATGGGATGAGATGGAGTGATCCATTCATTACAGAGATCCAGCAAACGTTCGGCAACCGACAGACGCTATCACATCCTTATTCAGTCCATGCCGCTTGACTCGAGGCTATTCTGAGGGCAAAGGGTGTCCTAGGACGTTATGTAGGTGTTCTTAATAATTTTGCAGTTCAGTGTGTATGTAGAGAGGCTGTATTTTGCTGTAGTTCAACTTTAGGAGTGTCGAAAGCTTTCAATAAGTGATACAAAAAACGGAACTGTTGTCAATGCTCTTTTACGCTTTCCAACTGTAGGTTGAAGAAGCGTATATGCTCCAGCTTTGTCCGTCTGTCTGCCCGTTCATCTGTCCGTTCGTCCTCACGATAAGCCGCCTAAAAATGGTTCGATGAAAATTTAGTATTTGGTAGGGGACCACCTGGGAACAAACCCTATTGAAAATGGACGAAATAGAATCAAAGGCCAGGACATAGGAGCGGGATCCATTCCACTGCCCTTATGCGTCATAACTTACATAAAAATGCTTCGATTGCAACAAAACTTTATCATGTTGTTCCGGAAGTATATTTAACCGGTTTTGTTGAATATCATCGAATTGGGGTCAAAGGTCAGCGCATAGGAAAGAGATTTATTCTACAGCCATTATCCTCATAACTTGAGTAATGATTTCTGGTATGTTGGAAAGCGTATCATAATCGATGCATTGCATGATTTTTGTAACTTGTTCAGTATTGAGACATGTTTTAGCCGTGTGAAACGTACGAAGAAGCCACAGTATGTCATTTGCTGGAGGGCAACGAGTTGAAATAAGTCGGAATCGTTGATCCCGAATTGGGAATCGTTGATCCCGAATTGGGAATCGTTGATCCCGAATTGGGAATCGTTGATACCGAATTGGGAATCGTTGATACTGAATTGGAAATCGTTGATACCGAATTGGAAATCGTTGATACCGAATTGGAAATCGTTGATACCGAATTGGAAATCGTTGATACCGAATTAGATATTGTTGATCAAGATTTGGAAATCGTTGATCCCGAATTGGGAATCGCTGATTTCGAAATTTGGGTTATTGATTTCCAGAGAAAGGTGTGAACTAGAGCAGAAGAATAAACGCAATACTGAACCTCTTTCCTGAAGCTAAAACTAAAGTCCTCGACGAATCATTCAGCCAGCGGGTATTTTCCTGCCATCTCTTTGAAAATTAGGTTATAAAAACACTCATCGTATATTCCCGGATCTTTAAATAATTTCCTAATCTTGAATTTGTCTGCCAGTGGTCTAACCGTTAAAATGCTCGATTCTTTAGCCTGTAAGCTAAACACCCAAATAATACATTTTCTATTTTTGTTCTTAGTTCCGGATTCACTTTGTTTCGTGGAGCCACTAACTTTAAATTTGAAATGGGTGACTTTTTACTGCAACTTTCGATGATTTGCTAAATAAACTGCTGGAGCAAGCAGCAGTGTAGTGTTACTTCATAAAACTTCCCTAAGAATATTTAATTGAATTTCTACAGCCAAATTTAACAACTTCATTCCCGCTGAATTTTTTGGCATCAAACTCTCAAAGTTAAAATATTTTGAGCTACTGTTTTTAAAGTTTATAACAAGCAATTGTAGTAAGTTTTACGATTCCTGGAAAGTCATTTATAAACTTTCAGTATTATCGTTATTGTATATTCAGGTAAAATATCATCTACTTCATCATACGGACCGACGGAAGAGGAATACGAAGTAGACGATCAATCTGCACCTGAAAATTGGCGTTCTGTGACAACCAACCAAACAACCGGTTTTCGTGGAAGAGGTGGTTTTGCTTGGAAAACGTAAGTATTAATTCATAAAACTTCTGCATTAAGGAAACTCAACAAATCTTTGTTTATTACTCGGATGCGTTTTACTTTTATGTTGTAGATGAACTGGACTGGTCATTTTTCTTTACGAATTGAGTTGGAAAAAAATGTCATCTGAATAGATGCTCCTTTTGCGTTGAACCGTGACCAGATTAGTATGCTGCTAAAATTAGTCACCACGTGTTGCACTAATATTTCGAACACTCTGGTTATGTCAGCACTGAAAATAAATTATACACATCGAATTGTGGAGCGCAGACTTTTGAGATAATGCATATGAAAAAACACCAGGTAAATTTCGTGCTAACTATTGTGACGTACCTGCCCAGCAGGACGCACACGACATAAAGGCAGATAACAACGATAACGAACGTCCGCGTAGCTCAATTGGTAAAGCGACTTCTTCCGCAATAAGTGGACTCTGGTTCGATTCCCGGCGTGGACCAAAAATGACGCAGAAATTTACTTCGTTATAATGGCGCCCGAACTTCCCGGATGACCCGGCCGTTGAAGATCTCGCAATGGTGTGATGTTCTTTCTATACCGCGAGATAGGAAAAATAAGAGAATACCTTCTCCAGCGCTCCGAAAAATAAAATGAGCGTGACGTTGCATTCCACACACCAGATTGACTGGGAGTTCTCAAGTGCACGTTCTACAGCGGATGGATGCCTGCAACGATTCATGGTCACGGCTGGCCCGTGGGCCATGCCCCCGGCCCTCTTTCGGGGGGGGGGGAGATGTGATGTACCTGCCCAGCAGGACGCACACGACACAAAGGCAGATAGCAGCGATAACGAACGTCCGCGTAGCTCAATTGGTAGAGCGACTTATTCCGGAATGAGGGGACACGGGTTCGAGCCCAAGCGTGGAGAAAAATGACGGAGAAATTTACTTCGTTATACTATAATGAAATGACCTAAAAATCCTCTGGTCCACGATCCAACAAAATCCACGATCCAACAAACTTGTCAAACATTCAAACAGTCGTTACTCCAAGCCTACGTTACAATTTAGTCACTATGTTAAAAATGACAGGTCAAAAACTTTAAAAAAGATGACATTAAAATTCGAGATCTTTCGAAGACACTGTGCCTTCATCAGGAAATGAACACATGCGGCGTTTAGCAAACATCCATTGAGTCATAACTTTTTTCGAAAATGACGACATCCATTACATCCGCGCATGCCCAATGTGTTTCAGTGAGCTTCATTAGGTTAGCGCTCAGCATTAAGTTGTGGGGGGTAGTGGGGGTAAAGATAAATTAATTGGTGTCATACAATTAGTAACATAAGTCAGTGATACACATTTTTGAAGTAAAGGCAACCAAGATCGCATGGTGCTTCATCATTACAACATACAAGAAGCAATATATAAATGCACATTGCCTCAACCATCAAAATCATACGCGAGGCCGCTGGGGGCCTAGTGGGCAACGTTTGTGACTGCCGCGGAAAGGACCTCAGGTTCGATCTCAGGCAGGCACTAACGTTCGATCCACTAAATATCCGCCGTGCGTCGGTTGGGCATGTTAAGCCGCCGGACCCCGGGTACTGCCCCGCCCGGTAATAAATAAGGGCGTCTTACTCCCCCTTTCTACTTCGCTTCCAAGTCACATTCCTATTGGGCACTCTAGCCCAAATCTCCTAGCTTCCTATTTTTAAGGGTTGTTTAAGACCTGGGGTCAGACACTCCCTTCCTAAAATCCTCTACATATGATCGTTTTTTTTTTATCATCAAAATCATAGTCTTATTTTTAGGTGTCGCGAGCAGTTTTATATTTTGTCCATTCGGGTTGATGAGTTCCATTGGACACAAGACGTGATAATGCTGTAGATTGTGATTTCTTTCGCACATCGTCCATATGTTCAGTTCTTCTTATATGAACCGTACGCATTGTAGAACCTATGTAAAGTTTATCGTTTTAGTCTGGAGTTAAAGATCTTAAAGGAATAGCATATTGTACGCTCCATGCTTTTAATCATGATGCACTTGGTCGCGATCCTTCCTAATTTGAGAGAATGTATTATATGTTTTTGTCCCAAAGCTCAATCCATGTATTTTACACGCTTTATTTTTTGTTTGAATGTTTGACAAGTTTGTTGGATCGTGCATAAGACAGAGGATGTTTAGGTCATTTCATAACTCAATGTGTTTGAAACGTGTAATATAGATACATGATTATGGTCTGTGGAACTCACTGAATTTTTATTTGATGACACCATCATTTGAACAACACGGCTAGAGGAGAGAAAAACAATGTCCATTAATATTTCAACAGCAAGAAAGTGGAAGGCGGTTGTTGATATGATGAAAGAAAGTTGTTTTGCGTCTCCTGGATTTACAGATGCACAGTTTCATGTGCAAGCCAGTTAAGCAAAACTATCACCGCCCTAATTGCAGGATGTAGTGCGCTTCAAATACGTAATTATCCCATACTCTTTATACACACTTTTCATGGATGACTTCTAAAGTGGCAGTCGCTGTTATACACTGAATGTAGGATGCGAGTTTTCTCTTCATTTTAATAACGCGCTACACAGTTGTGCAGAGTCGTCCTGGTGGCGCAGTGGTCTAAGCGCTGGCTTGTGATCATTCATCCGTGAAGGATCCGGGTTCGAATCCCGGTGAGGCATGGATGCTGTGTTTGTCTTACGGCACTGGCTCTCTCCCTTCCCTGGAACCAGTGACCGTAAATTAGGGATGGGCGACTGCTTATAGCCCATTTTCTTCACGGTGGTCGTTAAACCTTCAATTAAAAAAAAAAAAAAAAAAAAAAAAAACAGTTGTGCGGAAGGTTTTAAATAAATGAAAATTATGCTCTAGGAATACCAGCTGACGAATGGTTGTTTTAATGGATTTATATTCCTGTATGCTTCTCTCACGTTAACGTATATCTAATAATTCTAATAACGTTTTCGGTTTCTGATCATCTCTAGAGGAAGGAAACAGAAAGTGGGAAGATGTGTGAAGAAAATATGAGAAAGAGAGGGACACCTGAAACAGACAATGTGAGGAGACAGTGGCGTACCCAGAAATTAATTGGGGGGGGGGGTCCATATCGTCGCCGCAGTATCAAAACCACAAATGCGAAATTTTGTAGCTTGAATTATCGCTATTTAAAAATTAAATTTGATCAAGGAATCACTTTTGCAATCACAGCAGACTGTTCAAGCACTATACATAACATGTACATAAAGTTTCATCTGTATTATACATATATCAGTGAATAAAATTTTATATGATGTAAAGCCAACAATTGAAAAATTCTCACATTCTTGGTTCTATCACTGCAGCTACGATATCATACCTTCCTAAAGTGACGAAAAAAATGTGCATGAGAACAGGCTTTTTATTTTCCTCAAATATTATTAATTAGAAAGTAATGTTCATTCTACGTTTTTTGTTGTCCTGCTTTAGTATGTACTCAAGATAAAACTTACTCCATCCCTTCCCCAGGCCCCAGGTCCCACCATTCATTAGCATGACTCCCTGACTACTACAACACCAGTTTGCTCTCTTCTTTCTTCGGTGGCATACAAATAGGGAATGCGCACGGGGAAGGAGGGAGGGGGGGTATTAGCAATAAGCATATGTGACCTCGTCTGATCATTCCAAAAATGGCGACACTAGCAAAATAACGCCACCGGCAATTTTTATAAATTTTTAAAACTAGACAAAATTTTTTGGGGGGGATGCATATGGCCCTTTGCAACTGCTCTGAATACTCCACTGGTGTGAGGAATCGCTCAAGAAAGAAGTGGTGTACTAAAAAGAAGCACATGTCAAAACGGCAAAGTTGCAGCTATAAATTCCGGCGGTGTAACTTAATTGAGAAATCATTCGGTTCCGGAGCAGAAGATTGCCGGTTCAATTTCTGCACCAGATTTTTTTCTCAAATAATCTGAGGGAAGTGCTAAAGAAAGAGAGGGAGTGCGAAAATGAAAAGGAGTGAGAGAGATGGAAGGAGAGGAGAAAGAGAAAAACAAAATAAAGAGAAACACAGTGAGTGGGCGAGGAAAAGAGAAAAGTATACTTCTAGGAGAGGTATAAGCATTTTTAGCTACTGACTGGCATTTTCAACATAAAGATGAAAAATAAGGTGTATAAAGTAAAACGAAAAGAAAAGCAAGGTAAAACGCTTGAAATAAGCGAAGAATTTAATATCCCCCTTGGGCTATTTTTTTTATTGGAGGTTTAACGACCACCGTGAGCTACTCAATGGGCTATAAGCAGTTCCCCGTCCGTAATTTAGGGTCACTGGTTCCAGGGAAGGGAGAGAGCCAGTACCATAAGACAAACTCAACATTCATGCCTCACAGTGATTCGAACCTGGACCCCTTTCGGAAGAATGATCAGAGGCCTTCGCTTTGGCCACTGCGCCATCCGGGGCGGCCCTTGGGTTTTTGAGTCATTACGGTGTTGTTTGACTAAGAACTAAACATATCATTTTGACTTTGTAAACCTGGCGTTGGACGACTGTTTCGTTTTCTCCTTTATTTTTATTTCATTTTACAAGAAAAAAGTGCCGCGAAAGTTTCTGGTGAGGGGGTGGATCCAGGATTTTAGTTAGGGGGGGGGGGGGTGCAGCGTGAAATTACCGTATGGAAATGGAAAATACAAATTCCTATTAGTTCCGAATGATAAATTCGATCGTTCATGTCTTCCAGTTAATTAACGAAAGTAATACTTTTATGTAATACTTCCTTTCATGAAAAAATATTGAATTTGTTATTATAATATAACAAATCGAAGCGTTTCCATCGTTACTAAGGGAGCTCTCCCCGTCCTCCTCTGGATCCGTCCCTGTTTCTGGTTGCCGGTGTTTCATATAGGGTATGGATTAGGTTTTGCTACAGGGCTTCCAAAGCGAAAAACAATAAGAAAATTAACAAATCTAGCAGTGGGAACACCAACTTAAAATTAACTAGTGAACGAGAGGTGATCATGAGATGGCTCATCGATTTGCCTACGGTAGTCGTTAACCCTAAAACAAACTAAGATCATGAGCCGATATTCCATAGAATACGTGGTTGAAAATTTTAAATTCACATGCGATTATTTTCAACATACAGTATGAGGTTGCTGCAGATGAAATTTCTGGTTTTGTGGACTCCTGCAGTTAATTTAGGAATCAACATATATGAGATTTATTCGCGGAATTCCGTGTTTTTTTTTTTTTTTTTTTTTTTTGGTCATTTGGGTTATCTCGAGATCGATGCAAAAATGAAGAGAAACTTCCTGGGAATTAATAAGGGGATGCAAGGGTTGTTTTCCATCTGGGAACTGACTTTAGTCTTCCAAAACGTTTAGAAACAAAAGTTAAACGGAGTAAAGATTTCCCCAGTAGTCCTAATTTCTTTCCTCTCGCGATGGTACATCTTCCCAGCATTGTGTTGTTAAACATAATTTTATTGAATAAATGCTTGTATTTCAGCATGAAACGTTTTGGGCAACGAGTCCCAAAAAACGGAAGTTAAGGCGACGCAAAGATTTGCCTGTAGTCTTTAGGCATGAGATGATTCTTCTGTGGATTCGAGGAATTCAACTACTTCGATTATCATTTGGAACATTCTCGAGATCAATGCAAAACTGAGCGGGAATTTTGAGGAGGATTGGTGGTGGGGATTCGTTTCCGTTTGAGGACGGAATTCAGTTTTTCGAAACTTTCAAAAACGGAAGTTGGTCCGAGTACAGATTTCTTGCATAATCGTAATGTTTTTTTTTTTTTTTTTTTTGCGCTTTGTGCCTTTTGCCCAATATTGTTAAATAACTTTTTATTCCATAAAAATTATTTGCATTTCAACTTAAAATGGGGGAAAAGTTTTCTAAAACGGAAGTTGGATGAAGAGAAGATTTTTTCCGTAATCATAATTTTGTTCCTCCGCGATGTTCTCACTATCCTTTGTTCTTGTCAAATGTTATCATGCAAGCTGACAGACGGACGAACGGTCAAAGTAATACAATAGACAGATACGTTTTTCAAAAGACGTGGGTAAAATGTTATGAAATTCAGTCGTTTAGTTACTGAATAATCCCCCTCCCCCTAAAACCATGCATTTCTGTCCTTTTGTACGAGCCGTTGAAAGGAGAATACATTATTATATACTTGAATATGTTCTAAAAAGCACATTTTAGAATTAATCTTAAAATGTTTTTATCGTTTTAGGTCTGTTGTGAAGCCCATGGTACGAGGAAGTCCTTACCCCTCTAAAACGGAACTTACTCAATGTAACACCCCAAGATGGAATGAAAGGAGCAACATTTCTTCCTCTGCTTCTTCTAACACCTTCCGAAGTAAGTTGCTGAAGATAAGCGATTTATATAATCAGAAAAGTGCTCATAAAATATTAACTTTGATGACTCATATCTTTATTTTTACCTTCCTTTTTCTGTTTCTTTTTCACGTGTAGTTTGTTACCTCTCTTAGTTGTATTTCCATTCTGAAAGCCACATTAGAACCATCAAGTTTTTACGTACGTTTTGGCAACCGCTGGTAGCCAGATAAATTCAAACAAATAATATCACCTTAATTTTGCAATTTTTAAAGAACGTCCTCGTAGTTATGTTTATGGAAAAGAGCATTTAGAACTTACAAATTTTTTAAAAGATTCACCGTAGGACAGGAACAAGCTAGCGGAGGAAGTGCAAGGTTTTGGGCACTGTTCTGCAGGGAAATTCTGGGTCCAGTCATTCATGTATAGGAAACTATGACATCTGCTGCCTGTCTAAACATTATTGCAGACCAGGTACATCCTTTCATGGCAACGGTATTCCCGTCTACTAGTTCTTTCTTTCAGAACGATAATGCGCCATACCACACTGCTCTGATTCCCAACACCGGCAAAAAGGGCTTCATTTTCTCATTTTCACATTGGCGTCCAAACGTAAAATGAAAGTCGTGGTCGTGAGGTTCGAGAAAAATGTGCAGCATTTCTTCCCCACATCATCTGGAATTAATGAGAACTCCTTCTTCAACGCTTCGAAAAATGTGTGATGTTTCTTCCACACATCTCAGCGAGCTACTTCAAAGTATGGTTTGCCGGCTGATCTGGAAACGTATGATTTCGACCCAGCCGGGGTGGGGGTTTGGGATTGTATGTGATGTTGCTATCTCTGAGGCAGCGCACATGTCAAAACGGCACGTTGTAGCGATAAGCTTCGTTGGTGTAGTTAATGTGGTAGAATATCTAGCTCCGGAGAAAGATGTGGGTTCGAATCCGGCAATCTGAGAAGTAAATTGTATTTGAGAAATACACTGTAAACAATTTTCTGAAATGAACGAGCTGTTTTCTGTAGTTCCTTTCGTGAATTAACGAAGCATATTCCTGGTATAACCTTTTTCGTGAAATGAAGAAAAAAAACCTCACCTGAATTTCACGGATTTTTCGTACCCCTGGAAAATCCTGCATTTTCAGAAACCTTCCCGCAGTTTCTTCCGTTTATCAATGGAAAAATTACGTTCTCAGTTTCTCCATATTCATAAGACGGAAGATTTCCTGTAAAAAGGAAAGACTCGCAGGAATACTTGAGGTTTGATTAATTATTAAATTTCAGTTGTTTGTCGGAGTACAAGATTTTGAAGTTCTCTAGCAAGATCGGATATTGTGGATAGCATACTGCATTGAATTTTAGTTACTGGACACCTGATATCCCTAACCCTCTCCTCCCATTTGGTGCACCAGCTATTGTAAATTATGTTACCTTAAGAAACCGGGTACTTAAATTATTGTAGGGGTGATTGTATGCTGTCTATATATCAGTTTGTGAAACCTTTGTTACAAAAGTTATTGTAGCTGCAAAGAGTATAAATTTCATATTTAGTTTTGTGAAATAATAATGTGAAACATTGAATTTCACCTTTTCTTAAATATAACTGAAAGTCAATGTCAGTTTAAAAAGATCTCGAGTTCTAAATCATTCTGCTTCTTCGAAAAATCATGATGAAAAAAATATGTAATTTGAAATACGTTCTCCTACAAAAAAATAAAATCACTACAAACCTATTCAAAAAAATAAGCTCCAATAGAAAAAAAAACTAATTCAATCACATGGAAAAAAAAGTAATCACTCGTTTAGAGTTCTACCTTATACGTGACTGTTCGTTACGTGGCTTTGTGGCTCAAATTTTGAGCGCACTAGTCTTCAGTTGAAGCCGAATGAGGCTAGTTCGATTCCCCACCAAGCGCAATCGAAAAGGATTTGAAAATGTCAAAATTAAGAATTTTGCAAAAATTTTGTATAAATACGGTAAAAATTTAAACTGTTTTATCAATTGAACGGGATTTCTAATTACAGAAAATCTGTCAAAATACTGATGTTAGAAAAAAAAACGGAAACTTTTGAAAACTGAAATTTAGGTTAAAAGACAGACACCTGCCGCAACTTTGCTGCACGTTATTTTCAGAAATTTTCCGTGACAATTCTCAGCACTCATTTTTAAGCACGTCTTTTGTAAAAAAAGATCGTGCTTATGTTACCGGTTTGTCAGTCAGTCAGTCCGTCCGTCCATCCGTCTGTACCCACAATATCTCTGCAACTATTAATCCGATTTAAAAAATTCTTTTTGCATTGGGAAGCTTAAAATATGCGAATGATGATCCTTTATTTCGTTTTTTTTTTACGAAGTACAATTTTGCCGCTAGGGGACGTAAAGGCAGATGTCGAATTCAAAAATACGTTTTATTCCACATATTTGCTTCTACACATCCGATTGAAAAAATTCTTTTATCTTTCGATTCCATTTATATCGAAGAGTATTTTAGATATAGTTACTTTTTCAAATTACGCATAGATTTTTCGCTAGGGGGCGTAAAAGTAAAACACATTTTTCCCGATGACTCTTCTTCTAAAACTCAGATTTGAAAAATGTTTTCTTCAGCGGATACATCTCCTGAGGGAAAATCTTTTGCATATAATTTCAAATTTTTGGTAAAGAGTACTTAACCACCAGGGGGCGTAAGTGTTAATTTTTGCCTCTGATGTATTTGCCATAAAATCTGAGCTTCTAAAATATCGATTGAAAAAATTCTTTCGTGGACTGATGCCACTCACATCGATAAACATTTTTGGAATATTTTCTTATTAAAAAATTCGTTTCTCCGCCAGGGGGCGTAGATGTATCTTATTTTTGTCAATATCTCTACTTGTAGGAGTCAGATTTGAAAAAAAAATCTTCTCTGTTGGATAGTGTTTCCAGTGTGACATGTTTTTCATATAATTTCAAAATTTTCAAGTAATTCATAGACTTTCTGCTAGGGAGCGTAGAGGTAAATTGGGTTTCCTCCTATATCTCTGTTTCTAAATCTCCGATTTGAAAAACTTTCTGCACCGGATACAGCTCCTGATGTGAAATCGTTTGCACATAATTTCTAATTCTTGTAAAAAAATGGTTTGGCCACCAGGGGACGTAAATCTAATTTCCGCATCTGATGTATTTGCAGCAAAATATGAGCTTCTAAATTCTTGATTGAAAAAATTCGTCGTTTGCAGACAGATAGTAATCATGTCGACAAACCTTTTAGAAACATTTTCTTTTTAAAATAATGCATGGTTTCTATGCCAGGAGGCGTAGATGTATATCTTATTTTTGTCAATATCTCTACTTCTAGGAGTCCGATTTGAAAAATGCCTTCTTTGTTGGATAGCGTTTCAGGTGTGACATGTTTTTCATATAATTTCAAAATTTTCAATTAATTCAGACTTTCCGCTAGGGGGCGTAATGGTAAATCGCTTTCCCCCTTATATCTCTGCTTCTAAATCTCAGATTTGAAAAATTCTTTCTGCACCGGATGCAACTCCTGATGGGAAATCCTTTGCACATAATTTCTAATTTTTGAAAAATGGTTTGGCCACCAGGTGGTGTAAGTCTCAATTTCCGCTTCTGATGTATTTGCAGCAAAATATGATCTTCTAAAATATCGATTGAAATAAAAGGGGTTTGTTGACCGATAGTACTCATGTCGACAAACCTTTTTAGGAATATTTTCTTCTCGAAATAATGCATGGCTTCTACGCCAGGTGGCGTAGATATATATCTTATTTTTGTGAATATCTCTACTTCTAGCAGTCAGATTTGAAAAATTCCTTCTTTGTTGGATAGTGTTTCCGATACGAAATGTTTTTCCTATATATTCAAAATTTTCTGGTAAATCATAGACTTTCCGCTGGGAGGCACAAAGGTAAATTGCGTTTTCTGCGTTATTTCTGCTTCTAAAACTCCGATTTGAAAAATTCTTCCTGTATCGCATACAAGACCTGATTGAAAATATTTTTCACATAATTTCTAATGTTTGGTAAAGAATGGTTTGGCTACCAGGGGGCATAAGTATTAATTTCTGCTTCTCATGTATTTGTAGCAAAATCTGGGCTCTTGAAAACTCGACTAAATTTTTTATTTCTTGGACCGATGGTGCTCATACGGAAAAACCTTTTGAGAATACTTTCTTCCTAAAATAATGCATGGTTTTCCCACCAGGGGACGCAAAGTCAAATTTTATTTTTGTCGATATCTCTGTTTCTAAGAGTAAGATTTGAAGAATTCTTTCTGTGTTGGAGAACGTTTCCGGTGTGAAATGTTTCTCATATAAATTCATGTTTTTCTTAATGCACAAGTCTGCAACCAGAGGCCGTAAGCTCACGATTCCGTTTACAGCAATATCTAAGGAATTAAAACCCGATTGAAAAACTTCTTTCTTCCGTCAGATAGTATTGTTTTCCATACCGGCTACATTGACTTTGAATAGTGTTGATAAATTTAATTTGCCTCAGAACGGATTCAAAAGACGCGCTTATCACACCGGAAAATCCGGTGTCATCTTTCTTGTTTACAGTGTACGTACAACGCCCCCCTCCCAAAAAAATTCCGTTTCACAACCTAATTAACTAAAATATAAAGGATTAATCGTGTGGCAATGTTTTTCCCAAAGAAAAATGCTTTGTATCTGCAAATGAACAATTCTTTCTCAAAGAGTTATAAAAGCTCATCTGAATAGAAAAATAAATAACCGAAACCAGAACAGCACTAAATTTAGTGATATTATTAGGTGCACAAATTAATTGTCGGCCCCTAAATAAAATCCACCGTAGCACTTATGTAGATTGAACGTGTGGCGCCACAAAGACCAACAGACGACACCATAAAACCAAACGCTGCAGCTGATAGAACCTCACAAAGCAGGTGGAAAGTGGTGTAAGCACAATGACTTCCGATAAGCAACACGTGAGGCATTGCATGCTTTTCGCGTTCCAGCTCATGAAAAAAAAAAATTCTAGCGAGGCTAAGGAAATGATATGTTCAGCCTTAGGGAAGCTGCTGCATCCTACCGCACGTGCAAAATGTGTTTCAAGAGGTTTCGGGAAGAAAATTTCAATCTCGCGAATGATGCACGTCCCGGCCAACCCAAAAAGGTGGAGGCGACGATTTAGAAGGGTCATTGACCGAAAATCTGTGTCAGACGCAGTCAGAACTTGCACAAGCACTTGGTAACCCAACAAGCAATCTCTATTGGCCTACAAAAGCTGGGGAAAATTCGCAAGGCGAACCGTTGGGTTACTCGTATGTTCTCTCCTGACAACAAAGAGCGACGCTATGACACAGCTGTTTCCATGTTGTCCAGGTTCATCCGGAAGGATTTTTTGCACAGAATAGTGACTGGCGATGAAAAGTGGGTGTTGTACGACAATACCAAAAGGCGAAAATCGTGAGTCAACCCTGGTGAAGCATAGACATCAACTGCGAAACACAATATCCATGGCAAAAAAACTCTTATTGTCCATTTGGAGGGACGTAAAGGGTGTGTTATTTTATGAATTGCTTAAACCAGGTGAAACCGTCAATGCTGAGCGTTATTAATGGCAACTTCTACGTTTGTGAGACGCCGTGGAGCAGAAACAACCGTTTACCAGCCATGGGACTCCGTGACACTGCTGCAGGACATTGCAAGGCGTCACACGACGAAAACCACCAACGACACCCTAACTGTGTTCGGTTGGGAAGTTTCCCGCACCCGGCTTATTCTCTAGACTTAGCACCATCAGATAACAATTTGTTCCGGTCCCTCCAATACCACTTAGTGAATTCGCACTTCAAAACATCCGATGATGTCGCTCAAAGCATTGCCGATTTCATAGACTCCAAACAGCCGTCCTTTTAAAGAGATGGGATTCGCAAGCTGCCCAGTCGTCGGCAGAAGTGTACAGATGCCGATGGAGATTATTTCGCATGATAAAATGTAAGTTAATCATTACAAAATAAACACTTGTAGAAAAAAGGCCACAAATTAGTTTGTGCACCTAATAAATTTAAATGTTATGTATACACTTTGAAATTTCAATTGATTGTATTTCAGTACGGTATTTTCGTAAAACTGGTTGCAAAATCGACAGTGCCGCCCCGGCGGCGGAGTGGTCTAAGCGATGGCCTCTGATCCTTCGCCCAAAAGGGGTCCGGGTTCGAATCCCGTTCGGGCATGGATGTTGTGTTTGTCTTACGGCACAGGCTCTCTTCCTTCCCTGGAACCAGTGACCCTAAATTAGGGACGGGCGACTGCTTATAGCCCATTGAGTTGCTCACGGTGGTCGTTAAACCTCCAATAAAAAAAATCGACAGTATCTGAGTACTACCTTCATGTTATAAGTTGTGATAGATTTTCTTGTTTACAAATTATTTTATACAGAAGCTATTTTTATCTCTATAATGATGTCATAACTTTAAAATAATATGTATTACGATTTGTATAAAATGGATCTGTTTGGCACTTGAAAGGTATTATGCTTTGTGTGACTTAGTCATTAAGATTTCATTAATATTTTTGTTTTTGTTTCAGAGGCAAGCGAAATCATGAGTTCTCACATGAAACTGGTGTCTGTTACCGAAATTCGTATCCTTTTTTAGCCAATATCCATTTTATAAAGATTACTTTCTCACTTTCCGCAAAGCAAAGGAAAGCTTTTATATTTTTATACCTTGTGTTCCAGGTATCTGTTGCGAACTTATTACTCTTCGTCTTTGTTGAAAATAAAAAGGAAAAGAAAAACATGATCAATAATGGATTCTACATTTTTAAATACTAATGATTGGTATTGAACTTGTTATGTATGTACGTGTATATGCAAACACACACAGCAAAAAACTTGAATAACTTAGAAAATGATCATTCATTTGCTTGCAATATACACGGCCGAGTCACATTATTGTGACCACCAGCTAATATCCAGAGCAACCGCCGTATGCAGCGCTGACAGCAGCTAGACTGGCTGGCAGTGACTCAGTAAGGTGCTGGA
Organism: Macrothele yani; assembly: GCA_039090855.1. Taxonomy (NCBI): domain Eukaryota; kingdom Metazoa; phylum Arthropoda; class Arachnida; order Araneae; family Macrothelidae; genus Macrothele; species Macrothele yani. The sequence goes on along the minus strand of CM077000.1, from coordinate 18,648,024 downwards.
AGGTGTTCACAGGTATGTGGAGCCATGCTAACTGCAGTGCATATGACAGCTTCTGGAGGGTAGTGGAGGATCCATAGAGCGAACAACACGATTCAGGTGGTCCCACTGATGCTTAATTGGGTTTAAGTCTGGGGAATTATGGGGAACAGGAAGTACTTTGAAATCTTAATTGTGCTCTTCCAACCACTCTCGGACATTTCTAGCTGTGTGATTAGTCGCATTGCCGTGCTGGAAGATCTCATCCTCCCCATGGAAGACAGTCAGCCTGTATGGGTGTACATGCTCTGCAAGAATGGATTCATAACAAATTCTGTCTTCTCCACACGTGTATGAGTGAACCCAGAGAATGCCACAGAAAACATTCCCCACACCACAGCGCTGGCCCCACCAGCTTGTGTTCTTCCAGAAATGCTTGAAGAGTTTTTGTTCTGCGATGTTACTCGCCTTATACGCCAACGTCTATCCGTTCGATGAAGCAGAAAACATTACTCATCGGAGAAGGCAGTCCTCTGCCAATCTGCGAAAATCCAATTCTGTTACTGCCGTGCAAATGTAAGCCTTTTCTGCCGATGTACCTTCGTTAGCATAGGTGCAATGAATATCCGTCTACATTGGAGCCCCCTACGCTGTGAGGTTCGCTGAACTGTCGTTTTAGACACACTTCAGGTAGCCCCCTGGTTCATTTGGCCAGTGAGTTGCTCCACTGTAGCGAGTCGATATGCCCTGACGCACCTTCGAAGCCGACGTTGACCTCTCACATCAATGGCACGTGGTACTCCGCAGTTTCCACGTCGCTTATTCGCAATGGTGCCGTTTCTCCAATCACGATACACTTTAACCATAGCAGCACGCGAACAGTTCATAAACTGCTCTGTTTCAGAAATACTGTCACCCTTGTCCCGAAAGCCAATAATCATCCCTTTTTGCAATTCTGATAAATCGCTCCTTTTATCCATGACAGTAACAAGTGATATGTTTTCAGAATGCCTACAGCACACTTTATATGCCCTCCAAGCCAATTCCCGACACGTGCTTTCTTTCATTGGCTACGCGCTGTTGACGTCAAAAGTAGGTGGTGGTCACAATAATGTGACTCGACTGTGTAATTAAAATGTAAACCCAGTTTCTGCTAGGATGGAAAGCTAATACCTTTCCAATTATAAATACTTTGTATAAATTTGTGGTAGCAGTCTGCAGGAAGGCTAAGCTAGTTCTTCGACAAAGCGAAGCTGTACCAGCTGCTTGCTAGTGTGACGTATAACTCTAATCCTACCTTCCCTTAGAGTTTGTGTTCTGTAAATTTGGTTACTTTGTGAAAATAAAGCCCCATTTGCCTGTGATGGGAACTGAATGCAAATCATCTTTTTCCAGAGTCTGATTTTCTACCACTTTATTTACGTCGACGGAGTTTATCGCTGCATCTTGCCGTTTTGACATGTGCATCACCTCTTGGGTAGGCATGCCACATGTCTCTCCACCCCTCCCCTTGAGGAAGGCAGTATAAGCAATCGCAGATTATTTCGGGTCAGCTGACTAAGCGTGCTGAAGGAGCTCACTGTAGATGAACGAATTCTGATTCATTTTAGACGACGTGTGGAAGAAGCATAACACATTTCTCAAAGCGTCGAAGAAGGCATTCTTCATTAATATCAGACGATGTGCAGAAGAACCATCACACATTTTTCTGGAAACACACAGTGAGGCGATTCATTTAACGTTCAGGCACCAATGTGAAATAAAAAGCTTAGACTGCCGGATTCGAACACACATCTTCTTTCTCCGGAGCTAGATATTCTACCACATTAACTACACCAACGAAGCTTATCGCTACAACGTGCCGTTTTGTGACATGTGCGCTGCCTCAGAGACGGCAACATCACATACAATCCCCCCCCGGGCTGGGTCGAAATCGCAGGTTTTCAGATCAGCCGGCAAACCATACTTCGAAGTATCTCGCTGAGATGTGTGGAAGAAACATCACACATTTTTTGAAGCGTTCAAGGAGTTCTCATTGATTCCAGATAATGTGAGGAATAAACACTATACATTTTTCTCAAACCTCACGACCTCGAGTTGCATTTTACGTTCGGACGCCAATGTGAAAATGAAGCCCCATTTGCCGATGTTGGGAATCCTGGCAGTGTGGTATGGCGCATTATCGTTCTGAAAGAAGGTACTACTAGAGGGGAATACCGTTGTCATGAAAGAATGTACCTGGTCTGCAATAATGTTTAGATACGTGGCAGATGTCAGTTTCTTGTACATGAATGACTGGGCCCAGGGTTTCCCAGATGAACATTACCCAAAGCCTTACACTTTCTCCGCCAGTTTGTTCCTGTCACACGGTGAATCTTCTTCCCTAGGTAAACTACGGCGAATCTTCTTCCCCAGGTAAACTACGGCGAATCTTCTTCCCCAGGTAAACTACGGCGAATCCTCTTCCCCAGGTGAACTACGGCGAATCCTCTTCCCCAGGTGAACTACGGCGAATCCTCTTCCCCAGGTGAACTACGGCGAATCCTCTTCCCCAGGTGAACTACGGCGAATCCTCTTCCCCAGGTAAACGACGCACATGTATCTGTTACATAGTGAAACGAAATTCATCAAACCAGACGACTTTTTTTATTCGATTGAAGGTTTAACGACCACCGTGAGCAACTCAATGGAGCTATAAGCAGTCGCCTGCCCCTCATGTAGGGCCACTGATTCCAGGGAAGGGAGAGAGCCAGTGCCGTAAGACAAACGCAACATCCATGCCTCACCGGGATTCGAACCCGTACCCTTCTCGGACGAATGGTCGTAAGCCAGCGCTTGGACCACTGTGCCACAGGGGCGGCCCAAACGACCTTCTTCATTCCATTCAAGGTCCATCTTTGATGGTCACTTGCCCATTGTAGGCTCTTTTGACGGTGAACCGAGGATAGCATGGGCACTGGGACCGGCCTGCAGATACGCAGCCCAATTTTCAAGAGGGTTCAGTGTACTGTGTGCTGTGATACATTACTCCCGTCAGCAGCATTCAAATTACCTGCGAGTTACACCACAGTATCTCTTCTGTTGGCTCGTACCATACGTGATAGCCGTCGATCACCTCTAGCATCGATGACCCATAGCTGGCCGGTGATTCGTGGTTTTGTCTCTCCTCGAACCACTTTTTGTAGGTACTAACTGCAGCTGACAGTAATCACCCCTCTGACCCCGTCATATGGCCATTAGTTTGGCCTTTGTTAAACTGGATAAAGTCCGCTTTCTTCCCTGTCCGAAAGACAAGATTAACAGAGATCAGTATCAGTCGCTACTTATACAGTTTCATGACCCTCACACGCGCCGTCATTTACCAGAAGTAGCCTTGATTTGAATAAAGGCACGCTGGCCATCGTGTTTTTGGCTCTTCGGTGTATATTTGTTTTACTGAGCAATTTGTTTTGAAGTAACAATGTTCGATACTGGCGTTTCAGAACATTATGTAGCTCTTAGATAATTCTTTATGTATAAAATCCTTAATAGATTTATAGCTGCTAAATACCGGAGCATATTCAGCTCCTTTCCTTACTTCAATATCGTTCAGTCAACAGTCTTCGAAGATGTAAGTATGCAATTATTGCTTCAGAAAAACTAAAACTGATTAATGTTTCTAATAATTTTTGCTACTTCAGTGTATATGTATAATACATTTGTTCGTTTGGAGAACGGCCAAGTATAAATTAAGAAAACTATTCTTAATAATTTGTTTAATCGGAAATCTCCTTCCTCAGGTTCTTAACACTGACAAGACGCTTGTTGTATGTGCTCCAACTGGTGCAGGGAAAACGGTGATCTTCGAGCTTGCTATTGTTAGACTTCTAATGAAAATGAATGAGAAGCATCCGGGGTCTTCTGACTACAAGATCGTTTACAGTAAGTACAGAGAATTACAGAATGACGGTACAGTGTTCTTCGAATGCATCATCAAACTGTGTCCTTAATTGTTCTTTTCCCTGTTTGTTAATGCAACTAAAGCTGTTAAAAGCTACTTAAATTGAGTTGTCGTTGGACTTGTACAGAGCTCTCGCGTTATTGAACTAAATGCTCATAAGTTTTATGAAAGAAAAAGTTGAAATATGAAACGATGCTCATTATGCACGTTTAACGTATAAAATTGCTTTATACACAACACAAGAAAATAAAACAATATCTTAGACACTTTGTTATAGTTTGCATTCTTCACGGTTCAGTTTTAAACACTTGACTACGTTGTTATCGGCGAGTTTGTTTCGTACCTATTTATTTTAACATTCGTATGGGAAAAACATCGATTCACACAAGGACGTAAATCAAGATAAACTTAATATATTCGGTATTACTCTTCACAACGAAAGAGAATCGTCGGCGCAGTAGAAAATTGTGTAGAAAGGTTCAGTTGGAGGCAACGCTAGAATACTGTGTCACGTGTTCCTCTCGAGATGTTTGACATCACTAGAGATCGACTATATTGTGAAAGGCGAAAGTGGTTCCCCCGTTTCTAAAAGTCGGCTCAGTTCCCCAAGAGGTCGGAGGTAGAGAGATACTGTACTCGCTCGACACTGAAATTTTCGCACACAGAGAAGTGAGCCAAATAAGCCAAAAATAACCAGGGACATAGAATGCGAGATGGTTAATAAACAATTTAAATTCCAAGCCAGTGCATCAGTTTAACAGGTGCAACTCAGTCATGTGACAGCAGTCAATATTTAGTCACATGGTTCCGCGTGGAGTGGTACAGCTCTTTAATGGTGTCCTGTGGTTTCTGGGATCACGCAACATTTGCTGTCCCCATAATTCAGCGGCATTCGAAAGCTTGCGAATGTCGTCCAATGAGGTTCTGCACGAGTTCGATGGGTGATTTTTCCGGAGATCTCTCTGGCCATGGAAGCATGTGGACCCCTTGTAGGCACACTCGGCAGATGTTAGTGGTGTGTGTGTGTGTGTGTGGCCGAGCGTGATCTTCAGATCCCATTCAAGAGGAGGCTAGGGGAGCTGTAGCCCTGGGCTCCGCATTTTCAAGGGGCCGCAGAATTATGCAAGATGCTTGAATAATTGACGGAGTTCTACAGTCTTTTTCCAGATAGCACAGCTATTTCTTTCCGCTTTGTTAGGAGTCCACAAAAAAGTGTAGTCGCCCCCAGTCTATCTTCAAATCTTTCGAAAGCATTGCAGATGGGGTTTTTTTGTGCACTTCTGTAATTGGGGGAAATTTCCATACATTAAGAATTCGTTTAATCATGATATTTGGATCATATTATTTTGTCCACTACTTTGATATAATTTCAACAAGCTAAACCCTGTGGAGTGGCAGGGGATTAAAGCAGATCTGAGCTGGTATCTATTTTTCAACCATGAATTTTTACATTTTCTTGCTAACACTGATTCGTCCACGAATCATGGGATACACACTTCGATATGGCGAAGGTGTTTTAATGGCTCCCTCTTCATATTTTGTGAATGTTTTCTCCAGGGCATTTTTATTCTGCCACCCATAAGGAAATCCTAGATGTGACACTAATACTGGGGACCCAAAATACTGTCCCGCTCAGATCAGATCGTATGTAGAGGATTTTAGGAAGGGAGTGTCTGACCCCAGGTCTTAAACAACCCTTAGAAACAGGAAGCTAGGAGATTTGGGCTAGAGTGCCCGATAGGAAAGTGACACGGAAGCAAGGCAGAAAGGGGGAGTAAGACGCCCTTATTTATTACTGGGGGAAGGGGGAGGGCAATACCCGGGGTCCGACTGCTTAATGTGCCCATCCGACGCACGGCAGGTATTTAGTGGTTAAAACGTTCGTACCTGCCCAGGATCGAACCTGAGGTTATCTCCATGGCAGTCACGAACGCCGACCACTAGGCCACCAGCGGCCATACTGTCCTGCTCCTGGGACCCATGTCTTTTTAAATGTGCACCGGTTGTCTTGTTGGGAACCGGGCTTTGGAATACCACTCGGCAATGGAAACAGCACGGGCTGTGAAACGTCATTAACGTCCCAATGGGGCTGTCACGCCGTCCGTTATGTGTATCAAAGGTGACCGTTAGTCGTAACTAGTGGAAGCCCATACGAGAACGCCTGGCTGGCCAACAATGTGTTGCTCACAGACAACAGATGCTTGGCGTTAGTTGCGAACTTTGAGATTCGTTTGCAGCACCAAGGCAGAATCGTGACTCTGCTGAACACTACATGCTCCCATTCCTGTGGCCAGGAGACTAGTACGGCACCACTATAGCGCAGATCGGCGATGACCTATGATCAATGGCAGTTGATACCATGGCTGCTGGCCGGCCAGACCTGCCTCCGCCAAACTTCGCTTAAAACTCAGAGTCGTGACGGGGATGTCCATAGCAGCCGGTACAGACATTGGAATGTTCTCTTCTGTGGCTTGTGGCTCCGCAGTTGCGTTTCTACTAATACGCCGATCAGTGCGTACCGACGTCCGTCATTCTGCCACTGCCCTGCTACCGTTAATGGCGGTGTTTGTTTGCAATCCCAACTCTTCTGGCATCCCGATGCATATGGGCAGCGATTCGATCAACTAGCTTCACGGAGGCGTAAGATTCTTTCTCTCTAACGCGTTCAGATAGCGATAGGCTTGGCAACGAGGTCTGCAAAGCTTCTTCGTTCCTTGGATATGCTGTAGCAGCCCTCGAGCCTTCGTTACTTTGTTCTCTACGAATAGAAGCTTGGGACACGATACAACTTCAGCAGCCCGTTCTTGTTACTTTTATCTCTTGCACATTTCTCGCGACTGGCTGTACATTCGAATGACTTCAGCATCCTACTTGCCTGCACACACACACCTACGAATTTGCATGCCGACACCTCAATTCATTCCGGGTGTGGGTAAGTTCAGGGTCGAACAATGTAATCAAACATCTCAAAATTTGGGCTGTCAGAAACTGAAACAGCTCGATACGGGTTTCCCGTCACTTGGACGTAGAGTAGGCATGAATTGGACGTGGTCAAGCACTGCGACAATTACATTTTTACCTGGAACGTTTTCGTGAAACTTTGTACCAGATTTAATTCTTTGTGTCGTCTGCTGTGATTCCTTCAGTTGCGATTTATGTGCAGATGTGTCTTGGCCTACAAGAAGAAAACTCTTGTCTTTTTTTTGCAAAGTGGTGTGTTTCGTATCCTTTTCTATGTGCACCACTAAGGTATTTTCGTTTTGTTGTTTTTATCTATACAGAATAAATTAGATGTAGTTCTCAGCCGTGCAAAGCTTGGCTATTAAATTTTCTTGAAGACTGAATTTTGATTTAATACCGTCCTTTTGTCATTTTTATCCGAGGCTGGTGTTCCGCTCTTCAGTCCCTTAACTTCGTATGTAATTTATTCACTCACAGTATCATCATTAAGGAAAGTATTTTAATAGCTCTGCATTTTGCACGCTTAACAGATGATTGGATTTGTAGCTTATAACAACCATCTAGCCTTTTGTAAGAAGGGAATTAAATGAGTAGACTCAGTAACGAAGGCTTTTGCTTTCAGTTTAAATAATTGCATAACTTAAATTAATTCATTCGTAAAAGAGTTGTTCAAGTAAATAAGGTAACGGGACGTCCGACACCAAAATTCCTTACGCGCCAAGAGCTAGTGTTTATGCACGCCGATAGAACATCACTTCACCACCAGAAGGCTCTGTGCCCATTCGTTTATTAGGAGTGGTTGATGAAAATGGCTGCGTTAGTATCAACATGCTCATAGAATGGTTAAAGTGTAATTCGGTTTTCGTTTGTTTTCTTGCATGCGAAGGGTGTTGCCCCAGTGGAAGCCTATCGCCAGTGAGTGGAAGTGTACGGCGAAGGTGTTATGCCACGGAAGTGCGGAAATAGTCCAAGGATTTTGTAAAGGGAAATACTACATTGAGCACAAACTTCGATACGAGCGCCCAACGGACTCCATTCAAGAGGACATTGTGGGTCAGGAAGAGATTCTTATTCATGAGAGAAGCGCAATACAATGAGAGAACTCGCCCGCGAACTGCACATTTCTGTGGGTAATGCCCACAGATTTGGGCATGACCAAATTCACTATCCGAAAGATTGCGCGAGGTGAGTGCGTAAGAATTTCTCAGAAGATCTCAGGCAAGGCGAATGGGTATCCCTTTTAAAAAGGTGAAGACTGTTAGAAATTATTATTAGAAATATGACTGTCAGAGTTCTTCGAACCAGACGCCTCAGCGAACATTTAACAGAATTGCAAGTGGCGCTGCTCGATACGTTTTTAGTTATTTACTCTAGCGAGCGTTGCCTGAGAAAAAGATCCCCTTCTGCTGCTCACGTCGGTTAGTAATCTAAGTGGTTGATCTTTGACTGAACAACAACAATGTCGGTGATATGTAGAGGGTGTGCGTGGTGGAATAGTGAGTTATTACCTTTTTGTGCAGATGTACAATAAATATTAGTGTGTTGTCATTTGAAGCGTTTTTATGTGTGGAATCCCCTTTTTCGCTCTGTGATTACTAAGGATAGATCTTCCAGCAGCTGCTAAGTGGCTTACTGCGTTACTTAAAGGAATTATAGATTTTAATTGTTTAGAAATATCTAACAATCTTGATTATGAGACTGAAATCTCACTGCTGTCAGAAAGATTAAAAGCAAAGTTCGACAAATTCATCAAGCATTTGAGTCGAGTGGATTGAAGGCGTATTTGTTACTGCGTAGTTCCTCATTCGAAAACGGAACAAAATGGCGTCATTCATAGGAAGCGGCATGTACAGCATAACAAAGTTAGATAATTTTAATTATCAAATTTGGAAAGTAAGAATGGAAATAATTCTAATTAAGGATAATTTATGGAAGGTTGTTTCAGAGCCAATTCCAGAAGAAAAGAGTGGTGCATGGTTGAGAAATGACGAACTGGCTAAAGCTACAATAACACTTTGCGTGTCTGATGATCAAATTATTCACGAACGCGATAAGAGAACAAGTTCCGAAATGTGGAATGCTTTGAAAATGGTTTACGAAAGAGAAAGTTTGAGTAGTAAATTGTATTTGCTTAGCAAACTGTATAGTTTACGTTTTCAAGAAAATGGATCAACTATGCAAGAGCATGTAAATAGAATGCTGGAAATAGTTCACAAGCTTAAAGCACAGGGAGAGGAATTCAAAGACACACATTTGGGAGCTATCTTGCTAAATAGTTTACCAAGTACCTATGAAAATTTAGTTACTGCATTAGAAGCAAGACAGGAAGAAGATTTAACACTTGAGTTTATCAAATGTAAAGTGATAGATGAATCTAATAGAAGGAAAGAAAACTCACAGGCACACACCGATCACACAACTGTTTTGAAAACAAGTTAGAAAAGGAAAAATTACAGCTCCAAACAAGAAAGATTTTGCACTTTTTGTAAAAGAAAGAATCATGTCAAAGATGACTGTTGGCGTTACAAAAGAAATCAAAATAAAGGTAACACTGGTAAGTTTCACAAAATAAACCCACATACAGAGTCTCACAGTAATATTGCCGTGAAGACAAGAAAAACAAAATTAGATTGTGAACAAAATGACATAAAAAGAGAAAATGAAAATTTCTCGTTAGAAACTAAGTCAAAACCCAACAAAATATCCAAAGGTTGGTCAATTGATTCCGGTGCAACGTGTCAAATGACAAATGATGCAACACTGTTTCAAGAACTTTCAAAAGGTGAATCAGAGCTGATCACTACTGCCGACGGTTCTCAGATAAAGTCAGAAGGCAAGGGAAATATAACCTTAAACTGCAAAATCGAAAAAGGAAAGGTTCGAAAAGTGGAAGTAAAGGATGTGTTATATGTTCCAGATTTAGACACTAATTTGTTATCTGTTAGAAAAGATACAGAAAAAGGATTTGAAGTTTTGTTCAAGAATAAAAAATGCACAATTTAGTATGGGGATACTATTGTAGCTATAGGATTAATAGATGCCTCAGATAATTTGTACAAACTACAAATATTAGATGAAACGGCAAATTTGTCCACTACATGTGAAAATAAGAATTGTTTGAATTTATGGCACAGAAGGCTAGGTCATAGAATATTGAAATGATAAAACAAATAGAGAAAAAGGAGTTAGCAAGAGGAATAACTTTTTCCAATTGTAAAAAGGAAGAAAACTGTGAGTTTTGCATAAAAGGCAAACTTACACAGAAGCCATTCTCCAAACAAAGTAGTTTTAAGGCCAAAGCTGTATTAGAATTAGTACACACAGATATTTGTGGTCCCATGGTTGAGGCCAGTCCTAGCGGTTACAAGTATTTTATCACATTTATAGATGACTATAGCAGATACTGTTACATCTATTTACTTAAAAGTAAAGATGAAGCATTAGTAAAATTTAAGCAATATGTAGCTTCAGTGAAAACCAAATTTGGAAAAATGCCAAAATCAATAAAACAGATAATGGAGAAGAGTATTGTGGAAGAGATTTTGAAAATTATTTAGTGGAACAAGGAATAGAACATAAAACAACTGTTCCATACTGTCCTCAGATGAATGGAATTGCTGAAAGAAAAAACAGATTTTTGACAGAAATGACAAAATCTATGATGTTAGATGCTAATATGGAAGGTAAATACTGGGCAGAAGCTGTAATAACAGAAGCTTACATACAAAATAGAGTTCCAACACAAGCAACAGGAAAAACTCCTTTTGAATTATGGAACGGATTTAAACCATAACTTGGTCATATTAAAGTATTTAGATCAAAAGCTTATGTATATGTACCAAAGAAACAAAGAAGAAAATTTGGCAATAGAGCACAAGAGGGAATCTTATTAGGACATGATCAAAGATCTAATGGACACAGAGTATTAAATAAAGAAACAAACAAAATAATCATTACCAGATCAGTAAAATTGGATGAACGTCGGCAAGCTATAATAAAAAGTAAACCTGCTGAAAGGAAAGAAGATGAACAAGAAGTTTTCGTTCAAAATGAAGAAATGTCATCAGAAACTGTGGAAGAAAATAATGATAGAGAAGAACCTGAAAATGATCAAAGAAAGTCTTCAAGAATAAACAAAGGAAAACCACCAGAAAGATTAGCATATGTTGCAAAAGTTCAGTATAAAAAGGATCCTCAAAATTTAAAAGAAATCCAGAACATGAACGAAGTAGAAAAAGGAAACTGGTTGAATTCCATGAAGGAAGAACTAGATGCATTGAAGGAAAATGCAACATGGACTTTGGTAGATCTTCCAGAAGGAAAGAAAGCCATTAAAATAAATGGATTTTCAAAACAAAATACAATGCAAGTGGAAAAGTCGAAAGCTATAAAGCAAGACTTGTTGCAAAGGGGTATACACAACCACAACAACCGGGATTAGACTTTGAAGAAACTTTTTCACCCGTTGTAAAACATACCACTTTAAGAACTCTTTTAACAGTTGCAGCAAATAGAAAATGGAATGTTCATCATCTTGATATAAAATCTGCTTTCCTGTATGGAAAATTAGATGTATTTATGGAACAACCAGAAGGTTTCAGAAAATCAGGAAAAGAAGAAAAAGTTTGTAAATTGCATAAAAGCATATATGGTCTCAAACAAAGTGCCAGAAATTGGAATAAAACAATAACAGAATATTTGTTCAACAAGAGCTTCAAACAAAGTACAACAGATCCTTGCTTACTATCACTAAAGGATGGAAAACAAACAAATTATTTAGCTATTTATGTAGATGATATATTAATTGCATCGAATAACACAGAAAATATAAGGAAAACTGCAAATTTGTTGAAAAATCAATTTGAAGTCAAACATTTAGGCCACATGACATATTATTTTGGAATTCAAATAGAAAGAGAAGAAGAGGGAAGTTTTTTTCTGAGTCAAAGTAATAAAATAAAGGAAAATTACACAAAGTTATGCTACAGATCAAAATAAGGAAAGTAAAACACCAATTAGTACAGACTACAGAAAGAACATTCAAGAAGAAGAACTTCTAAAGGATAATGGACTTTATAGAGAAATAGTGGGAGCTGTCATGTATAATGAACTTTATAGAGAAATAGTGGGAGCTACAGTAACAAGACCAGACATTTAAACTGCCATAGGCATCTTAAGCAGAAAAGTAGAAAAACCAAGTAAACAAGATTGGTTAGCCATTATGAAGTTAATTTATTATTTGAAATCAACAGTAAACCTTAAATTAAGACTATCTTTACAAGACCCACTAATTTTAAAAGGCTATGCAGACTCTGACTGGGCAGGAGACCGGCCAGCCCTGGGAGACCGGACTGACTGGAAATCAACATCTGGATTTGTTTTCATGCTTGGAAAGAGTGCCATATGTTGGACCAGCCGTAAGCAGTCAACAACAGCCTTATCGACAACCGAAGCAGAGTTCATCGCCACTGCAGAAGCAAGCAAAGAACTATTGTGTTTGCGAGAGTTACTCAAGGATTTTGATTGTGAACAGACTGGAACCACTACAATATTTCAGGATAACAAATCAACTATACATCTTATAGAAAATCAAAAGATCAATTCCAGATCTAAACACATTATGGTGCGGTATCAGTTTGTGAAAGAATTGAGTGGAACTATTCTTCAGTTAAACTACTGTAATATTTCTCAAATGGTTGCGGACAATTTCACCAAGCCGTTGGCCGGACCCCAGTTTGAAAAACTTAGACTGACACTAGGCATGATAAAATGAACTCCTCCAGCCAAGTGGGAGACTGTTAGAAATTATTATTAGAAATATGACTGTCAGAGTTCTTCGAACCAGACGCCTCAGCGAACATTTAACAGAATTGCAGGTGGCGCTGCTCGATACGTTTTTAGTTGTTTACTCTAGCGAGCGTTGCCTGAGAAAAAAAAGATCCCCTTCTGCTGCTCACGTCGGTTAGTAATCTAAGTGGTTGATCTTTGACTGAACAACAACAATGTCGGTGATATGTAGAGGGTGTGCGTGTTGGAATAGTGAGTTATTACCTTTTTGTGGAGATGTACAATAAATATTAGTGTGTTGTCATTTGAAGCGTTTTTATGTGTGGAATCCTCTTTTTCGCTCTGTGATTACTAAGGATAAATCTTCCTGCAGCTGGTAAGTGGCTTACTGCGTTACTTAAAGGAATTATAGATTTTAATTGTTTAGAAATATCTAACAAAGACTGCTAGCAGTACAATGTCACGCGAGACGAAACGGGTGCATCATTCGTCACAAGAAAGCAGACAAGCATCCATAACATGATAATCACCCGTCACCTCCACCATCCAAAGAAATAAAGACTCAGCCATCCAGTCGAGTAATCGTGGTAAATGTCTTTTGGAATGTTAGGATGTTCTATTGTTTGATTTCCTGGGCCGTGGAACAAAAGTACACTGCTGGCCACCCAAAATGCAACACCAAGAAGGAAACAACCGATTGGCCTGAAATTCGCAGTATGCGTCGCCCGCGAAAGGGCATGCAAACGATTAGCATTGCAGGGCATATGCAAATCATATACGCCTGGCACGCCACCGAGAAGCACTATAAGAAGGGTGCACAGAAGGCGGTGTGTAAGTAGTGGAAGTGTGTTGTGTCGCCGGACCTGTGCGTGAGAAGCTTCCTGATGCTTCGTCGCAGAATACGGCAGTCATTCCAGCACGTTTCAGAGTTCGACAGAGGACGAATAGTGGCTTATCGCGACAGCTGTTTATCGTACCGAGACATCGGCGCTCGTGTGGGACGACATCCAGCCACAGTGAGGCGAGTATGGATTCGGTGGGTGCAGGAGGGACGGACGGTCCGACGTGAGTGATTGCCGCGGCACACCACCCAACGAGAAGACCAGCATGTTGTGCGATGGGCATTGACGCCTCGCACCGCCACATCACGAACGTTAGCGCAGGAATTAGGGTGTGTTGCGCAACAACCCGTGTCAGCACGTACCGTTCGACGTCGTCTGCAGGGGCGGGGACTTGTCGCACGGCGCCAATTGCTCCGATTACCAAAGGCGTTACGCCACCGGCCAGTGCGGCGGCAGTGGGCCATTGAACGCCGCACCTGGACTACGGAATGGCACGACATTATCTTCTCCGAAGAATCCCGCCTCTGCCTGCAACACCACGACGGTCGGATCCACGTGTGGCGGCACCACGGCGAGAGACTGTATGACGCCTGCATTATGCATCGTCATATCGGTCCGTCGCCTGGCGTTATGGTTTGGGGCGCAATTGGATATGACACCCGCACCCCTCTGGTACGCATCACTTGTACACTCAACAGCCACCGCTGCATCTCCGACGTTTTGGAGCCTGTAATCCTCCCTTACCTGCAGGACCTGCCAACGGCCGCGTTTCAACAGGACAATGCGCGCCCGCACTTGGCACGCATCGTGCAACAATTCTTCACGGCCCACCAGGTGTCACTGCTCCCGTGGTCCCCCTGTTTTCCCGATATGTTGTCCATCGAACACGTCTTGTCGCTGATCGGCAACCGAGTGACCCAGGCAAGCACCACCCGTGATGAACTGTGGCAACGTGTGGAAGCAGCCTGGACCGACATACCCCAAGCCCACATCCAAAGCCTCTTTCGTTCGATGCCGCGGTGTGTAGCGGCCGTTATTACCAGCCATAGGGGCCACACGAACTATTGATGTCGCACGGGCCTGTAAGCTCAATCGTTTCATCTTTGTATCTGTTATGTGTCTAGTAAATATGGCTTTGCTATCTCGTGTCCTTCTTGGTGTTGCATTTTTTTTTTGGGTGGCCAGCAGTGTATAATCGAACAATATTTTCAAACGTTTGATGCTTTGTGCTATGCCATTTGTTGGAAGAAACCTGAGCTGCTGAGAAGAGGTGTTAAACCGGTGCGTAATAATTGCCAGACTGCATGCATCCCAATGTATGGCCGAGTGGTTTCCACGATATGGTTAGGAAGTTTTGGGGCAGCTCCGGTGGCGCAGTGGCAGTAAGCGCTGGCTTATGACCATTCGTCCAAGAAGGGTCTATGTTCAAATTTCGGTGAGACATGGATGTTGTATTTGTCTTACAGCACTGGCTCTCTCTCTTCCTACCCTGGAGACAGTGATTTTAAATTAGAAACGGGCGACTGCTTACACAGTGCGTCAAAGAATTTTTAAGACTGGGTCTATAAAATGAAATAGAAACAAAAAATTATAATTTGTTTTGGTTTGTTATTCAAAATAAGTCCCTCCGGCTTCAACACACTTGTTACAGCGATTTAATAATTATTCGAATGCCTGTTCCAGTTCACCTTGCGGAATTGCCTCCAAAGTACTCGTCGAAGCTGTTTGTATGGTCGAAATATCATCAAAATAACACCCTTTTAACGTCATTTTAAGTTTCAGGAATAAAGAAAAGTCGCAGGGTGCTGAATAAGGCAAATACGGTGGATGATTCAACACACAGACGTTATTTTTCGCCAAACATCTACGAACAAGAAGCGAGGTGTGACTGGGTGCATTATCGTGCAACAAACACCAACTATTTTCATCCCGATATTCTGGACGAATGCGACGAATTCTGCCCATCAAACGCCATAAAAAATTTTAAATAAAACTCATCAGTAATTGTTTGTCAACTTGGAACAAATTCTTTGTGGATAATACTCTTACCATCGAAGAATGTAATGCGCATTGTTTTGATTTTCCATGGAACTTTTCTTGTTTTTTTGGCTTGTGGCAAGTGTTTTGACTTCCATTCCGCACTTTGTAGCTTTGTTTTAGGATCATATTGAAAAAACCATGTTTCATCACCAGTAACAATCGATTTTAAGAAGTTTGGATCATTTTCAGCGGCTGAAATGATGTCTCTGCAATGTGCACTTCTCCTTGATTTTTGTTTATTGGTTAACGTGTGTGGAACAAATTTAGCACAGACTTTTGTTTTGCCCAAATCTTAATGCAGGATGGTTTGAATCGTTTCTTTGTTGATGTTTAAAGACTCTTCCATCATTCTTAGTGACGCGCATCGATTGTTTGCCACGAAATCACTCACTTTTTCAATAATCTCAGGTGTCCTAGATGAACTTTGTCTTCCGGTATGCTTATCATCTTCTAGCGTCTCTCTTCCATCCAAAAAACGTTTGTGCCACTGGAAAATATTTGATCTACTTAAACAAAACTCACCGTAAACTTGTTTCATCGTTTGGTACGTTTCTGAGGCACTTTTACTAAGTTTTGCGTTAAATTTAATAACAGCCCTTTGTTCCATCTTAATAATTCAACATGAAAAAAATTTTACTTCTCTAATGAACGCCCGTTTCGTTTGAGTTACTTTAAAAATTGTGCAGTACTTTTGGCAGAAAGCAAGCAAATGGTCACGGTTTATAACGCATTCGCGATTACACTGGTGGCGCCACCGTAGGCTGTAATCTAGCGCCAGTTTTAAAAATTCTTTGACGCACTGTATATATCCCATTTATTTGCTCATAGTGGTCGCTAAACCTTCAATAAAAGAAGTTAGTAAAATCACGCAATGCATTGATTATGATACGCTTTCCAACATACCAGAAATCATTACTCAAGTTATGAAGATAATGTCTGTGGAATATATCTCGCTCTTGTGTCCTGACCTTTAATGCCATTTCGATGATATTAAACAGAATTGGTTCAGTATACCTCCGGAACAGCATACTAAAGTTTTGTCGCAATAGAACCATTTTTAGTCGAGTTATGATGATAATGGCTGTGGAATAAATCTCGCTCCTGTGTCCTGACCTTTGATCCCATTTCGATGATATTCAACAGAATTGGTTCCGTATACCTCCAGAACAATATATTAACATTTTGTCGCAATCGAAGCATTTTTACGTAAGTTATGACGCATAAGGGCAATGGAATGGATCCCGCTCTTATGTCCTGAATGTTGACCCCATTTCAGCCATTTTCAATAGGGTTCGTCCCCAGGTGGTGGTCTTCTACCACATACTAAAATTTCATAGAAATCGAACCATTTTTACGCGAGTTATTGTGCTGACAGACAGACTGACAAAGTTGGAGTATATACGCTTCTTCAACCTAGGGTTGGAAAGCGTAAAAAAATTAGGAAGTTTTGGATAATCCCACCTACAGCCCCGACCTCTCACTGTGCAATTTTCATCTGTTCGTCCATCTCGAGAAATACTTCGCATACGGGCATTTTGCTGCAGACGTACGACACAAAGCTACACAGAGGCCCCACGAAAAGGAGGTGGAATTCTTTTTTTGCTAGCACACACACCTTCACCATCATAATGAGACATTTGTTAAAATCGTTATGGTGACTTTTGAATGATTACTGAGCACACGTGCATACCGTTTAACTTATAATTGCTTCTGCAAGAGAATGCCTGTTACCCAATTTGTTTGAACAACCTTTTTATTTCCATCTTGTTGTGATTATGTCATTTGAAAACCTGTGCTTTGTTGAATATTAAATCAGAAGTGTTTCGGATAACATATTATTTATTGCATGTTTTCTTTTCAGTGGCTCCAGTCAAATCTTTGTGTAACGAGCGTTTTCAAGACTGGAAAAAGAAATTTTCACCTCTTGGAGTATACAGCATTTTGTTGACTGGAGACAGTGATATTGAAAATTATTTTGAACTTCAAAGATTTTCAATAATTATCACTACGCCGGTAAGTTTGACCTCTTTTAAAACGTAGTTTGACTGATTTCACAACAATAAATTCAGAATCGTAATGCAATTTGGCATTTCCATGGTCATGAGATAGCACTTTAATTTTATTATAGAAACTATTTGATTGGTGTTGAAAATTATCTGTAGAGCGTGACCGAACAGGGTTTATCAAAATAATGGAAACACTTGCTGTTTATAGGGAACTTACTATTAATAAGCTGCAAGCCCACTTCGGACTCTAAGAACAGAAACAATTCGATTTGGAATAGATTTATACAAGTCCTCCACGTAAGATGATGGAATTTGGGACTGTTCTTTCTGTAAACTATGTCCCGATTGTGCCAGTGATGTTGGAGGTGGAAAGTGTGGTCCAATTTTTCGCTCCAAATATTCCCACAAATGTGCATTAATGCTAAGGTCTGAAGATTGGGTTGTAGCTGCTGTATCTCATCTTAATGCACTGCAAACCACAACTTGACACATTTCGCAGAATTCACGGGTGCATTATCGGCTTGAAACCAGTGACTGTCATAAGGGAACAATGCCTGTAACATTGGGTGCAGAAGAATGTATTCGTAAGTTTCAAGTGTGACACGACCTTGCAGAACTACCAATGGGACTAACGAATGCCGTGATATGGTAGTCCACAGCATCAGGAATTCACCTCCATGCTTCACAGTCGAAACCAAACAGTCTGCGTGGTACAGTTTTGCAGGTTTTGCTTACGGGCAGGAAACAGGTTAAGTGGCAAGAAATCATGTGAATTAAACACCTCGCTTAGAGATTTCAAATCGCCGCTGAAAATGCAATAATTTCCAAATATTTAAAAAAACTATTGCAACATTAAAGAGACACCAAAACAACTAACGGTTTAGCCAAATTAAGATGAGCTGACATAATTCTTTCAATACTGTACTCAATTCCTATTTTCCCAGTGTCTGGCAGATGCCATATATTATCCTTGTTAATTATACTGGTTCGGCATTATGGAATACATTTCCTACTGTTATTGTATCACTTAATAATATTAATATATTTAAACGAAAACTCGGGTATTTCTTACTGACCAAAAGCTCATAATGTATTATTACTTTTATTCATTTATAGTACCACCCCAGCTGTGTTTGATATTATATGTGAACTTGACTTGTTTATGTTTTTTTTTAGTTTTGTTTTTTGTTTTCATGAAAATTTTGATGCTTTGGGAGAAGAGGGCACGTCAGGCCTATCAGGCCTCTTTTCCCTCCTCATTCCCTGTTGTTACAAAAATATGTGTGCTTATATATTTATGATTACGTAATACCATGTCTGTAACAACTAAAATGAAATGAAATGAAATCCGCAAGAACAACGAAAGCACCCTGCAATTTCTTGTAGGATTTACACCCACAGGTAAGGTTTAGACGTAACTACTTATGTCCCATGGTACTTTTATGCTGCAGAAAGGAAGCTCCATTAAATTGAACCTAGGGGATCAGATACGATAGAGAGTAGCAGGTCTGAGACCACAGGGTAGGTTTAGACACAATTAGCTATATCTCATGACACGTTTGTGCTGCGTATCAGAAACGAAATTACATTAGATTGAACGTAGAGGCTCAGATACGACAGAGTAGTTAGGTTGAAGACCACAGGGAAGGTTTAGACCTATCTCCCATGGGACTTGTGCTGCTTATCAGAAACGATGTTACATTAGATTGAACCTAGAGGCTCAAATACTACAGAGGGTAGATGGGTCAAAGAAGTGGCAGATTGAAAATGCGAGTTGTCATACACTGCTCCCCTGTTATAAACGCGGGTTTGCGGGGTAGGGATCCGACCCACATTATAAGACAACCGCGCTATACGCGACGGCTACAATAGCACAACGTCAGGTAGCGGAAACAGGAAAATACCTCGCGATATATCTAAATCCGCTGTATGAAAGACTGCGTTATATCCAGGCAGCATTGTAGTTGGAGTGCCAAACTATGACGTCACAACTAGCACTTCCAGGGAGATAGAACAAGGGCTGGCGAAGGAACAGATTAGGATATTTTTGTAAGAAGGATCCAATACCCCTGGGGCGACGGCTTGATGTCCCCATCCAAAGCACAGCGAGTGTGCAGTGGTTCAGAGCAACTCAGCCTACCTGGGATCGATACTGCGACCATCTGGTCGAAAGGCTGCTGCTCTAACCACTTGGCCACTCCCTGGCCAGAGCAACTAAGGGAAAGCCTGCGTGAAAATTTATGAAAAGTTTTTGCAGGAAAATACGGATCACTAGCCAAGAAATAAACAGCGGTGATATCAAAAGCACTTTAGAAGTTTGTAATTGAAAGTGCGCGTACTTGCATAAAACACACTCATGAGCCGCAACGTTATGGTCATTTACCTAATAGCGCGTTGGGCTTCTATTCGCCATGCCAATCGCTTGCACTCGACGTAGCATTAATGCCACTAGATCGAGGAAGGTGTCATCAGATGTTCTGTAAAAGCTTTACAGAATGAAGTCATGCTGAATGGCGGCGTAGCGAAGCATTAGAAATGTTCGATGAGATTCAAGACGGGAAATTCGGCTGCCAACGAACCACACAGGAAGCTTGGACATGATTTCCAAACTATTTCTGCACAATTTGGGCCATGTGACATGGACGCGTTCGCGTGGTCTTTGTGAAATAACCCTGAGCAATTCTGATACATGGTCACCATGAAGACAACGCTTGGTCAAGATGTGGACGTAAGTGTGTGTCCAGCGCGGATAAAGAAACCCAGTGATGTCCATGAGAACAATCCCCATGCTATGATATAGCATCACTGACAGCCTGCTTTCTTTCAACCACGCAGTCTGGTTGCAACCATCCAGCTGCGCCGCTTCGAATTCCGAGCCATCTATTGGCTTGTTGCAACTGGACTCGTCGGACCAGGCGACTCTCTGCTTGCCTCTGTCTAGTCACCTTATTCCTATGTCCACGGCAGGTGAAGCTATTATTGACGGTCTGCCATAAAAGGCAGATGAACGGGCCTTCGACTGTTCAAGTCTATCTGCATGAGCATCAGTTGGATTATGTGATTGTCCTTTTCTCTACGGCCTTGTTGTAGTCTGCCGTTAATTGAGTGATCTTCAGCCGTCTGTTCTCCCTTTCAGCTGATTCCAACGTGTTGTTTACCTGTTAATCAGCGGTAAAGCCTCTCTTTCTGCTACGATGACTGATGTGCCGAGAAATTTCTGCAACACCTTTGCTGCACTGGACCTTTAATAGCCAACAATGCCCGCGGATGCTGAACTACTGGCATTTGCCTTCGTCGCGCAAGTAATCATTTCCCGTTCAAACTCAGCCAGCCGGCGCAGGTGATCTAAGCGCTGGCTTCTGACCATTTATCCGAGATGGGTCCGGATTCGAATCCTGGTGTGCGGTTAGGCATGGATGTTCGTCTCATGGCGCTGGCTGTCTTTCTTCCCTGGAACAAGTGCCCCTGAATTAGGGACTGGAGACTGCGTATAGATCATCGAGTTGCTTACTGTGGTCATGAAACCTCTAAACAAATAAACAAACTCTGACTGCTTTCTGTTCCCCACCGCACGGGCTTAGTATTGACGAACTGGCATACGTACCGATCCGTGCAGTCACGGCTACATGCTGTGAAACGGGACTACTTGGGACTATTTCGTAAAACTGTGGATTGTAGGTGTATGTATCTACTTATATGTTAATTTTGATTTATGGGATGCTTTACGGTTGCTTGTCATTACAAATAAATTAAAATAGTTCATGGATAGTAAATTACCGTTATAAAATGCATATTCATAGCAATTAAATTCCCCGAAAGTGCATTAAAATACACTATTGACAAACGTCACCAGACACCTAGAAGAGAAACACAACATAGCATTTATAGACATACATTAGTTACGTGTCGGTCCACTATTGGCCTTAATGCGTGCACTGACACTTCGAGACATGCTTTCGACAAGGTTTTGAAACACCGCGATAGGTATGCGCTTCCATTCAGTACATAATGCTACCACTAACAGTTGCTTAGTAGCAGGTCTTCGTCCCAAACTTCTTATGCGGCGCTCTAATTCATCCCATAGGTGCTCTTTGGGATTAAGGTCAGGGTATAAGGAATTAGCTTTATTTTGCTTCCCGCTAAGCTAATTATAATGAATAAGCTCTTTCTACTGTGCTAAGTATAATGCTTCTGCTACTGAATGATATGCTTGTACTAAGCTTCAAATAGTGAATTCAAATGGTTGTTGTTACTAGTTAATTAAGAACATGAATAAAGTCTCCTGCTAGTAGTGTAGTAATAGTATTGAACAAACTTATAACTGGTAGTAATGTTGTAGCAGTAATTAGAATGTATAAAGTCTTAACGCTGGTTGTTAATGGTTATAAACTAATGATATAAACCTAACAGCCAGACAGAGGTCTGACAAAAACTATTAATTGAGAAAGACGTACTTACTCAAAGCTTTTTATTATGCCACTCTTGGTCATCCAAAGCACACACACACAACTTGTTTCACAATAATGAAGAATCAAACTAATGGCATAGAACGAAACTCTCTCCTCTAGTATAACAACAAACGATCTCCTTATAACAACAAAATCTCTCCGTACAACACCAAGCTCTCTTTCGCTCTCGATGAACGCGCCTATATATACTGGCTACCACCACGTCATGACTTACACTCATTGCCAGATCTCATTCATCGGGTGAAATAATATTTCGTTCAGTAAGAAGATAATTTACATAGTAAAATAAAATAACCAGAGATAGTAAAATCAAAAGGAAAGTGAATATAGAGTATACGTTACATCATCTCTCCCCTTTTTTTTTTTTTTTTTTTTTTTTCGAAGTGCTGAAGAAAGGATTCTCTTATTTTTCCTATCTCGCGGAAATAACATCACACCAATGCAAGATTTTGAACGGCCGGGTCATCCGGATAGTTCGGGCGCCATTATAACGAAGTAAATTTCTCCGTCATTTTTGGTCTACGCCGGGATTCGAACCCGAGGCCGCTTATTCCGGAACAAGTTGCTCTACCAATTAAGCTACGCGGACGTTTTATTCTGATTCCTATCTGCCTTTATGTCGTGTGCGTCCTTCTGGCAGGTACGTCACATCTCCTGGTACGTTACAAGGGCTCTGTGATGGCTAGTCCACACACGATGCGGAATTATCGTCAAACCACGCCGTAACAGTCCGTGCATTATCCTGCTGGTACCAACAAGGCTAGGTACCATGGTATTGCCACAGAGCTGGTAGGGCATAATTGTCCAGAATATCGAAGTAGACTTGCTGGTTAACAGGTTTGTCCACGATAACCAATGGGCCGGGACTATATCAAGAAAAAAACCCCACACAAGTACACTGCCAGCTCCAAACTTGACCGTAGGCACAGTACACTGCGGTAAATAGCGTTCCCCCATCTGCTGCCATACCCACACACTGCCATCAGACTGATGGATCGTGTATCTGGATTCATCAGTCTATAGGATCCGTTTCGATTAATCTACTGTCCACGATAAATGTTCTTTACACCAGGCTAGGCGACGAGTAGCATTCCGAGTGGAGATGATGGGCTTATGAGAAGCCGCACTACCACGGTAACCCATGGAATGAAGTCGTCTGCGAATGAAACTTGTACATACCGAGGTTCTAGCATTTTTACTCACCTGTACACTGAGGTCCTGTGCAGTACTCCGTCGATTAGCTGCAACTACTCTCCTGAAGCTTCGACGTGCTCTATCACAGATTTTCTTTGGCCTGCCGGTACCTTTTTGCTGCTTCACGCAAGCCATGTGTCTTCCACTTATTCAGTACATCCAAAACAGTTGACATGGGTATGTTTGAACGTCTCTTGTGGACAACCCACTAATACACTGCCGGACAATTGCTAAGGACGGATGACAATAGCAGCGATAGCAACCATAAAATGAAAGGCAGGAAAATGTGTCAATTAGCATAAGTGCGGGATACAGTAAGACGTGTTGTGCGCATGCAAATTTTGGATTGCCGAACTTGTTCGTAACGTCAAAGCGCTGATAAGAGATATAAAGGATTTGACGCGTATTGACCGTTGTTGTTCAAACGCAAAGTTGAAAGGGAAATATTCAATTGACGAACTTGCAACTTTCAGTATGTCTTTCCGACATCACCTAGATGATTTTACGTGTGGCCGTATTATTGGCAAGATTGAAGAAGGGCGAAAAATGACAGATGTTGCCAGGGAGTTCGACGTCAGCCACAGTGTTGTTTCAAGGCTTTGGAAATTATTTCAAACAAATGGAGAGTGTAGCAAACATCACGGGGGAGGTCGTGTTCGCAGCACGACACCTGCAGAAGATCGGTACATAGTGCTATCAACAAAAAGACACCGGCACAGCACAGCTAGTGAGGTAGCAAATCAGTTTATGGCTGCTACTGGCAAGCGGATCTCCCGAAAAACTGTCGCCAGACATTTGCATGAAGGAGGACTGTACGCCCGCCGTCTTGTTGTGTGCATCCCACTGTCCAGACGTCACCGTACCGCCCGTTTGCAATGGTGTCATCAACATCACAATTGGACTGATAATGACTGGTCTGCTGTCCTCTTCTCAGATGAGAGTAGATACAGTCTATCGTCTGATTGTCAACGACAACTGATCTGGCGTGATAGTGGTACTGCATATTTTCCAGCAAACAGACAGGGAAGGGACCGAATCCGACATGTAGTGTCATGGTATAGGCTGGCATCATGATAAATTGCCGTACGTCCCTCTATGTGCTTCCAACTGGGACTATGACCGGCCAACGATACATTAATGATGCTCTGCTACCTCATGTTTGCATGTTCCGTGGTGCTGTCGGTGATAGATTCATTTTCATGGACGACAATGCAACATGTCATCGAACAGTCGCTGTCCAGGAGTGTCTTGAGAGCGAGGATATTCAACGCCTCGTATGGCCAGCACGTTCTCCAGATCTGAATCCCATTGAAAATGTGTGGGATGCTTTGGGGAGGAGTCTTGCTGGTCGCCAATGCCCTCCAATAAACAAGGACACCCTCATCCGTGCACTGACAGAGGAATGGGATAAATTACCCCAACAGCTGCTTGATAATGTTGTGCAAAGCATGACACGACGTGTGGAATCTTGCATCGCCTCCATGGTGGCCATATCCCGTATTGACATCTTACGCCGGAACGCCTGCAGACGGTAATTGCATTTTTTTCACGTTTACGTATTCTGCACAAAATGGCCTGTTTGTCCCTTGAACACGTTTCAGAGCCTTCTGGATTTCAGAGCACAATAAATTGTCTTTCTTGTAATGTCCTGGCATTCTGACATTATTTTATTTCACTTGGCATCCAACCACACTTACTTTTTTATGCGCTATATAGCCGTTTATGATCCGTCCTTAGCAATTGTCCAGCAGTGTATAACACCCAACAATTTTTTCTTTCTCAAAGTCAGTTCTCTCCCGCCGCGACATTTTCACTCAACCTCACAGTGCGATATAATCGCGGTAAGCTGCAGGCTTGTTTGTATAATGTTTGCAGCTGTATCTCGCGTCTTAACAACGCAGCGGGTTCGTTCATTGTTTTTGAAGGGTGTCCGGTGACTTTTGTCAATATAGTGTATATTCAGTGCAGTTATCCTTAAATTACCAAACTTTTCTTCATTTATTTGTCAAATAAAATAACTTATAAATGTTGTTTCCTTAGAATGGTTTTTGTGATATATAATTTAGTGGAATTCTCCTATGTTTAAATTTACTCATATACGAATTTTTACCGTATTGGAGGAAAATATATTTCACTTTGCAATTACTTACGAATGAACATATTTCCTATACAGGAGAAGTGGGACAGCATGACAAGAAGATGGAAAGACAATACAGCTCTGGTACAAATGGTGAAACTTTTCATGATAGATGAGGTAAACATTTAAATTTTTTATTGATTTAAGTAAATTATTTTATGTTTTTCTTTCGCATGAGAGATGATGATACATGATCTATCTAGGCATTTCACAAATGAAGATAGCCGTTCCGGTGGCCGAGGAGCTACTGGCATATGTTTTATCGTTCAGGTTAGGCCATCGTTCGAGTTAGGACGAGGCATGGGCATTGTGTTTTTCTTATGGCACTGGTTCAGTTTCTTCCGTGAAACCAATTATACAGAATTCGCAATGCGCAAGGGGGACCACTAAACCTCGAAAAAAAAAATGGTTGAGGAAATGATGCTTTATCAAATAAATGCACTTTCATTTCTCAAAAAGTAACTGCAGGTGCACTACTTTCTCAGCTAAAGCATACTGGAGTGATAACCTAATCGAAAGAAGTATCGGATTCACACGTTACATACGGATTGAAAACATAATATCTATTGACAGTTGTAATATTCTAAAGTATGACGAAGTAAATTTCTCAATTTTTATGCCAGGAGCGGGATTCGAACCCACAAATCTCGGCTCTGGAGCTCCGAGGGCTATCCACTATACTACACCAACATGTGCTCTCACTGTAATCTACCTTTATCTGGTGTGCGTCTTGCGGGGCAGGCACGTCACAAGAGTTTTAAGAGTCTAACTACATGTGAAAATGTCAGTTTAAAATTAACATTACGTTAATGAGATAAAGGCAGATAGCTTGTTTAAATTAACATTAATGTTTAAATTGTTTAAATAATGATAATTATTATAATATACATATATATATATATATTACTTAAGAGCAAAACTGAAGACTAAGGAAAAACTTTAGAATTTAAAACGAAGGTTGCAAAATAACCTGAAAATCAAAACGCGCAACGCAGCAGTTTTGAAAATTCAGAATTCACATTCTATAAAGAAGATACCTAAGCAAAAAAATACAAATATAATTTTGACTCACACCAATTTTGACTAGTACAACATAGAAAAGGTTATGTATCTACCTGTGTGAGTAAAAGGAGAAAAGATAAAAAAATAAAATAAAACAACTTAATGTAGAAGGTGTCGAGAATACTGAGCCTTGGCTTTATCAAGGACCAGCAAAAACTCTGCATTTTCTCACTTCCACAAAGACCTAGTTGGAAATGGGTTTCTGCAAGGCCATAGATGCAAGTAACATTCCCACCTAAAATAGTTTAAAAAATATATATATGTCATGTCCTCCGTAGAGTTGCATGACCTAGCACTAGTTAACAATTTCGCTTGCATCCATTAACCTTCCTGGCCCGACCCATGCTCTTCATCTGTTACTATTAAACAGAGAGAAGAAGATTAAAGAGAACTCAAGCTGTGAGAGTGACATAATAATTAGAAATGATTTTCAGCCATAACGAAATTCCAAGTTCGTTTGAGAGAGAATTTAAACCTGTAAATCAATGCAAAAGAAATCCAAATTTTTACATTGCAATTAAAAAAGGAAATATTAATTTTTAACGAACAGAATTTTGAAAGAAAACTTGAGTCTAAAACCCCTACTCTACAACTTATGACAGCACGAAAACGAGAATAAGTTAAAGATAATAATTAACTAAAGAAAACTTTGTGAAAGTTATATACCTTAAACAGTTAGTTGCAATATGTACAAAGTATTTCAGCAGTGCTATAAGTGCATAATTAATTAGTTATTAAGAACTTAACTACTTTGAAAAAACAGCGCATAGAAGATGGCTAAGCTTGTTCCTTTTCTATGCGCTGTCTATGCGCTGTTTTTTCAAAGTAGTTAAGTTCTTAATAACTAATTAATTATGCACTTAAAGCACTGCTGAAATACTTTGTACATATTGCAACTAACTGTTTAAGGTATATAACTTTCACAAAGTTTTCTTTAGTTAATTATTATCTTTAACTTATTCTCGTTTTCGTGCTGTCATAAGTTGTAGAGTAGGGGGTTTTAGACTCAAGTTTTCTTTCAAAATTCTGTTCGTTAAAAATTAATATTTCCTTTTTTAATTGCAATGTAAAAATTTGGATTTCTTTTGCATTGATTTTCAGGTTTAAATTCTCTCTCAAACGAACTTGGAATTTCGTTATGGCTGAAAATCATTTCTAATTATTATGTCACTCTCACAGCTTGAGTTCTCTTTAATCTTCTTCTCTCTGTTTAATAGTAACAGATGAAGAGCATGGGTCGGGCCAGGAAGGTTAATGGATGCAAGCGAAATTGTTAACTAGTGCTAGGTCATGCAACTCTACGGAGGACATGACATATATATATTTTTTAAACTATTTTAGGTGGGAATGTT
This sequence comes from Macrothele yani, assembly GCA_039090855.1. NCBI lineage: Eukaryota > Metazoa > Arthropoda > Arachnida > Araneae > Macrothelidae > Macrothele > Macrothele yani. Next base: position 18,620,258 of record CM077000.1, on the reverse strand, counting down.
ACTTGCATCTATGGCCTTGCAGAAACCCATTTCCAACTAGGTCTTTGTGGAAGTGAGAAAATGCAGAGCTTTTGCTGGTCCTTGATAAAGCCAAGGCTCAGTATTCTCGACACCTTCTACATTAAGTTGTTTTATTTTATTTTTTATCTTTTCTCCTTTTACTCACACAGGTAGATACATAACCTTTTCTATGTTGTACTAGGTGTGAGTCAAAATTATATTTGTATTTTTTTGCTTAGGTATCTTCTTTATAGAATATATATATATATATATTATATCAGGAAAAACCAAAATGTTGATGCAAAAAAGAAGAGAGATGAGGACAACTAAAGAAGATGTGACTTCCAAAGTGGAATATATAGAGCTATGCAAGACAGTAAGAAAAAGTATCACTGAAGACGTAAGGAAATTCAACTGTGAACTAGTGAGGAAAGCAATTGAAAACAACCAAAGCCTAAAGATAGCAAAGGGACATCTCAGTAAGGGAAGAAAACAGATTATGGCACTGAGAAAAGAAGATGGTTCTGTAACAAGAAATAGAGGCGAAATTTTGACAAGAGTGAAAGATTTCTACTCCAAATTATATGAAAGGGATGATATATGCACTCCAGACATCATGAAAGATACCTGTACCAGAGTTCCTCCAGTCCTTCCAGCAGAAGTTGCACATGCAATCAAGAACATGAAGCGAGGAAAAGCTCCAGGAGAAGATGGAATTACTGTAGACATCATACAAGAAGCAAGTGGAGAAATCGAAACAGTACTCGCCCAAATTTTCAGTCGATGCCTTAATGAAGGAAAGATTCCTGAGGATTGGAACACCGCTACAATGATCCTGCTACATAAGAAAGGTGACATTGAGGATCTCGGAAACTACAGACCTATCAGCCTCCTATCAGTAGTTTATAAAATCTTCACTAAAGTTCTTTCACACCGCTTGAAGGTAACACTGGACATGGCTCAACCGAGAGAACAAGCTGGATTCAGGAGTGGCTACAGCACAATAGATCATATCCACGTGCTGAGAGAACTAATTGAAAGAGCGAGGGAATATGAACTTCCATTGTGCATGGCTTTTATCGATTATGAAAAAGCCTTTGATTCGGTGAAACCATCAGCAGTTACAATGGCTCTGAAAACCTGCGGTATTGAAGATGCATACATTAATATTATTAATAACATCTATGAAAATGCAAGTGCAAAGATTAGGCTGTTTGAAAATACAACACACGTAAAAATTGGAAAGGGAGTGAGACAAGGTGACACCATATCTCCGAAGCTCTTTAATGCCACATTGGAGGGTGTTTTTCAGTCGCTGAGCTGGGAAAACAAGGGGATAAAGATTAATGGAGATTATCTAACCCACCTTCGTTTTGCTGATGACGTAGTCATTTTTGCAACTACCCCATCAGAGCTGCAGAGTATGATCCAGGAACTTGCTGACAAGAGTAAAGAAGTGGGATTAAAAATGAACTTTCAGAAGACAAAAGTGATGTTCAATGCTTTTACAAGAAATGAAGATTTATCGATTGATGGAGAAAAGCTGGAGATAACAGACACGTACGTTTATCTTGGACAGCAGATATCAAGTGAGGGTCACATTGATGAAGAAATTAATCGGCGTACAAAACTTGCCTGGAGAGCTTTTGGAAGAAACAGCATAATTTTCAAGAGCAATATGCCATTATGTCTTAAAAGGAAAGTGTTTGATCAATGCATCCTTCCAGTGCTTACGTATGGTGCAGAGACGTGGACCTTAACTAAAAGAGACATACAAAGACTGCAGACAACTCAAAGCAGCATGGAGAGGTGCATGCTTGGTGTAACCAGGAGAGATAAGAAGAGGAACTCGTGGATCCGAAAAATGACAAGAGTGGAAGACATCATGATCAGAGTTAAATCCCTGAAATGGCAATGGGCTGGACATACTGCCAGAAGGACAGATCATCGATGGACAGCCGAAATTTTAGATTGGATTCCAAGTGACAGGAAAAAACCCAGAAGAAGACCACATGGGAGATGGGTGGATGAAATTCGAAAGTATGCAGGGGTGACATGGAGGAGACTGGCACAAGACAGACCGTTGTGGAGGAAACTTGGGGAGACCTTCGTCCAGCAGTGGATTGATAATGGTTGACAATGATGATGATGATGATTATATTATGATAATAATTATATATTTATGCTAATTATAATATATAGTGCGTCGCATAAATATAGAGACAGAACAAATTATCGAATAAAAAAGAAACAACAACGAGCTGAAATGTACACCTCATATTTATAGCAAAAATAGCATAGGGCACGCAACTGCACAATAGTTTGACGGAAACATAACAATTCCAACGCCAAGTACAAGAAAAAAACAGAAATACGCTATCTCAAAAATATAAAGACTTTTTAGTTATGAGCACCTCCGGTACGAATAGTGGAGCCATTGCTCCGAATAACACTTAAAACCCGATTGAGCATGCTGTTCACCAAGTGATGTAAGTGTTCGGGACGGAGTGCGTACCAGCTTTGCTCAATCTGCTCTTTTAATGCCACCACACTGGAGAACTGCCGTCCATTTGCATACACATCACGAGCTAGGATACCACAGAGGTTCTCGATAGGGTTCAGATCTGGACTGAGTGCTGGCCAATCCATTACGGTCACATGATGAGTGTTAAACCAGCTTTTCATTGATGCAGACCGATGGATAGAGGCATTGTCTTGCTGGAACAGATAATCAAAACCAGCTAGAGTTTCGGCAAACGGTAGAAGGCGGCTTCTGAGTATGTCCTGATAAGTTTCGGAGTTTTGCCTGCCTTGCAGAAAAGCGATATACGTTGTCCCATTGAACGCAAAAGCTCCCCAGACCATCACAGATCCCCCTCCTTTCTGTCTGCTTAAGAAGGTGCGTGGCTCGCGTCGTAAACCATGCCAATAGCAGTTCCAACCGTCAGGGCCGTCCAGGTTGAACTTTTTCTCATCGGAGAAAATAGTTGTGATCCATTCGTCCGTCCAGTGCATGTGGCTACTTGCCCATAAAAATCTAGCTTCCATGTGGCTACTTCCCATAAAAATCTAGCTTCCATGTGGCTACTTGCCCATAACAATCTAGCTTCCATGTGGCTGCTTGCCCATAACAATCTAGCTTCCTTGTAGCCCATTAAGTTGCTCACGGTGGTCGTTAAACCTCCAATCAAAAAAAAAAAAAAAATGGGATCAAAGGTTAGGACACATGAGCGAGATTTATTCCACAGCCATTATCCTCATGACTTGAGTAATGATTTCTGGTATGTTGGAAATCGTGTAATAATCAATGCATTGCATGATTTTACTGACTCGTTTTTCGCCTTCCAACCGTGGGTTGAAGAAGCGTATATGATCCAGCTTTGTCCGTCTGTCTGTCCGCACGATAACTAGCTTAAAATGGTTCGATTTCGATGGAATTTTAGTATGTGGTAGGGGACCACCTGAGGACGAACCGTATTGAAAATGGGTGAAATGGGATCAAAGGTCAGTTCTGTTGAATATCATCGAAGTAAGGTCAAAGGTCAGGACACAGGAGCGAGATTTATTCCACAGCCATTATCCTCATAACTTGAGTAATAACTTGAAAAATGATTTCTGGTATGTTTGAAAACGTATCATAATCAATGCATTGCATGATTTTACTAACTTGTTAAAATTTTGCATTAACAAATTGTTTGAAATTTTAAATCACGAAATGCAAACGAGATCTGAAAAATCAGCACTGTCTTTTATGGCTTTGAATTGCTCGCTTTTCGAGAAAACCAACTTAATGACTTTTAAATCTCACGTCTGCACAATATCTTTTAAAATAAAGCTTGATCCCTTCTATTCAGATGGGTTAATTGAATAGAAAACATTTCAGCTTGGAATTTTGTTACTAGTTTTTGTTTTATTTAGGTGAATACTTCACTTTTTCATTCACTCTATCTTTTGCGCACTTCAAAATGTACCCTGCAGGGTGACTTTCTCTGCTCGTAATTACTAATGATGCCAGATAATACTAAAAAAAGGAAAAAAAGGAGCTCTCTCATTTCGTTTTATGATTAGTCAAAAAAATATTTTACTTCAGCTCTCATCTTCATCTGTTTCTGAAAGTTTAGTTTTTTTACTGAAGCTAGAACAGAGCATTTCCCCCAAATGTACAGAAAATTTTAGTTCTTATGATAACTTTTACGAAAACCTGTGAATTTATTACTATAATTTTACAAAACTAAATATATTATTGATCATTTAAATAATGGCCATTTAAAAAGGGAAAATCTGCTTTGGGAGAGGAGGGGATTGCCGTATCCCCCCCCGCTGGATCCGCAACTGGTCGTAATGGAAGGTGAACTACGAGTTCCCTGAAGAAAGCTGAGCTAACCTGTTGATACGGAAAATGCATTGGAAAGAAATTATGGTGAAGGGTCATCATGTGCCGCCCCGGTGGTGCAGTGGTCTAAGCGATGGCTCCTGATCATTCGTTCGAGATGGGTTCGAATCCCGTGAGGCATGGATGTTGTGTTTGTCTTACGGCACTGGCTCTCTCCCTTCCCTGAAGTCAGTGGCCCTAAATTAGGGACGAGCGACTGCTTATAGCCCATTGAGTTGATCAACGTGGTCGTAAAACCCCCAATCAAAAAAAAAAAAAAAAAGGAATTGTCATTATGTACAACTAATGCAAATTATGTGATCAGGTAGCAAAAGTGCTGTAGTGCAGACTGCCTGTGAAGTTACCGAAAAGATTATACCTCAAGATGTACACCCCGGGTCACAAGCACGGGCTTCAGACTATTTGTCCGAGATGGGTACGGGCTCGTGTCCTTCATGAAGCATGGGTGGTCTTTTTGCCTCACGGAACTGCTTCTCCCCCTTCCTGGAACCAGTGACCCCAGATCAGGGACAAGCGAGGGCTTATGGCCGTAAAAGCTGCTGAAGGTGGTCGTTAAACAAAGAAAAAGAAACATCTTAAGATGTGTGGGAACAAGATGTAGTTGTAAAGAGAAAAAATTGAACAACGGGAAGTTTAACGCAAAGCATAGCAGCCAGATGTTGGCTAATCATCCTAGTTGGACTGTGTTGTTCTACGATGCTGATTCTGTCCCCTCCCTAGAACTAGCGTCTCTAAGTTAGGGACGGGTAACTTCAACTTCTTGTAGCCTAAGACACTGAGGGCGGCTGTAAAACATTGAAACAAAGAAAAGCAGTTTGCTTCGTGGTTTCACAATTTTTCATCAGCCTTTGAGTGGTGCTTAGAAACTTGTATATACTCAGCATATCTGTATAATAATACCATAAAGGCGCTTTATATTGTTATCTGAGTATACAGGGTGATTGTAAACTCCTTCAACAAAACAAGAGGGGTGATAGTGCACATCAAGACGAACAATATTTGCAATGGAACCTAGGGCCGCATTCCACTCCTAGTGCCAGAAAAGGGTAAAGTTACATATCCACGTTGACCCTTCAACAGTGAAAACAAAGAGACATACCTAATTTATGAGTTACCCAATTCCAATCGCATCGCAGAAAGATTCAAAGTAGCTGCTCAAACTGGCGTTCAAGGGCATTGTTGCACAGCCCACACCGGCGAATGAGGACTGTCGAACCCTCTCGTAAACTCCCGGTGTGGAGTTGATCTTGTCCGTAGCAGCAGCGATTCGCGCGACGAGATCTTCCATGGAGTCCACAGGTGCTTCGTACACCAATGTTTTCATGTGCCCCCTCAGAAGAAGTCCAGTGGATTACGCTCCGGGGAGCGTGGACGCCAAGCCACAGGTCCACCGCGTCCAATCCACTGCCCAGGATATGTCGCATTTAGGAAGTATCGGATCTTGGTGGCAAAGTGTGCTGGAGCCCCATCATGCACAAATCATCCTGCAGCACATGCTCCAGGAACACACGGTACGCTGCGCCGGTCAGACGTATACGTCAATTCTTATGTGTTGTTCGCACGGTAATATCGCTTAACGGGTTCGGCTGCATTTTTAAATGTTTGCTCCTCATCGCCTACGCACGTGTTCAGCGCACCTGATTTGCATCTTGTGCTTCTCATGCACTGATTGGAACTCTGTGTGCCTGCTGTACGTTTTTCGAACGTGCTCTTTTCTGGCACTAGGAGTGGAATGCGGCCCTAAGTTCCACTGCAAATATTGTTCGTCTTGATGTCCACTATCACCTGTCTTGTTTTTGTTGAAGGAGTTTACAATCACCCTGTGTAATCGATTTAAAGGCAATCTGTAAGATAAAATAAGCCCTGGTCTAACACGAGGTAGAAGTTGTGGGAATTTAAATATACTGGCGAAATATTTACTGAATAGGAATTGCAATGTGTGCACAGAGCGGCCGGCAGACTTTGTCTCTGATATGTACAATGCCGATTAAATGTTTTAATATCATGTACAGTTAAAAACATTATTTATGGAATACCGGGTAGTCGAAAGCAATACACGCTGTATGTAACAGATTTTATGAAAGTAAACGAGGTCAGTGTTTATAAGCGTTTGAATTTTCACTTTAATATAGCTGAGAAAAAGTAAATATCTTTTATGAGTACATGAAGAAGCAGCACTGAAAGATGCTTTTTATTTTGTCCACAGAACAAGACTTTCTTTCTGCTCTAGCTTCACGTTTTCTTTTCTTAGGTACACTTGCTGAATGAAGAAGAACGAGGAGCTACTATGGAAGCTACACTTAGCAGAATGAAAACCATTCAAACTACTCTTTCTCGAAAAGCAGCCGAAAAGGATACTCCAATGGAAAAATTGCGCTTTGTTGCTGTTTCCGCAACTTTTCCGAACGCTGCTGATGTAAGATTTCGCTTAAAATTTATTCTGACTTGTTTCGTAAAATTTAGTTTTGCAGTTAAACATTTGAATTTTCTTTGCTTTTCATGAAATGTCTTTCTCTTTTTTTATAGGAAGGTAGTGTCAAATATGTGTTTGGATTTCTTGTAAAGAGAATATACAGTATTTATTATCAGTGTACAATCTTAGTAGAATAATTACCGCGCATTTGTATAAGGAATTAAAACCTATTGGAATATTACAGACTTACTGCTTACCTTTTGAGGTCCACTTCTGGAAAAAACATCAAATTTCACACACGTTATATTTGGTCTCCGTCGCTGTCCTTGTGCTTCGACCTGTGCCTAGCTGTCATTGTCACAGTTCGTTTCCACAGCCTTTGTTTACTTGAGTGTTATACTTACTTAAAAACTTATGATGTTAGATAAAACTTCAATAAGAAACATACACTGAAGGTCAAAAAGTTAAATAACACCGGCGAGGTACTGTAGGTCAAGGGAAATGGAAGTTCCGAACGTATCAAACCTCCATCAGCAGCAGTACAAGAAGGTAACAGAGTTGGGCAGGAATGCATTACAAAGTAATGGAAGTACAGATTACAATTAACGTGTAATGCATTACAAGATAATCCCAAGTATGGTTTACACAAGGTAATGGAATTAATCTGTAATGCATTACAATGAATATGATATATTAGGTGTGCAACTTAATTCTCGGCCCCTAACCACAAGCGATCGTAGAACGTCGGCAAATGCAAATAGCTGTGTACGGTAATGGCTGATTGCAGCGCCATCCGATAGCTTTCCAGGCAACCGTAACCGCTCTCAGCTGTGGTGAAAAAAGGGACGAAAGTTGACGGTGAAAGCAATGTCGTTCGAGAAGCAACATTTGAGGCACTGCCTCCTTTTCGCGTTTCAGCTGAAACAAAGTGGCGCGGAAGCCCAGCAAAGGATCTGTGCTGCTTTGGGTGAGGCTGGTGCGTCCTACTTTACGTGTAAGAAGTGGTTCCAGCAGTTTAAGTAGGGAAATGTCGATCTCCGTGATGCAGAACGTCCGGGACAGCCACAAAAAGTTGACGATGAGGAACTGGAACAACTGTTGGACGCGAATCCCTGTCGCACACAGCACAGCCAGAGCTCGCCCAGGAACTCTGAGTAGCACGGCAAACCATTGCAAAGCGCCTACACAAGCTTGGACGGATTCACAAGGAGGGCCGTTGGGCGTCACACGAACTCACAGCTGCGAACAAGTCTAGGCGCTACGATGTTGCTGTGTCCTTTTTCTCCAGATTCAAGAAGGATTTCCTCCACAAGATTTTAACCTGTGATGAGAAGTGGATTCTTTACGATAATCCTAAGCGGCGCAAATCGTAGGCTTATCCAGGTCAGCCTACCACCAGTACCTCCAAACCGAATATCCATTCCAGGAAGTTGTTGCTGTGCATATGGTGGGATCAGCGCGGTGTCGTCCACTATGAGTTGCTCAAACCTGGTAAAACTGTGAATGATGAGCGTTATTGTCAGCAACTCATTCGTGTGAGTGACGCAATGAAGGCGAAAAGGACATACACCGGCAAGGGCAGAAGGTCGGTCCTGTTGCTTTAGGATAACGCGCGTTCTCACACCGCGAAAACGACTTTAAACGCGATCACCGACCTGGGATGGGAGATTTTGTCCCGCCCGGCATATTCTCCAGATTTCGCCCCGTCGGATTATCACCTCTTTCGCTCCCTGCAACATCACCTGAGTGTTACACCCTTCACTTCTGTCGAGGAGGTCCACACAAGTATTGATGACTTTATCAACTCGAAACAGCCCTCTTTTTTCCGCAGTGGCATTCGGCAGCTCCCTGACCAATGGCTCAAATGTATCCAACACGACAGGGATTATTTCCCTGATTAGGTACGTATTCGATTTGCTCTGATTTGCTGTCAACGTGTCGTGCTTGTGGCCGAGAATTAAGTTGCACACCTAATAATTCAATTGTTTAATAATGCCATTCAAACGCAATGGAATTATCTGGTAATGAAATTACACAATCTTCAAATTATAATTACATACTAATAGTTTATAGAAACGTGTGCCAAAAGTTATGTCTAGAAAAGTCGGCCTTGTAACATAGTAGATGGAGACCGAAGTGTCGTGTAGATAGTTCTAGAAGCGGAAAGAATGGGTAAGGCGTTCGTAAAATGTTCTAGAATGATGGGAAGTTGGAGAGCTTTATGCAAATCAAGAATACTCCAGAAGGTCCAGGTCCTGTCGTGAAGTATATATAAAGGAGTCAGTTGCTCGCTAGTCCAGTGTTCGTATTGGACAATTAATGGACAACAACACTCGAGAAGTACGGCAAAAATGTCAAGAGTTCGCAAATTTCTGTAATATTCGGCAGATCATCCTGAGTTGCTGAACTGTGAATGTAGTGTTAGTGACTAAAGTGAGGTAATTATTTTGGACAGTGAAACGTATGTAATGGGCGAGAATACTGTACTGGAGATGGACGAAATGAGTATCGGGCAACTACTCATGTCATACACGTACAATCTCCAATACATACACACAGGCATTTGAGGTCCGAGGGGCGGAACAATTGTCAAATAACCTACACAACGTGTAAGGGTGTACTGGTTGCTGGTTTATTCACGTTGTATTATTACTCATAAGTTATTGGTTAATTACCAACATATAGTTAACCATTACAATGGGTAACTGCTGCATGTCATTGCAATTACCATGTAATTCTAATGACCAGTTCACCATTACCATGTAATGGTAACGCCAAGTTCTTGTTCCCATTACACTGTAATGCATTACCGATTAATTCAATTAAAATTTAGCCCAACTCAGGTAAATACCCAAGAACCACAAGTTGTAAATACCAAAGTTATTGGTTAACTACCAACATATAGTTAACCATTATGATTATAATGGGTAACTGCTACATGTCATTACAATTACCATGTAATTCTAATGACCAGTTCACCATTAGCATGTAATAGTAACACTAAGTTCTTGTTCCCATTACCATGTAATGGTAACGCCAAGTTCTTGTTCCCATTACCATTACGCTGTAATGCATTACCGATTAATTCAATTAAAGTTTAGCCCAACTCTGGTAGTTACAACTTGTGGTTCTTGGGTATTTACCTAAGTTATTGGTTAACTATTACGATTATAATGGGTAACTGCTACATGTCATTACAATTACCATGTAATTCTAATGACCGGTTCACCATTACCACGTAATGGTAACGCTAAGTTCTTTGTTCCCATTACCATTACGCTGTAATGCATTACCGATTAATTCAATTACGATTTTACCCAACTCTGGAAGGTAGTCAAAAATGTTATGACCACCGTGAGCAACTCAACGGACTATACGCAGTCGCCCTTCCTTAATTTAGAGTCACTGGTTCAAGGGAAGGGAGAGAGCCAGTGCCGTAAGATAAACACAACATCCATGCCTCACCGGTATTCGAACCCGGACCCCTTTCGGACGGATGATCAATGGCTACCGCTTAGACCACTCCGCCACCAGGGCAGCACTTCCGTTTTTCTTGACCTATAGTACCTCGCGGGCAGTGCCTAACTTTTTAAACCTTCAGTGCAGGGCTGCCTTCAGTGTATGTATTTTATTGAAGTTTTATCTATCGCCATGAGTTCGTAAATAAGTATAACACTCGAGTAAACAAAGACTGTGGAAACGAACCATGACAGGTCGAAGGACAAGAACAGATACGGGGATCAAATAACGGTCGATGGACAAGGACAGACAGAGAGACAGACTGACAAATAACGGTCGAAGGACAAGGACATGCACAGGTCGAAGGGCAAGGACAGATACGAGGATCAAATAACGTGTGTGAAATGTGATGTTTTTTCCAGAAGCAGACCCTAAAGGTAAGCAGTAAGTCTCGAACTCGAATTATTCCAATATATATTTAAATAAAGCACGTAAATAAACGAGTAGTAGTGATATCTGGCTTATACATTAAGCCTAGATATGAGCTTCAAGTTTGAGAAATTAAAACCAATTTGGGAAGCTGTTAGACCATATTTTACTTAAAAAGAATTAAAAATAAAATTTCTTACTTTTTTTTTACAAGCTGGTATCCAAATATTAACGCTATTTTTTGCTACTGTATGTGAAAATTTGCCCATGCCGTAAGATGGATCGAGTGCTTCATATTTAGTTAAAATAATGACAAATTAAATAAAAACATTTGTTCTTTTCATATAAAAGGCAGCAGTTATTATTAATCCATAATTAATTGAGACCCTATTAGAAATGTGGGGTGAATATTCACCCAGAGTAACAGTAGCGTTTGAAAACTATGAGTAGCATGATAGGTTTAAATTACAACTGCTGTATTTTTGATCTGAGGGGAAGTTACGCTGAAAGCCTCTTAACAAGTGGAATTAGCGAAAACAATGAAAGAAATTATGCGGAAGACAAGTTCGGCAAATTAAAAACGTTCTAAGAACTGGAGTTTAGCATGAATGCAGGACATGAATGGGTGTATCTCGTCAGAAAGGATGAGCACATAGCGTTAGCCCGGTCACAGACGTTTGTAGACGTACCAGGGGTCCCAGTGAAGTCCAGCTAAACAGACCTCATACCGTTACGGACCCCTCCCCTACCAGCCGGTACAGTTCCCTGTTGACAGGCGGGATCCATGCTTCATGGGGTTTGCGCCACACACGAATCCTTCCATCTTCCCGATACAGTTGGAAACGCGACTCGTCCCACCAGGCTACTTGTTTCCAGTCATCAAGTGTCCAGTGGCGGTGTTGCCGTGCCCAAGCGAGACGCATAGCTCTGTGTCGTGCACCCATAGAGATGACTCGAGTTGGGCGTCGGCTCCCAAAGCCCATATCGTGCAGGGTACGTTGCACAGTCCGGACGCTGAGGCTTGTTGAGGCTCCAGCATTGAATTCCGATGATACCTGCGAGAGTGTTGCACGCCTATCGCGTGAAATGATTCTTGAGAGCCGACGATGGTCACGTTCACCCAATGTCTTTTTACGGCCACACTGATATCATAGGTTGGAGGTTTTAGCGGAATTTTTGTAGTCACAGTACACCCTTGCAGTGATCGCCCGTGAAAATCCGAACTTCGTTTCTACCTCCAAAATACTATGGCCCATCTCACGAGCGCCAACTATGACACCGCGTTGAAAATCGCTTAAATCGTTATTGTTATTCTCATGTCGAAAACAGCTGTGACAGCTGGCAAGATATCTATCGCTTTATATACGCACTGGCGGACGCAACAGAGTACGCGCATAGGTGACGTTGTTATGTATTTTACATAAACTCTTCTGTACCAGTTTTTTTGGCACTTCAGTGTATACTGATGTAACCCCGTATTTCATAATTTAGCTCTGCTGTTCATCAGAATAACAAAGTAAGGAGAAACATACAAATGGATTACATTCCGCAGTGAAAGGAGATTCGAAGTATCAGCAGTTTCAAGTTTTAGGCTTCAGGGTTGGAATAAATATGCAGAATAATTCAAATATTTGTTTTCATTTTGAACTAAATTTTGCCTCTGTTATAGGAAAGTGCGATCGAACTTCTGTTTTTTTTTGTTTTTTTTTTTGTTTTGCATAATTTCTCTAAAAATATATAAAGACTACATAAATACCCAAGAGTCCAGTAAGACGTAAATGCTATAGACATAGATCAAGTTGTTTTTTCCATGTAGCATAACCACATAAATTTGAAAATTTTATCTTCCTGGAACGGGAATCGAACCCGCATCTCCCGATTTGGGCTTGAGTATGCTAACCATTACACCACCAAGGACAATGTAATCCAAACAAAAGAAGCATTAATCTGAAACGTCAGACATTTTGATTTCTCTGCACTAGTCCAAAACAAGTGTCTCATCATAGTGCTAAGTTAGATCAGCAGCAATGAGTATATTCCATGTGTTTCAACTTCATATATACTCATTTTCTGGTGATCTAACTTAGCACTAGGATGAGACACGACTAGTGCAGTGAAATAAAAAAAATGTCTGACGTTTTAGATTAATGCTTCTGTTGTTTGGATTTCATTGTTATGTGTGTTGGAATGGTTAGCATACTCGGGCGTAAAAAGGGGAAGATTCGAATTCCGTTCCAGGACGATAAAATTTTCAAATTTCTGTTATGTTACATAGAAAGAACAGCTTGATTTATGTCTGTAGTAATTATTCCTTGTGCTTCAACTTGATACGTAGAAGTTATGTGAACCCAGACAACACAGTACTCCGCAGAAATGCAAAATGGAGACTGAACCAGCGCAGAATGAGTTAATATCAGACAGTGAACGTAACATAGGAAGACACTTTCAAGGTATGGCTTGGAAAAATTTCATCCAAGATTAAGCGCTCAGAGGGGCTTTCTGCGATGGAGCACAGATGACTAATTAGCTCTGCACCTCTAGTACGTATTCGGAAAAGCCACAGAGGATAGGTATATTGTTCTGCACTATCTACCAATAAGTAATTTGACACCTGTGATAGCAAAGGAAAACGAAGTTTATTCACCTTCAATAGTTGGTGGAGCCTCCACGAGCGGCGATTACAGCTGCGACCCTCCGGGGCATACTCTCAACCAGGCGTTGTATGACGCCCAGCGGTATTTTCTTGCACTCTGCTTGGAGAAGACAGGCCAGTTTCTTCACCGATTTCGGACGGTGGGGGCACCCCTTAAGTCGACGCTCCAACTCGTCCCCGAGGTGCTCGATAGGGTCAAGGTCCGGGCTCTGCGCAAGCCAGCCCATTCGATTAACCCCATTGTCACCATACCAAGCCATGGTAGACCTCGCAACATGACAGGTGACATTGTCATCCTGAAAGTAACATGGGTCCACCTCGTAAAACTGCCACAACGTAGGAAGCGCATAGTCATCCAAAAAGGTGCAGTAGGTCTCGGCGTTGAGTCTCCCAGGAATTGCGACCAAGGGTCCCGTGCCATACCAGGAGAAACACCCCCATAGCATAATTCCACCGCCGCCGAACTTCACAGTTGGCACAATACATTCCGGCAGGAGGTGTTCTCCAGGCAGACGCCAAACCCAGACCCTGCCATCCGAACGGTAGAGGGTGAACCTTGATTAGTCGCTCCAGAAAACCTGTTTCCACTGTTCAACGGTCCACTGTCGACGTTCTTTGCACCATGTTAGTCGAGCAGCGCTATTGGACTTTGGGATCAAAGGCTTGCGGGCGGCAGCTCGTCCATGATAGCCGAGCAGATGGGCTTCCTTACGGATGGTATTCATCAAAAGAAAACTCCCGGATGCCTGTTGAAACTCCTAACGGATGTGGCCCATCGATTTGGTGCGGTTCTTCCGAATTTCTCAGGCCAGCAGCCGTTGGTCTCTAACTCCCAGTTTTGTGAGTCTGCCGGGTCGGGGCACATTCCGACAGTCACCTCATCTTTTACTTGCCAATCACGTAGACACTGTCGATTTTGGGTACTTCAACTCACTGGATATGTTACGTATGGATCGGCCATTTCTGTGATACCCGACGATTACACCTTTCCGAACTGCGTGGCATCTTGCATGCGACTGGTTGCGTTGTTGTTTCCCACACGATATTTAACGGCGGCGGCCGTGACGTGTATCAGGACCGCAGATATCGTCGATTGCAGGGGTGTCCAATTACTTGTTGGTAGATAGTGTATATGCCTCTCTCCGCTGTTTTGGACAATTTCTTTCGTATGTATGAGGGTCCACACATTAGGTTACTCTGTACCGTAGTTAGTTGCATGGAATACTGTATGCGGCTAAGTAAAGTCTTCGAAAAAGAAAATACTGAAGTACCAAACAGAAACCCTGAAGTGTATAACTTTCTTTCTTGGTTAACAACTTTCAGTAAATTTATTTACACGTTGCACATTTGTTTTTTTACGCCCTCAGAGCGTGGATTTACGCCCCTTGTATGACCATTCTGGGGGGGGGGCAACAGCCCTCCCTTCCCTACCGGTAGTTATTGCCCTAAGAAGTAGTCAAAACCGTTGTTAAAATCTAATCGTGCAGCATGCTGTCCCATGAAGTGACGCAATAATAGTTAATTTCATTGTTTCTCAACATTCTATTTTACTAAACTATCACCTAATATTATTTCGTCACGTTTTACATAAACGTAACAATATCACATTGCCATCTGCGTAAATATTGCGAGAACCTCATGCTAAATGTGATAAAAACCATTACAAAAACTTATTTTGATGCTGTGCATCTTTCCCGACAGTAGTAAAGTATGCGTCGTGGCGAAATTCGGCTTCTTCTCCCCGTTCCCTCTCCTAAGGGGAAGTTACCTGCTACTGACGAGAGCTTTAAAATGATGTATAATACAATCTTTGAGCAAGACAACACTCCGTCTCAACTGTCTGTTTGGTAGAGGAGCATTGCAGTGAACCGTCATTCTCCGGAACTCTTCGTTACTCTCCGAATATTCCCCCAGCTGAGTGTCTGTAGAAGAAAATGGAGCAACACCTCCGAAATCGTAATCTATCACAGAAATTTCTTGCCGCTTTACGGACGGCTGACCTGACATCGTGAGCCGCAACCTTACCGGAACATTTCCAACACCTATACAGTCCGTATTTCTGCTACTATGAAGTCGAAAGGTGGGTATCCATAACAAATTGACACTTTAGTGTATATTATAAGAAATTTATATGAGTAAAATACACACCTAATGGGAAAAAAGTGCCTAACCCAGAAGAAATATGCGTTTGATATAGAGCGATATGATACGAGGTCCGATCAAAAAGTTCCGACACTAGGCCGATATACAACAAAGTACTTACGTTACTTAAGTCTAGCTATGACCTCTCTCAAAGTAGTCTCCTTGGGCAGCGATGCGGTTTTTGCCACTGTTGGAACGCTCACTGGAAGTCCTGTTAGCGAATCGGGTCAAGCACCGTCTGCGATTCGCGCTGGATCTCCTCCACGGCTTCAAAACGATGACCCTTGAGCTTCATCTTCGGGAACAGAAATAAGTCTCACGGGGCCAAATCCGACGAGTAAGGCGGTGAGGAAAAGTAGTCATGCTGTTGCCGCTGCAAAACTGGCGTGTTGCTAACGCTCTGTGAGCTGCTGCATTGTCATGATGGAGAAGGAAATCACCCGTACGCCACATTTCAGGTCGTTTGCGGTGAATGGCCTCCCTAAGAGGCCGCAGAACACAGCAGTAAAAAAGTGCGGCGACTGTCTGTCCCTGGGGGATGAATGCACAGTGCACAACCCCACGAATGTCGAAGAACACGATGAGCACGCTTTTGGTTGCGCTCCGGACCTGTTGGGCCTTCTTCGGTCGTGGAGATGCCGGGCTCTTCCACTGCGACGACTGTTGTTTGGTCTCTGGGTCGTAACCGTAGACCCAAGTCTCTTCTCCAGTGATATGACCCACGACAGGAACATTTCATGAGTCTCGGTTCCCTATTTGACGCAGAATTTTATGTTCGCTCGCTGCTCTGGTTTGTGGTCCATACCGAAATCGCAGCTTTTTCTTCATGGGGTCACCAAATATCGTGTAGCACAGCTCCCGATGTTCAGAGAACGGCGCCACTCGTCACAATGACTCATGAAGATCTCTGCCCTCGACCTATGCTCGCGCATCCACGTTCTGCCATCTATTGGCGTGCTATACATACCTAGTCTCCGAACTTTTTGACCGCACTGCGTAAAAAGTAGTAGTGTAGGTAATAAACGATCACTTTGTAGGCTGTTCACTGAAGCATGGATATTAAGGTGATATCATTCTAGGTGTGGCCGTCTCTGGCGGCAGTACAACTTTAATACGGTCAGCAACTAAGTAAAAAAATTCTTAATAGTACTCTGCTGTGTGGTTCTACAGACCTACTGCGTTTGCAGCTGAAGATTCCGCACGTCCTACATTAATCATTTCTGTGACATGAAATGACGTCACAAATGTACGCAATCGCTGATAGTTCCTCTGACAAAGCTGGCTTTGGTAGCGCGAGAAACATTTTGCAGACACTGCTGTGTAACGCGTGTGGTATATAGTCTGGTATTACTTTGCTGGAATCTAAAGTTTGGCGCATTTTGAAAGGGTGGTAAAGCGGAGAACGGTATCTACATACTCCCTAGGATTACTCTGTTTGCCGTGAGAAGTGACCGACCTTTGAAAGAGGTGGCAATCCCACAAGCACCTCAGCAGTGGAAACTCTGCGGCGCTCAGTAATGCACGACTTAGAAATTGTTTCACAGGTATGTCACCACATGCGCGAACTATAGCCATAGTTCTAGATCACCAGAAAGATGCGGGCCTCATCTGTGAAGCGTATATGTCGCGTTTCTTTATGCCATTCAACTTGTTCATTGAAATAAGGCGTAGCTTTGGCTTTGCGTGAGCGGTATACAAAAGTGAGGGCATTTTCCTTTCCTAAAACAACTTCGTGAAGGCGTCGATGAACGGAACCGGGTTCCGGTCAGCCATTGGTTATCTATCTGTAGGGAAGTTTAGTTTCTGTCCTTGCAGTCATCCTGGGAATATGTCGATCATACGGATCCGTTGTTATTTGGCTGTGTAGTGCAGCCTGACAACGTTTCGCTCATCTTATCCCGAACGCCAGCAATTCGCTACGTTATGCAACCTACATCGCATAAAACGATGCTATTACCTCTTTCAAACTCGTTCAATTGATAAAACTTCGATCTTAGATGTACAAACGGCACACCCTTCAATGGCAACCAGATTTATTAGCCAGGTTCCAATAAATCTGGTTGCCATTGAAATTATGTTGATTTGGTTGTGTAACCCAATATACTGTGATTGGATTATCTAAAAAGACTTTTCGCATTTTCTCGATAGATGGCGTTGATTTCAGTTTTAAAGATTTATTTTTATGGAAGACAAATTATATTCGCATGCTCTGATAGCTGAAAGTTCCGACATGCGTGTGTAAAATGTTCGAGTGGTCGGTTCAGTTGTGTTCATTTGGCTTAGGTTTAAAAGTGGGAGACCAAGAGGTTCATTTTCGTCATTTATTTGCTGTTTTTACGTTGTTTTTACGTATATTGCAAGGTTAAAACCGCTATGCAGATGTAAAAGTAGGTATGTGCTGTGTATGGTGAAGATGCTGTAAGCGTTCAAATCTGTAAGTATTGGTTTGCAAAGTTTCATTATAAATACGTGTATTATCCACTCGCCTATAAATCACGCTCTGGAAGACCCGTTGAAGTGAAGACCACCAAATCAAGACATTAACTGAAAGCAACCCGCACGATACGATTCTAGCAATTGCGCAGATACTGCAGAAATCCAACCGCGCCAGGGCATTTCATTTGGCAAAGCTTGAATATCAGAATAGCCCTTACGTTTGGGTACTGCACTACTCGAGAAAGAAAAATGTTCTCGGCTCTTGTAATTCAATACTCAAATGGAATAGAAGCGACCCATTTCTGAAACAGATGGTGATGAACAATAAAAAAAATGAATTGTGTACATTAACGTGGAGCACAAAAGAACGTAGAACAAGAGAGAAGCCATCATTAACCACTCCAATGGCCGATCTGTAAGGTAATGAATGCTCTGTGGGTGGTGGGACTGGAAGGAAATTGTTGTATTGCAACCTGTTGCCGAGGTACCAAACAATCAATTCTGATAAGGAGTGTTCCCAACTGGGCCAGCTTAATGCCAAATATCCAGAAATTGTCAACAGGAACCGCGTTGTGTTCCACCAGGGCAACGCTACACCTCATGTTCCTGTAGTCACCAGGGCTGGGATCAACTTACCCGGCCTTGTGCCTCCAGATTTCAATTTATTCCAGTCTCTGCAAAGATCATTTCTTTAGAGGCTTGCGAAAATAATCTTGAGCAGTTCTGTGCCCCAAACGCCGCAACATTCTGGATGTATGCAATCCTCAAATTGTGTACATTAACGTGGAGAACATCACTTAGACCACTGACCCGGTGGCGCAGTGGTCTAAGCGATGGCCTCTGATCATTCGTTCGAAAGGGGTCCGGGTTCGAATCCCGTTGAGGCAGGGATGTTGTGTTTGTCTTATGGCATTGGCTATCTCCCTTCCCTGGAACCAGTGACCCTAAATTAGGGACGGGCGACTGCTTTTAGCCCATTAAGTTGCTCACGGTGGTCGTTAAACCTCCAATCAAAAAAAAAAAATCCTCAAACTACCAGATAGATATCGAGTGGTACTCAAAAATAATGGTGCCTGCATTTCTAAGGAGGAAATGATATGTAAAAGTTGCCTTTCACTTTTATCTGCACTGCTGGCCACCCAAAATGCAACACCAAGAAGGAAGCATCCGATTGGCCTGAAATTCGCAGCATGCGTCGCCCGCGAGAGGACATGCAAACGATTGGCATTGCAGGGCATATGCAAATCATGTCCGCCCAGCACGCCACCGAGAAGCACTATAAGAAGGGTGCACAGAAGGCGGGGTGTAAGTAGTGGAAGTGTGTTGTTCTGCCGGACCTGTGCGTGGGAAGCTTCCCGATGCCTCGTCGCAGAATACGGCAGTCATTCCAGCACGTTTCGGAGTTCGACAGAGGAAGAATAGTGGCTTAGGGAGACCCGAGATTTCTTGCTCATTTGCGTTTATCATTGTCCACCACTTTGTGACGCGTACCTCAACTTAAGATTCCTTTTGAGTTTATTTCTTTATGTAAATTTCGTTACTTCTCGTTAAAGGTTTTTTCACTGAACAGCAGGTTGCTTCCCTGAACGGCTTTCATATTTTGGCAACGCTTATAGTGAGTCAGAAGATAATGTATAGTCTACGTTGAGAGATAGGTGGAGCATAGTAGCGGAGCAAAATGAGATGAATAAAAAAGAGAGTACCCTTGTACTCTTTGTAGATAATTTATGCTATGCATCTTTCATATGCCGAGATTTTTGTGGGTATGAAATAAAACGAGTGATTCGAGAGTATACATTTCTTTACGTCACTCACGATCACATCGAGCCACAGTCCAGTACCCCTGTCTTCGAGCTCTGTCGTTTTTGACGCTATTATTCCCATTTCTTTTGCTCTTTCAGCTCAAAGTTTGTTCATCATCTGTTTTAAATTATCATGATCTCGTTTAGTACGGCAAGTTCTCCGGTGAGTGGACAGTTAGCGTCTGATGCACTTTTATTTTCTTGTGACTTTGCTGCTTTCGTGTTAAGCTGGGTATGCAATTTCAACATTACGTCCTCTCGTGCTAATCTCGCTTCTGACGCTTCTTCTCAACGGAATTCTAGCCCTACTGCTGTTGCTGAGTCAATGGATATTTCGTATCCTGCATCTTACACGCCTGTAACTCGCATGCCAAAGATGTGTGTGCCTCAGTTTATTGTCTTCGTGGATGGGTTATGCATCTGCTACTGCGAATACTAATGCTTGTGTGGCATGGGGTGTGTTCACGATGTCCAGTTCTCTGATTTATTCAACACCTGTACCGATACTTCTATTATTGTAACGCGTCAGGAATCTCATAAAGAAAATACTTCCGTATTGTCTATACCTAAGCGCGGTCTCTCTTTTGAGGTGTCTTATACTAAGGTCAAAGCTTATTCTTCAGTCCGTCATGCAGTTCTTCCGCCTGGTGCAGTGTCTCATATGGCACGCAAACCTTTCCGTATTCTTGTGTATTTTACGAAGTTTGATCAAGCTGATCGCATTCTCGGTTCTAGCCTTTTGGTCAATTGCAATGTTCTGAATCGCTCTATTGCAAGTCTATCCAGGTAAGTGTTTTTACACACCTCTCGAGGTTCCGGACAATCTTATTACAGCTGCGCTCTCCAAATGTGGTGGCGTTGTCGGTTCTCTTACGCTGTCTTTCTGCTACCCCTGCTGATCGTTCATCTAAACACATCCTTAGTTTCCGGCGTGTAACCAGAGTTGTTTCTGTCAGAGGAAGCTCTTTCCTCTTGCCCAACGTCCCTCACAGTGACTATCGCAGCTCTTTCCTATATCATGGATTAATGCACTGCTGTTCATTGTTACCATTGCAAGAGAGTTGGTCATGTGCAGTTGTCCTGTCCTCATCGTCAACGGTTCACTTCGCTTCCCGTTTCTAATGCTTCTTCTGTTCCTTCTGGTTCTTCTACGCAACAGACTTGGTCTCCAGTGTCCTTGTCTCAGCTTCCTGTTGACAAACCTGTGCTTAACCCTGAACTGTCTCCTGGCTTGTCTTCCCCCGAACCTGCTCCTGTTGATCATATGCAGGTTCATGTGCCTCCTTCACAGTTGAAACCTGCCTTTACGATGATATTGATTGTGCTGCAGCCCGTGACTAGACTGAGGCAGCTCAGCCTTGTTTTCAATCCTCCTGCAACTCGCCCAATGTCCTAATTGCCTACTGGTGCTTCGGAATCATTGGATGATCAGGATGAGGAATCTTCTTCCTCCGACAAAACTGTTTTTATCGTCGTTGATGAAAATCATTTTCTTCCTGTTCATCATTCTGTTGAAGCTCTTGGTTTGTCCTCATCGTCCACAGTCCACTGGTTTAGCTTTTCCTTGGTCCTCTAGATTATTTTGCTGCTTCAGTGCCTTCTAAACTGGCTCAGCTTGCCCATGACATTTCGTTTTCCCATTAGCGTTCCCTTCTCAGTGCGGTCTTCAGCCTTTCCCGGCGTGATATTGCCCTTTTTTTGTAGTATGTCTGATCATCTTGATCATCGTATCTCCGCATGAGATCAGTTCTTTAAATATTGCTTGCTGCATATTCCTCGTTCTTTTCATAAACCTCGCACGAACTCCCAGATTTTGCCTTAAAATTTGCCCCTGATGTCTTCATGGACTGTTGAGACAACATTTTTCATCTTGGTGATGACGACAGCGTTTTTTCGTCTGACTGTGTTTTTCAACTGCCTTCTTATCAACAAAAGTTTTGCTGGTTTGTCTGTAACCTTCGTGAACGCCGCACCTCGAATGACCCTCAGTGACTTTTTCATGCACTGCTTGTACTTCATTAGAAAACTTTTTCGCTTTCTTTGACTTTTTTCCCGCTGCTTAGTCTTGCATTGAACTATCCACTGTTTATAGATTTTTTGTACGCTATTGTAAATACGGGTTTGTTTTGTTGCTGTGCATATCTGCCAGTCGCTGTTCATAGTTCTAGACACCAATGAAAGCGAAGTTTGGTTCACAGTCCGGTACATACTAAGAGGAAGTAAAACATAACCAGAACCAGTAAGGTTTACTATTTCCTGACATTGAGCGTTACGTAGGTAGGTGGATTAATGAATGTTATTGTCATAAAACCAATGAAAGAAGATATGCGAGTAGTAAAAGTAGATATTTACTGAACTATGGCGGCGGCAATAGTAAGTATTTTGACTGTTTAGTTCTTCAAAAACAGTATTTATTCAGATTAAGACGAACGTAAGAAACGACCCTGATGAAATGGGATGTAGCTACGTCCATTGCCAAAATCTGACCAAGATAGAAAGAAAAGCTGAATCACAAGTGTGGTAGTGAGGGGCAATGGTAGCTTTTGGTCTATGATATCTACAGGTTACACCCCATAGTGTTATACATTATTTTAAAGCTCTTGTCAACAGCACTTAACCCCCTTGGTGTGGTCTACAGGAAGCGAAAGTTCGCTACAACGCATCGTTTTCATAGCAACAAAATTCATTTTTTGTAATGGCTTGTATCACACTTAGTATCAGGTTCTCGTAATTTAAGCAGATTACTGTGAGGTATTGTTACGTTTGTGTAAAACGTAATGAAATAATGTTCGGCGATAGTTTAGTAAAATATATTGTTAGTAACAATGAAGTTAACTATTGTTGATTCACTTCATGGGACAGCATTAAAAAAAACAGGTTTCAGCAAAATTACGAGAATCTGATGCTAAATGTAATAAAAGCCCCAAAAATGCATTTTGATGTTATTGAAACGGTGAGTTGTCGGGACATTTTCGTCGTAGCCATTTCAGCGTTCAAAAAATAGGTTTGGCTATCTTCCGTTACTCATTTTCGTTACACTGACATTTTTTACGTGGTTTTTTTTTACTATTGTCGGGAAAGATGTATAGTTCAAAACTTGTTGTAACTATACGGTGGGGATTTCTACTGTATATTGTTTATACTGTATAAGGGATTCCTATTAAGAGTTATTTGATGAATTACGATCTGAGAATAGTTCGCTAAAGTGCATATGGTGATTACATTTCCTGTGCGTTACTTTTTGTGGAATGAATAAACAAGTTATGTAAATTATGCTGATTAGGTATTTTTTGGGGAGTGTATAATGAACAGATGATATAACACAACGAATTGATAATACAAAGGGCATCCTGAAGGTAATGCCTCATCCCTCATAAGATTCTTATTTGTAGCAGCAAAAATGTGAAACTTGGTGGCAAAATACTTGGACATATTGTAAATAATACTAGCCTATTCAAAGTATTGTCCATCACTTTTTATACATTTCCGCCATCTTTGAACCCATTGGTAAAATCCATTTTGGAAAACTTCCCGAGGCTGTTATTTCACCCATGAGTTCACAGCCAGTTTAACTTCTGTCACATCGTCAAAACTTTCCCCACGAAGGGTGCTTTTCAAAGGGGCAAACACGAAATAGTCTGAGGGAGCCAAATCAGGACTGTATAGGGGTTGGTGCATCACCGTCCACCCCATTTTGGCAATAGCCTGTAAAGTCTCCATTGAGGTGTGGGAACGTGCATTATCATGGTGTAAAACAGCACTGTGAAGTGGAATGTCATGTCTTTTCCTTCTGATAGCTTCCTTTAGCTTCTTTAATGTCTGAAAATAGTGAGAATTGCTTATTGTTGCACCTCCTGGATGGTGACACGACAATCAGCTGTGAGGTCTTTTACTGGTTGCCTGTTGGCATCTGTAACTGCAGTTGTTGCGGGTCTTTCACTCCGTTATTTGTCCGACACTGAACTTTCTCCCTCTCGAAACCTCTTCATCCATCTTGGGACATTACTGATATCGATTGTTGAACTCCATACCCAGCCAGGAGTCTTCTGCTGATTTCTGAAGCCTCACATCCATCTTTTTCGAGGAATTCAATTACGGCTCTCTGCTTTTCTGTGTCATTCATGATCTTTATTTCTGATTTCGGAAAAAAAAAATTGTTCCCACATTGGCAACATATTATAGTACATGTCAGCGCAGTTTCATTAAAATCATTTCAAAATTAAAAGTTATTAAGGAAGAGGCATTAGTTTCAGGATGCCCCTTGCATTAATTTTACTTTGAAAAGACGTCTTTCTAGCATTTTTAACTTGTTTTTGATTCTGTTTTTATTTTTAAGGTCACAGAGTGGCTAAAATATCCTGAGGGAGCCGGTTGTACTCACAAGTATGTTGACTTTAATTTTTCTTTGCGTAAATTATGATAGGTTTAATAGTGTAATTTATAATACACAGTGCGTTAAAGAATTTTTAAGACTGGCGCTAGATTTCAGTCTACGGTGGCGCCACCAGTTTAATCGCGAATGCGTTATAAACCGTGACTATCTGCCTGCTTTCTGCCAAAAGTACTGCGCAGTTGTTAAAGTAACTCAAACGAAACGGGCGTTCATTAGAGAAGTAGAAATTTTTTCATGTTGAATTATTAAGATGGAACAAAGGGCTGTTATTGAATTTAACGCAAAACTTGGTAAAGTGCCTCGGAAACGTACCAAATGATGAAACAAGTTTACGGTGAGTTTTTCTTAAGTAGATCAAATGTTTTTCTGTGGCACAAACGTTTTTGGACGGAAGAGACACGCTAGTAGATGATAAACATACCAGAAGACCAAGTTCATCTAGGACACCTGAGATTATTGAAAAAGTGAGTGATTTCGTGGCAAACAATCGATGTGCGTCACTAAGAATGATGGAAGGGTCTTTAAACATCAACAAAGAAACGATTCGAACCATCCTGCATGAAGATTTGGGCAAAACAAAAGTCTGTGCTAAATTTGTCCCACACACGTTAACCAATGAGCAATAATCAAGGAGAAATGTACATTGCAGAGACACCATTTCAGCCGCTGAAAATGATCCAAACTTCTTAAAATCGATTGTTACAGGTGATGAAACATGGTGTTTTCAATATGATCCTAAATCAAAGTGACAAAGTGCGGAATGGAAGTCAAAAAACTTACCACAAGCCAAAAGAACAAGAGAAGTTCCATCGAAAATAAAAACAATGCTCATTACATTCTTCGATAGTAAGGGTATTATCCACAAAGAATTTGTTCCAAGTGGACAAACAATTACTGGTGAGTTTTATTTAAATGTTTTGAGGCGCTTGATGGGCAGAATTCGTCGCATTCGTCCAGAATATCGAGATGAAAACAGTTGGTTTGTTGCACGATAATGCACCCAGTCACACCTCACTTCTTGTCCGTAGATTTTTGGGCGAAAAATAACGTCTGCGTGTTGAATCATCCACCGTATTCGCCTGATTTAGCACCCTGCGACTTTTTTTGTTCCCAAAACTTAAAAGGGTGTTATTTTGATGATATTTCGACCATACAAACAGCTTCCACGCGTGTTTTGGAGACAATTCCGCAAAGTGAACTGGAACAGGCATTCGAATCATTATTAAATCGCTGTAACAAGTGTATTGAAGCCGGAGTGACTTATTTTGAATAACAAACCAAAACAAATTATAATTTCTTGTTTCTATTTCATTTTACAGACCAAGTCTTAAAAATTATTTGACGCACTGTGTATGATGTTGCAAGTGCCGAAAGACTACAAAGCACATACATGCGCAATATAAAACGATTACAGAATGCAATTTCTTGCACAAGTATGGGAGATACGAGGGATAATTTGTCAAGTACAAAAAGAAACCAATTATTACTGATACAAATTTTATCTTATGAATGGACTTCTAGTACTTTTGTTCCTTGAATGCAATTTCTCACTTGTTTATTCTTCTCTCGATTCGTTTCTTTCATAACTTCGAGTCCAAATGCCAATAAAAGTGTAAGTAAGGTACGTATAAAAATTTTCATAAAATGTCTTTTACGGCCTTTAAGTGGACAATTACATATTCCCTAGTATTTCTTGCTCTATTAGTCATTCCAATCAAGACACCCAATTTAAAATCCATCTGCCGCACCCGCAGCTAAACTGTCATCTTCAAGCTTGGTTCAGTCTGTTTGTATTCCGATATCATTCATTGTTAAGCGTCCCTTAAGATAATGAAAAAAACAAAAAGAAAACATTGTATACGATGTAACAACTCGTCACATCTGTTGTTTCTTAGTGATTTAATATGGTAATATAACACATGTTTAAGAAAATAGCAATAAATCATGATCTTCCCTGATAGAATCTTCACTTGTTTTCCCTTATTTAGGTGAGGTTACAGTTGCACATCATCCTTCTTCCCACAGTTTTGTCAAGTGATATCTCAATTGTTTAATTCCTTTCTTTCAGATTGGTATTTAAGTAGTTCCTCTTTCTCACCCTGTCTTCCATTTCTCAGATTTTCTGGTGGCTCCATGTTCATAGGTCTGGACAGTACGCATTGTTTATTCATTCTTAATATGTGTTCACATGTATCTTTGCTTCTTGAGACATTGAAATATCTGTCACTTGTTGCTTTTATCTTTCCCTGTCTAATTCTACTCTTTCGCGGTATCTTTTCTCCAGTGATTGGCGCATTCTCCATACACCGAAAAGTAAAAATAATTGAGCAACGCGCCTTTACGCAAATCAAAGCAACTGCAGGTAAACGACGGTGCGTGTGAAGCTCACGAAACAGCATAAATAACACCTGATGTTGAGCTCTGTTAATCAGTGTTATTCTTGTCTTTCAGACACTAAACGCAGCGGACTTAATCGAGTTTGACAAAGGCCAAATTGTAATAGCCATACGACTGGGTCAGAGAATTTCTGAGACGGCAAGGTTTGTAGGCTAGTCACAATCAGCCGTAGTTAGTACCCCCATTTAAAACACTTTCTTAGTGGTTCGTGGTTTTTCCTCTTCGGACCACTTTTAAAGTGGTCCCAGGAAGGAAAAACCACAAACTGCCGATAAGATGTTGGACGCCAACAGCTGATCGATGCGTGAGGCGAGCAAAGATTATCCCGTATGGTACATGCCAATAGAATAGATACTGTGGCCAAACTCTCCCATAATTTGAATGATGGTAATGTGTCACCACACACAAAACGTCGAAACAGCTGATCGATGCACGAGGCGAGCAAATATTATCCCGTATGGTACATGCCAATAGAATGATACTGTAACCAAACTCTCCCATAATTTGAATGAGGGTAATGTGTAACCACACACATAACATCGAAACAGCTGATCGATGCACGAGGCGAGCAAAGATTACCCCGTATGGTACATGCCAATTGAATAGATACTGTGGCCAAACTCTCCCATAATTTGAATGATGGTAATGTGTCACCACACACAAAACATCGAAACAGCTGATCGATGCACGAGGCGAGCAAAGATTATCCCGTATGGTACATGCCAGTAGAATAGATACTGTGGCCAAACTCTTCCATAATTTGAATGATGGTAATGTGTCACCACACACAAAACATCGAAACAGCTGATCGATGCACGAGGCGAGCAAAGATTATCCCGTATGGTACATGCCAATAGAATAGATACTGTGGCCAAACTCTCCCATAGTTTGAATGATGGTAATGTGTCACCACACACAAAACATCAAAACAGCTGATCGATGCACGAGGCGAGCAAAGATTATCCCGTATGGTACATGCCAATAGAATTGATACTGTGGCCAAACTCTCCCATAATTTGAATGATGGTAATGTGTCACCACACACAGAACATCGAACCCTGTGGAAAATGGGGCTGAGTAGCCTCAGGCCTCTCCATATGCCATGCTAACCTCGGTTTACCTTCGAAAGCACCTACAAGGGGCTTCTCTGTTGTACCATGTGGATGACTGGGTACGTGTGCGTCGTTTACATGGAGAAGTTTTATCACCAGGACGCACCATGGGACCAAAACAAGCGAGTGGAGAAAGTGTAATGCTTTGGGCAATGTTCTGCTGGGAAACCCTGGGTTCAATCATTCATGTGCAGCAAATGGGACTTCTACCACATACCTAAACATTATTGCAGACCAGGTACGTCCTTTCATGGCACTGGTATTCCCCATCAGTAATGCTTCTGGGAAACCCTGCACCCAGTCATTCATGTACAGGTAACTATGACGTCTACCACCTAATTAAACATCACTGCAGACCAGGTACATCCTTTAATGGCAACGGTATTCCCTACTAGTAGTGCCTCTGTGAAACCCTGGGTCCAGTCATTTATGTGCAGGAAACTATGACGTCCACCACCTACCTAAGCATCATTGCAGATCAAGTACATGCGTTCATGGCAACGGTATTTCCCACTAGTAGTGTCTTCCGGAAACCCTGGGTCCAGTCATTTATGTGTAGGAAACTATTGCGTCTACCACCTACCTAAACATCATTGGAGACCAGGTACATCCTTTCATAGCCACGGCTTTTCCGACTAGTAGTGCCTTTGGGAGACCCTGGGTGCAGTCATTCATGTGCAGGAAACTATGACTTCCACCAACTACCTAAGCATCATTGCTGACCAAGTACATTCTTTCATGGCAACGGTATTCCCCACTAGGATTTCGCGTTTGCGAAATCCTGTGTCCAGTCATTCATTTGTTGGGAACTTTGACTTCTACCACTTACCTAAATATCATTGCAGACCAAGTACATCCTTTCATGGCAACGGTATTCCCCACTAGTAGTGCCTCTGGGAAATCCTAGGTCCGGTCATTCACGGGCAGGAAAGTATGACGTCTACCACTTACCTAAGCATCATTGCAGACCAAGTACATGCTTTCATGGCAACGGTATTTCCCACCAGTAGTGTCTCCGGGAAATCCTGGGTCCAGCCATTCATGTGCAGGAAACTATGATGTCTACTACTTACCTGAACATCATTGCAGACAAAGTACATCCTTTCATGGCAACAGTATTCCCCTCTAGTAGTGTCTTCTTTCAGGAGGATAATGTGTCCTGCCACTCTGCCCGGATAGTTCGAGAATGGTTCACGGAACATGAGGAAGACTTTAACGTATTGCCATGACCTCCAAATTTCCCAGAGATCAATCTAATCAAGCATCTGTAGTTTGTGTTTTAACAAGAAACCGATACGCGGTGGTTCAACTAGTAATTTACAAGAGTTAAAGTATCTGCTAGAAACGTGTTGCGTCATATTTGGCAGGAAGTTATAATGTTATGGCTTTTCGATGTATTCTTTTCCATTAGGGGCAATCTATTAACACACGTGGAAGTAACACCGAATTTCCAAGAAGTTTCAGAACTTAATGCAGATTTGTGATTCTCAATATATTACTGACGAAGAGAAAAAGAAATCGGCTCCTTCTGCTAAATTAATGATGCATGTATGTGCTCTAGGATTCTCTTTCCAGTTGTTGATGTTTATCATAGGGTAAATTTTTAATATGTAAATCATGTGAAATACTTGTACTCTTTCAGGCTCAGTGAAGATCTACGTCCAGTTAAGTTGAAGAAAATTATTTTGGGTTACTTCTGTCCTGCTAGCTGGTCTGAATTCAAATTTGATCTGTTTCTCTCTTATAAACTTGGCAACGTTATCCGAATGTACTCGGAATGGAAACCAACACTCGTGGTAAGTATTATTAGAATGAAAAATATATCACGTGCTGATATTAATACTGTATGTGGTATGCTCTGTACCTGGAGAAGAGTAATATTTACCCTGTGCCAAGATTTTGAATTAGTTGGATTTTTGGACTTGAGCTTTGTACAGAAACTACGCATTTATTTTAAGAGTGGGATCTGATCTCACATGCTCAGTAATTCTCTTAATGTGACGCGTTATTATATATTAATCCAACAGAGCAATGCTTCTCTTCATTATTTTATCTACAAGAGTGAGGTAAAAAAGTAGTTTGTTTTTTAATACATGCACTCTAATAGGACTAACAAAGCTGATGAATATACACACTGGTGCTCAAACGTAAAGGATAATGTACAGAAACGTAGTTGCCGATGCATATAACGTAATACACTGAAAACATGCAAATTGAAGACTATCCCGCATTTATTTTTGGTGCAGGTAAGCCGGAATAAACAAATTGAGATAGTTTTATAAAGACGAGAGGGTCTGCTCGCATATTGTAGCTGTCTAGGCAACTCTTGCATTCACTTCAGTGGCATGTCTAGCTGATTATGCCAAGAAGATATCATATGGATGATTTTCAACGATGGCAAGCAATGGGTAGGATGCAAGCTGTCAGTCCCAGACGGAAGTTCCCAGAGCATTGAATGTTCCATAAAACGTCTTGTCAAAACTCTGAAGACATTTTCAGTAGACAGGAAATGTTCGTTTCAGAGCCACAACTGCTGAAGACGATCGCTATATGAGCCTGATAATCAGACGGAACTGAGAGATGTCTGTTAGGCAACTCACTTTGGAGCTTGCATCAACTACAGGAACGAGGGTTTCAAGGCATACTGTTAGTAAAAGACTGCAAATAATGTTTTTTATTCAAGGAGATCATCTATTTGTATCCTTCTGACTTTCATTGTCCGGCTAGCTTGTTCAGCCTTTATAAATACTCTGAATTATTTGCGAGTTAATAAATTAACCTTTAATCTTCGGCACCACTATATGTGTTCATGCGGCTTGCTAACATAATCTTACTGTCTTTTTTTGGTTCAATTTTTACTCGTCCATAGTTTTCATATGCCTCTATGTAAGTGTTTACTAGTTTTCATACTAAAAAAACTACTGAAAACATTTTATATTACTTTATAAGAAATGAATGATATAAATAATCTACATTAATCCAGTACTTAACTGTATATAGTTTGGAATAATGTTTTTTCTGATTCGTACATCCCATACCTCACGCCTCAGTAATTTCCTCACCGGAGACTGACGTTTCCACAGTAAAAGAAAATCTATTTTTTATGTCAGCTTTTTTTGAATAATAAAATATTGTTTGAAATGAAATCATGATTTTCATAAATAACGTTCAAGAAATTTCATATATTTAAGTACAAACAAGTGATGCCACTAATTAACACAGATAATTGACGTGGATTAAAAACATCAAACAGAAATAATCGCTCTTTCCACGTTTACAAGTGAGTCATAGAAAAATTATCATTGACCGCCACCGGGAATCGAACCCAAGGTCTTCCAGTTACGCACCGGACTTGCTACTACTGCACCGCTGTGGTGCAGTGGGTAGCATGTCCCTCCATTAATCTTTATCCCTTTGTTTTCCCAGTTCAGTGATTGAAAGACATTTTCCAATGTGGCATTAAGGAGTTTGGGAGATATAGTGTCACCTTGTCTCACTCATTTTCATAGATGTTATTAATAATATTAATGTATGCATCTTCAATACCGCAGGATTTCAAAGCCATTGTAACTGCTGATGGTTTCATCGAATCAAAGGCCTTTTCATAATCGATAAAAGATCAAATTTGCAAATATTAATAAGTAAAGACTGAAATTAATTACATTTACAAAAGCTGCTCAAAAGGGCGACAGCTACTCCTGATACACGCTTCGCATCGTCGACGTAAAGATGCCCGTATGTTGTGGAAAATACCAGGCATTTCCCGAACAACTGCAGAAGCGACTGAAAGTCTGGCGACTAGTTCCTCATTAGAATCAATGAGAGCGTAGTACATTACTGACTTAAGATG
The DNA here is from genome assembly GCA_039090855.1 of Macrothele yani. Lineage (NCBI taxonomy): Eukaryota > Metazoa > Arthropoda > Arachnida > Araneae > Macrothelidae > Macrothele > Macrothele yani. Next base: position 18,588,779 of record CM077000.1, on the reverse strand, counting down.
TCCCCTTAAAAAGAAATCCAGAGGAGATAGATCTGGTAATTGTGGGGGCCAAACGATGGGTCCACCTCGGCCAATCCATTGGCCTGGAAATGCAGCGTTCAAGTAATCACGCACCTGAGTGCTGAAATGAGCTGGAGCTCCATCCTCTTGGAACCACATTTTAGGGCGGACGGTTGCTGGTACATGCTGGATCAATTCAGGCAAGATTTGTTGAAGTAAAATAAGGTACGTCCTCCCATTGAGACGCTCCGGTAAAATATGTGGGTCTTCACGTTGCGAAAGACGGCATGCGTGTGAAACGGAAAGCGCCCTCCAGCGCCTAACCGCGTAACTTGCGACCTTGCATTCTATGACGAAAAGTACTTGTTTCGGTGTGTTCTATCACCCCTTAAAGTTTGCTCCATTTGTTTTGAAACACCCTGTATAAGTTATTTCCTGTAACATGAGGAATTTGTGATATAAATTTCATTTGAATAGCGCGATTCTTTCTTTGTGTTGCAATTTACAAAAACGGTAGTGTAGGAATGTATGTTTTATCTTTAAAATCACGGTATTAATGGTAAACCTACTCACTTAGGCACTAGCTTTAAAAACAGTTTTCCACCCTGCTTTAGTTTTGTTTGCGATAGCAGCTGTAAAGCGAGTTTTGGGCATTAGTATCGTGTTTAATCTCTTTCTGTTTGTCACCTCTTCTTGGAGCCAGTGATAAAAAATTGGGCAGAAGCAGGCTTCTAAATATTACGCCCTGAAGAGTTGCAGTGATGGAAGAAACGTCCGGTACTACAAGACGTAGGATTAGATTTTCACATAGATATCCTTCAGTAAATGCTACTGGGTGGCTTACAGTAAAGTTTTGTTATGGGATTATATTTTAAGAGTTCCGCTGAATCTTTTATTTTTGACGACATATTCTCGTGCTTGAAATTATGAGAATTTTACTTTAATAAGATTAGCTCTCAAATTTATTTGGAAATATCAATTTACGCCGTGGTGGCCCCAAATCAAACAATTTGAGGGGTACCAATCATGTTGATGGTGGTACTCCTGAGGCACTTATCTAAAGAGGGGGTCCAAAAGGTCCGTACCCATCCTAAAAGATACCTAACAACAACAAAAATGTGGATTTTTTCATTTTTTTTTATTTTTTTTAAATAACTGTCCACAAAATTATTTTAGAAGAAGAGATAACAAATCTGTAACTGGGCCGGGGCACCTGCGTCCTCCGCACGTGCTCCTGCCCTGAACCCATGCCTGGACCTACGGCTGCCTACACATTAAATAAAGACAGTAAAGAACTTCTTAAGCTTCTTCATGCAGTCTATTAAAATTAATGAATGAATATAGATCGGTTTGTTTATGAAAGATCTTCAAGGCAAGTTTCTGTGCAATTTAAATTGGCAGTTTAATATACACTGCTGGCCACCCAAAATGCAACACCCAGAAGGACACGAGATAGTAAAGCCAGATTTACTGGACACATAACAACAGATACAAAGATGAAACGATTGAGCTTACAGGCCCGTGCGATTTGCGGAACACGCAGACATCCATAGTTCGCGTGGCCCCCATGGCTGGCAATAACTGCCGCTACACGCCGCGGCATCGATCAAAAGAAACTTTGGATGTGAGCTTGGGGTATGTCGGTCCAGGCTACTTCCACACGTTGCCACAGTTCATCAGGCGTAGCCGCGGGTGGTGCTTGCCGGGCCACTCGATTGCCGATCAGCGACCAGAAGTGTTAGATGGGCGACATATTGGCAGAACAGGCGAGCCACGGCAACATTGACACCTGGTGGGCCGTGAAGAATTGTTGCACGATGCGTGCTACGTGCGGGCGCGCATTGTCCTGTTGAAACGTGGCCGCTGGCGGGTCCTGCAAGTAAGGGAGGACTACAGGTTCCAAAATGTCGGAGATGGTGCGGTGGCTGTTGAGTGTACCGGCGATGCGTACCAGAGTGGTGCGGGTGTCATATCCAATTGCGCCCCAAACCATAACTCCAGGCGACGGACCGATATGGCGATGCATAATGCAGGAGTCATACAGTCTCTCGCCGCGGTGCCGCCACACGCGGATCCGACCATCGTGGTGTTGCAGGCAAAAATGGGATTCGTCGGAGAAGACAATGTCGTGCGATTCCGTAGTCCAGGTACGGCGTTCAACGGCCCACTGCCGCCGCACTCGCCGGTGGTGTAACGTCAATGGTTATCGGTGCAACGGTGGTTATCGGTGTAGACGACATCGATCGGTACCTGCTGACACAGGTTGTTGCGTCACGCGCATTAATTCCTGCGCTAACGTTCGTGATGTGGCGGTGCCAGTTGTCAATGCCCGCCGCACAACATGCCGGTCCTCTCGTTCGGTGGTGTGCCGCGGCTGCGGCAATCGGTCACGTCGGTCCGTCCGTCTCTCCTGCACCCACCGAATCCTTACTCTTACTCGCCTCACTGTGGGTGGATGTCGTCCCGCACGGGTGCCGATGTCTCGGCACAAAACTGCTGTCGCGATAAGCCATTATTCGTCTTCTGTCGAACTCCGAAACGTGCTGGAATGACTGCCGTATTCTGCGACGAGGCATCAGGAAGCTTTCCACGCACATGCTTGGCAGCACAGCACAGACTCATTTTCTATGAAAATGAACTTAAAACGAAACAAACAAACAAAAAAGAATGTTTCAGATTTCTAATCACAAACATACATATAATTTGAAAAGGAAGAAAACTGAGGGGGCAAATGTGATATTTTGCCCCCGCGGTTCCGACGCCGCTGTGGACACCCCACGCAGGCGCAATGGTGTTCTCCCGCAGCAAACACGTGGTCGATAAGATATTAAAACGGCAACGGGAGTACGCTCCGATCAATTGCAGATAAAATGGCTAGCAGGACGGTGCTCCCCGAATTTGAAAAGGGAGTAATAATAGGCTGCTCAGTTAGAGGTATGAGCATAAGAAGCATTGCTGAAGTCAGGCAGGTCGCTAAATCGACTGTGGCCTTTGTCATTAAAAAGTGGACGAAGACGGAACATCGCAGGATTTCACCTCGCCATGGTAGACCCACGAAATTGCAACCCAAAGACCGGTAGGTGCTAAATATGGGCCTCGGTCAATGCACTCAATAGCACATGATTTCCAGAAGGCCACAGATGTTATGGTCTCCACCAAGGCATTTGGAATAGAGGCCCATGCACTCGGGCATCATGGCGGAGCAGCCGCCCATAAACCTCTCATCACAAATACCAATAAAGCAACAGCATAAAAATTGGACATCGGAACTAGGGAGGCAGGTGTTATGGCGCGACGAATCCCGCTTCACATTATTCCGATCGTATGGGTATGTTTGAGTTCGGCGGTTACCCGGAGAACGGTTGCTTGTGGAGTGTACAGTTCCAAGTGTGAAGCACGGATGCTGTGGAGTCATGGCATGGGGCTGTTTCAGCAGTCCACTGGTTGTTATTCATGGCAACTGTGCTGTATAGAGATCCTGGATAACTCAATGCTCCCAACGTTGTGGCAGTTCTACGGACACGATGATTGTTTCTTCCAGGACGACAGTCCCACTTGTCATGTTTCCAGGTCCACAATAGAGTAGATTGTGAAACACGAAGGCAATGTATTTATGGTATGGGGCTGTTTCAGATGGTACGGTGTGGGTCCACTGGTTGTTAATCATGCAACATGAACTCTGTGCTGTATAGAGATATCCTGGATAACTCAATGCTCCAAACTTTGTGGCAGTTCTACGGACACGACGATTGCTTCTTCCATGACAACTATGCCACTTGTCATGTTTCCAGAGCTACAATTTAGTCGACTGTGAAGCACGGAAGCGGTGGAGTTATGGTATAGGGCTGTTTCAGCTGGTACGGTGTAGGTCCACTGGTTGTTATTTACGGCAACATGAACTCTGTGCTGTATAGAGATACCCTGGATAACTCAATGCACCCAACGTTATGGCAGTTCTACGGACACGATGATTGTTTCTTCCAGGACAACTATGCTACTTGTCATGTCTCCAGAGTTACAATGGAGTCGACTGTGAAGCACGGAGGCGGTGGAGTTATGGTATGGGGCTGTTTAAGCTTGTACGGTGGGGGTCCACTGGTTGTTATTAATGACAACATGAACTCTGTGCTGTATAGAGTTACCCTGGATAACTCAATGCACCCAACGTTATGGCAGTTCTACGGACACGACGACTGTTTCTTCCATGACAACTATGCCACTTGTCATGTTTCCAGAGCTACAATGGAGTCTAGTGTGAAGCACGGTGGCGGTGGAGTTATGGTATGAGGCTGTTTCAGTTGGTACGGTATGGGTCCACTGGTTGTTATTTATGACATGAACTCTGTACTGTATAGAGATATCCTGAATAACTCAATACTCCCAACATTATGGCAGTTCTACGGACACGACGATGCTTCACAATCGACTCCATTGTAGCATGCCTCTTGTCATGTTTCCAGGGCTACAATGGAGTGGTGCAAGGAAATTCAGGTCTCGCGGATGAACTGGCCTCCTCAGAGCCCGGATGTCAATCCCACTGAACACCTATGGGACGAATTTGAACGACTATCGAGGTTATAACGTAGAAGTCTTTTCGTACTTCTACGTTTTTTTAAAAACATAACCATAAGATGAAATATTTCCTAAATTAAACCTTAACGGCTAGACGAAACATGCAAACAACAGAAGTCAAACTTCTGGAAAAGATGCTTTATTCAGAATGTAGCACTTCCATAACAAAACGGCATCAACATTAAACACACCACACTCTACACAGCTCTCAACACAAAACTTCTCTTTTTGCAACAGCTTTCTCGTAGTTTTTATCTCTCGTTCTTATCAAATCAGGCATACGTCACGTTCATTCAACCTCAATTATGTTGCCAACAGTATTCGCTTCAGAGAAAAGAAATCACGTTAAGAGTGAAGTATAACTGAGAATAAACTAAAGATTTACATAGGGAAAGAAACTAAAAAGGAAAGTAAATTTAGAATATACGTCACAAGGTCTAGACCAACATAACCTTCTTCACTGACAGCGCAGAGTTGGTCGATGTACTCAAGGCGGAACATCCCGTACTCCATGGACTTGTGGATAGTTTACCTCGACGGGTGGCTTCTGTAATCTCTGCAAATGGAGGACTTATCCGCTACTGATGTACCTAAACACCATTTTTTTATTTACTTACAGTGCCCAATTACTTTTGTTCCCTTAGTGTATATTCAGCTGCCAAGAATATACATTATATTGACAAAAGTCAGCGGACACCTATAAGAGAAATACAACTTAGCATTTATTAGCATTCAGTAGTACGGTATCGGTCAACCTTTGGCCTTAATGCATGCACTGCCCCTTCGAGACATGCTTTCGACAAAGTTTCGGAACACAGCGATAGGTATGCGCTTCCATTCAGTACATAAAACTACCTCTAACTGTTGCTTAGTAGTAGGCCTTGGTTCCAAACTTCTTATGCGGCGCTCTAATTCATCCCATAGGTGCTCTATGGGTTTAAGATCAGGGCTCTGTGCTGGGCAGTCCACACACGATACGGAATTATCGTCAAACCACGCCGTAACAGTCCTTGCTTTATGGCTCTGTGCATTATACTGCTGGTACCAACAAGGCTCGGTTCCATAGTATTGTAACAGAGTTGGTATTTATTTATTTATTTATTTATTAGAACTCTTTTGCTGTAGAATATCACAATACAACACCGAAAAGAACGGACAATATATCACATAATCTAAGATTAATTATAAAATAATATATAGTACACCAATTAACCAACACAAGTAAGACAATTTGTCAATTTTAACCATAGAATCACCATGTAACATGGTAGGGCATAATTGTCCGGAATAGCAGGGTAGCCGTGCTGGTTAACAGGTTTGTCCATACCATGAAAAACACCCTCACACGAGTACACTGCCAGCTCCAAACTTGACCGTAGGAACAGTACACTGTGGTAAATAGCGTTCCCCCGGCTACCGCCATACCCACACACTGCCATCAGACTGATGGATCGTATATCTGGTTTCATCAGTACATAGGACACTTTTCCTTTGATCTACGGTCTACGATAAATGTTCTTTACACCATGGTAAACGACGAGTAGCATTCCGAGTGGAGATGAAAGACTTATGAGCAGCCTCACGATCACGGTAACCCATGGAATGAAGCTCTCTGCGAATGGTACGTGTACATACCGAGGTACCAGCATTTTTATTCACCTGTACACTGAGGTTTTGTGCAGTTCTCCGTCGATTAGCTGTAACGACTCTCCTGAGGCTTCGATTTCCTCTATCACTGATTTTCTTTGGTCTGCCGGTACGGTTTGCTGCTTCAGGCACGTCAAGTGTCCTCTACTTATTCAGTACATCCAAAACAGTTGACTTGGGTATGTTTAAACGCCTCTCGGTTTCTCTTATGGACAACCCACTAATATAACACCCAACAATCTTTCCTTTCTCAAAGTCAGTTCTCTCCCGCCGCGACATTTTCACTCAACCTCACAGTGCGATATGATCGCGGTCAGCTGCAGGCTTGTTCTTATAGCGTTTGCCGCTGTATCGCGCATAACAACACAGCAGATCCGTTCATTTGCTTTTGAAGGGGTATCCGGTGACTTGTCAATATAGTGTGTATCCTGAAAAATATATGCATATTATCACGTATGCATATTTTTACCTGGTGGGATTTTTCATTCAAAAACGGATGTTGCGAGCGCCTGGAATTAGGCTGGATTTCCGTCTGTCCCGAGCTCCTCTTTCTAAGCGAGTTCTATATTTTCATTGCAGCATAGAAAATAAGTTCTTATTAATCAACTATAATGTTAATTTGTCTTTCCTTTCAGTTCTGTTCAACAAGAAAAAGTGTTGTGCATACTTCAACTGTTCTGGCCAAAGAAACGAAATTCGTCACCAATTCTATTCATAAACAGGCACTTCTCAAAGTCGCTACTCTCATAAGGGACAGCAAATTAAGAGGTAATACCAGTAATTCATTAAGTTATGAAAATTGAGTTTTCATGTTATCATGCACATGCTTAGACATTTTTTGTAAAGAGTGTAGTCTCGTCAGTAGGTCGACTTGAACATTTGGTAAAATTTTACCATTATTACGGGGTAGCATACCGGTAGTAACATCACAAAGTAATTTTGTAATGCTTTTGAAAAGTTTCAAACGTATTTGAAAGTTTTTTGAACTTATGCGAATGCAAAATAATTTTCGCATCGAATTTCATGGATCTTTTTGGCATAATGCATCACCCTTAAGTTTTGAAAATACGTTTCAGAATTCTGTTAGAGATTATTATCTTAGAAATTAATCCCTAAGGTTTCTTTTTGCTACTAATTCCTGAAACCACAACAAATTTCTTTTGCAAAACTGGTGAAATTATAGCGATAACAGTGGTCTTACGACAATCGATGATATTCCCTTGATTTTTGTCCAGATGAAATTATAATTCAGATTAATTCAGTACGCAACCGTAAGCAGTGCTCAAAATTAAAATTTTGAAGTGCCGGTATGCACATATTTAACAAAAATCATCCGGAAAAAATAAAAGCGTCAGAAAATCTCCAAAACCGAAAAAGTAAATAAAAAAAAAAAAAAACCGTAGAAGAAAAAACTCCTTTGTTTGAAAATGTTATTGAAAATTCCGTGGAATACTATTGCACCATAGGTCAGAAACGATGCCGGTCGATTTGAGTGGGACCGCCCGGGTGGCGCAGTGGTCTAGCGCTGGCTTGTGACCATTTGTCAGTGAAGAGCCCGGGTCCGAATCCCGGTGAGGTATGGATGTTGTGTTTGTTTTACGGCACTAGCTCTCTCCCTTCCCTGGAAGCAGTGACACTAAATTAGGGGCCGGCGACTGCTTATAGCCCATTGAGTTGCTCACGGTTGTCGTTAAACCTTGAATCGAAAAAATAAAATAAAAAATCAGTGGGTTGGTTTGTGGATCCAGCGGGTACTACTTGTGCTACACCAAGGACTCGAGTTAGACTTGTTCAAGTATACGAAGAACACGAGATTTCCGAAACTCGGCTAATCATTTGTGATTCAACTGGACTTTAACCCAGAGCTTTTAAGGTATCGAGCCGATAAGGCAGCCCTCTTCCAACAGACTTTCACGAAATAGAAAGTCGGACAGTTAGAATCTCCATAATCAGAATGGATATTTAATCATAAATTAATAGCAATCTCACCAGCCTCAAAAGAAAAAACAAACTGAAGCGTGGAAAAAGTTTATACTCATTGCTACAAAACTAAAACTTGTGTTTAAGCTATTATTCCCAATTCTTCATTCTATGAAGAAGCTCTTCAAATTGAATCTCTCTATTCTAAAAAAAAGTAACTGCTGCCGCTGTTTTAGAAATTTCGCGACACTCTTGCTTTCCTGGCTCGCAGCACAAAACGTATTGAACACAAAAATATGAAATTTACATCGTTTGTAGAGAATTGTTTGGAGAACACGCTGAAATAAACCGTTTTTCGATTCTAGCGATACTTCAAGAGCTATTGTATTTCAAAGTTAAGGTAAGCAAAAAAGTGCTATCAGTTCGCGTTCCGGACACACTAATAGTAACAGAGCCACGAAACTTTGTAGGCATGTAGCGCCATGACCGAATTTTTGCACCTCGTTGCCCTTTTTTTGAATTTCGATTTAGTTTACGAGAAATTAAATTTTTACATTTTAAAAAATTCTCTATTTCGCGATGGGATTCATTAAAAAAACGGATATATGGCAAACTATAAATCATGACGCATTGCAATTTTTACAGAATAAACTTGCAACTATCATCCCGTTTTTAAAAACAAAAAATTAAGAAAAAGTCATTTTCTGATTTTTAAGCATTTTTTAAAGACTCAAAGGAAAGAAATGAACGGCGTGTCAGTCTTCACGATAACAACAGAGGAACGTTCTGGTCCCATGACCTGCTGCCATGGTGACGCAGAGAATTTGTTATGCATATGTTTGTTAGTGATGGAAATGCTTTTTTAGACCGCTTTTGTTTTCCTTAGTGGTAAATTTAGTAAGTGCTGTAAGTTCAAACGACAAAAGTCCGCCCTTCCAAAAAATAACGACAGCAACAAACTCGGAAACTACGGAATGGCGACGGAGCAAAGTCCTTCAATAAAAATAGAAGGAAATCGAAAAAAGTTCCGCAAAAATCCAACAGGAAGTTCACCGGGAGCGAAACAAAAACTGTAAACAAGCCGCAGTCTTGGAATCGATACAGCACAAAAGGCATTGAAAAATTAAGAGAACATTTTCATTTCGTCAGATGGCATCACCGGAAAGAGACAGTGGAACACATTTATCGACAATTCTGACGTATACGTTCAAACGACAAAAGTCCGCCCTTCCAAAGAAATAACGAATGGTGTACAAATAAATGCTATCTTAAAATGTTATTACTTTAATTTCGTGTACATGTTTAAATTAAGTGTTCATGTTTCTATCAGTTTTTCCTTACTTATTTGCTTAGACATGCAATAAAAATTGAAATTTATATGAATTTTCCAGTTTTTGTTTCATGTGATATACTTGAAAATCGGGTTGCAGGACCCGAGCGCTACTCTAGAAACGAGCGTAGCGAGCCTAGAAGCACAGCCCCTAGTATATTAAATTAATGCCATAATAAAAATTACAGACATCTTTAGTGGGATGATCTGGGGTTTTTGCGAGATGTGATCTCTAGCTATGGGCACTTCATTTCCGTCATTTGAAGAACTGAACTTATCGCTCACGTGCACAGCACTGTCCTACCCTTTACGGACCCCACAGAGCTACACTATTTACCAACAAGTAATTGGACACCCCTGCAATGGACGATATCTGCGGTCCTGATACACGTCACGGCCGCCGCCGTTAAATATCGTGTGGGAAACAACAACGCAACCAGTCGCATGCAAGATGCCACGCAGTTCGGAGCTCTCTGATTTCGAGAAAGGTGTAATCGTCGGGTATCACAGAAATGGCCGATTCATACGTGACATATCCAGAGAGTTGAAGTACCCAAAATCGACAGTGGCCTACGTGATTGGCAAGTGGAAGATGAGAGGTGACTGTCGGAATGTGCCCCGACCCGGCAGACCCACAAAACAGGGAGTTAGAGACCGACGGGTGTTGGCCAGAGACATTCGGAAGAACCGAACCAAATCGATGGGCCACATCCACGAGCAGTTTCAACAGGCATCCGGGAGTGTTCTTTCGATGAATACCATCCGTAAGGAAGCCCATCTGCTCGGTTATCATGGACGTGCTGCCGCCTACAAGCCTTTGATCACCAAGTCCAATAGCCCTGCTCGGCTAACGTGGTGCAAAGAACGTCGACAGTGGACCGTTGAACAGTGGAAACAGGTTCTTTGAAACGACGAATCAAGGTTCCCCCTCTACCGTTCGGATGGCAGGGTCTGGGTTTGGCGTCTGTCTGGAGAACGCCTCCTGCCGGAATGTATTGTGCCAACTGTGAAGTTTGGCGGTGGTGGAATTATGCTATGGGGGTGTTTCTCCTGGTGGCACGGGTCCCTTGGTCGCAATTCCCGGTAGACTCAACGCCGAGTCCTACTGCACCATTTTGGATGACCATGCGCTTCCTCCGTTGTGGCAGTTTTACTGGGTGGACCCATGTTGCTTTCAGGATGACAATGCCACCTGTCATGTTCCGAGGTCCACCATGGCTTGGTATGGTGACAATGGGGTTAATCGAATGGACTGGCCTGCGCAGAGCCCGGAGCACCTCTGGGACGAGTTGGAGCGTCGACTTAAGGGGTGCCTCCACCGTCCGAAATCGGTGAAGGAACTGACCTGTCTTCTCCAAGATGAGTGGAAGAAAATACCGCTAGCCGTCGCACTATGGCTGGTTGAGGGTATGCCCCAGAGGGTCGCGGCTGTAATCGCCGCTGGTGGAGGCTCCACCAACTATTGAAGGTGAATAAACTTCGTTTTCCTTTGCTATCACAAGTGTCCAATTACTTGTTGGTAGATAGTGTATGTATATAAACAATTTCCCGAAGGTTTAGGTTTGCCGCAAATAGCATCATTAAGAAGAGATAATTGAATTATCTTATTTATGCATGTTTTAAAAAACACCATTAGACGGCAACATCCTCATAGCTATTTAACCATCAAGGGATGACAGGATCAAGTATCCAAATTACTATTCAGCTCTTTATAATTGCTGGGAAGCCTTCGGCCACGCGGTTGCTAACAACAAACCACGTTATACGTAGAGTATGTCATAGTCAGTCTGTGTATTTATATGTATTACTAGCATATAGCCCGTCCTGGGACGGTTCTTTTTAAGCTTTAAAAAAATATTAACATATAGGGGATGTTGCTCGTTCTGTAAAGAGTTGAAATTTTTAATTGAAGCAGATCGAAAACAAATCAAATAGACGCTGGATTTCTGTAAGGAAACATAGCAAAAACTAATATAGTAAGAACTCATTCATGTTAGAATTAAAAATTACATGCTATTTAGTTCCGTTTTTCAAAAGACCTCGCGATAAATAACATTTTGTGTAACAAAATACTTGTTGTTGTTTAACAAATGTAGATTTGAGCGTTTAGACAGATCGATATTATAATCAGCACTAAACTCGGAAAGTCGGTTTCGTTTAAACTTACCGTAATAACTTTTACTTTGATTTTTCGTGTTAAATTACTTTTTATAATTACACATAAACACATAATTATATATAATTATACATAATTGTATATAATATAATTATACATAACTATACGTTAAATTACTAGTCATAAATTATACATAAATTACTTTTTCCCCGGCACACTTGCTATTCCCTTAACGGCTTATTTTAGACTCTCCTATTCGACGGTTAGTTTGAAACTTCATACAAAACCATTTTCTACAAAATAATGAGACGTCTAATATTGCAAATCGGAACTATCTAAATTCTCGACAATGTGCTACTGAGGTGACATCTGCTTTTAGATGCAATCTTGCTCACTTTGACATCTCAAGATTTCAGTTTTTATTGTAGATCAAAGCGTTTAGATAGACCGATATTTTGCAAAATGTGCAATATAATCAGCACTAAACTCGGAAAGTTAGTTAAATTAAAAAAAGTACAAAATAATTAAAGCGTACAAATGAATATTTAGATTGTGCTAAATTAATATACAAACTCAACTTGCGCGTGATATTATGATTTCAATTCGAATTTTGTAGGTCGGATAAATAGAACTCGAGTCATTGCTAATCCAATGGTTTTAAACTAGCACGCGATCACCTTAATATCCAAAAGTGATCGCGGGCTATTATGTAACAGGCAATCGCGAGAGCACACACGAATTGATCGATAAGTGATGGCGCAACAATGCAGACGTTGCTGTGACGTCAAGCGTTCCAGAGAGACAAACAGATAGATCTGAGTATTTATATGTATTATAAGTTTTATTAAGGAAATACATTATCTGGATAGAACAACTGAATTTTTTTTTTTTAATTTTTCATCATACGCACTTTGTAGTATGGTTTTTCCGGGGAAGTGGGTGTTCACGACCACCGTGAGCAGCACAATGGGCTGTAAACAGTCATTTGCCCCTCATTTGGGGCCACTGGTTCCAGTGAACTGGACAGTGCCGTAAGAGAAACGCAACATCCATGCCTTACCGGGATTGGAACCCGTACTCATATCGAACGAATGGGCAGAGGCTCAGACTACTGCGCCACCGAGGCGACATAATGTTTCAACGGACTTAATAAAAAATCATAAATACTGAATTTTAATCTTTTTTGATGTTTATTTTGTTTGGAGGTTTAACAATCACTAGGCCGCCCCGGTGGCGCAGTGTTCTAAGAGCTGGCTTATGACCATTTATCCAAGCTGGATTCTGGTTCAAATGCAGGATAAGGCATTATAATGAATTAGCTTTGTTTATCTTTTTGCTAAGCTAATTATTATGAATGAATAATGCTCTAAGCTTCAAAATGATGAATTCCCAAAAGGGTGTTGTTACTCGTTAATTATGAACTTAAACAAAGTCTCAACGCTGGTTATTTATATTAAGTAATCAAAGTCATAAACCTAACAGCCAGACAGAGGTCTGACAAAACTAAGAATTGAGAAAGACTGAACTTACAGAACAACTTGTTTATTATGAAGACTCCTGGTCAACTAAGGCACTCATATATCACTACTACATAACAACACACTGCAACGCAACAACACAACTACAACGCAACCACACAACTCAACTCCAACGCAACTCCACAACTCTCACTCGTCTCGATGAACGCGCCTATATACGAGCTACCACCACGTCATGACTTACACTCATTGCCAGATCTCATTCAGCGGGTGAAATAATATTCCGTTCAGTAGGAAGATAATTTACATAGTAAAATAAAATAACCAGAGATAGTAAAATCAAAAGGAAAGTGAATATAGAGTATACGTTACAGCATGGATGATAGGTTTTCCTTAAGGCACTCGCTCTCTCCCTTCTCTGGGACTAGTGGCTCCAAATTAGAAATCATCCAGCTGCTCAAGGGGATAATTGAACCTACAAACAACAGCCCCCCCTCACCCCCAAAGACTACTGTTAGCAACTCGATGAACCATGTAAGCAGTCGCGCCACCCCGGTGGCGCAGTGGTCTAAGCGATGGCCTCTGATTATTCGTCCGTAAGGGGTCCGGGTTCGAATCCCGTGAGGCATGAATGTTGTGTTTGCCTTACGGCACTGCCTCTCTTTTTCCTGGAGCCATGACCCTAAATTAGGGACGGGCGACTGCTTATAGCCCACTGAGTTGCTCACGGTTAAACCTACAATAAAAAAAAAAAAACCAAAAACAAGCAGTCGCCTGTCCCTAATTTATTGTTACTGATTGCACGGAAGAGAAGAGAGCGAGTGCCGTAAGGAAAACAAAACATCCATGTCTTACTGTGGATTCCAACCAGGATCCATCTTGGATCCTGGTTCGAATCCACGATTGATCAGCGCTTAGGACATTGTGGCGACTTGATATTGTCTTGCATATTGGGACAAACATGTTTCAAATCGTCGACATACTGTAACACTTTGTTAGTTTTCCCTTTGCGGCGAGGTTAGCTCTCTAAGTAACGGATTTTCTATTCTCCATCATTCTGAATTAATGAAATGTTGTAAAGTGAACTGTTCCAGTAATTATGGTAATCAGTGTATTTCCATCATGATAATAACCGCATTTAATGGAACTAAGATTGTGCAGTTACGATTACATGGTTTGGTAATTTTGATATCAGATTTACAGGCCTGATGTTCACATAATGTTTTTGGTACTTAGAGAATGAAAGCATTCGTTAACGTCTGATAAATGTCTTGGTAATTATTAAACAGGAACCTCACACCAACTATACTCAAAATATTCGTAGTATAACTATACTCGTGGTCCGAATACCGCGTGCCCAACTAACATGACGCCTAGTTTCTGCGAATGAATAATTACATTCGCCGCCCCGGTGGCGCAATTGTCTAAGGCGTTGGCCTCTGATCATTCGTTCGTAAGGGGTACGAATCCCGGTCAGGCATGGATGGTGTGTTTGTCTTACGACACTGGCTCTCTCCCTTCCCTGGAGCCAGTGACCCTAAATTACTAAATTAGGGACGGGCGACTGCTTATAGCCCATTGAGTTGCTCACGGTGGTCGTTAAACCTCCAATAAAAAAAAAAAAATTACATTCGCATCTATTCATTTATTGTCTAGTCACGGCGTTTAAATTGTTGAAGTGTTCTATTATACAAATTTTGAAGATGACAATCCGATTTTTTGGCGTAAATGTGACAAGGATGGTAAGTCAGATAATATCTGAAAACTTGAAAATTTTCATCGTCCTGGAGCGGGACTCTAACCCGCGTCTCCCAGAAAACGCTCGGGTATGCTAACCACTACACCACCCAGAACGACCAAGTTTCAAGTTTCCGATCAATCTGAATATAGCCATCACAGTATTCGCAAGTCGAAGCAACCGGCATTTTTGGAGGTTAAGAATCTTATCCCGTGTTTGCCCGGAGAAGCAGAGAAATCATGAAAGAAATGCGGGATTACGCCATATAATACAAATTTTGAAGATGACAATCCGACTTTTGGCGTAAATGTGACAAGGATGGTAAGTCAGAGATGGTCGTTCTGGGTGGTGTAGTGGTTAGCATACCCGGGCGTTTTTTGGGAGACGCGGGTTCGAGTCCCGCTCCAGGACGATAAAAAATAATTTTCAAGTTTTCAGATATTATCTGACTTACCATCCTTGTCACATTTACGCCAAAACTCGGATTGTCATCTTCAAAATTTGTATTATATGGCGTAATCCCGTATTTCTTTTATGTTCTATTATGCAGTTTGCAGTTTGCTGTCTACCTTCCTTGAGAAAGCCATCTGGTGATGTGTGAAAGCTCGGAAACTTTGATTTTCTATTCCACGCCAAGAAATCCGGATAACGAGTATAGTTATATTATATTCAATGTCTGGGCCTTTCCTGTTATCTGCCCGCCACTATTTGCTTTTGTTCATTGTTACATAAATGACATTATTTGTCTTACGAATAAGAACGCTTTCAAGCAGTTCCCGATTTTGAGTGTATCGTTCCGCTTTGTTTACATGAAACCTGATTACACCCAACATGAAAGGAAGTAGTTCACGATAAATTTTATGGGAACATTTTTTTATTGGTATATAAAATAACACTATAAATAGCAAAAACCTACCTAATAACTTTTTAATAAAATTTAAACTGCCTAAGAAATATATAAAAGGGAAAAAAATTATACAGTACTATAAGAAAACAAATAGCTACAAATTAGGTACCAATATCACTCTTGAGGCCAATACGCTACGATATCTTTCATAATTTCTAAAAATGGATCGTCATTAGTTTTCAATCTTTTTCGCCACATAAATTCACATAGATACGAATCAAACATGCTCCTATGACTGCCCCCAACTAGTTTTATTTTTAAATTTAGCGCAGGCAAACGGTTAAAAGAACATTCCTCCCAAATGACCACACATAATTCCAAAGCGCAGATTTTTATTTGTTTACACATTACTAAACGGTCAAAGCCGCTAAGCGATGGCCTCTGATCATTCGTCCGAAAAGGGTCCGGGTTCGAATTCTGGTCAGGCATGGATGTTGTGTTTGTCTTACGGCACTGGCTCTCTCCCTTCCCTGAAACCAGTGACCCTAAATTAGGGACGGGCGACTGTTAAAGCCCATTGAGTTGCTCACGGTGGTCGTTAAACCTACAATAAAAAAAAGTCAAAAGAACTGCGCATAGGTGTTACGCATAGAGAAGCACGTGATCACTGCGCCTCTTCTGCCGAGGGCTCTGTGTTCTACTTTCGAAATCGGTAACTACTTGAAAGGGTTCTTATTCGGAAGTCAAATAGTGGCGGGCAGATAACGGGAAAGGTCCGAATGTCTTACTAATTGTGTTTGGAAAATTACATTTGCAACACTGTTGATTACAGCCAGGTTTTTATTTGCAGATACATTAAAGGATGGAATTGGGTTTCACCATGCTGGCCTAGAATTACATGACCGAAAGCAAGTTGAAGAGCTGTTTCTAAAAGGTGAACTTCCAGTTCTAGGTAATGTGTGAAAACTTTGAAAAATCTTTAAGTTGCAATGTAACATATTTGTTTTACCCTACACAAATACATCATTTTATGTATTAACGATACTGCACTTCAGTGTGTTGTAATGAATTGCTAGCCGTGACAGTTTTTCCAGTTGTATCGTCAGTCTGTGGCAGTTCCGAGTGTTAGATAAAGTCTTCAAGACCGGAAGGACGATGTATTAATTGAAAGACAGATTTCGGCTGAAGAATGGCGCACTTTTGCTTCCGCCGTATGTTACATAAATTAGTGGGTAATCACAATGGAGGATCGAAAAGTAACGCACGGCAATATTTTTTCTCTTTGCGGGTCGCAAATAGCAGGTTGCAGTTTGGCAGACAAAGAGTTTGAATATCACGCTACAGACCGGTTTGGCTGGATCAGGTGTCTCCGTGGTGGAAGACAGTGTGAACGACTGCACAAAGATGTCGCGTTTGAAAGCGTCGTCTAAAAATGAAGAGAAACGCGGTGTAGTCCGATTTTTGTGGGCTAAACGGAAAACTCCGACTGAAATTCCCAAAGAAATGGTCGAAGTGTATGGTGGTGATTGCCTGAACCGCAGCAACATCTCCAGATGGTGTAGTTTCTTGGCAGAGGGCCGTGGCAACCTTACCGATTCGCCACGTTCCGGTCGACCTGTAACCGAGTCATCACCTGCCACTGTCAGAGGCATTAAACAGGCAATTCTGAGTGATCGAAAATCCATCTGCGCACATTGACAAAGAAATGCAACATTTCGTACGATTAAGCGTACGATACTAAGCATGACAAATTGCAATTTCGCAGGGTCAGTGCGCGATGGGTGCCCAAGAACTTCACAAACGACCAGAAGAGACAGAGAATGATGTCATCCTTGTAACGCTTGATGCATGTCCTGTCTTCTGAAGTAGGACATGAATTTCTGGAATGGTGTAGTGACGGGCGATGAGTCCTGGGCGTACCATACACTTCAGAAATAAAGAAGGCTAGTATGGTGGAGAAACATTCCCACTCCCACCACCAAAAAAAAATCAGAATAACTCAATCTGCTGTGACGTGCCTGCCCCGCGGGACGCACACGACATAAAGGCAGATAGCAGCGAGAACGAACGTCTGCGTAGCTCAGTTGGTAGAGCGACTTGTTCCGGAATAAGAGGACTCTGGTTCAATCCCCGGCGTGGACCAAAAATGACGGAGAAATTTATTTTGTTATAATGGCGCCCGAACTTCCCGGATGACCCGTGGGCCATGCCCCCGGCCCTCTTTCGGGGGGATGGGAGATGTGACGAGCCTGCCCCGCAGGACGCACATGACATAAAGGCAGATAGCAGCAAGAACGAGCGTCTGCGTAGCTCAGTTGGTAGAGCGACTTGTTCCAGAGTAAGTACGCCTGGGATCGAACGGGTTCGATCCCAGGCGTGGACCAAAAATGACGAAGAAATTTACTTCGTTTTACTGCACAGAAAGTCCTCATGGCGGTGTTGTGGGACATGTATGGCGGTCTCCTGGTGGAGTTTCATCCAGTGGGGACCACTGTGAATGCCAAAAACCTACGCTAACACCTTGACGAAGTTGCGTCCTGCGCTTTGTGACAAAAGACCCACCAGAGACGCTGTAAATGCCAGACTGTTTCATTACAACGTTCGCCTACATGTTGCACAACACTTTCGTGACAAAATTGCGCAATTAGGCTAGGAAGTGTTCCAGCACCCATCGTACAGTCGGACTTTCATCTGTTTGGTCCCTTGAAAAGATTCCTGGGCAGCCAACGCTTCGATTCGGCTGACGAAGTCAAATCGGTTGTCCGTAGGTGGCTATACGCCCCGAAAACGGATTTTTATCGACAAGGTATACTAAAACTGGTACTACTCTGGGATAAATGTCTCCAGCGTCTCGGTTGTTATGTTGAAAAATAGCTAAGAAATGTAGTTTCACTGTATATGTTTTGTTTTGCCTATCTATTAAGCTGTTGCCCAAAAAATAGTGTGTGTTACTTTTCGATCCACTCTCGTGCTAACGTTCCTGTCGTCCTAAGCGTAATTAAAAAAACGAGAAGGTTTCGCAGCTACAGAAAATTAGATGTTCAAAGTGACTACCATTGTTCTACCGCGTGGAGAAAGTGGACGGAATTCCGACTTCGTGGTACCTACTACCTACAATTCTTATATAAGCTTCTCTTTACCCGCAGAAATCCACTATTACATGGTATACGACATTTGCTCCTGAAGACCGGAATAAATTGCTCTCTCCAGTCACCATTCCACTGTAAAAAATTCTCTTTACCACACAGAGCGAAGAAATGTAACAAAAGTGTCGTATGCTAAATCACACAATCACAGTTAAAAAGTGAGAAAAGAGGACTATACAGTATATATATTCAGAGCCCGAACCCAAACCATAATGCGTATATGTATAAAGTAGCCCGAGCCCGTTTCAGGTCAGGCTAGGCTTTCGCGTACATTCTCAGCCCACCTCAGCACGGGTTCGCACCCAATGTATAAAACACCCGACGAACTGTGTTTGTTACACATTCTAGTAAGGTCCGCTCTCCATGTGAATAGGATTTATATTCTTATCGCGATTTTTAACGATGTAGAAACTTGACTGAGAAATGCCTTCACATTAAAGGAAATCCATGAAAGTGTTATATATATAAATGGGGGGATGTAAGGTCAGGTGATGCGTAACATCACAGCCTCTCCTTGACAAATGTCAACCCCGACTTCTCGTGGTGCATCCTGTTCCTACTAAAGGGGCTCTGACGACCGCAAATAGCGGTATAACTATACCATCGGGATCAGAGGAAATGCTATCCCACACTCACCAACCCGCTTGGCCAGCGTGGTGAGTTATGGCCAAACACCTCCAAAATGACTCTACAACTTAAATCTTGGCCCTCAGTCTCCGGCAGCTGGAATGTACCTGGCCAAGGCAGCGGCCAGTGCGACATGAAGGCAGAGGGTGCTAAGAATCCCCGGAGGACCGGACTAGGCTGCCATTTGATGCTGACCTTGGCTACCTACAACGGACGCTCCCTATCTTCTGATTCAAGGCTTCTTGAATTGGAAGAGGAACTACAAAGGATCAAGTGGGACATCGTCGGGCTAAGTGAGGTAAGGAGAAAAGGAGAAGATCTCATTGAACTGAAAAGTGGACATCTCTTCTATTATCGTGGAACAGATACTGGCAGAACTAGTGGTGTTGGATTTATAATAAACAAGAAACTGAAGGATAAAGTGGTAGAAGTTGAAAGTTCCTCTGACAGAGCTGCACGACTCGTTATCCAACTATCGAGAAGATACCAGGCTCAGATTATTCAAACTTATGCACCCACCACAAGTCATCCTGAAGAAGAAATTGAAGAATTTTATGAGGAAATTCGTCATCTAAATAATAAAGGTAAGCAGCACTTGAAGATAATTATGGGAGATTTCAATGCAAAAATAGGGCACCAGCAACAGAATGCAACTTCAGTAGGTAAATTCGGTCACGGCAACAGAAACCAGCGTGGAAATACTCTCGTTGAGTTTGCAGAGGCAGAAGGATTTTTCATCTTGAATTCCTTTTTCAAGAAAAAGCCACACAGGAAATGGACATGGAGACATCCAATTGGGACGACAAGTGAAATTGATTTTATTATGTGTAACAAAAAATTCGTCATCGAAGACTGCAGTGTGCTGAACAAGTTCAACACAGGTAGTGACCATAGATTGGTGAGATGTAAGATGCACCTCAACACTAAACTGGAACGTGGCAAGCTCATAAGACAAACAAAATGTATTGACATAACCAACCTTAAAAAACACCATAATACTTTCAAGTTGGAACTGAAGAACAGATTCTCTGCTTTAGAAGGCCTAACATCGGAAGAAGTGGATATTTAACAGAAAAGTAACCAAAGCTCTTATGGAAACAGCAACAAATTTAGCTGGGTCTAAGAACAAGTTGCATGTAAACAAATTATCAGGAAAAACCAAAATGTTGATGCAAAAAAGAAGAGAGATGAGGACAACTAAAGAAGATGTGACTTCCAAAGTGGAATATATAGAGCTATGCAAGACAGTAAGAAAAAGTATCACTGAAGACGTAAGGAAATTCAACTGTGAGCTAGTGAGGAAAGCAACTGAAAACAACCAAAGCCTAAAGATAGCAAAGGGACATCTCAGTAAGGGAAGAAAACAGATTATGGCTCTGAGAAAAGAAGATGGTTCTATAACAAGAAATAGAGGCGAAATTTTGACAAAAGTGAAAGATTTCTACTCCAAATTATATGAAAGGGATGATACATGTACTCCAGACATCATGGAAGGTACCAGAGTTCTTCCAGTCCTCCCAGCAGAAGTTGCTCATGCAATCAAGAACATGAAGCGGGGGAAAGCTCCAGGAGAAGATGGAATTACTATAGACATCATACAAGAAGCAAGTGGAGAAATTGAAACAGTACTCGCCCAAATTTTCACTCGATGCCTTAATGAAGGGAAGATTCCTGAGGATTGGAACAATGCTACAATGATCCTGCTACATAAAAAAGGTAACATTGAGGATCTCAGGAACTACAGACCTATCAGCCTCCTATCAGTGGTTTATAAAATCTTCACTAAAGTTCTTTCACACCGTTTGAAGGTAACACTGGACATGGCTCAACCGAGAGAACAAGCTGGATTCAGGAGTGGCTACAGCACAATAGATCATATCCACGTACTGAGAGAACTAATTGAAAGAGCGAGGGAATATGAACTTCCATTGTGCATGGCTTTTATCGATTATGAAAAAGCCTTTGATTCGGTGAAACCATCAGCAGTTACCACGGCTCTGAAATCCTGCGGTATTGAAGATGCATACATTAATATTATTAATAACATCTATGAAAATGCAAGTGCAAAGATTCGGCTGTTTGAAAATACAACACACATAAAAATTGGAAAAGGAGTGAGACAAGGTGACACCATATCTCCGAAGCTCTTTAATGCCACATTGGAAAATGTCTTTCAATCACTGAACTGGGAAAACAAAGGGATAAAGATTAATGGAGATTATCTAACCCACCTTCGTTTTGCTGATGACGTAGTCATTTTTGCAACTACCCCATCAGAGCTGCAGAGTATGATCCAGGAACTTGCTGACAAGAGTAAAGAAGTGGGATTAAAAATGAACTTTCAGAAGACAAAAGTGATGTTCAATGCTTTTACAAGAAATGAAGATTTATCGATTGATGGAGAAAAACTGGAGATAACAGATACGTATGTTTATCTTGGACAGCAGATATCAAGTGAGGGTCACATTGATGAAGAAATTAATCGGCGTACAAAACTTGCCTGGAGAGCTTTTGGAAGAAACAGCATAATTTTCAAGAGCAATATGCCATTATGTCTTAAAAGAAAAGTGTTTGATCAATGCATCCTTCCAGTGCTTACGTATGGTGCAGAGACGTGGACCTTAACTAAAAGAGACATACAAAGGCTGCAGACAACTCAAAGCAGCATGCAGAGGTGCATGCTTGGTATAACCAGGAGAGATAAGAAGAGGAACTCGTGGATCCGAAAAATGACAAGAGTGGAAGACATCATGATCAGAGTTAAATCCCTGAAATGGCAATGGGCTGGACATACTGCCAGAAGGACAGACCATAGATGGACAGCCGAAATTTTAGATTGGATTCCAAGGGACAGGAAAAGACCCAGAAAAAGACCACATGGGAGATGGGTGGATGAAATTCGTAAATATGCGGGAGTGACATGGAGGAGACTGGCACAAGACAGACCGTTGTGGAGGAAACTTGGGGAGACCTTCGTCCAGCAGTGGATTGATAATGGTTGACAATGATGATGATGATGATATAAATGGGAAATAAATTGCTTAAATATTTATTCATAAATATCAGATTAGTGGCTAAACAATCATTAGGATCCTGTAAAACATCAGAATTATGATTACAAAAAAGAGACACACACACACACACACACACACACACACACACACAGATTTTCTTCATACAAAACCGTAAAAGTTAGGGTGCGCCAGAGGCAGATCTCACTTTTCCGCAGAATGTTTTTTTTTGTGTTTCGGAAGCGCAAGCAAACAGAAAAACTAATAACTTTTCATATGCATGAATTGCGTAATTATCATTAACAGCGTCGCATCATAATAAAGAAATTCAAATGCTAAGAGATGATGTGGATGAATAGGCGTAGCCAAGCGGGGATCCTCTGGTCCGGACCCACCTTGTGGAGGATTGAGTACGAATTTAGAGCGATATATACACGGTCGTATTGTGACCACCAGCTAATATCTAGGGTAACCGCCGTGTGCAGCGCGGACAGCAGCTAGACTGACTGGGAGTGACACAATGAGGTGCTGGAAGGTGTTCACAGGTATGTGAAGCCACGCTGACTGGACTGCATCTGAAAGCTGCTGGAGTGTGCGTGGTGGAGAATCCATAGAACGAACAACACGATCGAGGTGGTCCCACAGATGCTTTATTGGGTTTAAGTCTGGGGAATTATGGGGTCAGTGAAGTACTTTGAAGTCTTCATCGTGCTCATCCAACCACTCTCGGACATATACAGCCGCGGTTCGCTGAACAGTCGTTTTAGACACACATCCGGTAGCCTCCTGGTTCATTCGGCCAGTGAGTAGCTCCACTTTAGACTGCCAATCGGCCGTCACGCATCTTTGCAGCCGTCGTTCACCTCTCACATCAATGACACGTGGTACTCCGTAGTTCCCACGTGGCTTATTCGCAATTGGTGCCATTTCTCCAATCACGATACACTTTAACCACAGCAGCACGCAAATAGTTCACAAGCTACGCTATTTCAGAAATGCTGCCGCCCTTGGCCCGAAAGCCGACAATCATCCCTTTTCGCAAATCTGATAAATCGCTTCTTTATCCATGACATCAACGAGTGATATGTTTTCAGAATGCATAGCACACAGCTTATGACTTCCAAGCCAGCTCACGACACGCGCCTTTTTCATTGGCTACGCGCTGTTGACGTCAAAAGTAGGAGGTATTCACAACAATGGGACTCGACTGTGTGTGTGTGTGTGTGTGTGTGTGTGTGTGTGTGTGTGTATATATATATATATATATAGTGCTGAGAGAACTAATTGAAAGAGTGAGGGAATATGAACTTCCATTGTGCATGGCTTTTATCGATTATGAAAAAGCCTTTGATTCGGTGAAACCATCAGCAGTTACAATGGCTCTGAAAACCTGCGGTATTGAAGATGCAAACATTAATATTATTAATAACATCTATGAAAATGCAAGTGCAAAAGATTCGGCTGTTTGAAAATACAACACACATAAAAATTGGAAAGGGAGTGAGACAAGGTGACACCATATCTCCGAAGCTCTTTAATGCCATATTGGAGGGTGTTTTTCAGTCACTGAGCTGGGAAAACAAGGGGATAAAGATTAATGGAGATTATCTAACTCACCTTCGTTTTGCTGATGACGTAGTCATTTTTGCAACTAGCCCATCAGAGCTGCAGAGTATGATCCAGGAACTTGCTGACAAGAGTAAAGAAGTGGGATTAAAAATGAACTTTCAGAAGACAAAAGTGATGTTCAATGCTTTTACAAAAAATGAAGATTTATCGATTGATGGAGAAAAGCTGGAGATAACAGACACGTACGTTTATCTTGGACAGCAGATATCAAGTGAGGGTCACATTGATGAAGAAATTAATCGGCGTACAAAACTTGCCTGGAGAGCTTTTGGAAGAAACAGCATAATTTTCAAGAGCAATATGCCATTATGTCTTAAAAGAAAAGTGTTTGATCAATGCATCCTTCCAGTGCTTACGTATGGTGCAGAGACGTGGACCTTAGCTAAAAGAGACATACAAAGGCTGCAGACAACTCAAAGCATCATGGAGAGGTGCATGCTTGGTGTAACCAGGAGAGATAAGAAGAGGAACTCGTGGATCCGAAAAATGACAAGAGTGGAAGACATCATGATCAGAGTTAAATCCCTGAAATGGCAATGGGCTGGACATACTGCCAGAAGGACAGATCATCGATGGACAGCCGAAATTTTAGATTGGATTCCAAGGGACAGGAAAAGACCCAGAAGAAGACCACATGGGAGATGGGTGGATGAAATTCGAAAGTATGCAGGGGTGACATGGAGGAGACTGGCACAAGAGAGACCGTTGTGGAGGAAACTTGGGGAGACCTTCGTCCAGCAGTGGATTGATAATGGTTGACAATGATGATGATGATGATATATATTTTAGATTGGATTCCAAGGGACAGGAAAAGACCCAGAAGAAGACCACATGGGAGATGGGTGGATGAAATTCGAAAGTATGCAGGGGTGACATGGAGGAGACTGGCACGAGACAGACCGTTGTGGAGGAAACTTGGGGAGACCTTCGTCCAGCAGTGGATTGATAATGGTTGACAATGATGATATATATATATACACACACACACATACAGTCTGAGAGAAATATATATACATATATATATATATATACATTTCTCAGCTATGTTTCTTTTCATTTTTCGACTTTTAAAGTTTTTTTTAGGTTTATTCCACTTGCAGTATTTTTTTCCTGGGAGACTTTCACCAGTGAACCAAATCCATGGACCCCCTTCCTTAAAAAATTGCTGGCTACGCCACTGGTGGCATAGTTAAGTTTGAGAGAGCACAATGCATTTCTAATGATTCAGCCTGCGAAGTGGCGCTCGATATTCATTAAATTACCCCTCATGCAAACATAATTTGTATAAGTACTACTGCCGTCACGCTCAAGTTCATATAAGGATGTTAATATTCACAACATGGCATTAGAAAATGACTATTCAATCTTCATTTAGATATAAAGTCTGCAAAATTAGATTATTTGTATTGAAGGTTTCGTCACATTGCCACAATCAATCATAATCCCAAAACAGAAAAAAATGGAATATAGCACACCAGCCAGTTAGAAAACTGTTAAATCGGCAGTTACGTGAAGAGTGTATATAATGATCATTCAAATAGTATCTGTGGTTATCTCTCTCACTAGGCAATCCATCAACAAAAACTGATTTCGTATTTACAACCGTTAACTTAATTGCTCAGAGATGAGAATGCGCAACGAAGTTTCTGTTCCACTTTCACGGTCGTGTGACATGTACACTGACATACAAAAAAGAACAGGAAAAGCAAAGGGAACTCGCTGGTGCAATGCTCACGTCCTTTATAATTTTCTAATAAAGAATCGAATTGTACGAAGGAATTTTTGAATAAAAAAAGCTGAGAAATGCATGAATTTTACGGTTACACAGCGACTGAATGAAAAAATATAAGTTAAATGTCAAGGATTTTTCAGAAACACAGATATGACTAGAAATACCAGCATACCGAAGTAGCTAATTATTGGGATCACCTACTAATAACGTGTTGAGCTGCACATCACCTTCAAAATAACCACGATGCGATGTAGCATGGATTCAACGAGATGCTGATATCGTTCTACATGTATGTTCAGGCAAGAGGATATGCTAGTTTTTGCCATATGCTGAATATTTGCTGGAGGAGGACCTCTCTCACGAATGGCTCCCTCAAACGTACCCCATAGGTGTTTAATTGAGTTAAGCTATGTGGACTTTGGGAGCCACTGTAGCATTTGAAGTAACTGTCGTGCTCATGGATTTACTGTGTAACGATTCGAGCCTTGTGGCATGGCGCATTATTCTGCTGGATATAGCCCACTCCCTCAGGAAGCACGCGTACAGTTATGCCTGGCCCGATGTTATGTTATGATACCTCGTGGCATCCAAATGCTTTTACAGAAGTATTAAGGAACCCAATGCCCGCCATGAAGACAGACCCCACACCATTACACCACCTCCACCAGCTTTCAAACTTAACACTACGCAGCCGGAATCTATCGATTTGTGCTGTTGACGTCATATTCTGTCCCAACTGAAAATGTGAGTTGTCGGACCAGGCGACCATTTCCTTGACCCCAAGGCTCTAGTTTTTGAAAGCACTGTAGATGAATTTGTCGGTTTTTAAGAGACGAGTGGTACACGAAGTGGACGTCTGCTGTAATACTCATTCGTGCCATTGTACGGCGAGTTGTTATACTCATTCGTTCCAGTGTACGATGAGCTGAACTGTGCGGTTACTTGAAGCCTGTGGGGGCTTGTCACCTGTGGACACATACTTCTTGATCTCCATATTTACCATAACAATTCAGTGTTCTACGACGCAGTGATTACATTAAGCATCTAATTTTAACTCAATCAGGCAGGATTATTTCTCTTTTTATGAATGTAATTTTAAGCTAGTATATCTCTTTGCATTTTCGAAAGCCCAAAGTGATGGGTTCTAGTTCGTCTGCTTTCGACGAACCAATGGAAGAGCAACCTTCTGAAGCGGATGTTGACATTTCGTCTTTTGCCTCTTGTTCTCCGACTGTCACGTCACCTGCTACTATCGTTCTGCCTCTAATGTCCTCTGCCGTATAAGTAGACGATCTAGAATTCGATCTTCGTCGCCTTATCTCATCTTTCACTACGCGCAGCGTGTTTATTGGATTGTCGGAAAAGTCATGACGTATTTTGGCACCCTATGGCGGTTGGGCGGTTTTGGAAGTTCTAGAGGCATGCGCAGCTCTGTTATCGCTATGGCATTCGACAAGTGCAAGTTCTAGCTGCAATCTAAAAAGAATAGTGAGCGATGTGGTTGATTTGCGGAGATTTGACATCAAGTTGAAGATGGAAGACCAAACTGCATTTCGCCATATTTTACTGTTTTACTTCCGTAAAGGGAAGAACGCGCGTCAAGCTTGTGAAAAGTTGCGTAAAGTGTAAGGTGATAATGCTCTACAAGAACGTCAGTGCCAGCGGTGGTTCGCAAAATTCCGTGCTAGTAATTTTTAACCTCAACGATGCTCCTCGGTCCGGGAGGCCCACCAAGGTTGATGACGACCAAATCAAGGCATTGATCGATTCAAACCCATGTTACACGACACGAGAAATTGCAAGCACATTGCACATCCATCATGCAAGCGTTCACGACCACCTGAAGAAGTTGGGATACGTAAGCAAGCTCAATGTGTGGGTTCCTCATGAACTCAATGAAGTTCAATTGACGGCGCGTATAAACATCTGCGATATGCTCATTAAACGTGAGGAAAACGATCCTTTTTTGAAGCGACTCATAACTGGTGACGAAAATTGGATTGTGTACAACAACGTGCTGCGCAAACGGTCTTGGTCCCGACGTGCTGCTTCGCCTCAAACGACATTCATCAGCGGAAGGTTTTGGTTTCAGTGTGGTGGGAATTTAAAGGTGTCTTGTTTTTCGAGGTCCTACTACGGAACCAAACAATCAATTCGAATGTGTACTGTCGTCAATTGGACAGTTGGAACGAGTCCATCATCCAGAAACGTCCAGAGCTCGTTCATCGTAAAGGTGTTGTGTTCCATCACGACAACGCGAGACCACACACAAGTTTGATCACCCGCCAAAGATTATTGGAGCTTGGGTGGGATGTGTTGCCACACCCAGCATACTCGCCTGACCTTGCGCCGTCCGACTTCCACTAGTTTCGCTCTCTTCAATAGTCCTTGCGTGGTGCAACGTTCAATTCAGATGAGGCTGTAAATCAGCACCATGTACAGTTTTTCGCCACGAAAGACAGACTATGAACAAGACATTCTGCAGCTCACTGAAAGATGGCAAAAGGTTATCGAACAAAACGGGCATTATATCATTGATTGATCTTTGTTCTTTCTATCAATAAATGACCTTTGCAAAATGTGGTTAAAATACGTCATGTCTTTTCCGAGAACCCAATATTATATTACGCTCAAACATTGCTTGGCTCCCAGCCTTCTGACGTGAGATACATTCAGCTGCTGCGATTTTTTCTGCCTCGTCTACGGAACTTTTCATTCAGCTTTCAGTTTCTACAATTAAAATTCAAGTGCCACCTTCGTCAGAATTTCAGGCTATCATTACTTCCCGTCAACAACTTCGAGTACCCTTTCTAGCATTACTAACCACTCCCCTCCACTCGTACATGACGGTTATGCGAAATCTGTTCCCCACTTCAATGGTCGCTGCCATCTCCCATACCCCGAGAGGTATCAAAGTTCAATTATACCTATTGCATTATTTTTCTCTTTTCCTATCTAAAGGGATCTTTCTCTCCAATCAGCAAATCTTTCCTGTTTCATTAGCAGAACATCCTATGACTCCCACTCTCCATCCAGTTCCACCCAAGGTTCCCGATAAGCTTCTTGCTGCTATGCTTGTCCCAATTCGGGTAAGTTTCGTCCTCTTCCAGTCACCTCAAGGGATTCTCCACATCCTCATGTATGTAGCTACCGTAGGTAAGTTCAACTTGATTTCTCTCATCTGAGTCTTCAACAGTCCACTTTTTTAACTTTTGTGATACTTTAACAAACTTCTCAAAGCTCGTGGTCTATAGATGATCTAACCACTACACCAAGTCTCCAAAGCAAAACTGTACACTTGTATAACACTTCAGCTGCAACGACACTTTAATATTGTATTTCTGTTACCATGCACATTGTATGAAAGAGGACATTGAAATTTTTTAAACGCTAATCCTTTCCATTCCTTTAGAATATATTTCCTATCTTTCCCTTTGTATGTTTTAAGGATCTCAGTAAGGATCACCGGTCCAACAACGCCTGTTCCATAAAAATTAAAAGTAAAATCACACTAAATGAAGAAATATAGGTACAGAAAAACATGTTATTCTTTCTTAAAGCATCTTACCTTGGATGATACGCAACAGTCCCATAGTTCAGTCCACTTTTCAAAGCAAGTGGCGAAGGAATTTTTTTAAGCTGCTTTAGCGACCTTTGTACAGCTTGAATAACGTCAGCATCTGTGTTGAATTTTGCGCCACAGAACTTCTCCTTTATTGTTGGAAACAACCAGAAATCGCACGGGGCGAGAATAGGACTGTAGGCAGGCTGTGGCATGATTTCAATACTGCATTTCGTAAGAAACTGTTCAACACAAGTAGCCACATGTGGGCGGGCGTTATCATGGTGTAGGTCCCACTTGCCCACTAGTTCTGGTCGGTTAATCGATATGTATCGTTGCAGACACTTCAAGACTGAATTGTAACACTCAGCATTGACAGTAATTTGTAGAGGAACGGCATGTTGGTAGACAACACCTTTATGATCGAAGAAAATTATAATCATCACCTTCCCAGTTGATTTGGTTTGACGGACTTTTTTAGGAGGAGACGAGCCTGTGTGTTTCCAGCTACTCATTGCGTCCTTCGTGAGGGGGTCGAAATAGTAGACCCATGTTTCTTCGGCAGTTATTACTGTGTTTAGAAAGTTTGGATTCTTTGCAATCATTTGTTTCCACTCATGACACACCTGAACTCTTGTTAACAATTGTTCTCTCGTCAGATGATGATACCCCTCTTGAACACACACGATGCAACAGTAATTTGTCGTGTAGAATGCGGAATGGCTACGTTTTTTGAAATATTAGTTGACGCTGCTATGTCTTCATACGTTATTCGTCGATCGTCTTGTAGGATTGCCTACACAGTGTTAATAATATTCTCCGTAACAACACTTTCAGGTCGACCAGACCTAGGAGCGAGTTCTGCCAACAAACGCCCTTTTTTGAAATCATGGTGCCATCTAAAAATCGTGGACTCTCCCGAACATTTATCTTTGCAAGCTTTTTTCATTAAATCAACTGTTTCTGGAGCCGTTTTACCCAATGATAGCAAAAATTTAATTTTAGGTGAGCGATTCAGAGTCTTTTCTTGACTCTGAATCGCTCACCTCCATAGCTGTATGGGGAAATGCAGACGTACCTTAAACAACTGCGCAATAACAAAACCAGAATCGTCTACCACGGCTAATAACTCTGGCCATAGATATTTCCTTAATTCAGTTAGTCGTCTGCCACGGCTAATAACTATTGCCATAGATACTTCCTGAATTCAGTTAGTCGTGTGCGTGGTTATTTTCCCCCTTCGCACTGTTGCCAACTCAAAAAAATTACTCCCAGTTTTTATGGAACGGCCTTTGTAATTTATTAATAATTCCAGAGAAGCGACAGAACCAGCGCAGCACGATAATCACACCACCGTATCAGGAGTTCGAACTCCAGCCTGTCTCAATCGATTTGCAAGAAGCTCGCGCCTCTGATACTGGCCACTAAGGGGAGCGAAAGGCAATGCAGTCCACGAATTAAAAAATGCTTAGTTTTGTTATACGTCTGCTAAAATCAGTGTGTTACCAGTTTGTGACCCTGACTTAGAGAACACGCGTATAATATTACACGGTCCAGTCACATTATTGTTACCCACAGCTAATATCCAGAGTAACCGCCGTGTGCAGCGCGGACAGCAGTTAGACAGGCTAGGAGTGACTCAATAAGCTGTTGGAAGATGTTCACAGGTATGTGGAGCGATGCTGACTGCAGTGCAGTGACAGTTGCTGGAGGGTACGTGGTGGAGGATCCATAGAGAGAACAACACGATTGAGAGATGCTCAATTGGGTTCAAATCTGGGGAATTAGGGGGCCAGGGAAGTACTTTGAAGTCTTCATCGTGCTCTTCCAACCACTCTGGGACATTTATAGCTGTGTGATACGTCGCATTGTTCTGGAAAATCCCATCCGCCCCAGGGAAAACAATCAGCATGTAATGGTGTACGTGGTCTGCAAGGATGGATTCATAACGAATTCGGTCCATAGCGCCTTCTTCCACAGGCATGAGTGGACTCACAGAATACCACGAAAACATTCCCCAGACCATAACGCTGCCCCAACCAGCTTGTGTTCTTCCAGAAATGGTTGAAGAGTGTTTGTTTTCCGTTGTTTCTCGCCTTATACGCCAACGTCCATCCGTTCGATGAAGCAGAAAACGTGACTCATCGGAGAAGG
The DNA here is from genome assembly GCA_039090855.1 of Macrothele yani. Lineage (NCBI taxonomy): Eukaryota > Metazoa > Arthropoda > Arachnida > Araneae > Macrothelidae > Macrothele > Macrothele yani. Next base: position 18,557,270 of record CM077000.1, on the reverse strand, counting down.
CAATCCTTTGCCAATAAGCAAAAGTCTAATTCCGATACTGCCACGCAAATGTAAGACATTTCTGCCGATGCAACTTAGTTGGCATAGGTGCAGTGACCATCGTCTGCGTCGGAGCCCCATACGCAGCGGGGTTCGCTGAACTGTCGTTTTAGACACACTTCCGGTAGCCCCCTGGTTCATTCGGCCAGTGAGTTGTTCCACTGTGGCGTGTCGAATGGCCCTCACGCACCTCCGAAGCTGACGTTCACCTCTCACATCGATGGCACGTGGTGCTCCGCAGTTTTCACTTCGCTTATTTGCAATGGTGCCGCTTAATCCAATCACGATACACTTTAACCACAGCAGGGTGCGAACAGTTCACAACCTGCGCTGTTTCAAAAATACTGCCACCCTTGGCCTGAAAGCCTGTAATCAACCCTTTTTGCAAATCTAATAAATCGCTCCTTTTATCCATGACAGCAACGAATGATATTCTTTCAGAATGCCTACAGCACAACTTATATACCCTCGAAGACAGCTCACGACACGTGCCTTCCTTCATTGGCAACGTTCTGTTGACGTCAAAAGTATAAGATGGTCACAGTAATGTGACTCGTCTGTGTATAACCTTATAAACAGAAGACAGTAAGAATATTTCATTATATAACGGACAAAATAAGAAGGCAGTTGCAATATTGCACAACGTACTGCCACCTAAAACATGAGAATAGTTGAAAAAAAGTGAAACTTGTTTATCAAACAAAGATCTTCATTCTTTTTACGTTTATAAGTGAGCCACGGAAAAATTCTCATTGGCCGCCACCGGGAGTCGAACCCAGGGTCTTCCAGTTACGTGCCTGATATGCTTCCGCTACACCACAGCTGCCTCGAATTCCTCCAGACTCACACACGCTAACTTCCAAGCCAATTTGGCGGGTTGCTTCTTGGAGCCCCGCACAATGCTGGGGATTCACCAAAGATGGTAAGCAGCAAATTGAAGAAATAATTAGAAGGCGAATGAATAATTAATTAATACAGACATTTAACGTGGACCAGGAACATCAAACAAAGATCTTCGCTCTTTCCCCGCTTATAAGTGAGTCACGGAAATATTCTCATTGGCCGCCACCGGGAGACGAACCCAGGGTCTTCCAGTTACGCGCCGAATATGCTTCCGCTACACCACAGCGGCCTCGAATTCCTCCAGACACACACACGCTAACTGCCAAACCAATTTGGCAGGTTGCTTCTTGTTTATTTACTGTGTTTCTCTACATATTACAGCGTCATTTGGTAGCTGTTATAAAACGCAGCTGAAGGCAACAATTTTTATTTTTTTATTTTCTTGAGGGGGGGGGTATAATGTTGATGACAAGCAATTTAATGGGCTCTGTCCGGAAGCTCGTCTCTAACTTGGGGCTGAGGTTCCAAGAAGGGCAGGCGGCCAAGGCCGTGAGGTAAGCGTGCTATCGCCGGGGATTTTAACCCGGAAGAATGACTGGAAGCAAACTCTGGGTACTACTCGGAGCTTCAAGACAAGGTTCTTTATGGGACAGTGATTGTGCAACCGCATTATTATTTCTTTATTGTGTAGCTCCGGAGGCAGAGTGGTTATGGCGCTGGTCTTGATTCAAGTCTCAGATGATTCGTGGGTGGTCAGCTGTTCTTATCTACCTTCCCTGGAGTCAGTGGCGCAAAATTAGAGAACACTGTAAAAAGTAAGTGGTGTGAATTTATGGAAAATTCCTGAAAATAACGTGCAGCAAAGTTGCCGGTAGGTGTCAGTCTTTTTCAGAAATTTCCATTTTGAAAAGTGCCCGTTTATTTTAGCTTCCTTATTTTCACAGATTTTCCGTAGTCAGGAGTAGCGTTTATTTCAGAAAAAAATCCATTTCCGTATTTAAACTGATTCCGCAAAATAGACGACACTGCATTTTGCACCCCTTAGATTATCCTTCCGCTGCCGTAAGGATCGCTCTCCCGTCGTTTGGGTTGGTTCAGCAGGTAACCTACGCCTTTAGCCACTGAGCCATAAACGCTTGGAAATACGACTCGCGTACATCGTAAAACAAATTGCGCGACGATGAAATCTTTTTCTTTTTTTGTCATTAATGCGAGTAATTTAGTCATTTTATTTTCTGTTGCAGCTTATTATTTTTCTGAATAGGTTTGTAATAATTTTTTTTTCTGTAGGAGTTTTCACAAGTTAAACATTTTTTATCGTGATTTTCCGAAGCAACGAAATGGTTTGTAACTTGATTTTTCTAAACTGACAATCTTTAAAAAAGCTGAAATGTACTTTTTTATAGTATTATTCCACAAAAAAATCCCATCTTAAACGTAAAATTTACTCTTGATAGCTATAATAATAGCTTTTGTCTTAAGTTTTCCAAAGACTGATACATAAACATCGTATAATCATCTGTATAATAAGTTAAGTACCCGATTTCTTACAATAACACATTATTTAATAAATAGCTGGTGCACAAAATAGGGAGAGGAGAAGAAATATCCTATGCCACAATAAAAAAATTCATGTGATATGCTATCCACAATATCCGATCCCGCTACGGAACTTTCAAAATTCGACAGACGATTGAAATTTAAAAGTTAATCAAACCTTAAGTAGTCTCACCAATCGCTCCTATTACCGGTAATTTCTCATCATACGGAAAAATTGAAAACGGGCTTTTTCCGTTAATATACGAAAGGAATTGCGAAAAGGTTTCTGAAAATTCAGAAATTTCCGTTAAAACATCTCTAAAACGGTAATTTACCGTCAATATAAGAAAGAAACTACGGAAAGGTTTCTGAAAATTCAGAATTTTCCCGTGGTGCGAAAAATCCGTGAGATTCAGGTTTCTTTCCGTCATTTCACGGAAAAGGTTGTATAAAAAATATGCTTCGTTAATTCACGAAAGAAATGACGGAAATTGGCTGGTGAATTTCAGAAATCTTTTTACAGTGAAAGGCGAATGCTTATGTTATCGTTCATGGTAGTCATGCAACCCCGGAAAAGAAAAAAGAAGACAATTGCTTTTGCGTGACAACGTTGAATTACAGAAGTCTAACATTTTTGTCTTGAAAACAATGTAAGAAAATATTTATGGTCCGTTTGATTTCCAATGGGTTTACTCAAGCGCAGCAAAACTCTAAATGCACGAAATGCTCGATCAGTGGTCATCTACCCCAGTGATGGATTTTCAAATCATTTGTTCCAATATCGTTTTTGAAAGAGAAATGTTAAAACAAAGAGTGATTATATTTAGCTTTTAAAATAATTTTTAATGGCTGCAGATTCTTGAGGAGAAACATTATCGTATTTACTTATGGAATCAATTGCTTGTTGACGGGCTCATGAGCTCGTTAGCAGAATGGCATGTGTATGGTCACTGATAAGGAATATTATAAAGCAACTATTATCCCCTACTTCATGTAAATTCTTCGGAAATCAGCTATATCTAAACTGAAGTGCCATTAAATGTCTAGCAGTTACGTTGGACTTAGTCTTAAAGTACGTCAAAAATCTGTTGTTGTTTTTTTAAATTGGAATTTAACGATCACAGTGAGCAACTCGATGGGCTATAAGCAATATCCCGTCCCTAATTTAGGGCCAGTGGTTCCAGAGAAGGGCTCTAGAGATCCAGACCGTAAGACAAACACAACATCCATGCCTCACCGGGATTCGAACCCGGACCCCTTTCGAATGAATGATCAAAAGCCATCGCTTAGACCACTGGGGCGGCGACATAAGAATTGCACAAAGTTCTTGCAATTTGGAGCTATCATTTATTTATTGTCCTATATTTACAAATTTCATCACGAACATTTTTTAGTTTACTGTAGGATGAAGGTATCCCCCCCCCTTTTTTTAATTGGAATATCATCATCATCATTGTCAACCATTATCAATCCACTGCTGGACGAAGGTCTCCCCAAGTTTCCTCCACAACGGTCTGTCTTGTGCCACTCTCCTCCATGTCACTCCAGCATATTTACGAATTTCATCCACCCATCTCCCATGTGGTCTTTTTCTGGGTCTTTTCCTGTCCCTTGGAATCCAATCTAAAATTTCGGCTGTCCATCTATGGTCTGTCCTTCTGGCAGTATGTCCAGCCCATTGCCATTTCAGGGATTTAACTCTGATCATGATGTCTTCCACTCTCGTCATTTTTCCGATCCACGAGTTCCTCTTCTTATCTCTCCTGGTTATACCAAGCATGCACCTCTCCATGCTTCTTTGAGTTGTCTGCAGCCTTTGTATGTCTCTTTTAGTTAAGGTCCACGTCTCTGCACCATACGTAAGCACTGGAAGGATGCATTGATCAAACACTTTTCTTTTAAGACATAATGGCATATTGCTCTTGAAAATTATGCTGTTTCTTCCAAAAGCTCTCCAGGCAAGTTTTGTACGCCGATTAATTTCTTCATCAATGTGACCCTCACTTGATATCTGCTGTCCAAGATAAACATACGTATCTGTTATCTCCAGTTTTTCTCCATCAATCAATAAATCTTCATTTCTTGTAAAAGCATTGAACATCACTTTTGTCTTCTGAAAGTTCATTTTTAATCCCACTTCTTTACTCTTGTCAGCAAGTTCCTGGATCATACTCTGCAGCTCTGATGGGGTAGTTGCAAAAATGACTACGTCATCAGCAAAACGAAGGTGGGTTAGATAATCTCCATTAATCTTTATCCCTTTGTTTTCCCAGTTCAGTGATTGAAAGACATTTTCCAATGTGGCATTAAAAAGCTTCGGAGATATGGTGTCACCTTGTCTCACTCCCTTTCCAATTTTTATGTGTGTTGTATTTTCAAACAGCCGAATCTTTGCACTTGCATTTCATAGATGTTATTAATAATATTAATGTATGCATCTTCAATACCGCAGGATTTCAGAGCCATTGTAACTGCTGATGGTTTCACCGAATCAAAGGCGTTTTCATAATCGATAAAAGCCATGCACAATGGAAGTTCATATTCCCTCGCTCTTTCAATTAGTTCTCTCAGTACGTGGATATGATCTATTGTGCTGTAGCCACTCCTGAATCCAGCTTGTTCTCTCGGTTGAGCCATGTCCAGTGTTACCTTCAAGCGGTGTGAAAGAACTTTAGTGAAGATTTTATAAACCACTGATAGGAGGCTGATAGGTCTGTAGTTCCTGAGATCCTCAATGTCACCTTTTTTATGTAGCAGGATCATTGTAGCATTGTTCCAATCCTCAGGAATCTTCCCTTCATTAAGGCATCGAGTGAAAATTTGGGCGAGTACTGTTTCAATTTCTCCACTTGCTTCTTGTATGATGTCTATAGTAATTCCATCTTCTCCTGGAGCTTTCCCCCGCTTCATGTTCTTGATTGCATGTGCAACTTCTGCTGGGAGGACTGGAAGAACTCTGGTACCTTTCATGATGTCTGGAGTACATGTATCATCCCTTTCATATAATTTGGAGTAGAAATCTTTCACTCTTGTCAAAATTTCGCCTCTATTTCTTGTTATAGAACCATCTTCTTTTCTCAGAGCCATAATCTGTTTTCTTCCCTTACTGAGATGTCCCTTTGCTATCTTTAGGCTTTGGTTGTTTTCAATTGCTTTCCTCACTAGCTCACAGTTGAATTTCCTTACGTCTTCAGTGATACTTTTTCGTGCTGTCTTGCATAGCTCTATATATTCCACTTTGGAAGTCACATCTTCTTTAGTTGTCCTCATCTCTCTTCTTTTTGCATCAACATTTTGGTTTTTCCTGATAATTTGTTTACATGCAACTTGTTCTTAGACCCAGCTAATTTTGTTGCTGTTTCCATAAGAGCTTTGGTTACTTTTCTGTTAACTTCCGAAATATCCACTTCTTCCGATGTTAGGCCTTCTAAAGCAGAGAATCTGTTCTTCAGTTCCAACTTGAAAGTATTATGGTGTTTTTTAAGGTTGGTTATGTCAATACATTTTGTTTGTCTTATGAGCTTGCCACGTTCCAGTTTAGTGTTGAGGTGCATCTTACATCTCACCAATCTATGGTCACTACCTGTGTTGAACTTGTTTAGCACACTGCAGTCTTCGATGACGAATTTTTTGTTACACATAATAAAATCAATTTCACTTGTCGTCCCAATTGGATGTCTCCATGCCCATTTCCTGTGTGGCTTTTTCTTGAAAAAAGGAATTCAAGATGAAAAATCCTTCTGCCTCTGCAAACTCAACGAGAGTATTTCCACGCTGGTTTCTGTTGCCGTGACCGAATTTACCTACTGAAGTTTCATTCTGTTGCCGGTGCCCTATTTTTGCATTGAAATCTCCCATTATTATCTTCAAGTGCTGCTTACCTTTATTATTTAGATGACGAATTTCCTCATAAAATTCTTCAATTTCTTCTTCAGGATGACTTGTGGTGGGTGCATAAGTTTGAATAATCTGAGCCTGGTATCTTCTCGATAGTTGGATAACGAGTCGTGCAGCTCTGTCAGAGGAACTTTCAACTTCTACCACTTTATCCTTCAGTTTGTTGTTTATTATAAATCCAACACCACTAGTTCTGCCAGTATCTGTCCCACGATAATAGAAGAGATGTCCACTTTTCAGTTCAATGAGATCTTCTCCTTTTCTCCTTACCTCACTCAGCCCGACGATGTCCCACTTGATCCTTTGTAGTTCCTCTTCCAATTCAAGAAGCCTTGAATCAGAAGATAGGGAGCGTCCGTTGTAGGTAGCCAAGGTCAGCATCAAATGGCAGCCTAGTCCGGTCCTCCGGGGATTCTTAGCACCCTCTGCCTTCATGTCGCACTGGCCGCTGCCTTGGCCAGGTACATTCCAGCTGCCGGAGACTGAGGGCCAAGATTTAAGTTGTAGAGTCATTTTGGAGATGTTTGGCCATAACTCACCACGCTGGCCAAGCGGGTTGGTGAGTGTGGGATAGCATTTCCTCTGATCCCGATGGTATAGTTATACCGCTATTTGCGGTCGTCAGAGCCCCTTTAGTGGGAACAGGATGCACCACGAGAAGGCGGGGTTGACATTTGTCAAGGAGAGGCTGTGATGTTACGCATCACCTGACCTTACATTGGAATATATAATATTTAATATATATATAACCTGTAGCAGCAAAAATAATAAAATGAAATGAAATGAAGTTTCTCCCACAACTGTTTGTCGTGAACTAAATTCCTTCATGTCACTCCTGCATGCTTTCGCATTTTATCCACGCGTCTCCCACGTGGTATTGTTCTGTGTCTCTTCCTGTCCTTTGGTATCCAGTCTAATATTTCAGTTGTTCATCCGCGGTCCGTTCTTTTAGCAATATGTCCAGCCCATTGCCATTTCAAGGAATTTACTTTCATTGTGATGTCTTCTACTCTTTTTATTTTCCTGATCCACGAATTTCTCTTCTCATCTTTCCTGGTTACACCCAGCATGCATCTCTCCATGCTTCTTTCAGGTGTCTGCACCCTCGTACGAACTTATTCCATTATAAATGAATGTTTATTTTCTGAAATCGTCATGTGTGTGGTGTTTGTTGTTATTCAATGAAGAAATATTATAAGAAATATATCACATTCGTGTCTTAAAATCACTTTATCTTGATTTACAATTTTATTAAATTACATTATCTTGATTTACAAATTCTTTACTAAACAAAATTAGCAATTCATAAATTAAACTAATAAAATAATTAATTTATCTCTATTTAGAATTTCGTTTTGCTGTCTGATATTGTGCATTGAAAAATTATTATGAGAAATACACTACTGTTTGTGAAAAATGCAAAACCAAGAAAAATCGCGCTATTCAAATGAACTTTAGACCACATATTGCTCATGTTACAGGAGATAACTGATTACATTTGTGTAGATCTATACAAAAATTGTTCGCTTCAAAACTCAATATAATGTGAAGTCACCTCGAGCAACAATAACAGACTACACGGCGTGACATTGAGTTGAAGAAATTTTTGATATCGTCCTGGGGATAAGCCTTGTGACGTTCTGGTAGGGTTTCGTCCCGAATTCACTGACCGGAGTTATGTACTGCCTTAAAATGGATAGATTATTAGTTTAAAGTAATATTAAAAATTAGTTAAACTTAAATTTAGGAATTTATTTTATTACAGGTAAATTCTAAGTACTTTTCTTATGGTAACACTCATGTGATGGCGTTCCGGAAGTATGATTGTATAATTTATGTTCTTCAAATGTGTTTTGGTAGAAGTTAAAAATGTTGTTATATATTTTTCTTAGCTACGCAAATATTAGTTATGTTGTGTGTCGTAAAAGAGTTCTGGGGTGAGGTTATGTAAATGAGTGATGCGATGACGTCTGTTGAAGGCGAGATGGGAAGTCGTCGGGGTCCGAGGCTTCCTTCACTATTTATATCGACTTCCACGGATCTTGGACGCTTGGCCTTTTGGCTTGGTTCTTTCGTTCAGTTTTTTTCCTTGTTTTGTTGCTGCCTTCCGGGGTAACCTGTGTGAGGTTTACTGTTCTCGGCGAGGTCCTGATGCAAGCAGTGATATTGGCTTGATATGTGGTTGGTTATTTTTTGCTGTAAGCCTTAAAGGTACATCGATTGGATACCTGCTGCGCTATGCTGGAATTACTGGAGGGTATTCTGTGACTGACGTCTTCCTGAAGGGAACATGATTCCTGAGGTGCTATGCCTGGATGAGACTGAGTACATGCTGATCGAGAAAACTCCTGTCTGGGAGCGTTGGTCGTAAAGTTGTCTTTCTTGGATGACTTCTTGAGAGTCACCTCGCCGTTAGGTATTAAAGATTCATCGACTGGATACCTGCTGCGCTATGCTGGAATTACCTAGTGATATTTTACTATTGGCGTCTTCATAGAAGGAACGTGGTTCCTGAGGTGCTATACCTTGATGAGACTGAGTACGTTCTGGTCGGGAGACTGTTCTGTGAACTTTGGCTGTCCCGTTGTTTTTGCTGGATGGCGTCCTGAAGTTGTCCTAGTTGATAAGCATTGGAGGTTCATGTATGCAATATCTGCTGCGTTACGCTGACCTTACTCGAAAGGTGTTCTCCTGATTGGAACTGATTCTTGACGTATTGTGCACACATCCTTGTATGCGGGTTAATTCTGTTACATGGAATCGGATTAAGAAGTTTTATGAAGAAATCTTCTGGATTGCAGTGCGTGAGTTATGATTTATTTTCATTTCAATAATCCTTAATAGTTTACTGGCAGAGGATATTTAGAGAAACCTAGGGTAGGATAGTAATTAAAAGCTGAACATTTGTACAAATAAATTCTCTTGTTGTGTTATTGTTAAATTCTCTTGTTGCGTAACTTAAAAGTGAGAACTTGATTGTGTGTTGCAAATATTAAGTGCTTACAGAATTTGAGTTCGTCAGATGATTTATGCAACTATGTGGAGTTATGTATAAATTGTTAATAATAACTCGATAGATGGTAAAGATGTCAAGTGCTTACTGAGTTGTTCTGCAATAATGTTGCAACTTTTGCCTAATTTAACTATTGAAGTATTTCGACTGAATTTTGATTGCATAAAGAGTTACAAAATTGGATTTTTGTGTATGAGTACTTTTTGAGTTGGTAATTTGAAGAACCTGTCTAACCGCATCTTACGTCCTAGCCTGATTCGAACCCAAAAAGACAGGTAAATGCCGAGATATTAGTCGGGTAATAGAACCTCCTTATGAGGAGAGGGGGAGGGTAGGTGGCGCTAGGAGCGTTGCAGCCTTCCACGCTGCTTCTATGCGAGACCAGAGTTCATTTGTAGTGACTAATGGGGAAGCTTGACGGGCCAATCTCTTAGGTTCCGTATTCCAGACATGTTCGATTGGGAACAGATCCGGAGAATGTGCTGGCCAGGAAAGAAGCTGTATCTGCCGGGCGTGAAAGAAATCTTGGAAATTCGGGGCTACAAGTGGTCCAGCATTATCCTGCTGGAACATAGCTTATAGCGCTAGGACATCTCTGAAAGAAGGATATCACCTCTGCCCCTAAAACATCCCTGGTGTATCGAAGGCTATTTATGTTCCCCTTATTCGTGTTAAGCGAGATCGCTAATTGAACCCAATAGCGCCCTTGGCGTTGGGCCGGTATGATAATCAAAATGCACCCTGCAAGATGCCGTTCATCACGATGTCTTCGAAAACGTATGCGACCATCATGGTGTATCAAGTTGAATCGTGACTCGCCAGAAAACACGACCTGTTGCCAATCAGAGCTCCGATGCCTGTGTTCGAAACCCCATTGCAGCCTGAGGAGTCTGTGGTTGAACGTCAAAGGAATGCGAAACAATGGGCTTCTAGCTACCAATCTTTTCTTAAGCAGATGATGGCGAATTGTGCCAGAGGATAAAGCCTGACCTGTGACTGTGCGATCCGTCACTACCATACGGTAGGGGTGTATCTCATTCCGTTTCAGTCGTGCGATTTTGCAATTCATTTCCTGGATTTCTGTGCTTCTGAGCTTCATCTGTCTACTGAAGCCACGTTCGCATCACTGAACTGGCGTTTCGTTTTACACGAGTGGAAATTTCGAGATAGGAAGATCCATCTCTCATCTGAACAATCCTTCCTCGCTCAAAGTCCATCAGGAATTCATAATACAACCTTCTTCGGCAACAAGGCATTGTGAGGCACAAGAAACACCCTTTCGACTCAATATTAGCTCTTCACAGATTGCAACATTTTGTTTGAACCAACTCTTCCTACCCAAGACCCGAAGTTCAGGAGGCGCTGCCCCGAAACCGCATGCGCATTTTAACTGATATTTTTATCATTTGCCTATTCTAACCTACCGTAAGTTTCAAGCTAATAACCGCAATCCTTGCATTTTTAACAAACAGTAGTGTATAATCACGCTATTGTCATAAAACTGATTTACAATTTCTTTAAAAATTCTGCTCGCAGAAAATTTTGTATATCCTGTATTTTAAGAAAACCGATAAGTTTCATTAAAACATTGCAGTATCGACAAGCACCTTGGCAATGGGTGTCAATTTCCCAGCGCATCTTGTCGTGGTGAAGTCTACAGCACAGTACGTGTCAGGTGCCTATACTGAATACACTGGAATACAACTGCTGCAAATGATCGGGAGAGCTGGAAGACCTCAGGTAATTGTTTCGTATAAAGTATATCTCCACCACAGTTTCAAAACTCAGACACTTTCTTGCTATTTTTATTGATAAGTATACCACAATCGCCACATGATGTACGATTAGAATATATTCCTCAGTAGCTATTATTAGCATTCCATATGTCTGTATTGCTAAAGATGTGAAATACAGTATATTCGCCATTGTAATTCCGATATGACTTCATACACCGTCCTGCCGTTAATATCCGGACACCTTCTTACCTACAAGTAATCTTTATTTACACAAAATTTAATTTTGTATACTGAAACCTTTGTGTGACCCTTACAATGGCTTCTAGTCTTCGTAGAATAGTCTACATGTTTTGTAAATGTCAGCTGTTAGGTTCCACCATTCGGCCTTAAAAGCAGCTTCCACTTCAGCTTCGTCTATTAAACTCCTCCTTTCACACACCCAACGATCCAATTCGTCCCAGAGATTTTCTAGATTGTTCAAGTCAAGAATCTGAGTTGGCCAGTCCAACATTTCAACTCCCATATCGTGAAACCAATCTGTAACAAGAGAAGTACAAAATGGAGCGTTGTCCTTCTGTTCGTTGCATTAAACCCCCAAAGTACTGCCACAAAGTTGGTAGTACACAATTGTCAAAGACTTTTAGGTGGAGATCAGCATTCATGGCTTTGTCCAACACTACTAACGAGCCCAAGCTGAACCGCGAAATACAGCTCAATACCATCACGCTGCCTCCACCACACTTCATTGTCGGGTGATACAATCCAGAAGATACCTTTCTCCTGGCATCAGCCACATCCAGCGATTACCATCAGACTAGTAGACTGTGTACCGTCACTCCGCAGTCCAAAGCATAGTTTTCTATTGGTCTATAGTCAGAGATCGACGTATCTTACACCACGCTAATCTGCGTGAAGCATTAGTCAAAGTGATTAGCGCCTTGTGAATAGATGCTTGACCGTTGTAACCCATGTCGTGCAGCGCCTTGTATTGGTGCTAATATCAGTCCTAACAGTCTCGCATTGGGTTTGGGTGAGTTGAGACAATGTTGATTTGCATTTTCAGCGGACAGTACTTTTAATAGTTCTTCTGTCACGTTTTGTTAGCTTCGGAGATTTAGTAGGTCGTTTCTGGGCAGATTCAGTTCCATTCTGTTTCCGTTTGAACATCATAACACCGGCCGTCGACCCGCAGATCGTCAATGCCTCTGAAATGTCACGTATGAAACGATTGCTTATGTGACACCCTAGTATCAATCGGTGCTGGAAATCAGCTGACTCTGTCGATCGAGTCATCTTGCATTCACAGTCATGCTATACTGTCTCATCATAGCCCTACGAGCATACTTATTATTGGGTCTGGGACGTGATGCTCGCGTTGGCTCGAATTCACTATCAATAAAGGGGTGTTTAGATGTTAATCTTAGGTCAGTCTATATTAACAGTACCGCAGAAGAAGCATTTTTCTTTTATAAAATTTTGTTCCCTGTGAGCTTCCACGATATACGCTGAGTAGTTAATTTTATTAGAGACATCTCACTAACCAAGTGCTGTACTACCTATGGCCTACGGAACAGCAGCAGTTTGTCTGGGAATTGATTGGACTAAGTGTCGGTAGTGTTTTTAAAATAAATATTAGCCCACACATGACAAATAGCACCTTGCGGTTCACGCAGATTGGATGGCAGTGGGTAATATCATCATATATTCTGCTCAGCTTTATCCTACAAATGTTCAGTTGGATTGAGGTCTGTGTACTAAGGTGGTAAGTGAAGCGCACGAAAATCTCCATGTTACTGAAAACACTAAAACTATATGGATATTATCCTTTTGGAAATACCCATTACCACAAGAGCAGAGAGTGATAGCTGGGATAAACAACGATGTTTGAATACACTTGAGCACTCAGGCGTACGATTCCTCGAATCAAGAGGCCTAAATTCTCCTGCGAAAATAAGACCCACATCACTGCATTGCTTTCGTTACCCTGAAGAATCGTTACAATGCAATGCGGACCCTTGCTCTCATGCTATTGAGTTAAAATTTTCACCTTCCCATCTGTGAGATCCGTTTGTAAAGATGTCAGATCACATGATGCTTGTCCCATCCTTTAAGATCCACCACCTACACTTCCGAGCCAACTGTAAACCTTTTGTCTTGTTCAATACAGACGGCAATAGTGTACATGCAACGGTATCGTGTGTGTGTGTGTGTGTGTGTGTGTGTGTGTGTGTGTGTGTGTGTGTGTTTCAAGATAGATTATTTGGTAATGCTGGGCCGCACAAAAAAGTTAAAAGAATTTAAGTCATTTTTGTTAAGTTCAACATCTCTTCAAAGTATTTGGTCGTCCGAAAACAACGCGAGCACTTTAAATGGCGTACATTTCAGAAGCCTAAAGTGTTAACACCGGCGATGCTATAGTGGTTTCGTAATACATACCTTGTAATTAGTCCACCGATCGGATAGTGAAAGTTGTAATAACGATGGAGCAACTGAGATGATCAATGACAACAGAAGAGCAACGCATTCTTTTAGAAGCTTTGTCTTACTTCTGTATTCAGACGGCGTATCACAAAGTCTTCAGAGGATTGCAGGAGGTAAGTGTTCTAAAGAAAACAATGACACTGATACACACCTGAATGAAAGGATATGTAGAAGGCAAGACATCACAGGTGTTCCAAGATGAGGTCGACCGATTTCGACTTCCAGACAAGAAGCCAAGCAGGCCTTACAGTAGCAATATGAGAACCAATGATCTTTCCACACAACTGGGTCTCCTTCGCACAACTGTTTTTACACTGAATCGACAAAACATTAAAGATACCTACCTAACATCGTGTTGTCTTCCTCTAGCGCGAACGAAAGCCTCTAAACGCCAATACATAGACCCCACCAGGTGCCGGAGGATTGTCGGAAGGTAATGCTACTAGCCATGCTTAACTCCGCCTGAGACGTTGGTACAGGATCAACGGATCTGATGTTTCGCTCAACGCCATACCAGAGAGTTTCCAGTATCGGGGAGCTTAGGGCCACTGGATGGTCCCTAATTCAGATGAGTGTCATGCCTGGGTGGTCGCGGATTGGTGGTGCGGCGCATTTTCCTGTTGGAATAGATCATCTGCCGCTGGATGCGCGAAGGCCATGAATGCGTGTAGGTGCGTAAGGGTTAAGGACCTCTCCAGCCACACTAAGGGGCCTAATGTGTCCTATGAGAAGGCTTCCCAAACTATCAGAGAGCCCTCACTGCTTTAAACAGAGACGAGGCCATTGTCTCATGCTGTCGCCGCCACACCTGAACCCTCCCGTCAGCTCCGTACAACTGAAAATGGGATTCATCAGACCACACGCCGCGGCGCCACTCTACTGAGGTCCAGTTTTGATGTTCCAGGCACCAGGAGAAGTGTAATTTCTAATGACGAACAGTCAAAAGTGTCACACGAGTAGGACGTCCGCTTCCGTAGCCCAGGGTACGTAACGTACACAGTACCTTTCGCTCGCTGTCTCAGACATTTAAACTGAATGTGATTTGCACCGTCGTTACAAAGCAATTGCACTGTACAAACTTGGACAGTTTCGGTCTACCCAGGTCATCAATGGCGTGTAATCGGCCAACGCTTTCTCTTAGGAAGCTGGTACGTCATTCGATGGTAAACTCGCGGTACGGAACCCAGGGATTCTTATCACTTAGGCGATAGAATGACCCATCTGTCTTGTGCCGACAATGGGCCCAAAATCAAAGTCGCTTATATCACCAGGTTTTCCCCATGTTCGTCGAATGCAATGCACTGTTGGGATGTCCTGTTATCCGGCTATTTATCGCCTGCGTTCGGTTCTGGTCTGTTCCTCTATTCTCTGGGGATGCGCATGTCAACTGCCCGTCACCCCTATCTCTAATGTTTTGTCTACTGAGTGCATATTATTGAAGGAAGGTTTAGGCATTCCGACACAGAAGGAATTAGTCTACAAAGTTGCACGTAGAAGCCTTACACATTATTAGAGACCACAGGGTTCCTCTGCTTAGATGAAAGTTGTGTGGAATTTTCTGCACTCAGGCAACGACATCATTTGCGGCTCTAGGTTGGACCCGGAACGTTCGCGGCGCCTTTATCCCGTAAAGATTTGCATAAACGTAAAACCTTGCTAGTCGTTGGCATGGATATTTGCTGTGTGAATATTTGGAAGATTAAATGATTTAGATCGTCAGCGTGGCGCCATATAAGTTATTTTTAAAGAGCCATATTCCGGCATGGGCATTGCGATGTCATGTACAACGACCTGTCCTCGAACACAACGCATAGCCGCACAAGGCCAGAATTGTTCGACTGTTCGTTGAACAGAATGTTTTGGGAGGGGCTACTCTATTGACAGTATTCCCCAGAGCCTTAACCCCTGTGATTTCAACAATCTTGACCATTTGAAAAGGGAGAGATGTCTGGTACTAGTTACAAAAACCAACAAAATTTGATTCTCCGAAGCAGACACTTTCCACTCAATTATGTTATTGTACTACACGCAGTTTGGGAACATTTTGTTGACAATTATGAAAACTACGAGGGTTGTTTAATAAGTAAGGTCTGCTACCGTGTGGCGTCGCTAGTAGTAGGGGAAGAAAGACGTTTGCACATGCGTTCGATAGCCGATACTGTGTAGTGCAAACGAGCTTAGTTTCAGTTCACTGTTTGATGTCCTTGAGTAATAACGTTTGTTAGTCATGAGTACTACCTCTGAGTTACGTATAAAGCAGCGACCAGTAATAGTGCTTTTGACACTAGAAGATTGCGAGCCAAACGAAATTCACAGACGTATGAAAGTAATTTATGGGGATGGTTGTGAAAAATGTCTGTCAATGGGTTGAACGTGCCGAAAGCTGTAGTAAAAGTGAGCAGAGTGTGTTTGATGGGCCAAAATCAGGACGACCCATTTCAATGATGCATGACGAGAATCAATGCAGAGTGGATGCCCTGATTCAAGAAAATCACTGAATCAAGCAAAGAGACGTTGCTCTAAAGTTGGGCGTTAGTCAAGAAAGAGTACACCGTATTATTGTGAATGGACAAACGATGAAAACAGTGAGAAGCCTGAAATTCAAACTTGTACCACACACTCCTTTCCTTACAGCCCAGATTTGGCACCGTCTGACTTCTGGTTGTTTCCAAAATTGAAAGAGATGCTGAAAGTTTCTTCAGATGCCGAAGTTGCTGAGCGCTAATGGATCAAAAGCATACCACCAACTATCTTCATGGACCCAATGGAAAAGTGAATGGCTCAGCAAATGGTGGCTATGTTGAAAAATAAGGTTTTAATGTTAAGAGAAATAAATTTTCTTCATTTTGATATTTCATTATTTTATTTTGAACTTATTTTATACGATTGGAGACCTTATTTATCATTCAGCCCTCGTACTAATAAGTACTCTCAAATATTATGATCGTCGCTTTGCTATTACAGGAAATACGCCGACGAGCCATTACATTATGACCACCCCCAGCCTAGAGAAATGAGCGCGCCTGCAGACCGAACGGTGGCGCAGGCGAAGTTCATAGATCAGCTAGCATATATACAGTAATGGCCAAAATTGTGGAAACCTTTTGGAAAAAAAGTGTATTTGTGATGTTTGATGGCTCATAACATCACTTTCTTTTTGGAGTAATACCATAAAATTATATATCAATGGAAAGATCATTTTATCAAGAATGTAATGCAATAACTTTTATGAAGGATTTTGTATTAGAATAGCAGCTATAGAAAAGAAAACTGAAACACATAGAAAAAATGAGATATAGAAAAATTCTCATCATGTCAGTTAATACTTAATTGGGCTCCCTTTAGCGTTAATTACGGCCTTACAATGCCTTTCTATGGAGTGAACCAATTTTTTTAGTTCTGCAGCTGTTATAATGGGAAACCAAGATTGAATTATTGCTTCTATTAATTCGGATTTATTGTTTCTGACTAACAAGTTTCTTTAGTCGGCTCCATAGCTTTTCAGTGGGGTTAAGGTCTAGGCTATTCCCAAGCCATTCCAGCAGTGGAATATGATTTTCTTGAAACCACTTTTTGCACACAGCAGCAACATGACATGGAGTAAATCCTGTTGAAATATAAATGCTTCATTATCTTGGAAGAGATCACGTGCGGAAAGCTTCAGTTTGGGCTCAAGTATTTCTTTAATGTATTTTTGGCCATTTATAGTCTCATTAATCACTAAAATTCTGCCCACACCTTTTGATATACAGGCCCCAGATCATAACACTAAATGGGTGTTTCACGGTACATGCAATGCAATGCAATCAGGATGCAAGTCTTCTCCGATTCTCCTTACGTATTTTATGCCATCACTGCCAAACAGGTAGATTTTGGTCTCGTCACTCCAAATAACACTGCCGTATTGTTCCACCGTCCAGTTAACATGGGTTTTAGCCTAGTTTAATCTTTTCAACCTTCGTTTGAGAGATAAAATGGCTTTTTCCGTGGAAATCTAGCTTTTAGACCAAATTCCTGCAGTTTGCGCCGAACAGTCCTTGCACTCAACTTCACATTACATTGTGCCATTTCATCTTGTATACACCCAGATGATTTCCTTCTGCCACCTAGGCACAGTCTCTTAATTCTTCTATCATTACTTGCTGTTCTGCACCTTTCCCTGCATTTGCCAATCTGGTTTTGTAGTGACTGAGTGTCCTTATACCTCTTCAAAAATTTAGAAATGCCACTTCTGGTTAAATTTCCACCAATTTTTCTTTTAATTTCTTCATAACTGAAGCCATGTTCACTTAATAGTACTATTTTACATCGCTTTCTGGGGGACCAGTCAGGTCTTTGCACCATTTCTTGAATTTTATTACGTTTTACATGGAAACTAAATGAAAGAACACACACACACAAACCAACTTGATAGCAATCACATAACACACTGACAAATGTCCTCCTCTCAGCTCCAATACATGACATCAATTGCTGAATCCTACTGTGACCTGATTGGCTCATTGCCAAAACACGTTGACGCCTGATTGGCTCTCTAAACACTCATGTTCATTGGCTACATTTAAATGAAGGAAAGCTACTTCATATCAACCTAAGCAAGTTGTGCTTCCTTTTTCTGGTTATTTGGCTATAACTTTTCATAGAATACAGATATAATTGAACAAACTTTGTTCCATTACATTCTTGATGAAATTATCGTTCCATTGATATATTCTTTTATGGAATTACTTCAAAAAAGGTGGTGTTATGAACCACCGCACTTCAAAAATGCACTTTTCCTGAAAGGTTTCCACAATTTTGGCCACTACTGTACAACCCGAGGACCGGCTTTCGGTTAGACTGTTCGTAGTCAGAATGGGAAAAGCTGCCGATTTATTGGAGTTTGATAAAGGACAAATTGTGGTGGCACGGCGCTTCGGAACTACGATCACGGAAACGGTGCGGCATGTGGGGTGTTCACGTACCGCTGTAGTGAATACGTATCAAAAGTGGTTGACAGAGGGGCAAACGACGAACCGTCGTCCACCTGTTCTTCGTTCGCAGCTCATTGATGCCAGAGTGGAGCGGAGACTTTCGCGCATTGTTCACAGCGACCACAGGGCCACAGTGCGACAAATTACTCGCAGCCCCAACAGTGGTGATCAGGGCAATGTATCACGGCACACAGTTCACATCAGCCTCCTGCGCATGGGCCTGCGTAGCTGAAGACCCAGCCGGTTCCCCATGCTCACTGCACGTCATCGCCAACAACGCATGAAATGGGCCCAAGATCATCGAGATTGGACCGTGCATGATTGGAAGAAAGTGGCTTGGTCTGACGAATTAAGATTCCTGGTGCATCACGTAGACTGCCGAGAGGGCATACGCCTGCTACCAATTGAGGCTATGGCACCTGGATTCACTGCTGGGCGGAAACAGGCCAACGGCGGCGGTGTTATACTGTGGGAGATGTTTTCTTGGGACACTTTAGGCCCCGTTATCCGACTAGCACAATCCCCGACAGCTGTCAGGTAATCTGAACATCGTTGCGGAACAAGTTCACCCATTCATGGCAACTGTGTTTCCTGCTGGTGATTGCCATTACCAACAGGGTAATGTGCCCTGCCAGAATCGTCAAGGAGTGGTTCGAGGAATATGCTAGTGACTTTCTGTTGATGGCCTGGCATCCAAATTCACCTGACGTGAACCCAATCGAACATTTGTGGTTCGACTTGAAAAAGCGGGTTCGCGTTAAATCACCCTATCCCCCGAAATTTACGGGAACTGGAGAACCTGCTGTTGATATTATAGTACCAGATACCCTAGGATACCTATCGTCGAATCGATGCCTCGCCGATCCTACAGCTTGTTAGGTTGGGTGTCATGGCTCATCGCTGTATGGTAAGTTGAAAAAGAGTTCCCTTATTTCCTGAACGATCAAATAATTTCACGATTTTTTTTCGGGGGTGGAGGGGGATATTTTTACCAAGCTGTATTCAGTTTAGTTAGAAATTTACGTCTGCGATTGTTTCTGTGATGTGCATTCAGAAAGGTATTGAAGCATTTTCAAATCTCGTTTCAGTTTGATAACTCCGCTACGGCTGTCATAATGACGAAGCAAAGTCTAAAGGTAAGTTATGTCTTAATTCACCGAAGTTTAACCTTTTCATGACCAGCACCCTGAAATTTTGTCGCTCAGAATATCATAACGCCCGAAACTATTTGATGCACCTTTCAGAAGTTCTCTCCTCCCCAACGGAAGTCAACAAAAGAAGTGCTCGGTCACCAAGCGAAACTCTCGATCTGTAGTCTTGATGAGAATTGATATTAAGAAGTTTCCCGCGGTTGCTCACTGAATTCTTCCACGGATAAGGCATGCTATGTCATGAGAGTGAATAATATTGCCCAGGGAGATACCAAGGCCTGATTTACTTAGCGACAATAATGGTGACTGAGGGTGACTTCTGCTAATGCCTTAAAGGGCATGTAAATTCAAAGTACAGGTGGGGATGGGAAATCCTACTTACAGTGCAACTCCAATTATCCGGATTAATAGGGACCAGGTTCGGTCCGGATATACAAATATCCGGATAATTGGATTTTCCATTGAAATCTGGTACAAAAACATAAATGGTAAATTCATTTAAAAAAAGAGAAACTATTAACATATATATCTTTTTCTGTTTCGAGGAGCTACATCGCTTCCTAGCCGCCAAGTCGCGAACAGTTGGAAAGCGTCGCACTCTTCCTGATTCTCCATCCATACTAATGCCTAGCTCCAAAGCATGAAATGCATCATTGCGAGATGGCACGTTTCTCTCTTCTTCTCCCTCATTTTCACTTTCCCCTTCCGATGCATCCACATTTCCGAAGCTGTCCACAACTTCATCGAGGGTTACTAAAAGGGAAAGATCCATTTTTCGGAGGGAAGAAAAGCATGAGCACACCTGTCACCCCTGCGCTAAACTGGACTAGTACTACCGTTGCTATGGTGATTTAAACAGCTGACTTCCGGTAAAAAGGTCTTCTTAACTTGGGTGCACTATAAACTGTGCACGTGTCTGTTTCCGAGGTAGTGTTTTGTTCTTTCGAGGTGGGTAGGATTTCCGAGAATTCATTCCGAGGGCCGTGGCTGGTAATTTTTTCCCCGTAGCTCCAGAAAATTCATCAGGATAATCAGATATCCATATAATCGGAGTCCTGATAATTGGAATTGTACTGTATTATAGACGGGGATTTTCGGGCGGTCGTGGAAATTTCGATATAAGGGCGTTTCGGGCGTTATGGCCGTTAAGGGTTAACATTGTGCTTAGCTTGAAATTCCACGATGGTTAATGGTGCATATAATGAGGTAAAAATTATACAGTTTATCATCAAGTTTACCATCAAATTTTTAAATCCTACAAAATTTTTTGAGAAACAACATATTTGTTACATGGATTTTTTTTTCCGTGTGAAGTAAGTCTTCGGCTTCTGTTAGTCATACCTCAAGTTACAATATATACAGTTAAGATCTTATAGGAGACTTGCAGATGTTATTGAATGAATATCACAAAATGTACAAGACGGGTCAATCAAGTTTTTTGAATGCTGACGTAAAGCGTAAAAGGAAAGGTTGTGAAAGGTGCGGTAACTTCCACGATGCAGTCACGAACATGAGCAAACATGACTGCAAACATCACAGAGCTGTGAGAAAGGGTATGGCACAGAGAGCGTGTCACGGAAGTTTCTGTAGATGCATCTTTTCGCGGGAAAAAATGGAGCTAAGATCCGATATAAAATTCTGCTTCGACTTGGGAAATACGCATTGGAAGCGCTTCAAATGCTGAAAGAAGTTTTCGGGGGTGAAGCAGTAACCTTTGAAGTGTGTTTTCAACTTCTTCAAGTGTTTCCGCTGAGGAAGAGACACCATTGAAGAAACCCTCCGGAGTGGAAGGCCCGCGACCGCCAAAAATCCTGTAAACATTGAAGACGTACGTGAGCTTATAGCGGAGGAGCGTCTACTGTCTGTGCAAATGAACAGTCCGTACGATTTTAAAGGAATATTTGTGAAAGCGCAAGATCTGTTCAAGATTTGTCACACACTTTCTACCCAGGAGGCGCTGCTACGTGGCAACACCCACCGCATTCGTTTGATCTGGAACCAGCTGACTGATTTTGGCTCTCTGACTAAAATTTGCAGAGAGAAATTTGCTGAGATTTCCGACATTTAAAGGAACGTGAAGACTCAACAGCAAAGGATAACAAAGGAGAATTTTTCCAATTGTTTCTAGCGGTTATACGAACAATAGCAAAAATATATTGTATCCCAGGGGGATTAATTTGAATTCCTGTAAAGTAAGTTCTTTTTTTACGCTTTCCAACCGTAGGTTGAAGAAGCGTATATGCTCCAGCTGTTTCCGTCCGTCTTTCGGCACGATAACTCGCGTAAAAATGGTTCGATTTCGATGAAATTTTAGTGTGTGGTAGGGGACCACCTGGGGACGAACCCTATTGAAAATGGACGAAATGGGGTCAAACGTCACGGCATAGGAGCGCGATCCATTCCGTTGCTCTGTTGCGTCATAACTTGCGTAGATATAGTTCGATGTCGATGAAATTTTAGTATATTGAAGGGGACAACCTGGAAATAAACCCTATTGAAAATGGGTGAAGTGGGGTCAAAGGTCAGGACATAGGAGAGGGATGCATTCCATTGTCTATGCGTCATAACGTACGTAAAATTGGTTCGATTTCGATGAAATTTTAGTATGTGGTAGGGGAACACCTGGGGACGAACCCTATTGAAAATGGACGAAATGGGATCAAAGGTCAGGACATAGGATTGGGATCCATTCCATCACCCTTATCCTATACTATTAAAGGAGCAATTCTTGTATGTATGTAAATTTTATTTTGAAAACGGCTTTAAGGATTTTGATGAAAGTCGTTAACCTACCGTTTTCTGGTACTAGAAATCGATTTAGCTTGATCTCGACTTTAGGAAAATTCGTTTATAGCGTTAAATAACCACTCCGAATTACCACGTTTTAGTGTCATGGCGTCCTATTAATGTTACCCATGCTTAGAAATCTTAAGACGTCACAATCTCGCGATTGAAATGCTGGCGCGCGGTAACGCCATCTGTCTCATTACGTCACGCGTTGTGCGTGGATCCTATTAAAGTTTAATGACGTCACACTTTTTCGAGCAGATGGTCGCGATTCTCATCTGCCTCATTACGTCACGCGTTGTGTGCGTATGTCCGTCCGCACGATAACTCGTATAAAAATCTTTCGATTTCGATGAAATTTTAGTATGTGGAAGGGAAACACCTGGGAAGGAACCCTATTGAAAGTGAACGAAATGGGGTCAAAAGTCAGGATATTGGAGTGGAATCACTTTCATCGCCATTATGTGTCATAACTTACGTAAGAATTCTTCGATTTGGATAAAATGTTAGTATGTCGTAGGGGCGTGATGGGCACGAATCCTATTGAAAATAGGCGAAATGGGGTCAAAGGTTAGGACACAGGAGCGGGATCTATTCCATAGCCCTTATGCATCATAACTTACGTAAAAATGCTTCCATTGCGACAAAACTTTATCTTGTTCTTTCGAAGGTATACTGAACCCGTTCTGTTGATTATCATCGAAATGGGATCAAAGGTCAGGGCACAGGACCGAGATTTATTCCACAGCCATTATCCTCATAGAGTAATGATTTCTGGTATGTTGGAAAGCTTGTTATAATCAGTGCATTGCATGATTTTACTAACTGGTTTAAATATTACCTGTTGTTCATTTTTCCTGTGCATTTACCAAATTTATTGATATACCTTGTAGATGACAAAATTAAATGCAAAATATAAGGACAGCTGTATGTATAACATTACGAAATCTTTTATCGTTTAGTATGTATACATGATTTGATGCATGCGTTTATGTTTCGTAAAGTATGTAAGTTGTATAGATTTGTTAACTTTTGTAACATGTAAAGAGAGCTACTTCTGCAGAAACTGACAAATTGCAATTTGTGAACGAACGAATGAGACAGCTAATATTAAGCTAATACATTACTTCACAAATATTTTATTTTTCGTTTCGACCAAGGTTTCATTGGGCTCTGGCTCAACTTCATGACCAATGGAATGGCACGTAAATATTCAAATCGCATGTGACATCATCAACGGTGTCTACGTTCGCGTGTGTTTGTTAGTTGCTTCCACGAGCTTGACAGAAATGGTATGGATGCCATTCATAGGCGTAACCAAGGGGGTGGTCCTTGGGTCGGGACCCGCCCCCTTGAGGGGAGATTTAGTATGAATTTTAAGCGATATACAGTATATGTATATATGGGGCTTTCACCAATGAACCAAACCGATGGACCCCCGCCCCTTAACAAATTTCTGGCTACGCCACTGATGCCATGTAGTTGACAAGTTACAAAGAATTCTAATATATATATCATCATTGTCAACCATTATCAATCCACTGATGGACGAAGGTCTCCACAAGTTTCCTCCACAACGGTCTGTCTTGTGCCAGTCTCCTCCATGTCATTCCTGCATACTTTCGAATTTCATCCACCCATCTCCCATGTGGTCTTCTTCTGGGTCTTTTCCTGTCCCTTGGAATCCAATCTAAAATTTCGGCTGTCCATCGATGATCTGTCCTTCTGGCACTATGTCCAGCCCATTGCCATTTCAGGGATTTAACTCTGATCATGATGTCTTCCACTCTTGTCAATTTTCGGATCCACGAGGTTCTCTTCCTATCTCTCCTGGTTACACCAAGCATGCATCTCTCCATGCTTCTTTGAATTGTCTGCAGCCTTTGTACGTCTCTTTTAGTTAAGGTCCACGTCTCTGCACCATACGTAAGCACTGGAAGGATGCATTGATCAAACACTTTTCTTTTAAGACATAATGGCATATTGCTCTTGAAAATTAAGCTGTTTCTTCCAAAAGCTCTCCAGGCAAGTTTTGTACGCTGATTAATTTCTTCATCAATGTGACCCTCACTTGATATCTGCTGTCCAAGATAAACGTACGTGCCTGTTATCTCCAGCTTTTCTCCATCAATCGATAAATCTTCATTTCTTGTAAAAGCATTGAACATCACTCTTGTCTTCTGAAATTTCATTTTTAATCCCACTTCTTTACTCTTGTCAGCAAGCTCCTGGATCATACTCTGCAGCTCTGATGGGGTACTTGCAAAAACGACTACGTCATCAGCAAAACGAAGGTGGGTTAGATAATCTCCATTAATCTTTATTCCCTTGTTTTCCCAGCTCAGCGACTGAAAGACACCCGCCAATGTGGCATTAAGGAGCTTCGGAGATATGGTGTCACCTTGTCTCACTCCCTTTCCAAATTTTATGTGTTGTATTTTCAAACAGCCGAATCTTTGCACTTGCATTTTTATAGATGTTATTAATAATATTAATGTATGCATCTTTAATACCGCAGGATTTCAGAGCCATTGTAACTGCTGATGGTTTCACCGAATCAAAGGCTTTTTCATAATCGATAAAAGCCATGCACAATAGAAGTTCATATTCTCTAGCTCTTTCAATTAGTTCTCTCAGTACGTGGATATGATCTATTGTGCTGTAGCCACCCCTGAATCCAGCTTGTTCTCTCGGTTGTTACCTTCAAGCGGTGTGAAAGAACTTTAGTAAATATTTTATAAACCATTGATAGGAGGCTGATAGGTCTGTAGTTCCAGAGATCCTCAATGCCACCTTTTTTATGTAGCAAGATCATTGTAGCGGTGTTCCAATCCTCAGGAATCTTCCCTTCGTTAAGGCATCGAGTGAAAATTTGAGCGAGTACTGTTTCGATTTCTCCACTTGCTTCTTGTATGATGTCTACAGTAATTCCATCTTCTCCTGGAGCTTTTCCCCGCTTCATGTTCTTGATTGTATGTGCAACATCTGCTGGGAGGACTGAAGGAACATTGGTACTGGTACCTTTCATGCTGACTGAAGTACATGTATCATCCCTTTCATATAATTTGGAGGCGAAATCTTTCACTCTTGTCAAAATTTCGCCTCTATTTCTTGTTACAGAACCATCTTCTTTTCTCAGTGCCATAATCTGTTTTCTTCCTTTACTGAGATGTCCCTTTGCTATCTTTAGGCTTTGGTTGTTTTCAATTGCTTTCCTCACTAGTTCACAGTTGAATTTCCTTACGACTTCAGTGATACATTTTCGTACTGTCTTGCATAGCTCTATATATTCTACTTTGGAAGTCACATCTTCTTTAGTTGTCCTCATCTCTCTTCTTTTTTGCATCAACATTTTGGTTTTTCCTGATAATTGTTTCATACGCAACTTGTTCTTAAACCCAGCTAATATTTTTGCTGTTTCCATAAGAGCTTTGGTTACTTTTTCTGTTAACTTCAGAAATATCCACTTCTTCCGATGTTAGGCCTTCTAAAGCAGAGAACCTGTTTTTCAGTTCCAACTTGAAGGTATTATGGTGTTTTTTGAGGTTGGTTATGTCAATAGATTTTGTTTGTCTTATGATCTTGCCACGTTCAAGTTTAGTGTTGAGGTGCATCTTACATCTCACCAATCTATGGTCACTACCTGTGTTGAACTTGTTTAGCACACTGCAGTCTTCTATGACAAATTTTTTGTTACACATAATGAAATTAATTTCACTTGTCGTCCCATTTGGATGTCTCCATGTCCATTTCCTGTGTGGCTTTTTCTTGAAAAAGGAGTTAAAGATGAAAAACCCTTCTGCCTCTGCAAACTCAACGAGAGTATTTCCATGCAGGTTTCTGTTGCCGTCAGCGAATTTACCTACTGAAGTTTCATTCCGTTGCCGTTGCCCTATTTTTGCATTGAAATCTCCCATAATTATCTTCAAGTGCTGCTTACCTTTATTATTTAGATGACGAATTTCCTCATAAAATTCTTCAATTTCTTCTTCAGGATGACTTGTGGTGGGTGCATAAGTTTGAATAATCTGAGCGTGGCATCTTTTCGAAGTTGGATAACGAGTCGTGCAGCCCTGTCAGAGAAACTTTCAACTTCTACAACTTTATCCTTCAGTTTCTTGTTTATTATAAATCCAACACCACTAGTTCTGCCAGTATCTGTCCCACGATAGTAGAAGAGATGTCCACTTTTCAATTCGATGAGATCTTCTCCTTTTCTCCTTACCTCACTTAGCCCGACGATGTCCCACTTGATGCTTTGTAGTTCCTTTTCCAATTCAAGAAGCCTTGAATCAGAAGATAGGTAGCGTCCATTATATGTAGCCAAGGTCAGCATCAGATGGCAGCCTAGTCCAGTCCTCCGGGGATTCTTAGCACCCTCTGCCTTCATGTCGCACTGGCCGCTGCCTTGGCCAGGTACATTCCAGCTGCCGGAGACTGAGGGCCAAGATTTAAGTTGTGGAATTATTTTGAAGGGGTTTGTCCATAACTCACCACGCTGGCCAAGCGGCTTGGTGAGTGTGGGATAGCATTTCCTCTAATCCCGATGGTATAGTTATACCGCTATTAGCGGTCGTCAGAACCCTTTTAGTGGGAACAGGATGCACCACGAGAAGGCGGGGTTGACATTAGTCAAGGAGAGGCTGTGATGTTACGCATCACCTGACCTTACATCCTATATATATATATATATATATATATTAAATCCCTGAAATGGCAATGGGCTGGACATACTGCCAGAAGAACAGACCATCGATGGACAGCCGAAATTTTAGATTGGATTCCAAGGGACAGGAAAAGACCCAGAAGAAGACCACATGGAAGATGGGTGGATGAAATTTGAAAGTATGCGGGAGTGACATGGAGGAGACTGGCACAAGACAGACCGTTGTGGAGGAAACTTGTGGAGACCTTCGTCCAGCAGTGGATTGATAATGGTTGACAATGATGATGATGATGATATATATATATACAGTAGTGGCCTTTTGGAAATAGTGTATTTTTGAGGTTTGATGGCTCATAAGGCCACTTTGTTTTTGGAGTAATACCATAAAATTATATATCAATGGAAAGATAATTTCATCAAAAATGCAATGCAATAACGTTTATGAATGATTTTGTATTAGAATAGCAGTTGTAAAAAAGAAAAGTGAAACACATAGCAAAAATTAGATATACACAAATTCTCACCATGTCAGTTCCTACTTAGTTGGGTAACCTTAAGCGTTAATTACGGATTTACAACGCCTTTCCATGGAGTGAACAAAGTTTTTTAGTTCTGCAGCTGTTATAATGTGAAACCAAGATTGAATTATTGCTTCTATTAATTGGGTTTTATTACTGGGTTGATTCTAACTAACAAGTTTCTTTAGTCGGCTCCATAGATTTTCGATGAGGTTAAGGTCTGAGCTATTGCCAGGCCATTCCAGCGGTGGAATATGACTATCTTAAAACAACTTTTTGCACACAGCAGCAACATGACATAGAGCTGAATCCTGTTGAAACATAAATGCTTTATTAACTTGAAAAAGATTACGTGCGGAAGGCTTCAGTTTGGGCTCAAGTATTTCTTTAATGTATTTTTGGTCCTTTATATTCCCAATAATCACGCAAATTCTGCCCACACCTTTTGATGCCATACAGCCCCAGATCATAACAGCAACCGGGTGTTTCACGGTACATGTAATGCAATCAGGATGCAAATCTTCTCCTATTCTTCTCCTTACGTAATTTATGCCATCACTGCCAAACAGAGATTTTGGTCTCATCACTCCAAATAGTACTGTCCCATTGTTCCGCTGTCCAGTTAACATGGGTTTTAGCCCAGTTTAATCTTTTCAACTTTTGTTTGAGAAATAAAAATTGCTTTTTTTTTTTTTTTTTTTTTGGAATTCTAGCTTTTTAGACCAAATTCCTGCAGTTTGCGCCGAACAGTCCTTGCACTCAACTTCACATTGCATTGCGCCATTTCATCTTGTGTAAACCCAGATGATTTTCTTCTGCCACCTAGGCACAGTCTCTTAATTCTTCTATCATCAGTTGCTGTTGTGCACCTATCTTTGAATTTGCCAATCTGGTTTTGTAGTGACTGAGTCTCCTTATACCTCTTCAAAAATTTAGAAATGCCACCTTTGGTTAAATTTCCACCAATTTTTCTTCTAATTTCTTCATAACTGAAGCCTTGTTCACTTAATAGTACTATTCGCTTTCTGGGTGACTAGTCAACTCTTTGCGCCATTTCTTTAATTTTATTACGTTTTACAAGCTCACTAAATGAAAGAACACACTTAAAAAAAAAAAAAAAAAAAAAAAAAAAAAGAAAAGAAAACCAACTTGATAGCAATCACATAACACACTGACACATGTCCTCCTCTCAGCTCCAAATACATGACATCACTAGCTGAATCCTACTGTGACCTGATTTGCTCATTGCCAAAACAAGATGACACCTTTTTGAATTTTTAAACACTCATGCTCATTGGCTACATTCAAATGAAGGAAAGCTACTTCATATCAACCTAAGCAAGTTGTGCTCCCCTTTTCTGGTTATTTGGCTATTACCTTTCATAGAATACAGATGATTGAACAAAATTTGTTGTAATAGATTTTTGATGAAATTTATTTTCCATTTATATATAATGTTATGGTATTACTCCAAAGAAAAGTGGTATTATGTGCCACCAAACCTCAAAAATAACTTTTTTCAATAGGTTTCCACAATTTTGGCCACTACTGTACATGGAAAGCGTCCAAAATATGAAGTTTAGTGGTTGAATCCGGATTGTCAATTAGTTTCACTTCTTCAAAGAAAATCTCTAATCAATTTCATAGCAGTATTTAGCCATTGATGATTTTTGTTGACTCATTTTAGCTCATAACAGTCTATGCGTATCGGCTAATATTTATTTTTGTTAACAATCACCGATTGTCCCAAAACTTGTTCATTAGGAAATGGTAATATTTTTCATTTTTAAAAAACACCTCTGTATTTTGAAGAGAGGCGAAGCAGAAGAATTATGTTCGAGAGCTGTTCAATAAGTAACTTCCGAAGGTGTTGAGCAGCG
This sequence comes from Macrothele yani, assembly GCA_039090855.1. Lineage (NCBI taxonomy): Eukaryota > Metazoa > Arthropoda > Arachnida > Araneae > Macrothelidae > Macrothele > Macrothele yani. The sequence goes on along the minus strand of CM077000.1, from coordinate 18,527,747 downwards.
GATTTGGACATACGTACTCTTGATTTGGTATCGGCCAACGTTATTACATTTTCCTGGCTAGAGGTCGTTGGCTGGTACAGGAGTTTTATTTAAAAAAAGTAATGAAATGAAGAAGAGACTCAAATAAAAATAACGACAGCATTGAAAATAGTGTCTCACTCGGAGGTACGCGCGGTGATCAGGTTAACGTACATGACGCGCTGTACCGAAAGTACCATTTGCACTTGCAAATGGTACAGAAAGAATGTATTTCCATTTCCTGTTAACAGAAATCACATGCAGAAAATCGCTACGCTCCTGGCGAAATACATGGAAAACGCAACGGGTAATAATTTAGAGGATGTTGAGATGATGGACGGAGGTGAAAATTCTTTAGATTTCGTTTAAACAATATTAAAGAGCATGATGTAATTTTGATTCTTTCTAAATGGTGATTAAAATAACAGTTCTCGTTTCTCAAATACATCAAACTAGTAAATTCAGCTACATATCAGTAACTTGTCTTATTTCTTCGGTTTTTTAGGGAAAGTATCAAGGCGTAGTTCACGGAACACAACTCATTGAAAGCAGGTGAGAAAAATCTAATTTCATATCTTCTCCTCACCTCTGTATAATTGATGTGACGTATACCTCCTATTTTACCTTCCTTTTGTGTATCTGTTTTTTATATAAATTTCCTTATTTCTTAAACATTTTTCACTGAACAATACATTGCTTACCCAAACAGCCTGCACACTTTGGCAATGCTGATAGCGCGTCAGAGCGAAATACGTAAGTCATTTCAAAAGTTTTACACACTGCGCAAGCGCTGCCAGTAGGATGATGAAATCACGCCAATCGTTGCGCCAGTTGTTAGTCAGACTTCAGTATACAAAGTTGTGTTTACGTTTGCTGGCTAATTTGCTCGTGTTCCAAAAAATTCTGCCTAGAAATGGAGAAAGAAAGTGAGTCAGGTCGGATCTCGTGTAGCGACCAGCGATCCTACATTAAAATTGAAACTTTGTGAGGAATATCCCCTACAGAAATTCATAAATCTTTGTGTGAAGTTTGTGTGGTTAGTGTTGTGGATCGTAGCACAGTGTCAATGTGGGCTTCTTTCCGAGAAGGTCTAGAAAACATCGAAGACGACTTAAGAAGCAGCTGGAGATAAGATGCAACGCCACACTTCCGCGGTCACTGTATAACGAAGTAAATTTCTCCGTCATTTCTATCCGCGCCAGGATTCGAACCCGGATCCCCTCATTCCGGAATAAGTCACTCTACCAATTGAGCTACGCGGACGTTTTAATCTGATTCCTATCTGCCTTTATGTCGTGTGCGTCCTTCTGGCAGGTACGTCACATCTCCTGGTACGTTACATCATCTCCCCCTTATTTTTATTTTTTTTTTATTTTTTCGAAGTGCTGGAGAAAGGATTCTCTTATTTTTCCTATCTCGCGGTGTGGAAATAACATCACACCAATGCGAGATTTTGAACGGTCGGGTCATCCGGATAGTTTGGGCGCCATTATAACGAAGTAAATTTCTCCGTCATTTCTATCCGCGCCAGGATTCGAACCCGGATCCCCTCATTCCGGAATAAGTCACTCTACCAATTGAGCTACGCGGACGTTTTAATCTGATTCCTATCTGCCTTTATGTCGTGTGCGTCCTTCTGGCAGGTACGTCACATCTCCTGGTACGTTACAATTGTCAACAGAATTTTGGAAGAACATCGACGGAAATCATGTGAAGAGATTGCGTATGAAGGAAACATATCTACCGCTTCGGTTTTCAGAACCCTAACTGAAAAATTACGGAATAGAAAAGTGACTGCCAAATATGTTCCGCATAACCAGCAGCAAGCAGTTCGCAAAGGGATCGCAGAAGAATTGCTTCAGTGGTGCGAGCCACAGAAAGTAAGCAGTTTTTGGACAGAACTGTTACTATAGACGAAACCCGGATACGAGATTTTGAAACAGAACTAAAATCGCAGTATGTTCAGTAGAAACATCCAGAATCACCTAGCCAGAAAAAAATCCGCCGCCAACAATCAAAGGTTAGGCAACAGGCAAAGTAAAGTTGGAGTGATTGCAACAGACAAAGTGGAATATTACAGAAGGTTTCTGCAAAATGTCTTGGCCGCCCCTGTGGCGCAGTGGTCTAAGCGATGGCCTCTGATCATTCTTCCGAAAAGAGTCCGGTTTCGAATCCCGGTGAGGCATGGATGTTGTGTTTGTCTTACGACACTGACTCTCTCCCTTTCCTGGAACCAGTGACCCTAAATTAGGGACGGGCGACAGCTTATAGCCCATTGAGTTGCTCAAAGTGGTCGTAAAACCTCCAATCAAATAAAAAAAAATCCGACGCTTAAATAAAAAAAAAATCCGACGCTTGAATAATGGAGGTGTCCTGACTGGAATACAAGACCTGCCCAAACATTGGGCCGCCGCGCCGTCACAAAGAAACCTGGAGATTACTTCGAAAGCCTGCAAAGGTATGTTGTGAAATAAATTAGTTTTTTTAAGAGATAATCCACAGTGTGACAAACTTTTGAAACAACGAAGTCGAATGTGAATATGAGTAGTGGTGCAAAGCTAAAGAGATTGTGAGAGCAACATGCACAGTTGATGTAACGAAAGAGCGTAAAGCCTGTTATATCTATATTAATCGATGAATACATATTTTTGTTATGATTGTGATCTATGTTGATACAAGGAATAGTTTGGAAAATTCAAAGGTCATTATATTGATGACCTTTGAATTTTGTAATGTTCGTGGAGCATAGCTGTCTGAACACTACACAAATCCGTTTTTAATAACTTCACTTTTAAGCAAAGCAGGTGTCAGTCATATAACTTCTGAAAAGGTTACTTACAGATTGATTCCTTTATTCTCTGTCAAATAGATTCTTGAACAGTAGCATTCCAACAGAACAGAATACTTAATCGTCGAGCACTAAACGCATCAGATTAGTAATAAACTTCTGAACTAAACAACGTTAACTGGTAGAACTCTTAATGATAAATATCAGCATAATACGCAGCCTTTAAATAGACACAACTTTAACTAAAGAACGTCTCATTTATAATTAGCATTAACTTCCACCATCAACACACACTGCTGCTTCTCAAAACATTATATACGCAGTTTTATTCTCATCTCAGACATCCACACATCATTCATTCTGACCTCAGGGTGTTGCAAATCATACTCTAGCGAGAGAGAAGATATAACGTTAGGTTTGAAAAATGGTAAGGAGAGCGAACTCAGATTTACATAAAGAAATAAACTAAAAAGGAAAGTTAAATTAGAATATTCGTCACAATTTCCAGTGAGTGCAGTAATAAATAAAATAACAAATTATCGTTACACGTAAATGCTTATTCTTTTCCCCTCGCTGTTGTTATCATTAATCATTTGGTAATTGCAGCAGTGAAATATACGTTTAAGTACAGAATTAGCTAAGAACATTACTTAATTGAAAAACTGCATCCAACTTTAAAAACTCACCACTGCTGTCCTGTCATTCATATGAAATATTTCTTTTCCTACTATTTTTTCTTGTTCGGCCTCGTATGTTTTGTGATTCGTCAAGGTGCGAGAAATTTTACCTCAGGAATGTAAATAACGTAGGAAGAATGGCTGAAAACTTTTACCTTTCCAGCAGCAAAGCGATCAAAAACTACCTTCTGTGCTTAGACACATGAAAATACAGGTGCTCTTTTCTTTTGTACCACTGAGTAACCCACTGACTTCCAAATCTGTAGTGATATGGAAAGGTTTACTTACTGTAAATTCCACAAGAGACAGTTCGTTTAGTTTCACTTGTATCATCTAACAATTGTTATGATTTGCTGGAAATAGGTTGTACGTAATATCTCGTGCATGAAAGTACCATCAGTAAAATGAAAATTAAGTATATTCAAGTAGATATTAGAATCAACCCTTTTTTAATGTATAAATACAGATGTAATTACTTCTTGTGTTGAAGTGTGAATATTAGAACATACGGGCATTGACTCATGTTAACGATGTATCTGCAAAGCAACGATGAAGTTCGTTTCAAATAAGGCATGAGAGCACACAATACGTTTGGTTTTCTTGATTACAGAAATATGTAATAGATAAAAATCTCATAATTACATCCATTTAATCTCGTGACCGAATACGTACGCTCTCTCTGTAATCATTCTTTTGTCGTGCATTGAGCAAACATCAATCTGTGCCGCAGTTATCCAACGTTGCCTTCCTCCTCAATTATCTGTTTCTTGTTTAAATTGTTATCACTTGGGTATATTTCCATTCTGAATGTCCCATCGGAACGTCCGAGTTTCTCTTGGCGAAATGAAGCTTAATAAAATATGATACTCTCTGTGAGATTATATAGTCTGCAAAAGCTGTGCTGACAATGATGTACTCCGTAAATAGGAGTGTTTTTATTATTATACAAGGAGGTGTTATATCCTGCTGTCTTAATGATAAGTCTGTGATTAGTTCAGTTAATATTCAAGCCGTGTTTGACAAGTAAACTTCTATGCCTCACGGAAGGACAAATAAAAAGTGTAAGTCATCCGCTTAGCCTTTAGAGAACTCTGGCTGTTAGCGGTGACTTCAAAGTACAAGGGGCATCCTGAAAGTCATGCCTCCTCCTTAGTAACTTTTGAGATTTTTAAGTGATTTTAAAGAAACTGCACTGACGTGTACTATGATATGTTGCCAATGTAGGAGCACATTTTTTCAGAATCGGAAGTAAAGATCACGAATGACAAAGAAAAGCAGCGAGCTGTAATTGAATTTCTGAAAAAAGAGATGAAGAGGTTTAGAGAGGGAGAAAGTTCAGGATCGGACAAACAACGGAGTGGAAGACCCGCAACTGCAGTGACAGATGCCAACAGGCAACAAGTGAAAGACCTCATCACAGCTGATTGTCGTGTCACCGTCCAAAGTTGCAGCAATAAATAATGCTCACTATGTGAAGACATTGAGGAAGCTAAAGGAAACTATCAAAAGGAAAAGAAGTGACATTACACTTCATAGTGTTGTTTTACACCATGATAACATACGTCCTCACACCTCAATGGAGACTTCACAGGCTATTGCCGAAATGGGGTGGACGGCCCAACTCCTCTACAGTTCGAATTTGGCTCCCTCAGACTTTTTCCTGTTTGCCCCTTTGAAAAACACCCTTCGTGGAGAACGTTTTGACAATGTGACTGACGTTAAACTGGCTGTGACGACAGCTTCAGGAATTGATGAAACGACAGCTTCAGGAATTTTTCCAAAATGGATTCTACCAATAGGTTCAAAGAGGGCGGAAATGTATAGAAAGTGATGGACAATACTTTGAGTAGATTAGCATTATTAACAATATGCCCAAGTATTTTGCCACTAAGTTTCACATTTTTCCTGCTACAAATAAAATCGTATGAGGAAGATGGCATTACTTTCAGGATGCCCTCTGTATTAGCCTTTAGATTTAATTGAAGTCTTAATAACAACAAATAATTTTAAAGCATTATAGTGCATACATTACACAGGTCAAAACGCAACGTACTTGAAGTATGATTATTTTAGCAGATATTGCATATTTTTGCGGTTCTAAATGCAAATACGATTTCAGCTTTATTCTATCACGTAAAGTGTGATGTATACTCTAATGTAACTTTCATTTTTAGTTCCTTTTCCTATATAACTTTGAGTTTGTTCTCTTTTGCACTTTCCAAACATAACGTGATATCTTCTCTCTCACATAAATGAGGTTGGCAACACTTTTGAGGTAAGAGAGAGTGACCTATGAATGTGATAAGAACGATTGATAAAAAGGACGATAAAGCAGTTGCTTAGTGTGTGTGTGTGTGTGTGTGTGTGTGTGTGTGTGTGTGTGTGTGTGTGTGTGTGATGTTCGATCTTTGTTAAGGTAGAATGTACGATGGATAATTAAGGTATTATATGTGAAGTGTAAAACTAGCAGTGCTATATTGTGGATTTCATCAATCGTTGCTGGATCAATAAAATGCTATCGTAAGTATGGCTTCTGTATATGTTTCGTCTGGCGTAAAACCTTAATTTGAGCTATCCCGTGTAACTATTCTTATTTAGTTCAACATTTCCTTAGTCATGGTTTTAGACATAGCGTAACACCAATCTCGCATACGAAAAAGGGTTACGTCATAAAGGCCTTTTTCACAAAACCATATAGCACTATGGGCAGAGCATGCTTAAAATAGTAAGTTATGAAGTAGGGAAAATGTAACCCAAGAGCTATATGTTAACCATGTAGCAATTTGGACAGAGTATGCATATAATAGTAGTTTGTCAAATAGATAAATGTGCACATCTCATTGAAGCAGTAGAAATGTGTGTCTTTTGAGTAGGAAGTTTTCAGTTTTCAAAGCAATCAAAATTCTTTCAGAGCGAAGCCTGGCTAGTAAGGTGGGTGATCAGGGTGAAATTATGTGATAGGAGTTTCAAGGTGACATGTACTTTTATCCTTAGCAACTCCTACCATGCTCTACGACTGAGTTGGAGACCTTCAAGGCGCGTAGCTTGCAAGGTTGAACAAGTTCTCTTATGCACCCTTAAGTCACGCTTCCGCACACTATTTTCACAAGCCACATATGGAAATCAGTCTCATTCATTGTTAGATGAACTGTGCATGGCGCTGTCTGAGTCTAAATTTTGAGTTACATACATACATAGCATTAAGCTGCTCTCTGAGATTCAGAGGTTGGCTCCTCAAAGAAAGTCAAACCGCCAGATAAATGTTTAACTGATTAATTATTTACTTACTGCTGATGTATCAGACGTCTCCATTTGCAGCGATCTTGGCACATAGATCGAGCTTCACTGAATCACACGACGCACACAAGACATTTTGTACTTCATTATCTTTTGCTCATACAGACATTCCTAAATCTGGTCCTCCCAAGATTTCCTGGGCCTTCCTCTACCTTTCTTTCCTGACACTTGGGTGAAACGTTTTTTCTTAGAACGCACCTCATCACTCATTGAGATGCAATATGTACATTAGTGGCCACAATTGTGGAAACCTTTGGAAATAGTATATTTTTGAGGTTTGATGGCTCATAACACCACTTTCTTTTGTTTCTGGAGTAATACCCTAAAATTATATATCAATTAAAAGATAATTTCATCAAGAATGTAATGCAATAACTTTTATGAAGGATTTTCTTTTATTAGAACAGCAGTTATAAAAAAGAAAAGTGAAACACATAGAAAAAATGAGATACACAAATTCTCACCATGTCAGTTAATACTTAGTTGGGTAACCTTTAGCGTTAATTACAGCCTTGCAACGCCTTCCCATGGAGTGAACAAAGTTTTTTAGTTCTGCAGCTGTTATAATGTGAAACCAAGATTGAATTATTGCTTCTATTAATTGGGTTTTATTGCTGGGCTGCTTCTGACTAACAAGTTTCTTTAGTCAGCTCCATAGATTTTTGATGGGATTAAGGTCTGGGCTATTCCCAGGCCATTCCAGCAGTGGAATATGATTATCTTGAAATCACTCTTTGAATACAGCCTGAATATGATATGGAGCTGAATCCTATTGAAAAATAAATGCTTCATTATCTTGGAAAAGATCACGTGCAGAAGGCTTCAGTTTGGGCTCAAGTATTTCATTAATGTATTTTTGGCCATTTATATTCCCATTAATCACGAAACCTCTGCCCACACCTTTTGATATACAACCCCAGATCATAACACTAACTGGTTGTTTCACGGTATATGTAATGCAATCAGGATGCAAATCTTCTCCGATTCTTCTCCTTACGTATTTTATGCCATCACTGTCAAACAGGGAGATTTTGGTCTTATCACTCCAAATAGCACTGCCCCATTGTTCCGCTGTCCAGTTAACATGGGTTTTAGCCCAGTTGAATCTTTTCAACCTTTGTTTGAGAGATAAAAATGACATTTTTCGTGGAATTCTAGCTTTTAGACCAAATTCCTTCAGTGTGCGCCGAACAGCCCTTGCACTCAACTTCACTTTGTATTGCGCCATTTTATCTTGTATGCACCCAGATGATTTTCTTCTGTTACCTAGGCACAGTCTCTTAATTCTTCTATTATCACTTGCTGTTGTGTACCTTTTCTTGCCTTTACCACTCTGGTTTTGTAGTGACTGAGTTTCCTTATACCTCTTCAAAAATTTAGAAATGCCACTTTTGATTAAGTTTCCGTCAATGTTTTTTCTAATGTCTTCATAGTTGAAGCCTTGTTCACTTAATAGTACTGTTTCACATTGCTTTCTTGGTGACCAGTCAACTCTTTGCGCCACTTTAATTTTATTACGTTTTACAAGCTCACTAAATGAAAGAACACACACACACACACACACACACACACACACACACACACACACACACACACACACACACACACACACACACAAACCCGCAACCACTTTGATAGCAATCACATAACACACTGACAAATGTCCTCCTCTCAGCTCCAATACATGAGATCAATAGCTGAATCCTACTGTGACCTGATTGGCTCATTGCCACACTCATGCACATTGGCTACATTCAAATGAAGGAAAGCTACTTCATATAAACCTAAACAAGTTGTGCTTCCTTTTCTGGCTATTTAACTAACTTTTCATAGAATACAGATTATTGAACAAACTTTATTGCATTACATTTTTGATGAAATTATCTTTTGCATTGATATATAATTTTATGGTATTACTTAAAAAAAAAAAGTGGTGTGATGACCCATCAAACCTCAAAAATATACTTTTCCCAAAAGGTTTCCACAATTTTGGCCACCACTGTAAATCCTGTTTTTTTGCAAAAAATTATCATATTCCATAATTCTATGTTAATGGTCCATTTAAATAGAATTTACATTTACAACTGTAAAACTAAAAAGAGAATAACTGAACAAACGCATCCCGTGTAATCCTTTGTAAAACGTGGACAGTATTTATCCAAGTCGAACAAATGTGTGAAAAACCGCAAGCGTAGCATTGCATCCGGAAAGTGACGCTGCTTTGTCATCAAATATTGTGATCACTGCTAGAATTACAATGCCCAAATAAAGGAAGATGTTTTGCTTCTGATGCGCACGTGACAGGAATTTTTTCATGGTGGCGCCATGAAATTTTTTTTTATTTGGTTGCTTTTTTTTGGGGGGGGGGGGGCTTAACGACCACCATGAGGAACTCAAAGGGCTATATAGGCAGTCGCCCGTCCCTAATTTTGGGCTACTGGTTTTAGGGAGGGGAGAGAGCCAGTGCCGTAATACACGCTCAACCTCCATGCATCTCCGGGATTTGAATCCGGACCAATCTCGGACGAATGGTCAGAAGCCAGCATTTAGACCACTGTGCCACTGGGGAGGCACACGCACTCGCTTTGGCAGCTGCTTCCGTCATAGCGTCCTGCGTCTCGTAGCAAATAACAGAACATGATTAACATCTTTACTTCCAGAAACCCTCACTTTTAGTATTTCGACTTGAAACCGGAAATTACAACTCTAACAACAATTAAAAACAATATCACATTGTGAAGCGTCTATCCCGATTTCCTAATGAGTTATGGTGCACACGCACGCACGCATACACACACACGCGCGCACACACCTTCTCGTTTATTATTACAACTAACACCAACAGTTGTTGCGTCTGATGCAGTTGTGACCATATCTGCGTACTTCTTTGGATGAAAATTGTGTTTATAATAATGACAGTAGTTACCTGATGATTTTTTTCTTGCTTCTGAATTTAAAGTGATCAAATAAAGAGTAAATATTAAAAGTTCTTCTCTTGAAATTTCATTTGCGTTCGTTTTGAAATTCCTTTAAAGCTGAAAATATAATACTGTATGTATCTTCAAATTGCACCCTAATTTAATTTGCACTCCAAAGTTATTTTATATAATTTTCTGTTTCTTTATCTCCAGTTTGCACAAACATCTATCTGAGCATCTGAACGCCGAAATTGTCCTCAGAACTTTGAATGATGTGTCTGTGGCAATGGAATGGATTAGATCCACGTTTCTCTACATAAGAGCCTTAAAGAATCCAAAGCATTACGGTAAGATAAATGTTGTACCAAAATTATAGGAACTTTTCAATACATGTCGTTAATTTATTATAAAAATCGCACATATAGTACATGTATGCCGTCCGTATGTCGGAAAGCCGCAGGTGGCCTAGTGGGCCACGTTCGTGACTGCCACGGAAAGGACCTCAGGTTCGATTCCAGCCAGGTACGAACGCTCGATCCACTAAATATTCGCCTTGCGTCGGATGAGCACGCTAAGCCGTCGGACCCCGGGTACAGGCCCCCCGGTAATAAATAAGAGCGTCTTCCTCCCCCTTTCTACTTCGCTTCCGTATCACTTTCCTATCGGGCACTCTAGCCCAAATCTCCTAGCTTCCTATTTCTAAGTGTTGTTTAAGACCTGGGGTCAGACACTCCCTTCCTAAAATCCTCTACATATGATAACCATGATCGTATGTCGAAAAGTAATGACTATTAAATGTATCCCTGTAGGGTTTTTTTTTGTCTTAATTTTGTCAGCTATTCGTTTTCGAATTATTGGTCCATATTTACTTTAATTTTGAAAATCTCTGAAGATGATAACAGAAGAATCGCTCGTGCAATTAAATTGATTCAACAATCAAGTAGCGGCAATAATATAGTTTTCTGATTTTTAAAAATATCCTGTACCTTCAAAAAGTAGGAACTGTACACCAAATTCTACTCAATAGTATAACTAAACTAAAAATCCAAATATTTCTTGGCGTAGAATAGAAATCCAAAATTTCCAAGCTTTCGCACATCAACCATGTCTTTCTCAAGGAAGGTAGGCAGCCAACTGCAAACGTTGGTTGGTGCCCAACCAACGTGACCTCGTTTCTTCGAAATATCACGTTTGCTCCTAATCATTTATTGTCTAGTCAAGTCACCGCGCTGAAAGTGTTGAAACGTTCTATTATCCAGTTTGCAGTTAGCTGTCTACCTTTCTTGAGAAAGCCATCTGGTTGATGTGCAAAAGCTTGGAAATTTTGATTTCTATTCTACGCCAAGAAATTTTTGGATTTTTAGTATAGTTATACTATTTTGAGTATCACGCACCTTAATAACCATCTGATACATAAAGTTGAATGTTTGTTTGTTCGTACGCTATACAAATGTACATTTCAAAATTGCCTTTGTTCTTCAGTAAAATAACATTTCTATGTACATGACAATGGAATTCTGCCAATAAATACAGCGGTATATACATCAGCTGGAAGGTTCCAGTGAAACGTAAAACAAAATATTGTTAAAATCATAAAAAAAAAATTATTTCGCCACGTAGGGCGAAGGAGAGGCAGACAATAAAGCACGAGCGATACAAACGAAAATGTACAGTTTTCAATTTAGAACCACCAAATTTGGTGCACTATCTCATGGTACTCTAACTTAGACGGTAGGCGGTTTTTGGAAGGGGTCGGAGCCCGGGGTCAAGGGACCCCCGCACAAGTTTTGTAAACAGTTCCATTTTTTGCTTTTTTATTTTAAAGTGGTATACTATCTCATGATACTCTTAACTTTTTGAAATGGTATACGGTTTTGGAAGGAGTCGCAGTCCGGGGTCAACGGACACCCACCATACAAAATTTTCGTACAAATTCCCATTTTTTACTTTTTTTTTATTTTGAATTCGAATTTAATACTTTATTTGTAATAATTTCAATAATTGATTTTTGTGACAAGTGCTTTCTGGTGAAGAACTGCAACAGAATTCAGCATTGGAACTGAAGGTAAGTAAATAACAAAAATCAAACGGAAAAACAAATATTGTATGCCTAAAGACGTTTCATAGAATCAAATTCAATGAAGAAGTGAAATACAATATTAGGCACGATTCATGCCGTAAAAAATGTATCGTTTTCATTTGATTTGTACGAAATTTAAATAGTGAATTATCACCAAATTCTCCGGGGCAACGCCAGGCAATTCAGCTAGTTAAAAAATATAGACTGAAATTTCTAAGAAAAGTTTTATTTAGGCTGCGCAGTTTGAACGGTGTTACTCTTATACACTGAGTGGCCACTTTATTATGACCACCCCCTCAGTACTTCGTTGGGCCACCTTTTGCCTTTAATACTGCGTCGATTCTTCGTGGCATGGACTCCACGAGATCTTGATAGGTGGTTTGTGGAATCTGGGACCATGCTTGATGAATAGCACTTTCCAGGAGTGTGAGATTGCAGGGTTGTGGATCCAGCTGTCTGATGGCTCATTCAACTTCATCCCACAAATTCTCAATGGGGTTGAAATCTGGAGATTTTGGAGGCCACCTAAGCAAAGTAAACTCACCGGCATGTTCCTGAAACCAATCCTGTACAATACGAGCACTATGGCAGGACGCATTATCTTGTTGAAAGTTGCCATCGCCATTGGGATAAACCATCCACATTACAGGATGCACTTGGTCCGCAACGATGTTTAGATATGACGTGCCAGTCAGACGTTGACCAACACGAATTAAAGGGCGCAAAGCATGCAGGAAAACATTCCCCAAACCATAACGTTGCCTCCACCAGTTTGAAGGATTGTAGCAATGCATTTGGGGTCCATGCTTTCGTGCTGTTTCCGCCAAATTCTCACTTGGCCTTCGGCATGGTGCAACTGAAAACGTGATTCATCGGACCACATAATTTGTTTCCAATTATTGACTGTCCAATCCTTGTGCTTCTGTGTGAACTGGGGACGTTTTTTCTTGTTAACTGCAGACAGCAAAGGAGTTCGAACAGGCCTTTGGTTGCCATATCTCATTCGATGCAGTGTACAGCGAACAGTGCATGCAGAGATCATTTGAGGGGATCTTTGATTAAGATGGTCTGTAATTTGCTGCACTGTTCCCTTCTGTTGTCTGTTACCAGTCTGGACACTCTCCGTTCCGCCCGAGCAGTCACTAGTCAATGACGACCACACGTTGCACGTAGAGACCCAGTTTTTTGGCTGACAGTCCAGTCTTTAAACACTTTAACGACAGCTGCTCTGGAACATTTCACGAATGCGGCGGTTTCGGTGATACTCGCTCCATGGCTCCGAGCTCCTACAATCATCCCACTTTGAAAGTTCGCCAAATCGCATTTTTTACCCATCTCGTCACCCAAAAATCACTTCTACTACTGTCGCAAGCACTAAGCTTTCCCTTTTTATACTAGCCTCGCCTTTTGGCGGCAACAGCGTGCAGCCATAGCTCATTTGCTTGAAACTGTCAGGTGGTCATAATAAGGTGGCCACTCAGTGTATATATATAAATATATATATCATCATCATCATCATCATCGTCAACCATTATCAATCCACTGCTGGACGAAGGTCTCCCCAAGTTTCTTCCACAACGGTCTGTCTTGTGCCAGTCTCCTCCATGTCACTCCAGCATACTTTCGAATTTCATCCACCCATCTTCCATGTGGTCTTCTTCTGGGTCTTTTCCTGTCCCTTGGAATCCAATCTAAAATTTCGGCTGTCCATCGATGGTCTGTTCTTCTGGCAGTATGTCCAGCCCATTGCCATTTCAGGGATTTAACTCTGATCATGATGTCTTCCACTCTTGTCATTTTTCGGATCCACGTGTTCCTCTTCTTATCTCTCCTGGTTACACCAAGCATGCACCTCTCCATGCTGCTTTGAGTTGTCTGCAGCCTTTGTATGTCTCTTTTAGCTAAGGTCCACGTCTCTGCACCATACGTAAGCACTGGAAGGATGCATTGATCAAACACTTTTCTTTTAAGACATAATGGCATATTGCTCTTGAAAATTATGCTGTTTCTTCCAAAAGCTCTCCAGGCAAGTTTTGTACGTCGATTAATTTCTTCACCAATGTGACCCTCACTTGATATCTGCTGTCCAAGATAAACGTATGTGTCTGTTATCTCCAGCTTTTCTCCATCGATCGATAAATTTTCATTTCTTGTAAAAGCATTGTACATCACTTTTGTCTTCTGAAAGTTCATTTTTAATCCCACTTCTTTACTCTTGTCAGCAAGTTCCTGGATCATACTCTGCAGCTCTGATGGGGTAGTTGCAAAAATGACTATGTCATCAGCAAAACGAAGGTGGGTTAGATAATCTCCATTAATCTTTATCATTTTGTTTTCCCAGTTCAGTGATTGAAAGACATTTTCCAATGTGGCATTAAAGAGCTTCGGAGATATGGTGTCACCTTGTCTCACTCCTTTTCCAATTTTTATGTGTGTTGTATTTTCAAACAGCCGAATCTTTGCACTTGCATTTTCATAGATGTTATTAATAATATTAATGTATGCATCTTCAATACCGCAGGATTTCAGAGCCATTGCAACTGCTGATGGTTTCACCGAATCAAAGGCTTTTTCATAATCGATAAAAGCCATGCACAATGGAAGCTCATATTCCCTCGCTCTTTCAATTAGTTCTCTCAGTACGTGGATATGATCTATTGTGCTGTAGCCACTCCTGAATCCAGCTTGTTCTCTCGGTTGAGCCATGTCCAGTGTCACCTTCAAGCGGTGTGAAAGAACTTTAGTGAAGATTTTATAAACCACTGATAGGAGGCTGATAGGTCTGTAGTTCCTGAGATCCTCAATGTCACCTTTTTTATGTAGCAAGATCATTGTAGCGTTGTTCCAATCCTCAGGAATTTTCCCTTCATTAAGGCATCGAGTGAAAATTTGGGCGAGTACTGTTTCGATTTCTCCACTTGCTTCTTGTATGATGTCTACAGTAATTCCATCTTCTCCTGGAGCTTTTCCCCGCTTCATGTTCTTGATTGCATGTGCAACTTCTGCTGGAAGGACTGGAAGAACTCTGGTACTGGTACCTTTCATGATGTCTGGAGTACATGTATCATCCCTTTCATATAATTTGGAGTAGAAATCTTTCACTCTTGTCAAAATTTCGCCTCTATTTCTTGTTACAGAACCATCTTCTTTTCTCAGTGCCATAATCTGTTTTTTCCCCTTACTGAGATGTCCCTTTGCTATCTTTAGGCTTTGGTTGTTTTCAATTGCTTTCCTTACTAGTTCACAGTTGAATTTCCTTACGTCTTCAGTGATACTTTTTCGTACTGTCTTGCATAGCTCTATATATTCCACTTTGGAAGTCACATCTTCTTTAGTTGTCCTCATCACTCTTCTTTTTTGCATCAACATTTTGGTTTTTCCTGATAATTTGTTCACATGCAATTTGTTCTTAGACCCAGCTAATTTTGTTGCTGTTTCCATAAGAGCTTTGGTTACTTTTCTGTTAACTTCAGAAATATCCACTTCTTCCGATGTTAGGCCTTCTAAGGCAGAGAATCTGTTCTTCAGTTCCAATTTGAAGGTATTATGGTGTTTTTTAAGATTGGTTATGTCAATACATTTTGTTTGTCTTATGAGCTTGCTACGTTCGAGTTTAGTGTTGAGGTGCATCTTACATCTCACCAATCTATGGTCACTGCCTGTGTTGAACTTGTTTAGCACACTGCAGTCTTCGATGACGAATTTTTTGTTACACATAATAAAATCAATTTCACTTGTCGTCCCATTTGGATGTCTCCATGTCCATTTCCTGTGTGGCTTTTTCTTGAAAAAGGAGTTCAAGATGAAAAACCCTTCTGCCTCTGCAAACTCTACGAGAGTATTTCCACGCTGGTTTCTGTTGCCTTGACCGAATTTACCTACTGAAGTTTCATTCTGTTGCCGTTGCCCTATTTTTGCATTGAAATCTCCCATAATTATCTTCAAGTGCTGCTTACCTTTATTATTTAGATCACGAATTTCCTCATAAAATTCTTCAATTTCTTCTTCAGCATGACTTGTGGTGGGTGCATAAGTTTGAATAATCTGAGCCTGGTATCTTCTCGAGAGTTGGATAACGAGTCGTGCAGCTCTGTCAGAGGAACTTTCAACTTCTACCACTTTGTCCTTCAGTTTCTTGTTTATTATAAATCCAACACCACTAGTTCTGCCAGTATCTGTCCCACGATAGTAGAAGAGATGTCCACTTTTCAGTTCGATGAGATCTTCTCCTTTTCTCCTTACCTCACTTAGCCCGACGATGTCCCACTTGATCCTTTGTAGTTCCTCTTCCAATTCAAGAAGCCTTGAATCAGAAGATAGGGAGCGTCCGTTGTACGTAGCCAAGGTCAGCATCAGATGGCAGCCTAGTCCGGTCCTCCGGGGATTCTTAGCACCCTCTGCCTTCATGTCGCACTGGCCGCTGCCTTGGCCAGGTACATTCCAGCTGCCGGAGACTGAGGGCCAAGATTTAAGTTGTGGAGTCATTTTGGGGGGTTTGGCCATAACTCACCACGCTGGCCAAGCGGGTTGGTGAGTGTGGGATAGCATTTCCTCTAATCCCGATGTTATAGTTATACCGCTATTGGCGGTCGTCAGAGCCCCTTTAGTGGGAACAGGATGTACCACGAGAAGGCGGGGTTGACATTTGTCAAGGAGAGGCTGTGATGTTACGCATCACCTGACCTTACATCCTAAATATATATATATATATATACACTATATTGACAAGTCATCGGACCCCCTTTCAAAAGCAAATGAACGGACCCGCTGCGTTGTTAAGATGTGCGGTACAGCTGCAAGCGGTATAAAAACAAGCCTGCAGCTGACCGCGATCATATCGCATTGTGAGGTCGAGTAAAAATGTCGCGGCCGGAGAGAACTGACTTTGAGAAAGGAAAGATTGTTTGGTGTTATATTAGTGGGTTGTCAATAAGAGAAACAGAGAGACTCTTAAACATACCAAAGTTAACTGTTTTGGATGTACTGAATAAGTGGAAGATACATGGCGTGCCTGAAGCAGCAAAAAGTACCGGCAGACCAAAGAAAATCCGTGACAGAGGACGTCAAAGCCTTAGGAGAGTCGTTACAGCTAATCAACGGAGTACTGCTCAAGACCTCAGTGTACAGGTGAGTAAAAAACTGGAAGCTCGGTATGTACACGTACCATTTGCTGAGAACTTCATTCCATGGGTTACCGTGGTCGAGTAGCTGCTCATAAATCTTTCATCTCCACTCTGAACGCTACTAGTCATTTAGTATGGTGCAAATAACATTTATCGTGGACCGTAGGTCAATGGAAACAGGTCCTATGGACTGATGAATCCAGATACACGATCCATCAGTCTGATGTCCGTGTGTGGGTATGGCGGCAGCCGGGGAACGCTATTTACCACAGTGTACTGTTCCTACGGTCAAGTTTGGAACTGGCAGTGTACTAGTGTGGGGGTGTTTTTCGTGGTATGGTCTCGGCCCATTGGTTATCGTGGATAAACCTGTTAACTAGCACGTCTACCTCGATATTCTAGACAATTATACCCTACCAACTCTGTGGCAATACTATAGAACCTAGCCTTGTTGGTGCGAGCAGGATAATGCACCGAGCCATAGAGCAAGGACTATTACGGAGTGTAATTCGGTATCGTGTGAGGACTGGCCAGCACAGAGCCCTGATCTTAATCCGATAGAGCACCTATGGGATGAACTAGATCGCTGCATAAGAAGTTTGGAACCAAAGCCTACTACTAAGCAACAGTTAGCGACAGCATTATGTACTGAATGGAAGCACATACCTATCGCTGTGTTCCAAAACCTTGTCGAAAGAATGTCTCGAAGGGTCAGTGCATGTATTAAGGCCAAAGGTGGACCGACACCGTACTAATGTATGTCAATAAATGCTATGTTGTGTTTCTCTTCTAGGTGCCCGGGGACTTTTGTCAATATAGTGTATACAGTGTGTGTGATTAAATTATTAAAGCCTAAATTTCGGGGTTCTGTGTAATTTCTTTCCTTCTCAGCTAACAAGAACTCCTCACGTGACATCGCATTACTGACTGAGCTGTGCCCGACACTGCTCTGGTATAACATTTAAAATGTAATCTGTATGTTCTAATTTTTTTATTTCAATGAACGATTGTGTTGTGGATATCACTCCGAAAAACCCCTGATCACAAAAAATACACTGCTCAAAGGATAAGGTGAGCAAGAGACATTGTAAGGAAAATCATGTGCGACTGACGTTGTTGAACGTAAAATATTACTTTTTTTTGTAAGATACAGTAGAATATTCAGAAATATGGGTAAGAAAAAGCACATTAGCGAATTTTTATGCGTATTATCATTTAATGCACATGATGCGATATGCAACAACAATAATCATATCTGTACAACGAGAAAACTGACTTTATGAAAGTGGTAACTGACCTCTAGTAGGATGTGTGGCACTCTCGAATGGCTATGACCGCTGCGCACTTCTGTGACATGGAATTGATGAGGTTATCGATGAGATTTTAGAGGTACTTTCAGCACTCCTCAATGAGGGCAGTCTGTAGTTCACAAAGAGTCAAATGAGATGCAGGCCGAGCTGCAATGCGTCTCCTGGCATGCTCAATTGGATTGAAGTCACTGGAGCGTGCTGGCTACTCCATACACACGATTCCCTCCTCTTGAAGCATGTTCTTCACTAGTCGAGCTGTGTGAGGTCGAGCGTTATCGTCCATGAGAAAGAACGAATCACCGACTGCTGTATCATATGGCATGACTATAGGTCTGAGAATTTCGTCTCTATATCTCTGTGCAGTCAGACTGCCGTTTTAAATGACGTACAGATCCGTACGTCCACCGATACTTCTTCCTACCCAGACCATCAATCCATGTCAGCCGTAATGTGATGTTTCCTGCACACACACACTGGGTTATTTCATGTGCTGAATTCCCTCCAGATAAGAACATGTTGATTGTCAGACTCCAACCTGGAGCTAGACTTGTCAGAGAAGAGAACTTGATTCCACTCGTCCTGTCCGCAACCACGATGTTCTTCAGCGTAGGTTTTACTAGCCGTACGGTGTCTTCTGATTAAAGGGACACACACCATTGGTTCACGTGCATAAAGGTCACCTTGGTGAAGGCTACTGTAGATAGTTTGAGTTTATAACCTGCGTCCTGTTGACCAGAGGAGCTCAGTTAGGTTTTCCCCGCTTGTTCCAAGGGGTTGTTAACAATAGATAATGGTTGTTCCTTGCTGTAGTTGCTCTAGGACGGCCTTCACCTTGTCTTCTAAGAATACTTCCCGTATCATGGAATCGTGTACAGAGTTAGGAAATGACATTTCCTAACTCTGTACACGCCACCCTATGTGTCAGACCTGCTTCCAGCTTGCCAATAACTCTTCAAGCTGTTGATTCCCGTAAATCATGCTACTGAAGCATTCGTTTGAACCGAAGACTTCAAGAAACTAAATATCCCGATAAACGCGATAGGATAAGAGAGCTCTTGGAAAACCTTCGTTTTTATCTCAATCTGTGATCAAGTCTGGCGTCACAGACGCTAATCTGCATAAGGATATGCATGATTCGCCTGTCTGCGTCGCACTCGACTTGCATTTTCCACGTTTCTGTAGATATCACACGATGGGCTTGAATAATGTCCCCAAAGTCCCATGCTTTCCTGATTATAGTTTTTGAGCAGTATAATCGCTTTCCTTGCACTGTATATGAATAAATAATGTGAGTTGTGTCGCAATAATACGTTTGAAACACATGAATAAGAAAAATCTCAATTATAAATTAATAGACACTTCTTTATAAACTACGTTAATCGTCTTTCCATTAGGCGTTAAAAGTTTTCTGTTTCCATAGCTCTAGCTGAAGAATTTCTTCTCTGAAAAGGATTCTACTGAAAATTAGCTGGACGAAGGCAACCTGTAGGATCTTTTATAAATTGTTGGTAAACTACAGTAGTTTATCCAACTCTAGACGTGTAGTGAAGCACTGTATGCATCGGAAGAGCAATGTGCATTCGTCGTCCTGGTGGCCGAGTGGTCAGAGTAGCTAGCTTCTGGCTAATCGTCAGACCAAGGACCAGGAACGAGTCGTGCTCTCGGCCCATAGCACCGGCCTTCACCGGAATTAGCGACTCTTAACAGTTTAAGCAGTAGCTGTACCTGAACCAAATGGCGCTCAAAAATTTCTGCGTTCCCTAAACAGAAATGCTCACATAGAGGCCGGGTTTTACAAAAACGAAGACAATTCATTCCCTCCTCTTATCTCAGCGGTACCGGACATAAACTAATACTGGTGATAAGCGCTCGCTCCTGTTCCCTTCATAATCTGCTCCATGACCCAAGGTATGATGAGGAAGGGCTAGTCCCCAGGCACGAAAATCACGTCACTAATTAGAAAGAAGTGACTCGAAGATCTTTTCTGTTGTTTTTTCTTAGGTTCGTCGCTATTATAGATCTTTTAGCAAGTAATCAGTGACGAAAGGTAAGTATCAATCATTCACCTTAATGCCCACTTTGAATAACAAAGCTAAGACAAAGTAACTCTTTCTGGTGCTCAGTTTTACTCGTTCCAGCTGCATAAGGTCTATTTCTTAGATAGCGAATATAGGTATTTGTTTTAGCTGATTTCAGCCCATTTTTCTCATCCAGAGTAAATTCGATCCTGCTGGTAAAAAGGTAATTAAGGGACGGGTGACTGCTTACATGGTTACATGCTCACGGTTGTCGTTTAAGTTATTGGACAAAGAAAAAAAAAAGCCTGACTACCAATGGAATAATAATGCTACAATGAGAGAAGCTTCTGGCGATGCATACGTAAGAGGATCAGTTTCAAGCGTCAGCATGCCCACACTTTCAAGGCGACCTAGCTAAACGTTTTTAGCTGTTTCTCTGGCTCCTGTAGCGCAGCATGGTGAATAGTTTCGCTTGTAGGAGCCCTCCCTCTCGGAAGTTTGAAAATTAAAACCCTCCGGTGCAACCCAGATAGCAATGAAATACAATCTGTCAAATTTTGAAGGGTCTAAAACGATTTTTTTGGCTGACTTATAAGGCTGGCACACACACACACACACACTCTCTCTCTCTCTTTCTCTATCTCTTTCTCTCTCTCTCTCTATCTCTCTCTCTATCTCTCTATCTTTCTCTATCTCTCTCTCTATCTTTCTCTATCTCTCTCTCTATCTTTCTCTATCTCTCTCTATCTTTCTCTCTCTCTCTCTCTATATATATATATATCTCCCCCTCTATCTATATATCTCTCCCTCTCTATCTATCTCCCTATCTATCTGTCTTTTATTGCATAAATATGAATGAAACCTCACACGACGTCTCCTCCCGTGATAACTTTCAAGTACGAATAGGGTGAGAAATATATAATGGTTATTGGCGCAAAGATAGGCAGAGACATGCTTCCACTTCCCTGTCTCTGTATGTCACTGGCAGTAGGCATAAGCGAATTTCAGGAACCTCTGCGAATTGTACCTTCTGAGAGAATATAGGAGTTCAATTATTTTACTTACACATGACGCACCAGAGACAAGACTGTAGAATAAGAAAGGAAAAAGCCGAATTACCATCAACACGTGAGACCTCCACTTCCTGACTCAGTCATTTCATACGAATTAGTTCTTGTATGACAGCCATGCATGTCATAATCATAGACATAACGCAGATGCTACACCGATGAGCAATTACGTTATGACCACCTATCTCATAAGCTGTAGGACCCCTTTTAGCAGGCAAAACAGCGCACACAACTCGGCGAGTCATTGATTCGATGAGGTGGCGATAGGTATCCTACGGTATCCAGTACCATAATGCCAACAGCAGGTCCTTCAGTTCCCGTACATTTTGGGGTGATGATGATTTAGCTCGAACCAGCTTTTCCAAGTCGAACCACTAATGTTCGATTGGGTCCATGTCAGGTGAATTTGGGGGCCAGTGCATTAACAGAAAGTCACCAGCATGATTTTCGAACAACCCTTGACGATTGTGGCAGCGCGACATGGCGCATTATCCTGTTGGTAATGGCCATCACCAGCTGGGAATACAGTTTCCATGAACGGGTGAATTGGCCCGCTATGATGTTTAGATACCTGACAGCTGTCGGGTATCTGAACATCGTATTGGGATAATGGGGCCTAAATTGTTCCAAGAAAACATCGTCCACAGCATAACACCGCCGTCGCCGGCTTGCGTCCAGGAGCCATAGCCTCCGTTGCTAATCGGCGTATCCGCGCTCGACTGTCTACATGATGCACCAAGAATCTTGATTCTTCAGACTAGGCCGCTTCTTACACGGATCAGAGAATGCATGAGTTGAGTTGTGTTATATGATCTGATGCAAGGAGGGACAGTATATTGTATGTTGTACTTTATTTCTTTTCAGGGATAAAAGCTGACCTTCCTAAAGAACTTATTGAAAAGAAATTGCACGGTAAGTAACTTTTACAAGTGATTAAATGATTTTTCAGCAAATTTTGAAGAGCCTTATGTCATTGTAATGTACTTATAAACATTTAGACAGCGTTATTGGTTTTTGGAGGACTTTTTCAAAATGTCTGCCATCAACTTCTTTTATGAAATGCGTGCTCATTTTGAAATTTCGAATAATCGTATTTAGCAGAAACATTTTATAACCAAAACAATTGACGTCATAGGAAACGCTGAATAATTGCAGTTCTGTCTAGAAAGAAAACAACTACTTTTGTGCGTGAATGATTTTAAAACGAAAGCATTTTAAACAGCTCATTCGTCGAGTGGTCAACGGCTTGGTTAGTCGTCCGAGTTAAGTCTCGGATGATGCATTTTTCCTACGATGACCCAATGTATTTTAAATGATGTATTTTTTATGATGACTCTGCCCCTTTGCTGAAATCCGACGTCTCATCATAGCCTTAGTTTAATACATTAAGTAGCAACGAATTGTATAATTATGCTAAGCATAATTACGGCAAATTGATTATCACCATCATCATTAGTATTCTGACTCTTGAGAGGTCCAACCGTATATCAGCAAGTTCTCTTCCTCCAGTTTCCTCTGTTCCTTGCTTCCTCCTTCATTTCTTGATAGCCTCCTGTTCCCATTATATCATGAAACATCAGTAGTCTCCTTCTTGGTCGCTTTTCTTCAATTTTCCCTTCTATCATTCTTTTCAATAGGGTGTCTCTCTTTAATACATGTCCTATCCAGTTATATTTTTCTTCCTTTATGGTCTTTAGTAAATTCCTTTCTTCTTAACTCTTTGCAATACTTTATCATTGGTAATGTTTTCAATCCACTTTATTTTCTCCATTCTTCTCCATAACCACATTTCAAATGCCTCCAACATTTTGGCTTCTTTCTTCCTGACTGTCCACGTTTCCGCCCCATATGAAGTTATACTCCAAATATAGTACTTAATAAGCCTTTTCTTTAAATTTTTAATTCATTTTATTAATAAACAAATTTTTCTTGTTGTAGAATGCATATTTTCTTTTGCCAATTCTTTCTTTTATTTCCATGTCACATTTCCCATTTTCTTGGATTTTACTACAAAGGTATTTGATGGCAAATTAATAATATCCAATAATTCAATATTCATGTTCTCTACGAGGTATTAGGTAGTTGCATATGAAATCTCTTGCACTTGGCACGTAATTTAGGAATTAAGGCATCGATCGCGCAGTGTGATTTGTAATGTGTAAATCTCTGAAGCGTAGAGGTTGCTCCTTATAAATCACTGGTCCTTTCATCAGTTGCACCACTTCAAAAAGGATTATGCTACAGTGAAGAGAACGATGAATCAGAGCCAAATTCGTGTCATTTTCTTATGAGGTTAAACTTAGGCACTCAGTATTACAGGCAGCTCGCAATATCAATGCAGAATTTGGAGAAAGCAAGTTTAGTGAAAGCAAAACACAACGCTGATTTGCTGAATCTTAAGTTGGCCACATGAGTCTCGGAACTGAACCACAAGGTAGATCAGAAGGAGCTATCGATGATATCCTATTGGAGGGGTTGGTCGAACCCAATTGACGTCAAACAGTACCAGAACTTTGGGGGAAACTGGGAGTACATTATGCATTCACTTTCCGATATTTAGCGGTCATGGGCTAAGTGACGAAGATGGATAAACATGAGTGCATGTGGCAGCAGAAAACACGAGAATTTAATGTCTACTACTTTCTGCTTAAACGCAACAAAACGAACAATGTTTTAAAGAGCTTGTGATCAGAAATGGATACTGCATGGCAATTACAGACTTTCTGTCCAGGAACCAGACCGCAGTAAAGCCTCGAAACATGCGCCGAAGCCGGTACTTCTTCTCAAGAAAACTATTTTCAGTGTTTGGTGGTCCGAAGCTCGTGTGAGCCATTCCTCCTGACAACTGGGTCAAACAATCACAGCGGACAGGTATTGTCAAGAACTTGGCATTATGCATGGAAAATTATCCACCAAAAAGCAGGCATTAGTCAGTCGCCATGGGCCATACTTCTCGGTGATAACGCCCGACCCCACGTTAAACGCCAGATGATCCCAGAAGCTTCGTCAAACCATCACCGTGGACAGGTATTGTCAAAACCTTGGCATTATGTATGGAAAACTGTTCACGAAACAGCGGCGTTAGTCAATCACCATGGGTCCAAATTTCTCCATGATAAAGCCCGACCCCACGTTGCACGCCAGACAATCTAGAAGCTTGATCAAACCATCATGGTGGACAGGTATTGTCAAGAACTGGACATTGCGCATGAAAAACTGTCCACCAAACAGCCAGCATTAGTCACTCGCCATGGGTCCATACTTCTCCATGACAGCGCCATGCCACACATTGCACGCCAGACGATCCAGAAACTGCACCGGTTGACGTACGAAACCTTACTTCATCCGCCTTATTCATCTAATCTGTCCTCTACGGGTTATCACTCAAAAAGCCTGCACACCTTTCTACAGGATAAATCGTTTCCCAATCGAACATCAGTTGAAACCGCATTCCTTGATTTTGTCGTATCCCGAAGCTCGATTTTTGTTTTCACCATGGCATGCAGAAGAATTTATCTCGTTGAAAACAGTGTTTCTTCTGACTGTGACACACTCTTCTCCGTGAGATAAAAGAACATGTTTGCCCTTCTTTCTGGTTTGAACGCAAGGGGAAGGGCAAACATGTTCTAAAAAACGTAACGGAAAGCTCTATGTTTTCATGCTGGAAAATTAAAATCACATAAGGCTCATCTTTTACTGAAATGTTCATAAAAATAAAATGAAAATGAGATTAGAAATCGTTGACTAAAAATTTTCAATTCTTCCCACGTACTTTTCTGCAGTTCTTTTGATGCCTAGTAAATAAAAATTTTGTAAGTGACACTTAAGCTTCAAAACTTTCTTGAACGTAGCAAAACAAAATTCTTCATTTTGAAAAAAAAATATTGTGTGTTTGAATACTTGTACTCCTTTCATTACCAAAGTTTTGTGATGAGCTAAATTCTCCTAATTTATCATATGTTTTTTCTACGGTGACGGTACACGGAAGAACTTATGAATGTTTAGCAGTTTAGCGTAAACTCAGATTTTTTTTCTGGGATAGTTCTAACCGCCCTCTAGGCCTGCATTTATCTTTTCCCTCTTAAATGTCATCTCACAAATTGCGTTCCGAAATTTCTCATCATCTTTATGCAGTCTGTCAGTTACCGTAAAAAAGCATAACACACCCAGTAATAATTGCACCCATGCGCTAAACAGAAAAATCGATTCCTCTGGTCGCTCGCTGAACCAGACCTATTGGCAGCGAAGTCCCGGTGGAATTACTACCTTACACTCATAAACACTGCCTTTATTATTTTTTCTGTCCTCTCTCTTTCTCTCATTTAGCACTTAAACATTCGTCGCTAGCTGGATGGTCGGCACATTGCTTTTCCTCGTGACATACTGCGAGGTAAAATTAATAAGTAATGGCAGTTGTATACTGTCATTGTTAGGAAACTGCCTTTGCACTTTGTGCCTGTTGTGCTAATGTTTCTAACAACAAGATTCGGTGTGATGAGTTCTGTGTTCCATTGCGGTCTCTTTCTTTCACGGCGAGGATATTATGGTCACGAATGACTGCGTACTTCTACAACTCGTCTCGTGGACACTTGCCGGATATAATGTAGTTGTCCACAAGACTGTATTTACTTGCGTATGTGTCGCGCATTTTCTATGGCGGTTTTTGAGATCGAAAAAGGAAGATGAGAATGTCATGCAAAAAGTTTCTGAGCCACCAAAACATGGCACCTTGAAATTGACGAATATCTCTCATTTTTTCTAAGAGAGTTTGATGTAAAACACCAACACTATTACGATAAATCAATTTAGACATTTCTCTTTTTAACCAGTCGTTATTCGGCATTTCTCTCACGCTTCCTCCGCATATGAAGAGCACCAGTAATTTGGAAATGGCCTGGGGGCTTCACCCTCCCTGACTTTTGAAACCTTCTAAAAAGTCTGTTATCAGTTCCGATAAGGAATGGCACGTCTTTGGCATTTAAACAGTTGTGCTTCGTTTGAACATTACTCTCGTCAAGCGACCACTGGCATTTGCGTTCAGTATTTATATAGATAACCCGATTTCCCCCCTAATTGGATTAGCATCTATCTATCTATCTAGTATGCAAATGATCCACGTGTGGTGTGATAGCACTGAAAGCACGATCAGCCAGCCTTATAAACTGGCATGTAGTCAATGCCCCACGAAAACGAATAGCACCGGTCGACGCAAGCAAGAGTACAGAGTGAGAGGAATGCCGGTTAGACTCCATAGACGCCGATTTACGCAACTTACGGACTTTGAGAGAGGCCTGATCATCGGGCTAAAAACTGCAGGGTGGTCGTCGCGCCGTATAGCCCGCCACGTGGATCGTTCTGACCACACTGTCCGACTGTGTTGGGAGTAGTGGACACGTAACGGCAATGACACACGGCGGAGCGGCTCCGGACGGACCAGGAGGACCACCGGTAGAGAGGATCAATGGATCGTGCGCCAAGCACGAACGGATCCCAGGGAACCCGGTCCACTATACAGGCAGATGTAGCGGCTCCATTGTGCCCACAAAACATTTCCCGACTCATCGCGCGAATATGCAATCGCAGCGCCCCTTACGTGTGCTGCCATTACCACCGGAACATCGCCGGCTCTGTGTGCAGTGGTGCCAGCCCATAACGACTTGGAACGCCACAGACTGGTGACGTGTGGTGTTTAGTGATGAGTGTCGCTTTGTTTTGGATACAGATGATCATCGCGTCCGGGTGTGGAGGTCCCGGTTCAACGGCACAATCCCAACCTCGCTATCAAGCGACACACCTCCCCCACTGCAGGCATTATGGACTGGGGAGCCATTGCCTACGATAGCCGATCAGCTCTATGTATGTGGATCATTGAGGAGCCAGCGGTATCTGGATGAGATTTCGATAAAATTTTAGTATGTGGAAGGGGAACACCTGGGAAGGAAACCCTATTAAAAGTGAACAAAATGTGGTCAAAGGTCAGGACATAGGAGCGGAATCACTTCCATCGCCATTATGCGTCATAATTTACGTAAAAATACTTCGATTTGAATGAAATGCTAGTATGTTGTAGGGGCCTGCCTGGGGACGAATCCTGCTGAAAATGGGTGAAATGGGGTCAAAGGTTAGGGCACAGGAACGGGATCTATTCCATAGCCATTATGCATCATAACTTACGTAAAAGTGCTTCCATGGCGACAAAACTTTATCATGTTATTTTGGAGGTATACCGAACCGGTTCTGTTGAATATAATCGAAATGGGATCAAAGGTCAGGGCGCAGGACCGAGATTTATTCCACTGCCATTATTCTCATAACTTGAGTAATGATTTCTGGTAGATTGGAAAGCGTATTATAATCAGTGCATTGCATGATTTTACTAACTTATTTTGCTTTGCAATAGGTCGCCTGTTTTGAACTCTGCTGAAGTGATACTCCCTTGAAGTGGATATCTGAGAGAATCTCTTGCGCAAGCCGCTTCTTGAGAATTTGATACATCCACTCTCAATTGCTTTTCTATCAATATTCTTCCACTAACACATGAAGATTCCAGTGCGCTGTTGCAAGTTTATCATGCATTCCACTATTTCTGTACCTCCATTCCCAGACAGTGCGATAGATATTTTCCTGCCTTGTTACACATGGAATTTCATTGAATGTTGCTATTTGGCTTGTTAAAAGAAATCGTCTTAGCTTTTCTCTCCCTCGTTAAATCTGATGAGTTTATTAAAATTTTTCATTAAAGATAATCAAATTAACTTTGAATTAACATTTTGCTAAACAAAGTTCCTGTTTTCAAAATAAATAAGGGTTCGTTACAAGCAGGCTCTACTGTATTAATAAATTTGATTAGTTGATCTTTGCACCAATCTCTCTATACTGCATCATTAATAATTTGGTAGAAGAAAATTTTTTTCAATCGAGTGCTACGTTTTGTCAAAATAATATCAGTAGAAATAAACTTTTTTCTGTCAACATCGATCGGATTACATACACAATTACGGCAACTGGAAAACGAGACTGATACGAGAAAAAATGCTTTCATGTATAAGTAAATTACCTAGGTTTACTCAAAGTAACTCACGTCCACACACTACATGCAGCAATGATCACAAAGCGACTGTGATGATTCGTGGAAGGCAATGCCTGGTATACTCGTCATTATTCTCACAACAGCTATTTTAACCCTTTAAGCGGCTGATGTGACTGAACAAAATGGTACCCAAAATAACCTTCTGCGCTCCCCAAACAGGAATGTTCACATAGCGGCCGGGTTTTATGAAAGTTAAGGCAAAACAATTCCTTCACCCTCCATCTCAGCGGTACCTACCATAAACCTCTTAATGGGGATAAAAGCTCGCTATTAGTCCTCTTTTCTTTACTCCATAACATAAGGCATGATGGGGAAGAGCTATTCGCCATGACACGGGCATCATGCCGGTGGGTAGACACAAGTGACTCATCAGGTGTAGCTACATTCGGTCTATGTAGAAACCAAGGTTAGTAGACTCCAACTTCATGCTTATCCGACACTTCCGGTGGTCACATTCTTGGGGGTCGTTTTCGTGACATCACGGTCCAGGACAGCTCCTACTTCCCCCACTGTGTCCTGAGGCTGCTTGCTCCCGTTCTTTCGGTCTAAAAGCTATTATACATTTTACCTCACGTTGGAGAATTTGAAGCTCTGTTTTTGTAGCAAACTAATTTGCTTTTTCCTGGTTATACGTTAAAACTGAAAACACTGAATATGCCTGGTGGTTACGCGATAGTAACATGTCCAAATCATTATTCGAAAACCAGAAATAATGGCATTCATGATCATAGATTTTTCCTAGAAGGCTTTGGCAAAACGTGGAAATTGACGTACAAACGAGCTGACAGTTTCAACGAAATGAATTTAGCTATTTGTTCGAAAATTTTCCCGAGGAACACTACGAACGGGATTTGAAGAATGAACTTCTGGGTTTGCCTGTCCGCAAAACTCTAACAGACACTGCTGTACCAAGTTTAAACCTTCCGGGACACTCATGTAAACTCTAATTCGGACAGGAAGAACAGACAGGAGAAAAGGAAAAGAGCTGGTTCTGTTCGCGATTTGATAATGCAGAATATACTACGATTGTGAAGAAAAAGTTTTGGAACACATGTTGAGTGCCGATGGTTAAAATACTGAAATTGTATGTACGAAAGAGCAGAAAACAAAAAGTGGAATTTTATGGAAGGAAAAGGAGGATTTTTTGGTAAAGGTAAATGAAGTTCCGGTGAAGGAAAATGAAAAGTTGAAGATACAGATATTACCTTTGAGCTCTCTTTAAACCATAGTCTAAATTTGCATGTGAAAGTTCTGAAAGGAAAGCAGAATCAAATGCAAAAATAATTGTTAGATTTGCAAAGGTTACGGGAAAATGGGGGGAAAAAAGGCAGAGTAATGAGCATAAAAAAAGTTGCACCAGGACAGAAAAGGGTTTTGTTAAGCCAAAAAAAAAAAAAAAAAAAAAAAAAAAAAAAGGATCTTTTGGAAATTTACTGATATTGCAGCTGCCATAGCATTAAGAACTGTTTCCAGAAGAGCATATCACTACTTGAGGTTATGGGACCCTATAGATTCGTGCTGGTATGCACGGCAAGATGACTTGTCTGTTCCTGGAAACATTCAGTATCTTAAAGTTCTCAAAGATTAGAGATCAAAATTTGACGAAATGAAAAGAAAATTTAAAATCCATAATTTTAACTCTTCTATTAGCGATTAATTACAAACAATAACCTACCATTTAATGAAACTAATTTCCATCTTTTCAATTAAAATAGTTCGTGGAATGTTTCTGAAGTTTTTATTTGTTCGCCATAAAGGAATTTCTTTATGAGATTCTAGTAACTTAATCTCTTCATTTTTTTTCCTTCTTTTGAATTTATTTAAAAACAATATGACAGTTTCATATAATAAACTTAAAATATATGATCATTATCCCTGCGTTTTCCCTAGTGCCATGCCAACATCTTACTTAGATTAAACAGATTTGAAAAAATATTGCACACATCTCGGTTTACTCCAAGTTAAATATTCACAAGGCCGTTAGTTTTTCCTGCATGTATTTCAGACGTGCTTTTTTTTTTTTTTTTTTGCATTACATCTTGGTTGCAAGTTTTCAGATTCAAATCCTGTTTAAATTAAAAATGGTTGATATTTCTTCGGCGAATGTTTCAGTAATATCAACAGTCTAAATATCCTGTTGGCTGCTCCGTCCTGTGCAGTGACGTCACTACGTAGGGGAGAGGTACTTCCGCCTTAAGGGAGGCCGGGTGAGCAAACCTTACTGTCTATTAACCTTGTGTAGAAACCACCATGCCATTCAAATAATTTCTCTCTTTTCCTTAGGTGCGTCGCCATTTTTTTGTCTTTTTAGCAAGTAATCAGTCAGAAAAGGATTAATGTTAAAGGCTTTCCCAAAGAAACACTTTGAAAAACAAAGTTAAAGGGAAAGCAAAGCTTTTTAATGCGCTCGTTCACTCGTTATAGCCGCATTCGGCTCGCATCTTAGACTGCAAATATATTCGTTTGAGCTGCTTTCAATACATTTTGCTAATCCCTAGTTGATTTGTTCGAGCCAGTTAAAGGGTTAATGGTGTCCACGGCATTAAAATAACAGCATTTGAGCACGGCCTTTAGCTTCGGGACAGTGAAGAGTCAAACGAGATTCGATCCGGTGAATACGTTGGACACGACAGCATGTAGACTTTTTTGCTGGCCAAAATCTCCCATATAGTTAGGGCTTTGTGGTTTGGTTCGTTTTCGTTCAAGAAGAACCAATTTCCGTCTTCTCGATACTGAGCCCGCACACGACGAATTTCCCGGAACAAACACCTCGAAATGTCCAGATATTAGGTAGCAGTAATACATTGGCCGTTGGACAAGAACTCTCTGTGCACACAATACCCTTGCTGTTGTAGAGAACGATGGGTATTGTCTCGGCTTTTGAACTTAAACTTTTTTGGCTTTGGGAGATTTTTCTGACTTCCGCTCAGTACTTTGTCGCTGCGTTTCGGGATCATATTTAAAATCATCATAGTCTCCTCACGCGTAATGATAGAACTAAGGAAGTTCGGTTTGCTTTTAGCAGCCCTTGCAGTGTTCAGCTCGAGACTGTCGTTGATTGTCTATTAACGAATGGGGAACAAACCGCGCTCGGACTTTCGTTTTCTTCAAATACTGAGTTCTTATTTGTCGCATTGCCTCCATATTAACGCACTGATCGTCTAAAATCATTCGAGGACACTTATGTCATTGGTAATGATTTCTCGCATTTTTCAAACTAGTTCGAACCGTTTTTGCTAGGCCCGGATATTCGTCGTCTTCCACTGATTCTCTTCTAGGGTAGATTCATCTATGCCACTCGAAAATGCGTGCACGAGACAAACTATTCTCTCCATACATTTGCTTCATAATTTGAAATGTTTCCGTAACACTCCTGCCGAGTTACGCATACAATTTTGTTTGCTCTTTCTTCCACTGTCCATTCGCAACACAGACATGGGAGGGGTATGCAGTTCAGCTTACACTAGATCTCAAATGGCGACAATTTCCGTTGTGCAGGCAAACATAAAGCGTGATGTTTTCTCTCTCTCTCTCTCTCTGTTCTATTTTCCCTTCACAAAACATACAGATAAGAGAAGAGACTTGCTATTCAGCTCACACCACGTTCTCAAATGGCGATATTTTTTGTTGTCCGATTAAATACAGAGCTTGATGCTTGCTTGCTCATTGTTTCATTGTCCGTTCACAACACAGCCACAGGAGATACGTGCAGTTGAGCTCACACCAAAGAATATCTAACGCTTAAAGAAAGTCAACTCTCATAGAGATAACGTAAAACAGGCGGCAACAGCGCCACCACATCTTAAGAGGTAATATGCTCTGCGGGAAAGTTAACATTCAGGAGCAAAACACGTTAAGGGGGGAGGGGACTACGGCAGTGAAGCTTTTCTTTGATCCACGATGGTTTCCTTCGATCTGATGACTATTTGCTTAGAACAGTTTTTTGTTGTTGCTGTTTTCCGATATCCCGCACATCCGTTATTTTGGTGAGAAAAATATGCAATTACATTAGTATTACTATTTGAATTAAATTTCAGCAAATAGTACAGTTAGGACTAAGGATCCGTACAAAATGCAGACATTCCCTAGTATTCGGCATTACTGAAAATGTTTCTGAAAAACTGAAGAACAAACAAAAGCCTTAACTAACCCGATTGGCGTAACAAAACTAACATATCCGATTTGCGAAGTGATCATGCTACCGAGAAGGTAACAATCACGTGCTGTGAGTAGCTCGGTTGACTGTTCTTTACCCAAAGAATTGAAGTAAACAGAAATACGCATGCGCAGTCTACACTGGCATCTGCCGTATGTTGGCTTGTGTGCACTGCATTTTTTCTCTGAAGATATGGCGGCGCTAGTTACGTCTCGCTGAGCCATAACTTCTTCTCCTTAGACATTCTTTGCTCACACCACCTTCTCGAACGGCGTCAGTTTCAGATGACCTTTACTGCGGTGCTCGAGAAATAATTTCTTTCATATCATGTTTGGTTGTAGTAGATGGCAACAGCAGCACTAGTCGCTCGACATCAGTCTCATTTTAAAATGGTTGCACTCAGCACTGTGTATTTTCCCTAAAAATGCGTGAAAGCAAAAATACCTGTTAATAGAGAGATAATGACGCACCACAATAACTTTTGACTCTTACATGTCGTCAATCATTTATGTAAAATGTTTTCTTGTAATATAATCTCCACTTGCTCCTCTACTAGTGTACTCAACATTTTTTAGCCACGCAACAGTATACGATTTGAAATAAACATGTCATTAGTTTCTTCTTCTCAATTTGATGCTATAATGAAATATTTTTATTTTGGTGAAATGCATACCATATTAATTTTTAGATATGTGCGTGATCGAGATAAACGGCTTGGCGAAGTATAAGTTAGTGAGTATGGATGACGACTGCTTCGTTCTGAAACCAACAGGTAAATTCCAGACAATATCTTTTAAAAATAAAACTTTTAATAGCTTGATATTTCAGAATTTTGCATACTTCAATTATCTGAGTTTTTTGAGTCATTTGAATTACAGTGATGAACTTATTGTTGCCTTAATCCAAAAATGGTTTCATAATTTAATGTATTAGTATGTGCTTCATAGTTCGTTAATCATTTTATTATTTCGAAATATTTTATAAAAAGAAATGTTACTGGCCGTTAGCTAACTACTGTATGGTTAAAATGTTTTCTCTTTGACGATCGCAATAATTTTTCACCAAACATTGAGTTTCTAATTATCACAAATCAATTTTGAAACTACATTTTCATTTGTTTTCTCGTTTGAGTTTCTAGTACATTCAGTACCGTGTGAAGACAATCACACTGTACGCGTGGATTTGAAAGAGGCATTTGACACTGAAAATTTTAAGTATTTCTGTGAGATCTAAAACTTCTGTAAGACATTCCGGACTACCATATTTGAAAGAAAAGTTTTTGGTTTGTCACTTTGTATTCCTTTGCACACCTTAGATAATAACAAAGTAAATTTTTAGTGTACTTCTAATAATTTTGCTGTCTGCTGGCAGAAATTACACTTGCTGTTACAGAATTCCATACAGGCAGTTTCTCCTGTTTGCCGCTGTGCCCAAGGAAAAAGGGAATCGTTGAAAATGATTGCGCAACACTTCGTTCAGAGCCATGACACAAAACGATCAGATAGCGATTGCGTGGAAAACTATCATAGAATTGGTGTTTACTGCTATAATATAGTAGGTTAGCGTTAGGGTAAATGTTTTCAATGTCACCTAGTGTTAGGAAAATTACATTTTATAACTCCACAGCTAATGGATTGTCCTGTAGCAATATAAACTATCTTTCCTATGTCGTCAGTGACTATTTCAGATCTGCCCTAAAATTTCAGTTGCAGTCTTGCAGACAAACTTTCCAGCCCGTGTTGATGCGACTCTGTAGGTGAACTCAGATATTTGAGGGCGAATCGTTTCCTGCTATCAGTTCATTTTGGATGCCTTACTAAATTACACTCATTTGTAAGTTCAGTAGTTCAGCTCTCTATATACACTATATTGACCAAAGTCACCGGACACCCCTTCAAAAGCAAATGAACGGATCTGCTGCGTTGTTAAAATGCGCTGTACAGCTGCAAACGGTATAAAAACAAGCCTGCAGCTGACCGCGATCACATCGCACTTTGAGGTTGAGTGAAAATGTCGCAGCGGGAGAGAACTGACTTTGAGAAAGGAACGATTGTTGGGTGCTATATTAGTGGGTTATCCGTAAGAGAAACCGAGGGGCGTTTAAACATACCAAAGTTAACTGTTTTGGATGTACTGAATAATTGGAAGATACATGGCGTGCCTGAAGCAGCAAAACGTACCGGCAGACCAAAGACCAAAGAGAATCAGTGTTAGAGGACGTCGAAGCCTCAGAAGTGTCGTTACAGCTAATCGACGGAGTACTGCACAAGACCTCAATGCACAGGTCAGTAAAAATGCTGGAACCTCTGTATGTACACGCACCATTTGCAAAGAGATTCTTTACGTTGGCTACCGTGGTCGTGCGGCTGCTCATAAGCCTTTCATCTCCACTCGGAATGCTACTCGTCGTTCAGTATGGTGTAAAGAACATTTATCGTGGACCGTGGATCAATGGAAGCGGGTCCTATGGACTGATAAATTCAGATACACGATCCATCAGTCTGATGGCCGTGTATGGGTATGGCGGCAGCCGGGGAACGCTATTTAACACAGTGTACTGTTCCTACGGTCAAGTTTGTAGATGGCAGTATACTCGTGTGGGGGTGCTTTTCGTGGTATGGTCCTGGCCCATTGGTTATAGTGGACAAACCTGTTAACCAGCACGTCTACCTCGATATTCTGAACAATTATGCCCTCCCAACTCTGTGGCAATACTATGGAACCGTGCCTTGTTGGTACCAGCAGGATAATGCACCGAGCCTTGTTTGTACCAGCAGGATAATGCACCGAGCCATAAAGCAAGGACTGTTACTGAGTGGTTCGACGATAATTCCGTATCGTGTGTGGACTGGGCAGCACAGAGCCCTGATCTTAATCCCATAGAGCACCTATGGGATTAATTAGAGTGCGGCATAAGAAGTTTAGAACCAAGGCCTACTACTAAGCAACAGTTAGCAGCAGCATTATGTACTGAATGGAAGCGCATACTTATCGTTGTGTTCCAAAACCATGTCGAAAGCATGTCTCGAAGGGTCAGTGCATACAATTAAGGTCAAAGGTGGACAGATACCCTACTAATGTATTTCAATAAATGCTATGCTGTGTTTCTCTTCTAGGTGTCAGGTGACTTTTATTAATACAGTGTATTAAATTTCATGAGGTATTTTGCAAAAAAATTTTCCTGTGAGTCTTCGTTCTTATGTTCTCGATTCCACAACAGTTTGGGGATTGCAGGACCTATTAGTATTCCACTCTAGATTATGTTCCTTAGAAAATGAACTCTCGCCATTTCTCTCTTACAGCTACACATAGCAAGCACTCATTCCTTCTCAAATACTTTTTAAACTTCGGCACTAACGGTTGTGTGACTTGACTGAAAAATTGAAATGCTTTGAAAGAAATCTTTATGGTTGTGACTCGAACAGCTGCAATGCCTTCAAGCTTTTTACTCGGCAATCTGAATTTCAATAGGTTGTTACTTTCCTATATATAAATGTAGAGACCTTGGGTAACAGATGCCAAACAAAGAGCGCATTGAAGAAGAAATTAATAGACGTATAAAATTTTAATGGTGTACATTGTGAAGAAAGACTAGAGTTTTAAAGAGCAATTTTCCATTATGTCTTAAAAGAAAAGTATTTAACAAATGCTCTTCCATTTTTTACTGATGGATCAGAAATATGGACCTTTATTTAAAAGACATATGGAGGCTGTGGTCAAAACTCAGGCAGCATGTTAGGATGCATATTTGGTATAATCACCTAATG
Source organism: Macrothele yani (assembly GCA_039090855.1). Classification (NCBI taxonomy): domain Eukaryota; kingdom Metazoa; phylum Arthropoda; class Arachnida; order Araneae; family Macrothelidae; genus Macrothele; species Macrothele yani. Next base: position 18,491,435 of record CM077000.1, on the reverse strand, counting down.
TAGGAAAAGGAACTCTGCCGCTTCGGTGGCGCAGTAGTCTAATCGATGGCTTATGACCATTCGTCAGAGAAGGGTCCGGGTTAGAATCCCGGTGAGGCATGGATGTTGTGTTTGTCTTACGGCACTGGCTCTCTCTCTCTTCCCAGGAACAGAGACAGTACCAGCTAGTGCACAAGTGCGCACATATGTTTTTTCAGCTGTATTCCGGAAATTAAATAATCACACCTTGCACTGCAAAGAACACGTTTCATGAAATCAGAAATTCAATGCATGATGCTTAATATCGTGTAATATGTAGCATAAGGACATGAATGTTTCAGTTTCTGACTGATTCTCGTCTTTTTCTTTTTTTTTCCTTTCAGAAACTGGGCGTTTGATGGCCAAGTACTACACCGCATATGAGACGATGAAGCACTTTTGTACACTAGAAGGCAATGAAAGCTTAGCAGATCTGGTGAGACAATTTACATCTTCTTTTAGTTATTTCTCTTAAAATTAATTTTTGAAAGAAGCTAAACAAATTAGTGAAACTGAAAAATTTAAAAGAAAATACGACAAAGTTACTCCATCATACTTTCAAAAGTCCGAAGCGCGTGCAGCATTTCATTTAACATACGCCTTTTTTTACGCTTTCCAACCGTAGGTTGAAGAAGCGTATATGATCCAGCTTTTTCCGTCCGTCTGTCCGTCTGTCTGTCGGCACGATAACCCACGTAAAAATGGTTCGATTTCGATGAAATTTTAGTATGTGGTAGGGGACCACCAGGGGACGAACCCTATAGCAAATGGGTGAAGTGGGGTCAAAGGTCACGCCATAAGAGCAGGATCCATTCAATTGCCCTTATGAGTCATAACTTGCGTAAATATGGTTCGATTTCGATGAAATTTTAGTATGTGGTAGGGGACCACCAGGGGACGAACCCTATTAAAAATGGGTGAAGTGGGGTCAAAGGTCACGCCATAAGAGCGGGATCCATTTCATTGCCTTTATACGTCATAACATGCGTAAATATGGTTCGATTTCGATGAAATTTCAGTGTGTGGTAGGAAACTACCTGGGCACGAACCCTATTGAAAATTGGCAAATTGGAGTCAAAGGTCAGGCAGGGCATAAGTGCGGGATTTATTCCATTGCCCTTATGCGTCATATTTTGCGTAAAAATGGTTCGATTTCGATGAAATTTTGGTATGTGGTAAGAAACCACCTGGGAATGAAACCTATTGAACATGGGTGGAATGGGGTCAAAGGTCAGGGCATAAAGGTGGAATCCATTCCATTGCCTTTATGCGTCATAACATGCGTAAATATGGTTCGATTTCGATGAAATTTTAGTATGTGGTAGGGAACCACCTGGGCACGAACTCCGTTGAAAATGGGCTAAATGGGGTCAAAAGTCAGGCAGGACATAAGAGCGGGATTTGTTCCATTGCTTTTATGCGTCATAACTTGCGTAAAAATGGTTCGATTTCGATGAAATTTTAGTATGTGGTAGGGAGCCACTGCGGACGAACCCTATTGAAAATGGACGAAATGGGGTCAAAGGTCAGGACACTGGAGTGGGATCCATTCCATTGCCCTTGTGCATCATAACTTACCAAAAAATGTTTCGATTGCGACAAAACGTTATCACGTTGTTCCGGAGGTATAGTGAACCGGTTCTGTTGAATATCAACGAAATGTGATCAAAGGTCATTGCACAAAAGCAAGATTTATTCCACAGCCATTATTCTCATAACTTGCGTAAAACTGCTTCTATTGCGACAAAACTTTAGTATGTTATTCTTGAGGTATGTTATTTTTTTCTGGTATGTTGGAAAGCGTATCATAATCAATGCATTGCATGATTTTACTAACTTGTTTTTATATACAGTAGAACATGGTTATAACGAGGAGTCGGGAACCTCGGAAATCCTCACTAAATCCGTTCTGGGGCGAAAAATGCCATTTATATATAACTTATATACACTATTGATAAAGATTAATGGAGATTATCTAACCAACCTTCGTTTTGCTGATGACGTAGTCATTTTTGCAACTACCCCATCAGAGCTGCAGAGTATGATCCATGAACTTGCTAACAAGAGTAAAGAAGTGGGATTAAAAATGAACTTTCAGAAGACAAAAGTGATGTACAATGCTTTTACAAGAAATGAAGATTTATCAATTGATGGAGAAAAGCTGGAGGTAACAGATACGTACGTTTATCTTGGACAGCAGATATCAAGTGAGGGTCACATTGATGAAGAAGTTAATCGGCGTATAAAACTTGCCTGGAGAGCTTTTGAAAGAAACAGCATAATTTTCAAGAGCAATATGCCATTATGTCTTAAAAGAAAAGTGTTTGATCAATGCATCCTTCCAGTGCTTGTGTATGGTGCAGAGACGTGGACCTTAACTAAAAGAGACATACAAAGGCTGCAGACAACTTGAACAAGCATGGAGAGGTGCATGATTGGTGTAAGGTGTAACCAGGAGAGATAAGAAGAGGAACTCGTGGATCAGAAAAATGACAAGAGTGGAAGACATCATGATCAGAGTAAAATCCCTGAAAAGGCAATGGGCTAGACATACTGCCAGAAGGACAGACTATCGATGGACATTCAAAATTTTAGATTGGATTCCAAGGGGCAGGAAAAGACCCAGAAGATCACATGGAAGATGGGTGGATGAAATTCGAAAGTATGCTGGAGTAACATGGAGGAAACTGGTACAAGACAGACCGTTGTGGAAGAGGCTTGGAGAGACCTTCGACCAGCAGTGGATTGATAATGGGTGACAATGATGATGATACACTATTCGACATAGAAATTGCCCCACCCAGGAGGAGGTGTGCTGCAAACATACAAATGGCAGGGCGGGTGTACGCACCCGAGATACGCTCATGATGTTAAACCGGATTCAATGACATCACACGTTCGTGAGATAATGGTGTGAGCTGCAACAGGGATGGTAATGTGTGGTCGCTGCTGGAAGTGTCGCAAAAGTTCAGATTTGTTGTTTGTGCTGAGCAGCTGCTCGGCGAACGCTGAAAATGCCGGATGCACACCGTCGGCAGATTTATCGCCATTTGGATGCGTTTCAGGGAAGGAAGAATTGTAAGTTTGCATGAAGCGGGCTAGTCTACACGTCGTATCACTGCGCATGTGCAATGGGATGCACGAACTGTTGGACGCTGCTGGCACTCGTGGTTACAGGAAGGTTCGTACATGCATCGGAGCTGCAGTGGTGCAGCTCCGATGCATGTAGACACACGCTCGTTGGTCACCAGAAAGCACTGTAGCCGTTATTCGACGTACTGAGTCATCGGCCATGGACGTCGCCATAACAACCCGAACTGTAAACCGAAGGTTGCACGTGGTAAACCTGTGCAGTAGCAACTGTTACGTCGACTGCCATTGACAGCCGGCCATCGAAGCGCTCGTCTGGCTTTGTGTCAAAGTCATGCGAACTGGGTTTACGAATGGTCTTCAGTGATGAATCCTGTTCCTGTCTGAGTGCTGACGATCGACGGATTCGTGTCTGGCGACACCCCAGTGACTGGACGAATCTCGGTTTCGTTCGCGACCGCCACGCCGGCCGTCAGGCAGACATCATGGTATGGGGTGCTATGACAGCAGATCACCTCTTGTCCGCATCAAGGGCACACTGACAGCTGCACGATACTTGAGCGCGGTTTTGCAGCCCATTTTGATACAGTTCCTGAATAGCCTACAGCACCCCATTTTCCAGCAAGATGACGCACGTGTACACAACGTTCGGGTCTCCAGACAATATTTGCAACATGCTCAAAAACTACCATGGCCAGGAAATTCGCCCGATTTATCCCCAATCGAAGACCTGTTTGACCATATTAGACGTCTTCTGCAGTCGAATCGGCCTGTGCATGATCAGTATGAATTATTGGAGCACGTCGACCGTGTTTGGTGTTCCATTCCTTCGGACGACATACGTCGACAGTATGACTCATTGCCATGTATTGCTGCCTGTATTGCCGTTCGCTGCGGTGTAACCACTTACTGAGGCGTACCCATTATGCTGCATTATGTCATCTGATAAACACTGTACATGGCTGAAAATAGCATCAAGGTAAACCCTTATGTATTCCTATTTGAATGCTTAATTGCACCCCTCGATTCTCACTCTTTCTAGGTGGGACAATTTCAATGTCGAGCAGTATATATATACACTCTAGAGCAATTGAATTAGAGACAGCTGGCGTTATGCAAATGTGACGCTGTGGGCGGCCCTGTAAACGGAAACGACATGACGTACGCAGCGATCCAACAATACAAGGAGTGATGCGACGGGAATCAGTGAGAGTCGGGCGCAGTATGGGTAAGACGAAGGATCTAAGCGCATTTGATCGTGGGAAAATTGTCGGAGCCCGACGAATAGGTCACTCCATCTCGGAAGTCGTACAGGCATTGAGCCACTGTGTCTTGGGTGCACCGTGAGTACATCAAATCCGGTAAAACTATCCCTGCAAGGGCCAACTGCCGTGGACAACAGCGTGTGGATGAGCGGGTCATCGTAGGCTAGCTCGCTTTGTAACATGGGTAGACGGGCCACAGTGCAAGAAATCACTCTGCAATTTAACGCTGGTGTACAAAAACGTGTAAGCAGCCACACCATCCAGAACAATCTCCTTGCTATGGGGTACAGAAGCCATCGTCCCACTAGGGTACCGCTGCTGACCGCACATCACAGGGCGCAAAGATTAGCATGGGCACGGGAACATCGCCACTGGACCCTAGACATGTGGGAAAATGTTGCCTGGACTGATGAGTCGAGTTTCACGTTGGTACATGCGGATGGTAGGATACGAGTACGGCGCAAACCACATGAAGCGATGGATCTTTCTTGCCAGCAGGGTACTCTTCAAGCTGGTGGGGATGGCATTCTCGTCTGGGGACTGTTTACGTGGACTGAAATGGGACCCCTGGTACGTGTGACATCGTCCCTCACAGGTCACTGTTACCGCGATATCCTGGACGACCATTTGCTCCCGTTTGTGCGTCTTCAACATCCCACTGGGGACCTCATCCTGCAACAAGACAATGCACCGTGTCATCGCTCTCGAATGGCATCCGAATGGTTGGATGAACACTCCACCGACGTGACCTCGCTTCCTTGGCCAGCTAGGTCACCTGACCTCAATCCCATCGAGCACATCTGGGATGCCATCGAGAGAGATGTTCGAGGCTCTGACCCCCTGCATCAAATCTTCGTGAACTGTGGGAGCTTGTTTAGTGGTCGTGGATCCGTATGGCTTCCCAACGCTTCCGGTGTCTTGTCGATTCCATGCCGTTACTAGACAGGTATCTCTAATTCAATTGCTCTTCAGTGTATATATACGTGATATGTGTATTACGTTTATATTATGCAGGGTGATTCATAAAAAAGTATACAGTTTTAACGCACTATAAAACAAGAACAATGTAAGATATTTTATGGTACCTGTAACATAATTGTAGGGTAATATTTCAACTTTTTTAGAGACAGTCACAGATGTTCCATGTGTACACACTTAGTCACACGACACACATCGAGCCAGTAATCCATTTCCGCACAGACGCGAAGTAAGATATCTGAATCAAGTGCAGTGATAGTGCCTGTGATACGCTGTTTCAGCTCCGTTAGATCAAAAGGAAGGGAAGGGGAGGGGCGAATACCTTGTCCTTTATCAAGTGCAGTGATAGTGGCTGTAATATATACCTTGGAATGTATCATTGCAGATTTGTCGTCCCAGAGGAAAAAGTCACAAGGTGTTAAGTCAGGACTTCTGGGTGGCCATTTGGTCTGTGGCATGTTGTAGTCCGTGGCTCGTCCAATCCATCGGTGAGGAAGATGTTCATCGAGATAATCGTGCAACATCTGCACTTTGTATGGAATCATTTTCAGCGTCTTTCTCAAAATTCTCCAGACAGTGGGCTGTGAAATCTGCACTTCACGACTCACCCTCCGCGTTGATTTTCCCGAGCTTCGTTGAATGGCTGTGCAAACACTATCGACGACTTCTTCTGATACACGCGGTCGTCCAGGACTTAAGTTTGCACAAACAGCCCGTAGTTTCCAATTTTTTTTTTTTTTTGCCAATCGTAGATTTTCTGGTTGGAGGTTCTTTTCAGAATCGTGATCGAAAATGCCATTGCACAATAGTTACAGATTCCGTTTTGTTCAATTCAAGAACATAAAACGCCTTCTCTACTGCAGACACTGCCATTTTGACTGACTGGTCACGTGACACGCGCGCTATCGCCTACGTTACTTCCCTCAGTAGCGGGACACAAACTTTATGTGTACATATACCTAACGGGGATGTAAGGTCAGGTGATGCGTAACATCACAGCCTCTCCTTGACAAATGTCAACCCCGCCTTCTCGTGGTGCATCCTGTTCCCACTAAAGGGGCTCTGACGACCGCCCATAGCGGTATAACTATACCATCGGGATTAGAGGAAATTCTATCCCACACTCACCAACCCGCTTGGCCAGCGTGGTGAGTTATGGCCAAACCCCTCCAAAATGATTCCACAACTTAAATCTTGGCCCTCAGTCTCCGGCAGCTGGAATGTACCTGGCCAAGGCAGCGGCCAGTGCGACATGAAGGCAGAGGGTGCTAAGAATCCCCGGAGGACCGGACTAGGCTGCCATCTGATGCTGACCTTGGCTACTTACAATGGACGCTCCCTATCTTCTGATTCAAGGCTTCTTGAATTGGAAGAGGAACTACAAAGGATCAAGTGGGACATCGTGGGGCTAAGTGAGGTAAGGAGAAAAGGAGAAGATCTCATCGAACTGAAAAGTAGACATCTCTTCTACTATCGTGGGACAGATACTGGCAGAACTAGTGGTGTTGGATTTATAATAAACAAGAAACTGAAGGATAAAGTTGTAGAAGTTGAAAGTTCCTCTGACAGAGCTGCACGACTTGTTATCCAACTCTCGAAAAGATACCAGGCTCAGATTATTCAAACTTATGCACCCACCACAAGTCATCCTGAAGAAGAAATTGAAGAATTTTATGAGGAAATTTGTCATCTAAATAATAAAGGTAAGCAGCACTTGAAAATAATTATGGGAGATTTCAATGCAAAAATAGGGCAACAGAATGAAACTTCAGTAGGTAAATTCGGTCATGGCAACAGAAACCAGCGTGGAAATACTCTCGTTGAGTTTGCAGAGGCAGAAGGGTTTTTCATCTTGAACTCCTTTTTCAAGAAAAAGCCACACAGGAAATGGACATGGAGACATCCAAATGGGACGACAAGTGAAATTGATTTTATTATGTGTAACAAAAAATTCGTCATAGAAGACTGCAGTGTGCTAAACAAGTTCAACACAGGTAGTGACCATAGATTGGTGAGATGTAAGATGCACCTCAACACCAAACTTGAACGTGGCAAGCTCATAAGACAAACAAAATCTATTGACATAACCAACCTTAAAAAACACCATAATACCTTCAAGTTGGAACTGAAGTACAGGTTCTCTGCTTTAGAAGGCCTAACATCGGAAGAAGTGGATATTTCTGAAGTTAACAGAAAAGTAACCAAAGCTCTTATGGAAACAGCAACAAAATTAGCTGGGTCTAAGAACAAGTTGCATGTAAACAAATTATCAGGAAAAACCAAAATGTTGATGCAAAAAAGGAAGAGAGATGAGGACAACTAAAGAAGATGTGACTTCCAAAGTGGAATATATAGAGCTATGCAAGACAGTAAGAAAAAGTATCACTGAAGACGTAAGGAAATTCAACTGTGAACTAGTGAGGAAAGCAATTGAAAACAACCAAAGCCTAAAGATAGCAAAGGGACATCTCAGTAAGGGAAGAAAACAGATTATGGCACTGAGAAAAGAAGATGGTTCTGTAACAAGAAATAGAGGCGAAATTTTGACAAGAGTGAAAGATTTCTACTCCAAATTATATGAAAGGGATGATATATGCACTCCAGACATCATGAAAGATACCAGTACCAGAGTTCCTCCAGTCCTTCCAGCAGAAGTTGCACATGCAATCAAGAACATGAAGCGAGGAAAAGCTCCAGGAGAAGATGGAATTACTGTAGAAATTGTACAAGAAGCAAGTGGAGAAATCGAAACAGTACTAGCCCAAATTTTCACTCGATGCCTTAATGAAGGAAAGATTCCTGAGGATTGGAACACCGCTACAATGATCTTGCTACATAAGAAAGGTGACATTGAGGATCTCGGAAACTACAGACCTATCAGCCTCCTATCAGTAGTTTATAAAATCTTCACTAAAGTTCTTTCACACCGCTTGAAGGTAACACTGGACATGGCTCAACCGAGAGAACAAGCTGGATTCAGGAATGGCTACAGCACAATAGATCATATCCACGTGCTGAGAGAACTAATTGAAAGAGCGAGGGAATATGAACTTCCATTGTGCATGGCTTTTATCGATTATGAAAAAGCCTTTGATTCGGTGAAACCATCAGCAGTTACAATGGCTCTGAAAACCTGCGGTATTGAAGATGCATACATTAATATTATTAATAACATCTATGAAAATGCAAGTGCAAAGATTCGGCTGTTTGAAAATACAACACACGTAAAAATTGGAAAGGGAGTGAGACAAGGTGACACCATATCTCCGAAGCTCTTTAATGCCACATTGGAGGGTGTTTTTCAGTCGCTGAGCTGGGAAAACAAGGGGATAAAGATTAATGGAGATTATCTAACCCACCTTCGTTTTGCTGATGACGTAGTCATTTTTGCAACTACCCCATCAGAGCTGCAGAGTATGATCCAGGAACTTGCTGACAAGAGTAAAGAAGTGGGATTAAAAATGAACTTTCAGAAGACAAAAGTGATGTTCAATGCTTTTACAAGAAATGAAGATTTATCGATTGATGGAGAAAAGCTGGAGATAACAGACACGTACGTTTATCTTGGACAGCAGATATCAAGTGAGGGTCACATTGATGAAGAAATTGATCAGCGTACAAAACTTGCCTGGAGAGCTTTTGGAAGAAACAGCATAATTTTCAAGAGCAATATGCCATTATGTCTTAAAAGAAAAGTGTTTGATCAATGCATCCTTCCAGTGCTTACGTATGGTGCAGAGACGTGGACCTTAACTAAAAGAGACATACAAAGGCTGCAGACAACTCAAAGAAGCATGGAGAGGTGCATGCTTGGTGTAACCAGGAGAGATAAGAAGAGGAACTCGTGGATCCGAAAAATGACAAGAGTAGAAGACATCATGATTAGAGTTAAATCCCTGAAATGGCAATGGGCTGGACATACTGCCAGAAGAACAGACCATCGATGGACAGCCGAAATTTTAGATTGGATTCCAAGGGACAGGAAAAGACCCAGAAGAAGACCACATGGGAGATGGGTGGATGAAATTCGAAAGTATGCGGGAGTGACATGGAGGAGACTGGCACAAGACAGACCGTTGTGGAGGAAACTTGGGGAGACCTTCGCCCAGCAGTGGATTGATAATGGTTGACAATGATGATGATGATGATGATACCTAACGGCTCGCATTTGTGGTCCGTGTCTTCAACTGTTACTGTTTTACAGCATCTGGAAGCTGTATACTTCTTTATGAATCACCCTGTATATCTGTAGCAGTTGGATGTACTTGAAAGATTTTATTATCTGACTATAGTAATACAAAATATTACAAAATAAGCAGACATTATACGGAATAAATTTTAAAACAAGAATCCAATGCACACTTTGTTTTATACTGTATTTCTACTCTCCTAACTTTTGCCGTATACACTTGGTGCATTAAATACCTCGTTATCACGGTAGTTCGTTGCTTCAACTAAAAATTTTCCTTTTGATAAAACGACGGTGGCAGAGTGTTCTCTTCTTTGCTTTCTTCAGCCTCAGCAGTTTCTGACGACTTAACTGCTTCCACGATATCATCTGCAAAAAGGATGCCTAGAGCTGCAGCGTCATCTATTTTAACAAAGTTGTCAATTGCAGAAACATAATTAAAATTTTTATGTTCTGACATCATAATACATTTTATTCAAGAGTTTATTTATTCATGTCGTCATCAAAGAGGGTTCTGGTTTCCAATCTATATTTTCTAAAGCAGATCTCTTCTTTGCTTTCTTCAGCCTCAGCAGTTTCTGACGACTTAACTGCTTCCACGATATAATCTGCAAAAGGATGCCTAGATGAAGCTGCAGCGTCATCTATTTTAACAAAGTTGTCAATTGCAGAAACATAATTAAAATTTTTATGTTCTGACATCATAATACATTTTATTCAAGAGTTTATTTATTCATGTCGTCATCAAAGAGGGTTCTGGTTTCCAATCTATATTTTCTAAAGCAGATTTGGATGCAAGACTTGTGAAAACACAAATCTATCCGCGACGAGATCGATACCGCGCCCTCTCACTCCGGAGTAAGCTGCTCTCCCAACTAAGCTACACGGACGGAATGTATCACTGCAGATTTGTCGTCTTGACACGTGTTTTGCCTCTGTAGTACGCCACAGACGCCGCTTCCATAATCAAACGCCGCTTCCATAATCATCGGCCACCAAAGGAAAGAATCCCTTGCACAACTCACCCTTATCTCTAACGTTTTGTCTACAGAGAGTATACATCCCGTGAGTAAACACGAAGTGGAAAACTGAGTCTACATGGTCTTCAGAGACAAGAGATCTATCTACTCAGTAGCGTTTCCCATTACTTCGTTTAGTCAACATTGTGGGGTCCGAAGTTTAGTTCAAATGATTGATGCAGAATTTATCATGTTCGGTAGAAGAATTATAATTAACAATTACGTGTTCAATGTACTGGTGTAAAAAATGAAAACCATATTTGTTATACTGTAATTTCTTCATAAACTATGATTTTGCATATAAATAATATAATTTAATATCCAGTTTACTTTCTTTTATCGCTCAGCACGCGTTTTAAGCATTCTTGTTTTTATTCTGGTAAAGAATATCTGCAATGAGTTATAACAATTGAAGAATTTTGGGCGGCTTGTAGACAGGTTACGTAAGGGTTTTACTTTTTAAATGGATTGCAAATTGCTTTTGAAAAAATATTATATACAGTGCTGGCCACCCAAAATGCAACACCAAGAAGGAAGCATCCGATTGGCCTGAAATTCGCAGCATGCGTTGTCCGCGAGAGGACATGCAAACGATTAGCATTGCAGGGCATATGCAAATCATGAGCGCCGGCCATGCCACCGAAAAGCACCATAAAAAGGGTGCACATAAGGCGGGGTGTAAGTGTGTTGTGCTGCCGGACCTGTGCGTGGGAAGCCTCCTGACGCCTCGTCGCAGAATACGGCAGTCATTCGAGCACGTTTCGGAGTTCGACAGAGGACGAATAGTGGCTTATCGCGACAGCGGTTTATCGTACCGAGACATCGGTGTCCCTGTGGGACGACATCCAGCCACAGTGAGGCGAGTATAGATTCGGTGGGTGCAGGAGGAACGGACGGACTGACGTGAGCGATTGCCGCGGCACACCACCGAACGAGGAGACACGCATGTTGTGCGGCGGGCATTGACAGCTCGCACCGCCACATCACGAACGTTAGCGCAGGAATTAGGGTGTATTGCGAAACAACTTGGGCTGGGACTTGTCGCACGACGCCCATTGCTCCGATTACCATTGACGTTACACCACCGGCGAGTGCAGCGGCAGTGGGCAGTTGAACGCCGCACCTGGACTACGGAATGGCACGACATTGTCTTCTCCGACGAATCCCGCTTCTGCCTGCAACACCACGATGGTCTGATCCGCGTGTGGCACGCATCGTGCAACAATTCTTCACGGCCCACCAAGTGTCACTGCTGTCGTGGCCTGCCTGTTCTCCCGATATGTCGCCCATCGAACACGTCTGGTCGCTGATCGGCAACCGAGTGGCCCGGCAAGCAGCACCCGCGGCTACGCCTGATGAAGTGTGGCAACATGTGGAAGCAACCTGGACCGACATACCCCAAGCCCACATCCTCAGCTTCTTTCGTTCGATATCGTGGCGTGTAGCGGCCGTTATTGCCAGCCATGGGGGACACACAAACTATTGATATCTGCGTGTTCCGCAAGTCGCACGGGCCTGTAAGCTCAATCGTTTCATCTTTGTATCTGTTATGTGTCCAGTAAATCTGGCTTTGCTATCTCGTGTCCTTCTTGGTGTTGCATTTTGGGTGGCCAGCAGTGTACATATCATGAATGGAATACGGAATTACACCGTACAATACAAATTTTTGAAGATGTTAATCCGTTTTTAGCACGTCTTTTGTAAAAAAAGATCGTGCTTCTGTTATCGGTTTGTCCGTCCGTCTGTACCCACGGTATCTCTGCAACTAATAGTCCGATTTGAAAAATAAATTCTTTTTGCAATGGGAAGCTTGAAATATGCGAATGATGATCCTTAATTTCGTTTTTTTTATGAAGCACAATTTTGCCGCTAGGGGGCGTAAATGCAGATGTCGAATTCAAAATTACGTTTTAATCCACATATTTGCTTCTAAACATCCGATTGAAACAATTCTTTTATCTTTCAATTCCATTTATGTCGAGTGTTTTAAATATAGTTTCATTTTCAAATTACGCATAGATTTTCCGCTAGGGGGCGTAAAAGTAAATTATATTTTCCCCGATGACTCTTCTTATAAAACTCCGATTTGAAAAAAATCTTTTTTTCAGCGGATGCATCTCCTAATGGAAAATCTTTTGCATACAATTTCGAATTTTTGGTAAAGAATACTTTGGCCACCAGGGGGCGTAAGTGTTAATTTTTACTTTTGATGTATTTGCCATAAAATCTGAGCTTCTAAAATATCGATTGAAAAAATTCTTTCATGGACTGATGCCATTCACATCGATAAACCTTTTCGGAATATTTTCTTCCTAAAATATCGCACAGTTTCTCCGCCAGGGGGCGTAGATGTATATCTTATTTTTGTCAATATCTCTACTTCTAGGAGTCCAATTTAAAAAATTCCTTTTTTGTTGGATAGTGTTTTCCGTGTGACATGTTTTTCATATAATTTCAAAATTTTCAACTAATTCATAGACTTTCCGCTAGGGGGCGTAAAGGTAAATTGCGTTTCGCCCCATATCTCTGCTTCTATACCTCCGATTTGAAAATTCCTTCTGCACCGGATACAACTCCTGATGGGAAATCGTTTGCACATAATTTCTAATTTTTTGTAAAAATGGTTTGGCCACCAGGGGGCGTAAACCTTAATTTCCGCTTCTGATGTATTTGCAGTAAAATATGAGCTTCTAAATTCTCTATTAAAAAAACGTCGTTTGTAGACCGATACTACTCATGTCGACAAACCTTTTAGGAACATTTTTTTCTTAAAATAGAGCATGGTTTCTACGCCAGGGGCGTAGATGTATATCTTATTTTTGTCAATATCTCTACTCCTAGTGGTTCGATTTGAAAACTTCCTTTTTTGTTGGATAGTGTTTCCAGTATGACATGTGCTTCATATAATTTCAAAAATTTCAAGTAATTCATAGACTTTCCGCTAGGGAGAGTAAAGCTAAATTGCGTTTCGCCCTATATCTCTGCTTCTAAATCTCCGATTTAAAAAAATTCTTTCTGCACAGGATACAGCTCCTAATGGGAAATCCTTTGCACATAATTTCTAATTTTTGTAAAAAAATGGTTTGGCCACCAGGGGCGTAAACCTTAATTTCCGCTTCCGATGTATTTGCAGCAAAATATGAGCTTCTAAATTCTCGATTGAAAAAAACGTCGTTTGTAGACCGAACTACTCGTGTGGACGAACCTTTTAGAAACATTTTCTTCTTAAAATAGTGCATGGTTTCTGCGCCAGGGGCGTAGACGTATCTTATTTTTGTCAATATCTCGACTTCTAGAAGTCCGATTTAAAAAATTCCTTCTTTGTTGGATAGTGTTTCTAGTGTGACATGTTTTCCCAAAAATTCAAAATTTTCAAGTAATTCATAGACTTTCCGCTAGGGGGCGGAAAGGTAAATTGAGTTTCCCACTATTTCTCTGCTTCTAAACCTCCGATTTAAAAAATTCCTTCTGCACCGGATACAGCTCCTGATGAGAAATCCTTTGCACATATTTTCTAATTTTAAAAAAAATGGTATGGCCACCAGGTGGCGTTAGTCTTAATTTCCACTTCTGATGTATTTGCAGCAAAATATGAGCTTCTAAAATCTCGATCGAAAAAAAAGTCTTTTGTTGACCGATGCTACGCATGGCGACAAACCTTTTAGGAACACTTTCTTCTTGAAATAATGCATGGTTTGTACGCCAGGGGGCGTAGATGTATATCTTATTTTTGTCAATATCTCTACTTCTAAGAGTCCAATTTGAAAAATTCCTTCGTTGTTGGATAGTGTTTCCGATGCAAAATGTTTTTCCTATAAATTCAAAAATTTCACGTAAATCATTTAAGACTTTCCTCTAGGGCGCATAAAGGTAAATTGCGTTTTCTGCTCCTAAAACTCCGATTTGAAAAATTCTTCCTGTATCGCATACAAGACCTGAGGGAAAATATTTTTCACATAATTTCTAATGTTTTGTAAAGAATGGTTTGGCCACCAGGGGTCATAAGTATTCATTTCTGCTTCTAATGTATTTGTGGCAAAATCTGGGCTCCTGAAAACTCGACTAAATTTTTCTTTCTGGGACCGATACCGCTCATACATATAAACCTTTTGAGAATAGTTTCTTCCTAAATTAATGCATGGTTTTCCCTCCAGAGGACGTAAAGTCACATCTCATTTTTGTCGATAACTCTGTTTCTAAGAGTTCGTAAGCTCAAGATTCCGTTTACACCAATATCTGAGGGATTAAAAACCCGATTGAAAAACTTCTTTCTTCCGTCAGATACAATTTATTTCCATACCGGTTCCATTGCCTTTGAAGAGCTTTGATAAATTTAATTTGCGTCAGAACGATTCAAAAGACGTGCTTATTACACCCGAAAATTCGGTGTCATCTTTCTTGTTTGGTGTTAATGTGACATAGATGTTAAGTCAGATAATATCCAAAAACTTGAAAATTTCGTCGTCCTGGAGCGGGAATCGAAACCGCGTCTCCCGGATAGCGCCCGAGTATGCTAATTCCGTATTCCAATTCATGATTTATCTGCTCCTCTGGGCAATCACGGGATAGGATTCTTAACCTCCAGATTCGCTAAACATGAATGCCGGTTGCTTCGACTAGCGAATCCTGTGATGGTTATATTCAAATTAATCGGAAACTTGAGACTTGGTCGTTCTGGGTGGTGTAGTTGGTAGCATACTCGGGCGCTATCCGGGAGACGCCGGTTCGATACCCGCTTCAGGACGACGAAAGTTTGAAGAATTCTGATATTATCTGACTTAACATCCATGTCATACTTACACCAAAAAACGGATTAACATCTTCAAAATTTGTATTATATACATATATAGATATACATACACTGGTCGCAAAAAGTTAGGGATACTGCATGAAATGAAGGATGTGTGTATCTGACTGAAGTAACATGCATTGAAATAACATCCGTGAGGCTACGTAACATAAACGATAAGGAGTGCGTTTACAGAAATAGTTTAATATGTAATTTCTGCTCACAACAAATCAGCATAACAATCCAGATGGTAAATTCGGAGAATGTCCATATCTCTGGATTTCACTATCGGTAACACCACCTCTGTGTCAAAGAAAGTCTTGACACCTATAGAACGTAACACCAAATGTCCGGCTGAATAGATGTTAAACGAAGGGTAAATGCGATGCAACTAATTGTACGGGATAGCTCAAATTAAGGTTTTACGGCCGGACGAAACACATGCAGAAGCCAAATTTACGAGAACCTTTTATTGGTCCAGCAACTTTAGATGAAATTCAAAACGTAGCACGGCGAGGCACATATACTTCACATACCTTAATTATCTGTCGAATAATCAAGCTTAGCAACGATCGAACATCTCCACCCCCAAAGCAACCGCTGCATCGTATTTTTTTATCTAACGTTCTTATTACATACGTCACTCGCGTTCCGACCTCAGATTGTTGCCAACGTTATGCACGTTTGAGAGAAAAGACATAACGTTAAGGTTTGAAAATATCTAAGAGAACGACATCAAATTTACATAGAAAAAGAAACTCAAGAGGAAAGTTAAAATAGAATATACGTTATACCTACAAGGCATACTTGCAAATGGCAATAATGTGTGTCTGGAGCAACCAGTCCCATATTACAGGCAACACGATAAAGGAGGTCTGTCAATGTACTGGGATGTGGAAGGTGGTTATCCAAACCTCGCTCTTCAGCTTCTCAAACGTACTCAATAGGGTTTAGATCAGGAGACCTCTGAGGCACTGTAACGATTGAATCCCATGTTTTTCCAGCACCTGGAACACGCTCCAGGCACGGTGATTGGCTGCATTGTCATCCAGAAAACGGAATGTATGCCCAATAGCAGCGTGAAGCTGTATCAGAAGAGAAATGAAATTACCGTGTGCCTTCAATTTACATGCAACAAGATTATGTGTAACTTTCACACATCAAAATAAATATTTCACAAGGAGAGCGCCGCACAGTGTAGTACATTTTGTTTTAGGAGCAGTACGCAAAGTGTAATATATTCAGATCTATTGCAAAGTTGCTATATAAATGAATTAGCTTGTGTGTTACCGTTTCACTTAAAAACATGCACTGTACGCAAATGTACGAACATCGCAGTATTTCACAGCATGTTTGTTTGTAAATTGCATTTTATCATTAGAACCAAATGGGAGGGAAATGGGCGATGGACAACAAAATTCCTTGTGAAAATGCGTGGGAGGGTCACCAATATGAGAATCCCATTGGGATCACCCAGCCATTTTTGAAGAAACGGAGAAAATTTTATTTTCTTAGAGATTTTCGGAAGGAGGGGGGGGAGCTTACCTCTATGTGGTAACCGAGTGGACAGCATCGGGAGAATCTGGGTTATCATTTGAGACGGGCCTGAATGCGGCATCGGTTATGCGCCAGTCACAAAGCACTCCCTCTAAAAACTAAAACATTGCCTCCTAATAATAATGAAACGCATATAGCGTATTAAATTCGTTTATTTTTGTGGTGTAGTCAGCATAAAGATTCGCCAAGTTTTCGCACTCCACTGGGAGGCTTTTCCAAGGCAATGGTAGACATAAAAATGCAGGGAATTGGAACACGTAAACAACAAAGAGGATTTTTGAAAATAACGTGGGTGACATCATGAGCATATTACATGAATTTTTATCACGAAATTATACGGTGCGCCGTGATGTGTTTCTATCTTTTAATAACGCATGCCAAGCCATTGGTAGTTCATTAGAGACCATACCATTGCATGCCAGTTTGCCGGATAGGATTTCCACTATTTCCCTAATGGCAGTCTCTTTAAAATCCGTGTAAGGGGTAATTCTTCTGATATTATTCCATACAGGAGCGGCCGAGCAATGCATGACTTCCCTGGCAAGGGCTGTATTCTGTATGTCCTGGTTGACACTTCGTACGTGTTCTTTACATCTAGTGTCCAAGGATCGTTTTGTCGTTCTTATATATATATCTTTTCCGTGTTGTCAGGATATACCAACGGTATAACGTACACGGGTATCGTTCACTTGATCGAAAGGTCACTTAACCGAAAATCACTTCGCCGAAAATCATTTGATCGAAAGGTACATTTCACCGAAGGGTCACTTGATCGAAAGGTACATTTCACCGAAGGGTCACTTGACCGAAAAGTTCATTTCACCGAAGGGTCACTTGACCGAAAAGTTCATTTCACCGAAGGGTCACTTGACCAAAAAGCTCATTTCACCGAAGGGTCACTTGACCGAAAAGTTCATTTCACCGAAGGGTCACTTGCCCGAAAAGTTCATTTCACCGAAAGGTCACTTCACCTAAAAGTTCATTTCATCGAAAGGACATTTGATCGAAAAGTTCATTTCACCGAAGGATTACTTTACCTAAAAGTTCATTATATCGAAAGACCAGTTCACCGAATGGTCAGTTTATCGAAAACTTAGAATTTTGTTGTTGGAGATCTGTTGGAGTGTGCATGGTGCGTGTTTTTGAAAAACTGACCACTTAAACATTATCTGATTGTATAAAAATTGCACTTTTAATTTCTATGAAACACCTCCCCATGAGTAGGTTTTCCGAAATTTAACATTAATTACATCTGTGCCTTTTTGTCAAATTTTACATTAATTACATCTGTGCTTTTTTGTCAAATTTTAATCCTCCCAGCTCATATTCATAAGGGTTACATAGCAAATAAAGTAAATAATGTTCCAATTCTACTCAATTAATTTTTTGGCCGTAATCCTAGGTACAGGCCATTTTAACAAATTTTAAACCTACTCGTATTCATAAGCATTACATAAAATGTAAAGTAAAATATGTTGCACTTTGGCTGAAGCCTAAAACATTCATTTTAAGACCTTTATAGGCCTAGATCTGGGAAAATTAGCAAATTTCAATCCTTCTTCTTCATATTCATAAGGTTTACATAAAAAGTCAAGTTAATAATGTTGTGCATTTTTTCAGGCAAAAAAAAAAAACATTTTAGGGATCCTTTGAGCACGCACGAATAAAATTTGCTAAAAAGGCCTAAGCCGAGGCCTAGGGCCCGGAAATTGATTTTTTTGCCTGAATGAATGTGCAACATTATTAACTTGACGTTTTATGTAAACCTTATGAATATCAGCACGCACATTTAAAATTTGCTAAAAAGGCCTAAGCCGAGGCCTACAGACCTAAAATGGATTCTTTTTGCTTGAAAAATGTGCAACATTATTAATTTTACTTTTTATGTAAACCTTATGAACATGAGCACTGGACATGACTTTTATGTAAACCTTATGAACATGATTAAAATTTGCTAAAAAGGCCTAAGCCGAGGCATAGGGACTTAAAATTTATTATTTTTGTCTTAAAACTAAATCTTTGCGTTCTTTGTGACGCAGAGAAATCAAAAGGGCAGTTTCAGTTTGATCTCCTAACGTTTCGGTGGTCTGTCTGCCAAACTTTCACCATGCTTCAACAGATCCTGTAATGAAATCCAAAGTTTTCGATTAACTGACCCTTTGGTGAAACGACTTTTCGATGAAATGAACTTTTAGGTAAGGAGACCTTTCGGTGAAATTAACTTTTCGATCAAGTGATCTTTCGGTGAAACAATCTTTTCGGTGAAGTGTTTTTCGGTCAAGTGACCCTTCGGTGAAGTAAACGTCGAGCAAATGAACCAGACCCAACGTACACCCTCCTTTTCTTTCTCGCACTGTCTCTCCTTGCAACTTGATATTATATGTGATAACGGAGTCGGTGACTTCATTGCTATTAATATGTTGTATTTGCGTAATAAATTCTTTAACCAATATGTAAAGCCTGGGATATATGTGATGGATCCTGCGTATCTCATCGTCCTACTAGGCGATATTATTGTTGCTGACATAAAGAACACGTACAAAGTGTGAACCAGGACATGCAGAATACAGCCCTCGCCAGAGAAGTCATGCATTGCTCGGCCACTGCTTTATGGAATACTGTATTGGGAGAATTGCTCCTTACACGAATTTTAAAGAGACTGCCATCAGGGAAACAGTGGAAATCCTATCCGTCAAACTGGCATGCAATGACATGGTCTCTACTGAACTACCAATGGCTTGGCATGCGTTAAAGATAGAAACATATCATGGCTATAACGAAGTAAATTTCTCCGTCATTTCTGTCCACGCCAGGATTCGAACCTGGATCCCCTCATTCCGGAATAAGTCACTCTACCAATTGAGCTACGCGGACGTTTATTCTGATTGCTATCTGGCTTTATGTCGTGTGCGTCCTGCTGGCAGGTACGTCACATGGCGCACAGTATAATTGCGTGATCAAAATTCATGCAATATTATGCTCGTGATGTCACCGACGTTAATTTCAAAAATCATCTTCGTTCTTTACGTGTTCCGATTCCTTGCATTTTTACGTCTACCATTGCCTTGAAAAAGCCTCACAGTGGAGTGCAAAAGCTTGGCAAATCTTTGTGCTGACATACGACAAAAATAAACGGATTTAATACGCTATATGAGTTTCATTATTATTCACGTTTGGTGTATTTAAACTAAAATTGCCTCCAAATGTGGAACAGTTGACTTCTTATTGCCTTCAATTTCTGTTGTTGTCGTTAGCCCCCCCCCCTTCCCGTCCCATAAAACTTTTTTTTCTGAAGAAGCACGTAGACCTAAGACCCCTCCGCCGCCCCGGTGGCGCAGTGGTCTAAGCGATGGCCTCTGATCATTCGTCCGAACGGGGTCCGGGTTCGAATCCCGGTGAGGCATGGATGTTGTGTTTGTCTTACGGCTCTGGTTCTCTCCCTTCCCTGGAACCAGTGACCCTAAATTAGGGACGGGCGACTGCTTATAGCCCATTGAGTTGCTCACGGTGGTCGTTAAACCTACAATCAAAAAAAAAAAAAAAAAAAAAAAAAGACCCCTCCACTTCCGTAGCCTATGCTTATTAAAACTATTATTGCACTTCATAAGTTATTTACTTTTGTAAAAGAATTTTGATAATTGAAGTAAAAAATTTTGAATTATTTTATAAGAGCTGATGTGTATGTGACTTTAAATTATTTAATACCTCTTTGATTTTATAATACAGCAGTGTCTCTGAGAGCAGTATACTCAAGTTAACTAATCTCAAATGTAATGCTTAAAACCACTGCCATTTTATCTTTATGCAGGAAATAAATAAAGATTTGCCTTTTTGTTTCAGATATCAGTAATTTCTGGGTGCAAAGAGTTCGAAGAAATACAGCTGCGGGTCAGCGAAAAGAAATGCTTAAATGATTTGAATGTCAATAAAAACAGAGCCACAATAAGGTCAGTGAGAAAATTTGAATAATTGCAATTCTCTGTATACCATAAAATCTGTTTTTCATAACTGTCTTTAATGTGTGCTTGATTAAAACATATTTACCAACTACATTGTATGGCAATTAAGCAATAATATGTCATTTATCAGCTAGGCGATGGCAACAGCGTTTGCGTGGGAATTGCGCAAGTGATTATTTACGCTGTGCATGACGTCATTCGGTGGAACAATGACGTCATAGCACTGCCATGGAGCGGAGATCAAATATCCAGTTCTGTTTGAAAATTGGTAAAACTGCATCTGAGACAGTTTAACTGTTGCATGATGTATACAGGGCTCACTGCCTATCTCGTGCACAAATATTCCGATGGTGCGCACGTTTCAAGGATGGGAGGGAAGATTTGGAAAATGACGAAAGGTCCGGACGCCAGATTTCAGCACGCGATGTTTATATACACAATATGTTAAAGACTAAACCTTCTGCCTCTTTTTATTTTCCGAGAAGTGTTTACATAAGCAGACTTTTCAGCTTCACGAAAGCAGATCACCTAGCTGCTGTGCCAATCATTGCTGCAATGGAGATGAGGAAGTTTGAAGTATTTGTTCACATATTTGGGGATCGAGGCTATCTTGTCTATACGTAAGTATGAAAGAAGAAATGCGTTTACGTTTTCATAACAGAAGTAAACACTTCATCTGTGGAAGAATTCCTACGAGAAATGGCACTTTTCTCTGGGTTACATTCCCTTTACTACTGCGGTTATTCATTACAGTAGAGTAACATATGTAGGTAGTAAAGTCCGAACCTCATCTATGGGAGGAATTCTTACGAGAAACGGCACGTCTCTCTGCACTACATTCCTTTTACTACTGAGGTAGTTATCTCAGTAGAGTAAATTAAGTAGGTATTCAGGACTAAACCTCGTCTGTGGAAGGAATTTCTACGAGAAATAGCACGTCACTCTGCATTACATTCCGTTTACTACTGAGGTAGTTCAGCTTAGTACGTTAACATAAGTAGATAGTCAAATCTAAACCGTATATATGGGAGGAATTCCTACGTGAAATGGCCCGTCTCTCTGCATTATATTCCGTTTACTACTGAGGTAGTTCATCTAAGTAGGGTAACATAAGTAGGTAGTCAGGTCTAAACCTCATCTGTGAGAGGAATTTCTACGAGAAATGGCACGTCTCTCTGCGTTACATTCCGTTTACTACTGAGGTTGTTCATCTAAGTACGGTAGCACGAGTAGGTAGTCAGGTCTAAACCTAATTTGTGGGAGGAATTGCGATGAGTATATAAGTATATATATTATATATGTTTTTCTTAATATTATACACTGCCTCATAGAAAAAAATGCAACACCATGAAGGAATGCTCAAAAAGAGACCAAACTGCACACACACAGATAGCCAATTTGGTCCTGAACAAATGGCTTAACTGTCATATACAGACTACGCTCCAGTAGCCGAATATGAAGGATGATCAATAAGGAGTGTGGCCCTCATTTTGGGCCATACAGCGTTGAATCCAACGTGGCATCGAGGCAATGATAGTCCAAATAGATTCCTGTGGTACCGTGGACCATGTTGTGTTGATCCGAGTCCACAGTTTATCTTCCTTTTGCGGGGTTGAGAGGGTACTCAACCGACTTCCAATCGTGCCCCACAGATGCTCGATGGGTGAGAAGTCGGGGGATTGTGATGGCCTCGGAAGCATCCGCACACAGCGTAAAGCATTCAGGCTGATCCGAGCGGTATGAGGCCGGGCGTTATCCTGTTGAAAAACGGCGTATGGGATGCACTGCAGATACAGCAGTGCCACGGGCCGCGACATCTCGTCAACATAACTGGGTGCCGTCAGTGTGTCCGTAATGCGTACCAGCGATGAGCAGCCGTTGGCGCTGATGGCGCCCCACACCATTATTCCACGCTGTCGGGCCGTGTGGAACTTTACAATGGCGGCGAAATCCACCTGTTGGTCACGTCGCCTCCAGACCTCACACGGCGATCATCCGTGGTGAGACAGAACCGCGATTCGTTGATGTTCGTTTCCAAAAATCTGTTTTGAAAAGTTCTTTTCTTGTTAGAAAGTATTCAAAAGGTGTGCTTATTGCATATGATTTCATGTCGTCTGTCTTATTTATGTTCTAGCCAACGAAGTTGAGGTTGTCACGTGCAAGTTATTTCGTGACTTGCTCTAAGTGTATACAGCCATTTGCAAAAGTTTAAGACCCCCTGTCAATTTATTGAAAATTAAGATTTTCGAAGAAACAACTAATTACGTACCAGTCAGAGATATTTGAAAAAATGAGTACTAGTCAGAAATATTTTTTAAAGAATGTAAGTATTCACCACAGATGAATACTTACATTCTTTAGAACACAAAAAGACCTAAATCAGTACTTTGTGTGGCCATCTTTGTTTTTTATAACTGACAGAATACTATGTTTCATACTCTCAATGAGGGATTTGCAGTATTTACTTGAAATGTCTTTGTACCACATGTACTTTATCACGTCAATTAAGGCTTGCAAATTTGATGGCTGTTTTTCTGCTACCTTATCTTTTAAAATGGTACACAAATTTTCGATGGAGTTAAGGTTGGGACTATTACCGGGCCAGTCAAGCAGTTATATTTTTCATCTTCAGGTAGTCGTTTACTGTCTTTGATCTATCTCATTGAGCACCATCATGCCTAAAATTTGTGCATCTGTACACTTCCATATGAGTTAACAGCTTCTCACGTAACATTTCCACATAAAAAGGACCAGTCATGTTAGTGCTTGTTGGCCAAACTGATAAGGAAGCAGTACCGGGCGCTGACATAGCACCCCATATCATCTGACTAGGTGGATGTCTCACGGTGCTAACGGTGTATTTTTCATCAAACCTTTTGCCTTTTGTTCGTCGAACATGTGCTTTACGTGATTCAAATCGATGCACAGTTGATTCAAAAAACTGAAGAGTTGAACTTGGCGGCAATTTTCATCAATCCACGATTGAAAACACTTCGCGAACTGGAGTCTCTTTTTTTTTCATGGCAGAGGTTAACTTGGGTTTATATGCAGGTTTATAAGACTTTAATTCAAAATCTTTGCTAAGAAATCTGAAAACAATGCTGATACTAATATCAGACACTTTTGAATGTAGAAAGGCCCCGATTTTCATGCACAAGCTTCTCGGAGAACACATAACTATACGCCTTAGGGAATTGTCATCACGTGGGGTTAATTTCCTTTGACGTCCACTTTTCTTTCGGTCTCTACATTCACTGGTATCTCTATATTTCATGATTGTATTATGAATAGCAGTCTTGCTCACATTCACCTTTCTGCTTATGCCAAGTTCAGAGTATCCTTCATGATATAAAATAACTATTTGTGCCCTCTGAGTAACACTTAATGATGCTTTTTTGCCCCTTTTTCGCTATAGAGAAAATACATACAAAACCTCTCTGCATGGAAACAAGAAGCAAACTGACACTCCCCACAACTCTATCAACAACTGCCACAGTAGAATGATGCAACCAGACAGTAGCTGATAGCAGAAATCTCCCAATACCAACAGGTGGTCTTAAACTTTTGCAAATGACTGTATATTCATCATTTCAGAAAAGGGCGTTTGTTGGCAGAACTCGCTCCTAGGCCTGGTCGACCTGAAAATATACAAATGAATGGTACGCACAATGGGCCGCGGTTGGTCTGGTGGTTAGAGCAGCCGTCTTCAGACCAACTGGTCGTAGCATCGATATCAGGTAGATCGTGTTACTCAAACCTATTGAATACTTGCCGTTAGTCAGACAGGCACTTTAAGTCGTCGGACCCGGGACCCATGCTACAAGTAAGCCCTCCACCCTATTCATTCCCGTGGTGCGTTTCCTAAATCTCGAATCATCTGGTACCCCATATCACTCTGACTGTGGCTATGCTATGTCCTATCTGAGCCCTTAGGTTTAAACTAATGTAACTTCACTGACATGCAGCACTGAAGTCCTCCTTATCAAACATAGGTGATTACGTTTAAACCTTTCCCACCTGCGAAAACCCCATGAGATATTGCAGAGTGCCGTTGGTACGTAATATACGTATTGATGTAATTCTGGTACAAAACTACCGCGATGTTCATGCAAGAGCGCAACGTTTTTAAACTGAGATCCAACTTGCGTGTATGTCAAACATATGCTCACCTATCAGTTAAAGCGCTACTCACATTTGTTATTTCGTTGTTCTTTGTGAATGTAAAAGCATGTGCTTTCCGCTATGTGTTTCCTGACGAAAAGTTTTTCTTTACTAGGTATCCGCTAAATGGGAGAATCAAAAATACTGCTATGAAAATCAACTGGTAAGATATCTCCTTTCTTGATCTACTTCGTATAAAATTTACAAACATAAGTGAAATTGTATATGATACTCTCTTGAATAATAGAAAAAATTAAATGAGTTACAAATTCTATTTTCAGTACTAGAGATTTATTCCAAGACTTGATATATTCCAAAATGGTCTAACATTTATGAAATCGCATATCATTTAAGTGTATTTTTATTAATCTCGTTACGAGGATTAATCAAAAAATAAGTTTACGAAACTGTTAATTCAACGAACACACCTGTACAAAGTGCATTAACTAGGAGTATATATACAAACGCAGTTTCGGTAAAAACTGAAAGTATTATTTTGAAGTTGGCACCCGTGCGAAGGGAAAAATAACCACGCAGGCGACTAACTGAATTAAGGAAGTAACTATGGCAACAGTTATTAGCCGTGGCAGACTATTCTAGTTTTGTTATTGCGCAGTTGTTTAAGGTGCGTCTGCATTTTACCATACAACAATGGAGTTGAGTGATTCAGAGTCAAAAAGTGAAATGCGTTGTGCGATAAAATTTTCCTATCGCTTGGGTAAAACGGCTCCAGAAACAGTTGATTTAATGAAAAAAGCTTACAAAGATAAATGTTTGAGTGAGTCAACGATTTTTAGATGGCTTCATGATTTCAGAAAAGGGCGTTTGTTGGCAGAACTCGCTCCTAGGCCTGGTCGACCTGAATGTGTTGTTACGGAGCGTCTTGTTAACGCTGTTTGAGCAATCCTGCAAGAAGAGAGATGAATGACGTGTAAAGACATAACGGCGTCAAATAATATTTCCAAAAAGGTCGGCATTCTGTATTCTACGCGACAAACTACTGCTGCTTCGTGTGTTCCAGCTGGCTACCTCATCACCTGACGGGAGAACAATTGTTAGACAGAGTTCAGGTGTGTCATGAGTAGAAACAAATGATTGCAAAGGATCCAAACTTTCTAAACACAGTAATAACTGCCTATGAAACATGGGTCCACTATTTCGACCCCTCACGAAGCGCGCAAGGAGTGTCTGGAAACACACAGGCTCGCCTCCTCCAAAAAAAGTCCGCCAAACCAAATCAGCTGGGAAGGTGATGATGATAATGTTCTTTGATCATAAAGGTGTAGTCTACCAGCATGCCGTTCCTCCACAAATTACTGTCAATGTTGAGTATTAAATTTCACTCTTGAAGCGTCTGCGACGACACATATTGATTAAGCGACCGGAACTGGTGGGCAAGTGGACCCTACACCATTTCTTACGAAATGCAGTATTGAAATCATGTTCACAGTCCTGACCTCACCCCGTGCGATTTCTGGTTGTTTCCAACAATGAAGTTCCGTGACGCAACATTCCACACAGATGCTGACATTATGTACAGAGGTCCCAAAAGCAGCTTCCACAAAATGCCTTCGCCGCATGCTTTGAAAAGTGGACTGAACGATGCATATCATCTGAGAGAAGATAATTTGGCATATACTTTACTGTACCTGTATTTCTTCATTTTGTGTGATTTTACTGTGTTTTTATGGAACGGCCGTTGTACAAACGTATACAAAACGTCTATAATGCAGAGTCTGAAGACGCATGCGCACATTACAGCCGTTTAGTGGTAGTTCAAAATGACGATTAGGCGGGAATTTTGATGTACCGAGGAAGTTTGAGATGTAATTCGATTTTTATGGACAAATCGATAGCCTACTGAAGTAAATGGGAAACATGCAATCTCGCGTTAACTTGTTTCTGAGAGGTGTGCGACCAGTAGTGTGGTAACCAGTAGTGTGGTAACCAGTAGTGGTATCTTTAAAAAAACATTTTCAAAACCGTATAGTACACTGGCGTGCAAAAATTAAGGACGAGACGGTTTTTCGAATGTAACGTCGTGTAGAAGTGCTCCACATAGACTCAAATCATGCCATAAGATCCCCAAGATGTAAAAATATGGGACAAGTGAGCAAAACTGCCCAAACAAAGAATCCAAAGGATACAAAGCACTTTATTGAAAAGGTAGCTTCGAGCACAACTGGACAGAAGACAGAAACGTCCATGTGACAGGCGGCTGCCAAGAAAAATCCAGTATTTAGTAGGGGATATGATCACCCCTGACTGCGTTGCAAGATTTACGTCTGTCCATGCTGAGGACGAGTTGTTGTCAAGGAGCTGTTGAGGCATCGTGGCCCATTCCTCTTATAGCGCCATTAGCAGCTGCGGAATCGTTGCTGGCGGCTGGTGACGTTCTGCCAAGCGTCTCCCGAAAAGGTCCCACACGTGTTCGATTGGATTTAGGTCCGGGGACCTTGCGGGCCAATCCATGCGTTGAATATCTTCACTCTCCAACAGCTCTGTGACAGCCACTGTGCGATGAGGTGTAGTGTTGTCGTCCATGAAGAGGAACTCAGGACCCACAGCATCTCTGAACAGACGCACGTGAGGCAGGAGAACCTCGGTACAATAGCGGACACCAGTGACTGAACCTCCTTGGAAGATGTGGAGGTCAGTATGGCTACCAAGCATGATACCGCCCCAAACGAGAACTCCGCCACCTCCAAACAAGTCCCTTTCGATGATGTTGGAGGTGTGATTGCGTGTTCCCTGCTCTCTCCAGATGTGTATACGTCCAGAATCGCTCGTCAGATTAAATCTGCTCTCTTCCGTAAAGAGAACTCGACCCCATTACTGATGTGTCCATTTCTTGTGTTCCTGGCACCACAGAAACCGCCGTCTGCGATTAGTAGGCGTTAATGGCACACACCGTACTGGTCGTCGTGCAAATAGACCACCTTTGTGCAGCCTCCTGGCCACGGTAAAACGTGAGAACGGACGTCCAATTGTCTGTTGTATGTGCCTTGTGATTTCTCCCGCTGTCTGCCGTCTGTCTCTTCTCGCCTGTAGGACAATATACCGGTCGTCCGCCGCCGTGGTTGCTCGTGGACGACCACTGCCAAACTCTCGGACAGCTGTTCCTGTCGTTTGAAATTATCTCCAAGCATGTGAAACGATACAGTGAGCGATCTCGAACTCCTCGGCCCCACTAGTCACACTTCGACCTTCTTCCAACTTCCCAATGACGCGACGTAGGGTAAAGTCATCCATATGTCGTCTACTGGATTGCCTGTTGGCCATATCACACGGTGGCAGAAACTCGACGTCGTTCAAACCGGTGTACACCGTGCAATAGCTTTCACCGAATTGCTGAGCGTACACCGCTCGTGTGCTTTATATCCTTCCGACCCCCCCCTCTACGTCATGCTGCATATACGCGCATGCCTTACCGTACCGGACCCTAGTTTATCTCCTGAGCGGTCTTTCGGTCCGTTCTTCCTGCTCGTTCCGCTGTTATGGTAATTTCTCCTCTCCGTCCTTAATTTTTGCACACCAGTGTATAACGATAGGACCATTTTGTTACATGAGCTATTGGTTCCAACGGCAATCGTAGTGAGTGTCCAAGCAGCTCAATAGAAATCATCTCGGCACGAATGGAGGAAGGGGAAACCTCGTACCTTGCAACTTTCATCTCTTAACGGTTTACATAAATCGACACTTTTAAGAAAAACTACAAAATTGAGAGTAGCTCGAAGGGGAAACATTTTCAAATACGGTCCAAAAATGCATATCAATCGAAAGAGGCTAATCATATTCGTCGTACCTGTCTACAGGGCAGATTTTCTTCTTCTGAAAACCTTGTCAAAGAGTAGAAAGATTTCATTGGAGTGGAAACCGCTGTGAGTAGAAGATTGCCTGAAGTGCGCATCAAGTCATGTTACCGAAGGAAGAACAACGGAAAGCACGTGTGACTTAGGACGAACTGCATAAGCATTCGTCTAAAAAAACACAGCATCAGCATTAGTCACTGTTTTCTCGGATCACTTCACGCCACCGGCGTCGGAACCGCGGGGGCAGAGGGGGCGGTTGCCCCAGCACACCAATGAATGTGGGGGTAAAACATCACATTTCTCCCTCAGTTTTCTTTCTTTCCGAATTGATTGGAAATCTCAAACATTCGGGTTTTTTTTGTAAGTTCATTTTGATAGAAATTGTGTATTGCTCTTCATTTTTGAACATGAGCTATCTAGAAATCTGATTTTTTTTCATGCAACTCCTGAGACCACAAGAAATGCTAGCGCCATTAAACAGTCCAGTGGGCTGATTCCCGTTTGAAGACCAGCAACGTTTTGTGTCTCATTAAGTGTAAAAAATTAATGTTCCTCTAGAAAAAATGAGTAAAACTAAATAGGGAAATGGAAGCAGGGTGAGGAATAAGTTATTGGTTCCTTCAATGTTTAATTATAGCGTTACGGATGCAATTGCTGCAGAATTCGTACTAATCCGGAAGTATCAAAGTCTATAGTTCAAGGCCGGTTTATGTGTACAGTTAGTTTACATTGAGAAACTATATGGATATGAAAATGCTTTTTTTAAAGATGAATGTTTAATCGAAAAAAAAAATTTTTCCAGAAACTTTTCGTAATGAAGTTATCACGTCTTCTTTTACAGTAGTACGATACATTTTATGAAATGATAAAATGCTTTTTTCTCCGACATCTCGCCCCCGCTGTCAAAAAAGAATTCCAACGCCACTGCTTCACGCTTTCTGTACCACTAGATTTGTCAAGTTCCCAACAAATATAACGATCTAAGGACTTTTTATGACAAATGGCATCGAATGATTGACGTTTTTTGGCTCCACTGTGAACGTCAAAATCCATCGTTATTTGTTTTAGCTTAAAATATACTGTTCAAAAGATTTCGGGGAGCAAGAGATATTGTAAGGAAAGTCATGTGCGACTGAAGTTGTTGAACGTAAAAGATACGAGGGTTGTACCGAAAGTAATGCAAAATTGGGCATAACTTTATTAGCTGACAGAGGTCGTTAAAACTGCACATATTGGTAGAGTAACTCTGCCTCTATAGTAGCCCTTCTCCTTCATTGCAAGTAAATAATGGATTCCAAACAGAAGCAATGGGCCGTCATTACGTTCTTGACGAAGGAAGGGTGCAGGCTGTCCGACATCCATAGAAGCCTACAGAATGTTTACGGAGATGACACCATTGACAAGAGCAATGTACACAGATGGATGAAGAAGTTTAAACAAGGGGAAACCAGCATTGAACACAAACCACTATAATGAAGTAAACTTCTCCGTCATTTTGGTCCGCGCCGAGATCGAACCCGAGTCCTCTTATTTCGGAATAAGTCTCTCTACCAACTGAGCTACGCAGACGTTCGTTCTCGCTGTTATCTGCCTTTATGTCGTGTGTGTCCTGCTGGCAGGTACGTCACATCTCCCCCCCCCCCCGAAAGAGGGCCGGGGTCATGGCCCACGGGGCAGCCGTGGCCATGAATCGTTGCAGGCATCCATCCGCTGTAGAGCGTGCACTTGAGAACTCCCAGTCAATCTGGTGTGTGGAATGCAACATCACACACATTTATTTTTCGAAGCGCTGAAGAAGGGATTCTCTTATTTTTCCTGTCTCGCGGTGTGGAAAGAACATCACACCATTGCGAGATCTTTAACGGCCGGGTCATCCGGGAAGTTCGGGTGCCATTATAACGAAGTAAATTTCTCCGTCATTTTTGGTCCACGCGGGGGATTGAACCCGAGTCCTCGTATTCCGGAACAAGTCGCTCTACCAACTGAGCTACGCAGACGTTCGTTCTCGCTGCTATCTGCTTTTATGTCGTGTGCGTCCTGCGGGGCAGGCACGTCACACCACGCAGTGGAAGGTCATCATCCGCGACCACTGACATGAATCATCAGTGAGTGGATGAATTGATTCGCGAGGAGAGACTAGTAACAATCCGTGATCTTCTTGTACAGCTGGACTGTGATCACAATGCCATACAGAAGATGGTGGAAGACTTAAGGATATCGGAAAATGTGTGCAATGTGGGTACCTCGGTAGTTGACTCTCTATTTGAAGGAAAGAAGTTTAGAAGACTGCTCTGATCTGCTGGAAGCGTTTGAAGCCAATGAAAACATGTTTTTTTCCCGATCTGGTGACAGGGGATGAAACGTGGGCGTATCTTCACGATCCGGAAACGAAGAATTAATCCATGGAATGAGGTCACATCTCTTCACTAAGGCCTAAGAAGTTCATGAACCAGCGATCAGAACAGAAGGTCATAGTATTTGGGATGAACTGAGTGTCATTCTCCTTTATTTACTGGAACACGCTGCCCTACCGTGTCCACAGAGAGGTACATTGAGACACTCAAGAAGCTTAGAGAAGCCATAAGGAGGAAGAGACCGAACAAGAATCTGAAAAGCATCCACATTGAACATGGCAATGCAAGACTACACACATCGTTGGCAACAAATTAGATGATCATCAAATTAGGCTGGTCGGTGTTCCCCATCCACCATACAACCCAGATCTGGCGCCCTACAATTTGCACTTGTTTGGCCCAACGATTTGATGACACAGACGAGGTGAAAGTGGCTGTGAATAAGTGGGTACAGCTGTCAGCACCTGAATTTTTTCACAGAGGATTTGAGAGTTGGGTTCAACGATGGCGCAGATACATCGCTTGTGATGGAGACTATGTTGAGTAGTACCTTTGTATAGAGAAAGAGTTACTCTATCAACATGTGTAATTTGAGCGACCTATGTCAGATAATAAAAAGTTATGCCCACTTTTGCATAACTTTCGGTACAACCCTCGTATATAAGATACAGTAGAATATTCAGTAATATGGGTAAGAAAAAGCACATTAGAGTATTTTTATGCAATCTTATCATTTAATGCGCATGATGCGATATGCTATATAACAACATGCGTATATGTAAAACGAGGAAAAATGACTTTTTGAAGGTGGTAACTGACCTGTAGAAGGATGTGTGGTCCCTTTGAACGACTGAGACCACCGCACACCTGTGTGGCGTGCAGTTGATGAGGTTATCGAGAAGGTTTTGAGGGTATCTTCGTCACTTCTCAATGACAGCAGTCTCCTGTTCACGAAGAGTCAATGGAGGTACCGACCGAGCTTCAGTGCGTCTGGCAAGGACGTTCCACGTATGCTCGATTGGATTTCAGTCAGGTGAGCATGCTGGCCATTTCATACGCTCGATTCCCTTCTCTTCAAGCATGTTGTTCACTAGCCGAGATTGTGACGTGCCTGACATGCAGGACGCACATGAGATAAAGGCACATAGCAGCGAGAGCATACGTCCGCGTAGCTCAGTTGGGAGAGAGACTTATTCCGGAATGAGGGGACCTGGGGCCGATGACCCGGCGTGGAGAAAAATGACGGAGAAACTTACTTCGTTATAAGATCTATGAGGTCGAGCGTTATCTTTCATCGAAAGGAACGACTCATCGAGGGTTGCTGCAGTATACGGCGTGACAGTAGGTCTGAGAATCTCGGTTCTATGTCTCTGGGCCGTCAAAAAGCCCTTTTCGGATGGCGTACAGGTCCGTACATCCACCGATATTTATGCCTTACCAGACCAACAATCCACATTCGTCCTACTGTGATGTTTTGTGGAGGTATCTTTGCCTTTTAATAAAATCTGCTTTGAATATTTTTTTCGTGTCTGAAAGAATTTAAAAGACTTGCTCATTAGAACCGAATACACCGAGCCATCTTATTTTCCACATGACGAAACTGTCAGTCAGGTAGGCGAAAATACATTGCTCGACATAGAAATTGCTCCACCCAGAAGGAGTGAAGATGAGAGGTGAAATTGAGCATGCAAATAGGAATACATAAGGGTTTACCTTGATATCATTTTCAGCCACGAACAATGTTTATCAGATGAGATAATACAGCACAATGTGTACGCCTCAGTAAACGGCTGCAGCGCTGTGAACGGCATTATAGGCGGCAATACGGCGTGGCAATGAGTCATACAGTTGACGGATATCGTCCTCAAGAATGTAACACCAATCCCGATCGACTTGCTCTCATAATTCAACGAGATCGTGCGCAGGCTGATTCGTTTGCAGAAGTCATCCAATGTGGTCCCACAGGTTTTCGATTGGGAATAAATCGGGCAAATTTTCTGGCTATGATAGTATTTTGACATGTTCCAAACATTGTCTGGGGACCCTAACGTTGGATAAACGGGCGTCATCTTGCTGGAAAATGGGGTTCTGTAGGCCATTCATCAACGGTATCAAAATGGGCTGCAAAACCTTGCTCACGTATTGTGCAGCTGCTAATGTGCCCGTGGTGCGGACAAGAGATGACCTGCTGTCATGTGCAATAGCACCCCATGTCGTGATGCCTGCCTGACGGACGGTAGGCTGTCGTGAACGAAACTGGAATCCGTCTGTACCCCAGGGTGTCGCCAGACACGGATCCGTCTGTACCCCAGGGTGTCGCCAGACACGGATCCGTCTGTACCCCAGGGTGTCGCCAGACACGGATCCGTCTGTACCCCAGGGTGTCGCCAGATACGGATCCGTCCGTTCACCAGGGTGTCGCCAGAGACGAATCAGTCTATTGTTATCACCCAGACAGAAACGGGATTCATCACTGAAGACCATAGTGGTCCGTTCGTGACCCCAATTTGCATGACCATGGCACTGAGCCCGACGAGCACTGCAATGGCTGGCCATCAATGGATGTCAACGTGACTGCTGCCTACTGCGCAGGCTTTCCACATATTACGTCCGGTTTACAGTTCTACTCGTTATGGCGACGTCCATGGCCGGTGACATAGCACGTCGAATATCGGCCACACTGTTTTCTCGTGACGAACGCACGTGTCGAACAATCCGCCGGTCCAGGCTTGCTGACGTCCGTCGGACTGCACCACTACTGCTCCGACGCACGTACGAACCTTTCTGTAACCACTGGTGCCAACAGCGTCCAACAGTTCGTGCATCCCGTGTCCAACAGTACGTGTAGATCAGTCCGCTTCACACAGGCCTACAATTCTTCGTCTCTGAAACGCGTCTAAATGGCGGTAAACCTGCCGACGGCGTGTAGCCATCATTTTCGGAATTCGCAGTATAGTTTCCCAGCACAAACAACAAATCTGAAACGTCCACGACACTACCACTAGCGACCATACATTACCATTTCTGTTGCTGCTGGTACCTTTATCTCACGAATGTGTGACGTCATCGGCTCCGGTTTAGCATCATTTGCATATCTCGAGTGGGTACATCCGCCCTGCGATTTGCATGTTTGTGGCACACTTCCTTCTGAGTGGGGCAATTTCTATGGTGAGCAGTGTATATTAAACTAGGCAATGGAGTATCTTCGATGTCAGGTTAGCCGGGTTTTATCATGTTAAATAATCAGTAACGCTTGTTAATTTTTTTTTTTTTTGTTGTTACGACGACTAATCTACTTGTTCTTCGTTTTTGAATTAATTTCCACTTATTCAGCCTTCATACTTTTTAGTGTGAGTTCATTAAAACTGGCGTACGTGCCCAAAAGGAGTAGATAAAGACGTTTACTGGGGACTAGTAAATCCAATGTATGATATATGTTTCAATAACACGTGAATGTTTTCATATATTTCTGTTCAAATTTCACTGCAAAACTCAGTTAAACCAAACGAAATAACTTTGGATATTCTTTTATTCTTTTGCATGGCCTACGATATCTGCAAATTGAGCAATGTAATTTAATCATCGTCTAAACTAGGTAGCATTTGTCTGCCCGGAAGCTTTACATTATGAAAATGTAGCAGTTCATGGAGAATAACATTTTTCTTTCAACTTCCTTTACAGTTTAATTCAAGCAGCGTTTGGGTGCCTTCCAATTCTAGATCCTCAGCTAAACCAGGATGTTTCTAAAGTTATGCGTATGGGATCAAGGCTATCTAAATGTAAGTGAAACTACTATGTTTGTTTTTTAGCAGAATGTTAAGAGTATGGATCTGAGGGTGGGTTCTGTCTTCTGAGTGGAGGGGGAGGGAGGGGGAGGAGGGAGGAGTAAGCATAGCGTGCATATGATGGTATCCTTATTATGCGTTATTATTTGAATGAACATTTGGGGGACGACGTTTTGAACATGTAATTCCGCATTATGTTAATTCTCCCGAAGGCTAGGGAGCACAATATAGACTTACTGACTCATCAATTAACAGTAAAAGAACTGAATGGTGTAATAATAGATGTAACTAAAATAGTACTAGTAATCTGAAATTTTTGGCGTAGAATAGAAATCAAAGTTTCCAAGCTTTCGCACACCAACCGGGTGGCCTTTTTTAAGGAAGGCAGACACCTAACTAGCTGTCACCCTCCCTTAAAAAGGCCATCTGGTTGATGTGCGAAAGCTTGGAAACTTTTATTTCTATTCTACGCCAAGAAATTCGGATTACAAGTACTATTTTAAGTGTAATTAGTGCACAGTTCCTTGTTATTAATTGACAGATGTAACAATGCGAAATGTAAAATTTTGGTGATAAATTTAAGTTTTTTTTTCCTGACTGGTATGTGACAAAACTGTATTTACTTCTCTGATCCATACCTGACGTGTCAGCAGTGTGTGGGATTCATTGATTCGAGTCATCTGTGAAAGCCTATCGGGAAAAACAGTCCAAGTGGAAATAAACACACAAAAAAAAAAAAAATTAACAAGCGTAGCTATTGGTTGACGAAAATAATGAATGGTAATTTTTTTGACGTCATGGGAATTCGGAAAGGGGATTAGTATTTATTTTCTCCCTTAGCATTCCCCACATCTAGCCACGGATGGCCTAATGGTCAACGTTCATGACTGCCACGGAGGAACTCAATGTTCGATCCCGGGCAGGTACGAACGCTCAAACCATAAAAATCCGCCATGCGTCGGATGGGCATGTTAAGCCGCCGGACCCCAGCTACTGGCCCCCGGTAATAAATAAGGGCGTCTTCCTACCCCTTTCTACTTTGATCCCGTGTCACTTTCCTATTGCGCACCCAAGCCCAAACCTCCCAGCTCCCTATTTCTAAGGGTTGTTTAAGAACTGGGGTCAGACACTTCCCTCCTAAAATCCTCTACATATGATCTGATCTGATCTCCCCACATCTAATTCCAGGCGGCCCCCACTGTACGAAAATGGCATTAGCTGATCTGGCTGTTTACGGAAATGTGTCAAAACTTCCTTTATACGAAAATGGCATGTACAAAAAAGGGGGGGGGAACAACCTTGTTGAGACTAGCGAATAATCTTCTCCTTCTCTACGCTGTGGAAACACAAATTAGTCAGATCGAAGCCGCATCCTTCTGCTCTGGAGCCAAGTGCTTTCCCGATTAAGCTACACCGACGGAATTTGTCGCTGCAAATTTGCCGTCTTGACATGTGCTATACCTTTGTAGTACGTCGGAATTCCTCTGCACTTTAATGAGAGCAATTTAGGTCTAAAAGGCGACTGAATTCTGGTACTAGCGTAACGTGTTAAACTATTTTTTCTATTGAGTTTTATATCGTATGTAACTACAAAAATGTTGTACTGACTGTAAACAATGCCCAGAATTAGGAGAAACCTTCTGAAAAAATGTTTAAGCAAGAAGAGTTTTCTGACATCACTTCGATGCTTTCTCTGAAGGGGATTTTGTTTTAAATGTTGTTTATTTCGAGGTTTTACTACCTTTCCTGGCTTCTAAGACTACAAGGATGTTTCCTTATTCCTAATTTAAGGCCAGAGCCATGAGGCAAGCGGGAGAACCAAAGAAGCAGGACAAACACACAACTCATGGTACATCCAGCACTGAAACTTGGGCTCAACTTGGATACACCTTCTCCTTTGACCACTCAGAGGAGCAGAGTTTTATATTTTGAGACTGACTGATTTACTGCATAAGTTTAGCATATGCATCCGGCATTTATTGACAGGGGTAAAAGTGCCTAGGATATGACATCTACACTGAAGAGCAATTGAATTAGAGATACCTGTCTAGTAACGTGTAGCACCACCTTTCGCCCTGATGACGACGGCGATTCGTCTCGGCATGGACTCGACAAGACACCGGAAGCGTTGAGAAGCCATACGGATCCACGACCCCTCAACAAGCTCCCACAGTTCACGAAGATTTGATGGAGGGGGTCAGAGCCTCGAACATCTCTCTCTCTCTCTCTCTCTCTCTCTCTCTCTCTCTCTCTCTCTCTCTCTCTCTCGATGGCATCCCAGATGTGCTCAATGGGATTTGAGGTCAGGTGACCTAGCTGGCCAAGGAAACTAGTCCACGTCGGTGGAGTGTTCATCCAACCATTCGGATACAATTCGGGAGCGATGGCACGGTGCATTGTCTTATTGCAGGATGAGGCCCCCAGTGAGATGTTGAAGACGCACAAATGGGAGCAAATGGTCGTCCAGGATATCCCGGTAACGTTGACCTGTGAGGGACGATGTCACACGTACCAGGGGTTCCATTTTAGTCCACGTAAACAGTCTCCAGACGAGAATGCCACCCCCACCAGCTTGAAGAGTACCCTGCTGGCAAGAAGGATCCATCGCTTCATGTGGTTTGCGCCGTACTCGTATCCTGCCATCCGCATGTACCAACGTGCATCTCAACTCATCAGTTCAGGCAACATTTTCCCACATGTCTAGGGTCCTGTGGCAATGTTCCCGCGCCCATTCTAATCTTTGCACCCTGTGATGTGCGGTCAGCAGCGGTACCCTCGTGGGACTATGGCTTCTGTACCCCATAGCGAGGAGATGGTTCTGGACGGTGTGGCTGCTTACACGATTTTTGTGCACCAGCGTTAAGTTGCCGAGTGATATCTTGCACTGTGGCCCGTCTATCCGCTGTTACAATGCGAGCTAGCTGACGATGACCACGCTCATCCACACGCTGTTGATTACGACAGTTGGCCCTTGCTGGGATGGTTTTACCGGATTCGATTTACTCACGGTGCACCCGTGACACAATGGCTCGTCAAAATCCCAGTGCCTGCACGACTTCCGAGATCGAGTGATCCATTCGTCGAGCCCCGACAATTTGCTCACGATCAAATCCTTCGTCTTACCCATAATGCGCCCGACTCTTAGTGATTCCCGTCGCATCACTCCTTATATTGTTGGATCGCTGCATAGGTCATGTCGTTTCCGTTTGCAGGGCTGCCCACAGCGCCATATTTGCATAACGCCAGCTGTCTCTAATTCAATTGGTCTTCAGTGTATAAATACACTGACGGAAAAAAAATCCCAACACCACGAAAAAATAGTTGTAGAGGAATGAAATGGCGGCAATACATTTGTATAGGTAACATATTTAATCGATTAAGGTTTCAAGATCACAGCTTAATGTAAGCGCGAGAAGAGCCATTTTAAATGTGAAATGCTGGTACATTAATAACCGGTGTAACCGCCAGAATGTTGAATGCAAGCACGCAAACGTTCATGCATTGTGTCGTGCAGGTGCTGTATGTCAGTTTGTGGAATGGAGTTCCATGTCTGTTGCATTTGGTCGGTCAATACAGGGACGGTTAATGCTAGTTGGGGGTGACGCTGGAGTTTTCGTCCAATGATGTCCCATACGTGCTCGATTGGTGAAAAATCTGGTGATCTAGCAGGCCACGGCAACATGTCGACACTCTGTAGAGCATGTTGGGTTACAACAGCGGTATGCGGGCGAGCGTTATCCTGTTGAAAAACACCCCTGGAATGCTGTTCATGAATGGCAGCACAACAGGTTGGCGCCGCCCCGGTGGCGCAGGGTTCTAAGGCGATGGCCTCTGATCATTCGTCCAAAAGGGGTCCGGGTTCGAATCCCGGTGAGGCATGGATGTTGTGTTTGTCTTACGACATTGGCTCTCTCCCTTCCCTGGAACCAGTGATCCTAAATTAGGGACGGGCGACTGCTTATAGCCCATTGAGTTGCTCACGGTGGTCGTTAAACCTCCAATAAATAAAAAAAAAACAGGTTGAATCACCAGACCGACGTACAACTGTGCCGTCAGGGTGCGTGGGATAACCACACGAGTGCGAGTGCTGTCATAGGAAATTGCTCCCCAGACCATAACTCCAAGTGTAGGTCCAGTGTGTCTCGGCCGCAGACAGGTTGGTTACAGGCGCTCACCTGGCCACCTTCTAACCAACACACGGCCATCACTGGCACCCAGGCAGAACCGGCTTTCATCAGAAAACACAAAAGATATCCACTCCGTCCTTCAATGAGCTCTAGCTTGACACCACTGACGTCGCAAACGGCAGTGGTTTGGAGTAAGTGGAATGCACGCTACAGGGCGTCTGGCTCGGAGCTGTCCTTCAAGTAACCGATTTGTAACAGTTCGTTTTGTCACTGTGATGGCAACTTCAGCTCGAATTGCTGCCGCAGACGCGGTACGATGCGCCACGGCCATACGCGGTACACGGAGGTCTTCCCTCTCAGTAATGCCACGTGGCCGGCCGGAACCCGGTCTTCTTGAGACAGTACCTTCCCTTGACCACCGCTTCCAACAATCATGCACAGTGGCTACATTCCTGCCAAGTCGTTCTGCAATATTGCGGAAAGAAAATCCACCTTCTCGTAGCCCTGTTACACGACCTCGTTCAAACTCCGTGAGCTGTTGATAATGGCTTCTTCGTCTTCTTAAAGGCATTCTTGACTAACATCAACACACTACGTCGAATCTCAACGATAACTAACGCTCACGAACGTTACAGCGCGTATTTACAGCAAACCTGCTTTGCATGTTCCGAGGGACGCTACTAGCGCCACACGTATGCGCCGAGCGCGAAATTTGCATAGACATCATCTTACAGATGTACTCTCACCGCCTACCAACTGTCGTTTATCTAACACAACCCCTTCTTGGTGTTGGGATTTTTTTTCCGTCAGTGTATTAGAGATTTGTTATTCATCATAATTCATAAACAGCATGTTTATCAGAAGAAATTTGTCACACGATCTTTTTCGTCTACATTCAGCACTAGCGAAATGATCCCACAATATACAGATTTACTTGAAAATATATAATGAAGTGTATCATACTTTTCAAATGGCAGCCTAGTCCGGTCCTCCGGGGATTCTTAGCACCCTCTGCCTTCATGTCGCACTGGCCGCTGCCTTGGCCAGGTACATTCCAGCTTCCGGAGACTGAGGGCCAAGATTTAAGTTGTAGAGTCATTTTGGAGGTGTTTGGCCATAACTCACCACGCTGGCCAAGCGGGTTGGTGAGTGTGGGATAGCATTTCCTCTGATCCCGATGGTATAGTTATACCGCTATTGGCGGTCGTCAGAGCCCCTTTAGTGGGAACAGGATGCACCACGAGAAGGCGGGGTTGACATTTGTCAAGGAGAGGCTGTGATGTTACGCATCACCTGACCTTACATCCCGGACGCTCCCTATCTTCTGATTCAAGGCTTCTTGAATTGGAAGAGGAACTACAAAGGATCAAGTGGGACATCGTCGGGCTAAGTGAGGTAAGGAGAAAAGGAGAAGATCTCATTGAACTGAAAAGTGGACATCTCTTCTATTATCGTGGGACAGATACTGGCAGAACTAGTGGTGTTGGATTTATAATAAACAAGAAACTGAAGGATAAAGTGGTAGAAGTTGAAAGTTCCTCTGACAGAGCTGCACGACTCGTTATCCAACTATCGAGAAGATACCAGGCTCAGATTATTCAAACTTATGCACCCACCACAAGTCATCCTGAAGAAGAAATTGAAGAATTTTATGAGGAAATTCGTCATCTAAATAATAAAGGTAAGCAGCACTTGAAGATAATTATGGGAGATTTCAATGCAAAAATAGGGCAACGGCAACAGAATGAAACTTCAGTAGGTAAATTCGGTCACGGCAACAGAAACCAGCGTGGAAATACTCTCGTTGAGTTTGCAGAGGCAGAAGGATTTTTCATCTTGAACTCCTTTTTCAAGAAAAAGCCACACAGGAAATGGACATGGAGACATCCAATTGGGACGACAAGTGAAATTGATTTTATTATGTGTAACAAAAAATTCGTCATCGAAGACTGCAGTGTGCTGAACAAGTTCAACACAGGTAGTGACCATAGATTGGTGAGATGTAAAATGCACCTCAACACTAAACTGGAACGTGGCAAGCTCATAAGACAAACAAAATGTATTGACATAACCAACCTTAAAAAACACCATAATACTTTCAAGTTGGAACTGAAGAACAGATTCTCTGCTTTAGAAGGCCTAACATCGGAAGAAGTGGATATTTCGGAAGTTAACAGAAAAGTAACCAAAGCTCTAATGGAAACAGCAACAAAATTAGCTGGGTCTAAGAACAAGTTGCATGTGAACAAATTATCAGGAAAAACCAAAATGTTGATGCAAAAAAGAAGAGAGATGAGGACAACTAAAGTAGATGTGACTTCCAAAGTGGAATATATAGAGCTATGCAAGACAACACGAAAAAGTATCACTGAAGACGTAAGGAAATTCAACTGTGAGCTAGTGAGGAAAGCAATTGAAAACAACCAAAGCCTTAAGATAGCAAAGGGACATCTCAGTAAGGGAAGAAAACAGATTATGGCTCTGAGAAAAGAAGATGGTTCTATAACAAGAAATAGAGGCGAAATTTTGACAAGAGTGAAAGATTTCTACTCCAAATTATATGAAAGGGATGATACATGTACTCCAGACATCATGAAAGGTACCAGAGTTCTTCCAATCCTCCCAGCAGAAGTTGCTCATGCAATCAAGAACATGAAGCGAGGGAAAGCTCCAGGAGAAGATGGAATTACTATAGACATCATACAAGAAGCAAGTGGAGAAATTGAAACAGTACTCGCCCAAATTTTCACTCGATGCCTTAATGAAGGGAAGATTCCTGAGGATTGGAACAATGCTACAATGATCCTGCTACATAAAAAAGGTGACATT
This sequence comes from Macrothele yani, assembly GCA_039090855.1. Lineage (NCBI taxonomy): Eukaryota > Metazoa > Arthropoda > Arachnida > Araneae > Macrothelidae > Macrothele > Macrothele yani. Next base: position 18,449,503 of record CM077000.1, on the reverse strand, counting down.
GAGGATCTCAGGAACTACAGACCTATCAGCCTCCTATCAGTGGTTTATAAAATCTTCACTAAAGTTCTTTCACACCGCTTGAAGGTAACACTGGACATGGCTCAACCGAGAGAACAAGCTGGATTCAGGAGTGGCTACAGCACAATAGATCATATCCACGTACTGAGAGAACTGATTGAAAGAGCGAGGGAATATGAACTTCCATTGTGCATGGCTTTTATCGATTATGAAAAAGCCTTTGATTCGGTGAAACCATCAGCAGTTACCACGGCTCTGAAATCCTGCGGTATTGAAGATGCATACATTAATATTATTAATAACATCTATGAAAATGCAAGTGCAAAGATTCGGCTGTTTGAAAATACAACACACATAAAAATTGGAAAGGGAGTGAGACAAGGTGACACCATATCTCCGAAGCTCTTTAATGCCACATTGGAAAATGTCTTTCAATCACTGAACTGGGAAAACAAAGGGATAAAGATTAATGGAGATTATCTAACCCATCTTCGTTTTGCTGATGACGTAGTCATTTTTGCAACTACCCCATCAGAGCTGCAGAGTATGATCCAGGAACTTGCTGACAAGAGTAAAGAAGTGGGATTAAAAATGAACTTTCAGAAAACAAAAGTTATGTTCAATGCTTTTACAAGAAATGAAGATTTATCGATTGATGGAGAAAAACTGGAGATAACAGATACGTATGTTTATCTTGGACAGCAGATATCAAGTGAGGGTCACATTGATGAAGAAATTAATCGGCGTACAAAACTTGCCTGGAGAGCTTTTGGAAGAAACAGCATAATTTTCAAGAGCAATATGCCATTATGTCTTAAAAGAAAAGTGTTTGATCAATGCATCCTTCCAGTGCTTACGTATGGTGCAGAGACATGGACCTTAACTAAAAGAGACATACAAAAGCTGCAGACAACTCAAAGAAGCATGGAGAGGTGCATGCTTGGTATAACCAGGAGAGATAAGAAGAGGAACTCGTGGATCCGAAAAATGACGAGAGTGGAAGACATCATGATCAGAGTTAAATCCCTGAAATGGCAATGGGCTGGACATACTGCCAGAAGGACAGACCATAGATTGACAGCCGAAATTTTAGATTGGATTCCAAGGGACAGGAAAAGACCCAGAAAAAGACCACATGGGAGATGGGTGGATGAAATTCGTAAATATGCGGGAGTGACATGGAGAAGACTGGCACAAGACAGACCGTTGTGGAGGAAACTTGGGGAGACCTTCGTCCAGCAGTGGATTGATAATGGTTGACAATGATGATCATACTTTTGTATCTGTTCTTACAGAAAAAATGATATACATGCTGGTGAGAAAGTATATAATTTGATATCTGAACAGTAACGTTTATGTCCTGTGTTCCGGACCTCATTTGTAACAAAGTCGGGACTCCTTTGAATTTTTAGTATGCAAGCCTGAAATGTTTAGTAAATTTTTAGCATTTTGATTATGCAAGCCTGAAATATTTAGTAAATTTTTAACATTTTGAGTATGCAAGCCTAAATGAAGTCAGCTACTCAAGCCACGATGAGAACATAATGCCGCAGAAGAGACTCTAGTGCCCGCATAATATTTTTCAGCATAGAAAACTCGAATGAAAAACGCCCTACAATATTTTACAACCATGTAAAACTTCGTAAAAAATGGATTTACAATAAACAAAAATCATTAATGGCATCTAAAAAAGAAAACTCTTAACTGAGAAAATGTGGAATAGCTTCTTTCTGCTTACGTTTGTACGATCAATAACGAATTTTTCAAACCATCTTGGATCACAGACATAGTGGCAAACGCATGTGAGTGTTTATGCCATATCATAGAATATCTATAAACTAGGCACGCTTATTCAGTGTATAGAGAAAATTCTTCATCATGCTAAACTATCTAAAATAAAAACAAGTTTTTCAATTCGCTTTCTAGTAACAAAGACAGCTGACAAATATTAACGTATATTCACGTCACTTTGCAAAATAAAATGCGCTTCAAAGATATGGAAATCTTATATGTAACTTTATACTAACTAACATAAAGCGTTTTCTAGCTCATTTCTATTTCTAGGAACTGAGACATCAAAATTATACTCCGATACACAGGAATGCCATCTGCTGGAAAATTGTTCACGTGGAAAACTGGAAAGGGAGAGAATTAGCAGAAAAAAGACCAACGCGAGAACAGCCGACATATAAAATCCTATTATCTTATCAGTTAGTCTAACGAGACTACAACATTCATACACATTTCTTTGACGTACGTATTACACCTGCATTTCTTTGCTGTATGACAAATAGATCTCAGAAGCAAGATCAGTATGTTTTACAGTTATTTGGGAAAAGCTATTTCTTTAAACGGTTATTTGTGAAATGAAACTGTCCTATACTATCCGGAATGTCGTCATATGACATATGAATTATTCATTTGACATATGTATTGCGTTGAATCGTCAGACAAACAATGTGCAGGAAAACGCTTGAAGATAAATATTCCATCATGTGACTCTCAGGAAATACAAAAAAAAAAAAAAAAAAACTGCGTTGGCTCCAAAAAACACCAAAGCGAAAGACCCTACATTCGAATATTAAGTGCAGTGTTATAAATTGACCAAAAATCCATCGAGTATTCACTTTTTTATATTCTGAAATACACCGAAAAGACAGTTAATTGCACACCCTAATACAATACAATACAATACAATACAATACAATACAATACAAGTTGCTGATAATACACCCTAATACAATACAATACAAGTTGCTGTTGTTATGAGAGCGAAAGGTGAGCTCTAATACATTAGAGCTCACCTTTCGCTCTCATACCAACAGCAAAACCTTTTGGCACGGATTCTCGCAAGTGTTCGAGACGTTCAAGGCGTATTCCAGCCACGATTCCAGAGCAGCGGTCCGTAAACCTCTGACAGTTGGTGGTGGGATTCTGGCTCGAACGCATTGCTCCACTTCTTCCCACAGGTTTTTATTTGGGTTAAAATTCGGAGATTTAAGGGACAATTCGACGGCTGAGAATCAACCAGTCCCTCGCTGCACACGAACAATGAGACAGAATGTCGTCTTGTTGAAGACGACATTCCGGATAGCCATGAACGGGTGTAGGTGGTCAATGAGTACTCCAGCATAATCTTATACTGGTGTGATGAGCTAGGGCATTGTATTCTTGAAAGAAGGCATGCTGTTGTGGGAAATGGATAGCCATGAACGAGTGTAGGTGGTCAGTGAGTACTCCAGCATAATCTTAAACGGGAGTGATGAGCTAGGGCATGGTCTTCTTGAAAGAAAGCATGATGTTGCGGGAAATGGATATCGATGAACGAGTGTAGGTGGTCGGTGAGTATTCCAGCATAATCTTATACGGGAGTCATGAGCTAGGGTATCGTCTTCTTGAAAGAAGGCATGCTGTTGTGAGACATGAATAGTCATGAACGGGTGTAGGTGATCGGTGAGTACTCCAGCATAATCTTATACGGGAGTCATGAGCTAGGGCATTGTCTTTTTGAAAGAAGGCGTGCTATTGTGCGAAATGAATAGCCATGAACGAGTGTAGGTGGTCGGTGAGTACTCCAGCATAATCTTATACGGGAGTCATGAGCTAGGGCATTGTCTTCTTGAAAGAAAGCATGCTATTGTGCGAAATGAATAGCCATGAACGAGTGTAGGTGATCGGTGAGTACTCCAGCATAATCTTATACGGGAGTCATGAGCTAGGGCATTGTCTTCTTGAAAGAAAGCATGCTGTTGTGAGAAATTAATAGCCATGAACGAGTGTAGGTGGTCGGTGAGTACTCCAGCATAATCTTATACGGGAGTCATGAGCTAGGGTATAGTCTTCTTGAAAGAAGGCATGCTGTTGTGAGACATGAATAGCCATGAACGGGTGTAGGTGGTCGGTGAGTACTCCAGCATAATATTATACGAGAGTCTTGAACTAGGGCATTGTCTTCTTGAAAGAGGGCATGCTCTTGTGAGAAATGCATAGCAATGAACGAGTGTAGGTGGTCGGTGAGTACTCCAGCATAACCTTATAAGGGAGTGATGAGATAAGGTGTTGTCTTGTTGAAAAAAGATGTTCTGCTGTGGCAAATGGATTGCCATGAACGAGTGTATGTAGTCCGAGAGCACCTTGTCAACATAGCTTTGTGCGTTTATGTTGGTCTAAGGAGGTAAACAGGACCCCAAGGTATCCTACGTAAACACGACTTAGGACATTACCCGGTCTCCACGGCTAGTTACACTCCGACTTAACAGTTGGAATCTATGACTTTGTGTGGAGTTCGTCATACACGCACAATCCTGTCGGCGTGTGTTAGGTGGAATCCGGACTCATCGGACCGAGCTACCCATTTCCAGTATTTCACAGTCAAACGATGATGTTCTTCTCCCACTGTAAGCTCTTAGCCGGGGATGTGCTAATAAACACTGAACGCGATATGTGTGTCGGGTGCCATAACGCTGTCGTGTCAACGTGCATCAAATATTCATCGCAAAAACTTTCGTTACACCTCGTCGTTGAATGTTAACACTATCCTCTCTAATCTGTCCCTTCATTGCAATGTTATGAAACTGAAGAGATGACGATCACCTCTAACATCAGCAACCTATTTGAGGCCACGTTTTCCCGCAGGGTGTCTGTTTTTGATTTCATTTTGGAACACATGCGCGGCGGTCACACGCAAAAATTCCAGATGGGGCGTTCCATCTCCCTCACAACGACTATCTGCCCATGATCGAACTCTCTTAAATCACCGTGTTTTTAGGTCATTACAGTCGCAGACGCGCTGTACATTAGGTGTATATCTAACCTATTTATAGGTCGTAGGTGTTTCGGCTGGCCTCATTATTATCATTACAGGGTAAGGCAGGTTTATGAGTGGTTGTAGTGTGTAAAATGTATTGCACATTTAGTGTATTTTCATAGCAATTCATAACGCGAAATAAAAAATGTCAAAAATTCTGTGATTTGCAATTGTATTCTTCGCAAATCTGAAGGTTATCATATATCAATCTTCAGTTGCTTGGAATTTCCTCGTCCTGGGCAGTGTAATGACTAGCATGCTCGGACGGATATCGGGGGTGCGGGTTCGATTCCAGCTCCAGGACGATTAAAATTTTCAAGTTTTTTGAAGAATTGGTTACATGGAATACAGGGAAAATATGCCAATAATAGTATTACAATGCCTACCATGTATTTATGAAGAAATATTTCTTCGAAGAAATTCGTTTCCCATTTGTATATGATGTGTATTCTTCCATTTTCGAAACATGTGGAATCCATTACTGTGTTTAAATCGATGATTCGGGGCTTGATCATTACATGTGGAAACGCAAAAAGAAGAAACGGAAAGAAATCGCATTCCCCGTTTCGAGAATGTGACTGACATCAGCTGTATTTATACACGCATCGCTTATTTTTTGACATATATTTTTGAAGGTTTGAAATTTTGGCAACGCTATGCACTGCGTGTTGGATGGATTTCTTCAGATTTAGCAAGAACCCCAAAATTTGTAAATACTTTTGATATTTCAGTTGTCTGCAGAGTCTATATGAGTCCACGACAACCTTTCAACTTTAGGGTAAAATATGGCTTACAAGAAATAAATGTCAAAAACATTCCACAGGAAGGTTATATCATAATCATCATGCAGTGCTCAACAATTATTAATCCAGTGCTGGATGAATGTTTCCTCAGTCTCCTCCACAGCTTTGTCTTAAGCCAGTCTCTTCCAAGTCACTCTAGCGTGCTTTCAAATTTTATCTACCTCATCTCCTACGTGCTCTCTTTCTGAGTCTTTTCCTGTCCCATGGTATCCAGTCTAGCATTTCAGTTTCACCGCGATCAGTTCTAACAATATGTCCGACCCATTACCTCTTAACAGTCTTAGCCTTGATCATGATGTCATCGACTGGTGCCATTTTTCTGATTCATACGTTCCTCATCCTATCCTTCCTGGTTAGTTAAATCTTGGGGCTTTCCACGTTTCTTTGAGTTGTCTGCAGCTTTTATATGAGTTTTTTTAGTTAAGGTGAATGTCTCCGACTGATAAATAAGAATTAGAAGTATGCATTGATTAAACACTTTTCCTTTTAGACATAATGATAAAATTTTCTTGAAAATTTCACTGTTTCTTTCAAATGCTCTCCAACTAATTTTTAAACGCCGATTAATTTCTTCATCAATGTGGCGTTTGCTTGATATCTGCTATCCACGGTAAATGTAGGCATTGCTTAATTTTTGATCAGCGACAAATCTTGCACAGGCAACCGTCCACAACAATTCTTCTGCTTTAGAGTAAAATATGGCTTGTAAATTCTTAAAAATATTACTGTTTATACATATAAATAGTACTAAAAAAGTTGATTACATGAATGTAGTGGAATCATGATTTTGCTTTTATACTAGGAAAATCTGCAACTAAGAGCACGTGATTGCAAAATAGTAAAAAGATGAATGTTTTAAAAATGTTTGCATGTTCAATAGAGAAGTAGTTAATATTGTATTACAATTCTTGTCCTTTTGAGTAAACTTTCTACAACAAAAGCTGTACATAAAAAAACTTGTTTTTCACTCATTGAATTTGTTATTCTTGAACGTGTGTGATTAATATCTTTTTTGGCCTTTCACTTTATTTATATTTCAGCATTTCTTTTATTTTTTATAATGTTAGCATTTGTTGTAGGTTTTTGTAGAAATCTTCTGATGTTTTACTTTATTCGTTCATTAATTTTGGAACTACATTTCTAAGGATCAGATATCTTAAAATTCTTTTGACATTTATTAATTAATAAATACATGCTTTCAAATACCAATTTTAGGTTTCTCAGAATGCATCCGTGTTGAAAACAAAGGATACAGAGCTACTCTGAATGCTGTGATATTAGCAAAATGTTTTAAAGCACGTCTTTGGGAAAATTCCAAGCATGTTGCCCGCCAGCTGGACAAAATTGGTAAGCTGAAAATTTAATTTCTATGTTTGATGTCTTAAAACCTGCAAATGCTTAGGTTACTTGTATTCATCATCATCATCAACCATATCTATTCACTGCTGGATGGAATTCTCCAGAAACTTCTACAATCTTATGTCGTGATCAGACCATGGAGGTAGGAATTAGAGGAGTAAGTATGACGTCACAAACTTGAAACTTTCTTAGCAGACGACGCTGACGGCGTGACGGCTATCTTAGGACTCTGATAGTCGCTTTGAGCCATTGGGTTATGTACGTGACAAGTTTGATTTTCGAAATTTGAAGTCATTGTTTTCTCGTAAATGGTGTGTTGTTGCGCTTACGGATGTCACAACAATTCCGGACGACCACTTTTCACAGGTAAGTAACAGAGAAACATTTAAAATGAATTTTTTTAATTTCCGAAGAGAAGATAGTAGTCAAGCGCGTATATGAAGTCAATTTAGATATGACCACCTTAATTTCCCATTTTGATTGACAGAATGGCACTGATCAGTATGACATTTTGTTGTGCTAACAGAAGAAAAAATTGCAACAGAAACTCGGAAAAGTCATCTTTCAGATCATATGCTTATGCACGCAGGTGAAAAGCTTTACCAGTATGATGTATGTTTCAAGCAATTTACTCGAAAAAGCGCTCTTTCGAAGCATTTACTCATTCACACGGGGGAAAAGCCTCACCGATGTAATGTAACACACAACTTTAAAAACTATGAAATTACTCGACAGTTTTACTTACAGAATGAGAAAAATTCTTGTACCTACGCTGATCTCCCAGAAGAAGCTAGCCGAAATGTTTCCTAAATTCTAAATACCTGGAAGTAATCGTAACGCCCTAAACATTGATAAATCAACTAATAATATCCTTAATAACGGTATATCAACGATTAATATAATAAAGAAGGGCAAATGTATTAATATTAAAAGCAAATTGTCACCTTCATGCCTCGCACAGCATTAACAGCTATTGCATAGTCTGCTCATGTCACGCTTAAGATGGCTGCCGTGACGTTACTGGCGTGACGTTTCGCTGGCTTCACTTGGATTGCATTGAGCCAACAGAGTGCTTTCTCCCCTTATTCCTACCTCCATGGATCAGACTCCTCTGTCATTCCGACATGCTTCTGAATTTCATCCACCCATCTCCCACATGATCTGCTTTTGGGTCCTGTCCCCTGGGATCCAATCTAGTATTTCAGTTGTCCAACGATGGCCAGTTCTCCTAGCAACAAGTCCAGCCAATTACCATTTCAGAGATTTTATTTTAATAATGATGTCGCATCATTTCCCTGATTCACGAGTTTCTCTTTTTATCTTTCTTTGTTATATCATATATGCACCTCTTCATGCTTCTTTCAGTAGTTTTCAACCTCTGGATGTTTTTCTCAGTTAAGGTCCATGCAAAGGTCGTCTAGAATGCACAAGGAAATTGACATTAGAGAAATGAGTTCTCTCCGTTCGCGACGTCATTCTCATGTTAGACTGCCTGGTACGCCGGTGCCGTATTGACGTCACACGACAGCGCTGGAAACCAATCGGAAGCCTTGGTTTCCACGTGACGTCACTAAAACAGAACTCATCCATCTAATGTCATGGCCTTGTGCTTTCCAGACGGCCTTGGTCCACGTTTCTGATACATAACTAAGAATTGGAAGGATGCATTGCTTAAATACTCTTCTTTTACGACATAATGGCAAATTGCTCTTAAAATCGTACTGTTTCTTCCAAATGCTTTCCGAACACGTTTTTACATGGCTATTAATTTCGTCTTCGATGTGGTCCATTAAATATCACTAATCATACAGCAAAAGTGCAATGTATCAAAGCTGCTTTCCATGCTTGCAGTGTGACTTAGCGGCTTTCGCTGACTACTAGAATAACTTCAACTTGCTGGAAGTGTACTAGGTTTAAGGCGGACGTCAAGTAATTTTGCTTCCTATACTTCCAAAGGAAAAACTTCTGTACACATTTTCTTCACAATTAATGCGTTCCCGAGGATGAAAATTTGAACATCGATTAAAAAACTTCATTTTATAACTTGGAATACTTAATGTTTTCTAAAACATAACCATAATTATATTAAAAAACAATAACTTTTTCTTTGGTGGTGTTGAAACCAGAAAAAAGATGGCGCGACCTGTACTTTGATGACGTTAGTAGACAAACAAATGTTGGATTGCATAGTTATGGTTATGTTTTAGAAAACATTAAGTATTCCAAGTTATAAAATGAAGCTATTTTAATCGATGTTCAAATTTTCATCCTCGGGAATGCATTAATTGTGAAGAAAATGTGTACAGAAGTTTTTCCATTGGAAGTATAGGAAGCAAAATTACTTGACGTCCACCTTAAGAGTATAAAGAATGAAATCATAAAATGCCGCCCCAGTGGTCTAAGCGTTGGCTTCTGAATATTAGCCCGAGTTGTGTTTGAGCTCGAATCCCAGTGAAGTGTGGTTGCGTTTGTCTTACGGCACTGGCTCTCTCCCGTCCCTGGAACCAGCGGCTCTAAATTAGGGACAGGTGACTACTTATAGCCCGTTGAGTTGTTCATAGTGGCCGTTAAACAACGAACCAAAAAAAAATAATAAAATGTTTAACAAAAACAAACTGGCATATTTACAACGTTTCAACAACTGGTCGAATTAACACCATGAAATTTGTATTGCATTTTCCAATAAAAAATATTTAGATATGTTTGTTTGATGGCTCCAGAGATGGTTGTATTTTATTATAAAAATGTTTTAGCATAGTTAGTTATCATTTATACATGTTTTAACTAAATATTCTCAATCACTTGTTATGTGTGCATAATAATAACACTTTAATGTTAATGTGATCTTGATTCTTATTGTTGGCATTTAACATTACAGGAGTTACACTATCGAATGTGCTGGTGGGTGCAGGAATAACAAGTTTCAAGCGCATCAAAGAAACCAACCCTAGAGAACTAGAAATGGTATCTTACTTTTTTCTTTTTCATCTCGTAAATGCGTTTTTGTTTCTTTTTATAGTAGACTCATCATCTTATCACTGAATAGCCGTGTTATTATAATTATATGTTTAATAATAAAATATTGGGGCACCATTGACCTTCAGGAACGGTAGGAATTCGCCTCGTCATTAATTTAAATACAAGATGTAATAAAATTTCATGAATGCTGCCGCAATGTATAAAAAGAAAAATTGTGAATGGTGTGATAATTTTCACGAAGCCGCAGTCAAATACATGAGCGAACATGTCCGTAACCGTCATGGAGCTGTGAGAAAGGATGTGGCACAGAGATCGTGTCTCAGAGGCTGATGTAGATGTACGTTGTATAACGAAGTAAATTTCTCCGTCATTTTTGGTCTACGCCGGGATTCGAACCCGAGGCCGCTTATTCCGGAACAAGTCGCTCTACCAACTGAGCTACGCAGACGTTTATTCTGATTCCTATCTGCCTTTATGTCGTGTGCGTCCTGCTGGCAGGTACGTCACAGTTGTTAGCAGGAAAAATGAGTCTAAGAACCCATATCATTCTTCTAGCTGAGCTAGACGTTGCTGCGTGTAATCATCCCCCGCATTCGCGTGAACTGGCACAGTCTGATTTGTTTTGTTTTCCCAAACTGAAATTAGCGCTGAAAGAAAAGAGATTTGTAAACATTTCGCACAATCAAGCGAACGTGCCGACCCAGCTGTAGACGATGAAAAACGAGGACTTTTCCCATAGCTTCCAGGAACTTTGTGAACGATGCTAAAAGTGTATCATACCTGGAATGGGGGGGGGGAGTTATCTGGAAGAGAGGGGTTATTTTTTAGAGTTCAGTAAAGTAGATTTTTAAAAATTTTACCTGTTAGGTTTTGCTGCGCATTCACTGAAATTTACTGACATATCTTGTAAATTTTGGTAACGTTCCAGAGAGATAGTCATATCGACCTATGCATATACATACGATAATACCTTCTAATTCACAGAGATTTGATAATTGTTTTTTCAGACATCTAATATCTTCATTCCACTAATGCTCAATGGAATTGACACCTGGATACGGAGGCGGCCAATAAAACTAGGAAAAAGTCTCCATTATGACCTAATACCCAGTTCGTCTTCATCCCACATATGCTCGATGGGATTGACATCTGAGAATTGAGGTGACCAGTTAAGCTAGAAAAAGTTTCCATTATCTTCTTAAAACCACTGCCAGACAATGTGGGCAATAATGGAAGTTTCCATCACCAAGAGAGCAGAGAGTGACTATGGTTCAATGAATTTCATCCGCAACGAATTTTAAATATGTTTGACAATTCAGAGCATGAATTTACTCGAATTAAGGATCCTAATATTTTGCTGGAAAACATTGCTGACACCATTGCACTGCATGCGGCAACCTGGAGAGCCGCAAACATTCAAGATGCATCCATGTTCTCTCGTGTTTTATCAAACTTCTCACCTTTTTATCACCATGGTGCAATTGAAAACACTATTCATCAAACATCATGACCCTGTTCCAATCGTTTAGGGTTTACTTCCGGTGCTCTCGATTATACTAGAAACGTTTTGCCTTGCTCGTTGCAGACTGCAGTGGCATGCGCATAGATCTTCTGCTGCTTGTTCTGACACCGGGGGTGAAGTGTAATGCGCACTCTCCATTGTCCTTGATTGAAGTACTGTGTTACTCGACTTCACGTTGCGCGTATTTCATACCGTGCGAATCAGGTTGTCCTCTGCTCTGCCTCTCCGGTGGCTGAGTGATCTGAGGCACCAGCTATTGGGCATTCGTCGCGAAATGGACCAGGATGAGGCATGAAAGGTGTGCTTTTTGAAACATTCGTAGAATATAGTTAAACATGCAGTTTAGGGGAAAGTAAAGAATATGTACTGAAGAGTACTTAATAGCGTAAGGCGAACGCACTGGTCTAGTTATCGAGAGATCTGAGGTACGATCCCAGCGATGTGCGGATAGCAATTTTTTTTGGTTGCTGTGCGTTAAAGAAAAACGTGGAAAGAGCGATGACTTTGTCTATTCACATTGTCTCCACGTATTTGGAAGATTTTCGCTAACACTCTCGCCCTTTGGATTTATTAGCTATAATTTAATAACTTGTGCTGTTAAGCACCACCAGATGGAGACGTCTCAGTTGCTCAGCCCATCTCTACGGATCTGTGAAGTCAGATGCTGACAGATAAACACACATAGCGCCGTGGGTTGTTGGCTACTGCAGCGTAAAGCGAAGGCACTTGGCTAGTTATTGAGAAAAGGGGTACGATCCCAGAGGTATGCGGATAACAATTGTTTGGCTACTTTGTGTTAAAGAAAAACGTGGAAAGTGCGATGATTTTGTGTATTCACATTGTCTTCACGTATTTAGAAGATTTTCACTTAATCTGCACTCGTGTTTTTACAATTTGACCACGAATGAAAAAGGATGCTAGAAATTTCAATGATATAAATAAAAGTTTCAGTACGCATAACTTATGCTAACTTCTCATTAATATTTGTGATAATCAGAAAGCTTATTTTCAAAATTTTAGTTGGTTGGCGGTTCCCAGTGGGGCTATAAAGGGTTACGTCGGCAGTCGCCAAGCTTTACTCTTCGGGTTCCGGGATAATCCCTAAAAAGATAATGGAAACTGCTGCCGCAGTGGCAGTCTCTCAGGTAGGCACTGCTATCCCTGTGCACTGGCGTACTAGCAGTGCCTTCCTGAGACTCGACATCTAGCTTGAGTCTCAGGAAAGTACTGCTAGCACGCCAGTACAGAGGGATAGTGCCCTCGACATCAGCGGCTCATGGGTGCCCTCACAAAACCCCAAATGGTCCATGAGAATCGTTAATGTTTTTAAAAGCGACACTTTACGGGCTGCATGAGAATCACAAAAGTTATTTCACTTTTTGCCGCCTCCTTATCCGCCAAACGTTTCGTGTACCGAAAAGTATGCAATATCCATGGAATAAAATCGTAAAGTGATTTCAGTTTTAAAACATTTATATGAAAATATTTTTATGCCTTTATTTCCTTCACTGTTAACACAATTATATCAATATCTTTTTGCGACTTAACAATATACTGTAATGTACCTGTGTTTTTGCAATAAATTAATTTGATTTCTTTCGTATAGATTCTGAACAGACATCCACCTTTTGGTAACACTTTACACGAAGCAGTTAAGCACTTACCCACATACGAAGTGGAAATCATTCAGGTAATTGACTACAACTTATCTGGTGTAATAATGTTTTAGTGATTAGCCCGTGTAACGTTTTTGTTCAGTACTTGAGACCTCCCAAACATTCAAAATTCATCTTTTTATTTTTATTCCAACTTGCAATATTTTATCAGTTTTTGGTTTCTTTTTCCTAAAAAAATTAAATATAAAAATTAAGAGAAAAAAGTTGTATCATTTCGTTCTAGAGCTTGGTAATACGAAATATCTTTTATTTCCTAAATGCATGAAGCTTCCACTTTTGCAGAAGTCTGATAGCGAGTTTCGATTTATCTTTTTTTTTTTTTTCGCTAAGGTTAAAAAACACGGTATTTCTCCATAAATTAGGAATTAATAAAAAGTTTTGCCCTACATTGTATTTTTATACTTCCCTCGAAATGAAAGAATATTTGTAAATCGTAACACAACGTAGCCTCTGCTGCTGTTCGGTGAGTTCGTGTGGAACCCAGGTATCCAGTTTTTAACCTTGCCCATTGCTGCCAGGTGTCTGAAAACTGTCGCTGATGATACGACAAGTTTGACACTGAGCTCATGTAATGTGGACGTTGGTTTTTCTTCTAATTTCCGCCTTAAATATATAGTGTCACGCAAAACCGGACGACCGACTCCTGGCTTATGGTTGATGGCAAGATTACCGGCATGGAACTTGGAAAGCAGTCTACGGACAGTTCTGTCACTAGTCTTTCCGACAACCCACGCTGTATTGACATTTGCAACCGTTTCGGACACATTCCGGCCAAGTTTGAATTCGTGCAAAATCACTGATCTCACGTCGGGTTGCTCCATCACGTCCCCAACTGCGGAGATCTGTCTAAAATACCGTTTTGTACACGCGGACTGAACCGATTCAATTTACATGGGCGTTTGGTAGTTCCTTCTACGAGGCGTCCCTTGTAACCGGCTATGTAAATTCGCCTTGTCAGCATAGGCCAATAATTATGAAACTACCAAATACATGATGAATGAAAATATGCGATATTTACGTGGACGAGCGCTCGTCTTAAACTTTACATCAAACGCTCTTATCAAATCTAAGTCTTCTCACAGACTAAATAAAAGGTCCTGGCTCTAACTTGTCTCCCACAGTGTTTTCCATAAACGCTGTTCTAGGAATTCTTTCAGCCTATGGGAAAGCTGAGATTCGCAGACAAGTTTTGCTCGGGAACAACTACACTGGTGTGCAAAATTTAAGGACTAAGAGGGGAAATTAGCATAACAGCGGAACGAGCAGGCAGAACAGACCGAAAGACCACTCAGGAGATAGACTAGGGTCCGGTACGGTAGGGCATGTGCATATATGCAGCATGACGTAGGGGGGTCGGAAGGGTATAAAGCACACGGGCGGTGTACGCTCAGCAATTCGGTGAAAGCTTCTGCCACCGTGTGATATGGCCAACAGGCAATCCAGTAGACGACATATGGATTACTTTACCCGACGTCGCGTCATTGGGAAGTTGGAAGAAGGTCGAAGTGTGACTAATGCTGCCGAAGAGTTCGGGATCGCTCACAGCATCAATTCACGAGCTTAGAGAGCATTTCAAACGGCAGGAACAACTGTCCGAGAGTTTAGTAGTGGTCGTCCACGAGCAACCACGGCGGCGGCGGACGGCCGGTATATTGTTCTACAGGCGAGAAGAGAGAGACAGAAGATAGCAGGAGAAATCGCAAGGCACATGCAACAGACAACTGGACGTCCGTTATCGCGTTTTACCGTGGCCAGGAGGCTGCACAAAGGTGGTCTATTTGCACAACGACCAGTATGGTGTGTGCCATTAACGCCTCCTCATCGGAAACGGCAGTTTCTGTGATGCCAGGAACAAAATAACTGGACACATCAGCAATGGGGTCGAGTTCTCTTTACGGATGAGAGCCGATTTAGTCTGGCGAACAATTCTGGACGTATACACATCTGGAAAGAACAGGGAATACGCAATCACACCTCTAACATCATCGAAAGGGACCTGTTTGGAGGTGGCGGAGTTCTCGTTTGGGGCGGTATTATGCTTGGTAGCCGTACTGACCTCCACATCTTCCAAGGAGGTTCAGTCACTGGTGTCCGCTATTATACCAATGTTCTCCTGTCTCACGTGCGTCTTTTTAGAGGGGCTGTGGGTCCTGAGTTCCTTTTCATGGACGACAACGCTGCACCTCATCGTACAGTGGCTGTCGCAGAGCTGTTGGAGAGTGAAGATATTCAACGCATGGATTGGCCCGCAAGGTCCCCGAACCTAAATCCAATTGCACACGTGTGGGACCTTCTCGGGAGACGCTTGGCAGCACGTCACCAGCCGCCAACAACGATTCCGCAGCTGCGATTGGCGCTACAAGAGAAATGGGCCACGATGCCTCAACAGCTCCTTGACAACCTCGTCCTCACCATGGGCAGACGTTGTAAATCCTGCAACGCAGTCAAGGGTGATCATATCCCTTACTAAAGACTGGATTTTTCTTGGCAGCCGCCTGTCACATGGACGTTTGTCTTCTGTCCAGTTGTGCTCGAAGCTACCTTTTCAATAAAGTGCCTTTGTTTCCTTTGGATTCCTTGTTTGGACGGTTTTGCTCACTTGTCCCATATTCTTACATCTTGGGGATCTTATGGAATGATTTGAGTCGATGTGGAGCACTTCTGCACGACGTTACACTCGAAAAACCGTATCGTCCTTAATTTTTGAACGCCAGTGTACATTTGTAAATTTTGCAACAGCGCGCCCGCTCGAAGGTTAATAAACCTGTAGCGCCGATAAAACCTTTCAAGTTTAGTGACTGCACGCAAAAGTGTCACCGGCCAAAGCTTTTTTACGCAAGTATTTTCTTTCGGGTAAAGGTGAAAGAATTCCCAAATTGATTTTCACCAAGTTTAATTGACATATTAAATTGCAAATGATTTAAAACGATATATGAGAAAATGACAACTACTGATATAATTTCTTCTCTCATATTTTTTCATGCGCTTTGTTGAGAAGTTTCAGATTCGGTACTTCAAAAAATACAGCTGTTCTTTGATACTAGCGTATAGCCCGTCCTAGGACGGTTGTTTTAAGCTTTAAATGAATATTAGTATACAGGGGATATTGCCCGTCATGTGACGGAGTGAATTTTTTTGATTTAAGCAGACTGAAAACAAATAAAATAGACGCCGGATTTCCCTAAGGAAACATAGTAAAACCTTATATGGTGAGAACTCACTCATGTTAGAACTAAAAATTATATGCTATTTATTTCCGTTTTTCAAAAGACCTCGCGATAAATAACATTCTGTATAAAATATTTGTTGTTTAACAATATTTTCTCAACTTGCAGGAGCCGTGGATTTCCGCTGGCTAAGTAGAAAACTCTGTTGTCCTTTCGGCAGTCTCCTCTGACATGCGTGATTTTCCGCCACCCTTCCCTTGTTCGAGAACAAAAAGAACCTCCCTCTGTAACGGATTACTGCGGGGACGTGTGAGCGGAATCGACGACGAGGTAGGAATAAGCTTGCAGGGATAGTTTAACTGGGAGAATACCCGCTCCGGAAAGTGTGAACTCTAATCCTACCACCTCAAAAATGATTTGTACCACAATGTACACAGTTATCTTCGTGGGCGATTCCTTGCCAAATCGTGTGCCAAACTTGGGCTGAACTCCAGTCGCTGACTTTGTTTTGTTAGACCACAACACGTACTGTGCCGAGTGAAATCAGCCATTATGCTTGCCGAATAATGTCTGCCACTTCGCGGCCTACTCACGAAAACGTCGTACCTAAAGAAACTTGTGATATAATGCACACATGAACGCGGGTTTCAAATCTGTAGCATAGCTGAATGCAGTATGAAACAAGAAAGATGACACCGAATATTTGGTTGTAATGAGCACGACTGCTGAACCTTTTTCTGAAACGAAACAAATATTTCAAAGGTGATTTTCAGAAAAATTCAGCTATAAAAAAAGAATACGTTTACAACACCTAGGAAAAAACTCGCATAGTTTAAAATACTCAATAAGAGCGGGGCTGTTCACGAAGAATATATCTTGTAACAAAATAAAGTTTACCTTATTTTCACAATCGATCAAACATTCCCCAAAAGAAATACCTACTGACCACCCACCAGCACAGCAGCTGAAAATTATGTTATGAAAATTAACAAATTGTGCACAAAAACTTTCTCATAGCAGAATATATTAGAGGCAAAAGGGATTTTCAAATTGAACGATTAGGAGACAAGAGTATAACGTGATATTACTTTACGCCCCATAGAAGAAAAGCTGTGCTTTACTTTAAAAAATGTATGTAAAATATTCTTCATAATGAAGAGTGTCCTATAAAAAAAGGGGGGGGGGGTTCTAAAGAACTTGGATTTTTAGAATTGAATAATGTTTTTCACATAGAAACATTCACTGACGTCCCGTGTCCGTAGAATTTTGAGTAATGGAAATGCAGAAAATATGCTACAATTATTCTTCACACGGGAAACTATGCTAAGGAAAAATAATTTTTCCAATACGTCTTCACGAAGAAGAGACATCGTGAGAGAAGCTTTGACATTTACGCTTCCTAGCGGGAAAATGTGCATTTTTTTAAGGAGGATAATGTTCACAATCTTTATTGAAGCGATAGCATAGATTGAACAAGTTAATAAAATCATGCAATTCATTGATTATGATACGCTTTTCAACATACCAGAAATCATTGCTCAAGTTATTACTCAAGTAAGAGGATAATGGCTGTGGAATAAATCTCATCCCTGTGCCCTGACGTTTGACTCTACTTCGATTATATTAAACAGAATTGGTTCAGTATACCTCCGGAACAACATACAAAGTTTTGTCGCAAGAGAAGCATTTTTAGTCAAGTTATGAGTATAATGGCTGTGGTATAAATCTCACTCCTGTGTCCTGACATTTGACCCCATTTCAATGATATTCAACAGAACCAATTCTCAGTATACGTTCGGAACAACATGATAAAGTTTTGTAGCAATCGAAGCATTTTTACGTAAGTTATGACGCATAATGGCGATAGAATGAATCCCACTCCTATGTCCTGAACTTTGACCCCATTTCTTCCATTTTCAATAAGGTTCGTCCCCAGGTTGTCCACTACCACATACTAAACTCTCATCGAAATCGTACAATTTTTACGCGAGTTACCATGCCGACAGACAGACAGACAAAAGCTGGAGCGTATACGCTTCTTCAACCTACAGTTGGAAAGCGTAAAAAAGTCAATTCTTCAATAGGAGTTTTAGAGGCGGAGATACAGTTGCAAACATAAATGTAAAAATCTTCCAAATACGTGGAGACCATGTAAATAGACAAAGTCATCGCTAAATAGACAAAGACAAAGTCAGCGTAAGGTGAACGCATTGGGCTGGTTATCAAGATTTCTGGGGTTCGATCCCAGCGGTGTCGACATACTATTTTTCGGTTGCTGTGTGTTAATTAAAGGAAAACGTGGAAAGATCGATGACTTTGTCTATTTGCAAACAGAAATACCACTAACACCGGAACTGTGAAAACAAATCACGAGTGCATGCAAAAGGTTCCACAACGTGAATGATATCTGGTGTTGAAAGAATTTAAATCTGACTCTCAGACTTTCCACGTTTATAACTTATTTGATGTTCCTAATCCATGTCAATAGTGTGTATTAATTACACGAGGATAATCTTCGTTAAGTTGCATCTGTTCGATGTTACATATAGTTATATCCTTTATTTCTTTCCTTTGTTTTGTGTGTTTTCCAATTGCGGTTGATCCACGCTTTATTTTCCCAGTAATTTCCTCAGCATCTACATCGGCTCCTATCATGAATGATGTTCAAATGACAAAATTGTCGCATTCATCTCACTTCATTCGAATTCACCTAACTGTAACTTATGACTTGAATCACTGTTTACCCTTCATAAGCAGTCTTTCGAAAATCAGCAGCCGTGAAATTCTCTTTTCTGAAGTTTTATTTTTGTACAGTTTCCGCTTCCGCAGTTTCCTCAATCATTATGTTCTTACAGAGAAGTCTTCATCTTGAAATTAAGATATAGCTCAATGTGGACACATTTAAAATTTGCTCCTTTGCAATGAACTTTCCTGAATATGATTAAGGTGGTTTGCCTAAATCTGTGCCCTGTGTTTTAAGTGGTAAAAACCTCTGTAGACATTTTCTTCGCAAGTAATGTATTTCTAAAAAGGAAATTTTACACATCGGTAAAAATAAGTTTAAATTGTACCATAACATACTTAACATTTGCTAAAACTTAACCATAATTATATTGAAAATCAATGGGTTTGCCTTCGGTAGTGTTGAGACCTGCTAATAGATGGCGCGACCTGTACACTGATAATGTCAGTGGACAATTGATGACTTATTTAGGAATCGGAAACCAGAAATACCTACATACATTTCGTTAATATTTTCTGCTAAATTACCGTCAAAATGTCTAATTCAACTGGCTCAAATCATTCTGAATATTACAGACTGTCATATGGATGGACTCGAATCTTTATTCTGTTCCGAAAATTAATGAAAATATTGAAAAAATGTCAACAGAACTGTTAGTACTGCTTATTTCTAATTCCGAAATAAGCCATCAGAAATTTGTTTGTCCACTGACTTCATCAATGTACAGGTAGCACCATCTATTAGCAGGTCTCAACATTACCCAAGGAAAAATTGTTGATTTTTAATATATTTTTAATTAATTTTAATGCATATTAAGTATGTCATACTGCAATTTAAAAATATTTTTATCGATGTACAAATTTTTATTTGGAAATAATTAATTGCGAAGAAAATATGTCGGCAGAAATTTTTGCCATTGGAAATATAGGCCAGAGTTTTTAGGTGGAACCACTTTAAATTTTGAAATTAAAGCATGCAGAATGGCTATGAAATGTCTATTCTCTTAATACATTTAGTTTTGCAGTACTTTCCAAAACTTTATGATTAATGTTCTGGCTGTTTTAAATTTGGTATATCAAAGGACCGATTTATTTTAAGTGAAATGTGTAATTTACCTCTTTCAGAGCCCAAACCATTCCCCAAGAATAGCAACTTTAACTGTCACTGTCCAAATGACTAATTTCCTGGATCTTTTGGAGAAACACACAGCAGATGATAACCACTCTTGCGTGCTTGTTATTGGTGACGCTGCAAATAATGTCTTCCTGAATCAAAGAGTAATGTAAGTAACATGTTCTTTTGATTTTCATATTACCCATATTCTTTGGAAGTTTTTCTCCATTATCCTCGATGTGCATATTAGATGTAAAAGTTTATGAGAACTAAAACATTACAGAAAATTTAAACTCGTATTTGTTAGAAACTTAATTATTTTACTAAAATTTATTACCCAGCTTTGTTTCACTGATTTATTTTATACAAGTGTTTTGCACTTTACATTTACTTTTCAGAAACGGATAGCATATATGTTGATTAACGTATATACTCACTCTAACATGAAGAGAACGCAGTTTAATTAATTAACGATATCTATTATTACAAACGACAGAACCTTACTTCTTGCTTAATAGGTTTGTAACAATTGTACTGAATCACACAGCAACATAAGCAAATATTGTTTACTTCGTTCTAGCTGGGCCATGATTTTAGACTTGCACATAGGCGTCAGCTTTTCCAGAAATACAAAGAGTACTCGAGGTCTGGACATGAAGTCTAATACGTGCTCGAGGTCTAGATAAGTCTGGTGTTAGAGCTCAGGACATAAAGTTC
Source organism: Macrothele yani (assembly GCA_039090855.1). NCBI lineage: Eukaryota > Metazoa > Arthropoda > Arachnida > Araneae > Macrothelidae > Macrothele > Macrothele yani. The sequence goes on along the minus strand of CM077000.1, from coordinate 18,428,599 downwards.
AATTGGTGCTCGAGGTCTGGAGATGAAGTCAAATGAGTTCTCTAGCTTTGGTCCCGTGGCTACTTGAGCTCTAGACATGAAGCATAATATTTTCTCGAGCTCTGAATAAAGTCTGTTACTGCTGGTGTTCAGCACTTTGCAGACAGTGAGACTATCTGTGCACACTCTGTTCACGGTGTGTTCCATGTACATACCACCAAATGAAGCTGTAAGCCTTTCGGATCTGGAAGATTTAGTTGACCAGCTGCCGCCTCCTTTCTTCATCTTAGGAGATTTCAATGCACACAATCCGTTGTGGGGTTCTACCACTCGTGACTCCAGGGGCCGTGTTGTTGAGTCCCTTCTCTCCAACACGTCCCTCTGTCTCCACAACACTGGGGCAGTCACTTATTTTCATGAACCCACCCGCTCGTACTCAGCCATTGATCTGTCCTTGAGTTCGCCATCGTTCTATCCTGACTGGTCCTGGAGCGTGTCTGATGATCCCCTTGGCAGTGATCACTTTCCCATCTTTCTCCGTCTAGCGAGTGGCGGGTACCGTTACCCTACTCGCCCTGCTAGATGGAATATTGATCGAGCCAAGTGGGACACATTCACGGCTTCAGCAATTATTACTCCAGCTATGGTGACCTCAGGAACGGTCAATGACGCTGTTGCGGCGGTAACGGATTGTATTGTGCAAGCGGCAGAACTTACCATCCCCAGGACGTCAACTAAACTTCCACGTTGCCCGAGACCTTGGTGGAATTCCACTTGCATGGCAGCTCGTCAGGCCCAACATCGGGCTTGGGGTAGGTTTCGTCGGTACCCCACCGACGCGAACCTACTTGCTTTCAAGAAAGCCAAGTCCTACGCGCGATTGGTTCGTAGGCGTAGTCAACGGGAGTCCTGGATACAATATGTATCCGGGATCAACACCAATACTAGCCCTAAGATCGTTTGGGACAGGATCCGTAAGATTCGGGGACAGTACCCATCTGGGGAAATCTCCATTCTTGAGAGTGCTGGAGGAACGGTTGCTGACGCTCAGAGTATTGCTGACTGTCTGGGCGCCGCTTTTTCTTCGGTGTCCAGCAGCAGAAATTACCCTGCTTCGTTCCGGCAGTTACAGCCGCGGCTTGAACGGTCCAAGATATCTTTTGGACCGTTCTCTTCCGCAGATTATAACAGCCCGCTGACTGCCGTGGAGCTGAAGACCGCTCTGAATAGGTCCGGCCGAACATCTGTCGGACCAGATAACATCCATTACGAAATGCTGAAGCACCTTTCTCCGTCCTCTCTTGAATGTCTGCTATTCCTGTTTAACAGGATTTGGCAAGAGAATGCCTTTCCCGAATCTTGGCGCACAGCCATTGTCGTTCCTGTTCCCAAACCTGGTAAAGATCCCACCAACCCGTTGAACTACCGGCCAATTGCTTTGACAAGCTGTCTTTGCAAAATACTCGAGCGCATCATTAATTTTCGTCTCATTTTTTATTTGGAGTTTCATCACATTTTTTCGCCTCATCAGAGTGGATTTCGCAAATCTCGATCCACCACCGATCATCATCTTCGCCTTGAGACATCTGTCAGGGAGGCGTTTGTCCGGCGTCAGCACATGGTCTCTGTCTTCTTCGACATGGAAAAAGCTTACGACCGCACCTGGAGATACGGCATTCTCCGTGATCTGCACGAGTGCGGATTGCGGAGAAACTTACCATCTTTCATCGCCGGATTTCTCCAGGACCGGAGTTTCCGTGTGCGCGTCGGGTCGACCCTCTCTGCGTTGTACCCGCAAGAACAGGGTGTACCTCAAGGCTCCATTCTTTCCGTTACGTTGTTCATCCTTCGTGTCAACCATATTTTCCAACTGCTTCCTCCGACGGTTCGTGGAACCATGTACGTGGATGATCCACAGATCTCTTGCGCCTCCGTTAACATGCGCACCATCGAGAGACAGCTCCAGTCTGCCATTACCAAGATCTTTCACTGGGCTTCCCAAAATGGATTTGGCTTCTCGACGCAGAAGACCGTTTGCGTGCATTTTTGCCGCAAACGGGGTCTTCACACCAGACCCCAGCCTCCATCTGGGGTGTTCTACCGTCCCCGTGGTGTCAGAAGCCAAGTTCCTTGGGCTAACTTTTGACCGAGCGCCCACCTTCCGACCTCACATTCAGTCTTTGAAGGTGAAGTGCACGAAGTCATTGAGTATCCTGAAGGTCCTCTCCCGAACATCTTGAAGGGCTGACAGGTGCTCAATGCTTCGCATTTACCACTCTCTCATTCGGTCAAAGTTAGACTTCGGATGCATTACGTACGGTTCCAGCGCGTCCATCGATTTTAAAACCTTTGGACCCCGTCCATCACCAGGCATTGCGGCTATGTACTGGTGCTTTCCGCACCTCTCCCGTGCATAGCCTGTATGCGGAGGCTCATGAGCCGCCGTTATGCATCCGTCGTAAGCAGCTGTCTCTTCAGTTTTATACAAAACTGAAATCTCTTTCTGATCATCCACTGCATGGTTCCATCTTCCAGCCGGACTGTGTCCGCTTGTTTTCCAACCGCCCCTCCTGTGTTCCGACGTTCGGGATTCGGATGTCTGCCATAGTGCGCGATGCTGGTCTAAACTTGTCTGGGATTGGTTTTACCACCTTTTTTAACCAACCTCCTTGGCAGCCCGTTCAAGCAACGGCTGACCTTTCTTCTTTGTGTGTGGCCAAAGTCGTCCACTCCTGCTCTGGTATACCAGCAGCTCTTTGCCGAATTACAGTCTGTCTACCCGGATTTCGTACCTGTGTTAACCGATGACTCGAAATCCGGGGATGTCGTTGGATCCGCTTTTGTGTGTGGCGATGCCTCACATGCTGAGAGGCTTCCGCCGGAATCCACCGTCTTTTCGGCAGTGATGCGTGCGGTACACCTCGCTTTGTGCCACATACAGTCTCGATCACATCGTCGCGCTATGGTTTGCTCTGATTCCCAGTCCGTCATCCAGGTTTTATCTTCTCCGGAGGACACGGACTCACCTGTCATCCGTGATGTCCGTCGTCTTCTTGGAACTTTGGAGGGTAATGGCTTCCTGGTCCGATTCTGTTGGGTTCCTGGCCATGTTGGGATACGGGGTAACGAGCTGGCAGATATTTCTGCCAGGTCTGTTTCCTCCATGTCGCCAGCTCGGCTGCCACTGTCTTTCCTTGATTTTAGACCTTTGATCCGGACATTTCTCCTGGACGAGTGGCAGTCCCTGTGGTCTCAGCAGGGCAGAAATAAGCTGTATTCTATCAAACCACAGATCGGACTATGGAAGTCTAGTTTGCGGAAGAACCGTTGTGAGGAAGTTGTTCTTACACGTCTCCGCATTGGGCACTGTCGTTTTACTCACCGCTTTTTGCTGTGTGGCGAGGGTGTCCCGGTGTGTGAGGCGTGCAACTGTCGTCTCATTGTCCTTCATGTTTTGTGTACTTGTGTTCGGTTTTGTGATCATCGTTTTCGTCATTTTCACTCTCATCTGTTGGACGAAGGAGCAGCTACGCTGCAAACTATTATTGGCGAAGCCTGCGACATGAAAGCAGTGTTTTCGGTTTTAAAAGAAATTGACTTTTTTAAACTTATCTAGACTTTAACTTGTTCACTATCATATTTCATTTTTACTACATCAGCCTGTTTTTAACCTTGTGTACGTTTTTTATTGATTATGTTTTGTTTTGATGTCTTTTGTTTGGCGCTCTTTGGCCAACCATGGCCCTTGCGCCATTAAAATCAATGAACCAACCAACCAACCATAAAGGAGGAGCATTGGAATGGTAAGATACCAATAGCGTATCTTGGGTCCGAGGCCTGGGCTATATCACCCCCCCCCCCCCCGCAGTACTGTTTTTTTTAAATTGCGAAGTTTATTTTTTAATTGTTAAGTAATAGAAGTAGCATTTTTTTCTAAATTTTAGGTGTATGCTATTGCTAACATGACATCAAATAATTACGAGGATTAGGATTTGAACACTTATTTGTACGTGAACTCCATCCTTCTTTCCTTTTGTGTGAATTTGAGTGTTACAGGTTCACAAAAATGTTTCTTCAGAGTACTTTTCCATATTAAAAAATGTTTATCTCTATTAACAAACCAGCCAAGTTGCTAGAATGTACGTGTCCTGGTGTGGCTCTAAGATATATCATGAATCTTTTTAATACGGAAAAACTTCTTTCGGAAGTTGCAGTTGTTGAAGGAAGTTTAATATTTGATCTGCTAATTTGTACACCCCAATAAACACTATGTCCAATTATTCAACTCTATGTAACAAGTAATGTCTCTTACTGATTTGTTTTGTATTCATCAAGGGAATAAAACACCTTCAGTTCATTTTTTAATCGAGCTGTATCAAAATTTGAAGCACAGAGTTCTTTAAGATCTGATAGTAGATGTTCAGGGAAGCTTTCACAAAATTTATCAAAGCAGTTCGAATCCAACAAAGCCACGAATTTAAGATATAATATCACTGTTTTTAACTCATTGATACTTCGCACAAACTGAAACCACTCTTGCGAAACACGCTCTGTTAAAGGAGGAAGCATGGAGGGACTGAGGCAGTCCGAAGTCTTCTCTTTTCTGAGCGAACCGTTGCGCAAAGATAGGGCCGATGGTGGCCTAGTGGTCAACGTTCGTGACTGTCACGGAGAAGACCCCGGGTTTGATGCCAGGCAGGTACGAACGCTCGAACCACTAAATATCCGCCGTGCGTCAGACGGGCACATTAAGCCGTCGGGCCCGGGTACTGGCCCCCGGTAATAAATAAGGGAGTCTTCCTCCCCTTTCTACCTCGCTTCCGTGTGACTTTCCTATCGGGCACTCTAGCCCAAATCTCCTAGCTTCCTATTTCTAAGGGTTGTTTAAGACCTGGGGTCAGACACTACCTTCCTAAAATCCTCTACATATGATCTGATCTGATCGTTGCGGAAAACGGTGGTCCATTCACCTCCATACGCTCATTCATGTTGTCATGTAAACGCCAGCAGGCGATCGTATCAAAGTTCTTCGTATCAGAACACCGAAGGCTCTCGAAGTCCTGTTGCGTTATGCCAGTTGGACTGCTCTCCAGACTGATTCTCATAATCGAAAGAAGCGAATCCGCTCGTGTTTTTATCGTAGCGAAAGCATCGACATATCTTAATGCTGTTGATAATTGACTTTTATTTGTGTATATTTAATGGATTTTTATTTGTGCATTCTCTGGATTTCGCAGCTAGCCTAGCTACCCTCGAATATACGCCACTGTAAGATACGTAAGTGTGAGCTTAATGTAAAAACTTAGCATGAACTCCTGATAAATCGTTCCAGTGGCGCGTAGACAGAGTCCTGGATGAAAGATGAACGTTGTGTTCGCCCTATGACGATGGTTTTTTCTCTTCGGGGAGCCATTATCTTTAAATTAGAAGTAAGAGACCCTCTTTAGCCATACATGCTCTTTGAGGTTGTTGAACACCGGCAGAAGAAAAAGTAAGAAAGAAGAGAGGGATAAATAAACTAATGTATATTATCCAATTTCTTCTGAGTTGGAAAATAGGCAGACAGGTTTAATATCAAGATACTGAACTTACAGAATAGTCAGAGCTGTTGTGTGGCTCCTGGCTAGTCGTCCATGCCGCATTTATGCCAGAGTCCCGGATGAGGCGTGGGTGGTGTACTCTTTCCAAGGCACTAGTTCCCCCTCCCTTGAACCAGCGGCCACAAATGGGGAAAGTGAGGTTGCTTGTAAACTTTTGATTTGCTCATGGTGGCCATTAAGACCCGAAATAATAAAAAACAAGTTAGTAAAATCATGTAATTCGTTGATTATGATATGCTTTCCAACATACCGGAAATCATTACTCAAGTTATGAGAATAATGGCTGTGGAAGAAATCTCGCTCCTATGACCTAACCTTTGACCCCATTTCGATGATTTTAAACACAATTTGTTTAGTATACCTCCGGAACAACATGCTAAAGTTTTGTTGCAATATTAGCATTTTTAGTCAAGTTATGAGGATAATGACTGTGGAATAAATCTCGCTCCTGTGACCTGACGTTTGACTCCATTTCGATGATATTCAAAAGCGTTGGTTCAGTGTATCCCCGGAACAACATACTAAAGTTTTGTCGCAATCGATGCATTTTTACTCAAGTTATGAGGATAATGGCTGTGGAATAAATCTCGCTCCTCTGCCTTGACCTTTGACCTCATTTCGATGATATTAAACAGAACCGGTTCAGTATACCTCCGAAACAACATACTAAAGTTTTGTCGCAATCGATGCATTTTTACGTATGTTATGACGCATAAGGGCGATGGAATGGATCCCGCTACTATGTCCTGACCTTCGATCCCATTTCGCCCATTTTCAAAAGGGTTCGTTTCCAAGTTATCCCTTACCACATACTAAAATTTCATCGAAATCGAACCATTTTTACGCGAGTTATCGTGCGGGCAGACGGACAAAGCTGGAGCATATACGTTTCTTCCGCGTATGGTTGGAAAGCGTAAAAAAAGACGTAAAGCGAAATGTAATTCACCTGTTTCAGTTTTAAATTGCTCTAAATGCAGTCACAGGAAATTTAGAATTCAATTTTTTAAAACTGAAATGGTATCCTGCTCCATTTAATAATTCTCTTTCCACGAATTTCTATGTTCATTACTCAATTCTGTGTAAAGTCTCCAGAAATTATTTTACATAATTAATGATAACTGATTCTGTTGACTACAACATGCATATTTTGTCAACCGATTTAAAGAGAAGTTCAGTTTTTACTTAACTAAATTATTTGTCCACAGTTACAGGCAACTCTTAACGTTAACAAGAATGTTGACATAAATGCAAATTGATTCACATGGGAGAAATAAGTTTGGCAGACTGCGATGATCATCAACCTGAAAATTTAATGCAATTTTCACATATAGCTGCCAACCAAAATCCCTGTGTTTTAATTGTTTTCCTTTAGATTTACAGCGTAATTTCATTAAATTAAATAGTTACAATAAATACCGGAAGAAATGCTGTAATTTCTCCCGATTTCAGGAAAGTGGTCAAATTTGGCATTCCATCTAACCAAGTTCCTTCAAGTACGGTTGCAACTTTTGTATTGATATTATTAGTACGATTGGAACTTTTGTACTGATATTATTAGTACGATTGGAAGTTTTGCATTGATATTATTAGTACGATTGGAAATTTTGTATTGATGTTATTAGTACGATTGCAACTTATTGTATTGATATTATTGTATTTCAACATTTTTACCTTTCCATCTTGTTTTTATCTCTTCATTATTAATTCTCTTTTATAAAATAGCGATTAAAGACCACTTATATATAATTTGTGACTACGGACTTATGGTGTTGAGATAGAAAGAAAATACCAACGTTTACCACAATAAAAGGTTTATTATACATCGACTATAGTTTCGCAGAGCGGTTTGGCTCGGCATCATCAGGACGAATGGAGCGCAAACATTCAAATCATTGTGACATCATCAAAGGTTCTGAGGGTCACGGTTTTTCTTGTTGTTTCCACGCGCTTGAAAGAAATGGAATCGACGTTACGTCGTTGACAAGCCGTGAAGAGTATATGTGGAAAGCTTCTGTATAGGACAGACCCGCAGCGCTTTAAGTTTCCGTGTGAAGGAACACAAAGCTTACGTACGGAACTGTGAACTGAAGATGTCGTCTATAGCCCAACATTGTCACGAAAATAAACATAAATTTTTGTTTGGAAATGCTACGCTTATTGATAAACCTGATTCGACCATCAAGCTTAATGTATTAGAAGCTTTCCACATATACCGGAACTCTTCACGGCTTGTCAACGAAATGACGTCTATTCCATTTCTTTCAAGCGCGTTGAAACAACTCACGAAAAACCGTGACCGTCAGAACCTCTGATGTCACAATGATTTGAATGTTTACGCTCCATTCGTCCTGATGATGCCGAGCCAAACGCTCTGCGAAACTATAGTCGATGTATAATAAACCTTTTATTGTGGTAAACGTTGGTATTTTCTTTCTAATGACCATTTATCGAAACATGGGAACACTAGTCGCAGTTTCGTTATAGAAAGAGGTCGATTGGCAAAGAAGAGTGTACGAGTGTGTAGATGTGTTTAAAAATGGGCGAACATCCATCTTTGATGAGCAACGCCGCGATCGTCCCAGCACGGCCGGTCATGTGGAAAAGAGATAATGCAAAATCAAGTGTTTTGCTAGCTATCAGTGATTTCAAAGAACCAGTTGCCATTCAAAAGTTAATGGAAAGAAAATTAGATCATTGTAGCTCAGTGCAACAGGTAGACTTCAAATTTCTTCAGGTTGAGAAGTTAATTTCTTTATTTAATAGGGCATAAATACAAGAGGGAGTGACATGGAGGAGACTGGAGTGACATGGAGTGACATGGAGGAGACTGGCACAAGACAGACCGTTGTGGAGGAAACTTGGGGAGACCTTCGTCCAGCAGTGGATTGATAATGGTTGACAATGATGATGATGATGAAATACAAGAGGACTAAAAAAATGCATTACTATGGCTACCCTGTAAAAACACAAGTTTGTCCGTGACGAGGATCGAAACCCGCGCCCCTCACTCTGGAGTAAGTTGCTTTCCCAACTAAGCTACACAGACAGAATGTATTGCTGCAGATTTGTCGTCTTGACACGTGCTTTACCTTTGTAGTACGTCACATCATCTCCCTCTTAATTAATTTTTTTATTTGAAGCGAAGTGGGATTTTTTTCAATTCCAGGCGATGTGTGGAAAAAACATCACACATTTTTCAAAGAACCGAACGGACAGTAGATCCATTTTTAAGTTCGGGCGCCAATGTGAGATCACAAGTTGGTCTGTGACGAGGATCGAACCCGCGCCCCTCACTCCGGAGTAAGTTGCTCTCCCAACTTAGCTACACAGACGGAATGTATCGCTGCAAAGTTGTCGTCTTGACACGTGCCTTATCTCTGTAGTAGGTCACAACCCGTGAAAGGAAAGACAAAAACACATGGTTAAAAAGAAATCGAATGGTAAAGTTATTATCAGGATACATAAAACTTTAGTTCCATGCAGCAAAATTATTTTTGCAGCCACTGTGACCCACTGATCCGAGGCATTGGCTTCTGACAATTTGTCCAAGAAGGGCCGAGTTGGAGTACCGGATGAGCATGGGTGGTGCGTTTGTCTTATTGCAGTGGCTCACACCCTTCACTAGTACGGGGCCCCACATTAGGGACGGAAGACTGCTTACAGTGTAACGTATCACGTGACATGACGTACTACTGCGGTGACGTATGGGCAAATCTTCAAATTTGCATCGGTAAGCCTTCCGTCCCAGTTCAGTTAGCAGAACAGTGACCTCTGAACTAGGAATACGTGGGTTCGAAATCCCCCAAAGGCAGAAACCTAATGCGCTAGATTAGAGCCCGAACGTAAATGAATCTCTTGTCCGTGACATTCGAAAATATGTGATTTTTCCACATATCGTATGGGAGTAAACAAACTTCCTTTTACACAATGAGCTGGTTCTTCAAGCATGGCTGTCGGCAGACCGGAAAACCTGCTACTTCGTGTCCCCGCCTTTCTCAAGAGGAAGCTGATGTTGCGTAAATAAACAAAGACATCGCCCTTTCCAGGTTTTTAGCAACACACAGCAACCGAAAAATTGTTATTCCGTCACCGCCGGGGAATTGAATCCCGGATCTCTCGGTATCTAGCGCGTTAGCCTTGTACCACGGTGGCCAACAATTCGCGGCGCTATGTGTGCTTTTCAGTCAGCTTCTGACATCATAAATCCGTAAGATGGGCTCAGCTACTGAGACGTCTCCATCTGGTGGGCATTAACGGCACTGGCTATATATTAATTATAGAAGTTAAATCCAAAGGGCGAGATTCAAAGTGAAAATCTTCCAAATACGTGGCGTCAGTAAATAAAAAAAGACATTGCTCTTTTCACGTTTTTAGCAACACACAGCAACCGAAAGATTGTTATTCGGTTTGCTGTGTGTGGCAAAAACGTGGAAAGAGCGATGTCGTTTTTTATTTACTGACGCCACGTATTTGGAGGATTTTCATGGTGTTACGTACTGAGTAACATCACTTCAGCGATGACGTATGGATGAAATCGGCAGAGTTGCAGCGATAAGCCTTGCCGGCGTAGTTCAGTTGGAAGAAAGCAACCTCCAGAGGAGGAAGACGTGAATTCGAATATCACCACCGGCAGAAAGGTAATACGCTATAACAATCATTAGAGTTGCTCACGGTGGTCGTTTAACTCCGAAAAGCAAAAAGAAGAAAAAAAAACTTTTGAATGCCAAAACCAAATCATCGGTTGTCTACTTGGGGGGGGGGGGGTTAATGACACCATACATTTGGTTTATTCTCATTAAACGTTTTCCCGTCTGATCGCCATATTTTTCTCTCTCGATGAATTTGCGTTTTGTAACCAAAATGCAATGACTTAATCTAGTGATAACAACTGATGTGGTCAGTCTTCATGAAGCAATGTTACTTTAAAAAGCAATCTTAACTCAGGCAGTTTGTGATCAGCCAATGTATTTATTTATTAGTCTATGCTCTTTAAGCAATGTTACTGAAGTCATGTCACTGATATGATGTTAAAACAGGACCCGTTCGTAACCTGTGTTAGTAAACCTTAGATGCTTGTTCACTATTAATATAACATTAATCAACGGGTGATCGCGCTTATGATAAAGTTGTTCAGAGGATAAATGTTTTTGAATGCGGATTAAACCATGTTGAAAATCTGTGCTGTATAACGTACGTGCTTGATGACGTACCATTAAAACAATGGATTGAAATATTAGCGTAAGCAATTTATTATTCTAAAACAAATATAATACAATCCGTATTTATTGGTGTAGAAAAAATATAATCTTCCCGCAAGCTTTCCCCCGTCAACGGACGGCTTCCTCAGGCGGTTACAAAGGAAAACAGAATAAAACTATTCTGTTTTTCTTTGTAAGGTTAACGGACGACTTCTTCAGGTGGTCAACAGACGGCCCCGTCTGTTTTTGATTCTGTTTTCCTTTTGTAACCGCCTGAAGAAGCCGTCCGTTGACGGGGAAAAGCTTGCGGGGAGATTATATCTTTCCTACACCAATAAATACGGATTGTATTATATTTATTTTGGTATTGGTTTCTTGTTGACAACAGACAATTTACTCATTCTAATCTATTACTCTGTTGATTTTTGGTCATGTATTGAAGTTGATTATATATCTAGTTAAAAAGACTTTTCAGCTATTGAATTTTAAGCTTTTCGAGCCAAAGAAATTACTGGACGATAAGCCTAATAATTTATAATCCTGTTGTGTTCTATAGTGAAGCTAACGTAATGTTGAAGTTAAAGTTTATGTAACAGCTCAAGACATAGCATGGTGTACAAGTTAAGATAACAGTTCAAATTTATACAATTAAAGCTGCCTTCACTAATTTAGCATAAAACATTACATTACCGCCAAAATGAAAGTGAAACTCCTGCCAGTTAAGTTTCAAAACTTTCTGTGATGATCCTTCCACACAATTTGTGTGATGATTCTTCCCTAATTTTGTCCACATTTTGGGGGGTTTTGCTCGTGGACAGTCGCCCTGACCTCTCATCGTCTTCCAGTGCCGTTCTGTCGCTCTTGAAGGGCGAGTGCCACTCAAAACATTTCGCACGACTCACTGCTTCATTGCCATAAGCCTGCCGCAACATTTCATGCGCCTCCATTCCCGATTTGCCGAGTTTGATGCAGAATTTGATGTTCGCTCGCTGCTTTAGTTTGCAGTCCATACCGAAATCGCAGCTGTGTTCTGCACGTGGTCACCAAATATCGTGTAGCACAGCTCCCGATGTTTACAGAACGACGCCACTCGGCAGAATGGCTCATGAAGGTCACTTCCCTGGATCAGTGCTTGCTCATCCGCGTGCTGCCATCTGATGGTGCGCTACGCACCTAGCCCCGGAACTTTTTGATCGCAATACGTATTTAATAGAAATTACATTTACAATGAGATGGTCCTAGCATGATTGTTTGCTGTCTCTAAACCAGCAATTTTGTGCCCTCGCCGTTCTCAAGGGGAATGATGTGACGTACTATGTGACAGGACGTAGATGAGGTTCTAGTAAGGTGACTCACAAGTCACATGGACTGAATTTTGGGAGAACATCCACTCTGGAGGAGGATGGCGTTGGTTCGAATTCCACACCAGCAAAGAAATTTATTTTGGCGCAGGAATGATGTTACCTACAACCGATCTGACGTACGAGTCGAATAAACAATGAAGCAGATATAAGCTTGCCGGCGTAGTTCAATTGAGAGAACAGTCGCTCCGGAGTAGTTAGAATCTCACCGCCGGGTAAAACGTTATGTGTTATAAACGCATGTTACAAAGTATTGTAATGATTAGATGAGTTCAAACCAGCAAGTTGTTTTCTGGCTAATGTGATCTACCTGTGCTGAAGTACCATAACTGAGAATAAAGGGGTGGATTAATCGTTTTGTTGATTCACTCCGTACTGTTGGCAGTTACTGTTATGTTCTATATTTGGTAATGCTGATATTTTGGCCATAATTTCATTGCTTAAGCAACAATGACATTTAAGCAAGTCAGTCTTGCAGCTAGAGTTGAAGCTGAAGTCTTAAACCTAATAACTTCACAAGCAACCAAAAACAGCATAAGTAACGTTGAAACTTCATTAGTTAAAAACGTGAGTCATCGGAATTGATTCTGCATGGCTTCTATGTTTTGTGATGTAAATTGTACTTAAATTATACTGTACATGAATATAAAAAATTGTCTTTCAGTGTGTGTATGTCCCATTCACGTGTTTCTTATTTGTTTTTGTATGGTATCGAAGTTAAGATATGGAAGTTCCTTTCTGTGATACTGTTTAATAAATATGTATGAGCTACCATGAGTTCGTGATTGCCAGTACTATGGAAACAACCTACATTTATAAAATTGTATTTTTCTAGGGACGCTACGCTCTTGAAATCTGGGTATTGGTCGAGAAAACTGGAAGTTACAAAATATCACGAAAATCGGGAGATATACGTGCACTATATCAGCGAGAATTACGGTAAGAGTGCTTATAAAGCAGTGTAAACTCTTTTCTCTGTTTTGTCATTCTCGATTAGTTTTAAAGAAATAAAACTGTAAGAAGTCTTTATTTTTCCTATGAAACGTTTTGACTTCACAAATTATGCATTACTTCGTCGAATTTAAAACTAAACCCATTGGCTGTTAACTGAGGCGTAACTAGGGAGGGGTAGAAGGGGCGGCTGCCTCGGGTGCAGCTCAAAAATGGCCCCAAAGGTAATTGTTAACAATATTTTTTAAATTGAAGTTCAAACTTTTGCACCAATTTCTGGTAAAGTTTTTTTTGTGTGTGCCATACTTTGACATTTGTCCATTTACAGAACTGGTTTATAATATGCTATGTCATTTGGGTAACCTTGGCAAACTGAAATTCGCATTTCTTCCTCAAAATTTTCAGGAAATGTTCAGTTACTCATATTCAAACATGAAGGCGCGGTTAGACATAAGTTTCAAGAGAAAAAAGTTGTTCACACTATTGAAGATTTTCTGGGAGCTATATGATCATTACTACGATTGGGAGCCACGATTTTCAGCTGCATTTGGAACGTTTATTATGGTACCAAATGTCCGAAACAGTTGGAAAAGCTGCACAGCCAGTCCCATTGTGCTTCTCCTATACAGATAAAATTAACGTCACACCGCAATGTTGTTTTGAGAAATAACGTACGTTTTTATGTATTGTTTTTATGTATATCAATACTAATGTACACTGTTGAACCAACATTGTGTATAAGATCTAAAAACAGATTGAGGCGCAATAATTTATGCTTTGCCCCGATCGCAGAACTGCATAGTTACGTCTCTGGCTGCTAATACGTCATTGCTGATTCAAAGACAACGTGTTTCTGTACTTTGATGTGAATGTTTGTACATCGGATAATAGCATCGAAACAAACATGTCTGAAGACGTTGATAAGTGTTTTATAGGCATCGTACGGATAAACAGGTCTTTTAACGTAAAATGTTTTGTACCAGTACATAGCAGTGTAACAGATATAGTGCAAGGCTCAGTGGCGCATCCAGGAATTCCTGTTGGAGGGGGATATATATATATATATATATATATATATATATACATAAAATTGAATTAGAGATACCTGTCTAGTAACGTGTAGAACCACCTTTCGCCTTGATGACGGCGGCAATTCGTCTCGGCATGGACTCGACAAGACACCGGAAGCGTTGGGAAGCCATACGGATCCACGACCCCTGAACAAGCTCCCACAGTTCAAGAAGATTTAATGGAGGGCGGTCAGAGCCTCGAACATGTCTGCCGATGGCATCCCAGATGTAATCGATGGGATTGAGGTCACGTCGGTGGAGTGTTCATCCAACCATTCGGATACAATTCGGGAGCTATGGCAAGGTGCATTGTCTTGTTGCAGGATGAGGTCCCCAGTGGGATGTTGAAGACGCACAAACGGGAGCAAATGGTCGTCCAGGATATCCCGGTAACATTGACCTGTGAGGGACGATGTCACATGTACCAGGGGTCTCATTTCAGTCCACGTAAATAATCCCCAGACGAGAATGCCACCCCCCCACACACACACCAGCTCGAAGAGTACCCTGCTGGAAAGAAGGATCCATCGCTTCATGTGGTTTGCGCCGTACTCGTATACTGTACCAACGTGAATCTCGACTCGTCTGTCCAGGCAACATTTTTCCACATGTCTAGGGTCCAGTGGCGATGTTCCCGCGCCCATGCTAATCTTTGCACCCTGTGATGTGCGGTCAGCAGCGGTACCCTCGTTTGACGATGGCTACTGTACCCCATAGCGAGGAGATGGTTCTGGATGGTGTGGCTGCTTACACGTTTTTGTGCACCAGCGTTAAATTGCCGAGTGATTTCTTGCACTGTGGCCTCCGTTGTTACAATGCGAGGTAGCCGATGATGACCCCGCTCATCCACACGCTGTTGTCCACGGCAGTTGGTCCTTTCAGGGATAGTTTTACCGGATTCGATGTACTCACGGTGCACCCGTGACAGTGTCTCGTGAAAATCCCAGTACCTGCAGGACTTCCGAGATGCAGTGACCCATTCTTCGGGCCCCGACAATTTGCCCACGATCAAATGCGCTTAGATCCTTCGTCTTACCCATACTTCGTCCGACTCTTACTTATTCCCGTTGCATCACTCATTATACTGTCTGATCGCTGCATATGTTATGTCGTTTCCGTTTACAGGGCCGCCCACAGCGCCACATTTGCATAACTCCAGCTGTCTCTGATTCAATTGCTCTTCAGTGTATATATATATAGCCTGGTGAGTTATGGCCAAACCCCTCCAAAATGATTCCACAACTTAAATCTTGGCCCTCAGTCTCCGGCAGCTGCAATGTACCTGGACAAGGCAGCGGCCAGTGCGACATGAAGGCAGAGGGTGCTAAGAATCCCCGGAGGACCGGACTAGGCTGCCATCTGATGCTGACCTTGGCTACGTATAATGGACGGCTCCCTATCTTCTGATTCAAGGCTTCTTGAATTGGAAGAGGAACTACAAAGGATCAAGTGGGACATCGTCGGGCTAAGTGAGGTAAGGAGAAAACGAGAAGATCTCATTGAACTGAAAAGTAGACATCTCTTCTACTATCGTGGGACAGATACTGGCAGAACTAGTGGTGTTGGATTTATAATAAACAAGAAACTGAAGGATAAAGTTGTAGAAGTTGAAAGTTCCTCTGACAGAGCTGCATGACTCGTTATCCAAGTCTCGAGAAGATACAAAGCTCAGATTATTCAAATTTATGCACCCACCACAAGTCATCCTGAAGAATAAATTGAAGAATTTTTTGAGGAAATTCGTCATCTAAATAATAAAGGTAAGCAGCACTTGAAGATAATTATGGGAGATTTCAATGCAAAAATTGGGCAACGGCAACAGAATGAAACTTCAGTAGGTAAATTCGGTCACGTCAACAGAAACCAGCGTGCAAATACTCTCGTAGAGTTTGCAGAGGCAGAAGGGTTTTTCATCTTGAACTCCTTTTTCAAGAAAAAGCCACACAGAAAATGGACATGGAGACATCCAAATGGGACGACAAGTGAAATTGATTTTATTATGTGTAACAAAAAATTCGTCATAGAAGACTGCAGTGTGCTAAACAAGTTCAACACAGGTAGTGGCCATAGATTGGTCAGATTTAGATGCACCTCAACACTAAACTTGAATGTGGCAAGCTCATAAGACAAACAAAATGTATTGACATAACCAACCTTAAAAAACACCATAATACCTTCAAGTTGGAACAGAAGAACAGATTCTCTGCGTTAGAAGGTCTAACATCGGAAGAAGTGGATATTTCTGAAGTTAACAGAAAAATAACCAAAGCTCTTGTGGAAACAGCAACAAAATTAGCTGGGTCTAAGAACAAGTTGCATGTGAACAAATTATCAGGAAAAACCAAAAGGTTGATGCAAAAAAGAAGAGAGATGAGGACAACTAAAGAAGATGTGACTTCCAAAGTGGAATATATAGAGCAATGCAAGACAGTACGAAAAAGTATCACTGAAAACGTAAGGAAATTCAGCTGTGAACTAGTGAGGAAAGCAATTGAAAACAACCAAAGCCTAAAGATAGCAAAGGGACATCTCAGTATGGGAAGAAAACAGATTATGGCACTGAGAAAAGATGGTTCCATAACAATAAATAGAGGTGAAAGTTTGTCAAGAGTGAAAGATTTCTACTCCAAATTATATGAAAGGGATGATGCATGTACTCCAGGCATCATGAAAGGTACCAGTACCAGACTTCTTCCAGTCCTCCCAGCAGAAGTTGCACATGCAATCAAGAACATGAAGCGGGGAAAAGCTCCAGCAGAAGATGGAATTACTGTAGACATCATACAAGAAGCAAGTGGAGAAATCGAAACAGTACTCGCCCAAATTTTCACTCAATGCCTTAATGAAGGGAAGATTCCTGAGGATTGGAACAACGCTACAATGATCCTGCTACATAAAAAAGGTGACATTGAGGATCTCGGGAACTACAGACCTATCAGCCTCCTATCAGTGGTTTATAAAATCTTCACTAAAGTTCTTTCGCACCGTTTGAAGGTAACACAAGACATGGCTCAACCGAGAGAACAAGCTGGATTCAGGAGTGGCTACAGCACAATAGGTCGTATCCACGTATTGAGAGAACTTATTGAAAGAGCGAGGGAATATGAACTTCCATTGTGCATGGCTTTTATCGATTGTGAAAAAGCCTTTGATTCGGTGAAACCATCAGCAGTTACAATGGCTCTGAAATCCTGAGGTATTGAAGATGCATACATTAATATTATTAATAGCATCTATGAAAATGCAAGTACAAAGATTCGGCTGTTTGAAAATACTACACACATAAAAATTGGAAAAGGAGTGAGACAAGGTGACACCATATCTCCGAAGCTCTTTAATGCCACATTAGAAAATGTCTTTCAAACACTGAACTGGGAAAACAAAGGGATAAAGATTAATGGAGATTATCTAACCCACCTTCGTTTTGCTGATGACGTAGTCATTTTTGCAACTACCCCATCAGAGCTGCAGAGTATGATCCAGGAACTTACTGACAAGAGTAAAGAAGTGGGATTAAAAATGAACTTTCAGAAGACAAAAGCGATGTTCAATGCTTTTACAAGAAATGAAGATTTATCGATTGATGGAGAAAAGCTGGAGATAACAGACACGTACGTTTATCTTGGACAGCAGATATCAAGTGAGTGTCACATTGATGAAGAAATTAATCGGTGTATAAAACTTGCCTGGAGAGTTTTCGGAAGAAACAGCATAATTTTCAAGAGCAATATGCCATTATGTCTTAAAAGAAAAGTGTTTGATCAATGCATCCTTCCAGTTCTTAAGTATGGTGCAGAGACGTAGACTTTAACTAAAAGAGACATACAAAGGCTGCAGACAACTCAAAGCAGCATGGAGAGGTGCATGCTTGGTGTAACCAGGAGAGATAAGAAGAGGAACTCGTGGATCCGAAAAATGACAAGAGTGGAAGACATCATGATCAGAGTTAAATCCCTGAAATGGCAATGGGCTGGACATACTGCCAGAAGGACAGACCATCGATGGACAGCCGAAATTTTAGATTGGATTCCAAGGGACAGGAAGAGACCCAGAAGAAGACCACATGGGAGATGGGTGGATGAAATTCGAAAGTATGCGGGAGTGACATGGAGGAGACTGGCACAAGACAGATCGTTGTGGAGGAAACTTGGGGAGACCTTCGTCCAGCAGTGGATTGATAATGGTTGACAATGATGATGATATATATATATATAGTATACGTGCACAATATGTGTAACGTACGTGTGACGTAGTTTGCTTTTAATCTCTTTAGGGATTTGGGAAGGAGACACAATGTCATAAAAGACACTATGCAATTTTTTGAAGATGTAAAATAATATTTTTGAATGTTTAATTTTTGACGTATGTCGCCCTTAATCTCTTTGGGGCTTTGTGAAGAAGACGCCATGTAATAGGAGACACTATGTAATGTGTTGAACATGTAAAATATTTTTGAGCGTTTAATTTGTGACGCACGTCGCTCTTAATCTCTTTGGGATAGAAGACACCATGTAATTTTTTTGAACATGTAAAATAATAATTTTTGAATGTTTAATATGTGACATACGTCGCTCTCAATCTTTTTGGTGCTTTGGGAAGAAGACACCATGAAATAGAAGACAGTATGTCAGAAACTATGTAATTTTTTGAACATTTTAAAATAATATTTTTGAATGTTTAATTTGCGACGTACGTCGCTCTTGATCTCCTTGAGGAAGCTTAAGCCCCCAAAGTCCCCTCCGTGAGTGCGCCAATGGCAAGGCAAATCAAAAAGCGTTTTTCCCACATTTTTCAGTATAATAGTCAGAATGATCTCCGTGCAAATAATGATTTAGTAAGACAATCATCTGAATATTCTGCAGTGTTCATTGGGAGCAAACTCCCAAATATACAATGTGTGTTGATGTTTCTGCATTGCTCATGAGAATCCAAATAAAAAATTTTTGTCAAAAGCTTTTATTCGACATGTAGCAATGTCATGAGCAATAAAAGAGCAAAAGATGAGTCTTCGTTGTGTTTGAATACATTTCCCTGCAGGTGGCACCACAGCACTTGCTGTTAATTTTGCCGTTGCTCATGTGTGAAGAAAGATTTAATTTGTTTGAACCAAAAAAGGGATATCCACAGAAATGGAGAAGCATTTCAAGTGCAAGACAGAGTATCAATAAAGTGGGCAATGCCTGTTTCAATTTGTTAAATCATCAACGCCCAAAAGAGGTATCCACAAAAATGGAACAACAATTTGTTGATTTTCTCCCACGGTCAAAGACAAAAATGTACATGCTTAAAATGTAAAAGGGAGTCCAATGTGTTACCGCCTGCTATAAAAATTGTTCAATAGCGTTAAAGATTTCATTTTGCCCCTGAATTTATTGAAATGTTTGTAACAATGCCACAGGGAATGAAAACAAGTCGAAAAGACTGTTTTATATGAAGTCCTAAAATATTGAAGAAAACCGACTAAAAGATTAACATATAGGGTTCTTACACCTTTTTTGGAATTCAAGGAGAATTCCTGAAATATGTCTTTTTTCTCTTTATTTAACCTCTGACTCCTGCAAATGTCCTTAAATTTAATTATGACTTCTGGAAGTTATCGTGCTTCAGACTTTTTAACCCTTTAATCGGCTGGAACAGGTCAACAAAATCAGCCTTATTATATCTACAACAAACAGTCCAATATAATTATGAACTCAACTTATATACCATCGCATTAATTTTAGGCCTAAATCATAATATCTATACCATAAATTAATTTTAGACCTAATCATAATATCTATACCATATATTTGATACCATAAATCATATAATATCTTACTACACAAATTACACACTATAGCAATAAGGAACAATGAACATTCTCTTTTTAAAAGTTATTTATCAGGTAGGCAAAAATATACAGAAATTAACCAACATCAATCCTCTCTTCAATTCATACCAACTAGTGTTCCACAGGGTTCAATTTTGGGACCTGTACTTTGCAGTATATATATTAACGATATCTTTACTTCAATAAGTGATATTGATCTTCTCTATGCAGACGACATAACCATCCTCACTTCATTTAATTTAACGACTGACACTGTTTTGAATATTAATACTCAACTTAATAACATCTCAGATTGGCTAAATTCCAATGAATTAATAATAAATACTACCAAAACAAAATCTTTAATTTTCTCAAAACAAAATATTTCACAACCCCCTTCTATCACATTACCTATTAATGGTGCAAATATAGAAGAGGTTAACTCTTTACTTTATTTGGGGATTACGTTACATAGGGACCTTGGATGAAACCAACATGTAGACTCTCTTCTTCTCAAGCTGTCTAAAAACATTGGAGTTATCAGCTCGGTATTCACAAAATTTACCTATAAAACACTAATTCATTTATATTATACCATGTTTCAGACTCATATTAATTATGCTATCTTATCGTGGGGACAGATTACTAAATATAATTTTAAAAACTTCAAATTCTTCAAAACAAATATATAAGATTAATTGACCTAAAATTTGATAGAAATACACAACTAACACTATAAATAACACAAGAGTTTTCCCAAACAAACACAACATTCTAACGATCAACCAACTACATTACTTCAATATCGGGAAAATTATGTTCAGACGCATTAAGAATAACTTACACACTGACATCATACAAATTATACCTTAGATACACACACATGACACACGCACGAAATCACATATTCGGCCTATTCATCCGAAGGCGGAGACCATGAAGCAAAGAATAAATTACATTGGCCCACACTACTGGAACTCATTACCGACGGAACTGACTTCTTTAAACAATTTTAACCTTTTTTAGAAAAAATTAAAAATTTCATAATGAATTGCAGCTCCTCAAATTAGTGATTACAGTGGAGGGGAACTATGACTAATACTATGACTTGTATATCGCAATGTAAATTGACTTTTCAATGGCATTATCTGTAATGTTTATTACTTCTCATATATCATTACCCTTTTTTTTGTTACTATGACACACTGTCACACTGCTTTGTAACTAAAACTACTGACCTCAGTGTAAAACTAGCCTAGGGATCATGGGACCCTGTCAGGCACGGCTGGCCTTTCCCCCTGCTTCCCTCTTGTGCATTGTTTCAAATTGATATTTTTGTAACACTGGTTTTTTAGCTCAGCAAAATAAGTGCATTGAATTGAATTGAACTCGATGTTAGAAAAATGGGCTGAAGTCAGCTCGAATGAATATATTGCTGCCTAAGAAATGGGCCGAACGCTGTTGGGAGTGAACGTGCGCATCAGAAAGCGTTGCTTTTCCCTTAGCTTTCTTATTCAAAGTGATCATTTATGGGAATGATTGACACCAATCTTTCGGAGTGATTACCTGCTGAAAAGGCCGTAATAAAGGCTATAGTCCTAATAAAGGAGATAAATATTTGAGCCACTTCTGTCGACCCAGTGGCATGACGCTCGTGTCAAAGGCACTTGCCATGTCCCATCATGCCTTGTGTCATGGAGAAGACCTTGAAGGGGGCTCGTACAAGGCCATCTTTATACCTCACCAGGCCTGCCACAAGGGTTTGTGACGTCACAATCGTGGTGCTGTTGATTTGTTTTGCTCCCGTGGTAACAGAAAATTTTCGTTTTCGTATATTTTTGTTGCCACGTATTTTTATACTATCGTTTCGTATTTCAAGGGATATGTTGTGGATCTCGGGTACTTCTGGGAACCATTTTAGAATGCAATTTTTTCAGCAAGGTAAGTAGCACTGTTAATACTTTTGTGTGTATAGTATTTGTTCAAGTATCCAAAACCTGAACTTTTTTTATTACTGTCAGTGTCAGCCTATCAGGCACGTAAAGTCATTTTCTCTACATAAAGAGGAAGGAGTGGCATTTTTTGAACAGTAATTTTGTTAAAAAAATGGGAAAATGCCTGCTGTGTTTCTTCATATAGAAAAGGGTGCGTAAGGAGTGCCAAAACATATATTTTAAGTGAAAATATAAAAAACTGATGCTGTCGTAGCTCGCTCTGTCGTGAAGATGATTTTATGGGTCACGATTCCATCATGGACAGATGAAGCACATAGTTTTAAATTTAATTTCTCTAGCACGAGGAGGTGGAGGGAGGGAGTAATGCAAATTCCAATGATTGATTTTGAAGAAAAGATTACTGAACAAGGAAAACGCACATTTCTTTTAGCAAGAGAGCTTTGTCGGTCAAATTTTAAATGTGGAAAAACCCGGAATATTTCCATAGCGCTAGAACGGGCATTACCACCGATTCCATAAGAAAGTCTCATGAACTTCCAGAAATGTAACAAATTCCTGTAAAAAACGTTTTCCAACCCGCAGACAACACGATCCACAATACTTAACAGGTATGCAATTACGGCGAATTTCTTAAATTTTATGGAACACTTTTTAAAACGTTTAGTGCAACTTCACAATTTTCAGTGATCATATAAATACGCTTTCGCAATTCTCAGAGGGAAAAGAAATATAAATGAGGAGCAAATGAGTTTTTGAATAACTTGACAATCATAAGTCTCCAAGATTTCCAAAAGACGAAAATCCATCCACAATAAGCCCCAGAACGCAAGAATGAAAGCTATGTGTTAGGGTTACTGGTGGCATACTGGTGGCATATGTGTTAGGGTTACTGTTAGAATTACTGGTGGCATACAATAGAAAATACGTTTTGAAATTCCAAGTTATCAGTTTTAAATTAATTGAACAACCACTTAGACATGCTACTAAAAACGAAAATTTCGTAATTTCTTGTAATTCTACCATTATTCATAACGAACTATTACAGAATAAAGAAATGATTTTTCATGACTTGAAAATCATGCACCCATTTCTAAGATCACTTCAACAACGAAGTACTGTAACTTGTACCATTTCCAGCATGCGCATAATACATATAACAAAATGTATAAAAATTACATCCCTAAAATGTATAAATTACATCGCAGCAATAAGAACGTTTATAAAACGTAAAACCCGCACTTCGTGAAGAATTAAGTGACGTTCAGTCAACAGCTCGAATTTATATAATTTTACTACTGAATAGTAATAAAAGAAAAGGAAACCTTACCACTGAAAATATCCTCTTTTGTAATCGAGCGTTATCAATAAGCTTAAAACGCGCTGTAAATATCCAAACAACATTCATTGGAACAGCACAACTAGCCAACAAGAACGAATATAATATCAACAAACTACGAAACGAGTCAGATCCGTATGTCTACTGAAAAAGAGTTGCCCTACTATTGTGACGACACGGGCAAGTCATGTGACCTTGTTGTAGGCCTGGTGAGGTATTAAGATGGCCTTGGCTCGTAGCACCAAGGTTATGGTTTGCACAGGTGCTAGTTGGTTGTGACAGGTTTATCATCGATACTGTTGAGATGGGGGGAGGAATTGTTTTGCCGTAGCTTTCTTAAAACCCGGCCGCTATGTGAACATTTCTCTATGGGGAGCGCAGATAGTGTGGGGCATCATTTGTTTTTGGTGCATCGGCCACTTAAAGGGTTAAATGGGCCTTTTTCTCCTTATTTCCCCTCAAACTCCTGGAAAAGTCCTTAAATTTCATTATGATTCTAGGAAATTATCGTGCTTAAGACTTTAAATGGCCTTTTGTTTCCTTATTGCACCCCAGACTCCAAGGAAAAGTTCTTAAATTTCATTTTGACTCGTGGAAATTATTGTATTTCAGACTTTAAATGGGCTTTTTTCCTCTAATTTCCTCTCAGACTCCTGGAAAAGCCCTTGTATTTAATTATGTCTTCTAGAAATTATCATACTCCAGACTTGAAATGGGCCTTTTTGATAAGAGACTTGGATGAACGGGAATATTTGGGTTCCATATGTACTTTTGGGCAAACAGCGGCAATGAGAAATTTTGTTTATGTACAAAACTACACATTAAAAAAAATAAAAGATAAATTGTTTCACCTATTTATTTATTGGATTTCAAACCATGGAAATTTCGAATAAATAAATCGCTTAACTAAAACTTTTTAAAATAACTTCCTAGTTTGTACTTTTAACTAAAATAAATCGAAACAACGTAATTTCTATTAAAAGAAAAGTTGCGGAAGCATATTTTGAAAGCACAAAAAATAATGAAATGTCGTTAATTAGAAAGTTTAATTCATTTTTCGATAACGGTCAACATTTCCCTGAAATATACAGATTTCATTAGTAGCACTTTGCTATTTCTGAACACTGTGTCTCATCCTCATATGATTTAAATAGCCTTTATGTTAAAATTTCTGAATAATGTGAGATTTCAAGATAAAAATATTCATTTCTTTTTACAGTTGGATTTGACATACGTTTAACGTATCAACCTTACTACATAGACACTTTACACATAGATGGAAAAAGATTACAGGTATGAGCAATAAATTTATGCGTGTTCTTTCGTACTTTAAATGCCTTTAAGGCCTGTAATTTCATACGTTACGCTCTTCTGTTCTTCTCCTTATAATTTGAAGAAGTAAAAGGACGTTATCATTAATCTTGCTTTTTTTATGACAATCTCTGTAAATATGACAATCTCTGTAAATGTTGTACACAGTCGGAATTAATTTTCTAGGACGTGTTTTTTTTTTCAGAGCTACAGTTCCTTCATTTCGCGACTGCTAAATTTTGCGTGGAGAAAGGTTTTGTAAATTTTCTTATATTTAAGGGTTTTTTTTATTTTTGCTTAAAAATTATCAAAATTTTATTCGTAATCGCGAGGGGTTGCATTTAGAGGTGAAATATGACTTCACATGCAGTCAAGAACCTTACACACACACAGAGAACAGAAAAGTCTACTTAGATACTAGAACTAAAATTTCGTAAAATAGATGGGAAGATTAAATAAAATTTGACAGAGTGGCTAATTTGTAACGGGCGCAATCTTCTGGCCAATCGTGCGAGTTGGACCCCGGCCAACAAGATACTGAAGGCCAGGGCAGGTTTTTGTGACGTCAGCAGTGTCGTCCATTATGATGTGGCATTTTCTGGTGAGCAGTGTATGTATGTTATCGCCTTACGGTTATCAGTCTAGAATAGTATTCATGGGCAGTATTTTTGCGTTACCCAACGAATGATCAGCACAATTACGTAACTTGGTAGTCTGAACCACAACTGGGTTAAATGCTAGAACCTATTTTTAAGAAGGAACCTGTATAAAACCGAAACCTGCCTAAAACTGAATATTTTTTGGTCCCGAAACAAAGATAGAAAATTACATACTATTTAACCTCACTAAAACGGAACCTGCTAACGCGAAAACGGAAATGCCAAGAGTATAAAAACAACCTGATAATAAAGGAAAGTTTCCAGACGTTCCCGTGCCGTCAAGTATTTTAATCGAATACAAAACATTACGCGATAAAGTGTAATGATGAATTCACATGAAACAAATATGCTTGAAGTTGTAGATAGCATAATTAAGCACGGGAATGTTGCTTTTGAGTTGTTTACACAAACATAAACCTCAGCAAATCCACTGTTCGGCTTCTTTTTATCCACGTTCATGTGACGTTGCTCTCTTTGCTGGATGAAAAGTCCAAAGTCTTCACAGTTGGTTGTTTCCAACGGATTTCAACGAAACTTTCTGATTTAATTCTCTTAAGATTTATTCATTGAGATGATCATTCACAACCTTTGCTTTTTATGATTAGCATTCGTTCGCTTGAACCTTACCATGGTGCAAAAGAATAGCATTGGATACAAAAGTTAAAGTTCCTGAAATGCACGAAAAATAAAGAGTAAGTATCAAGCATTTAGCAGATAATTTAAATACCAGAAAAACACAAAGTTATCACATTTTAAAGCGAAAAGACGAAATAACTGGGCAGTGGCGTAAAGGTAATTTGCTCAGTGAAGACAAAAATGCGGAAAACCGGAAATGAAGGGGCCGGACAGTCGATGGAATAAAATTATCTGGTAATGGTTTGTTAGTGCAAAATTGAGAAGTCTTCCAATTTCAAGTCGAGCAAGAGATATAGCGAGAAAAAACTTGGAACCTTCAAACAAACTTTGATTCTAATCTTCTTTTGTGCTCCATGCTTTAAAAGAATGGATACAGAGTTCTCCAAAGAGGCACATTTCGTGTAAGGAAATTTGTGGTGAAGCGGCAGATGGCAAAAAGCACAGTTTTGGATTAGATACGAAAATTATCAACATCAAGCATTGCAAACTATTCAGGATATTAGAGATTTTGCCCTTGTCAGAGGTGACTCTGAATTATTTCAGTTAATGAGCATCGCACGTGCTCTCACTGAGAGTCATATTGCAAGTGTACAGAAATTAATCTTAGATTATTTTAAACAAAATAGAAACTTGTGATTTTTAGTTAATTAAGGTAAAACGAACAGCACATTCGCTTAAGTAATCACTAATTATGTAGAATCTGTTATTAGCATCGCAAAAATTCAAATGTTTACGTTTCAGTGGGTTCAAAACGGAAACCTTCGAAAGACGGAAAATAACTCCAGTCTACCAGATTACGTCTTAAACAGGTTTCACTATATCATCGTCATTGTCAACCATTATCAATCCACTTTTGGATGAAGGTCTCCCAAAATTCTTTCACAAAGGTTTGTCTTGGGCCAGTCTCCTCCATGTCACTCCCGCATGCTTTAAAATTTCATTCACCCGTCTCCCATGTGGTCTTCTTTTGGGTCTTTTCCAGTCCCTTAGAATCCAGTCTAAAATTTCGGTTGTCCATCGGTGGTCCGTTCTCTTGGCAATATGTCCAGCCCATTGCCATTTTAAGGAATTTACTCTAATCATGATGCCTTTCACTCTTGTCATTTTCCTTATCCACGAGTTCCTCTTCTTATCCTTCTTGGTTACACCAAACTTGGATTTCTTCATGCTTGTGGAATAATTTTTTGGGGGCAGGTTTGGCTATAACTCACCACGCAGGTCAAGCGGGTTGGTGACTGTGGGATAGCATTTCTTCTAATCCCGACAGTATAGTTATGCCGTTATTTGTCGGTTGTCAGAGCCTGTTTAGTGGGAACAGGATGCACCGCGAGAAGGCGGGGTTGGCATTTGTGAAAGAGAGGCTATATGTTTGCCCATCACCGGACCTTGCATCCCTTCACTATGTACACTGGTGTGCAAAAGTTAAGGACGAAGAGGATAAATTAGCATTACAGCGGAACGAGCAGGCAGAACGGACCGAAAGACCACTCAGGAGATAGACTAGGGTCCGGTACGGTAGGGCATGCGCATATATATAGCAGGACGTAGGAGGGGGGAGGGAGAGTGTCGGAAGGGTATAAAGCACACGGGCAGTGTACGCTCAGCAATTCCGTGAAAGCTATTGCACGGTGTACATCGGTTTGAACGACGTCGAGTTGCTGCCACCGTGTGATATGGCCAACAGACAATCCAGTAGACGACATCTGGATGACTTTACCTGAGGTCGCGTCATTGGGAAGTTGGAAGAAGGTCGAAGGGTGATTAGTGTGGCCGAGGAGAACGGGATCGCTCACAACATCGTTTCACGAGCTTGGAGAGCACTTCAAACGACAGAAACAGCTGTCCGAGAGTTTAGCAGTGGTCCTCCACGAGCAACCACGGCGGCGGACGACCGGTATATTGTCCTACAGGTGAGAAGAGACAGACGGCAGACAGCGGGAGAAATCGCAAGGCACATGCAACAGACAACTGGACGTCCGCTATCGCGTTTTACCGTGGCCAGGAGGCTGCACAAAGATGGTCTATTTGCACGACGACCAGTACGGTGTGTGCCATTAACGCCTGCTCATCGAAGACGGCGGTTTCTGTGGTGCCAGGAACACAAGAACTGGACACATCAGCAATGGGGTCGAGTTCTCTTTACAAATGAGAGCCGATTTAGTCTGACGAGCGATTCTGGACGTGTACACATCTGGAGAGAGCAGGGAACACGAAATCACACTTCCAACATCATCGAAAGGGACCGGTTTGGAGGTGGCGGAGTTCTCGTTTGGGGCGGTATCATGCTTGATAGCCGTACTGACCTCCACGTCTTCCAAGTAGGTTCGGTCACTGGTGTCTGCTATTGTACCGAGGTTATCCTACCTCACGTGCGTCTGTTTAGAGGTAGTGTGGGTCCTGAGTTCCTCTTAATGGACGATAACGCTACACCTCATCGTACAGTGGCTGTCGCAGAGCTGTTGGAGAGTGAAGATATTCAACGTATGGATTGGCCCGCAAGGTCCCCGGACCTAAATCCAATCGAACACGTGTGGGACCTTCTCGGGAGATTCTTGGCAGCACGTCACGAGCCGCCAGCAACGATTCCGCAGCAGCGATTGGGGCTACGAGAGAAATGGGCTGCGATGCCTCAACAGCTCCTTGACAACCTCGTCCTCAGTATGGACAGACGTTGTAAATCCTGCAACGCAGTCAGGAGTGATCATATCCCATACTAAAAATTAGATTTTTCTTGGCAGCCGCCTGTCACATGGAAGTTTCTGTCTTCTGTGCAGTTGTGCTCGAAGCCATCTTTTCAATACAGTGCCTTTGTATCCTTTGGATTCCTTGTTTGGACGGATTTGCTCACTTGTCCCATATTCTTACATTTTGGGGATCTTATGGTATGATTAGAGTCGACGTGGAGCACTTCTGCACGACGTTACATTCGAAAAACCGTCTTGTCCTTAATTTTTGCACGCCAGTGTATATAATATAATGTGCATATATTGATTCTAAACCTTTTGCTGTGTTCTTAACACTTGCTTCTTAGTGCATACTTATGTCATTGTCTCAGAAAAGCAGTTTACTATTGTAAAGCATTTAAATTATTAACCTCTGCTCTTTAAAATAGCCTGGTTGCAGTAAAATGAATTCAGAAGATCAGCTCTCATCACAGGCCAGTACGAGCACAAGAGGTAGGTTCATTTTATTTACATCATTGTTTATTCTGTGCAAAATTGACCCAGTTTTGATTTTGAAATTTTGTGTAAGTCTCTGAAGCAAAGGCATGACTTTAAAAACTATAATGCAGATAAATATATGAGGTAGTTCTGGAAGTAAGCGAATACTTCCATTGGTGTACAATTCGGAAACCCGAAGAGGCAACAGTGGAGATATCTGGCAGTTGCATAGTTCGTACATCGGCTCAGTTCGTGCATGCCAATCGGCTCGTGAAAGTGTAATAACGACGGCACAGCTGAGACGATCAGTGACAGCGGAAGAACCGTGTATGTTTTTGTCTTTTTTAAGATTTGTGTCTTGTGGAGGAATTCAGAAGGCGTGGCACAAAGTCTTCTGCGGACAGCAGTAGGTCAAAATGCCCTTAACAAAATGGTGGTGCATAATTGGATAAAAAGACACATAAGAAGAGCAGGACATCACCCAAAACTGCTCCAAGATGCGTTCTGCCGATTTCTACTTCCAGACAAGAAGCTAAACCACACATAACAGACCTTACAGCCAATGGCGGACCGGAAAAACTCGGGGCCCCCACGCAAGAAATATTTTCGAGTCCCTTTTGCGAAAATCCGTTAGCTTTAAATTACTGAAAATTTTAACTTCCATATTATTAACTAGGCTTTAAAAACACACTTGACATAATGTCACAATGTCATATATCGTTGTTCAATTTTCGCCAATTTGCGATGAACATACTTTTTACGTGGCTACGATATTTTTATTTGGTTGACATTAAATGTCTGTAAATACTGTTTCACACGTTATGCAAGTTCAGCTATCGGGAGATTGCAAAAGGACGTTAACAAAGTATTTGCAATTGAAGTCAAGTATAATAATAATAAGTATCTGTACTTACAATATTCATAGTGGCTGTCGGGGCTTCATATGTGCGTCATCAAAGAATGAATTTTTCAATTGTGAAGTTAAAATTCATGATATTGTAAAATCTACACCAGATAAAATGAAACAAGATGAATTTTTACAATGCAAATAAATCCTTTAACATCGATGAAATAAGAAACTGAATTAAAACCTTGTTGAATTATTTTAAAAAACGAACTATAATCCTGAAGAGGAAACAATCTTGACCGTTATATATCAGGGTGCTTCGCGGTCAAGATTGTTTCCTCTTCAGGATTATAGTTCGTTTTTTAAAATAATTCAACAAGGTTTTAATTCAGTTTCTTATTTCATCGATGTTAAAGGATTTATTTGCATTGTAAAAATTCATCTTGTTTCATTTTATCTGGTATAGATTTTACAATATCATGAATTTTAACTTCACAATTGAAAAAATTCATTCTTTGATGACGCACATATGAAGCCCCGACAGCCACTATGAGTATTGTAAGTACAGATACTTATTATTATTATTATTATTATACTTGACTTCAATTGCCAATACTTTGTTAACGTCCTTTTGCAATCTCCCGATAGCTGAACTTGCATAACGTGTGAAACAGTATTTACAGACATTTAATGTCAACCAAATTAAAATGTCACAATGTTTTGCACATAGTAAAAAAAAATCTTTTAACTCTGTTATGTAAAAAGAAAGTGATACAGCTCACTGATTTTTCGTTCCTGCAAAGAACACATTTTAGTTTATGATATCCTGAAGGATGCGTAGTAATGTGCAAACAACTGCAATACATAACACCTTATCCTCATTGGTATAAAAACTTCCCTTATTAAACTGATATTTTTTTCCACATTCTCTTGTTACCATACACGCATAGAAACTACTGCAAGGGCTGTGAAAAGAGCCTCAAGTTCTTTTGAATAGCTGCTTTCCAGTCATTCAGTTTTTACGAACTAAACCAATCAAAATAATTTCTAAAGATTCTACTTATTTTTTAACTGAAAAAAAGAAGCAAAAATTGCTTTTCTTTTTAATACTTTATTCAAAGCTGCTTTAATTCTTGGCTATTTCTTTACATACGAAGTTTCTGCAAAAAATATTGTAAAATCTTTCTGCTGAGGCTCGAGGCCCTACTAACCACGACCCCCCCCTGCGAGGGTTACGGGGGCCATCAGTACGCCCCTGCTTACAGCGGTCTTGTAGGGTGGGTGTCAATGACCTTTCCACCCAAATAGGCATCCCTCGCACAACGGTTTACACTGTGCTTGTTGAAAATTTAGGCCTAAGGAGCAAACTAGCGACTTGTGTACAACACACACTGACCACGACACAAAAGGAATTCCACTACGGAATTGCAATTAGTAGCTTTGTGGGATATTGTTTCAGTAAAAACGTGCTCGCTAGGTTCTTCTGCTTAGATGAAAGTTGGGTTGAATTTTAAGCACGCAGGCCACATCATCCACGGTTCTGGGTTGAACTTGGTACTTCCTTGGGGATTTTGGCCCCAGTAGAGCTGCATGAGCGTAAAATCTTACTTATTTTGGGCATAAAAGTTCGCGTTGTGGCGTTATAAGTGGTTTTTAGAGGGAAATATCTCAGCATGTGCACTGCGACATCACGTACAACGACCAGTACTCGTACATGGCAACGCAGGGCCGCACAACATCCTGTTTGTTTGGCTGTTCATTAAGCAAAACAGTTGGTTGGTGCTGACCTATGCACCGTATTCACCGGTATGAACACTTGTGATTTCAATTGTCTTGGCGATTTGGAAAGGGAGATGTTTGTTACTAGCTACAACGACAAACAAAAACTGAATCTCCAAATTACAGACATTTTCCATATACTTAGTGACACTGGTACTTCTAATGGTGTTCGTGAATTTCCCGCAGTTTGGGATTGCATTACTGATGATGAGGGGAACAACAATATTACCCGCAAATATTGTGAATATTGCTTGACTATTACAGGAATTTCGGTAGGTTGAAAGTGTTCACTTACTTCCCTGTGCACACGTAATTTTATGAGCTTTCTTTTCGTAATGCATTTCGGATTTATTTCGAGTGTATGAATGATAATCAGCCTAAACTAACGGAAAATCCATTTGCAGATCACCAGGAAGAATGCCTTAAAAGAATCCCACTTATCAGTAGTTTCTGTATGGTAAATTAGTCAGTCTTTCTGGGTCCATCATTGAAGGTTTGAGACCTCCGTAGACAGTGGTTTTCTGTTGACGTTTGTTTCGTGCCGGTAAAATCGCTTGGTGATGGCTATCCAATAAACGATTGTTATATCAAAATAAAGAACACCGTTGCAAATATGATGTAACGTATATTCTATTTTAACTTTCCTTTGGAGTTTCTTTTTCTATGTAAATTTTAGTTCGTTCTCTTAGACATTTTCAAACCTTTACGTTATATCTTTTCCCTCAAACGAGAATAATGTTGGCCACAATCTGAGGTTGGAACAAGATTGACGTATGTGATAAAAATGTTAGATAAAAAAGACGATGCTGCAGTTACTTTGGTGTGTGAAGATGCTAGATCGTTACTGAGTTTCTTCTTGACTAAGATATGTGAAGTGGTGTGTTTTGGATTTCGTCTAATGTTGCTGTACCAATAAAAAGTTGACGTAAGTTGGACTTATTGACTAAGATATGTGAAGTGGTGTGTTTGGGATTTCGTCTAATGTTTCTGGTCCAATAAAATGTTGACGTAAGTTGGACTTATTGACTAAGATATGTGAAGTGGTGTGTTTTTTGATTTCGTCTAATGTTGCTCAACCAATAAAAAGTTGACGTAAGTTGGACTTATTGACTAAGATATGTGAAGTGGTGTGTTTGGGATTTCGTCTAATGTTGCTGGACCAATAAAACGAAGTAAGTTGAACTTATTTACTAAGATATGTGAAGTGGTGCGTTTTGGATTTCGTCTAATGTTGCTGGACCAATAAAAAGTTGACGTAAGTTGGACTTATTGACTAAGTGTGTTTTGGATTTCGTCTAATGTTACTGGACCAATAAAATGTTGACTAAGTTATGTGAAGTAGTGTGCTTTGGATTTCGTCTAATGTTGCTGGACCAATAAAACGTTGACGTAAGTTGGACTAGTGTATATGTTTCGTTTGGCCTTACTCTAACGTGAGCTATCCGGCACGATTAGTTGCATCGCATTTACTCTTAGTTTAAGATCTATTCAGCCGGAAATCTTACATAACGTAAAAAAGGTTACGTTATATTGTTTTTAATCGAAACCGTTTTCTCTTGTTAGATAGGTAGTGATCATCAGTCCCTCTCACAAATCCAGCTGATGTATTACAGACAGACATTTTGTCAAATAAGTAATAGTCTTTTCTATTTTTACACTTACAGGCTCTAGGAAACTTTCTCAGTCATCCAACAAAACCAAGCGAGCTTGTAATCACAGGTGTCTGAATAAAATCACGTGCTCCCATGAATGCTGTAAGATTGGAGTGGGCGTTTCAAGTAAAGATACTCCTAGAATGTCATTAATGACGGATTACCTTGTGAAATTGCACAGCCGTTCATCTTCGGAGCCTTCTAAACGATTAAAGGTATGGACATCTATTTTATGCGTTACAATTATTTCACCCTGAATAATATGCACTTTTGCATTTTTAGTATTTTTGACTTGTCTTAATAGCATTTAACTAAGTAAAATACAATAAATTTCTCTTTTAGAGCAATTGTATTACAATTTTAAGAAAACAAAACGGCCCTTTCCAGGGAACACGATTTTTGTAAAATTTACACTTTTAAGAACTCCTATGTAAATTTTCTCACCGGGTATGATAAATCAATAATCTAGATTTGTACGCCACAATACTTTGTAAATATGGCATTCTTGGAAACACAGTTATTTAATAAAAAATGCAATAAAAAACGACCCTTTTAAGGGCACTTACATTGCAATTAATAAAATTTAAAGATATCCCTTTTCAGTACATGTGGCTTATAATCTAACAAGATCAGCAAACTTCACTAAGTAATCTATCTGAAATTTATGAATATTTAGTTAATACAGTTGCTTGGCTCATAAGGTCTAATACAAGAAAAGCAAGCCGCCAAATCCATCTCAGTTAATCTGCGTTCAGTATTTAAATAATAAATACTGAACTCCGCAGATCAATTAATACAATTAACATGAGATAAAACTATAACAGCAAGACGCATTAGTTAAATAAATCAAAGTGTGATACCCCACTCATACGCGAATACATATACGCAAATATAGCATAAGAAATTGTATATAGTATAATATTATATTATCTATTTTAACTTTCCCGCTTTGCTATTTTTCATGTAAATATCAGTTAACTCTTGTTACAAGTTGCGTACATATCGTCACGTTCGCACTTCCAAGTTTGCATGATCATGAGGTAACACTGGCAGTGAGTCAGAGGTCACGCAAGGTATAAATACAGCACTCATGATAACTAAAGTGTGAGGGGCTGGAGATGCCCTAGTGTTTAACGTTCGTGATTGCCACGGTAAAGTCTTAGAATCGATCCCAGGCAGGTACGAAAGCTCTAACGACTAAATATTCGCCATGCGTCAGATGGGCACATTATGCCATCGGACACAGAGTACTGCCTCCCCCCTCCTTCCCCTCCGGTTATAAAGAAGGACGTCTTTCTCCCTCTTTCTAACTAGCTTCCATGTGACTTTCCAGTCCGGAACTCTAGCCCAAATCTTCTAGTTTTCTTCTTCTAAGGGTTGTTTAAGACCTGGGGACAGACACCTCTTTCTAAAATCCTCTACATAAATCTCTACCTCGCTTTCGTGTGACTTTCCTGTTGGGCACTTTAGCCCAAATCTCCTAGCTTCCTACTTCTAAGGGTTGTTTAAGACCTGGGGTCAAATATTCCCTTCCTAAAATCCTCTACATAAATCTCTACCTCGCTTCCGTGTGGCTTTCCTGTTGGGCACTTTAGCCCAAATCTCCTAGCTTCCTACTTCTAAGGGTTGTTTAAGACCTGGGATCAGACACTCCCTTCCTGAAATCCTCCACATAAATCTCTATTTTGCTTCCGTGTGACTTTCCTGTCGGGCACTCTAGACCAAATCTCCAGGCTTCCTCCTTCTAAGGGTTGTTTAAGACCTGGAGTCAGACACTCCATAAAATCTTCTACATAAATCTCTACCTCGCTTCCACGTGACTTTCCTGTCCGGCACCCTAGCCTAAATCTCTTAGCTTCCTACTTCTAAGGGTTGTTTAAAACCTGGGGTCAGGCACTCCCTAAAATCCTCTACGTAAATCTCTACCTCGCTTCCACGTGACTTTCCTGTCCGGCACCCTAGCCCAAATCTCCTAGCTTCCTACTTCTAAGGGTTGTTCAAGATCTGGGGTCAGACAATCCTCCCTTCCTAAAATCCTCCACATAAATCTCTACCTTGCTTCCGTGTGACTTTCCTGTCAGGCACTCTAGCCCAAATCTCCAGGCTTCCTCCTTCTAAGGGTTGTTTAAGACCTGGAGTCAGACACTCCATAAAATCTTCTACATAAATCTCTACCTCGCTTCCGCGTGACTTTCTTGTCCGGCACCTTAACCCAAATCTCCTAGCTTCCTACTTCTAAGGGTTGTTTAAAACCTGAGGTCAGGCACTCCCTTCCTAAAATCCTCTACGTAAATCTCTACCTCGCTTCCGCGTGACTTTCCTGTCCGGCACCCTAGCCCAAATCTCCTAGCTTCCTACTTCTAAGGGTTGTTCAAGATCTGGGGTCAGACAATCCTCCCTTCCTAAAATCCTGTACATAAAATCTCAGAACTTTAAAGGGTGAATTGTTTGATTGCTGTTACATTCGATGTATACGATGCTGCTTTCTCTAGCCTAGAACCTTCTGTTGATTCACGACCTTGAGTTGTAGTTTCACCATTAAGAGTTGGATAACGTGTTTAAAATTACAAGCTTCTGATTTATTTTTCCTGTTTTAATAATATGGATTGAAATCTGAAAATGCCGCCCCGGTGGCGCAGTGGTCTAAGGCGCTGGCCTCTGATCATTCGTCCGTAAGGGGTCCGGGTTCGAATCCCGGTCAGGCATGGATGTTGTTTGTCTTACGGCACTGGCTCTCTCCCTTCCCTGGAACCAGTGACCCTAAATTAGGGACGGGCGACTGCTTATAGCCCATTGAGTTGCTCACGGTGGTCGTTAAACCTCCAATAATAATAAAAAAAAAAAAAAGAAATCTTAAAATCTAACAGATTTGTGCACTAGCGGGCATGTACCGTTATATTTATTCTATGTCTCAATTGCGCTGGACATATTTTAATACGATTTATGATTGACTTTTGAGTTACAGAAAAGGATACTGAATTCATGTTTTTACACTCTTATACGTTTCTCCGTTATACCTTCTACACTTTTATACAGACTTCTGTGTTAATCCCGATATCTTACTGTAGTTTCTATCGCTTTCTTAACACGGTTATACGTACGTAATTCATTTATACCATTTTTTTGCGATTATATGTTAAAATTTGAATTTCAGATTATCAAAAATACACGCTTCTTTGATTCTTTTTAGAGGTGGGGCGAATCCTAAATTTTCTCGAATCAGGTCACCGAAGAAGTCGCTCCGCAAACGATCAGCCGAGCTTGGAATAACACGATCGACACTGCATAAGCACATGAAGAATGACCTGAATTTGCACGCATATCGCCCGATGTTCGTTCAGGAGTTATCAGACATCGACTTAAACCGCAGAAGGGATGCATGTGCAATGATGCTTCAGACATTTGCCACAATCCCAAAACGTGGAAAGGTCATTTTCAGTGATGAATGTGCGATATACCGCAGCTGTCGATCACGGAACTTTGTGTTCTGGTCCAAGGAAAACCCACATTATGTCGAAGAATTGGAAAATCCTCCTCCGCGTGTCATGATATGGGCTGCAATGAATGGTCGACATCTGTTTGGACCGTATTTCTTTGATGGTCCAGTGAATCAGACAACTTATCTGGACATGCTGCAAACCTGGTTTGTGCCACAACTTGGAAATCTTGGCATTCTGAATGACGTATGGTTCCAACAGGATGGAGCACCCAGTCCGGCATAGGTTTTATTTGCGTAACTGTCACTTGCTTTAGCACAGACTGTATTTGTACTGTAAAATTTTGGACTAACTCAAAACTCGTGTAAAAAAAGAGCATAAGTAAGTGAACTAACCCACCAGTAACCAGAAATACGGCAAATGCAATACATAGTATTCAGTGAACTTAAGTAAATTATCGTCATTTCATAATCGAACCCTTCGTAGGGTCAAATCATTGTTTATACGAGTCAAGTACTGTCTTCTTTGACAGTTTTGCCCAGAACATAATATAAATTTATGCTCAGTTACACACACACCCGCGCACACAATAACAGCCTTAATGGTTAATACACTATCTACCATCAAGTAATTGGACACCTGTGATAGCAAAGGAAAACGAAGTTTATATACCTTCAATAGTTGGTGGAACCTCCACGAGCGGCGATTACAGCTGCGACCCTCCGGGACATACTCTCAACCAGGCGTTGTACGATGGCTAGCGGTATTTTCTTCCACTCGGCTTAAAGCCAGGTCAGTTCCTTCACCGATTTCGGACGGTGGGGGCACCCCTTAAGTCGACGCTCCAACTCGTCCCAGAGATGCTCGATAGGGTTAAGGTCCGGGCTCTGCGCAGGCTAGTCCATTCGATTAAACCCATTCTCACCATACCAAGCCATGGTGGACCTCGCAACATGACAGGTGGCATTGTCATCCTGAAAGTAACATGGGTCCACCCCGTAAAACTTCCACAGCGTAGGAAGCGCATGGTCATCCAAAATGGTACAGTAGGTCTCTGCATTGAGTCTACCAGGAATTGCGACCAAGGGTCTCGTGCCATAACAAGAGAAACACCCCCATAGCATAATTCCACCGCCGCCGAACTTCACAGTTGGCACAATACATTCCGGCAGAAGGCGTTCTCCAGGCAGACACCAAACCCAGACCGTGCTATCCGAACGGTAGAGGGTGAACCTTGATTCGTCCCTCCAGAGAACCTGTTTCCACTGTTCAACGGTCCACTGTCGACGTTCTTTGCCCCACGTTAGCCGAGCAGCGCTATTGGACTTGGTGATCAAAGTCTTGTGGGCGGCAGCACGTCCATGACAACTGGGCCGATGGGCTTCCTTACGGATGGTATTCAAAGAAATAACACTCCTGGATGACTGTTGAAACTTCTCGCGGATGTGGCCCATCGATGTGGTGCGGTTCTTCCGAATTTCTCTGGCCAGCACCCGTCGGTCTCTAACTGACAGTTTTGTGGGTCTGCCGGGTCGGGGCACATTCCGACAGTCACCTCTCATCTTCCACTTGCCAATCACGTAAGCCACTGTCGATTTTTGTATGGATCGTCCATTTCTGTGATACCCGACGATTACACCTTTCTCAAAATCAGAGAGCTCCGAACTGCGTGGCATCTTGCATGCGACTGTTGTTTCCCACACGATATTTAACGGTGGCGGCCATGACGTGTATCAGGACCATAGATATCGTTGATTGCAGGTGTGTCCAATTACTTGTTGGTAGATAGTGTAGTTAATACAACAAACTCTCGTACGCAGAATATGATTCCGTTCTGTTGGCCCGACGTCTTTGATTTTAATTCTTCAGGTTTAGGATATAACTCCCAAAATCCAAACGTAACGCACTTTTCCGATTGTTTTGCTCCCCGAACCTCTAATTTACCCAACCCAATAGTCATCCACATTTAAAACAAAGCAAGTAGCAAATCAGAAGTATAAAGACAGAACCTAAGAATAGTTTAATAGCGCATATTGAGGCTTTAATTGATTCCTAATTCTTTAAATGCAAATCATCGTACAGAGCAAGTGTTTTTCGGGTGTAAACTTCCGAAATAAATGGAATATGGATTCAAAGGGGAGCGCGATTTCCAAAGATCAAAGACGAAAAGACGCGCGCAAAATAAATAAATAAAAAATAGCACAAGGCGGGAGAAAAGAATGATTGCGAGAAACAAGAAATAAGATCACGGGAAGGGAAAGACAGATGCTTCAAAAACAGAATGACCTAAATTAATCAACAACATGACTACACGGTACACATGCAAGTGCAGGCACGTCCAAACTCGCCTACGAAAATGTAGCCGTAAGTCTTAAATTACAGGCCGGGCCGTGCAGGGCTCTACATCAGTTCCCTGCTGAAGCACCGGTCTCAGATCTTTAATTGCAAGAATTTCGCTTAATCTAGAATCAGGATTTTTATACACATTTAGTATCATCAAAAGAGAATTTCGATTTTCTTAGGCTTTAGGATTTTTGCAATGCGAAAAAAATATATTATAATTAAGCTTTTTCTTCTTTCGCCGCCGATTCGACATTAAATAAATCATTATTAAGGAAAATCTTATACTCCTTTATAGCATAAATTTTACAATAGTATTTAACATTTTTTTGAAATTTCGTTTGTCAGTTTTTTACATTTATACGTGCTTTAGTGCCACCTCGTAGAAAAACATATAACCGAGGTTTCACTGTAAACTGGAGATAAATTAAGCAATAAACTTGACTGTTAATCAGGTGCAAACTATAAATTGTGATGCTAGCTACTCGCAGGCTATTCAGTTTCAATTAAGCTCTCATTGAAGGAATTTTTGCAGTGTCCGGATAGTCGGAGGCGCTGGACTCTGGCTAATCATCTCAGCTGGGATCTGGTTCGAGTTTCGCATGAGGCATTGGTAGCGCGATTGTTCCACGGCCCCGGTTTTTACCCTTCCCGGAAATCAATGTCCTTAATTAATACAGACAAGTGACGTGGACCAGGAACATCAAACAGAAGTCATTGCTCATTCCACGGAAAACGGGAAAATTCTCATCGGCCGCCACCGAGAATCAAACCCAGGGTCTTCCAGTTACGCACCGGACATGCTTCCACTGCACCACAGCGGCCTCAAATTCCTCCAGACTCCCATACACGAACTACCAAGCCACTTGGCAGGTTGCTTCTTGGAGCCCCGCACAATGCTGGGGATTCACCAAAGATGGTAAGCAGTAACTGGACAAATAACTAGGAGGCGAATGAATAATTAATTGACCAATCAAGTTTTAGCGGAAAGCTGAGAATTCGTAAGATGGAAAAGAAAGCCAAAATGAACTCCCTCTACTATGAGACAGCAAAAGTTCTACGGCACGGATTTCAACACCATATGACTGCATCAAAAGAAGCCTTCATGCGATCCGCCGATATCTTCAACAGTTGGCAAAAACAAAACTGTAATTTGCGCACGAAACCTTCGAAGAAATTTCTTTTACGTTGCTGAATGCCTTCCACGAGAATCTTTTTGCATTTGAGTTCTTGAAACGGACTGTGTGTGAACTTCGATTGTTAACTTTTGTACTATTGAAATTTAGAGCAAAGCTTGCTATTCCGGCATACAGAAGCTGGACCATGGTACTCCTCTCCTGACGTCACACTATCCGTCGGATTCAAACAATTCACTTTATCACGAATGGAATACGAGATTACACCATGCAATACAAATTTTGAAGGTGACAATCCGTTTTTTGGTGTAAATATGATACGCATGGTGAGTCAGAAAATATCCGAAAACTTGAAAATGTCTTCGTCCTGGAGCGTGAATCGAACCTGCGTCTCCCAGATAGCGCCCGGGTATGCTAACCACTACACCACCCAGAACGACCAAGTCTCGCGTTTCCGATTAATTTGAATATAACCATAACATGATTCGCTAGTCGAAGCAACTGGCATTCATGTTTAGTGAATCTGGAGGTTAAGAATCCTATCCCGTGATTGCCCGGAGAAGCAGATAAGTAATAAATGGAATACGGGATTACACCATACAATATAAGTTTTGAAGGTGACAATCCGTTTTTTGGTGTAAATACGACAAGGATGTGAGTCAGAAAATATCCGAAAACTTGAAAATTTCGTCGTCCTAAACATGAATGCCGGTTGCTTCGACTAGCGAATCCTGTGATGGTTATATTTAAATTAATAGGAAACGCGAGACTTGGTCGTTCTGGGTGGTGTAGTGGTTAGCATTCCCGGGCGCTATCTGAGAGACGCGGGTTCGATTCCCGCTCCAGGACGACGAAAATTTGAAGTTTTGTATATTTTCTGACTCACCATCCTTGTCATATTTACACCAAAAAACGGTTTGTCACCTTCAAAATTTGTAATTCACTTTATGATTTTTTTCTAAGTAAATAACTTCTGCTGCGAAATGCTTTAAACTTTTTCTGTTGTTTCTTGTTGTGAATTAGAACATACATTTCTAAGTTCAAAACCAGTATGATCGAACTAGATGTAAACATTTCATAGTAATCGCTATCTATCTTAAAACAGAAATTCTAAAGGGAATTTTCTGGATCGTACAGTTTGTGTGACATCATAAAAAAAGAGTGTCTTTTTCCTTGTTCTTCCTCAAAGACACTGTGGATCTGGATTCAATTCCTGGATTATGCATGGGTGGGGTGTCTGCATTTCTGGTATTGGTTCCGTTCATTTCCTGGAACCTCTAACTCTAAATCAGGAAAGGGCAGTCCATAGGTACTCCCGGGGTATGTTAAATGCCAACAAATGAATGAATAAATAAAACAAGCATTGAAGGTCCGTAAATGTAGGTCATATTCCACGATTTTTTTACAATATAGCCATGTAACTTAATCAACGTCCGCATTTCAGATTCAAGCCATAATATTAATATACTGTATAATTAAGATACTTTGCATAAAATCATTAATATGTGGTTTTATAATTTAGCTGAGAAAAACTACGAAATACTTTAAGAATATTCCTTTTACTTTATGTGTGAATTAGGCATGATGATTCAAACTGCATGTGTTTCCTTGCTAATGATTTCTTTTTATATGCCTATAGATTTCTACCCCAGGAGCTCTTGGTGATACAGTGTCTCTCAGTGACTTAAAAAAGCACTTCAGTTATATCCCAAAAGAAAAGTACAAAGCTGAAGATGTGAAGGAAGTCGGGGTTAGGGCAGCGGAGAATGTTTCCAACAGTTACGATGGTGGTATGGAAGTAGATAATGAAACACCAGAAGATGTTGCCTATACTGATATTTGGGAAGGGAATGAAGAAGGTTCGTAGATATCGTAATTTCATTTAATATCTTTATTTTTTTGCTCTGTGACGTACTACAGAGGTAAAGCAGGTGTCAAGACGAAAAAATCTGCAGCGATGAATTCCGTCCATGCAGCTTGGTTGGGAGAGCAACTTACTCCGGAGTGAGGTGGCGCAAGTTCGATCCCGACGCTGACAAATGTGTGTTTTCACAGCTGTTGCATAACGCATATTATTATTTTTGTAAACTACCAGAATAAGAAATTTCGAACCGAAATGTTTCAAACCTTTTCGAATCTTAATTGTGATATGATTTTATGCATAACTTATTTTGTCTCACAAGAATTTTGTGCGAGACATTTACAGAAGACATTTGATGAGAGAGATACAACACATTTTTTGTATCCATTCAGTGGGAATATAGTATCATACCTGCAGCAGTTGGGTTCGTTTCTGAAAAATGTGAAACTGTACGTACTATCTCAATAAAAAGGGGAGACAAGAGCGTGAGATGGAATTTTATAAACGAAAGGTAGATATGATGTTTTAATGAACTCTTAACAGCAGCAAATTATTACACGTGAAACTCGAATTCTGTAAATTTGTTACACTACGTGTAATATATATTTCAATAGTATGGTAATATTTTGCGATAAAATTCGTTGCGTGTTCTACGAAAAAACTTCTGGATTTTGAAGGAAGCTTACACAAATAAATGCACTGTGATAGGCGGAATATATAGTATATAAAAATATAAATCTTTGTATTTTTCAGACATGTGTTTGCTTTTGGTCAGGAATGTTAATAGCTGTATACTTTTTAGCACCCGTTAAAAATCTTTAACATCTATAATTCAAGCTTAAAAATGTTTTTTTTAACTAAATACTAAAATATATTATTAACTTGTTAACCCCTTACAGCTACTGTCGAAACCCAATGTAATTTAGTTTTACCGTAAACGTGGAGTAGTATTGACTGGCATTTATATATAT
This sequence comes from Macrothele yani, assembly GCA_039090855.1. NCBI lineage: Eukaryota > Metazoa > Arthropoda > Arachnida > Araneae > Macrothelidae > Macrothele > Macrothele yani. Next base: position 18,385,550 of record CM077000.1, on the reverse strand, counting down.
GCATTATTAATCCGCTGCTGGATGAACGCGTCCTCAGGTTTCTTCCACAACGGTCTGTCTTGAGCCAGGTTTCTTTGTCACTCCCACATGCTTTCGAATTTCCTCCACACATCTCCCGTGTGATCTTCTTCTGGGTCTTTTCCAGTCCCTTGGAATCCAATCAAAATTTTCGGTTGTTCGGTGGTCCGTTTTTCTGGTAATATGTCCTGTCCATTGCCATTTCAGGGATTTTACTCAGATCGTGATGTCTTTCATCCTTATCATTTTCTTATCCACGAGTTCTTATTATTATCTTTCCTAGCTGCACCAAGTATGCATCTCTCCATGCTGCTTTCAGCTGTCCGCAGCCTTTGTAGGCCCAATGTCTTTTTCAGTTAAGGTCCATGTCTCCCCTCCATATGTAAGAATTGGAAGGGTGCATTGATTAAACACTTTCCTTATCTTTTAAGAGTATTAAAAGCATCTTTCAGTATTTTCCTTTTTTTTTCTGCTTCACTTCTTGCAGTAACATTTTTTAAAGTTCAATCTTGGCAAATTCACGGTTGGCACAGCGGACGGTTTCAGGATCTTTTTCATTAATTGACCAAGAAAGCGATTCATCTTTTTGTCTTCGTTATTTACAAAGTGATCACAGCAAATCCTAGCGCGTTTTTCTCGTTGGAATCTGTTACTCAACACCTGTTACGATTGGCGTAGTATGACCAAAAACATGGTTAGTGGGGGGGGGGCGGATAAATGTAAACTAATGTTTTCCTCTTGGGGCGTACCCATTCTTGGAAACAGTTGCGCAGTAAATATCACATAAATTTAGGTCTTTCAAGGGCATAACAATCATATTCCTCATGCATTACTCTTCAATCATTAATAATATAAACACCCAGATTCGTCCGCCTTTCTGGAACGCTTGATGTGACACCAATGTCTGCATTGTTGCGTCATCACTTAGTGATAAATTCGTGTGTGCTCTCGCGTTGTCAAAATGATTGCCTGCTATATAAGTAGCACGCTATCACCACTTTTAGATGTAAAGGTGATCACGCGCTAATTTAAAAACATTGGATTATCAATTACTCGAGTTCTATTTATCCAATCTACAAAATTCGAATTAAAATATTAATATCACGGCAAGTTGCGTTGGTATATTAATTTAAATTAGCACAATTCAAATATCAATTTGTACGGTTTAATTACTTTTTACTTTTTAAATTTTACTAACTTTCCGAGTTTAGTGCTGATTATATTACACATTTTGCAAAATATCGATCTATCTAAACGCTCTAACCTACAATAAAAATTGAAATTTTGAGATGTCAAAGTGAGTAAGATTGCATCTAAAAGCAGGTCGCCACAATAGCGCAAATAGAGAATTCAGATAGTTCCGATCTGTAGTACCAGATGTCGCATTATTTTGTAAATAAAGCTTTGTCATGAAGTTTTAAACTAACCGTCGAATAGGACAGTCAAAAATAAGCCGTGAAGGAAAGAACAAGTGTGCCGGAGAAAAAATAATTTAATGCGAAAGATCAAAGTAAAAGTTATAAAGGTAAGTTTACACGAAAACAACTTTTCGAGTTTAGTGCTGATTATATTACACATTTTGCAAAATATCGATCTATCTAAACGCTCTAATCTACAATTGTTAAACAACAAATATTTTACACAGAATGTTATTTATCGCGAGGTCTTTTGAAAAACTGAAATAAATAGCATATAATTTTTAGTTCTAACATGAATGAGTTCTTACTATAAAAGTTTTTACTATATTCCCTTACAGAAATCCGGCGTCTATTTTATTTGTTTTCAGCCTGCTTCAATTAAAAATTCCAGTCCGTCACAGGACGAGCAACATCCCCTATATATTAATATTTATTTAAAGCTAAAAAACAACCGTCCTAAAACGGGCTATACGCTAGTTGTTGATAGTGAACGATGGCGAATTGTTTCGCTCACCTTCTACAATTTGGCTGTGGTTCGTTTCTCTCAGGAAGTAAAACCACAATAAAATGCTATCAATGTAGAGAAATAATATTATAACAATATTTATGTATCAGCAAAAAGATATAAAATATTTAAAGAATTTGTGGAAAAGCAGATATGATATTATTTTCAGAAAACTTAGCATTTTGTCAAAAATTCGCTGGACTATGTCGGTCACAGGAGTTGTCACACACTTGAATACTGCAATAGCTTGTGGTGCAGGGCATATCTAACAATTACTGTTGTCATAGTGACGTCAAATTAATTCAGTGCATGTACAGCGTTGGACAGAATAATGTGAACACCACGCTCAGAGACGTGACTTTTAATGCAGCTGCGTACATCGCAATACGCAGAGCTATCCACCCCTCTTTGGTTGTAATAGCTTTGTTTAGAACCTCAAGGTCCTGTTTAAGTGCATTTAAAGTGTCTTGTTGCAAAATTTCTTTCAGTGTGACGACGAAATGAGCGACCTAACGGACTTCGAAAGAGGGTAATTGTTAGTGGCCGGTTAGTTAGCTACTGCGTCTAGCGTCATGACAGCATACCGTGTTCGTGGTAAAACCTCGTTTGCGAAACACAAGAGCAGTGGGAAAAAGACACTAACTTATAGAGACGGGAGAGCGTTAGAGTATTGTTACCCGTAATAAGAAGACCACGGCGCCGAAAATTAGTGCGGAGCTCAATCTGCATCTCCAGACCCCAGTATCAACGAAAACAGTGCGCAGGGAACTGCATAAACAAGATATTCATGGCAGAGCTGCTATTGCAAAACCTCTATTGACCCGGGGTGAATGCCCAACTGAGACAGCGGTGGTGTCAGGAACATACAACCTGGACTACCGATGCATGGAAGTGTGTAATGTGGTCGGATGAATCCATATTCACACTATTCCCCACCGCAGGACGTGTGTACGCGTGGAGAACACCGTCAGAAGCGTACAACCCACACTGTCTGCTCCCAACAGTGCAGCATGGTGGTGGTTCTGTTATGCTCTTGGCGGTCGTATCGTGATTTCCAGCAGATCCTCTGATCATCTTGAGAGGACGGATCATTGGCAGGGCGTATGAAACCATTTTGGCGGACCAAGTCCATCCAATGGCTTAAACATTATTTCCTGCAGGGGATACCATCTCTCAAGACTACAACGTCCCAATTCACAGAGCTAGGAATGTCCAATCATGGTTTGAGGAACATGATGACGAATTTTCACACCTTTCTTGGCCTCCACAATTACCAGACTATTACCAGACATCATCGAGCCACTGGGGTCTGTGTTGGAAAGCAGAGTTAAGATCTAGTAATCCTCCTCCTGCATCTCTCAAGAACCTGGAGCAGGTTTTGCATTAAGAGTGTTGTAATACCCTATTAATCACCATCCAGGATTTGTATTCGTCCATTTCAAGGAGGATTCAGGTGGTTTTGAATGCCAGCGATGGTCCTGTATCCCACTAGGTACGTAAAACCTTCTTTTCCTAGGTGTTCGCATTATTCTGTCCAACACGGTATTTTCATTCATTTTCACAGTATTAGAAACATTTTAGTATTTATCGCCTTCTTTCGGTGACTATTTGAACTAAAAGTTTTTCCTTTGCCAAATAAAATTGCCCAAATAACTACGCGTTTCGTGTAAACCACAATGTAACATACACATTTGTTCTTTTGTTGCTAAGTTTTGAAATATAAACAGACTTTTGAGCCTCCCGGTATAACTTGAAGCATTCAGAAGGTATGGTTTACCATAATATCTTTGAAATCTGCAGAAAAATCTGCATCATTGATTTAAAATCGCCTTCTCACTTGTAGATAGGTGGGTGATCTCTTCCGGATGAGTCATTGAGCTGTACGTGGAGATCGTCTAGGAGAGACTGTCATCGAACGAACATTGCATCTGATAAGATACTCTTTGCCAAAAGAAAACGAAGCAACCCAAGAAAGCCGTTCGATCTTGATGAAACTCTGCATGAAAGTACCTCAGGGATGAATATGCAAATGATAAACAATAACGGCCAATGACTAAATAGTAGCCCAAAAGAGTAAATGTCAAGATCAAAGCTCGAGCGCAGGGACAATTGTAGCAGCGGATTGAGGTTGCATTAACTTCGACGTTCAATCAGGATTCCTCGACGTCGGACCTGTGCACAACACGAGCAGTTCAGCGAGTTTGAGAGAAGACGTAAAATTGGACTGAGAGAGGCCAGGGTGATCAAGTCACCGTATCGCCAGGCATTTGGGTCGGAGCGACGCGGCAATCGGACAATGTTCGTGGCAATGGGCAAAGGAGAGCACAGCACAGCGGCACACGGACAGTGGACTGCCGAGGGCAACAACAGAACGCGAGGATCAAGCAACTGAGCGAGTCGCACGAACAGGGCCGAATTCTTTGCTTTCAACCATCCGTAGCCATGTTGAGTCGTCTACAGGTGCGGAAGTGGCCATGTTGAGTCGTCTACAGGTACGGAAGTGGCCATGTTGGGTCGTCTACAGGTACGGAAGTGGACATATTGAGTCTTCTACAGGTACAGAAGTGGCCATTTGGATCGTTGCCAGACGACTTGCGGCACTGGGACTACATTCGACGAGGCCACTTCACCGCTTACCACTGACCAGCGAGCATCGCCGGCACCAGTTGCTGGGGTAAAGGGCCCCATCAACGTGGGACAGTGTCCAGTGACGTCGTGTTGTCTTCAGTGATGAGTCACGGTTTGCATTTGGCGCCGGTGACCACCGCACACGTGTCTGGAGACGAGCCAGCCAGCACACGTGTCCTGCCTTTACTGTGAAACCGCACACGGCTCGTACGCCAGGAGTGACTGCTTCGGAAGCCATTTTCTACAATAGCCGGATACCCTAGGTAGTCCTCCGTACTACCCTAGGTAGTCTTTTGTACTATCCTCACTGCTCAATGGTACGTCTACGACTTTCTACAACCCGTTGTGTTGCGATTCCTGTCGCAGCCTCATTGAGCAATTTTTCAACAGGATAATGCCAGGCCACACACGGCACGACTCTTCCAGGCCTACCTTCGTAATGTCGCTACCCTTTCCATGACCAGCCCGATCTCTCACCGATCGAAAAGGTTTGGGACATGTTGGGACACCACATCCGGAATGTTGGCGAACTGGCCCACAATTTGGACACCATTATTATACCCCAGGACCTAATCCGTGAACTGTAATAGTTATACCTCAGGACTGTATGTTATACCTCAGGACTGTATCCGTGAACTGTAATAGTTTATGCTACGTCGGATTACCGCTTGCATCTGAGATAGGGGTGGCGCTACAATGTACTGACCTGTTCCACTCTTGTGGCTTTTGTCTGAATAAATGGCCCAACTGCTCTGGAATTGCAATCATTTCCTCTGCTATACATTGTGACGTGCCTGCACCGCAGGACGCACACGAGATAAAGGCAGATAGCAGCGAGAGCACATGTCCGCGTAGTTCAGTTGGGAGAGCGATTTACTCTGAAGTGAGGGGACCCGGTTTAATACCCGGCGTGGACAAACTTGTGTTTTCAAAACATGCATATTGCACATATCAATTTTCATCTCGATTCAATAATTCCTTCTGAATGCCTTTATTTTTTTCAGCAAAGAATGTATTTGGTGAAGCAAAATATAACTTCTGCACTTGCGGATGAGTCACTAGTCCACATGCAGAATGTGGTTGATGCTCTTCGTTCATAAACAACTCTAGCAATGAACATTAGACCGCTGAAATCTGAGAACAGAACAATGCAAAAGATTGCTGACGACTGAACAGCACGAGGTAGTAAACAAGTAATATAGCTGTACTGCATGAGATGCTGGTCTATTAAGCATGAGTGATGGTTCCTCTTCTGTATTTATAGTTCATGAATCTTGTTAAAGACGTGGCGTAGAACGGCGTCCTTTCTAGCTCTGCAAATCTTTTTCGGCTACATTCTGTCGTACCTACCTCAAAGGTGAGGCACATATCAAAACGGCAAGTTGTAGCGATAAGCCTTTGCCGGCGTAGTTCAATTGGTAGAATGAATGTCCGACTCCAGAGAAGGAAGGTGTGGGTCCAAATCCAGCGATCGGCAGGAATAGGGAATTTCGCTATTACATAAGATATTCCTTGTTGCCACGAAAAATGCAAATTTCCAGGAAATCTGCATTAGTAAGTTTTATTATGACTAGCAATCATGCCCGTTCTCCGAACGGTGAATCTATAATTTTTTGAACAAAAAGTAAAGAAAAGAAAAAGTAATTAAGGGAAAGAAAAGTAATTTAAAATCCGCAACTGTTTCGCGATTGAGAAAAGCGTCGTGACGTCAATGCATACGGTTTGACGTAAAAGGGAGCAGGCTCTGGTGCCCCTTAATTTTAAATCAAAATTTTAAATTTTCAAAGTATTTCAATGATTCTGACAAAATTATCTCTAAACTTATCATCATTTTAAAACTGTAAAGCTAAGCTACCCTTTTGAATTTTTTGGGTTTGACATTTTTCTAGGTGTAGAAGTGGTAGAAAAATTCAAGCAAACAACGTTCCACAGCGCTGTTTTTTGTTGTTGTTTTTTGCTTTCGTGCATTTGCTGGTATCCGGACTTTAAGACCTACCAGCATGCCAGTTTCTAGATCTCTAGGTTCTTTAAAAGTGGTCTGATAATTCACGAAAAATTCAAGCAGACAATGTTCCAAAGCCGCCATTTAGGTTTTCGGACTTTTCTAGGTATTTGGACCTTAAGACCTATCAGCATGGCAATTTTCAGATCTCCAGGTCATTTAGAAGTGGTCAAACATTCGCGAAAATTTCAAGCTGAGAATGTTCCAAAGCCGCCATTTTGATGTTTTTTTTTTTTTTAGTTTTTTGTACTCTTCTAGGTATATGGACCTTAAGACCTATCAGCATGCCAATTTTCAGATCTCTAGGTCATTTAGAAGTGGTTGAACAATTCGCGGACGCCATACCTCGCATTTTCCCTCTTTGATTTTTATAGGCGAGGCGAAAGCCAATATTTACGCAGGTGTTCACATATGCCGGCGGAAAACGCCGAACTTTAAAAGCGTCGCTACGTCATTAAGCATTGCGTCATTACCAGTTTTATTGTAGCCTGTCCTTTCATCCAATGAGAAGAGAGTGCTAAAAATAGCTGCGTCGCCATGGCAGAAGGTCACGGGACCAGAACTTTCCGGTGTGATTAATTATGAAGACAGAGTAAGCCGTTCGTTTCTTTCCTTTGCGTCTTTAAAAAATGCTTAAAAATCAGAAAATGACTTTTTCTTAATTTTTTTATGAAAGAGGGATGATAGTTGTGAATTTATGCTATAAAAATTGCAGTGCGTTATGATTTATAGTTTGCCATGCTTCAGTTTTTTAAAATGGATCCCGTCGCGAAATAGCGAATTTTATGAAATTTTAAATTTTAATTTCTCGTAAACTAAATCGAAATTCAAAAAAAAGAGAATGAGGTGTAAAACTTCAGCCATGGCCCTACATGTTTACAAAGTTTCGTGGTTCTGTTGCTGTTAGTGTGTCCGGAACGCGAACTGATAGCACTTTTTTGCTTACCTTAAATTTGAAATACAATAGCTCTTGAAGTACCGACAGAATCGAAAAACGGTTTATTTCAACTTGTTCTCCGAATAATTCTCTACAAACGATGTAAATTTCATATTCTTGTGTTCAATACTTTTTGCGCTGCAAGCTGGGAAAGCGTGAATGTCGCGAATTTTCTAAAGCAGCGGCAGTTACTATTTTTTTTGAATAGAGAAATTTTTTATTGTTTCGGGGTTTTAGCAAGCCTCAAGGACATCCAGGGCAGTTCAAAAATTCCTGTCCCTAATTTGAGGAAACTGTTTCCAGGTAGAGAAAAATAGCCAGGGCCATCGGACAGACGAACCAACTATGCATCAACCGGTACTCTAACCCTAGCCCAGCTCGGATAACTAATCTGATATCAAAAACCAGCGCCTCTGACCACTCGGACACCGGGCCTGCATTATGAATTTTGTCTAAGTTAGTAAAAAATTAAACCCTGTAGGTGAAGATACTGACCTCTTCAGTATATTTGATTTCTGAGGGAATCTATGGCTAATTCTGTCGCGAAGTATCTTCATAAGATAAAAACTATTGAATTAATTTTTATTAGTATAATAATTTTATTGATTATGAAAGTAGTTCTTATAAATATACAGCTTTGATTTCTTTCCAGAAGATGCTGATTTTGAAAATTATTATGCCAGTGCGACCGACGAAAATGAGGACTTGATGGACTTTTATTCAGCTCAAGGCCCATCAGCTTTAAAACTGGAAGACGAGACTCAATTAACCGAGGTGGTTTCGAGAAGTGTTCATACACTACCTTCAACGGAGAAATCAGAGGAACACTCGTCAAGCCAGGGTTACCTAAGACCGATGTCTGACTGGTAAGATAACTAACTCCAAAGCACATTTTGCTCCTAAAAATTGCATTCTTTCAGAAACTCGTGTCTTTAATATCCAGCATAACGGTGAATCGTCGCTACTCTGCGGGATCTATTGCATCTGAATATTCATCATCATCATCATCATCATCATTGTCAACCATTATCAATCCACTGCTGGACGAAGGTTTCCCCAAGTTTCCTCCACAACTGTCTGTCTTGTGCCAGTCTCCTCCATGTCACTCCCGCATACTTTCGAATTTCATCCACCCATCTTCCATGTGGTCTTCTTCTGGGTCTTTTCCTGTCCCTTGGAATCCAATCTAAAATTTCGGCTGTCCATCGATGGTCTGTTCTTCTGGCAGTATGTCCAGCCCATTGCCATTTCAGGGATTTAACTCTGATCATGATGTCTTCCACTCTTGTCATTTTTCGGATCCACGTGTTCCTCTTCTTATCTGTCCTGGTTACACCAAGCATGCACCTCTCCATGCTACTTTGAGTTGTCTGCAGCCTTTGTATGTCTCTTTTAGCTAAGGTCCACGTCTCTACACCATACGTAAGCACTGGAAGGATGCATTGATCAAACACTTTTCTTTTAAGACATAATGGCATATTGCTCTTGAAAATTATGCTGTTTCTTCCAAAAGCTCTCCAGGCAAGTTTTGTACGCCGATTAATTTCTTCACCAATGTGACCCTCACTTGATATCTGCTGTCCAAGATAAACGTACGTGTCTGTTATCTCCAGCTTTTCTCCATCAATCGATAAATCTTCATTTCTTGTGAAAGCATTGTGCATCACTTTTGTCTTCTGAAAGTTCATTTTTAATCCCACTTCTTCACTCTTGTCAGCAAGTTCCTGGATCATACTCTGCAGCTCTGATGGGGTAGTTGCAAAAATGACTATGTCATCAGCAAAACGAAGGTGGGTTAGATAATCTCCATTAATCTTTATCCATTTGTTTTCCCAGTTCAGTGATTGAAAGACATTTTCCAATGTGGCATTAAAGAGCTTCGGAGATATGGTGTCACCTTGTCTCACTCCTTTTCCAATTTTTATGTGTGTTGTATTTTCAAACAGCCGAATCTTTGCACTTGCATTTTCATAGATGTTATTAATAATATTATCTGAATATTATGCTAATAAAAATCCTGAATATCGAAGCTTTTAAAATGAGTTAACTAGATAGGAATATAACTGATTCGGTAAAATTTGTCTGAACACATGTGTTGTCAACCTAGTTAAAATCTGTCTCTCTCTCTCTCTCTCTCTCTCTCTTTGTATTGCTGTTGTTCACTTTTGGCAGAATAGCCTTATTACTACTAACAGATTCAATGTTCCGGAATGTTTCAACAAATCGTTATTATATGCTTGCTTGGAGCTTTCCGATAAAAGAATTTTACAAGAATCTTGTTCCGTACTCGAATGACTCAAATAATTAGATGCGGTTAAAACATTGCTGCATCCTCTACACCGAACTACGAGAAAAAAAAATTCCTCTAAGGAAAGAAAACTTCTGAAAAATTTTCTTCTGCTTTCTTTTCTTTTTGTTGTTGTGTGACATATATCCGAATTAACATTCGTTTTTAGACTGTCTTCTTATATAAATTTGGTTTATTCCCGCTGAACGGTTTTTCTAAAGCTTAACGCAAATTCTTTCTCTAGATCAGCGGTCCTCAAAGTCTGCTCTGCCAAGCCCTAGGGATTCGCGATGATTTCCGTGAAGAATCTCTGGTGACATCGGCATGTTCGACAACGAAAATGCACTGGAAAAATCCACGTACTTTCTCAATTTCCATATACAGTCATTTGCAAAAGTTTAAGACCACCTGTAATGGGAAGCCAGCAGATTTGGGCTAGAGTACCCGATAGGAAAGTCACACGGAAGCGAGGTAGAGAAGATAAGATCATATGTAGAGGATTTTAGGAAGGGAGTGTCTGACCTCAGGTCTTAAACAACCCTTAGAAATAGGAAGCTAAGAGATTTGGGCTAGAGTGCCCGATAGGAAAGTCACACGGAAGCGAGGTAGAGAAGATAAGATCATATGTAGAGGATTTTAGGAAGGGAGTGTCTGACCCCAGGTCTTAAACAACCCTTAGAAATAGGAAACTAAGAGATTTGGGCAAGAGTGCCCGATAGGAAAGTCACACGGAAGCGAGGTAGAAGACGCCCTTATTTACTACCGGGGGCCAGTACCCAGGGTCCGACGGCTTAATGTGTCCATCAGATCAGATCAGATCATATGTAGAGGATTTTAGGAAGGGAGTGTCTGACCCCAGGTCTTAAACAACCCTTAGAAATAGGAAACTAGAAGATTTGGGCTAGAATGGCCGATAGGAAAGTCACACGGAAGCGAGGTAGAAGACGCAATTATTTACTACCGGGGGGCCAGTACCCGGGGTCCGACGGCTTAATATGCCCATCAGATCACATCAGATCATATGTAGAGGATTTTAGGAAGGGAGTGTCTGACCCCAGGTCTTAAACAATCCTTAGAAATAGGAAGCTAGGAGATTTGGGCAAGAGCGCCCGATAGGAAAGTCACACGGAAGCGAGGTAGAAGACGCCCTTATTTACTACCGGGGGGCCAGTACCCAGGGTCCGACGGCTTAATGTGTCCATCAGATCAGATCAGATCAGATCATATGTAGAGGATTTTAGGAAGGGAGTGTCTGACCCCAGGTCTTAAACAACCCTTAGAAATAGGAAGCTAAGAGATTTGGGCTAGAGTGCCCGATAGGAAAGTCACACGGAAGCGAGGTAGAAGACGCCCTTATTTACTACCGGGGGCCAGTACCCAGGGTCCGACGGCTTAATGTGTCCATCAGATCAGATCAGATCATATGTAGAGGATTTTAGGAAGGGAGTGTCTGACCCCAGGTCTTAAACAACCCTTAGAAATAGGAAACTAGAAGATTTGGGCTAGAGTGGCCGATAGGAAAGTCACACGGAAGCGAGGTAGAAGACGCCCTTATTTACTACCGGGGGCCAGTACCCAGGGTCCGACGGCTTAATGTGTCCATCAGATCAGATCAGATCATATGTAGAGGATTTTAGGAAGGGAGTGTCTGACCCCAGGTCTTAAACAACCCTTAGAAATAGGAAACTAGAAGATCTGGGCTAGAGTGGCCGATAGGAAAGTCACACGGAAGCGAGGTAGAAGACGCCCTTATTTACTACCGGGGGCCAGTACACGGGGTCCGACGGCTTAATGTGCCCATCAGATCAGATCAGATCATATGTAGAGGATTTTAGGAAGGGAGTGTCTGACCCCAGGTCTTAAACAACCCTTAGAAATAGGAAACTAGAAGATTTGGGCTAGAGTGGCCGACAGGAAAGTCACACGGAAGCGAGGTAGAAGTCGCCCTTATTTACTACCGGGGGCCAGTACCCGGGGTCCGACGGCTTAATGTGCCCATCAGATCAGATCAGATCATATGTAGAGGATTTTAGGAAGGGAGTGTCTGACCCCAGGTCTTAAACAACCCTTAGAAATAGGAAGCTAAGAGATTTGGGCTAGAGTGCCCGATAGGAAAGTCACACGGAAGCGAGGTAGAAGACGCCCTTATTTACTACCGGGGGCCAGTACCCAGGGTCCGACGGCTTAATGTGTCCATCAGATCAGATCAGATCATATGTAGAGGATTTTAGGAAGGGAGTGTCTGACCCCAGGTCTTAAACAACCCTTAGAAATAGGAAACTAGAAGATTTGGGCTAGAGTGGCCGATAGGAAAGTCACACGGAAGCGAGGTAGAAGACGCCCTTATTTACTACCGGGGGCCAGTACCCAGGGTCCGACGGCTTAATGTGTCCATCAGATCAGATCAGATCATATGTAGAGGATTTTAGGAAGGGAGTGTCTGACCCCAGGTCTTAAACAACCCTTAGAAATAGGAAACTAGAAGATCTGGGCTAGAGTGGCCGATAGGAAAGTCACACGGAAGCGAGGTAGAAGACGCCCTTATTTACTACCGGGGGCCAGTACACGGGGTCCGACGGCTTAATGTGCCCATCAGATCAGATCAGATCATATGTAGAGGATTTTAGGAAGGGAGTGTCTGACCCCAGGTCTTAAACAACCCTTAGAAATAGGAAACTAGAAGATTTGGGCTAGAGTGGCCGACAGGAAAGTCACACGGAAGCGAGGTAGAAGTCGCCCTTATTTACTACCGGGGGGCCAGTACCCAGGGTCCGACGGCTTAATGTGTCCATCAGATCAGATCAGATCATATGTAGAGGATTTTAGGAAGGGAGTGTCTGACCCCAGGTCTTAAACAACCCTTAGAAATAGGAAACTAGAAGATTTGGGCTAGAGTGGCAGATAGGAAAGTCACACGGAAGCGAGGTAGAAGACGCCCTTATTTACTACCGGGGGGCCAGTACCCAGGGTCCGACGGCTTAATGTGTCCATCAGATCAGATCAGATCGTATGTAGAGGATTTTAGGAAGGGAGTGTCTGACCCCAGGTCTTAAACAACCCTTAGAAATAGGAAACTAGAAGATTTGGGCTAGAGTGGCCGATAGGAAAGTCACACGGAAGCGAGGTAGAAGACGCCCTTATTTACTACCGGGGGGCAGTACCCAGGGTCCGACGGCTTAATGTGTCCATCAGATCAGATCAGATCATATGTAGAGGATTTTAGGAAGGGAGTGTCTGACCCCAGGTCTTAAACAGCCCTTAGAAATAGGAAGCTAAGAGATTTGGGCTAGAGTGCCCGATAGGAAAGTCACACGGAAGCGAGGTAGAAGACGCCCTTATTTACTACCGGGGGCCAGTACCCAGGGTCCGACGGCTTAATGTGTCCATCAGATCAGATCAGATCATATGTAGAGGATTTTAGGAAGGGAGTGTCTGACCCCAGGTCTTAAACAACCCTTAGAAATAGGAAGCTAAGAGATTTGGGCTAGAGTGCCCGATAGGAAAGTCACACGGAAGCGAGGTAGAAGACGCCCTTATTTACTACCGGGGGCCAGTACCCAGGGTCCGACGGCTTAATGTGTCCATCAGATCAGATCAGATCATATGTAGAGGATTTTAGGAAGGAGTGTCTGACCCCAGGTCTTAAACAACCCTTAGAAATAGGAAACTAGAAGATTTGGGCTAGAGTGGCCGATAGGAAAGTCACACGGAAGCGAGGTAGAAGACGCCCTTATTTACTACCGGGGGCCAGTACCCAGGGTCCGGACGGCTTAATGTGTCCATCAGATCAGATCAGATCATATGTAGAGGATTTTAGGGAAGGGAGTGTCTGACCCCAGGTCTTAAACAACCCTTAGAAATAGGAAGCTAAGAGATTTGGGCTAGAGTGCCCGATAGGAAAGTCACACGGAAGCGAGGTAGAAGACGCCCTTATTTACTACCGGGGGCCAGTACCCAGGGTCCGACGGCTTAATGTGTCCATCAGATCAGATCAGATCATATGTAGAGGATTTTAGGAAGGGAGTGTCTGACCCCAGGTCTTAAACAACCCTTAGAAATAGGAAACTAGAAGATTTGGGCTAGAGTGGCCGATAGGAAAGTCACACGGAAGCGAGGTAGAAGACGCCCTTATTTACTACCGGGGGGCCAGTACCCGGGGTCCGACGGCTTAATATGCCCATCAGATCACATCAGATCATATGTAGAGGATTTTAGGAAGGGAGTGTCTGACCCCAGGTCTTAAACAATCCTTAGAAATAGGAAGCTAGAGATTTGGGCAAGAGCGCCCGATAGGAAAGTCACACGGAAGCGAGGTAGAAGACGCCCTTATTTACTACCGGGGGCCAGTACCCAGGGTCCGACGGCTTAATGTGTCCATCAGATCAGATCAGATCAGATCATATGTAGAGGATTTTAGGAAGGAGTGTCTGACCCCAGGTCTTAAACAATCCTTAGAAATAGGAAACTAGAGATTTGGGCAAAGTGCCCGATAGGAAAGTCACACGGAAGCGAGGTAGAAGACGCCCTTATTTACTACCGGGGGCCAGTACCCAGGGTCCGACGGCTTAATGTGCCCATCAGATCAGATCAGATCATATGTAGAGGATTTTAGGAAGAGTGTCTGACCTCAGGTCTTAAACAACCCTTAGAAATAGGAAACTAAGAGATTTGGGCAAGAGTGCCCGATAGGAAAGTCACACGGAAGCGAGGTACAAGACGCCCTTATTTACTACCGGGGCCAGTACCCAGGGTCCGACGGCTTAATGTGTCCATCAGATCAGATCAGATCAGATCATATGTAGAGGATTTTAGGAAGGGAGTGTCTGACCCCAGGTCTTAAACAACCCTTAGAAATAGGAAGCTAAGAGATTTGGGCTAGAGTGCCCGATAGGAAAGTCACACGGAAGCGAGGTAGAAGACGCCCTTATTTACTACCGGGGGCCAGTACCCAGGGTCCGACGGCTTAATGTGTCCATCAGATCAGATCAGATCATATGTAGAGGATTTTAGGAAGGGAGTGTCTGACCCCAGGTCTTAAACAACCCTTAGAAATAGGAAACTAGAAGATTTGGGCTAGAGTGGCCGATAGGAAAGTCACACGGAAGCGAGGTAGAAGACGCCCTTATTTACTACCGGGGGCCAGTACCCAGGGTCCGACGGCTTAATGTGTCCATCAGATCAGATCAGATCATATGTAGAGGATTTTAGGAAAGGAGTGTCTGACCCCAGGTCTTAAACAACCCTTAGAAATAGGAAGCTAAGAGATTTGGGCTAGAGTGCCCGATAGGAAAGTCACACGGAAGCGAGGTAGAAGACGCCCTTATTTACTACCGGGGGCCAGTACCCAGGGTCCGACGGCTTAATGTGTCCATCAGATCAGATCAGATCATATGTAGAGGATTTTAGGAAGGGAGTGTCTGACCTCAGGTCTTAAACAACCCTTAGAAATAGGAAACTAAGAGATTTGGGCAAGAATGCCCGATAGGAAAGTCACACGGAAGCGAGGTAGAAGACGCCCTTATTTACTACCGGGGGGTAAGTACCCAGGGTCCTACGGCTTAATGTGTCCATCAGATCAGATCAGATCATATGTAGAGGATTTTAGGAAGGGAGTGTCTGACCCCAGGTCTTAAACAACCCTTAGAAATAGGAAGCTAAGAGATTTGGGCTAGAGTGCCCGATAGGAAAGTCACACGGAAGCGAGGTAGAAGACGCCCTTATTTACTACCGGGGGCCAGTACCCAGGGTCCGACGGCTTAATGTGTCCATCAGATCAGATCAGATCATATGTAGAGGACTTTAGGAAGGGAGTGTCTGACCTCAGGTCTTAAACAACCCTTAGAAATAGGAAACTGAGAGATTTGGGCAAGAGTGCCCGATAGGAAAGTCACACAGAAGCGAGGTAGAAGACGCCCTTATTTACTACCGGGGGCCAGTACCCAGGGTCCGACGGCTTAATGTGCCCATCAGATCAGATCAGATCATATGTAGAGGATTTTAGGAAGGGAGTGTTTGACCTCAGGTCTTAAACAACCCTTAGAAATAGGAAACTAAGAGATTTGGGCAAGAGTGCCCGATAGGAAAGTCACACGGAAGCGAGGTAGAAGACGCCCTTATTTACTACCGGGGGCCAGTACCCAGGGTCCGACGGCTTAATGTGTCCATCAGATCAGATCAGATCATATGTAGAGGATTTTAGGAAGGGAGTGTCTGACCCCAGGTCTTAAACAACCCTTAGAAATAGGAAACTAGGAGATTTGGGCTAGAGTGGCCGATAGGAAAGTGAAACGGAAGCGAGGTAGAAGACGCCCTTATTTACTACCGGGGGCCAGTACCCGGGGTCCGACGGCTTAATGTGCCCATCAGATCAGATCAGATCATATGTAGAGGATTTTAGGAAGGGAGTGTCTGACCCCAGGTCTTAAACAACCCTTAGAAATAGGAAGCTAAGAGATTTGGGCTAGAGTGCCCGATAGGAAAGTCACACGGAAGCGAGGTAGAAGACGCCCTTATTTACTACCGGGGGCCAGTACCCAGGGTCCGACGGCTTAATGTGTCCATCAGATCAGATCAGATCATATGTAGAGGATTTTAGGAAGGGAGTGTCTGACCCCAGGTCTTAAACAACCCTTAGAAATAGGAAACTAGAAGATTTGGGCTAGAGTGGCCGATAGGAAAGTCACACGGAAGCGAGGTAGAAGACGCCCTTATTTACTACCGGGGGGCCAGTACCCGGGGTCCGACGGCTTAATATGCCCATCAGATCACATCAGATCATATGTAGAGGATTTTAGGAAGGGAGTGTCTGACCCCAGGTCTTAAACAATCCTTAGAAATAGGAAGCTAGGAGATTTGGGCAAGAGCGCCCGATAGGAAAGTCACACGGAAGCGAGGTAGAAGACGCCCTTATTTACTACCGGGGGGCCAGTACCCAGGGTCCGACGGCTTAATGTGTCCATCAGATCAGATCAGATCAGATCATATGTAGAGGATTTTAGGAAGGGAGTGTCTGACCCCAGGTCTTAAACAATCCTTAGAAATAGGAAACTAAGAGATTTGGGCAAGAGTGCCCGATAGGAAAGTCACACGGAAGCGAGGTAGAAGACGCCCTTATTTACTACCGGGGGGCCAGTACCCAGGGTCCGACGGCTTAATGTGCCCATCAGATCAGATCAGATCATATGTAGAGCATTTTAGGAAGGGAGTGTCTGACCTCAGGTCTTAAACAACCCTTAGAAATAGGAAACTAAGAGATTTGGGCAAGAGTGCCCGATAGGAAAGTCACACGGAAGCGAGGTACAAGACGCCCTTATTTACTACCAGGGGGCCAGTACCCAGGGTCCGACGGCTTAATGTGTCCATCAGATCAGATCAGATCAGATCATATGTAGAGGATTTTAGGAAGGGAGTGTCTGACCCCAGGTCTTAAACAACCCTTAGAAATAGGAAGCTAAGAGATTTGGGCTAGAGTGCCCGATAGGAAAGTCACACGGAAGCGAGGTAGAAGACGCCCTTATTTACTACCGGGGGCCAGTACCCAGGGTCCGACGGCTTAATGTGTCCATCAGATCAGATCAGATCATATGTAGAGGATTTTAGGAAGGGAGTGTCTGACCCCAGGTCTTAAACAACCCTTAGAAATAGGAAACTAGAAGATTTGGGCTAGAGTGGCCGATAGGAAAGTCACACGGAAGCGAGGTAGAAGACGCCCTTATTTACTACCGGGGGGCCAGTACCCGGGGTCCGACGGCTTAATATGCCCATCAGATCACATCAGATCATATGTAGAGGATTTTAGGAAGGGAGTGTCTGACCCCAGGTCTTAAACAATCCTTAGAAATAGGAAGCTAGGAGATTTGGGCAAGAGCGCCCGATAGGAAAGTCACACGGAAGCGAGGTAGAAGACGCCCTTATTTACTACCGGGGCCAGTACCCAGGGTCCGACGGCTTAATGTGTCCATCAGATCAGATCAGATCAGATCATATGTAGAGGATTTTAGGAAGGAGTGTCTGACCCCAGGTCTTAAACAATCCTTAGAAATAGGAAACTAAGAGATTTGGGCAAGAGTGCCCAATAGGAAAGTCACACGGAAGCGAGGTAGAAGACGCCCTTATTTACTACCGGGGGCCAGTACCCAGGGTCCGACGGCTTAATGTGTCCATCAGATCAGATCAGATCAGATCATATGTAAAGGATTTTAGGAAGGGAGTGTCTGACCCCAGGTCTTAAACAACCCTTAGAAATAGGAAACTAAGAGATTTGGGCTAGAGTGCCCGATAGGAAAGTCACACGGAAGCGAGGTAGAAGACGCCCTTATTTACTACCGGGGGGCCAGTACCCAGGGTCCGACGGCTTAATGTGTCCATCAGATCAGATCAGCTCATATGTAGAGGATTTTAGGAAGGGAGTGTCTGACCCCAGGTCTTAAACAACCCTTAGAAATAGGAAACTAGAAGATTTGGGCTAGAGTGGCCGATAGGAAAGTCACACGGAAGCGAGGTAGAAGACGCCCTTATTTACTACCGGGGGCCAGTACCCAGTGTCCGACGGCTTAATGTGTCCATCAGATCAGATCAGATCATATGTAGAGGATTTTAGGAAGGGAGTGTCTGACCCCAGGTCTTAAACAACCCTTAGAAATAGGAAACTAGAAGATTTGGGCTAGAGTGGCCGATAGGAAAGTCACACGGCAGCGAGGTTAGAAGACGCCCTTATTTACTACCGGGGGCCAGTACAGGTCCGACGGCTTAATGTGCCCATCAGATCAGATCAGATCATATGTAGAGGATTTTAGGAAGGGAGTGTCTGACCCCAGGTCTTAAACAACCCTTAGAAATAGGAAACTAGAAGATTTGGGCTAGAGTGGCCGATAGGAAAGTCACACGGAAGCGAGGTAGAAGACGCCCTTATTTACTACCGGGGGGCCAGTACCCAGGGTCCGACGGCTTAATGTGTCCATCAGATCAGATCAGATCAGATCATATGTAGAGGATTTTAGGAAGGGAGTGTCTGACCCCAGGTCTTAAACAACCCTTAGAAATAGGAAGCTAAGAGATTTGGGCTAGAGTGCCCGATAGGAAAGTCACACGGAAGCGAGGTAGAAGACGCCCTTATTTACTACCGGGGGCCAGTACCCAGGGTCCGACGGCTTAATGTGTCCATCAGATCAGATCAGATCATATGTAGAGGATTTTAGGAAGGGAGTGTCTGACCCCAGGTCTTAAACAACCCTTAGAAATAGGAAACTAGAAGATTTGGGCTAGAGTGCCTGATAGGAAAGTCACACGGAAGCGAGGTAGAAGACGCCCTTATTTACTACCGGGGGCCAGTACCCAGGGTCCGACGGCTTAATGTGTCCATCAGATCAGATCAGATCATATGTAGAGGATTTTAGGAAGGAGTGTCTGACCCCAGGTCTTAAACAACCCTTAGAAATAGGAAACTAGAAGATTTGGGCTAGAGTGGCCGATAGGAAAGTCACACGGAAGCGAGGTGAAGACGCCCTTATTTACTACCGGGGGCCAGTACCCAGGGTCCGACGGCTTAATGTGTCCATCAGATCAGATCAGATCATATGTAGAGGATTTTAGGAAGGGAGTGTCTGACCCCAGGTCTTAAACAACCCTTAGAAATAGGAAACTAGAAGATTTGGGCTAGAGTGGCCGATAGGAAAGTCACACGGAAGCGAGGTAGAAGACGCCCTTATTTACTACCGGGGGCCAGTACCCAGGGTCCGACTGCTTAATGTGCCCATCAGATCAGATCAGATCATATGTAGAGGATTTTAGGAAGGGAGTGTCTGACCTCAGGTCTTAAACAACCCTTAGAAATAGGAAACTAAGAGATTTGGGCTAGAGTGCCCGATAGGAAAGTCACACGGAAGCGAGGTAGAAGACGCCCTTATTTACTACCGGGGGCCAGTACCCAGGGTCCGACGGCTTAATGTGTCCATCAGATCAGATCAGATCATATGTAGAGGATTTTAGGAAGGGAGTGTCTGACCCCAGGTCTGAAACAACCCTTAGAAATAGGAAACTAGAAGTATTGGGCTAGAGTGGCCGATAGGAAAGTCACACGGAAGCGAGGTAGAAGACGCCCTTATTTACTACCGGGGGGCCAGTACCCGGGGTCCGACGGCTTAATATGCCCATCAGATCATATGTAGAGGATTTTAGGAAGGGAGTGTCTGACCCCAGGTCTTAAACAACCCTTAGAAATAGGAAACTAGAAGATTTGGGCTAGAGTGGCCGATAGGAAAGTCACACGGTAGCGAGGTAGAAGACGCCCTTATTTACTACCGGGGGGCCAGTACACGGGGTCCGACGGCTTAATGTGTCCATCAGATCAGATCAGATCATATGTAGAGGATTTTAGGAAGGGAGTGTCTGACCCCAGGTCTTAAACAACCCTTAGAAATAGGAAACTAGAAGATTTGGGCTAGAGTGGCCGATAGGAAAGTCACACGGAAGCGAGGTAGAAGACGCCCTTATTTACTACCGGGGGCCAGTACCCAGGGTCCGACTGTTTAATGTGCCCATCAGATCAGATCAGATCATATGTAGAGGATTTTAGGAAGGGAGTGTCTGACCTCAGGTCTTAAACAACCCTTAGAAATAGGAAACTAAGAGATTTGGGCTAGAGTGCCCGATAGGAAAGTCACACGGAAGCGAGGTAGAAGACGCCCTTATTTACTACCGGGGGCCAGTACCCAGGGTCCGACGGCTTAATGTGTCCATCAGATCAGATCAGATCATATGTAGAGGATTTTAGGAAGGGAGTGTCTGACCCCAGGTCTTAAACAACCCTTAGAAATAGGAAACTAGAAGTATTGGGCTAGAGTGGCCGATAGGAAAGTCACACGGAAGCGAGGTAGAAGACGCCCTTATTTACTACCGGGGGCCAGTACCCGGGGTCCGACGGCTTAATGTGCCCATCAGATCAGATCAGATCATATGTAGAGGATTTTAGGAAGGGAGTGTCTGACCCCAGGTCTTAAACAACCCTTAGAAATAGGAAGCTAAGAGATTTGGGCTAGAGTGCCCGATAGGAAAGTCACACGGAAGCGAGGTAGAAGACGCCCTTATTTACTACCGGGGGCCAGTACCCAGGGTCCGACGGCTTAATGTGTCCATCAGATCAGATCAGATCATATGTAGAGGATTTTAGGAAGGGAGTGTCTGACCCCAGGTCTTAAACAACCCTTAGAAATAGGAAACTCAGAAGATTTGGGCTAGAGTGGCCGATAGGAAAGTCACACGGAAGCGAGGTAGAAGACGCCCTTATTTACTACCGGGGGCCAGTACCCAGGGTCCGACGGCTTAATGTGCCCATCAGATCAGATCAGATCATATGTAGAGGATTTTAGGAAGGGAGTGTCTGACCCCAGGTCTTAAACAACCCTTAGAAATAGGAAGCTAGGAGATTTGGGCTAGAGTGGCCCGATAGGAAAGTCACACGGAAGCGAGGTAGAAGACGCCCTTATTTACTACCGGGGGGCCAGTACCCAGGGGTCCGACGGCTTAATGTGTCCATCAGATCAGATCAGATCAGATCATATGTAGAGGATTTTAGGAAGGGAGTGTCTGACCCCAGGTCTTAAACAATCCTTAGAAATAGGAAACTAAGAGATTTGGGCAAAGTGCCCGATAGGAAAGTCACACGGAAGCGAGGTAGAAGACGCCCTTATTTACTACCGGGGGGCCAGTACCCAGGGTCCGACGGCTTAATGTGCCCATCAGATCAGATCAGATCATATGTAGAGCATTTTAGGAAGGGAGTGTCTGACCTCAGGTCTTAAACAACCCTTAGAAATAGGAAACTAGAAGATTTGGGCAAGAGTGCCCGATAGGAAAGTCACACGGAAGCGAGGTACAAGACGCCCTTATTTACTACCGGGGGCCAGTACCCAGGGTCCGACGGCTTAATGTGTCCATCAGATCAGATCAGATCAGATCATATGTAGAGGATTTTAGGAAGGGAGTGTCTGACCCCAGGTCTTAAACAACCCTTAGAAATAGGAAGCTAAGAGATTTGGGCTAGAGTGCCCGATAGGAAAGTCACACGGAAGCGAGGTAGAAGACGCCCTTATTTACTACCGGGGGCCAGTACCCAGGGTCCGACGGCTTAATGTGTCCATCAGATCAGATCAGATCATATGTAGAGGATTTTAGGAAGGGAGTGTCTGACCCCAGGTCTTAAACAACCCTTAGAAATAGGAAACTAGAAGATTTGGGCTAGAGTGGCCGATAGGAAAGTCACACGGAAGCGAGGTAGAAGACGCCCTTATTTACTACCGGGGGGCCAGTACCCGGGGTCCGACGGCTTAATATGCCCATCAGATCACATCAGATCATATGTAGAGGATTTTAGGAAGGGAGTGTCTGACCCCAGGTCTTAAACAATCCTTAGAAATAGGAAGCTAGGAGATTTGGGCAAGAGCGCCCGATAGGAAAGTCACACGGAAGCGAGGTAGAAGACGCCCTTATTTACTACCGGGGGCCAGTACCCAGGGTCCGACGGCTTAATGTGTCCATCAGATCAGATCAGATCATATGTAGAGGATTTTAGGAAGGGAGTGTCTGACCCCAGGTCTTAAACAATCCTTAGAAATAGGAAACTAAGAGATTTGGGCAAGAGTGCCCAATAGGAAAGTCACACGGAAGCGAGGTAGAAGACGCCCTTATTTACTACCGGGGGCCAGTACCCAGGGTCCGACGGCTTAATGTGTCCATCAGATCAGATCAGATCAGATCATATGTAGAGGATTTTAGGAAGGGAGTGTCTGACCCCAGGTCTTAAACAACCCTTAGAAATAGGAAGCTAAGAGATTTGGGCTAGAGTGCCCGATAGGAAAGTCACACGGAAGCGAGGTAGAAGACGCCCTTATTTACTACCGGGGGCCAGTACCCAGGGTCCGACGGCTTAATGTGTCCATCAGATCAGATCAGATCATATGTAGAGGATTTTAGGAAGGGAGTGTCTGACCCCAGGTCTTAAACAACCCTTAGAAATAGGAAACTAGAAGATTTGGGCTAGAGTGGCCGATAGGAAAGTCACACGGAAGCGAGGTAGAAGACGCCCTTATTTACTACCGGGGGCCAGTACCCAGTGTCCGACGGCTTAATGTGTCCATCAGATCAGATCAGATCATATGTAGAGGATTTTAGGAAGGGAGTGTCTGACCCCAGGTCTTAAACAACCCTTAGAAATAGGAAACTAGAAGATTTGGGCTAGAGTGGCCGATAGGAAAGTCACACGGCAGCGAGTTAGAAGACGCCCTTATTTACTACCGGGGGGCCAGTACACGGGGTCCGACGGCTTAATGTGCCCATCAGATCAGATCAGATCATATGTAGAGGATTTTAGGAAGGGAGTGTCTGACCCCAGGTCTTAAACAACCCTTAGAAATAGGAAACTAGAAGATTTGGGCTAGAGTGGCCGATAGGAAAGTCACACGGAAGCGAGGTAGAAGACGCCCTTATTTACTACCGGGGGGCCAGTACCCAGGGTCCGACGGCTTAATGTGTCCATCAGATCAGATCAGATCAGATCATATGTAGAGGATTTTAGGAAGGGAGTGTCTGACCCCAGGTCTTAAACAACCCTTAGAAATAGGAAGCTAAGAGATTTGGGCTAGAGTGCCCGATAGGAAAGTCACACGGAAGCGAGGTAGAAGACGCCCTTATTTACTACCAGGGGGCCAGTACCCAGGGTCCGACGGCTTAATGTGTCAATCAGATCAGATCAGATCATATGTAGAGGAATTTAGGAAGGGAGTGTCTGACCCCAGGTCTTAAACAACCCATAGAAATAGGAAACTAGAAGATTTGGGCTAGAGTGGCCGATAGGAAAGTCACACGGAAGCGAGGTAGAAGACGCCCTTATTTACTACCGGGGGCCAGTACCCAGGGTCCGACGGCTTAATGTGTCCATCAGATCAGATCAGATCAGATCATATGTAGAGGATTTTAGGAAGGGAGTGTCTGACCCCAGGTCTTAAACAACCCTTAGAAATAGGAAACTAGAAGATTTGGGCTAGAGTGGCCGATAGGAAAGTCACACGGCAGCGAGGTAGAAGACGCCCTTATTTACTACCGGGGGCCAGTACACGGGGTCCGACGGCTTAATGTGCCCATCAGATCAGATCAGATCATATGTAGAGGATTTTAGGAAGGGAGTGTCTGACCCCAGGTCTTAAACAACCCTTAGAAATAGGAAGCTAAGAGATTTGGGCTAGAGTGCCCGATAGGAAAGTCACACGGAAGCGAGGTAGAAGACGCCCTTATTTACTACCGGGGGGCCAGTACCCAGGGTCCGACGGCTTAATGTGTCCATCAGATCAGATCAGATCATATGTAGAGGATTTTAGGAAGGGAGTGTCTGACCCCAGGTCTTAAACAACCCTTAGAAATAGGAAGCTAAGAGATTTAGGCTAGAGTGCCCGATAGGAAAGTCACACGGAAGCGAGGTAGAAGACGCTCTTATTTACTACCGGGGGCCAGTACCCAGGGTCCGACGGCTTAATGTGTCCATCAGATCAGATCAGATCATATGTAGAGGATTTTAGGAAGGGAGTGTCTGACCCCAGGTCTTAAACAACCCTTAGAAATAGGAAACTAAGAGATTTGGGCAAGAGTGCCCGATAGGAAAGTCACACGGAAGCGAGGTAGAAGACGCCCTTATTTACTACCGGGGGGCCAGTACCCAGGGTCCGACGGCTTAATGTGTCCATCAGATCAGATCAGATCATATGTAGAGGATTTTAGGAAGGGAGTGTCTGACCCCAGGTCTTAAACAACCCTTAGAAATAGGAAACTAGGAGATTTGGGCTAGAGTGGCCGATAGGAAAGTGAAACGGAAGCGAGGTAGAAGACGCCCTTATTTACTACCGGGGGCCAGTACCCAGGGTCCGACGGCTTAATGTGCCCATCAGATCAGATCAGATCATATGTAGAGGATTTTAGGAAGGGAGTGTCTGACCCCAGGTCTTAAACAACCCTTAGAAATAGGAAGCTAAGAGATTTGGGCTAGAGTGCCCGATAGGAAAGTCACACGGAAGCGAGGTAGAAGACGCCCTTATTTACTACCGGGGGGCCAGTACCCAGGGTCCGACGGCTTAATGTGTCCATCAGATCAGATCAGATCATATGTAGAGGATTTTAGGAAGGGAGTGTCTGACCCCAGGTCTTAAACAACCCTTAGAAATAGGAAGCTAAGAGATTTGGGCTAGAGTGCCCGATAGGAAAGTCACACGGAAGCGAGGTAGAAGACGCTCTTATTTACTACCGGGGGGCCAGTACCCAGGGTCCGACGGCTTAATGTGTCCATCAGATCAGATCAGATCATATGTAGAGGATTTTAGGAAGGGAGTGTCTGACCCCAGGTCTTAAACAACCCTTAGAAATAGGAAACTAAGAGATTTGGGCAAGAGTGCCCGATAGGAAAGTCACACGGAAGCGAGGTAGAAGACGCCCTTATTTACTACCGGGGGGCCAGTACCCAGGGTCCGACGGCTTAATGTGTCCATCAGATCAGATCAGATCATATGTAGAGGATTTTAGGAAGGGAGTGTCTGACCCCAGGTCTTAAACAACCCTTAGAAATAGGAAACTAGGAGATTTGGGCTAGAGTGGCCGATAGGAAAGTGAAACGGAAGCGAGGTAGAAGACGCCCTTATTTACTACCGGGGGCCAGTACCCAGGGTCCGACGGCTTAATGTGCCCATCAGATCAGATCAGATCATATGTAGAGGATTTTAGGAAGGGAGTGTCTGACCTCAGGTCTTAAACAACCCTTAGAAATAGGAAACTAAGAGATTTGGGCAAGAGTGCCCGATATTAAAGTGACACGGAAGCGAGGTAGAAGACGCCCTTATTTACTACCGGGGGCCAGTACCCAGGGTCCGACGGCTTAATGTGCCCATCAGATCAGATCAGATCATATGTAGAGGATTTTAGGAAGGGAGTGTCTGACCTCAGGTCTTAAACAACCCTTAGAAATAGGAAACTAAGAGATTTGGGCAAGAGTGCCCGATAGGAAAGTCACACGGAAGCGAGGTAGAAGACGCCCTTATTTACTACCGGGGGCCAGTACCCAGGGTCCGACGGCTTAATGTGTCCATCAGATCAGATCAGATCATATGTAGAGGATTTTAGGAAGGGAGTGTCTGACCTCAGGTCTTAAACAACCCTTAGAAATAGGAAACTAAGAGATTTGGGCAAGAGTGCCCGATAGGAAAGTCACACGGAAGCGAGGTAGAAGACGCCCTTATTTACTACCGGGGGCCAGTACCCAGGGTCCGACGGCTTAATGTGTCCATCAGATCAGATCAGATCATATGTAAAGGATTTTAGGAAGGGAGTGTCTGACCCCAGGTCTTAAACAACCCTTAGAAATAGGAAGCTAAGAGATTTGGGCTAGAGTGCCCGATAGGAAAGTCACACGGAAGCGAGGTAGAAGACGCCCTTATTTACTACCGGGGGCCAGTACCCAGGGTCCGACGGCTTAATGTGCCCATCAGATCAGATCAGATCATATGTAGAGGATTTTAGGAAGGGAGTGTCTGACCTCAGGTCTTAAACAACCCTTAGAAATAGGAAACTAAGAGATTTGGGCAAGAGTGCCCGATAGGAAAGTCACACGGAAGCGAGGTAGAAGACGCCCTTATTTACTACCGGGGGCCAGTACCCAGGGTCCGACGGCTTAATGTGTCCATCAGATCAGATCAGATCATATGTAGGGGATTTTAGGAAGGGAGTGTCTGACCCCAGGTCTTAAACAACCCTTAGAAATAGGAAACTAGGAGATTTGGGCTAGAGTGGCCGATAGGAAAGTGAAACGGAAGCGAGGTAGAAGACGCCCTTATTTACTACCGGGGGCCAGTACCCGGGGTCCGACGGCTTAATGTGCCCATCAGATCAGATCAGATCATATGTAGAGGATTTTAGGAAGGGAGTGTCTGACCCCAGGTCTTAAACAACCCTTAGAAATAGGAAGCTAAGAGATTTGGGCTAGAGTGCCCGATAGGAAAGTCACACGTAAGCGAGGTAGAAGACGCCCTTATTTACTACCGGGGGCCAGTACCCAGGGTCCGACGGCTTAATCTGCCCATCAGATCAGATGTCGAGGATTTTAGGAAGGGAGTGTCTGACCCCAGGTCTTAAACAACCCTTAGAAATAGGAATCTAGGAGATTTGGGCTAGAGTACCCGATAGGAAAGTCACACTGAAGCGAGGTAGATAAGATAAGATCATATGTAGAGGATTTCAGGAAGGGAGTGTCTGACCCCAGGTCTTAAACAACCCTTAGAAATAGGAAGCTAGGAGATTTGGGCTAGAGTGCCCGATAGGAAAGTGACACGTAAGCGAGGTAGAAGACGCCCTTATTTACTACCGGGGGCCAGTACCCGGGGTCCGACGGCTTAATGTGCCCATCAGATCAGATCAGATCCTATGTAGAGGATTTTAGGAAGGGAGTGTCTGACCCCAGGTCTTAAACAACCCTTAGAAATAGGAAGGTATGAGATTTGGGCTAGAGTACCCGATAGTAAAGTCACACTGAAGCGAGGTAGATACGATAAGATCATATGTAGAGGATTTTAGGAAGGGAGTGTCTGACCCAAGGTCTTAAACAACCCTTAGAAATAGGGAAGCTAGGAGATTTGGGCTAGAGTGCCCGATAGGAAAGTCACACGGAAGCGAGGTAGAAGACGCCCTCATTTACTACCGGGGGCCAGTACCCGGGGTCCGACGGCTTAATGTGCCCATCAGATCAGATCAGATCATATGTAGAGGATTTTAGGAAGGGAGTGTCTGACCCCAGGTCTTAAACAACCCTTAGAAATAGGAAGCTAGGAGATTTGGGTTAGAGTACCCGATAGGAAAGTCACGCTGAAGCGAGGTAGATAAGATAAGATCATATGTAGAGGATTTTAGGAAGGGAGTGTCTGACACGAGGTCTTAAACAACCCTTAGCAATAGGGAAGCTAAGAGATTTGGGCTAGAGTGCCCGATAGGAAAGTCACACGGAAGCGAGGTAGATAAGATAAGATCATATGTAGAGGATTTTAGGAAGGGAGTGTCTGACCCCAGGTCTTAAAAAACACTTAGAAATAGGAAGCTAAGAGATTTGGGCTAGAGTGCCCGATAGGAAAGTCACACGGAAGCGAGGTAGATAAGATAAGATCATATGCAGAGGATTTTAGGAAGGGAGTGTCTGACCCCAGGTTTTAAACAACCCTTAGAAGTAGGAAGCTAGCAGATTTGGGCTAGAGTGCCTAATAGGAAAGTCACACGGAAGCGAGGTAGATAAGATAAGATCATAAATAAGATCATATGTAGAGGATTTTAGGAAAGGAGTGTCTGACCCCAGGTCTTAAACAACTCTTAGAAGTGGGAAGCCAGCAGATTTGGGCTGGAGTTCCCGATAGGAAAGTCACACGGAAGCGAGGTAGAAGACGCCCTTATTTACTACCGGGGGCCAGTACCCAGGGTCCGACGGCTTAATGTGCCCATCAGATCAGATCATATGTAGAGGATTTTAGGAAGAGAGTGTCTGACCCCAGGTCTTAAACAACCCTTAGAAATAAGAAGCTAGGAGATTTGGGCTAGAGTTCCCGATAGGAAAGTGACACGGAAGCGAGGTAGAAGACGCCCTTATTTACTACCGGGGGCCAGTACCCGGGGTCCGACGGCTTAATGTGCCCATCAGATCAGATCAGATCATATGTAGAGGATTTTAGGAAAGGAGTGTCTGACCCCAGGTCTTAAACAACCCTTAGAAATAGGAAGCTAGGAGATTTGGGCTAGAGTGCCCGATAGGAAAGTGACACGGTAGCGAGGTAGAAGACGCCCTTATTTACTTCCGGGGCCAGTACCCGGGGTCCGACGGCTTAATGTGCCCATCAGATCAGATCAGATCATATGTTGAGGATTTTAGGAAGGGAGTGTCTGACCCAGGTCTTAAACAACCCTTAGAAATAGGAAACTAAGAGATTTGGGCTAGAGTGCCCGATAGGGAAGTCACACGGAAGCGAGGTAGAAGACGCCCCTATTTACTACCGGGGGCCAGTACCCGGGGTCCGACGGCTTAATGTGCCCATCAGATCAGATCAGATCATATGTAGAGGATTTTAGGAAGGGAGTGTCTGACCTCAGGTCTTAAACAACCCTTAGAAATAGGAAGCTAGGAGATTTAGACTAGAGTGCCCGATAGGAAAGTGACACGGAAACGAGGTAGAAGACGCCCTTATTTACTACCGGGGGGCCAGTACCCGGGGTCCGACGGCTTAATGTGCCCATCAGATCAGATCAGATCATATGTAGAGGGTTTTAGGAAGGGAGTGTCTGACCCCAGGTCTTAAACAACCCTTAGAAATAGGAAGCTAGGAGATTTGGGCTAGAGTGCCCGATAGGAAAGTCACACGGAAGCGAGGTAGATAAGATAAGATCATATGTAGAGGATTTTAGGAAGGGAGTGTCTGACCCCAGGTCTTAAACAACTCTTAGAAGTGGGAAGCCAGCAGATTTGGGCTAAAGTACCCGATAAGAAAGTCACACGGAAGCGAGGTAGATAAGATAAGATCATATGTAGAGGATTTTAGGAAGGGAGTGTCTGACCCCAGGTCTTAAAAAACACTTAGAAATAGGAAGCTAAGAGATTTGGGCTAGAGTGCCTGATAGGAAAGTCACACGGAAGCGAGGTAGATAAGATAAGATCATATGTAGAGGATTTTAGGAAGGAGTGTCTGACCCCAGGTTTTAAACAACCCTTAGAAGTAGGAAGCTAGCAGATTTGGGCTAGAGTGCCTGATAGGAAAGTCACACGGAAGCGAGGTAGATATGATAAGATCATAAATAAGATCATATGTAGAGGATTTTAGGAAAGGAGTGTCTGACCCCAGGTCTTAAACAACTCTTAGAAGTGTTAAGCCAGCAGATTTTGGCTGATAGTACCCGATAGGAAAGTCACACGGAAGCGAGGTAGATAAGATCATATGTAGAGGATTTTAGGAAAGGAGTGTCTGACCCCAGGTCTTAAACAACCCTTAGAAGTAGGAAGCTAGCAGATTTGGGCTAGAGTGCCTGATAGGAAAGTCACACGGAAGCGAGGTAGATAAGATAAGATCATATGTAGAGAATTTTAGGAAGGGAGTGTCTGACCCCAGGTCTTAAACAACTCTTAGAAGTGGGAAGCCAGCAGATTTGGGCTAGAGTACCCGATAGGAAAGTCACACGGAAGCGAGGTAGATAAGATAAGATCATATGTAGAGGATTTTAGGAAGGGAGTGTCTGACCACAGGTCTTAAACAACCCTTAGAAGTAGGAAGATAGCAGATTTGGGCTAGAGTGCCCGATAGGAAAGTCACACGGAAGCGAGGTAGAAAGGGGGAGGAAGACGCCTTTATTTATTACTGGGGGGCCAGTATTCTGGGTCCGACGGATTAACGTTCCCATCCGACGCCTGGCGGGTATTTAGTGGTTCGAACGTTCGTACCTGCCTGAGATCGAACCCGAGGTCTTTACAAAGGCAGTCACGAAAGCTGACCACTAGGCCTTCCTCGGCCCATTACGACGAAACCTGACTAGCATTCAAAGTATACGCCACCATATTGCACCGTTTGTCTTTTGCCATCTCTCTGCCAGTTCTTCGATTCCGCGACGGCACCAGTTCTTGTCCATCGAGGCGAAGAAATCCTTCATCTCTGTTACCGCGAAATCTCACGATTTCCCATTAACAAGTAATTTAAATATTCATCACGATTTCTAAGTAACCGGCAATTTAAATATTAAATGACTCAGCTCCCGGTTTTCTTAAGGAACCCACTCCACGGAATTCATAATTTAATTTAAATAATCAGTTTTCCATTACTTTTATTCATTGATAGGAAGGACTGAATTTAAGCAATCTCAATTTTTGTTATTATTATTATTTTTGCATTAGGCCCGGAGTAGAAATGTTGAAAAACTTTTATTTTTCTTTCGCCAAACCCCTCCCCCCCCGACCCGGTTAGTTGCTCGTTAAGGCGCGCAGCTGTCATTTTCATATAACGTCCTTTTATTTCTTGAGCGTCAAGGAACACAACAACAAAAACACAGGAAACCGTGTACGTGACACGAACAAAAGTTGCCTCTCGCCCAGAGATTCTTTGGACAGGGAAAGGCTATGAAGGAGCGGCCATCGTCTCTTTCATTAAACAAAGAAATAACAATGTAGTGAGACTTTCCCTTTCAACCAGCATATGTACTCGATTCAAGCAAACGAGTAGGTGGGTCTCTTTTCTGTTGTTACGAGTGACAGGCCGTTTAAATTCCCAAAATTCCACAACAAGAAAAGTTACGTAAAGTGTCAGGCCAGGTAAACTAATTGAGACCCCTTTGGAATGCCATAGAAAGTTTGCTAGCCAATCGCGGGCCTGGGAAACAAGGTAACTTCTAATCAAAATTATCGGTGACACCCACAAATTTAACCCCCTTCCCTTTGTAGAAACGAAACTGAGAAATAAGAAAATATAAAGGAATGGGTTTTGAAGAGAAAAAAAAAGGAGGAAGAGAAAAAAAAATGAGAAGGACAGGGAGAAAAAGAGAGGTTTCTTTGGAAAGTTTTTGGGACTGCGAGGACAAGAAGAAGAATGTGGAGCGAAAGACTGTTCGGGAAGTAAATGTGGGGATTTCCTGGAAAGTAACGTGGAAGCGACCTATTCTGGAAGACCTTCGAGACGTCGACGACCTAGAGATTGGGTAAGATGAATTTTCACTGTCAGTTTCCCTGTACTGCATGTTCTATGCGAGGTATCATATCCCTTCCCATCTTAAATGGGAAATTTCTCAATACGTGCACCATGACAAAATTGTAACTGAAAGTTTGCTAGAAGTCAGAACATTAATAACTTTAAAAGTAATAACTTTTTGGAAAATGGTTAAAATAAATTAATCGCTTCCACCGAAAACATGTATTAGTTTTAAGCAGCATTTATTCAGAATAAACGTTTTATTTAAACGTTAAAAAACGTTTTATTTAAACGTTAACCTTTTTGTCGAAAATTCTATATCTGCAGTTTTTTCACTTTTTATGTTGTGCATAATATGTATGAGTATTTACGTTCTAGTAGCATGCTATCTGCTGTCCTTAACTTAACTTTTGCGGCACCTAAGTTTAAGTGAAATACCCGCTACGATTTAGGTGAAATGCGTAATTTGTCCGCAACTTTGAGCACGGAATTCCTATAAGGGATAGAAAATCCGACTTCAAAGTTGTTAATTTTCTAGGCGGCTTCATTTTAATTTAACATGTAAATTCTAGAAGTATTTAACAGTAATAAATCTCCCATTGTGGAGAATTGCCGACACAGTGGTTCACATCCACAGTCGAGGGCGTGGTAATACCCCAGCTGCCACCTCTTCCTGTTTGATGAAGTGTCTCCCGCGAAGGAAGTGGGCCATGGACCGGAACAAGTAATAATCCGACGGGGCAAGATCCGGACTATATGCTGGATGTGGCATCAGTTCGATGTCCACAAATTACTGGGGTTTTGCCCGGGTCGTTCGCGCGGTATGTGGCCGAGCGTTGTCCTGCTGTAGGGAAGCGTGCTTTCTGTTCACCAGTGCTGGGTACTTCTCCAAAACGGCATACATCCGTTCCAGCTGTTCGGTGTAGATGTTAGCGTTGATGCTCCGACCGTCAGGAACAAATTCTTAATGGATTATCCCTTCCATATTCCACCAGACGCATATCGTCACCTTGTGCTCGAAGCGCTCACATTTGGCAAAGGCTTCAGAAAGGTGTCCCGGGCTCTACCACTGCCGTTGTGCGTTAAGATTACGAAAACAGACCCACTTTTCGTCGCACGTAACAATTCTCTTGATGGAACGTACATCGCGCCGGTTTTCTAGGAGTTTCGTGCACACTACCACTCGGCGGTTTGCTTCAGGTGGCGCCAGCTAGTGAGGGAAATTGCGGCATCTCCTGTAGACCTAGCCGAGATCGTGAAAGTGACGAACCACTGTGGTCTGTGATATGCCCAGCTCGCCTGATAATCTCCGGCTATTGATTGTCGGATTTGCCTCTACGGCCTGGCGCACGGCCTCCGAATCCACGGATCGCGGCCTACCTGACCTTGGCTGATTGTCGAAGTTTCTGTCACCTGAGCGAAATTTCTTAACCACCTGGTTGTGGTGCTGTGGTTCACGGAACCTTTCCCTTTCGCATGACAAATTTTTCCTGTTACATGAGCAGCGTTATGGCAGAGTTCAAACTCGTAAAGCAAAAGTTCCCCAATTAGCCGGTTGTGGCTGTTCATCTTTTAGGCGTCCCAACCACAGACAGAACGACTACGTGCAATGCTGACCACAGCTACGACTATCACTTTACATCCCTTTCGACTGATTGCAGTGTGCGACTTGAGCAAGTTTAAACACGTGACATACCCGCCGCAGCATTAAAAAAACACAAGCAATATTGCAAAACTTTCGACTGACCCTCTGTATACTAAAATTCAAAAACTTTACTTCGATGTAGAAACGATACTTGCTTACAGGTGACGCCACTCTTCTTTACGACTACATCGAAGTAAATTTATTGATTTTTAATATAATTCAGTAAAGCTTTTGTGAAAAAAAAAAAAAAAAAAAAACCACCGATTTTACTATCTAAATTAGGATGTTTTATATGAGCGGGTCAATTTTTATGCATGGGAAATCTTTATTCGCTGAGGAAATAAGGTCGAAAGTTTTTTACCATTAGAAGTATAGGAAACAAAATCACTAGACATACACCTTAACTGCTGGCGTTATTTAAGCAAAGATTTCCGCGAGGACGTCAATAGAACCACCCGAGCTTTAGCCCCCACTAGTAATAAACCTCAGTCCAACATTAGTAATAAACTCAGAAACAAACAAAATAGGAGGGGAGGGGCTATTTTGTTTGTTTCTGGGTTCATTACTAATGTTGGAATATTTGTGAACGATTCGTTCGCAACGATTGATTCTTCATCACGAATGGTAAATGATTCGTTCTCACAGCTGTGAAGGTGAATTCAATCTCCCATTACTGCGACACACACAGAAGTCGCAGTGCGTTTGACTTTCTTCCGTCTTCATGCGTTCAGAAATGAATTCCCAATAAGAACAGCGACGAGAATTAATAAGTGTCAATCGTTATGTGAGTACGAAATCAGCAGTGAACTCGGACATAATGGTGTGAAACCTAAGAATGGGAACGATGCGTGAATGATGTGCAAGAATCATTCGCTCGTTGCAAATCATTCATCATGAGTGGTTGAAGAGCTCAAACTCTTTTGGACAGTTCGCCAAAACGAGCTGTGAATGATCATTCTATCCGACACACACGCACTGAAGTCAGCAGAGGTCTGCACGGGCTTAATTTGGTGAGCCCGGCCCGTCCTGGCCCGTTTCAAATATTAGACATTTGGCCCGGCCCGGCCGGGGCCCGTTAACTAGAGCTCTTATTTGGCCCTGCCCGTGATTTGTCATTTGGTATTTTGTCTTTCTATTGTGTTTTATTAAAATGGGAAAATTAAATAATGAAATGAGATATTACGGAAAATATTTAGTTTAACGTAAGCTTAAAAATATTAACTAAACTTCGACAATTATCGAAAAATATAATATTTAAAGAGAGAAAAAGAAAGACTAAGCTCGTTCAGTATCTCCTGTTTTTTGGCGAAAAAAAGAATTGAGTCGACTTGGCCTGGCCCGCGCAGACCTCTAGAAGCCAGTACGCACCTCTCCATGGGTCATACATCAACCACAGAAAGATGGTGTTCAAAAACAAGTGACACTAAAAAGATGCAAGCTTTTGTAAGTTTCTATTGAAACTGAACACCCTGTACTTCATTCCCCCCTCCGCCCCATTTTTTTTTTTTTTTTTTGTACTGTATGCATTTTTCCCAATCATGCCTAAATGTTTTCAATCCTGTGTGAATGCAAACCGAAGTCTGTATATTGTTTAGATTGTTAAACGTATTAAATAGAATTTTTGATGTTCATTCATACTTCACAAAACGTAACAAAATTCTTTGTCTTCTAAAACAGGATAAGTTCTAATGAAGCAAAAGTGGCACCAACACTTCCGAACGATAGAGACGGTTGTTTAAATTCCCAGATTTCCTCTTTGTATGGCTGCAGTTCGGCTGATAATGTAAGTACTAAAAAAAAAGGCTTGTTTCTTCGCAATATTTCAAATAACTAAATCTTTCTTTTTTTAAAGAAATTAACGTTTTTTTAATGTACTTTTAGGCCTTGTGTTTATACAATAATTTCAGTACAGTAGAACGTCGAAAATCCGAACTAATTGGGGCCACTGGTAGTTCGGATTATCGATACGTTCTGATTATCGAACATGTAAAGAATACAAAAACGCTAACATTTCTATATTATTTTATACAAATACGTGTACCAAAAATAAGCAACTGTATACAAAAAAAAATACATAAGACAATTGCTTGTTTGTTATTATGCAATACGAAACAAGTTTGCCATTTTTACTATTGTTGGGAAGTCGTGCTGTCCGCCTATTTATCGCCTGCGTTCGGTTTGGGTCTGTTTTCCTCTGCGAGGGGATGTTCATGTCAACTGTTCATCATCTCTGTTTCTAATATTTTGTTTGAGTGTATATATCTCTTGACAACTCAATATCAACTGCGCTAAACTCTTCCTACTCAGTGTTTGTGACGTGCCAATGAGGTGACGCGCGTCAAAATGGCAAATTTCAGCTTATAAGGCTTGCCGGCGTAATTCAATAGGTAGAACAGTCGTTCCGGAGTAGAAACATGTGGTTTGCAAACTTACCACCAGCCAGGGACGGCACCAGAAAATTTCCAACGGGGGAGGAGGAGGGGGCTCTAGGATGGGCCCTCCAAAATCTGGGGTGGGGGACGAATAATGCTTCATATATACATTAATATTATTAATAACATCTATGAAAATGCAAGGGCAAAGATTCGGCAGTTTGAGAATACAGCACACATAAAAGTTGGAAAGGGAATGAGACAAGGTGACACCATACTCCCAAGCTCTTTAATGCCACATTGGAAAATGTCTTTCAATCACTGAACTGGGAAAACAAAGGGATAAAGGATAATGGAGATTATCTAACTCACCTTCGTTTTGCTGATGACGTTGTCATTTTTGCAAGTACCCCATCAGAGCTTCAGAGTATGATCCAGGAACTTGCTGACAAGAGTAAAGAAGTGGGATTAAAAATGAACTTTCAGAAGACAAAAGTGATGTACAATGCTTTTACAAGAAATGAAGATTTATCGATTGATGGAGGAAAGATGGAGATAACAGATGCGTATGTTTATCTTGGACAGCAGATATCAAGTGAGGGTCACATTGTTGAAGAAATTAATCTGTGTATAAAACTTCCGTGGAGAGCTTCTGGAAGGAACAGCATATTTTTCAAGAGCAATATGCCATTATATCTTAAAAGAAAAGTGTTTGATCAATGCATCCTTCCAGTACTTACGTATGGTGCAGAGACGTGGACCTTAATTAAAACAGACATACAAAGGCTGCAGACAACTCAAAGTAGCATGGGGGAGGTGCATGCTTGGTGTACCCAGGAGAGATAAGAAGAGGAACTCGTGGATCAGAAAAATGGCAAGAGTGGAAGACATCATGATCAGAGTAAAATCCCCGAAATGTCAATGGGCTGGACATACTGCCAGAATAACAGACCATCGATGGACAGTCGAAATTTTAGATTGGATCCCAAGGGACAGGAAAAGACCCAGAAGGAGGCTACACGGGAGATGGGTGGATGAAATTCGAAAGTATGCGGGAGTAACATGGAGGAGACTGGCACAAGACAGGCCGTTGTGGAAGAGGCTTGGAGAGACCTTCGTCCAGCAGCGGATAGATAATGGTTGACGATGATGATGATGATTTATATATATGTATATATGTTATTAAAGCCAAGAATTAAAAAAAACCGCCGTCGTTTGCCCTGAACAAAGCTTTTCCTTGACTTCCGCTGCACATGCAGCACTTGGAAGTGTGGCAACTGATGAATCTACCCATCTTGATTTCATTTTCTTATAAGAGGTACCGACACCAAGTAAGTTTTGTGGGCCAAGCTGTTTTGGTGTGTTTTAAAACCGGAATCCTTTTCAAGTGCTTTTTTCAAATTGTTGTAACCTTGCTGAGCGAAGGTGACCTCATGTTTTCCGTCGTCCTATTAAAACATTCTACACGGGAAACAAAAGGCGGAATCTCTCTTTATACTATGTGTAAGCCATGGAAACATATTATACTAATATGTCTGGAAGCTTCTTTGTTCTTTACCGTATTTTTTTGTGGGAACTGTTTTAATATACGCTGTTTGGGTTGATCCGAAAATAAAGTTGCTATATCAAGCTCTCAGAGTTCAACATTTTTTGTCTGGCGACCATGTGGTCCTTCCAGTGTTTTATTTCCACAAGGATTGCGTTCATAAAAATTGTCCATTGAATCACTACAAGCACTTAAAGAATCCTCGTTGATTCCTAATGATTCACCACACGCTGTTGATGAAGTTGAAGCCGTCTGATAATCATTATCCGCTTGTAGGCACTATCGCATAATTTACTTTTCTTCTGATTAACACTTGTTCGAAAAAATCGTGGACTGATCGTTTTGCAGACATGTTATTTCAAACTTTGCTTTGGGAAAAAATACCTCACTTTTATGTATCACGCACAATACGTGCAAAAAAAAAAAAAATCAAGCGGGAAAAATTAGATTTTCCACCAGAACGAGAAAGAAAACGAATGTTACTACTAACTGGGCCAGAGAAATTTCGCTCACTGTCTGGTGGTGACTGACGCCGATCACTGTCTGCTGTTTTCGACGATCGTGATAACGCCCACTACTTGTCATAGACTGCGAGGGCGCCAGGGCGGTGATGGGATTGGCAGAGTGATGCTTATTCAACTTTTCAACCCACTGGCATGAGCCGCGGCATCGGATTGACGATGTTCTTTGAACCGGTCTTCGACATCTGTGCACCAAAGCGGAAGCCCAACATGCAAGCAAGTTTTCCCGTCTGAGTCATGGATCGTGGTTGGAGGCACATAATTGCATAATGCTACCCTTCTCCCATTACCTCAGAAAAACATGCAGCTCCGATAGCAAAGTGTACTACATTTTCTTCATTTATCCAAAAAAATTCTGGGAGGGCTCATCAAAATTCCCCCTCCCCCGGTGGCGCCGTCCCTGCCATCAGCAAATAGGGCAATTTCGCTATATGTTGTCAAACTGTAACACAGCTCCGTGGATTAATGAGTCATTCAGTGAGAAAACGAACGTATGACGAGAAGTAACTGACTTTAAATAAGAAAGCAGAAACTGAAAATAAACGTTAATAGAATCGTACGTCACAAACTATTTTATATAAGCACTCGCCGGTCTCTAATTTGGGGCCATTGGTTCGAAGGAGAGGAGAAAGCCATCACCATCAGACAAACATAAGACCCATGGCTCAGTAGAGACTCCAATCTGGGCACTTCTAGGACGACAGGCCGGAAGCCAACGCTTCTGCCGATTCGGCTACAGGGATTTCCAGTATCGTGGTACTGTTTACCGAGAACTACAAAAACAGGTTCAAAGTAAAGCTAATCGCTTTCTCCATAATATTTATCTTGGATGTTGCACTTCGATCCGGATACAAAGTAACAGAGCTTCCAGAGGAAGTCACAAAGTTCACACCTCTTGCAAAAATGCGGAAGTTGTATACAGTAGTGCTGAAAAAGTGGTCATGATTATTACACGAAAGATTAAGCTATCGACATGTTGAACAGCCACGTGCAACAGTTACTGGTGTATATTTCATCACAGTTTCAAACGCAATGCTGCAGGATTTTCGAAAAAACGAATGTACGCAAAACAAGATAGCCGAGTTGCTGCTGCATCATCTTTATCCTGTTATAATGGTCATTTTAGAATAGAAGACAATCCACGTTTTTTCTCACCCTCCGTATACCGCAGATTTCGCCTCGGTGACTTCTGGTTCTTCCTGGACGTAAGAAAGACGGAAACGATTCGCAAACACTTTTCACTTCATTGGCTAGATTTCGTATTCGAAACATGAGTGTCAGGGGGAGAAGTGTGTAATAATGCAGGGGGGAGATACTTTGAAAAAGACCATGTACATATAAAACTAAACAATTAAGCACATAATTTCTCAAGGAATTTTGTAATTTCAATTTTTAAACAATTTTGTTTTTTTACTTTAATTTTTTATTTATTTTGTAATGAATTAACATACACTGTATTGACAAAATGTCACCGAACACCCTTTAAAAGCAAATGAACGGATTCGCTGCGTTAAGATGCGCGCTACAGCTGCAAACGGTATAAAAACAATCCTGCAGCTGACCGCGATCATATCGCACTGTGAAGTTGAGTGAAAATGTCGCAGCGGGAGAGAACTGACTTTGCGAAAGGAAAGATTGTTGGCTGTTATATTAGTGGGCTGTCCATAAGAGAAACCGAGAGGCGTTTAAACATACTCAAATCAACTGTTTGGATGTACTGAATAAGTGGAAGACACATGGCGTGCCTGAAGCAGCAAAACGTAACGGCAGACCAAAGAAAATCAGTGATAGAGGACGTCAAAGCCTCAGGAGAGTCGTTGCAGCTAATCGACGGAGTGCTGCACAAGACCTCAGTGTACAGGTAAATAAAAATGCTAGAACCTCTGTATGTACACGTACCATTCGTAGAGAACTTCATTCCATGGGTTACCGTGGTCGTGTGGCTGCTCATAAGCCTTTCATCTCCACTCGGAAGGCTACTCGTCGTTTAGCATGGTGCAAAGAACATTTATCGTGGGCCGTAAGTAGCTCAATGGAAACTGGTCCTATTGACTGATGAATCCAGATGCACGATCCATTAGTCTGATGGCGACAGCCGGGGGAACGCTATTTACCACAATGTACTGTTCCTACGGTCAAGTTTGGAGCTGGCAGTATACTCGTGTGGGGGTGTTTTTCGTGGTATGGTATCGGCCCATTGGTTATCGTGGACAAACGTGTAAACCAGCACGTCTATCTCGATATTCTGGACAATTATGCCATACCAACTCTGTGGCAATACTATAGAACCGAGCCTTGTTGACACTAACAGGATAATGCACCGAGCCTTAAATTAAGGACTGTTACGGCGTGGTTTGACGATAATTCCGTATCGTGTGTGGACCGGCCAGCACAGAGCACTGATCTTAATCTCATAGAGCACCTATGGGATGAATTAGAGCGCCGCATAAGAAGTTTGGAACCAAGGCCTACTACTAAGCAACAGTTAGCGGCAGCATTGTGTACTGAATGGAAGCGCATACCTATCGCTGTGTTCCAAAACCGTGTCGAAAGCCTGTCTCGAAGGGTCAGTGCTTGCATTAAGACCAAAGGTAGACCGACACCGTACTAATGCATGTCAATAAATGCTATGTTGTGTTTCTCTTCTTTTTCTAGGTATCCGGTGACTTTTGTGAATATAGTGTACATCCGTAATATGTGTTCCTAGATTTTCTGCGAAGGATCTAGAGCAACTGCCTTAGTTGTACCATCACGAATTAGTTATTACATTTCTTACAAGACGTGTAAGCGAGTACGACACGTTTCTACACACACCCATTGTCTTCTTACCTTTTTTAAAACCAAGGTGAGATTTATTACGGAGTAACCCAGTCTCACAGCTGTCTCCGTTAGCTGTGCGTATTTCATATTTTCAGCATCTCCAAACCATTTTTTCGGTTTTACTGTTAGGGAAATATTCACTTGCTTTGAAGCAAAAACCAACACTTCCATCACACACTACATCCAAGGATGATATATATAACTTCGTATTTTTTTAATAATACATACTGTTCTTGCGCAAATTTAGAAGCGTAGCAGCGCTGGTTAAAGTAGCGCTGTTAGTGACTACGTCATGATTTTTGAGTAACGTGTACTTTGCATTCATTGTCTGCCTATTGTTCAGACTACCTGGAATCTTGTTTCTTTAAAATTTCGCATCTTTTCTGAGCACATGCAAATAAACTGTTCCGATAAATTTATTCCAGAGTGTCATGAATAATAAAGTTTACTTATATGTAAATAGGTAACTTCTAAATTACTATCCATTAAAATTATTTCTGTAGCAACCATATGGGAAGAGCGCTTCAGGTAGAAGTTCTAACAGCAACATTTCAAGTATGTACTTTGTAGAAGACGCTGACTCCCCTGAAAACGTTGTAAAACAAGAATATGAAGAAGAAAAAGAAAATGTACATCCTCAGGAGATAAAACATAAAGTAGCACATGAGAAATGCAGGTAAGCACTTAATTCTTAAATA
Organism: Macrothele yani; assembly: GCA_039090855.1. Lineage (NCBI taxonomy): Eukaryota > Metazoa > Arthropoda > Arachnida > Araneae > Macrothelidae > Macrothele > Macrothele yani. The sequence goes on along the minus strand of CM077000.1, from coordinate 18,344,425 downwards.
TTTAACATGTTTTTGTTAAGCGTAAAGTTAAAAACAAGGTAAAACTTTTATTGTCGCTCAACAACATATAATTTAACAGTTCTATTTTGATTCCATTGATTCCAAACTTACACGGCCGCCCCGCTGGGGCAGTGGTCTAAGCGCTGGCTTCTGACCATTCGTCAGAAAAAGGTCCGGGTTAGAATCCCGGTGAGGCATGGATGTTCTGTTTGTTTTACGGCACTGGTTCTCTCTCTCCCTTCTCTGGAACCAGTGGCTCTAAATTAGGGACGGGCGGCTGCTTATAGACCACTGACTTGCTCATGGTGGTGTTAAACCTTCAATCACACACACACACACACACACACACACACACACAACGCACACACAAATCAAACTTACACGACGCACACACAAATCAAATTTACACGACTGTATATAGAAATCACAACTACGAGAAGGAGTCGCTAAAATCACAGAACGCTAAGAACTGACGAAAATATGCAAACGATCAAAAAACGAAACAATGTGAGATGGTAGCATACCTCCTTTTATACATAATTGTTCAGTACGGAGTTAGTCAACTTAGGCCGGCTATACAAACCTTCAGACGACGAGGTATGCCGTCAGTAAGATGACCACTGGGGAGCTGGGATATGGTATTCCAACCATCAACCAATTGGACACGCGCAGGTCTGCTGCCGGATTTGGATTTAGATTGGAGGTTTAACGACCACCGTGAACAGCTCAATGGGCTATAAGCAGTCGCCCGTCCCTAATTTAGGGTCACTGGTTCCAGGGAAGGGAGAGAGCCAGTGCCGTAAGACAAACACAACATCCATGAATCACCGGGATTCGAACCCGGACCCCTTTCGGACGAATGATCAGAAGCTATCCCTTAGACCACTGCGCCACCGGGGCGGCAGGTCTGCTGCCGGAAAGAGTGGCGACGCATTAATCCCTGCACATGCTCGATGGGCGACAAGTCCGGTGACTTTGGCGGCCATGGAAGTATATTCGCGTTCTGGATACTGCCTAGTGTGTGGTTGGCCATTGTCATGCTGCAGAATCTTTTCCGACGCGGCTGCAAGGAAAGGTCGTATGATGGGATTGACGATGACATCGACGTAGCTTGTCACAGTGTCAGGAATATGAGCAAGATATGTCCTGTCGCCGTATTGGTTCCACTTTTTACACCACTGAACCACGTTGGGGTTTTGTGTGTCAAAAGATTGAAAACACCTTCACGTACCGTTGTTAACTATGGCGCCATGGCGGATGTGCGGTGAAGCCAAAACAGAATCTTGCTGATTTTGTGAACACGTTTCTCTATTCCATAGTCCAGTACCAGTTGCACCATTCGCGACGATGGGCCCTGTTATGAGGCAGCAATGGGAGGTCTAATGTTAGTCGACTCTCCCGTGGTCACCTGTCATATAAATGTCTTCATATCGTTAGAGCGGACACTTGTGTATCCTCAGCAGCTTGCAGGATACGTTGCAACACATTAGCCGTGGTGAACGGTTTTAGAAAATTCCGTCTATATATGCAACATAATTTCACACGTGGTTCGGCATTTTGGTCCACTTCCTTCCCGTCACTTCACTCAGTGCATTTTGACATAGTAGGGTTGTACTTGTGACATAGCACAGTACATGTAGTGTTGTACTGTGCTAACGTTGAGCCACACCCATTCGGAAATCGTAACCTGAGGATCAGCTCTACTCATATCGAAAATCCTGTGCTACTTCTTGTAAGTGAATTGTGCTTGGGTATCAGCGGCGTACTCGTAGCGTTTTCGATAACCATAAAGTGTTTGACTTGCTATGAAATGAATTTGTACGTGCGCCGATTTCAACTGTGCTTAGTCGACGTACACGCGAGTAATCGCTGAGAACCTTCGATTATATCTCAGGTATCCCATTGTTTCATGCAATTTTCCTCTCTTAACGTCAGTTCCTTTTTGGAGTTACGATTTCTATAGCCTGTGCAGTTTTACCTTTCCTTCCAGCAAACCGAAGTGCTGATTTCTGTGCTATGATTATTTACAAATTGTACAATACGTTTTATTTCCAGGGTGACGCAGTACTGTATTATATGCTGAAAGTGATTATTTCTACAGCAATATAAACACGGCGAGGGAACCACTGGATATCAATTGTTGGATATCACTACAATGATTTGTTGCGCCAGCTGGTAATGCCATGGAGACTGAACATGGCAGGCCCTGAGCATCGAATGAATATTTCACGAGAGAAATAATTGCTCAGGCTAGTTTTCGAGTGCATATACACGGTCGAGTCCCATTATTGTGACCACCAGCTAATAGTAGCCGCCGTGTGCAGCGCGGACATCAGCTAGACGGGCTGGGAGTGACTCGGTAAGGTGCTGGAAAGTGTTCACAGGTATGTGGAGCCATGCTGACTACAGTACATCTAGCAGCTGCTGGAGGGTGCTTGGTGGAGAATCCATAGAGCGAACAACACGATCGAGGTGGTTCCACTGATGCTCAATTGGGTTTAAATCTGGGGAATTATGGGGCCAGGGAAGTACTTTGAAGTCTTCATCGTGCTCTTCCAACCACTCTCGGACATTTATAGCTATGTGAAACGTCGCTTTGTCGTTCTGGAAAATCCCATCTGCCCCAGAGAAGACAATCAGTATTATGAGTGTACGTGATCTTCAAGGTTGGATTCATAACGAATTCAGTCCATAGTGAATTTCACAGGGATGAGTGGACCCAGGGAACAGTAGGTCATATGACCTCCATGCTGGGCTACACATTCGGCAACACAGCCTGATATCCAGTAGAAAATTCCTCCGTAAGGTATCGCTGGCAATGCTTCGTTGACGTACGTCTACAATTCATCGACATTGCGAGGGGATCGTGCAGAGGCGTTAAGTCGTCTGTCAATGACGTCCCATGTGTTTTCTACTGGGAAGAAGGATGGAGATCTCGCTGGCCAGGGCTTCCCTGGCCACCTTGTAACCACTGTCTGCTGCTGTTGGCAGTGTGCGAACGGGAGTTGTCTTGTTGAAATTAGTCATCTGGGATGCCTTAGAAATGTGCGGCACGAAAACCAGCTCCAACACCTCATCGACGTATAGTCGTATTGTACCCGCTGTGCATACAAGCGGTGCACGGCTGATGATACTGAGAGCACCCCAAACATTGACACCAGCGTGAGGAGCCGTATGACGCTCGCTGCTGGTAACGAGATCAGCCCGATGACTACGTCGGCTTCAGAATCTCAGTAAGAGCTAAGACAGAAGTGAGGCTGGTAACAAAATAGGATATGGTTCCATTTGTCCCACCATACATGTATAGTACAAAACTACTTCAACCTTGTGAGACGATGTCTTGCGGTGAGTGGAAGTCATCACAATGGCTAACGAATGCACAAACCTGCATCATAAAATTTGCAATTCGCGGTTCGCATCGATACGGTGATGTCCATTGGTGCCTATACACTTCGTCGAATGTCGTCCGCTGTGGATTGTGGGATTGCGGCTTGACGTCGAATGGCGCGATTGAGGCGTTCCGAAGTCCACTTACGCGCATCGGTCCCACTACAGCAACGCCGTTAACATTGCTCCAACCACAGCCGCCGCATTTGGCAGACAATTCTTACATCCAGATGTGTTTCCGTCGTGAGACAACTCAGAATCCAACCAGCCGTACATAGCCCTATGACGAAGCTTCTGATGTAAGTGTTCAAGTGATGGTAGGATTTCGGATTACTTCGCCCAGGTATTCTCATTTCTTTGCACTTCTTTCGACTCCAAGTCCACTATCCTAGAAGTGGACGACCAAACTTAGCTATGCTGAGCTGTATCTCTCTCACCCATACATGATCGGTTCGAAACTTCTGTCACTTTCATAACCTAGAGTGTAAACTGCTCTCATCTGCCGGTGATGGGATTCGAACACACATCTTCCTTTCCCGGAGTCAGATATTCTACCGCTTGAACTACATCGACAAAGGCTTATCGCTGCAACTTGCCGTTTTCGCATGTGCGTCACCTTCGCTGTAGCTACATCACAAACGCAACGATCGACACATACGCTGCAATTTGCATGGCGCTTGACAAATACTTCCTGCTGTGGCAATTTTCGTATCGAGCTGTGTATAAACCCAAGGAGTGTATAACTTTTTAATTTCTGTCTAAAGGATTCCGTTACGAGACTTACAAGATGGTCTATCATCTGGATTGTAGCTTCTCCACCGTCTGAGCTTATGCTGTACATCGCTATCGCCTGTTTTGCCTTTTGCAAAACTTTACAGCGCCAGTTTTTCGTTTCGTCAAAATAGATATTACGGCGACATCAATTTTTGTTAATCAATCAGTTAATCATATCCTAAGAAGGTGCACATGCTGAAATGAAGACTTTGGTTTCTATTTTGTAGCATCAAGTGTTCATATAAACATATTTTGGAAGTTTGCTTGTCGCACGCAAAAAAAAAAAAAAAAAAAAAAAAAATTGTCGTATGTGCAAAAGGCCGGTAAAACTATGTGAACGATACAATAGTGAGTGAAAAGAATGATCAGAAACGGTACCCGAAAGTCACGATGATTGAGAAGGACACAAAACATGTCTTATTTTATTCCTCTCATTCTTCCCTTGTGCAGGAATTCTTCAGACGCCTGTGTTCCAGCCCAAGAAAGTTATTACTTCAATGAAGATCCTGAGACAGAAGCTGCTGATAATTCTTCGTTCTCTGAATGGCTTTCCAATTACGTCGACAAAGTAAGTACATGCACATATAATTTTTAAAAATCTCCAGTTTGAAATAAGAGCAATCATTTTCAAAGTATATTGCTATTTGTGTCACTGGTAAAACATAATGGCTTTTTCGTTCACGCTTAATTCAATTTTTATCACTCAGATGCTAAAGAATAATGCGATGACAGCAAATATGTGCTTAGGTATAAATGTTTTGCGTGCTTATGCTGTTATGTGCATTTTAGAGTATACAAGGAAAAGATAAATTTTTGATGTTTTAAAACGCTTTTTCCGTCAGGTTGACAACCCTACGTTTGCTGTAATGGCATACTGGACGACGGCATATTTGTTGTATATGTCCACGCTGAAGGAAGAAAAAATCAGTCTGTTTTTAGCAGGCCAAATAGGTACAGCGATTTTTTGATACCAACAATCCCAAAGTCTTCCGAGCAGAGGTTACTAAAACTTCCATCTAATCCGAGCTTTAAAGACCATCTAACAGGAAATCACTTGAAAAAGTAGCAGGACCATCTGCTGTTAATTTTCTGGCATTGACATAAAGGAACAAAAGAACAGAAGCGAAAACGAATGAGGCAGGAAACGTGTTTCTAATCGATTTTTATGATGTCCAATACAGGTTTCCCCGCTATCCGAAAGTAGAGCGTTCCGAAGAAACCTTTCGTAAGCCGAAATGGCGTAAAGCGAAGAAGCAATCACCATTAATTTATATGGGGGAAATTGTTGAGCGTTCCCAGACCCAAAAATAACCTATGAAATAACACATAAAACTAACATTACGCTAACATATAGTAAAAGCAGGAATGATATGATAAATACGAAACATATTGATAAATACACATTTCATTCATTACTGGATGCCGTCTAAAAGGCCGCCCCGGTGGCGCAGTGGTCTAAGCGATGGCCTCTGATCATTCGTCCGAAAGGGGTCCGGGTTCGAATCCCGGTGAGGCATGGATGTTGTGTTTGTCTTATGGCACTGGCTCTCTCCCTTCCCTGGAACCAGTGACCCTAAATTAGGGACGGGCGACTGCTTATAGCCCATTCAGTTGCTCACGGTGGTCGTTAAACCTCCAATCCAATCCAATCCAAGCCGTCTAAAAGAGACTGCTTTGCCATTAGCAGAACCAATGGTAACTTCGACAGCTTTCAAGATTCTTTCTCTCTGCATCGTACGAATGGTAGACGATGCAAGTTTAGCACATGCACAATGTCTTTATTTCGTTTATCACGATCAAAACGCTTAATTACGTCAAGTTTTACGCTAAGCGCAACGAACTATCTAAGGCTATTCTAATAGGGATGAACAAAATATAAGGCGTCTAAAAAAAAGCATACTGAAGTTGTATACTTCATTTAATGAAGTATACAACTTCAGTATGCTTTTTTTTAAAAAAACAAAAACTACGATAAATGACTTATTTTTAATGTCAAAACACATGGTAAATGTGAAAGTTTTTTTTTTTTCTTTTTTTTTAAATATCAGTAGGTTTCCACATGTGCTCTGTTGGCTGCAGTCAATGGCGGATTGGGACGACCAAATTAGGCAAAAATTTTTATTCTTGCGGCCCACTGTAAAAACACACCTTCCTAAAGGGAAGCACCTCATAAATTCCCCCATTGTGACGTATATTCTAAATTAACTTTCCTTTTTAGTTTCTTTCCCTATGTAAATCTTTAGTTTATTCTCAGTTATACTTCACTCTTAACGTGATATCTTTTCTCTCAAACGAATACCGTTGGCAACATAATTAAGGTTGAATGAACGTGGCGTATGCCTGGTTTGATAAGAACGAGAGATATAAATTACGAGTAAACTGTTGCTTGAGAGCGTTGTGAAAAGAGCGTTGCTGGAGAGCGTTGTGAAAAGAGCCTTGTGTTGGAGAGCGATTAATGTGGAACGTAGCGTTGTTGGTGTGTGGTGTGTTTAATGTTGATACCGATTTGTTATGGAAGTGCTACATCCAGAATAAAGCATATTTTCACTAAGTTTGACTTCTGTTGTTTAAATGTTTCGTCTGGCCGTTAAGGTTTAATTTAGGAACTATTTCATCTTATGGTTATGTTTTTTAAAATAATGTAGAAGTACGAAAAGACTTCTACGTCATACCATGTAAAAAAAAAAATCTGTCAGAGCCTGGATGAAAGATAACTCTTGAAGTATGCATTGTAAAAGGAATTCAAAGGTGAACAAATTTAAACCATTTAACGGCGAAAGAATAAAAAAAATCGCTCATGACTGAATGCCACATAATACCACGCTTAAAATGAAGTGTTGTACGTACCAAATAACTATCTTTCTTTCAAATTTTTGGTTTTGGAAAAAAAAAAAAGAAAGAAACGAGAAATGGAGAAAAAAAAATCACTAGTCTTTTGAAGACCCTATTTTCATTAAATCACCGTGAAGATCACTCTGAAAGTTCAATGCGCACATAGATTATCCAACACAATTTAATTTATTTGGTCATTGATCGTCTACTGCGCCAATGGTATTGTTATCTCCTCCTTGAGTATACGTTTTTTTTTTTTTTATAAGTCTACCCATTATTGTGATGCATGAACCCACACTGATAAATCATTTTTATCTCAAGGTGAATGAGAGTGCGACACATATTTCGGAGTATCTATGCAGGATAATCGCTTTGTGCTCCATAGAAGTCTGTGGGTATCATGGGCCACTCACCATAAGGGTACTAATGTCTCCTTCAAGATTACAAAATAAGAATAGGGCGCACCAATGACCCTAGGCTCCAAATCCAATGACCTACGTCTAACTCTTGTTAGCAACATCTTAATTAATGTATAAACAGCATGCATGGTCTGACGGCATTTTTCTCCAATAAGAACAGGGAATTTTGCCATGTCAGTTCAGAGTAAACGCCCAGTGTATAGGTAGGACTTTTTTACGCTTTCCAACCGTAGGTTGAAGAAGCGTATATGCTCCAGCTTTGTCCGTTCGTCTGTCCGTCAGTCTGTCTGTCGGCACGATAACTCGCGTAAAGATGGTTTGATTTCGATGAAATTTTAGTATGTGGTAGGGGACCACCTGGGGACGAACCCTATTGAAAATGAACGAAATGGGGTCAAAGGTCACGAAATAGGAGCGGGATCCATTCCATTGCCTTATGCGTCATAACTTGCGTAAATATGGTTCGATGTCGATGAAATTTTTATATGTGGTAGGTCACCACCTGTAAAGGAACCCTATTCAAAATGGGTGAAGTAGGGTCAAAGGTCAGGACATAGGATCGGCATGCTTCCATTGCTTTTATGCGTCATAAATTGCCTAAATATAGTTCGATGTCGATGAAATTGCAGTATGTCGTAGGGGACCACCTGGGAATGAACCCTATTGAAAATAGGTGAAGTGGGGTCAACGATCAGGACACATGAGCGGATGCATTCTTTTGCCCTTATGCGTCATAACTTGCGTAAATATGGTTCGATTTCGATGAAATTCTAGTATGTCGTAGGGGACCACTGGGGACGAACGCTAACCTACCGTTTTCTGGTACTATAAGTCGATTTAGCTTGATCTCGACTTAAGGAAAATTCGTTTAGTGGGTTAAGTAACCACCCAGAATTACCACGTTTGTACTGTCATGGCGTCGTCCCATTAATGTTACATATGCTTAGAAATCTTATGACGTCACAATCTCGCGACTGAGATGTTGGCGCGCGGTCACGCCATCTGTCTCATTACGTCACGCGTTGTGTGGGGATCCTATTAAAGTTTTATGACGTCACACTCTTGCGAGCAGATGGTCGCAATTCCCATCTGCCTCATTAAGTCACGCGTTTTGTGCGCATGTCCGTCCGCACGATAACTCGCGTAAAAGCCGTTCGATTTCGATGAAATTTTAGTATGTGGTAGGGGAACACCTGGGAAGAAACCCTAATAAAAGTGAACGAAATGAGGTCAAAGGTCAGACATAGGAACAGGATCCATTCCACTGCTCTTATGCGTCATAAGTAACGTAAAAAAGGTTCTATTTCGATGAAATTTTATTATGTGGTATGGGACCACTGGGGACAAACCCTATTGAAAATGGGCGAAATGGGGTCAAAGGTCAGGACATAGGAGCGGAATCACTTCCATCGCCATTATGCGTCATAACTTACGTAAAAATGCTTCGGTTTGGCTGAAATGTTAATATGTTGTAGGGGCTTGCCTGGGGATGAATCCTATTGAAAATGGGCGAAATGGGGTCAAAGGTTAGGACACAGGAGAGTGATCTATTCCATAGCCCTTATGCATAATAACTTACGCAAAATTGCTTCTATTGCGACAAAACTTTATCGTGTTATTTCGGAGGTATACTGAACCAGTTCTGTTGAATATCATCGAAATGGGATCAAAGGTCAGGACACAGGAGCGAGTTTTATTTCACAGCCATTATCCTCATAGAGTAATGATTTCTGGTATGTTGGAAAGCGTATCATAATCAATGCATTGCATGATTTTACTAACTTGTTTCGTCAAGGAAGTAACTTTTCAGACAGAAATAAAGCTCAAATGAAATTAACGATAATATCAGTAATAAGTATCAAAATAATTATTCGTTTGTTCCAAAAAAGAATATGAGAAAGTTAACCATTTCTCGAGTGGTCCGCCGGGAAATGTCCTGGTGGGCCAATCAGTCCCTGGCTGCAGTAATGCGTTCTTTGAGTTCAGTGATAGATGTAACCTTTTTCTTGCATACAATGTCTTTTATAAAGCCCCAAAGGAAAAAAATCGCATGGGGTAATATCAGAAGAATAGGGTGGCCATGCCGTCGGACCCCCACGTCAATCTAACGCCAAGGAAAATTTTGGTTTAAAGATCCGCGTACATCCAAAGACCAGTGCGGAGGCGCTCCATCTTGCTGGTAAATGATGTCTTGAATATCCTGGGGTTGTGGAATTGCTAATTGTTCTAACGCATCCAGGTATGTTACGCCAGTAACGGTTGGTTCAGCGAAAAGCGAATTGTTCTAACATGCCCACGTATGTTATGCCAGTAACAGTTAGTTCAGCGAAGAAAAAGAGCCCTATCACTCTGTCTTCCATTCGGCCAGCCCAGACATTAACCTTCGGGTTGTCTCTCTCTAGAGTGCTACGACCACATGGGGATTTTTTCCGTGCCCCAAATTCGGCAGCTATGTTTTTTCACTCTGCCAGAAACGTGGAGTGTCGACTCATCGCTGAAACAGATCGGTGAATGGAGCGTGGGATCTTCTTGTGGGTTTTCAAGATTTTTCATTACATGAGACATCTGGCGCCATCTATCATCTGACTTAACAGACTTTAACACTTGCCACTTCTCTTGCCGTTTAAAGTAAGTTTTTTTCTATCGTGTTTTTTTAATAGCTTACTGAAGTTGTATACTTCATTTACAGACACCCTGTATATCGAGATAAAGCACAGATGCTCACAGACACAGTTCGAAGCTACGGCAGCGTGATGCTGAGTGTAGTTCCCGGAGAAGGAGCTTGGCAGCGCCATTCTCGCTGCTCGGGGTGCGCGCTGCCTCTATAACGGCTTATTGCAAAACAAACGCTGAATGTCATTTACGCTTTTCGCGTTTTTTCGTAAAAGCGGATTTCTTTCGGTTTGCGAAAACAGGTACTAATGTAAGTCTTTCGTAAAAGCGAACTTTCGGAAAGCGGGGGATACCTGTGGCTCACCTCAGGCAGAAATACAAGTTCTTTTATGTTATTCTCAGCACTGGAGAGTCGCGAATAAAGTTTTGCAAACACGAACAGAATAATCCTTTCGAACACTGAGGAATTCAGCAGTATCGGAAAAGCATGGAAAGGAGTGATTTTTAACGAATACTTGTGATTTTAGTGAAATTTAGTACGCCTGGGTTATACGAAATACAAAAAACCAAACGGCACGCAGAATTTGACTCTTTCAGAAGGGTAATTTCTTGCTATTTCTACATTGAAGTGGTTAGATTTCATTTACACGACTATAAATATGCTAAACAGTTATGTTCATAAAATTTATTCTTAGTTCCGGTAGAAACGTAGATATCTTAAACTGACTTTTTTCTCATGAATAAAACAATACAGACTTTTTCTTCAGGAAAGAGAAAGGAAATACGCACTTATTAACGTGTAAAGCAAACAAGTTAGTAAAATCATGGAATGCATTGATTATGATACGCTTTCCAACATACCAGAAATCATAGGAAAATGCCTTGGTTTTGAGAGAACTAAACTATGGTATAACGTTTAAGGTTCACATATATCAAAATTAAATCTCTTTGTGCCCGTGTTACCAACATATTTCGGTTATCAAGATCTACCACACATAAGACGTTTTATAATTAAAAATCCCATCTAAATCGGACAATTTTCACGGAAGTTATCGTGCGAAAATAATGGCTAACGAACGCACTGCCCGCATTGCTGACAAAAAAACATTTTGGGCGGAACTGTTTCCAAAATCGTTACGGAACAACGTATTGTATTTCGTCGCAATAGAAGCATTTTTAGTCAAGTTATGAGGATAATGGCTGTGGAATAAATTTCGCTCCTGTGCCCTGACCTTTGGCCCCATTTCGATTATATTCAACAGAATTGGTTCAGTATACCTCCGAAACAACATAATAAAGTTTTGTTGCAATCGAAGCATTTTTACGTAAGTTATGGCGCATAAGGGCGATGGAATGGATTCCGCTCCTATGTCCTGACTTTTATTCCCATTTCGTCCATTTTCAATAGGGTTCGTCCCCAGTTTGTCCCCTACTACATACTAAAATTTCATCGAAATCGGACCATTTTTACGTGAGTTATCGTGCGGCCAGACAGACAGACGGACAAAGCTGGAGCATATACGCTTCTTCAACCTACGGTTGGAAAGCGTAAAAAATATATATCTCTAAAACATGATCTGTAGGTTAAACCAGAAGAATAATGATATCTATAAGCAGCCCCGATGGCCGCGTGGTCTGAGGCGTGGCGTCTCTCTTGGGTGCGATGTAGGCATTAGTGATGTGCTTGTTCCACGTTTTACACAGCTTGGTATCCCCCATTTCAACTGAGTGCATCCCCTGTAAAGCAGCCTCACCAAATAGCTTCGCGGTGAGGCGAGACCGTAACTGCACCCTTGGGCTCTCATGCCTTGACAGGGCCGGCTTTAAGCCGATTGGACCGATTGCAGGCGCTAGAATAATCCACTTTAATCATGTCACTCGCTAGAACATGTTGCAACATACACCTAACACTTCATTGTAGGTTTTACGGAGAACAGAAGCGATTTTAATTTTCGGTACGTATATACACTGTACGTCAGCAGGAAGTCTGTTGCACGCGTCTCTTCCACCACTAGCTTGATACATACGCTCCTTATCCCAAGCTTAGCCAACAACATCTAGGTGGCTTTCACTTAACCCGTGGAGAGAGGTAGTTTGGCGGGTGCACGAATAATCAAGCTATCGGTGGAATAGTTCCGCACTTCCTGCTGGCGTACCTTTAGTACATAAGTACCTAATTTTCTTGTGAATTCTTAACAGATCAGTACCGTATAATTTGAAGTATTAGTTCGGTGACGGATGCCATTTTTAATACCGGCAATGTGTTTAGATCGATTCGGCCTATTAAATCACATGCACTTTTTAAACTCATATTTTGATTGACTTCCATTGTACAATAAAGGCATTTCCATAAAACCTCAGAGTATTTTTTTTGAGTTGGCAACAGAGCGAAGGGGAAAAGTAACCACGCACACAACTAACTGAATTAAGGAAGTACCTATGGCAATAGTTATTAGCCGTGGCGGACAATTCTGGTTTTGTTATGGAGCAGTTGTTTAAGGTACGGCTGCATTTCGCCACACAGCTATAGAGGCGAGTGATTCAGAGTTAAGAAGTGAAATGCGTTGAGCGATAAAATTTTGCTATCGTTTGGGTAAAACGGCTCCAGAAACAGCTGATTTAATGAAAAAAGCTTACAAAGGTAAATATTTGGGTGAGTCAACGATTTTTAGATGGCACCATGATTTCAAAAAAGGGCTCTTGTCGGCAGAACTCGCTGTTAGGCCTTGTCGACCTAAAAGTGTAAAAGTGTTGTTACGGAACATATTTAATCAATTCTGCAAGACTATCGACGAATGATGTGTGAAGACATAGCGGCGTCAACTAATATTTCAAAAACGTCGGCATTCTGCATTCTACACGACAAATTACTGCTGTATCGTGTGTGTTCCAGATGGGTAACACATCACCTGACGAGAGAACAATTGTTATTCAGAGTTCAGGTGTGTTATGAGTGGAAACAAATGATTGCAAAGCTTCCAAACTTTCTAAACACAGTAATAAAGTAATAACAGCCGATGAAACATGGGTCCACTATTTCGACCCCTCACGGAGCACGCAAGGAGTGTCTGGAAACACACAGGCTCGCCTCCTTCTAAAAACGTCCGCAAACCAAATCAGCTGGGAAGGTGGTGATGATAATTTTCTTTGATCATAAAGGTGTAATCTACCAGCATGCCGTTCATCCACAAATTACTGTCAGTGCTGAGTATTACATTTCAGTCTTTGAAGCGTCTGCAACGACACATATCGATTACGCGACCAGGACTGGTGGGACAAGTGGACCCTATACCATGATAACGCCCACCAACATGTGGCTGCTTGTGTTCAACAGCTTCTTACGAAATGCACTATTAAAATCCTGCCACAGCCTGCTTACAGTCTTGACTTCACCCCGTGCGATTTCTGGCTGTTTCCAACAATGAAGAAGTTCCGTGGCGCAACATTCAACACAGATGCTGGCCTTATTCAAGCTGTACAGGGGTCTCTAAAGCAGCTCCCACAAAATGCCTTAGCCACATGATTTGAAAAGTAGACTGAACGATGGGACCGTTGCATATCATCCGAGGGAAGATACTTTGAGAAAGAATAACCTATATTTTGCTGCACCTATATTTCTTCATTTTGTGGGATTTTAATATCAGTTTTTATGGAACGGCCGTTGTATAATAGACATATATAAAGTCTATAATAAACTTTATTTACCGGTACAGATTCTCCAGACCTAGGCTGTGAACCTGGGGCCCTCAAATGTTTCCAATCGGGCCCCGCAACCCCTAAGGCCGTCTCTAATATGGAAAAATTTATATCTGTAAACTTTATTTACCGGTATAGATTCTGCGGACCTTTGCTGTGAACCTGGAACCCTCAATGATGTTTCCAATCGGGCCCCACAACTCCTAAGGCCGGCCCTAATATGGAAAAAATGATATCTATAAACTTATCCAATGTATTTACGTCGTCGGAATTAGAAGCGTCGTTCTCTAAAACAGTGTAAGGTTTAAGTTCGTTAATGTCTGTGTATTAATATTACTTAGTGTCTAAAACACCATAAAACCTAACGGAAGGATACCAATGAATGAAATGAACAACATTAACCTTTATTCTTTACAACGCTCAGCTTTCTACATGGATCCCCATTGAAGACAGAATTGTTGAAAGTGAAAACTGGTTAGTCGAATTTAATTTCTACAACAGAAAGGCGTTAATCACGAACTATAATGATAAATGGTAATATAACTCTAAAACCTATACTCGCAAGATTGAGCAGCGTATTTTTCCACTGCCAAAAATTAATCAAAACTTACCAAAATCCCTTGAATTCTTGTTACCGTCACTTTTATCACTTCCGAATTGTGACCTTCACTTGACTAAATATCAACGCTGCAAACGTAACAAGAAAACTGGAGGTTCACAACGGAATGTGCGGAAATGAAGTACTTAACCACGAAATAACACAACTTTTGCGGGAAAGAAAACTCAAAGGGAAAGTTAGATTTAGAAGTTTACGTCACAACGGTTGATCGCCATTCCCTGTGTGAAACTACGTTGTATTTCTGGTTAGCAACAATACGTCACGAGCAACAGCATGTGTTATTTGAAAATCCAGTACAAATGATGAAATTGTAAAAGGAAAGTCTCCATGTTCTTGGCACAGAAAACCTGACGCATCAAAAAACATTCTCTTTGTGAAAAAAATCAAAGTTCCTGCAAAAAGAGAAGAAAACGGATTGCCCAATTGCTTCTTGTACAGTGCAAACAGCAGTTAAAAAAGCAAAATTTGCTGCTGAAAATATCGGCACAATAACATCATCGGTTTCACTTTTGCAAATTTGTACGCATGTAGGAGTGTGTGTGTGTGTGTGTGTGTGTGTGTGTGTGTGTGTGTGTGTGTGTTTCTCTCCTCATGCGGTGTCTTGCTGTAAAAGTACCCTCATGCGGTGTTTTGCTGTAAACATATACACTGAAGTGCCAGAAAAACTGGTACAGACGAACTTATGCAAAATACATAGCAACGTCGCCTATGCGCGTACTCGGTTGCGTCCGTCAGTGCGTATATAAAGCGATAGATATCCTTGTCAGCTGTCGGAGCTGTTTTCGGCATGAGAATGACAAGTAATAACGATTTAAGCGATTTTCAACGCGATGTCATTGTTTGTGCTCGTGAGATGGGCCATAGTTTTTCGGAGGTAGAAACGAAGTTCGGATTTTCACGGACGACCATTGCAAGGGTGTACCGTGACTACAAGAATTCCGGCAAAACCTCCAACCTACGATGCCAGTGTGGCCGTAAAAAGACATTGGGTGAACGTGACCATCGTCGGCTGTCAAGAATCGTTTCACGCGACACTCTCACAGGTATAATCGGAATTCAATGCTGGAGCCTCAACAAGCATCAGCGTCCGGACTGTGCAACGTGCCTTGCACGATATGGGCTTTGGGAGCCGACGCCCAACTCGAATCCCCTCGCTTGGGCACGGCAACACCGTCACTGGACACTTGATGACTGGAAACAAGTAGCCTGGTTTGACTAGTCGCGCTTCCAACTGTATCGGGCAGATGGAAGGATTCGTGTGTGGCGTAAACCCCATGAAGCCATGGATCCCGTCTGTCAACAGGGAACTGTACCGGCTGATGGGGGGTCCGTAATGGTATGGGGTGTGTTTAGGTGGACTTCACTAGGACCCCTGGTACTTCTACAAACTTCTGTGACCAGCCAACGCTATGTGCGCATCCTTTCTGACGAGGTACACCCGTTCATGTCCTGCATTCATGCTGATGGGTTGGGCCTGTTCCAACAGACAATACACCTCCACACAAGTGTCAGGACACCACATTATGGTTAGAGGAGCATTCATCTGAGTTTGGGGTGTTGCAATTCCCACCCAAGTCCCCAGATCTGAACGTAATAGAACACACTTGGGATGTCATGCAACGCGCTATCGAACACATGAATCCGAGACCTCGGAATACACCCGAATTGTGGAACGCTCTGCAGGAAGTATGGTGTGCATTGCCTACAGCATATTTCCAGAAGCTAGTAGAGTCCATGCCCCGTCGTATTTCTGCAGTCCTGCGCTCCCGTGGGGGACCTACCAAGTATTAGACTGGTGTACCAGTTTTTCTGGCACTTCAGTGTACATCTCTTTGCTCTCATGTATTCCTCTATATCCTTTAATAGAAACAGAAGTAGAAAAATTAATGCAATGCTGGTGAATTATACTTACGATGTTCCTTTTGACGGTTACTCTTTGTAATTATTTCCCAGTATCCCAAAAAAAGAATGACTTTTATCACAAGCTGCGTTCATTAGTCCGCCAGACTATATGCAAAGGTTGTACAAGTCTGAAACCACTGTGCAATCAATGCATACAGTCTGCCGGGATAGAATCCCACATCGGACAAAAGAAACGTTCTGTACTTGGCGGAACAGTATTTCGTTGCCGGGATCCTGTTCAGAAAATATTCATGGTATAGTATTAGGAATGTACGCTAAAGGTAATCACTGAATATATATATAACTCATCCAATAATTTTTTATGAGTAATATGGCAATGTCTGTGTATGTTTGTACAAGGGAAAAATATATAAAAATAAATAAAGAAGCAAAAATACTTCGCAAAAGAACAAAAATATATAAATGCAGCATTATAATACAGTCGAATCCCTACATAACATAAATAGAAAAATCATAGTTGAAGGGAGGGTTAAAAACATTTCTTATATGCGAACTTCGTCATAAACCATCATACCAAAAAAAGGGCAGTTTTTGGCATATTACAATTTTTGAGGTAAATCTAGTCTATCATAAACATTTAATCAATTAATGGTAGGTAAATGATACTTGTTAATGAAAACAATTAATATCAATAAAAATATGAATCAGATCTTTCATCTGTTGCATTTGTTTCGCTATTTCCTGGAAATATGAGTCAACTGTTATTTGTTTTGTGCTTATTATGACAGCAGATATATGTAGATTTTTTTTTCAATTTCCTCTAACGCAGTGGTTGAGATGTTTCTAAAAATGCAAAATAGATTCTAAAATCTAAACTTTCAGGTCTGTTTAAAATTTTCTTTGCTATAGTGATTTCTTCATCGTTTGTCATCATAATTTCCCTTAACGTGCTCCACTGTGTGCCCTATGTGAATTCCCTCTCGAAAATCTTTTCTTTCAACACTCGACGATCTATCACTGAATTTCAGTTTCAATTCACGCTTACCTTTTAAAATTGCAGAATGAGAATTTGTGAAATACCAAACTTTTTAACTCCTCTTTTTACTATTTATCTGAGAGCTTCGATTTTCTCACTGAGAATAAAAGTTTTGCGATTGTTTAGATCCATGGTTCTTCGATCTTCGTACGCACACTGCTCGTACTGATGAGCAGCTGGGCAGTCAAAATTCAACTAAATTTACCAAATGTGACTAACGTCATTCTTCCTAACCTGGGTGATACTGCTAGAACGCACCCACTGAAGAGTCAGGCACCATTCCCCAAAAAATAAGAAAACCCAGTCGGGAATCGCATTGATTACGTGACGACATTAATACCGTGGTTTGCCCTATACAGAGTTTTACGGAGACTCTGAGCACGAAAGAAGAAATAAATGAAAGGTGACGAGGGAGAGGATAAAATACAGCATTTGCCCAGGAGATGTGTGTGTGTAGTGGGGGAAGTAAAAAAAGATCTGAATCCTTTTTTTTATTGGAGGTTTTACGACCATCGTGAGCAACTCAATGGGATATGAGCAGTCGCCCGTCCCTAATTTAGGTCACTGGTTCCAGGGAAGGGAGAGAACCAGTGCCGTAAGACAAACACAACATCCATGCCTCACCGGGATTCGAACCCGGACCCCTTTCGGACGAATGATCAGAGGCCATCGCTTAGACCACTGCCCCACGTGGCGGCTGAATTATTCTTGTCTTCATGTAAACTGACTTTTCTGTAAGGGAAACCACGGGGTATTACAAATAGCCCCTAATTTATAGTTCTCCGGTAAAAGAGAAAGAGGTAAAAATTGGGTGAATGCCGCTTATTTTATACCCAAGAAACGCATAGAGCGTATTAAATCCGTTTATTTTTATGACATAATAAGCACAAAGATTCGCCAAGCTTTCGCACTCTACTGGGAGGCTTTTTCAAGGCAAAGGCAGACATGATTTTTTGTTTGCCGGAAACCGTGCTGAACTTCGATATATGCTCTTTCTCCAAAATTTGTTGTTCGGTGCGAGCCGGCAGCCCTCTTCCGCAGCTCCGACACGCCTTGGTGTCAGAAGTGACACTTATTTCCGCAAACTCTCGTTCACAGCTTTGTAAACAGCGTGATGTCTCGTTGTGAGAGCTGTACTTCTGTTCAGAGTAAACACACTTGCGAAAACACAAATTTGTCTGTGACGCGATCGAAGTTGCGCCCTCTCACTCCGGAGTAATTTTCTCTCCCAACTGAGCTGCACGGACGGAATATATCGCTGAAGATTTGTCGTCTTGACACGTGCTTTACCTCTATAGCACGTACTATCATTTACCTCTTAATTTTTTTTTCTTTTTTATTTGAAGTGAGGTAGGAATTTTTCATTAATTCCAGACGATGTGTGGACCAGGCATCACACATTTTTCGAAGAACCCAACTGCCAGTAGATCCATTTTTACTTTCGGGCACCAATGTGAAATTCGCAAATTTGTCTTTGACGGAAATCGTGCCCCTTCACTCCGGAGTAAGTTGCTCTCCCAACTAAACTACACGGACGGAATGTATTGCTGCAGATGTGTCGTCTTGACACGTGCATTACCTCTATAGTAATCCCTGTTAGCCCCTCGAAATTCGGGCCACTTGCTGCATCACTTTTGGGCTGCCATACTGTCATGCGCATATTTCCTCCTCATGCAGTGATGGCATTCCTTTTATGCCGTTTATTGTTGCGTTATCGATGTATGTGTGTCCATATCAACTGTCATTATACTCTGTCGTGAGGATTTTGCGTTATTTATGAGTTTGTTTTGTGACGTTAATTTTGGACACCAGTGTATATTCATGACCATGCGCCTGGGATCGAGAAGCGTGAATGAGGCAAGGGCGGTGTGCTTGTGTGGTAGCTTCGAATGTGTCCCTTTCCTGGAACCGGTATCCTTAAATTTGGGGCGGGCGACTGCTTATATCGCTATGTGATTCTCGTGGCCATTGTTAAACCCAGAAACAAAAAAGAAATGTTTTATACTGATGGACCAACAGAGGCTATCACCTACATAGTCATGGCCGTATCCAAAAAGACGGGGTTTTAGGGTCCACCCCCGAATGTTTTGGAGGCAAACATTTTTTTGCTTGTTTATCATAAGTTATTAGATCAACAGGAGTCGCTATTATTTTCTTTTCATTGTTTTTGTTTACAAATTGTTTCTGTTATTTGCTTTAATAACCCTTACTTGAGAAGGACATTTTTTTCTCAGTACACTCACCGGTCAGCAAACAAATTTATAGAAGTACAGGAAACTCTGTGTCTGGCACTTTAGTAATCGATCAGGTATTTTTGAGATCGCTTATTTATTGAATTAATGCATCAGTTCATGCGTTTTTTTTTCACCTCACTACAGGAATTTATTACATCAGAAGGGAAAACTGAATCAATCAACTATGTATTCCCTCCATTGTTTACGATGGTGTCTCAACGTCTGGATAGGTCTCCAATGAAATTCTTGAGAAAACATGCAGATTTTGCTTCGAAGAAATCATCAAGGAAATTCTGGAGATCGACGTCATTGTTGAACGTTCTGCCACACTCGACAGAGATCGAAACCGGTGATAGTCTGAAGGGGCGACATCTGGGGAATAGGCCGGATGTGGAAGGATCTCCCATTTCATGTCCTGAATGGAAATTTTGGTCATGTTTGCACTGTGAAGGCGTGCGTTATCATATTGGAGAAAGACGCCATAGCATCGATGCAGCCGTTTCCGCTGAATTGCTCCCTCCACACAGCGGAGTTGCTCACAATAGAGTGCAGTCCGATTCCTCGGCAGCATTTCCCAGTGAATAATGCCTTCCATGTCCCACCAGACAAACATGATTTTATCAGGATGAAGGTCATGTTTTGGACGTGGTGTGGGTGTCTTGTTTGGGCTTAACCATTCCCTCCGATGCCTGAAATTTACGTACAGGCATCACTTTTCATCTCCAGTAAAAATACGTCACAGAAAGGGTTTGTGTTGCTGAGAACATTCGCGATAACGGGCGGGCAAGGAACCACATATGGCAACACGCTGATTCTTGTTGTCCTCGATGAGAGTGTGAGATACCCAAGACCCTAATTTCTGGACCTTTCCCATGTGTTCCAGGTGTCGCACCACTGTGGCCTGATCACAGTCCATCTCAGTGGCCAATTAGCCTTTTTTTACGCGGATCCAAGTGGATGAGATGGTTCAAACGATTCTCATCAAAGAGAGATGGACGACCTGAGCATGGAGAGTCGTTGAGGTCAAAATTGCCACCTCGTAACCGCTCAAACCATTTGCTTACTGTCCTCGGAGCAACAGCATAATCCCCATACACAGCAGAAATTTGTCGAGTAGCCTCGGCGGCTGTGGATCCCTTGTTAAACTCGTACAAGAGCAGATGTCGGAAATGCTCATTCCTCTCTATTTGGCATTCCATACTTCCGTACCTGAAAACCAAAAAACTATTATCCACAATCACACAACGCAATATGATTTGGATACACGATATTACTGGCTGCATTTTGATATACAACTGGCCATCTGCATAGTCACTATTGACCTGAGAAACACTCGTGAAATAAAACGGCATGAGCTTATGCATCAACCTAATATTTATTTACTTATGTTAAGAGAGACGAAAAAAATGGCAGTCGGAATCGTAGTTTGTTTCTTTACAGCATCAAGGTGCCAGACTGGGATGGATTGTGTTTAGAAATGAGAGAGCGCAGTGAGTGATTGCATCCCGTAGGCGTATTGACACTGTGGCGTATATTCACGGTGAAATATTTTGCATATTTACTTTTTTTACTATTGCATCCTGAATAACGTTTCGGCAAATGTTGATAAGCTGGTTTTGAATTAAAGGACTGGTATATTGCGCATTTGCTGCGCCTAATTTGAGATGCTTTACAAGCATAGGATCACCAGAAGAAACTCGGAACCTCAGAAGTGCACGAGAATTACCATTGTTGCAATGATAGCAACTATTAGACGGCCAATTCAACGTCCAAGTCCTTTGGTATGAGGGCTTCATCTACCGTTATCGGAATTCTTAAAATTCACTTCTTGACAGAGATTTCAAATTTTTTTTTTTTAATTTTCATTTTTCAGACTGTCCTTGCTTTCATTTTTTCTCCTGTGTAATCTTGTTGTTTTCACGTGATCTCTGTCTCATATTGCTCAGTTTGTTTTACTGTTAATATTAAGTTCATATGTCGTTACTCGCCAACTAATACTAATATACTAAAAACTAAAGATATTTTTTGTTAAATGATTAGGTAGATAGACATTACGGCCCTGATATATAGAAATAGATACATACATACATAGAATTTTTGCGCTGTGGAATAGTTTTAAAAAACACAGGAAACAAAAGTCTAGTTATGGCCCTGATAGATAGATAGACAGACATTACGCCCTGATAGATAGATAGATAGATATTACGGCCCTGATAGATAGAATTTTGCTGTGGAATAGTTTAAAAAAAACCCGCCGAAACAAAAGTCTAGTTACAGCCCTTATAGATAGACATACATTACGGCCCTGATAGATATACAGGCAGACATTACGGTCCTGATAGATAGATAGATAGAATTTTTGCTGTGTAATAATTTAAAAAACAAACGCCGAAACAAAGGTCTAGTTACGGCCCTGATAGACAGACATTACGGCCCTGATAGATAGACAGACAGACATTACGGCCCTGATAGATAGATTACATTTTTGGTGTGGAGTATTTTAATCCTCCTCCCCTTCCCCGAAACTAAAGTCTAATTACGGCCCTGCCTACAGTTAAAGTTTTTAAAAACATTCTTACCTGAAGGAAGCTAAGCTGATGGAACAAAGCGAGAAAGAAATGGAAATTGCGTCCTCTCGACTAAAAGCTTGAAATAAAGTTTGACAGACTGTTTACTAACGCCGTAGTAGTGGTATATATCAATTATGATTTTTTGTTTTTTGTTTTGGGTTCATCGATCTTTCCTTTGCGTTGCAAAACATCAGCTCCTTACTGCAATTTGATCTTACAGACATTAAAAAAGAAACATTAGAAATGTCTCGAGGCGCAAGCGTACGATTCGAGATATCGCCAGACATGCGGGTGACGATGATTGGAAACAGCTTTTATAGTCTTCGTATTTCAATTTCCTGATGGTTATGTTTACAAAAGCTTATCTATCTCAAACATTGCGTTTAACTCGGAACGTAACTAATGTTAATCAAAAAGATTCGGTGCGTAGTTGAAACAGACAGTTAAATAAATAATAAAATAGAAAGTGAATACGCGACAGGAATATCCGTATTTAGGCATGAAATATATTACGCTTCTTATAAATATTTATTGTACACCACTTTAATTCAATAACCAAAACTTAAAGACAATCACTTTCTGAAATCTTAAGAATGGAAAGCAGCCTTTCTTAGCAAGCGTATACCAAATTCTGAAGAAATTGTAAGTGGAATAAATTAAAGATATATTTATCAATTGTGACGTATTGTGACATACAGTATTTTATCAATTACGCATAGTCTTTAACCGTAATCTCTTAAGGAATAAATACATGGGCCACGGATGGCCTAGTGGGCAAGGTTCGTGACTGCCACGGAGATAACCTCAGGTTCGATCCCAGGTAGGAACGAACGCTCGAAATACTAAATATCCGCCGTGCATCGGATGGGCACGTTAAGCCGTCGGACCCCGGTACTGGCCTCACGGTAATAAAAAGGACGTCTTCCTTCCCCCTTTCCACCTCGCTTCCGTGTGCCACTTTGCTATCGGGCACTCTAGCCCGAATCTCCTGGCTTCCTATTTCTAAGGGTTGTTTAAGACCTGGAGTCAGACACTCCCTTCCTAAAATACTTCCCCACGAAAAAAAGTATTTCATTTTTTTAGTGAAAATTCAACTTACATTAGAAAAAAATGCTTTAATTTAATAAAAATGCATCACATCAGACAATGCTTTAATTTTTTTTTATATTTTTCGTCTACTTTTTATTTTTTTGTTCTGATTGATTTCTAAAACTTCCATTTTTGGTCCCCCCTCCCTTTCCCGGAAAAAAATACCCTGAGCTCCGTCATCATTGTCGTAAGCGGTGATTGTGTCATTACTTCCGCGAAAGTGTCACCTTTGTACCTCTGACCGGATAATCACTTTTAAGCGCACTTATAATGTAACATCACTTGCACGTTTCAAGCAAAATGGAACCCCTGTGAAACTTTGCTTCCCATAAAGAACGATCATGTTATTCACATCGTATTTAAAACTGTGAAGCGATTGATCACCTTTGTCAGCCACTCCTAATGATAAATAATTATTTACGTAAATAGATTTTCTCAACTTGAAACATATAACTAAGATCGATTCATTATCGAGTAATGTCTGTGTTGTGTTTTAATGAAAATAATTTCTACACAGTTTAGATGCTTTTTGTGTATTTACTTGTAAACAAGGTCACCAGACGCATTGACTTCATTTGTCAAGGCTCCACGGTTGGTCTAGTTCTTGTCGTCGCGACGGAATGCCACTCTTATGACAGAAGTACAATAAATAATTTCATGCTATTCATTTTTGTTTTTCATGCCACTAATTTGCTTTTCGAAATTTTTCCTCCAGATGCAAAAGGATGGCTTAAAGAAATATGGTGCTTTAGATGATAAAGGACATGCGCCGGAAAACAGCTTTTTCGAGGAAGACATACTTCACAATTTGCAGAGTCAGATAGCAGAAGAAGAAAACAGGTCATTGCTCTTTTTATTTCAAACTATTTTTCAAGTTTTAAGTTGAACACTATAAAAGCTGCCCCTGTGGTGCATTGGTCTAAGAGCTGGATTCTAACCGTTCATCCGAGCCCCGGATGATGCATCTTCCCCTCCCCCGAATCAGTGAGCCCCAAATTAGGGACAGGCGACTGATCATAGCACTTGGAGCTGCTGATGATGGTATCCCACGTCCCCCCCCCCCCACACACACAAAGAGACAATGCGACGAAAATCTAAGATTAACCACAAAAAAAGTGCTACATTTTGCCCTGAAACACGATGTTCTCGCTCCCTCTCACTCCTTTCTCTCTCTCCGTGTACAGGTTAGGAGCGAAATGCTCGTGAACTGTTTTTTCTATTTTAAACTCTTAAACTAGCTGGAACGAATTAACTCCTCTGGGTTAGCAAAATGAATTGAAATCAGCTAGAACGAATTAACTCGGAGTTAGCAAAATGGACTGAAATCAGCTCGAACGAATTAACTCGGGGTTAGCAAAATGGACTGAGATCAGCTCGAACGAATTAACTCGGGATTAGCAAAATGGACTGAAACGAATTAACTCGGGATTAGCAAAATGGACTGAAATGAGCTTGAACGAATTAACTCGGGATTAACAAAATGGACTGAAATCAGCTCGAACGAATTAACTCGGGATTAGCAAAATGGATTGAAATAAGCTCGAACGAATTAACTCTGGGTTAGCAAAATGAATTGAAATCAGCTCGAACGAATTAACTCGGGGTTAGCAAAATGGACTGAGATCAGCTCGAACGAATTAACTCGGGATTAGCAAAATGGACTGAAACGAATTAACTCAGGATTGGCAAAATGGACTAAAATGAGCTTGAACGAATTAACTCGGGATTAACAAAATGGACTGAAATCAGCTCGAACGAATTAACTCGGGATTAGCAAAATGGATTGAAATCAGCTCGAACGAATTAACTCGGAGTTAACAAAATGGACTGAAATAAGCTCGAACGAATTAACTCGGAGTTAGCAAAATGGACTGAAATAAGCTTGAACGAATTAGCTCGGGGTTAGAAAAGGGGATTGAAATCAGCTTGAACGAATTAACTCGGGGTTAGAAAAATTGAATGAAATCAGCTCGAACGAATTAACTCGGGATTAGCAAAATGGACTGAAATGAGCTTGAACGAATTAACTCGGGATTAGCAAAATGCACTGAAAATCAGCTCCAACGAATTAACTCGGGATTAGCAAAATGGACTGAAATGAGCTTGAACGAATTAACTCGTTATTAGCAAAATGGACTAAAACGAATTAACTCGGGATTAGCAAAATGGACTGAAATGAGCTTGAACGAATTAACTCAGGATTCACAAAATGGACTGAAATAAGCTTGAACGAATTAGCTCGGGGTTAGAAAAAGGGATTGAAATCAGCTTGAACGAATTAACTCGGGGTTAGAAAAATTGAATGAAATCAGCTCGAACGAAATTAACTCGAGATTAGCAAAATGGAATGAAATGAGCATGAACGAATCAACTCGGGATTGGCAAAATGGACTGAAATCAGTTCCAACGAATTAACTCGGGATTAGCAAAATGGACTGAAATCAGCTCCAACGAATTAACTCGAGATTAGCAAAATGGACTGAAATCAGCTCCAACGAATTAACTCGGGATCAGCAAAATGGATTGAAATCAGCTCGAACAAATTAACTCGGGATTAGCAAAATGGATTGAAATCAGCTAGAACAAATTAACTCGGGATTAGCAAAATGAACTGAAATCAGCTCGAACGAATTAACTCGGGATTAGCAAAATGGATTGAAATCAGCTTGAACGAATTAACTCGGGGTTAGCAAAAGGGATTGAAATCAGCTAGAACGAATTAACTCGGGGTTAGAAAAATGGACTGAAATCAGTCCGAACGAATTAACTCGGGGTTGGAAAAATTGAATGAAATCAGCTCGAACGAATGTATTCACTATCTAAGAAGTGAGTCGAACGCAACTGGAACGAGTGAAGCTGCGCATCAGAACGCGTTGCTTTTCTCTTAGGTTTGTTATTCAAAGTTGCCATTTAGAGGATGACTGAAAGTAATCCCCTCTGACCGATTACTTGCCATAAGAGACTATAACGAAGGCAGCGAACCTAAGAAAGGAAAGAGGTGTTTGAGGCGTTTTTTAGTTGTTGTTTTTTCTACTCAGTGGCATGACCACATCATGCCTTGGGACTTGAGGAGAGCGTTATTGATAGGTTTATGGTCGGTTCTGCGCTGATGTAAGGGGATGGAATTTTTTTGGTGTAGCTTTTGCAAAACCCTGCCGCTATGTGAAAATTTCTGTTGAGGAGAGTAGGAAATTTGGCTGTTTGGGAAAAGTAGAAAATTTAGGGCGCCATTTGGTTCAGATTCATCGACGGCTTAACAGGTGATTAAACAATGCAATCAGTAGCCGTCAAACAAGAGGAACAAAAAATTCTAATATCACGCTCCCTAAGAGGAAAACTTTACATCGATAAAGCAGGAAAACGTTTGGTAAACCGCAATTTATAGTTACAGGAATCGAATAGGAGGGGGAAAAAGGAATTTTTGAAGCACAGTTGTGTCAAAGGTGAATATACAGGGTGATTCATAGAGAAGTACACATACAGTTTCCAGATGCTGTAAAACAGTAACAGTTGAAGACACGGACCACAACAGCAAACCGTTAGGTAGATGTACTCATAAAGTTTGTGTCTCGCTACTGAGAAAGGTGACGTAGGCGACAGCGCGCGTGTCACGTGAGTAGTCAGTCGATGAACATCTTCCTCATCGATGGATTGGACGAGCCACGGACTACAACATACCACTGATCCAATGGTCACCCAGAAGTCCTGACTTGACACCTTGTGACTTTTTCCTGTGGGGGTACGTAAAGGACAAGGTATTCGCACCTCCCCTTCCTGTTGATCTAGCGGAGCTGAAACAGTGTATCACAGCCATTATCACTGCACTTTATTCAGCTATCTTACCTCGCGTTTGGGCGGAAATGGATTACCGGCTCGATGTGTGTCGTGTGACTAAGGGTACACACATAGAACATCTGTGATTGTCTCTAAAAAAAACTTGAAACATTCCCCTATAATTCTGTTACAAGTAACATAAAATATCTTACATTGTTCTTGTTTTATAGTGCGTTGAAACTGTATACTTCTTTATGAATCACCCTGTATTTTCTCAGATGTTTGGAGGGAAAGCATGATAAATATAATCACCCCAAAATTAAATCCTGTAACCAGAATCACGTAGGTGGAATTTGAATCAGTTGCTTATGAAACTTAAAGACGGAGGTTAGAATATGGCTGTCCATTTCATGTACTTAAGGTTTTGTTAGGACGTAAAGAAGTTACAGAAAAACTTTCGCTTACACCTTTCTTTCCAGTGGTTAAATGCGTATTCAAATTCCTGGTTGGTAAATGAAAAATTTCAGCGAGTTTTCTCCCAGTAAGAGAAATTTCTCAGTATTTTATTGAAAAAGAACGTGAAACCTGTACCAAAAGTAATGCACTTTTGTTGTAAGTGGAAACAAAGGCACCATATGGGCGTGTTTCTTCACTTTCTACTAAATCTCTCGACTGATATGTACATTTCTGTAAGCACTGAATCTCTTCATGATTCAAGTCAGTGAACCAAGTTATTAAAATATCCTTTAAGAACCAGGACCCCGAAATCTTCTATCACTCTAAATACCATAACGCCCAAAACTGTCTATTGGTTCTCTTCTCTGTTTAATAACAATAGTGACCAAGGATGACTCATGCCGATCCCTCATAATTCGATCAAATTTGAAAAATAGGTAAGATTACGAAACCTGACTCGTTCTAGGTGTTTCGGGCGGCTATAGCCGTTTGTATTGAAGGGCGTTATGGTCGTTAAAGGGTTACGTTTCTCGTCCTTTTTGCAGGGCATCAAAAAGTTTAGGTATTGAACATGGTGCACTCCAGTAGAAGCGAAAGCATTGCAAAAAAGTCAAGCGAACTTGGGACACATACAGTAATGGAAGAAATGTGTCTATGCGAACAAATATTTCGTAACATAAGTACAATTTGTTATCTCTTGCTGTGACTTACAATAAAGGGACTGAGTTTAATGAAATGCTAAATGTATAAAATCGTTCTTAAACTAAACAGAAATGCACTCACTTATTCCTTGATGTCTGCATCGTTTATTCCGCACGTAGTGATTAATATACAAGCTGGACTTCTTGCGAGTGCATTGCTGATGTTCTATTCGCCAGCTTGCAGTTCTGCAAATAGCAATACATTTTCTTTCCCTAGCTGTGGTTCAGTATAAAAGGACTTAATATTATTGAACGTACACCTGCTTCGGTTCTCTATTCACACAAAAGCAGTTGATATTATTGGCCAGATATAAAGATCTTTCAAGAGAAGATAATGAAGAAAAGTTTAAACCTAAACTATATACACTGCTCGTCAAAAGTAAAGCACGTATCACACAAATCATCATTACTCCAAAATTACAGGAACAAATTTATTCAAATTCAACGCGGTCAGTCATACAAGTCTTAGGCAGATATCATACAAATATTAGAAAACTTGATTGCATATAGCCCGAACAAACACACTGATGAAAGAAGGTACCCAAAAAAAAAACCCGGAATAAGAAAAGCTTGGTATGAACACCAAATCGCGTTAATATGGAATGTGGCCGCCTCTGGCATGAATGAAAGTCTGGTAGTGTCGATTCATCCCCTCAATAAGAAAATTCAAAGAGTGAGACGACGACAACAACGGCCATTCACGCACAAGAGCAGGTTCAAGGTCGCTGAGGCTTTGGGGAGGGGGTATGAGGGCAGCAACACGTCTCCCGAGGGCATCCCATAGATGTTCTATGGGATTCAGGTCCGGAGGGTATGCAGGCCACTTCATTCGTTGATTTCCTTCGTCATCAAGGTATTGGTCGACCAGTCTGGCTCTGCGTGCACGAACGTTATCATCCATTAAAATGAAATTTTGTCCAATGGCTGCAGCGTAAGGCTTGACATAGTGGTCCAGGATCTCATCCCGATACCTTTGAGCAGTAACGGTGCCTCCAGGAAACACATAAAAGTCGGTGCGTCCACCTAATGAAAATCCCGTCCACACAGTTTTTCCACCACCACGCAAAGCATGTTTTTCGATGATGTTTTGTGGCTGGTAGCGGGTGCTCACCTCCCTCTAGATCAATACATTCCTGCCGTCAGATTCCAGGGAAAACCTGGATTCATCTGTGAAAAGGACATGGGCCCATTGTTCTCAGGTCCAGCCTACATGTTCTCTACACCACCTCAGTGGAGCCTGTCCGTATCTAGAGGTTAACGGTACACATAGGGATGGTCGCCTGGCATACAGCTTGGCCTTGTGAAGCTGCCTGGAAACAGTTGAAAGCGATACATGCCTGCCTGTGGATGCCATGAGGTCAGAACGCAGAGATTATGCAGATGCCATGCAGTTTCTTTTGGCTAAGAGTTCAATATAGCGGTCATCATGTGATGGTGTATTCCTCGGACGACATGCAGCCTGTCGTTTGACAACGGTTTCACTTATTTGGAATTGTCTCCGCAGCCTTGAGATGACGGAATGGTGGGCATTAAAGAATCTGGGCACTTCGGTGACTGTTTGCCCAGCTTCCATTCGTCCGACAGTTCTCCATCTTTCCTCCAAACGTCTTCTTTGGGATACGTTCAACAAATTGGGTATTCGGAAATTCTTACCGTGACCTGCAATAACAAGTTATAACCATTAGCAAAATACGCTTTTCTTACCGTTTTCCTGTTTGGCGTCTAAGGCTATGTGTGACATTATTGTTGAGTGGATATTAAGCATTTACATTACAAAATGTCTCTTCACCAATTTCATTTAGATTGCTTTACTCGTTTTAATTTTATTCACATTTTTGTGATCCCTGCTTAACTTTTGACGAGCAGTGTATATAATCAGAAGCACACCAAAGAAGAGGCAGTAGTATTTCGCACACACCATTTTTTTTTCCACGCAGTGTTTCACTGGTGAACAAATACTCAGTCGCACAGATGCTTTTGTGGTACATTTCTTTATATGATGGAAATATTATAGAATTTGCCTGTCGTCCACAGTTTTCGAGTGACACGAGAATTTAACTATATTATTGTATCTACTGCTTGTTATTGGCCAATTAAAACATAGTTATGTGGTATTTTGATTGGCTAGGCAGGTAGAAAAGTGAAGTGATAGTAGGATTTTCGAGACGTACGCTAGTTACTCGAACGAACTCAGAATTCACTATGAAAACGCGATGAGGTAGTAAAAATCGAATAGGCTGTGTCGGAGCACGGCAGCAAGGTTTTACGTGAATACATTTCGTTAGCGCATAGTATTTATTTGGGTCTAGTAAATGAAAGAAAGACAAATTCAGTAGTCAATTACAAGTTTATTAATCATTGGTCTATGGTAAGGGGAATAAAATACAAATGGCATACAAGATGCATCTATGTTTCTAGCGAATGTCAAGTCCACACAGGTATTGCCGAGTGTGGTCGGAGAAGTCGGTACGTAACTCAGACGAAACTCGCGTTGCATGAAACCAATGAGAGCTCGATTTCGCGAAACATCAACGTTGAAGTCGCCGGTGATGATGATCGGCGTTTCCAAATCTGGCTCAACTTGAACTCCGCTACGTTCTCGCCAGAAACGTGTTTTCGAGCAATTCTACATGTTTTGGTTTCACTGGCTTAAAGTCCTTCAGAAACCACAGTCTATCGCAAACCTCACACAAATGACCGAACGGATTGCTCACAAACGTGTTCTTGAAACGTTCACTCGCCGATCTCCAACACTTCTCAAACCGCGCCGATCTCTGGAAATCCACTTCCATGTCGTCGTTTTCGTGTTCTGAAGCATGGGCAGAATTGCTTTAATGGTCCATGTCCATGGGCTCGTGCGTCGCTGCCACCAAAGTGCTCGCACGCTGCGCCGTAACAATTTTCTTTCTCTCCCGATACTTTCTCGTGCGCTCTGACGCGGAAATTGCGGTGTTTATCGAAAGCTGACGAGTTGCTCTTTCCCGTAGACTACGTTCGATATATTTTTGCTAAGCTTTTCGATAAGTATATGCCGACATTGTGAATTTTTTTAAATTTTCAACTGTGATCCAAAGTTTCACAACCAACACTGTATTCGATTTTACTTCTAATGTCTTAAATCGACAGATCTCGACGTTAGCTTTCGTTTGAGACCAATTTCGACGTCGTAGCGCATCGCAGTCCCGAGCGATTTGAAGTTTGCGTGGCGCAGCGGAAATTCCACAAGTCCCTACCCCCCCCCCCCGATTATCGCGGCGCGCGAACTCAAGGCCACTGGAAGGTCTTTGTTCCCTTAGCTATCAAAGGCCACGGGTGGTCTAGTGGCCAGCGTTCGTGACTGCCATTGGAGATAACCTCGGCTTCGATCTCGGGCAGGTACAAACGTTCGAACCCCATCCGCCGTAGGTCGGTTGGGCACGTTAAGCCGTCGTCGGACCCCGGGTACTAGTCCCCCGATAATAAGTAAGGACGTCTTCCTCCCCTTTCTACCTCGCTTCCGTTTCACTTTCGTATCGGGCACTCTAGCCCAAATCTCCTAGTTTCTTATTTCTGGGGTTTCTGGGGTCAGACACTCCCTTCCTAAAATCCTCTACATATGATCTGATCTGATATTAGCTATCGATGCCCATTTTTTTCGTAACGCTCAACTTTCTGTACTGGTCTGATTTTAAAGACGTGTTAACGTCAAAAATCTGGATAATTCTCACCTCTTAAAAATCTAAATCATATGCTAAGTTTCATATGTGGGATAAATATAAATTGTTTTTCCTTATTTGTTTGTTTTCATTCCATTTAATAAGATACATTCTTTCCATAAATCATATTGTCGATATAATGATGTGTTTTGGGAGGCGTAATTTAAAATCCAGAAACACATGACTTTGAACCCTTCCCCGTTCCATTGGTACACTTCTGTGTAATACGTAAACGTCAGTCAATGTACAATGGCTACACTAAAACAATACCTCAGCCGCCTTACGCATAATTGAAAATGAATCCTAGAGTGATAACAAAAAAATTACAATTTCCGCAATACATCTTAAGCGCATGCGGAATAAAAATAAAAAGGCGGGAATGGAAACAGAGCACAAAGTTCAAAAGCGACTGTGCACACATACAGATACCGAGGGATGTGCGTAGGGGAATTCTTTGATACACATGAAGCATTTTTTTTAACTCGCTAGCACCCCACTAAGTTGCCGTGTTATTTTTATGTATAAAAATCGTAAACTTTCTAGAAGCTAATTTCCGCTCTTACATTTTCAGATATTTTGAAGAACAGTTCGCAAAACTTGATGAAACTTTTTGCACTACAAGCAGTGTAGAAACAGATGATCCCAAAAATGAAGTCATTCCAAATTCGATGGTGAATGTAAGTGCTTTGTATTTAAGCAATTTTTATAACTTTTTATGCGTACCACATTAACTGAAACAATTATTTCATGCATGTCATTTTTTCCAAAATCTGTTATGAAAAGCAAATCTAACAAGTTAGTAAAATCATGCAATGCATGGATTATGATACGCTTTCCAACATAACAGAAATCATTACTCAAGTTATGAGTATAATGGCTGTAGAATAAATCTCGCTCCTATGACCCGACCTTTGACTCCATTTCGATGATATTCAACAGAACCGGTAAAGTATACTTCCGGAACAACATGATAAAGTTTTGTCTCAATCGAAGCATTTTTACGTAAGTTATAACACATAAGGGCGATGGAATGGATCCCGCTCCTATGCCCTGACCTTTGACCCCATTTTGTCCATTTTCAGTAGGGTGTTTCCCCAGATGGTCCCCTACCACATACTAAAATTTCATTGAAATCGAACCATTTTTACGCGAGTTATCGTGCAGACGGACAGACAGACGGACGGACAAAGCTGGAGCATATACGCTTCTTCAAACTACGGTTGGAAAGCGTGAAAAAACAATCAGATACAGCATTTCCTTTCACCTGCAACTCAGATGATTGTGAAATATCTGCAAATCAAAAAACATTGGTTACAACTGCCGAACGCGTTCCTAAATCAAGAATGTTCTTTAGAAGATTTCAATTTTCATTGAAAAACAAAAGTGTGATTTTATCTTACTTCACTTTCTTTAAATAATATAATTTAATTTACTTGAGAAAAAAGATAAGCTTCCCCGGTGGTTTGAGGTGTTGATCTCTGCCCATTCGTCAGAGATGGATGCGGGTTCCAGTCTCAGGTAGGGAATGGGTCACGCGCTTGTCTGATTGCGCTGGTGGCATTCTCCCTCCCTGGAACCAGTGACCCTAAATTAGTGATATACCCCTAGAAGCTGCCTATTGTTGTCGTCAGACCCCGAAGCAAACAAAAAGATGAAATCATGGGAAAAAGTAATTTGTGTTCAATAAAGACAATTGTTTAGTTGGAAGGTATAAAGAACGATATGTTCATAATAACACACCTTTATGTAACGTATATAATACAATGTATGACACACCTTTCGGAATGTGAACTGCACAATTAATCGAGTGAAACATGTGTCCCTGAGCATTGCGTTCTTGAAGAATACGGTGAATATTGAAATAAATGTGGGAGGAAATTGGTTCATTCCTGCGCAAGTGAGAAAATAACTGTAACTTATAGAGGAGAATAGGGTTTCCTTCTTGGGCTTGTAAGAACCTAAAGGCAATGTGCATGCAGTTGATGTTCATCTTTTTACATTATACTATGCCATGTGAAATAAAATTTCCAGAGAACACAACAAGATTAGTCCAAAGCGTCCAAGTTAAACATGCCGTGTGTTGTTGAGCAGTCAAGAACGCTGCCTTTTGATTTCTCGTATTCCTCAGTTTGGGTTTAAACCCCAGGGCGAGACTCGGTTGCGCTGTCCCTCCCAATGCTGTTTCTCTGCCTTTCTTGGAGTGTGTGGCTCCAATCAGTAATTTTTCGTAAGGTTTACAACTACAGGAAAGGTTTAGACGGACGCACCTACCCCAAGTCGTCTTTCTGTTTTGTTTTGCTTTGAAGTTTAACGACCACCGTGAGTATTTGATTGGCTACAAGCAGTAGCTTGTCCTTCATTTGGTGCCAGTGATTTCAAGGAAAGCACAGAGCGACTGCAGTAAGATAAACACACCACCCACGCCTCATCCGGGACTCAAATCCAGACCAATGGTCAGATGCCGGCGTTTAGACCACTGGGCAACCGGGGCTGCTTACCTATGCCTCAGGGGACGTTTGTGTTGCATATGAGAAACGAAGTTACATTAGATTGAACCTAGAAGCTCAGATACAACAGAGGGTAGATAGGTCAAAGGCCATAGGAAAGATTTAGACGCAACTGCCTATTTCCCATGGGACTTTTGTGATGCGTATCAGAAACGAAGTTACATTAGATTGAACCTGGAAGCTCAGATACGACAGAGGGTAGATAGGTCAAAGGCCATAGGAAAGATTTAGACGCAACTGCCTATTTCCCATGGGACTTTTGTGATGCGTATCAGAAACGAAGTTACATTAGACTGAACCTAGAGGCTCAGATACAACAGAGGGTAGATAGGTCAAAGGCCATAGGAAAGATTTAGACGCAACTGCCTATGTCCCATGGGACTTTTGTGATGCGTATCAGAAACGAAGTTACATTAGATTGAACCTAGCTGCTCAGATACGACAGAGGGTTGATAGGTCAAAGGCCATAGGAAAATTTAGACGCAACTGCCTATGTCCTATGGGACGTTTGTGATGCGTATTAGAAACGAAGTTACATTAAATTGAACCTGGAAGCTCAGATACGACAGAGGGTAGATAGGTCAAAGGCCACAGGAAAGATTTAGACGCAACTGCCTATGTCTCATGGGACTTTTGTGATGCGTAGCAGAAACGAAGTTACATTAGATTGAACCTGTAGGTTGAAATACAACAGAGGGTTGATAGGTCAAATGCCACAGGAAAGATATAGACACAACTGCCTATGTCCCATGGGACTTTTGTGATGCGTATCAGAAACGAAGTTATATTAGATTGAACCTGGAGACTCAAACACGACAGAGGGTTGATGAGTCAAAGGCCACAGGGAAGGTTTAGACTAGTCCTGTTCACGGATTTCGGATTTTGGGATATCCGGATATTTTAGTATCCGAAAACCGGATTTTCAGCATTCGAATAGTTCGAACTCCGGTTAACCGGATTTCGAACTTTGGAAGTGCTGTTCACGGATTTCGGATATTTTACTATCCAAAAACCGGATTTTAGCATTCGAATAGTTCGAACTCTGGATATCCGGATTATGAACTGCGAATATCCGGATTTAGAATACCGGAATATTCAGACATTTCAACAACATAGATCTATCTGGCCATGATAGACCGCATGCCTCAGGCTGTTGAAACCTTAACGCAGCAGTTTGTGAACGTGCTTTTTTTTCCTGCACGAGGTCAGTTTGATTAGACAAAGTGATCTTTCGTGACATTGATATTGTGCTAAGTGAAAGGATAATAAATAAAATTGCAGTATTTTATCCTGTAACAAATTTTAACAAACGGAGTCAACTTCTTTAGGATTGCGTTGAGTTATTACACTGTTCTACATTGAAATGGTAAAAGTAGAAGGTATTGACCTAGAACCGCGGAAATCACAGGACACAAAGAAAGAAATCTACCCTACTCTCCCCTCATCTCCCTCCCCATCATATACGACCCAAGACACCTAAATAAGTTTATCAAACGGTGAATTTTCTCTTCTGAAGCTAAAGAGAGCAAAATACAGGCATTATAGAACTCTTTTCCCTAGGACAAAAAAGTATGAATAAAAATACAATGTATTTATTACTATAGAAAATTGAATTTCACAATAATACCCCAAGCACTTTTTTTTTCACGTTCCAAAGGGGAAAAATTTTTTGGTTAAGAAGACGCAAACAAAAAATTTATAAAGAACGAATACAAGAAACGATGGCAGGTTATTATTGCTAAACTGGGTAAACCAGGTATCTCGATCCCATTTACTAGCACTTATAGTGAATGTGATTAATTCACTAAACCACTGGGGCAGTAAAGGAAGAAAGAAAAGATGGAAAGTGATATCCGGATTTCATGCAGCAATCCGGATTTCGGATTTGTGATATTTCGGACATTTTGAAATCCGAAATCCGGATTTCAAAATATCCAGTTTTTGACAAGCACTAGCCGAATATCCGAATTTTGAAATTTCGGATTTCAAATCCGGCTTTCGGGTTGCATGCGACAATCCAGATTTCGGATTTATGATATTTCGGATATTTTAAAATCTGAAATCATAAGTAGTTTCAGACGCAACTACTTATGTCCTAATCCATATGACATAAGTAGTTTCAGACGCAACTACTTATGTCCTACGGACTAATGTCCCATGGGACTGTTGTGTTGCCTATTATCAGAAACAAAGTTACATTAGCTTGGACCTAGAAGCTCAGATACGATTGAGGAAAACAGGTCAGAGAATAGAAGTTGGAAATTGAGTGAATGCTCTGGAATGAACATTAATAATAATTATATACCTAATATTTGAAAAAATCAAAGAGGCACTATTGCATGGATTTTATACGGTTCTTTAAAAAAGGGTCTACCCAGGTTCCTTTGGGCTGGCAGCAAGGTAATTAAACCTGAACCCCAGTTAAGGAATAGGTGAATTACATAAGTCTCTTTCTCGCTTTTTTTGCTGCGAAGCTGGTAATATCCTCAAAAATCAAGTTTGCGTATAATGTCACTTTCTGTTGTTAAAACAATAATAAGTATAAAGGAGATCAATAATGGTAGATTTCTAGAGACAATTTTTGGAAATTGTCTCTAGAAATGACCAAATGATACACGGGCCTTACCGGCCTTTGTGGTAATCACGGCCTGGCCAAGACTCACTTATAAACGTGGAAAGAGCGATGACTTCTGTTTGATGTTCCTAGTCCACGTCAAATGTCTGTATTAATTATATTATTCATTCGCCTTCTAATTATTTGTTCAGTTGTTGCTTGCCATCTTTGGTGAATCCCCAGCATTGTGCGAGGCTCCAAGAAGCAATCTGCCAATTGGCTTGGCAGTTAGTGTATGTGAGTCTGGAGAAATTAGAGGCCACTGTGGTACAGTGAAAGCATATTCGGCGCGTAACTGGAAGAACCTGGGTTCGATTCCCGGTGGCGGCCAGTGAGAATTTTTCCGTGACTCACAAACGTGAAAAGAGAGATTACTTCTGTTTGATGTTCCTAGTCCATGTCAAATGTCTGTATTAATATAATGTTCGAGTTGAGCAGTGGGCAAAGTGGCCAGCGTGGCAATTACCTACCTGCCTCAAGTAGAATCAATGATGAAACAAAGATTGCATTGGATTACTCTTTAAACCTTACATGATTGGAAGGATTGGTAAACTACAATCCCATTAATCGGGTAGGGTTATTTTCTCCTCCCCACCTTCCCTAAAAAAGACGAAATGCTGATATTTATATATCAAAGTTGAGAGTGCATATATTTTATAAGCTTGCTAGGTGTGGAGAGAATATGAAAACATTTAAGTTTTTAATAAACTTGGAAAAAGGGGTGGCTGTGCTATCCCATGATAAAAAAATAACCTTGTGATAGAGCAAAAGTACTTCTTCAGATAGTTGATATTTCACCTATGTATCTCATTACCATGAAAACCAATAAAACATTTCTAAAAGTAAAACAATTTGGAAAATTTCTACACACACACACATTCATAGAAATCATTACATCGTTCTCCGGAATTCAAAGATTAGCTGCACAAAGAAAGAAAGACTACAAACTTTAATTACTGATGGTGCATGAAACCTTTTCTTTTTGCAGCTATTTTTGCATGCAACTCAATCATCAAACAGTTCCGTCACAAGAAACAACCTTTGGTATTCATGTCTAATATGTTATTCTCTGACAGACACTCTTGAAAATAATCCTTCCATAATTTTCATGGCACCTTTTCATTTTTTCTTCGTCAATAAAAAATCTTACTGAGCAACTCATTATTTTACTCTTTGAACATGTCCAAACCACCTCAGGATATTTGTTTGTACCCTTACAAACAATATTTTGTTTCACATTATGTACTGATACTATAAAATTCCATAGTCACCAATATATCAAGTCCGTATGGGCACACGTTAAAGCAATGTACGTCCTCATACTGCTAGCGTCAGGACAAGGCATGGATATCGTGTTTAAGCTGGTAACCATGACAATCTTCCCTCAAAATAATGGCTTTAGTTGCGAACAAAAGTACGTAGAAAAGCGCTGATAAACTATACCGAAGAAATTCGGGAGCACTGTTTTATGTATATATACAGAGGCGTAACGAGGGCGGGGAAGCTGCCCCGGGCGCAGCTCAAGAAAGGGCGCAAAAATCACTACTTACAATCTTATTAAAACTGGAATATAAGCTTTCGCACTAGTTTCTGGTACAATTTTCTTTAAGCCATGCTGTTTCATTCATCTATTTACAGAATTTGCTTATATGTTTCGCCAGTTTTGGCGGCACATAATTCGTATTTCTTCCTCAGAAATTTCAAGGGATGTTAGTTGCTCACAATCAGAAAGAAGGCACGTTTAGTTGTACGTTCGTTGCAAGATAATGATGTTGGACATATTATTGAAGATTATCTGGGAGCTATTCCATCATCACTGCGACTACAGCTACGACACGACTGTCAGGTTCATTCGGCCCATTTAATTTGGTGCCGAAGCAATTGGAAAACGCTCTACAAATAGTCAGTTTGATTGTCCCTTCCACATAGAGATAACATATAGCATTGGGGTGTGACGTCAATTTTCGTTTTGTCGAATGTGTGTGTGTTTAAGATAGGAAGTACAGAAATGCCTAGTTACACCTCTGTAAATATATATGAATTCCATTCTTATTTGTGTAAGATTTTTATGTTTAAAAGTTCTGTCTCTCTGATTTTGCAGTTTTCAGAGCTTTTGTACTGAGGCAGAAAAATTTGTCTTTCAGACTTTTAGCTAGAGGGATGGTCTCATTTGACTGGTTTACTTTCGTATCATCCCATACACAATATACCGGGGGCAAATCTTGAACTAGTAAAGTACTGTTGGTTAGATTTAGAATGCCGAACTCAAAGTTGAGAGTAATTTATTTAATAGTGACAATTCGGTAACTAGCCGATGACCAAAGTTGCACTGACTTACGCGGAAGACGGCATCCACAAATTGTTTAAAGTAGCGTCTAACAGTAACGTTTTTTTTTTTTTTTTTATAACTGAAACTCATAAATGAACACTCTGTGAGAAGGAAAACAATGTTATTTACGGTTTTTGACAGAATTTAAACATTCATTGTATAAGGTTAAAAAAAAAGAGAACCATAAGAACTTTCGGGTTTCCACAAAACCCAGATGACTAAACCAGAGAATGAGGATAAGACAAATACACAATCGAGTCACATTATTGTGACCACTAGCTAATATCCAGATTAACCGCCGTATGCAGCGCGGACAGAACCTAGACGGGCTGGGAGTGATTCAATAAGGTGCTGGAAGGTGTGTACAGGCATGTGGAGCCATACTGACTGCAGTGCATCTGACAGCTGCATGAGGGTACGTGGTTCAGGATCCATAGAGCAAACAACACGATCGAGGTGGTCCCACACATGCTCAATTGGGTTTAAGTCTGGGGAATTAGGGGGCTAGGGAAGTACTTTGAAGTCCTCATCGTGTTCTTCCATCCACTCTCGGACATTTTTAGCTGTGTCACACGTCGCATGGTCGTGCTGAAAGATCCCATCCGCCCCAGGGAAGACAATCAGCATGCATGAGTGTACGTAGTCTGCAAGGATGGATTCATAACGAATTCGGTCCATAGTGCCTTCCACAAGTATAAGTGCACCCAGAGAATGCCAAGAAAACCTTCCCTAGACCATTAGGCTGCCCCCACCAGCTTGTGTTCTGCCAGCAATGGTTGATGAATGTTTGTTCTCCGATGTTTCTTGCCTTATACGCCAGCGTCCATCCGTTCGATGAAGCAGAAAACGTGACTCATCGGAGAAGGCAATCCTTTGCCAATCAGCGGAGATCCAATTCCGATACTGCCGGGCAAATGTAAGCCTTTTCTGTCGATGCACCTTCGTTAGCATACGTGCAGTGATCATCTGTCTGCATCGAAGCCCCAGACGCAGCAGGAATCGCTGAACTGACATTTTAGACACACTTTCGGTAGCCCCCTGGTTCTTTCGGCCAGTGAGTTGCTCCACTGTAGCGTGTCACTCGACCCTCACTCACCTTCGAATCCGACGTTCACCTCTCACATGAGTGGCACTTGGTGATCTGCAGTTTCCACTTCGCCTATTCGCAGTGGTGCCATTTCTCCAATCACGATACACTTTAACCATAGCAGCACGCGAACAGTTCACAAACTGCGCTGTTTCTGAAATACTACCACTCTTGGCCCGAAAGCCGATAATCATCCATTTTTGCCAATGTGATTAATCGCTCCTTTTATCCATGACAGCAACGAGTGATATGCTTCCAGATTGCTTACAGCACATCTTATATACTCTCCAAGCCAGCTCACGACACGTGCCTTCTTTCATGGGCTACGCGCTGTTGACGTCAAAGGTAGGAAGTGGTCACAATAATATGAATCGACTGTGATTATAGACAAGCATTGTTAAGAAATAATGACGTAAGAATCGCAAATAACAGACAGCGCGACAGGCAAGACATCGTGAAACATCTGGTACAAGTAAACATAAAGACCGGGCTGTTCCGAATGAAGGAACAAAGCACAGTAGTTGCTTTCTAATTTTAACTATTTAACCTTATACACTGGTGTGCAAAAATAAGGACGAAGAGGAGAAATTAGCATAACAGCCGAACGAGCAAGCAGAACGGACCGGAAGACCACGCAGGAGATAGACTAGGATCCGGTACGGTAGGGCATGCGCATATATGCATCATGAAGTAGGGAGGGGTGGGGGAGTGTCGGAAGGGTATAAAGCACACGGGCGGTGTACGCTCAGCAATTCGGTGAAAGCTATTGCACGGTGTACATCGGTTTGAACGACGTTGAGTTGTTGCCACCGTGTGATATGGCCAAACGGGCAATCCAGTAGACGACATCTGGATGACTTTACCCGAGGTCGCATCATTGGGAAGTTGGAAGAAGGTTGAAGTGTGACTAGTGTGACCGAGGAGTTCCGGATCGCTCACAGCATCGTTTCACGAGCTTGGAGAGCATTTCAAACGACAGGAACAGCTGTTCGAGAGTTTAGCAGTGGTCGTCCACGAGCAACCACTGCGGCAGACGACCGGTATATTGTCCTACAGGCGAAAAGAGACAGATGGCAGAGAGCGGGAGAAATCGCAAGGCACATGCAACAGACAACTGGACGTCCGTTATTGCGGTTTACCGTGGCCAGGAGGCTGCACAGAGGTGGTCTATTTGCACGACGACCAGTACGGTGTGTGCCATTAATGCCTGCTCATCGGAGACTGCAGTTTCTGTGGTGCCAGGAACATAAGAATTGGACACATCAGCAATGGGGTCGAGTTCTCTTTACGGATGAGAGCCGATTTAGTCTGACGAGCGATTCTGGACGTATACACATCTGCAGAGAGCAGGGAACACGCAATCACACCTCCAACATCATCGAAAGGGACCGGTTTGGAGGTGGTGGAGTTCTCGTTTGGGGCGGAATCATGCCTAGTAGCCGTACTGACCTCCACATCTTCCAAGGAGGTTCAGTCACTGGTGTCCGCTATTGTACCGAGGTTCTCCTGCCTCATGTGTCTGTTTAGAAGTGCTGTGCGTCCTGAGTTCCTCTTTATGGACGACGACACTACACCTCTTCGTACAGTGGCTGTCGCAGAGCTGTTGGAGAGTGAAGATGTTCAACGCATGGATTGGCCCGCAAGGTCCCCAGACCTAAATCCAATCTAACACGTGTGGGACCTTCTCGGGAGACGCTTGGCAGCACGTCACCAGCCGCCAGCAACGATTCCGCAGCTGCGATTGGCGCTACAAGAGGAATGGGCCGCGATGCCTCAACAGCTCCTTGACTACCTCGTCCTCAGCATGGACAGATTGTGTAAATCCTGCAACGCAGTCAGGGGTGATCATATCCCCTACTAAAGACTGGATTTTTCTTGGCAGCCGCCTGTCACATGGACGTTTCTGTCTTCCGTCCAGTTGTGCTCGAAGCTACCTTTTCAATAAAGTGCCTTTGTATCCTTTGGATTCCTCGTTTGGACGGTTTTTGCTCACTTGTCCCATATTCTTACATCTTGGGGATCTTATGGTATGATTTGAGTCGATGTGGAGCACTTCTGCACGACGTTACATTCGAAAAACCGTCTCGTCCTTAATTTTTGCACGCCAGTGTACAACAAATGTTTAAATTAACTTTTTTATGCACAACAGACTTTAGGTCGTGGTGCTGGGTCATTGTAGCCATCCCACCCTACTAGTTACAATTACAATCTTAACTTTTTTAATATGACATGTTCTGCGCGAATTCGGATATCTTTATGATCTTACAGTTACTAGGTATATTTTATAATTTCAAAGGAAACTACCTTGACTTTTTAATATGACATTTTCTGCACGAATTTGGATATCTTCATGATCTTACAGTTACTAGGCATGTGTCCTTTATTTTCTATCTCTCTTTCTCTCTGTACGCGTAAGTAAATTTGCCCAGTTTTTACACTCTAAATACTGCGTTCCTCCAAAACAAATGTAGTTTCACTGCTGATGATAATACGAAATAATAACCTAATAAGTTCCGTCTGATTGCACAAAGACTTTTCGGTGACATTCTGAAAGGTAAAACACAAAATTCATCCCCGAATAAGTCAATTGAAAACAATGGTAATAAAATTACCATGCATTGTTGCTCTTATCGAACCTCCCCGATCGTCAAGTTCAGTCAGCTATTTATATTAATGCGAAAATAACTCCGAAAATGTATTTTTTGCTGAAATCACACGTTAACGTTAGAAATCACTAAAACTGAATGACATCATTAAAAAAAAATCCAGAATATATTTAGATGAGCCAAGCAGTATAGGAAAACAGCCGGGAGATCCACCCAACCAAAAGTCTGTAGG
Organism: Macrothele yani; assembly: GCA_039090855.1. Lineage (NCBI taxonomy): Eukaryota > Metazoa > Arthropoda > Arachnida > Araneae > Macrothelidae > Macrothele > Macrothele yani. Next base: position 18,301,292 of record CM077000.1, on the reverse strand, counting down.
AAGAGTACTAATATTTCAATTTATCTTAAATCAATCTAAAGCTTCTCTTCCCTACAGTTGTATACACCGATGAACCATTATATTATGAACACATCCAGCCTAGAGAACGAACGGTGGCGCAGATGAAGTTTGCAGAACAGTATCTATACGACCCAACGACCGGCTTTCGGTTAGTAAAGTGTCCGGAGTCAGAATAGGAAAAGCTGCCGATTTATCGGAGTTTGATAAAGGACAAATTGTGATTGGACAGCGCCTCGGAACTACGATCACGGAAACGGCGCGACTTGTGGGTTGTTCACGTGCCGCTTTAGTGAGTACGTATCAAAAATGGTGCACAGAAGGCCAAACGATGAACCGTCGTTCGCAGCTCATTCATGCCAGAGGAGAAAGGAGACTGTCGCCATTGTTCACAGCGACCGCAGGGCCACAGTGCGACAAATCACCCGCAGCTACAACAGTGGTGATCAAGGCAATGTGTCACAGCACACAGTTTATCGCAGCTTTCTGCGCATGGGCCTGCATTGCCGAAGACCCAGCCGGGGTTCCCTTGCTCACTGCACATCATCGCCGACAACGCATGAAATGGGGCCAAGATCATCTAGATTGGACCTCGGATGACCGGATGAAAGTGGCCTGGTCTGACGAATCAAGATTCGTGGTGCATCACGTAGACGGTCGAGTGCGGATACGCCGATTAGCAACGGATGCTATGGCACCTGGATGCCCTGTTGGGCGGAAACAGGCCGCATGCTGTGGGCAACGTTTCCTTGGAACACTTTAGACCCCATTATCGCAATTAATCACTGTCGGCCATCTGAACATCGTTGCGGACCAAGTTTACCCATTCACGACAACTGTGTTTCCTGCAGGTTATGGCACTTACCAACAGCAAAATGCACCATGCCACACTGCCAGAATCGTCAAGGAGTGGTTCGAGGATCATGCTAGTGACTTTCTGTAATGTTCTGGCCTCCAAATTCACCTGACATGAACCCAATGGAACATCTATGGTTCGACTTGGAAAGCGGGTTAACGCAAAATCACCACCACCCCGAAATGTACGGGAACTGGAGGACTTGCTGTTGACATTATGGTACCAGATACCCTAGGATACCTATTGCCACCTCATTGAATCGCTGAGTGGCCGCTGTTTTGCGGGATAAAGGGCGTCCTACAGCTTATTAACTAGGTGGTCGTAATGTAATGGCTCATTGATGTACACTGAAGAGCAATTGAATTAGAGATACCAGTCTAGTAACGTGTAGCACCACCTTTCGCCCTGATGACGGCGGCGATTCGCCTCGGCATGGACTGGACAAAACACCGGAAGCGTTGGGAAGCCATACGGATTCACGACCCCTGAACAAGCTTTCACAGTTCACGAAGATTTGATGGAGGGGTGTCAGAGCCTCGAACATTTCTCTCAATGGCATCCCAGATGTGCTCGATGGGATTGAGGTCAGGTGACCTAGCTCGCCAAGGAAGCGAGGTCACGTTGGTGGAGTGTTCATCCGACCATTCGGATACAATTCGGGAGCGATGGCACGGTGCATTGTCTTGTTGCAGGATGAGGTCCCCAGTGGGATGTTGAAGACGCACAAACTGGAGCAAATGGTCATCCAGGATATCTCGGTAACGTTGACCTGTGTGGGACGATGTCACACGTACCAGGGGTCCCATTTCAGTCCACGTAGACAGTCCCCAGACGAGAATCCCACCCCCACCAGCTTGAAGAGTATCTTGCTGGCCAGAAGGATCTATCGCTTCATGTGGTTTGCGCCGTACTCGTATCCTGCCATCCACATGTACCAACGTGAATCTCGACTCATCAGTCCAGGCTACATTTTTCCACATGTCTAGGGTCCAGTGGCGATGTTCCTGCGCACATGCTAATATTTGCACCCTGTGATGTGCTGTCAGCAGCAGTACCCTCGTTGGATTCTCGTCTGGGGACTGTCTACGTGGACTGAAATGGGACCCCTGGTACGTGTGACATCGTCCCACACAGGTCAACGTCACAGGTCAACGTTTTTTTTCAGGGGTCGTGGCTTCTGTACCCCATAGTGAGGAGATGGTTCTGGATGGTGTGGCTGCTTACACGTTTTTGTGCACCAGCGTTAAATTGCCGAGTGATTTCTTGCACTATGGCCCGTCTATCCGCTGTTACAATGCGAGCTAGCCGACGATGACCCCGCTCATCCACACGCTGTTGTCCACGGCAGTTGGCCCTTGCAGGGATGGTTTTACCGGATTCGATGTACTCACGGTGCACCCGTGACACAGTGGCTCGTGAAAATCCCAGTGCCTGCACGACTTGCGAGATGGAGTGACCCATTCGTCGGGCCCCGACAATTTGCGCACAATCAAATGGGCTTAGATCCTTCGTCTTACCCATACTGTGTCCGATTCTTACTGATTCCCGTCGCATCACTCCTTTTATTTTCGGATCGCTACATACGCCATGTCGTTTCCGTTTCCAGGGCCGCTCACCGCGCCACATTTGCATAACGCCAGCTGTCTCTAATTCAATTGCTCTTCAGTGTATATGTTTGATACAATATTTACTTTTAATTACTAAGACCAACAGAAGTGTTTACTCTTATAAACATTGACAAGTAGAAACATTATGTAAAATCAATTTCACAAATTGTATTTACTGTCTCATGCAAACACTGAACACGTGAAAAAATTGGAAGACTGCTTTTATTCACAATGGTCTGTAATTTCAGGAAGCTGAACCTGCAAAGGATTGCAGCAAAGAAAAAACGGGGACGAACAGGTAATTGCTTTCATTACACTTTCAGCGTGTGTTTATTCTGAAAATATGTGCTATAAATTGCGATAACTATATGTTTGATCTAAGTACAGTTGAACTTTATATATAATGAGAAATCACAAGATCATCTTGAGAATGTGACTACATGTGTGGACACTGTTTTATCCCTATTGTATACAGTATATGACGATGCTATTTATTCTTTTTTTTAAATATGCGAGGGTTGTTCCGAAAGTAATGCAAAAGTGGGCATACCTTTTTTAATAACTGACAGAGGTCGTTCAAATTCCACATGTTGGTAGAGTAACTCTTCCTCTATACAAAGGTACCACTCATCAGTCTCCATCACAAGTGATGCATTTACGCCATCCATCAACCAAACTCTCGAATAATCTTTGAAAAATTCAGGCGTGGACTGCTGTACACACTTCTTCACAGCAACTTTCATTTCATCTGCGTAATTAAATCGTTTCGCGAGACTCCTTCATTGGACCGAACAGGTGGGGACTCTCCTTCATTGGACCGAACAGATCTGGGTTATACTGTGGGTGGGGGGACCACCGACCAGTCTCATTTGCTGATGGCCTGATTTGTTACCAACGATGTGCATGGTCTCCCATTGTCATGGCGAATGTAGATCCTTTTCAGATTCTAGTTTGGTCTCTTCCTCCTTATGGCTTCTCTGCTTCTTGAGTGTCTCAATGTACCGCTCGCTGGTCACAGTACGACCACGTTCCAGAAAATCAAGAATGACACCCCTGTCATCCCGAAAAACAGTAACCTTGACTTTCGGTGCTGATCGTTGGCTCTTGAACTTCTTAGGCCTTGGTGAAGAGGTGTGACGCCATTCCATGGATTGATTCTTCGTTTCCGGATCGTAAAGATATTCCCACGTTTCATCCCTTGTCATCGGCAGATCGGAAAGAAACATGTCTTCATTGGCTTCAAACACTTCCAGCAGATCAGAGCAAACTTCCACCCTGCTCTCCTTCAAATTGTGTGCCAACTGCCAAGGTACCCACTTTGTACACACTTTCCGATACCCTAAGTCTTCTACCATGTTCTGTATGGCATTGTGACCACAGTCCAGTTGTGCAACAAGCTCACGGATTGTGACTCATTTCTCCGTGCGAATCAATTCATCCACTCACTGACGATTTGTGTCAGTGGTAGCAGATGATGGTCTCTGACTGTGTGTTTTGTCTTCAATGCTGGTTTCCCCTTCTTTAAACTTCTTCATCCATCTGTGCACATTGCTTTTGTCAATGGTGTCATCTCCATAAACATTCTGTAGCCTTCTGCGGATGTCGGACAGCCTGCATCCTTCCTTTGTGAAGAATTCAATGATGGCACGTTTCTTCTGCTTGGAATCCATTATTTATCTGCAACGAAAATGAAGGATAGAGGAAGAGTTACTCTTCCAACATGTGAAATTTGAACCTCTGTCAGTTAATAAGTTATGCCCACTTTTGGTACAACCTTCGTAGATACATTTAAGCAGATTGTAATAGCTTGTACAATCAGTTACACATATAGGAATCAGCTGAGGTTTCAGTTTCTTTGGTAAGTAGTTCAGTCACAAAAATTTATATAAAACGAACTTATTTGATGTAAAACAATCACTAACTCCCACTGTAGTATGCATATTATGTACGCAACGAAGCGCGATTCATGTACGAAATAATATTGTGAATACCATTAACAAGTAATAAAAATTGAAGTAAAAATTAATTAAAAAAATAGGTCTTTTTAATTTATATATTCGTCGGGTCAGCAGATGAATAAAACACACAATTTTTGCTTATGATGGAGAAATAGTTATTCTCTGTTGACCTTTCCTAAAACTTTTAATTTCTTGCTGATACTCTAAATAATTTCTTTTGAACTGACTGCAACCAAAACTGAAAGAAATGTTTGAGTAACATGTAAGTAAAGTGGTGTCTAGTCTCCACTGCCTTTAGTGAAAAAAACTACAAAAATGCTAGAAAATTTGTTAATCTTTACCTGTCTCAAACCTATGGTTTGGTGCAGTGAGCTATCTGGGAGAAGTTGAAATTCGTTTCACAGGATATATGAAACTATACTGTTTCCTATCTTTCATCAGTACCTTTCATTTACTTTTTGCTTACCTTGCTGCAGCACCCCACTTGTTTGATAACTTTGTATACGTGCTGAACATGGTGCATACTTGTCTCAAACGTTGGAGGGGATGGTTGTTATGATGAAATGAAATATTTCAAGTATTATGTATGTACATATGCCATCACCATTATCAATCCACTGCTGGATGAAGATCTCCCAAAGTTTCTTCCAAAACAGTCTGTCTTAAGCCAGTATCCTCCACGTCACTCTGGCATGCTTTCGAATTTCATTCACCCATCTCCCACGTGGTTTTCTTCTTGATCTCTTCCAGTTCCTTGGAATCCAGTCTAAAATATCGGTTGTCCATCAGCGGTCCGTCCTTCTGGCAACATGCCCAGCCTATTTCTACTTCAGGGATTTCTCTGTTCCCCACGTCTTCCAGTCTTGTGAATTTCCTGATCCACGAGTTGTTCTTATCTTCCCTGGTTATACCAAGCATGCAACTCTCAATGCTTCTTTCAGTTGTCAGCAGCCTTTGTATGTCTTTTTTATTTAAAGCCCAAGTCTCTGCTTTGTGCATAAGAAGTGGAAGGATGCATTGATTAAAATTGAGCTGTGTCTTCCAAAAGCTCTCCAACCATGTTTTACACACCAAACAAATTAATTGGTATCTGTTGCCAAAGGTAAATGTAGCAGTGGCGTAACTACCACCCCCGCAGCTAGGGGGGGGGCGTAGGTAACGAAGGGGCGTACTGCAGCTACCAGTTAGTGTTATGAAAATATTCGAACACGCAGAATAATGAATCCAAAGATTCATATTTTGGATAAAGATGTATTTAGCTTTGCCTAAATAAATGCCTAGTTTTACTTTTAAAACACTGAATGCCCTAGAGATTGAAAGTGTTCGGCTCTTTGACTTCGGGTTGTAATACGATTTCTCTGCAATGGGTTGTAAATAATACGATCACTCTCCAATCGCCCTCTTACTGCGCTGCTGAGGAAAAGAGGGAGGCCACAGTGGGATTCCCAGTGGAGGATGTGGGAAAACAACCGGTTACCTAGGATTACGTGCACGACAGGCGTCAACATATATTCGCAGCTGCCGCAGATCTGGTATGAGTAAGAGGGCGATTTATTTTAGTTTTGGACAAAGCAATTGCACGAATTGTCAAATCTATTACTTAAAAAGTTAAAACTACTGAGCTCTAGGTACCACCATTACTTTTGCAGACACTCTCCCCGACTTCCTAATTCCCCCCACACACACACCGCAAAAAATGCATCCTTCCTCGTGTTCGAAATTACTCTGCTTAGGGGTGCTGAAGTAACTCTTGCGGAAGGGGGGGGGGCGCACATTGTGCTAGTTACGCCACTGAATGTAGGGGTTATAGCTTGATGTACATTTGTTTGTGTAATGTAGCTTGCAGAGCACATTTAACCCCTTCAGTAGCAAGCTTTTTTTCACAAGGCTTTTCGAGTTAAACGGAAAACTTCCGGGCGATGTTTGTTTGGAAAATTTTCATCAAACGAAACTACCCCGGGCAATCACGTTTTAGACCAGATCGTGCAGCATGAAAATCTTCCAGGAGTGCCATTGAAAGTGTGTAGCAAGAAAATTTTCTGGGAGTTCAACTGATAGGGTGCAGCAAATAAATTTTCCGGGAGTGCCACTGAAATGGTTAAGGAGACACAGGGCCAGCGGTGGACAGTATTAGTGGCACATTTAGAATTTCACTACAGGTGGATGAATAAAAATACCCAGTAGAAAACATTCCCAAAATATGACAAGGAAGCCATAGAAAATATTCCATCCATATTGAAGTGTGCATCCTATGATTCGTGGCCGAATCAGTGGTAGCAAAAAAAGAATATAAAAATGCATGGTTCAAAAATGGATACCAGTTCAGTTCTGCTTTAAGCCCCCCCCCCCCCCCGGGTTCAGCTTGTTGAATTAGATCGAAGTAGTGGGCAAAATAATATGATCCAAATATCATGTTCAAACGAATTCTTAATGTATAAAATTTTCCCCCAATTAAAGATGTGTACAAAAAGAGAAGAAAAAAAACAAGAAAAAAAAAGTCTAATACTTTCGAAAGATTTTGGGGATCGACTACACTTTTTGCGGACTCCTCCTAAAAAATGCGGGGGAAAAAATACACAATTTTTTTCACAAGGTATATTTGTGAAAAAATATATAGCTATCTGAAAAAATTAAATAAAAATAAATCCTGTAGAACTCTGTCAATTCTTCAAGCAATTCTGGGGCCCCTTGAAAATGTGGGGACCGCACTGCATCCCCCTTTTAAATGGGCTAATGGGCTGTGGTCGCGTGATATAAAAACTTCACCTTTGCAATGCACGGACTGCTTCGAAAAAAAAACTGACAGCGTTAGAGAACTTCTGGGCAACGGACGAAGCAGATGCATCTATCAATAAGTTAGGGCATATTATTGAGTGTCTAGAAAACAAGATATCTTGATTAAACTTGGTAGGTAGCTTGTTGAGGGCATGGGAAAATATTAAGCAGGAAGAAAACTCCTGTTCAAAATTGCACGGCTAGGGGTACAATGGCACTACAGATGTAAGAAAAGGGGAGGCATGTAAAAATGTACTGTTTATTTACAAAACAAATGTTTCAGACAAAATCTGCTAAGCATGTTGGCCTTCGAAAGAAATGACATCTTGTAACATGGCTGCTCGTAGCATGTTGTGATTAATGTGGGCCACTACACATCTCAAACTCGTTTTCGGATCTGAGAGAGCTTATGCCGTCCCAATTAATGCTGTCTTTCGGATATCCCCAAAGCAAGAAATCATGCAGAGTTAAGGTCCAGTGAGTGAGCTGGCCAAGACACTGAAACCCCCAAGAAATTATGCTTTCATTGAAGAATGTTAGACTGAGCAATTCCTTCACCTGCCCACTGACACATGGAAGTGCACTGTCCAGCATGAGCATGGTGTGTCCAAATATTGTCATTCCTACAAAGTGGGAATAACATGTTGCAGGAAAGCACAGTACCATTCACTGGTTATAGTGCATCTTACTGGGCCCTAGGGGGTTTAAAAAAATGGTTCAAAATCATGAAATTTGCTGTGAAGCCACACCATACCATCACATCACATATGGCCTCTGTAGATGTCCTTTCGCGAACAGCAGCCGATTGTGCACAGTTCCCCGTATTCGACAGTACTGCGAGTTCAATGTACCAATAACAGTGAAACGTGCCTCATCTGGCCACCAGCTCTCAAACTTTATCTGGGCCAGGAATCGGAGAGCAAAGTCCAAGAGTTGTTCCTTGTCACCTGGTAGCAGTTTTTGCATCACACATATTCTGTATGAATACCATCTCAAGACAGACAACAACACTTTGCAGGCTGTTGATCATAGAGGATGCAAATGGAAACTGGCGAACGTTCTGTATTAACCTTCTCAATGTAGCTGGTGTAAGGGGTCCTCTCTGTAATCCTTTGATTTGTAGATATTGGCATAATGCACTATTCATATTTCTCTGGTTCTGATAGTAAAATTGCACCGGTAGCACGCATTCCTTTTTTGCAAGTCATAATGACTACTGGCAGCCCTATTATTGCTGTTTTTATCCTACCACAAATTCAGCATACAAAACTTCCCACTTGAACGACCCTCGGTTTCAGCAGTGATGCTTCCACCATGCATCACAGGTAATCTCTTGTGATGGAGCATATTTTGTCCTGAAAGTTTTGTGCTGCGAATAACAAGTCTGTTCATTTCTTGCGTCTGCAGCGCAAGTGTTGCCAAGCTGCGATATTTTGAACTATTTATTTTTTCCCCAGCTAAATTGTTTCCTATGTTCTCAGTAAGCTACTTACCAAGTTTCGTTACATTATTATATTGTATCTTCATCTCTCGCATTTCTAGAATTTATTTGCTTGGGGGTTTAACGACCACTGTAAGTAACTCGGGGGCTATCAACAGTCGTCCATCTCTAGTTTATAGGAACTGGTTCCAGAAAAGGGAGGGATCCAAGCCATAAGAGAAACACAATATCCATGCCTCTCCGAGATTTGAACCCAGATGCATTTTAGACAAACGGTCAGAAGCCAGCGCTTAGACCACTACACTGCCAGGGCAGATTTCTAGGTTTGGGAAAGTGCAGTTATTTGATATCATCTTCTTTGGAACTTTTTCTAAATGTTCTAGGTCCAGAAAAAAAAAAAAAAAGTTTGCACAGGAATGAAAAATTGTGAATCTAAAACGGAAGTTTAGCCTATTTGTATATGAATCTCGGAGTAGAATTTGTCAAAGTGTTACTCAGAATCGGATACTTCAATCTCTTACTCATGGGCTATCGCATTTGTGCTTTTCTCGGGTGGGTTCCATTGTCAAATCATTTGCATATCCACACATTACAATCCTGCCAACAGTAAGTAAAATCTAATTCCATCAGTTAAATGTTTACTTGGCAGACAGTCTTTCTTTGAGGAGTTAACCTCTGAATCTTATAAAGCAGCTTAATGATCTGTATGTATTAATATACAATCTTGCCAATTCACATCCCTACTTCCTGGTGTTATAATTGTGTTTGAAAGAATGTGCATGCCATCACAGTGAAATATATGTACAAGAATTGCACTTTCATGGTATTTATATGGCTTCTAATAAAATGATTTTTTTTTTAAACAGACTCTCAAGATATAGCACTGCAGAAGAATTTTCAGCAAAAGTAAAGGAAATCATAAGCAGATGCACAGCTTCTAGTACATATTTGTCAGATGATGAAGTAAGCATATAATACCCCATTTTGTTACAAGAAATGAAGGCAATTAAAATTGACATAAGCTTAGAGTAGCAAACTAAGTAGGTTAAAATATGTGCAAACTTATGCCTAATGCGGTAATATTACCAACACTGAAATATCTTCATTTACAGCCAATCAGAATTTATTTTCTGGATGTCTTACATATGCTTATTTTTAGTGTTACACAGTACAGGTATGCTTGGGGTTTGAAGTCTACTGGATTCTGGGTTCTTCAACTGTGTTCAAAGAACAGGTGTCCAAAATGCTAGGGGTTGGAAGTGTGTCGTATTTTTCCAGTTGTGTTCAAAGTATAGGTATTCAAAGTGCTTGGATTTCAGATTTTTTTCAATTGTTGGGGTACTTACAATATGGTTCACCTATATACTGAGATAACTTGGGGTTTGACCAAGTATAAACACTAAATCCATTTATATTTCAAGAAATTAAAGTAATTTGTAAGCAATTTGCTTGAGAAGAATGGATCAGTGAAGTGAGTGAGTGAGTCATTTATGAATGACAATTTCATGAAAAGAGGCAAAACTGGTTGCAATTACTTTTCATTAGTAATTAACAGCTCACCGTGTCTTGGCAAGGTTCACGTTCCTGTCTGAAAATGTAATCTTATTCAGAAGTGCAAAAGCTGCAATTAATTTCATTAGCATTTTGAAACAAACTTACCTAAAAAAAAAATTCCCCATAAGACTTAAAAAATAAATTTAAGCTAAAAGTGGCAATGAACGACATAAATGGATCCAACTCAAAATTGATGTGCGAGTCATTCACTGTGGAAATCATTCACAAGAAGTGTCAGCAAACATTGTTTTAATGGGTTGAATCAAAAGAATTGGTTTACCCATTGCTACAACAGAACAGAGTCCCACCCCACTCAGGGTATTTGAGGTCATGTGTCGTATCTGTTAGGGTGCGCAGATACCTGCACAATGCCCGGAAACTTGTGGAATTTTCCATTTGGGTGTTACAATGGTGCTCCAAAAAGGTTTTAGATTTTCAGATAAGGAATGGACAACCTGTACTAGCCCATTATTGCTTTGATATTATCTGTTTGTGTATGAGTGCACACCTGATATTTAGCTATTAGATACTTAATTCTGCATGTATGTATGACATTGAAAAGCAACGGTTTGATAGCATATCAATCCATATGAATTTTCCTTCATTAAAGAAAAAAAGTTACTGTTTCCCCAAGAATAACACAGTACTAAGCATAATGCTACAATTCCATTGTCTTTGGTTTGTTATGAGAAATAGTGCTACACTCAGTTTAAAGCCACAGGTAAACTTACCATAAGGGAATTTCTATTTGACGACCATTTCAACACCCCACAGTGCCGATATGATGAAGAGTACATTGTATGACTTTCATCAAAATTAAATGGCACAATGGAAGAAGGTATTAAAAGAACTGTTTGTGTTTTTAATACACTTTGAATCACCTATGCACATCACATCTAATGGGCAGAGACATGCAGAAAGTTTTGCACTAAATGGCAGTCACACATTAAAAGTGCAGTTCCAACTGAACATGCTGGAATATGCATTTCCTAAAAAATTGCTGCTTCATTGCTGTACTTGCATAATTCTTTCTCTTAATGGGAAAAAGACTGTCATACCTCATTTACAATAGTGGGAACGGTCAAGTGTTTCCCAGTGGTGTGTATGTTATCAATTCCTGACGGTGGGAGGTGAATATTATGTAGTCTGTGGTTGACACCTAGAGTGGCTTGTATGTTTAGAAAGAAGGGGATAGGGCCTAATACTTTAATTTCATGTGTGAGGAAGTGTGGGATAGTGGGAGCACATAGAATATTGTGATTTTTCTCTGTTGTGGGTTCACCGGCTGTACTATACGCGAGGCCGAAAAGAAAGTGAAGTTTTACCCTCCCCATTGGTGCCTGCAGGAAATTTTTCAAAGGGGGTCAAGTGCAATTAATTAAGGTTTGGCTAATTTGTAGAAAACAGTAATTCATGAAAATGAAAGATTAATACTATTACTACTACACTAGAAGAACAACACTACTACTACTATTATTTGATGCTGCTCTTGAAGAAAGTGTATGTTAGTAATAGTCATGTGTTATCATGTACATTGGTAACTGTTTTCAAAATAATGAACGGTGTCGAACAGGGCCACGCTAAGTCTTTTAAGTTCAGCACACACCACCCTGAGCGGAACTTGTTTAGGCGTACTACCTTACGGTTTGCTAGGTTTTCCGCTTTCACGTTATCGTTTTCCAATAAAATTGGGATATTAAATTAAATGCCCCAACTCCATCTTTCCTTGTGGTCCAGTTCTGTGAGTATAAAAGAATTGTAATAAATAAAATAAAGGAAAAATAATTCTACAGGGGGTCAAGTGACCCCTCCTGTTGGCGGCCATGCCTTCCCCAGAGCAAGATAAGAAAAAAAAAAAGTGACACAAAAGCACAATTTATTAATGTGGAATGAAAATTTTCAAATCACTTGTGCGCAAAATGAAAGGCTAGACTGATTCATCGCCATTCTCCAAATGATCAATTCACATATACAGAGGTTGCTCACACATTTTCAGAACATTTTTTGATAAGAAACTATAGAAAAAAAAAGTTCAAAGATTTGAAATGGGCAACAGTGTGTTAGATGAACTCAAAAGGAACATCTGGTGCACGTAAACAAGCTCTGAATTTAAGTTTCTGCTCTTTACGTGGAGAAATGTCTGAATTCTGTAATTAAAAATCGCTGTGAAAATCATGGAATTAGCATTTCTAAATGTAAAATAAGCAATATTATTAATTATAGAGGGGTAAATAGTCAAGCATTGCCTTTAACAGGAAAAAGAACACCAAATGAATATCCAAACAAGGTACCTACTTTTACGACTATTTCAAAAGTAAGGCATCTGGTCTTAAAAGAAAATCCACCGACCCAAAGAGCAATAGCTAAGTCCTTAAAAATTTTCATATCAACTGTAAACAAGGTAATAAACAAAGATTTGAATCTGAAAAAAAAAAATGTTCACCGTATTTTGCCTAGACATGTGGCTGAGCACAGAAAATGGTTTAGACTTCTTTATGAAAATAAATTAGCTAGAGACAGATACAAGTTTATTGTGACTATTGATGAAGCATAGATCTACCTAAATGACTAACGAAAAAAGATAGATTTACTATTGCAAAAGAGCAGAAAAACTTACCAACTTGGTTCCAAGAATCCAAAGAAAATTTCAGTAAAGGATTCATGATTGTTGCTGGTTTCTCACACAATGGGGAATTAAACTTTTGAAAAGAATGTTAATATCAATTCTACATATTACCAAAATAGTGTTTTAACTCCTATATTTAAAGAGGAAATACCAATCCTTTATCTACAAGGCCTTCCAAGAGTAGAACTTCATCAGGATAAGACTACCAATCTCACACCCAAATCTACAACACTATTTCATGAAAAAAAGAGACTGTATCAAGCCAATGACTTTTGCTTATATTCCTTGAGAGTCCTTTTGACATGCCTACTGTTCCTTTGGACTGCTAAAAAGAGCACTTTCTAAACGCAAACCTAAAACAGACATAAATCAAGCAGTTCTTCCACGTAACATAACCACAGAAATTTGAAAAAAATTTCATCATCCTAGAACAGGAATCGAACCCACATCGTTTGATTTTGTTGCTCGACTATGCCATTACACCAGGAATGCAAATCGGGAGATGTGGATTTGATTCCCGTTCCAGGACAATGAAAATTTAAAATTTCTGCGGTTACGTAACATGGAAGAACAGCTTTATTTGTGTCTGTATTAATTATCCTATGTGTTTTCAACTTGATGCAAACCTAAAACAATCAGTGGACTGAAGAGGAGTGAAATAAAATATCACTACCAATTTTAAGAAATGCCCTGTTCTCTTGGAAATTTAGATGTAGGTTCATAGTCCACAGAAACAGCTATCAAATAGAACATCTAAGAAAGAAATAATTTTATTTTAAACATTGAACAATTTTCCAGCAATATAATTAATGTTTAAAATAAAATTATTTCTTTCTTAAATGTTCCGTCTGATAGCCCTTTCTCTGGACTGAACGATTTTCCAGCAATATAATTATAGTCCAGAGAAAGGGCTATCAGACGAAACATTTAAGAAAGAAATAATTTTATTTTAAACATTAATTATATTGCTGGAAAGTCGTTCATAGTCCAGGCTATCAGATAGAACATTTAAGAAATAAATAATTTTATTTTTACTATTAATTATATTGCTGGAAAATCGTTCTAAAAATGCGTGAACATCCTATGTAATCACATGTTTCAAGACTTCAGTTGTGCAACTGCTAGACGCCCATGCTAATAATCAATGAACAGTCGGCACTCCAAATTCTTTATAGCTTAGCATCTGCCATAAACAATTCATAAAACGATCTGTTTGAATATCATGTATGGCGATTGAAATTTCTGTTAGTGGGAACACTTGTGCAGTGCACTTAATTGAATGCCATATTTCAGAGCTGCATATCTGTAAAATTGACTTTAGTGCCACATGCATTATAATAAGAAAATATGGTATATATTTTATTATAACAGCAGTCTAGTAGAACATCTTAAGTACTTGAAGGATTCAATGTGTAAATCTCTACCTAAATGTCTAACTTTTGCACTTCCATTTACAGAAAAGTGATGATGAGCAGTCCGAGTGCTTGAAAGATGAACATGTTATGAATGAAAGACACCAGCTTGTATTGGAAAAAGAAGTATCAAGGTAATTAATCATATTATTTCATTTAAAATACCACTTTGCTTTTATTATAATATAGAGATGCCAGATCTTCCAGTTATCACACAACAGAACAGCAGCATTTTTCACTCAGGTGTTAAGTTTTGGGGTTTTTTCATCTTTACAATTTTACACACGTTAGAATATGTATTTTCTAAAAAAGTATAATCACTCTCAGTTGCAATACCCCGTATCAGATAAACATAGCTTAGAAATATAGATTTGTTCTTTCCAGAATTGATACATCCCCCCCTCAAGGCTTCTTTCTACCAATAAGAATGCAAACAGTATGCTACTGTTTGAAAACAATACACTTAACTAAGAAAAAGAATTTTAAACTGAGATGTGACAGCAAAAAAAAAAAAAAAAAAAAACAAGATTTCTGCTCTCCAAATGGTTGCATTTATTGAGGATGCACTTGCAAAAACTGTGTGTGTGTGTTTTATGAACTTATCAGTGAAGGATGTTAGAGAAGGGCAGCAAACCACAGCACTAGCCAAAATGTATTCCACAGCCAAGATACTTAAGTATGATACAAAGCAAAGCTCATCATACTGCACACAAATCAGAGATACTGCTACATATCCATAGAAATTCTGATAGGTGGAACCATCTCCAAATAAAATTTGAACTTGCTAAACTATGAGATACTTTTTTGGAAATGCAATGATGAAAAAGTTACAAGCATTTGAAGAATAAAAAAAAATTAATTTTTATCATCACATTCCGTCAATTGTAATTTAATTTACTTTTTAAATCTTTCTAAAGCTAAGTTTCCTGTTTTCAAATAGTAACATTCTACTTTTACATTTTTAATTCCAGAAGCTTTAAAAATGTCATCCTGTGATAAGTAAAAGCTTAACAGTCCATTTTTTAAACCAATAAAATGGATTGCTCAAAACTTTCAGGTATATAAATGTGTATCTCTTGTATCATATTGAATGGATAAAATCACTTGTTCTGGTACAGTTACTGTGCAAAAGTGCAATAAATCATCTGCTCACCACTTTAGCTTAAACGAGTTTGAATTCATTGAGGGATACATGACTAAAATGAAGAACATTCCAGTTCATGTTTTACACTTTTGACTATCATCATACATACATACATACATACATACATACATACATACATACATACATACATACATACATACATACATACATACATACATACATACATACATATCCCTAAGCTGTTCTCTGAGATTCAGAGATTAGCTCCAAAAAGAAATACAAACTACCAGATATTTTTACTTACTGTTGTCATATCAAACTTCTCCATTTACAGCGATCTTGACATACAACTCGGGCTTCACTGATATCCATTACAAGCTGTACACAAGATATTTTATACTTCATACTCACAATCTTTTTCTCATGCAGACACTCCTGAATCCCTTGGCCTTCCTCTGCTTTTCCTTCCTACCACTTGGGCTAAAAAGATTTTCTTAGTAAGCATCTCATCACTCATTCTTTCAACATGGCCAAACCACCAAAGCCTATTGGTCTCCACCTTGCTAACAATATTTTGCTTCACATCACACAACTGCAACATATCTTCATTCCTCACACAATCAGACTGTGTCTTGCCACAAACCCCCCTAAGTAACACATTTCTCCAGCACACAAACAACTCCTCTGTTTCTTCTGCAGTACCCAGGTTTTACTGCCATACATCAGAGTAGGAACAATTACACTTTCATACACAGCCATGCAGGACTCTAGAGAATCCATCATTCCAGTGAAAACCTTCCAGAACAGCTATGAATTTCAATGAAGAATTCACTCTCCTACTAATTTCACCATCCAATTTGTTCTCTCTGACAAACATGCTTCCTAAATACACAAACTCACTCACCTGGTCAATCACAGTGCCGTTTATACTTACATTACTATCATAACGGAATATATTTTTCTGTGCTGTTCATATCTCTGAATACCATTATAAATTCATAGTTCCACCATGGTTTCCCATGGGTTGTGTAGTTTGTGCAGAAAAGCACTAACCGGAGATTAGAAAACATTGCCATGTGGTCCTTGACAGCTTTGATTTTATGTCATTAAGACACAACATTTACAACAAAATTCACTATTTCCCAACTTTCAGCTGACTTACCTGGTCCAGTAAGGAATGACTTAAAAACTTTCAGCTCTACATTGGTAGGCCATTATTTTCCTACTGTGAACAAATTTAGATTCTCCAGCATTTCTGAAAGCCATTAGTTTGGGTCACTATAATGGAACTACCTATAGCAATATAAGCTTTACTGTTGTTCAGTAGTACAGAATAACTGAAACCATAATTAATATGTTGATCATATTACATCACACTAAAATATAAAAATAAAATTACAACCTCTCTTTTGGGATAACATGCAACTCCTCTGAAGTTTCACTTGGCAGCAATCTTTACATTTAAAACAACTTCAGTTACGAACACTCTAGAACATTCTAAAGAAATGACTCCCAATTCATAAGGAAGGAAGCTATGGCACAGCGAGTGTTTAACCATTTATACATTATCTACCAACAAGTAATTGGACACCTGTGAGCAAAGGAAAACGAAGTTTATTCACCTTCAATAGTTGGTGGAGCCTCCACGACGGCTAGCAGTATTTTCTTCCACTCGGCTTGGAGAAGCAAATCAGTTCCTTCACCAATTTCAGACGGTGGGGGCACCCCTTAAGTCGACGCTTCAACTCGTCCCAGAGGTGCCAGATAGGGTTAAGGTCCGGGCTCTGCGCAGGCCAGTCCATTCGATTAACCCCATTGTCACCATACCAAGCCATCGTGGACCTCACAACATGACAGGTGGCATTGTCATCCTGAAAGTAACATGGGTCAACCCCGTAAAACTGCCACAATGTAGGAAGCGCATGGTCATCCAAAATGGTGCAGTAAGTCTCGGCGTTGAGTCTACCAGGAATTGCGACCAAGGGTCCCGTGCCATAGCAGGAGAAACACCCCCATAGCATAATTCTACCGCCGCTGAACTTCACAGTTGGCACAATACATTCCGGCAAGAGGCGTTCTCCAGGCAGACGCCAAACCCAGACCCTGCCATCCGAATGATAGAGGGTGAACCTTGATTCGTCGCTCCAGAGAACCCGTTTCCACTGTTCAATGGTCCACTGTCTACGTTCTTTGCACCACGTTAGCCGAGCAGCGCTATTGGACTTGGTGATCAAAGGCTTGTGGGCGGCAGCAACAAGTCCATGATAACCGAATAGATGGGCTTCCTTACGGATCATATTCATCGAAAGAAGACTCCCGGATGCGGCCCATTGATTTGGTGAAGTTCTTCCGAATTTCTCTGGCCAGCACCCATCGGTCTCTAACTCCCAGTTTTGTGGGTCTGCCGGGTCGGGCACATTCCGACAGTCACCTCTCATCTTCCACTTGCCAATCACGTAGGCCACTGTCGAATTTGGGTACTTCAACTCGCTGGATATGTCACGTATGGATCGGCCATTTCTGTGATACCCGACGATTACACCTTTCTCGAAATCAGAGAGCTCCGAACTGCATGGCATCTTGCATGCGACTGGTTGCGTTGTTGTTTCCCACACGATATTTAACGGCGGCGGCCGTGACGTGTACCAGGACCGCAGATATCGTCGATTGCAGGGGTGTCCAATTACTTGTTGGTAGATAGTGTACATATGAACCTAGTTTGGAGAATGGATGTTGTATTTGTCTTATGGTGCTCTCCCTTCCCTGGAACCAGTGCCCTAAATTAGGGGTAGGAGCTGCTTATAGCTCTTAGAGTTACGCATGGTTGTAGTTGAAATAGAAACAAAAGAAGGAATGCAGGGAAATTCATTATTTTGTAGCCTTAGAGCTGTTAAATATCTTCTGACTAAGCATTTTCAAGTTTTCCATTCAGGTTCAAGTTAATTCCACATCCCTATGACAAAAGGCAATGAATTTCTGTGTTTTCTGTGCAAGTCACCAATTAGTCACTTATACTTTTCTGTGCGTGCTTTAATGACTACAACAAGCAAATCAATGGTCTATAAGCAGTTGATTCTGTGATTTTAACATCTGAGAATGATCTGGACGTTTCAGATGAAAGCATTTCTACCCTTGACTAACATAGGCTGAAGAAGGTACTAATTGCAACTTGCACGGAAATTCAGATTCCTACATAATTGTCTTCTGTTGCTTGGAATTATTCCTTATGAAGGTTAGTTGCCATTTATGAGTGTAGTTGTTTAATTTTAAGAATGTCATTACAAATCTAAATGTACAATTTTGTTTTATGCATTCATGCAGTGTAATTGAAACCATCACAGAGACAGTTATCCTTTGTACAAAGTTTGTAATGTTTAGCAGTAAACCACTTTTAATTAAGGGTTATTGGTACTAGAGCTGAGAATCACACAGTATCTTACATGAAGCATTTTTAAGGAGGGGGGGGAGTGTAAAGGAGTAGGAATATCTGAGTATTAAATGCTGAAAAACTAAAAGGATTTTGCCCATCTCCAATTTTGGGTCTCTGGGTTTTCACAAAAGGAAACAACCATAGCTGAAGAACAAACAAAATGCCCATATGTTAAACCTCTGGCCTTTGGCATGAGAAACTTAATTAATTGCACTTGGTCAGCAAGCATCTTTGCTAGGTGACAAACTCCACAATTGACACTGTTGTGCACTTTATGACTGATCAGCTGAATGACTATGGGATTGGACCAAGAATGAATATCTGTAAGATATAAAAGCTCAGTGTGTTGTATATATGAAATGCAATTTCAAATTTCAAGTATAGTTGAATATCAAATGTACATTTCTGTTTTAATTCTGTGTGCTTCTTATGTTAAACATTATTTTGTATGGAATAGAAGAAAGAAATAATCCTCATACATAGATGGAGGAAATCATATGATTATTCATGCAGCAATCAGAATATGACTGAATTACTCTTACTTTCAGTTTCCCATGTAACATATCAGAAAACTGGAAAAGTACATCACCCTGGAATGAGATTTGAACTCACATCTCTTGATTTCCATTGGAGCATTAATTGTATAATGGATGGCATGCTTACACAGAAATTGGGAGATGAAGATTTGATCCCTGCTTAATGTAATTTTCAAGTTTTCTGATAAGATGTTACAACAGCAATTCTGATTGCTGCTTGAATAATTATACGTATTATTCAGCCTTAATGAAGTAAAATTTAAGCATCTCAGAAATACAGTTGTTTAAAATGATATATAGACAATTTCTTTTTTTTTCAGTAAAGTTCAACGCTAACAAATGTACTTTATTTTTACAGGAAACATTTAGAAGCTGAAGATATATACGGACGCTTTTCTGGTGCCCATCTCTGAATATGAAATCACTTCATAAGCATTCTATAAAAGTGATGATGAAGTTGTAATGTTCAAACATTGTACTATTTTGTTCTTGGTTATAAAGGCTTTGAAAGTGTTATGTTCAGTTCTTCTTTTGACTGCACAGGCTGATCAATTTCACTTGCATTCTAAAGTAAAACAAAATTATCAGTTAACACTTAACCAATTACATAGCATTAAAAAATCATGTTAATACACCAGAGTTAATTAAGTTATGAGATAATAATCTGGGTTTTCACAGCATCATACAGAATCTTCCAAGCTTTCACTCGCCAACTGGCGGCTTTTTCAAGGCTTTAGAATGAAAATGAAAAACATGAATAGAATAAGAGATTAAAAATCTAATAGACAATGGTCACATGAGAGTGCATCAACTTAATAACTCACAGTATACAGTGGTGGCAAAAATTGTGGACACTTTTTGAAATTTTCATGTTTTGTAACTTTGCCCCAATGCAAATGCTTATATGTCAATTTAAAGAAAATGTAATGCTGAATTCAGTACAAAAAAGAGTTATGCAGGGAATACTGCAGTCATGCTGAATATACTGTAATGCACTTACAATTTAAATGAACTATTAGTATTTAGTAGGGTAGCCTTTATTCTTTAAAACTAATCAAGTGTTTGAGGCTTTGCCTTAGTTATATTGTGGTGCCAAGAAGCAATTATAGCCTCAATTAATTGCCTTTTATTTGGTGGATGCCTCATTCATACAAGGCTGTTTCCTGGCCAGGTCAACAATGGAATGGACTTTGTTGTGTGGCAGGGAGCTGAATCCTGCTGAAAAAGAAATGGTGCATTGTTGGGAAAGAGATCCGTGATGGAAAGTAGCAGTTTTGGTTCCAGGATGGTGTCAATGTATTGTCGATTACATGAAGGCGGCCAACACCATAACACGTGTTGGGTGCTTTACATTGGCCTCCATGCAGCAGCTCTTTTCCTACTCTAAGTCTCACATATTTTTGCAACACCACCAAATAAGGATATCTTACTTTTGTCACTCCAAATAGCTTGCTTCCACTGATCATCTGTCCATCCAATGTGTTCTTTTGCCCTGCTGTAGATTCAAATATGGCTTTTTTCTTGGAATCCTACCTCTTAGTCCCATATCTGATCGTCTGCTTATCGTTCTTGAACTGACAGAAACACCAGTTGAACACAGTTCAGCTCTGATAGCCTCAGATGAAATTTCTCTGTCCTTCAGAGTCTTTTTATTCTTCTATCATCAACAGATTCCGTGCACTTTCTTCGACATTTTCCTGGCTTGTTTTGCAGTGACTTTTGTTTCCTGATAACGTAAACAGCACTTTTGTACACCAGATGTTGTCACCGAACCACCTACTTGCCTTGCAATTTCGACATAAGAAAGACCCTATTTAGGTAATAAAACAATCCTGGTCCTTTTCATGGGTGACCAATCAACTCTTTTCTTTGGTGCCATTGCTGTACACATTAAATTTAAAGAAATACTAAAAATATTCACACAATCTACAATTACGCTTCACTTACACCGCTAACAGTATTTTTTCTACAGAACAAACAGCAACACTGACTTTCCTCAACTTCTCACAAGATGTATTGCGGCTACTGCCATTTGATTAGTCCCCAGAACAAGAACTGGCCAGTAGGGTTTGCATTTACCATCCGATTCTTAACTGAATCACACTTGTTTCTTTTTTAGACTAAAGTAAGCATAACTTTTTTTGTACTGCATATATTTGCATTCTGTTTTTGGGTGATTCCATGCCAAATCAACCAGTCACTCAACCTGACCATTTCAGATTTCAATGAAACCCTTCACAGATCATTCTCGCTAGTGATATAAATGAGAATATACTTTTAATTTTTTTATCTCATTGGGTTTTCATGTAATTAACTTTTAAAATTTTGTCGTTTTTTGGCTTGCATAAACTTTTTCAATCTTGAATTTCTCTAGTTCTATAAGGCCTAGAGAGTTGTTTACCCCTCATTTTAAAGATAATTTCATAAGTTTTAATTTGATATGCAACTTGACTATGCCCGGTGAAAAGAAATATTTTATTTAAAAAAATTCAAAATTTTTAAGATATTTTTTTTTGCAAATTTAAAAAAAAAAACACTATCTTTTTTGTAATATTATAAGCTTTAAATCCCGATACTTTTAAAGTGGGATCTCAATGGGATCAGGAGTTATGGTACCAATGGTATTGTTTTAAATACCAGTTAGGGCTACATTGCTACTTTTAACTTTTGTAAGATAAAAATAAAATACATTGGCTATAAGGAAACCAATTTACATTAAGGTATATTACAGATAATGATTTACTAAACCTGCAGACAAATTAGGGATAGCATGTGAGTAAATAGTCTGCTAATCACAGGTGTTCTGGCACAAGCCTGTACAGACTTGTCTGATTCATGTTCTTGCAGGAGTGTGACTCATGCCCACTCTAGCTTGGTTTCTGCTAAGATCTCAGTGAGTAAACAGTTATTTGTTGGCAGTGTTACACACAAAAATATGATTTTTATAAGTTAATAGTTTTTTTCAGTGGAAGTGAAATAAGTGTTGTGTTTGTTAAGTAATAAATTTAACCATTTTTGACATCTTTGTTTGGAACAATTAGGCCTCCCTCCAGTTCAAAAGTACAGTCAGTTCTATTTAGTCTTAAAGGCCTATTATTATATAAGATATTTTTTTTATTGTTTCAGACAATTTGACTTGTAGTAATTATTTATAATTTTAACTCTACCATATTATTAGGACTCTGTGACAATATGGGTGAACCCAGTACATCAAAGCATTTTTTGGTATATTTGTTGTAACCCATTTAAGAAACCTGGTCATAATTATTATAAGAAACAATTGAGATCTGTAAATGAAAATATTTTGAGACATAATGCCAATTTACATGAAGGTGACAAGATATGTAATGGGTGTCGTAAAGCTTTACTAAAGCTTCCAGAGATTTTAACTGTGCACGAAGGCTTGCATTCAGACAGCTCAGAATCACAAGACCATTTGAATGTTCCTAAAGTACCAGTTTAAAATACATTGTCAACTCCAGAGAAAAAAGAGGCAATTGAAGCTTTGAACAAAAGTCTGACTGCTATCGAAGAAACACTTATTAAAGGAAAACGTTTGATTGAAAACAAATACCCAGAAGCAAAGATTAAAAAAGTGACAGAAGCTTTTTGAATGAAAGAACTTAATTTAAATCCAGGTACCACTGAATCTGATGGTGCAAAAAATGATGACAATGAAATTATTAAACAATTGAAAGAAAAGTTCAACACTACTACAGGCAAAAGTGTTAGAATGCAGGTTCTAACTACACTCCCCAAAAGCTGGACTCTAAAGAAAGTTGAAACTGAATTTGGAGTGTCAAATTTTAATGCTAGAAAGGCAAAAACAGTGTTAAATGAAAAAGGTATAATGTCATCCCCTGACCCAAAGCCTGGAAGAACATTGGACCCTGCAACGGTAGCCCTAGTCAAAGAATTCGATCAAAATGATGAGGTTAGTCATGAAATGCCTGGTAAAAAAGACTTTGTTTCAGTCAAAAAAGTTGGCAAACGTGTACATGTTCAAAAGTATTTAATTCTAAGTACATTAAAAGAATCATATGTACTATTTAAGGAGCGTTACCCTGATCAGAGAATTGGAATTTCTAAATTTTGTGAGCTTTGTCCCAAGCATTGTGTTCTTCCTGGGTCCAGTGGGACACATTTTGTGTGTGTTTGCACAATACATCAGAATGCCAAATTAATGATGGATCAGTGTAAAATACCTGAATTAACAAATGGTGAACTCCCAATTAAAACATACAAAGATGTAACAAGCAATATAATTTGCAAAACGCCAACATCTAAATGTTACTTCGCAAATTGTGTTAATTGCCCAGGAAGTGATGATTTGAAGGCTCGGTTTGAAGAAGCTTTTGAGCTTAATAGCATTGAAAATGTGAGTTTCAAACAATGGATGCAGATTGATAATAAGTGTGTCCTGAAAACTATTATAAAACAGACAAGAGTTTTGGGATTATTTGTTTCAGAGTTTGCCAAAACTTTTAAGACACTTTTTCATTGCTACACAACAGTCTTCCTAAAAATTGCGACACTTGAAAGAAAATCTACCTCAAAACCAATGCATTGTACTTTGTGATTTTGCTGAAAATTATGCATTTGTGCTTCAAGATTCTGCACAAGGCTTTCATTGGAACAATGCTCAAGCAACAATACATCCGTCTGTTATATACTACGTTGATGATCAAAACCAAAAAGTTGGTGCACTTGAGCTTAGTTATTCTTTCTGATTGCATGGTGCATGATACAGTTGCTGTTCATTTGTTTCAACACCTTATGATTGACTTTCTTAAACAGAATCTGCCCCATAAACCCAAAAAGCTGAATTACTTTCCAGATGGAGCATCATCACAGTACAAAAACAAATCAAACTTTCTCAATCTCTGCCATAATGAGAAAGAGTTTGGCATCAAGGCGGAATGGAACTTCTTTGCATCGTCACATGGAAAAAATGCATGTGCTAGTGTCGGAGGAACTATTAAATGATTAGCGGCATTGGCCAGTCTACGAATGGTCTACAATGACCAAATTATGACCAATCGTCAACTTTATGATTGGGCTGAAGACAATATTGTCAACATCAGTTTTTTGTATTCCACTACAGACGAATACGAGGCAGAGGAAAAGACCTTGGAGAGTAGGTTTGAAGCAGCAACAACAATAAAGGGTACTCAACAATTTCACAGTTACAGTCCTGTGAATGAGACTAGAGTTTTAGTGAAAAGCTACTCATTTTCAGAGGAATAAAGTGTAGAAATAGTTTCAGCTGATGACACTGATGATGATCTGGACATTAATGACATTGTTGGCTTTGTTACATGCCAATACTCAGACAAGTGGTGGTTAGGTTGTGTATTAGGAATAGAAGAAGATGAAGTAAAAATAAGTTTTTTGGAACCACATGGCCCTTCTCCATCTCTCAAATACCCACATTTTATTGACATACTAGTTGTGCATAAAAGTGAGGTTTTAACAAAAGTTGATCCTACAACAGCTAAAGGAAGAGTTTATCGACTTACAGACTCAGAAACCAAAAAGGAAAACAAGAAATTATTTGTTAAATTAAAGAAGAACTAAGATGTCGCTATTTTGGAGTAACTACAACTCTTTGTGCTAACTAAAATAAACTTTTATTAATTTTTCCAGGTTAAACTTTTAGCCTGTTGGGACTATCCTTTCCTTGTTTTATGTTTGGCTATGTATTAGTATGATGTAGATTTTAAAACTCAGTGTCTGTTATCATGTAAACACACTAAAACGAGAATCATAATCCATTATTACTTGTACAGTAACTTTAAGTTTTTAGCCATAAGCTCCCGATCCCACTCTAAAAGTTTCAGGATTTAAAGCTTATATAATACTACAAAAAAAAAATGTTTTCAAAAACACTATCTTAAAATATATTTTTTTAAATTTAAGAAAAAAAAGTTTTTTCTCACCAAACATAGTCAAGTTGCATATCAAATTAAAATTTATGAATTTTTTTTTTAAATGAGGGGTCAAACAATTTTCTAGGCCTTATAGAACTTGAGAAATTCAAGATTGAAACAGTTTATGCAAGCCAAAAAAAATGACGATTTTTAAACATTTTAAAAATTTACATGAAAACCCAATGAGATAAAAAAATTTTTTTAATTTATTCTCATTTATATCATTAGGGAGAATGATCCATGAAGGTTCATTGAAATCTGATATGGTTAGGCTAAATATTGAAATTTTTTGGTTGATTTGTCATGGAATGACCCTTTTTGTATTGGATTCAGCATTAAATTTTCTTTAAATTGACATAAAAGTATTTGCATTTGGTGCAAAATAACATTTCCTATAAGCTTGCAAAGTAGCAAAACATGAAAATTTCAAAAAGTGTCCACATTTGTGCCATCATTGTACATATGATACTGTTATTTTATGTTCAGCTCTAAAAGCGACGGACACCATAGAGATTTTTGTCTCAGTGGATCTACCACATGCATGGACTACGCTTTCAGAGCTGAACACAAAATAACTTTATCATAATGTATATTGCAAGATATTAATATGACAATCTTACACGACTACTATTTGACTTTTAACCTCTCGTATTCTATTTATGTTTTCATCTGTAAGTCATTCTAATGCCCTGAAAAAGCCACTTGTTGGTGAGTGAAAGCTCAGCAGATTTTGTATGATCCTGCGTACACCTGTATAGAAACCAGATTATTATCTCATAAAATACTGTACTTATTTGTTTCTGTATAATCATGTTAACCTGATAACAGTAAAAAATTAAAACAATAGTCAGGATTGATAACAAAGTAATAGTATAATTTTACTCATAAATAAATAATGCATGCCTTAACTGTCAGCTGAAGCAAAAACGTTAACAACTTTTCTTTTAGTCTACAAAAATATTTTCATTTATCATGATAATGCGAGGAAAATACTCAACTATACTCCAACATGCAAATGATATTTTTCTTAAAAACAAGTCCCATTTAAAATGAAAAACAACAGACTACCTCGACTTTCTGATGGTAGCAACAAAATAAGAAGGATTTCTAGGAAACCTATTATAAATGTAGCAAGTCAAATCTGACTGTAATGGAAGCCACCGAGTGTGTGCTTCCACTGCATGATATAGTTCCACACTAAAAGCTTTTACTGAGACATAAAGAGTACTTAGTTGTTCCAAATGTCGTGTACATATGTTTAAAAAATAAATATTTCAGTTTTTATCACATTTTCAAGTTTTGGAGAAATAATTTCTGTAAGTTGGCCATGTGTATTAGAGAAGCTATAAATGGAGAATATTTACTGTGGGTGGGAGGGTAAAAAGTGGGTTTGGGGACACTTGAGCTTTCTTCCTAAGTGGGAATTATTGACAGAATGATCAACAGAAAATTCCCTTTTGTTCAGCCTCCTGTCACACTCCCAGGGTTCGTGGATGGTCCCTGACACATGGCACCCCATAAGTGCAAAGAAATAATGAAAAACCATATCTTTTAAGTGAAAAGGCCCTCCCAGCATGCACACCATAGACGGGTTAGGCTTTCCTCGAGTATAAAATACCCTCTTGACCTATAAATACACACTGAAAGAACTGATTACACACGCGTGACCCCATGTATTGCCTTTACATCAGCAACAAAACATCATGGCATGGACTCTATCAAATGTTGGAAACCTTTAGGTTGTGTTACAGTTCGTAATTCCAAGCAACAGCCTGTAAAGTGCCAAGAGTTACCAATGGTTAGCTCCAGGATTGAATGCATTGCTTCATTTAGTCCCACCAGGGTGTCTGATTTCCAATGAACCAAATTCATGACTTTTCCATGACATCTTCAGTTAAATTCATGACTTCTCGACAATGCATGGCACAATGACAACCATTCTAGACTCATAATCTAGTACCCTTGGCTTGAGATCCCAGGTTATTTTTTATTTTTACAAACACTGAAATTAATTCCATGCGACAATAGTTTAGGCAAAACCGATGTGTCTATAATAGCCTAAAATGGCTATGGTTGGGGGAGGGGGGGTGCTTTTTAATGAACCCCTACCTGAAAGCCAGTTTTGAGATGAAAGCTGTATGCAATTCTTATGCCACTAAAATTGCTTAACATGAATAATGTAATTATGTATGACTTGCAGTATGCTATACACCAAATTCTATGTGTTTAAAGAAATAAAAACATTCAACTCTTATCGAGAATGGGGTATGGTTATTTTCAGAAATATTTATCATTACATCTATTAATACACAAATTCTTTTAACATGGTAATGCTGTAAAAACTTACAAGTTTTTATTAAGGCAATATAAAAACCATGAATGTACAAAATTTATGGAGACTGAAATTTCACAGTGAAAGACTCAGTGTTGAAGTATCTTAGCTAAACTTGCTATCTCAGAATGTAGAACTTCTTCTTTTGCCCTTTCTATAAGCTTTCTTTTCTTATCTTTGAGTTTTTTTAGTTCTTGGACTGCTCTCCTTTTACAATTGGCCTCTTCATCAGATTTCTTCGTCTTTAAGGCTTCTATTCTTCTTGATGAAGCATTTTTGACAGCTAATATCATTGATTTTGTGATGTCCACACTCAGTTCTTTCTCACTATTAGCTAAACCACCTAACAATAGTATTACACTGCAAACACTTCTTTCTGCATCTTCTAAGTTTTCAATTAACAGAAAAGCCTCTTTCAACTGCAGCATTGCCATGAAACATGCATAGCAGCTTCTGTAAGAACTTGATTAAGTCATGGTTCGCACTTTGTAGTAAATTCATCAAGAAGTGATCAAGTTTGTCCTCCTTAGGATTGCACTGTTTCAGTTGTTTTTTAGAAGATTCACAAAATCAGAAATATTCCCTCTACACAACATCAGCTTTTGATGAAGCCATATGTTTATTTTTTATATATATATGTCATGGGGCATCGACTACATACTGGCTTATAAGGGTGCCGGTTTGTGTTTTCTTCTAGGTGCGCAAACTTGTCTTCATTCAGGTGCTGACACACACACGAAAATTTCATTACGTCATGACCACCTGCTCAATTTCATTACTTTTTCATGACCATTAGACACCCTACCCACAGATGCTCAATTCAGTTCAAACCCAGAAACACACAGGTCATTAGAGGGTTCTGAAATCACTGAAATGCTACTCCAACTAATCCTTCACTAAGAAGTTTGGTTTAGGATTTAGAATTTATTACGAATTCTATGACTTTTCAATCATTACACAATCAAATTTGTTATCTATAATGCAGAACAAAAGAGCTACCTCTTTTTTTTTCATGCAAAGATTCAACAGAAGGAAATACATACATTGAGGTGCCACTGAATTAGAAACAGCAAAAGTTATGCAAATGTCTGGTTGCTACTTGTCACATTATCAAGCATGGCCAGTCAAAACTGGGTTGACTACAGCCACTGCCCCAATAGTGATCGTTTACAAGACTCATTATTTGGATGCTTTCGAAGAAGGCAGATTGTATATGCCTGCACGATGGCTCACTCTATCTCTGAAGTTGTCAACACACTGGAGGTTTTCCCATCCCACAGTGTCCAGAATGGTTTGAGAATACGAAAAAATTCTGGCAAAGAGCAAGCTCCAGAATGAATTGCAGAGGTGTACCAGCCTTGACAGCTTGCTATGTTCACCATTTGGGCCACATTGTTCAAACTGATATACGT
This sequence comes from Macrothele yani, assembly GCA_039090855.1. NCBI lineage: Eukaryota > Metazoa > Arthropoda > Arachnida > Araneae > Macrothelidae > Macrothele > Macrothele yani. Next base: position 18,272,300 of record CM077000.1, on the reverse strand, counting down.
AAGACAATATCACAAATCACCACCAATTTGAACAGTGGATCAAGTTGCTATGTCAGTGCAGCAATGCATTTTTAAACGTCAATGTTTCAGGAGCCTCGAGCCCCAGAAGAGTCCTGCTGTTAACAACACTACACTGGACTCAATTCCTTGCCTGGGCAAAAGCACAACAACTCTGGAACACAGATGACTGGAAGCAGATAGATAGTATGGAGTGGTGAATATACAGGGTGTGCCACATAAAAGATGCCCAAGTATAATGAACGACAACAGGCAGGCAATGTTACTAGACATGGTAAAGAATATTAGTGAGAAATATTCTAGTTGCTTAATGCTTACCTATGCATTCTGCTTCTAGAGATGAGTTACACGTTGTTAGGTCCTCGGTGATGTTATTGTCCTTTGTCTGTAGTCAATGAGGCACACTCACTTACTACTCACATTTCACTTTGGGTAGACACAGTAGATCTTAATTTTATGGTTCATTAAACATCAACAAATACCCTTTATAATGCTCTAAACTTTTTGCCCAGCCTTTGGGCATTCCTCAGGAGTGTGGCCACCGATGTTCGTGGCTCACTACTCGCCTATGGAGTCCGACACTCCGCGTTGCCATTCGTCGGATACTCTGTCTTCAATACGTTTCTTGAAAAAAAGGCTGGGCGAAAAATTCAGAGCATTATAAACGATATTATGTGATGATGTATGAACCATAAAATTAAGATCTATGGTGTCTACCCAAAGTGAAATGTGAGTAGTGAGTGAGTGTGCATCGTCGACTACGGACAAAGGACAATGACATCAACGAGGACCTAACAACGTGTAACAAATGTAACTCATTCCTAGAAGCAGAATGCATAGGTAAGCATTAAGCAACTAGAATATTTCCCACTAATATTGAAATGTATGCACGTAAATGAGGATAGTAGTTTGCCAATCTATTTTTTGGGTCGGAATATGAACTGCTAATTTAAATTGGTAAAGAATAGTTGAAATGACAGAAAACAGGAGTAATTTACCTGCGTTTACAACAATTGCTGAAAGTGCTGTCCTCCGACATCAAGACACAGCTGCACACGACAGAACATGTTCTTCGTAACACAACACAACTCATCGGCAGTAATCTGGGCTATAGCATCCGTAACGTTCACTTTTAATTTATCAAGGGTGTGTGGATTAGTTGCATACACTTTCCTTTTCAATGCTCCCCACAGATAAGTCACAGGAGGATAGATCGTGTGATCTGGATGGCCATAGTCCCTTCCATACAGTTCTGTCCTCACCAAACACTTCATGCACAGCACACGTTGACTGTTCTGCGCCGTTGCACCATCCTGCTGAAAGAAAGCATATGTTCGCTCTTCTTCTGTAAGTGCGGCAACAAATGGGTTGAACAGTTGCTGAACATGGCACTCAGAGTTCATGGTGTCAGTGAAAAAGAATGGGCCGACTATCCTCTTTGCAGACACAGCACACAAAACGCCTATCTTTTGGTCGTACAGAGGGGTCTCCATTGTCCATCTGGGATTCGTGTTGGTCCAAATTCTGCTGTTTTGTGCATTGACATATCCGGACAGATGAAACCATGCTTCATCTGTCATTTCATATAGTGTTGGGTCCATTTCACTGCTGACAATGGTTTCCTGAAACCACTTACAATATTGCATCCATTTTGCATAATCAAGAGTTTTAAGTTGTTGGAGCACCATAACTTTGTATGGCAGAAAATGCAAATCCACCTTAAGTATGCGTCGGCATGACGTGGCAGATATTCCTGTTGCAGACGATAATAGGCGAATCGACTTCCGAGGGCTTTGTAACATCATTGTGCACACATCTTTGATATTGTCTTCAGTACGATTTGTCTTGGGTTTGTTTCTTTTCCTGTTGCACACCCTGCTGGTTTCACAAAATTTCCGCGCTAACTTCTGTACCACTGATTCCGCTGGTGCTGCTGCATAATGTGGAAATTTTCCTGAAAAGAACTCATTTAAAACCTTGTTTGAGTTATTTCTGAAATACTGTTCCACAATAAAAATCTGTTGTTCCGTACTTAAAATCATTACCGTTGCCTTTGTTCTCTCTTCACTTACACTTATTACCGCATACCTACACTGCTCTGGCTGTGACTAACCACTCTAGGGAATTCCTTTGCAGCCGTATACGCAGAAACCAGTTAGAAGTGGAACAAAGTGGTTTTAACTGGAAACCCGCCTACCAACGTCTGGCCACAGGGCCTCTTTTATATTAAGCACCCAGTAGAATTAACTGCAGCATGCTGGTGGGTGGGTGTGGATCTGGCATCAACCTCATGTAGCCATGGACTCTTCATATCAAGTTGGAATGCTACAGGTTGTGACAGCTCAGGAATAATCTGGGGTGTCTTCAGCTGGAATGCTTCAGGACCATTGGTCGACTTTGAGTGCCCCCAAATATGCGGATATCTTAGCCGGCCATTTACACCCATTTGTGTCCAGTATGCATTCCAGTGGCATACTCCAGCAAGATAATTGCCCATACTGTAGATCCCATTTGCTTACTGCACGGTTTCAAGAGCATTGTAGTGTCGTTGAAATGCTACCTAGCAGCCCAGATTTAAACCTGATCGAATAGCTTTGGTATACCATTGAACAATCAGTTCGGGCACATCCCATGCGCTACAAACAGCTTTCAAGGAGGTAAGTCTGGTGTCACCTGCAGAACATTTTCACAAGCTTGTGGAGTCCATGCCTCGTTGTGTCACCGCTGTCATTAGGTCATTGGCGCAACACATTACTAGGCATCTCTAATTCAATTTCAGTATATACATCGTGTTGTGTGTATCACGTGACATCTCCAACACTAAATATTGGTGAAAGACTGTTTTCATGGGGTCTTGCCATTTTCCTGGCCCTGCTCATGAGACATTTCAACTAACAGCATTATCGTGCAAAGGCACAGCACATTTGTGGATGGATGAAGTGTATATACTAACTTAAGCTTTTAGTTCATATTCATTAGAAAAAATTGGCTCAAGTACCATATTGCTGCCCCAAGTCAGATATCGCTTTTGACCTCATTCTCTGCCGACACATTATCAAGCAATGTGTTTCTTTCTGGAACAGGGGACATTTTTTGAATAACTACCATTCTTTCAAAAGGATCTTTGTTTTTGAACCGACAACTTCTCCAAAACAGGTACACCATCATTCTGTCTGCTATGAACTCATTAGCATAACTTTCATAATTGAAATGCTGCTTAAATCATCTACGTATGTGCACCTGTCATGGGATTTAAGAAATTGGTGCTATGGTGCACAGTCTCAGGAGTGTAATTGCAGTCTTTATGTAATTCTTTCTATGCTCTCCGCCCATTGGTTATAATCGTGGTTCCTGGGGCTATACATTTCTTTATCAAGGGTAATAAAATTGTGGTGTCTCTCTTGTTGCATGGGCATATTTCCAATTGGAAAGATTTCGAATTTCGTATGATCATTCCCAGAATCCAAGTGCCTTCAACAATCCTACCACACCGAATTTTCTTTTGCCAAATTTGGTCTGTCTGTCACTCACTCACTCACTCACTCACTCACTCACTCACACACTCACTCACTCTCACTCACTCTCACACACACACACTCACTCTCACACACACACACACACACACATACTCACTCACACACACACACACACACACACACACACACACACACACACACACACACACACTCTCACTCACTCTCACTCACTCTCACTCATACACACACACACACACACACACACACTCATACACACACACACTCACACACACACACACACTCACACACACACACACACACACACACACACACACATATCACTAAACTGTTCTCTGAGATTCAGAGGTTAGCTCCACAAAGAAATACAAACTACCAGATAATTTTTACTTACTGTTGTTGTGTCAAACTTCTCCATTTACACCAATTTTGACATACAACTCGGGCTTCACTGATATCCATTACACGCCGTACACAAGATCTGTTATACTTCATACTCACAATCTTTTTCTCATGCAGACACTCCTGAATCGGATCCTTTCATGACTTCATTGGCCTTCCTCTGCCTTTTCTTCCAGCCATTTGGGTTAAAAAGATTTTTTTAGTAAGCATCACTCATTCTTGCAACATGGCCAAACCACCGAAGCATAATAGTCTCCACCTTGCTAACAACATTTTGCTTCACATTACACAACTGCAACACATCTTCATTCCTCACACAATCAGAATGTGCCTTGCCCCCCCCCCGTAAGTAACACATTTCTCCAGTAGACAAATGACTATGTTTCTTCTGTAGTACCCAGGTTCCACTGCCATACATCAGAGTAAGAACAATTACACTTTCATACACAGCCATGTGGGGTTCTCTTAAGAACCCATCATTTCTGTGAAAACCTCCCAAAGCAGCCATGACTTTCAATGAAGAATTCACTCGCCTACTAATTTCACCATCCAATTTGTTCTCTCTGTCAAACATGCTTCCTAAATACACAAACTCTTTCACCTGGTCAATCACTGTGCATTTAGGCATATAATACATTCAGTACTACCAGTTCCTCTCTCAAAAACTATTACTTTGGTTTTTCCATTATTTATACTCAGTTTGAATTTCATGCAAGCTTCGTACATCCGGGACAACATACCCTGCAACTCACTTTTGCTCTCTGCCAACAGGACAGTGTCCTCAGCATACAGCAATCTGCACACACGGATATCACCAAGACATAAACCAGTATTATCTATTATGGTATCATGCATGCATGCATCCATAAATATATTAAACAGCCATGGTGACATTACACGACCTTGTCTGACTCCTGCACCAATAGAAAACCATTTTGATAAAACACCATTCACTTGTACACAAGCTCTACTACCAGCATACATGGCTTTCACACTATTAAGTAGATTCCCAGTAACACCATATTTATTCAATACCTTCCGCAAAAGTGTCCTATTTACACTGACATAAGCTTTTTCTAAATCTATGAAGGCTGCAAAAACTTTCTTACCAACAGCCAGATGCTTTTCAATCATCATGCGCAATGCAAAAATTTGGTTAGTGCAGCTTTTACCAGGCATAAAACCACTTTGAACATTGCACACTTTCTCTGATGTAAGACCCTGTTCTTTTTCAATAATGACCTTACCTAACACTTTCCTCATTAACCTCCACCATTCTGTCAATACCTCAAATGAGTCCATTGTGTTCATTTTTTCTTTGTATATAAATGCAGAAACAACTTTTCTGTAGTAATTGTACCAATCTGATACAGTCTCCCTTGATGTTACTTCTGAACAGCTAACTTTACAGACAGCATGACTGAAAGGGAGATCATTGGTAAAACAAAGTGAAAAGCAAACTTTTTCCAGAGGAATTTTAGCTCCCAAAAACCATGTTCCTTTAGCACGAGAAATATTCTTGGCCTTGCAGTGAATGTGTTTCTTTGTACAGCGGAAAATACCTGGGATGCGCTTGCTCAAAATCATGGCATGATTTTCAGAACAACACATCGTGGCAGGCAACAACCTCTCGTCAACACACCATTTCAAACATATCTCTCTGTACCAAGTGACTTCTCTCTCTAAACAACGAATAATCCACATGTTTAGAATGTGCGAACTACAAAACTAACCTCCTGCAAAAAAAAAATCACCGAAAGAACTGGGCAGACATGCTGGAAAACAGTTGTGACCTGGAGTCATGATGTGTTGCCATCTGGTGGCAGAGAATGAGGTCAAAAGTGTTATCTGACTTGGGGGCAGCAATACGGTACTTGAGCCAAAAAAAAAATTCTGTTCTTCATTCTCCTTCAAATTAAACAAAAGATGAAAAGAAATGCTGGTAACACTTCCATTAAAATTAGGTAACTGCACTACAAAATGTAATGACAGAATGCATACTGCTGGGTATTAATAAGACTCCCATGAATGTGACTAACTCCACCCCCCCCCTTTTTTTGGATATAGATTAAATAATTGCTATTCCAATCAAAATGAAAAAATTTCATGCAAATTTCATGCATCTGGGGCACCACACTTTTGCTCACTGCAAATCAGGGCCAGCTTTAGCATTCATGGTGCTACGTGCAACAATACCGGTTGACGCCCCTCACAAGATTTGTGTGTCTGGTGAATTGTACGGTTTTTCAGCCACATACAAAAGATGGGAAAATGAAAACTAATTGTCACACATGCTGATACCAAGGTAAATACCAAATATAACACTCCCTTTTCTGCTTAATTGCAACAATACAGTAATGCAACACTGTGCCCAACTTCTATATGGCCGAGGGACAAAGTTTTAAAAGAAATAAATGAGCATACACAACTTTCACATGGAATCTACAAACCATAATACAGAATCTATAAACATAATTCTATGTTAACAACAAATGTGGAGTGAAGAAGCATTGATAAAAGGTTGTGATAGTCATCTAAATACCAGAAACATCTGTGAGAAAATACAACTCTCAGAGAAGAAAATAAAAGTCTTAAAGAAATCCCTGAGTAAAGCCAATTTGTTTAATCTTCTAATGTTTTTTGTTGTTGTTTTTGTTATTGTTGTTAAGGCTGATGTCTCTGCTGCACAAGTAAGAACTGGAAGGATGCATCAATTAAACGCTTTTATGATATAATGGTAAATTGCTCTTGAAAATTGGATGGTGTCTTCCAAATGCTCTTGAATGAAATACAGAGATAACAGACACACAAAACAGAAAGAAACCCCACGATAAACAGCAACTCTAAGAGTTATTTCACATATGTGTTAAAAGTAATTCCGGCTTCCATCAGTACAGTACCTCACAAACACAAAATGGCAAGTCAACCAGAACAGTCATTCTGTATGCTGGAGTTCCATTAAATGAAATCACTAACAACTATTCAGAGACAATTCCAAAGCAAATTCAACATGAATTCTCAAACTGTGAACTCAAATCAGATATGGTATCATTATTTTGTAGACACATCACACTTCTGTAGAAAAAAAAAAAAAGTTAATGCAGACTAAGTACCAGAAAGGAAATAGTTGATCCTGTTTCACAAGTGTATCAGAGAGATCTGATAAAAAGAAAAAGATCACTGCGCCAACCAAGTCTACAATTAAACCTTGAAAAGTTCACTGCACCAACCTATTCTACGATTAAACCATGAAAAGTTCATTGCACCAACCTAGGCATGAGTTAAATGTATCACATCAGACAGTGTGGAAAGTTCTTCATAAGTGCATAGCTCTCCAGCCTTATTGACTGTCATTGTTGCACCACATAACACTAAACAGTAGGGTGTTACCTTTTGATCACTTGTCATGTTGAGTTACAATGCAATAAACAAAGCACTTTGGTCAAACATCTTTTTCAGCAACATGGCAACACTTTGTTTCTGGAAACGTATACAAACATAACATCTATACACAAGGCAGTGAACAGCTATGAAAGTGACAGAACAGATATGAGATAGGTGATGTGACCCACAATAACGTGTTTGGGTATTTTCAGTTTCATGGGGTAAAAAAACAATTACTGAAATTACAAGAGGATGTTCACACATTTTTAGAATGTTTGTGATAAGAAATTACAGAAAATAAAAAAAGTTCAAAGAACTGAAACTGGCAACAGCATGTCAGTTGAGCACGAAAGAAACATCTACTGGAGTTAAATATCATGTGCTAAGAAAATGGCACATGCAAACAAGTTATGGATGGGTTATGTTTTTGCTCTTTACATAACTGCTGAGATGTTGAAATATGGTGGTGATTCTGTAATTGACTGATTAACTGAAATCAGCCAGTTATGCTGGGAGTTAGGAATGGTACCTCGGGACTGGAGGGATGCTATCATTGTTCCCTTGTATAAGGGAAAAGGTAATCAGACTGATTGCAAGAACTATCGTGCTATTAGCTAACTGAGTGTGCCACAGAAAGTGTTTGGTAAGGTCATTATTGAAAAGGTATGGGATCTTACATCAGAGGAAGTGTGGGATGTTCAGAGTGGTTATATGCCTGGTAAAGGCTGCACTAACCAAATTTTTGCATTACGCACGATGATTGAAAAGTATCTGGCTGTTGGTAAAAAAAGTTTTTATTGCCTTCATAGATTTAGAGAAAGTATATGACCAAGTAAATAGGATACTCATAAAATAGGTTGCCGTCTTATGCACGATTAGAATAACTAAAAGTTAAAAGAACTGATGCTCCTGTACACACCAAATGTGGTGAAGGTGATATGAATGACAGGTTAAAACAAACATGAGATCTTTCAATCCCTCTTGGGATCATCCTCAGATGTGCTCTCAGATTAGTGATTCCGACCCTTAAATAACAGAAAGGGTAAGTGTCATGAATCAAACTGTGCATTCACTGCGCATGTCTGGGATTGTTCACGGGAAATTCCGAATCGCTGAATGGGTGATTGTGTCATCTGGTGTTAAGGCATTCAAGGTGTTGTCACTTTGAACATTATTTGAGTCCCTTGGCAAGAAATTTTTCCAAGAATTGGGGATGTACATAGGTATATAGTCGTTACAACATTGATTGCCCTTGATGAAAATTAACAAGCTCTCTGCAAAAAGTAACGAGGTTCTGTTTCGTGGTGTTGTAACGATGGAAGCCTCCTGCCAAGCTGGGGAATATGAACCCTTGTTGGTAAGGCGTGATAACGCAGTTTTTTTTTTTGTTGTTTCGAGTATTAATGTCATAAAGGTGCTCCTTCATTCTGATGTCCAACGTCCTCTGAGTAGATCCTATGTAAGTGAGAGGTGGGTCCTCTGGCTCAGTACTGTAAAGAGGTATGTTATATACTCCATGACGGGATCCCTGTTTGATTTGATCGTGATCGTTGAGAATGATGGAGTAAGTATTTGATGTTCTGAGGCCATAATCGATTTTGTGACGATGACACATATTTTTCATATAACATGTGTCAAACATGTGTCATCGTCACAAAATCTATTTTGGCCTCAAAACATCAAATACTTACTCCATCATTCGGCTAACCTCTGAAAATCAGAGAACAGCTTAATGATACATATGTATGTACGAAGAGAAGTATTCGTATTCTGTAATTAAAAAAACTATCAAAATAATAGAATCTGCATTTCTAAATGTAAAATAAGCAATATTATTAATAATAGAGGGGAAAATCATCAAGCATTGGTTTTAACAGGAGAAAGAATGCTAAACGAATATCCAAAGGAGGTACATACTTTTACGACTATTTCAAAAGTAAGGTCCCTGGTGTTAAAAGAAAATCCACCAACCCAAAGAGCAACCGCTAAGTTGTTAAAAATCTCTGTATCAACTGGAAACAAGGTATTAAACAAAGATTTGAATCTAAAAACAAAAAACAAAAAAACATAGTGTTTCTGCCTTTTGGCTAAGCATATGGCTGAGTGCAGAACATGATGTAGACTTCTTTATGCAAATCATTCAGCCAGAGACAATTTATTGTGACTATTGATGAAACATGGATCTACCTAGGTGACTGTAACAAAAAAAGGTCGATTTACAATTGCAAAAAAGCAGAAAAAGACTTGCACACTTGGTCCCAAGAATTAAAAAAAATAAAAAACGTTTCAGTAAAAGATTTATGATTATTGCTGGTTTCTCATACAATTGGGAATTAAAGCTAAGAAAAGTTGAAAAGAAAGTTCAAACTAATTCTACATATTACCAAAATATATATTTTTTATGTATTGGGTTGTCGGAAAAGTCATGACGTATTTTAGCCATATTTTTGCAAAGGTCATTTATTGATAGAAAGAACAAAGATCATTCAATGATATAATGCCCGTTTTGTTCGATAACCTTTTGCCATCTTTCAGTGAGCTACAGAATGCCTCGTTCATAGAAGGACCTGTTTTTCGTGGCGAAATACTGCACAAGGTGCTGATTTACAGCCTCATCTGAATTGAACGTTATACCACGCAAGGGCTGTTGAAGAGAGCGAAACAAGTGGAAGTCTGACGGCACAAGGTCAGGCGAGTATGCTGGGTGTGGCAACACATCCCACCCAAGCTCCAATATTTTTTGGTGGGTGATCAAACTTGTGTGTGGTCTTGCGTTGTCGTGATGGAACACAACACCTTTACGATGAACGAGCTCTGGACGTTTCTGGATGATGGATTTGTTCAAACTGTCCAATTGCTGACAGCACACATTCCAATTGATTGTTTGGTTCCGTGGTAGGAGCTCGAAAAACACGACACCTTTAAAATCCCAACACACTGAGACCAGAACCTTCCGCTGATGAATGTCTGCTATGGATGTCATTTGAGGCAAAGCAGCACGTCGGGACCAAGACCGTTTGCATTGCACATTGTTGTACACAATCCACGTCTCGTCACCAGTTATCAGTTGCTTCAAAAAAGGATCGTTTTCCTCACGTTTAATGAGCGTATCGTAGATGTTTGTATGCGCCGTCAATTGAGCTTTTTTGAGTTCATGAGGAACCTACACATCGAGCTTGCTCACGTATCCCAGCTTCTTATGGTGGCCGTGAGGAAGCTGGGATACGTAAGCAATCTCTCGTGTCGTGTAAAGTGGATTTGACTCGATCAATGCCTTGATTTGGTCGTCATCAACCTCGGTTGGCCTCCAGGACCGAGACGCATCGTTGAGGTCAAAATCACCAGCACGGAATTTATTATCACCGTACACTTTAGGCAACTTTTCACAAGTTTAACATGCGTTCTTCCCTTTACGGAAGTAAAACAGTAAAATATGGCGAAAATGCACAGTTTGGTCTTCCATCTTCAACTTGATGTGAAATCTCTGCAAATCAACCAAATCGCTCACTATTTATTTTAGACTGCAGCTAGAACTGGCACCTGTTGAATGCCATAGCGATGACAGAGCTGTGCATGCCTCTAGTACTTCCAAAACCGCCCAACTGCCATCGGGTGCCAAAATACGTCATGACTTTTTCGACAACCCAATATATTGCGACAAAGTCTCATAAAATACTGTTACATACATTATTGTACATGAACCCAAAAACGACAAGTTGATATCAATGACAATGAAATATCTACACTTGTGGATAACAAAATTTGTGCACCAAGAAGGAAGCATCGGACTGAACAGAAATTTTATGGATGCAATGATGCAGATAAATGATACACATGATGGCAAAAACAGAGCTGTAGGACAATTACAGAGGGATCTGTGTCATGCAGTCCAGTCATTTACAATCACACGTTGCACAGCCTCGTGCAGCGATACATGCTGTAATATGGTCCAGCACGGAGGTAAACAGACGCCTGATGTTGTTCTGTCGCAGACTGGTCCACACATGTTGAACGGTGTGCTCCAAATCCTCGATAGTGCTGCACGGCGGCAGCTGGCGTTTCAACTGGTTCCACACATGCTCGATAGGGGACAGGTCCGGGGAGTGGGCAGGCCATGGAAGTGTCTGTCTGGACATGACGTAGGCAGTCCTGGGCAACCCGAGCCCTGTATGTGCAGGCATTTTAGTGCACCTGGAATCCCGGCCAGGAATGGGAGCACATGGGGCCGTAGGATCTCGTCCACATAATGCTGGCACGTCAATGATCCACATACCACTCCTAGAGCTGATTGGCTATCATAGGCTACAGCTACCCAGACCATAATGCCTACAGTGGGGGAGGTGTGGCGCTCGATAGCGAGGTTGGGATTGTGCCGTTGACCCGGGGACCTCCACACCCGGACACGACGATCATCTGTCCCCAAAACAAAATGGCACTCCTCGCTAAATACCACACATCGCCAGTCTGTGGAGTTCCATGTCGCTTTGGCCTGGCACCACTGCACATGGAGCCAGCGATGTTCCGGTGTTAATGGCAGTACGCGTAAGGGGAGCTGGGATCACAGATTCGCTTCTGCGAGGCGTCGGGAAATGGTTCGTGGGCACACAGGAGCCATTCGTGCCTGGCGCACCATCCGTCGATCCTCTTTACCCTTTACCAGTGGTTTTCCCGGTCCGCCCGGAGCCGCTCCGCATTGTGGCAGCGCCGTCACGTGTACACTGCTCCCAACACGGTCAGACAGTATGGTCAGAATGATCCACATGGCGGGTTATATGGCGCGCCAACCACTCTGCAGTTTTCAGCCTGATGATCAGGCCTCTCTCAAAGTCCATAAGTTGCATAAATTGACGTCCCTGACATCTACCCAGCATTCTTGTCACTCTCGGGCATGTGATTGTCTAGGCATCCAATTAACTGAAAACACCAAAAGCTGTTCCGAGATACACATAAATGAAACAAATGTGACAAACGCAAAAATCAAAAATTATCATTAATTTTATTATGTGTGTGTAAATTAAATAAAATTAAATGCAGAAGTGTTAAAAGTGTGCAAAAGTAAATTAATTGCTAAGTGTTTAAGCAAGTGAAATTAAATGCAAAAATAGCAATGCTGAACTATTAAAGTGTTTTACTTACCCGTCTACATTTTTAAGTGCGAATTTCCTTGCTAACATTAAGATTTAATAAAAGTATATCATTTCCTATTTTTCCCCGCACAGTATCCCATTTATTAAATGAACTTTTAAATTAACTGATCATATTTAGTAGTGACAAATGTACTTACTCTTTTAAGAATGTGGATGGGAGGGTGCTGTGCCTATGGCCCCATTCTGTATAAATCAGGCCCCGATAACGGCCTGGCGCCATGCATTCTTTCTTGCACTTAGCTTTCAAACAAGCAAAACACATTCCTCCTCCTCGGAAAAAAAGAAAGAGTCGTGTCACAAACTTTGTTCAGAGGATTCCGGCTGACGTAATCCCAGCCCGGCACCGTGGTTTCTTTCCACTTGGCTTTAAAACAAGCAAAACAAATTCCTCCTCGAGGAGGGTTAGAAAGAAAAGAAACAAAGAGCTGCGTCATGAACTTTGTTCAGAGGCTTCGGGTTGATGTAATTCCGGGCCACAGCAAAAGAAGCACGCCAGGCCGATGTAAATTCGGCCTGCCACCTAACGTTCTTTCTACTTAAGCTTTTAAACAAGAAAAACAAATTCCTCCTCGGGGGAAAAAAAAAGGAAAAAAAGAATCGAAGAGCTGTGTCACAAACTGTGTTCAGAGGCTTTCGGCCGACGTAATCACGTCACAGAGAAAGAAACACGCTGGGCCGACGTAATTCTGGCCCGGATCAGTGCTTTCTTTCCACTTAGTTTTCAAACAAGTTCAGAGGCAAGTTTACATTGATTAATTCCAAAACCAGTAAAACATTCTTAATAACAGCGAAAATTTGAATTTCTGTGCTTTTTCATTAGTCATCCATAAATATGTAATCCCGGAGGATTACGGAATTATTCTAAAAACCAGCAAAATAATCTTAATATCAGCGAAAATCTGAATTTCCGTAACTTTTCGTTACACACTCGTAATTCCATAATCCTGGGGCTAAATCTGCAATGGTGACAGCTCTGGACGCCTATGACACTTTCGCCCGCCGGTGAGAGAGAATGTTCATAAAGTAAATGTCCAATCACATGTGAACAGAACTTTTCTTTCTTTTCTTTACGTACAATGGCTCAGGGCTCTGCCCAATCTCTCGACTGATTTTGCCCCCCAGTAAAAAAATAAAACAAATAGCAATGGAAAGGACAGAGGTGAAATGAAACAGCAGAGTGTTCCCCTAAAAAAAACGAGACGTTTGAAGTGACGCCACTCGCGACTATCTCGTTGGCTGAGCAGTAGCTTCAGCCTGGAGCTGCCGGTCAGCCACGCAGTAGCAAAAAGATTACACCTTACGACTGAAATATCACTACCTACCCAACGAATATTTCTCTTTTTTGCCCGGATTTTTTTTTTCCAACATATCAACAATCACAAACTTTTGTCAAAAGCCTGAGATCGCAAATGACAAGTTTAGCAGATTTCCGTTTTTTCTAAAAAGTGAATTCACGGAATTCCGCTAATTAGCGGAAGAATCACATGCCTGCATTCTGTACTCTTGCTTGTGTCAGTTGGTGCTTTTTGTTTTCATGGGGTATCGACAACATGCTGATTCATGCTTGTAGCACAACCACAGGGTGTGTGGTCATGCGCAATCACACCAAGCGTGGATCATTTGCATATCAGTACACACTCTAGCTATTTGCAAAGTTTCGCGGTTCTAGCATGTTTTCTTCTAGGTGCACAAATTTCATTGTCCGTGAGTGTATATCTGAACTTAAGGACATCTCTACATGGTCAATATATTTCCATTAAATTTTGTAAGCTTACATACATTTCAGCCAGTGAGACAAAAAATCGTCAATGAGGTATATCGAGCTACACATATTATACTCTCCTTATTATTTCAGCTTCAGTCCTCCTTGTTTGCACATGTTGGTGTAAACATTACATTTCAGTTCAACTTTGTCCCTCGCCCTGTGTGTTTTTTAGAATTGTGCAATTGTTTGTGTTGAACTGTGAACATTGAATATCCTTTAATGGTGTAGTGCAACAGTGGACACTGGGCAAGTGGCAAAGTTGAACTGAAATGTAATAGATACGTTTACAGCTGACATGTGCAAACCAGGACTGAAGCTGAAATAAGGGTAGCTCGATATACCTTATTGACGATTTTTTGTCTCACTGGCTGAAAAGTACATAAGCTTACAAAATTTAATGAAAATATACTGAATATGTAGAGATGTTCTTGTTTTCAGATATAAGTATTTCATTGTCATCGATATCAACTTGTCGTTTTGGGCTCATGTACAATAGCGTGTGTAACAGTATTTTATGGAAATTCGTCCCAATATACATTGCCTATCTCCCACATATGTTGCCGTTCAAATATATAGATAGATACATTGAACTTTTACTATAATGTTTTTTAACTCCTATATTTAAAGAGGAAATACCATTTCTTTATCTACACAGCCTTCAAAGAGTAGAGATCCATGAGGATAAGGCTACCACTTATACATCCAAATCTATCACTATTTCTTGAAAAAAAAAAAAAAAAAAAAAAAGAGATTGGTATCAAGCCTATATACCTTTTAGCTCATATTCCTTCAAACGTCTCCTGATATATCCCCAATGGACTATTGTGCCTTTGGACTGCTAAAAAGACTGGTATGAAGTCTATACCTTTTGCTCATATTCCTTCAAAGTCTCCTGATATGTCACCAATGAACTATTGTACCTTCGGACTGCTAAAAAGACTGGTATGAAGTCTATACCTTTTGCTCATATTCCTTCAAAGTCCCTTGATGTGTCATCAATGGACTATTGTGCCTTTGGACTGCTAAAAAGACTGGTATCAAATCTATACCATTTGCTCATATTCCTTCAAAGTCCCCTGATGTGTCACCAATGGATTATTGTGCCTTCGGACTGCTAAAAAGACTGGTATCAAGTCTATACCTTTTGCTCATATTCCTTCAGTCCCCTGATGTATCACCAATGGACTATTGTGCCTTCGGACTGCTAAAAAAGACTGGTATGAAGTCTATACCTTTTGTTCATATTCTTTCAAAGTACCCTGGTGTGTCATCAATGGACTATTGTGCCTTCGGACTGCTAAAAAGACTGGTATCAATTCTATACCTTTTGCTAATATTCCTTCAAAGTCCTCTGATGTGTCACCAAATGGACTATTGTGCCTTCAGACTGCTAAAAAGACTGGTATCAAGTTTTACTCATATTCCTTCAAGTCCCCTGATGTGTCACCAATAGACTATTTGTGCCTTTGGACTGCTAAAAAGACTGGTATCAAGCCTATATTTTTTGCTCATATTCCTTCAAAGCCCCCTGATGTGTCACCAGACTATATTGTGCCTTTGGACTGCTAAAAGCAGCACTTTCTAAATGCAGACTTAAAAAACTTGATTGGACCATGGAAAGTACTTATTCCATATACTTTCCGTAGTCCAATCATTAATAAAATACTACTACCAATTTTAAGAAATGTCCTGTTATCTTGGAAATCTAGTTGTATGTTCATAGTCCAGATAAAGAGCTATCAGATAGAACATTTAACAAAGAAGTAATTTTATTTTAAACATTAATTATATTGCTGGAAAATAAATTATGGAAAGTACTTATTCCACATACTTTCCGTAGTCCAATCATAATACTACTACCAATTTTAAGAAATGCCCTGCTATCTTGGAAATCTAGATGTAGGTTCATAGTCCACAGAAACAGCTATTAAATAGAACATCTAAGAAAGAAATAATTTTATAAAGCATTAATTATATTGCTGGAAAATTGTTCATAGTCCAGAGAAAGGGCTATCAAATAGAGCATTTAAGAAATAGATAATTTTATTTTAAACAATTATATTGCTGGAAAATCGTTCATAGTTCAGAGAAAGGGCTATCAGATAGAACATTTAAGAAAGAAAATTTTATTTTAAACATTAATTATATTGCTGGAAAATCGTTCATAGTCCAGAGAAAGGGCTATCAAATAGAACATTTAAGAAAGAAATAATTTTATTTTAAACATTAATTACCGTATATACTCGCGTATAAGTCGAGAAATTTGGGACAAAATGAGAGCTTTAAAGTAATGGGGTCGACTTATACGCGGGGTCTAAAAAAATCATAAGTCCAAAAGTTCTTCCCGTGAGGCAAAAGGCAATCCATCCCAAAAGAAATAAAAAAGGCCAATGCGGTATTAATTACGAAATCGCAACCCTCCGAAAGAAAAAAAAAAAGAAAGAAAGAAAGAAAAAACACTGAAGTGGTAGAATTACGAAATCGTGACCCTCCGAATTTCTCCGAACTTTGAAAAGTCTCCTCTCTCCTGGCTTTGCATATCCACAGCGCAGTCACAGCTGTGCATAGAAACCTCCGCCCTTCCGACTACCAGTTGATTGCGCTGACCTTCGAAGTAACGGAGCCATGCGACAGCCAGTGTTAGGTGTTGCTTGTTCTTAATCGCACATGTTTTTCTTGTTCTTAATAGCACGTGTCTCGCTTCTCCTATTATGGGTGACACGGATTGTGTAAAGAAACGGATGTCCTATAACGCAGGATTCAAGTTGAAAGTGGTTTCTTTTGCAGAAAATACTAACAACTGTGCTGCTTCACGTCAATTTGGCATTAACGAAAAACTGATTCGAGATTGGCGTAAAAAAAAACGGATTTGGTGAAAATCCCAAAATCGCAAAAGGCGCAGCGCCGTGGAACGACATCTTTCCCAGAGCTGGAAAGTGTCTTGAATGATTGGATTGTGGGCTGCAGACAAAATGGTTACATTGAACGTGAACTGGTATACGTTTGCGAGCAATGAAGCTCGCAAAAGATTAAAAGTTTGCAGCAGCAAATAACAGTTTTCGTGCGTCACCAGGTTGGTGCACAAGGTTCATGAACCGCTATGGGTTGTGTCTACGCCAGCGCACCAAAATTGCACAAAAGTTACCTCGTGACCTCGAGGCAAAGATAATGGAATTTCAAAAGTATGCAATTCAAAAGAGAAAAGAGACTGCTTTTGAACTTTCCCAAATATGGAACATGGATGAAACCCGCCATGTGTTTCGACCTTCCTGGAAATAAGACGGTGAACCAAAAGGGCGAAAAAAATATCTTGATCAAAACGACTGGCCACGAAAAATCCAGTTTCACGGTTGTTCTTTCCTGTTTGGCCGATGGCAGTAAGCTACCTCCGGTAATTATTTTCAAACGCAAAACTCTGCCGAAAAGCGTTGTCTTTCCGTCTGGTGTGCTCGTTCGTGCCCATGAAAAAGGATGGATGAACGAATCTGGAACAATTGACTGGTTAAAGAATGTGTGGAACAAAAGGCCAGGTGCACTTTTCAGGAAACCTTCTCGTTTGGTGTAGGATATGTTTGTTGCACACCGTTGTGC
Source organism: Macrothele yani (assembly GCA_039090855.1). Taxonomy (NCBI): domain Eukaryota; kingdom Metazoa; phylum Arthropoda; class Arachnida; order Araneae; family Macrothelidae; genus Macrothele; species Macrothele yani. The sequence goes on along the minus strand of CM077000.1, from coordinate 18,254,499 downwards.
AGAACTGAAAAAAACTGCAGAAAATTCAAAAACAACTCTTGCTGTCATCCCAGGTGGGTTGACATCTGTTCTTCAATCACTAAATGTCTGCCTTAATATGCCCTTCAAGGACAACGTGCGGAGGTATTGGGCAGATTGGATAAGCTCCGATTTGCCGACTGAAACCAAGGGCGGAAATCTAAAGAAGCCGGATATCGTTTTGATTGCACGATGGGTCAAGGATGCTTGGGAGGCGATACCTGCGGAAATGGTCGTGAAATCATTCAAGAAATGTTGCATTAGTAACAAACTTGATGGCACAGAGGATGATGAGATTTTTATGAGTGATGATGACAGTGATTCTGATGACACAGGCATAGATGAGAATACTGATGTTTATGATGACGCGCCGATGACAGAGAAAGACTTTTTTGAACTGTTTGGCGAGTCTGACTCGGAATCGGATTTTGAAGGGTTCCGATGAAGTTTTTGGGTATGCAAATTAAATGTAGTATTCATCATCATCATTGTCAACCATTATCAATCCACTGCTGGACGAAGGTCTCCCCAAGTTTCCTCCACAACGGTCTGTCTTGTGCCAGTCTCCTCCATGTCACCCCTGCATACTTTCGAATTTCATCCACCCATCTCCCATGTGGTCGTCTTCTGGGTCTTTTCCTGTCCCTTGGAATCCAATCTAAAATTTCGGCTGTCCATCGATGATCTGTCCTTCTGGCAGTATGTCCAGCCCATTGCCATTTCAGGGATTTAACTCTGATCATGATGTCTTCCACTCTTGTCATTTTTCGGATCCACGAGTTCCTCTTCTTATCTCTCCTGGTTACACCAAGCATGCACCTCTCCATGCTTCTTTGAGTTGTCTGCAGCCTTTGTATGTCTCTTTTAGTTAAGGTCCACGTCTCTGCACCATACGTAAGCACTGGAAGGATGCATTGATCAAACACTTTTCTTTTAAGACATAATGGCATATTGCTCTTGAAAATTATGCTGTTTCTTCCAAAAGCTCTCCAGGCAAGTTTTGTACGCCGATTAATTTCTTCATCAATGTGACCCTCACTTGATATCTGCTGTCCAAGATAAACGTACGTGTCTGTTATCTCCAGCTTTTCTCCATCAATCGATAAATCTTCATTTCTTGTAAAAGCATTGAACATCACTTTTGTCTTCTGAAAGTTCATTTTTAATCCCACTTCTTTACTCTTGTCAGCAAGTTCCTGGATCATACTCTGCAGCTCTGATGGGGTAGTTGCAAAAATGACTACGTCATCAGCAAAACGAAGGTGGGTTAGATAATCTCCATTAATCTTTATCCCCTTGTTTTCCCAGCTCAGCGACTGAAAAACACTCTCCAATGTGGCATTAAAGAGCTTCGGAGATATGGTGTCACCTTGTCTCACTCCCTTTCCAATTTTTACGTGTGTTGTATTTTCAAACAGCCGAATCTTTGCACTTGCATTTTCATAGATGTTATTAATAATATTAATGTATGCATCTTCAATACCGCAGGTTTTCAGAGCCATTGTAACTGCTGATGGTTTCACCGAATCAAAGGCTTTTTCATAATCGATAAAAGCCATGCACAATGGAAGTTCATATTCCCTCGCTCTTTCAATTAGTTCTCTCAGCACGTGGATATGATCTATTGTGCTGTAGCCACTCCTGAATCCAGCTTGTTCTCTCGGTTGAGCCATGTCCAGTGTTACCTTCAAGCGGTGTGAAAGAACTTTAGTGAAGATTTTATAAACTACTGATAGGAGGCTGATAGGTCTGTAGTTTCCGAGATCCTCAATGTCACCTTTTTTATGTAGCAGGATCATTGTAGCGGTGTTCCAATCCTCAGGAATCTTTCCTTCATTAAGGCATCGAGTGAAAATTTGGGCGAGTACTGTTTCGATTTCTCCACTTGCTTCTTGTATGATGTCTACAGTAATTCCATCTTCTCCTGGAGCTTTTCCTCGCTTCATGTTCTTGATTGCATGTGCAACTTCTGCTGGAAGGACTGGAGGAACTCTGGTACTGGTATCTTCCATGATGTCTGGAGTGCACATATCATCCCTTTCATATAATTTGGAGTAGAAATCTTTCACTCTTGTCAAAATTTTGCCTCTATTTCTTGTTACAGAACCATCTTCTTTTCTCAGTGCCATAATCTGTTTTCTTCCCTTACTGAGATGTCCCTTTGCTATCTTTAGGCTTTGGTTGTTTTCAATTGCTTTCCTCACTAGTTCACAGTTGAATTTCCTTACGTCTTCAGTGATACTTTTTCTTACTGTCTTGCATAGCTCTATATATTCCACTTTGGAAGTCACATCTTCTTTAGTTGTCCTCATCTCTCTTCTTTTTGCATCAACATTTTGGTTTTTCCTGATAATTTGTTCACATGCAACTTGTTCTTAGACCCAGCTAATTTTGTTGCTGTTTCCATAAGAGCTTTGGTTACTTTTCTGTTAACTTCAGAGATGTCCACTTCTTCCGATGTTAGGCCTTCTAAAGCAGAGAACCTGTTCTTCAGTTCTAACTTGAAGGTATTATGGTGTTTTTAAGGTTGGTTATGTCAATAGATTTTGTTTGTCTTATGAGCTTGCCACGTTCAAGTTTAGTGTTGAGGTGCATCTTACATCTCACCAATCTATGGTCACTACCTGTGTTGAACTTGTTTAGCACACTGCAGTCTTCTATGACGAAATTTTTGTTACACATAATAAAATCAATTTCACTTGTCGTCCCATTTGGATGTCTCCATGTCCATTTCCTGTGTGGCTTTTTCTTGAAGAAGGAGTTCAAGATGAAAAACCCTTCTGCCTCTGCAAACTCAACGAGAGTATTTCCACGCTGGTTTCTGTTGCCGTGACCGAATTTACCTACTGAAGTTTCATTCTGTTGCTGTTGCCCTATTTTTGCATTGAAATCTCCCATAATTATTTTCAAGTGCTGCTTACCTTTATTATTTAGATGACAAATTTCCTCATAAAATTCTTCAATTTCTTCTTCAGGATGACTTGTGGTGGGTGCATAAGTTTGAATAATCTGAGCCTGGTATCTTTTCGAGAGTTGGATAACAAGTCGTGCAGCTCTGTCAGAGGAACTTTCAACTTCTACAACTTTATCCTTCAGTTTCTTGTTTATTATAAATCCAACACCACTAGTTCTGCCAGTATCTGTCCCACGATAGTAGAAGAGATGCCCACTTTTCAGTTCGATGAGATCTTCTCCTTTTCTCCTTACCTCACTTAGCCCCACGATGTCCCACTTGATCCTTTGTAGTTCCTCTTCCAATTCAAGAAGCCTTGAATCAGAAGATAGGAGCGTCCATTGTAAGTAGCCAAGGTCAGCATCAGATGGCAGCCTAGTCCGGTCCTCCGGGGATTCTTAGCACCCTCTGCCTTCATGTCGCACTGGCCGCTGCCTTGGCCAGGTACAATCCAGCTGCCGGAGACTGAGGGGCCAAGATTTAAGTTGTGGAATCATTTTGGAGGGGTTTGGCCATAACTCACCACGCTGGCCAAGCGGGTTGGTGAGTGTGGGATAGAATTTCCTCTAATCCCGACGGTATAGTTATACCGCTATGGGCGGTCGTCAGAGCCCCTTTAGTGGGAACAGGATGCACCACGAGAAGGCGGGGTTGACATTTGTCAAGGAGAGGCTGTGATGTTACGCATCACCTGACCTTACATCCCAATGTAGTATTATATATATATATATATATATATTTTCGTTTTAAAATGTTTTTGAATAAATTCATTGAAATTTTTTTTTTCTCATTCCGGGATTGACTTATACGCGAGTTTCCGATTTCTTCCTGTGAAAGGGGGGGTCGACTTATACGCGAGTATATACGGTATTTTGGTTTTTCCTGATAATTTGTTAAAACCAAAATGTTGATGCAAAAAAGAAGAGAGATGAGGACAACTAAAGAAGATGTGACTTCCAAAGTGGAATATATAGAGCTATGCAAGACAACACAAAAAAGTATCACTGAAGACGTAAGGAAATTCAACTGTGAGCTAGTGAGGAAAGCAATTGAAAACAACCAAAGCCTTAAGATAGCAAAGGGACATCTCAGTAAGGGAAGAAAACAGATTATGGCTCTGAGAAAAGAAGATGGTTCTATAACAAGAAATAGAGGCGAAATTTTGACAAGAGTGAAAGATTTCTACTCCAAATTATATGAAAGGGATGATACATGTACTCCAAACATCATGAAAGGTACCAGAGTTCTTCCAGTCCTCCCAGCAGAAGTTGCTCATGCAATCAAGAACATGAAGCGGGGGAAAGCTCCAGGAGAAGATGGAATTACTATAGACATCATACAAGAAGCAAGTGGAGAAATTGAAACAGTACTCGCCCAAATTTTCACTCGATGCCTTAATGAAGGGAAGATTCCTGAGGATTGGAACAACGCTACAATGATCCTGCTACATAAAAAAGGTGACATTGAGGATCTCCGGAACTACAGACCTATCAGCCTCCTATCAGTGGTTTATAAAATCTTCACTAAAGTTCTTTCACACCGCTTGAAGGTAACACTGGACATGGCTCAACCGAGAGAACAAGCTGGATTCAGGAGTGGCTACAGCACAATAGATCATATCCACGTACTGAGAGGACTAATTGAAAGAGCGAGGGAATATGAACTTCCATTGTGCATGGCTTTTATCGATTATGAAAAAGCCTTTGATTCGGTGAAACCATCAGCAGTTACCACGGCTCTGAAATCCTGCGGTATTGAAGATGCATACATTAATATTATTAATAACATCTATGAAAATGCAAGTGCAAAGATTCGGCTGTTTGAAAATACAACACACATAAAAATTGGAAAGGGAGTGAGACAAGGTGACACCATATCTCCGAAGCTCTTTAATGCCACATTGGAAAATGTCTTTCAATCACTGAACTGGGTAAACAAAGGGATAAAGATTAATGGAGATTATCTAACCCACCTTCGTTTTGCTGATGACGTAGTCATTTTTGCAACTACCCCATCAGAGCTGCAGAGTATGATCCAGGAACTTGCTGACAAGAGTAAAGAAGTGGGATTAAAAATGAACTTTCAGAAGACAAAAGTGATGTTCAATGCTTTTACAAGAAATGAAGATTTATCGATTGATGGAGAAAAACTGGAGATAACAGATACATATGTTTATCTTGGACAGCAGATATCAAGTGAGGGTCACATTGATGAAGAAATTAATCGGCGTACAAAACTTGCCTGGAGAGCTTTTGGAAGAAACAGCATAATTTTCAAGAGCAATATGCCATTATGTCTTAAAAGAAAAGTGTTTGATCAATGCATCCTTCCAGTGCTTACGTATGGTGCAGAGACATGGACCTTAACTAAAAGAGACATACAAAGGCTGCAGACAACTCAAAGTAGCATGGAGAGGTGCATGCTTGGTATAACCAGGAGAGATAAGAAGAGGAACTCGTGGATCCGAAAAATGACGAGAGTGGAAGACATCATGATCAGAGTTAAATCCCTGAAATGGCAATGGGCTGGACATACTGCCAGAAGGACAGACCATAGATGGACAGCCGAAATTTTAGATTGGATTCCAAGGGACAGGAAAAGACCCAGAAAAAGACCACATGGGAGATGGGTGGATGAAATTCGTAAATATGCGGGAGTGACATGGAGGAGACTGGCACAAGACAGACCGTTGTGGAGGAAACTTGGGGAGACCTTCGTCCAGCAGTGGATTGATAATGGTTGACAATGATGATGATGATGATATACGGTATATTGCTAGAAAATCGTTCATGGTCCAGAGAAAGGGCTATCAGATAGAACATTATTTAAGAAAGAAAGAATTTTATTTTAAACAATTATATTGCTGGAAAATCGTTCATAGTCTAGAGAAAGGGTTATCAGATAGAACATTTAAGAAAGAAATAATTTTATATTAAACATTAATTATATTGCTGGAAAAACGTTCAAAAATCTGTGAACATCCTCTATAGATGATGGGCTATTGCAGATAATACTGGCCCGAGCAATAAAAGAAGTGAGCACAGAAAACTTGTATGCAACAAATGTGTGTGAAGTGCTTCAGTGTTTATATTATTTCTTGACGTTACTACTGCGTGCTGACTTACAATTTACAATTATTCCTGCTAGTATTGCAAGCTAATGATTACTAGCCAAAACAAGTGCTGCATTTTAAAGGTAACATAAACAATTCTCATATATTCAAAAAGAATGTGTCTCAAAAATAAAAGCAGTAACCAACAAATTCAGAGCTTGCATATATGCATGGAATCTTTTACATTTACCTTCATATTTCTAGGTTCAAACAGTCCTTCATTAATGAAGTAATTTTCAGTGGCATCAAAAAGATCATCTTCATTTGAAAACCTGCCTGTTTTTTCCAATTCTTGATATTTTTCCACAAACCTTTTATAAAAATAAAGGGATTGTTAATTACAAAGATCCCGAATGCTTTATGTAATAACAATAATAATGAAATTTGAGGACAAAATATAAACTGAGTTAGCATACATTTCTCAAATTTAATCATATGCTTTGTTGCCATTATACAAAGAGAACTAATTAAAGATTAAAATAGCATTTCACTGTTAACATATGATGGACTCAAAATATACATTACTTACCTTTGCAGTCACTGTTAACAGAGTAAATACATTGGTTTTTAAAGGAGTAATAAAAAAAAATCAATTTTTTTTTTAATTTTAGGACAATTTCAGGACATACAGTATATAGGTCCTATATGGTCATTATCTGGAATGCAGAAATTTTGCATACAAAAAATTATTTTATCTGATCATATTTTTTCATACTTACTAGAATACAGAAAAGACCAAGCCAAGAAAAAATATTTTAAAATTACGCTTTGAAATAATGCAGTCATCACAGATATTCAGCACATAAGTTGGCCATAGGGAAACAATTCTATACTATGATTGTAACCGATACATTTTATTGCAACCCTAAAAGTTTTATTTATTTATTTTTGCCAGTTTTGGGCAGGTTGATTTAATTTTTGTCTTCATCTATTTTTGGTACATTGTTTTGCATGAATCTTGAAAATGGTAATCATTGATTGTACTGTTAGTTTTACATGGTGCATTAGTACAAATATCTTAAAAATATGTTTCTGTTCTTCACATATTGCTTCGGTAATAAGTTTTATGAGTCAGATTAGAGCTTTTGTTATGATGTTTAATAACAGACACCATCCTGCACACTAAATCAGAATACAATCCAGCAGTTACTCTGGCATTTTTTAAAGTTTTTGCCAATCCATTTGCCAAATTCATTTTTTTTTTTTTGCCAAAGTGTCATAATAGTACAAAATGGTAATTGCCAATATTTTTGTCAAAACTTTTTTCCCAATACCCAATTTTTTTTTTTTTCAAAGTGTGAAGAATGTGATTGACGTTGCAACCCCTGCAATCTCAGCAATGTTTTATCTTTAGGGTCAATGGTTCAATGACTTCTTGTGTTCATCTGCTTTCTTTCCTCCGATGCAAAGTCCGGAACTGATCTATAACCACATCCTGTTTGGAGGTACCCTAACATGATATGGTTACAGATCTGTTCCTGACTTTGCATCAGAGGACACGAAGAAGCGGATGAACAAGAAGCCATTGGACTATCGACCCAAAGGGTAAAACATTGGTGAGGATGTATTCCGATTTAGTGTGCAGGATGGTGTTTGTTATTAAACATCATAACAAAAGCTTTAACCTGACTCGTAAAGCCTATTACTGAAGCAACATGTGAAGAATAGAAAGGTATTTTCAAAATATTTATTTTTGGTACTCCTAAATGTTCAGGGGTTTATCAAAATAATGGAGACATCGACTGAGACTGGAGTATACGCAATGTGCCATACACAAATCACAGGGAACATGTTACCTGCAATGTGAGGTATACCAGGTGTCAAAAAAGATTGAAACAAGCTTTTATATCTTCAACAGTTGATCACAGATACACGCTTTCAATTAGAAAAATACTCAAAATGATGTAAAGACTTATGACATGGCAGTTGCATCCCTGTGAGTGGCATTTGCATAAAAATTAAAATAATTTTTTATGTATAGCCTTTGCAGAAAAAAATGTTTAATCAAAAGAAGTTGTGCAATGTGCTAATTAGTTGAAAAAACAAACAAACCTCGTCATTCTGCTGGCAAAACTGGCGGAGATATTCACAGTGAAAATCACAAAAAAAAAAAAAAATGTATTGCCTGGAGCGATAATTTCTTGCATGCGCAAGAGCTCTTGCTTTGAGTGCTACAAAGTCACGCAGCGAAACAAGCTTCTGTTATCTTGTAAATGGGCTCCAGGCGATACATATTTTAACAAGTTTCATCGTGAACATCTCTGCGAGTTTTGTGAGTAGAAAAACGGGTTTTTGGGGGTTTTTTTTGACTAATTATGACATTGCACAACTTTTTTAATTGAAAATTTTTTTTACTGCAAAGGCTGTATAAAAAACTAATATTTTTTTATTTTTATGCAAATGCCACCATACAGGGGTGCAATTGTCATGACATAAGTCTATGTCATTTTGAGTATTTTTCTAATTGAAAGTATGTATGTATTTGTTATCACCCATTGGAGTGATAAAAGCTTGTTTCAATCTCTTTTTGTGACACCTGGTGTAAAGAAGTGAAATATGATGCTGGCTTTCACAAAGCAGTGCCACAGTCGCAGGTGAAAAGCAGCTGTTGAAAAAACAAGAACATATTTTTAAGATATTTAATAAATACCTTAATGTCAGACCTCAGAGACTTCAAAAAGGGCATGGTTATTGGTGCACATCTTGCAGGAGCTTCAGTAATTAGAATAACAGGTGTAATAGGTGTAACATAAGGAACTGTATATTAAGAGAATACAATATGGTTTGTCACAAATATTTATTTTTTCAAGTCGACCATGGTTTCGCTGGGTATTGACCTAGCTTCATCAGGACGAATGGCATGTAAATATTCAAATTGTACATATCATAAATGGTGTTTACAGTCACAGGTTTTGGTTAGTTGCGTCCACACACTTGATAGAAATCGGGTGGATGCCATTTCGTTAACAAATTGCAAAGACTTCTGATCTATATGGAAAGCTTTCAAAATATCAAGTTTGGTAGTTGAATCTTGGCTTGTCAATTAGTTTTACTTCTTCAATGAGAAATTTATGGTCCTTTTCGTTACAGTGTTTAGCCATCGGTGACTTCTTTAAGTCACAGTTCCGAATGTGTCTTGTGCTCCTTCAATCAAAAATGCAAGGTTCTATGGGCCTGCTCTATATACTCCGCATTCACATGGAATTTGATAAATTCCCCACGAGTTTTTGTCTTCAACATAGTCCTTTGATCCTAAAAAGTTCATTTTGTTTATATTTTGGAAGCCTTCCATATATATCAGAAGTCTTCGCTACTTGCTAATGGCATGGCATCCACGCCATTTCTATCAAGTGAATGGGAAGCAACTAACGAAAACCCACGACAGTAAACACCATTTATGATATCACATACAATTTGAATATTAACGTCCTGGTGAAGCTAGGTCAATACCCAGCAAAACCATGGTCGACTTGAAAAAATAAATACTTGTGACAAATGTATTATCTTAATATATATAAGCATCACAAGACTGTAGTCTTTGAGATCAAAAATGAGGAACTGTATCAAAGATTATGACTGTCTCTCAAAAAGAAGGCATGGTATTATCTTTCAAAGATTAAGCCATGCATGTCTAAGTACATGCCTCACTAAGGCAAAACTGCGAATGGCTCATTAAATCAGTTATGGTTCTTTAGATCGTACCTTACTACTTGGATAACTTGAAATTTTTAGAAGCTTACCAGCGCAAATTGATATTTATTAACATAATCAACAGTGGTGTTTTCTGTGAATTGTTTTTTTAATGTGTATTTAAAGGGTACTTCCTGAACACAAGGACAGCGATGTACATAACAAACTGTGGACTCCATACAAAGATGCCTGAAAAGGATAAATGAACATTGGCATGGATTGCAAAACAGAAGCACAAAATCATGGCACTTAAAATGCCAGCAATGTTAAACACCAGCCAGAATGTTCCCATTTCTGTCATAACAGTTTGGCAGAAGCTCCATCATGCCTGTGCATATGGCTGTGCTGAAATCCACAAATTTCGAAATACCAACATCAGTGCATCAAAACATGCAAAGACCATTTCCATCTCAATTCAGGCAGGTGTGACCAACATGTGTCAGTTCACCATCTCCAATTTTTTTTTGAAAAAATTATGGTAGCTACTCCCAATAGACTATGGTATAAAGTACTGCAAAAGGATTTTTCATAAAAAAAAAATTTTGGTCGAGCTACAGCATTTTGAAAATAGGCAAAAACTAAACCAGTGACGAAAATCATGTGAAACGCCAAATTTTTAAGTGCACACTGCTCCTGAACTATAACAGGTAGAGACTCGATTTTTTTTTTTTTTTTTGATGGCAAAAAAAAAAATTATATTTATTACAAAAAGTTTTAATTTTCCACAAATTTAGGGTTTTTTTTTTTTTAAGAAAAAGACTTATCACGTGGGTAAATGTGCCAACCTGCACCCCTACTAGGGTTGTCTTAGCAGTAATTTTATTTTTATTCTGTGATTCATGCAACTCATAAAATAAATTTTTAAAATATACAAAATTTCAAAAAATCAACATTTTTGAATTGCAATATTCTCAAAAAATCAACATTTTTGAATTGCAATATTCTCAAAAAACCCATTTTTAAAAATTCTGAAATTTTGTCCAAAAAATGTCCTTATTTAAGTAGTTTACTGGGGGAGTCAGGTTACTGGATTTTTGCCTTGAAAATTTCTTACATATTTTTGAAAATGACACTTTTTGTTCCAATTTTTGAAAAATGGCACTTTTTTTTTCAAATTTTTGAATTCAGTGTAAAAATGAGAACTGTAAACATTATTTGGTAAATTTTTAATAGCAGGAGAACAAAATTCCCAGCAGGGCTCGCACTAAGCATTCACCAAGTCGCCAAATGTGACTAAATCCGAAAATGGTGAGAAAAAAATTAGTAACAGTGAAAATGGTGATGAATGATTTTATGAAACTTAGGCAGTTTTAAACTGCAATTGTGGTAATTTTAAACTTAGGCAGTTTTAAACTGCAATTTGTGGTAATTTTGGGGCTAAACTGCAGCTGATATGATTTCAAAGTTTGATTTTCCAAAGCTGTGGCACTGAAAATGGTACTGCCCGGTGCAATTTTTATGGAGTACTGTGAAACACCTATTAAGGCTGCTTGAGAGTCATTGGGGGAGTCAATGAAAACAAGAGCTACTGAAGGTGGAGGATGTCGAGAGGGAAGAAACTCTTCCGTAATTTATAGTGAGAAGATCCAGAGAAATGGGATAGCAGAGGTTAAACAGTCTGCAGCACATAGTCCAGTGTTGGTGTTGCACTTTGACTTTGCTCAGAACTCATCTGTAATTCTACCTGATGAAGTGCAAAGTTACTACTGGCAAACAATGTCCAGATCTCACTTTTTACATGCATTGCATACTTTCCAAATGAGACTAAGTCTTTTGTGGTAGCATGCAATGATATAAGCCATGACACAGCACATGCTCTGTGTGCTATTCTGCTCATAAAAAGTGAAATTGCCAAGACTTGTCTTTTGGAAGAATTTAAAACAATTGTTTACGTCTCAGATGGAGCAGCCGGACACTTCACTTCAAAAACAAATATCAGTTTTATGAACTTATGAAGGGGGTACCCAAATGTAACAAGGAAGTGGATCTTCTCAGCCACAGACCAATGCAAGAGTGCATGTGAATGGTGTGGGTGGCCTGTGCAAACATTTTGCTACTAAATTCAACTTACAGAAAGAAGCTGGGGACTCTCTCAGTGCTCTTTGGTTTTGCATAGGCCTTAATCCTCTCAGTCGCATACTAGGTAGGCAGCACGAAATATGGATTCAGTATAAATGGGACTAGAACACAAAGTCATACAATCAATCATTTGTTATATATGGATGACCTTAAGATATACAGCAATTCCAAAATGCAGCTGAATAAGCTTCTGCAGATAACTGCCACATTTAGCACATCAATTCATATGGACTTTGGCTTGGACAAAAGTAAGGTGGTGCACTTAGAAAGAGGAGTTCTGGTTAAATCTGAAAGTTTCTCTTTAGACAACAATGAAATAAATGAAGATTTAAATGCAGAAAATGGATACAAGTACCTGGGATTTTTACAAGCACGTGGCATTAAACACAGTAAAATTAAGAATAATATAAAACATAAGTTCCAGCATTGACTTAAAATGATTCTAAAGACATACATAAACACAGCTAATAAGGTGAAAGCAATTAATACCTTTGTGATCCCGGTTCTAACTTATTCTTTTTGAATTATCAGATGGTCAAAGACAGATATTGAGGAATTTAACAGAGCTGTGAGATCAAGTATGACCCAACATCGAATGAGACACTCAAAGGCAGCCGTAGAGCGCATCACACTCCCACAAGAAGTTGGAGGATTAGGTATCCTTGATACAAAACGTCTTCATGATGTGCAAATTTGCTCACTGTGGAAGTACTTTTATTCTAAATATAATGAAAATAATATCTTTGATGTCATATGTGCTGCAGACAAAGAGAGCACTCCACAGTTGTGTTAAGTAAACCAGGTGCTAAAATAGAAGAATTGTCTATGGAAGACCAGATTCGAAAATGGAAGCAAAAGGAACTTCATGGGGTTCATCCAAACCAGTTAGACAGACCAGAAGTTGACAAGAAAGCCTCAAATCAATGGTTGAAGTGAGGAAAATTATACGGAAATACTACTGGGTTTATGATGGCTATTCAAGACAAAGTGATTGCAACCAAAAATTACAGAAAATATATTTTAAAGGAGGATCTACAAAGTGACAAATGCAGAAGATATGGTATGTCATGTGGTGAAACCACTGAACACATCTGCAGACACCACACTAGCAAACATTGATTATATACAGTGACAAAATAATTTTGCTATGATGATACATCAACAATTAACATACGATAGAGAACTATCAGTGTCAGAAGTACCATACAATAAATATCAACTCACTGAGTAACTAGATAATAAATACAAATTATATTGGGAACGTGAGATTAAAACAGACATAACCATCTCTGCCAATCGTTAAGACATAGTGTTATATGACAAAAAGCAGAAGGAAGCAGTCATTATCAACATATCGGTACCGTTGGACCATAATATTCAGAATACCTATGCAACAAAAATCAACAAGTATGTAGAACTGGCTGCAGAGATTAAACAGATGTGGAAGTTGAAAACAGTTTACATATGTCCACTGATTATCTCTGCAACTGGTATAATTCCTCAGACTCTTATAACTCAGCTTGACGCTTTAGGCCTACAACACCTAAGGCCCGAAATCCAAGAATCAGTAACTCTTGATACGTGCCACATCGTACAACGATTTTGAAACCATGAGTGGATATGTCTTTACTTGACTTTATGTCCGTACTGACAAGTGGACCATGCTACAAATGCCATTGCTGTAGATGTAAAAATTAAATAATAATAATAATAATAATAATGATAATAATAATAATAATAATAATAATAATGGTAAACATCAGAAACTACTAGAAGCATATCCTGAAGGACACGTAAGTGGAAAATGACACATGTCGGCAATGCCATCAAGTGCCAGAGACTATCCAACTTATCACAACAGGGTGCAGAGTCCTCACACAAACAGGCACAATCAAGTTGCCAAGATTGTCCATCAGAAATTGGCAAGAAAGCACCACCTCATTATAACTGAGCCTGTCCCCTACTACAAGTATGAGCCAACTATGCTTCTAGAGAACAACACCCACAAGATGTACTGGGACAGATCAATTAGAACAGATAAGACCATCCCCAACAATTGGCCCGACATTGTCCTGGTCGACAAGGAGAAAAAGTCAACATACCTCATTGACATAGCCGTACCCAACGCGTGCAAAATCCAGAAGACGCTTGAAGAGAAGCTGTCAAAGTATAACAACCTACGATACGAAGTCAAGGAAATACAGCACATGGAGAACGTCACCACAGTCTCCATAGTATATTAGCCACAGGAGTTGTACCTAAGACCATTCACAGCTTTATACAGACACTAGATTTTTAACCTAACACCAGAGTTGTATAAAAATAAAATGTATCTGCGTGCACAACCATTGAAGCAAAAATCTTGCTGCAAACCGGCGAATCACGATAACAATACAATAAGATAATTTTAAGAAAAATTTATAAAAAAAATAATTATTATAACATTACAGATTCCAATTAGGACAAATAAGTACATTACAATTGAATGTGCAGCAATGTGTGTGAAATGGACCTTTACGGTAAAATATTAAAATATTGGGACCATGAACCTCATAAAAACAAGAGACTAAAGGAAAAAAATTATATCCAGAAAAACAGTTCCATAATGAACTTAAAAATTATAAATAGCATTTTCAACAATTTAATTAAAAATAGTAAACTAACAAAATACACGAGGAAAAGATTTTAATTTAATAACAAGAGGAACCTGGCAATAAAATTTTAATTCTTTCTGTGCAAACGAAACTTTTGATACAGTTCCTATACATTGAGAACATGCCTTGGTAAAATCTAGAGGCTAGAAATGTCTGCAAAAACAAAAGAACTCAGAAGATGTGAAAAATAATTGAAAGTTCACATTAAAATAGAATTAAGTATATCAATCTGAGTAAAGCCTTGAGTAAGTGTTTTAATTGCTGCAAATAGCATTTTTATTTTATTTTTAATCTACAAGCAAAAACTATCTGCAAAACCTGCTAATAATTTGGAAACTATCCACGTACTGCATATGCATGTATGTCTACATTCTGATACTCTGCCTAACACCTACATGGAACTACAGAAGGCAGCTATCCTGAACACTAAGAAAGTTCCTGGACAACTGAAAGAAATACCACTTCGCAGACTTCGTATGTCACACCCGTCCCGGAAGGAAGAGAAGAAAAACCTCAGGAAGAGGTGGAATCTCATAATAATAATAATAATAATAATAATAATAATAAAAAAATATTAACCCAACAAATGGGCTTTAAACTCACTTTTTGCCATTCTTCTAATAACTAGGCTATTTTCTAACAAAAACTACAGGATATCAAACAAAGATCTTCGTTCTTTCCACGTTTATAAGTGAGTCACGGGAAAAAAATCTCATTGGCCGCCACCAATGGCAGCCAATGAGCAGCCAAACTGTCTGTATTTAACTACAGGATGCTATACTTGCAGAGATCGTAAATTCCAAGCCACTGTTTATAATTCTTCTTTATCCAACCAAAGACTATTAAAAGCACATTTACTGGACATTTCCACTACACAGCCAACTTTTCTGAAGTAATAAATAATAAAAAAAAAAAAAAAAAAAGCCAACAGAATGTTAACACAACAACAAAGACAAAATAACGCTAAAATCAGTTACGTTTGAGATGGCAAGGCTTAATATGATAGCAAACAAAGTGAGAGATGGCAATAAAATATCGCTGTTTTAACATCAATGTTCTGTGACCAATTATTGAGGCTTAAACTCTGGATGTTGCAAAAGCTTAGGCAGGAAAGATACTGCAGGCAGAAATTGCAAATCTAAACATTTATACGCTATAACAACAACAAAGTAAAAAGAAAAAAAGAATTTTTTAACGATTGTACAAACACTATATCTTGTTAACTAAACTTTAGACTGTAGGTGAAATAGGAAGAAGTTTAAAATTCCATATGGAACAAAATAAGGCCACTATTAGAAACATAGCAAACCAGACAGGGTTAGACAGGTAACTGAACACTCCATAAATTGGTATTCAGTGAAAATAATCAACTGCCAAATGCACTTAATAAAGAGGAAACTTGAAGAAGGGATGGTAATAGCGAGAAGAAATACTAAATGGAAACATAGCAAACAAGACCAGGTTAGACATACATACACAGGCAACTGGACACTCCATAAATTGGGACTCAGGAAAAATAAGCACCCACCAAACACACTGAATAAAGGGGAAGCTTGAAGAAGGGATAAAAACAGCAAAAAGAAGTACCATGCTAAACTACAATTGCAGTTAATTAACCCCCCCCCCCGCCCGATTGGCAACAACTACTCTGGTGACGTAGTCCTGGTCCTGATAATGAACTAGGTTCTTGAAAATTTGACTATCAATTATATAAAATGAATTACTTCTATAAAATGCATAAATTTAGTACTTTCAGTAGTAGATAAATAATTACAGGTGCCATGATGTCATTAATTGCTATGCTCATTAAAGTTTAAAAGCATAACAATATTGACACAAAATTATATGAAAGATATTCTACACATTTGTTTCACATGATGATACTTAATACTTTACATACAATAACAACACAATAGCTGCCCTATCCTGATGAAACAAAATAAAACAATATATATATATATATATATATATATATATATATATATATATATATATATATAACTTAAGAATGTATTACATACCTCTGTGAAATAGATTTTGCTTTAGGGTACATTAAGTCGTGGTATCCTGGAGATCCATACAATCTGGCAAACTTCCTAAATATATAATTATTTATTAGATAATATAATTGGATTTTCTCAATAACAGAAAATTAATATATTTGAGCAAAATATAAACCCAGCGATTTCTGTGATTCAAAGGGCACTGAAAAATATTTAGTGGCATCTTAATCTGCCACCTATGGTCAAGGTTAGCATAGTTCTCATTAATTGTGGTGCAGGTACATCAATTACAGTACAGTTTTCATAACATATGCAGAGATTATAACCTAAAGAAGATAAATCTATGAAATGTAATACAACTTTTTTTTTTTTTTTTACCCCAGATTCATGAGGTCATAACTCTCATCCATTTTTACTATACAAGACTCCAGAGAAAATTGCTGTACAAGCAGTCTTCGGGTTAAACTTCCAACTTACATACAACCCATAGTTACGAACCAACCCCCATAAAGCCTATTATATTAAAAATTTGAGTTATACAATGATTTTCAATAACAAACGAGCATTACAGTGAGATGCACATCAAAATGTTGCGTGGCTACAGCGGTTCGTCAGCTCATGGTCGTATGGGCCTGAAGTAAGACAAAGAGTTTGTTCTTTTCAGATGGATCACATCACTGCTAGCCATGCTTCATGTGTGTGACTGTATTTAACTTCAATTTTTGTTTGTTTTTACCCTTGTAACCATGGCACCAAAGTGTAAATCTGATGCAAGTGATGGCGATGCATCAAATAAATGGAAAACAATTGCGACTGAAACTAAAGTGAAAATAATAAAGCAATCGGAAAAAGGTGTAATAATGCCAAAGAGCATAGGAAATATCT
Source organism: Macrothele yani (assembly GCA_039090855.1). NCBI lineage: Eukaryota > Metazoa > Arthropoda > Arachnida > Araneae > Macrothelidae > Macrothele > Macrothele yani. The sequence goes on along the minus strand of CM077000.1, from coordinate 18,237,105 downwards.
GGATTTTTTTAAAAGATATTTTAGTACATCTGGAAATGTTTCTCTAATTTTTTTATGCATCAAAAAAATGTACTATGAACAAACATTTGACTAACTGACATTAGATACTAACCGCCCTAACTGTTCCGATTTACATACAAATTTGACTCAAAGACAGAATTAGGAAAGAACTTGTTCATAATCCAGGGACTGCCTGTGCTACAAGAAGTAGACAGTGGAATCAGAGATGTTTTTCAATTTCCACATACACTACATCAGGGGTTGCAAGTGGAGACTGAAATTCCTGAAAAATATTTTACAGAACTAGGTACATGCGGTACGCACGAGGTTATAAAAATTCAGCACAATTTAAAATTGTTTTTAAGCACATACATATTTCATATTTGGAGAAGAGAAGTACCCAATTATTATCAGCAAACAAATAAAGTAGACTCTTAAAATTATACATACCAGTCACTTTTTGAAAAATTTCATTATTTTCGCTTGGGATTTCTGGCAACCCACAGACTCTGCCTTTCTTTTCAGAAATGTTTTATTGGGTTGTCAGAAAAGTCATGACGTATTTTGCAACCCGATGGCGGTTGGGCGGTTTTGGAAGTACTAGAGGCATGCTCAGCTCTGTCATCGCTATGGCATTCGACAGGTGCCAGTTCTAGCTACAGTCTAAAAGGAATAGTGAGCGATTTGGTTGATTTGCAAAGATTTGACATCAAGATGAAGATGGAAGACCAAACTGTGCATTTTCGCCATATTTTACTGTTTTACTTCCGTAAAGGGAAGAACGCGCATCAAGCTTGTGAAAAGTTGTGTAAAGTGTACGGTGATAATGCTCTAAAAGAACGTCAGTGCCAGCGGTGGTTCACATAATTCCAGGCTGGTGATTTTAACCTCAACGATGCTCCTCGGTCGGGGAGGCCCACCGAGGTTGATGACGACCAAATCAAGGCTTTGATCGAGTCAAACCCATGTGGCATAACACGAGAGATTGCAGACACACTGCACATCCATCATTCAAGCGTTCACGACCACCTGAAGAAGCTGGGATACGTAAGTAAGCTCGATGTGTGGGTTCCTCATGAACTCAAAGAAGCTCAATTGACGGAGTGTATAGACATCTGCGATATGCTCATTAAACGTGAGGAAAACGATCCTTTTTTGAAGCGACTGATAACTGGTGACAGAAAATGGATTGTGTACAACAATGTGCTGCATAAACTGTCTTGGTTCCGATGTGTTGCTTCACCTCAAACGACATCCAAAGCAGACATTCATCAGCGGAAGGTTCTGGTCTCAATGTAGTGGGATTTTAAAGGTGTCGTGTTTTTCGAGCTCCTACCACGAAACCAAACAATTAATTCGAATGTGCACTGTCAGCAATTGGACAGTTTGAACAAGTCCATCATCCAGAAACGTCCAGAGCTCGTTCATCGGAAAGGTGTTGTGTTCCATCACGACAACGCGAGACCACACACAAGTTTGATCACCTGCCAAAAATTATTGGAGCTTGGGTGGGATGTGTTGCCACACCCAGCATACTCGCCTGACCTTGCGCTGTCAGACTTCCACTTGCTTCGCAATCTTCAACAGTTCTTGCGTGGTATAACGTTCAATTCAGATAAAGCTGTAAATCAGCACCTTGTACAGTTTTTCGGCACGAAAGACAGGTCCTTCTATGAACGAGGCATTCTGCAGCTCACTGAAAGATGGCAAAAGGTTATCGAATAAAACGGGCATTATATCATTGATTAATCTTTGTTCATTTTATCAATAAATTACCTTTGCAAAACATGGTTAAAATACGTCATGACTTTTTCGACAACCCAATAGAACATTGAGGAGGGTTCAAGCCATCTAAGTATTTCTTGTTAGTGCTTTGAGACCCAGCAACATTGGTTTGGGATATTGAAGGAAGGTTTATTTTATTTTTATTTTTTTGCACACATGCTTGTTGAGTTCACTTGGATCATCCTGATTTTGCTGCTGATTTTCCTCTTCAAGATAATTTTTATATGAACTACAACTATTAACAATATTTTGAGCAAACTCCTTCTGAAGTGAGTCTCTGGTAGGGTCTTTTGAACCAAATACAGTACTTCCAAGAGCTCTTGTATCATTTAAAGATAAGAGATAATACTTCAAAAGTCTGCATGGAGTCCAAACTTGCAATATTCAAAGAAGTTCTAGTTTCTGTTATTATATCCGCCATTAAACTGAAAGCACTCACTACTAAGGGCCTATGAAAGCAAGTTAGCAGAGACTGCATCTTCTTGGTAAGGACAGAATAACATTTTTTCCCACCTTGTTCCAACTTGGAAATGCAAACCCAATAATCCAAAATTGGGAAATCTTTTAAAACTGCAAGTGATTTATCAACATGGTAGTTTCTCACTTTTTGATTGAGATTATCATTTTCAGATAAAACAGTAGGCAGAAAATCAGCTAATTTCATTAATGCACAGAAAGTTGTTGTATTTCCCCTAAGGGATGGATTGAGGCCACTTAGGTTGATAAAGAGAGAATTCCCCAAAGGCAATTTTTTAAGCATATATTGCACACAAGACAATATGCTCTTTTCAATGTACCATAATTTCGAGTAAATAAGCCGCACTGGTGTATACACCGCAGCAATAAAAAAAGGGGCGGAATGAAAAAAAAATCACCAGAAACTCCGCACCTTTGTAATAAGGTGGGGAGTACCACCGCAGAATCTTGAAAGCATTACGTAGATAAAACTATAGTACCTGATCTTTCAAATAATAAATAAAAATATCAGTTAAACAAGATTCAATCTTAAGTATAACACTCGCCGTACTACCTATTTTAAAAAAAATTACAAGAAGAATTCATAAGGCGCTTAAACCAATTATAAAACATTTATACCTCAAGAATTTAAAAAATACAGGCACAACATTCTAAAAATATCTGGTACACATATTTTTTCAATCAAATCCATCAAAATCGGAAACTTCACTGTCTGAATTAAGAAGTTGTAAAAGCTCATCATCTAAAAAAACTTTGGGGTCGTCCGCATCACTCTTTCGCTGTTTTCTGGCGTTTCATCGCAGTTTTTAGAAATAATGTTTGCTTCAGTGAAGCCCGAAATAATCATCGAAGTTCTGATGTTTTTCCAGTATTCGGAAAAACATATTTATTTACCATTAGCTTAAAACTAGAAGTATAACTTCTGCGTTGCGTCATTTTACTTTCCGTGATAAGGTAGAACTGCGCGAACTCGAGAAAAGGCGATTTGGCGAACTGAATGCAACGAACGCACACGTCAACAAATTTTGCACGTGCTGTCCTTGCGTTAGCCTCGGAGCAAAGCTGATGACGTCATGAGTTCAAAGAGAGTTAGTTGCTCGGAGCATGAAACAGGGGCGATTCCCTGCAAAGTCCCCCCCCCCCCAGATTTTTTTCAAGTTTTATCGGAGTCACCTCTCTCTTACCTGTCCAACCTCAATCCTATAACCTATTATTGTCATGTCTTGTTTTAAGAGGGGGTGGGTGGAATTTATTGCACGTGGCTGTAACATTGTTATTCTATTCCCTCTCTATTGAGATATATTCCCGCTGGAAAAAGAATAGAACAAGCCAAAATGTTTTTTGTTACATAATTTTGCTCTGCCATAAAAAAAAAAAAAAAGCTGTATAAGCTGCGCGGGCCGAAAATTTGATTTTGAACTTGTATATGCCGCTACTTATCTACCCGAAATTATGGTAGTCTTAAATTCTCTAACTTTTGCATTTCCCTTTGGAAGTCTGTTGATCACCTTTGCTGCATCAACACTTGGGTGAAGCAGTTTGTCGGGCAAATGGTTTACCTCATCACTGACATTCAGCTGCAAAACATCCTTATAAGTTTTACAACCACTAACTACTTCATGCCTCCAGCTTGCATTAAGGTTTTATCTTGCTCTACAAAAAGCTGTAGAATAATTCTCTCCTTTCTCCATTTACCTTCTTTTGTCAAGTGTTTACGTTTAACACTGTCTTGAATTTTTGAAACTTCAGCTACTCTTTTTGATATATCTTTCTTTTCAATAACTAGGGGTTGCGCCTCTAGACTCGCTATGCTCGTTTCCAGAGTAGCACTCGGGCCCTGCAGCCCGATCTCCAAGTATATCACACGAAATAAAAACTGGAAAATTCATAAAAATTTCAATTTTTATTGCATGTCTAAGCAAATAAGGCTTGTTATTCCGAAGTTTCAGAGTTTTTTTACTGTCGCTAATTTTTGGAAGGTGGACTTTTGTCGTTTCAACTTAAAGCACTTACTAAATTTACCACTAAGGAAAACAAAAGCAGTCCAAAAAGCATTTCCGTAAACCGTTAAGGTGGACGTCAAGTAATTTTGCTTCCTATACTTCCAATGGAAAAAACTTTTGTACACATTTCCTTCACAATTAATGTGTTCCCAAGGACGAAAATTTTAACATCGATTAAAATAACTTCATATTATAACTTGGAATACTTAATATTTTCTAAAACATAACCATAATTACATCAAAAATCAATAACTTTTCCTTTGGTGGTGTTGGAACCAGAAAAAGAGGGTGCGACCTGTACTTTGATGACATCAGAAGACAAACAAATGTTGGATTGCATAATTATGGTTATGTTTTAGAAAATATTAAGTATTCCAAGTTATAAAATGAAGCTATTTTAGATATTATGAAGAGACTATCATGCTGATTGATAAACAAATAAAGAAGATAGCTGTCTAAGCACGAACACTTTAGCTCAAACCAATTACAACACTCAAATGAAGCCAAGACGTATCATCGGTATCAAAAGTATACACAGTTAAAACCATGACGACACAAATAACTCATTCCATTGAGGTTTAAAAAGGTTTAATGTTAAAAACTTGCGAGATCTTTCGAACCTACGACTTATAGGTTCATCATCAGGCACCAAAACTCGCGAGTTTTGGTGTCAGTCAAAACTCGCGAGTTTTGGTGCCTGATGATGAACCTATAAGTCGTAGGTTCGAAAGATCTCGCAAGTTTTTAACATTAAACCTTTTTAAACCTCAATGGAATGAGTTATTTGTGTCGTCATGGTTTTAACTGTGTATACTTTTGATACCGGTGATACGTCTTGGCTTCATTTGAGTGTTGCAATTGGTTTGAGCTAAAGTGTTCGTGCTTAGACAGCTATCTTCTTTATTTGTTTTAAGCTATTTTAATCGATGTTCAAATTTTCATCCTTGGGAATGCATTAATTGTCCAGAAAAAAGATGGCGTAACCTGAACTTTGATGAGGTCAGTAGACAAACAAATGTTGGATTGCATAATTATGGTTATGTTTTAGAAAATATTAAGTATTCCAAGTTATAAAATGAAGTTATTTTAATCGATGTTCAAATTTTCATCCTTGGGAACGCAATAATTGTGAAGAAAATGTGTACAGAAAGTTTTCCATTGGAAGTATAGGAAGCAAAATTACTTGACATCCACCTTAAACAACTGAGATAGCTTTATCAACAAAACATATGCATAACAAATTCTCTGTGTAACCATGGCAGCAGGTCACAGGACCAGAACTTTCCTCTGTGGTAACCATGAAGACAGACAAGCCGTTCGTTTCTTTCCTTTGCGTCTTTAAAAAAATCCTTAAAAAACAGGAAAATGACTTTTTCTTAAAAAAATTTTTTTTTTGTAATAAAGGGACGATAGTTGTAAGTTTATGCTGTAAAAATTGCAATGCGTTATGATTTATAGTTTGCTATATATCCGTTTTTTAAATGAATCCCATCAAGAAATAGAGAATTTTGTAAAATTTAGAAATTTAATTTCTCGTAAAATAAATCGAAATTAAAAAAAAAAAGGGGCGACGAGGTGCAAAAATTCGGTCATGGCACTATATGCCTACAAAGTTTTGTGGTTCTGTTGCTGTTAGTGTGTCTGGAACGCGACCTCATAGCACTTTTTTGCTTACCTTAAGTTTGAAATACAATAGCACTTGAAGTATCGCCAGAATCGAGAAACGGTTTGCTTCAGCGTATTCTTCAAACAATTCTCTACAAACGATGTAAATTTCATATTTTTGTGTTCAATAGGTTTTGCGCTGCAAGCTAGGAAAGCAAGAGTGTCGCGAAATTTCTAAAACAGCGGTGGCAGTTACTTTTTTTTAGAATAGAGAGATGGCCTTAACATCAGATTCAAATATGTATCTATCAGCTGCTGGTACCCAGGAAAAATGAAATAGAACTTCCCACAAGTATTCAATCCGCTCCTACACCTGTAGGATGTACATCCAACGGTGATGAGGCCTCGAAAGGGGCTTGAGAGGTTTGACTCCAACATGTTTACAAATAGTGAAAAAAACCCTCTTTTGTCAGTGCTTTTTAGATCAAAATAAATGTCATCACATAAGGATTCAACATGTTTTGAAAAAGGAGTTGCAAATCTTTTGACACAGTTATTTACTGTATGGCATGTTTCCCCATCAATGTCCAACAGGTGTGGAGATTGATTTTTCCGTAACCGTGTGCTTCAACACCACTTTTCTTGCCATGTATGGTATTGCAGGAGTCCATTAGAATGCTAATTAAGTTTCTGAAGGGAATTTTATTCTCCTCAAATAGTTCAACAACAGCTGCACATATTGCCATGGCACTACAAACTGGAAGCTGTACAGATGCCTCAAAAGGACGTTGCTTTGCCTTTCTTCAAAAAACCCAACAAGTATGGCTAAAATGCTTTCATTGGCCCTGTTTGTACTTTCATCAATGTTTAAAGAAAAGAATTGTGTTTTTCAGAGTCGAAAACTGTTCATCTTTAATAGTATTTGCAACACCATACTTGAGCTTATAAAGTAGCAGTTGTCCTGTTCATAGACAATGTATTAAAGGCAGGCATATCCTTTGATAGAGCTTTTGCTAATTCTATTATTTTGGGTGCAAGGGAAAATGATGGTGAATTCTCTGCTATAAACGATGTCACAATAGCTTCTTCTCTCGCTTTTCTCTTTACTATATCAACTGTTCTTTTAGGAACTGAAGATGAATCATTTGAATATGAACACAAAGTTTAAGAGCCTTTAACAGATATACGAGACTTTCCACGCATCACTGAATTAGAATGCTTATCTATTGATTTGAATCCTTCATTGCTGTATTTTATAACAGTGTTACACCCAGGAGCCTTCAATGTCAATTTTTCGGCACCATGCACCCACAATATCACCGTGAGAATCCTTTCTGATAAGCCAATCCCAGCAAAAATTTTTATTAATTTCTGACTCAAGGCTCGCAACATCATCTTTCTCAGATAAAAACCTCATTTTAATATAGAAAAAGCTTACCACAAAGATAATTATAGCTTATCCAGAATTAAAATGTGATGCTCACTCAGATTAAACAGAGAGAGAGAATTTCCACTCCTTTGCCAAGTCGAAGACTCAGACAGACGAAAGAAAACGTGCATAAAGTCAGAAAAACACACGTGACCCCCCCCCCCCCCCATCAACAACCTACCACAGGGGGAAAATATGATGTGAGCCCATGACGTCAACAATGGTTGCTATGGCAACCCAGCACTCAGCTGCTCCAAACCAACCTCACTTCGTTATCCCGACAAACTTTGGCCTCAACTCCTGTCACAATCAAAGCCAAGTAATCAGAAATACAGGCAATACACAAAAGCTGAGTATAAAAAAGATAAACCAAAAAGCTATCGAAGTGAATAATGTAGGTATTAAGACAGGTGACAATGGAATACAACTCAGAATTGAAAGTGAGGCTGAGTCAAAGTACGGAACGCACAGCTTCTTTGGTTCAAATGGATCAATTCACATGGTTCGCGGTGGTTCCTGGGAAACCCAGCTCTGGACCAGCTGTCGATCAACGGGCAGTTCTGCTGTAGGTCGATGGTGTGCTGCAGTCGACTTCATGATGTCAGAGTTTCAGCTCAGCCGTAGCCCCCGTAACTTGTTGGAGGCTACGGCTCAACACAGGTTCTGTCACTTGTACTCTATGCGAATGCGCTACTCCATCCATTGGTAGTAAGAAAGAACGATCTCCGAGATGGGCCTTGTGAGTAACGGTGAGGAATCCCGAGATTGCTGAAAAAACAGTGCCGCTGGTTTTACGCACACCCATAAACAGGGTAGTCATCTCTGCGCATTGTGCAATAACGTTGTTGCTTACGCACTGCAGCTATGACAATCAATGTGAACCAATTTACTATGCAAAGTCAGGAAGTTTCTGAGAAAAACTACACACATTTATGAGGGGGAAAAGGTAAAACAAAAAAAAAAAAAAAACTGAGAGTTTCAAAATTCCTGATTTCCGGAATCGATTGCTCTAAAAATTCCGGAAATCAGGAAATATTCGGAACACAATCACCCCTGCTACATCAAGGTTCGTACTCTTTCAAGCAAAATAAATTCAAGTACTTTTCAAGGACTCTTTAAACCCGAATTAATATGTGTGTACTGTCGGCCGGTCAGTAAATAGGCATTTTAGTAAGTTCAGACCATTAATCTTAGCTGGGGTGGGCACATCTTCGATGACCTGCCGTTACTCCTTGCCCACAGTTTATTTTATTAACTTTCCCATTGCCCGTCCGTTTCGGTGTATTTTTCGACATCATTTTATCTTGTGGAATATTTTGAAAGGGAACACTATTTTCGTATTCATTTACTGGTATAACACTTATTGTTTGCTTTAACCTTTTATTTTTGATGCATTTTTTTTGGTGCAGTCAGGAGACGAAAGAGTCCCTGCATGAAGCACAAGCAATTCCTGGAAGTTCCACCCTCTGGCAAGAACGCGTCCCTAACCCTAGTATACAGACATCCATCACAATTTGTCAATACATCATTCCATTTATTTTACTCACATGGATGATACTTGACTCTGTAGTGATATCATATCCAAGACACCAGCTGTACACACAAACCCCTGGGTTGAAAGTTCTGTGTTATTCGGTCTGCTTGGTGTTTTATTGGAACTACACAGAAACCTCCTATACAACGTTTTAGCACAAACAGTTATTTTACACATGCTCTTTCACATCATTACTTAAAAAACATTTTTTTTTTATTTATAGAGCCTTAAACTTTTTCAAGTACTTTCAAAGACTCGAAAATGAACTTTTTTTATTCAAGGACTTTTCAAGATTTTCAAGGAGCGTACGAACTATGTACATGATCAAATATATCCAAACACCCCTTCTGAGTAGTGGATTTGCCCATATACATCACAGCCTGGCTAATAGGTTCATTTAGCCCTGCTTTCGGTCGTAGAGCTTTCAGTCGTAGGACGACCAAAAGCTACCGCTAAACGAACCTTTTACCATATGTGATTCTTGTGCGTTTTTGCTCCTGTTTACATCCCAGCCATGGCACATACAAGAATAAAGAGGTACACAAAAGCATCATTGAGAAGCATGAACAGTAGAATGGGCCACACAGCAGAGTTCAGTGACTTTCAATGTAGCATGGCCATAGGATACCATCTTAGCAACAAGTCAGTCTGGGAGATTTCTGTCCTGCTGCAACTGCCCCGATCAATGGTAAGTGGTGTTACTGTGAAGTGGAAATGCTTAGGAACAACAGCAGCACAATCGCAGCCTAGTACACCATGTAAAAGACAGAACAGGGTCGCCAAGTGCTAAAAGTGGGTGCTATAAGCTCCAGAGAGATGTTAATTTTCAAGTTTTCTGATGTGATTGATAGTATGTGATGAACAGCAAATACAGACGATTCAGAGATATCTGACTGCTGTGTTAATAATTCTAACATATTGCCGCATATTATGAGAATATTTAATATACAGAATTTACCTGAGAGACTGGAAATTTACTTAACTAAGCTACAAGGAAACAGAATTTGCTTTGACTGGTGAAAATGTGAGAATGTTCCGATTCTTAACCCTCAGATACTTGAGAACTTCATCGTCCTAGGTGGTGTGATGGAAAGCATACTCAAACAGAAATCGGGAGACGTGGGTTTGAGTCCCACTCCAGGGCAATGTAATTTTCATGTTTTCTGACATGATTGATGGTACGTGATAGACAGTAAATCCCACAATTCAGAGATGTCTGATTGCTATATTAATAACTCAAGATAAATGACGCACAAGCATACTGGGGAAAAAAAAAATAGAAATCAATTCCGTTTTTAATTTCAAGTTCTTTTACTCAATCAATCAGTCACACTAAGCTGTTATCTGAGATTAGTTCCACTCAATCAATCACTCACACTAAAGCTGTTATCCGAGATTCAGAAGTTAGTTCTACTCAATGTCACACTAAGCTGTTATTTGAGATTCAAAGGTTAGTTCCACTCAATCAATGCCACACTAAGCTGTTATCTGAGATTCAGAGGTTAGTACCACTCAATCACTCACATTTAGCTGTTATCTGAGATTCAGAGGTTAGTTCCACTCAATCAGTCACACTAAGCTGTTATCTGAGACTCAGAGGTTAGTTCCACTCAATCAATCAGTCACACTAAGCTGCTATCTGAGATTCAGAGGTTAGTTCCACTCAATCAATCAGTCACACTAAGCTATTATCTGAGATTCAGATGTTAGTTCCACTCAATCACTCACATTTAGCTGTTATCTGAGATTCAGAGGTTAGTTCCACTCAATCAATCAGTCACACTAAGCTGTTATCCGAGATTCAGAGGTTAGTTCCACTCAATCACTCCCATTTAGCTGTTATCTGAGATTAAGAGGTTAGTTCCACTCAATCAGTCACACTAAGCTGTTATCTGAGATTCAGAGATTAGTTCCACTCAATCAATCAGTCACACTAAGCTGTTATCTGAGATTCAGATGTTAGTTCCACTCAATCACTCACATTTAGCTGTTATCTGAGATTAAGAGGTTAGTTCCACTCAATCAGTCACACTAAGCTGTTATCTGATATTCAGATATTAGTCCACTCAATCAATGTCACACTAAGCTGTTATCGGAGATTCAGAGGTTAGTTCCACTCAATCAATCACTCACACTAAGCTGTTATCTGAGATTCAGAGGTTAGTTCCACAAAGAAAGAAAATCCACCAGAATGTTTAACTGAGTATTTACTTACTGTTACTGCATCAAATATCTCCATTTACAGCGACTTGACATACAATTCGGGCTTCACTGACATCCATCATATGCAGTATATAAGACCTTCTGTATTTCATGTCATACTCTTTTTCTCATGCAGACACTTCTGAATCTGGTCCTCCCATGATTTCCTTGGCTTTCCTCTACTTTTCTTTCCTGCCACTTGGGCTGAAAAAACTTTTTAGTAAGCATCTCACAACTCATTCTTTCAACATGGCCAAACCACCTGAGAATATGTCTCCACCTTACTGATAACATTTTGTCTCACATTAAACATCTGCAACACATCTTCATTCTTTACGTGATCAGAGAGTGTTGTGCCACAGATGCCCTGTAAATACAGCATCTCTTCAGCACACGAACAACTTCTATGTTTTTCTGCAGTACTCTGGTTTCACTGCCATACATCAGAGAAGGATCAATTACACTTTCATACACAGCCATTTGGGACTTCCTTGAGAAACCATCATTCCTATGAAATCCTCCTAAAGCAGCTATGACTTTCAATGAAGAATTCATTCCCCTATTAATTTCACCACCGAAATTGTAATGCTATTATTGGCATATTTTGACTGTATTTCATGTAACCACTATCCTCAGAAAACATGATTTTTTTTTCTTTGTGTGTGTTTGTGTGTGTATGACATACCATCTAATTTGTTCTCTCTGTCAAACATGCTTCCTAAGTACACAAACTCATTCACCTGATCAATCACTGTGCCATTTAGACTTACATTACATTCAATGTTAACAGTTCCTTGCTCAAAAACCATAACATTGTTTTTTTCCTTATTTATACACAGTTTGAATTTCATGCAAACTTCATACATCCTGGACAACATACTCTGCAACTCATTTTTGCCCTCAGCCAACAGGACTGTCATCAGCATACAGCAATCTGCACACACGGATATTACCAAGACATAAACCAGTATTGCTCATCTTGGCATTACACATGCACGCATCCATAAATATATTAAACAGCCTTGGTGACATTACACAACCCTGTAAGTGTTGGACTCCTGCACTGATAGAAAATGATTTTGATACACCACCATTCACTCGTACACAAGCTCTGCCAGCATACATGGCTTTTACACTATTAACGGATACAAGACTGACAAAGAAAAAAAAAAAAAGCTGAACTTTTTAACCAGGTGAAAAATCAGAATGTGAGGCGAAACAGTGATGCAGCATGAGCAAGATGGAATAGTTCACTGTAATTTATTTATGTAAATATTAAACTGGAACACATTCCTCCATTGAAAATATAAAATTATTGACATTTAACAACACAGGATAGAAGAAACATAGCGGGGGTGGGGGCTACGATTACAAGCAAAATCTTCGCTCCCTCCGACTTCCGTTTTAGGGAAATTTTCACACCATTTTCAAGCTAAAATACAAATTTCTACAGAATAAAATGCTATTTGACAATACTGAGCAGGAGGAACACTGAAAGCGGAAAAACAAATTACGATTACGGGAGAAATTTTCACTTTATCTAACTTTTGTTTTTGAAAGCTTTGATAGTCGTCGGCATGCTATCAACTATCTAATATCTACAGTTCTTGAAAAAGCTTTTTCTTCTCTGCAGAAACACATTAATGCTCGGCCTATGGCATTTTCTACCCAAGCCCGGAATAAATAGCCATCTCGAACGCCTGCTCCCTAACGAGAACCTGTTGCCGAAGAATTCCCTATACCAACTATAAAGTGTCTCATTTGCTAAATCATACAAAATCAATAATTTTATATTCATATTTATAAAAAAAAATTATCTCGCTCTCCCTCTCTCTAAGAGCCCGAGCCGCAGTAAATATTCTACAGCCCGAGACAGATTCGGGCTTGGGCTCAGCTCTGGTGAGCAGTTAACATGGGCATTCCCTGTGTATAGCGGAACAGACCCAGACCGAATGCAGGTGATAAATAGGTGGACAGCAGGGCTTTCCAACGGTACAGCACAATCAACAAACATGGGTAAATGTGGTGATCTGAGTGACTTTCATCGTGAATGTATTTTTGGTGCAACACAGATGGATCATGCGATCACCCAAATGGTAAGGACCTTAGGGTTCCGAAGGCATCCATATCAAGGGTGCACCATGAATATACCATCAGCGAATGCACTGCCTAGAAAGCAAATGCAAACAAACCACACACCACAGACCAAGGTTGATGTAGACTATCCAGGCTTGTATAGAACAACTGTTTGGCAACGGCAGGGCAAATCACATCCAGGTTAAATATTGAAGGCCCAAGCAGTATCAGTGAGTGAACAGTATGGCACATGATGCATACCCTGCTGCTTGTCACTGGAAATCATGCCTTGTCTGATGCCGAGAACATCAAAACTGGACCCTCTGTACACTGGTGTCATGTCGTGTGGCCAAATGAATCCCATTTTCAGCTGTACCGAGCTAGCAGAAAAGTGTGGGTGTGGCGTCAACAACATTAGGTCATGGCCTTGTTGTGCCAGGTTGGTTATGTTTAGGGTGGCGGAGGATCTCTGACTGTTTGGGGAGCCTTTTCATAGGACACATTAGGTCCATTAGTGTGTCTGGAAAGGTCCTTAACCACTGCAACGTACCAGCATGTGCTGTTCCACCAAGCCATAACACTCAAGCATAGCTCAAGAAACACTCATCTGAGTTTGGATCCATCCAGCATCCCTCAAGTTTACAAGTTTAAACACTGTAGAAGCTCTCTGGGATGCATTGGAGTGGAACATCAGATCCATGGATCCTGGACCGACGTCTCGAGTGGAGTTGTGGAGAATGCTGCAACAGGCATGGCTGGGAACATCAGATCCATGGATCCTGGACCAACGTCTCAGGTGGAGTTGTGGACAATGCTGCAACAGGCATGGCTGGGAACAACAGATCCATGGATCATGGATCGACGTCTCGGGTGGAGTTGTGGACGATGCTGCAACAGGCATGTTTGGGAACATCAGATCCATGGATCCTGGACCGACGTCTCGAGTGGAGTTGTGGACAATGCTGCAACAGGCATGGCTGGGAACATCAGATCCATGGATCCTGGATCGATGTCTCGAGTGGAGTTGTGGACAATGCTGCAACAGGCATGGCTGGGAACATCAGATCCATGGATCCTGGATCGAAGTCTCGGGTGGAGTTGTGGACAATGCTGCAACAGGCATGGCTGGGAAAATCAGGTCCATGGATCCTGGACCGACGTCTCGGGTGGAGTTGTGGACAATGCTGCAACAGGCATGTTTGGGAACATCAGATCCATGGATCCTGGATCGACGTCTCTAGTGGAGTTGTGGACAATGCTGCAAAAGGCATGGCTGGGAACATCAGATCCATGGATCCTGGATTGACGTCTCGGGTGGAGTTGTGGACAAGGCTGCAGCAGGCATGGCTGGCATTAACCTCTGAAAAACCCTCCGGCATCTGGTGGAGTCAATGCGTTGGCATGAACAGGCTGCTATTCATGCTAGAAAAGGAGCAACATGCTATTAGTAGGAATTTCTAATGTTTTGTCCATTGAATGCATTATGGGTGTGGTTTAACTTAGCAATGCCACTGTATGGCAACAAAAAATTTTAACATGTCATGTGTTTTCCACCTCTGACCTATAGTTTAATATATCAGTGTTAAAAACAATATCAAAACAGCAGCATTACAATCCAATTAATGCACCTTACCCTCGAACTACATCCTCAGCATAGAATATTGGCAAAATGTCTTTTTGAACAGCAGGACGAGCAAATGCTGGTTCATACTTTGGGGGGAAGGCCTTATAAACATCATACCATAGTGGCCGATCTTTATACTTGACTGCTTCAGATTTAAGTAAACCAGATAACCTGAAAAAAGAGATGCAAAAGGGAAAAAATTTATACACAATATTTAACATTCACATTTGTTAAACTATGAAAAATAGGACATGAAAAAACTTATGTTCGAGAAAGACATAATCAAAAAGTTCAAGTATCATGTTCCAAGAACATATTTTCTAACCTAAAAAATTTCCAAGATGGAGTCCACCTCTTTCCCTGTTTGTTACATATCTTATAAATTTAGTTTCATGGGGAAAAAAAATCGTAAAAGAGGGGAGGGGTACTGGAGTTCACATTTAACCATGCAAAAATATAAAATTCAAGAAAAATGAACAGCAGTTCTTGTAAAAATTTTCTGTTGTGCATCTAACTGATATGAAGCCATTTGGGACAACTGTATGCAAATTTCACTCATAGCTTCAGTATTCAAACAAACCAGTAAGTTTAATCAAAATGAAACTATTTGGGTGTAAAAAAAAAAAAAAGCTGTCTTTTTGAGATTTAAGTAAACCAGGTATCACATCTATGGCCTTGAAATAAAAGAAATAAAAAAATGAACGAAAATCTCACTTCCTAACTTTAAAACTTAAAGAAATATATAAATCTAATTCAGATAAGGATATTTATGGGGGAGGGGGATAAAAAAATTAATAAGAATAATAAGACAGCAGTCATTGCATAGTAATTCTGTGGTGGCTCATTTTTGAAGATGTTTCTGAAGATGCAATTAAAAATTATATGATTTTGTAAAGATACCAAAATAGAGTCAAACTCGGTTATAATGAGTGCTATGGGAACAGCCTATTTTGCTCATTATAGTTGTTGAGATGGGATCAGCTCGGTCACCTTCCAGGGACTCTACCCTTCGTTTTTGGCGCAAGCCCTTGTTCCTTTCCACCCCATCACCTAATCACGACATACTACATCAACACCTTTGTAAGAAAGGTGGAGGGGGATAACAGAAGAAAACACAATGTCCTACGAGGGCCGAGAAGGAGAACGGATTAAATGCCAGCTAACAAAGAAATAAGCTGACAATCACCTCTCCCTTTCTAAGCTTAGAATGCCAAGAGGAAAAAGAAGTTTTTCTGCTACCAAAAAATTTGCCTCCAGGGAGGTTTCTAGTGGGGAGGCAGGGCGGCGAGGTTGGACCCCTTTGAAAAACCAGGAATGTCTGCAGTGAAACTGAGGGGTTTGGTGCAACGTGGTGGATTTAAAAAGGCCACCGGAGGAGAAAGTTTACTCGCTATATCCGTGAACGTGCTCTTTACATACGAGAATTATTTAAAGTAAATAATCACGAATTAGTCAGAGATAGCATTTACTCGCTACAGCTGTGAGTTCACTACAACCAGGATTGTTATAACTGAGTTTGACTGTATATACTGGTAGCCCTTGATTCATGTCAGATGCATTCCTGAATAAACTAGTGTAATAGGAACAAGCATAAATTGAAATACTTTTATAATATAAATCAATGGGAAGTCAATGACTTGCATTCCTAGGACCCAAACACTGACAAGATATATTTTGGGTTGGAAAGAAAGTCATGTGACTCATGTCCAATGACGAGGTACCCAAAGTTGTAGCCCTGGTAACAGCACACATTGGCCACTGAGATTGCACACATCAGCAAGTAGGTGGCTTAAGTCAGTGGCAGTTAGCCATCAGAAGGTGAAGAGTGTAAGCGCACGCCAATGTGGAAGTGGACAAGGAGGACATTTGCCATTGCATCGTGAATGAGTTTTGTCGTGGTAGCAACCGGAACCCCATAAGGGCTGCAAGGAATATTACCAGTGAGTACACCAATGTTATATCCCCTTGTCAGTTTCGAGAGAGAAATTTTGGCCAATCAGACTGTCCCAAATTTCAGAAGACCCACAACAGTAGATATAGACATGCTGAAAACTTCGGTGGAGACTGACCGATGCGTGACAATTCAGGAGTTGGCTGAACTGCTGGAACACCCACATGAGCATTGACGAGCACCTGCATCAACTTGGGAAGGTGCACAAGAGGGAGTTTAGATACCCCATCAACTCACAGCTGAGCAGAAAGCAAATCGCATGAGTGCATGTATTTCCCTGCTCGCACGTGACAAGGTAAACCATTCTTGGGCCGCATTGGGACAGGTGATGACAAATGGGTCCTGCATGACAATGTCAGTAAAGAGTGGTCAGTGGTTAGACCCAAAAGAGAAGCCTATGCCAACCCCAATGCTAGCTTACATCTACACTGGCGGAAAGTGAAAAAAGAACACCAAGAAGGAGACGTCTGATACCAACGAAATATATACAGCATAATAACGGAATACAGAGGATAACGTGACCAAAATATTATGGCAAAATACAGCTGTATTTGCTGGTAAACTAAAAAATAACATTTCCATGTAACATGGTTAGTATGAGGTTAAACCGCCATGAATTGCGTTACACTGGGCAATTCTGGTATGGAGTCTGTCGTACAGATGTTGGATGTAAGTTTGGGGTATTGAGTTCCAAGCATCCTCAACCTGGACGCGTAAATCGGGGATGGTCGTGGCTGGCGGTGGAGACCGGATAAGTCGTTGTCCCATAAAATCCCACACGTGCTCAATGGGGGGCAAATCCGGTGAACGTGCAGGCCTTGGAAGTTGTCTCACACCCTGAAGTGCATGTTGCATTGCACGTGCCGTGTGTGGGTGTGCTTTATCTTGCTGGAAAACACCACGATGGACCGACCTTACAAATGGCCCAACAACGGGCTGAATGATGTTGTTGATGTAGGAGGTGCTGTTTAACGTACCCAGTACAAACACCAGTTGTGTACGGGAAGTGATAGCTGATCGCTCCCCCACACCAGGAGACCAGGTGTAGGTCACTGGTGGATGCAAGAAGGGTGGAGACACTCCCCTGTGCATCTGCGAACACGCATACGGCCATCGGAGGCTCCCAAGCAGAATCTGCTTTCATCGCTGAACACGACAGATCGCCATTGCGTTCTCCAGTGCAGACGTTGGCAACACCACTGCAGCCGTTCCCTGACGGTGGGCTGGAGTCAGAGGTACACATGCCAGAGGCACACGTGCATGTAGTCCTGCATCCAGTAGACGGCTGTAGATTGTTCGCAGTCACCTCAGGTGCAAAAACAGCTCGGATTTGCGTCGCAGGGAATGTTCTGCTTGACAACGCCACTCTTCTTATGCGTCGATCGGTCCGCTCATCAGTCCGTCTGCGACTCCCGGTTCCACGTCTTCTCGTGTGGGAATGTTCCTCGGACCATCTACGCCACCATCGTACCACCACCGATACTTCCCGTCCAATTCACTCCGCAATACGACCACCCGGCTTCGCGGAGTCCAACTAGACAACCTCGCTCAAAGTCCGATAACTGCTGAAATCGTACACATCTTCCATGTCCAGGCATTGCAGCTTCTTTAGGGTCGTCGCACGTGTCTGTACGCCGACGGCTGATTACAGTCACTTCGCCGTACTCCTTAAATACCACCGACGATAATTTGCATATTATGCCGTGCTGTGGCGTAAGCGCTCACCGGTTTGTCCCGAAAATAACATCACACCTACGTAAACTTGACCCCATTAACATATGTAAATTTCATGATCGTCCGCCAATTCCTTCTTGGCGTTCTTTTTTCACTTTCCGGCAGTGTATGTAAGGTCCTGCTATTTGTTTGGTGGGACGTGTGGGGGTGCCATGCTTTTTGAGTTGCTGCTGTACACCACCACTATTGCCACCAATGTGCACTGCCATTAGCTCGACGATCTGCACATATCACTCATGTTGAAACAACAAGCACTGCTGAACCACAACGGTGTCCTCCTACAGCAGGATGGAGAGAGACTTCACACAGCACAGGTGACCTGTCACAAGATCTGGGCTGGAAGAAGATCAGGGACCTGGGCTGGGCTGGAAGAAGATCAGGGACCTGCGCTGGAAGAAGATCAGGGACCTGCGCTGGAAGAAGATCAGGGACCTGGGCTGAAAGAAGATCAGGGACCTGGGCTGGGAGCTGCTGCTGCACCCAGCCTATTCCCGGACACTGCCCCAAGGGATTACCACTTTTCCTGTCGTTGCAGCATTTCCTAGACAGACAACGGTTAACCAACTGAGACAATGTCAAACGTGCACTTACTCACTTCTTTGCATCCAAGCTGCCACAATTCTATACGCACAATATCCAACAGCTGCCCAGATGATGGGTGCAGGTGGTGTCAAACGATGGTGACTACATTTTGGACTAATTTGCACTTGTATATATGATAATTAGCACTTTTCTGTTGCCTTGCATTTGCAGACATTACTTTCTTTCCAACCCACTACTAATGGTATTACATTGAAGCTCTGAAATAACATAAATAAAACAACACAAGCATCAGTTTTCAGCATATTCAATGCGTAAAAAAAGTGCACAGACAAGGAACACCCCAGGGGTCGAAGAAACAAAACCGCACCAAACTTCCATTATACGTCATTTACGTACCTCTGAATTCAAGGGTATTCATTTTTCTGTAAAACTCCGCAGCTGACCAGTGGAGGTCTCCGAAGACAGGTTCCATGTCAAAACATAAAGAGCAGTTCTGCACGAAAATAACGAATAGGAACATCAAACAGAAGTCATCACTCTTTCCATGTTTATAAGTGAGTCACGGAAAAATTCTCATTGGCCGCCACCAGGAATCGAACCCAGTTGTGTGCCGGATGTGCTTCCACTGCACCACAGCGGCCTCAAATTTCTCGAGACTCGCATACACTAACTGCCAAGCCAATTGGCAGATTGCTTCTTGGAGCCCCACACAATGCTGGGGATTCACCAACGATGGTAAGCAGCAACTGAACAAATAACTAGAAGGCGAATGAATAATTAATACAGACATTTGACGTGGACTAGGAACATCACACAGAAGTCATCGCTCTTAATAATTAATACAGACATTTAACGTGGACTAGGAACATCACACAGAAGAGGAAGCATCTGGCACATAACTGGAAGACCCTGGGTTCGATTCCCGGTGGCGGCCAATGAGAATTTTTCCATGGCTCACTTATAAGCGTGGAAAGAGCGATGAAAAAAAAAATCTTTGGTGAATCCTCAGCATTGTGCTGTGCTCCAAGAGAAACAATCTGCCAATAGGCTTGGCAGTTAGTGTATGTGAGTCTGGAGGAATTCGAGACCGCTGTGGTGCAGTGGAAGCATATTTGACGCGTAACTGGAAGACCCTGGGTTTGATTCCCGGTGACGGCCAATGAGAATTTTTCCATGACTCACTTATAAGAGTGGAAACAGCGATGACTTAGCTGTTTGACGTAAATAATTATCTCGTACATAGGACTGTTGACATCTGTAACTTCATAACGAATGGTCAGGGTGTGCAAGTGTTAAAACATTAATTCATGTGAGGGCTGTCTATAAAATGATCAAAGCAATAACCATTGCCACAAAATGCACAGAAATTAATAAATGAGACATTGGTACACCCACAGAAAGCACACACACAAAGAACATTAGTGTTGAAAGCCACGTCAATGACACTTTTGAAATTATTGCATTCAAAATATAAGTATAAAAACAATACTGGACAGAGGCAACATCGCAGGAAAACGAAATTACGATTACGGAAAAAATCTTTATTTCGTTCACTTCTGTTTTTGAAAGGCGAAATGCTGTCCCGATGTGTATTTTTACGCGTTGGTAAAATTCTTCGATGCATAGGTTTACGCGTTTCTCGACATGCGTTTTTGCGCGTTGATGTGTATTTTACGTGTCAGGCAATGACACTCACGTTCTGCACCAAACGATTTTCAACAGCTTGTCGCTGCACTGCGAAAGAGCTTCAGGGCGAACTCTGCCCACGTCCACCAAAGCGAGCTACGCTCAATGTCCCCAGAATGTTGCATGCTGGGGAGGGAGGGATTTCACTTAGAATGACTCAGCGCAAAGCCACACTCGAGTGCCGGCCGCTCGCGCTGAGATTTGAGCAGCTTTGAGAGGCAGAACTGGAAGTGCAGGCAGCATCGCAAGCAAGATGAATGACGGATCGTCAAGTGGCCGCCATTGCGTTGGGAAGAGGAACAAGCAAAATAAAAATTAATAACTTCCGTTAATTTTCCGTAGATAACACACGGTTTTCCGTATTCCGTAGTACAAGAGATTTTTCCGTAGGAACTACGGAGATTCTGTAGTTGTTGGCATCTCTGTGAATGCACGATCATATTGACAGTTCCAATGCTCACATCCGCACTGTTCACCTTTTCTCGGATTGTGATTCTTTGGTTGGCCTTTACTACAGCATCCACGTGTCCAATTGTCGTTACTGAAGCAGAATGATGTGGTGCTCCTGATCATGGCTGGTCTGCAGTGCTAGTTCGTCCACCACTAAAGAGCTGGCACCACCACATTACAGTATTGCGTGAAAGACAAGGCCCACACACTGCCTTTATTTGTCAGTGAATTTCACTTGGTGGTGCTTTCTCCACGAAAACTGAATTAGTTTTGTGGAGAAAGCACAGTGAATTTCACTTGGTGCTTTCTTTGTCAGTGAATTTTACTTGGTGGTGCTTTCTCTTTCTCCAAAAACTGAATTACAGTACATTGAGCAACTTTGGACATATCCATCTCTTACAAAAGAACAATAAAATTTGCCCAGCACGTTACACGGCTTCTGTAACAAACAAGCTGCAATGCAGTTGCATAGCCTTTAAATTGCTTGTACACTAGCACCACCCACTGACAAAATTAGGAAGTGCAAATGCACTCCAGCCAAAGAGCCTCACTACTTATTGGAAACCCTTATAAATTAAGCAAAGTTTGATATGGAGTAAAGATTAAAACTGGCAATTTTTTCAAGTGGCCAGTGGGTGGACAAAATCAAGTGGCCACTTTCCTTATGGCTATTTTGTGTTGTATACACATTTTATCACTGCACTGTATACCTTTTATTTATTTAGACATAGTTAAATTTAAGCTTAGTAGTTATGATGGCCCACTATCTATGGTCCAGTGCAATTAAATGAATAAATATAATCTTAAAAGTTATATTTTTCTTCAACCACATCAACCAAATTTTCTGGACAGTTTTTTTTTATTTTTTTTGGAAAGATAATCATTTTTATTTGGTCTCTCACTATGTTCACAAATAAAATCTCTAATCTCTACACCATAAATTGATAGCAGTGGATGGGTCAAAATTTTCAAGCAATACTTACTTTGGCTTACTTTACTAGCTGTCTATTTTCTGAAGTCATTTTTTGCATGAGCATTGTCTTGTCATCAAAAACATTGCCCACAATTCTTGCATTCTCTTAACTACTGCATTGCTTGGCATAACAGTCAGCAATATTGAGTATTTCAACAATTTGTGCTATGACCTTCATGTACTAAAAATTGCTTGTTTTTAGTTTCTCTAGCAGTTTTTGGTAAATTATTGATAGTCAAAAATGTTCAGACATTATGTTTCGAATCTGCTTCCAACTCTGCAAAATTTTTCCTTTCACTCCATTTATTTTTGGTTAGGTTCTTCTTGGCGTCAAAATGAAAACTAGCTGTATAGCTTTCAAAAATGGATTTCATATCTTATAGCAGAATCATTTTGCGGTACAGCTGAGATTGGAAGAAATGTGATACCAACCTGGTCATTTTACTTTACAGACTTGTAATGATTCCTGACCACTAAGAGAAAATATTCAGTAATTTCCTGGGTTGTTCTAATAAATATTACATTAAAAACATTGATAAATACCTTCACAGGTGTTGAAAAAATAGTCATGACAAAATAAGAACACATGCAGAGTATCCTGATTTCATCGGATTCTGCCCGGTTTCAAACCCAGTGTCAGATTGCTGTTTTTTCAAAAACATTCAGTTTTGGTAGAATTTCAATGATTTGTCATTTTTTTCTGTTTGCCTACCACAAACCTTCCAAATGCTACGAATTCTCCATAGACACTATGGAAATCGTCGATCACTGCAGAGTATGGAAAACATCAAATATACTACAGAAATAAAAAAATCTGGTTGTCAGTTGTTTTTGCTTGTTTTTTTCCTTCAGAAAATGTTGTTTTTCGTAGAATTTTAATGATTTGTCATATTTTCCTGTTTGCCCACCTCAGACCTTCCAAATGCTACGAATTCTCCATAGTCACTACGGAAATCATCGATCACCACGGAATGCGGGAAATGTCGAATACACTACGGAAATAAAAAATCTCTGAAATAATGTTATTCAACATCTGTTCAAAGTTTATTTTCATGTTTTCAAAATTCCAACATTCATCAAAGATTTTTGGGACTGTTTATTGGATGTTTTTAATGTCGCAACATTTGTTCGATATAATCTGGGCATCTTCATGCTGTCTGTTGCCTGAAAAGGATTGTTTTAGCATGAATGAAAACGCTTCGTAGTTTTCTAAATTTCAAATTTTTTTTACTCCAGGATGCGCTTTTTTTTTCACTTTCTGGTTATGTTTTTCTGATTATGTTTCTCGTTTTTAATATTTTCTGTAGTAGCGGAAAGGAACAACTTGATACTTTAAAAGTTTTTTTCAAGTGAAACGCAGGTTTTGTTATTTCTAACAGCCTGTTCTTCAAAACCAATCAACGCAGAAAGTATTTTTTCTTTTCTGTTTTTTTTAAAGCTAAATTAAATTTCAAAATCGGTACTTATTCTGCTCGTGATGGAATCGACCTTTTCTGTGACCCGTATAATGACTATCACGGCAGAGGGAACAATACAGTACTGATTTTTTATATTTAATTTCACTAAAAAACTTGTGCTTACCCATTCCTTAGTAACATTTTACTGTATTAAGGGGCAGACAAGTTTTTTTTGTTTTGTTTTTTAATTTTGTTTAAAGCAAACTTCACACGTGCAAAGGAAGCGTGACTCTGTGTGAAATGAAAGTCAGCGGCAGAAAGTGAAGTTCCGATTTTCTACCTTTGATTTCTTTTTGTAACTAAACAAAATGGAAAATGCTTGCCCATTTTGTTTGATAAGCAAAAAGTGCCTAAGCAATGGAAAATCATGCATTTTCAGAGAAACCTGACTTTAGAAAACGAGCTGCTGAAGACAGGTTGTGATGCCACAGTTTCATCTAAAGCCGCCGGTGTCCATTCCCAATATGGTTACTTTGTACCCCAACTTAAATGGGAAAACAAACAGCTGCCCCCTGTTCTTGAAGAGTGAATCTATAAATAGATCGCACCAACTCATTTGCGGAGGAAAGGGCTATTTTTCACCGTGCGCGAGTTGGATGATTTGAAAATGCATTTCCTATAACAAGAGTATTTTTTTAAAAATGCAAATAAATTTTATGAAAAAAAAGACAAATTTTTGAGCGTGGTGACTAAAATAACTTTTTCTACTGGACATTTTATTTTATCCAGTCGCCACGAGGCGAGTCACGACCGCTAATTTTAATCTTTAATACGGAACACAATATCATTTTATGGCAATCAAGGTATTCACTCCCTCAGTTGCTGGTATCATCTCAAAGAGTCATCCCCATCTTCCTGATCAGCAGGAGGTTCAGAAGTTTTTTTGTTTTGCCCCCATTACTGAAAGCCTCCAAGTCATGATCAAAGCTATACTCATTTTTTTACTCCATGATTCATACATTCATGCAGCAATACTGTTTTAAAAAATGAGTTACCTGTTGAAAATAGATCCAGTCCAATGAAGTCTGTTGCCAGCCATGGTGATTCAGTTTTTTCCCCTGAAAAAAGAAACACAAAATCATATTCTTCTTCCAGCAAAGATCAACACTAACTTTTAAAAAATCTTAAAAGGATCATGTTAAAAGGTATGAACACAGACAGATAAAAACACTAACTTATCATTAGAGTGACCAAAAATCATTACATGGTGTGCAAGTTTTGCAAAAGTTAAAGCACCTAATACTAATAGACACTGCTTGAATACTGTGCCACCTAGCACACTAATATTGGGTTGTCGGAAAAGTCATGACGTATTATAGCCATGTTTTGCAAAGGTCATTTATTGATAGAAAGAACAAAGATCAATTAATGATATAATGCCAGTTTTGTTCGATAACCTTTTGCCATCTTTCAGTGAGCTGCAGAATGCCTCGTTCATAGAAGGAACTGTCTTCGTGGCGAAAAACTGTACAAGGTGCTGATTTACAGCCCCATCTGAATTGAACGTTATACCACGCAAGGACTGTTGAAGATAGCGAAACAAGTGGAAGTCTGGTGGCGCAAGATCCGGCGAATATGCTGGGTGTGACAACACATCCCACCCAAGCTCCAATAATTTTTGGCAAGTGCTCAAACTTGTTTGTAGTATCGCGTTGTCGTGATGGAACACAACACCTTTATGATGAACGAGCTCTGGACATTTCTGGATGATGGATACGTTCAAACTGTCCAATTGCTGACAGTACACATTTGAATTTCTTGTTTGGTTCCATGATAGGAGCTCGAAAAACACGACACCTTTAAAATCCCACCACACTGAGACCAGAACCTTCCGCTGATGAATGTCTGCTTTGGATGTCGTTTGAGGCAAAGCAGCATGTCGGGACCAAAACCATTTGCGCCGCACATTGTTGTACACAATCCATTTTTCGTCACCAGTTATCAGTCGCTTCAAAAAGAATCGTTTTCCACACGTTTAATGAGCATATCGCAGATGTTTATGCGCGCTGTCAATTGAGCTTCTTTGAGTTCACGAGGAACCCACACATCGAGCTTGCTTACGTATCTCAGCTTCTTCAGGTGGTCGTGAACGCTTGAATGATGGATGTGCAATGTGTCTGCAATCTCTGGTGTCATGTAACGTGGGTTTGACTCAATCAATGCCTTGCTTTGGTCGTCATCAACCTTGGTTGGCCTCCTGGATGGAGGAGCATCGTTGAGGTCAAAATCACCAGCACAGAATTTTGCGAACCACCGCTAGCACTGATGTTCTTGTAGAGCATTATCACTGTACACTTTATGCAACTTTTCACAAGCTTGATGCGCGTTCATCTCTTTACGGAAGTAAAACAGTAAAATATGGTGAAAATGCGCAGTTTGGTCTTCCATCTTCAACTTGATGTCAAATCTTTGCAAATCAACCAAATCGCTCACTATTCCTTTTAGACTGCAGCTACAACTAGCACCTGTCGAATGCCATAGCAATAACAGAGCTGCTGTCTCTAGTACTTCCAAAATCGCCCAACCGCCATCGGGTGCCAAAATACGTCATGACTTTTCCGACAACCCACTAGTATGATTTAATTGATTGCATTCACTATTCTGACAAACAGGAAAAAAATCTTGTACATACACCGTCAGTCACTGAATTAGAATCCTTTATGCAGATGTACACAGATGTCATTTACACATTGTACATGCAAAATATCAAGTCGAAAAGAAAGTAATGTCCGAAGTTGAAGCTCCGGCCACAGTGCACACTGGCAATTGAGAATGTACAGCAGACCAGCATCACATCAGCAGGTAGGTGGCTTAAGTCAGTGGCAGTTAGCCATCAGAAGGCCAAGAGTGTAAGTGCCAACCAACATGGAAGTGGACAAGGAGCACATCCACCATTGCATGCTGTATGAGTTTCGTTGCTGTAGCACCTCCGCAAGTGCTGCAAGGAGCATTACCAGTGTGTACCCCAATGCCACATCCCATTGTCACAGCTGTAATTGGTTCAAAAGATTTCAAGATGGAAATTTTGACCTGTCAGACCATCCCAAAGCTGGAAGACCAGCAACAGTGGAGGTGGGCAAGTTGAAGATCGACCCACGTAACCACGCGGGAGTATGCCGAACAGCTGAGGACTACTCACATCAGCATTATCAAGCCCTTGTGTCAACTTGGGAAGGTGCAAAAGGGGGAAGTTTGGGCACCCCATCAACTCACAGTTGAGCAAAAAGTAAATCCCACGAGTTCCCCCTGCTTGCACATGACCAAGTTGAACTGTTCTAGGACCACAATGTGATAGGTTATAAGAAATGGGTCCAGCATGACGTCAGTGCCTGGAAACAGTGGTTGGACCCCAAACAGAAGTTCATGCTGATCTTCAAAGCCAGCTTACACCCATGTAAGGTCCTGCTGTCTGGTGGGATATGTGCGGTGTCTTGTGTTTTAACAAATTACTGAAAATCTCCATGTGGTGGTAGCACATGAGAGAGACAGCCCGAAGGTTAATGTCTGGGATGGCCTAATGAGAGACAGAGAGTTATAGGCCCCTTTTTCTTCACCGAACTGACTGTTACTAGCATAACCTACCTGGACTTGTTAGAGCAATTTGCAATTCCACAACTCCAGAATATTCAAGACACCATTTACCAGCAAGATGGAGTGCCTGCGCATCGGTCTTTGGATATACACAGATTTTTAGACCACCATTTTCCAGGGCATTGGATTGGACATGGGGGTCTGACGGCATGGCTATCCAGTTCTCCTGATATTAGCCCATGCAATTTTTTCTTTGGGGCTTTATTAAGGACACTGTGTACAAGAAAGAGGTTACATCTAACACTGAGCTCAAAGAACACATTACTACAGCCTTCCTCCTTATTACACCTGACATTCTGTAGTGTACGTGGGTGGAAGTGGACTGTCGTTTAGACATCCTACGAGCAACTAATGGAGCACACGTGGAGACCTACTGACTTTTTTTTTTTTTTAACTTTTACAGTTACCATGTGTTTTGATATTAAAATTAAGTTGTCATTTTATTGTAGTTTTTTGTTTTGCTTTTTCAATAGAATGCTGAAGTTGTACACTTCATTTATGGACACCCTGTACATTTCCATCAGAAATACATAGGGCTAATCCACCCCATGCAATTTCCTCTTTCTTTTCTTTAACCATAAAAACAATTTCTTTTTAGTGTGGCTTGGAATTGAAAAAAAAAATATTTTTCCCCAGTTATTTTTTTTCACAGACGAAAATGCCTAACACTTCACTACATATTCTGTAAAGTTTGAATTACATAACTAGCTTAGCTGCTTTCTTTTGCTTAAAAACATCTCATGGGTGTTAGAATGGAAGCTCCCTTTGAAAAGGATGTTTCTGTAAATTCTCTGATCAGTGGTTTAGGAAAACAACCTTTGTATTTCATTTAATAATATTTGTAAGCATATGATTATGTGAATAAAAATACACTTACCCAACTTTCTTTGTAGGAAGACCACTTTATGTAGCATGTTTTTTTTTTTTTTTTGTCAGCTCATGGCATGAATGTAGTGTACCTCGTTTTTTATTTATTTATATTATATACTAGCATATATTGCGTCCTAGGATGGCTGTTCTTAAGCTTTAAATAAATATTACGTAATATATAGCGGAAAGTTGCCCGTCCTATGACAGAGTGAAATTTTTTATTAAAGCAGACTGAAAACAAATCAAATACATGCCGGATTTCTGTAAGGAAACATAGTAAAAATTATGTAGAACTAAAAATTATATGCTATTTATTTCCATTTTTAAAAAGATCTCGCAATAAATAACATTCTGTATAAAATATTTGCTGTTTAACAACTGTAGAATAGAGCATTTAGATAGATTGATATTTTGCAAAATGTTTAATATAATCAGCACTAAACTCGGAAAGTTAGTTATTTTAAAAAAGGACAAAATACTTAAAGCGTACAAATTAATATTCAGATCACACTAAATTAAATTAATATACAAACTCAACTTGCTGTGATATTATGATTTTAATTCAAATTTTGTAAATCGGATAAATATAACTCCAGTCATTGATAATACAATGTTTTAAAATTAGCGGGCAATCACCTTGACATCTCAATGTGATTGCATGCAAACTCAACTTCCTGTGATATTAAGAATTCAACTCAAATTTTGTAGAGCGGAAAAACAGAACTCGAGTCTATGATATAAAGAGATTCAGAGTCTCTATAGAATTGCTATTAGTTATTACACACATCAAAGCGTGGACTGTGACTATGGTGGTGCAGAACGTTGTCACTTTTTATTTTATAAAATTAAAAAATTAAAAAAAACAAAAAGAAGGTAAGAGCAATTACATGTATTCATCTTAAGGTCGCCACCATTCCTTCACTTGTATAATACTGCAAGTTGTTCAGTCCTAGATGTGCAGTAATATACGAGTGAAGGAATGGTGGTGACCTCAAGATGAATACGCTACATGTGAGCAATAGCTCTTACCTTTTTGTTTTTTTATTTTTTATTTTATAAAATAAAAAGTGATAACGTTTTGCACCACCATAGTCACAAGTCCACGTTTTGACGTGTGTAATAGCAATTCTACAGAGATACTGAATATGACATTCTAATGCAGAAGGTATACATGAAATACCTAGAACTCGAGTCTTTTATAAATGACTCGAGTTTTAGTGTCCGATCTACAAAAATCAAATTAAAATGAATTTAGATCCAATCATTGGATTTAATAATGAATTTAAATCCAAGATTTTTAAATTAGCACGTGATCCAGTGCTACTATATAGCAGGCAATCATTTCGATATTGCGAGAGCACACACGAATTGATCGATAAGTGATGACGCAACAATGCAGATGTTGCTGTGATGTCAAGCGTTCCAGAGAAACAGATGGCATGTGGGTTTTTATATTATTAATATTCTATTGAAAGATTGCTATTTCACAGGTTATTTTAAGATTATTGAATCATTTAAGCACATTAAATTTGCCTAAAACACATTTTCAGAGGTTTTTGACTTTGCATCATAAGAGTCAAAAATGATAGTTAAACTTTGTATTTTATTTTAAACATTAATACTTTATATTTGCAGATTACACTTTTGTTTTTATTAAAAAGGAATTGAGATGCTACAGGGTGAGCAATGGATAACTCAAAAGAAATTACTTATCAATGTAAATCAATAGGAACAGCTGTGAAAATAATTCTTTACCACATAGGTACAGAACATGCTCCTATCAGGGGTCAGAGAAGATGATAAATGCCCTTTTGTTTAGGAGAAATGTAAAATTTGGAAGAACGTTACTACAACAAAGAAAAAAAGAGGCGAAGGTGTAAAGACTAAATGGCTAACCTTCTGAATGTGGCCCAAAAGTAGTTTCTTAAACGACGATAGATGGCAACACGTTATCGCTAAATCGTGAAGCATAGCGTAACGTTATGAAATGGGCAAAGGAAGTGAATAATATGGATTTTAGGTGGCCCTTAAAGGGCCTTTATGAATGTACATTGAGGCATATGTGTAAAATATTTGTTACGACGGAAGAGTGAGTTTTCCTCATGAATCTTAAACTGTCTACCTAGCAGAATAAAAGCCAGAAAAGCTTTATCTGCCAGGGAAGTACTGCCTGATCGCATGAATCAGGACTTCAAAGCAATGTTCTGAGGAAATTCGGCAATTCCGTCGGAATAAATATTCCATAATATGGTCTGCCAAGTACATTTTGTGGTTGCCCTGTGTTAACTTATGCTTAAGAGGACGCCAATCGCTCTCTACTCCTTGTGTATGCGCCCCTGTGATGGGATCAATGAAGTTGAGGGAGTGGTTCACTGTGAAATGTGCGTAGCCAGAGGTTTGGAGATTGCGATATGCAGCCCACTGGTCCGTCATAATTGTTGTTCCTGGCTCTACGTGATTCATGATAAGGGGCAGCAATGTGTCTGCCGATTTGTTGTTATCAGGGCAGATTTCGACCCTGAAACGCTTGGTATCGACAAGATGACTGCAGTTGTACTTTCTTTTCCCCACTTTCGCTTCATCTACTTTGACGATGATTCCAGCACCACCAAGCTTTTCTTCGTCACATTGCAAGGCTACCATAAACTCTGAGACTAGTTGTCTGCATTACGAATACCAGTCGCTAGCTGTCTCAGTGGATGTGGTAACATTACCATGTGAGGCTTCTTCAATCGCCTCATCGTAAGACAATCCTTTGGTGAAACAATACATCAGAATCATCACTATATCCATAAAAATGTGAGCATAAAAAAACACGTACCAAGTGTACAGGAAGAGTACTCGTCATTCCCTGAAGCGTGCTTCTTCTGTCCCCTGAATTGTCCTAAACGATGACACGCATCGACACGTAGAACCATGAGATGGCCCTCAGAACATATTTTGGAGGTGGGAAACAAACCCTGTTGTTCACACCATGAAATAGCGGTATCCTCATCCTTCCCAACTTCATTAAAGAACTTTCTCCAGTTTCACATATCACAGGAGTAGTACAGATCGAAAAAAGAACTTACGTAACACAGGAGCAGAGACGGTTCGGAAGGTTTACCGACTAAAGCACTATTCATTACTGGGCAAGGGCCTATGAAACACCACGCTGCTGTTAAAAAAATTCCCTCATAGTTAATTACATACAAAGATGTGTTATGAGGTTATAGATAAAATGTATCCCTCTAGGCTTTGGAAAATAGAAATAGTACAGGAATGAAGTTTTTGTGTGAGCGTGGGAGAGAGAAAGGGGTTTCAGCTTTTTCCTGTTCATTGCTTTGTTGTAAAAAACAAGTGGGTTTATGATCCTTTTCGCAGGAGTAAAACAGGTTTGCTGAAAAGAACATAAGATCTCTTGGTTTTTGAGTCGGGAGGAGAGGGGGTTGGCTGTTGACCATCGAAAGAAGAGACTACTTCTAACCACCAGCAAATGAGAGTGAGCAATTAAAGATGTAGAAAAAAAACCCTAAGAAAAGGAATAGAAATATGACTCAATGACAACCCTGCGTGGATCAGTGGTGTACCTTGGGTCTGAGACCAGGGCTATCTCACCCATAACCCCCCACCCCCTGTTTTTTTTTTAAATTGCAAAGGTCAATTTTTAATTGTTAAGAATAATAGAAGTAACTTTTTCTAAATTTTAGGTGCATGCTATCGCTAACATACCAAATAATTATGAGGATTAGGATTTGAACACTTATTTGTACATGAACTCCATTCTTCTTCTGAATACTTTATTTGTACATGAACTCCATTCTTCTTTCCTTTTGTGTGAACTTGAGTGTTACATTTTCATAAAAAGTTTCTTCCGAGAACTTTTTCATATTTAAAAAGAATGTTTTTCTCTATTGACAAAACAGCCAAGTTGCTTGAATGTATATGTCCTTGTGTGGCTCTAAGATATATCTTGATCCTTTTTAATGCAGAAAAAACTTTTTTTGGCAGTTGCAGTTGTTGATGGAAAGTTTAATATTAGGTCTACTAATTTGTACACCTCACTAAACACTATGTCCAATTAATTCAACTTTATGTAACAAGTAATGTCTCTTACTGATTTTTGTTTTTTTCTGTTTTTGTATTCGTCAAAGGAATAAAACACCTTCAGTTCATTTTTTAGACAAGCTGTATCAAAATTTGAAGCATAGAGTTTTTTAAATACTGACAGTAGATGTTGAGGGACGCTTTCACAAAATTTACCAAAACAGTTCGAATCCAACAAAGCCACGAATTTAAGATATAACTGATTTTAATTCATTGACACTTCACACAAACTGAAACAACTCTCGTGAAACACCTGCTCTTAAAGGCGAGAGCATGCAAGAGATTGAGGTAGTCGAAGTCTTCTCTTTTCTGAGAGAACCATTACTAAAAGCAATGGCATATTCCCCTCCACCTACTCATTCCTGTTGTCATGGAAACACTAGCAGGCAAGCGTATGGAAGGTCTTCAAATCAGAACAACAAAGACTCTGGAAGAGCTGGTTGCATTACACCGTTGGTCTTCTCTCGCCAGACTGAGTCAAAAATGTGAATCTGCAAGTGTTTTTTTTTTTGTTTTTTTTTGCAGCAAAAGCATTGACATATCTGAATATTGTTGATAATTGACTTTTGTGTATATTTAATTGACTGCATTCTCTGGGCTTTGAAGCTAGTCATCAATATATGCCACTGGCATTGATTCACTGAAAATTGCCAGAATATTAAACAGTTTTACCATTTCAGTTGGGAGTTATTTTTCCTCTGGCAATAAGGAACCTGGAACTAAACCACCATTGAGCAAATTCAGAGAATGTAATTTTTTTTATATTTTCTATTTTATTTTGCTGACAAGAGTAAAGAAGTGGGATTAAAAATGAACTTTCAGAAGACAAAAGTGATGTTCAATGCTTTTACAAGAAATGAAGATTTATCGATTGATGGAGAAAAGCTGGAGATAACAGACACGTATGTTTATCTTGGACAGCAGATATCAAGTGAAGGTCACATTGATGAAGAAATTAATCGCCATACAAAACTTGCCTGGAGAGCTTTTGGAAGAAACAGCATAATTTTCAAGAGCAACATGCCATTATGTCTTAAAAGGAAAGTGTTTGATCAATGCATCCTTCCAGTGCTTACGTACGGTGCAGAGACGTGGACCTTAACTAAAAGAGACATACATAGGCTGCAGACGACTCAAAGAAGTATGCAGAGGTGCATGCTTGGTGTAAGCAGGAGAGATAAGAAGAGGAACTCGTGGATCCGAAAAATGACAAGAGTGGAAGACATCATGATCAGAGTTAAATCCCTGAAATGACAATGAACTGGACATACTGCCAGAAGGACAGATCATCGATGGACAGCCGAAATTTTAGATTGGATTCCAAGAGACAGGAAAAGACCCAGAAGAAAGACCATGTGGGAGATGGGTGGATGAAATTCGAAAGTATGCGGGAGTGACATGGAGGAGACTGGCACAAGACAGACCATTGTGGAGGAAACTTGGGGAGACCTTCGTCCAGCAGTGGATTGATAATGGTTGAAAATTATGATTTTGTTGTTTTTACTTTTTGGGAAGTGCGGATTATTCCCTAGTGAAGTAAATTAACAAAAGGAATTAAGAAACACAGCAACATTTCCATCTGAATTCGTAGGAAAGTCAAGTTCCTAGCATTCATCCTGAAATTTCCGCAATTTAAAAAATTCAGTTATAACTTAAATTGTCATAGCTACTCTGGTATTGTGCCATTGGTATGTACTACAATCTGCAAGTTCAAAACCCTGTTGTGTAGCCAGAAATTTCTTAAGGGGAAGGGAGGAGGGGGTTCCATGGATTTGATTCATTGGTAAAAAAAGCCTCATATAGTATATGTTAGTGTAAAAGCCTGAAAATTGGTAAATCCTAGGTTTGACCACTAAATCCTGGCATTTACCATACTAAGGTGGTAAAAGTGTGAAAAATACTTGTAAATGCTTTCCATTTCGGGCTTTTACCAAGCCATTTCGTTAATGACAGCATTCAAGGTAGTTAGAATGAGAGAAGGTAGGTCAATGGAGTTTGCCCAACCCACTCCGGCTTTACCAAACCATTTCGGTAAATGACAACGTTCAAGGTAGTTAGAATGAGAGATTGGTTGGTTGGTGGATTTTATTGGCGCAAGAGCCAGGTTTGGCCAAAGAGCGCCAGACAAAGAACTATCAGCCACAGATTTTTAAAAACGTGGAAAATGATTAAGAGCAGACAGGCTTGGTAAAAGTTGAAAAAGAGTATGATGAAAGCTGTGAAGACAAGGTAGTTAATTAGGTTTATATAAAAATTTATTAATTTACTATTATAATTATATATATATATATATATATATATATATATATATATATATTTTTTTTTTTTTTAAACACAACTACACAAAGGATGAGTCACTCTCCTCCCCCCCCCACTCCTCTGCAATGCTGGCAGAGGGCGAGGACGAACTGTCACTCTCTTCCCCCCATGTTCCTCTGCAATGTTGTTTGAGGCTGGGGACGAACTGTCACTCTCCTCCCCCTATGTTCCTCTATAATGTTGGTTGAGGGTGGGGACCTCGCTGAGGCCGAGACAGTTGGATGGACACTGCACACCTTTGCGGATTGAGGGCCGGGTCTTCCGCACGTGCAGGCTTTCGGCTGGAAACTGGAAGAGACGGTCGGCAGCAAAAGAGAAGGCCCAGAATCAGGTATTCGAAAAATCTCGAGCTCGGGGAAAAACACCTGTGTCGCTTGGTCAGCTGTAGATCGCTTGGCAAGGGCGGCGAGAGCTACAGGGCGCGGAACAAAGGGCTGCACGGGTTGTGGCAGAGACTGAACTACTGCGGCAAAAGTACGCTGTCAGGTGGTGGGTATACCCAACTTGGCCTTGGCAGCAGGGTACGAGAGGCCTTCCAGGGTCTTGAGGCGCTGGATCGCCATCTCGTCCTTCCATTTCATACAGTTGCGGGAGTAAGCTGCATGGGCCTCACCACAGTTAACACAACAGGCCGCAGAAGTGCAACCTTCCCCGTCATGTTCACTGGAGCCACAATTTGCGCAACGAGCGGAACTCTTACAGAAACGTTGTGAATGCCCGTACCTCTGGCACCTGAAACAGCGCAGAGGACTGGGAATGTACGGGCGAACTCCACAGACCAAGTAGCCAGCCTTGATTTCGGTCGGAACTTTCGGGAGTTAAAAGTCAAGATGACATTTTTTGACTTAATCATGGAACCATCACGCCGGAACATCATACGACGTGCAGCAATAACACCTTGATCAGCAAGTTCAGTCACGAGTTCGTCTTCACTGCATGGCAAGAGATCAAACTCCGAAATAACACCCCGAGAGGTGTTAAGAAACGGGTGAGGTGTCACTTTTACAGGAATGCCTTGAAGACTAGTGAGGTTTAGAAAAGTGTTACTCTGAGAAACACTGCAAGTTTGGACAAGCAGGTCCCCAGAGCGAAGCTTCCTCACAGACTTCAAGGGGCCAACCGCAGCGTCCAAAGCTTTAGAAATGAAAAAGGGAGATCTGGTGGACAGTCTCTCATGCGGATCGATGGATTCTACAAGCAAGTGAGTAGCATGCGTAGTCACAGCAATTGAGGGGAGACGACGCTTCGGAGCGACTGGTACAGCCGCCGAAGAAGAGGTTCCACATACTTGGTCCAGGTCAAGGTCTAAAGACCGTTTAAGGGTATGAGACTTGGTAGGTTGAGAAGACGAAGGAGAGTCATTGTCAATAATCATTTTCTCAGGCGACTTAAATTTGGAGTTTTTCTTTTTGTTTTTACCCATGGAAAAAAGGAAGAGGATTCGTCTGCAAACTACTCCACCCACCGCCGAGCCCTACGAGGGAGAACTGGAGGTCTGCAAGTCAAGAAAATTACGCTGGACACAGTTCTGGAGCTTATACGTTGCAGATATAGTCCGTTGGCTGTGATCACACGCACTCGGCGGACACTTCGGCCTCCGGGTACCGTCATGCCAACGCCTTTGGCATGATCCCACAGCCCCCGGGCTTACCCTGCCGTGCTATACGACAAAAAGCCGCTAAAGCCCTGTACACAACTTGGTACAAGACTTCTGACTAGAGGTGGGTTAGTCTCTAGCCTCCCGTTTACAGCGAAGCCGGGGTCGAAGAGGAGTGTTGGTACACAGGAGGCACTTATCCGGTCTCCTGCGACCTCAGCCGCCAGACATCCCATTTCCGCCTCACGGGTCTCCGCACGCGGCAAACATGCAGGTAGGTCTAGCACCCAAACCAGTTAAAAGGAAAAAAAAAGAAATCCAAAGAAGACAAATCCTGGAAGGGAACCTAAACAGAATCTCAGCAACCTACGAACTGAGCGGTTAATATAAATCAGTTAGTGGTGGAGGGTAACAAAACCACAAGACCGGGGTGTTAGTACATAACGTGGTAGCGATGAGGTAGAGAATACAACACGGGCAACTAGCCAGTGGAGAAAATAAATAAAAACAAAAAGCGAGACACAAGACCAGCTCGGGATCGTGGGGCCGCGACTCCCCAACAGCTGGATGAACAGCCGTCCCTGCAAACACCAACAGCACCAAAATAAGCAAAAACAAGCTGTGGCATGACATCAGATGTTGACCAGTCACAAGGTCAGCTCGGGCCGTGGGGGCGCCGCTCCCCAAATAACTGGAAAACCAGTTATCCCCGTGCGGGGAGAATGAGAGAAGTTAGGTCAATGAGTTCACCCAACCCAATCCGGCTTTACCAAACCATTTCGGTAAATGACACCATTCAAGCTAGTTAGAATGAGAGAAGGCAGGTCAATGAGTTCGCCCAACCCAATCCGGCTTTACCAAACCATTTCGGTAACATAAGGGCAACCGGAACGGTCACCCCACTGAGAAAAAACAAAATCATTTCTTGTAGAATTTTTTTTTTTTGTAAGTTTTGGAGCGCGAGGCCCTTAAAAAAGATTTTTAATAAGTCTTTTTGTTTCCAATCTGCATCCCCTTTTCAAATAGGTTATTGCCCTTCGCCGTACACATACTGAGATTTCCAGATTTCAAATGATTATTGTAACCACCTTAATCTTTTGAGCATTCATGAAATAAAAAATTAAATTTCATCATTTTGTGGGCCCTACTTTTATATATTCAACCAAATACTTAAATTTAACAAAATAAAAAAATCAATCACTGCAACATGTATATAAAAAAAAATATATTTTTATGAATTTATTTTAGAAGAGTCCTTAATATTTCCTACACAAAAACATTCGGAATGGAAAAATATTCCCTACGCAGGCACCTTTTTATCATTTTGTGAGGAAGTTTTTATAAGTCACAACACAACCTCGCTTATCCTTGACCTAGAAAGAAAATCGCGGACTTCAACACTTTTTACTCTCTCTCTCTCTTGGAATTTTCAATCCATATTATGGTCTTTTTCTTAAGCTTAAAGTTAATACGTATTTCTGTGAGATAATCATTATGTCTTTAGGGCAGTTTTAGTTATTTTCTTTACAAATGGCTTTTTTCACATAACGATTTTATTAAAATATGACAATTATTTTCTAGTGCCCGCAATGAAATTTTGCTCCGGGCCACACAATGAAATTTCATCATGGGTCTCGCAAAAGCTCCGTCCGGCCGTGCGACAAAGACAAAATAATAAGAGCCAATTTATTTTTCAATTTAATGGAAACACAAACATGGTAGAAAATTCAAATGCCTGTGAGATGGACACTGTGTCCATTAATACTTGTAATTTTGCTAATCCTGAAGAGGAAGGAACCATATGCTATTTTGCTAGGTACTTAGCTGTTTGTCACAGGGATAAAGAATTGGAAACGTTTTCCTAATTAACGGAGAACCAAAACAAAGGCTGGATTGAAACTTTATCACAAAGTGGGCTAATGATACCAAACATTTTTTAAGAAACAGTCGAATGGTTTGAATCAGTTTTTTTCAGAATTTCATGGAGCTAGATATATAAATCCCAAGGGGCCATAAACAAACTTTAATCGAAATTGAAATGAAACTTTCCTGAAGCTGACAAGAGTGTGATTAAAACCTATGCGAGAGCAAGAACATTTTTCATATTAAATGTATTAACGCTGTCAACCAACAAAACTTAATGAAAAGAAAAAACTGAGCACATGCATTGAATTCCAGGGAGTTAAAAAAAAAGGGAAACAACGGAGAGAAAGTTCAAAGTTTTAGCAATCGGTAAGTTTTGTTTTAAATCTGTGATTCCCATTTTCAAAAATTCTGCCTATGCATTCCTAAAAGCTTCTAATTTGAACTAAGAATCATGCATTTCACAATTCTTTAGCACAAGGACAGAAGACTGCTGGAGACCAAATTCTATGTCACAGGCCTCTGCGAGGGGAGACCACCTGCTGTTTGTTTACTCCATTTAACCTACCTCTCATTTGACCTTGGCCAACATTTACCAACACCAATTGGTTAAAGTCCATAATAAGCGATAAGCCTGTCAAAGCCTGTAGCGCACACGTGCCAATGCAGCTGACATTATTTCCTTTTCTTTGCACAAGGTAAATTGGTTTACTTTGTGCACAGAAAACTGTTTAAGTATCAAAGAAGTCGAAAAAGAAAATATAAGTGTGTGTGAAGTGGTTAATATTTAAACTTTCTTTAATTGGTAGACAAAGATTTAAAAAAATGCAACTGTTCAAAGAAGTGTACCACAAAGATGTGTTTGTGCCAATCAGCCAATCTACTTTGTAACTCCAAATGTCATAATAGTCAACCTTGCTGTAACATGTAAGTTTTAATTATAATTTGATAATGCTGAAAGAAATCCTCATTAATAGGTTACTTTTATTTCATGAAAATTTTCTTGTTATACATTAATTAAATGTAGTAAAATAATAAAGAAGTCGTGTTTAATGTTATTCTGAACATTATGTTTGAAATTTAAATTGACAAAGGCAAATTATTTTAATGTATCAGTTTAACAGTGAAAAATATAGAATTTCATCTCATAAGGCTATTCTAATTTCCTCTTATTCCAATTACACTTTTTAAATAAACAATGATAATTAAAAAATGTGGGCCCAGTACAACAGATATCATATAAAAAAATATGCAACATAAATGACTTTCAATATTTTAAAACTTACAAAAAAAACGCACTTTTACCAATTGGTGTTGGTAAATGCTAGCTAGCATTTACCGAAATGGTTTGGTAAAAGCCCGAAATGAAAGCGTTTATAAGTATTTTTCAGACTGTTACCACCTTAGTATGGTAAATGACTTACCAATGTTCCGGCTTTTACAGTAACATATATATCGCTTTAAATTCGTACTTAATCCCCAGTCAAAGGAGGGGTCCGGACCCCGAGGACCCTTCCCCCTCCCCCTGCTACACTATTGTCCCAACCTCATTCTTCAGATCAAGTCACCAGTTTTAAGGGGGAAAAAAACAAGAGCACTTAGAAAGGCATTCACAACAGCAGTTATCAATCATGTCACCTAAAAAGGTGTTAATTGATATGCATACGTAAATGAATTAATTGATAACGTCTCAGGCGAAATCAAGCAAAACGAAAAGAGCATTATTCAGAACTTTAGTAAAGATTTTTCTGTAAAATGTCGACAAACCTTAATGAATGTTTACACACTATTCATACATGTGGATAGTGAGTGGATTACTTAATCACACCGGTGTGGTTACGGTTTAATAAGTTTTCAATCTATTCAAGAGAATTAACGTGCGTTTGTTGGCAATAGAATCAGAAAACAAGAGAAAAGGCAACTAGCATCATCAGCTTTTATACCAGAGACCTTTAATTTGGGGTTCCAACCAAATGGTTCCAACTTCCATTTGTTAAAAACTAAGAACCCAGATGCTTAAAAAGTCAGACCGACAAAAGACGAAGGGAAAAATTAATGCATCACACAATTCAAAACAGAATAGCATCTAATTATTATGAAAATGTAGCTGCACAAAAAACAGTCATTCCATGTAAATATAAGCTGACCAAAAGTCCCGAATTCTTGAGGACCGTCCTCGAATTTAGTTTACTGTAACTATATTGTAACCAAACGTGTCTGATACCTTTGAGGATGATAATTGTCCCTAAATTTTGATGTTTGTCCTCAAATGTCATCGAATTTACACTTAGTCATGAGCTCGTTAGATTTCTAACGAAAAATGTTCTTAAAAATAGTTTTCATTGCACTATTTTTCCAACTTGCTTCTTTTGAAAACAAATTTTGACTGGTTTTGTTTCCCCTTGTTCTGTATTTACGACCACCAAGAGCAACTCTGAAGAATATAAACAGTCGCATCTGCCCAGTTTGAGGACATTCGTTCTAGGGAAGGGAGAGAGCAAGTGCTGTAAGACAAACACACCATCCATGCCTCTTTCGGGACTCGAATCCATACCAAATTGTATGAATGGTCAGTTGACAGCACTAAAAGCTCTTGACCTTCGGGGCGGACAAATTTCGACTGTGCTTGTTCTTCTGAGTTCCTCCGAAAACTTTGGCAAAATGAAAAATTCGCCATGCAATTCGTTTGTTAGAGTGCAGCTGGATTTTCATTCAGCACATATGTCTAAAGTAAAGCATTTCACATTTGTTAATATGTTCTCCCCATCATAGCTTGTTTTCACCAGTACAAATTACTAACATTCTCCAAGATATATCCTTTTAAGACATAAATTTTCATATATAATATGTCACTCATAGGAACAATACAGTTGTGTGCCAAAAATAGTCACGTATTTATTTTGAGTATGTATGTGTCCCGAAATAACCTGCTGTCACATAGGCGCTGACTTGAAAAATTAGTGGGGTTCT
Source organism: Macrothele yani (assembly GCA_039090855.1). NCBI lineage: Eukaryota > Metazoa > Arthropoda > Arachnida > Araneae > Macrothelidae > Macrothele > Macrothele yani. The sequence continues at coordinate 18,196,280 of CM077000.1, read as the reverse complement.
GGAATTTTTTATTCGAATTACCCATGCATTTTTCAAAGTATTTAAGTCTAATTTAAATTTCCTTCAGTCGGATTATCTGGCATACAAAATGAAGCAAAACTATAATTGATTCCAGAAAAAAAAATTCTAGATAATTATTTATTTCATTTATTTTGCTTTTGTAGGCACGGCATTATTATATACAATACACAGATACTGTGAATTTCCAACTCAGTTGTCTTTATAAAAGTAACAAAAACGTAAAATTTATTTTAAGGTTTTTTTTACCAATTTTAAAAATGCCAACAATTCTTTTTTCTAATGATTTCTGAGTTCAAATAGGAGGTTAGAACGGAGAGGACATGGCATCAGCCGCACACCCTGCGTTTTCCGTTTTTTTTTGTTTTTTTTTATTGGAGGTTTAACGACCACCGTGAGCAACTCAATGGGCTATAAGCAGTCGCCCGTCCCTAATTTTGGGTCACTGGTTCCAGGGAAGAGAGAGAGCCAGTGCCGTAAGACATACACAACATCCATGCCTCACCGGGATTTGAACCCGGACCCCTTACGGACGAATGATCAGAGGCTATCGATTAGACCACTGCGCCACCGGGGCGGCCGTTTTCCGTTGGCTCCACTTCGTATCAGCTGTAAATACCCAGTATGCCCAACTTGGGCTGCTTCTGTGCTCTCTATGGAGAAATCATCGACTTAGAAGAGGTTTCAGAGGCACTTGTGCCGCATGTACAGTCAGGAAAAAAATGAGACTGAAATATGCATGAACATAACTAAAAATTCGCAAAAAATTACAGAAATGCAGTTTAGTATTTTCTAAAAATTAATAAACAAAATTATGTTTCGTAAAGCGGAAGTGCATATTGCGCATTAGCCAATCACAGCCTTGCTAAAGCTGTGCGAGCCTTGTTGACCTTCAGGGTCTGCTACAGGGAGAAAGAGATGGCCACTATCAATCTGTGCTGCAGCATAGTTCTTCAGGAAGTGACGTCACGTCACTGAACCCTCATCACCCAGAGGGGGCAATAAACCAGATGATCAGATTTGGCTTTACCAGCGGCTGCTGATGTCATCTGCTCTCTCTTCTAACCTCCTTGGTCACCGACTGTCCGAAGATAGCGTGGGTCAACTGACTGTACAACATATTTCCGCCTTTATCACTATGACCTCGAATAGGTTCTTGTCTCCGAATGTAAAGCTAGACTTTTTGTATTTTGTGGGAACCGTGACAAACCGAAAAAAAATCTTTTATAAAAGAGGCAGTTTTAAATGTTCTTAAACAACGGTACTTGAGGTATTGTCTGTCACGTCAAATTTGATGAGCGCGAACAAACACTAATTCTTTTTTTAGGCACAATAAACAGTCTGAGGGGTGAATTTCTACACACACTTTCTATATATATATAAACGCGAAATGGATAATAAACACTTGAAGAATTGATGACGAAAAACAAAATTTATACATATAGGATTACGTGTACTTTCCCCACGAAAAACGTGCAAAAATATTAGGGGTTCCAGGAACCCACAACAAAATCATTGGGGGTTCAAAAAGTGTCTCGAACCCACGAAGTCGGCGCCTATTCCTGCTGATTTGGGGAAACCACGCTATTTTGTCTTCAAACCAGTGTTCCAACATTTGGACACCTTATGTAAATACAAATAGAAAAAGTAAAATATAATGAAATGAAAACAAGAACAGTACACTATTCCAACGGCGACACTCATTTCACTTAGTGGTTTCTTTTTACACATTTTCCTTATCCTTCGCAGTTTCAGTTCTCAGATTCTATAATACCTTTTCCGCACATTTTCCAAACAAGAAAGGAGCAAAAGAAAAAGTTCCATTCCCTTCCTGTTGGTGGGGATTCTACTCCTGCAAGTTCATGACTGTTTCTTCTCCTGGGCCTAATTTACCGGAGGGTATTCAGGGCAGGTGTCCAGCCCCACCAAATATAGTTATATATTACTTGCTTTGCATTAGACAGATGTCACTTGACGCTGAGTTTTAAATCGAGTCTAACACTTCTGTGGAATTATTCCACACGGAATATACACTTTCTGCCCAACGATATCCAACCGATTCGAAATGAAACCGCAAATAGCTCAGAGTAAGGGTTTTGAGGCCATGTTCAATCATACCTGCATGCACATAACACAGGACACCTAATAGGGGGTGGGGGCTGAAGACCTATTACCCAGGGCTCCAAACTGTCTAATTCGGTCCCTGCCTTCTCCTCTCTTTCACTATTGCTGACTCTGGCATCTGGTTTAAGTATACCCGAAGAATAGATACCCTCTAAACGCTCTCGGTTCCAGAATGATATAACAAAGAACTTTAAACACGATTCTTCCTCCAAATAGGTTATAGCAATCTATATTCTTAATTTTGTTTCTGGGTTTAATGACCACCCCACTCCGGAGGCGTAGTTGTCTCAGTGCTGGCTTATTACCATTCGTCCGAGACGGGTCCGGGTTCAAATCCCGGTGAGGCATGGACGTTGTGTTTGTCTTACCACACGACTGCTGGAGTTCTGTATTTTTCAGCGTCACACGAACCCGACACGGGGCGTTCTAGTGTGGGGTGCTGTTGAATTCCACTCACGTTCCCGCCTTCTACACATTGCAGGAACCATATGCCAGCCAGCGGTACGCTGAAGTGTTGTCATATGTGCATAGACGGTCCGCGGTGCCATCTATCAAAAGGACAATGCTCGAACACATGTGGCATGAAATGTTAGAATGCTTTACAGTTCCTGTGGGGAAAACGGTCGCTCGACGCCTGACCCGTCAGGCTTCGTCGCCAGTTACCCAAGATGAACTTTGCGTACGACAGCATGCAAAAGCCTTCCGCATTGCAACATCCAGAACCTCTTCTAGTCGATACCACGTCATGTACGAGCTGTTATCGCCTCTCGTAGTGGGTACACAACATACTGAATATTGTGTGTTTCACATCACTTACAAGTCTGTACTTCTGATCACTTACGTCTTTTATCATAAGTAACGTACCTTATAAATTTCACTTCAATATCTCAGATCTTTCTTGGCGTTGCATTTTCAATAGAAGGCAGGGTATATATCAGGGGCGAAGCGTTCTCAAAGTCTACACAAGAGTAAAATGCCAAAACTGATTTTGTTATTGCTTATTATATTTATTTAGTTTTTCACAAATACAATGGAAATAAATCTCTAATTAATGTAATGCTAGGCAATTAATTTGCAAAATTACGTTATGTCCAATATTTCCTTTCAATCGTATCATCTTGGAATGAAAAGTGAGACTCGAAATCATGAGCCTCACAGATCAACATACAAGTACAGCTGCTTCTGCGGGAAAGTTATTTTTAGCGCTCTGTGGCGGTCTTTGGAGGCGAAAAGACTAGTTTCAAACGAAAGCGGATGCTGCTGATTGGCTGCTCCTTGCTCGGTGCATTGTGGTCGGGAATCTCCACTCTTGGCCACAGAGCAGAGAAAGCCAGTAATCACTACTCACGGGTTTGTTTTTGTTATAAAGTGGAACTTATGACTGACTAATGAGTGTGTTGTCAGTGTTGTGTGTTTAATTTTTATTTTTTAAGCGAGCAATGTGCTAACAAGAAGTTCATGATTCTTTTGATTTAGTTAAGTATTTGCTGGAATATCCACTGTCTACCTTAATATTTCTATTAGGGGCCAGGTGTGTGTGTGTTTAAACGATGTTCAGTGCTCTAAATATTTAGAAGTTTGGGTAAACGCTTAACAAAATTTTCGTTGTGCATGCGTGCAATCAAATCCTGCATTTTTCGGATTCAGAGCAGTAGTTTATATGTTCTTAAAAGTTCTATTTTGGAAAGGTGAGGCCCATAAAGCATTACAGCTGACACGTCGAGAAATCTCAACGCTGTTTTTACCCTCTTCCTCAAAAAAATATTAGCATTCAGCAATGCTTTCTTTCCCTACGGACACGGATATGGGAACAAATCATTTTAACTTAAAACCAAAATAACCCGCAAAAGTACTGTTTTTTTTTTTGGAATGGAGGTTTGACGACCACCGTGAGCCATCTCTAATTTGGTCACTGGTTCCAGGGAAGAGAGAAAGCCAGTGCCGTAACCTAGGCTGATGACTGTACCTGTACCGTCTAGTTTGCAGACTTCACAAGGAAATGTGTAACTCTCTCATGGGTTTGGAATTAATCAGATTCCTGACGGCGCTGCGATAGCTAGCCCGTCAGACATCGGAAACCACAATTTTTCACTCGGACAGAATCGGTCCAGGGACCTGTGGGGATCTGCCTTCCCCACGGAATCAGTATCCCTTCGATCATAGCCCGTGTGTGCGACGTGCTATGGGTGGGCGGGGCAAACAAATTTTTAATAATTTTTCTCATCTCGTGGCCGGGAGATCGTCCGCCAACCTGAGTTTTTGGGACTAGAGTCCTTTATTTGGTATCTAATAAAAAAAGTAAGTACAAGCACTTTGATAGAATGAGGGTCTTATGCACCCCTCTCACAAACATTCAGCACAGAATCACATTAAACACACAAATTTATTTATTTACATGATCCACAGGACTAGGGCCAGTGCTGTGGTGATGACCCCGGGCCAGGGTAATCAGAAACACCTTGGTCAAAAGACCAACAAACTCAATATCGTGAGTGACGTACCTCTGAGGGTACCACTATCTGTCAACCATAGTTGACCCGACTTTTTGTTGCTCAAGTTCCCTAATAAGACTTGGCCACGTCTTACTTAAGCTAGAGTGTGCATCATCTAGCTTCAGCGGAACTTAGCATTTGCAGCTGAGCAGTTGCTGCACTTCGGTGTGGCTGCACACTGGTGGTGCTGGTGCCCAACTACACGGCAATTGCCACACCTATCTTCGGACTCAGGACAGTTGCTCTGAAAATGACCAAAGCCATTACATCGTAAGCACCTGACTTCGCGCAAATACTCCTTCAGGCGGAGCAATGACCAACACAAGTTCAGTGTCTTCCGCCTCATCAAGAGTTTGAAGTCTCTGGGCTCTATGTCTGTCACCAGTGGACCCTGCCTCCCTTACCCTTGATCGGGAAACGGGCTGTAAACCCGTTGTCGAGGTCAGAGTTCTGCCCACGAACCCCTTCCTCGAATTCCTTGCCCGAGAGATCCCCGTGGACACCGTACACTATCAACCGGGAAGTCTCTTTCGTGGAGCTGTGGGAAGCGTGCAATCTTTGGTCAACGGATTGCTGCTCAACTCCTGGGCGAGGTGGTCGAGCTCCTCCGGACGGGAACACTCCACTGCAACCCCACCATTCCTAATGTTCTGAACGCTCTTAACCCCTATCTGCAGTTTAGTTGGATTCACTGCAGTTTTAAGGGTCATTTTCCCGTCCTCTGAGAACGTACCCTCGACAGTGGGATAGACAAGGAGCACGTGTCTCCTGTTCTCCGACTTTTTCTTATTATTTCTCCCACTTGGGGCGGACGAAGGCTCTTTCGCCGTACTAGCCCTTTTCCTAGCCACTTCGGCATAGGAAATCTCTTTGGCGTCAGCCTTGCAGCGCGACTCCAGGAGAACGCAAGCTCTGCGGATCTCTATCAGGCCCGCTTCTATTAGCTCTCTTCCTGGGGAAGTGACCCGATAATCCTTTATAGCGGATTCTACTTCTCCTAGGAGAAAGAATATGCGGCTTATGAAGGCCTCAGGTGTTGGTACCGGGGGTGTCCTGTGATGCTGGTTAACTTCCAAAGTTGCTTCTGGAGGGCCAGCAGACGACCCCTCAGAAACCTCAGAGGACTCGGGTTGGAGCGTTGATGTCCCCTTGCTTGCCATGGGCGGAAGTGGCAAGGACGTGCTTACACCACGTTTTGACTGAATTGATTAAGTCGAAGCTGAGGCCCCCTTCGTTGGTGTAGTGGCCTTTGAGCCCTTCGCACCAGGAAGAGTCTTTGAAGGCCTCATCCTGGCGCTGGGCTTCACCTTCCTGTTGGTCTTGGAAGTGGGGCAAGGCCCCTTAGAACTACCAATAGGGCTTGGTAGTTTTTCGGCCCCTACCTTCAGAGTCCGGGTTGACCCGGAAGGTTTAGGGGCTGGCCCCTTTGGAATCGCTTTACCATTGTGGGTAGCTGACATCTCTGTGAGAGAGATGGCAATTCACGAAAATTTTTCTAAGTGCTGAGTGGGCACCCTGGGGTTCTCCCACTCACGCCAAAACTTAGAAAACCGGGCGCTCGGGCTTTGGCCTGACTAAGAATCAAAGAGTCCTTTGGTCAGGGGGACCAGAACGACGACGTACCCGAAGTCTGATACTAAAGTCACTGTGTGGACTGAACGGAACTTCGCCCTAAGAAGGGCGTTTTTCTAAGTCCGTAACTGCTCTGATTAGTGGCAACGTAGAAGAGAACAAGTCTCAGAAGAAAAATCACGAGAATGGGATGAATCCCTCTCTCGCGCTTTAGATCGTCAGTTCTGCTAAGCAGTGCAGTATAGCACAGCCAAATGACATTAAACTCGCTCCCCGTTTCGGTATCAGACCGACCGGTAACCAACATCCATGCCTCACGGGGATTCGAACCCGGACCCCTGTTCAGAAGCCATCGCTTATGCCACTGCGCCACCGGGGCGGTAAAGTACTGCTTACTCTTGTTAAATCTGCATAGTATTATTTTATCTTTGTGGGTCTAAGTTTAAGTTGTATGAAATGGAAATCATTACCTTACTTTTTTTTCGTTTTCAGGATCGGTTTGGCAATAGTTTAATTTGCTAACAGTCTGATCTGTGTTTTAGTTTCGCAAGTTGTAAAAAAATTGCATTTATGTAGCAGTTTTTTAAAGATACAGTACAGCAAGCAATGACAATGCAAACAATATGTTGGTACTAAAATATTCACATGAATATAATATGCATCTTTGTTAGCATGCTATCTACTGTATAGATGCATTAGATCAGATCATATGTAGAGGATTTTAGGAAGGGAGTGTCTGACCCCAGGTCTTAAACAACCCTTAGAAATAGGAAGCTAGGAGATTTGGGCTACAGTGCCCGACAGGAAAGTGACACGGAAGCGAAGTAGAAAGGGGTAGGAAGACGCTCTTATTTTTTTACCGGGGGGCCAGTACCCGGGGTCTGACGGCTTAACGTGCCCATCCGACGTACGGCGGGTATTTCGTGGTTCGAACGGTCGTACCTGATCAGGATCGAACCTGAGGTTATCTCCATGGCAGTCACAAACGCTGACCACTAGGCCACCCGTGGCCTTAGTTACATATGCATTAGTTTAACTGAAAAAAAAATATAAACACAATTTTTTAGTCTCCCCAACGCAGAGAACCACGCTTCGCCACTGGTATATATACGGTTTATAGTATATACGCATGTGGACAAAATTAGTTGGATACCCACGCAGACGCAATAGTGTGCTCCGGCAATAGACACGTGTTAGATAAATTATAAAACCGGCAACGGCAGTACTCTTCGATCAATCACTGACAAAATGGCTGGCAGGATAGAGCTCTCTGACTTTGAAAAGGGCATTATTATACGCTGGCTAATTGGAGGTATGAGCGTAAGAAGCATTGCTGATGTTAGACAGGTCATTAAATCGCCTGCGGACTTCGTCATCAACAAATGGAAGATGACGTTCATTGCGGGATATCACCTCGCCCTGGAAGCCAGAAACTACAACCTAGGGACCGGAGGGTGCTGCAGAGGGAGATCTGAAAAACCAGGTCCCGACCGATGGACGCCATAATACATGAGTTTCAAATGGCCACTCATATGCTATGGTCTCCATCAAGACACTTTGAAGAGAGACCCATGCACTCAAGTATCATGGCCGAGAAACCGCCCATAAACCACTCATCATAAAGACCACTAAAGCCATGCTGCTACGATGGTGTCAACTCTCAACAGCACAAAATTGGACAGTGGAGCAATGGCGACAAGTGTTATGGAGCGACGAGTTCCGCTTCACATTATTCTGTTCGGATGAATGTGTTTGGGTTTGGCATTTACCTGCAGAACGACTGCTTCCGGAGTGTACAGTGCCAACTGTGAAGCACGGAGGCAGTGGAGTTACGGTATAGGGCTCTGTTAGCTGTTACGGTGTGGATACACTGGTTGTTATTCAAGGCAACTGTGCTGTATAGAGTAATCCTGGATACCTCAATGCTCCCAACGTTGTGACAGTTCTACGGAAGCGACGGTTGTTTCTTCCAGAACTACACTGGTGTGCAAAAAATAAGGACGAAGAGGAGAAATTAGCATAACGGCGGAATGAGCAGGCAGAACGGACCGAAAGACGACTCCGGAGATAGACCAGTGTCCGGTACGGTAGGGCATGCGCATATATGCAGCATGACGTAGGGTGGGGAGTGTCGGAAGGGTATAAAGCACACGGGCAATGTACGCTCAGCAATTCGGTGAAAGCTATTGCACGGTGTACATCGGTTTGAACGACGTCGAGTTGCTGCCACCGTGTGATATGGCCAAACAGGCAATCCAGTAGACGACATCTGGTTGACTTTACCCGAGGTCGCGTCATTGGGAAGTTGGAAGAAGGTCGAAGTGTGACTAGTGTGGCCGAGGAGTTCGGGATCGCTCACAGCATCGTTTCACGAGCTTGGAGAGCATTTCAAACGGCAGGAACAGCTGTCCGAGAGTTTAGCAGTGGTCGTCCACGAGCAACCAAGGCGGCGGACGACCGGTATATTGTCCTACAGGCGAGAAGAGACAAACAGCAGACAGCGGGAGAAATCGCAAGGCACATGCAACAGACAACAGGACGTCCGTTATCGCGTTTTACCGTGGCCAGGAAGCTGCACAAAGGTGGTCTATTTGCACGACGGCCAGTATGGTGTGTGCCATTAACGGCTGCTCATTGTGGATGGCAGTTTCTGTCGTGCCAGGAACACAAGAACTGGACACATCAGCAATGGGGTCGAGTTCTTTTTACGGATGAGAGCAGTTTTAGTCTGACGAGTGATTCTGGAAGTATACACACCTGGAGAGAGCAGAGAACACGCAATCACACCTCCAACATCATCGAAAAGGACCGGTTTGGAGGTGGCGGAGTTCTCGTTTGGGGCGGTATCATGCTTGGTAGCCGTACTGACCTCCACATCTTCCAAGGGGGTTCAGTCACTGGTGTCCGCTATTGTACCGAGGTTCTTCTGCCTCACGTGCGTGTGTTTAGAGGTGCTGTGGGTCCTGAGTTCCTCTTCATGGACGACAACGCTACACCTCATCGTACAGTGGCTGTCGCAGAGCTGTTGGAGAGTGAAGATATTCAACACATGGATTGGCCCGCAAGGTCCCCGGACCTAAATCCAAGCGAACACGTGTGGGACTTTCTCGGGAGACGCTTGGCAGCACGTCACCAGCCGCGAGCAACGATTCCGCAGCTGCGATTGGTGCTACAAGAGGAATGGGCCGCGATGCCTCAACAGCTTCTTGACAACCACGTTCTCAGCATGGACAGACGTTGTAAATATTGCAACGCAGTCAGGGGTGATCATATCCCCTACTAAAGACTGGATTTTTCTTGGCAGCCGCCTGTCACATGGACGTTTCTGTCTTCTGTCCAGTTGTGCTCGAAGCTACCTTTTCAATAAAGTGCCTTTGTATCCTTTGGATTTCTTGTTTGGATGGTTTTACTCACTTGCCCCATATTCTTACATCTTGGGGATCCTATGGTATGATTTGAGTCGATGTGGAGCACTTCTGCACGACGTTACCTTCGCAAAACCGTCTCGTCCTTAATTTTTGCACGCCAGTGTACAATGGAGTGGTATGAGGAAAATCAAATCTAGCGGATGGGCTGGACTGCTCAGAGCCCGGAGCTCAATCTTATTGAACACCTATGGGATGAACTCGAATGATGGGTGAGGTCTAGACCAACACGACCTTCTTCACTTACAAAGTTGGTAGTTGTACTCAAAGCGGAATGGAGGAACATCCCGCTCTTTTTACTCCATGGAGTTGTGGACAGCTTACTTGGCTGGTAGCTGCTGTAATCGCTGCCAATGTTGGACGTGCCAGATACTGATGTAAATACAATGCTGTTCTTCTATTTACTTACAGTATCCAATCACTTTCGTCGATATAGTGTATATTATTAAGATAGCAATATAAGGAGCGCCAAAGCCATCTACCTGCTTATGCTCTTTTTTTTTTTTTTTTTTTGATTGGAGGTTTAACGACCGCCGTGAGCAACTCAATGGGCTATAAGCAGTCGCCCGTCCCTAATTTTGGGTCCCTGGTTCCAGGGAAGGGAGAGAGCCAGTGCCGTAAGACAAACACAACATCCATGCCTGACCGGGATTCGAACCCGGACCCCTTACGGACGAATGATCAGAGGCCAACGCCTTAGACCACTGCGCCACCGGGGCGGCGCTTATGCTCTGGACGTCGTTTCCATTTTCTATTTAATCCAATGACAGTGTTGCAGAGACGTATAAGGAAATTCGTAGAAGTGATCAGACGTTCAGAATGAAAAGTCTATAAACTGAATTTGCATAAGAGCAGAAACACAGAATAAGGTTAAATTAGCGATATACGTATGATCTTGAATAATCATTTTTTACAACTTGAAACGGCAGACGTTCATTTCATCTGTGGACGAGCGAACGCAAACAACAGCGGAGTTGTGCGTATCTACAGGATAGCTTTTCCACAAACGACGTTGTTCTGCCAAGCATACTTTTGCAGCTATCCATTTTTGCCTGTTACTGCAGGCTGTGGGACTAGCCAGAAGTGTCGGACGACCTGATTCAGAGATACAGTCATGGATAATCCTGGAACTAGAGCAAGAACTATTGCACCGAAAGTAAGTATTTCACCTTTCACTATATGGAGGATTTGTCATCAGGTTAACTCTATCCGTATTACGTGCAGAGCATACAGACCCTCTCACCAGCTGATTATCACGCACAAGTCATGATTTCTGAGAGCTTACTGAAACGCTGGTTCTCTCCGTCGTGTGCTTTTCGCTGACGAATCACATTTGCAAATCGTGAACTTCCATAACATTCAGCCCTAGGGCTGCGGGTAAATCTTCATGCAGCAACTCATTTCCAGTCTCAGCAGGGATGTCATGCGAATGTTTGGGCTGGCATTATTGACGACTGCTTGATCAGTCCACTTTTCCAACCCCCGACGCTGCAATAAATTGACAACAGTACACTTATTTCTTGGAGGTGAGCTGCGAGTGGCCTAGTAGTTAGAACAACCGCCTTCCTATACGAGGCGGTTGTGGGATAAATCCCACGTATAAGTTGAGTTACTGTGAACCATTAAATACTTGCCGTGGTCGAATAGGCACGTTAGAGGCATTGGATCTCCGTCACAAATAAGGTCATCTGTTCCTTCCCCCCGCTGTTGTTCCCTGTCTGGAAGTGCTGGTTGTGACATCATAATCTGGCACTCCCATTTATGTCGATAAGCCCCCTAGAGCAGCGTTTTCCGACAGGGGTTTGTTTCGCGAAATTTTAGAAGAACAAATATTTACACTGGAGTAAACTTAAATGTTGCTCGTAAGACGTAAGAGTAATGACAATCAAATGTAAATATGCTTTATTTTGTCTGTGGAGAGAGCACGATCATGACGGAGTAACTTTTCCCTTGAGGAAAATCTCGTTGATCAACTTGCTGCTGCGTCAAGCGCAGGAACACACTTGTGGTAATTCGCCTCTTGCCCTCTGGCGCTAGGCGTAGTTCCCAGAAGCGGTAAGCTGCCGGAGCTTCCTGCCCGCCAGCGATATTTACACTTATTGTCATAAAAATCCGCGCACCAACAAAAAAACTGTGCGATTAACGCGAAACTCGACGAATAGCTACGGGGAGGGCAGACATGCCAACTGATTAAAGTTTCGCGCGATTCCGCATGCCCTCTGTTCCAAGACAGCCGCTCCAATCGCAATCCTTGGGGCTTATAAGGCGCCGCGCAGGGGACTCCACATTCGTGTCGAGGTGCACGGTAAGAGTCCTGAGCGATAGACCTGCCGAGGAACCGCCGTAGATGTGCGTACTGGCAACTGACGGAGTTTGAAAGAGGCCATATCGTCGGGATAACAGAGGCAGGGTGGCCGGCGCGCCGAATCAGCAGCCACTTGGGCCGGTCTGACAGTACGGTGCAATCGTGTTGGGAGCAATGCACCTGGAAAGGTACCCGGACGCGGCGGACTGTCTCCGGACGACCCAGATACACCACTAGCAGAGAGGGCCGTGGGATTGTGATCACGTATGGCAGCCGGACTTCCCTCGCAGTGATCCGAGGGACGGTGACAGTCCAGCGCTACGTACAGGAGATCCTGGGGCCCCATGTGTTGCCTTTCATGGCGGGGCAGCCCGGAGCCATTTTCGAACAAGATAACGCCCGACCGCACACGGCTCGAGTTTCTTCAGGACTGTCTACGTCTTGCTTCGACGCTTCCGTGGCTTGCCAGATCGCGTGATCTCTCGCCCATAGAGCACGTGTGGGACCAGATGGGACGCCAGCTTTCTCCATGTCCCAGTGTTCGTGATTTAGAGCGTCAGTTGCAAGAAGTGTGGGCCAATCTGTCCCAGGATAGCATACAGCGTCTTTTTGGCTTCATGCCGGACCGTATCACCGCATGTATCCGAGCACGAGGCTGTCCGACGAGGTACAAACGCTGACTGGAATGTATACCATACGTCCGCCGGTCCGTGGGAAATCGTCCTGCTGCTGTGGTATTGCAATCACTTCTATCCTTGGTATGTGCCATCTCAATACCAAAATCTCATTTCAATCTGACTCCTCCTTCTTGTGTGTGTGTACAATAACCTCTCTTTGTTGTGCGACAAAAAAGAGGGGTCATAGTACACATACAGACGAATAACTTTTGCAATGGAACGTAGGGTGGCACTCTGCTCCTAGTGCCCGAAAAACGTTAAGTTTCATGTCCACGTTGATCTTCCAACAGTAGAAGAAAACGCAACGTACCTAAATAATGGGATGCATACTTCCGTTGGTGAACGTTAGAGGCAGAGAAGTACTCAAAGGAGGTGATCGAAATGGTGCCCGAGGGCGTCGTTGCATAGCTCTCCCGACGGATGAAGGACTGTCGTACTCTCTCGAAAACTCCCTGTGTGTCCGGGCTGATTGTTCCTGACGCAACAAGCGTCACTCACGACCAGCATGAACTGCAGTGTTCGCAACGGTTACGGTTTGATGAGAACGGATTCATCGATATTACCGAATTAACATCGGGTGTCATAAGTGTAGCGGATGAGTCGTGCACGACATGGGAGAGTAATTATACGAATAATTGGCGGATGTGCATCTAATGTATGGGCGAGCACGTGGCAATGGACATGCGGCATAGAGGATGTACCGTGAGTGATTCCCGAATCGTCATATGACTCACCATGCGACATACGCCAGAGTTGATAGACGCCTGAGAGAGACTGGCTCGTTCACGATCTCCATCGATCTGTGATGCGAGGCGTCAGCCGTTTGTGCGGACACCGGAAATGGAAGAGTGCGTCTTGCAACGATTCGCAGCATCCCCGTCCACAAGTACGCGAGCAGTGGTAGCGGAAATGGGTGTTCCTCAAAGTCCGGTGTGGAAAGTTCTGCATGAGCAACGGATGTATCCCTTCCACGTGCAGAAGGTCCAAGCTTTGGCCGGAGATGACCATCCACGGCGGGTACAGTTCGTCAGGTGGCTTCTCCAGATGATCACTGCTAATCCAGACTTTCCCGCCTTAGTGTCATACAGTTACGAGGCGATGTTTACGAGGGAAAGCATTTTCAACAGTCACAACCAGCACATTTGGGCTAATGATAATCCGCACGCCACCGCCACTTTGCCACTACCAGCAGAGGTTTGCCATCAACATCAGGCATCCTTGGTGATTGGCTGGTGAGACCGTACATCTTGCCACAACGTCTGACCGGAGCCATGCACCGTCTGTTCCTGATGCAAGTGCTTCCCAGTTTGTTGCAGAGTGTTCCGCACAATGCTTGGAGAGACATGTGGTTCACGCATGATGAGGCACCTGCACATTTTTGCACCGCGGTCCGGGACTTCCTGAATAAGACGTATCACGGCAGGTGGATTGGACGGGATGGACCGGTAGTTTGGCCTCCACGCTCTCCGGGCCTGAATTCACTGGACTTCTTCTTTTTTTTTTTTTTTTTTTTTTTTTTGATTGGAGGTTTAACGACCACCGTGAGCAACTCAATGGGCTATAAGCAGTCGCCCGTCCCTAATTTAGGGTCACTGGTTCCAGGGAAGGGAAAGAGCCAGTGCCGTAAGACAAACACAACATCCATGCCTCACCGGGATTCGAACCCGGACCCCTTCCGGACGAATGATCAGAGGCCATCGCTTAGACCACTGCGCCACCGGGGCGGCGGACTTCTTCTTCTGGGGGCACCTGAAAACACTGGTCTACGAGACGCCTATGGAGTCTCCGGAAGATCTCGTTGCGAGGACCGTTGTCGCTGCGGACCAGATCACCACCAAAACGGGAGTCTACGAGAGAGTGCGACAGCCCTTCATCCGTCGGTGAGGGCTGTGCAACGACGCCCTCAGGCGCCACTTCGATCACCTCCTTTGAGTCCTTCTCTGCCCCTACGTTCACCAACGCAAGTGTGCAACCCATAATTTAGGTAAGTTGCGTTTTCTTCCACTGTTGGAAGATCAACGTGGATATGGAACTTAACGTTTTTCGGGCACTAGAGCGGAGTGCCACCCTACGTTCCATTGCTAAAGTTATTCGTCTTTATGTGCACTATAACCCCTATTTGCTTGTCGCACAAATTTGGGAACACCCTGTATATATATATACACACATTTCCAAAAGTGTGTGTGACTGGGCCTTGTGGAAACATCCTGTATGTTGTCCATCCCAAAACGTCTCCCTCTGAATCACCGCCGTGTTCTAAATAGCAGGTTCGATAGCAATGTTATATCTTCTAGGTAAGACAGACGTGGAGAATTCAGGGACTACGCCAAGCAGTAAAGGTATACAAAGCATCGAGTATCTGTAACATAACTTTTCCTAAGTAAAAATAACCACACAGAGCAACCTGTGACGTATCTGCCAGCAGGACGCACACGACATAAAGGCAGGTAGCAGCATCAAAGAACGTCCGCGTAGCTCAATTGGTAGAGCGACTTATTCCCGAATGAGGGGACCCGGGTTCGAGCCCCCGGCGTGGATAAAATTGACGGAGAAATTTACTTCGTTATAATGGCGCCCGAACTTTCCGGATGACCCGGCCGTTCAACATCTCGCAATGGTGTGATGTTCTTTCCCCACCGCGAGAGAGGAAAAATCAGAGAATCCGGTCTCCAGCGCTTCGAAGAATAAATGTTTGTGACGTTGCATTCCACATACCAGATTGACTGGGAGTTCTCAAATGTGCGTTCTACAGTGGGTAGCTGCCTACGACGATTCATGGTCACGGCTGACCAGTGGGCCATGCCCCCTGCCCTCTTTCGGGGCGAGGGGGAGATGTGACGTACGTGCCAGCAGGACGCACACGACATAAAGGCAGATAGCAGCATCAAAGAACGTCCGCGTAGCTCAATTGGTAGAGCGACTTATTCCGGAATTAGGGGACCCGGGTTCGAGCCCCCGGCGTGGATAAAAATGACGGAGAAATTTACTTCGTTATAAACCGAAAAATTGTTATTCGGCCGCCGCCGGGGAATTGAATCCACAGATCTCTCGATATCTAGTCGAGCGCGTTAGCTTTGCACCACGGTGGCCAACAATCGACGGTGCTACGTGTGTATTTCAGTAAGCTTCTGACATCATAAATGTAAAGCTAACGCGCTCAGCTAGATATCGAGAGATCCATGGATTCAATTCCCAGGCGGCGGCCGAATAACAATTTTTCGGTTGCTGTGTGTGGTTACAACGTGGAAACAGCGATGTATTTATTTATATAACTTTTCCTTATCTACCACTTAAATACTGATTATGTTAATCATTCGGTGATTGCCTCCTGGTGACTAAATGGTCAGATGTGGGGCTTCCGGCTGCTCGCCCGATGTGCGCTGGGTGCTAGTCCTATATCAGACAGGGGAGCCAAATCTGTCCTACAGCACCATTTCAGTTCCCTTAAGAGTGACCACAGCTACAGGCTTCTTGATAACCGTCACAGTTGGGACCGTGTTCGAGTTCTATAAGAGACAATGAGACATGCGTGCCGAATGTTTCCTACTGCGTGGATTTAATCTCTGGGCGCGTACTCCGAAGAGCTGATGTTTTTTAATCGCCCTACATAGGCCCTGGTTGGAGTCTCGTATGAGGCATGAGTGTTGGATTAGCCCTATGGTGCTGATTTATTCTCTCACCCAGTGGTCACAGGAGCGGGCGTTTTTCCAATCACCCAAGACAGGCTCTGGTTGGAGTCTCATATGAGGAATGGGTGTTGAATTTGTCCCATGACGCTGATTTAGTCTTTGGCCGAGTAGTCAGAGTTGCGGGCGTTTTTCCAATCGCCAAAGACAGGCCCTGGTTGGAGTCTCATATGAGGCATGGGTGTTGAATTTGCCCTATGACGATGATTTAGTCTTTGGCCGAGTAGTCAGAGGTGCGGGCGTTTTTCCAATCGCCCAAGACAGGCCCTGGTTGGAGTCTCATATGAGGTATGGGTGTTGAAATTGCCCCATGACACTGATTTAGTCTTTGGCTGAGTAGTCAGAGGTGCGGGCGTTTTTCTAATCGCCCAAGACAGGCCCTGGTTGGAGTCTCTTATGAGGCATGGCTGTTGAATTTGCCCTATGACGCTGATTTAGTCTTTGTCCAAGTTGTCAGAGGAGCGGGCGTTTTTCCAATCGCCCAAGACAGGCCCTGGTTGGAGTCTCATATGAGGCATGGGTGTTGAATTTGCTCTATGACGCTGATTTAGTCTTTGTCCGAGTAGTCAGAGGTGCGGGCGTTTTTTCAATCGCCCAAGACAGGCCCTGGTTGGAGTATGGTATGAGACATGGGAGTTGAATTAGCCCTATGATGCTGGTTTATTCTCTCATCGAGTAGTCAGAAGAGCGGGCGTTTTTCCTATCACCCAAGACAGGCCCTGGTTGGAGTCTCGTATGAGGCATGGGTGCTGAATTAGCCTTATGACGCTTATTTTCTCACCGAGTAGTCAGGGGAGCGGGCGTTTTTCCAATCACCCAAGACAGGCCCTGGTTGGAGTCTCGTATAAGGCATGGGTGTTGAATTTGCTCTATGACGCTGATTTAGTAGTCAGAGGTGTGAGCGTTTTCCAATCTCCCTACATAATCCCTAGTTCGAGTCACGAATGAGGCATAGGGTTCCTACGGCGCTGATTTAGTCTCAGGCCAAGTAGTCAGAGGAGCGGGCGTTTTTCAATCGTCCTATATAGGCCCTGGTTTGATTCCCGTATGGAGCATGGTGTTGAATTTGCCTCATGACGCTCATGTAGTCTCTGGCTGAGTAGTTACATAGGCGGGCGTTTTTCCAATCGCCCTACATAGGCCTTTGTTTCGAGTTCCGTACGAAGAATGGGTGGTGAATTTGCTCTATGACGCTGATTTAGTACAGAATTTGTCTTAAGGCGTTGATTTAGTCTCAGTCCTAGGGACGTCGCCAAGGTAGGCGAGGGTGGGCTTGAGCCCACCCTAAAATTTGTCTTGCCTACCCTGCCGCCCACCCAGTTTAAAGTTTGCCATTTTTCAATATATTTAACCTTAAAATATAATCTGTACTTTGCCAAGTAGCAAGTCTTGTGTTTTATTTTATGTAACCCTATACGTACTTTCCCATAGGAAGTGCGTTGTTAACGTCTCCAAAAAAAGTTACCAAAATAGCACCGCAGGGCCATGCAAATTCAGTTGTTATCCACTCTTCGAATTCGTTAATTTCAGCCTCTGTTTCGTGTTTGTATGGCAAGGGGGCCAATGAGGAGGGTGGATAGGAATTCACTGAGGGGGTCACTACTAATTGGTTTTTTTTTGTTTTCTTTACAAAATAGGGGATTCCAACACGAAAGGAGGAGTCTAAAGCTACACTAGCGTCCTTAAAACTGCCTGTGAAAGTGCAGAAAGTGGTTGACGACTGCTTTGTGTGAGAGGACGACAAAGCCAAGTCGCTGGCTGGAAGGAAGGAAGTTAAGGAGGGATGAAGTAGTGTGTCTGCGGGTCACAACGTTAAGATTTGATTTAGATAAACAAAAACATCTTTTTTTAATAAATTTTTCAAGTACAGTATTATTTTCGTAAGCAAAAATGGAAAATTTTGAAAGGAAATTTAAGACAATGCAGTAAATAGTAACACTGTACTAGTGATCCGATTTATTGGCGTACGAAATAAACGCATAAGCATTTCCAAGCTTTCGCGCTTCAACCAGATGGCTTTTTCAAGGAAGTTAGACAGAAACTGCAAACTGAAAAATAGAACGCTTAACAATTTGAACGCGGGACTTGAAAATAAATAGATGCGACGTTATATTCATTTAATGATACGAGGCATCACATTGGTTGCACGCGGGATCCTGGTAGAGAAAAGGCGTTGCTTGAAGAATTAGTTCCAAATTCGTGGCAACTCGAGTGAGACCCAATCATTGCAAGTATCGCTGTTGGTAATGATCTCCAAGGTTTCCCGAATAACTGAACATTTAGGGGTAGAGTAGCTAGCTAATTTCTTTATACAGTATCATCTCACATGTAGCTGACTTGAATTTGACTTCTCTGGACAGTGCCGTGGCTACTTTACCGTATTTTGTGTCTCTTTTATGTTCGCTGACTCTAATTCCAAACGAACGCTTGGTCATTCAAATGTACACTGCTGGCCACCCAAAATGGAACACTAAGAAGGACACGAGATAGCAAAGCCAGATTTACTGGACACATAACAACAGATACAAAGATGAAACGATTGAGCTTACAGGCCCGTGCGACTTGCGGAACACGCAGACATCAATAGTTCGTGTGGCCTTCATGGCTGGCAATAACGGCTGCTACGCACCGCGGCATCGAACGAAAGAGGCTTTGGATGTGGGCTTGGGGTATGCCGGCACAGGCTGCTTCCACAGGTTGCCACAGTTCATCAGGCGTAGCCGCGGCTGGTGCTTGCCGCGCCACTCGGTTGCCGATCGGCGACCAGACGTGTTCGATGGGCGACATATCGGGAGAACAGGCGGGCCACAGCAGCAGTGACACCTGGCGAGCATTGAAGAATTGTTGCACGATGCGTGCCACGTGAGGGTGCGCATTGTCCTGTTGAAACGTGGCCGCTGGCAGGTCCTGCAGGTAAGGGAGGACTACAGGCTCCAAAACGTCGGAGATGGTGCGGTGGCTGTTGAGTATACCGACGATACGTACCAGAGGGGTGCGGGTGTCATATCCAATTGCGCCCCAAACCATAGCGCCAGGCGACGGACCGGTATGGTGACGCTTAATGCAGGCGTCATACAGTCTCTCGCCGCGGTGCCGCCACACGCGGATCCGACCATCGTGGTGTTGCAGGCAGAAGCGGGATTTGTCGGAGAACACACCCAGCAAAAACACAAGTGCTGGGAAACTGCTGGCCACCAGCTGGCAGTGATGGGTCACTGCTGGCTGAAATCTGCCGCTCACGGCCCGGTAGTGGTCCGTTGGTGGCAGCGCTATCAGTTGGCGAGCCATTGATGGCCCTGCAGCATCGCCGTGAATTGTGGGCCTCCAAGCAAGTGCCACTAGTGGCCCGTTGCTGGCAACCAATGCAACCCCCAACAGCAGGTGGAAGCATCGGGACTGCGCATGCGCAGAAGCAACACTTGCTGTGTCTCTCATGGTACCAGTTAGTTGAAGACGACGGTATCGCCATCGTGTTATTTTAGTGGATGTTAAGAAAAAAATCCATATGTGGAGAGGCGAATTAATTTCCTAATGAAATTTTACGTCGACGAAGATATCAGATTAAGCCGTGAAATACTAGATTACAGTCATGAAATACATCCACTCCATTCCCATGAATAACAATTCATGGAATGGAGTGGATGAATAACAAGAAAAATTTGAAACCGCTTAAAACACATATCCTGGAAATCCGTTAAAATAGCGTTTGTTGGAAGAAAAAAAGAATTATACGTGTATAAAATTTATTAATTATTTGAAAGAAAAAAAAAAAGCAACGCTACTCATTTATGGGTTGAATACACAAGACTGGGAGGAATTCGCTTCTAAAAATAACGAGAAGTAAAATAAAATATCTTTTACTCTTTAAAACAAATGTAGCTTCGGACAACGGAAAGGAAAGACATAACGTTAAAAATGTAACAGAATGTGACATGAACCCGGGTAAATATATATTTATTCAACAATCTCTTTTCAAGACGGCAAGGACAGTACAAAACTTTGGAAAGCGACTCTGAGTATGTACACGCCTTGAAAATGAGTGAATTTCCCTTAAGGTAAAAAAAACAAAAAAACTATCGTTACGTTGAAAGAATTATTTTATCAATTATATGAAACTGACTTTTATGAAACATACCTCGCAATATAATAAAATAAAAGAGGAAGCATTCGATTACAAATTGCATACCAAACAGACAGCTTCCAGCGCATACGCCAGTGTCGTGAATTAGTCCGGTTGGTAGCGAGCGCGGCTTCCACGTAAACGGCCCAGGATCGAATCTAGTCAGATACAAACGGCGTTTTTCCGGTATGCCGAGAAAATTCCCCCAACGCAGTGCGTTAAATCACAAGCTTCGTAAGGGTAGAAAAAAAGAATTGTAGGTTTAGGAAACTGCGGTTATCCTTGCTTTTTTTATTATTATTATTATTATTGCTACTATTGGGAAATTGGCGGAAAAGATTCGGCAAGCCAACAGTTACGTCACGTGGTTGCTGGCTGCCACTAACGGCCCACTAGCGGACCACGTCAGGCTAGCCATCATTTCTGGCAAGTACTTGCAGGGCCACTGAAGGGCCACTTGTGGCAGCTACTGCCTGTGATGGACCACTGATGGCCCCGTTGTGGCATATGACAACTGATGGGGTGCCAACTGTTGGCCAGCTGTTGGCCTGAACTGCTGGCCCTTCTGTTGGCCGCCCGGACATTTTATTGACGGTTCGGTAGCGGCAACATAGTGCTGGGCCATTGCTGGCAGTGCTGGCTGCCAGCAATGGCCCACTGCTGGCCCAGCAATACTGTTTTTGCTGGGCAATGTCGTGCCATTCCGTAGTCCAGGTGCGGCGTTCAACGGCCCACTGCCGCCGCACTCGCCGGTGGTGTAACGTCAATGGTAATCGGAGTAATGGATGCCGTGCGACAAGTCCCCGCTCCTGCAGACGACGTCGAACGGTACGTGCTGACACAGGTTGTTGCGCAACACACCCTAATTCATGCGCTAGCGTTCGTGATGTAGCGGTGTGAGCCGTCAATGCCCGCCACATAACATGACGGTCCTCTCGAACTGTGGTGTGCCGCGGCTGCGGCAATCGCTCACGTCGGTCCGTCCGTCCGTCCCTCATGCACCCACCGAATTCATACTCGCCTCACTGTGGCTGGATGTCGTCCCACACGGGCTCCGATGTCTCGGTACGATAAACCGTTGTCGCGATAAGCCACTATTCGTCCTCTGTCGAATTCCGAAACGTGCAGGAATGACTGCCGTATTCTGCGACGAGGCATCAGGAAGCTTCCCAATCACAGGTCCGGCAGCACAACACATTTCCACTACTTACACCCCGCCTTCTGTGCACCCTTCTTTTAGTGCTTCTCGGTGGCGTGCCGGGTGCACATGATTTGCATATGCCCTGCAATGCTAATCGTTTGCATGTCCTCTCGCGGGCGACGCATGCTGCGAAATTCAGGCCAATCGGATGCTTTCTTCTTGGTGTTGCATTTTGGGTGGCAGCGCAGTATCGTTTAGAGCAGTTCGGATAGTGTAGGGGGATCGCATAAACGCCTGCTTATTAGGAGGAACTCGTTATAAGTTTAAGACAATGCATGCAGAACAAGCAAAAAGTTGAAGGCGGTTTTCCACCGACACTTGTATCTTACACCCGTGGCGTAACTAGTCAGGTCCATATATGTATGTATGTGTCTCCAAGTGGAGGGGATCGGAATAGCACGAATTCTTTTTTAGCCGGTAGTGAAAAGCATTGAAACCACCCCGGTAGAGCATTGGTCTAAGCCCTGACTTATGACCATTCGCCAGAGAAGAGTCTGGATTCGAATCCCGGTGAGGCATTGTAACGTATACTCTAGCTTCAGTTTCTTTTTGATTTTACTATCTCTTGTTATTTTATTTTCCTATGCAAATTATCTTCTCACTTAACGAGATGTTATTTCTCCCGCTGAATTATATGTGGCAACGAGTGTAAGTCATGACGTGGTGGTATGCAGTATATATAGGCGCGCTCAAGATTCCGAAGAGCTTCGTTTTATATGTGATAGGTTCTTCCTGATTATTGATATGCGATTTACCTACTTTTCTACGATATTACGATAGTACGAAAGTTCGGGCTATCAGTAGTTGTGTTATTTTGGAGTGTGTATTTGAGTAATACCAGGAGCTCCCCAATAAAAGGTTAAAAGTGAGTACGTTTACTTAGTTCATTTTATTGTCAGACCTCTGTCTGGCCGTTAAGTCTATTTCATTGAGTGTTTACGTTAAGTTCAGGGTATATTGTGTTTACCGCTCTAATAAGGAGCCTTCAAGGTACTAATGTACTAAAATCGAAGTTATATTACTGATATTCAAGATAATGAGGAACACTGAGTAAAAATAAATTCCATATTCTTCGAATTTCTTGCACGTGCGTGTCTTACCTAAACAAACTCTAGCACTTTGAAGATTAAGCACACTTTAGCTACGTCAAGTAACCTTTCAATAACCCTAACGTGACTTAACGTAAGCTTTCCTGCACTACACGTCCAGCCGGAGAATTTTATTCATTATAGCATTTATGTTGTTTTTGTCTTACGGCACGGGCTCTTCCCCTTCCCCGTAACCAGTGACCCTAAATTAGGGACGGAAGATTGCTTATTGCCCATTGAGTTGCTCACGGTGGTCGTTTAACCTTCAATTAGAAGAAAAAAAAATCATTGGTTCTTTCAGTGTTTTGTAAAAAAAAAAAAAAAAATGCTATCAAGCTTTCCTCACCAAAAATGATGCTCGCCTACCCGTTGCCCATCCTGATTTCGAAATCTAGCAACGTCCGTGCTCAGTCCGAGTAGGTAGAGGTGCGTGCGTCTATGGAATAGTTTGATTTGGGCCGGGTTCGAGTTCCAGGTGATGTGCAGGCTCTGTAATTCTCCCACGGCGCTGTTTTTGTTCTTTCACTGGAACAAATAGTATCAGAGACAAAGAATTCTTCATAGTAGCTTTAACTGTTCATGGGAAACGTAAACCTCGAAACGAAAAGAAGAAAAACAAACAAGAAAGATGACACCGAATTTTCGGGTGTAACAAGCACGTCTTTTGAATCCGTTCTGACGCAAATTAAATTTATCAAAGCTATTCAAAGTCAATGGAACCGGTATGGAAAACAAAAGTATCTCACGGAAGAAAGAAGTTTTCAATCGCGTTTTTAGTCCCTCAGGTATTGCTGTAAACGGAATCGTGAGCTTACGAACTCTTAGAAACAGAGTTATCGACAAAGATAAGATGTGACTTTACGTCCCTTGGTGGGAAAACCATGCATTATTTTAGGAAGAAAGTATTCACAAAAGGTTTATCCATATGAGCGGTATCGGTCCAAGAAAAAAAATTTTAGTCGAGTTTTCAGGAGCCCAGATTTTGCTACAAATACATTACAAGTAGAAATTAACACTTATGACCCCTGGTGGCCAAACCGTTCTTTACCAAACATTAGAAATTACGTGAAAAATATTTTCCGTCAGGTCTTGTATGCGATACAGGAAGAATTTTTCAAATCGGAGTTTTAGGAGCAGAAAACGCAATTTACCATTGTGCGCCCTAGCGGAAAGTCTTAAATGATTTACGTGAAAATTTTGAATTTATAGGAAAAACATTTCGCATCGGAAACACTATCCAACAAAGAAGGAATTTTTCAAATCGGACTTTTAGAAGTAGAGATATTGACAAAAATAAGATATACATCTACGCCCCTGGCGTAGAAACCATGCATTATTTCAAGAAGAAAATGTTTCTAAAATGTTTGTCGACATGAGTAGTATCGGTCCACAAAAGACTTTTTTCAATCGAGATTTTAGAAGCTCATATTTTGCTGCAAATACATAAGAAGCGGAAATTAAGACTTACGCCACCTGGTAGGCAAACATTTTTTTACAAAAATTTGAAATTACGTGCAAACGATTTCCCATCAGGAGCTATATCCGGTGCAGAATAAATTTTTCAAATCGGAGATTTAGAAGCACAGATATAGGGGAAAACGCAATTTACCTTTACGCCCCCTAGCGGAAAGTCTATGAATTACTTGAAAATTTTGAATTTATAGGAAAAACATGTCATACTAGAAACACTATCCAACAAAGAAGGATTTTTTTAAATCGCACTCTTAGAAGTCGAGATTTTGACAAAAATAAGATATACATCTACGCCCCCTGGCGTAGAAACCGTGCACTATTTTAAGAAGAAAATGTTTCTAAAAGGTTTGTCGACATGAGTAGTATCGATCTAAAAACGACGTTTTTTAATCGAGAATTTAGAAGCTCATATTTTGCTGCAAATACATTAGAAGCGGAAATTAAGATTTACATCCCCTGGTGGCCAAACAATTTTTTTACAAAAATTAGAAATTATGTGCAAACGATTTCCCATCAGGAGTTGTATCCGGTGCAGAAATATTTTTTCAGATCGGAGATTTAGAAGCAGAGATATAGGGGAAAACACAATTTACCTTTACGCCCCCTAGCGGAAAGTCTATGAATTACTTGAAAATTTTGAAATTATATGAAAAACATGTCACACGGAAAACATCATCCAACAAAGAAGGAATTTTTCAAATCGGATTCTTAGAAGTCGAGATATTCACAAAAATAAGATATACATCTTGCGGAGAAACTGTGGAATATTTTAGGAAGAAAATATTCCGAAAAGGTTTATCGATGTGAGTGGCATCAGTCCACCGAAGAATTTTTTCAATCGATATTTTAGAAGCTCAGATTTTATGGCAAATACATCAGTAGCAAAAATTAACACTTACGCCCCCTGGTGGCCAAAATATTCTTTACCAAAAATTCGAAATTATATGCAAAAGATTGTGCATCAGGAGATGTATCCGATGAAAAAAAAATCTCAAATCGGAGTTTTAGAAGAAGAGTTATCGGAAAAAATGCAACTTAATTTTACGCTCCCTAGCGGAAAATATATGCGTAATTTGAAAAAGAAACTATATCCAAAATACTCTTCGACATAAATGGAATCGAAAGATAAAAGATTTTTTCAATCGGATGTTTAGAAGCAAATATGTGGAATAAAACGTATTTTTGAATTCGGCATCATCTGCATTTACGCCCTATAGCGGCGAAATTGTACATCGTAAAAAAAAAAAACGAAATAAAGGATCATCATTCGCATATTTCAAGCTTTCGAATGCAAAATTAATTTTTAAAATTGGACTAATAATTGCGTGGGTACAGACGGACGGACAAACAGATAACATGAGCGCGATCTTTTTTTACAAAAGACGTGCTAAAAAGGAAAGGAAGGAGAAAGAGAAAAGAGAAAAGGAAAACAACGAGTTGTGTATTAACGAGAGGATATGAGAAGTTTTACAATTAGGAAAATACCGAATGCCACTTTCCCCTTTACTTTCTATAAAGTCCACGCCCTAAGTTACTCAAATAAAATGATGCTGCGAATGCAAAGAAGTAAACATTAATATTCTTTTCACTTCAACCCACCTGCGGGCTGTTTTCCACACAAAACATGTTGTTCATAGCCTTAGCACAAGGCTAAACTTTTTCTCCTTCCTTGATGGCCGATAGATATTTATTGTTCCTTTCATATCTGACGCATCTGCTGCGTATGGGAAGATTAAAATAGATCCTTCACAGCCCCAACGCTTAAGAAATTGGGAAAATTGAGATCACCGATATGCAATCAGGATATATGCCAGTCATATTTATTGAACTCTCTATTTATACTTGCAGGAACAAATCAAAATCACTCAGTAAATGCAGTTAAAGAAGAGTAATGTTCGAAATATGGTTCTCATATCACGTAAGACTGCTCCATGTGAGTGAAAAGCGATAAGAATGAGAAATAATGGATGGCTGGGTGTGTAGACAATACAAATTTTTGTAATATACAATGTTGGAGTTGGAGATGATTGTTAGCGGTTACGGTCAAGGTGATTCCAAAGCCATCTTCCACTTTGAAATGTCAAGATTATTTGAATGGAATGCCTTGTGATAAATATAACTGATTCATATCACTGAAGCATATCGAAGAGGCATTTGTTTGAAAAAAGGAGGAAGAAACGAAAGGTTAAAGGGCTTTTATTATGTCATTTCAAGTGCATTGAACAATGCGCGACAGAGAATTGGACAAATGATTACTTAATAAGTAAAAGTCTGAATGAAGATAATGAAATTACGTTTTTCTTTTCTTGCTACATACAAGCCCGACGTGGTATAGAGCTGGAGGATGATGAGAATCTCTCCCCATCCTCCAAACACAACCCAGATAGCGGAACTATATTTCATTATAAACGAATGAAATTACTATATTTCATTATAAACGAAATACCGTAGAATCTCGCTTATACGTTTCTCACTCATACGCTTTTCTCCTTTATACGTAAAATGCCGCTGATACAAAAATTCTGAATTGCGTTTAATGTTACGTTTTCCCCTGTTTCGTTTATATGTTTTCTCAATTATACGTTAATTTCACTCGGTCCCTTGAAAAACGTATAAACAAGGTTTCACTACATTTTGTCTCTTTAGCACGTCGCTTAAAAAAAAAAAAGGAAAAAGATGACACCAAATTTTCGGGAGTAATGAGCACGTCTTTTGAATCCGTTCTGACGCGAATTAAATTTATCAAAGCTATTCAAAGTCAATGGAACCGGTGTGGAAAACAATAGTATCTGACGGAAGAAAGAAGTTTTTCAATCGGGTTTTTAATCCCGCAGATATTGCTGTAAACGGAATCGTGAACTTACGCCCTCTTGTTGTAGACTTGTGAGTTAAGAAAAATTTGAAATTATAAGAGAAACATTTCGCAACGGAAACGCTCATCAACAAAGAAAGAAATTTTCAAATTGGACTCTTAGAAGCAGAGATATCCATAAATATAAGTAGCCCCCTGGCGGGAAACTCATGCATTATTGTAAGAAGAAAGTATTTTCAAAAGATTTTTCGATGTGAGCGGTATCGGTCCAGGAAAGAACTTTTTTCTTTTTTTCTTTTTTTTTTTTACTGAAGGTTTAACGACTACCATGAGCAACTCAATGGGCTATACGCAGTCGCCCGTCCGTAATTTAGGGCCACTGATTCCAGGGAAGGGACAGAACCAGGGCCTTAAGACAAACACAGCATCCATGCTTCACCGGGATTCGAACACCGACTCTTTCTCGGAAGAATGATCATAAGCCAGCGCTTAGACCACTCCGCCATCGGGGCGGCTAAAGAATTTTTTCAGTTGAGTTTTCAGGAGCTCAGATTTTGCTGCAAATATATCAGAAGCCGAAATTAACATTTATGCCTCCTGGTGGCCAAACCACTCTTTACGAAATATTAGAAATTATATGAAAAACATTTCCTATCAGGAACTGTGTGCGATACAGGAAGAATTTTTCAAATCGGAGTTTTAGAAGCAGAAATATCGGGGAAAAAGCATTTTAACTTTACGGCCTTAGCGGAAAGTTTATGTATTACTTGAAAATTTTGAAATTATATGAAAAACATTTCGCACTGGAAATGCTATCCAAGAAAGAAGGAATTTTTCAAATCGGACCCTTAGAAGTAGATTTATTGACAAAAATAAGATATACATCTACGCCTCCTGGCGGAGAAATCATGCATTATTTTAAGAAAAATATTCCAAAAAGGTTTATCGACGTGAGTAGTATAGGTTTACAAACGATTTTTTTTCAATCGAGGTTTTAGAAGTTCAAATTTTGCTGCAAATACTTCAGAAGCGGAAATTAAGACTTACGCTCCCTGGTGGCCAAACTATTTTTTACCAAAATTTAGGAATTATATGCAAACGATTTCCTACCAGGCGTTGTATGCGGTGCAGAAATAATTTTTCAAATCAGAGTTTTAGAAGCAGAGATATTGGTGGAAACGCAATTTACCATAACGCCAACTAGCGGAATCTATGAACTACTTGAAAATTTCGAAATTATGGGAAAAGCATGTCACACCGGAAACTCTATCCAATAAAGAAATAATTTTTCAAATCAGACCATTAGAAGCAGAGATATTGACAAAAATAAAATATACATCTACGCCCCTGGCGGAGAAATCATGCAATATTTTAAGTAGAAAATATTCCGTAAAGGTTTATTAACGTGAGTGGCATCGGTCTACGAAAGAATTTTTTTCAATCGAGATTTCAGAAGCTCAGATTTTGTGGCAAATACATCAGAAGCAGAAATTAACATTTACGGCCCCTGGTGGCTAAACCATTTTTACCAAAAGTCAGAAATATTATATGCAGAAGAATTCCCATCAGGAGCTGTATCCGCTGAAGAAAAAAAAAAAATTCAAATCGGAGTTTTAGAAGTAGAGATATCGGGGAAAACGCAATTTAGTTTTACACCCCTAGCGGAAAATCTGTACGTAAGTTGAAAAAGTGACTATAACTCTTCGACAAAATGGGATCGAAGGTGAAATAATTTTTTCAATCGATTGTATAGAAACAAATACATGGAATAAAATGTGCTTTGTATTCGATATCATCTGCATTTACGCCCTCTAGCGGCGAAATTGTACATCTTAAAAAAAAAAGCGAAATAAAGAATCATCATTTGCATATTTCAAACTTTTCAATGCAAAAGGAATTGTTCAAATCGGTCTAATAGTTGCGGAGATATGGTGTCCACAGACGGACGGACAAACCGATAACATAAGCACGATTTTTTACCAAAAACATGCTCACAACATGTAGAGTGTTCAATAAGTTCTGAGCCTAACACACAAAGACAAAATTTTCTTCAAAAACGCCCCGTTATTTCTTCACATAGTCTCCCCTGACTAGGATACATTTGTTGTACCGATTGTAGAGTTGCCGAATCCTCGCTGCAAAAAGTGTTTTATCTTGTTGTTTCCTTCAGGCCAGAATCATTTGCAAAACGCCTATCCCGCATATTTTTTTTTTTTTCAGATTTTTGAAGAGCGAGAAGTCACTTCACTGTAAAAAAATTGTGAAATTCACGAGTCACTTTCCGTTATTTCTTTCGTGAATAAACGAAGCATCTTTTTGATACAACCTTTTCCGTGAAAAGACAAAAAGGATCCTGAATTTCACGGATTATTCATACCACGGAGAAATTCTGAATTTTCAGAAAATTTTCCGCAGTTTCTTTCTTATATTTACGGTAAATTACCGTTCTAGAGGTGTGTTAACGGAAAATTCCGAACTTTCAGAAACCTTTCCGCAATTCCTTTTGTATATTAACGGAAAAACTCCGTTCTCATTTTTTCCGTATCCGTATGACGAGAAATTACCGGTAATAGGAGCTATTGGTCAGAATACTTGAGGTTTGATAAACTTTTAAATTTCAATCGTCTGTGGAATTTTGAAGTTCCGTAGCGAGATCGGATATTGTGGATAACATATCGTATACATTTTGTTTATTGTGGCACAGGATATTTCTTCTTCTCTCCTCTATTTTGTGCACCAGCTATTTATTATACACAGCGGAATCACATTATTGTGACCACCTCCTACTTTTGACATCACCACGGCGTATCGAATGAAAGAAGGCACGTGTCTTGTGCTGGCTTATAAGGTATATAAGGTGAGCTGTAGGCATTCTGCAAACATGGGCCGCGGGTGGCCTAGTGGGCAACGTTCGTGACTGCCACGGAAAGGACCTCAAGTTCGATTCCAGGCAGGTATGAACGCTCGATCCACTAAATATCCGCCGTGCGTCGGATGGGCACGTTAAGCCGACTGACCCCAGGTACTGGCCTCCCGGTAATAAATAAGGTCGTCTTCCTCCCCCTTTCTACTTCGCTTCCGTGTCACTTTCCTATCGGGCACTCTAGCCCAAATCATTTCGCACATTTAATAGGCAGGCCCCTACAACATACTAACATTTCATCCAGATCGAAGAATTTTTACGTAAGTTATGACGCATAATGGCGATGGAAGTGATTCCGCTCCTATGTCCTGACCTTTGACCCCATTTCGCCCATTTTCAATAGGGTTTGTCCACAGGTGGTCCCTTACCATATACTAAAATTTAATCGAAATCCAACCTTTTCTACGTTAGTTATGACGCATAAGAGCAGTGGAACGGATCCCGCTCCTATGTGCTAACCTTTGACCCCATTTCGTTCACTATCAATAGGGTTCCTTCCCAGGTGATTCCCTTCCACATATTAAAAGTTCATCGAAATCGAACGATTTTTACGCGAGTTGTCGTGCGGACGAACATACGCACACAAAGCGTGACGTAATGAGGCAGATAGGAATCGCGGCCATCTGCTCGCAAGAGTGTGACGTCAAAAAAATTTAATAGGATCCACACACAACGCGTGACATAATGAGACAGATGGCGTGACCGCGCGCCAACATATCAAGCGCGAGATTGTGACGTCATAAGATCGTCCTCAGGTAGTCCCCTACCACGTAATAAAATTTCATCGAAATCGAACCATTTTCACGCACGTTATGACGCATAAAGGCAATGGAATGCATCCCGCTCCTATGTCCTGACCTTTGACTCCACTTCACCCATTTTCATTTGGGTTCATTCCCAGGTGGTTCCCTACAATACACTAAAAATTCATCGACATCGAACCATATTTACGCAAGTTATGAAGCATAAGGGCAGTGGAATGGATCTCGCTCCTATGCAGTGACCTTTGAACCCATTTCGTCCATTTTCAATAGGGTTTGTCCCCAGGTGGTCCGCTACCACATACTAAAATTTCATCGAAATCGAACCATTTTTACGCGAGTTATCGTGCGGACAGATGGACGGACAAAGCTGGAGCATATAGGCTTCTTCAACCTATGTTGCGAAGCGTAAATAAAAGGACTGAATCAGTCTCATTAATGACGAAAAAAATAATAACTAAACGTTGCGCAATTTCTTTTACGATGTACACGGTTCGGAATTCCGAGCGTCTGTGGCTCACTGGTTAAAGGAGTGTGTTAGCTGTTGAACCAACGCAAACAACGGGGGTTGAATCCTGACTGCGGCGGAACGATTACCCGGGGTAAGAGCTAAAAAATGCAGTGTCGTAGATTTTTGCGGAATTTCAGTTTAAATACGGAAAAAAAACCTGAAATGGATTTTTTCTCAAATAAGAGGAGTTTCCGATTGCGGAAAATCTGTGAAAATACGGATGTTAAAATAAACGGGCACTTTTAAAAACTGGAATTTCTGAAAAAGACGGACACCTACCGGCAACTTTGCTGCACGTTATTTTCACAAGTTTTCCGTGAATTCAAAATACTTATTTTTTACAGTGTATTTGCATAAAATGCCTAATTTCTCACGAATCTGTAAAATCTATCAACTCAAACTTGATTTTCATTATTTCATATGATTTTTGTAAGCAATGTATAACCATACAGGTAAAAAGAAAAATGTGTCGGAGAAAAAAAAAATTAACTTCAGTTCCTCAGCAGTCTGTACGACACGGATTTGTCGGTTTGACATTAGCAGGTCCTCCACCTTCTGGCACATTTCATCTGTGGTCACCTCCACTGAGCGTCCCTCGCGAGGGTCGTCTTTCATAGAAACTCTTCGCCGTTTGAAGAGAGCAGCCCATCGTTTGACTATGGCGTCAGGTCCTTCACATTCTGGCACATTTCATCTGTGGTCACGTCGATTGGGTGTCCCTCACGAGAGTCGTCTTTCAACAAGTCTCTTCTCTCCACTTTCTGGCACATTTAATCTGTGGTTACCTCCATTGAGCGTCTCTTGCGAGGGTCGTCTTCCAAAGTTTTCTTCCCCGTTGAAAGACAGCAGCCCATATTTTGACTATGGCGTCAGATCCTCTACTTTCTGGCATATTTTATCTGTGGTCGTCACGTCGATTGGGTGTCCCTCGTGAGCCTCGTCTTCCAAGGTATCTCTTCCCTGTTTAAAGAGATCAGCACATCTTTTGACTATGGCGTCAGATTCTCCACTTTCTCGCACATTTCATCTGTATTCACCGCCACTGAACGTCCTTCTGAGGTCGTCTTCCGACGAGTCTCTTCCCCGTTTGAAGAGAGCAGCCCATCTTTTGACTATGGCATCAGGTCCTCTAATTTCTGGCACATTTCATCTGCGGTCAACTCCATTAGGCGTCCCTCGTGAGGGTCGTTCTTCAACGAGTCTCTTCCCTGTTTAAAGAGACCAGCCCATCTTTTGACTATAGCGTCAGGTCCTCTACATTCTGGCACATTTCATCTGTGGTCACCTCGACTGGGTGTCCCTCACGAGAGTCGTCTTTCAACAAGTCTCTTCTGTCCACTTTCTGGCACATTTAATCTGTGGTTACCTCCATTGAGCGTCTCTTGCGAGGGTCGTCTTCCAAAGTTTTCTTCCCCGTTGAAAGACAGCAGCCCATCTTTTGACTATGGCGTCAGATCCTCTACTTTCTGGCATATTTTATCTGTGGTAACCTCCAATGAGCGTCCCTCGTGAGCCTCGTCTTCCAAGGTATCTCTTCCCTGTTTAAAGAGATCAGCACATCTTTTGACTATGGCGTCAGATTCTCCACTTTCTCGCACATTTCATCTGTATTCACCGCCACTGAACGTCCTTCTGGAGGTTCGTCTTCCGACGAGTCTCTTCTCCGTTTGAAGAGAGCAGCCCATCTTTTGACTATGGCATCAGGTCCTCTAATTTCTGGCACATTTCATCTGCGGTCAACTCCATTAGGCGTCCCTCGTGAGGGTCGTTCTTCAACGAGTCTCTTCCCTGTTTAAAGAGACCAGCCCATCTTTTGACTATAGCGTCAGGTCCTCTACATTCTGGCACATTTCATCTGTGGTCACCTCGACTGGGTGTCCCTCACGAGAGTCGTCTTTCAACAAGTCTCTTCTGTCCACTTTCTGGCACATTTAATCTGTGGTTACCTCCACTGAGCGTCTCTCGCGAGGGTCGTCTTCCAAAGTTTTAATCCCCGTTGAAAGACAGCAGCCCATATTTTGACTATGGCGTCAGGTCCTTCATTTTCTGGCATATTTCATTTGTGGTCACCTTCAGGCTGCGTCCCTCTTGAGGGTCAGCTCCCAAAGAGTTTCTTGCCTGTTTAAAGAGAGCAGCCCATCTTTTGACTATGGCATCAGGTCCTCCACTTTTTGGCACATTTCATCTGCTGTCACCACCAGTGGACGTCGTCTTCGAAGGTATCTCTTCCATGTTTAAAGAGAGCAGCCCATCTTTTGACTATGGCATCAGGTCCTCCAATTTCTGGCACATTTCATCTGCTGTCACCACCAGTGGACGTCGTCTTCGAAGGTATCTCTTCCCTGTTTAAAGAGAGCAGCCCATCTTTTGACTATGGCAACAGGTCCACCACTTTCTGGCACATTTCATCTGCGGTCAACTCCATTAGGCGTCCCCCGTGAGGGTCGTTCTTGAACGAGTCTCTTTCCTGCTTAAAGAGACCAGCCCATCTTTTGACTATAGCGTCAGGTCCTCTACATTCTGACACATTTCATCTCTGGTCACCTCGACTGGGTGTCCCTCACGAGAGTCATCTTTCAACAAGTCTCTTCTGTCCACTTTCTGGCACATTTAATCTGTGGTTACCTCCACTGAGCGTCTCTCGCGAGGGTCGTCTTCCAAAGTTTTAATCTCCGTTGAAAGACAGCAGCCCATATTTTGACTATGGCGTCAGGTCCTTCATTTTCTGGCATATTTCATCTGTAGTCACCTTCAGGCGGTGTCCCTCTTGAGGGTCAGCTCCCAAAGAGTTTCTTGCCTGTTTAAAGAGAGCAGCCCATCTTTTGACTATGGCATCAGGTCCTCCACTTTTTGGCACACTTCATCTGTCATCACCTCCATTTAGCGTCCCTCACGAGGGTCGTCTACTAACGAGTCTCTTCTCCGTTTTAAAAAAAGCAGGCCATCTTTAGACTGTGGCGTATGAAGGTGCACCATGGACGTACACACGGACCACCCGTTCATGAATACTGCGTGACATTTCACCTTCTTTCGTCTAAACTTCAATCATCGCTCAGTTCGGCAATTCCATCTGTTGCTCAACTACTGCGTCTTTATATATTTCAATGCGCTGTGGCTCCGTCTCGAATGCTGACACAGCGACGGGGCATGTTTATCATTTAACTGAAAGGCTTTGCAATATTTGCGTTAACCTCCACTACTACGTTCAAGGAGGTCAGGCTTAGAACTTATTCAACGCCGCCCGTATGTCCGCTCGCCCCTGTGGACACTGTCTCTGCAACTATTAGTCAGATTTTTTTTCATTTGAAAATACGAACTGTCAGAACGACGATTGATAAGTTCAGGTCTTTTTTGTTTTTTCGATCAATAATCTCGCCGCTAGGAGGAAGGTAAATGCACATGCTCCTCATTCAAACATACACAATGTTATCAGAATAATATGACCACCTACCTAATAATGGGAATAACTAC
Source organism: Macrothele yani (assembly GCA_039090855.1). Lineage (NCBI taxonomy): Eukaryota > Metazoa > Arthropoda > Arachnida > Araneae > Macrothelidae > Macrothele > Macrothele yani. The sequence continues at coordinate 18,161,621 of CM077000.1, read as the reverse complement.
CCTTGGCCCTGATGACAGCGGTGAGACAATGTGGTATGGAAGCAATGCGGCTCTGGAAGGTTTCCCGAGGTACATGTGCCCATTCGGACTGCAGCAGGGCACGGAGGTCCCGGAGATCACGTGGTTGTGGGTCGGCACGTCGAACTTGTCGATCCAAATAGACCAACAAGTGCTCTATATGATTGATCGCCGGCCAAGGGAGAACGGAGACATTGCTGTCCTGTTCCTGGAACCAATCACGCACCCCGTTAGCGATGTGGCATGGCGCACTGTCCTGTTGGTAGACACCATCACCACCAGGATAAGCGTCCAACATGCATGTGGTCAGCTACGATGGAGAGGTAACCATTGGCTGTCAGAGACCCATACCAGCGGTACCAGGACATACCAGAAAAACATCCCCCAGACATGCACACTGCCACCGCCGGCCTGTACTTGACCGACAAGCGTGTCCGGGTTTTGGTTCTCGTGTGTCTAACTCCGCATCCGCCGCCGCCCGTCACTTCTGTGCAGTAGGAACCTCGATTCGTCGGAGAAGGCAACCTTTGCCCACTCTTGAACTGTTCAATGACTGTAGTTCCATGCGAACTGTACGTTGCCGTTGGACCTGGGTTAACATGGGCGCCTTGACGCAGTGTTGATTCCGGTGACCCATTCGTAACAGGGTTCGTTGTACTGTTATCGGGTGACACGTACCTGGGTGCCTCAGCGTTCATTTGCGTGGTCAATTGCTGCACTGTTGCGCGTCGATTGCCCTTTACCAGTCGACGGAGGCGACGTTCGCTTCTGCGGTCGATGGCCTTTGGGACTCCACAGTTATGACGCCGGGAGCTACTCGGTGTGCCAGTGGTCTATTCTTGGTACACCCGTACTATATAGCACCTCGCGAATAGCCCAAGAAGTTTCCTGTTTCTGAGATATTTCCACCCTCGGTGTGGCAGCCGATGATCAACCCTTTTTATACGCTCCTCAGATCACTACCTCTTCCCATTGTGCTCACGTGACGCACTATGGCTCATCTGTCCAGACCAGCCGCTTATATCTAAATGTGGTCGACCTTGTCACGTGCACTCTGAGGCGCGCCTGGGCGGGTACAACGTGCTTCCGGGGTGATCATATTATTCTGACACGACCGTGTATATTTTACTCTACGCAAAACCTTTTTCCTCAAAATAATGCTTACTTCTTCCGCTAGAGGGGCGTTAATGTTAATAGCTGAAATGATGGTATCCCCGCTTCTAAAAGTTCGATTTAAAAGAATCTTTTTGCTACTGATATGGTTTGCGACGAGGAATATTTTCAGATATTTGCCAATTTCTGTACTATACAGTTTTGCCACTAGGAGATACACAGTCGAGGTACATTATTGACGTCAACAGCGCATAGCCAATGAAAGAACACACGTGTCATGAGCTAGCTTGGAGGATATATAAGGTGTTCTGTAGGCAATCTGAAAACATATCAATCGTTGCTGTCATTGATAAAAGGAGCGATTTATTAGATTTGCAAAAAAGGATGATTGTCGGCTTTCGGGCCAAGGGTGACAGTATTTCTGAAACAGCGCAGTTTGTGAACCGTTCGCGTGCTGCTGTGGTTAAAGTGTATTGTGATTGGAGAAAGTGCACCATTGCTAATGAGCGACGTGAAAACTGCGGAGCACCACGTGCCATTGATGTGAGAGGTGAAGTCGGCTTCGAAGGTGCTTGAGGGTCGATCGACACGCTACAGTGCAGCAACTCACTGGCCGAATGAACCAAGGGGCTACCTGAAGTGTGTCTAAAACGACAGTTACCCTGCTGCGTATGGGGCTCTTACGCAGACGGATGGTCACTGCACCTATGCTAACGACGGTGCAGCAGCAACAGAGAAGGCTTACATGTGCACTGCAGTATCGGAATTGGATCACCGCTGACTGGCAAAGTATTGCCTTCTCCGATGAGTCACGTTTTCTGCTTCATCGAACGGATGGACGTTGGCGTGTAAGGCGATAAACATCGGAGAACAAACACTCTTCAACCATTGCTGGAAGAACACAGGCTGGTGGGGGCAGCGTTATGGTCCTGTAAATGTTTTCGTGACATTGTCTGGGTCCATTCATACCTGTGGAAGGACAAATACTAAAATTTCATCGAAATCGAACCATTTTTACGTAAGTTATGACGCATAAGGCCAATAGAATGCATCCCGATACTATGTCCTGACCTTTGACCCCACTTCACTCATTTTCAATAGGGTTCGTCCCCAGTGATCCCTTACCACATACTAAAATTTCATTGAAATCGAACCGTATTTACGCAAGTTATGGCGCATAATGGCAACGGAATGAATCCTGCTCCTATGTCGTGACCTTTGATCCCATTTCGTCCATTTTCAATAGGGTTCGTGCCCAGGTGGTCCCCTACCACATACTAAAATTTTATCGAAATCGAACCATTTTTACGTAAGTTATGACGCATAAGGCCAATGGAATGCATCCCGTTACTATGTCCTGACCTTTGACCCCACTTCACTCATTTTCAATAGGGTTCGTTCCCAGTGATTCCCTACCACATACTAAAATTTCATTGAAATCGAACCGTATTTAAGTTATGACGCATAAGGCCAATGGAATGCATCCCGTTACTATGTCCTGACCTTTGACCCCACTTCACTCATTTTCAATAGGGTTCGTTCCCAGTGATTCCCTACCAGATACTAAAATTTCATTGAAATCGAACCGTATTTACGCAAGTTATGACGCATAATGGCAACGGAATGGATTCTGCTCCTATGTCGTGACCTTTGATCCCATTTCGTCCATTTTCAATAGGGTTCGTGCCCAGGTGGTCCCCTACCACATATTAAAATTTCATCGAAATCGAACCATTTTTACGCGAGTTATCGTGCAGACGGACGAACAGACAGACAGACAGGCAGACGGACGGACACAGCTGGAGCATATACGCTTCTTCAACCTATTGCTGGAAAGCGTAAAAAAGGCTCTGATACTACTGTATATATTCATTCCGCTAGAATTCTTTTTCTCTCTTTTTTTTTTTTCCTCTCTCCATCGGGGGATGCAGGAGGAAAGAACCTTGTTGGGTTAAATGCATTATCGATTGAATAAAAAATTGCCCGTGACATAGATTTTAAAAAACTTAAAACTTGGTGGTATTTTTGCAAAAAATAGAGCACGCAAAATGAAATTTTAATTTCATTTTAATTGGACCAGTAAGTAAATGAATGTAGTTTCCATTAGTTTCTTTCTATTTAGTTTACATTGAATTTTTGCACCTTGAAAGTAATTATTGAATAAATGCAATATATTTGGCCACACAAAGAATAACAAATTTTTGGAGGCGCAAACACCCTAGGTGGCCTGCCTAGAGCGCCAAGCACTCTAGCACCGGCCCCGGGACACAGGGTTTGTTGATGCTGAGAGTCAGGGTACGAAGTAGCGGAAGAAACGATTGTACCAGTAATTCTCTAACACATGGCTATAAGTTTTGTCAGTGCTATTGGTCAGGGGATGAAAGAACTTCTGCTTTTGAAAGTGACTGAGTAGGGGAGATTGTATTAGTAATTCTGAGCAGCATGATCATACTGCTTGTTGATGCTAAGGGTCACGAGGTGAATGAACTTCTGCTACTCAAAGTGAATTAGTAGGAACAGTTGTACCAGCAATTGTTTACCGCGTGGGCACAGGGCTTGTTGGTGCCAAGCGACCGGGGGGGGGGTTGAGAAACATGTCTTTCTTTTCGGGGAAATGCGTAATTCGGAAGAGGACAAAATAAATCCCTGCAAATTAGTGGAGAGTGAATACTTTGTTGCGTTGAACAGTGAAAACAGATAAGTGATTGTAAGAATCTGAGTCGCCGTTGCAAAATTTCCAGGAAGTTAAATACCCACAAATAAGTATTTTCCTGTAATCGAGAATTGGTAGATTCTGGGGAGAAAATTATATGTTCAGATTTATGTATGTAAAGTAAACATGCTCTTTACTTTCAGCATTTGGAATTACAGCTTCATTGTTTTAATCAGGAAAAATCTGTTTGCGAAGCTGTTAAAAAAATTTGACAGTTAGTTTAAAAAATGTTTGAACTGATAATGATTTTAAGAAATAATTTTTGTTCCGTTTTGAGGCTTTGTGTTTGATTTTTATCCCAAGTACGTTATCTTTGGCGATCACAATTAATTATGTAAATCAAAATTCAAACTTCAAAGTTCTAAGAATAAGAAAGATTTTATTTCCCTTTTAGAACCAGAACTGATTATGTAAATCAAAACTGAAACTCCATTGTACTATGCAAAAAAAGAAGTATTTTGTTTGGTTTTTTCTTTCACAATAAGAACTGATTACGTAAATCAAAATCGAAACTATATTGTACCACTATGAAGACATCTCTGATTCTGTTTTGTCGGACTAGAATTAAAACAAAAAATCCTTTTTTTTTCTTCTTCTTCTTTCTTTATGTACAGTGAAACCTTTGAAGAGCGGACATCCTGCGACTTCAATTCAGAGGATGTTGACATGTTTTTAGAAAGATTTTCCAACGATAAAATTTATGTTTAAAATAAAATTATTTCGTTCTTAAATGTTCTATCTCTCTGGACTATGAACGATTTTCCAGCAATATAATTAATGTTTAAAATAAAATTATTTGTTTCTTAAAAGTTCTATCTGATAGCCCTTTATCTGGACTATGAATGATTTTCCCAGCAATATAATTAATGTTTAAAATAAAATTATTTCTTTCTTAAATGTTCTATCTGATAGCCCTTTATGTGGACTATGAACGATTTTCCCAGCAATATAATTAATGTTTAAAATAAAATTATTTCTTTCTTAAATGTTCTACCTGATATCCCTTTATGTGCACTATGAATGATTTTCCAGCAATATAATTAATGTTTAAAATAAAATTATTTCTATCTTAAATATTCTATGTGATAGCCCTTTATCTGGGCTATGAATGATTTTCCAGCAATATAATTAATGTTTAAAATAAAATTATTTCTTTCTTAAATGTTCTATCTGATAGCCCTTTCTCTGGATTATGAACGATTTTCCAGAAATATAATTAATGTTTAAAATAAAATTATTTGTTTCTTAAATATTCTATCTGATAGCCCTTTCTCTGGACTATGAACCTACATCTAGATTTCCAAGATAACAGAGCATTTCTTAAAATTGGTAGTGGTATTTTATTCCACTTTTCTTTCACTGCTTTTCATTGTCTAATCATTGTTTTAGATCTGCGTTTAGAAGGCGCTCTTTTTAGCAGTCCGAAGGTCCATTGGTGGAGACACAATTGTCCATCAGGGGACTTTGAAGGAATATCAGCAAAAAGGTATAGACCTGATATTTGTGTTTTTACCTGAAGTAGAGTTGTAGATTTTTATGTATGACTGGTATTCTTATCCTAACGAAGTTCTACTCTTTGATAGCTCTTTGGATAAAATAGTTGGTATATGCTCTTTAAATATAGGAGTTAAAAAATTATTTTGGTAATATGTAGAACTGATTTTAAATTTTTATTTTTAAGCATTCTTTTGAACTTTAAATTTCCATTGTATACGAGAAACCAGCAATAATCATGAATCCTTTACTGAAACTTTTTTGGATTCTTGGAACTAAGTTGTAATTTTTTTTCTGTTCTTTTGCGATAGTAAATCGATCTTTTATTGTTACAGTCGTTTAGGAAGATTCATGTTTCATCAATAGGCACAATAAATTTCCATCTGTCTTCGGTCGAGTGATTTTCATAAAGAAGTTCACATCGTGTTCTGCGCTTAGCCACGTGCTAGACAAAAGACGGTGAACGTTATGCATTTTTTTCTTTTTTTCAGATTCAAACCTTGTTTACAGTTGATGGAGATATTTTTAACGACTTAGCGATTGCTCTTATGGGTCAGTGGATTTTCTTTTAAGACCAGAGACCTTACTTTTGAAATAGTCGTCAAAGTACGTACCTTCTTTGGATATTCGTTGAAGTTCTTTGGGTCGATGGATTTTCTTTTAAGACCAAAGACCTTACTTTTGAAATAGTCGTCAAAGTACGTGCCTTCTTTGGGTATTCGTTTGGTGGTCTTTTTCCTGTTAAAGGCAGTGCCTGGCGATTTCCCCCACTATTATTAATAAGGTTGAGTATTTTACATTTAGAAAGGCTAATTCCATAATTTTTACTGCGTGTTTTACGCTTTCCAACCGTAGGTTGAAGAAGCGTATATGCTCCAACTTTGTCCGTCTATCTGTCTGTCTGTCTGTTCGTCCGCACAATAACTCCCGTAAAAATGGCTCGATTTCGTTGAAATTTTAGCACGTGATAAGAGACCATCTGAGGACGACGAAACCTATTAAAAATGGATGAAATGGGTTCAAAGATCAGGACATAGGAGCGGATTCATTTTATTGCCCTTATGCGTCATAACTTACGTAAAAATGGTTCGATTTCGATGAAATTTTAGTACTTGGTAGGGGACCACTTAGAAAAACACCCTATTGAAAATGGACGAAATGGGTTCGAAGGTCAGGGCATAGGAGTGGGATCTATTCCATTGCACTTATGCGTCATAAGTTATGTAAAAATGCTTCGATTGCGACAAAACTTTATCATGTTGTTCCACAGATGTACTGAACCAGTTCTGTCGATTAGCATCAAAATGGGGTCAAACGTCAGGGCACAGGAGCGAGATTTATTCCACAGCCATTATCCTCATAACTTGAGTAAAAATGCTTCTATTGCGACAAAACTTTTGTATGTTGTTCTGAAGGTATACGGAACCGGCTCTGTCGAAAATCCCTGAAATAGGGTCAAAGGGTAGGAGCTATTATCCTCATAACTTGAGTAATGATTTCTGGTGTGTCGGAAAGCGTATCATAATCAATGCATTGTATGATTTTACTAAAAAACTTTTACTAACAGAATACGAATATTTCTCTTAGTAAAGAGTAAAGACTTTAAATTCTATCCACGGCTTGTTTACGTGCGCCATTTTCTCAGCAGACGTTATTTAACTGCAGCAGATGTTTCTTTCCTGTTCATCTAACACACTGTTTCCAATTTCAGTACTTTGAACTTCTTTTATTTTCTGTTAATTTCTTATCAAAAACGTTCTGAAAAATGTGCGAACTTCCTTGGCATTTATGGGAATTTTCAGATTTAGTATCCCCCGTGACTGGACGCGATACATCTGCTTGGCATGTGGTTATTGGGGTGTGTATAACTATTTTCAATTCAGTGTTAATGCCGAAAGCCTTTGATAAAAACACTACAATGTGAATACCATTAAAAGCATACAGTAAGCGCTTTTAACTGAATTTACCTTAAGTTCTCTGGAAAAACGAAGCTTTGAGGCATATAAATTTCTTAAAAAAAAAAAAAAAAGAAAAATAAAGAAAGATGCTCACAAGACAGGAAAGTCTTTAGTGAAGAATTCTCTGAAACAAGGTATGTCAATGTTGCTGAAATTCATTGATAAGAAGTTTCAGAGGTTGAAAAATTCTTAATTGAGTTAACTTTGATTTCTCTTAAGAAGGGGAATTAAATTTATGCAGTTTTCTTGAGAAGGAAACCTCGGAATCATGAATTTGTTAGAATAAGTTTTGAAAGGCAAACTTTCTGCGAAAGCATCTTCAGCAGTGGTTGAATTGACGAACTATAACTAGGAAGATACTTAAGAGCAAAACTGAAGACCAAGGAAAAAATTTTAGAATTTAAAACGAAGGGTGCTGGTAGTTTTATCATTTCTCTAGATAAAGTTTAACTGAGGGGGATATTTCTTTCTTTTTTATAACTAGGGACATGGCATCTCCCCCAACAGATTCGACCGCTAATGCTTAGAATATTATCGTTTTGTTTGGGTTTTTAACGACCACTGTGATCAACTCGATGGGCTATAAGCAGCCGCCCATTCAGCTCCAGTCATAAAGGACTGGAACTGGTTAGCCCCGAATCCTAACACGAACACGATCTCTGGGACGAATCAGACTGAGGGTGTGTAGAAGAAAACACTACAGTGGATCTCTAGGACGAATTGGATTGCCCGTTGTGTGGAAGAAAACACTATGGAGAATTTCTAGGACGAATTGAATTGCCGGGTGCGTGGCAGAAACACAATGCAGGATCTCAGGGACGAGTTAGATTGCTCGCTGTGTATGGAGAATCACTACGGAGAATCTCTGGGACGAGTTAGATTGCTCGCTGTGTATGGAGAATCACTACGGAGAATCTCTGGGACGAATTGGATTTCCCGCTGTGTGAAAGAAAACACTATGGAGGATCTCTTGGACGAATTTGATTGCAGGATGCGTAGAAGAAACACTGCACAAGATCTAAGGGACGAACTGGATTACTCAGTGTGTGGAAGAAAACACTATGGATGATTCTGGAACGAATTGGATATCCAAGTGCGTGGAAGAAAATGAGGTGCGTTGAAGAAAACATTGTGGAAGATCTCTAGGATGAATTAGATTGCTTGGTGTGTGGAAAAAAGCGCTATGGAGGACCTCTAGGATGAATTGGATTGCCGGGTGTGTAGAAGAAACACTACACAGGACCTAAAGGACGAACTGGATTACTCAGTGTGTAGAAGAAATCACTATGAATGTCTCTAGAACGAATTGGGATAGACAGGTGCGTGGAAGAAACACGATAGGGGATCTCAGGAACGAACTGGATTGCCCAGTGTGCAGAAGAAAATACTATGGAGGATTTATGGGATGAATTCGATTGCCGGGTGCGTCGAATAAAGCACTATGACGGATTTCTGGGACGAACTGGTTGTCAGGTGCGTTGAAGAAAACACTGTGGAGGATCTCTAGGGTGAACTGGATTGCCGAGTGTGTGAAAAAAAAACATTATAGAAGAACACTAACTAGGGTGAACTGTATTGCCGAGTGTATGGAAAAAGCATTATAGAGGAACACTGGAACGAAATGGATTGCCGAATGCGTAAAACAAAACACTATAGCTGATCTCAGAGACGAACTGGATTGCCGGGTGCGGTGAAGAAGAGATTGCCCCAAAATCAATGATGAGCTGGCCACTGCTTTGAAGACCAACTGGCGGAACATATAAAGGAACATTTAAAAAAAACTGGTGGAGAGTATTCCACGATGACCAGCGGCAGTCATAAGAGCAAAGGATTCAGCATGCCATGTTACATTTTTGTGAATATAGTTTATTTGTAGACATGAAGCTGTCCGAATTAAAATCACAGGGCGGTATAGCAAACGAAAGGGATTACACCGACTATGAGAGTGCAGGTAGGTATCTTACACTTTGGGTATTCGGTATTGAAATATTAATTTTTGCTTTTAAATTTTGTAATTCGAATATTAGTTGGGTTTTAAAATCCGAATTTCCATTTCTTGATACTGTAATTTTGGAAATTCGGATATCAGGTTTGGAAATTCGGATATCAAAATTATTTGAATACAGAGAACACGAATATTTGGATTTCAAAAATTCGAAAATCGTGAACAGCTCCAGCTGAGGCCCGATGTGAAAGGAAAGGAAGAAATAACTAAAAAGAAAAAGGTTTCCTTATGGGGTGGCTATCGTAACAGAAATTTTATAACTTCTTGGTCAATTTTCGACTTTTCTATTAATGAACCTATATAGGCAAACAGATCCCAAAATGAGTCTCGCAACTTCGAACGTCAAGATTTTCTTTTTCATTTAGATCAACTATTTTTTTTTTCTTGATTAGAGTCACGTTCCTGCATTGATGGAGGAGCCTATCGCAAACAGCTGGAAGCTGTTCGTAATATGGTTACTTTTTTGAGCAAACCGCAACCTGTTTCTAGCCGCAAGAACCTCGCTCGGCGAAGGGAAACATAAATTTAGTTATTTGTTTCAGTGTCAATGGACGCACTAGGTCGTTTTGATCTTTGCATCTGTTATCTTTGTGTAAGTGCGGCCGCTCTGGTTTGAAGACGCGCGTAATGCTACATAGAGTTTATTTACGGATATGCAAATCGCAAGGAAGGATTTCATCTACGTTTTCTCAACCTAAGAAACCAAAAATTAATAACAGCGCGTGTTAAAAGTTCATCAGCTCAATAACCAAATGAAAACTACCACGAATATTAATTACACAAGGACTTTAGAAGGCCGCGGTTTTTTGTTTTTGTAGCTCGGCTTTTCAAACTGAGTGCATTGCTCGCACTAGTCTTTCTTCGTGTGTAGGTGAGAAATATCAGAAAAACCTCTGCTCGTCGAAATCAATGAGCACCGTTTTCCCGTTAGGTAAAAGTGTTTTTTATGTTTGGAAATTCCAGAGCAGTCGCTCAAATTTCGGAGACCCGGTTCCAATGATAACTCCTGTGGCTCCTATATGGAAGGGTAGGAGAAAATCAAGGTAATTTAAGCATCTAACGCCACATAAAACGCTGTTTAAACGTGTTTAGAGTTCATCAGCTCAATAACCAAATGAAAACCACCACGAATATTAATTACACAAGGATTTTAAAAGGCAGAGATTTTTCGTTGTTTTTGTAGCTCGGCTTTTCAAACGGAGTGCATTGCTCGCACTAGTATTTCTTCGAGTGTAGGTGAGAAATCTCAGAAAAGCCTCTGCTTGTGGAAATCAATGAGCACCGTTTTCCCGTTAGGTGACGTAAAAGCAATGGCGTATTTTGTGTCCGAGATCTGGGCTATCTCATCTGCCGCCCTCCACCCACAATACTGTTTTTTTTTTAATTGCGAAGTTTATTTTTTAATTATAAGATAGTACAACTGTACTAGTTATCCGAATTTATTGGCGTATACAAAATCAAGGTTTCCAAGCTTTCGCACATCAACCAGATGGCTTTCTCAAGGAAGGTAGACAGCAAACTGCAAACTGGATAATAGAACGTTTCAAGAATTTGAACGCGGTGAGTTGACTTGACAATAAACGAAGAGATGCGAACGTAATTATTCAATAAAAACACGAGACATCATGTTCGTATTGCACGCGGAATCCTTGGAGGAAAACAAAAGGCATTCATAATTTGAAGAATTGGTTCCAATTGTATACGCCAATAAATTCGGATAACTAGTACAGTTGTACTATCTTATATATAGGTGGTGTACAGTTCCTTGTGTTATTTATTTTTTAATTGTTAAGTAATAGAAGTAACATTTTTTTTTCTAAAATTTATGTACATGCCATTGCTAACAATGGCATGTACATAAAATTAGAAAAAAAAAAACGTCTATCATATCGGTGGCGTATCCCTATCTGACGTCTTGTATGGCGTCCACAATTTGTACGTTTGGAGGCAACGCCATGACCCTTGTGATAGGTAGTCACAATCATCGATACAGTTCCTCATGTTATACCTACTTTGGGGGGGGGTTAACGACCACCGTGAACAACTCGATTAGCTATAAGCATAAGCAGTCTCCTGTCTTTAATTTAGAGCCACTGATTAAAGAGAAGGAAGAGAGCTAATGCCGTTGGACAAATGCAACGTTCATGCCTCACCGGGATTCGAAACTAAACCCACTTCGGACGAATGGTCACGAGCCAGCGCATAGGTCACTGTGACCCTTACATGGGTGTTTTTTGCAAAAACCTTTGCTGAGCTATATTAAAAACCAATAACTTTACTTCGATGTAATTATGATACTTGCTTACAGGTGGCGCCACCGTATCTTACCAGTACATCGAAGTAAAGTTATTGATTTTTTAAATACAACGGCCGTTCCATAAAAACGGAAGTAAAATTTCACAAAAAGAAGAAATATAGGTACATCAAAATGTATGTTATTCTTTCTCAAAGTATCTTCCCTGGGATGATATGCAACTGTCCCATCGTTCACTCCACTTTTCAAAGCATGTGGCGCAGGCATTTTGTGGAAGCTGCTTTAACGACCCCTGTACAGCTTGAATAACGTCAGCATCTGTGTTGAATGTTGCGCCACGGAACTCCTCCTCCATTGTTGGAAACAACCAGAAATCATACGGGGCTAGGTCCGGACTGTAGGCAGGCTGTGGCATGATTGCAATACTGCATTTCGTAAGAAGCTGTTGAACAAAAGCAGCTACATGTGGGTGGGCGTTATCATGGTGTAGGGTCCACTTGCCCACCAGTTCCGGTCGCTTAATCGATATGTGTCGTCGCAGACGCTTCAACACTGGAATTTAATACTCAGCATTGACAGTAATTTGTGGAGGAACGGCATCCTGGTAGACTACACCTTTATGATAAAATAAAATTATCATCATCACCTTCCCAGCTGATTTGGTTTGGCGAAATTTTTTCGGAGGAGGCGAGCCTGTGTATTTCCAGACACTCGTTGCGCGCTTCGTGAGGGGGTCGAAATAGTGGAACCATGTTTCATCGGCAGTTATTATTATGTTTAGAAAGTCTGGATTCCTTGCAATCATTTGTTTCCACTCATGACACACCTGAACTCTGGCTAACAATTGTTCTCTCGTCAGGTGATGAGGTACCCATCTAGAACACGCACGATGCAGCAGTATTTTGTCACATAGAATGCCGACGTTTATGAAATATTAGTTGATGCCGCTATGTCTTCACACGCCATTCGTTAATCTTCTTGCAGGATTGCCCAATCAGTGTGAACAATACGCTCCGTAACACCACTTTGAGGTCGATTACAGGTCTAGGAACGAGTTCTGCCGACAAACGCCCTTTTTTGAGATCATGGCGCCATTTAAAAATCATTGATTCATCCAAGCATTTATCTTTGTAAGCATTTTTGAGTAAATCAAAGACAATTACTTTCTCTGGGGGAGTAACTGTGTTTGATATTTTAAATTAAATACATTACTTTCTCTGGGACTATCTGAAAGGTAGAGTTCATGGCAATAATCCACGATCCATCGCGGCATTGAAATCCAGCATCATTCAAGAAATGCCGGCGCATTTCCTGGGAACATGCTGACCCAAACCTCCCAAAATATCGAGCGCCGTGTTCAGTTCTGCCTAGACGCAAATGGTGACCATTTCCAACACATGTTATGATGCCATCTCCTTTTTTACAGCCTAAGATAAGTCCAGTTCAAATTTCGTTACGATATCTGTTCATTTCTCTTACAGTTATTGCAAAACTACCGGGTACAGTAGCGAGTGAAACACCCTGTATTTCATTCAGGGGTTAACGCAATTTTTTCATGAGAGAATTTATGCGGTGTTACCCTGTGGGAACGTGTGTTTCTCTAGTGGACTACAAGGCTAAAATTCCCGGCGTGGTTTCGTAGACCCAATCCGCCCCTGGCTCCAGTTTGCTATAATCAGGCTTCACCAGAACAGAGCGAACTGTGTGTTGTGCAACTGAAAATACCGATGGTCAAGGAAAGTTTTCAGTGTGTTGTGGTTAGCAGAATTTCACTCTGTTGCAATTCAATGGGCCGTTAGCAGTCACCCGTCCCTAATTTAGGGTCACTGGTTCCAGGGAAGCGAGAGAGCCAGTGCCGTAAGACAAACATAACATCCATGTCTCATCGGGATACGTACTCGGACCCATGACGGACGAACGGTCAGAAGCCAGCGCTTAGACGACTGCGTATCTGGGTCTTTCCATTGGATAACACTAATTCTGTTATTATATTTTAGACCATGGACATAAAATGAATAAAAAAGTAAACAAGAAAGATGACACCGAATCTTCGGATGTAATAAGCACGACTTTTGAATCCGTTCTGACGCAAATTAAATTTATCGAAGCTATTCAAAGTCAATGAAACCGGTATGGAAAACAATAGTATCTGACGGAGGAAAGGAGTTTTTCAATCGGGTTTTTAATTGCTCAAATATTGCTGTAAACGGAATCGTGAGCTAACGCTCTCTGGTTGCAGACTTGTGCGTTAAGAAAAACATGAATTTATTTGAGAAACTTTTCGAACCGGAAACGCCCTCCAACACAGAAATAATTTTTTCAAATCGGACTCTTAAAAACAGAGATATCGACAAAAATAAGATGTGACTTTACGTCCCCTGGTGGGAAAACCATGCATTATTTTAGGAAGAAAGTATTCTCAAAAGGTTTTTCCATATGAGCGGTATTGGTCCAAGAAAAAAAAATTTAGTCGAGTTTTCAGGAGCCCAGATTTTGCTACAAATACATCAGAAGCAGAAATTAACACTTATGCCCCTGGTGGCCAAACCATTCTTTACAAACATTAGAAATTATGTGGAAAATATTTTCCATCAGGTCTTGTATGCGATACAGGAAGAATTTTTCAAATCGGAGTTTTAGAAGCAGAAATAACTCAGAAAACGCAATTTACCTTTGGGCCCCCTAGCGGAAAGTCTATGATTTACTTGAAAATTTTTAATTTACAGGAAAAACATTTCGCATCGGAAACACTGTCCAACAAAGATGGAATTTCTCAAATCGGACTCCTAGAAGTAGAGATATTGACAAAAATAAGATATACATCTACGCTCCCTGGAGGAGAAACTGTGGAATATTTAATGAAGAACATGTTTCTAAAAGTTTGTTGACATGAGTACTATCGGTCTACAAACGACGTTTTTTTCAATCGAGAATTTAGAAGCTCAAATTTTGCTGCAAATACAGCAAAGCGAAAATTAAGATTTACGCCCCCTGGCGGCCAAACCATTTTTTTTACAAAAAATTAGAAATTATGTGCAAAGGATTTACCATCAGGAGCTGTATCAGGAACATCAAACAGAAGTCATCGCTCATTCCACGTTTTTATAAGTGAGTCACGGAAAAACTATCATCAGCCGCCACCGGGATCGAACCCAGGGTCTTCCAGTTACGCGCCGAACATGCTTCCACTGCACCACAGCGGCCTTGAATTCCTCGAGACTCACACACAAACTGCCAAGCCACTTGGCAGGTTGCTTCTAGGAGCCCCGCACAATGCTGGGGATTCACCGAAGATGGTAAGCAGCAACTGAACAAATAACTAGGAGGCAAATGAATAATTAATACAGACAAGTGACGTGGACCAGGAACATCAAACAGAAGTCATTGCTCTTTCCACGTTTTTATAAGTGAGTCACGGAAAAATTCTCATCGGCCGCCACCGGGATCGAACCCAGGGTCTTCCAGTTACGCGCCGAACATGCTTCCACTGCACCACAGCGGCCTTGAATTCCTCGAGACTCACACACAAACTGCCAAGCCACTTGGCAGGTTGCTTCTAGGAGCCCCGCACAATGCTGGGGATTCACCGAAGATGGTAAGCAGCAACTGAACAAATAACTAGGAGGCAAATGAATAATTAATACAGACAAGTGACGTGGACCAGGAACATCAAACAGAAGTCATTGCTCTTTCCACGTTTTTATAAGTGAGTCACGGAAAAATTCTCATCGGCCGCCACCGGGATCGAACCCAGGGTCTTCCAGTTACGCGCCGAACATGCTTCCACTGCACCACAGCGGCCTTGAATTCCTCGAGACTCACACACAAACTGCCAAGCCACTTGGCAGGTTGCTTCTAGGAGCCCCGCACAATGCTGGGGATTCACCGAAGATGGTAAGCAGCAACTGAACAAATAACTAGGAGGCAAATGAATAATTAATACAGACAAGTGACGTGGACCAGGAACATCAAACAGAAGTCATTGCTCTTTCCACGTTTTTATAAGTGAGTCACGGAAAAATTCTCATCGGCCGCCACCGGGATCGAACCCAGGGTCTTCCAGTTACGCGCCGAACATGCTTCCACTGCACCACAGCGGCCTTGAATTCCTCGAGACTCACACACAAACTGCCAAGCCACTTGGCAGGTTGCTTCTAGGAGCCCCGCACAATGCTGGGGATTCACCGAAGATGGTAAGCAGCAACTGAACAAATAACTAGGAGGCAAATGAATAATTAATACAGACAAGTGACGTGGACCAGGAACATCAAACAGAAGTAATCGCTCTTTCCACGTTTTTATAAGCGAGTCACGGAAAAAATCTCATCGGCCGCCACCGGGAATCGAACCCAGTCTTCCAGTTATGCGCCGGACATTCTTCCACTGCACCACAGCCGCTGTGGTGCAGTGGAAGCATGTTCGGCGCATAACTGGATGACCCTGAGTTCGATTCCTCGTGGCGGCCGTTGAGAATATTTCCGTGACTCACTTATAAAAACGTGGAAAGAGCGATGACTTCTGTTTGACGTTCCATAATACAAAACATGCATGCAGATTCTGCTTTGTTGAGCCCAGATCTCTGGGTCTTATGGATTTTAACCTCTGATCTTCAGAAGATAAGTTATCGCTTGAAAAGAGAGCAAACAATAAATAAATAAAAAAAAACCCTGCGTACACCATAAAACAAAACATGCATCCAGATTCTGCTGCGACGATCACAGATCTCTGGGACTTATGGCTTTCAACCTCTGACCTCCGAAACTTACGGTTTTTAATCTCTGACCTACAGGAAAAAATCTTTCACTTTAACAGTGAGCGAACAATCGGAAGAGCCTTCTGTGAATTCCATAAGAAAAAACATACATGCATATTCTGCTTCGTTCAGCACAGACCGCTGGGGTGTGATGGATTTTAACCTGTGACCTTTGGGAGATGAATTGTCCCTTGAAAAGTGGGCTAACCGTGAGTTCAGAGGTTAAAAGCCAAAGTCCCAGAGATCTATGCTCCTAACAATCGGAAGAACTTTCTGTGAATTTCACAAAGCAAAGCATTCATCCAGTTTCTGTTGTGATGAGCACAGATCTCTGGGACTTATAGCTTTTAACCTCTGACCTCTCGGGAGATGATTTCTTGCTTGAACAGAGAGCAAACAGTCGTAAGAATCTTCTAAGAATTCCATAAAACAAAACAAGCATCCAGGATTTGCTGAGAGTAGCAAAGATCTCCAATACTTGGAGGAATTGAATTTTCTTGAAAGTGACCTTACAGGCTTACTTTACAGAAAATTCCGGTACAGACGTACCGTCATCTCCTGGACAGGATGCCTATAAGGGTGGTCCCAGTCGAGACTGCAAAAGGTAGACCAACTGTGTACTGATTTCGGCTAATAAATCTTACTTCCGTTCTAACTAGATGCCCAAATACCTTTGTCTGCATAATGTATATACGAGTATGAATTTTGTATGATCAGTACATCAAAAGATAGCTTCCTGAAAGTCAAGATGTGTATTTGAAATACATAGAATCGCAGCGTGCTGTAATTATATCGCATAATTTACACACAAACCATGATGTGGATAGTAGTTATATTCTTTAAATACTATGGATAAATACACTGCTGGCCACCCAAAATGCAACACCACGAAGAAAGCATCCGATTGGCCTGAAATTCGCGGCATGCGTCGCCCTCGAGAGGACATGCAAACGATTAGCATTGCAGGGCATATGCAAATCATGTGCGCCCGGCACGCCGCCGAGAAGCACTATTAGGAGGGTGCACAGAAGGCGGAGTGTAAGTAGTGGAAGTGTGCTGTGCTGCCGGAACTGTGCGTGGGAAGTTTCCTGATGCCTCGTCACAGAATACGGCAGTCATTCTAGCACGTTTTGGAGTTCGACAGATGACGAATAGTGACTTATCGCGACAGCGGTTTATCGTACCGAGACATCGGCGCCCGTGTCGGACGACATCCAGCCACAGTGAGGCGAGTTTGGATTCGGTGGGTGCAGGAGGGACGGACGGACCGACGTGAGCGATTCCCGCAGCCGCGGCACACCACCGAACGAGAGGACCGGCATGTAGTGTGGCGGGCATTGACGGCTCGCACCGCCACATCACGAATGTTAGCGCAGGAATTAGTGTGTGTTGCGCAACAACCTGTGTCAGCACGTACCGTTCGACGTCGTCTGCAGGAGTGGGGACTTGTCGCACGGCGCCCATTGCTCCGATTACCATTGACGTTGCACCACCGGTGAGTGCGGCGGAACTGGGCCGTTAAACGCCATACCTGGACTACGGAATGGCACAACATTGTCTTCTCCGACGAATCCCGCTTCTGCCTGCAACACCACGATTCGGATCCGCGTGTGGCGGCACCGCGGCCAGAGACTGTATGACGCCTGCATTATGCATCGCCATACCGGTCCGTCGCCTGGCGTTATGGTTTGGGGCGCAATTGGATATGACACCCGCACCCCTCTGGTACGCATCGCCGGTACACTCAACAGCCACCGCTACATCTCCGACGTTTTGGAGCCTGTAGTCCTCCCTTACCTGCAGGACCTGCCAGCGGCCACGCTTCAACAGGACAATGCTCGTTCGCACGTGCCACGCATCGTGCAACAATTCTTTACGGCCCACCAGGTGTCACTGCTGCCGTGGCCCGCCTGTTCTCCCGATATGTCGCCCATCGAACATGTCTGGTCGTTGATCGGCAACCGAGTGGCCCTGCAAGCACCACCCGCGGCTACGCCTGATGAACCGTGGCAACGTGTGGAAGCAACTTGAACCGACATACCCCATGGCCACACAAAAGCCTCTTTCTTTCGATGCCGCGGCGTGTAGCGGCCGTTATTGCCAGCCATGGGGGCCACACGAACTATTGATGTCTGTGTGGTTCCGCAAGTCGCACGGGCCTGTAAGCTCAATCGTTTCATCTTTGTATCTGTTGTGATGTGTCCAGTAAATCTTGCTTTGCTATCTCGTGTCCTTCGTGGTGTTGCATTTTGGGTGGCCAGCAGTGTAGAAAGCAAAATCTATTTAAAAAAGATAGTGGGAGTAAAAATAACACTGAGCTAACCAAAACAGAAAGTAAAAAATTTCGCAACTGGAAATCTGGTTTGATACTAAACGGAATCGTGAAGTAGAATAAATCTGTAAGCAATAAAACAGAGCACGCGGAAATGAAATTTTGCATAATATTAGGGAAGAAATGATTGTCCACATGGGGAAAAACATGATGCGTTGGTCAGTGACAACACGCTAGCTTAAAGCCGTAATTTAAGAACAGCAAACGGCAGTGAAAATAGGTCAGTCCGGCGTTAATAATGGCCGATAGACAGAGAAGGAAGATTAATTCGGAGCACAGAGAAAGTTATCAAAAAAGCTCGTGAATATTTGGCAGATCTGTTTGAGAGAGATGGAAAATGAAAGAAAACACAAATGGGTGTTGAATCAGGAAGACAGCCAAAACTTTCCTTTTGAGCAGATAGAGCACAAAAACAAGATTCTCCCACTTTTCTCTATGACTGGATCTCGAAAGCGGAAAGGAGATGTTTGGAAAGTAAGTAAATATAGAAAAGAAAAACTTACTTCAGACAAAGTTTGTTTTCTTAACACATTGTATGAACAGCTGGTGGACTAGCGAAAGGTTTACCCGAAAAGTGGCTACATGTGACAAACAAACAGAAAGATACTGCACAGGACAGAAGAAGATGGAAATACTCATCCCAAGTCTAGAAATTCAGGAATTTTGTAGTGATATGGCGGGTCTGTAAAATGACTGTGTTTTGAATTGGATGTATCAGTTTCTGTGGCAGTGCCAATTCTTCCATCTTTTTAGCACGTCTTTTGTAAAACAAGGCGCGTGCTTATGTTACTTGTTTGTCCGTCCGTCCACCTGTGGACACCATATCTCTGCAACTAAAAGTCCGATTTAAAATTTCGCCGATAGAGGGCGTAAATGCAGATGACATCGAATTCAAAATACATTTTATTCCATATATTTGCTTCAAAATATCCGACTGGAAATAATTCTTTCTTCCAATCGATACCATTTATAACGAAGACTATTTCGGACACTGCTCCTTATTCAAGTAACGCAAAGATTTTCCACTGGGGGCGTAAAGGTAAATTGCATTTTTTCCCTGTACCTCTGCTTCTGAATGCCCGATTTGAAAAATTCTTTCTGCACCGCAAACAGTTTTACGTGGGAAATGTTTTGCATATAATTTCTGATTTTTGTTAATCAATGGTTTAGCCACCAGGGGTCACAAGTGTTTACTTTTACTTCTGATGTATTTGCAGCAAAATCTAACCTTCTGGAAACTCGATTGAAAAGCTTTTTTGTGGGCCGATACAGCTCACCTCGGAAAACCTTTCTTTCTAAAATAAATCATGGTTTTTCCGCCAGGGGCGTAAAGGTATATCATATTTTTGTCGATATCTCTGCTTTTAAGAGTCCGATTTGAAAAATTCTGCCTCTGTTGAGAGCGTTTCCGCTGCGAAATATATTTCTCATATAATTTAATATTTTCCTAAGCGTACAAGTTAGCCGCTAGAGGGCTGCGAACTTGTTTGCAGTTTGCAGTAAACGTTTCCGTTTTCTGCGATATCTGCGGGACTAAAAACCCAATTGAAAAATCGTTTTTCAGTCAGATTCTGCTAACAAAACTTTGTGCGTATTTTCTTCCCAAAAAAATGCACAATTTCGCCGCTATAGGGTACCAATGTTTAATTTGTTTTTATCAATATCTCTGCTTCTACATGTGTCATTTGAAAAAAAATTCAACATAGAGCCATTTACCTTGTGAAACATTTTAAGTTAGTATTTGAGGAGTTCTATAGTTCACAGTTATGTCGCTAGGTGGTGTTCGTGTGCTTCTGTTTGCATTGTATGTCCACTTCCAAAAACCCTATTGAGAAATTCCTTTTTTACGCTTTTCACCCGTAGGTTGAAGAAGCGTATATGCTCCAGCTTTGTCCGTCTGTCCGCACGATAACTCGCGTAAAAATGGTTCGATTTCGATGAAATTTTAGTATGTGGTAAGGGACCACTGGGGACGAACCCTATTGAAAATGGGCGAAATGGGGTCGAAGGTCAGGACACAGGAGCGGGATCGATTCCATTGCCATATGCGTCATAACGTGCGTACAAATGGTACGATTTCGATGAAATTTTAATATGTGGTAAGGGACAACCTGGGGATGAATCCTGTGGAAAATGGGTGAAATGGGGTCAAAGGTTACGACATAGGAGCGGGACCCATTCCACCACCCTTATGCGTCGTAACTTGCGTAAAAATGGTTCGATTTCGATGAAATTTTAGTATGTGGTAAGGGACCACCTGGGGATGAATCCTATTAAAAATGGACGAAATGGGGTCAAAGGTCAGGACATAGGAGCGGGATCCATTCCACCATCTTATGCGTTATAACTTAAGTAAAAATGCTTCGATTGAGACAAAACTTTAGCATGTTGTTCCGGAAGTATACTTTACCGGTTCTGTGGAATATCATCGAGATGGTGTTAAAGGTCAGTTCATTAGAGCGAGATTTATTTTACAGCCATTATCCTCATAACTTGAATAATAACTTCAGTAATGATTTCTGGTATGTTGGAAAGCGTATCATAATCAATGCATTGCCTGATTTTACTAACTTGTTATTGTATGCCGTTCGCTACAATAGATAAATAATGCATAGATTTCTTGCTAGGGGGCGTAAAGGTCAAAACCTTTTCTCACTATCTATGCTCCCGGGAGACGTATTTGAAAAATTATTTTTCCTTAGCATAGCTTTTCCCATGAAAAACAATTTTCGCCTATTTCCACCAATCATATTATGCAAAATTCTTCCGCTAGAAGGCGTAGAATTATATCATATGTCCTTTTATGCATATATTTTCACCTTTCCGATTTGAAAATCATTTTGCCTCCGATAACTCCCTCCTGCTATTGAAGAATATTTTTTCGCTTATTTTCAGCTTTTGCATTGTGCAAAATTCTTCCTCTAGAAGGCGCCTTCTATATTTACTCTTTTAACTGTTCGATTTAAAAATGTTTGTCTCGGACACCTTCCTTCTGCTATGAGAAACTATTTGTGCGATATTTTTTAATATACTTTTTAGCCACTGGTGGAAATAAGTAACTGTTTCTTATTCTGGATGTTTTATAAATTGTAGAAATCTGGTTGTGTGATTTTGTTTTCTAACCGGTTGCATTAACTTTGCGTAACTTTGTTAAATTTAATTCGCGTCAGAAGGGATTCAAATGACGTGCTCGTTACATTCAAACATTCAGTGCCATCTTTCTTGTTTAGATCGTTATTAGGACCTACTACGATTGTCGAAATGATAACTGGTACCATCTGTATCTCTGTTTCCAGATCCTTTGGTATTTCATTCACAGGTTCTCACATTTCGAGATTTTTCTCAGATACTGTTCTTTAAGGTGGACGTCTAGTGATATTGCTTCCTATTTGAACATCGATTAAAATTACTGCATATTATAACTTGGAATACTTACTATTTTCTAAAACATAACCATAATTATATTAAAAATCAATAATTTTTCCTTTGGTGGTGTTGAAACCAGAAAAAAGATGGAGCGACCTGTACATTGATGACGTCAGCAGACAAACAAATGTTGGATTACTTAATTATGGTTATGTTTTAGAAAATATTAGGTATTCCAAGTTATGCAAATGTGGCGCTGTCGTCGGATCGCTTATATTGTCGGATCGCTGCATACATGTCGTATGCAGCCATCCGACAATATAAGGAGTGATGCTACGGGAATCAGTAAGAGTCGGACGCAGTATGGGCAAGAGGAAGGATCTAAGCGCATTTGATCGTGGGCAAATTTTCGGGGCCCGAAGAATGGGTCACTCCATCTCGGAAGTAGTGTAAGCACTGGGATTTTCAGGAGCCACTGTGTCACGGGTGCACCGTGAGTACATCGAATCCGGTAAAACCATCCCTGCAAGGGCCAACTGCCATGGACAACAACGTGTGGATGAGCGGGGTCGTCGTGGGCTAGCTCGCATTGTAACAGTGGATAGACGGGCCATAGTGCAAGAAATCACACGGCAATTTAACGCTGGTGCACATAAACGTGTAAGGAGCCACACCATCCAGAACCATCTCATCGGTATGGGCTACAGAAGCCATCGTCCCACGAGGGTACCGCTACTGACCGCACATCACACGGTGCAAAGATTAGCATGGGCGCGGAAACATCGCCACTGGACCCTAGACATGTGGGAAAATGTTGCATGGACTGATGAGTCGAGATTCACGTTGGTACATGCAGACGGCAGGATACGAGTACGTGCAAACCACATGAAGCGATGGATCGTTCTTGCCAGCAGGGTACTCTTCAAGCTGGCAGGTGTGGTATTCTCGTCTGGGGAGTGTTTACGTGGACTGAAATGGGACCCCTTGTACGTGTGACATTGTTCCTCACAGGTCAACGGTACCGGGATGTCCTGGATGACCATTTGCTCCCGTTTATGCGTCTTCAACATCCCACTGGGAACCTCATCTTGCAACAAGATAATGCAGCTCCCGAATTGTATCCGAATGGTTGGATGAACACTCCACCTACGTGACCTCGCTTCCTTGGCCAGCTAGGTCACCTGACCTCAATCCCATCGAGCACATTTGGGATGCCATTGAGAGAGATGTTTGAGGCTCTGACCCCCTCCATCAAATCTTCGTGAACTGTGGGAGCTTGTTCAGGGGTCGTGGATCCGTATGGCTTCCCAACGCTTCCGGTGTCCTGTAGAGCCCATGCAGAGACGAATCGCCGCCGTCATCAGGGCGAAAGGTGGTGCTACACGTTATTAGACAGGTATCTCTAATTCAATTGCTCTTCAGTGTAAGAGCAAAGTCTAAAAATTTTTCTACCTCATTACAAAAGCTCAATATGCGTACCAATTGTTGCGCGTAGAACATCTAACCAAAACTCCAGTTCGAACCATGTGCGCTGCAGCATATCCGCAGTAATGGTCGAAATAGCATTATTGATCCTCGATTTCAGGTCATCGATGTCCTGCACCTTTGTCTGATACATGATATCCTTCACATATCCTCTTACAAAAAAACCCCCAGAGGTGTGACTTCGGATGTGGCTATGCAATTGGACCATCCCGTCCAATCCACCTCCCGGGGAATGTTTTGTTTGAAAAGTTCTGAACGTGCCGTCCTCAATGTGGTGGCGCACCGTCCTGTTGGAATACCACGCCTATTTGAAGGTCCTCCAACTGTGGCGCAACATACTCACGCAAAACATCCAGTTAAACATCTGCTGTGTTTTCTCACTGAAGAGAAATAGTCCAAGGACTCTGTTATGCATAACACCGCACCACACGTTCATTTTAGGACTGTCTCTCGCAAGTTCCATAAACGCATGAGGAATTTCAGACCCACAAATCCTGATATTGTATCTGTTTAAGTGCCCATGAAAAGTTGCCTCATCCGTAAAACAAACTTGTGTGAGAAACTCGAGACCTTCACTCAGTCTATCCAGCATGCTATTATGAATTCTTTTCGTCGTGGTGTATCGTTCGCTTCAAGTGCTTGTAACAGTTGCACTTTGTATGCATATAAGCGTTGTGACGTGCCTGCACCGCAGGACACACATGAGATAAAGGCAGATAGCAACGAGAGCATACGTCGCCGTAGCTCAGTTGGGAGAGCGACTTATTCTGGAATGAGGGGACCCGGGTTCGATGCCCGGTGTGGACAAAAATGACGGAGAAATTCATTTCGTTACAACGTATATGTCAATATAGCACCCTGTGTACCGTGTACCGGGGCATTTGTAGTTCTCCGGCAGTGGAACGAATGGACTTCTTCGGGCTTCGTGAAAATGAATCACGAACACGTTCGATGTCTTCATTCGATGTCCGTGGTGGGCGGCCATTACGATCTTGTTCCAACACGGACCCAGTCTCCATGAATTTGTGGTGCCATTGGCGGATTCTAGGACAAGAGGGCGGGGTTTTAGTCCGAAAATTTCGTTGCGTTTGTGTATCGGATTTTGTTTCGATGAACCAAGAGACGCACTGCGCTCTTTTTTGTGGGGACCATATTTTCATAGAACAGCACCTGCTACGTCAATGAGGGACCTACAGTACAACAAAAAACGATAATATCAATTAAAACTTTGATATTTACAGTATATTATACAGCAAATACCATGAACTTAAATAGCACAAGCTGTCCGTAGCAAATGTGCAAAGTTGTAAAAAGACTGTGTATTAAAAAAATTAATAACAATGTTGTAAAGAGACAATAATAATGTTGTAAAGAGACCCTGTATATTAGAAATTAATAACTTTACTTCGATGTAATGGTAAGGAAGAGAGGTGCCACCTACACTGGCGTGCGAAAATTAAGGACGAGACGGTTTTTCGAATGTAACGTCGTGCAGAAGTGCTCCATATCGACTCAAATCATACCGTAAGATCCCCAAGATGTAAGAATATGGCACAAGTGAGTAAAACCGCCCAAACAAGGAATCCAAAGGATACAAAGGCACTTTATTGAAAAGGTAGCTTCGAGCACAACTGGACAGAAGACAGAAACGTCCATGTAACAAGCGGATGCCAAGAAAAATCCAGTCTTTAGTAGGGGATATGATCACCCCTGACTGCGTTGCAGGATTTACAACGTCTGTCCATGCTGAGGACGAGGTTGTCAAGAAGCTGTTGAGGCATCGCGGCCCATTCCTCTTGTAGCACCAATCGCAGCTGCGGAATCCTTGCTGTCGGCTGGTGACGTGCTGCCAAACGTCTCCCGAGAAGGTCCCACCCGTGTTCGATTGGATTTAGGTCCGGGAACTTTGCAGGGCATTCCATGCCTTGAATATCTTCACTCTCCAACAGCTCTGCGACAGCCACTGTACGATGAGGTGTAGCGTTGTTGTCCATGAAGAGGAACTCAGAACCCACAGCACCTCTAAACCGACGCACGTGAGGCAGGATAACCTCGGTACAATAGCGGACACCAGTGACTGAACCCCTTGGAAGATGTGGAGGTCAGTACGGCTACCAAGCATGATACCGCCCCAAACGAGAACTCCGCCACCTCCAAACCGGTCCCTTTCGATGATGTCAGAGGTGTGATTGCGTGTTCCCTGCTCTCTCCAGATGTGTATCAGTCCAGAATCGCTCGTCAGACTAAATCGGCTCTCATCCGTAAAGATAACTCGACCGCATTGCTGATGTGTCCAGTTCTTGTGTTCCTGGCACCACAGAAACCACCGTCTCCGATGAGCAGGCGTTAATGGCACACACCGTACTGGTCGTCGTGCAAATAGACCACCTTTGTGCAGCCTCCTGGCCACGGTAAAACGCAATAATGGACGTCCAGTTGTCTGTTGCATGTGCCTTGCGATTTCTCCCGCTGACTGCAGTCTGTCTCTTCTCACCTGTAGGACAATATTCCGGTCGTCCGCCGCCGTGGTTGCTCGTGGACAACCACTACTAAACTCTCGGACAGTAGTTGCTGTCGTTTGAAATGCTCTCGAAGCTCTTGAAACGATGCTGTGAGCGATCCCGAACTCCTCGGCCACACTAGTCTCACTTCAAACTTCTTCCAACTTCCCAATGACGCGACCTCTGGTAAAGTCATCCAGATGTAGTCTACTGGATTGCCTGTTGGCCATATCACACGGTGGCAGCAACTCCACGTCGTTCAAACCGATGTACACCGTGCAATAGCTTTCACCGAATTGCTGAGCGTACACCACCCGTGTGCTTTATACCCTTCCAACGCCTCCCTCCCCCTCCCCTACGTCATACTGCATATATGCGCATGCTCTACCGTACCGGACCCTAGTCTATCTCCTGAGTGGTCTTTCGGTCCGTTCTGCCTGCTTATTCCGCTGTTATGTTAATTTCTCCTCTTTGTCCTAAATTTTTGCACACTAGTGTATAAGCAAATATCATAACTACATCGAAGCAAAGTTATTGATTTTTAATATAGTTCAGGAAAGTGCAAGAAAGCACCGACGACACAAGCTAAGTTACGATTTCTTTATCAGTGGGCCAATTTTGATGTATGGGAAATCTTTCTTCGCTGAAGAAATAGGGTTGAAATCTTTTCCGTTGGAAGTATTGAGAGCGAAATCACCAGAAGTCTGCCTTACAGTGGTGTGCAAACGTATCGCATGACTTGAAAAAACCTTGAATTTTTATGTTCAACTCTTTTTTTAACCAACTAATTTTCATAGTTATTTCATCATTTATATGCCATTAGATGCGAAATTCAATGCAGATTTCAAAAATGTCTTACTTTTTCCTGTAACTATTTTGGTTCTTAAGATACATTACAAAAATCATGACGAAGTCAAAATTGTTATGAAAAGGATCATTTATCCAATACTTAGGTTCACAGCAATAAATCGTTTTTGTATTAGGTGTGCAACTTAATTCTCTGCCCCTATCCGCATGCGATCCTAGAACGTCTGCAAACGCAAATAGCTGTGCGCGATAATGGCTGATTGCAGCGCCCTCCAACAGCTTTTCAGGCAACCGTAACCGCTCACAGCTGTAGTGACAGAAGGAACGAAAGTTGACGGTGAAAGCAATGTAGTTCGAGAAGCAACATTTGAGGCACTGCCTCCTCTTCGCATTTAAGCTGGAAAAAAGTGCCCAGCAAATGATCTGTGCTACTTTTGGGTGAGGCTGCTGTGTCCTACAGTGCGTGTAAAAAGTGGTTCCAACGGTTTAAGCAGGGAAATTTCGATCTCAGTGATGCAGAACGTCCGGGACAGCCACAGAAAGTTGACGATGAGGAACTGGAACAACTGTTGGACGCGGATCCCTGTCGCACACAGCCAGATCTCGCCGAGAAGCTCGGAGTAACATGGCAAGCCATTGCAAAACACCTGCAGAAGCTTGGACTGATTCAAAAGGAGGGCCGTTGGGTGCCCCACCAACTCACAGCTGCGAAGAAGTCTAGGCGCTACGATGTTGCTGTGTCCTTGCCCTCCAGATTCAAGAAGAAGGATTTACTCCACAAGATTTTAACCTGTGATGAGAAGTGGATCCTCTACGATAATTCTAAGCGGCGCAAATCATGGGTTTATATAGGTCAGCGTACCACCAGCACTGCCAAACCGAATATCCATGCCAGGAAGTTGTTGCTGTGCATATGTTGGGATCAGTGGCGTGTCGTACACTATGAGTTGCTCAAACCTGGTGAAACGGTCAATGCTGAGCGTTATTTTCAGCAACTCATTCGTTTGAGTGACGCAATTTAGGCGAAAAGGCCATACACCGGCAAGGGCCGAAGGTCGGTCCTGTTGCTTCAGGATAACGCGCGTCCTCACACCGCGAAAACGACTTTAAACACGACCACCGACCTAGTACGGGAGATTTTGTCCCACCCGGCGTATTCTCCAGATTTCGCCCCGTCGGATTATCACCCTCCCTGCAACATCACCTGAGTAATACGCACTTCACTTCTGTCGAGGAGGTCCACACAAGTATTGATGACTTTATCAACTCAAAACAGCCCTTCTTTTTCCGCAGTGGCATTCGGCAGCTCCCTGACCGATGGCTCAAATGTATCCAACACGACGGGGGTTATTTCCCTGATTAGATACGTATTCGATTTGCTATAATTTGCTATCAACGTGTCATGCCTGTGGCCGAGAATTAAGTTGCACACCTAATAATTCATAAGGAATGAAATAACATTTAAATACAGGAATATACTGAAGCAAAATTATAAAATGTACCTAATATTTTGTTGCCCAGCCTTTAGCTTAAATCATAGCTTTGCATCTTGCCGGCATATTGTGAACAAGGTTTTGTAAAAAATTGGGTTCAACAACACGATTCCAAATTTCAATTGCATCTTCAATGAGTTGAAATTTGGTTGTTGACTTCTTTTCTGATAGTTCATACGACACTTTGAACCACAAATTTTCGATCGGATTTAAGTCCGGTGACTGTGGTCACTACTTTAGCACGATGACAGAGAGCATTGCCATCTTGGAAAATAAAATTGCCATCATAAAGTCTTCTAGATGATGGTAGCATCTTGTTTTCTAATATCCAGATGTATTTCTGGGCATTTAGCGAACCATCGGCAATATGGAGGTTCCCGAAGCCATGTGCACACGTGCAGCTCCAAACCATGACCTTTACCAGGTACTTAACAGAATTCTTCATGATTGAATCTTCTTACATAGGCACTACTCTGACTCCTATTAAGGCAAAATTCTGATTCGTCACCGAAAAGAATATTTTCCCATTGCTTGGTTGTCCATGACAGATGCTGCTTTTCCCGTTGAAGTCTACGCTGTCTTTGATGGGTCTGGTTCACTTCGTCGACAATGACTTTGTCGACACTATATATGCAAACAGTCGATTCCTAAGAACCCGAAAAAAAAATTCTGAACCACCAAATTTTGTATACTATCTCATTATACTCTCGTAGACCGTACACGGTTTTTGGAAGGGGTCGAGGCCCGGGGTCAAGGGGGCTACATACAAAATTTTCATAAAATCTACAGTTTTCAATTGAAAACCACCAAATTTTTATACTATCTCATTGTACTCTTACACCAAGCAACTTAGACCATATAAAGAAGGGGTCGGGGCTCGAGGTCAAGGCTCGAGGTCAAGGCGCCCCGTACAAAATTTTCGTAAAACACTTTTCAATTTAAAACCACCAAATTTGGCATACTATCATGGTGCTCTAACTTAGACCGTACATGGTTTTTAGAAGGGGTCGGGGCCCGGGGTCAAGGGGTCCCCATACAACAGTTTCGTAAAATCGACAGTTTTCAATTTAGAACCACCAAATTTGGTATACTATCTCATGGTACTCTAACTTAGACCGTACACGGTTTTTGGAAGGATTCGGCGCCCGGGGTCAAGGGGTCCCCATACAACAGTTTCGAAAAATCTACATTCAATTTAAAACTACCAAATTTTTTTATTTATTTTTTTTTTTTTGATTGGAGGTTCAACGACCACCGTGAGCAACTCAATGGGCTATAAGCAGTCGGCCGTCCCTAATTTAGGGTCACTGGCTCCAGGGAAGGGAGAAAGCCAGTACCGTAAGACAAACACAACATCCATGCCTCACCGGGATTCGAACCCGGGCCCCTTTCGGACGAATGATCAGAGGCCATCGCTTAGACCACGGCGCCACCGGGGCGGCCCACCAAATTTGGTATACTGTCCCATGGTACTTCTAACTTAGACCGTACATGGTTTTTGGAAGGGGTCGGGGCACGAAGTAAAAGGAACTCCATACAAAATTTTCTAAAAAATTTCCATTTTTTACTTAAGAACTGCAACACAAATATGCACTTCAATACCCCATCTGCGGTCTAAGTTAGAGTACCATGAGATAGTATACCGAATTTGGTGGTTCTGAATTGAAAACTGTAGATTTTACGGACATTTTGTGAGGGGGGCGGCTTGACCCAGGGCCTTGATCCCTTCCAAAAACCATGCACGGTCTAAGTTAGAGTACCATGAGATAGTATACCAAATTTGGTGGTTCTAAATTGAAAAGTGTAGATTTTACGAAAATGTTGTATGGGGCCCCCTTGACCCCTTCCAAACACCGTGTACGGTCTAAGAGAGTATGCCAAATTTGGTGGTTCTGAACATTTTTTCGGTTTTTTAGGAATCGACTGTTTGCATATATAGTGTTGACGAAGTGATTCTCTACGAAATGAACGAGACAGGTCTTTGATTTGCTGTTAAAAGTGTTTTTTTTTTAAATTGAAGGTTTAACAACCACCGCGAGCAACTCAATGTGCTAATAAGCAGTCGTTCGTCCCTAATTTAGGGCCACTGGTTCCAGAGAAGGGAGAGAGCCAGAGACGTAAGACAACACAACATCCATGCTTCACCGGGTTTCGAACCCGGACCCATCACGGACGAATGATTAGAGCCAGCACTTAGACCACTGCGCCACCGGGGCGGCTAACAGTGGTTTACGCTTATCTTTGCAGCCACGTAAGTCATAGTGAAGCAACCTCCACCTAACAGTAGATGTATTAACAGTAACATTTTTGAAGCAATTCAAAGAAGTGAGCCTCCTGTTTGCCAAGCTTAGCTTTCTGAGCGCTCCGTCCTGCCTGTATGCAGTGGATCTGGGCCTTCACCTGCGACACATATCTTTAATATCACCAGCGTCTTTTACTTTCTTTACTGGCTTAATAACTTTATATCGATGACAGCCCACTCTTTTAGCAATTTGCCTTGAAGAACATCCCCCTTCATGCCGAACAACAATTTTTACTCTGTCCGCTGTCGACGATTACGCAGTTTTAACCATTATTGAGAATGTACACAAATTATATCCTAATAACAACAAGAAGTGACCACTACACTGTTCTATTAGATCAGATCAGACCATACGTAGAGGATTTTAAGAAGGGAGTGTCTAACCCCAGGTATTAAGTAACCCTTAGAAAAAGGAAGCTAGGAGATTTGGGCTAGAGTACCCGATAGGAAAGTGACACGGAAGAGCGGTAGAAAGGGGAAGATGCCCTTATTTATTACCGGGGCGCCAGTACCCGGGGTCCGACGACTTAATGTGCCCATCCGACGCACAGCAGATATCTAGTGGTTCGAGCGTTCATACCTGCCTGGGATCGAACCTGAGGTTTCTCCGTGGCAATCACGAACGCTGACCACTAGGCCAACAATGCTCTAGTATCAGATCATATGTAGAGGATTTTAGGAAGGGAGTGTTTGACCCCAGATCTTAAACAACCCTTAGAAATAGGAAGCTAGGAGATTTGGGCTAGAGTGCCCGATAGGAAAGTGACACGGAAGCGAAGTAGAAAGAGGGAGGAAGACGCCCTTATTTATTACCGGGAGCCAGTACCCGGGGTCCGACGGCTTAACTTGCTAATTCGACGCACGGCGGATATTTGGTGGATCGAGCGTTTGTACCTGTCTGGGATCGAACCTGAGGTCCTTTCCGTGGCAGTCACGAACGTTGTCCACTCGGCCATCCGCCGCCCACAATGCTCTAGTAGATCTGCGTCAACCCTTATAAAGGTTGGAGTCGGATTAGGATAGCATTAGGAAGCAGCCAGTGAGGTAAAAGAACGTCTATGATTGGCTGTAACAACTGGTACGCAGCTAACGTGAATTTCAATGTGTTTGTCAAACCCCATATTTTATGTCATATCTTAAGAACAGAAACAGCTACAGGAAAAACTAAAACATATTTGAAATTTCCATTTAATTTCGCATCTAATAACATATAAACGATGAAATGATTATGAAAATTAGTTAGTTAGGAAAGCGTTAAACTTAAAAATTCACCGTTTTTGCAGCAGATGCAATACCTCTGCACATCACTGTAAATAGTTTGATCTAAGTGGAACCGCTACATCTATTAGCTGTGTCTTCTACAGTTTTTGTCTACAGTTACAGTGTTAGATTGACTGTAGTCAATGGTCTCGTCTGTAGTGATATTTTTGTCTTTGTACAGGATGTTATTTTGATTTCCGAGGATTGGTTCTGGTTGGTACTTGCAATAAGAGGGAGTATAACCTTGGATTATAATTGGTATTTAAAGCCAAGCTGTAGATATTGGGTCATAGCTATTGTATGTAGTAGTGTCTGTGAAGGTATTGTTTTGATGCAAGGAAAGAGTATTGGCAAAAATGTGTTCTATCGTTTCATTGGCTTTTCCACACATTTTACAGGCGCAATCACCTGTAACTTTCACCACGTGTTTTCTGTGTAGTTCTGGGTTGCGATAATGAGGTCTTGAATGCCAATGAAGAATTCCTCAATTTTTGGATAAAGCTGACCTTTTTTGGACAATTGTAGCGAGGAGTTTTCGTCGATGTTTTCCGGATCTGAGAATTTGGGATGTTTACCATCAGTGAAACCTTCGGATAAAGGTC
Source organism: Macrothele yani (assembly GCA_039090855.1). Lineage (NCBI taxonomy): Eukaryota > Metazoa > Arthropoda > Arachnida > Araneae > Macrothelidae > Macrothele > Macrothele yani. The sequence goes on along the minus strand of CM077000.1, from coordinate 18,129,165 downwards.
ACACCTCGAAACGGGAAAAGTGACCGTTGTTGGGGCGGTGACCGTCGTTCGGAAGTTTGGTGTAAGTTAACATTGCTAGTCCATTGCGTTTGTATAAAAAGCAGACTGAGCATACGGATATTATGTACAAAGAAAACGGTTGCAATGTTTCCCCCAAATGCGGAATAAAATCTAATGCCTTTTCATGGTGCGCACGCGTCATAAATGTATATTTTCATTTTGAGTGAAATTTCTCCTTCTAACACGCATATCGATTTTTTATCGTTTTCTTTGCGTCTGCTACCTGTCACAATGATGTTTTTTTTTCTTAGTTCACAAAATGTTTTAGAGATATCTCTGTAAATACCGGACTAAATGCAATTATTTTTCGCACCGGATAGATTTCTTTACATTGGAGATTTTATGACAATTTCCTTAAACGTACAGTTTCTTATAGTTGTGCAGAAATACATACAAAGGTCATTCCATAAAAACTGAGAGTATTTTTTTTGAGTTGGCAACAAACCGAAGGGGGAAAATAACAACGCATACGACTAACTCAATTAAGGAAGTATCTATGGCAACACTAATTAGCCGTAGCAGACGATTCTTGTTTTGTTATCGCGCACTTGTTTAAGGTACGTCTGCATTTCTCCATACAACTATGGAGGTGAGTGATCCAGAGCTGAGAAGTGAAATTCGTTGTGCGATAAAATTTTGCTATTGTTTGAATAAAATGGCTCCAGAAACAGTTTATTTAATGAAAAAAGCTTACAAAGATAAATGTTTGGGTGAGTCAACAATTTTTAGATGCACTATGATTTCAAAAAAAGGGCGTTTGTCGGCAGAACTCGCTCCTAACTCTGGTCGACCTGAAAGTGTTGTTACGGAGCGTATTGTTAACTGTTTGGGCAATCCTACAAGAAGATCGACGAATGGCGTGTGCAGACATAACGGCGTCAAATAATATTTCAAAAACGTCGGCATTCTGCATTCTACGCGACAAATTATTGCTGCATCACGTGTGTTCCAGATGGGTACCTCATCACCTGAGGAGAGAACAATAGTTAGCCAGAGTTCAGATGTGTCATGAGTGGAAACAAATGATTGCAAAGGATCCAAACTTTCTAAACACAGTAATAACTGCCGATGAAACATGGGTCCACTATTTCTTCCGAAGCGCGCAACGAGTGTCTGGAAACACACAGGCTCGACTCCTCAAAACCAAATCAGCTGAGAAGGTGATGGTGATAATTTTCTTTGATCATAAAGGTGTAGTCTACCAGCATGCCGAGCTTCCACAAATTACTGTCAATGCTGAGTATTACATTTCAGTCTTGAAGCGTCTGCGTCGACACATATCGATTAAGCGACCGGAACTGGGGGCAAATGGACCCTATACCATGATAACGCCCGCCTACGTGTGCCTACTTGTGTTAAACAGTTTTTTTCGAAATGCAGTATTGAAATCATGACATAGCCTGCCTTCAGTCCTGACCTCGCCCCATGCGATTTCTGGTTGTTTCCATTAATGAAGAAGTTCCGTGGTACAATATTCAACACAGATGCTGACGTTGTTCAAGCGTACAGAGGTCGCTAAAGCAGCTTCCACAAAATGTATTCACCACATGCTTTGGAAAGTGGACTGAACGATGGGATCGTTGCATATCATCCGACGGAAGATATTTCGAGAAAGATTAACATATATTTTATTGTACCTATATTTCTTCATTTTGTGGGATTTTACTCTCAGTTTTTATGTAACGGCCGTTGTATATTTCTTCATTTTTATTTAAAATCATATCTCGCGACCACAGCCAAATGACGAACTATCTAAACCTCTACAGAAAAGAAGAGTTGGAAAGACAGACAGAAGATAATGCTAGATGAAATGTTTTTGCATATCAAGACGATCTCTTTGAAAATCGCCCAAAACCGCAGGTGATCCAATTGCTAATAGAAATGATGAAGCGTAAACATAGATACAAATTAACAGCTCCGACATTAATTTTGCAGTTGTCCTTGTTCCTCATAACGAAATCTTTGCTGTAACATCTCTCTTTCAGAGGTATCCAGGAATGGAGAAACTAAATTAGTAGTAGCAGCAGTTTTTATCTTTTCATTGATCTGGGGCTGGGTTAGAAATGAGAGCACTTTCAATTCCAGTATGTTATGGTAGCGAAACCACCCAAGGCGCTTTGAGAACAGATGCCGTTTTCGGCTCATTAAATGGGTCACGAACTGACATCATCCACTGTGAACTTATGGACGAAAAATGACGGATGTGGTTTGGGTTGGACGGCTTAGGACTTTCCTAAGTCGTCATCCGATAAGGAAGAACGGACTTCCCAGCTGGAAGGACGTTAATGACGATGGAGTGGGTGAAAGGTAGCAAAGAAGCAAAATTTGAGGTGCCCACTATCTTCAGTAAATAAACCATTTCAAAATAAAAAGCAAAGACTGCGAGTGCGAGGTTAACGTACTTCTCCTTGTTCAGAACATCATCTGTATACGTCAATCAGAACATTGAAGATTTGTTGGAAGATGAGAAACAAGGTGTCCACAAATTGCAAATTATATTTAGAAGAGAACACTGTAAAAAAAAAAAATCTGAAATTCACGAGACACTTTCCGTCATTTCTTTCGTGAATTAATGAAGCATATTTTTGATACAAACTTTTCCATGAAATGATAGAAAGAAACCTGAATTTCACGGATTTTTTGTACCACGGGAGAATTCTGAATTTTCAGAAACCTTTCCGCAGTTTTTTTCATATGTTGACGGTAAATTACCGTTTCAGAGATGTGATAACGGAAAATTCTGAATTTTCAGAAACCTTTCCGCAATTCCTTTCTTATATTGACGGTAAATTACCGTTTCCGAGATGTGTCAAAGGAAAATTTTGAATTTTCAGAAACCTTTCCGCAATTTCTTTCTTATATGTTGACGGTAAATTACCGTTTCAGAGATGTGATAACGGAAAATTCTGAATTTTCAGAAACCTTTCCTCAATTTCTTTCTTATATTGACGGTAAATTACCGTTTCCGAGATGTGTCAACGGAAAATTCTGAATTTTCAGAAACCTTTCCTCAGTTTCTTTCTTATATTGACGGTAAATTACCGTTTTAGAGATGTGATAACGGAAAATCCTGAATTTTCAAAAACCTTTCGGCAATTTCTTTTTTATATTGACGGTAAATTACTGTTTCGGAGATGTGATAACGGAAAATTCTGAATTTTCAGAAACCTTTCCGCAGTTTCTTTCTTGTACTGACGCTAAATTATCGTTTCAGAGATGTGATAACGGAAAATTCTGAATTTTCAGAAACCTTTCCTCAATTTCCTTCTTATGTTGACGGTATATTATCGTTTCAGAGATGTATTAACGGAAAGTTTTGAATTTTCCGAAACCTTTCCGCAATTCTTTTTGTATATGAACGGAAAAACTCCAATTTCACTTTTTCCGTATAAGTATGATGAGAAATTACCGGTAATAAGAGCGATTGGTTAGAATATTTGAGGTTTGATTAACTTTTAAATTTCAATCGTCTGTCAAATTTTGAAGTTCCGTAGCGAGGTCGGATTATTGTAGATAGAATATTGTGCGAATTTTGTTTATTGTGGCACGGCACATTTAATCTCCTCTCCCCTATTTTGTGTTCCAGCCATTTATTATACATTGCGTTACTCTAACAAATCGGGTACTAACCTTATTGTATAGATGATAATACGATGTCTGTGTATGTCTTTGGACAATTTAAGACAAAGGCTATTATAGCTATCAAGAGTAAATTTTATATTTAGGTGGTTTTTTTTTGTGTGTGAAATAATAATATAAAAAAAGTACATTTCACCTTTCTTAAACATAACTAAAAGTCATTAAAAAAAATCAAGTTGCAAAGTATTTTTTTGTTCAAAAATCACGATGAAAAACGCATAATTTGCGAAAAGTCCTACAAAAAAAAAAAATACAAACCTATTTAGAAAAATAATAAGCTACAACAGAAAATAAAATGACTAAATCACTCGTATTAATGGCAAAAAAAAAATATTGTCGCGCAATTTGTTTTATGATTTATAATACATGATTCGGATTTCCGAGCGTTTGTGGCTCAGTGGTTAAAAGCTGCGTTACCTCTTGAACCAACCCAAACGACGGGGGTTTGATCCTGGCTGCAGTGGAAGGGTTATCTTGGGTGAATATTGAAAAATGCCGGATCGTCGCTTTTGCGGAATTTCAGATTAATTACCCAAAAATCTGAAATGGATTTTTTCTGAAATAAACGGAATTTCTGACTACGGAAAATCTATGCAAATATGGGTGTTAAAAGAAACGGGAACTTTTAAAACGGAAATTTCTGAAAAATACGGACAACTACCGGCAACTTTGCTGCACGTTTTTTTTTTTTTTTTTTTTTTTTCAAAAATTTTTCCGCGAATTCACGTCACTTATTTTTTTACAGTGAATATTCATTTTGGGTTATTGTGTATTTGGAAAATCCACCTTAAACCGATTAAATTTTTTTTTCAAGGTTTCGTATGATAACATTAGAGAACTCCCTGGACCTGACCCTGGTCAGCGCGTTCGCTTTTATCAATTACACTGGCGGAAAGTGAAAAAAGAACACCAAGTAGGGGACATCTGATACCAACGAAATATATACAGCATAATAACGGAATACAGAGGATAACGTGATCAAAACATTATGGCAAAATACAGCTGTATTTTCTGGTAAACTGAAAAATAACATTTCCATGTAACATGGTTAGTACGAGGTTGAACCGCCATGAACTGCGTCACACTGTGCAATTCTGGCATGGAGTCTGTCGTACAGATGTTGGATGTAAGTTTGGGGTATTGAGTTCCAAGCATCCTCAACCTGGACGCGTAAATCGGGGATGGTCGTGGCTGGCCGTGGAGACCGGACAAGTCGTTGTCCCATAAAATCCCACACGTGCTCAATGGGGGACAAATCCGGTGAATGTGCGGCCCATGGAAGTTGTCTCACACCCTGAAGTGCATGCTGCGTTGCACGTGCCGTGTGTGGGCGTGCGTTATCTTGCTGGAAAACAATACGATGGACCGACCTTACAAATGGCACAACAACGGACTGAATGATGTTGTTGATGTAGGAGGTGCTGTTTAACGTACCCGGTACAAACACTAGTTGTGTACGGGAGTGATAGCTGATCGCTCCCCACACCAGGAGACCAGGTGTAGGCCCTGTGTGTCGCTGGCGGATGCAAGAAGGGTGGAGACGCTCACCTGTGCGTCTGAGAGCACGCGTACGGCCATCGGAGGCTCCCAAGCAGCATCTGCTTTCATCGCTGAACACGACAGATCGCCATTGCGTTCTCCAGTGCAGACGTTGGCGACACCACTGCAGCCGTTCCTGACGGTGGGCTGGAGTCAGAGGTACATATGCCAGAGGCACACGTGCACGTAGTCCTGCATCCAGTAGACGGTTGAGGATTGTTCGCGCAGTCACCTCAGGTGAAACGGCAGCTCGGATTTGCGTTGCAGTGGATGTTCTGCTTGACAACGCCGCTCTTCTTATGCGTCGATCGGTCCGCTCATCAGTCCGTCTGTGACTCCCGGTTCCACCTCTTCTCGTGTGGGAATGTTCCTCGGACCATCTACGCCACCATCGTACCTCCACCGATACTTCCAGTCCAATTCGCTCCGCAATACGACGATACGACCACCCGGCCTCGAGGAGTCCGACTAGACGACCTCGCTCAAAGTCCGATAACTGCTGAAATCGTGCACGTCTTCCATGTCCAGACATTGCAGCTTCTTCAGGGTCTTCGCACGTGTCCGTACGCCGACGACTGATTACATTCACTTCGCCGTACTCCTTAAATACCACCGACGATAATTTGCATATTATGCCGTGCTGTGGCGTAAGCGCTCACCGGTTGGTCCCGAAATTATCACACCTACGTAAACTCGACCCCATTAACATATGTAAATTTCATGGTCGTCCGCCAATTCCTTCTTGGTGTTCTTTTTTCACTTTCCGCCAGTGTATTAATTACTGCATACTATCATGGGGACAAACGGCACAATACAATATTAATAAATTACAAATCCCACAAAATAAATTTATTAGACTAATTGATCTCAAGTCACATCCTAATGCTCGACCTTTAATAAATTTTAGAACAAAAGTATATCCTAATAAATATTTACTATTATTCAACTGTACTGTTTTAATCTTGGTAAAATTGTGTTCAAACGAACTAAATATAATTTATATTCAGATCTCATATTTCTTAATACACATGCACATTCGTATGAAACAAGGAATAAACTACAATTACAACCTATTTTTCCAAAATCGGAATCAATTAAACTTACTTTAAATTACAGAGGCCCTCAATACTGGAATTCTTTACCTAGCAACCTGACTAACTTAAATAATTTTAATTTATTTAAAAAAAATTCAAACTATCTCCTTCAATAATTAAAAAAAAGGAAAAGATTGGCAATATGTCTTCTGATTGTCTGACTTGATGTGTCTAACTGTTGTTTCATTTGATTCTTCTACGAGGAGTATAGGGCTACGTCAGGCCATTTCGGCCTTTTCCCTTGTCTTCCCTGTTGTTACACTTTATGTTCACGATTTATGATTTGTCAATTTTTTTTCCCACTATTTTTTTCTTCTAAGAGCATGTAACAACAAAAATAAATAAATAAAATACTATCGACTCAGATTAGCAAATAAAAAAACCAGATTTGATTTCGAAAAAGTCAAATTTAATTTGATCTCGAGAGTTGACTTCCTCAAATTACCGTACATATATTTTAAGGGACATTTCATTCACCTACATCTTATAACAGAAAAGCTACAGTTTTTCTCTCTTTTCCATCACCACCACCCATACGCCTCTTCTTACCCAGCTGAAACTTTGAAACAAAATTCCATTTCAATTTGGTCTTTTCAGTCGATATTAATTTTCTTAAGAAGGCGCAGGAATCATGAAGATCACTGGATCGAAAGAAGACATGGAAGTGCAACACAAACTTGGCGGACACAAGAATTATTGTTGAAATCCACGGGTTGGACCGTAAGTTGAAAGTCTTAAAAGGGCCGCGCTATAAATATATTGAAAGTTGAAAAAAAAAAAAAAAACGAACTCTAAGTTGAAAGTCTTAGTCAAGGATTATAAGTTGAATGTCTTAAAAGGAAAACGGATTATATAAGTTTAAAGATTTAAAAGGGAAAACAGCCGGAAGATAAATTGGAGTCCATTAGTTCAAAGTGTCAATAGGGCTGGACTACCAGTTGAAAGTCTTAAAACAGCCTAGTTATAAGTTGAAAGTCATAAAACAGTCTGGTTATCAGTTGAAAGTTTTAAAAGGGCCAGAATATATGTTGAAAGTCTTAAAAGGTAAAAGAACCAAGCTGTAAGTTGGAGCCTTAATAAGGCCGAGCAATAAGTTGAAAGTCTTTTCCAGATTATATGTTGTAGGTCTTATTTAAGGGGACCGGATTATAAGTTTCAAGATTAAAAAGGGAAAGGGCCTGAAAATAATTTGCAGTCTTAAAAAGAAAAAGGGCTAGGCGATAAGTTGATAGTCTTAAAAGCCCCTGGCTATCAGTAGAAAGTCTTAAAAGGGAAAAGGGCCGGTCTGTAAATTGAAAGCCTTAATAGAATAAAGGGTCAGACTATAAGGTGAAAGCTTTAAAAGAGGACGGAATTACGGGTTGAACCGTAAGTTGAAAGTCTTAAAAGGGCCGCGCTATAAATATATTGAAAGTTTAAAAAAAAAGCCGAACTCTAAGTTGAAAGTCTTAGTCAGGATTATAGTGGGCCGCGGGTGGCCTAGTGGGCAACGTTCGTGACTGCCACGGAAAGGGCCTCAGGTTCGATCCCAGGCAGGTACGAACGCTCGATCAACTAAATATCCATCGTGCGTCGGATGGGCACGTTCAGCCATCGGAACCCGGGTACTGGCCCCCCTGAAATAGATAAGGGCGTCCCCCCCCCTTCTACCTCACTTCCGTGTCACTTTCCTATCGGGAACTCTAGCCCAAATATGCTAGCTTCCTATTTCTAAGGGTTGTTTAAGACCTGGGTTAGACACTCCCTTACTAAAATTCTCTACTGAAGATCAGATCAGATCAGATCAGGACGGAATTACAAGTTGAAAACATTTAGAAGGGACTGGACTATAAGTTGAAAGTCTTAAACTGGATTAAAAGCGAAAAGAGCCGGACATATGTTGAAAGCCTTAAAAGAAAAGGGCCGCACTATAAAATGAAAGCTTTAAAGGGGGACCGAACTGCAAATTGAAGACCTTCCAAGGTCCCGATTACATGCTTAAAGTCTTAAAAAGTAAAAGGGCCAAGTTATAAGTTGAAAGTCTTAAAAGGGAAAATCGCCGGTGTGTAAATTGAAAGTCTTAAAAGTGAAAAGGGTCAGACTATAAGGTGAAAGCTTTAAAAGAGGACGGAATTACAAGTTGAAAACATTTAAAGGGGACCGGACTATAAGTTGAATGTCTTAAGATGGGCGGACTATATGTTGAAAGACTAAAAGGGAAAAGAGCCGGACCTTATGTTTAAAGCCTTAAAAGGAAAACGGGTCGCACTGTAAGATGAAAGCCTTAAAGGGGGACCGAAATACAAGTTGAAGGCCTTCAAAGGTCTCGATTAAATGTTTAAAATCTTAAAAAGTAAAAGGGACAAGCTATAATTTGAAAGTCTTAATAGGACCGATCTGTTAGTTGAAAGTCTTAATAGGACCGATCTGTTAGTTGAAAGTCTTAATCCGAATTATATGTTGGAGGTCTTAAAAGGGCTGGGATATAAGCTGGTAATCTTAAAAGGGGACCGGACTATAAATTAAAGTCTTGATGGCCGCGGGTAGCCTAGTGGGCAACGTTCGTGAATGCCACGGAAAGGACCTCAGGTTCGATCCCAGACAGGTACGAACGCTCGATCCACTAAATATCCGCCGTGCGTCGGATGGGCATGTTAAGCCGTCGGACCCCGGGTACTGGCCCCCGGTAATAAATAAGGGCGCCTTCCTCCCCCTTTCTACTTCGCTTCCGTGTCACTTTCCTATCGGACACTCCAGCCCAAATCTCCTAGCTTCCTATTTCTAAGGGTTGTTTAAGACCTGGGATCAGACACTCCCTAAAATCCTCTACATATGATCATGATCAATTAAAGTCTTGAACAGGCTAGGCCATAAGCTGAAAGTCTTAAAGGTTAACCGGAATATAAGTTGAAAGTCTTAAAAGGACAGGGCTATAAGCTGAAAATCTTAAAATGATAGGGCTATAAGTTGGCAAATCTGAAACGAGCCGGGATTTGAACGCTCGGGTATGAACCGGGCCTAACCCACCCTCCTCCTCCCTCAAGTGAGACCCGGACGGATCTCTATCATATTCACCAACAATGGATGCGTTCAACTAATGTCGTTCGGTACTGCTTATGGAGACGGTCGTCTGTACACGCGCATGCACAATCCAACTCGCCTGCATGGACCCAGTGAGAGTCAGTAGCAGATCTAGCTGGGGGGACTGAGACCGTCGCCTCCTCCTGAAGTTGATTTTTCTTTTTAAAGTAGCCAGAAAATGTAAGAAACTAATTTGTATTTCTTCTTTTCGTTTTCAGGTTTTTGTGAAAAGTTTCCCAATTAATGAATTTTGCTGCGAATTTAGAAATGAAATACCAGAGTGAGTAATAAATTTGTAGCGTTTTGGGGTACAATATTCAGCCCAGTACCACATGTTGACCACATATGGCTACTCGGCCAAATACAGTCCATCAGAGTCTACGGTCCTTCGCCAACGTTCAGCCAAAGATACAATGCCGTGCGATACCAGTCGGCTGGTTTGGATGCAAAAAACTCAGTGATGCCATCTTTCACAGCCTCTAAGGAATGGAACTGTCTGCCAGCCATGGGATGAAACGGATGAAAGTCCGAGGGGGCAAAGTCTGGGTTATAGGCTGGGCGTGGTAGGTCTTCGATGCCATCCAAATCCTAAATTTTCTGGCGGACAATCCGTGACCTATGGAGCTTTGTCGAATTGCAGGAGGACCTTCTTTTGTTTCACCATTTCGGGGTAGCACTGGTGTAGAACGCCGTATACGTGTTGCAGCTGGTCAGAATACAAGTTCTTGTCGACGGCCCGACCATGTGGCCCAACCTCCCAGTGGAAAAGACCCTCGAAATTCCACCATACACACAACTCTGTCTTCACTTCAAAACGCCCTCTTTGAACCCCTGCTTGAGCCTCATCCCCTGGCCGCAGCCATTGATTTCCGGTATCAGGATAACGTAGGAAGACCCACTTCTCATAGTGGGTGGTGACACGCTGCTCAGCTTGCTTTGGACTCAGCTCATGGGGAACCATTCGAGGACGTCTGGAGTGAAAACAAAGCTGGTATAGGTGACGAACGATGGTGGTTTATGATGCATGGATCTCCTCTGTTAATCGTTGGGTGCTGGTTCCTGGTTGCTGTTTAACAGCTAGACGTAGAACTTCGGTGTTAGTGGAGACTGGTCTCCTACACCTCAATTTGTCAACGAGGTCTCCGGACTGGAAGCATTGGAACCATTTTCTTGTTGCACGGTGCACTCTCTCCTCACCTTCTACACTGCGAATTTCCTTCGCTGCAGCTGTCGCGTTTAACCCTTTTTTTCCAATAATGGCGTAGGAGCACACGAAAAACAAGTTTCTCCTTCGACATTCTCGTCTCATATGAACGGCACAAAGGTGTTGGGCCCGGCGCATGCTTACCTGTCTACGCAGCGGAGCATGTCACCAAATCAGGCGTGGGACATATCCCACCTTACTGCGCATGTCCCACCTGTTCGGCGGAGCTTCTCCATCCCTACCACGAAACGGTACTAAATTATTACTCACCCTATTTTCTTGATCTACAACTGACTAAAACATCTTTCTTAGGTTCGATAAGCTATCAGAAAGGATTAGTGTCAATTATCCCCCTAAATGACCACTTTGAATGACAGAGCTAAAAGGAAAGACCCAAGGCATGATAGGGAAGGGCTAGTCCCACTGACATGGACATCATGCCACTGGGTAGAAACAAGTGACTGAAACATTTCTCTCCTTCCTAAGGTTCGTCGCCATTATTATAGCCCTTTTAGCAGGTAATCAGTCAGAAAGGATTAGTGTTAATCATCCCCCTAAATGACCACTTTGAATAACAGGGCTAAGAGGAAACACCCAAGACATGATATGTAAGAGCTAGTCCTCCTTGACATGGACATCATGCCACTGGGTAGAACCAAGTGACCCAAACATCTCTCTCCATTCTTAGGTTCGTCGCCATTGTTATAGCCCTTTTAGCAGGTAATCAGTCAGAAAGGATTAGTGACAATTATCTTTGAATAACAAAGATAAGGGGAAAGACCCAAGGCATGACAGATAAAGGCAAGTTCCCCTGACATGGACATTTTGCCACTGGCTAGAAAAAAGTAACCCAAACAAACATCTTCTGCTTCCTTTCTCAGGTTCGTCGCCATTGCTATAGCCCATTTAATGAGAAACCGGTCAGAAAGAGTAGTGTCAGTGTTACTCCTAAATGACCACTTTGAATAAAAAAGCCAAGGGAAAGGCAACGATCTCTGATCTGCAGGAATATCACTCATTCTAGATGAGTTCTCCCTACTTCTTAGACAGCGAATATAATCGTCCGATACACGCTATTACCCAAAATACGTTTTTTTATTGGCGTAAATAACTAACTGATATTGCCAAGCTTTTACTCAGCAACGGGTGGTTTGATCAAGGCAGACGGACGCTAACCTATGCAGAGAAAACTTACAAGAAACGTTAACATTTGCAGATAGATATTGTGTTGCGTTAACTTTAAACTGTGTGAAAATTCGAAAATTTGCGCTAAATTTTTGGGTAAAATGAAATACGCTGTCGTATCAGAATAATATGACCACCCGTGTACCTTCCCAGGCGCATCAGAGAGTGCACGTGACAAGGTTGACCACACGGAGATATAAGCGGCCGGGACAGGTCAGATGAGCCATAGTGCGTTACCTGAGCACAATGAGCAGAGGCAGTGATTTGACGTACGTTCAAAAAGGAATGATCATCGGCTACAGCGCCACGGGTGGAAGCATCTCAGAAGCAGCAGACTTCGTGGGCTGTTCTCGAGGTGCGGTAGTAAAAGTCAGCCAATAATGGACAGCTAGTACACCGAGTACCTCCTGACGCCATAACTGCAGAGCCCCAAAGGCCATCAACCCCAGAGGAGAACGTCGCCTCCGTCGACTGGTAGAGGGCAATCGACGCGCAACAGTGCAGCAATTGACCACGCAAATGAACACTGGGGCACCCAGATACGTGTCCCCGATAACAGTAGAGCGAACCCTGTTACGCAATGGTCTCCGGAGTCAACGCTGCGTCAATGCGCCTATGTTAACTCATGTCCATCGGCAACTACGCCTGCAGTTCGCATGGGACTACCATCATTGGACAGTGGAAGAGTGGGAAAAGGTTGCCTTCTCCGACGAATCGAGGTTTCTACTCCACAGAAGTAACGGGAGGTGGCGGATATGACGTCAGACACACTAGAACCAACACCGGGATACGTTTGCCGTTCGAGTACAGGCCGGCGGTGGCAGTGCGCATGTCTGGGGATGTTTCCCTGATGTGACCTGGTTACGCTCGCACGACTGGATTGTTCCCTCAATGCCAATGGCTACCTGTCCATTCTCGCTAAGCATATGCATCCCTTCATGTTGGGCGTTTACCCTGGTGATGATACCAAGAAGAGAATGCGCCCTGCCACGTCGCTAAGGGGGTGGGTGACTGGTTCCAGGAACACGACAGTGATGTCTCTGTTCGTCCTTGGCCGGCAAAATCGCGCGACCTCAGTCCCATAGGGCACTCATTGGACTATTTATATCGATATAGGTTCAGCGTGCCGACCCACAATCACGTCATCTCTGAGACCTCCGTACTCTGCTGCAGTCCAAATGGGCACGTGTGCCTCGGGCAACCTTCCAGGGCCTCATTGCGTCAATGTCAAGCCGTCTTGCCGCTGTCATCCGGGCCACAGGTGGATGATGACAGTTTTAATGTTCTGACACCTTGTTTGGTACCAGAAACATTAAATCTGGACCTATGTACAGTGATGCCGCATTGTGTGGTCAGCTGAATCCCGTTTTCAGCTGTACCGAGCTGACGAGAGGGTGCGGGTGTAACGTCGACAGCATGAGGCGATTGTGTCCCATGAAAAGGCTCCCCAAACCATCACAGAGCCACCAACGCTTTGCACTGAGTCGACCTGGCACGACACTCATGCTGCCGACGCCACGCCCGCACCCTCTTGTTAGCTCGGTACAGCTGAAAACGGAATTCATGTTACCACACGAAGCGGCGCCACTCTGCAGAGTTCCCGTTTTGATGTTTCCGGCACCAGGTAAGCGTAATATCAGATGACGAGCAATCAACAGTAGCACACGAGTAGTGCGTCGGCTCCCGTAGCCCAGAGTATGCAAGGTGTGCAGTATCATTTGCTTGCTGTCGCTGCTTGGGAATCCGTCATGTAAATTGGATCTTATTTCCGCCGCCGTTGCCCTTTCTTTCTCACTTTTCAATGCTATAACGAAGTAAATGTCTCCGTCATTTATGTCCACACCGGGGCTCGAACCCGGGTCCACTCATTCCGGAATGAGTCGCTCTACCAATTGAGCTACGCGGACGTTCGTTCTGACTGCTATCTGCCTTTATGTCGTGTACGTCCTGGGGACAGGTACGTCACATCCCCCCCTCGAAAGAGGGCCGGGGCATGGCCCACGGGTCAGCCGTGACCGTGACGAATCGTCATAGGCAGCCATATCCGCTGAAGAACGTGCACCTGAGAACTCCCAATCAATGTGGTGTGTGGAACGCAACATCACACAATATTTTTCGAAGCGCTGGAGAAGGGATTCTCTTATTTTTCTTATCTCGCGGTAAGGAAAGAACATCACACCATTGCGAGATCTTTAACGGCCGGGTCATCCGGAAGGTTCGGGCGCCATTATAACGAAGTAAATTTCTCCGTCATTTTTGTCCACGCCGGGGCTTAAACCCGGGTCCCCTCATTCCGGAATAAGTCACTCTACCAATTGAGCTACGCGGACGTTCGTTCTGACTGCTATCTGCCTTTATGTCGTGTGCGTCCTGCTGGCAGGTACGTCACAAGTCTCTACTCTCCGGCTTTCCAGTTTCTCTGTCTATTCCCTCTATCGCTTCCTTCGTGCTCCATCATCATCTGTACCACTTCCAATTCCAGATGTTCCATCCACAGATTTACCGTACGTGTGGTGGACGGTTTCATCTATGCTATCTACACCGATGGAGAGAAACACCCATTGGTTGTTTCTACATCGTCGCCTGCCGGTAGCAGCCACGCTCTATCGAATGACTCTCATCACTTCTCCAACCTGTGTCTTCTGTCCCATGCCTGCAGATGTACCCCATGTTTATCTCTTCTGTCCGGTGCTTCTACTACCATATCATCTTGCATTCACTGTGGTGCAACATCTGTGCGCACTCAACCTTTCACTTAGAGCTTTCAGTTCAGCTCGTATCAACTCCTTACTCCGCTACCTACAGCAAGCGCTTATGTGTTCATCCTATAGCCTGCCACGTCACATATCTTTACCATCAACAGCTTCGATCTGTTCCAGTAACACCCACCATCTTCCAGGCGGGGGATGTAATGCGTAGTATCTTTCGCAAGAACCTTCCGTCTGTAATGCGTAGTATCTTTCGCAAGAACCTTCCGTCTGTAACGCCTAGTATCTTTCGCAAGAACCTTCCGTCTGTAATGCGTAGTATCTTTCGCAAGAACCTTCCGTCTGTAATGCGTAGTATCTTTCGCAACAACCTTCTGTCTCGATTGCGCCTCCCATATGCGTCTGCCTCAACTGAATCTCAGAAAAGTCGCTTTTTCCGGGTTTGGTCACCGTACCGAACCTGGTTTACTCATCCCACAGTTCATCTGCAACTCTTTCTTTGAGAACTGTTCTCTTACATTACTCTACTGACTGTCTGACCTAGCTTTCTGTAACAGAACGATTGTCGGTTACTGTATTTCTCCAGGTTCTATCATCCATGCCTTTGTGACGTACCATAATCTTCACACCCGCTCTTTGTGAAGAGTGTTTACCTATGTATTTTGTTACTGCCTTTGTATACACATTGTACATATTACTTTTATTAATTTTTGCACTACATCTTTTCTTTTAACCTTTTCGTGTCAGTACAACAATGTACATATTATTATTACCATACATTTATTTCTGTTACAATCTTTTACTAGAATTGCTAACATCGATTCTTTCACTGTGTATCCTAGTGCATTGCTCATACACCATTGTTACCGCTCACTTTTGTAGCTCAACTTATATCCGTGTTGACACCTATCGTTTTGTTTTTATTGTCATTGTATATAGCACATCAGCATCTGTACATTTTTCATCACTATTGTACATATGTCGTCAATTAGGTTCCTGTTGGCACTGTTAATACAGGCTTTCTGTTTCCTCCATCCTGGTTTTCTCAATAAACATGTTGAAAAGCCAAGGAGTCTGTCTGTACGAGCCTCGATAGTCAACGTCGGCACAGGACGTCCATCTCTTGCGCTCTGGCACATCCGTCGATGGTATACTTGCGGTACACCCTTGATATGGTTGACCTCAAGAAAACTAGGGTTCTTAGCACTTGGGCAACATATCTGTATTGCGCCGACAATGCGTCAACGATCAAAGTCGCTCAGATCACCACGTTTGCCCATGTTCGTCGATTGCGATACACTTTTGGGAAGATCAGATCAGATCATATGTAGAGGATTTTAGGAAGGGAGTGTCTGACGCCAGGTCTTAAACAACCGTTAGAAATACACTATCTACCAACAAGTAATTGGACACCCCTGCAATCGACGATATCTGTGGTCCTGATACAAGTCACTGTCGCCGCCGTTAAATATCGTGTGGGAAACAACAACGCAACCAGTCGCATGCAAGATGCCACGCAGATCGGAGCTCTCTGATTTCGAGAAAGGTGTAATCGTCGGGTATCACAGAAATGGCCCATCCATACGTGACATATCCAGCGGTTTGAAGTACCCAAAATTGACAGTGGCCTACATGATTGGCAAGTAGAAGATGAGAGGTGACTGTCGGAATGTGCCCCGACCCAGCAGACCCACAAAACTGGGAGTTAGAGACCGACGGGTGTTGGCCAGAGAAATTCGGAAGAGCCGCACCAAATCGATGGGCCACGTCCGCGAGGAGTTTCAACAGGCATCCGGGAGTGTTCTTTCGATGAATACTATCCGTAAGGAAGCCCATCTGCTTGGTTGTCATGGACGTGCTGCCATCCACAAGCCTTTGATTGCCGCCCCGGTGGCGCAGTGGTCTAAGGCGTTGGCCTCTGATCATTCGTCCGAACGGGGTCCGGGTTCGAATCCCGGTGAGGCATGGATGTTGTGTTTGTCTTACGGCACTGGCTCTCTCCCTTCCCTGGAACCAGTGACCCTAAATTAGGGACGGGCGACTGCTTATAGCCCATTGAGTTGCTCACGGTGGTCGTTAAACCTCCAATCAAAAAAAAAAAAAAAAAAAAGCCTTTGATTACCAAGCCCAATAACGCTGCTCGGCTAACATGGTGCAAAGAACTTAGACAGTGGACCGTTGAACAGTGGAAACGTAGTAGACTCAACGCCGAGACCTACTGCACCATTTTGGATGACCATGCGCTTTCTACGTTGTGTCAGTTTTACGGGGTGGACCCATGTTACTTTCAGGATGACAATGCCACCTGTCATGTTGCGAGGTCCACCATGGCTTGGTATGGTGACAATGGGGTTAATCGAATGGACTGGCCTGCGCAGAGCCCGGTCGTTTACCCTATCGAGCACCTCTGGGAAGAGTTGGAGCATCTACTTAAGGAGTGCCCCCACCGTCCGAAATCGATGACGGAACTGACCTGTCTTCTCCAAGCCGAGTGGAAGACAATACCCCTACCCGTCGTACAACGCCTGGTTGAGAGTATGCCCCGGAGGGTCGCAGCTGTAATCGCCGCTCGTGGAGGCTCCACCATCTATTGAAGGTGAATAAATTTCGTTTTTCTTTGCTATCACAGGTGTCCAATTACTTGTTGGCAGATAGTGTAGGAAGCTAGGAGATTTGGGATAGAGTGCCCGATAGGAAAGTAACACGGAAGGGATGTAGAAAGGGAGAGGAAAACGCCCTTATTTACTACTGGGGACCAGTACCCGTAGTCCGACGGCTTAACGTGCACGTCCTACGCGCGGTTGATATTTAGTGGTTCGACCTTTCGCACCTGCCCGGGATTGAACCTGAGGTTCCTCCGTGGCAGTCAAGAAAGTTGACCACTAGGCCATCCGCTGCCCACTTTTGGGAAGGCCTGCTATCTGCCTATTTATGGCCTTCCTTCAGTTTGGATTTATTCCATTTTGTACGGAGGATGCCCATCACCCCTTATCTCTAATGTTTTGTCTACTGAGTGTATATATTCGCCCGAACTGATTTCAGCCCATTTCTCCAATCCGAGTTAATTCGTTCTTGCCGATTAAAGGGTTTACTCAGTTGATAAGTTCATTCACAGGAAGTTTGAGGTTGAGGTGGTTGTTTCTCGGTAGCAGTGATGATCGAAATTCGCAGATGCGTTGTACCTGAGGAAGCGCGATGAAACAAGATAAAAAGAATACAGAAAAGTTGCTTAGCACCGATTAAAACTAGATTTGGAATTAATCTTTCTGCAGAGGCAGTCAGAAAGCAAAAATGAGATACAATTATCAAAGCATGCAGATTCTTCAATTATTGATAAGATTTAATACTTTCGTTTGCTAATTTTCAATTCCACGTGTTAAGCCTTCTCCGCATTTACTGAAACGATGGAAGTTACGATATTTCAGACCAATTACATTCAATTAGAAGTTGGAGTAAAATGAAATATATCCCGGAGTAAAGAGCTAAATGGGGATTCTGACAACGAATGAATATTCATAAAGAATCGTGCATATACACTTAATGATTCATAAAACGTAATGCTTTACGTGAGGCAAAAATAGGGCACATGAAATTTCAGTGCCAACATGAACTCCTCCCAACCCCGAAGACGAGTAAAATACGTGAAATTAGACGCGCCACAGGAAAAAAATCCAGATGTCAAGTGGTTTTTTCCTAACAGATAGCATCGGGAGCGGAAAAAGCAGCCTGCAGCACTAATCCAGCTACTTGGCAAAGCAGATAATGGGTGGGGCACCTTAAAACGGGTTGAATGCTCATCAAATGAAAAAGTATGGGGGATTCCAGGGATGATGATGATGCCTGTTCTTTTCCTGAAACTTCTTCACACACAGTTGTATTTCAGGTCATTACAACAGCAGAAAGTTTTGCTGCTTTTCTTTTTAATAGCACGCAGTTTTTTTTATTTCAATGTTTTGGGTGAACGAACTTTTTGCGGGCATTTTCTCTTGGACTTGAAGCGCTTTTCATTTCATTCTTGTTACTTTTAATCGGCGCGGTTTCTCAGATCTGAACTTCGAAACGAAGAAAATGTGGAACAAATTGTTGAAAAAAAAAAAAAGTATGTACAAAATAAAGGTCAATGCAATTAAGCGTATACCAAGTAAAAACGACTTGAATGTCATGGAATTCTAAGAAAAATTTAGCAGCTTTAAAAAAAATGAAGAAAGGAAGCATTACATTCAGTGGTGGCTCCACGGGTGAAGTGAGTGTAGAGCACACTTCACCTGAAATTTTTATAAAAAAAAATTCCTTGAATAATTTAGCGGAACAAAACTAGAAACATAATGTAGCCTAGGCACGTGCTTGAAGGCAGGAACACGGTGTAGACTTGTTTATGAAAACTACTTAGGCTGAGACAGATGGAAATTTATTGTGACTGCTGATGAAGCATCGATCTACCTAAACGACATTAACAAAACGTTCGATTTACTATCGCAGCAGAACAGAAAAAGTACTTTCAAAAGTCCAAAGAAAGTTTCGGTAAATGATTCATGATTATTGCTGGTTTTTCGTGCAATGGGAAATTAAAGTTAAGAAAAGTTGAAAAGGATATTAAACTCAACCCTACATATTACCAAAATAATGTTTCAATTCCTACATTTGAAGAAGAAACACCATTCTTTTATCCACAGAGCCTTTTAAGAGTAGAACTCCATCAGGATAAGGCTACCATGCAGCTATACATCCAAATCTACAACTCTACTTCATGCGTGAAAAAACAAATTTGCCCCTACGGGGATCGAACGCGCGCCCCTCACGGCGTACTAAGTTGCTCTCCCAACATGGCTACACGGAATGTGTAGCTGCAGATTTGTTGTCTTGACACGTGCTTTACTTATGTAGCATGTTACACATGAAAAAAGAGACAGGTATTAAGTCTGTACCTTTTGCTCATATTCCTTCAAAGTCCACTGAAGTGTCCCCAATGGACTATTGTGACTTCATACTGCTAAAAAGACTGGTAAAAAAAGACTGGTATCAAGTCTTAACCTTTTGCTCATATTCCTTCAAAGTCCCATGATGTGTCATCAATGGACTATTGTGACTTCGGACTGCTAAAAAGACTGGTAAAAAAAGACTGGTATCAAGTCTTAACCTTTTGCTCATATTCCTTCAAAGTCCCATGATGTGTCATCAATGGACTATTGCGACTTCGGACTGCTAAAAAGACTGGTAAAAAAAGACTGGTATCAAGTCTTAACCTTTTGCTCATATTCCTTCAAAGTCCCATGATGTGTCATCAATGGACTATTGTGACTTCGGACTGCCGAAAAGACTGGTAAAAAAAGACTGGTATCAAGTCTATACCTTTTACTCATATTCTTTCAAAGTCCACTGATGTGTCACCAATGGACTATTGTGACTTCGGACTGCTGAAAAGACTGGTAAAAAAAGACTGGTATAAAGTCTACCTTTTGCTCATATTCGTTCAAAGTCCACTGATGTGTCACAAATGGATTATTGTGCCTTCGGACTGCTAAAACGACTGGTATCAAGTCTATACCTTTTGCTCATATTCCTTCAAAGTCCCCTGACGTGTCACCAATGGACTATTGTGCCTTCGGACTAGTGAAATGACCGTTTAGACCTAAAACAGTGACTGGACTACGGAAACAGTGGAAGACGAGTGGAATAAAATACCACTACTAATTTTAAGAATTGCCCTGTTATCTTGGGATTCTAGATGTAGGTTCATAATCCAGAGAAAGCGGTATCAAATAGAACATTTAAAAAAGAAATAATTTCATTTTGAAGATTAATTATGCTGTTAAAAATCACTAAAAATATGTGAACATCTTCTGTTGATCAACAAAATCTGTAACAGATTAAAACGAACAGACACGTACATACGTTTGTAGTTAACAATGACTGACTTTAAACAAGAAAAAAAAATGAGATCACATTATAAAAATTATTGCGCTACGGTAAAAGATACTTCAAGGTAGAGCTGAGGATTTCATGTAAATGCGAACTGCTGTTGACAACTGTGCTATATTATAATAAAAAAGACTAGTACCTGAAAATTGAAAAAGTCTATGTATGTACGTAGTGCGATTAAAAAGTTCTGAGACTAGATACGTAGCACGCCAACAGATGGCAGCATGCGGATGCGTAAGCAGCGGTCGAGGGCAGTGACCTTCATGAGTCATTGTGCCGTGTGGCGTCGTTCTGTGAACATCGGGAGCTGTGTTACCCGATATTTGGTGACCACGTGCAGAACACAGCTGCAATTTCGTTATGGACAGCAAACTAGAGCAGCGAGCAAACATCAAATTCTGCGTCAAACTCGGCAAATCGGGAACGTAAGCGCATGAAATGTTGCGGTAGGCTTATGACAATGAAGCAATGAGTCGTACGAGGTGTTTTGAGTGGCACTCACGCTTCAAGAGTGGACCCCATACTGTTTACGAATATGCTTACACGATTAATGTGCAGCACGTATCTTTAACGCTATAATGATTTCAATCGGGACCTACTTTTGTCATAGAAGGTCGGTCGTAAGAGTACGTCAAAAAGAGAGAGAGAGTCCGAAAATAAAAAAGGAGTCCAAGAATTTCCGCCCAACCTCCGTTTTCTGAAATTTTCCCTTCATTATCAAGTCAAATGCAAATATTTATGGAATAAAACGTTTAAAAACTAAACACAGTAAAGGGGCATCCCGAAAAAGAAATTGAGATTACAGGGCTGCGTCTAACTTCCGTTTTCGGAAATTTTTTCCTTCATTATCAAACTCAAATGCAAATATTTACAGAATAATACATTTAAAAGCTAAACACAGCAAAGAGGGCATTGCGAAAAAAAAATTAAGATTACAGCGCTGCGTCTAACTTCCGTTTTCGGAAATTTTCTCTTCATTATCAAACTCAAATGCAAATATTTACAGAATAATACATTTAAAAACTAAACACAGCAAAGGTGGCATCGCGAAAAAAAAAAAAAATGAGATTACAGGGCTGCGTCTAACTTCCGTTTTCGGAAATTTTTCCTTCATTATCAAACTCAAATGCAAATATTTATAGAATAATACATTTAAAAACTAAACACAGCAAAGGTGGCATCGCGAAAAAAAAAATAAGATTACAGCGCTGCGTCTAACTTCCGTTTTCGGAAATGTTGCCTTCATTATCAAACTCAAATGCAAATATTTACGGAATAACACATTTAAAGCTAAACACAGCAAAGAGGCT
The DNA here is from genome assembly GCA_039090855.1 of Macrothele yani. NCBI lineage: Eukaryota > Metazoa > Arthropoda > Arachnida > Araneae > Macrothelidae > Macrothele > Macrothele yani. The sequence goes on along the minus strand of CM077000.1, from coordinate 18,107,447 downwards.
ATAGTGCTCCGCCCAACTTCCGTTTTCGGAAATTGTTGCCCCCGCTTTCAAGTTAAACTCCGACATTCATGCAATCAAATAATGTTTAACAAAATGGACAGAACGGATGACGCGAGAGTAAAAGCAAAAACAAACTATGAATAGAAGAGAAATCTGTACTGGATCACAAGTCTGCGAGAAGAGAGGATTAAAAGAGTTCTGGATATGTTTTTTTTTTTTTTTGCATGACCAAAATTTTTTTCAAAGATACAGTTTTTGCCCGCGGGTCCAAAACAAAATCTGCGACGTACGTCGCCCGCATCCGCTATTCTGCTATGGGGAAGCGAAGGAGTGTTAATACACTGCTGGCCACCCGAAATGCAACACCAAGAAGGGCACGAGGTAGCAAAGCCAGATTTACTGGACACATAACAGATGCAAAGATGAAACGATTGAGCTTACAGGCCCGTGCGACTTGCGGTACCACGCAGACATCAATAGTTCGTGTGGCCCCCCTAGCTGGCAATAACGGCCGCTGCACGCTGCGGCATCGAACGAAAGAGGCTTTGGATGTGGGCTTGGGGTATGTCGGTCCAGGCTGCTTTCACACGTTGTCACAGTTCATCAGGCGTAGCCGCGGGTGGTGCTTACCGGGCCACTCGGTTGCCGATCAGCGACCAGACGTGTTCGATGGGCGACATATCGGGAGAACAGGCGGGCCACGGCAGCAGTGACACCTGGTGGGTCGTGAAGAACTGTTGCACGATACGTGCGAGCGCGCATTGTCCTGTTGAAACGTGGCCGCTGGCAGGTCCTGCAAGTTAGGGAGGACTGCAGGCTCCAAAACGTCGGAGATGTAGCGGTGGCTGTTGAGTGTATCGGTGGTACGTACCAGAGGGGTGCGGGTGTCATATCCAATTGCGCCCCAAACCATAACGCCAGGCGACGGACCGGTATGGCGATGCATAATGCAGGCGTCATACAGTCTATCGCCGCGGTGCCGCCACATGCGGTGCCGCCACATGCGGTTCCGACCATCGTGGTACTGCCGGTAGAAGCGGGATTCGTCGGAGAAGACAATGTCGTGTCATTCCGTAGTCCAGGTGCGGCGTTCAACGGCCCACTGCCGCCGCACTCGCCGGTGGTGTAACGTCAATGGTAATCGGAGCAATGGGCGCCGTACGACAAGTCCCCGCTCCTGCAGACGATGTCGAACGGTACATGCTAACACAAGTTGTTGCGCAATACACCCTAATTCCTGCGCTAACGTTCGTGATGTGGCGGTGCGAGCCGCCAATGCCCGCCGCACAACATGCCGGTCCCCTCGTTCGGTGGTGTGCGGCGGCTGCGGTAATCACTCACGTCGGTCCGTCCGTCTCTCCTGCACCCACCGAATCCATACTCGCCTCACTGCGGCTGGATGTCGTCCCACAAGGGCGCCGATGTCTCGGTACGATGAACCGCTGTCGCGATAAGCCACTATTCTTCCTCTGTCGAACTCAGAAACGTGCTGGAATGACTGCCGTATTCTGCGACGAGGCATCAGGAAGCTTCCCACGCACAGGTCCGGCAGCACTACTTACACCGCGCCTTCTGTGCACCCTTCTTATAGTGCTTCTCGGTGGCGTGCCGGACGCACATGATTTGCATATGCCCTGCAATGCTAATCGTTTGCATGTCCTCTCGCGGGCGACGCATGCTGCGAATTTCAGGCCAATCGGATGCTTCCTTCTTGGTGTTGCATTTTGAGTGGCCAGCAGTGTATTTCTTATACGGGGGTGTTTGAAGAAATTTGGGGGAGTTGGGGGTATTTAATCCCTGCATTTAACAACAGCAATTCTTTTCATTCCACTAAGCCTCGAAAATTAGTGTCTTAGCTTCGTTAAGGTTCTTCTGCACCACTGGCGACAACTCAAAATTCTGCGGCTCTGACCACTCGGGCACGAGAAATCGGTGTCATCCATCTTGTTTTTAATAAAAAAACCATGCGTTCTACTTGTGGAATTAGCCCTGTATCTTTAAATGTATCAACAGAAAACCTTAGCACCATTCTTTCTTGCGCTTTCTGTTTTTAATCTTTAGCTCTTTGTTCTGATAGGAAAGCACGTGTCGCTGTGTTCTTGTTCGCTGTACACAGAAACACAAGTGAACATCTGTTTCACAAAGGGGGAGGGATTCATAGGAGAACGAAGTGAACAATACCGTTTTGCCCTGATATATAAAAGTCATGAAGTGTGATCATGTTTCTGCGACATCATCGAAGTGTTACATCTCGATTATCATTACAAAATGTCATTCACTGAATGTCCAGTTCAAAAGCAATTGCTTATTGTTTTCAAACTCTGCAAGGAACTAAGCAAAGATCTGAAAGCAGTCACGGTCCGTTTTACTGATTGCAAGATAATACATACTATGAAAGACGCATCAGTTCAGAAGGATTATGTTTTATCCCATAGGTCGTTTGATAAGAGATCATTAAAGCTTTGCTACTGAGAAAGACAAAGCATTAAAAAGGGGGAGGGGTAGAAATTATGAATTGAGGATGATAACAAAGGCAATATTCTAAAGATAATGGCTGCTTCAAGATGTTCGTCTTTCAATGTCAGCAAATACAAGATGATGAGCATTCTTCTATAACTAGTTTTTCCCTGTTGGTTTAAAAAAAAAAAATTGCAAACGATTATACCAAGTATACTCAATCAGAACATCTCATTTCAACACACCAAAAATATCCTCCAAGTTATTTATAAAGCACCTGTAAAGAAGTGTTAGTTACTTCACTGATTAATTACATCCTTATACGATAAGATGTGGGCAGTAATAAACCTTAGTCTTGTATAGGACATGCTTGACAGCAAAAAACCAGTACTTTTGTCTAATATACAATATCTTCTTCCAATGTTTTCTGCCAGAAACCATGAAATATGTGCTGATATTTTGGTACTACCTTGCCATTCTGAAAAAATCTCCATCCAATCAAAATGATTTTTCAAATAAAACAAATGCGTCTGTTGTAAGCAAAAACGAAAAAACCGATATTATAGAGAACGTCCAAATATTCTATGAAGTTCTACAGCGTCTTTTTTTTTTTTTTTTTTTTTTTTTTTTCTGCACAGCTTAAAGTAGACTTTAATTCATCTGCACATTCAAACAATATCAAGGCATTCTACAAAACAACGAAATAAATTTTGGAAAAGTATAAGCAAAGTGGGCGTAGGAACACTGGCCACCGGAGAACTGGCCACCTGGAGAAGTGACAACCAGAGAACTGGCCACCCATAAAACTGGCCACAAAAATTTTAAAGGGCCGTATAAAAATTGCATTTTTGACCGCTTCGTGGCCACGACCCCCAGAGGTTGGTTATCTGAGTCATATAGAGTTTCCGTAATTTCGTCTTTTCTTAATGGTGATTATTAATATAATTCTTCATAAAAAATGTTTATGATCGACAACCCAACAAAAGATTTCAGGATTTACAAACTGCAAGTCTGCAATTTATTATCTGACAGCATGTGTTGCCTCAAGAAACCTGTCGGGGGGTGGGGTTACACCAAACGTATAATATATACAGAATTTCTGGTCCGATCGGGAGATTTTCAGCATTTACTAGCTATAACTTGACACATTATCTGAAGGCATGTGCCTACTCAGCAAACCTGTAGGGTTGGGTAATACCAAAAGTGTAAAACATAAAGAATTGTCTGGTCCGATCGGGAAATTTTCAGCATTTACTAGCTAAAACTAGATACATTATCTGAGGGCATGTGCCTACTCAGTAAACGTATAGGGGGGGGGGGGGTTATACCAAAGGTGTAAAATATAAATATTTCTGGTCCGATCGGAAGATTTAGTATTAACAACCTACATCTCAAAAAACTCTGAGGACATGTGCTGACTCAGGAAACCTGTCCGGGGGGGGGGGGATACCTAAAATATAAAACGAAAAAAAAAAATATTTCTGGTTGTAAATGCTGAAAATCTCCCGATCGGATATAAGAAATTCCTTATATTTTATACTTTTTGAAATACCCCCCTACCCCCCACCCCGAGACAGGTTTTCTACGTCAGCACATGTTCGCAAAGAGTTTGTTCAGATGTAGTTTGTAAACGCTCAAAATCTCCCGATCTGACCAGAAATTATTTACAGTTTACACTTTTGGTATTACACCTCCCCCTCTCCCCTTCCCCTCCACACCCCAACAGGCTTGCTGAGTAGGCACATGCCCTCAGAAAATGTGTCGAGCTACAGCATGTAAATGCTGAAAATCTCCCGTTTGGACCAGAAATCCTTTATATTTTACAATTTTGGTATTGCCCCCCCTCCCCGACATGTTTCCTGAGTAGGCACATGCCCTCAGATAACGTGCTGAGTTTTAGCTTGCGAACGGTGAAAATCTCCCCCTGTTGGACCAGAAATTCTTTATATTTCATATTTTAGGTTTTAAGCACCCCCCCCCCGATAAGTTTCCTGGGTTTGCACATACCCGCAGAGAATTTGTTTCGCTGTAGTTCATATACCTTGAAAAATATCGTAAATAAGAAAATACAAAATTACGGAAATTTTATGTGTGTCAGATAACCAATCTCGGGAGACGTAGCCGCTGAGCAATCCAGAACGCGATTTTTAAACGGCCCCTTAAATTTTTTGTGGTCAGTTCTCCGCTTACTGTTTGGCCTGAAAATCATGGAAATGTCTGAATTTCTTACTGAAAATGAAACATTAAAAAAAAAATTATGAACAATAGTTGCTCAAGTAGTGGGGAATATAGCCACACAAAATTTGTTTATGCAGAACAATTTTATGTCACTGAAATTCCAATGTGCCCAGTTCTCCGGTGGCCACTTCTCCGTACCCGAAGCAAAGCATGTATACAAGGCCCGACTTAGGTCAGTCAACAGTGAAAAGAATATGTACTGGTAAATATTTTCTTTGCAGGCATTTTTTTTTTTGTAGTAAAACATTAAAACACATCCCACATGCTAGTTAACTTTATAGCCAATGTGGCTTGTAATAGACGAGCATTCACACCACTTGTACTTCCCCGCACCGGCAGAGCTTACAGCTGTAACATTAATTATTCTGGAATACTTTCTTTGTTTTATGGTATCATTTACGAAACAAATAACTATCCTCCCAGAGATATAATTTAAAACCTCTAGTTTACCATAAATTTAAATAGAAAGGATGAACCGATAGTAGTTTAAGCTGTAAGAAGTAATGCCTTACAAAATGTTATAGCTGACTGCATACATTGTGGGAAAAATTATGGCAACAGTCCATGTAAATTATTACAACAGTCTTTAAATAAACTAGTGTCAATTGAACTTTTTTCGTAATTTTATTTATGTAAAACTAACCCTACATAATTATGGATATTGATTCAAAAATCTTGATCTCGCAAAACTAATAATAATAAAAACATGTTTTTGTAAATTCTACATGTTTTGTTGAAATGCTTTTCATGCATAGTGTACCGTATTGCTCCGAATATAGCCAGTGATATGAGATCGCAAGAAAAAACAAACCATACCTACATGTTATTATAGGAGCGTGATTATGAGTCACGCCCCGTTTTTAAACGAACCATTAGAAATGTATGAATAAAAATGTCTAAAAAAAATACCTGATAATTTCTAACTATTGAATTGGCAGCGGGGCATTAAAAAATAGCTTTTTTCTAACTTTTGTGGCTGCAAAATCATCAATGATATCGTCAAAACTTAAATGTGCTGTTACATCACCTTCAATGGACAGTATACCGAGAGCATCAATTGACACTTCTTTTAAATTTGCTTTAAGACTACGCTCAGTTTTCAGAACCGGAAACGAGCGTTCGCTTGAACAGTTGGAAATTACTATTGTTAAAAAAATCCAGAGACATGTGTCAACGTTGGGAAAAATATGAACTAAATTTAACTCACATTTGGAAGATGTGAATCCGTTTATCTATATATTAATTTTATAAGTTTTTTTACTGTAAAACCAGTTGTGAGAAAGCTGCTGAACGTAAAAATATGGTTGAGGTATCAAAAAAAGGTCTTACCATGTAGATGTGCCAGTCGAAGAGAAAAATGAGATTGGGGCAACGGTTCGGGCGTTGTGCGGCGGCAAAGTTCCCATGTAAAGTCTATGGGAGAAGCGTGTGGTTGACATCCGATCGCCTGCGGTTGACTCACGCGCTGTTGAAGGCGAAAGTATGGACGGACTCAGATAGTCCGAAGTCTGTCTTCTCAACGAACCGTTGTGCAAAACAACGCTAGCAGGAATTTGTTTGATGGTTCTTATCGGAACAGCGAACACTCGATGACCTGATTGCGTTGTGCCATTGGACTGTGTGATGTATACATACAATTTAACATTCATTCGATCCAGTTTATTCACATAGGTAAGAAGTTTCCCATTATGTAGAGATGTAAATAAACGTTTCATGCGGGTTTACTTTAAAAAAAAAAAAACTTCTCGTCGATTCCGACGGGTTTCGTCTATCGGGTTCGAATCCCGGTGAGGCATGTATGATGTGTTTGTCTTACGGCACTGGCTCTCTCCCTTCCCTGAAACCAGTGACCATAAATTAGAGACGGGCGACTACTTATAGCCCAAGCGTTGGCTTATGATCATTCGTTCGTGAGGGGCCCGGGTTCAAATCCCGGTGAGGCGTGGATGTTGTTTGTCTTCTTACGCCACTGGCTCTCTCCCTTCCCTGGAACCACTGACCCTAAATTAGGGATGGGCTTATAGCCCATTGAGTTGCTCACGGTGGTCGTTAAATCTTCAGCCCCCCTCCCCCCATAAATCACGAACCTGGACTGTTGTCTTTACTGAAGTGGTTGAATGAATTTGTCAATCAAATAAAGTTTACATTTGTTGTTTCATATCAGTTCATTATTTAAAAAAAAAAAAATTACCGTCGATTCCGACGGGTTTCTTCTAGTTGGTGTAAATATGACATGGATGTTAAGTCACAGATAATATCCGAAAACTTGAAAACATACTCGGGCGCTATCTGGAAGACACGGGTTCGACGATTCCCTCTCCAAGACGAAAAAATTTTCAAGTTTTCGGATATTATCTAACTTAACATCTATGTCATATTTACGAAAATAAGTGGATTTTTTTTTCTTTTTTATTGGAGGTTTAACGACCACCGTGAGCAACTCAATGGGCTATAAGCAGTCGCCCGTCCCTAATTTAGGGTCACTGGTTCCAGGGAAGGGAGAGAGCTAGTGCCGTAAGACAAACACAACATCCATGCCTCACCGGGATTCGAACCCGGACCCCTTTCGGACGAATGATCAGAGGCCATCGCTTAGACCACTGCGCCACCGGGGCGGCAATAAATGGATTCACATCTTCCAAATTTGTGTTGTACAATGATGTAATATCGTATTTAATTCATTAAATTTAACTCTCTCAACTTCCCAATTCAAATGTGGGGATCTGTGCTCTCAATGAGTTATTTTATCAGCATTCAAAACTGAAGGAAACTTTTTTTTTTTTTTTTATTGGAGGTTTAGCGACCACCGTGAGTAACTCAATGAGCTGTAAGCAGTCACCCGTCCCTAATTTAGGGCCACTGGCTCCAGAGAAGGGAGAGATACAGTGCCGTAAGACAAACACAACATCCATGCCTCACCGGGATTCGAACCCGGACCCATCTCGCACGAATGAATGATCAGAAGCCATCACTTAGACCACTGCCTTAAAAATAAACCTTTATTAGTCTAAAAGCAAGGTACATGTGATACGCTTCAGTCACACGAGGCTGTATTAAAAGAGACGAGTCCAAGAAGTCTCAACACAAAAGAAAACTGGTAACATTAGAACAAGATTAAAATATATACAGATAAAAAAAGTAACACAGAAAACAAAAACAAAAAACACACATCACAAAACCCAAACCCTAGAGAGTGAGGGAAGAAAACACATTCCAAAGACTAGTACATAGCAGTGCGAATGCAGAAACATGGTGTGATAAATCCTGAAAAAAAAACAGCGATAGGAAACACACAACAGAACTGTAAATAACAAAAAACTAGGGCCAAGCAGAGCTGCAACGAACTGCTGTAACTGATTTATGACCCAAAAGTTCACAATCTAATTCAGATAACTACATGAAAAGCACTAAATAATAAAAAAAAATTACCTTTTTTTTGTTTGTAAAACACAAGACAAAGGAGTGCAGAAAAAGTGTGTACAAGCAAAACTGAAACCACTCTCACAAAACAAATTTTCATGCACATTACAAAAGAGTAAACGCTGTGGCCAACTCCTTAGTCCTGCGTGACACAACCGAAGAGCAACACTCAAAGCCGTCAAAGTACACAGAACGAATAACTCTATTAAATAAAGTCACTAGATAATACCAGTCCTGCACTAAATCAAGAATCTAGGGCAGGGAATGCAAAACCTAATAAAAGTGACATGTGAGTTACGAAACAGCGGGACTGCAAACAACTGCTATTACGGAAGTATGACCCAACAATTCATTAACAAAACCATAAAAAAACACTACATAAAAGAAACACCGAAGAAAAAAGGAAATTAAACACATGACAAATGAATGCAGAAAAGGTTTGCACAAGTGAGGCTGAACATCACACTCAAGACAAAGTGTCACATACAAAAGAGGCGAGCTGGTCAACGTTCATGGTCGTCGTGACACAACAGAAGAAACAACACGCATAGCCGAAGAAACACGCAGAACAAATCACCCTAATTAAATATATGCACATTCTCATCCTAGTTTTACACAAAGGCAGGCAGGTAGGATAGGAAGGAAATACAACGCCACTGCGAAATAACATGTGAGATGCAATGGAAACAGTGCAGTGACAGGTAAAAAACACAACAACAAAACAACACAATTGACTGTCACTGCAAGACAGCGACAGGAGAAACAAAACTGTACTTCTGAAAACATGCAGCAGCGGCCAAAACATTAGTACAAAAAGGACATAAAAAACAAAGAACGGTGCACATACAGAGGGGTGTTAACAAACCGCTATAACTAAAAACGAAATACGAAGTGACGCATGTATGTCAGAAGGAACACTATACAGAAGAATACGTGATAATAAGGGAAAAAACCACTGCACCAGACAAAATAAATGTAGCCAAAAAGGCACACCAGGTTCACAAAAAAACAAAATCACACTCAATTCAAATTTCTACACTCAAAACAAGAAGTCGCGCGTTGACAAACTCCGAAAGCCGACGTGGCGCTATAGAGAGACTCACGCGGAAACAAGAGCACAAAGCACCATAACACATTGAAAACAACACAAAATACGTCCAGTCGTGCACGGCAACAGAAGGCTGGGCCGAGAAAGAATACAATATTACAGGAAAACACCCCAGACAGGAGAAACACGAAGCAAGACCCGAGCTTGAGTGCAAAGAAACAAAAACGAAAACACAAAAAGTGCACTCAAAACATAATCAAAGACAAAACTGCCTTGACTGGCTACTTCACTGCACGTGTAGTCGCAGAAAAAGCACAAGAGGCACAGTAAAAAAATGAGCACAAGGTAAAGGAGCCCCGCAAGAGGCGTACATGAGAATCCCTAAAAAGGAAACCCTCAATGCACGGTCAACACCAAAACAAAACAACCCTGCAATAGTGCGTGGATCAACTCCTTGGGTCAACGTAATCCAATAGACAAGATACGCACGAGAAGCACACTGTATAGAAAACGAGAGATAAGGCTGAATACTCAATGAAAAAACACAAGGAGACCAGCAGGCCACACTAAGTAATTCAAAGTGCATAAAAAACAAAAACAAAGCATAACAAATGAACATGAAACACAGGGCATGAGAAAAAAAAAAAAGGCTCCCTAAACTGCGGAGCCAACTGAAACACGAAAGTAGAACATACACAAACAAGTTAAAAACAAGGTTATCACATTAGCAGTCTAGGTAAAATACAATCACAATATTAAAAAACTCACACAGGAGCAGAGCGAGTAGGACAGCCGCCATCCGAACAACTAAACAAAACACGTGCAAAAAGCAAGAGCAATTGCAAAAACACGGGAATACCACATACAGGAAACACAGTACAAAAAAAGAAGATCAGGAACAACAACAAACAAACAAGCCCAAAAGAAACACAACACGCCAAAAAAAACTTTGCGAAACTAGACAACACAGACTAGCACAACGGAAAACAACAACACCCAACAAGCATCACACTATAACAAACAATAACACTGATCACAAACAATTGATGGCCAACCCGTACAACAAAACACCACAACAAGAAATGCGTCGACCAACAACTGTGGCCGACGAAAACATAGAAAGCAAAGCACACAATAATACATGGACAAACAACTCAACTAAAATACCCACACAAAAAAAAAACAATAACCGATTGCACAGCACCACCAAGAACCAGAAAAAAATACACACAGAACACAGCAACACAAATGCCCACGGACTCCGGACAGAAAAAAAAGTCAAAGCAACTACCTGTAAAAACTCCAATCACAGCGCCAAACGGCAAGAAAATTCAGACAAAGAGGCCGAGGCCGCTAGTAAGAGGAAAAGTATAGAAAAGCACTATCCAAGAAAGAATATACCGACCAGTAGAATGAGCCAACAAAGCACAGGGGGAAAAACCCAACAAAAAGACCGAAATCTCAAGAAAGCAAAACAGTACAACAAGGGCCATCATAAAAAAAAAAAAGAAAAAAAGGAAAACGAGGTAAAAAATCAAAACGCAAAAAAACAGGATCAGATTAAGAGAATGAATACAAGGTAAAAAAACCCTGCAGCTCAATCAAAAACAGAACAAGACAACAAGCCGCTGAAAAGCAAAAGCAAACAAGGTGAAGAAAACAGTACACCAAAACAAAAACAAGAAAAAAACTGATCAAACGAATTCAATCAAACCATGCTCAACCCGAAACCATAGGGGATGGGGGGACCAGATCGAGAAGAAAGCAGGAACTGCCTGCCGGGCCAGAGCTACCTCGTACTCAAGTTGGATGACGGACTCTTGATCGAGGAACGAAACCTACGGCACAGAAAAACCTCTCGCAGGATGATATCGACGAAGAGCAGGCCGATCAACACTGGTATGATAGTATAAATAAATAGTCAGTTTGGCCTGCAAAATTAAAAACGTGCAAACTGGATTGTGAACAGCAGCGGAAGGATGATGACAGCAAAGAAAATAGTAATGTTGAACAGAGTGAAAGGAAGGACAGACCTTGGAAAGAAGAGCAAACATCAACGAAAAAAAGAGGCTGTAAAACTAAGCAGGAGTCATATGCGTGATCAACATCACCGAGCGTTGAACAGAAAAAACACAAGAGAGAAGACAGGCGACCAAAGCGATTAAGAGTCCGTGGTGTGAGCAAGAGACAATGAAGATGGAGCCAATGAATATCAGTTGCTTTGGGGGAAGCCAGAGAAGTGTCAGATTCGATCCATGTCTGAGAGGTTTCATCAGGAGGCACAAAAGGAATAGCGAGAGGTGCTCTAAAATAAGTAAGAAAGTGGCGGTACAAGAGTTTTGCAGTAACTTGATGCACCAGAAAGGGAACATCATTCAAATAAACCAGAGAAGAAACAATTAACCCAAAAGAATTCACGAGGGACGAATAAAGGCGTTGAAGCTGCAAATGAAGCAACCGGAGTTGGGCGCGATGTAAGGGAGTGTCCGCAAGAGAGGGGTCAATTTGGGAAAGAGACTTCCAGCGGAGAGAAGCATCTACAAGTTGGGATACCTGAACCACGCCACTGGTGAACCAGGTGGAGAAGCACAGGTACGGTGAAGAGAAGAACGGAGTGCAGAAGAGTAAAATAGAGGTTCCGTAAGCAGATCATTAGTTGAGGTAGGTGGGAGACGGACGGGACATAAGGAATGCCAGAGGGAAAAGACGGTGCGACAAGTATCGGGAAAGTGATCTGGAATGAGGGGGGACAGATCCATACGGAGGAAAGTAGCGAGAGTGAGAAACGGACTGCGAGGGAAAAGTAAAGTATCAACAATAGTAATCGATGAAATCTGAGGATGAGAAAAAGAACGGAGAAAGGTCTGAAGATGAATAGCATTAGATTTTTGAAAAGATCTGGGAGGGCGAGACCTCCAAAGGACAGAGGAAGGACGAGAGTAGAACGATGAATCCAGTGAACTTTATTCCAGATGAAATCAGTAATCAAACGTTGAGCAGATTGGAGAAAAATGGGCGAGGTAAAATAAGCGAACCACAAATGTGTCAGAATGGGAAGAAAAAAGGAAGAAACCAGATGTGCTCTACTAAAAAAGGACAAAAAAGGTTTGAACCGGCGAAAAGGAGCAAGACTGTGATTGAGCTGCTGAACCCAAGGAATCCATGCGACATCAGCAACCGCCACGGGATTTCCAACGTACACACCAAGAAGTTTGATGACCGAGGATGACCAACGGGCGCCCCAAGGGCGATCATCGTGTGCCACCCACGATCCAGCCCACAGACAGACAGATTACGTTCGGAACCGAAAATTGAAGCATACTCCCGATAAGCAGAAAGGACAACACCGAAAGAACCTTCAGTGCGAAGAAAGAGAGTGAGGTCATCAGCATATGCAGACAACACTGTGCGGTGGTGACAAGTAGGAGCAATACTGCGAAGAATCACAGAAAACAAACGAGAACGCAGACAAATTAAGAGAGGTTCAAATGCAAGCGTAAAAAGTTGGCCCGAAAGGGGACAACCCTGCCGGATCCCGTTGTCAAAGGGGATGGTAGCTGTCATGAATGTGGAAGTGCGAATATGGAAAGAAGAGTGACAGTAAAGATTAATAAGAGCTTGACAGAAAAGTGTAGGAAAGCCAAAATGACGAAGAACAGCAAAGAGATAAGAATGATTAATGGAGTCAAAAGCTTGTTTCTGATCAATATTAAAAATTGCGAGAGGTTCGGAAAGATGGGAAGCAAGAAAATATAAGTTGCGAATGGTGGAAATGTTGGTAGTAATCGAACGGGAGGGAATAGTGTAAGTTTGATCGGGGTGGATTAAATGTTGCAAGTCGAGAATTTTAGCAAAGGTTTTGTAGTCAGTATTAAGAATAGAGATAGGACGCCAGTTAGAAAAAAAAATAAGGTTTCCGGTTTTGGGGATGAGACGGAGAATAGCAAAAGTGAAATCAGAAGACTGAAAATTTGAAGAAGTAAAAACGGCATTAAAACATGCAACCAGAAGCGGGAGGAGAGAAGGAAGAAACCTTCTTATAAAATGAGAGCGGAAGACCGTCCGCGCCAGGGGAAGAGCGGTCATGACTGGAAATTGCAGAGCGGACTTCAGAAGGAGAGATAGGAGAAACAAGGGAATCAAAAAAACAATGTGGAACCTGAGGGAGGACATGAAGAAGAGGGGAGGTGTCTGCAGGAGAAAGGAGTCTGTGTTGAAAACGATCAGAATAATGGGGAAAAGTAAGTTCACAGATACGATAAGGGTCGGTAACTGTAGATCCGTAAGGTAGTGAAAGAAAGGAAATTGTGTTGCTTTTAACATGATACTCCTCAAGGGACTTCAAACTAGAAAAGGGATCGTCGTGAAACCGCAAGTGAGTGAATTTCAGACGAGTAAGGGCTGATGAAGCAAAGGTAAATAGAATACGACGAAGTTGAGCTTGAAACACGGGAAAAGAAGGATCAGAAGGAGAAATAGTCTGCAATTTACGACGAAGAACATCAATATCGTAAAAGCGAGAAGTACGGAAAGAGAAAGAAAACTGACGTGCGAAAGAAATAATCGAAATTTTCGTGGAAAGCCACAGAGCCACTGGGTCGTCAGACGAAGAAAGTTGTTGCACAGAAGACGAGATCATAGAGCGAATTTCAGCGCAGAAAACAGGATCAGTTAAAACTGAATCGTCGAGCGACCAGACTGGAGAAGGGGGAACAGCGGAAGAGTGCAAAACAAGTTTTAAAAGAACGGGGTGATGATCTGACGAAACGGAAGGATGATGAGTAACTTCAACTAGAGAGGAATGGAGAAAACTGGAAACATAGAATCTATCTGGGCGTGCTGCAACACAGTGTGAAGCAGCCGGGGGAACCAGGAAAATTCCTTGGCCCGGGGATGAAGGGAATGGAATGCATCAATCAAATCAAAATTAACAACGAGCTGGGTGAGATTGGAAACAAAGTCAGAACGGCTTTCGGTTGAACCATCTCGGCCAAAGCCGGGTTGCAAAGTGCAATTGAAATCGCCTGCAACAATAACTGTATCATTTGGATGGAGGGTCAAAAGGATAGAAGAAAGATGTTGGAGGAGAGTTTCTGCATCCGTAGCAGATTGCGGAATATGGATATTGAAAGCATGAATACGTCTAGAACAAAAACAAAAGGAAATATGTTGAAAAGAACCCAGCAGACTGTGACTCAAAAAGATCAGAAAGGGAAGAATGAAAACGTACATGAAATGCTATAGCGGTACCAGACCTGAGATGGGTCCGGTAATTATGATAAAAATGCACGGCCGGTGTCTCCAGCGGGAGCACCCGGCATCCAATGAACAGTTCGCCTCCTGGAGGAATAGGATGCTAATATCCTCCTCCTCCAGGAGACGAACTGGGGGCTAATCCCCAGGTAACGAACGTCCTCGAAAACCAAAGCATTCGCAGCAGAAGACGCAATCCCTCTACAATTAAAACTAAGTAGTGTTAACAAGGACATCACTAGTAGTTTGTATCCAGCCTTCCAGTTCAGCCCTCAAAATCTTGAGTAGGTAGACCAGACGGCGAGCATATTGCTCAGTCCCGCCAGGCAAGGTAACATTAGTTATAAATGCATGGAACTGGTTTAGCTGTGCAATCATTTCAGACAGCAAGTGAAGCTTACTCTTAATGCAAGATAGTGTGATCAACTTCGCCTTACGCGGGCGAGTGGTCAATGCATACAGATCAGTTAAGGTAAGAGGGTGCAAAGGCACCGCAAGTTCTTCAAATATATTAGAAAGGTCAAGAAGTGTAGGAGAAGGAGAATCATCGTCAGAGTCAACCATTGCAGTGTCATCAGGATCAGGGTCGACCGTGTCCATTACAGCATAATCCTGGAGACATGCGAATCTGTTCGAAACTAGTAATTGAGAATTTGGCTCATGATGGCTAGGTGAACCCGAGGTAGAATGGGCTGTTTTCTTGGACCGTAGACGTTGAGACGAACGGGAAGAGAGAGTAGAAACACCAGGTGAGCTGGGGCGTTTACGCTGTGATGTAGGTGCAGACACTTCCAGCGATGGAAAATCCTCATTGGAGGACTCCAAACCATCCAGTACGACGACAGGAACCGGGAGGGAAGGAACGACTGGAGAAACAGCAGGCAAAATTGATGAAGGTAGAATGTGAGCAGGGGCCTCAGCGGCCTGCACAACATCCGCAGGGGCCTCAGCGGCCTGCACAACATCCGCAGGGGCAGTGGCCACTGGAACTTCAGTAGCAGCTAATGAAGAATCAGATCTAGCACGAGGAGTAGCATGGGGACAAGCAGAAGCGAGATGACCTTCCCCTTTACAGCGGAAGCCCTGAACCCCTGCAAAAAGATTGAAAATGTACGTCCGGGTATCAGTGACTAATTTCAGAGTCGCAGGGCGTTCCGTAATCGACTAAGAAGTCGGGAAAATAACCCGGTATTGACGTCGCCCACCCTGCACATGTTTCAGGGGGCGGGGGGAACACGGGCTGTAGCTGGAAGAATCTTGGTCACTCCCACAACACGACCCATCGTGTTTAGGGCATCAATTAACAGAGAATCAGGAACAGCAGTTGGTACAGGAGAGAGGGTCACCATAACATGGTCTTTGGGCTGCAGCGACAAGTTGTAGATGAAAGGACCCAATATCAACCCCATGAACTATAATTAAATCTACTGCTTGCTGGCTGTTGAAGTGAACAACCACCCCTCCACCCAAGCGAATAATGGGCACAATGCTTTCGGCTGGAACGACCTTCGACACAGCATGCAGCTACTGGGGAGGGGGTGTCACGCAAAGCAAGAATGAAAACACTTAATAATAAGGCAGACGATAATTTCTTACCTTGCGGTGAATCACTTGGAAGAATAATTTTCAACGCCGAAGCTACACGTTTGAAATGTGGTGCAGAATCACTAGAAATATATGAGGAACTTCGCACAGCTTGTGCAAACGACGATGAAGTAGAACTAGCAGAAACGACGTTGAAGTAGAACTAGCAGAACCAGGAATATTAGACGCAGCCGGCACACGGGTGGCTGGAAGCACAGTCTCTAGAAGTCCAGCAGCACTAGTCGAAGCAACATTCCCCGAAGAAGACAAAACTATGAAATGAAGACATATCAGCAATCGACGAAGCAGCTGTAGACGACAGTGACTTATTCACAGTGGCAGTGGACATTCTCGACCACTGGCCCACCAAAACTCAAGCGTCGTAACTGACGACACACGAAAATTAAAAACAAAAACATGAGCACCCACTCGGTACTCAACCTCACTGCTCGTGAAGCGAGAGTACAAAAGACTGCAACCAAAACACAAAACGACGAAATTCCACAAAAAGAACAAGTAAACAAACGAACGTTGACTTCTACGCAGGAGCCGAAAAAAATGCGACTTGCCTGTTGAACGACCACTGCGCCACCGGGGCGACGTAGGAACCTTTCAGCAAAGCCTTCTTCAAGTTCATTTGAATACTGCTTTTGCAACAATTCAGCTGTTTCCATCACATCACTCAGGTCATTCTTGTAGACAAATCCAAATCTAGAGTCCAATTCCTCATATGACCTCTGTCTGGTTTGCAACTGTGAAACAAGATTGTCAACTATTACCTAAAACGTTTGAGTGATGAAGTAATCTCGATTATTATAAACAACATCTGGGGTTGATGAATCATCTGGAAGTCGGTTCTTGGGTATTTTCTTCCTTCTTGAGGATTCATAATTCATTTCTCTCCATAGCGACTTGTTGGATTCTTTTTCGAACAGTTCGAATTTTTTTTTTCACAAAATTCAGGATGAAGTCAATGATTGACTCATAATGGTAGAACTAATCACAAATTGCCCATGGAAGATTTTTTTTTGTTGGATTTTTAATGACCACCGTGAGCAACTCAATGGGCTATAAGCAGTCGCCCGTCCCTAATTTAGAGTCACTGGTTCCAGGGAAGGGAGAGAGCCAGTGCCGTAAGACAAACACAACATTCATGCCTCACCGGTATTCGAACCCGGACCCCGTTCGGACGAATGATCAGAGGCCATTGCTTAGACCACTGCGCCACCGGGCCGGCCCATGGAGAACTGCAAGGAAGTGCTCACTTTGTTGATTCGTTGCAATATTGTCCCAGATAATCGTCAACAAACCAGTCTCTTTTTTCATTAATTTGGCATGAAGGGACTTAAAAATATATTTGATTTTTGAAGGTAGTTTGGAGGCCCCGCAAATTCTGAGGCCTTGTGCACGTGCACCGCATACACGTGCAGAAATCAGGCCTTGCATGTATATTTACGTAACATGCTGTTTATTGATTTGCAACCTTAAATTCGAAGCATTTCTTTCTGTGATGTACAGCTTCCTTGAATGGTAATTTTTGCACGGAATTAACGCAAGAAATTTCCACAAATCAATTATTTCTTTTTCTGAAGGAATGTACATTAAGGTAGCAAATTATTAGGGACACCCAAAAGGAACCAGACACGAGCTATTCTCACTTACGTGCATAACTATGGCGTTGAGATGGCTTTATAAACACTTCATTGCCAAGGATTCAGACGTGTAGGAAGTATATCTTCACTGAAGTAGCGAATTATTAGAACCACGCAATAGCAATGAGACACGTAGTAT
The DNA here is from genome assembly GCA_039090855.1 of Macrothele yani. Lineage (NCBI taxonomy): Eukaryota > Metazoa > Arthropoda > Arachnida > Araneae > Macrothelidae > Macrothele > Macrothele yani. The sequence goes on along the minus strand of CM077000.1, from coordinate 18,089,656 downwards.
ACTCACATATGTACGCAACTATGACGTTGTGACTTGTGATGGTTTTATAAACACCTCATTGCCAAGGATTCAGACGTGGACAAAGAAAATCTACACTGTGTAACGTACCAGGAGATGTGACGTACCTGCCAGAAGGACGCACACGACATAAAGGCAGATAGGAATCAGAATAAAACGTCCGCGTAGCTCAATTGGTAGAGCAACTTATTCCGGAATGAGGGGATCCGGGTTCGAATAGTGGCGTGGACAGAAATGACGGAGAAATTTACTTCGTTATAACTGAAGTAGTAAATTATTAAAATCACGCAGTAGCAATCGGATACGTGCCATCCTCACTTGCGTACGTAACTGTGACGTTAACGGTGTCAGCGCCTCTGATAACACACCCGCCGAGGTGGTTCTTGTTCATTGAAACTGAAAAAAAAATGCCGAATAAAAATTTGATATGCACTGAAGTGCCAGAAAAACTGGTTCACTAGTCTAATACTTGGTAGGTTCCCCATGGGAGCGCAGGACTGCAGAAATACGACGAGGCATGGACTCCACTACCTTCTGGAAATATGCTGTAGGCAATGCACACTATACTTCTTGCAGAGCGTTCCACAATTCGGGTATATTCCAAGGTCTCGGATTCCTGTGTTCGATAGCGCGTTGCATGGCTTCCCAAATGTGTTCTATCACGTTCAGATCTGGAGACTTGGGTGGGAATGGCAACACTCCAAACTCAGATAAATGCTCCTCTAACCATAATGTGGCGTCCCGACACTTGTGTGGAGGTGCATTGTTCTGTTGGAACAGGCCCAACCTATCAGCATGAATGCAGGTCATGAACGGGTGTACCTCATTAGAAAAGATGCGCACCTAGCGTAGGCCGGTCACAGACATTTGTAGACGTACCAGGGGTCCCAGTGAAGTCCAGCTAAACACACCCCATACCATTACAAACCCCCACCAGCCGGTACAGTTCTCTGTTGACAGGCGAGATCTATGGCTTCATGGGGTTTGCGCCACACAGTAATCCTTCCATCTGCCCAATACAGTTGGAAACGCGACTCGTCAGACTAGGCTACTTGTTTCCAGTCATCAAGTGACCAGTGGCGGTGTTGCCGTGCCCAAGCGGGGCGCATAGCTCTGTGTCGTGCCCCCATCAAGGAGACTCGAGTTGGGCGTCGGCTCCCAAAACCCATATCGTGCAGAGTACGTTGCACAGTCCGGACGCTGATGCTTGTGGAGGCTCCAGTATTGAATTCCGACGATACCTGCGAGAGTGTTGCGTGAAACGATTCTTGACAGCCGACGATGGCCACTTTAACCCAATGTCTTTTTACGGCCACACTGGTATCGTAGGTTGGAGGTTTTGCCGGAATTCTTGTAGTCATGGCACACCCTTGCAATGGTCATCCGTGAAAATCCGAACTTCGTTTCTACCTCTGAAATACTATGGCCCATCTCACGAGCGCCAACTATGACACCACGTTGAAAATCGCTTAAATCGTTATTACTTGTCATTCTCATGCAGAAAACAGCTCTGAAAGCTGGCAAGGATGTCTATCGCTTTATATACGCACTAGCGGACGCAACCGAGTACGCGCGTAGGTGACGTTGCTATGTATTTTGCATAAGCTCGTCTGTACCAGTTTTTCTGGCACTTCAGTGTACATCAAATGTGATGACGTTCCCAGATACTAAATATTTTCTTCCATTTAGTACATATTCTCGACTAGAAACGTTATTCGCGAACACTCCTAAACATGACCTTGATCCTGATAAAATGATCGGGATCAGAGAGGTAGCCAGATGTATGTCGAGTCAACTCTCAATATGTTTCTGATGTCAGAGAAACATCACGAACATAACATACTTATTGTTAAATCCAATTTAAATATAATAAGAAACTGTCAAATTAACTGTTGGGGATAAACGTCCCGTGCAATCGTATACGCACGCGGAAAAAACGAACTTAGGTACTTGGGCGCTTAGCAAAGCTCCGTTTAACAACCAATAATTGGATAACAATTCCGAGACAAAGCGAATGACGGAAGAAAGGCAGCAGAGACAATACTTTTTGTAGAACAAGGTGGCTTATATACGCATTTCGTGCGACGAACAATTAACCTCTGCCTTAATCGCTTCAGGTCCCAATGCGGATGGCCGGAACTATTCTGATGCACATTGAAACAAATCAATAAAAAGATGGCAGAAATCCTCCATGACGCACGAGACTGAAGTTGTCCTCAAAAGAACACAACCAATTCAACACAATAGGAATTTTTAAAATTCCTCTGCAAGCAGATACTGTATGTAATGAACGAGTTATTTGGGGAAATGCGACTTTCTGAGTCTGGTTAATTTTTCTGTCTTCGTGGCGCATTAAGGTGGACGTCAAGTATAATAATTTTGCTTCCTATACTTCCTTTGGAAAAACTTTTGTACACATTTCCTTTACAATTAGTGTGTTCCCAAGGATGAAAATTTGAACATCGAATAAAATAACTTCATATTATAACTTGGAATACTTAATAATTTCTAAAACATAACCATAATTATACTAAAAATCAATAACTTTTCCTTTGGTGGTGTTGACACCAGAAAAAGATGGCGCGGCCTGTACTTTGATGACGTCAGTAAACAAACAAATGTTGGATTGCATAATTATGGTTATGGTTTAGAAAATATTAAGTATTCGAAGTTATAAAATGAAGCTATTTAAATCGATGTTCAAATTTTCATTCTTGGGAACGCATTAATTGTGAAGAAAATGTGAAAAGAAGTTTTTCTATTGGAAGTTAAGGAAGAAAAATTATTTCACGTCCACCTTAATATATAAATTTCAAGAGGAGGCATGTATAGAAAATAGTAAAACTATATTAGTGATACGATTTATTGGCGTAGGAATATATGAATAAGCGTTTTTAAGCTTTCGCACATTAACCAGATAGCTTTTTCAAGGAAGTTAGACAGAAACTGGAAGTGAGACAGAGGGAACGAATGAATAATGATTCTCGGCAGCCCAGGTGGCGCACTGGTCTAAGCGATGGCCTCTGATCATTCGTCCGAAAGGGGTTCGGGTTCGAATCAAGGTGTGGCATGGATGTTGTGTTTGTCTCACGGTACTGGCTCTATCCCTTCCCTGGAATCAGTGACCCTAAATTAGGGACGGGCCACTGCTTATAGCCCATTGAGGTGCTCAGGGTGGTCGTTAAACCTCCAATCAAATAATAATAATGATTCGCATGCTAAATTGTATACTAAGAGCAACAAATAGCTGTCTGAGCACGATAACAACTCACCAGATACTAAATAAAAGATGTTATTTATTTTACATTTTAAAAACTATACATATGTAATTTAAAAAAGGACCATAGCGAGATCTTTCGGAGGTGCTATACCTCTATCTTCAGGCCAAGCGCGCAGAAATGGAAGTGTCTTGGTACAAATACACTCCCAAGCTATACCATCATACCGCCAGTAAAGGAAATTACGTTGCCAACTGAAAGAAAGAATATTATAGAACATTGAAAGTGATGTCATAGCAATGAGTTATTCATGAGGTACGTCCGAATCATCAGGAAAGCAGTTCTTCAGAAAAAAAACTCCAGGGTGAAGGCACAGGGGACGGTAACTCGTCGTTGCAAAAGGAAGACAAACTGCATAAGCTTTCTGTAAATAACAAAGAGGATTTATCAGAAGCGACAGCAAGAATGGAGGATTTATTCCATTCTGGATTAAAGTCCCCCTCAGCAACAGTCCGGGCTGAAGCAATCGAAGAATGTCCTGAACGAATATCATTGAGCAAAGCTCTCTATACGAGACTCGAGACAATTCGTTGTTCGGGCATAGGGACGAGATGACGCATCCGATCACCGTGATTTCTTGCATGCGATTGGACATCGTCCATGCTCAGGTTTTGACGCCTTCCGATACCCGAAATTCCGGCGTCATTGAGGAATAATCGTCCAAAAACTTGCATTTTTAGGGGTTTTAACGAGTTTTGAGAAGGGGTCGTTTGTTACCTACCTATCTCCTCCGAAGATCTTCAGCCGATCGTGGTGACACTTGCCACGGGGAAAGGGAAGGACATGATGAGTGACATGGGATTAGTAACATGGTGATTCGCTGTGTCGTATAAAAATAATGACCATTAAAAAACGACCAATTTTAATAAAAATTAAAACAATCCGCTATGTTGCGAGTGACGTCATTGTATTTTTTTTTTTATTGGAGGTTTAACGACCACCGTGAGCAACTCAATGGGCTATAAAAAGTCACCCGTCCCTAATTTTGGGTCACTGGTTCCAGGGAAGGGAGAGAGCCAGTGCCGAAAGGCAAACATAACACCCATACCTCACCGGGATTCGAACCCGGACCCCTTCGGACGAATGATCAGAGGTCATTGCTTAGACCACTGCGCCACTGGGGCGGCATTGTATTTTGAACGCAAGTGAACTGAACTGTATATGTGAACTCAATTCAAGTAAACTGTATAGCAGGGAATCGAAAAGATCGTAACGGTTTTCCGAATTATATAGCGTTTTGGTTCTGTTTGGATTGTTGTATCCTGTGATGTTGACAGTTGTAAATAAATTATTTCTTATCTAGTTGCATCTCCTTCATTGCACGAAAGCTGACTAGCCGAGGATATCTAGAGTCATCGCAAATTAGGAATTTTGCCTTAATGATGTGAAACTGAACCTGAAGCTCTATACAAGACTCGGGATAATTAGTTGTTCAGGCATAGGTAAGACATGACACATCCGATCACCGTGATGTTTGGCATGCGATTGGACAATGTCCATGGTCAGATTTTGACGCCTTCCGATTCCCGAAATTCCGTGTCATTGAAGAATTTCAATTAAAACTAGATAGCCTTTTACTTGAACCGTTTGACGAAAGTCGGCTCACTAGCGTTAATTTAAAAAAATCGTTTGAATTGAAAATCGAAGAAAAGGAAAGACTGTCTGTTAGCTCAACACTTGCTTAATCAATAATAATAAAAGCAAGTTTGTGTATGTGTATATGTGTGTGAGTGAGTGTGTGTGTGTGTCTTTCGCGATACAAAATGAAAAACGTGGTTCCCGATCTGAGTGTGTCTTTCCGCTTTGTCTACATGCAACCTGATTACAACCAGTGTGAAGGAAAGTAGTTCATGATAAATTTTAGGCATTTCTTTTTAGAATGTTTCGTACTTTTGTTCTGGAAGTCATAAATTTTACGCATTCCTTTCTTAGAATTTATTGAGCGAAGCGTGGCCGAAGGCCGAGGGGAGCCCTCTTTATAAATCTCGAGACAATTAGCTGTTCGGGCATAGGTACGAGATGACACATCCGATGTCCGTGATTTTTTGCATGCGATTGGACATCGTCCATGGTCAGGTTTTGACGCCTTTCGATTCCCGAAATTCCGTGTCATTGAGAAAAACCATCCAAAAACCTGCATTTTTGAGCGAAACGAGGCCGAAGGCCGAGCGGAGCTCTCTTTACGAGACTCGAGACAATTAGTTGTTCGGGCATAGGTACCAGATGACACATCCGATCACCGTTATTTTTTGCATGAGACTGGACATCGTCCATGGTCAGGTTTTGACGGTTTCAGATTCCCGAAATTCTGTTTCATTGGGGAATAATCGTCTAAAAACTTGCATTTTCAGGTGTTTTTTCCGGGTTTTGAGAAGGGGTTGTTTGTTACCTATCTCCTCGAAAGATCACCCGATCGCGGTGACACTTGCCACAGAGAAAGGAAGAGACATGGTGAGTGAAATGGGGTTGGTATCATGGTGATTGGTCATGTCTTATAAAAAAATAATGACCATTAAAAAACTGACCAATTTTAACAATGATTGAAAACATCCGCTCTCTATACGAGACTCGGGATAATTAGTTGTACGGACATAGCTACGACATGACACATTCGATCACCGGGAGTTTTGGCATCCGATTGGACAGCGTACATGGTCAGGTTTTGACGCCTCCCGATTCCCGAAATTCCGTGTCATTGGGGAATTTCAATGAAAATTATTGAAATTGGTCCGTTTTTTAATTGTTATTATTCCTATAGAAGAGTGGAAGACATCATGATCAGAGTAAAATCCCTTAAATGGCAATGGGCTGGACATATTGCCAGAAGGACATACCATCTATGGACAGCCGAAATGTTAGACTAGATTCAACGGGACAGAAAAAGACCCAGAAGAAGACCACATGGGAGATGGGAGGATGAAATTCGAAAGTGTGCGGGAGTTACATAGAGGAGACTGGCACAAGACAGACCGTTGTGGAAGAAACTTGGGGAAACCTTCGTCCAGCATTGGATTGATAATGATTGACAATGATGATGATTCCTATAGGACACAACGAATCACCATGATACCAACTCCATATCACTAATCATTGGTTTTTTCAATTAAAAAAGGACGCGCGAACATTCCATAGTCACAATTTTTCACAACGCAATCTGCTCTCGTGTGTTAGCTCTTTTGCTGCCAATTTGAAATTATTTTTGTTCAAACTGATAAAAAAGAAAGCGGAGCACATTGTGGACACAAGAAAAACGTTAGAATTGGCACCGGTAAGCTTTTTTTTTTTTTTTTCTGCTTGTGTTTCTTTTCTAACTGTAACTTCTCTGAAGTCGCGCTCGAGGTCAACAATCACTTGTCGGTTCAGTGAATCTTGATGAAAAAGCGATGGCCTCTGATCATTCGTCCGAAAGGGGTCCGGGCTCGAATCCCGGTGAGGCATGGATGTTGTGTTTGTCTTTCGGCACTGGCTCTCTCCCTTCCCTGGAACCAGTGACCCTAAATTAGGGACGGGCGACTTGCTTATAGCCCATTGAGTTGCTCACGGTGGTCGTTAAACCTCCAATCAAAAAAAAAGCCTTGATGAAAAACGTGGTTTTCGATCCGTGTGTGTCTTTCCGCTTTGTTGAGATGCAACCTGATCACAACCAACGTGAAGGCGTTAAGGAAAGTAGTTCATGTTAAATTTTAGGCATTTCATTTTTAGAATGTTTCATACTTTTGTTATGGAAGTCCATAAATTTTACGCGTTCGTTTTTTAGAATTTGTTATAATAGACGCCTTAATGAGCTTAGATTTTTTTTTTTTGATTGGAGGTTTAACGACCACCGTGAGAAACTCAATGCGCTATAAGCAGTAGCCCGTCCCTAATTTAGGGTCACTGGTTCCAGGGAAGGGAGAGAGCCAGTGCCGTAAGGCAAACACAACATCCATGCCTGACTGGATTCGAACCCGGACCCCTTACGGACGAATGATCATAGGCCAGCGCCTTAGACCACTGCGCCACCGGGGCGGCGCTTCGCTTTTGCAATAGTTTCGCTCAAAATTTGCCAACTGTACCCGAGTTATCGGTTATTGTTGGCGACTTGTCCTAGTATTTATGTTCTGAGAGTCCGTTGTCCCAAACTTCCCTTTAGAAATATCAAGCTAGGAGGTTAAGTTTAGGGTAAGCTAAGCGAAATTAAAATGCTAGACAATGAAGTGGAACTGCACGGTTAGCTAGCCACGTGCCGAAAAACAGGAACAGAACCCACAGGGAGCAATCAAAGATATACCGCCGTGAACGGAAAAAAATTCACGCACCAGCCTTCCCCTCACAGGATGCGACGAACTAAATTTTAACTCCTTTCTTTTTTACTTAAGCACACCATTGCACTCGCTGTAATCCAACCCATCGAGTTCGACTCACATTAGCATTGTTTATTCGAATCTTATCCCTTTCGCAGAAGTACCAAAGGAACTGCGGGAAATCCTAAAGAGCAAGGTGTCTGTTAGATCTCTTTCGGGACTGATTGGAGTGTCTGTTAGAAATCTTTCGGGACTGACTGGGGTGTCTGTTAGATCTCTTTCGGGACTGACTGGGGTGTCTGTTAGATCTCTTTCGGGACTGACTGGGGTGTCTGTTAGATCTCTTTCGGGACTGACTGGGGGTGTCTGTTAGATCTCTTTCGGGACTGACTGGGGGTGTCTGTTAGATCTCTTTCGGGACTGACTGGGGGTGTCTGTTAGATCTCTTTCGGAACTGACTGGGGTGTCTGTTAGATCTCTTTCGGGACTGACTGGGGCGTCTGTTAGATCTCTTTCGGGACTGACTGGGGTGTCTGTTAGATCTCTTTCTGGACTGACTGGAGTGTCTGTTAGATCTCTTTCGGGACTGAGTGGGGTATCTGTTAGATCTCTTTCGGGACTGACTGGGGTGTCTGTTAGATCTCTTTCAGGACTGACTGGGGTGTCTGTTAGATCTCTTTCGGGACTGACTGGGTTGTCTGTTAGATCTCTTTCGGGACTGACTGGAGTGTGTTAGATCTCTTTCGGGACTGACTGGGGTGTCTGTTAGATCTCTTTCGGGACTGACTGGGGTGTCTGTTGGCCTCTGTTAAGAGGTTTCGCTGTTTGGAGGTTATCGTTAAGATATATACAATCCTGGCCAAAATTCCTGCACCAGTAGACCAAAAGTCAATTTTTGATGTTTGAAGTCAACTTATATACAGCGTAATGGAGTGTCAGCAATACATATTTTACATCAATGTAAAGAAAATTGTATGCCGAATTCAAATATTTTTACAGAATGTTATTGCCAGTAATAGAAGTGAAGTTACAAGCAAAAGTACAGCGTCTAGTCATAAAAAGCAAGAAATAGTGGAATTTGTGAAATTAGTGTATAATGCATTTAACGTAAAATTACAGTATAGTACATTATTGACACTTGCAGGACACTTGAAATAACTTACAAAGAAGCAAAATAAGCTTTAATACATAACTGGATAACCACGGTTTCTTAGTAACAAAGTGCACCTTCTTGGCATGGAACTAATGAGCTTCTCTAGCTGTCTATTGGTGATAACACGGCACCAAAATTCCTGTTAAATGTGGCTGTGATCATTCCACTGTCTTGCGCACCATTAAAAGAGTTGCAGAAACTGGATGTATGGGAAACAGAATAGGAACAGGTGGACCAAAGCTGTGTACTGAACGTGATGATCGTAAGTTGATTCGTCGTTCCTTAAAATCAAGGTTTGAAACAGCCACTGATTTAAGAAATGAGTGGGAGAATGAAGTAGGCGTTATTGCATCTGCAGGTAGTTCGTCGTAGGCTACAAGAAAATGGACGGACTGCACAAAAACCTTTCCTTACTGAACAACAACGACTCAAAAGAATTGCTTGGGCCAAGGCACACAAGAATTGGGCTGTTGATGAATGGAAAAATTTTGTTTTCAGTGATGAAACAACTGTTACTATTTCCGCTAACAACGGAAATAATTATGTACATCGTCGGGCTGGTGAAAAGATATAAGGCATGCTGCATCTAGCCAACTATCAAGCACCCACATTCGGTGATGTTATGGTCCTGTATTTCAGCCAGTGGTGTTGGCCGTCTGCACATTGTTGATGGCACATTAAATGGATCGAAATATGTGGATATTTTGGAGTCCAAACTACCACCATCTGCATAAGACATGGGTTTGCGGAATTTTATCTTTCAGGGAGATAACGTGCCATGTCATCGGTCAAAGTTGGTTTAGGAGTGGTTTAATCGAAAAGTTATAAGAAAACTTCAGTGGCCGGCACAGTCACCGGATCTTAATCAAATAGAAAAGCTGTGGTTGATATTGAAGCAAAATATCCGTCAGCGAGGATCCACATCTAAAACAGCATTAATTGAGTCTGTAAGGGCCGTATGGCAACGTGTTATCACCAATAGAAAGCTAGAGAAGCTCATTAGTTCCATGCCAGGAAGGTGCATTTTGTTACTAAGAAATCGTGGTTATCCAATTAAATATTAAAGCTTATTTTGCTTGTTGGTAAGTTATTTCAAGTGTCCTGGAAGTTTCAATAATGCACTGTACAGTAATTTTACGTTAAATGCATTGTACGCTAATTTCACAAACTACTTTTTCTTTTTTTACTACTTTGCTTGTAGCTTCACTTCTATTACAAGTAATAGGCATTCTGTAAAAATATTTGTATTCAGCATAAAATTTCCTTTGAAATGATGTATAATATGTGTTCCTGACTTTACCATTACGCTGTATAAAATGACTAAAACATCAAAAATTGACTTTCGGTCGACTGGTGCAGGACTTGTGGCCACGACTGTATGTATGTACAGGGTGTAACCAAAAGCCTGGAAACAGCCACATAACTGGTGAAATAAGGGTCTTACAGGAACGAAAATGCTGGCTAGGTATAGGTAAAAGACCATGGCCAATCAAATGGGACCAACAGCGGCGCTCTCTGGCGGATATTTGCTGTACTTATGAAAACTAGCTTCGAAACGAAGCGAGACAGGACAAAAAAGTCAAATGCAAAGTTGTAGGGCATCCGCTGGTTAATAGGAAACGACACGCGATTCGCTGGAAACCAGCAAGGAAACTGCTGTAAACGCAACGAATGCGAACGTTCGCTGGACAGTGTCAGTCGGAAAACCGTGCTTAGAAACCGACACGGAACACACACTATACAGCATAACGGACAAAAGAATCATGACGCTGTTGAAACAGAGTAAGCATTTCTATGAAATTATAAAAAATGCAATTACGTGCCGATAACAAAGATCAGTCATGCGTGCATAAAAAATCCACATATCCCATACGCGCACCTAATCCAAGGATTGTTCAATGTGCGCAGCGTCCGCTGCTATGCACGTCTGAACTCGAGAAAGCACGGTTTCTCGTACATTCTCCAAGATCTTAGGTGTCGCACTGTGACATGCGGTGATAATACGGTTGCGCAAATCTTGGACATCTGTTGGTTCCGTCGAGTATAGACAATGAAAACAAGCCTGCAGCTGACCGCCATCATATCGCACTGTGAGGTTGAGTGAAAATGTCGCAGAACTGACTTTGAGAAAGGAAAGATTGTTGGGTGTTATATTAGTGGGTTGTCCATAAGAGAAACCAAGTGGCGTTTAAACATACCCAAGTCAACTGTTTTGGATGTACTGAAAAAATGGAAGACACATGGCGGGCCTGAAACATCAAAACGTACCGGCAGACCAAAGAAAATCAGTGATAGAGGACGCCGAAGCCTCAAAAGAGTCGTCACAGCTAATCGACGGAGTACTGCACAAGACCTCAGTGTACAGGTGAGTCAAAATGCTGGAACCTCGGAATGTACACGTACCATTCACAGAGAACTTCATTTCATGGGTTACCGTTTTCGTGCGGCTGCTCATAAGCCTTTATATCCACTCGGAATGCTAATAGTCGTTTAGCATTCTGTAAAGAACACTTAGCGTGGACAGTAGATCAATGGAAACGGGTCTTATGGAGTGATGTATCCAGATACACGATCCATCAGTCCGATGGCGGTATTTGGGTACGGCGACAGCCTGGGGAAAGCTATTTACCCCGGTGTACTCGTTCCTGCGGTCAAGTTTGGAGCTGGCAGTGTACTCGTGTGGGGGTGTTTTTCGTGGTATGGTCCAGGCTCATTGGTTATTGTGGACAAACCTGTTAACCAGCACATCTACCTCGATATTCTGGACAATTGTGCCCTACCAACTTTGTGGCAATACTATGGAAGCGAGCCTTGTTGGTACCAGCAGGATAATGCACCGAGCCCAAAGCAAGGACTGTTACGGCGTGGTTTGACAATAATTCCGTATCGTGTGTGGACTGGCCAGCACAGATCCCAGATTTTAATCCCATACAGCACCTATGGGATGAATTAGAGCGCCGCATAAGAAGTTTGGAACCAAGGCCTACTACTAAGCAACAGTTAGCGGCATCATTATGTACTGAATGGAAGCACATACCTATCGCTATGTTCCAAAACCTTGTCGAAAGCATGTCTCGAAGGTCAGTTCATGCATTAAGGCCAAAGGTGGACATGCACCATACTAATGTATGTCAATAAATGCTAAGTTGTGTATCTCTTCAAGGTGTCCGGTGACTTTTGTCAATATAGTGTGTATCACTATAATTGATGACATCTCAACTGGTAGGCACAAAAGTACATGTTTAGGAAACAAAGGTTTTGTTTTTTCAATTCCAAGCAAAACAGCACTCTTAAAAGACGAATACTTCTGCCCCTTCTCCCCATAAGAAAGCATAAGTTGGGTGGAGTCATCGGCCCACACGTACATCGCGCCATCTGGTGCGAGTGACATTAACGGGCGATTTTTGTTTCCAGAGTTGGTACCACCTGACTATCATACACCGTGCTGTAGGTCTTCACTCGAATTCCAGATCAGGACACGAATGTTGTGTTTGTCCTGGTGCAAGTTGTCTCCCTTCCCTAGAGCCGGTGACCCTAATTTTTTTTTTCTTTTTTTTTGATTGAAGGTTTAACGACCACCGTGAGCAACTCAATGGGCTATAAGCAGTCGCCCGTCCCTAGTTTAGGGTCACTGGTTCTGTGACGTACCTGCCAGCAGGACGCACACGACATAAAGGCACATAGCAATCAGAACAAATGTCTGCGTAGCTCAGTTGGTAGAGTGACTTGTTCCGGAATAAGCGGCCTCGGCTTCGAATCCCGGCGTAGACCAAAAATGACGGAGAAATTTACTTCGTTATAATGGCACCCGAACTATTCGGATGACCCGGACGTTCAAAATCTCGCATTGGTGTGATGTTATTTCCACACCGCGAGACAGGAAAAATCAGAGAATTTCTTCTCCAGCGCTTAGAAAAATAAAAATGTGTGATGTTGCATTCCACACAGCAGATTGACTAGGAGTTCTCAAGTGCACGTTCTACAGTGGATGGCTGCCTGCAACGATTCATGGTCACGGCTGACCCGTGGGCCATGCCCCCGGCCCTCTTTCGGGGGGGGGGATGTGACGTACCTGCCAGCAGGACGCACACGACATAAAGGCACATAGCAATCAGAACAAATGTCTGCGTAGCTCAGTTGGTAGAGCGACTTGTTCCGGAATAAGCGGCCTCGGGTTCGAATCCCGGCGTAGACCAAAAATGACGGAGAAATTTACTTCGTTATAGTTCCAGGGAAAGGAGACAGCCAGTGCCGTAAGACATACACAACATACATGCCTCATCGGGATTCGAACCCGGACCCCTTTCGGACGAATGATCAGAGGCCATCGCTTAGAACACTGCGCCACCGGGGCAGCTGACCCTTAATTATTGAGCAGCAAATCGTTGTTGCTTAGATAATATAATCAAGAGGGTGGTTAACCAACTAAAAAACAAAACAAAATCAACAACAACAAAAACAAACAAGCACACACACACACACACAAAAAAAAAAAAAAAAAAAAAAAAGCAGATAAGGGCATGAAGGTAGCAGAAATTCCGGAACTTGTTGAGCTTTCAAGCTTCTTGTGCCACTGATTTATCGCAGAAAATATCCGCCACGTGCATCCTTCTTTCTTTTGAGCAAAAAATCCACCATTCAAGTTGTTTTTTTTTGTTACTTTGCTTTCTGAAGTTGTTCATCGTACCCGTAATTAAGCAGAGTGTCAAAAAACTTGCAACGTATCATGCAAGAGGTGCAGACATCTTGATCGGTTTCTCTGTTTTCCTCCTCTTCGTTTTTCCATGAACCTCAAGAGTGATTTAAATTGGGGCACCCACAAAAAAGATGAATAATGACGACGAACCTGTAATTGGGTTACTTACGGAACCACGATTGAGAACCACTTCCACGCACGATCCCGAATACAAAGTGGTTCCTCTCACACGGCTGCGTGCGAAAGATCTAAAAAAAAAAAAAAGGGGGGGGGAGAGAACATGCTCACGGATTCTGTTACACATTTAACGTCTGAAGCTTCAGTCTAAAAAAAATTACCTAATAATGAAATTCTAATTTCAAAAGAGGGATTATTTAAGTAAAGAATTAAAAGTCAGACATATGCATAACAATGAGCTTGTCTTTATATATTTCACTGAAACATTGTGTTCCATGTGTTTTAGCTTTCTTCTTTTAAAAGTCATTGAAGGAAACGCATCCAAACAAACTGGGTAACAATTTTGTCATTCCTAGGTTGGCATCGGAGATGAAACAATCTAAAGGATTTTTTTCTTTCTCCTTTTTGAATGGAGGTTTAACGACCACCGTGAACAACTCAATGGGCTATAAGCAGTCGCCCGTCCCTAATTTAGGACCACTGGTTCCAGGGAAAGGAGCGAGCCAGTGCTGTGAGACAAACACAACATCCATGCCTCACCGGGATTCAAACCCGGACCCCTTTCGGACGAACAATCAGAGGCCATCGCTTAGACCACTGCGACGCAGGGACGGGGAAGGATTTTCATAAACTGGATACGGAAGAATTCCATATAATACGAAATGGCTCAAATTGTTGTAAAAATACACACACTGGATAAAATATTGCGAACCTTTATAAGACAATACTAGTAGACAACCAGCTCCGATATATGCAAAGACCCCATGGGAGATGGGTGGATGAAATTCGAAAGTATGCGGGAGCTCCATGTCACTCCCGCATACTTTCGAATTTCATCCAATCATCTTCCATGTGGTCTTCTTCTGGGTCTTTTCCTGTCCCTTGGAATCCAATCTAAAATTTCGGCTGTCCATCGATGGTCTGTCCTTCTGGCAGTATATCCAGCCCATTGCCATTTCTGGAATTTAACTCTGATCATGATGTCTTCCACTCTTGTCATTTTTCGGATCCACGAGTTCCTCTTTTTATCTCTCCTGGTTACACCAAGCATGCACCTCTCCATGCTGCTTTGAGTTGTCTGCAGCCTTTGTAGGTCTCTTTTAGTTAAGGTCAACGTCTCTGCACCATACGTAAGCACTGGAAGGATGCATTGATCAAACACTTTTCTTTTAAGACATAATGGCATATTGCTCTTACAAATTATGCTGTTTCTTCCAAAAGCTCTCCAGGCAAGTTTTGTAAGCCGATTAATTTCTTCAATGTGACCCTCACTTGATATCTGCTGTCCAAGATAAAGGTACCTGTCTGTTATCTCCAGCTTTTCTCCATCAATCGATAAATCTTCATTTCTTGTAAAAGCATTGAACATCACTTTTGTCTTCTGAAAGTTCATTTTTAATTCCACTTCTTTACTCTTGTGAGCAAGTTCCTGGATCATACTCTGCAGCTCTGATGGGGTAGTTGCAAAAATGACTATGTCATCAGCAAAACGAAGGTGGGTTAAATAATCTCCATTAATCTTTATCCCTTTGTTTTCCCAATTCAGTGACTGAAAGACATTTTCCAATTTGGCGTTAAAGAGCTTTGGAGATATGATGTCACCTTGTCTCATTCCCTTTCCAATTTTTATGTGTGTTGTATTTTCAAACAGCCGAATCTTTGCACTTGCATTTTCATAGATGTTATGAATGATATTAATGTATGCATCTTCAATACCGCAGGATTTCAGACCCATTGTAACTGCTGATGGTTTCACCGAATCAAAGGCTTTTTCAGAATCGATAAAAGCCATGCACAACGGAAGTTCATATTCCCTCGCTCTTTCAATTAGTTCTCTCAGTACGTGGATATGATCTCTTGTGTTGTAGCCACTCCTGAATCCAGCTTGTTCTCTCGGTTGAGCCATGTCCAGTGTCACCTTTAAGCGGTGTGAAAGAACTTTAGTGAAGATTTTATAAACCACTGAGAGGAGGCTGATAGGTCTGTAGTTCCTGATATCCTCAATGTCACCTGTTTTATGTAGCAAGATCATTGTAGCGTTGTTCCAATCATCAGGAATCTTCCCTTCATTAAGGCATCGAGTGAAAATTTGGGCGAGTATTGTTTCGATTTCTCCACTTGCTTCTTGTATGATGTCTACAGTAATTCCTTTTTCTCCTGGAGCTTTCTCCCGCTTCATGTTCTTTATTGCATGTGCAACTTCTGCTGGGAGGACTGGAAGAACTCTGGTACCTTTCATGATGTCTGGAGTACATGTATCATCCCTTTCATATAATTTGGAGTAGAAATCTTTCACTCTTGTCAAAATTTCGCCTCTATTTCGTGTTACAGAACCATCTTCTTTTCTCAGTGCCATAATCTGTTTTCTTCCCTTACTGAGATGACCCTTTGCTATCTTTAGGCTTTGGTTGTTTTGAATCGCTTTCGTCACTAGTTCACAGTTGAATTTCCTTACGTCTTCAGTGATACTTTTTCGTACTGTCTTGCATAGCTCTATATATTCCACTTTGGAAGTCACATCTTCTTTAGTTGTCCTCATCTCTCTTCTTTTTTGCATCAACATTTTGGTTTTTCCTGATAATGTGTTCACATGCAACTTGTTCTTAGACCCAGCTAATTTTGTTGCTGTTTCCATAAGAGCTTTGGTTACTTTTCTGTTAACTTCAGAAATATCCATTTCTTCCGATGTTAGGCCTTCTAAAGCAGAGAAACTGTTCTTCAGTTCCAACTTGAAGGTATTATGGTGTTTTTTAAAGTTTGTTATGTCGGTACATTTTGCTTATCTTATGAGCTTGCTACGTTCGAGTTTAGTGTTGAGGTGCATCTTGCATCTCACCAATCTATGGTCACTACCTGTGTTGAACTTGTTTAGCACACTGCAGTCTTCTATGACGAATTTTTTGTTACACATAATAAAATCAATTTCACTTGTCGTCCCATTTGGATGTCTCCATGTCCATTTCCTGTGTGGCTTTTTCTTGAAGAAGGAGTTCAAGATGAAAAACCCTTCTGCCTCTGCAAACTCGACGAGAATATTTCCACGCTGGCTTCTGTTGCCGTGACCGAATTTACCTACTGAAGTTTCAATCTGTTGCCGTTGCCCTATTTTTGCATTGAAATCTCCCATAATTATCTTCAAGTGCTGCTTACCTTTATTATTTAGATGACAAATTTCCTCATAAAATTCTTCAATTTCTTCTTCAGGATGGCTTGTGGTGGGTGCATAAGTTTGAATAATCTGAGCCTGGTATCTTCTCGAGAGTTGGATAACGAGTCGTGTAGCTCTGTCAGAGGAACTTTCAACTTCTACAACTTTATCCTTCAGTTTCTTGTTTATTATAAATCCAACACCACTAGTTCTGCCAGTATCAGTCCCACGCTAGTAGAAGAGATGTCCACTTTTCAGTTCAATGAGATCTTCTCCTTTTCTCCTTACCTCACTTAGCCCAACGATGTCCCACTTGATCCTTTGTAGTTGTTCTTCCAATTCAAGAAGCCTTGAATCAGAAGATAGAGAGCGTCCATTATACGTAGCCAAGGTCAGCATCACACGGCAGCCTAGACCGGTCCTCCGGGAATTCTTAGCACCCTCTGCCTTCATGTAGCAGTGGCCGCTGCCTTGGCCAGGTACATTCCAGCTGCCTGAGACTGAGGGCCAAGATTTAAGTTGTGGAGTCATTTTGGAGGGGTTTGGCCATAACTCACCACGCTGGCCAAGCGGGTTGGTGAGTGTGGAATAGCATTTCCTCTAATCCCGATGGTATAGTTGTACCGCTATTGGCGGTCGTCAGAGCCCCTTTAGTGGGAACAGGATGTACCACGAGAAGGCGGGGTTGACATTTGTCAAGGAGAGGCTGTGATGTTACGCATCACCTGAACTTACATCCTTAGGAGACCCTCGTCCAGAAAATACTAGTAGACAACCAGCTCCGATATATGAAAATATAGAAGACCCCATGGGAGATGGGTGGATGAAATTCGAAAGTATGCGGGAGTGACATGGAGGAGACTGGTACAAGACAGACCGTTGTGGAGGAAACTTGGGGAGACCCTCGTCCAGCAGTGGATTGATAATGGTTGACAATTATGATATATATATATATATATATATATATATATATATATAAAGGATGCATTGATCAAACACTTTTCTTTTAAGACATAATGGCATATTGCTCTTGAAAATTATGCTGTTTCTTCCAAAAGCTCTCCAGGCAAGTTTTGTCTGCCAATTAATTTCTTCATCAATGTGACCTTCCCTTGATATCTGCTGTCCAAGATAAACGTACCTGTCTGTTATTTCCAGCTTTTCTCCATCAATCGATAAATCTTCATTTCTTGTAAAAGCATTGAACATCACTTTTGTCTTCTGAAAGTTCATTTTTTATCCCACTTCTTTACTCTTGTCAGCAAGTTCCTGGATCATACTCTGCAGCTCTGATGGGGTAGTTGCAAAAATTACTACGTCATCAGCAAAACGAAGGTGGGTTAGATAATCTCCATTAATCTTTAATCTGTATATATGTAGGAGTAAATTAGACTGTATATATGTAGGAGTAAATTAGAGCAGTCGCCCCTCAAAGAGACGCAAATGTAAAGGTAAAAGTTTTGGTCAAGACACCTAGGTACGATGGTGAAATGAAACAAATTCTCAGGTCGATAGACTTGTGAGTAACGACAGTTAGTGACATATATCATTTAGCAAAAGTTTCCATGCTTGATGAACAAAAGCAAATAGGTCCTCATTCCAAAAGGTATTTAAAAAATGACAAATGTACAAACTGTCGGTGAATAGTAGAGAGGCCTTTTTGGGAGGGCAAGCAAGGATGGGTGCCTTAGTCCAGGAGGGGGAGTATGGGCCCTTATTAACAAGGCGTGCTCAGAAAGTCTTGTTGTAATCCTCCTTAATGTTGATCCAATGTAAACGAAGTCCCCAGTTTCTTCCTCCATGGCTTTGAGAGGAACACAATACACACCATGTCTGTCAGTAAGCTCCACTGAGTCACGGTCATTTTTACCCATAGCCTGAATGTTTCCAGTTCCAATGCCAAAATCCAAATGGTGTCACTGGCATATGTTTTTTTATTTAAAATGTTAACACGTCCAGGAATGAACTCCATATAACTAAATGATGTTTGTCACTAACTGTCATAGTTACTCACAAGTCTACCGACCTCAGACTTTATTTCATTTCATCTTCGTACCTAGGTGTCATGACCAAACCTTTTGCTATTACCTTTGTGTCTCTTTAAGTGGCAACTGCTCTAATTTGCTCCTACATATATATGTGCCTATGTGTGTTTACACGACGTAGTTTCTTCCATCTGAAGATGAGGCTGATTCAGCCTTGAAAAGGTCTATTGGTATTTTAACTAATGTGTATGTGTACGTGTTTTTATCTCATTAAAGTTTTAACTTATCACTAAGTTTTATTGCGTCATCGTTCAACTACGGCTAAAATCTACATTCATCTAAGTACTGCACGAAAATAATCTTCCTAACAATTAGCATAGTGGAATGCCGACCTTGGACTGTAGAACAATGGAAAACTGATTTGGACTGACGTGTTACGGTACACAGTCTATTGATCTGATGGTAGTTCCCGGATGTAGCGGATGCCGAGATAACGGTACTTTCTGGACGGTATCGTCCTGACAGTGAAGTTTAGTGAAGGCTACGTGATGTTATGGAGCTGTTTTCTGTGGTTCAGCTTGGACCCCAGTAGTCGTTTTGGACAAAACCATGAATGCTAAGTTCTACCTAGACTTCCTAGATAATTATGCAGTACCAACGTTGTGACTTTGGGGAAGTCTAGTACCACTAACAGAAAGACAACGCTCCATTTTATACTACTCGCGTTGTTACAGATTGATCTACTACAGACGCATGCTGAGAATATCTTGGGTTGTGCATAGGAGAAATGCATCAATCTTGAGAGAGCTCGATGTTGACGCGCACAAGCGACTTCTTCCGACAATCCAACGGCATTTACTAATCTTCTTCGGCCACATCATTCGGCAAGACGGTTTAGAAAAGCTTTATTCAGGGGGAAGTCGACGGCAAAAGAACGAGAGGACGTGTCTATTACAGATTCATCGACCAAATAAAAACTCTCACAAATCTATCAGTTGCAGAAGTCATGAGAACTGTGGAGAATAGAGAGGAATGGCGATCCTTGACTGCCGACAGAATGTAAATTGGGTCACGACGCTCGAACCGAGCAACGAAGAGATAAGAACCTCCTGTAGAAAAAATATAATTAGAACCTATTCAAAAAAATAATGAGCTCTGACAGAAAATGAAATAACCAATTCCTACGCATTAATAGCTAAACTGTATTTCATCACTGAGCAATTACAGTTGTACTTATACGTGATTGTTCGTTACGGGTCTTTCCGGATCAACGATAGTAAGCACCGCTCGCGTTGAAGATGAACCAGGTTTGAAACTCGCCAGGGGTAAAAATTTACTTCGCACGTTAAGAAGAATTTCTGGTGAAAAAGTCAAAACCGAAGCTTTTGCGAAATTCCTTTAGAACTATGAAAAAGCCAGAAACGGACTTTTCAAAACACTAAAACAGAAATTTCGTTAAAAGACTGAGACCTACCGGGAACTTTTTTTTTTTTTGTTTGCTTGTGGTTTTAACTTTTTTTTTCTGTTTGCTTGGTGTTTTAACTACCACCGCGAGCAACTCGGTGGGATATAAGCAGCCGCACGTTCCTAATTTAGGACCACTGGTTCCAGGGAAGGCAGCGACCCAACGTCATAAGACAAATATGACATCCATGCCTCACTGGAATTTTCGAACATGAACCCATCTTGAACTAATAGTCAGAAGCGAGCGCTAAGCCTATCATACTAGCGGGACTGCACCGGCAACTTTGCTGTAAGTTATTTTCAGTTATTTTAAGTTATTTTCACGAAATTTCCATGAATTAATATAATTTATTTTTATCAGTGTAAGGTGAACTGCAAACAAAAGAGAAAAATTTCAATTACAAGTTTGAAGCTGTCACTGCACGATATTACACATGTTAGAGAACCAACTCTTCACAAGGATTAAAAGATTTAATATGATAAAAATACAAGTAAAAAAACTGTACACGTCACGATCTTTCGTGTAGGCTACCTAAACATCATCAGTACGAACTAAAGGGTGAACTCAGGCCAGCAATCCAATATACAGGGTGCATAGGAAAGTCCCTTTAGCCTGGAATAACTAGCGAACGGAGAGAGGTACATTTATGCAAGGGAGATAACAGTATAGTAAAGCGACTACGCTCGATCGAATGCAACCAATAGCAGCGCCCCTAGTGGCGAAATGCAGAAGTTAGTCATTGCAAACCGAAAACAAAAAGAGATACAGCAAAATTTCTGATTACAAAGTTGTAGAGCATTAATTAATTAGTACAAAACGACATTTGTTTTACACGGATAAGATAAATTGCCGCCTGAATACCCTAAAATGTCCGAAATCGATGCGCGGTTGTGTGAACGTTTGAAGGGAATAGGCATAGGTATGAGCAAATACACACAATTTATTGCATAAATGCGTACTTATGTCAATACAGTTTGGTGACGTCAGACAAAACAAAAACAAAAAAGGCAAACTGGCGCACAGTATTAAAAAGTTAATGTCCAGTATGTCCGAAGAGTTCGCCATTACCCCACGATACACATTTGTATACGTGAAATTAACTCTGCATGCACATTCCTCAGCATGGAAGGTGTCGCACTATTGCAAGCATCTGTAACACGACGACAGACTTGTAGGCGCTGTTGCATACACCTGATTTTTTACGTAACCCCAGAAATCCAAGCTCGCCATTTTCACACGGCGTACGTAGACTTAAACTTCTGATCAGGGTACATCCTGCTACTGGTTTTTATATCGTAGGTACGGTACAACGTCACAATCTGCATGTGCATACGGCTACATTTGCGAAATGTGAATATGGAGATTCGAATCGTCGCACATCGATTTCGGACATTTTAGGGTATTCAGGCGACAATTTATCTTATCCGTTGTGACGTATATTCTAAATTAACTTTCCTTTTTAGTTTCTTTCCCTATGTAAATCTTGAGTTTATTCTCAGTTATACTTCACTCTTAACGTAATATCTTTTCTCTCAAACGAATACTGTTGGAAACATAATTAAGGTTGAATGAACGTGACGTACGCCTGATATAAGATAAGAACGAGGGATAAAAACGACGACCAAACTGTTGTTAAAGAGAGCGTTGCTTGTGAGCGTTGTTAAAGAGAGCGTTGCTTGTGAGTGTTGTTAAAGAGAGCGTTGCTTGTGAGCGTTGTTAAAGAGTGCGTTGCTTGGAGAAGTGTTGAAAGTTGAGCGTTGTGTTAAAAGCTGTGTGGTGTGTGGAGAGTTTAATGCAATATGCTATGCTATGTTACGATGTGTTGGCTACATCCTTGAATAAAGCATCTTTTCCGTAAGTTTGACTTCTGTTGTTTACACGTTTCGTCTGGCCGTTAAGGTTCAATTTAGGAACTATTTCATCTTATGGTTATGTTTTTTTAAAATAACGTAGAAGACAAGACTTCTACGTCATACCGTGTGAAACAAATGTCGTTTTGTACTAATTAATTGATGCTCTACAACTTTGTAATTGGAAATTTTACTCTATCTCTTTTAGTTTTCGATTTGCAATGGCTAACTTCCTTATTTCACCACTAGGGACGCTGCTGTTGGTTGCATTCGATCGGGCGTAGTCGCTTTACTATACTGTTATCTCACTTGCATAAATGTACCTCTCTCCGTTCGCAAGTTATTCCAGGCTAAAGGGACTTTCTTATGCACCCTGTATAAGTTCATGACGCAGTGAACTAACTGAAGCGCAGTCTCATGGAGTTCATGAAAAAGTGACGCACTTCCACAAGAATAATTGAGAAAGTCTTTACTCACCGATGACAGGGTAAAGGGGCACCTGATGGACTCATCCTGTCGTAAAAGGCGTCTCCAAGGCAACGGTACGTATTAATGTAGTTCATTATTCAACATTGTTTAAAGTACTTGTGAATCAGTAAACTTTCCGCAAATAAAGTACATCTTTCAGTTTTCGTGCAAAGTAGGATATATGTGTCCTTCCAGGCAGGTGTGCAGGTATCTCCATTTGCGAGCCGGGATAGCGCGGTTTAATTCGTACCTCATGTTGTGTAGGTAGCCTACACGAAAGATCTTGTAATGTTTTTAACTTGTATTTTTATCATATTAAATCTTTAAATCCTTGTGAAGAGTTGGTTCTCAAACATTTGTAATATCGTGCAGTGACAGCTTCAAACTTGTAATTGATGCACTTCGGCACGAAATATATTCTAGTGAGAAAAAATTCCTTATTCAATTATTTCTTCAGTCTGATCGAAATTCTTGCCCTATTGTTTTGGGGCCATGTTTCCGTTTTCAGCTGTACTCCATTTTGCTTTTTATTGTTATTTATTTATTTTGTGGCGAAAACAACGCTAAACACCTCTCACTCTTGTTTGTTTTCCTTGATTTTTACAGTTTCTAAACAATTTTTTCAATCCTTTTCTGTAATAACATGAACTTACCTCACTTGTGACATCGAAAAGAGTTTTTTCTGAATCATCTTTCCTTAATTTATAATCTTTCAAAACTAGAAAAATGATAAAATTCAAATTATTTTAAGTGTTTTCGAGTTGGTTTTTTTTTCCTTACCCTTCTTGCTCGGATCTTTTTTTCCCTATGGATAAAAAAAGAAAATATAACTAGAATTTTTATCTGTTTCAGCATTGGAGACAGAAGCGGAGATAGTTTTTCATTTCCATAATTTTGTGACTTTGATCTTCACGCTCCGGCTGGTATTATAATGGCAGTGCCAAAATCTGGTGGATTGCGATGTTTTCTCGATGAACTGAATAGTTCTACACACTTTTCTTGTTATCTTCTGAGTCTGCGGCAGATGGTTCCTTGTGTTTTCTTCAAGTTGAATTTCTTTTCATCTTTCTTAACAGTTCATAACGTTGAGAGAGGTTTTTTTTTCGGTATATGAGCTCCCACATTTACAGTTGCACGGTTACGCATTCACACATTAAGCAAAAAAGATGACGCCAAATTTTAAGTTGTAATCAGCACGTTTTTTGAATCTTTTGTGACGCGAATTAGATTTATCAAAGCTATTCAGAGTCAATGAAACCGGTTAGAAAAAAATAATACAACCGGATTTCTGTAACTGATAAAACATCGAGAATTAGAACACTTTCTTCCAGTAGTGGCTAAAAAGTATATTACGAAAATTAACAAATGCCGCGCAAAAGTTTTTCATAGCAGAAGGAATAACTGAGACAAATAGCTTTTCAAATCGAACAGATTAAAGAAGAGATATGCATATAGAAGCAAATTTGATATAACTCTACGCCTTCTAGCGGAAGACTTTTGCATATAGGAAGAGTTGAAAATTGGCCGCAAAATATTCTTCATGGAAAAAAACTCTTCAAATGAGTCTCCCGGAAGCACAGATAGCAAGAACAAGTCAGTAAAATCCTGCAAAGCTTTGATTATGATACGCTTTCCAACATACCAGAAATCATTACTCAAGTTATGAGGATAATGGCTGTGGAATAAGTTTCGATCCTGTGCCCTGACCTCTGACCCCATTTCGATGATACTCAACAGAACCGGTTCAGTATACCTCCGGAACAACATACTGAAGTTTTGTCGCAATAGAAGCATTTTTAGTCAAGTTATAAGGATAACCGGCTGTGGAATATATCTCGCTTCTGTGACCTTTGACCCCATTTCGATAATATTCAACAGAACCGATTACGGATACCTCCGGAACAGCATGATAAAGTTTTGTCTCAATCGAAGCATTTTTACGTAAGTTATGACGCACGAGGGTGATGAAATGGATCCCTCCCATATGTCCTGACCTTTCCCCCATGTTTCGTCCATTTTCAATAGGGTTTGTCCCCAGTTTGTCCCCTACCACATACTAAAATTTCATCGAAATGGAACCATTTTTACGCGAGTTATCGTGCGGACAGACAGACATACAGACAAAGATGAAGCATATGCGCTTCTTCAACCTGCTGTTGGAAAGCATAAACAAGTTAGTAAAATCATGCAATGCATTGATTATGATACGCTTTCCAACATACCAGAAATCATTACTCAAGTTATTACTCAAGTTATATGAGAATAATGGCTGTGAACTAAATATCGCTCCTGTGTCCTTGCCTTTGATCCCATTTCGATGATCTTAAACAGAATTGGTTCAGTGCACCTCCGGAACAACATACTAAATTTTTGTCGCAATAGAAGCATTTTTAGTCAAGTTATGAGGATAATGGCTGTGGAATAAATCTCGCTCATGTGTCCTGACCTTTCACCCCATTTCGATTATATTCAACAGAAATGGTTCAGCATACCTCCGGAACAACATGAAAAAGTTTTGTCGCAATCGAAGCATTTTTACGTAAGTTATGACGCATAAAGGCAATGGAATGGATCCCGCTCCTATGTCCTGACCTTTGTTCAATAGGGGTTGTCCCCAAGTGGTTCCCTACCACATACTAAAATTTCATCGAAATCGAACCATTTTTACGGGAGTTATGACGCATAAGGGCAATGGAATGGATCCCGCTCCTATGTCGTGACCTTTGACCCCATTTCACCCGTTTTCAATAGAGTTCGTCCCCAGGTGGTCCCCTACCACATACTAAAATTTATTTGAAATCGAACCATTTTTACACGATTTAGCGTGCGGACGGGCAGACGGACGGACAAAGCTGGAGCATATACGCTTCTTCAGCCTACGGTTGGAAAGCGTATAAAAAGGTTCGGCCTTTACCCTCACTAGCGTGAAATATCTGCATTATTTGAAGAGGATAATGCTCCACATTTCTATTGTAGTTAATGACATACAGTAAAAATATTAATTTCTCAATAGGGTTTTTTGAAGCGGAGATACAGCTGCTAACTGAAGTACACATGCACCACCCAACGGCAGAATTCTGAACTAAAGAAACTCATCATATACAAGCCTAAAGTGTTCTATAAGGTAAATGGCGTCCGTTGTTAAATTTTTTTTTAAAATCGCCCATGTACAAGTAGATATATTGAAAAAAACAGATTGCGCACTTCGCCACCTAGCGGCAGAATTGTGCATTATTTTGGGAAGAAAATGTACACACAGAGTTGGCATACTTAGAGATTTTAGACCGTAAAAGATTTTCAACCGAGTTTTTAGTCCCGCCAGATATTGCTGTAAACGGAAATTCGAACTTACGCCCTCTGGTGGCTGACTTTCGCGTTAAGAAATTTTAAATTGTGTGAGAAACATTTCGCAGAGGAAACGCTCTCCAACAAATAAATAATTTTCCAAATCGGTCTCTTAGAAGCAGGGATATCGACATAAATAAGATATACATCTACGCCCTCTGGCCGGAAAACTATGTATTATTCTAAGAACAAAGTATTTTCAAAAGTTTTTTCCAGGTGAGCGGTATCGGTCCATGAAAAAGTTTTTTCCAATTGAGTTTTCAGAAGCTCAGATTTTGTTACAAATACATCAGAAGCAGAAATAAACACTTACGTCCCCTGGTGGCCAAACCACTCTTTACCAAAAATTAGAAATTATATACAAAATATTTCCCATCAGGAGCTGTATCCGATTCTGGAAGAATTTTTCAAATCGGAGTTTTAGAAGCAGGGGTATCGGGGAAAACGTATTTTACCTTTACGCCCCCGAGCGGAAAGTCTATGCTTTACTTCAAAAATTTGAAATTAATGTAAAACATTTCGCACCGAAAACTCTATCCAACGAAGAAGGAATTTTTCAAATCTAACTCTTCGAAGCAGAGATATCGACAAAAAAAAAAAATCTACGCCCCCTGGCAGAGAAACTATGTATTATATTAAGAAGAAAATATTCCGAAAAGTTTCCTCGAGGAGAGTGGTATCGGCCCACGAACAAATTTTTTAATCGAGATTTTAGAAGCTCAGGTTAAGCTGGAAAGCAGAAATTAAGGCTTACGCCCCCTGGTGGCCAAACCATGTTTTACCAAAAATAAGAAATATAAGCAAAAGATTTCCCATCAGGAGCTGTATCCGCTGCAGAAAGAATTCAAATCTGAGTTTCAGAAGCAGTGATATCGGGTTAAACGCAGTTTACTTTTACGCCCCCTAGCGGGAAATCTATCTGTAACTTGAAAAAGTGACTGTACCTAAAATAGTCTTTGCTATAAATGGAATCGAAAGGTAAAAAACGAGTTTCAATCGGTTGTTTAGAAGAAAATACATGGAATAAAATGTATTTTGAATTCGATATCATCTAAATTTACGCCATCTAGCTGCTTGACTGTACATTGTAAAACAAAAACGAGATAAAGGATCATTAGAAATACGTAAATTTCGCGAAAAAAAATTTTAATCAAAAATTTCGCATTTATGAAGACAAAAAAAATTGTTCTTCAAAGTTTACTTAACTTAGTTTACTGTTTTTCAAAGTTTACTTAGAATGTTTTCCAAAGAATACCTAGAATGTTTTCCAAAGTTTACTTACTGGTAGGCTAAGTACCAAAACGCTTAGTTAAAAGCTAAAAACATTGTAACAGTCTCTATATTATATTCCTTTAGCCTTTGCCTTCTGTCAGTAATAACGATGTTGTACATACTGAAATATCTCTCAGCATCCACGCTGTTAACAGAATTATGTAAGCTTTGAATAGCTGCCTTCGCATAGTTTAGGTAGCAGCATTTTGTTGCTTTTAAAATTTGTATGATATCAACAGGAGTCTCTTGTTTTACCACTGTAAGTAGCTGTCTGTGAAAATGATTACATCCATCGATGAGCTCATTCCGTGGTATGCCTTTAAAAAATGGTATTTTAGAGAAACTTTCCAATAATAAATTTGTGTTCAAAGGTCATGTGGGTGTGGTTGCGGCTACATATGGACAAAATAGTCTGCCAATATGCTGGTAGGCTTCATTTGTCGCGTTAAATGTCATGTGGAGGATCAATTTGCCCTTCTAGACGAACCTTACAAAATTTGCACATCGCGATATTTGTATCGCTTAAATGCAATCCCTTGTGGTCAAACTCTTTCACTCTATCAACCAATTCCTTCTTAGGGCAGCCCATATTGATATACGTCTATAAAACGGTTCGCGAGCGTTGTAGTTTACTAGCGAAATGCAAAAACAAACACGTGCTCGTTCGTATTCTTTCAAGGCCAGCCAGCCAGTGCGACTGAGCGGCGCTGGCTGACTCGCCGAGAGGAAAAGAGGCTTGGTCTGGGGTTTCCCGTGTAACGCACGCTGAGTAGGATACGCACGGCGTAAATGCTGCGCGAAATTAGGTCCTACTTTCGCTTTAAAAAAATGTTTATTATCGAGATGTCGCTGAAAAGTAGTTAAAATCAAATTTTCGTATTTATTCGCTTATATTGGCAAATTTCGCATTTATTCGCATCTATTTCGCAAATACGAAAATTACGTATCCCTAAGGATCATCATTCACACATTTCGAGCTCTCCCAATGAAAAAAGAATATTTGAAATCAAACTAATAGTTGCAGAGATATGGTGCCCACAGGGCGCCCCAGTGGCGCAGTGATCTAAGGCGTTGGCCTCTGATCATTCGTCCGTAAGGGGTCCGGGTTCGAATCCCGGTCAGGCATGGATGTTGTGTTTGTCTTATGACACTGGCTCTCTCCCTTCCCTGGAACCAGCGACCCTAAATTAGGGACGGGCGACTGCTTATAGCCCATTGAGTTGCGCACGGTGGTCGTTAAACCTCGAATCAAAAAAAAAAAAAAAACTTACACAACTGGATTTCTACAATTGATAAAACATCCACGATTAGAAACAGTTACTTCCACCAGTGGCTAAAAAGTGCGTTACGAAAATTAAAAAGTGTCGCACAAAAAGTTTCTGATAGGATGTATATATATACAAGGTGTCCGATAATCATTGGACACATTACAAAATTATATAAAAGAAAACATTAAACAGATAGAAAGAAACCGACTGTACTAACTTACACAAGTTAATAAATTTCGATGTGAGATCCCATGGGGGCTCGCAGTACGTCCAAGCGATACTCGATTTCATGCCGTGTATTGGCAAACATCTGAGGAGTTATGGAATTAATAGCAGCTGTGATACGCTGCTTCAGCTCCTGCAAATCAATACAAAGCCTCTGATGGACACGATCCTTCACATAACCCCACATGAAATAATCCAATGGAGTTATTAAATCTGGAGAGCGAGGAGGCCACGGAATGGGACCGCCACGCCCAATCCATCTGCTGGGGAAATGCTCATTTCCCCACGTTGATGTACACACGTTGATCAATGCGGAGGCGCGCCGTCTTGTTGGAAAACGATGTTGCCATATCTTTTGATCTGATGTATAGCGAAATTTTCTAGCTTATCCAAGTAAATGTCACCATTTATGGTTTTTTCGCAGAAGAAGAAAGGGCCAATCACTTCTCTTTTTGATAGGGCGCACCATACATTAACTTTTGGCGAATCACATTCCAGTTCAATAGCAGCATGAGACGGTTCACTACCCCATATCGCTGTGACGATTCACAAAACTTGATACATGAAATGTGGATTCATCACTAAAAATTACAGTACTGAGAAAGTTTTCGTCGTTTTCCACTCGATTCAGCATATCCACAGCGAAATCGTATCGCAGAGTGTGATAATTTACATGCATCTTTTGCACTATTTGAATTTTATAAGCATGACACTTTAATTTCTTGTGCAAGATATCGTGAACTGTCGATTTCGGAACGCACAGTTCTCTGCTTGCTTTACGAACAGATTTCCTAGGGCTTCGTTGGAAACTTTCATTAACTTGGTCAACCGTCTCACAGCTGACGCTAGGCCTACCGGCTCCTCCACGATGTTCCACATTGCCAGTTTCTTTAAACTGTTTCATCCACTGCTTAATTGAATTCGTTAACAGAGTATTACAACCATACTCTAAACGGTACCGTCTTTTAACTTTAATGACCGACTTTAATTCCGCAAGCCATAACACACACATTGCCTTCTGCTGTACGGATTACATGACTACTGATTACGCATTTCTCACACATTCCTCATCAGACCACACCTAGTGCCATCTATCGGATTCTGGGAATAACAATTCTGCAGAATAAAAATATAGAAACCTTGTTAGTAATACATGACATAGAAGAACAGACATTGCTCATAGTTTATTTTTTTAAATAATTTTGTAATGTGTGAAATAATTCTCGGACACCCTGAATATATACTGTACATACACGTTTCGTGTCAGGAAGATTTCAAAAAACGTGGTCATTCCAACTGAATATTCGGTGTCATTTTTCTCGTTTTAATATGAGAAACTTAAAAATCTAATAGCGTCTGGAAAAATATTAAGAAATCGGTTTCATCAAAAATGCAGCAGAACTTCTGTCCACGATATAAGAATTTTGCATTCGTTAGTCGTCTCGATGCATGAGAACGGGGTTTAAAGACATTCCATGAGTAACTGTAAGGGCTATGAAGTAGTCAAGTGTCCCTAATTTAGGCACACTTGTTCTAGAGAAGGACAAAGCCAGCGCTCTAAAAAATAAATGCCATACCCATGCCTCACTCGGGACCAGTTCTGTCAACTAGCCAGAAAGCAGCGCCTCTGACCACACAGATCCCGAAGAGGCCCTCAGACGGTTACCGCCGATCTTCTGTTCGCCTTTCTACGGGGACAGTTGTTTGAAAAATTAATTTAAAAAACATGTGAAAGAAAAAATAAATTAAAAAAAAAAAACATTTTAAGTCCAACATACGAGAGTTTACCGAAAGTAATACAAAAGTTAGCATAACTTTTTAGCACGTCTTTTGTAAAAAAAGATCGTGCTTATACAGTATTACCGGTTTGTCCATCCGTCCGTTTGCCTGTCCCACGATGTCTCTGCAACTATTAGTCCGATTTGAAAAAATTATTTTTGCATTGGTAAGCTTGAAATATGCGAATGATGATCCTTCATTTCGGTTTTTTTTTATTACGATGTACAATTTTGCCGCTAGAGGGCGTAAATGCAGATGATGTCAAATTAAAAAATACGTTTTATTCCACATATTTGCTTCTAAACATCCGATTGAAAAAATTATTTCACCTTTCGATTTCATTTATGTCGAAGAGTATTTTAGATATAGTTACTTTTTCAAATTACGCATAGATTTTCCGCTATAAGGCGTAAAAGTAAATTACATTTTCTCCAATAACTCATCTTCTGAAACTCCGATTTGAAAAATGTTTTCTTCAGCGGATACAGCTCCTGATGGAAAATCGTTTGCATATAATTTCTAATTTTTGTAAAAACATGGTTTGGCCACCAGAGGGTGTAAATCTTAATTTCCGCTTCTGATGTATTTGCAGTAAAATATGAGCTTCTAAATTCTCGATTGAAAAAAACATCGTTTGTAGACCGATACTATTCATGTCGACAAACCTTTTAGAAACATTTTCTTCTTAAAATAATGCATGGTTCCTACGCCAGGGGGCGTAGATGTATATCTTATTTTTGTCAGTATCTCTACTTTTAGGAGACCGATTTGAAAAATTCCTTCTTTGTTGGATAGTGTTTCCAGTGTGACATGTTTTTCATATAATTTCAAAATTTTCAAGTAATTCATAGACTTTCCGCTAGGTGGCGTAAAGGTAAATTGCTCTTTCCCCTTATATCTCTGCTTCTAAATCTCCGATTTGAAAAATTCTTTCTGCACCGGATACAGCTCCTGATGGGAAATCCTTTGCACGTAATTTCTTATTTTTGTAAAAAATGATTTGGTCACCAGGTGGCGTAAGTCTTAATTTCCGCTTCTGATGTGTATTTGCAGCAAAATATGAGTTTCCAAAGTCTCGATTGCAAAAAAAGTCGTTTGTTGACCCATACTACACATGTCGACGAACCTTTTAGGAACCTTTACTTCTTGAAATAATGCATGGTTTCTACACCACGGGGATTAGATGTACATCTTCTACGCCAGGGGGATTAGATGTACATCTTATTTTGTCAATATTTCTACTTCTAGGAGTTCGATTTGAAAAATCCCTTCTTTGTTGGATAGTGTTTCCGATGCGAAACGTTTTTCCTATAAATTCAAAATTTTCAAGTAAATCATAGACTTTCCGCTAAAGGGCACAAAGGTAAATTGCGTTTTCTGCGTTATTTCTGCTTCTAAAACTCAGATTTAAAAAATTCTTCCTGTATTGGATACAAGAACCTGATGGAAAATATTTTTCACATAATTTCCAATGTTTATTAAATGGTTTGGCCACCAGGGGGCATAATTGTTAATTTCTGCTTCTGATGTATTTGTAGCAAAATCTGGGCTCCTTAAAACTAGACTATATATTTTTTTCTTGGACCAATAGTGCTCATATGGAAAAACCTTTTGAGAATACTTTCTTCCTAAAATAATGCATCGTTTTCCTACAAGGGGACGTAAAGTCACATCTTATTTTTGTCGATAACTCTGTTTCTAAGAGTACGATTTGAAAAATTCTTTCTGTGTTGGAGAGCGTTTACGGTGCGAAATGTTTCTCATATAAATTCATGTTTTTCTCAACGCACAAGTCTGCAACCAGAGGGAGTAAGCTCACGATTCCGTTTACAGCAATATCTGAGGGATTACAAACCCGATTGAAAAACTTCTTTCTTCCGTCAGATACTATTGTTTCCCATACCGGTTCCACTGACTTTGAATAGCTTTGATAAATTTAATTTGCATCAGAACGGATTCAAAAGACGTGCTTATTACACCCGAAAATTCGGTGTCAATTTTCTTGTTATTTACTGACGGCGGTCGTTAAAATTGACATGCTTGTAGAGTAACTCTTCCTCTGTAGTAAACTTTGTTCATTGCAGATTTTATTTTATACTTGGAGAGAAGGGTGGAAGTCTGCTCTGATCTTCTGGAAGCGTTTGAAGCCAATGAAGACACGTTTTCTTCCAATCTGGCGGCAGGGGATGAAACGTGGCCCTACCTTAACGATCCGGAAATGAAGAATCAATCCATGGAATAGCGTCACACCTCTTCACCAAAGCCTAAAAAGTTGAAGAGCCAGCGATCAGCACAGAAAGTCATGGTGTCTGTTTTTTGGGGAAGACAGGGGTTTCATTCTCCTTGATTTTCTGGAACGTGGCAGTACAGTGACCAGCGAGCGGTACATTGAGACACTCGAGAAGCTTATAGAAGCCATAAAGAGGAAGAAACCGAACAATAATCTGAAAAGGATTCACATTCACCATGACAATGTGAGGCCGCACACATCTTTGGCAGCAAATCAGGCAATCGGTAAATTAGGCTGGTCGGTGGTCCCGCATCTACCGCACAGCCCAGATCTGGCGCCCTCCGACTTCCACATGTTCGATCCAACGAAGGACAGTCTCCGGATACAAAGATTTGATGACACAGACGAGGTGGAAGTGGCTGTGTAGAAGTGGGTACAACAGTCCACACCTGAATTTTTCCAAAGAGAATTTGGGAATTGAGTTCAACGATGGTGCAAATGCATCGCTTGTGATGGAGAGTATGTTGAGTAGTATCTTTGTATAGAGAAAGAGTTACTCTACTAACGTGTACAATCTGAAAGACCTTTGTCAGTTAATAAAAAAGTTATGTCCACTTTTGCATTACTTTCGGAACAACCCTCGTACATTATGCTTTTCCGTGCTCTGGTAGTGGTGTTTTAGTTTTGCAGTAAAAACCTGTTTGAGAGAGAACCTGCATAAAGACGAACTTTTTCTCGTTCTTGAAATAAAAGACAAAAAATTCCGCACTACTAAGCCGTGGGAAGAGACTAAATGAACACTGAAACAACAGAAAGTTCCCAGATGTTGCTGTGCTCTCAAATATTCTTAGTGAAAACAAAACATTACGCGATCAAATACAATGATGAATATGCCTAATTAAACAGAGAGATCTCTTTTGGGTTGTTTACACAAACACACATTGCATCACATCCAATGTTTAGCTTCAACTTAAGCACGTACCGCGATTCAGGTTTAAGTCATGTGACTAGTGTTGCTCTCTTTGGTGGATACGAAGTCCGAGGTCTTCGCAACTGTCTGTTTCGTACAGTTTTCAACGAGACACTCCGATTTAATTCTCTAACATTCATTCGTTGAGGTGATCATTCACAGCCTTTGTTTTTTGTGAGTAGCGTTCGTTCGTTTGCCTCTTGCGATGGCGCCAAAGAAAAAAGCTCTGAATTTGGATACAAAAGTTAAAAGTTATTGAAATGCACGAAAAAAGTATGAGAATCATGAAGTTGGCAGAGAAGTTCAATGACTGAAAAATACTCATTTATGACACCTCAAACCGAAAAGTCGAGAGAACAAAGCCGTGGCATAAAGATAAATGCTCAACAAATACAAAACCACTTTGCAACCGATTCTTGTAACGAAGAACTTGGCGAAATTATTGAGTGATATAAAATTGGAGAAAAAAATAGCAGTAAGGATGATGAAATAGAGGAGGTGAACATAGAAACCGCATCTAGGATAAAAACATATCACCAAGCGTTGCAAATTTTTCAGGTTATTCGAGACTTTACACTTCTTCAATTTAAGTGAATTGTTTCAGTTAATGAGCAGCGCACGTGATCTCATTCAGTGTCAGATTGCGGGTGTTACTATACAGAAGTCAATGTTGGATTATTTCAAAAGACTAGGTGGAAGCCCGTCAATAATGAATGATAAAAATAAGATATGCAGAGTAATTTTCTAAGTCAATGTTGGATTATTTCAAAAAACTAGGCGGAAGCCCGTCAATAATGAATGATAAAAATAAGATATGCAGAGTAATTTTCTAAGTCAATGTTGGATTATTTCAAAAGACTAAGTTTAAGCCCGTCAATAATGAATGATAAAAATAAGATATGTACAGTAATTTTTTAAGTCAATGTTGGATTATTTCAAAAGATAAGTTTAAGCACCGTCAATAATAAATGGGAAAGATAAGATATGTACAGTAATTTTTTAAGTCAATGTTGGATTATTTTAAAAGACAGGGTTTAAGCACCTCAATAATGAATGGGAAAGATAAGATATGTACAGTAATTTTTTAATAACCAGATTTTTTTTTTGTTTGTGATCATGGGCGGCGGAACTGGATAATTTCAGGGGGCACCAATATCTTCGAGAGTTAAAACAATGAAAAAAAGGGGAAATAAAAAAACTTAGATTATATATGCAAGCACTGTAACAAATCATCGTCAACTATCATCAATCCGTTGTTGGATGAAGGCCTCTTCTATAACATTCTGCCTTCAGCACATTTCTTCCAAGTCACTCCAGCATGCTTTCGAATTTCATCCACCCATCTCCCAGGTGGTCTGCTTCTGGGTCTTCTCCTGCCTCTTGGTCAAATACAAGCCTCAGTTGTTCACCGGCAGTCAGTTCTTCTAGAAATATATCCACCCTATTGCCCTTTGAGAATTCTTTAACGATCTTCTTTAAAGTGAAAAACACAAGGGTGATTAACTTTTCAATTTATTTGCGAAAAATCAGTTTTCAAAGTTGCTCTTGAAAGTGTTTTCCAGAAAACGCGAAACATGGTGATGGTCTCCAGGAAAGTTTCATTAAAATAAAGTTATACCATATATGAACCGCAAATTTTTAAGATGTTTCGTACGAAGACCCTACACCAGTGAGGAGACCATGAAATTCCGAAGGAGGGGGAGTGGGAGGGGAGAGATGCCCGGACCACCCTGTCTCTTACTTTCCATTACCCATGTCTGATGTCCAAATATGAAAGGACGCACAACAGTAACAAAACGTACTACGTCATACAGTCCTTACGTCACTTGCTGGCATAATTTACAGTTTCCATTCACGGAACACCTGCCAGAAAACACGGAAAGCTAAGCTGACGTCACAAATATTTCTTTCTTAGTTGGTGCTATGGTGATGACGTCATATAATTATATCCGGAAAGCAGTTTCCTTTCACTGAACACCTGAACGAAAACACGAAAAGCTAAACGTGACGTCACAAATATTTCTTTCTCAGTTGGAGCTAATGGTAATGACGTCACATAATTATATCCGGGAAGCAGTTTCCATTTACTGAACACCTGAACGAAAACACGAAAAGCTAAGCGGGACCTCACAAATACTTGTTTCTCAATCGGTGCTGCGGTGATGACGTCACACAGGAAGCAGTTTCCATTCACTGAACACCTGAACGATGACACGGTAACTAAGCGTGTCGTCACAAATATTTCTTTCTCGCTTGTTGTTATGGTGATGACTCTTTCCATCTGCTGGACTAAAGTGGGACAAACGTACAGACAAAGCAGGTTATGTTGTTTGTGATTTTTAGTTTATTTTGGTACGTGCGAACAATACGTTCTGTTAAGTAATCACGAAATATGTTAAATCCGTTCTTCGTATGGCAAAAAATCAAATGTTTGCATTCCGATGGCTTCCATGGATTCACACACGGGCATATTTAAAAAATGGCCAAGGCGCCTTGCCGAAAATTTATTTGCCAAAAGTTGCCCTCGAAAGTGTTTCTTTATGTTTTTGGTTAAATTAGGACTTACATTACAAAAAATGGTTTAGTTTTTTAAGCTTTCTAACCGTAGGTTGAAAAAGCGTATATGCTCCACGATAACTCGCGTAAAAATGGTTCGATTTCGATGAAATTTTAGTATGTGGTAGGGGCCCACCTGGAGACAAGCCCTATTGAAAATGGGGTCAAAGGTCAGAACATAGGAGCGGAATCCATTCCATCGCCCTTATGCGCCATAACTTACGTAAAAACGCTTCGATTGCGAAAACTTTAGTATGTTGTTCCGGAAATATGCTGAACCGGTTCAGCAGAATATCACTGAAATGGGATCAAAGGTCAAGACACAGGAGCGAGATTTATTCCACAGCCATTATCCTCAAAACTTGACTAAAAATTGCTTCGATTGCGACAAAACTATCCCATTGTTCCGGAGGTATACTAAATCGGTTCTCTTTGAATATCATCAACGGTCAGGACATAGGAGAGGGATCCATTCCATCGCCCTTATGCGTAATAACTTATGTAAAAATGTTTTGATTGCGACAAAACTTTAGTATGCTATTCTCGAGGTATACTGAACCGGTTCTGTTGAATATTATCGAAATAGGGTCAAAGGTCAGGGCACAGGAGCTACATTTATTCCACAGCCATTATCCTCATAACTTGACTAAAAAAAGGCTTCGGTTGCGACAAAACTCTATCATATTGCTCCGGAGGTATACTAAATCGGTTCTGTTGAATATAATCGAAATGGTTTCAAAGGTCAGGACATAGGAGCGGGATCCATTCCATCGCCCTTATGCGTAATAACTTATGTAAAAATGCTTCGATTGCGACAAAACTTTAGTATGCTATTCCCGAGGTATACTGAACCGGTTCTGTTGAATATTATCGAAATAGGGTCAAAGGTCAGGGCACAGGAGCTACATTTATTCCACAGCCATTATCCTCATAACTTGAGTAATGATTTCTATTATGTTGGAAAGCGTATCATAATCAATGCATTGCATGATTTTATTAACTTGTTTATAATTTTAAATAACTTATTTTGTTCTTGTGGATTTCAAAAACCTTCCATTTTTCGACAACCCTTCCTTGGAAAAAAATTCTATATACGTACCTGGATGCACCTGCCTAAAACGGAAAATAGTTCCAGCCCATGGATTCTGTCTTATAAATAAATTTCACTGAATAATGATGAAAAAGGTAAAGTAATACTTGAAAGACTGTAATGGGATGAAATATGGTTTCAATAACCTTCATTTCTCCCATTCGGCCATAAGTTTGCCAATCACGAACTTCTCAACGGCTTAGTTTTTAAGAACGAATCCCTCTAAGAAAGCCAGGTGTTTCTGTATATGCAGCGATAAACAAACAAAGGGTGTATCGTTAATGTTATTTAAAGCAACTTATAATTTTTCCAATAGTTTGTGTACATTGTTTGGGCTATAACAATCTGAGCACAGGTTTAGCGATGAAATTCATTCTGCTGTGAAGGAGATACTGTTATTACAGCAAAGACAAATGTATGCATATGTATTCCATCTTAAAAATAGGCTTTGCTATTGTGTACAAGACATAAATGCTTTTGTTAGTCTCTGTCATGGGATCAAAACGGTAATTTCCCTATCTACCTTACAAGAACTACAAAGAATTGCTCATTGGAATTCTTCGCAGGTGAACTTTGCGCTTGAAAAGACGCCCGTCAAAGTCAGGAGGTCAAAATTCTCACAGTATCAAAGGGAATCATTCTTTCGGAATGACGTTGGTCATCCCACTGGGCTATTTATACGGTTTTGTCCTACCCGTATACAAGATGATGTATCAAAAGAAATCCTTAACATTTTTTATACATACCTGCAATTCTGTCTCGTAGGTAGATATATCTTTTCAGAACGGAAGCTGGAACTATGGTTTCTAATCTTTGATGCACGTTTAAAAGAAATAACTTCCGCGAGTTCAATATGAAACGTTAGTGGGAGACGAGCACTATACCTACGCAGCAACCTTAACATTTTTTTAACTGAATTCCGAACATGCTAAAAATGTGCGTAGGCATTTTAAAATACAGTCTTCTTTATGGCTGTTGGTCGTGGAATAAAGAACCTTCAGCAAAATATCCACGGACTAGATAGATCTATCTTAGAAAGCTATTCAATTAGATTTAGCGATCAGCACCCGAAGTAAAAAATAGAAACCACTGCGTATGCAGGGTGGCCAAGAATCAGTCATTTCTTTCGTGAATTAACGAAGCATATTTCTGATACAACCTTTTCCGTGAAATGACAAAGAAATTTGAATTTCACAGAATTTTCGTACCACGAGAAAAATTCTGAGTTTTCAGAAACCTTTCATAGTTTCTTTCTTATATTTACGGTAAGTAACCGTTTTACAGATGTGTTAATGGAAAATTCTGAATTTTCAGAAACCATTCCGCAATTCTTTTCGTATAAATACTCCGTTTTCACTTTTTCCGTATCTGTACGATGAGAAATTTCCGGTAAGAGGAGCGATTGGTCAGAATACTTGAAGTCTAATTAACTTTTATATTTCAATCATCTGTCGAATTTTGAAGTTCCGTGGCGAGATAGGATATCGTAGATGACATATCGCATGGATTTTGTTTATTTTAGTACAGGATATTTCATCTCATCTCCCCTATTTTGTGCACCAGCTATTTACTATATATTGTGTTACTGTAAGAAACCGGTAACTTAACTTATTGTACAGATGATTATACGATGTATATGTATCAGTCTTTGGACAACTTAAAACAAAAGCTATCATAGCTATCAAGAGTAAATTTTATATTTAGAAGGTTTTTTCGTGAAATAATACTATAAAAAAGTACATTTCACCTTTTTTTAAAGATAACTAAAGTCATTGTCAGTTTAAAAAATCAAGGTGCAAGGCATTTTGTTGTTTCGAAAATCTCGATGAAAAATGCTTAATTTGTGAAAAGTTCTCCTACAGAAAAATAAATTATTACAAACCTATTCAGACAAATCATAAGCTCCAATAAAAAATAAAATGACTAAATCACTCACATTAATGATAAAATGTTTGTGGCTCAGTGGTTAAAGTCGCGCGTTACCTGTTGAACCAACCCAAATGACAAGGGTTGGTTCAACAGGTATTTTGCGGAATTTCAGTTTAAATGCGGAAAAGCCTGAAATGGAATTTTTTTCTGAAATAAACAGAATTTCTGATTACGGAAAATCTGTGAAAATATAAAATATAAACGGGCAATTTTAAAAACGGAAATTTCGTTAAAAGACGGACACGTACTCGCAACTTTGCTGCACGTTATTTTCAAAAATTTTCCGTGAATTCATACCACTTATTTTTTACAGTGCATAATCAAACCCATATTTATTGATTTTAAAGTAGTTGTGAAAGTCACCAGCTATCGGCAGATGATTTTGGACCCAAAACAAGACGTCATCGTATGGTCAAGATAATGCATGTCCACATCGTTTTTCTGGTGCGTTTTCTTCGTACAGGACACTTTTCATGACCGTACGCTGTAAAAAATAAGTGCTGTAAATTTACGGGAAATTTATGAAAATAACGTGCAGTAAAGTTGCAAAGTATGGGTCCATCACGGCTCATCTATGCTAGAAATGTGAGGAGGCTATCCCGTATGGCACGAGCCAGCAGAAGGACACTGTAGAGCAACTTGCCAGAAGTATTGTCTCACAACACACAGTACATCGAACTCTGCTCAAAATAGGGCTAAGCAACTACAGACTGCTCCGAGTACCCATTCTATCCTCAGTTCAACGTCGAAAGCGCCTACAATGGACAGGCGAGCATCAAAGCAGGACCTTGAATGATTGGAAGAAGGAAGTCTGGTCCGATGAATCTCGTTTCCTGTTGCACCATCTGGACGCCCTGGAGCGTGTGCATCGTTTACCTGGTGTTGGGAACTAGGGTGCATCGCAGAGATGGAAACGGGTCACCGGGTCGAGTCAAGGTGTCCCTGACCCGGTTTTATTTCAGTTTTATTCTTGGAAAGAAAAAAATAATGCAAAGAATCGTTCAGAGGTCTTTGAAATAATACTTTAGAACTGCAGAGTATGATCCAGGAACTTGCTGAGAAGGGTAAAGACTTGTGATTAAAAATGAACTTTCAGAAGAAAAAAATGAAGTACAATGCTTTTACAAGGAATGAGGATTTATCATTTGATGGAGAGGAGAAGCTGGAGATAACCAATTCCTACATTTTCCTTGTGCAGCAGATATCAAGGAAGCGTCACATTGATGAAGAAATTAATTGGCCTATAAAACTTAGTCTGAGAGCTTTTGGAAGAAAGAGTACAATTTTTAAGAGCAATATGCCATTATATCTGAAAAGAAAAATTTTTAATCAATGCATCCTTCCAGTGATTACGAACGGAGCAGAGACGTGGACCTTAACTAAACAAGTTAGTAAAATCATGCAATGCATTGATTATGATACGCTTTCCAACATACCAGAAATCATTACTCAAGTTATGAGGATAATGGCTGTGGAATAAATCTCGCTCCTGTGCCTTGACCTTTGATCCCATTTCGATGATATTCAACAGAACTGGTTCAGTATAACTCCGAAATAACATGATAAAGTTTTGTCGCAATCGAAGCAATTTTACATAAGTTACGATGCATAAGGGCTACGGAATAAATCCTGCTCCTGTGTCCTAACCTTTGACCCCATTTAGCCCATTTTCAATAGGATTCGTTCCCAGGCAGGTTCCTTCAACATACTAACATTTCATCCAAATCGAAACATTTTTACGTAAGTTATGACGCATAATGGCTATGGGAGTGATTCCGCTCCTATGTCCCGACGTTTGACGCCATTTCATCCATTTTCAATAGGGTTCGTCCCCATATGGTCCCCTACCACATACAAAAATTTCATCGAAATCGAACCATTTTTACGCACGTTATGACGCATAAGGACAATGGAATGCATCCCGCTCTTATGTCCTCACCTTTGACCCCACTTCACCCATTTTGAATATGGTTCGTCCCCAGGTGGTCCCC
Organism: Macrothele yani; assembly: GCA_039090855.1. NCBI lineage: Eukaryota > Metazoa > Arthropoda > Arachnida > Araneae > Macrothelidae > Macrothele > Macrothele yani. The sequence continues at coordinate 18,048,480 of CM077000.1, read as the reverse complement.
TACCACATAGTAAAATTTCATTGAAATCGAACCATATTTACGCAAGTTATGACGCATAAGGGCTATGGAATGGATCGCGCTCCTACGTCGTGACCTTTGACCCCATTTGTCCCATTTTCAATAGGGTTCGTCCCCAGTAGTCCCCTATCACATACTAAAATTTCATCGAAATCGAACCATTTTTAAGCCAGTTATCGTGCGGACAGACAGACGGACGGAAGGAAAAAGCTGGAGCACACACGCTTCTTCAACCTGCGGTAGGAAAGCATAAAAAAGACATACAAAGACGGCAGCAACTGAAAGAGGCATGGAGAGATGCATGCTTGGTGTAACCAAGAAAAATAAAAAAGGAACTCGTGGATAAGGAAAATGACAAGAGTGGAAAACATCATGATCACTGTAAAATACCTAAATTGTATTATAATAGGCTGGACATACCGCCAGGAGAACGGACCACCGATGGACAACCGAAGATTCAGACTGGATTCCAAGGAACAAGAAAAGACCCAGAAGAAGACCACATGGGAAATGGGTGGATGGAGGACGCTAACCCAAGACAGTCCGTTGTTGAAGAAACTTCGAGAGACCTTCATCTAGCAGAGGATTGAGAATGATTGACAACAATGATGATGATGATATATTCGAATTTATAGTTAAAGGTAGATTTGTCCGTATCAGGATCGGGTGGTGTCCAGGTCCGAAATGTTTGGCCCGTTTCCAAATCTGGCACCGTGGGACGAAAACAATACAGTGGAGGAAATGAGTAACTGGCCCCAGAGTTTTCCAGGTTTGGGCAATGCTACGCTGGGAAAGTCTGTCACGTACTTAAACATCATTGCAGACCAGGTAGATTCTTTCATGGCACCTGTATTTCGCAAGACAATGCGTCATGGCACACTGCCCAGGTTGTTCGAGAATGGCTCGAGGAACATGAGGAAAACTTCCAGGTATTGCCGTGGCCTCCAAATTCCCCACACAATCAAATCAAACATCTGTGGTTTGTGTTGGAACAGCAAATCTGGTCTGCAACGGCTCAACCACGTAGCTTACAAGGCTGTCTTTGAATAAGTGTTAGGGTTCATCTTCTGCGATAGATGGCACAAAAAATCACTCCTTGGGCGTTGCCTTTACGACTTGAGCGACTGTCCCAGAAGTTGGCGTCAGCGAATCACTGCAGACCTCACCATATTCAGAATAGAAGCGGTCTCCCGTTGGATCCAGAATGAAAAGACAAAATACAGGCTGTTACGTTTTAACTAATGACGTAATTAGGGGTTAAAGCTCAGTAAATAGGCGGAGTTTCTATAGCTCAAATTCAGGGGTTCTCTGCTAATGTACACATTTTCTCTTTAAAAATGAACGTACAGCAGGATTTAAGATGATTATAGAAGACAATATTCCAATCTCACTTTTGCCCCTATTCATTGATTTCTATTTGGCTCAGATAATTAGAAAAATCTGGCAGAAATAAGAGATTTCGTTCTTCCAGACAGAAACACTGCTATGCTAACTTACCACGCCATCTAGCGCCAAATTGGAATACTTTCGAGCCGGATAAATTGAATTTAAAAAAACATTCTAACAAATTTTCGGAATAATGGCTGTGGCAAATATTAGATATGGGTCGTTTTCATTTGTGCTCAAAATTTCAAACACGATGCGGTAATAGCTAGTCCTCGAGAAAATGTGTACAAAATAATTTACATTGCAGATATAGAGTAGAAGATGAACCACAACACTCATTCAAAAACAGCCTTAAAGGATCTGCTGGTAACGTCGTGTATGTCTTATGGTATCTGGTACCATAAGTGTCTTATGGTACTAGATACCATAAGACACTTTTAGAAATCTTGTTGCGTCCATACCTCGACGGGTGAGTGCTGTTTTGGCAATACGTGGAGGACCAACATCATATTTGGCTGGTGTTCATAATGTTTTGTCTCTTCGGTGTATAATGGTAAATTGCTATTGAAAATTGCGCTGTTTCTTCCTAGTGCACTCCAGATAAGCTTTATAAGCTATTAACTTCTTCGCCTTGGTGCATTCTAACTGCCCTTGACTGAGATCCAGTTATGAGCTGCGAAATCATTTGCAGGGGGTATAGAGTTTAACATAACTCACAGCTCTGGTCTAGCAGATTTGTGAATGTGGGATACCATTTGTAGTAATCCAGGCGGAGGGATAGGAGGTAGTGGTTGATCTTGAGTGCCCGAACACCAGAGCTGAGTTCGGGCTCAATTTTAAGAGTCCGAGCCCGAAGTATGTCAGCCCGAGCCCACCTGAGCCTGAATTTTATGTTGCAAGATAGAGCCCGGGCCCGAACGAGCTCCAAAACTATGATTAACTTGTTTAGGCATTAAAAAAAGTCTTCTCTTCCAGACTTCCAGTCGTTCCTACCCGTGTAATTAACCGATGTCTTTCTCAACTGCGGAGTGGGAAAGGGATGTTTATCTATTTCTATAGTTTCTTTGACCATTCATTTCTTCCTGAAATGTTTCGGGGGGGGGGAGTATCATGAAATCAGGAAAACTCGGTAGCCATAACAATCTACGTCGTACGTTGCTCAATAGAATTAGCAGGGAGCTGCCCCTTTCAGGTAGGGAGTAAAATTTCGTCAGCTTGCTATCTACTGCTTACAGAAACTTTTCCTTCGCAGAAATCCTGTAATTCATGGACTATGGAATTTTGTTACCCAAGCCCTGAATGGATAGCCCTGCCGAATTCCTACTCCCCATCTACACTTTAGTTGCCGAAGAATTCTCTTTAACAACTCGAAAGTGTAAAATGTCTCATGTGATAAATCATGTATTAATAAAATCACATTAAAAGAAAAAGGAAGACAATTTTCTCCCTCTCTAAGAGCCTAAGCCCGAACTCCAGTAAGTATTATGCAGCCTGAGCCCGAACTCCAGTAAGTATTATGCAGCCCGAGCCCGGTTCGGGCTCTGCCCGTCTCAGCTCTGCCGTTCACTGAGAGCAAGATGCACCCCAAGTAGGGGGTTGGTAGCCCCGGTGTCGCAGTGGCCTAAGCAATGAATTCTGATCATTCGCCCGAGATGTGTCCGGGTTCGAATCCTGATGAGGCATCGATCTTGTGTTTGTCTTATGGCACTGGCTCTCTCCCTTCCCTGGAACCAGTGGCCCTAAATTAAGGATGGGCGACTGCTTATAGCTCTCCGAGTTACTCACGGAGGTCGTTATGTCCCCCTACCCTCCAAAAAGTATGGGGCTGATATTTATCTGCGAGAGGTTACGTGTTGAGCATCCCTAAACCTAAGAGACACTCCGGTGGCGCAGTGGTCTAAGCGATGACTTGTGAACATTCGCCCGAGTTGGGTCCGGGTTCGATTCCCAGTGAGGCATGGATGTTGTGTTTGTCTTACAGCACTGGCTGTCTCCCTTCCCTGGAGCCAGTGACCATAAATTATTTACGCGCGACTGGTTATAGCCTACCGAGCTGCTCACGGTGGTCGTCAGATCTCCAACCAAAAGAAAAATAAAAGACCTATGGTCCCTGCTGAACCTATCTCGTGATGGGAAATTTTTCAGTTCGTTGCCTCAAAATAACGATTTTTTTAAAGACCTACTGGTTTTAAATTTACTAAGCCCCCCCTTCCCCCTGCAGACCATTATTTGTGTTTGGGGTTAATTCGGTCCAGTTGTTATCAATTTGGTATGCTGAACGATAGTTGATTTTTGGTTTGGGTAATTGGTCACAAGTTCAGCTCAAGTGGCAGTGACATTACTTGCACAAAAGTGGGGAGATAGGAGGTAGTGAAATTTTTCTTGGTGGAAATGTTTCATTTTTTTTTTTTTTCGTAAAATTGGTTCTAAACGGACAAATATCTACAAGTTAAATCAATGAGACCTCGCCAATGCGTTCTGAAAACACACAAGGAAAAGTGGTTTTGGTAAAATACAGATTTTTAAACACGATATATGATTTTTTTACAGAGTTCTATTACCTCTTGTAGGTTAAGTATGATCATATCTGTAGATACTGAAAGGAAGTGAGCAAAACGAATAATTCCTCTGCCATGGAATGCGTTCAGGCGGAAAAAATTCGAAATAAGGCCTCCTTTTCTCATTAGTTTGTTAAACAAGATTTTCAACTGAGTAGTTATGCAACGTCTAGAAAACGTTTAAACGGAAACGGAAACCGAATATCGGATGAATGATAAGAAAGTAATAGAAATAGGAATAACAATGCTTTGCCATAACAGAGACATGCCATTTAGACAGACAGATGGGAAGAGAAGTATGCATCCACACGAAAGAATGACAAACAACGAATTAGTACAGATATATGTCAAGAGAAATAAGAAAATGATTTAGAAACTAAGAAAATAATAGACTTTTCTATTAGAAATCTCTGTTAAATCGCATGACGAGGATTTGGAACGATGTGAGGAGATCATAAGAATGAAAACTCGAAATCCTATAAATTAAAAAAAAAAAAAAAAAAAAAAACTACATTTCTGCATAAGGACACACCCCGAAGAGAATAAAAATGTAAATTTTGCTTTTTGTTCAGGGGTTTAACAATCACAGAGCCGCCCCGGTGGCGTAGTGTTCTAAGCAATGGCTCCTGATCATTCGTCCGAGATGGGTCCGGGTTCGAATCCTGTGAGGCAATGATGTTGTGTTTGTCTTACGGCGCTGGCTCTATCCCTACCCTGGAACCAGTGGCCCTAAATTAGGGACGGGCGACTGCTTATATCCCACTGAGTTGCTCACGGTGGTCGTTAAACCTCCAATCAGAAAAAAAGAAAGAAAGAAAAGAAAAACAACCACCGTGATCAACTCTATGGGCTATACGCAGTCGCTTGTCCCTAATTTAGGGTCACTGGTTCTAGGCAAAGGAGAGAGCCAGTGCTGTAGGACAAAGACAACATCCATGCCTCACGGGATTTGGACCCGGACCCATCTCGGACGAATGGTCAAAAAGCCAAAGCTTAGACCACTTTGCCACCGGGGTGGTTCTATTTAGATATCATTAGAATTGTGAAAACAAAAGCGATGTTTCCAAATGTCCATCGCGTTACCACATTTGTGCTGAATATCGCGTTATTTTTTTACAGCGAACAAGAGACCTACACAGGTTGGGGGCTTTTCAGGATAAACTCGAGCCTGGTCCGATGTCGGACCGGGCTCGGACTGACCTCGGGTAACTCGGGCATGATTCAATTTTTCCTCGGACTGATCTCCGGTAACTCGGGCATTATTCGATTTGTCATTGGACTAATCTCGGTTAACTCGGGCATGATTCAATTTGTTCTCAGACTGATCTCGGGTAACCCGGGCATGATTAAATTTGCCCTCGGAGTGATCTCGGGTAACTGGGGCATTATTCGATTTGTCCTCGTATTGGTCTCAGGTAACTCGGATATGATTCAATTTTTCCTGAGACTATTCTCCAGTAACTCGGGCATGATTCAGTTTGTCCTCGGACTGATTTCGGGTAACACGGGCATGATTCAATTAGTCCTCGGACCGAACTCAGGATTTGATCTCGGGCAACTCGGACCCAGAAACAGAAGCTGCTTAGTTGTCTCGAGCAATCGAAACGTGCGACCGTCTGAGACGATCGAAAGAGTTTAATCATTTTTTTTTTTTTTGGCAAAACAAACAAGAAATAATAAAGAGCGTCAGCTTGTAGCGCAAAATCATAACCTGTAAACTATGTATACTGTACAATGTAAAGAGACGATAAATATGTGATTATGCACATGTGACGTGAAATATACATACAAATCGGAGAAATCTTCAAGATAGTCAGTGGTAACAATACGTTAGCAGGGCTCAAAGCTGGCAGCTGCTCAGCAATCATTTGGCAGGAAGAAAGACATAAAAGTCCTGACAGCGTTAAGCGAAAGGTAAAGTCAATGTCATACGTGGCAAAGGTAACATGAAAGTTCTTAGGGAATTAGAGCATAATAAGAAGAATACTTACCAGTGACAGAGGAAGGGAAAGATAGGCGAGTAACACTCAGAAGTCGTCTTGAGGGAGTTCACGCACTCTTCTGAACCGGCATAGATAATTCCAGAATTTGTGGAAGTGTAATCGTCACGATGACTAAAAAAATCTCTGGTTCTCGGCGAAAGACATGGTTGAAGTAACTATGAAATTATGTCCTGTGGGAAACGCAGACTTGAGGTCTCAGAAGTACGGGAATTCCGGAAGCTTGTCTGGAAGGGTAACGATTGGTCGACAGAAATGATTAGCCGACATAACGATTGGTCGTCAGTAATGATTAGTCGACAGTAATGATTGGTCGACAGCACATTTGATCAACATAACGATTGGTTGACAGCACATTTGATCAACATAACGATTGGTCGACAGTAACGACTGGTCGATTGGTCGACATAAATGGTCATAAAGATTTGAAAATTTTCTTCTTCAGCGGATACATCTCCTGATGGAAAATCTTTTGCATATAATTTCAAATTTTTTGGTAAAGAATACTTTGGCCACCAGGGAGCGTAAGTGTTCATTTTTGCTTCTGATGCATTTGCCATAAAATCGGAGCTTCTAAAATATCGATTGAAAAATTCTTTCCTGGACTCATGCCACTCACATCGATAAACCTTTTCGGAATATTTTCGTCTAAAAATATTGTACAGTTTCTCCGTCAGGGGGCGTAGATGTACATCCTACTTTTGTCAATATCTCTACTTCTAGGAGTCCGATTTGAAAAATTCCTTCTTTGTTGGATAGTGTTTTCCGTGTGACATGTTTTTCATATAATTTCAAAATTTTCAAGTAATTCATTAACTTTCCGCTAGGGGGCGTAGCGGTAAATTGCGTTCCCCCTATATCTCTGCTTCTAAATCTCCGATTTGAAAAATTCTTTCTTCACCGGATACAGCTCCTTATGGGAAATCGTTTGCACATAACTTCTAATTTAAAAAAAAATGGTTTGGCCACCAGGGGGCGTAAATCTTAATTTCCGCTTCTGTTGTATTTGCAGTAAAATATGAGCTTCTAAATTCTCCATTGAAAAAACGTCGTTTGTTGACCGATACTAGTCATGTCGAAAAATCTTTTAGAAACATTTTCTTCTTAAAATAGTGCATGGTTTCTACGCCGGAGGGCGTAGATGCATATCTTATTTTTGTCAATATCTCTACTTCTAGGAGTCCGATTTGAAAAATTCCTTTTTTGTTGGATAGTGTTTCTAGTGTGAAATGTGGTTCATATATTTTCAAAATTTTCAAGTAATTCATAGACTTTCCGCTAGGGGGCGTAAATGTAAATTGCGTTTCCCCCTATATCTCTGCTTCTAAATCTCCGATTTGATACATTCTTTCTGCACCGCATACAGCTCCTGATGGGAAATCGTTTGCACGTAATTTCTGATTTTTGTAAGAAATGGTTTGGCCACCAGGTGGCGTAAGTCTTAATTTCCGCTTCTGTTGTATTTGCAGCAAAATATGAGCTTCTAAAATCTCGATTAAAAAAAAGTCGTTTGTGATACTACTCATGTCGACAAACCTTTAAGGAACATTTTCTTCTTGAAATAATGCATGGTTTCTACGCTAGGGGGCGTAGATGTATTTCTTCTTTTTGTCAATATCTCTACTTCTAAGAGTACGATTCGAAAAATTCTTTCTTTGTTGGATAGTGTTTCCGATGCGAAATGTTTTTGCTATAAATTCAAAATTTTCAAGTAAATCATAGACTTTCCGCTATGGGGCACAAAGGTAAATTGCGTTTTCTGCGTTATTTCTGCTCCTAAAGCTCTGATTTGAAAAATTCTTCCTGTATCGCATACAAGACCTGATGGAAAATATTTTTCACGTAATTTCTAATGTTTGGTAAAGAATAGATTAGCCACCAGGGATCATAAGTGTTAATTTCTGCTTCTGAAGTATTTGTTGCAAAATCTGGGCTCCTGAAAACTCGACTAATTTTTTTTTCTTGGACCGATACCGCTTATATGGATAAACCTTTTGAGAATACTTTCTTCCCAAAATAATGCATGGTTTTCCCACCAGGGGACGTAAAGTCACATCTTATTTTGTCGATATCCCTGTTTCTAAGAGTTCGTAAGCTCACCATTCCGTTTGGAGCAATATCTGAGGGATTATAAAACCCGATTGAAAATCTTTTTTCTTTCGTCAGATCAATTGTTTTCCATACCGGTTCCATTGACTTTTAATAGCTTTGATAAATCTAATTTGCGTCAGAACGGATTCAAAAGACATGCTTATTACACCCGAAAATTCGGTGTCATCTTTCTTGTTTATTTATTCATTTGTTTTCGTTGTCATAAGGCTGTTTATCAGTTTCAGTTTGTAACTTGATAAGGAATCTCTCTCTCTCTCTCTCTCGCTCTCTCATTGTTTTAAACTGTACTCTTTAAGACATTTGTTCAGAGAACCACCTCCATTTCCCAGAAGCCCAAACACTAAATTAAAAAAAATCGTTTTATATCACAAAATTTCTGTGAATTCGTAATATTCCCGTACGTTTATCCAAGTTCCTTAAATAAAATCTCAGATGGTTGTACTCACCATGTGTTCTAACTGCTTAAATATTTTTTTTGTAGGGGTGGGGTGGGGGAGCTAAAGAGTAGGCTCAAAAAAAGATGGGATAAAAAGCCCACCCGTAGCGTCGCGCCTGGTTACCGGAAGCCCCGATGACGCATTGGTCTAAGCGTTGGAATCTAATCATTCGTCCGAGATGGGTACAGTTTCATATCCCGGTGAAGCATGGATGTTTTGTTTGTCTTACCTTACTGGCTGTGTCTCTTCCCTGGAACCAGTGGCTCCACAGAGGGTCAGTCGAAAGTTTTGCAATATTTGCATAAACGCATGGGCTATGTCACGTGTTTAAACTAGTTCAAGTCACGCACTACAGTCAGTTATAACGAAGTAAATTTCTCCTTCATTTTTGTCCACGAATAAGTCTCATTCCGGAATAAGTCGTTCTACCAATTGAGCTACGCGGACGTTCGTTATCGCTGCTATCTGCCTTTATATCGTGTGCGTCTTGCTGGGCAGGCACGTCACACAGTCGAAAGGGATATGAAATGATAGTCGTTGCTGTTAACAGCATTACACGCCGTCGTTCTGTCTGTGGTTGAAGATGAACAGCCGCCTAAAAGATGAACAGCCATAACCGGCTAATTACGGAACTTTTGCTTTATGAGTTTGAACTCGGACATAACGCTGCTCAAGCAACATGAAATATTTGTCATGCGAAAGGGGAAGGTTCCGTGGACCACAGCACCGCAACCAGATGGTTCAAGAAATTTCGCTCAGGTGACAGAAACCTCGACAATCAGCGAAGGTCAGGTACGCCGCAAACCGTGGATTTGGAGGCCGTGCGCCAGGACATAGAGGCAAATCCGACAACCAGCACTCGGAGATTATCAGGCGAGCTGGGCATATCACAGACCACCGTGGTTCGTCACCTTCAGTACCTCGGCAAGGTCTACAGGAGCTGCCGCATAGTCTCTCACGAACTGACGCCAGCTGAAGCAAACCGCCGAGTTGAAGTGTGCACGAAACTTCTAGAAAACCCGCGCGACGTGCGTTTCATTGAGAGAATTGTCACGTGCGATGAAAAGTGGGTCTACTTCCCTAATCCTAACACACAACGGCAGTGGTTGAGCCTGGACCAGCTTCCTGAGCCTGTTGCCAAGCGTGGGCGCTTTGAGCACAAGGTGATGCTCTGCAACTAGTGGAATTTCCAGAGTATAATCCATTACGAATTGGTTCTTGACAGTGGGACCATCAACGCTCTACTCTGAACAGCTGGAGAGGATGTATGCCATTTTGGAAGAGAAGTCCCCGGCACTGGTGAACAGAAAGCGCGCTCTCCTACAGCAGACCAACGCTCGGCCTCATACCGCGCGAACGACCCGGGAAAGACTCCAGGAAATTGAGGGCATCACAGTACTACCACACCCAGCATATAATCAGGATCTTGCCCAGTTGGATTAATACTTGTTCCGGTCCATGGCCCACTTCCTTCGCGGGCGGCACTTCAGCAACCAGGAGGAAGTGGTAGCTGGGGTAAAAGAGTTCTTCGCCTAGAAGGGCAAGAACTGGTACCCCCGTGGAATCGAAGAAATTGCACGCAGATGGCTAAAAACGATGCAACACGGTGGCCTATACTTTGAATGCTGGTCAGCTTTCGCCGTAAAGGTACGTATGAAGACATAAAGTGATTCAAATATTGCAAAACTTTCGACTCACCCTCTATAGAATCGAAGAACTGGCAGACAGATGGCTGAAAACGGTGCAACATGGTGGCCTATACTTTGAATGCTGGTCAGCTTTCGCCGTAAAGGTACATATGAAGACATAAGGTGATCCAAATATTGCAAAACTTTCGACTCACCCTCTGTAGAATCGAAGAACTGGCAGACAGATGGCTAAAGACGGTGCAACACGATGGTCTATACTTTGAATGTTAGTCAGCTTTCGCCGTAAAGGTACGTATGAAGACATAAAGTGATCCAAATATTGCAAAACGTTCGACTCACCCTCTATAGAATCGAAGAACTGGCAGACAGATGGCTGAAAACGGTGCAACATGGTGGCCTATACTTTGAATGCTGGTCAGCTTTCGCCGTAAAGGTACGTATGAAGACATAAAGTGATCCAAATATTGCAAAACTTTCGACTCACCCTCTATAGAATCGAAGAACTGGCAGACAGATGGCTAAAGACGGTGCAACACGATGGCCTATACTTTGAATGTTAGTCAGCTTTCGTCGTAAAGGTACGTATGAAGACATAAAGTGATCCAAATATTGCAAAACGTTCGGCTCACCCTCTGTAAATTAGAGTCAGGCGACTGCTTATAGCGAATAGACTCTCTCACGGTGGTCGTTAAAGAACCAAACAACAACAATAATAACAAAAACGTATGCTCTTCGTCTATCCTATGGACTTCACCTTTGTCCGCCCGACTAAAAATGTTGCTTGTAGTGCCAAATCTGATGAGTTAAAGCAATTTAATGGTGAAATTGATGCCCGTTCAACTTACAGTCATTTCACTCACCTTTCTTGGGCCACTACCCTAGTCACGACGCTACAGGCGGGTAGGCCCACCACGGGCGCCCATATAAGGCGGCAAGAGGGAGTATTTGCCCTCCTCTGGAAATCAGACATTCCCTTTGTGCTCTTGAACGGTACTAGAGAGGTTTTCGCAATAACACTAATTCTGGTTGCTAATTTATCTGTAGAATTTCTCGATGCGTGTATATACCGTAAAAATAGAAAAAGTATTGGAAATTTCCTGTAGAAAGAACGAAAATTTGCAGTAGATGGTGAAATTTCCCATTGCATGTTGGAGAACAATATATACAGGGTGTTCGTAAACTGTTTTGACTAAAGAAGAGGAGTGGTAGTACCCATCAAGACGAACAATATTTACAATGGAACCTTGGGTCACATTTCACTCTGATTGTCAGAAAAGAGTAACTTCGAAATACGTCCAACAAGCACAAGTCGTCACCTCAGAAATTCATTTCTTTCGTTCCGGAGAAGTAACACATCGCCAGAACATCACCGTCAAGCATTTACCGTATGCAAATTGCCAGAGAAAAGACGCAGCATCGACAGTTGCAGCTGATTGGCTTATCAAGGTGCAGTAGACACTTCCGGAATGCCACATATCCCGCACGATGGATTGGACGTGGCTGACCTGTGGCATGGCCTCCACGCTCACCGGACTTAAACCCACTGGACTTCTTCTTCTGGGGGCATATGAAATCATTGGTGTACGAGATGCCTGTGGACTTCGTGGAAGATCTCGTCGCGAGAATCGTTGTTGCAGCGGATAGGATAAACACGACACCAGGAGTATACGAGAGGGTGCGCCAGTCTTTCATTCACCGGTGTGAATTGTGCAACGGCACCCGTGGTCGCCGCTTTGAGCATCTACTTTGAGTCTGTCCCTGATCTCCATCAATGGGATTGTAAAACTTATGATGTCGTTAATTCTCTTTCTTTGCACTGTTGAAAGTTCAACTTGGACATCTAACTTTACTCTTTTCTGACACTGAGAGTGGAATGCGACCCTAGGTTCCATTGTAAATATTGTTCGTCTTGATGGGTACTATCACCCCTCTTCGTTTATCAAAACAGGTTACGAAAACCCTGTATACGTACGGTATGAAAAAAGAAGAAGTGAAAAATATATCATCCCCTGAAGCAGCTTGTGATGTATTACAGTGGTGAAGCACGTGTCAAGACAGCAAATATTCAATGATATATTCCGTCGGTATGCTTTCATTGACTCTTTAATGTCAATCCATTACTGTTCAACACGTTATTCTACATTACTGCAGAGATTCGAGACGCGATCAGGACCGATAATAATTCAAGTATGTTCAGAACAAAGGGGCATCTATTCACAGTATTATTTCATATTAATACTCACTCTGCCTATGGCCGCTTCCTTTCTTCTGGTATATGAATCTTCTTTGGATTCTTCAGAATTATATCTTGTCCTATATACAACTTTGCTAGGTAGATTACGTTGCGCACCATATGAGCCAAAATGTGAACACGGAATGTATTTACAATTATTTGAAGGTTAAAATATCTGTAGCATCTAGACTTCACGTCGGAACCTGATGTACGAGACACTATTAAGGTTTGTCTGAAGCATCTAGACTTCCTGTCGGAACCTGATATATGAAACACTGTGAAGGTTAAAATATCTGAAGCATCTGGACTTCACGTCGGAACCTGTAAGGTTAAAATATCTGAAGCATCTAGACTTCACGTCGGAACCTGTAAGGTTAAAATATCTGAAGCATCTAGACTTCACGTCGGAACCTGTAAGGTTAAAATATCTGAAGCATCTAGACTTCACGTTGGAACCTGTAAGGTTAAAATATCTGAAGCATCTAGACTTCACGTCGGAACCTGTAAGGTTAAAATATCTGAAGCATCTAGACTTCACGTCGGAACCTGTAAGGTTAAAATATCTGAAGCATCTAGACTTCACCTCGGAACCTGATAGAGATAAAATTTAAGAATATTTATCAGGTTCCGACGTGATGCTTTGACGCTTCAGATATTTTAACCTTCATATTGTAAATACATTCTGTGCTCACATTTTGGTTCAGATGCTGCGCAACATAATCTACCTAGCAAAGTTGTATATAGGACGAGATATAATTCTGAAGAATCCAAAGAAGACTCATATACCAAAAGAAAGGACGCGGGTATAGGCAGAGTGAGTACTGATATGAAATAATACTGTGAAATAGATGTCATTTTGTTCTGAACATATTTGAATTATTATCGGTCCTGATCGCGTCTAGAATCTCTGCACTAATGTAGAATAACGTGTTGAACAGTAAAGGATTGACATTAAAGAATCAAGTAAAGCATACCATTAGCCACGTAACTTAACTACTTCAACTATAGCACTTTAGTGCATATATTTGAATATAGTGTTCAATATTCCATCGGTGTTGTTTAGTCGGTTAGAACAACTGGCTCTGGAGCCACGAGGCGCAAGTTCGATATTCCTCACCGACTAATTTATGTTTTCACATTGGCGCCCGATTGTGAAATAAAGATCTGCTGGCAGTTGGCTTCTCCGAAAAACGTGGGATATTTGTTCCACACATTGTCTGGAATGAATGAAAATATCAATAAAACGACGACTTCGCACAATACGTCAAATGAAATGAGAAACTCGCTGTCTATGTACGATATTTAATAAAATACGAAAGATATTTACAGTTCAAATACCCCACTAGTACTTTCGGGGTAACATTTACCCCATCATCAGGTGGAACAGGGATGTAAGGTCAGGTGATGCGTAACATCACAGCCTCTCCTTGACAAATGTCAACCCCGCCTTCTCGTGGTGCATCCTGTTCCCACTAAAGGGGCTCTGACGACCGCCCATAGCGGTATAACTATACCATCGGGATTAGAGGAAATTCTATCCCACACTCACCAACCCGCTTGGCCAGCGTGGTGAGTTATGGCCAAACCCCTCCAAAATGATTCCACAACTTAAATCTTGGCCCTCAGTCTCCGGCAGCTGGAATGTACCTGGCCAAGGCAGCGGCCAGTGCGACATGAAGGCAGAGGGTGCTAAGAATCCCCGGAGGACCGGACTAGGCTGCCATCTGATGCTGACCTTGGCTACTTACAATGGACGCTCCCTATCTTCTGATTCAAGGCTTCTTGAATTGGAAGAGGAACTACAAAGGGTCAAGTGGGACATCGTGGGGCTAAGTGAGGTAAGGAGAAAAGGAGAAGATCTCATCGAACAGAAAAGTGGACATCTCTTCTACTATCGTGGGACAGATACTGGCAGAACTAGTGGTGTTGGATTTATAATAAACAAGAAACTGAAGGATAAAGTTGTAGAAGTTGAAAGTTCCTCTGACAGAGTTGCACGACTTGTTATCCAACTCTCGAAAAGATACCAGGCTCAGATTATTCAAACTTATGCACCCACCACAAGTCATCCTGAAGAAGAAATTGAAGAATTTTATGAGGAAATTTGTCATCTAAATAATAAAGGTAAGCAGCACTTGAAAATAATTATGGGAGATTTCAATGAAAAAATAGGGCAACGGCAACAGAATGAAACTTCAGTAGGTAAATTCGGTCATGGCAACAGAAACCAGCGTGGAAATACTCTCGTTGAGTTTGCAGAAGCAGAAGGGTTTTTCATCTTGAACTCCTTCTTCAAGAAAAAGCCACACAGGAAATGGACATGGAGACATCCAAATGGGGCGACAAGTGAAATTGATTTTATTATGTGTAACAAAAAATTCGTCATAGAAGACTGCAGTGTGCTAAACAAGTTCAACACAGGTAGTGACCATAGATTGGTGAGATGTAAGATGCACCTCAACACTAAACTTGAACGTGGCAAGCTCATAAGACAAACAAAATGTATTGACATAACCAACCTTAAAAAACACAATAATACCTTCAAGTTGGAACTGAAGAACAGGTTCTCTGCTTTAGAAGGCCTAACGTCGGAAGAAGTGGACATCTCTGAAGTTAACAGAAAAGTAACCAAAGCTCTTATGGAAACAGCAACAAAATTAGCTGGGTCTAAGAACAAGTTGCATGTGAACAAATTATCAGGAAAAACCAAAATGTTGATGCAAAAAAGAAGAGAGATGAGGGCAACTAAAGAAGATGTGACTTCCAAAGTGGAATATATAGAGCTATGCAAGACAGTAAGAAAAAGTATCACTGAAGACGTAAGGAAATTCAGCTGTGAACTAGTGAGGAAAGCAATTGAAAACAACCAAAGCCTAAAGATAGCAAAGGGACATCTCAGTAAGGGAAGAAAACAGATTATGGCACTGAGAAAAGAAGATGGTTCTGTAACAAGAAATAGAGGCGAAATTTTGACAAGAGTGAAAGATTTCTACTCCAAATTATATGAAAGGGATGATATATGCACTCCAGACATCATGAAAGACACCAGTACCAGAGTTCCTCCAGTCCTTCCAGCAGAAGTTGCACATGCAATCAAGAACATGAAGCGAGGAAAAGCTCCAGGAGAAGATGGAATTACTGTAGACATCATACAAGAAGCAAGTGGAGAAATCGAAACAGTACTCGCCCAAATTTTCACTCGATGCCTTAATGAAGGAAAGATTCCTGAGGATTGGAACACCGCTACAATGATCCTGCTACATAAGAAAGGTGACATTGAGGATCTCGGAAACTGCAGACCTATCAGCCTCCTATCAGTAGTTTATAAAATCTTCACTAAAGTTCTTTCACACCGCTTGAAGGTAACACTGGACATGGCTCAACCGAGAGAACAAGCTGGATTCAGGAGTGGCTACAGCACAATAGATCATATCCACGTGCTGAGAGAACTAATTGAAAGAGCGAGGGAATATGAACTTCCATTGTGCATGGCTTTTATCGATTATGAAAAAGCCTTTGATTCGGTGAAACCATCAGCAGTTACAATGGCTCTGAAAACCTGCGGTATTGAAGATGCATACATTAATATTATTAATAACATCTATGAAAATGCAAGTGTAAAAATTAGGCTGTTTGAAAATACAACACACGTAAAAATTGGAAAGGGAGTGAGACAAGGTGACACCATATCTCCGAAGCTCTTTAATGCCACATTGGAGGGTGTTTTTCAGTCGCTGAGCTGGGAAAACAAGGGGATAAAGATTAATGGAGATTATCTAACCCACCTTCGTTTTGCTGATGCCGTAGTCATTTTTGCAACTACCCCATCAGAGCTGCAGAGTATGATCCAGGAACTTGCTGACAAAAGTAAAGAAGTGGGATTAAAAATGAACTTTCAGAAGACAAAAGTGATGTTCAATGCTTTTACAAGAAATGAAGATTTATCGATTGATGGAGAAAAGCTGGAGATAACAGACACGTACGTTTATCTTGGACAGCAGATATCAAGTGAGGGTCACATTGGTGAAGAAATTAATCGGCGTACAAAACTTGCCTGGAGAGCTTTTGGAAGAAACAGCATAATTTTCAAGAGCAATATGCCATTATGTCTTAAAAGAAAAGTGTTTGATCAATGCATCCTTCCAGTGCTTACGTATGGTGCAGAGACGTGGACCTTAACTAAAATAGACATACAAAGGCTGCAGACAACTCAAAGCAGCATGGAGAGGTGCATACTTGGTGTAACCAGGAGAGATAAGAAGAGGAACTCGTGGATCCGAAAAATGACAAGAGTGGAAGACATCATGATCAGAGTTAAATCCCTGAAATGGCAATGGGCTGGACATACTGCCAGAAGGACAGATCATCGATGGACAGCCGAAATTTTAGATTGGATTCCAAGGGACAGGAAAAGACCCAGAAGAAGACCACATGGGAGATGGGTGGATGAAATTCGAAAGTATGCAGGGGTGACATGGAGGAGACTGGCACAAGACAGACCGTTGTGGAGGAAACTTGGGGAGACCTTCGTCCAGCAGTGGATTGATAATGGTTGACAATGATGATGATGATGATGAAGGTGGAACAAAGGCAATATAGTACTCCTTTATATAGTAGTGCAACGATGCATTATGGGTATAAGTCATCAAACGTCGCATGGGTCGTGACCGTTGCCATTATAACAGTGTAAAGGGTATAATTTCTCAAGTTACTAGTTTAACATATCAATACAAGGATTCGTTACAAATACAAAGTTATGATCAATTTTATATATTGTTGTAATTGTAAATATATATTACTATAATTTAAAGTTCAGGTTAGTAATACGCTCTTTCCAAATTCTTGATATGTCAACAGGTAAGTAATCATTACAGCATTTGTCCCCTAAAGCTTCGATGTACATACTTTCAACAAAATGCAGCGAATGTATATATGCTGGAGTGTCCAGTAGTCTAATGTTTTCCCAGTCTGGTTGCAGAATTCCATTTATCACATTCCTTGATAAAGTTGTGTTATTGCTGTTGGTTCGGTTATCGTATTTGTGTTCCTGGACACGGATACTTAAACTTCTTCTTGTCCTTCGTGTCGAGCCAACTACGTAGGCTCGACACGAAGGACAAGACGCACCAGACGGTCATATTGGATAGCTCATGCTATAGGGATTAAATGCTTGAAGCCATATCTTCTATTCCGCACAAAGTAGTTGAGCGTGAACCAGCAAAGGCAACATGTGCAGTATTAACTCGATTGAAGAATTCTTATAACTTCCCTGAAGGTTTTTCTAAAGCTTTTATTCCCCCACCTGGTTGTCGTGTGCCCGATATATTTGGGCGTGTTGAACTACATAAAGAGGGGCTACCTATTAGACCTTTGGTCGTGGGCTATGTTAGCCCTACTCGACCGCTTGAAAAAGCTCTTTCCCTATATTTGGCTAAGTTAGCAGAGAGCTCCCCGTATTCTATTAAAAGCTCCACTAGAGCAATAGAAAGGAGCAGAATGATTCAGTCACATGCTGGCCCTTTCATTTGAGCTTCTCTAGATGTAGTTTCACTGTATCCTAATGTACCTGTGGACGCCACTCATCATACCATAGAGGCCGAACTTGCTGAAATTAATTTTCCCACTACTGAAATCTCAGCTATTATGAACGCACTTCGTTTAGTCAAACGGCGTTCGTATTTCAAACTTCTTGACAAAATCTACTTACAAACCAAGGGTTCCTTCATTGGTTCCCCACTTTCTGCAGTTTTAGCAGAAATCCTGCTTCAATACATTGAGAACACAAAGTTCTCAATGAATTCCCTTTAGTTCCCAGTTTATACCTTAGGTACGTCGACGACATCCTTGAGTTCTGGCCTCACTCAAAGGATGATTTAAAACAATTCGCCGACGCACTATCGTCAGTATTTCCTACTATCGGGCTCACGATAGAACTTGAATCTAATTTCTCTCTGCCTTTTTTGGATTTTCGTTTATTTCGTGTATCAAATACTAACTCAATCTCCTTTTGTGTCTATCGAAAGCCTACAGATTGCAACAGCCTTATCCCGTTTAACTCTTCACATCCAACTCCACAAAAAATTTTCTGCTATAAATTTTCTTTTTTGAAGAGCCTTCACGCATTCTTCAAATGATAGTCATTTCCAGTCTGAGATACAGTTCATTTTTAAATTAGCGGATAAACATGAATACCACAGGACGATGATTAATAGATTATACACTAGAATATCAAGTGAACGAACTATTAATCTGAAGCCAGATACAAGGCATAATAAACGTTTCGTAAGAGCATTGGACCAGCACCCCCATATCACTAACACTATCTCGTATTTGTTCAAAACATAATATACAATTCGACACCAGCTCGAAGAACCTCCTATCATCAGTTAAAAAGGATCGAGCAACAACAGATATTGTGAACAAATGAGGTGTGTATAATATTCCAATGCTGAACTCCTCAACAGGAGAACATGTTAACAACTACGTAGGCTCGACACGAAGAAGTTTGGGTATCCGTGTCCAGGAACACAAATACGATATCCGAACCAACAGCAATAACACAGCTTTATCAAGGAATGTGGCAAATGGAATTCTGCAACCAGACTGGGAAAACATTAGACTACTGGACACTCCAGCATATATACATTCGCTGCATTTTGTTGAAAGTATGTACATCGAAGCTTTAGGGGACAAATGCTGTAATGACTACTTACCTGTGGACATATCAAAAATCTGGAAATAGCGTATTACTAACCTGAACTTTAAATTATAGTAATATATATTTACAATTCCAACAATATATAAAATTGATCATAACTTTGTATTTGTAACGAATCCTTGTATTGATATCTTAAACTAATAACTTGTGAAATTATACCCTATACCCGAATAGTAATTTGTTAAAGGCCATGGAGATGAGTATTCATGGTTCCCTTTACGAGATAAAGTACATTGAATAAATATTATGTGCAACATCTATGAAAATGCAAGTGCAAAGACTCGGCTGTTTGAAAATACAACACACATAAAAATTGAAAAGGGAGTGAGACAAGATGACACCATATCTCCGAAGCTCTTTAACGCCACATTGGAAAATGTCTTTCAATCACTGAACTGGGAAAACAAAGGGATAAAGATTAATGGAGATTATCTAAACCACCTAAGTTTTGATGATGCCGTAGTCATTTTTTTTTTTTTATTGGAGGTTTAACGACCACCGTGAGCAACTCCAATGGGCTATAAGCAGTCGCCCGTCCCTAATTTTGGGTCACTGGTTCCAGGGAAGGGAGAGAGCCAGTGCCGTAAGACAAACACAACATCCAAGCCTGACCGGGATTTGAACCCGGACCCCTTACAGACGAATGATCAGAGGCCAGCGCCTTAGACCACTGCGCCACCCGGCTAGTCATTTTTGCAACTACCCCATCAGAGCTTCAGAGTATGATCCAGGAACTTGCTGACAAGAGTAAAGAAGTGGGATTAAAAATGAACTTTCAGAAGACAAAAGTGATGTTCAATGCTTTTACAAGAAATGAAGATTTAGCTATTGATGGAGAAAAGCTGGAGATAGCAGACACGTACGTTTATCTTGGACAGCAGATATCAAGTGAGGGTCACATTGATGAAGAAATTAATCGGCGTACAAAACTTGCCTGGAGAGCTTTTGGAAGAAACAGCATAATTTTCAAGAGCAATATGCCATTATGTCTTAAAAGAAAAGTGTTTGATCAATGCATCCTTCCAGTGCTTACGTATGGTGCAGAGACGTGGACCTTAACTAAAAGAGACATTCAAAAGCTGCAGACAACTCAAAGCAGCATGGAGAGGTGAATGCTTGGTGTAACTAGGAGAGATAAGAAGAGGAACTCGTGGATCCGAAAAATGACAAGAGTAGAAGACATAATGATCAGAGTTAAATCCCTGAAATGGCAATGGGCTGGACATACTGCCAGAAGGACAGACCATCGATGGACAGCCGAAATTTTAGGTTGGATTCCAAGGAACAGGAAAAGACCCAGAAGAAGACCATGTGGGAGTTGGATGGATGAAATTCGAAAGTATGCGGGAGTGACATGGAGGAGACTGGCACAAGACAGACCGTTGTGGAGGAAATTTGGGGAGACCTTCGTCCAACAGTGAATTGATAATGGTTGACAATGATGATGATGATGATGTACCAGAAGACATTGTTTTACTGGGAATAACATCATGAGCGTCAGGTAAAATCTTCATAAATGGAATTTTTTGCCAAAATTTCTACCAAGCACTTCAAAATATGTGCTCTGCCCATATGATGCTGTAGTGCAGCGGCAGCATGTCCGGCGCGTAACTGGAAGACCCTGGGTTCGATTCCGGTGGCGGCCAATGAGAATTTTTCCGTGACTCACTTATAAACGTGGTAAGAGCGATGACCTCTGTTTGATGTTCCTAGTCCCCGTCAAATGTCTGTATTAATACAATATCATTGAAGTGGTTTCAAAGGTCAGGACACAGAAGCGAGTTTTATTCCACAGCCATTATCCTCATAACTTGAGTAATAACTTGAGTAATGATTTCTGGTGTGTTGGAAAGCGTATGTATACACTGAAGAGCAATTGAGTTAGATACAGCTGGCGTTATGCAAATATGGCGCTGTTGACGGCCCTGTAAACGGAAACGACATGACGTATGCAGCGATCCGACAATATAAGGAGTGATGCGACGGGAATCAGTAACAGTCGGATGCAGTATGGGTAAACGAAGGATCTGAGCGCATTTGATCGTGGGCAAATTGTCGGGGCCCGACGAATGGGTCACTCCATCTCGGAAGTCGTGCAGGCACTGGGATTTTAACGAGCAACTGTGTCACGGGTACACCGTGAGTACATCGAATCCAGTAAAACCATCCCTGCAAGGTCCAACTGCCGTGGACAACAGCGTGTGGATGAGCGGTGTCATCGTCGGCTATCTCGCATTGTAACAGCTGATAGATGGTCCACAGTGCAAGAAATCACTCGGCAATTTAACGCTGGTGCACAAAAACGTGTAAGCAGCCACACCATCCAGAACCATCTCCTTGCTATGAGGTACAGAAGCCATCGTCCCACGAGGGTACCGCTGCTGACCGCACATCACAGGGTGCAAAGATTAGCATGGGCGTGGGAACATCGCCACTGGACCCTAGACATGTGGGGAAATGTTGCCTGGACTGATGAGTCGAGATTCACGTTGGTACATGCAGATGGCAGGATACGAGTAAGGCACAAACCACATGAAGCGATGGATCCTTTATGCCAGCAGGGTACTCTTCAAGCTGGTGGAGGTGGGATTCTCGTCTGGGGACTGTTTACGTGGACTGAAATAGGACCCCTGGTATGTGTGACATCGTCCTTCACAGGTCAACGTTACCGAGATATCCTGGACAACCATTTGCTTCCGTTTGTGCGTCTTCAACATCCCACTGGGGACCTCATCCTGCAACAAGACAATGCAGCTCCCGAATTGTATCCGAATGGTTGGATGAACACTCCAGCGACGTGACCTCGCTTCCTTGGCCAGCTAGGTCACCTGACCTCAATCCCGTAGAGCACATCTGGGATGCCATCGAAAGAGATGTTCGAGGCTCTTACCCCTCCATCAAATCTTCGTGAACAGTGGGAGTTCGTTCAGGGGTCGTGGATCCGTATAGCTTCCCAACGCTTCCTGTGTCTTGTCGAGTCCATGCCGAGACGAATCGCCGCCGTCATCAGGGCGAAAAGTGGTGCTACACGTTTCTAGACAGGTATCTCTAATTCAATTGTTCTTCAGTGAATTCCATAGCATTTAAAAGGTTGTCATTATACATTACCCCTTCAGTACTGCCGAATGATATAACAAGCATTGTGTATCTAGCGAGAACGGTACGGACCGTTCGTTTGTGAGCTGCTGGCGTCGCCACTACGCTACCCTGAGGAAAGACAGAGGAGTTCGTAAATCGACCATTCCTCTTCTGGCTGATGGGCATGTTCCCCATGGGATTTGCCATTCGGGCGTCTCCCCCGCCACAAAAAATATCTTCTAGGCCCTTTTATAAAAATTTATTACCTTTCAGTTACTGATTTTTTTTAATTTCAGATTAATAACTAGGTTTTATCGGAGTTCTGATCATTCAACTTTTTTGGAACCTGCAGGTATTTTTCGTAAAACCAAAATTATTGCACTTCATTACGTGTAACACAAATGTGCCCGTTGTAATTACTATTATTTTTTTTTATGTAAAGGATTTTAGGAAGGGAGTGTCTGACTCCAGGTCTTAAACAAACCTTAGAAACAGGAAGCTAGGAGATTTGAGCCAGAGTGCTCGATAAGAAAGTGACACGGAAGCGAAGTAGAAAGGGGGAGAAAGACGCCCTTATTTATTACCAGGGGTGGGGTAGTACCCGGGTTCCGACGGCTTTACGTGCCCATCCGACGCATGGCGGATATTTAGTGGATCGAGCGTTCGTACCTGTCTGGGATCAAACCTGAGGTCCTTTCCGTGGCAGTCACGAACGTTGCCCACTAGGCCACCCGCGGCCCACATTAAAATTACTACCCTAGTTTTATACCATTGCAACGTCAAATTCAATCGTATCACGTAATTTGTTTTCTTTTAAAGAACTAAGGAGAGCCTGTTTAAAATGCTTCACGATCATACACACAAAATACGTACATATAACTGCAGTGTGACAGTATCTGATGGCCTTTTCCTGATTTATAGAAAAGTACAGAACGTTAAGTAAGCATGTAAATAATAACAATAAAGAATTGTGACATACAAAATGTCATCATCATCATTGTCAACCATTATCAATCCACTGCTGGACGAAGGTCTCCCCAAGTTTCCTCCACAACGGTCTGTCTTGTGGCAGTCTCCTCCATGTCACTCCCGCATACTTTCGAATTTCATCCACCCATCTCCCACATGGTCTTCTTCTGGGTCTTTTCCTGTCCCTTGGAATCCAATCTAAAATTTCGGCTGTCCATCGATGGTTTGTCCTTCTGGCAGTATGTCCAGCCCATTGCCATTTCAGGGATTTAACTCTGATCATGATGTCTTCCACTCTTGTCATTTTTCGGATCCACGAGTACATCTTCTTATCTCTCCTGGTTACACCAAGCATGCACCTCTCCATGCTGCTTTGAGTTGTCTGCAGCCTTTGTAAGTCTCTTTTAGTTAAGGTCCACGTCTCTGCACCATACGTAAGCACTGAAAGGATGCATTGATCAAACATTTTTCTTTTAAGACATAATGGCATATTGCTCTTGAAAATTATGCTGTTTCTTCCAAAAGCTCTCCAGGCAAGTTTTGTACGCCGATTAATTTCTTCATCAATGTGACCCTCAATTGATATCTGCTGTCCAAGATAAACGTGCGTGTCTGTTATCTCCAGCTTTTCTCCATCAATCGATAAATCTTCATTTCGTGTAAAAGCATTGAACATCACTTTTGTCTTCTGAAAGTTCATTTTTAATCCTACTTCTTTACTTTTGTCAGCAAGTTCTTGGATCATACTCTGCAGCTCTGATGGGGTAGTTGCAAAAATGACTATGTCATCAGCAAAACGAAGGTGGGTTAGATAATCTCCATTAATCTTTATCCCTTTGTTTTCCCAGTTCAGTGACTGAAAGACATTTTCCAATGTGGCGTTAAAGAGCTTCGGAGATATGGTGTCACCTTGTCTCACTCCCTTTCCAATTTTTATGTGTGTTGTATTTTCAAACAGCCGAATCTTTGCACTTGCATTTTCGTAGATGTTATTAATAATATTAATGTATGCATCTTCAATACCGCAGGATTTCAGGGCCATTGTAACTGCTGATGGTTTCACCGAATCAAAGGTTTTTTCATAATCGATAAAAGCCATGCACAATGGAAGTTCATATTCCCTCGCTCTTTCAATTAGTTCTCTCAGTACGTGGATATGATCTATTGTGCTGTAGCCACTCCTGAATCCAGCTTGTTCTCTCGGTTGAGCCATGTCCAGTGTTACCTTCAAGCGGTGTGAAAGAACTTTAGTGAAGATTTTATAAACCACTGATAGGAGGCTGATAGGTCTGTAGTTCCTGAAATCCTAAATGTCTCTTTTTTTATGTAGCAGGATCATTGTAGCATTGTTCCAATCCTCAGGAATCTTCCCTTCATTAAGGCATCGAGTGAAAATTTGGGCCAGTACTGTTTCGATTTCTCTACTTGCTTCTTGTATGATGTCTACAGTAATTCCATCTTCTCCTTGAGCTTTTCCCCGCATCATATCCTTGATTGCATGTGCAACTTCTGCTGGGAGGACTGGAAGAACTCTGGTACTGGTACCTTTCATAATGTCTGGAGTACATGTTTCATCCTTTTCATCTTTTCATATAATTCGGAGTAGAAATCTTTCACTCTTGTCAAAATTTCGCCTCTATTTCTTGTTACAGAACCATCTTCTTTTCTCAGTGCCATAATCTGTTTTCTTCCCTTACTGAGATGTCCCTTTGCTATCTTTAGGCTTTGGTTGTTTTCAATTGCTTTCCTCACTAGTTCACAGTTGAATTCCCTTACGTCTTCAGTGATACTTTTTCGTACTGTCTTGCATAGTTCTATGTATTCCTACTTAAATATATAAAAAAAAACATAACATAACGCCACAACGTTTTGCAAACAGTAAGAAAAAATCCCCTTGAATCTGTTATCAAAAATGACACAAGTCTTTGTTTCTTCACCCGCCGAAGAACACTCTCAGTTCATTATATTCTGAAGGATGAGATGTTATGCGCAAACAACTGTAATAAATATCACCTTATCCTCATTGGTATAAAAATTTTATTTATCCAACTCATACTTGTTTCACATTTCTTTTGTCAATATATTGTGTTGGTGCGAATGAAATGTCCGGCAAAGGACCAGCACACGTGACTGGCGAGAACGGAAAAGTTGGACAACTTACTTAGGCAAAATAATGCTCCTCAGCATCGACACATAGTTGCCATCTGTCCGGCAAGGCCATTATCCCGGAACGAAAAAGTTGGACAACTTACTTAGGCAAAATAATGCTCCTCAGCATCGACACATAGTTGCCATCTGTCCGGCAAGGCCATTATCCCGGAACGAAAAAAGTCTTGGGGCTGGGACCCGAAGAAGTCTTCAACTGCACGTTGAACCTCGTTGTCTGTCGCGAACTGTTTCCCGGACAGGAAGTGATCCAGGCGACGAAACAGATTATAGTCTGTCGGAGACTAGTCCGGTGAATAGGCAGGATAAGGCAGTGCTTCATAGCTCAAGGCACTTAGTGTCAGCATCGTTCGTTGTGCGACATGAGGGCAAGCGTTGTCTTGGAGTAGGAGAACACCATGTCTGTTGACCAAAGCCGGTAATTTCTGCAGAAATTCCTGTGCATCTTGTGTAATTCAGCACAACAACTTTCTGCAGTGATGGTTTGGCCTCTTGCCAAGAAACTCCGATGAATTATCACGGCTGTGGACCACCAGACAAGGAGCATCATCTTCTTAGTGTGTAGGGGTGGCGTGGGATGCCGTCCAACATGCTGCGCCTTGTTTAGCCATTGCGCAGATCTTTTCCGATTATCATAAAGAACCCACTTCTCGTCGCAGGTGACGATTCGATGCAGCAGAGGTCCCTGTTTATTCCTGGCAAACAGTGACGTGCAGACTTCCAAACGCCTAGTCTTGTTGGCAGTTGTCAACTCATGCGGCAGCCACACGTCCAGCTTTTTAGCCATACCCAGCGCAGCCAGATGCCGAACAACTGTCGCGTGGTGGACCATCTACCTCTGCCGTTATCTCAGGACACGTTTTTCCGGGGTCCGCTTCAACCACACGTAACAGAACATCGTCAGAAACAGCAACATGTCTATGACCGCGTGATTCGTTTTGCAGGTCCATATCTCGGCTTCGCCGCCCCGGTGGCGCAGTGGTCTAAGGCGCTGGCCTCTGATCATTCGTCCGTCTGGGGTCCGGGTTCGAATCCCGTTGAGGCATGGATGTTGTGTTTGTCTTACGGCACTGGCTCTCTCCCTTCCTTGGAACCAGTGACCCTAAATTAGGGACGGGCGACTGCTTATAGCCCATTGAGTTGCTCACGGTGGTCGTTAAACCTCCAATCAAAAAAAAAAAAAATTATCTCGGCTTCGAAACTTCACAAACCATCGCCAAATGGTTCGTTCGTTGGCTGTATTCTCTCCCAAACGCTTTTGTAACGTTTCGAGTGGCGATTCCGGCAGAATGTTCCAGTTTAAATTTATACAGGAAGATGTCTCTCAAATCAGGCGTCTTTCCTTTGCTCGCCAAGTTACGTCTAAACAAACCACACCTGAACCTTGTTGTTCACACACGTGCTAGATATTTATAATGACTCAGTTATGTAATACCCGCAACACCTGTGGGGGATAACATTCCGCTGCGGTGGGGCCTGTCTTCACTGCTCGTTCGCGCCGAACTTTTCATTCGCACCAACTCAGTACGTGTATAGGGACTATTGTATGGCTGTGAAAAAGGACCTCAAGTCGTTTCAAATAGCTGCTTTACCGTCATTCAGTTTTTATAAACTGTAACCGTTTCAAATAGCTGCTTTACCGTAATTCAGTTTTAAAAACTGTAAGCGTTTCAAATAGCTGCTTTACCGTCATTCAGTTTTTTAAAAACTGTAACCGTTTCAAAAAGCTGCTTTACCGTCATTCAGTTTTTATAAACTGTAACCGTTTCAAATAGCTGCTTTACCGTCATTCAGTTTTTATAAACTGTAACCGTTTCAAATAGCTGCTTTACCGTCATTCAGTTTTTAAAAACTGTAAGCGTTTCAAATAGCTGCTTTACCGTCATTCAGTTTTTAAAAACTGTAACCGTTTCAAATAGCTGCTTTACCGTCATTCAGTTTTTAAAAACTGTAACCGTTTCAAATAGCTGCTTTACTGTCATTCAGTTTTTATAAACTGTAACCGTTTCAAATAGCTGCTTTACTGTCATTCAGTTTCTATAAACTGTAACCGCGAAAATGACCTTCAAATACAGGGTTTTTCCAAAATAAGGGAAACACCTTGAAACAATAGGTGTTACGCACCTAATATGGTGTGGGAGCACCCTTGGCATTGAAAACTGCCTGAATCCTCCTTGGAATGGATGAATACAAGTCCTGGATGGTGGTAAGGGGTATGTTGCACCATTCTTCCTGCAGAAACTGCTCCAATTCCTTGAGAGACGCCGGAGGAGGATAACGGGATTGCACTCTGTTTTCCAACACAGACCACAGGGGCTCAATGATGTTTAAGTCCGGTGATTGTGCAGGCCAGGTAAGGTGTGCAACTTCATCCTCATGTTCCTCAAACCATGATTGAACAGTTCGACTTCTGTGAATTGGGGCATTATCATGTTGAAAGGTGCAATCCCCTAACGGGATTAATGTCTGCGCCATTGAATGCACATTGTCGGCCAAAAGAGTAGCATAGTCACCGCTAGTGATCCGTCCGTGTAAGGTGATAATGAGACTTGCTGTAAACCACAAGATCATGGCCCAAACCATTACGGAATCGCCCCCATGCTTCACTGTAGGAAGGAGATAGTCTGGGTTTTAGGCTTCTGCGAGGGTTCTCCACACGTAAACCCGTCCTGTGGTGGGGAATAGTGAGAAACTTGATTCATCGGAAAACAAGACATGTTCCCATTGATCCGCAGTCCACGTTTAATGTTCCTGGCACCACTGTAGTCTCCGTTTCATATTCACTTGTGACACCAGGGGTTTTTGCAATCCCAGCTCTGCTGTAAATATTGTGCTTATGCAATTTCCTTCGCACGGTATGGGTCGACACTGGGTTTTGGAGATGTGCATTAAGCTCAGCAGTCACTTTCGTTGCCGTGGTCTCCCTTCTTGTGGTCACAATCCTCTTTAATATACTCCTGTCTCTCGCAGTGAGTTTGGTTTTCCTTCCACAGTTGTGTCTCGCAGATGATGTTGTGCCGTGAACATTGTGTGCTGCCATGACCTTCGACACGGTACCTCTCGTTACCCCTAATACCTGTGCCACTGTGGTTACCGATGCACCAACCAGACGGGTTCCTACAATCTGCCCTCTTTGTAACTCCGACAGGTCACTCATTGTGTATTCACCTGGAACGAAATTATTCTAACGATTAACAATGCAATCACACAATCACACAGACCCCTGAGACTATAAGCAACACTTTTTTACAAAAACATTGTAGCGACATGTTCGTTTTGCTCAAAAAGCAGCACATGCCAAAGTCACTGTTTTCAGCGAGGTGTTTCCATTATTTTGGACAACCCCTGTATTTTAGTCATTTATTGAATAAAAAACAAAAATTCCGTTTCTTTTTAATACTTTATTGCTGCCGCCAGAAATCCCTGGCTATTGCTTAGCCAGCTCCAAATGAAGTTTCTGCAAAAAAAATTGTAAAACGTTTTTTTGTGAGGTTAGAGGTCCTTTTAGCCGTTGAGGTAGCTATCAGGACGTCCTTGGTTCTGTGGAAGTAGCCTCAAGATTGAGCTGTGCCTTCAAGTATGTTGATGAGCATGCATGGTGAAGTTTGTCCAGCTGGATGGAGACCTGGTTATGACACTATCTTGTACGAAGCAAGGAATAATTTGCAGGACATTAAATTGTTAATAGTAAATATTTATGTAAACAAAAAGTTTCCTGTATTTTTCATTACCAAATAAAAGTTAGTATCTGAAAAAAATAGCCCATTGAGTTGCTCATATTGGTCGTTAAACTCTTTAAAAAAAATTATATTGAAAAGATAACATACAAACGGTGAACCCCGTTGTAACAACAGCTGTGAGAAGAACGAAGTGGAAGAGTGTGGTATTCGTGAACGCCATTCTTCCTACAAGTGATCACAAGTGAAATACCTTGGATATCAATAGCCTCTTATTTCTGATCCGATTAGACGAAATAAATTGCTGCCTACACAAAGTCCGATTTGGGCGTCTTATTTGGATTCTGCTGAATGAGTAAATGCGTCAGATCGCCATCCACTGCCCTGTACGCGGTGAAAAGAGACAGAAGCTGCCAATTGCTTTTCTCCACCCACATATAAATTCATATCTCAACTTGATAAAACAATGATAATTCACCCAGGAAAATTTAGATTATCTCTCACTTTGTTTGTTTAAGGAAATTAGGAGTATATGCAGTTCGGAATTTTTTGTTGATTGAATTCATTTATTTGCCGGTAGAAACTGTCGCCATTTATGTGTATAGAGTACATTTGGAGTTCAGTGATCTCAGGTTGTACCGAAGGGGAAGTTAATGAAAAAGTCCCTAAATTTAGCATATTTCTAATACTACAGCTCACGTTAGCTACACTGAGGCTTAACCGTGTACATGAAAAGTCAAGCATCCAGAAGACTGAAATAAAGCTGAATGCCAGCTGCCAATATATGATGATATATTGCAGTGCAAACATCTCTACTCTGCGGAATTAGGGTTTTTATTGCGAAAGTATTTTGAGTTGTCAGTGCTTAAAAAACTGCCCTTCAACGAGGTCTGTTTAATGTTTTATTGAAGGATGATAGAAATTTCAGATCTGATCTGATCTGAGGTAGAGGATTTTAGGAAGGGAGTGTCTGACCCCAGGTCTTAAACAACCCTTAGAAATAGGAAGCTATAGAAGATTTGGGCTAAAGTGTCCGATAGGAAAGTGACACGGAAGCGAGGTAGAAAAGGGGGAGGAAGACGCCCTTATTTATTACCGGGGGCCATTACCCGGGGTCCGACGACTTAGCGTGCCCATCCGACGCACGGCGTGTATTTAGTGGTTCGAGCGTTCGTACCTGCCTGGGATCGAACCCGAGGTCTCCTCCGTGGCAGTCACGAACGTTGACCACTAGGCCACCCACGGCGAAATTTCAGATCGAAGTCCATGCGGATGTTTTCTTTTTATTATTATACTATTTTACCGCATTTTCTTAATTTTTAAAATTAACTAGCAGATGTACCCGGCATTTCCCGGGTAAATATTCGTGGAATCACCAAGTTCAGCGGGTGAAATTTTATGAATGAGAAATATATGCCTGTAATTTTCCAGTAAATTTACTTTAATTCTTTTAGGTTATTGCTTTTTGGTAAACAATATTTTTGGTTTTTCCATTGGGAGCAAAAATGTAGAGATTTTTATGATTCCCAACCCTTGAGCAGGCGACATAGAGTTGTCCGTGTCTATTACATAACATTAGATTTCTGCCTGATGGGGCAGCCTGTTGGTGATGAAAGCTAGCGTAAAACTAAAAAATGGAAGTTTTTATTAAGATTTTTTATGGGGACCCCTTGACCCCGGGCTTCGACCCCTTCCGAAAACCATCTACAGTCAAAGTACCATGACATAGCATACCAAATTTGGTGGTTCTAAAATGAAAACTGTAGATTTTCCGAAAATTTTGTGTGGGGACCCCTTGACCCCGGGCTCCGACCCCTTCTAAAAACTGTCTACGGTCTAAGTTAGAGTACCATGAGTTAGTATACGTAATTTGGTGGTTCTAAATTGAAAACTGTAGAAAATTTCTCGAAAATTTTGTATGGCGGTGGCCCCTTGACCTTCCCGGCATCCGACACCTTCCAAAAACTGTGTGCTGTCTAAGTTAGAGTACCATGAGATAATATATCAAATTTGGTTGTTTTAAATTGAAAACTGGAGAACTTTTTACGAAAATTTTGCATGGGGGGCCCTTTGACTCCCGGGCTCCCACCTCTTCCCAAAACCATCTACGGTCTAAGTTAGAGTAACTTGCGATAGTATACCAAATTTGGTGGTTCTAAATCGAAAACTGTAGGAATTTTAACTAAAATAACGAAAATTTAGTTTGGGGGCCCCTTGACCCCCCTCCCCGCAGTCGGGCTCCGATCCCTTCCAAAATCCTTCTACGGTCTAAGTTAGAGTACCATATGATAGTATACAGAATTTGGTGGTTCTAAGTTGAAAACTGTAGATTTGTATAGCGGACAAACAAACAAATATACAAACTTTCACTTTTATATATATAGATTTCTCCAAATACTCAGCTATAAACTAACACAATTAGACTAAAAGATCGCCAGAAACCTACTGGAATGGGGGGAATCAGGGGCGTACTGACAGACCCCGTAACCCCTGCAGTGCGGGGGGGGGGTCTCGCAGTTGAGAGGGCCTCTAGTCTCAGCAAAAAAGATTTTAGAACTTACTTTTCCGAAACTTCATGGAAAACTGGATAAAGAAATAGCCAGAAATTTTTGACGGCAGCTTTGAATGAACTAGTAAAAATAAAAGCAATTCTTTTTTCTGAGTAAATAAGTAAAATATCTAGAAATCATTTTCGTGGTCTTAGTGTATAAAAACATGGATGACGGGTAAGCAGCCATTTCACAGGACTTGTGGTCCTTTTTCACAGACACAGCTGTAGTTTTCGTGTATATAACAAGCGAATGTGAAAGAAATAATAGTTCAACCAGCGATGTAGAAGAGGCTTAGCGCGCCTTAGCGCCGCTAAGGCACTTTTCGTGGTTACACGCTAAAAGAATGGGGAGAAAGGAACTTTTTTAAATGATTATGAATGCAAAAATAGGGGCAATTGTGTCCTGTATGCAAACATACTCGTATCTTAACCGAATGTTCATACTACAGAAATGGCCGCCCTGGTGGTAGAGTGGTCTGAGGGGCAGGCTGCTGACCATTCTTCCGAGCTGAGATTGAGTCTCAACCCAGGGTGTGTCATGGGTGATGTGCATGGCCCCAAAGGTGCTGGATCTGTCTCTTCCCTGGAACAAGTGACCCGAAATTAGGGACCGGCGACTGCTTATAACCATACGAGTTGCCCATCGTAGATGTTAAACATGTGTGTAGATGGATCTACATAGTTGGATTACGCAATAAGGTGTCTCACAAATCATAGGATTCTAACATAAAGAGAGACAGTCAAAATAAATTTGTAGGAGATGGTATAACGTAAACGTCTTTTCGTACTGATACGTTATTTTAAAAACATAACCATACGATGAAATAATTCCTAAATTAAACCTTAACGGTCGACGAAACATTTAAAACAGAAGTCAAATTTACGGAAATTGGCTTTATTTCTCCAGCACAGTTTAGTGTAGAAATCACATAACACAAATCAACATTCCACCACACACGAGCAACTGTTGTATCGTAGTTTATATCTCTCGTTCTCATCTCATAACTGGCATACGTCACATTCATTCTACCTCAATTGTGTTGCCAACAGTATTCGTTTGAGAGAAAAAAGTTCAACGCAGGCAGTGACCATAGATTGGTGAGATGTAAGATGCACCTCAACACTAAACTCGAACGTAGCAAGCTCATAAGACAAACAAAATGTATTGACATAA
Source organism: Macrothele yani (assembly GCA_039090855.1). Classification (NCBI taxonomy): domain Eukaryota; kingdom Metazoa; phylum Arthropoda; class Arachnida; order Araneae; family Macrothelidae; genus Macrothele; species Macrothele yani. The sequence continues at coordinate 18,015,754 of CM077000.1, read as the reverse complement.
CCAACCTTAAAAAACACCATAATACCTTCAAATTGGAACTGAAGAACAGATTCTCTGCTTTAGAAGGCCTAATATCGGAAGAAGTGGATATTTCTGAAGTTAACAGAAAAGTAACCAAAGCTCTTATGGAAACAGCAACAAAATTAGCTGGGTCTAAGAACAAATTGCATGTGAACAAATTATCAGGAAAAACCAAAATGTTGATGCAAAAAAGAAGAGTGATGAGGACAACTAAAGAAGATGTGACTTCCAAAGTGGAATATATAGAGCTATGCAAGACAGTAAGAAAAAGTATCACTGAAGACGTAAGGAAACTCAACTGTGAACTAGTGAGGAAAGCAATTGAAAACAACCAAAGCCTAAAGATAGCAAAGGGGCATCTCAGTAAGGGGAAAAAACAGATTATGGCACTGAGAAAAGAAGATGGTTTGGTAACAAGAAATAGAGGCGAAATTTTGACAAGAGTGAAAGATTTCTACTCCAAATTATATGAAAAGGATGATACATGTACTCCAGACATCATGAAAGGTACCAGTACCAGAGTTCTTCCAGTCCTTCCAGCAGAAGTTGCACATGCAATCAAGAACATGAAGCGGGGAAAAGCTCCAGGAGAAGATGGAATTACTGTAGACATCATACAAGAAGCAAGTGGAGAAATCGAAACAGTACTCGCCCAAATTTTCACTCGATGCCTTAATGAAGGGAAAATTCCTGAGGATTGGAACAACGCTACAATGATCTTGCTACATAAAAAAGGTGACATTGAGGATCTCAGGAACTACAGACCTATCAGCCTCCTATCAGTGGTTTATAAAATCTTCACTAAAGTTCTTTCACACCGCTTGAAGGTGACACTGGACATGGCTCAACCGAGAGAACAAGCTGGATTCAGGAGTGGCTACAGCACAATAGATCATATCCACGTACTGAGAGAACTAATTGAAAGAGTGAGGGAATATGAACTTCCATTGTGCATGGCTTTTATCGATTATGAAAAAGCCTTTGATTCGGTGAAACCATCAGCAGTTGCAATGGCTCTGAAATCCTGCGGTATTGAAGATGCATACATTAATATTATTAATAAAATCTATGAAAATGCAAGTGCAAAGATTCGGCTGTTTGAAAATACAACACACATAAAAATTGGAAAAGGAGTGAGACAAGGTGACAGCATATCTTACAAGCTCCTTAATGCCACATTGGAAAATGTCTTTCAATCACTGAACTGGGAAAACAAAGGGTTCAAGGATAATGGAGATTATCTAACTCACCTTCGTTTTGTTGATGACGTTGTCATTTTTGCAACTACCCCATCAGAGCTTCAGAGTTTGATCCAGGAACTTGCTGACAAGAGTAAAGAAGTGGGATTAAAAATGAACTTTCAGAAGACAAAAGTGATGTACAATGCTTTTACAAGAAATGAAGATTTATCGATTGATGGAGGAAAGATGGAGATAACAGATGCGTATGTTTATCTTGGACAGCAGATATCAAGTGAGGGTCACATTGTTGAAGAAATTAATCGGTGTATAAAACTTCCGTGGAGAGCTTCTGGAAGGAACAGCATAATTTTCAAGAGCAATATGCCATTATATCTTAAAAGAAAAGTGTTTGATCAATGCATCCTTCCAGTACTTACGTATGGTGCAGAGACGTGGACCTTAGCTAAAAGAGACATACAAAGGCTGCAGACCACTCAAAGTAGCATGGAGAGGTGCATGCTTGGTGTAACCAGGAGAGATAAGAAGAGGAGAACGTGGATCCGAAAAATGACAAGAGTGGAAGACATCATGATCAGAGTTAAATCCCTGAAATGGCAATGGGCTGGACATACTGCCAGAAGGACAGACCATCGATGGACAGCCGAAATTTTAGATTGGATTCCAAGGGACAGGAAAAGACCCAGAAGAAGACCACATGGAAGATGGGTGGATGAAATTCGAAAGTATGCGGGAGTGACATGGAGGAGACTGGCACAAGACAGACCGTTGTGGAGGAAACTTGGGGAGACCTTCGTCCAGCAGTGGATTGATAATGGTTGACAATGATGATGATGAAGATGATATACTGTATATAACACAGTCAAGATAAAAACTTTTTGCAGTGTGCAAAACATTGTGGTATTGGGTTAAGTGTCTTTTTATATTCAAGGTAAAATAATGTAAGTAATCTTTTTGAGTGTTTTATTGTACTTCGTATGTGTATAAAACTAGGGTAATGATTTTAATTACAACGTGCATGTTATGTTACATGCAATAAAGTGCAGTAATTTTGGTGTTACGAAAAATATTGGTGGATTCCAAAGAATTTGAAATATTAAAATGCCCATAAAACCTATTTAATTATAAAAGATTTTAAAATTTCTGTAATTGAAGGAAGATAATTTTTTTTAAGTAACTCTATTCGTAGCATAAATATCTGTAGGTTCAAAGGAATTTGATTTATTAAAATTCCCATAAAACCTATTTCATAACATGGGATTTTCAAATTTCTGTTATTGAAAGCTAATAAATTTTCGCAAAAGGTCCTCGAACATATTTGGGGGGGTCGAGTTTTTTCTGTACGCCACTGCACTGGGGGCGTTCATGGATTTTCAGGGGGGCAGGTATCCCCGAAGAGATGCCTGAATACATCACTGTGAAAGAGTACCGCCTACCGGAAAATTCTATTTTATAAAAAAAGCACTGTATATATATATATTTCTTTTGGGAGAAAATATACCCCCCCCCCCCCCCACACACACACAAAAATAATGAAGTTAGGCGCTACTGTGTATTCGTGCCTGACGAGCAGCAAGTTATTTGTTTTGGGTTGTGTTTGCAGAACGCGCGCTATGCGGCAGGATGAAATATTAACTCTTCGTCGACCAAACTGGACTGTTAAGGTGCCCCATTTTTCAAGCAAGGGCAGTATAAACGTGATTTAAATGCAATGACCTCTAATAAAGATGTAGGCGCTTCCCGCTGCCCCCTCTGTTTCGGTGAAGACGATCTTCTTTTCCCCGGCAGCACGACAATAGATCTCCTCCCGCCATTGAAGCAAACGAGCGTAGATGAACCGAGAGGTCTCACATGTCACCGGTTAACAATGGGAATGAATAACCACAGGCGCCAATGAGAATATTGTTGCGTGTGGCGAAATAAAGGCCTTTGAGGCAGACTGCGTAGAGATGACAGATCGGATCTCGAGGCTAAAAAGGGAAACGACTGAAAATGAGGAAAGTTGAGCGGGCAAGAAAAGGGGAGAGGAATTGGAAGGGGGGTCGTTTGATAGAGGAACATGCGTTGTGTCAAACACCTGTCTGTCTTCCGCAGACGATCACGATACCGTTTGCCGGACCGCGAACCACTCCCATTGGACTCTTTGTGTAACCAGTCCTCCGACTTTATTTTTCTGTGTTACCAGATCACTGAACCATCCTTTGGCCTCTTAATTCATATAAAGGGTGCAACAGTCTGTTTCGGGGCAGTTTTCTCAATCGTGCATCAGTCGGACTAAGTCTTTCGGTGTAGCTTCGGTGACTAACAATAACTTGGTGTGCTCTGTCGTTGAATGGATATGAGAGGGGTGAGTTTAACCGTTTGTTAATAATCTTGATGCTTTGTGGATTAACTGAACTGCTCGGAGACGAAATGCACATATCTTATTACGGCTGTGGTGTTGAACGGGAGCGTGAGCTTTCCAAAATTCGGAATATCATTTTGAAGGCTGCAAATTAAATTGCGAATTATCTCACTTTAATACCAGATTTTGTGAAAAGGAAACTGAAAAAAAAAATTGTATTAAAAATAAATTTATTTTTATTCGAGATTACGAACCCTACGAGCAACTCAATGGGATCTTGCTCGTCCCTGATTTAGGGTGACTCGTTTAAGAAAGGGGAGAGAGCCAGTGCAGTAAGATAGACACAGAACCCGTGCATCTCCCGGGGGGGGGGGGGGGGGGGTTGGACCCGGGCCCATCTCTGAAGAATGGCCAGAAACCAACGCTAAACAACAGCGCCACCGAGGTGACCAAAAAAAAAATTGGTTCCCTAAATATTTGTAATTATAGAAATGTTTTATTAGCAATTCCTGAACGAAATTTCGTCTTTGACCCCTTCAGAACAAGATTATATTTTTCTATGTCGGTGGTTTTATTCGTGCTTATCGTATAGCGAAACACAAATCTGCCGGTGATGAAATCAACCCGGCATCTTTCTGCTCCGGAGCCCAATGGTTTCTCAATAAAAGCTATATCGACAAGCGCTTACTTAACACTACTACTTGCTGTCTTCACATGCAGTGATGTATTCAGACATCTTTTCGGAGGTTCTTAGCGCCCCCCCTCCATTAGTTTCTGATCGATAATTGTTTACGTTTATTGCTGAACATTTGGAGAAATTAATTAAAAAAATTAATGAGGAAAAATATAATAATAATAAAAAAAAATCTCCCATATGGACTTCAATCTGAAATTTCTATCATCCTTCAAAAAAAAAAAAAAAAAAACATTAAACTGGCCTCGCTGAAAAAAAAAAAAAAAAAAAACATTAAACTGGCCTCGCTGAAGTGGCCATTTTTCAAGCACTGACAACTCGGACGACTTCCGCAATAAAAACCTAGTTCCACAAAGTAGAGATGTTTGAACTACAATACATCATCTGTAACGTACCAGGAGATGTGACGTACCTGCGCGAAGGACGCACACAACATAAAGGCAGATAGGAATCAGAATAAGCGTCCGCGTAGCTTAATTGGTAGAGCAACTTATTCCGGAATGAGTGGGCCCGGGTTCGAACCCCGGCGTAGGCCAAAAATGACGGAGAAATTTACTTCGTTATAATGGCGCCCGAACTATCCGGATGACCCGACCGTTCAAAATCTCGCATTGGTGGGATGTTATTTCCACACCGCGAGATAGGAAAAATAAGAGAATCCTTTCTCCAGCACTTCGAAAAAAAAAAAAAAATAATAAGGGGGAGATGATGTAACGTACCAGGAGATGTGACGTACCTGCGCGAAGGACGCACACAATATAAAGGCAGATAGGAATCAGAATAAGCGTCCGCGTAGCTTAATTGGTAGAGCAACTTATTCCGGAATGAGTGGGCCCGGGTTCGAACCCCGGCGCGGATAAAAATGACGGAGAAATTGAATTCGTTATACATCTTAGTTTGGAAGCTGGCATTCAGCTTCTTTTCAGTCTTCTGGATGTCGACTTTCCATGTGTACTTCAGTGTAGCTAACATGACAGTGCTTCCAATACAACAAAATATTCGCTACCTAATTTTTAACAATAGCAAATATTAGAAATTGTTCCAATAAAAAGTGATTTTTTTTTTATCTGGCAGAAGGTGGTTTATACTCTGTGACAACAACAACAACAAACAACGGGCGCCTCAAACTGGCAACCAAACACTTTTTTCCCTACTATGTGCTAATCTAAAGGGACTGAAACCAAACGGCAGGGGAATGGTTTGCACCATATGTTCTCAAGTAACACTGTAATGATTTTTTTTTAATAATCCGAAACAGGCTTGCAGTAAGGCTAAGACATTTTTGCCAATCCTAATGTTTTTGGGGGAATTTCCTCCAGCACAGCGTTATCTTACTAACATCCTCAATATTTTACACCACCCCATGGTGAATTAAAGTAAAGGTATAACATTTTTACTTTTTTATCACTTATATGTGTAGATTACTTGGAATTTGCATTTGCGATATACGAGCATAAGACAATTTTGATGCTCTATTTAAAATTTTTATATATATGATAAATAACAAAATTATAATTATATGTACATAATTAGTCATAATTAGTAAAAATGAACTTTCAGAAGACAAAAGTGATGTTCAATGCTTTTACAAGAAATGAAGATTTATCGATTGATGGAGAAAAGCTGGAGATAACAGACACGTACGTTTATCTTGGACAGCAGATATCAAGTGAGGGTCACATTGATGAAGAAATTAATCGGCGTACAAAACTTGCCTGGAGAGCTTTTGGAAGAAACAGCATAATTTTCAAGAGCAATATGCCATTATGTCTTAAAAGAAAAGTGTTTGATCAATGCATCCTTCCAGTGCTTACGTATGGTGCAGAGACGTGGACCTTAACTAAAAGAGACATACAAAGGCTGCAGACAACTCAAAGCAGCATGGAGAGGTGCATACTTGGTGTAACTAGGAGAGATAAGAAGAGGAACACGTGGATCCGAAAAATGACAAGAGTGGAAGACATCATGATCAGAGTTAAATCCCTGAAATGGCAATGGGCTGGACATACTGCCAGAAGGACAGATCATCGATGGACAGCCGAAATTTTAGATTGGATTTCAAGGGACAGGAAAAGACCCAGAAGAAGACCACATGGGAGATGGGTGGATGAAATTCGAAAGTATGCAGGAGTGACATGGAGGAGACTGGCACAAGACAGACCGTTGTGGAGGAAACTTGGGGAGACCTTCGTCCAGCAGTGGATTGATAATGGTTGACAATGATGATGATGATGAATTAGTCAACAAGTTTCAGTCCCTCCAAAATTTGTAATTGCCCCCCTCCCTCGGGAAAAATTCTGAATGCAACAGTGTTCACATGTGTGTGTGTGTGTGTGTCAACTCTACAGTACGTCACATATACCCCCCCCCCTCCCTCCTTGAGAAAGGCGGGGGCATGGAATTGCAGGTTGATTTCGGGTCTTCTGCAAACCATGCTTGAGGTATTATCTGTAGAAGAGGGGAATCCTCACCAATTCCAGACGATGTGGATCAGACATTTTTCGGAGTGTTGAATGTAAGGGCGACGCAACCTAATAATTTCAGAGGTTCAGGGGTGTGGGGACCAACTTCTCCGAGAGTTAAAACAATAAAAAAAAAAAGAGAAAAAGAGGAATACCCCAAAGTATATATATATCATCACCATCATCATTGTCAACCATTATCAATCTACTGCTGGACGAAGGTCTCCCCAAGTTTCCTCCAGAACGGTCTGTCTTGTGCCAGTCTCCTCCATGTCACTCCCGCATACTTTCGAATTTCATCCACCCATCTTCCATGTGGTCTTCTTCTGGGTCTTTTCCTGTCCCTTGGAATCCAATCTAAAATTTCGGCTGTCCATCGATATTCTGTTCTTCTGGCAGTATGTCCAGCCCATTGCCATTTCAGGGATTTAACTCTGATCATGATGTCTTCCACTCTTGTCATTTTTCGGATCCACGTGTTCCTCTTCTTATCTCTCCTGGTTACACCAAGCATGCACCTCTCCATGCTGCTTTGAGTTGTCTGCAGCCTTTGTATGTCTCTTTTAGCTAAGGTCCACGTCTCTGCACCATACGTAAGCACTGGAAGGATGCATTGATCAAACACTTTTCTTTTAAGACATAATGGCATATTGCTCTTGAAAATTATGCTGTTTCTTCCAAAAGCTCTCCAGGTAAGTTTTGTACGCCGATTAATTTCTTCATCAATGTGACCCTCACTTGATATCTGCTGTCCAAGATAAACGTACGTGTCTGCTATCTCCAGCTTTTCTCCGTCAATCGATAAATCTTCATTTCTTGTAAAAGCATTGTACATCACTTTTGTCTTCTGAAAGTTCATTTTTAATCCCACTTCTTTACTCTTGTCAGCAAGTTCCTGGATCATACTCTGTAGCTCTGATGGGGTAGTTGCAAAAATGACTATGTCATCAGCAAAACGAAGGTGGGTTAGATAATCTCCATTAATCTTTATCCCTTTGTTTTCCCAGTTCAGTGATTGAAAGACATTTTCCAATGTGGCATTAAAGAGCTTCGGAGATATGGTGTCACCTTGTCTCACTCCTTTTCCGATTTTTATGTGTGTTGTATTTTCAAAGAGCCGAATCTTTGCACTTGCATTTTCATAGATGTTATTAATAATATTAATGTATGCATCTTCAATACCGCAGGATTTCAGATATATATATATATATATATATGCAAGTACTCGTACAAATCCTCGTCAACTATCATCAATCCACTGCTGGATGGTCTCTTTTATAACCTTCTGCCTTCAGCATATCTCTACCAAGTCACTCCAGCATGATTTCGAATTTCACCCACCCATCTCCCAGTTGGTCTGCTTCTGGATCTTCTCCTTTCCCATGGTGAAATCCAATCTAATATCTCAGTTGTTAAAAGGCAGTAAGTTCTTCTAGCAATATATTCTGCCCATTGCTATTTGATAATTCTTTAACGATCTTCTTTAAAGTGAAAGACACAACAACGGTGAGTTAACTTTTCGACTTGTTTGTGCAATTTCAAAGCTATACTTGAAGCGTTTTCCAGAAAATTACTTAACGTGATGATGGTCTCCAGGAAATTTTCATTAAAAAAACACGTCACGTCATCTGTACAACTGTCGTTCCATAAAAACTGAGAGTAAAATCACACAAAATGAAGAAATATAGGTAGAGCAAAATATATGTTATTCTTTCTCAAAGTATCTTCCCTCGGATGATATGCAACGGTCCCATCGTTCAGTCCACTTTTCAAAGCATGTGGCGAAGGCATTTTGCGGAAGCTGCTTTAGGAATCCCTGTACAGCTTGAATAACGTCAGCATTTGTGATGAATGTTGTTCCACGGAACTTCTCCTTCATTGTTGGAAACAACCAGAAATCGCACGGAGCGAGGTCAGGACTGTAGGCCTGATTTCAATACTGCATTTCGTAAGAAACTGTTGAACACAAGTAGCCACATGTGGGAGGGCATTATCATGGTGTAGGGTCCACTTGCCCACCAGTTCCGGTCGCTTGATCGATATGTGTCGTTGCCGACGCTTCAAGACTAAAATGTAATACTCAACACTGACAGTAATTTGTGGAGGAACGGCATGCTGGTAGACTACACCTTTATGATCAAAGAAAACTATCGTCATCATCTTCCCAGTTGATTTGGTTTGGCGGACTTTTTTTCGGAGGAGGCGAGCCTGTGTGTTTCTAGACACTCGTTGCGCGCTTCGTGAGGGAGTCGAAATAGTAGACCCATGTTTTATCGACAGTTATTACTGTAATAATGAATTAGCCTTCACTAAGCTAATTATAATGAATTCACTCTTCTACTACTAATAAGCTTCTTCTAAGCTAATGCTTCTTCTAATGCTTGTTGTTTGTTAATTATCATGAATAAACTTTCCTGCTAGTAGTGTAGTAATAATAATGAACAAGCTTTTAACTGCTAGTAATGTTGTAGTAGTAATTAAGATGAATAAAGTCTTATGCTGGTTGTTAATAATAATCAACTAATGAAATTAACCTAACAGCCAGACAGAGATCTGACAAAACTATGAACTGAGAAAAACGTACTTACAACAAATTCTTTATTAGTGAAACTTCTGGCTCTCACATAAACGAAGATCTCTTTATATAACAACAGCTTTCTGACACATAAACCACAGCTCACTTCGTACAACCACAGCTCACTCTACGCACATCAACAAAAAGCTCTCCACATAAACAAACGCTCTCCCTTACGTATCGTTGAACGCGCCTATTTATACTGGCTACCATAACGTCATGACTTACACTCATTGCCAGATCTCATTCAACGGGAGAAATAACATCTCGTTCAATAAGAAGATAATTTACATAGGAAAATAAAATAACCAGAGATAGTAAAAATCAAAAGGAAAGTGAATCGAGAGTATACGTTACACTGTGTTTAGAACGTCTGGATCCTTTGCAATCATTTGTTTCCACTCATGACACACCTGAACTCTGGCTAACAATTGTTCTCTCGTCAGGTGATGAGGTACCCATCTGGAACACACACGATGCAGCAGTAATTTGTCACGCAGAATGCAGACGTTTTTGAAATATCAGTTGACGCCGCTATGTCTTCACCCGCCAATCGTCAATCTTCTTGCTGGATTGCCCAAACAATGGTTATACGCTCCGTAGCAACATGCGTAGGTAAACGAGGCCTAAGAGCGAGTTCTGGCGACAAACGCCCTTTTTTGAAATTATGGTACCATCTAAAAATCGTTGACTCACCCAAACATTTATCTTTGTAAGCTTTTTTCATTAAATCAACTGCTTCAGGAGCCGTTTTACGCAAACGGTAGCAAAATTTGATCGCACAACGCATTTCACTTCTTAACTCTGAATCACTCACCTCCACAGCTGTATGGCGAAATGCAGACGTAACTGCGCAATAACAAAACCAGAATCGTCTGCCACGGCTAATAACTGTTGCCATCGATACTTCCTTAATTCAGTTAGTCGTCTGCGTTGTTATTTCTCCCCTTCGCACTGTTGCCAACTCAAACAAAAATTACTCTCAGTTTTTATGGAATGGCTTTTGTATATATAACAAAATTTCTGTGAATTTGAAAAATTCAGGTACGTTTATCCAAGTTCCTTAAATTCTTAGATGGTCTCACCATTGTTATGCTGTAATAGCTTGAATATTTTGGAGGAGAGTGAGCTCAAAAAATGTTGGGAGGGCTGAAGCTCACCCCAGTCCACCCGCAGAGTTGCGCGTGATTACTTAGCATCAGAATTTCTGACACCATTTTGTTAACAGATGTAAATCCGGGCGGAGAAAGTATCTCTGGATTAGAGCATCACTCTTTATTTCAAGGCAATCCCGCAGCCAATTTTAAACATGCAGAAAAGGGATGCAAATTCCATGTACAGTATTTATTTACAAATCTAGTAGTGATTTATGTGCACGGCTATTTGCACCGAGGGCTTTCTATGCGTCCATCAGTTTGCGAAAATTTTCCTTCCCAGTAATTGGAAGAAGTGAAAGTCTACTTACTTCGATAGTCCTGGGGAAAATATCCGAGAGGAAGAAAGTGAAAATGGAGTATAATCCGAAGAATCACCACAATGTTCGCACAATCACTTCCGAATAACACAGGAGTTTGGTTCTCTTTGCTGGAAGAGGAAGGGGAGATGGTACTTATACACTGCTGGCCACAGAGCAATTTTTCAACCCATGGGAGGGTCTCTCTCTTTCGCGGCACCCGAGCAACCGTACAATTCCTTTGGAAGGTTTTCGCCAACTTCTACACATTTGCTTTCCAGAATTCAACGCCTTTTTGGTCCATCATAAATCTCTTGCTGGCGTGTTCTTTCCGTGGTCGAAGTGCAACAGACAGACAGTATTGCCTCTTATCCGCTTTTTCGCATTTTCGCTTTTAGTCTAAAGTGTCAACTTTTTTCTCCCTCGTAAACATATCGTTCCATCCCCGGCCCTACAAACTGAAGGAATGTGTCCCTTTAAGAGGGCCTCACTGTCTTCATGTCAATGAAAGCGTCTTACTTCAAATTTTGCACCCAAAAAGTCTGCAACAGCATCTATATGGTTGGCGGAAGACCGCCACACAGGAAAACTGCCACACGCTTTTCAACAACTTGGAAAACCGCCATACAGGAAAACTGCCACACGCTTTTCAACAACTTGGAAAACCGCCACACAGGAAAACTGCCACACGTTTTTCATTAAGGGGCTGGGCACAAATTGCTGTTCCTCCGAGGAACTCTTTGAATGTGTGGCAGTTTTCCAAGTTTCCGAATTATGTGTGGCAGTTTTCCAAGTTTCTGAATTATATGTGGCAGTTTTCCAAGGTGCCTAACGACGGGAAGGAGCTCTTTTGTTTGTCTGAATTTTCATGCAGGTTTATACTAAGGGCAACAGGTCACAGAAGTTCAACGGTATGTGGGGGGGGGGAAGGGTACTAAAGATTGTCATTTCTTGGCCTATATTGAGTATTGAATTGGGAACTCCAAACAAATTTCGAGAAAACATTCTATGTAAGCGAAGCGAAAATTGCTGTGTTCAGGAAAGGACAACAAGGTGGGATTTCTTAATAACGCTGCACTTTTACTTAGGCACTAAATATTTACATATAACATGTCAAATTTGTAATATTTTTCTTTTACTTAATTAATTCATAGGCCCTACACCTCGGCCTTTTTTAACAGCATTTTATCAGCCGACTTCGTATTTCTAACGTTTACGTATCAGATCAAGTCAAAAACATTGTGCTTTTACTTAAGCATTAAACATTAAAGTCATAGGCCCTAAGCCTTTTTAAAATTTTTTATTCTACCAGTGCCATATTCACAACGTTTACACATCAAATCAAGTTAATAATATTGCGCTTTTACTTAGGCACTAAATATTATTTCACAGGCCCTAGGCCTTTTTAACCGTTTTTGTTATATCGATGCCACATTCATAACAATTACGTATCGACTCAAGTTAATAATATCCCGCCTTAACTTTGTCACTAAAAAAATTCTTACAGGCTCTAGGCCTAGGCCTTTTTAATAGTTTTTCTTTTTTGAACTAATGCCATATTCACAACTATTACGTATCAAGTGACGTTAATAATATTCTGCCTTTACTTAAGCACTCCATGTTACATTCATAACAATTATGCATCAACTCAAGTTAATAATATTCCGCTTTTACTTAGGCACGAAATATTATTCAATGGCCCTAGGCCTAGGCCTTTTTAACACTTTTTTCTTCGCCTATGTGATGCTCTCAAAGTTTACAGAAAAATCAAAATAGCATTGCGCTTTTACTTAGGCCTTCAATATTAATTACTAGGCCTAGGGCCAATGAATTAATAACTAGTGCCTAAGTAAGAGTGCAATATGATTAACTTCAGTTCATACATAAACGTTATGAATATGGCATCGTTAGAATAAAAACTGTTAAAAAGGCCTAAGGCAAGTGCCAATGAAACAATATTTAATGCTTAAGTAAAAGCGGAACATTATTAATTTGAGTTGATATGTAAACGTTATGAATATGGCATCCGTAGAATAAAAACTACTAAAAAGACCTCTGAATTGATATTTAGTACTTAAGTAAAAGCACAATACTCTTAACTTGACATGGTATGTAAACTTTATGAATAATACATCGGTAGAATAAAAAGTGTTTAAAAGGCCTAAGCCTATGCCCTATGAATTAATATTTAGTGCCTAAGTAAAAGCGGAATACTATTAACCTGACTTGATACGTAAACTTTATAAATATGACATCGGTAGAATAAAAACTATTTAAAAGACCTAGGCGAAGGCCTATGAATTAATATTTAGTGCCTAAGTAAAAGCGCAATGCTATTAACTTGAGTTGATAAATAAACGTTATGAATATGGAGTCGACGGATTAAAAACCATCAAAAAGGCCTAGGCCTAGGACCTATAACTTAATGTTTTGTGCCTAAGTGCAATATTATTAACTTGATTTGATGTGTAAACGTTGTGAATATTACATTGACAGAATAAAAACTGTTAATAAGGCCTCGACCTGGGGCCTATGATTTTAATATTCAGTGCCTAAGTAAGTAAAAGTGCAATGCTATTGACTTGATTTAACATTATGAATATGAAGTCGGCGGATTAAAAGCTGTTAAAAAGGCGAAGGTGTAGGGCCTGTGAATTAATTAAGGAAAAATATTACAAACTTGACATGTTATGTAAATATTTAGTGCCTAAGTAAAAGTGCAGCGTTATTAAAAAATCCCACCTTAGGGTCTTTTACTGAACATAGCATGAATTATGCTGTAATTCTCGCTTGGCTTACATAGAACGTTTTCTCGAAATTCGTTTGGAGTTCCCAATTCAATTCTCAAAATAGGCCAAGAAACGGTAAAATTTAAGTCCCCCCCCCCCTTCCCCGCACACACCCTTGAACTTTTGTGGCCAGTTGCTCTAAACTCGTATGAACCGACACGAAAATCCAGATAAACAAAAGAGCTCCTTCCCGTCGTTAGACACCTTGAAAAACTGCCACACATAATTCGGAAACTTGGAAAACTGCCCCATTGGAAAATTGCCACATATTCAGAGATTTCCACGGAAGAACAGTAATTTTGTATCCGGCCCTTGGATGAAAAGCATGTGGCAGTTTTCCTGTGTGGCAATCTTCCGGTGTGGCAGTTTTCCCTGTGTAAAGGTTTTTTTTTTTTTTTTTTTTTTTTTGATTGGAGGTTTAACGACCACCGTGGGCAACTCAATGGGCTATAAGCAGTCGCCCGCCTCTAATTTAGGGTCACTGGTTCCAGGGAAGGGAGAGAGCCAGTGCCGTAAGACAAACACAACATCCATGCCTGACCGGGATTCAAACCCGGACCCCTTACGGACGAATGATCAGAGGCCAGCGCCTTAGACCACTGCGCCACCGGGGCGGCGTGTGGCGGTTTACAGTGAACCCATCTATATAATACGAGGACAATGAATTGATGTATGCGTTCGAGTGTACGTACTGAAATCGAAGACGATATTTCCTGAACCTTGTTTGTCAAAATCGATTTGCTCCTGTTAATAAGTGAATGCGAAAGGAATACCAGTACAATGAATGAAGGTGTTATATACAGTAGCGTACAAAAAAAAAAAAAAAAAAAAAAATCAACCCTGGGCACATCCGAGAAAAATATATTCGATGCCCTTTTGTGAAAATCTATTAGCTTTTAATTACTGAAAATTTTAAATTCCATATTATTAATTAGGTGTTATGAGCGTTTTAATAATTCAAATTCTTTGGTACCTACAGGTATTTTTCATAAAACTAAAAGTTATTGAGCTTTATTGCGTGTAACACAAATATGCAAGCTGCAATTAAAGTGATTGCTCTAGTTTTACACTAAAAGAAAGTACTAGAAAGCAGCTTAGCAGAAGTTAATCATATAATGCAAATTTTATTCCTTTTGAAAACTAAGGGCAGCTTCTTTGAAATGCCTCTCGATGACGAAATACCTAACTGCCTGTGAAAGTGTTTAATGATGTTTTCGGATTTATCCAAAAATACAATAAGTAAGCAAATAAATAAGTAACAATTAAGAGCTGGGGCAAAAAAAAAAACTACTTTAATTATTTACCCTTGAACACAGGAAACATTTTAAATGATGCCGCAATGTTTTGCACATAATATATTTTTTTCTCTTGACCCTGTTATAAAAAAGACACTTCCTTTCTTTCACATTCTCTTGTTAATATGCATATAGGAACTATTTCCATGAGTGTGCAAAGCGGGCCTCAAGCCCTCTGGAATAGCTTCTTTCCAGCCATCTAATTTTTATAAACCAAGACCATGAAAAAAAAGAAAAAGGCCAAAAATTGCTTTTCTTTTTAATATTTTATTCAGAGCTGCCGTCTCAAAAATGCCTGGCTATTTCTTTAAGCACTTTCATATGAAGTTTCAACAAAACCATTTGTGAAATCTTTCTGCAGAAGCTAGAGGCTCTCTTTGCTCTGAGCCCCCCCCCAATGTGGGGTTTCCGGGGGGGCTTTCAGTACGCTTCTGGTTATGCATTGTAGTTGTTTGCACATAACTATGCATCATTCAGATATAATGAACAAAAGTGTTCTTCGCGGGGAGGAAAGAAGACAGAACTGTGTCATTATTTTTATACGAGGTCCTATTAAAAACTTCCGAAACTAGGCCGATATACAACAAAGTACTTACGTTACTTAAGTCTGGCTATGATATCCCCCAAAGCAGTCTCCTTGGGCAGCGATACACCTCTGCCATCGTTTTTGCCACTGTTGGAACGCTCCCTGGAAGTCCTGTTCGCGAATCGAGTCAAGCACCGTCTGCGATTCGCGCTGGATCTCGTCCATGGTTTCAAAACGGCGACCCTTGAGCTTCAGCTTCCTCTTCGGGAACAGAAAGAAGTCGCAGGAGTCCAAATCCGGCGAGTAAGGTGGGTGAGGAAGGGTAGTCATGCTGTTGCGACTGCAAAACTGGAGTGTTGCTAACGCTCTGTGAGCTGCTGCATTGTCGTGATGGAGCAGGAATTCGCCCCTGCGCCACATTTGAGGTCGTCTTCAACGAATGTCCTCCCTAAGACACCGCAGAACATCGCAATGAAGAAAGGGTGGTGACGGTCTCGCCATGGTGGACGAACTCACGCTGCACAACCCCACGAATGTCGGAGAACATGATGTGCATGCTTTTGGTTGCGCTCCGGACCTGTTGGGCCTTCTTCGGTCGTGGAGATGCCGGGCTCATGATCATATGTAGAGGATTTTAGGAAGGGAGTGTCTGACCTCAGGTCTTAAACAACCCTTAGAAATAGGTAGCTAGGAGATTTGGAATAGAGTGGCCGATAGGAAAGTGAAACGGAAGCGAGGTAGGAGACGCCCTTATTTAGTACCGGGGGCCGGTACCCGGGGTATGACGGCTTAATGTGCCCATCAGATCAGATCAGATCATATGTAGAGGATTTTAGGAAGGGAGTATCTGACCCCAGATCTTAAACAACCCTTAGAAATGGGAAGCCAGCAGATTTGGGCTAGAGTACCCGATAGGAAAGTCACACGGAAGCTAAGTAGAAAGGGGGAGGAAGACACCCTTATTTATTACCGGGCAGCCAGTACCCGGGGTCCGACGGCGTAACTAGCCCATCCGACGCACGGCGGGTATTTAGTGGATGGAGCGCTTGTACCTGCGTGGGATCGAACCTGAGGCCCTTCTCGTGGCAGTCACGAACGTTGCCCACTCGTCCTCCCGCGGCGTCTAGATGCCGGGCTCTTCCACTGCGACAACTGTTGTTTGGTCTCCGGGTCGTAACCGTAGATCGAAATCTCGTCCTCAGTGGTAACCCGCGACAGGAACATTTCATGCGTCTCCGTTCCCGATTTGCCGAGTTTCACGCAGAATTCGATGTTCGCTCGCTGCGCTAGTTTGCAGTCCATACCGAAAACGCAGCTGTGTTCCGCACGTGGTCACCAAATATCGTGTAGCACAGCTCTCGTTCACAGAGCGACATTATTCAGCGCAATGACTCATGAAGGTCACTGCCTTTGACTACTGCTCGCGCACCCGCATACTGCCATCTGTTGGCGCGCTACGTACCTAGTCTCAGAACTTTTTAATCGCACCGTGACAGAATCAAGAGGGAGAACAATTTGCTATGTGGTAAACATTCTAGCTTTATGTAAAGTGTTTTTTTTTTTTTTTTAATATTCAAGAGTAAATAATTTAAATAGTTCTACATTTTTGGTGCCACAATTCTTAATTGTTGTTTATTTATGTTCAATATATTCATGTAAATCGGAATACATCATTAGACTCCCTCGTAGGGCAGTTGTTTTGTGTATGTGTATAATCGTGAGGTATTTCAAAGGGCAGGTCTTGGTTATCTAAAATAATAAAATTTGCTTGACATGACTAACTCTTGAGTAACTGTTTTGTATCACTTTGTGTTCGTATAAATGTACGACGGTAATTTTAATTACAACTTGCACATTGGTGTTACACGCTATAAAGTGTAATAATTTTTGTTTTACGAAAAATATATCTGCGTTCCAACGGATGTCAATAATTAAAATGCCCATGAAACCAAATTAATAATGCGGAATTTAAAAATTTCAGTAATTGAAATCTAATACATTTCCACAAAAGGACCTCGAAGATATTTTTACGGGGAGGAAGGGGGAGGGGGCGAGGTTTTTAGTTCCACTACTGATGGGGCACATGAGATTAAGCCCAATTTGAGCATCTGTCATGTGTTTCATAATCTTAAGAAACGCAGTGCATTAGGCAAACTGAAGACATGGGAAGATAAAATACAAAATGAAAAAAGCGGCAAATCAGATTTTCCATTGCTTTTTTAAATTTTGGGGCCCTTTTACTGTTACTGGTTTGATTTTGCCTAACCCGTTCACTGCTAAAGCCCCTTTTACATTTATAACTGCTCAATGATCCCCATACAATTGTACAGACACCTCGTGGAGTCGATACCGTACTAGGTAGTGGTCATTCTCTGGGGCATAGGAGAGTCCATGAAGCACTAGACAGGTGGTTGTAATTCAGTGCGCATTCAACACACACGCTGTGGCACACTCAGTGGGGGTGGTCCAAGGACCCAGGTCCACCCCAGTGGGTATACCATGAGGTATCACTTGGTCTTTCTTTCTTTGTTATTGGCTGCTTATTTTTAAACACATTTGTATGTATTTTTAAATATAGATTTTTCAAATTAACTGTAAACACGCTTTAACACGGCGGAGATATTTCTATCGCTTCCCAGTATTTTGGGATAAGTTTTCTTCTGGGTATTTTTATTTGCATCTAGGATACTTTGGGCCACCCCCATAAAGAAATCCTGCGTGCGCTACTGCACACACGGACATTTCATTTTTTTAAAATAGCTATAAGAAAAGTTAGGCATTTTTTTACAGTGTAAATTAATTTTCAGGGCAAAATTATTTATTGAAATGTGTAATTAATGCACAAAGCAATGAACGAAAAATCCTCCACACCATATGTAACTGCGCAGTTTCCTGAATTTCATGGAATATATAGCATAAGAATTTAAAGCGACTATATTGTTAACTAGGTTGTTTGCTTGTAAAATAGGGATCACAGTCCTACGTAATTGGTGATGATATAAGTAATAAGTACGACTCTTAAATATTCATTCAGTGCATCAGTGCATTTTAAAACTATTTATTCTTCTCTTTGACTTAATCATGGAAGGTTGTCCGCAGCTTTTCTTGTCTTACTCTCTGTTCATGCAAACAAGCTTTCTCCTGGAAGCGCTTTTGTTACGTTATCACTTTTGGTCATTCGCTCGTCTCTCTCTCTCTCCCATGCACGCGGAAAAACCCCAATTCTCCGATTAGCTTAAAAACGTCCTGGGCCAACCACTTAAAGTACCGCTGGCCTTCTCTCTTGCGACCTCTCCCTTGTAACCCCTCGCGTTGACTGTGATTTCACCTCTGGAGGAAGTGACCCACTCTAACCCTTTCGTCTTAGGATTGCTGGCGTCGGCTTCACAAAGCCTCATAGCTGAATTTGAACGACATCCGCCTTCCGTCCGGTTACTTTGAAGTGAAGAAGGCAAAGGTGCTAATGTCAACTGGACGAAGCCTCAAGCACAAAACGAAAATCGCAAATAACTTTCTATTGTCATAGCATTGCAGATGGATTCCAGAAAAAGCGCCCCAAAGGCGCCATTGACAAGCCATACCTCCTGACTTGTTGACGAATATAAACATTTCCCACGGATCGTGGAAACAAAGGAAATGGAACACGAAGGCGAAAGAAAAGCTGCGAATGAGATTTTAAATGTTTGCCTAATATTCTGGTATTAAATCTCTATAACAATATTTTTGTTTAGAAGATTAACTTCGACTGTGTCTAAATTAATGTTTTAGCTAAGTAACTATCAATTGTTTAATTAATACAGAAATTTAACGTGGACCAGGAACATCAAACAAAGATTTTCTCTCTTTCCACGTTTATAAGTGAGTCACGGAAAAGTTCTCATTGGCCGCCACCGGGAGTCGAACCCAGGGTCTTCCAGTTACGCGCAGGATATGCTTCCTCTGCAGCACAGCGGCCTCAAATTTCTCGAGACTCTCATACACTAACTGCCAAGCTAATTGGCAGATTGCTTCTTGGAGCCCCGCACAATGCTGGGGATTCACCAACGATGGTAAGCAGCAACTGAAGAAATAATTAGAAAGCTAAGGAATAATTAATACAGACATTTAACGTGGACCAGGAACATCAAACAAAGATTTTCGCTCTTTCCACTTTTTTAAGTGAGTGACGTAAAAATTCTCATTGGCCGCCACCGGGAGTCGAACCCAGGGTCTTCCAGTTACGCGCCGGATATGCTTCCGCTACACCACAGCGGCCTTGAATTCCTCCAGACTCGCACATGCTAACTGCCAAGCCAAGTTGGCAGGTTGCTGCTGTGGTGTAGCGGAAGTATATTCGGCGCGTAACTGGAAGACCCTGGGTTTGACTCCCGGTGGCGGCCAATGAGAATTTTTACGTGACTCACTTATAAACGGGGAAAGAGCGAAAATCTTTGGTTTATATCAATTGTTTAACTCCTACAGAGGGTGAGTCAAACGTTTTGCCATATTTGGATCATTTTATGCCTTCATTCGTACCCATACGACGAAAGGTGACTAGCATTCAAAGTATAGCCCATCGTGTTGCACCGTCTTTAGCCATCTGTCTGCCAATTCCTCGATTCCGCGGCGGTACCCAGTTCTTGTCCTTCGATGCGAAGAACTCCTTCAATCCAGCTACCACCTCCTCCTGGTTGGTGAAGTGCAGCGCGAAGGAAGTGGGCCATGGACCGGAATAAGTAATAATCCGACGGAGCAAGATCCGGACTATATGCTGGGTGTGGCATCAGTTTGATGCCCTCAAGTTCCTGGAGTTCTGCCCGGGTTGTTCTCGCGGTATGAGGCCGAGCGTTGTTCTGCTGTAGGAGAGCGCTCTTTCTGTTCACCAGTGCCGGGTACATCTCCTCCAAAACGACATACATCCGCCCTAGATGTTCAGAGTAGAGGTTGTTGTTGATGGTCCGACCGTCTGGAACAAATTCTTAATTGATTATCCCTTCGAAATTCCACCAGACGCAGAGCACCGCCTTGTGCTCGAAGCGCTTTCATTTGGCAACAGGTTCTGGAAGCTGTCCCGAACTCAACCACTGCCGTTGTGTGTTAGGATTACGGAAGTAGACCCACTTTTCATCGCACGTAACAATTCTCTTGATGAAACGTACATAGCGCTGGTTTTTCTAAGAGTTTCGTGCATACTTCCACTCGGCGGTTTGCTTCAGCTGATGTCAGTTCATGAGGGACAATGCGGCAGCTCCTGTAGACATTGCTAAGGTCCTGAAGGTGACGAACCACTGCGGTCTGTCATATGCCCAGCTCGCCTGTTAATCTCCGAGAGCTGGTTGTCGGAATTGCCTCTATGGCCTGGCGCACGGTCTCAGAATCCACGATTTGCGGCCTACTTTACCTTGGTTGATCGTTCAGGTTTCTGTCACTCGAGCAAAATTTCTTGAACCATCTGGTTGCTGTGCTGTGGTCCACGAAACCTTTCCTTTTCGCATGACCAATGTTTCGTGCTGCATGAGCAGCGTTATGGCCGAGTTCAAACTCGTAAAGCAAAAGTTCCCTAATTAGCCGGTTGTGGCTGTTCATGTTTTAGGCGTCCCAACCACAGACAGAACGACGACATGCAATGCTGTTCACAGCAACTTTATATCCCTTTCGACTGACTGTAGTGCGCGACTTGAACTAGTTTAAACACGTGACATAGCCGACGCAGCACATGCTTTTATGTAAATATTGCAAAACCTTCGTCTCACCCTCCGTACATTACAAGATACTGACATAAATACACCGAGTGATCACCCCTATCAAAAATGGATGCTTCCCGTTGACTACTTGATTTCCGAGATGGCATGATTAGGCGACAGACGTAGGTGTGACTGGAGCAGTAGGTAGTAAAATTCGGAGCGTGATGGGTAAACGGTATGATTTATCTGACTTTGAGAAAGGTCAGGTTGTGGGAGCTCGAAGCGCTGGTGCTTCGGTTTTCCAAACGGCTGAACTGCTGAGCTCTTGGCTTGCTGCCATAGTTAAAGTGTATCTCGGCTGGAGCAAAATGGTCGAACAACGACCCGTTGGCAAATCCGCATAGGACAGCAGCGAAATATTGATGTTAGATGTCAGCGGCGGGCCCGACCACTTGCACAGGCCAGCAGCGAAATATTGATGTTAGATGTCAGCGGCGGGCCCGACCCCTTGCACAGGCCAGCAGCGAAATATTGATGTTAGATGTCAGCGGCGGGTCCGACCACTTGCACAGGCCAGTATAACGAAGTAAATTTCTCCGTCATTTCTGTCCACGCCAGGATTCGAACCCGGATCCCCTCATTCCGGAATAAGTCACTCTACCAATTGAGCTACGCGGACGTTTTATTCTGATTCCTGTCTGCCTTTATGTCGTGTGCGTCCTTCTGGCAGGTACGTCACATCTCCTGGTACGTTACACCAGCAGCGAAATATTGATGTCAGATGTCAGCGGCGGGTCCGACCACTTGCACAGGCCAGCAACGAAATATTGATGTTAGATGTCAGCGGCGGGTCCGACCACTTGCACAGGGTAGCAGCGAAATATTGATGTTAGATGTCAACGGCGGGTCCGACCACTTGCACAGGGTAGCAGCGAAATATTGATGTTAGATGTCAACGGCGGGTCCGACCACTTGCACAGGCCAGCAGCGAAATATTGATGTTAGATGTCAGCGGCGGGTCCGACCACTTGCACAGGGTAGCAGCGAAATATTGATGTTAGATGTCAGCGCCGGGTGCGACCACTTGCACAGGCCAGCAGACGCAGTACTGTTCAAAAATCCATTACCCAATACAACAGAGATCAACCTGGAACAATATCTGTCATGACCTTGCGTCGCACGCACTGAGAAAATAGGTTTATTTGAAACAACAAAATAATTTTGTTGAGCTGTTTTGTTGATTTATTTTGTTGCTTTAGCAAAACAAAGTTATTTTGTTGGCCATATTTTGTTAATTCAACTACACTATCTGGTGAGCTTTCCGGCGTAAATGATTCCTGCTTTTGAAGGCCGAAATAGGTGGATTCTTTCAAGAGCGTGATCCTCGTAGGCTACGCCTAGGGTATGCAGCGTGAGTTGTACTGTTCGCTCACTGACACTACTTGCGCCTTCGATACTTAGCCTGGATGTGACTTGAACTGCCGTTGCCAAGCGGCCGGTCTGTACGAGCCCATACTTGCCCTAACTTTTACGTATTATCCGTAAAATTTACGAATTTCTGCTTAATTTTACCGATTTACAGATAGAAGTCTTTTTTTACGGATTTTTTTAATATTTCGATTGCTCAATCGAAGTATTTCAATCTCCTGCAACCATCCACTTAGATTTTCTACCGGACATTACGAGCGCTGTGTTACGCGATGACGTCATCTTTGACTCGCCGTCTTCGTGCGGAGCCATCAAGTACAACGATGGCTCCGCTTCGTGACGTCGTGCGGTAGCTCTTTCCACGGGAGAGCTCAAGACGTGCAGACCAGAGTTCTCCAAAATATGTAATCTAATTACGCGTCTAGTACGCATCGAAGTTTTACCAACGCGTAAAAATACGCATCGGGAATTTTTCTCGGCGCGTAAAACTACTCATCGAAGAATTTTACCAATTCGTAAAAATACGCATCGGGACGGTATTTCGTCTTTCAGAGACGAAAGTAAACGAAATAAAGATTTTTTCCGTAATCGTAATTTCTTTTTCCTGTGACATTGCCTCTGTCCAGTATTGTTGTTATATATCATTTTATTCCATTAATATTGGTATTTCAGTTTGAAAATGGAGGGAAAATTTCCGAAAACGGAAATTCGAGGGTGATAAAATTTTGCTGTAATCTTTAGGCTCATGAGAGTGCGACGGCTTCGAGGAATTTCTCCTTTTCCGTCATAATTTGGGTTATACTCGAAATCAATGCATAACTGAATAGAGATTTCGGAGCGATTAGTAGTGGTGGAGGGTGTTTTCCGCCTGAAACTTTCGAAAGAGGAAGTTTCGTCTTTCAAAACTTTCGAAAACGGAAGTTAGACGCACTGAAGATTTCTCCCATGATCGTAATTTTATTTTTCACGTGATGTTTCCTCTGCCTAGTATTGTTGTTAAATATCATTTTCTTTCATAAATATTTGTACTTCAACGTGAAAATGGAGGGAAAATGTCCGAAAACGGAAATCGGTCGTAGCAAAGATTTCCCCCGAAATTGTCATTTTTTCCCAACGATGACCAGATCATGTATCCTGTATTTTTAAATATCCCCCACCCCCCAAAAAAAGGTTTGCATTTCAGTTTGATAAACGGTTGGGGGGGGGGACGAAAATGACGAAGCTGAAAAATTTGTAAAAATTGATGAATTGTGTTCAAAAGTGTTTATATTTTCAAAGTTACACTGTTCATCTTTTATCTAAAATAGTGAAAGCTGTCATGCATTCATGATGGATAAAATTGCCATCCAAGGGCATTAAAAAAGATAATAAAGAAATAGGAAGGGAAACAAAGACATCAGCAAATGAAAATTTTAGTTTAGTATTGAAACACCACAGGTTTGCGAGGAACAATATTAAGATTTTACTTTATGGTTTTTTAAATTATTATTTTAAACACAGATAATACTAATTTAGTTATTGTGGCATATACAGATATTTTTACTGTATATTTATTAATATAAATATGTTTTGTTTTGTGGTAAGTGGCGTTCGCGCAAAAGTTTTACTGATGCACATTTTCCAAAGTTGGCAAGTATGCGACCCTGGATATCTACTTCAGCTCCGGTCATCAATGGCGTGTGGTCGGCCTCCGCTTGCTCTCTGGGCGATGGTATATTCGCGGTACACCCTCGATACAATTGCCCTCGGGAACCCTAGTGTTTTTACCACTTGAGCCATAGAATGATCCACAATGCGTCCACGATCAAAGTTGCTTGGATCGCCACGTTAACCCATATTCGTTTATTGCCATACACTGTTAGGAATCCCTGTTGCCTGCCTGTTTATCACCTGAATTCGGATTGGGTCTGTTGCACTCTGAGCGAGGGATGCTCATGTCAACTGCCCACCACCCCTATCTCTAATGTTTTGTCTAATGAGTCCATCAAATAATCTCTCCCCCGCCGTTGTTTAGGGCCATGCTACAAATCGAAAGACTGAAAACGTAGAAATGCAAAACGTTTTTTTTTTTTTTTTGGAGATTTAACGACCACCGTGAGCAACTCAATGGGGTATAAGCAGTCGCCCGTCCCTAATTTAAGGTCACTGGTTCCAGGGAAGGGAGAGAGCCAGTGCCGTAAGACAAACACAACATCCATGCCTCACCGGGATTCGAACCCGGACCCCTTAGAGACGAATGATCAGAGGCCATCGCTTAGTTTCAATATTCGCTTTTATTCACGTAAAAGAATTACAACAGAACATCCCCAACCTCACACGCAGTGTGAGAGAAGGGGAGAAATAAAACAAAATGTAGATATTTACAATGAAATGATAATTGTACAGATGAGCAATGACAGGCATTGCATTATTTGCTGTAAACAGCAGTAGCTCTGGGATAAATGTTCATCGAAGTCTTGGAACATCACTGGAGCGAAAAAATTTACAGAAAAAAATCTGTGCAGTTCTAGTGACATGGGAATCACTGGTGGTAGAGAGTCACTGTACGGATGAAGAGAACTGTGTACAAAAGGTGACATCAGCGGGAAGCAAACACAATCCAGTTCCAGGAGAAAACATGGTGAGGGAACAGTAAATATTGAAAGTTCCGACGTAGGTTTATTAAAACAGCAGATGAACAGTCTGGGCACTAGAAAACTGAAACCAGGGACGACACGGCGACCATGTTGCGAAGAAGGCAGGTAACCGTGCCGTATCTTTCGCCAAGGAATATTCCAGGGTGAGTCTGGCTTTAACCCTGTTGCGGTAGTGTACAACCAAGGAGGTAGAGAATGTAATAGGATCTGGATCGTGTAACTGTAGCAGGTGAGAGAAAATAATATATTTAGCTAGAATAAATAAATACGAACAAACTGGTAAAATAGAGCAGAAACTTGTAGAACTGTGGCCGAGGAAACGATAATCTTCTAGGGTGAGATCACTGGTACAAGAAGGATGTGCAAGTTGGAACATACTGTGAAATAGTGGGAGCAGCGTCGGACAGTAAACAAACATGTGTAAGACTTCTCCAACGACGTTACAAAAAGGACAGAGATCTGATGATACTATATTTCTCCGGAACAAAGTCGAAGGGACAGGCAGTCGATTGTGCAAAAACCTCCAATGCACATTAAGTTCTGAGGAGAGGGCCGGTGAATGTTGGGCAGTAGACCAGACTGAGGTTAGTGCAAAAGAAGGAACAGAGGGAATAGGGCAAGGTACCGTAGAAGAAGAACGGAGAAAACGGTACAGGGTGCGGGTGGAAAGACTGTGGAGAGGGAGGAGATCACCGGAAAAGGGAAGGAAGAACGGAAAAGGGAGAGAGGCAGAGGAAACGGAAAGGAGGCCAGAGGAATCGACTAGAGAAGGAAAAAGCGATTGAAGAGCATGTTTAAGTTGGAGGAAGTTATCAGAGAGTTCGGGCGAGGGTGGTAGGGTGGGAAAAAGTTCGGAAACGGGTTTCCATGAAAAATCGGGGAGGACCAGTTGGGAAACGGAGACTACACCAGCGTGTAGCCATGCGGGGAAAAAGAAAAAGTTGGCAGTAGGGGTGGAGGACGGAGGAGAAAAAAAGAGGCTCGGAAAGAAGATCAAGAGTGGAAGAGGGGGGTTGACGAATGAGCGGTAAAGAACGAAGGAACTGAACAGCTTCATGGTAGACTAGAGGAAAACGGGGGGAATGACAGTGTGAATATCCATCTTGAGAAGAAGATGGACGGTAAGGCAGGGATTAAGGGGGAAGTCAGAACATTAAGCAGAAGAATGGAAGCGGAAGAGTCTGGTTGAACTGTCAAACGGAGGAAATTGAAAATTCTTACAGCTTTATAACGTACGGTAATCTCTGGCATATTGAGGCCACCACAAGTCGAAGGTAGAGACAATACTGAGGAAGATAACCAATGAGTAGATGACCAAACAACGCTGAGCATTGCTGATGTTGTTGCAGTTTGAACGTAGGCTGGTGGCGGTTGTGCAATCCAGGAATGATAAACTAACGAGAGGATGTGGGTGCCAGAAAGCCGTGCACGACTGTGGTAGGTCAAACAGCACTTGAGCTTGGACCAGTAAGCAGCGGTGTGACGTAGTTTCCTGACGAGGGGTCTCCAGGTGGCAGCCGCTGCTGAGACCCGGCTGCCAATGTGCACCCCAAGTATCTTTTGACTGGTGGAAGTCCAATGAGCGCCCCACGGTGTATCGGGGAGATGTCTCCAGGAGCCACACCATAAGCCTGTACACTTTGAAAGGTTTAACGAAGCGCCGGAAGCCGCAGCATACACTTGATACCATGCAAGAACAATTGTGAATTGCCATTCTTCTCGGATGAGAACTGTGATATCATCGGCGTAGGCAGTAAGAACGATAGAATGGTGCCTGGTGCTATGCAGAATGGTGGAGGGGGGAGGTTGTAGAAGAGAACGGATAGAGCAAAGAAAAGGCTCAAAGACTAGAGAGAAAAGTTGTCCGGAAAAGAGGACATCCTTGACGGATGCCCTTACGAAACGGAATGGGGGCTGTAAGGAAGGAAGCCGTCCGGATATGGACAACTGAGTCCTGGTACAGGGAAAGGAGGGCTGTGATGAAGACAGATGGGAAACCGAAGGCAGAGAGCACAGAGGCAAGCCACTGATGACTCACGTTATCAAAGGCCTGCCTCTGATCAAGATTGAGGAAGGCTAAAGGTTCGGAGGAAAGGTGGGCAAGGCAATATGAGTCACGGAGGAGATTAATATTAGTATGAATGCTTCGGCCAGGGATGGTGTACGTTTGGTCGGGATGTATGACGGTGGGAAGGACAGGGTTCAATCGAAGAGAGAGTATTTTAGTATAAATCTTGTAGTCAACATTAAGGATGGATATAGGACGCCAGTTATCCAACTCCAGCAGACACCCCTTCTTTGGAAGAAGAATGATGTGAGCTAGAGTAAAAGCGGGGGGAAGAACAGATAAGGAAAAAGCAGCTGTAAAGCAAGGCAATAGGAGAGGGTGTAAGAAAGAGGAAAACGTACGAAAGAAATTAACTGTCAACCCGTCAGGACCAGGTGACGAGTGACAGTTAAGTAAGGCAAGTGACTGTACTACTTCTGCTGGGGTGATAGGCATAGAAAGAGATGTAACAAGATGCGATGGAATATGTGGTAAGGCACGAAGAATCGAATCAGCATGCGGAGAACTTGACTGGAACTGAGCAAAACGTGACTGGAAATATGTTCTAACACCGGAGCAAATGAGAGTGGGGTCATTAGTAACAGTTCCGTCGGGTAACTTCAGATTACGGAGGTGATGAGCAGAACGTTTGTGGAATTCCAGTTGTTGAACCTGTTCACATAGATAGTCATTTGGCTGGAGATAGAGGAGCTTGAGGCGGTGAAGAGCTTGTTGGGAGACAGGAAGTAGCAAGGCACGAAGTTCAGCTTGGTAATGAGAAAACAGCGGAGAATCAAGATCTAGGGTGGAAAAATCGAGCGTGCAGCATCAATCTTCATAGAGGCGGTGGTACGTTTTTCGTGGGAATATTGCTTGGTATAAAGAAGAATTTGGGATTTGACATTTAACCAGTGTTGCAAGGGACAAGAAGCAAAAGGGAGCGTATATAAGGCGTGTTGGAGCTGCGATTGGATGGAATTTACGTAAGTTGAATCAAGTAAAAGATCATCATCAAGGGTCCAAGTACGGTAGTATTGCCGAGGAGATGGACCGGTGTGAAGACACATTACGACACAGCTGTGGTCGGAAGAAACTGTCGGTGTGTGAGAAAGGGAGATAACTGAAGGAAGAAGAATTGAAGAAACATAAAACCGGTCAAGTCGGGCAGTTGTAGGGGAGGAAGTGGAGTAGGAGCGCCAGGTGTACGAACGAAGAAATGGGTGCAGGTGTCGAAAAGCATCTTGGAGTTGTAGCTGGTTGATGGCTGTAGAAAGTGTTCTGGTAAGAAAATACCTGGTATCCGTGGAACCGTCCGATCTGTCGAGGGATGGGTCAAGGGTGCAGTTAAAATCACCACCTAAGATGACAATATCAGAGGCCGGAAGACCTTGAACACAGGAAACAAAATGCTCAAAAAGACAGTCTGCATACTGTTGATTGCCGGAAACATAGATGTTGAAGATATGGTATCGTAAGTTGTGAAGTCGGAAAGACAGAAGCTGCAGGAGGTCACGATAAATCGGTTTGACCGTGATATCAGTAATGAAAGAACGAAGACGAAAATTGATGGCCACCGCAAGTCCTGCGTGAAGACTAAGTCGATGGGCATGGTAGAATTGAAATGGCCAGGTTCGCCACCGGTGGTATGGGGTGTTAGGATGGCAGTTAGTCTCCTGTAGCAATAATATATCTGCATCATGCGGTGTAATGTCTTCAAACACTAACGCATTGGTAGGAGGGACGGAGCATCCCTTACAGTTGAAAGAAAGTAATTTTAACTTGAAAGAGGTTGTAGTGGTTGAATATTACTATCAGCACTTTTGTGAAGACTGGTTACACGTTTCTTTAAGTTAGATGTCTGCGCATTAGTGACTGTGTTAATTTTTGGCAAAAGAGCAAGTAGATTCTGAAGTTGGGTGATAATAGTGGGAAGCTGAGCAGTACGTGATTGAACGCAGTCTAGCTGCTTGAGAGGACGTGACGGTTGATTGAGTATAATGAGAGCTAGATCTGAGGGCGCCAGCGGCCCGTCTAATGCAGGGAAAGTTTCCAGATATTCAGCGAAAGCTTTTTGATCCAACAATTTTGGAACAGCTGGGGACTTAAGAGATGTAGGAACTGCTGTTGGAGAGAAAGACTGTCGAATTGGCGAACGGGAACGAGAGCAGCGTGGAGAAGACGTCACTGGCGAGATGGAACTCTGTCTGGTACGTTTCAACGTGGGAACGCCGGGAGAAGCTGGTGGGTGTAGGACAGTTAGATCTGACTTCACATTAGGGGATCCAAGGGAAGAAGATGAAGCAACACGACGGAGGGGTTGCCATTCCTTTTCTGAGATAATACCCTCCGAAGAAGGTAGAGGTACCACAGCAGCAAGTGGGTCCAACGATGGAGAGGTGGCCAAAGTACCTGTAGTAGATATCGAAGACTTGGAGACTGATGATGAATCATCACTTGCTGGGGTAGAATCATCTGGAACAACAGTAGAAGGGATCAAGGACGTCTGTGGAGCCGAACTTGGTGTGGCCAGAGAAACTGGTATTGAGGCTGGGGTGTTGACTTTGGGTGGTATGGAAATAGGGGGCTTGGCAGATACATGTGGACAACGTGATTGGATGTGGCCATATGCCTTGCATTTAAAACAATGCAAGGCAGTAACGATATCGATCCGGAAAATCTGCTTCCCTACAACCACAGTGAGGTCAGTAGGGCAATCAGCAATGGCATCTTCAGTAGGAAACAGGATCCTTGCTTGGCGACGCAGACCTAAGATGTTCCTGTCATCTGGGTCTGTTGGTGCGGAAGACAGAGTGGAAATGGATCCAACTACTTTTTCCACAACGGGAAAGGGCCGCCATTAAGTAATGGTCCTTGATTTCTGGTGGTACGGGGTAGCACGTAACAAGTACGGGGCGCTGCGTGAGCGGGACTCCCAGTAAGGTATGATCCCCAACATGCAGTCCGTCAGATAAGACGCGCTCCACAAACTCTGGCTTCGCAAAATAGATGAGAACAGTTCTAGGCTTCCTCGCCATATGGGTGATCGCTCCCTTAGGGAGGATTTGGCGGACGGCTAAGGAGTATTTCTTAAGGCTGGTGTCCGGGAGGGCATCAAAACATATGCCAAGTTTCTGTGTGCGTAAAACCTCCTGCTCAGCAGCTGAAGTTTCCGGAATTTCGATGCGTAATTTCTTGTTGTCTCTAGTGAAAATCATATCAAGAGGCGTTGTACATGGATTCTTTGCTGTAGAGAGGAAGATGAACTGGTACCCTTCACAACGGAAGCATAAGGTAGAGTTGCCGTAGGAATGGGCGGAGATGGGGAAGGTCGAGACGCAGTGCTCGCAGGAGCAGATGAAGTACCAGAGGCAACGGATACTGAAGAAGTTAATGACGTCACGGTGGTGGAAAATGTCGGGAAATCAACATCCATAAAGTTGGAAGAAGAAGTGGTAACATCAGATAACGCGGCTTGGAAACCAGCTGCGTGTGGTAGTGACGATGACCGAACGTGGCCAGGTGGGGGCGGAGCTTCGCTATCAAGCTTCAGACCTGGCCTATCAGATGCGGTCGCCGCCATTTGCAATGACTGGCTTGCTAAACCCGACCCTGGGCAAAGCCAGGACGGAAAAGAGTTAGTACAAGTAAAGTTTTACTTACAGGACGTCAAAATCGGACTCAATCGACACAGGAGGCGTTCACAACACAGGAGATACACAAAATGACGGCACACACACAAAAGAACACCAATAAACGCAGGTCAAACACGGAGCACAGGTCAACACAACCTTTACAAGGCCATCGCTTAGACCACTGCGCCACCGGGCGGCGCAAAACGTTTTCAGTTTTGTCTTAGCAAAGTTCACTGACAGGAAAAAAACAAACAAAAAAGAAGTCGGGTAGGCTGTGTCAGAGCATGGCAGCATTATTTTACGTGAATAAGTCTCGTTAGCGCATGGTATTTATTTGGGTCTAGTAAATGAAACAAAGACTAATTCAGTAGTAAATTATAAGTTTATTAATCATTGGTTTATAGTAAGGGAAGTAAAATACAAATGGCATACAAGATGCATCTATGTTTCTAGCGAATGTCAAGTCCATACAGGTATTGCCGAGTGTGGTCGGAGAAGTCGGTACATAACTCAGACAAAACTGGCGTTGCATGAAACCAATGAGAGCTCGATTTCGCGACACATCAACGTTGAAATCGCCGGTGATGATGATCGACGTTTCCGAATCAGGTTTCCAACTCCGTTTCCGAATCAGGTTTTCAAATCCGTTTCCAAATCAGGTTTCCAAATCCGTTTCCAAATCAGGTTTCCAAATCCGTTTCCGAATCAGGTTTCCAAATCCGTCTCCAAATCAGGTTTCCAAATCGGTTTCGAAATCAGGTTTCCTAATCCGTTTCGAAATCAGGTTTCCAAATCAGTTACCGAATCAGGTTTACAAATCCGTTTCGAAATCAAGTTTCCAAATCCGTTTCAAAATCAGGTTTCCAAATCCGTTTCCGAATCAGGTTTCCAAATCCGTCTCAAAATCAGGTTTCCAAATCCGTTTCCAAATCAGGTTTCCAAATACGTTTCCGAATCAGGTTTCCAAATCCGTTTCCAAATCAGGTTTCCAAATCCGTTTCCAAATCAGGTTTCCAAATCCGTTTCCAAATCAGGTTTCCAAATCAAGTTTCTAAATCCGTTTCCAAATCAGGCTCGCCAGGAAACGTGTTTTCGAGCAATTCCACATGTTTTGGCTTCACTGACTTCAAGTCCTTCAGAAACCACAGTTTGTCGCAAACCCCGCCCGAATCACCGAACGGTTTGCTTGCTCACGAATGTATTCTCGAAATGTTCACTCGCATATCTCCAACACTTCTCAAACCGCGCCGATCTCTCGAAATCCACTTCCATTTCGTCGTTTCCGTGCTCTTAAGCATGGGCAGAAAGAATTGTTTTCATGTTCCATGTCCATGGGCTCGTGCTTCGCTCCCGCAGAAGAGCTCGCGCCCTGCGCCGCAGCAGTTTTCTTTTGCTTCCAATACCTTCTCATTCGCTCTGACGTGGACATTGTGCTGTTTATCGAAAGCTGACGAGTTGCTCTTCCCCGCAGACTACGTTCGATGTATTTCTGCTTGGCTTTTCGACGAGTATATGCCAACCAACATTGTGATATTTTTAGAATTTCTCAACTGTAATCCAAAGTTTCACAACAAACACTGTATTCGATTTCACTTCTAATGTCTTAAATCGACAGATCTCGACGTTTGCTATCATCATCATTGTCAACCATTAGCAATCCACTGCTGGACGAAGGTCTCCCCAATACCATCATCATCATCATTGTCAACCATTATCAATCCACTGCTGGACGAAGGTCTCCCCAAGTATCCTCCACCACGGCCTCTCTTGTGCCAGTCTCCTCCATGTCACTCCCGCATACTTTCGAATTTCATCCACCCATCTCCCATGCGGTCTTCTTCAGGGTCTTTTCCTGTCCCATGGAATCCAATCTAAAATTTCGGGTATCCATCGATGGTCTGTCCTTCGGGCCGTATGTCCAGCCCATTGCCATTTCAGGCATATAACTCTGATCATGATGTCTTCCACTCTCCTCATTTTTCGGATCCACGAGTTCTTCTCTCCTGGTTACACCAAGCATGCACCTCTCCATGCTGCTTTGAGTTGTCTGCAGCCTTTGTATGTCTTTTTTAGTTAAGGTCCACGTCTCTGCACCTTACGCAAGCACTGGAAGGATGCATTGATCAAACACTTTTCTTTTAAGACATAATGGCATATTGCTCTTGAAAATTATGCTGTTTCTTCCAAAAGCTCTCCAGGCAAGTTTTGTACGCCGATTAATTTCTTCATCAATGTGACCCTCACTTGATATCTGCTGTCCGAGATAAACATACGTGTCTGTTATCTCCAGCTTTTCTCCATCAATCGATAAATCTTCATTTCTTGTAAAAGCATTGCACATCACTTTTGTCTTCTGAAAGTTCATTTTTAATCCCACTTCTTTACTCTTGTCAGCAAGTTCCTGGATCATACTCTGCAGTTCTGATGGGGTAGTTGCAAAAATGACTACGTCATCAGCAAAACGAAGGTGGGTTAGATAATCTCCATTAATTTTTATCCCTTTGTTTTCCCAGTTCAGTGATTGAAAGACATTTTCCAATGTGGCATTAAAGAGCTTTGCAGATATGGTGTCACCTTGTCTCACTCCCTTTCCAATTTTCATGTGTGTTGTATTTTCAAACAGCCGAATCTTTGCACTTGCATTTTCATAGATGTTATTAATAATATTAATGTATGCATCTTCAACACCGCAGGATTTCAGAGCCATTGTAACTGCTGATGGTTTCACCGAATCAAAGGCTTCTTCATAATCAATAAAAGCCATGCACAATGGAAGTTCATATTCCCTCGCTCTTTCAATTAGTTCTCTCAGTATGTGGATATGATCTATTGTGCTGTAGCCACTCCTGAATCCAGCTTGTTATCTCGGTTGAGCCATGTCCAGTGTTACCTTCAAGCGGTGTGAAAGAACGTTTGTGAAGATTTTATAAACCACTGATAGGAGGCTGATAGGTCTGTAGTTCCTGAGATCCTCAATGTCACATTTTTTAAGTAGCAGGATCATTGCAGCGTTGTTCCAATCCTCAGGAATCTTCCCTTCATTAAGGCATCGAGTAAAAATTTGGGCGAGTACTGTTTCGATTTATCCACTTGCTTCTTGTATGATGTCTACAGTAATTCCATCTTCTCCTTGAGCTTTTCCCCGCTTCATGTTCTTGATTGCATGCGTAACTTCTGCTGGGAGAACTCGAAGAACTCTGGTACTGCTATCTTTCATGATGTCTGGAGTACATGTATCATCCCTTTCATATAATTTGGAGTAGAAATCTTTCACTCTTGTCAAAATTTCGCCTCTATTCCTTGTTACAGAACCATCTTCTTTTCTCAGTGCCATAATCTGTTTTCTTCCCTTACTGAGATGTCCCTTTGCTATCTTTAGGCTTTGGTTGTTTTCAATTGCTTTCCTCACTAGTTCACAGTTGAATTTCCTTACGTCTTCAGTGATACTTTTTCGTACTGTCTTGCATAGCTCTATATATTCCACTTTTGAAGTCACATCTTCTTTAGTTGTCCTCATCTCTCTTCTTTTTTGCATCAACATTTTGGTTTTTCCTGATAATTTGTTCACATGCAACTTGTTCTTAGACCCAGCTAATTTTGTTGCTGTTTCCATAATAGTTTTGGTTACTTTTCTGTTAACTTCAGAAATATCCACTTCTTCCGATGGTATGCCTTCTAAAGCAGAGAATCTGTTTTTCAGTTCCAACTTGAAGGTACACTGCTGGACAATTGCTAAGGACGGATCATAAACGGCTATATAGCGCATAAAAAAGTAAGTGCGGTTGGATGTCAAGTGAAATAAAATAATGTCAGAATTACAGGACATTACAAGAATAACAATTTATTGTGCTCTGAAATCCAGAAGGCTTTCGAACGTGTTCAAGAGACAAACAGGCCAGTTTGTGCAGAATACGTAAACGTGAAAAAAATGCAATTACCGTCCGCAGGCGTTCCGGCGTAAGATGTCAATACGGGATATGGCCACCATGGAGGGCGATGCAAGATTCCATACGTCGTGTCATGCTTTGCACAACATTATCAAGCAGCTGTTGGGGTAATTTATCCCATTCCTCTGTCAGTGCACGGATGAGGGTGTCCTTGTTTATTGGAGGGCATTGGCGACCAGCAAGACTCCTCCCCAAAGCATCCCACACATTTTCAATGGGATTCAGATCTGGAGAACGTGCTGGCCATACGAGGCGTTGAATATCCTCGCTCTCAAGACACTCCTGGACAGCGACTGTTCGATGACATGTTGCGTTGTCGTCCATGAAAATGAATCTATCACCGACAGCACCACGGAACATGCGAACACGAAGTAGCAAAACATCATTGATGTATCGTTGGCCAGTCGTAGTCCCAGTTGGAAGCACATAGAGGGACGTACGGCCATTGATCATGATGCCAGCCCATACCATGACACTACATGTCGGATATCGGTCCCTTTACTGTATGTTTGCTGGACAATATGCAGTACCACTATCACGCCAGATCAGTTTTCGTCGACAATCAGACGATAGACTGTATCTACTCTCATCTGAGAAGAGGACAGCAGACCAGTCGTTATCAGTGCAATTGCGATGCTGATGGCACCATTGCAAACGGGCGGTACGGTGACGTCTGGACAATGGGATGCACACAACAGGACGGCGGGCGTATAGTCCTCCTTCATGCAAACGTCTGGCGACAGTTTTTCGGGTGATCCGCTTGCCAGTAGCAGCCATAAACTGATTTGCTACCATCACTAGCTGTGCTGCGCCTGTGTCTTTTTGTTGATAGCACTATGTACCGATCTTCTGCAGGTGTCGTACTGCGAACACGACCTCCCCCGTGACGTTTGCTACACTCTCCATTTGTTTGAAATGATTTCCAAAGCCTTGAAACAACACTGTGGCTGACGTCGAACTCCCTGGCAAAATCTGTTATTTTTCGCCCTTTTTCAATCTTGCCAATAATACGGCCACGCGTAAAATCATCTAGGTGATGTCGGGAAGACATACTGAAAATTGCAAGTTCGTCAATTGATTCTTTCCCTTTCAACTTTGCGTTTGAACAACAACGGTCAATACGCGTCAAATCCTTTATATCTCTTATCAGCGCTATGACGTCGCGAACAAGTTCGGCAATCCAAAATTTGCATACGCACAACACGTCTTACTGTATCCCGCACTTATGCTAATTTCCACATTTTCCTGCCTTCCATTTTATGGTTGCTATCGTTGCTATTGTCATCCGTCCTTAGCAATTGTCCGGCAGTGTATTATGGTGTTTTTTAAGGTTGGTTATGTCAATACATTTTGTTTGTCTTATGAGTTTGCCACGTTCGAGTTTAGTGTTGAGGTGCATCTTACATCTCACCAATCTATGGTCACTACCTGTGTTGAACTTGTTTAGCACCCAGCAGTCTTCTATGGCGAATTTTTTGTTACACAAAATAAAATCAATTTCACTTGTCGTCCCATTTGGATGTCTCCATGTCCATTTCCTGTGTGGCTTTTTCTTGAAAAAGGAGTTTAAGATGAAAAACCCTTCTGCTTCTGCAAACTCAACGAGAGTATTTTCACGCTGGTTTCTGTTGCCGTGACCGAATTTACCTACTGAAGTTTCATTCTGTTGCTGTTGCCCTATTTTTGCATTGAAATCTCCCATAATTATCTTCAAGTGCTGCTTACCTTTATTATTTAGATGACAAATTTTCTCATAAAATTCTTCAATTTCTTCTTCAGGATGACTTGTGATGGGTGCATAAGTTTGAATAATCTGAGCCTTGTATCTTCTCGAGAGTTGGATAACGAGTTGTGCAACTCTGTCAGAGGAACTTTCAACTTCTACAACTTTATCCTTCAGTTTCTTGTTTATTATAAATCCAAAACCACTAGTTCTGCCAGTATCTGTCCCACGATAGTAGATGTCCACTTTTCAGTTCAATGAGATCTTCTCCTTTTCTTCTTACTTCACTTAGCCCGACGATATCCCACTTGATGCTTTGTAGTTCCTCTTCCAATTCAAGAAGCCTTGAATCAGAAGATAGGGATCGTCCTATATGCATAGCGAAGATCAGCATCAGATGGCAGCCTAGTCCGGTCCTCCGGGGATTCTTAGCACCCTCTGCCTTCATGTTGCACTGGCCGCTGCCTTGGCCAGGTACATTGCAGCTGCTGGAGACTGAGGGCCAAGAATTAAGTTGTGCGATGATATATATATAATCTGTCTCTCTGTCTGTCTGCCTGTCTCTCTCTCTCTATCTATATATATATATATATGACATCATGATCAGAATAAAATCCCTGAAATGGCAATGGGCTGGACATATTGCCAGAAGGACAGGGTATCGATGGATATCCGAAATTTTAGACTGGATTCCAATGGACAGGAAAAGACCTCGAAGAAAGACCACGCGGGAGATAGGTGGATGAAATTGGAAAGTATGTGGGAGTTTCATGGAGGAGACTGGCACAAGACAGATCATTGTGGAGGAAACTTGGGGAGACCTTCGTCCAGCAGTGGATTGATAATGGTTGACAGTGATGATGATCTATCTGTGTTACTTCTCTCTTTCTCTCATCTTTTAAACTGGAAAAGTATAATTACGAAAATAGTGTTTTCTACTATTCTCTAAGAAATTCGCTCAGATGACTCTTTCCATATCCAGAAGTACAAACACTACTAAATTTAACAAAAAAATTATTTTATATAACAAAATTTTTGTGAATTCGAAAAATTCAGGTACGTTTATCCAAGTTCCCTAAAATCGTTGACCGTACACCATCTATACTTTCTAACAGCTTAAATATTGGGGGGGGGGGCTAAAAAGTGGCTCAAAGAAAAGCTGGGTGCGATCCAGCCCACCCGTAGTATCGCGCCTGCTAGTTTCAAATGGTTGCACTCAGGATCCGCAGAAAAGAAAAGCTGTTAATTCACTAGTTCCGTACTAAAGCACTGGTCTCAGATTCTTTGTTGTGAGGATTTACAACCTAGAATCAGGTTTTATGTAGACAAATGGAGTCGTCAAAAGAGATGTTTGATTTTCACAGGCTTTATGATTTTTAAAATGCAATAAAATATAATTTGTAACCCTTGTTTTTTCTTTCGCTGCATGTTCGACTTTAAATAAACCATTATTAAGGAACATCTTGTACTCCTTCAAAGCATAAATTTTGTAATATATTTTGGAATTTCGTTTATATGTTTTTTAAGGCCATCCCCTAAAAAAAGTATAACCGAGGTTTCACATTATAACGACAACTAAAGTTTTTTGTGTTTGCTTTGCAGGCGATCACATTGATGATCATCAGCATTTTGCTGGTGACGGCATCAGCGAAGGATGATGGAGAAGATAAGGAAAAAGTTACGGGTGAAGGTGGTGAAACGTCAGAGTCGAAGATTCGTGAAACCGCTGTTTTCGCTCCGCAAAGATTGAAAAACGGTAGATTATCCACGCAGACTGAAGAACAGACCCAAAATGAGCCAGAAAACAAGAGAGATGATGGTGATATGTCCACTTCGCAAACACAACATGCAGCTGTCGTGCGAGTTCAAGAGATTGACGATCACCGAGATCAGCACAGTGATGAAGAACACGTAAGCGACCTTTCTCTGTTTACTCTGTGGATACGGCGTTCTTCAAATGTAGGACGCACCGTTTTTTTTTTTTTTTTTTTTTTCGTTCTTTTCTTTCACAGATTTTTAACTTTGAAAAACTACCACTCACAAAGTGCCGAATATCGGTCACAATTTTCCGTGATTAATGCAACCTTAATTCCATAATTGCGGGATCAATTTTTTTTATTCGTTTTGTAAGACACAATCTGGAAGTCCAAATCTTGTACAGCATCGCTCTGATAAAGCTCTCTACAATTTAGCAACAAAATTTTCCGTGATTAAATAAAACACAAGCTTCGCAAAGCAGGAAAATCAAGTGTCTGAAATGTGGATGTGGTACAGTTTCGCATCATACAAATGTGTTAATTAAATCAGGAATATTGTGTATAAAAGGCAACCACGGGAGGATAGAAAGCGCGGGGGGTGGGGGGGGGGTGAAGCCTAGTCCCTGTACCTGTCATTGTAACAGTCCGTTTCCTGTGTCCAAGCAATTTCTTAAGGCCGAAACGTTATGTCGCTATGAAAAAGTAGCTGAAGGAAGAATTTTTGATCCGTGTTTTCACCATCCCTAAGCAAGGTGAAAATCATCTAAATACGTGGCGTCAGTTGAGTAAATAAATCCATCGCTCTTTCCACGTTAAGCAACGCACAGCAATCGAAAAATTGTTATTCGGCTGCCGTCGGGGAATCGAATCCCGAATCTCTCGATATCTAGCCGAGCGCGTTAGCCTTACACCACAGCGGCCAACAATTCACTGTGCTATGTGTGTTTTTCTCTTTCAGTCAGCATCTGACGTCATAAATCCCTAAGATGGGCTCAGCTACTGAGACGTCTCCATCTGGTGGGCATTAACGGCACTGGCTATATATAATTACAGTTGGCCGGTGTGGTGTAAGGCTAACGCGCTCGGCTAGATATCGAGAGATTCGGGATTCGATTCCCCGACGGCGGCCAAATAACAATTTTTCGGTTGCTGTGCGTTGCTTAACGCGGAAAGAGCGATTGATTGATTTACTCAACTGACCCCACGTATTTAGATGATTTTCACCTTGGATCTCGCCCTTTGGATTATTGCTATAATTATATATAGCTAGTGCCGTTAATGCCCACCAGATGGAGACGTCTCAGTAGCTGAGCCCATCTTACGGATTTATGATGTCAGATGCTGACTGAAAAAGAAAAACACACATAGCACCGTGAATTGTTGGCCGCTGTGGTGTAAGGCTAACGCGCTCGGCTAGATATCGAGAGATTCGGGATTCGAGTCCCCGATGGCGGCCGAATAACAATTTTTCGGTTGCTGTGAGTGGCTTAACGTGGAAAGAGCGATAGATTTATTTACTAATCCCTATGCAAGTTTTCAATTATGACTATAAAGTAGTTAATCAGTTTAGAAATATACTCGTAGTATGACGGAAAGCACAAAGTTCAACATTTATATGTATTCCGCTTTCATGTCATACTGTTCTAAATACAGGTTTGGGAAAATGCAATTATATTTTACAGCATAGGTAAACACTTCCATTTTCAGTTACACAGTGGAGAATTCCTCTTTTTAGTTCATTATATATTGAAATTAGAATTTATTATACCCACTCGCCTAATTACGTGTGGACCACCTTTCGCCCTCACAACAGCAGCAGAACGCAGTGGCAACGACTCTACCAGGTGTTGGAAACAGTATTATACACAGTCACCTAATAACATGTGAGTACACATTCCGCCCTCACAACAGCAGCGACACGTCGTTGCATGGTCTCTACCAGGTGTTAACAGAAGCGACAGGTCGTTCCATAGTTTCTACCAAGTGTTGGAAACAGTATTTTACACAGCCACCTAATAACGTGCAGGTTCACCTTTCGACCTCACAATAGCAGCAGACGTCGTTGCATGGTCTCTACCAGGTCTTAACAGCAGCAACACGTAGTGCCATGGACTCTACAAGGTGTTGGAAACAGTATTATACACAGCCATCTAATAACGTGTGGGTCCACTTTTCGCCCTCAAAACAGCAGCAACACGTAATTGCATGGTCTCTACCAGGTGTTAACAGCAGCAACACGTCGTTCCGTGGTCTCAACCAGGTGTTGGAAAGAGTTTTATACACGGCCACCTAATAACGTGTAGGTCCACCGTTGGCCTTCAAAACAGCAGCAACACGTCGTTGCATGGTCCCTACCAGGTGTTAACAGCAGCAATACGTCCTTCCATGGTCTCAACCAGGTGTTGGAAACAGTATTATACACGACCACCTAATAACGTGTGGGTCCACCGTTGGCCTTCAAAACAGCAGCAACACGTCGTTGCATGGTCCCTACCAGGTGTTAACAGCAGCAATACGTCCTTCCATGGTCTCAACCAGGTGTTGGAAACAGTATTATACACGACCACCTAATAACGTGTGGGTCCACCTTTGGGCCTCAAAACAGCAGCAGCACGTCGTTGCATGGTCTCTACTAGGTGTTAACAGCAGCACCACGCCCTTCCATATTCTCAACCAGGTGTTAGAAACAGATTATACACAGCCACCTAATAACATGTGGGTTCACTTTTCGTCCTTTCAACAGCAGCAAAACGTAGTGGTATGGACTTTACCAGGTGTTGGAAACAGTATTATACAAGCCACCTAATAACATGTGGGTCCAGCTTTCGTCCTTACAACAGCAGCAACACGTCGTTGCACGGTTTCTACCAGATGCTGAAAATATTATTTATTATACACAGCCACGTATAACGTGTGATTCTACTTTCGCCCTCCGAAAAGCAGCAGCACATCGTGTTATGGACTATACAACTGTAGGTGCTGGAAACATTATTATACACAATCGCGTAGTAAGGGTTCGAATTTTAGAGAGGGTTTGAGTTTCACAAAGAACGAAATTATCATTTTTAGACTTAACTCTGAACGACATCCTGGTGGAATAGCGAAATCACTTGTTAAAAAATTTTCCCCGTTACAGAATAGTGATACTCAAACGAATCCACTTTCATTCGAAAGATAAATTTTTAATCCACTGTCCATTAAACCACTGCACCAGCAATGTGAAGGTTTCTTTATATAGAAAGATCACGTTTACTCAAATCATAGCTTTCTGCTGTTAAGAATCCATGCTTGTAAGGGTTAACACGGAACTTTTTCTGAGTATCAAAACCTATGAATCAGACAAATTGTTTACCAAAAGTGGCGCTGAACTTTCAGGGAGAGAGAAAGCAAGCAGTACATGTCAAGGTTACTAGAGATATGGCAAAAGGTTGGGACCGCTACGAAGTTGGTCTGTCGCTGTCGGTTGAAATGAAGTCGCGAAGGGCGCAGATGTCATGGCTTTCGTTTGTTTACTAGCTATGAGCTACACTGTTAAAAATTATGTGGTAGGTTGCAGCACAAAGTGGTGCTATACCTGCTGCCTCACTTTCTGTGGAAAGATATACCATTGTGTGATGTAAACAAAACCGCAAAACATGATGCAAGTTTGCAACACGTTGTAGTGCAAGGTTGCGCCACATTATTGTGCAAGGTTTAACCGATTTTTTTTTTTGAGTTTTGTTTGCACGACACGATAGCATATTTTTTCTCAGAAAGTGGTGCAGCTACTGTAATACGACATTTTGTTGCAACCAACCACAAAATGTTTAACAGTGTAGCGCCTCAGCTCGAGTGCATTGGGATAGAATAAGCAGACGATCGGACCACTCAGCAAAGGTCACGTGACTCCCCAACCTCCCCCCTTTTTTTTTAATATTCATGAACAAGGAATTGGAACTACTGTATATCTGTAATTAAGCTTCAGATTCTCATTGATCTGTCAAATTCAGATGAAAGAGTTCTTCTACACAGTACACTCTCAAGAGCGTTTTCTGGCACTGCAGTTACTGTTACCCGTAACTTCGAAAGCTAATCTTTTAATATCATCATCATTAGTGTTCTGTCTCTTGACAGATCCAACGGTATATCAGCAAGTCCTCTTCCTCCAGTTTCCTTTGTCTCTTGCTTCTTCCTTCATTTCTTGATAGCCTCCTGTGCCCATTATATCATCAAGCATCATTAGTCGTCTCCTTCCTGTTGGTCGCTTTCCTTCAATTTTCCCTTCTATCGTTCTTTTCAATAGGCTGTCTCTTCTTAACACATGTCCTGTCTAGTTATATTTCCCTTTTTTTTTATGGTCTTTAGTAAATTTATTTCTTCTTCAACTCTTTGCAATACTTCATCATTGGTATTTTTTTCAATCCACTTTATTTTTTCCATTTTTCTCCATAATCACATCTCAAATGCCTCCAACATTTTAGCTTCTTTCTTGTCAATTGTGCACGTTTCGGCCCCATGTAAAGTTATGCTCCAAATATATAAGCCTTTTCTTAAAATTTTTATTCATTTTATTAATAAGCAAATTTTTCTTGTTATAAAACGCATATTTTCTTTTACTAATTCTTTCTTTTATTTCCATGTCACATTTTCCATTTCCTTGGATTATGCTACCGGGGTATTTGTATAGCCTCACTTGCTCTACATTATCTCCACTCATCATCACCTCATCATTTCCTGGAGACTCTCACCGTTTTTGTTCTTTTCTGTGTTAATTTTCATACCATATGTTTTGCATCCACTTTCATATTTCTGCATTAGATGCTGTAGTTCATCTTCAGTATTAGCTAATACACTGCCGGACAATTGCTAAGGACGGATGACAATAGCAACGATAGCAACCATAAAATGGAAGGCAGGAAAATGTGGAAATTAGCATAAGTGCGGGATACAGTAAGACGTGTTGTGCGTATGCAAATTTTGGATTGCCGAACTTGTTCGTGACGTCATAGCGCTGATAAGAGATATAAAGGATTAGACGCGTATTGACCGTTGTTGTTCAAACGCAAAGTTAAAAGGGAAAGAATCAATTGACGAACTTGCAATTTTCAGTACGTCTTCCCGACATCACCTAGATGATTTGACGCGTGGCCGTATAATTGGCAAGATTGAAGAAGGGAGAAAAATAACAGATGTTGCCAGGGAGTTCGACGTCAGCCCCAGTGTTGTTTCAAGGCTTTGGAAATCATTTCAAACAAATGGAGAGTGTACCAAACGTCACGGGGGAGGTTTTGTTCGCAGTACGACACCTGCAGAAGATCGGTACATAGTGCTATCAACAAAAAAGCACCGGCGCAGCACAGCTAGTGAGGTAGCAAATCAGTTTATGGCTGCTACTGGCAAGCGGATCTCCCGAAAAACTGTCGCCAGACGTTTGCATGAAGGAGGACTATACGCCCGCCGTCCTGTTGTGTCCATCCCATTGTCCAGACGTCACCGTACCGCCCGTTTGCAATGGTGCCATCAACATCGCAATTGGACTGATAACGACTGGTCTGCTGTCCTCTTCTCAGATGAGAGTAGATACAGTCTATCGTCTGATTGTCGACGACAACTGATCTGGCGTGATAGTGGTACTGCATATTGTCCAGCAAACATACAGGAAAGGGACCGATATCCGACATGTAGTGTCATGGTATGGACTGGCATCATGATCAATGGCCGTACGTCCCTCTATGTGCTTCCAACTGGGACTATGACTGGCCAACAATACATTAATGATGTTCTGCTACCTCATGTTCGTATGTTCCGTGGTGCTGTCGGTGATAGATTCATTTTCATGGACGACAACGCAACATGTCATCGAACAGTCGCTGTCCAGCAGTGTCTTGAGAGCGAGGATATTCAACGCCTCGTATGACCAGCACGTTCTCCAGATCTGAATCCCATTGAAAATGTGTAGGATGCTTTGGGAAGGAGTCTTGCTGGTCGCCAATGCCCTCCAATAAACAAGGACACCCTCATCCGTGCACTGACAGAGGAATGGGATAAATTACCCCAACAGCTGCTTGATAATGTTGTGCAAAGCATGACACGACGTGTGGAATCTTGCATCGCCCTCCATGGTGGCCATATCCCGTATTGACATCTTACGCCGGAACGCCTGCGGACGGTAATTGCATTTTTTTCACGTTTACGTATTCTGCACAAAATGGCCTGTTTGTCCCTTGAACACGTTCCAAAGCCTTCTGGATTTCAGAGCACAATAAATTGTCTTTCTTGTAATGTCCTGGCATTGTGACATTATTTTATTTCACTTGGCATCCAACCACACTTACTTTTTTATGCGCTATATAGCCGTTTATGATCCGTTCTTAGCAATTGACCAGCAGTGTATTACTTGATCATTTGCAAATCTAATACTTTGTATTGTTCTTCCTCCAATAGTGATTCCTT
Source organism: Macrothele yani (assembly GCA_039090855.1). Classification (NCBI taxonomy): domain Eukaryota; kingdom Metazoa; phylum Arthropoda; class Arachnida; order Araneae; family Macrothelidae; genus Macrothele; species Macrothele yani. The sequence goes on along the minus strand of CM077000.1, from coordinate 17,971,131 downwards.
TTTCTCTTCTTCAAATGCTTCTTTTATCATTTCTTTTGCAAAAATATTGAAGCGCGTTAGTGGCAGACAACATCCTTGTCCTACACCCCTGCCAATCACATATTTTTTAGTTGTCCTACTTTTGTCCTTATTATGGAAGTCCGGTTCATGTATAATTCAGCTATTAACCTCCTGTCTCTCCAATCTAATCCTATTTTACTTAGAATTCCCATCAGCGTTTCGCAATTCATCATTTCAAACGCTTTTTCTAGGTCGACGAAACGTATATAAATTTCTTTGTTTACTTTTATATTATTTTCACATATGGTTCTCATCACTCTGATTGCATTCCTAGTTCCTCTAATTTTCCTGAATCTAAACTGATCATCTCCCAAAAATACTCTTCTTATACAGTCGTCGCTTCAATATTCTGAGCAGTACTTTAGAAGTACGCCAGAGAATGTTTATACACGGTCGTGTCACATTATTGAGACCACCAGCTATTATCCAGAGTAACCGCCGTGTGCAGCGCGGACAGCTGCTAGACGGGCTGAGAGTGACTCAATAAGGTGCTGGAAGGTGTTCACAGGTATGTGGAGCCATGCTGACTGCAGTGCATCTGACAGCTGCTGGAGGGTGCGTGGTGGAGGATCCATAGAGCGAACAACACGATCGAGGTGGTCCCACAGATGTTCAATTGGGTTTAAGTCTGGGGAATAAGGGAGCCAGGGAAGTACTTTGAAGTCTTCATCGGGCTCTTCCAACCACTCTCAGATACTTCTAACTGTGTGATACGTCGCATTGTGGTGCAGGAAGATCCCATCCGCCCCAGGGAAGACAATCAGCATGTATGGCTGTACGTGGTCTGCAAAGACGGATTCATAACGAATTAGGTTCATAGTGCTTTCCACAGGTACGAGTGGATCCTGAGAATGCCGCGAAAACATTCACCGGACCATAACGCTGCCCCCACCAGCTCGTGTTCTTCCAGAAATTGTTGAAGAGTGTTTGTTCTCCGATGTTTCTCGCCTTATACGCCAACGTCCATCCGTTCGATGAAGCAGAATACGTGGCTCATCGGAGAAGGCAACCCTTTGCGAATCAGCGTAAGTCCAATTCCGATACTGCTGTGCAAATGTAAGCCTTTTCTGTCGATGCACCTTCGTTAGCATAGATGCAGTGACCATCCGTCTGCATTATAGCCCCATTAATAGCAGGATTCGCTGAATTGTCGTTTTAGACATACTTCCTGTAGCTTCCTGGTTCATTCGGCCAGTGAGTTGCTACATTGTAGCGTGTCGATCGGCCCTCACGCACCTTCGCAGCCGACGTTCACCTCTGACATCAATAGCACGTGATGCGACGCAGTTTCTACGTCGCTTATTCGCAATGGTGCCATTTCTCCAATCACGATACAGCAGCACGCGAACAGATCACAAACTGCGCTGTTTCAGAATTACTGCCACCCTTGGCTCGAAAACCGATAATCATCCCTTTTTGCAAATCTGATAAATCGCTCCTTTTATCCATGATATGTTTTCAGAATGCCTACAGCACACCTTATATACCCTCCACGCCAGCTCATGACACGTACCTCGTTTCATTGGCTACGCGCTGTTGATTTCAAAAGTAGAAGGTGGTTACAATAATGTGACTTGACTATGTATAAACGTCTTTGTTTACTTCCATATTCTTTTCGCATATGGTCCTTGCCACTCCGATTGCATCCCTAGTTCCTCTATCTTTCCTGAATCCAAACTTAACATCCCCCCAAAAATACTTCTGGTATACAGTCGTCGATTCAATATTCTGAGCAGTACTTTAGAAGTATGCCAGAGTATTGTAGTTCTATAGTCAGTAGGATTACTTTTCTTTTCAATTGGTATAAGAATACTATCTGTGAAATCGTTAAGCCATTCTCCTGTTTTCTAAATAAGGTTGCATAATTTCTATATTTTAGTTATATCTTTGTCATCTAATTGTTTTAGTATTTCACTCCATCCACTCCTTCCATTATTCCACTTTTTAATTCCTTAATTGCTGTTTCTACTTCACTCTTTAGTATTTCAGAACCTCTATCTTCTGTTGATATTTCGCTTTGCTCTTCTGATTCAATTTTTTCTGGCGTTACATTTCTCGCATAGAGTGTTCCTTCCATCTTTCACCTTGTATTTCAATACCATAAATTAATTTTTCTTGCTTGCCTTCTATGGCAGATTTCTTATGCTTTTCTTTTAAATATTTGTAAGTTCTTTTGCTTTTTCAAACATTTTATCAGACCTAAATTAATATATCTTATTAATATATTGAAAGTAAAAGCGTGCGACAGTACAAGGCGGAATAAGTTTGTGACGGATTTTGGTCCAGATATACACTGGCGGAAAGTAAAAAAAGAACACCGAGAAGGAATTGGCGGACGATCATGAAATTTACATATGTTAATGGCGTCGAGTTTACGTAGGTGTGATGTTAATTTCGGGACCAACCGGTGAGCGCTTACGCCACAGTTAAATATCGTGTGGGAAACAATAATGCAACCAGTTGCATGCAAGATGCCACGCTGTTCGGAGCTCTCTGATTTCGAGAAAGGTGAATCAGAAGAGCAAAGCGAAATATCAACAGAAGATAGAGGTTCTGAAATACTAAAGAGTGAAGTAGAAACAGCAATTACACAAAAATGACCGATCCATACGTGACATATCCAGCAAGTTGAAGTACCCAAAATTGTCAGTGGTCTACGTTATTCGCAAGTGGAAGATGAGAGGTGAATGTCTGAATGTGCCCCGACCCGGCAGACCCACAAAACTGGGAGTTAGAGACCGAAAGGTGCTGGCCAGAGAAATTCGAAAGAACCGCCCCAAATCCATGGGCCACATCCGCGAGAAGTTTCAACAGGCATCCGGGAGTGTTCTTTTGATGAATACCATCCGTAAGAAAGCCCATCTGCTCGGTTCTCATGGACGTGCTGCCGCCCACAAGTCTTTGATCACCAAGTCCAATAGCGCTGCTCGACTAACGTAGTGCAAAGAACGTCGACAGTGGACCGTTGAACAGTGGAAACAGGTTCTCAGGAGCGACGAATCAAGGTTCACCCTCTACCGTTCGGATGGCAGGGTCTGGGTTTGGCGTCTGCCTGGAGAACGCCTCCTTCCGGAATGTATTGTGCCAACTGTGAAGTTCGGCGGCGGTGGAATTATGCTATGGGGGTGTTTCTCCTGGTATGGCACGGGACCATTGGTCCCAATTCCTGGTAGACTCAACGCCGAGACCTACTGCACCATTTTGGATGACCATGCGCTTCCTTCGTTGTGGCAGTTTTACGGGGTGGACCCATGTTACTTTCAGGATGACAATGCCACCTGTCATGTTGCAAGGTCCACCATGGCTTGGTATGGTTACAATGGGGTTAATCAAATGGACTAGCCTGCGCAGAGCCCGGAGCTTAACCCTATCGAACACCTCTGGGACGAGTTGGAGCGTCGACTTAAGGGGTGTCCCCACTGTCCGAAATCGGTGAAGGAACTGACCTGTCTTCTCCAAGCCGAGTGGAAGAAAATACCGCTAGCCGTCGTACAACGCCTGGTTGAGAGTGTGCCCCGGAGAGTCGCAGCTGTAATCGCCGCTCGTGGAGGCTCCACCAACTATTGAAGGTGAATAAACTTCGTTTTCCTTTGCTATCACAGGTGTCCAATTACTTGTTGGTAGATAGTGTATATCTACAGGCGAGTCTGTGTTTTCTCTGGGCTTGTGCAAAGCCTTTATCGACGCAAGAATTCCGCCGGGGAAGTTAAAAAATTCTTTCTTAGAGCATTTCTTGGGAAAATACACAAAAGATACAGTTCGAAGCGAATCGACTCTTGAATGGATATTGTTGAAAGCATATACACTCATCGTCAAAAAAATAGTTGCACCCAGAAGGATGCAACCAACAGGAATGAAAATTGGTGGATAGGTTTCACATCGTGAGATATGCAAATGTATCACGCTCGGGCGAGCATGTGACGTAAGCAAGGAGGGGTCGTAGCGCTGTGTCTGACCAGCTATGTGAGGTCGTCCCGTTGCGCATGCTTTCCATTCTGACCCATGCTGTTGTGTTGTTTGTATCATTTACAAGTGAAGTATATACCTCAGAGAAAAGTTCGGAAGCAATTTGAGCAGTTGGAGGAGTTTCAGAGGGGCCGCATCATCGTGCTCCGGGAAGTCGGATGGTCTTATCGCCGTATTGCGCGCCATACCGGTTGGGCGGACATCACCATAGAGCGCTGTTGCCGGCTGTGGATTGAATAAGGCACGCAGCAGCGACAGGAAGGGTCTGGGAGACCTAGACGAACAAAGGAGAGAGATGACCGACGGGTTGTCTCTCCGACATGCGGGAGAGATCCAACAGCTACGATTGTCGATATTCAGCGAGCAGTGGTGCCCTCCATGCATCGTTCGATTAGTGCCAGCACCATTGGCAGACGGCTGAAAGACGTAGGACTACACGCACGCAGACCCTTACGATGAGAGCCCTTATCACCAGTGCATCGTTGCCAAAGACTGCAATGGTGTCGTGCCAGATTGTCACGGAGCCACGCAGAATTTCTGCGGCTGATCTTCAGTGACGAGTCCTGCTTTAGGCTTGGAGGAGACGACCATCGAATCCGCGTGTGGAGGCACCGTGGTCAGCACCAAGATGAACGGTTTGTTGTTGAGCGTCGTACGTCCAGGAGGCCTGGTGTCATGGTGTGGAGTGCAATTGCCTACGATGCCAGATCGCCTTTGGTGTTCATTACTGGCACTTTGATAGCCCAACGTTACGTTGATGAAGTCCTGCAGCCAGTAGCCTCGCCTTTTCGGAACGCTCACTCCGGTGCGATTTTCCAACAGGACAACGCTCGTCCGCATACTGCTGCTGTCTCGAAAGCTTGCCTTCAAGGCACTGACACTCTGCCTTGGCCAGCCGTATCGCCAGACCTATCGCCGATTGAAAATGTGTGGGATGCTATTGGACGCGCTATCCACACTCCACCCCTACCGCACAATCTGCAGGAACTGCGTGAGAAGATTCAAGGTGTATGTGATGGCTCATCGCGGGACACCATTGGGGAACCTGTACAACTCCATGCCAAGACGTTTGACTTGCTGTGTGAGCTAACATGGCGGCCCGACGCCATATAAAGAGACACTACTTATTAGCGTGTAGCTCAATAAATATTGTCCATATCTCGTTCCGTGTTTAATGATTTATTGTTCCTGGTAATTTTTACCTTCCTGTCGAATAGCATTGCAATCCGACACGTCTTTCTGGGTGCAATTATTGACGATGAGTGTATTGTCTATTTAAGCTCATATTTCTAGTTTTTTTAGTGCAGAAACGCTTGCCTACTTATGAGGTTTTTAATGCATGAACATCCGGGGTTTACTCATTAGCAGGGCTAGGATTTTTATGATTTTGGCGAGGGGGGGGGGGGGGGGTTCAATACTAAAACGTTGTTCCAGTATATACAAATGTATTTCACACAAAATTAAGCAGATTTAAGTACCTTTGTTAACGCTTTTTTTATGTGTGTTTTTTTACGTGATATGGCATTTTATTTTTTTCAGGTTTTTCGTTTTTTGGTCATTTTAAGGCATTTTCTTTGTAATTTTTGAGTCATTATTTTGCATATTTCAGCGCTTTCAATGAAAACGGCATTTTTGGATGAATTTCCCTGAAACTCGGATTATCCGTGAAAGACAGAAACAAGACTGTGAAAACGGGGGATTGCTCGCGTTTAGAACATCTGTACTCGCGTCGTAGCAAACATCGGCGATATGACTGTGATAAAACCACATTCACCCTTTTCCCTGTCTCTACCTTCAAACCGGTGGTGAGCTGTACTCCCATTTGGAATTATGTCGGCTACAATTATTGGCAAATACGCAAATATCTTTTTTTCTTGTTTTCTTTCATAGGGCATATTTTTTGTTAACAAAAAAAAAAGGGGGGGGGAGGGCTCAGTTTGGAACAGAAACTGTAAAAAGTTAAATTGTATTTCTAAGTGTATGTTTTTGTTTTGTTTTTTGTTTTTTAAGTCTTATAGGGCATGTTTCTGGGCAATAAATTTTTAGTTTGGCGCAGAATTTGTAAAGCAATTAAGTTGCATTTCTTGTTCAATAGATCATGTGTTGGGTAGTAAAATAAAGAATTACAGTTGACACAGCAACAGTACGATACGTTAAATAATATTTTTTAGATTATTTTTGTTTTGTTTGATGCACCTTTTCTTTTTTTAATTAATTAGTTTTGCAAGGAAATAAAAAAAAAAAAGGAAATGTGCATTTGTTAGGTTTTTTTTTTTTTTGCTTTATGCGGCATTTTTTTTTTTTTAGTTTTTCGGGTCATAAATGCATTATTAAAGGGCATTTTTTTGAAGTTTTTAGGTTGTAAAAATCCTAGCCCTACTCATAACTATAAAGCGTGTGACGCACATGTCAAGACGGCATGCAGTAGCACTGATACGCTCTTGCTGGCGTAGCTTAATCGGGAAAGCATTCGGCTCCGGAGCAGAAAGATGTGAGGTCGAGGTTCCCCACCAGCAAATTTGGGTTTCACATTGGCCCCCTAACGTAAAAATGGATGTACGGCCGTTAGGTTCTTCGAAAATTGTATCATGTTCCTTCCACATGTCGTCTGGAATTAATGAGAACTCCTTTCTCGCTTCAAAAAATGTGTGATGTTCGTTCCACGCATCGTCTAGAATTAGAATTCCTTCTTCTACGGTGAACTCCTTCAAACGTGGTTTGCCGGCTGACGCGGAAACCTATGATTCCGCTCCATCCCTTTCTCAAGTGGGGGATATACGTGGCATGTGCTATGTTCGTTCCATCCCTTTCTCAAGTGGGGGATATACGTGACATGTGCTATGTTCGTTCCACACATCGTCTGGAATTAGTCAGAATTTCTTCTTCTACAGTGAGCTTTCCTTCAAGCGTGGCTTGCTGGCTGACACGGAAACCACCGATTCCGTCTCAGCCCTTTCCCAAGGGAGTGGGAGGATATATGTGGCGTACTATAGAGGTGACATCATGTAAAGACGGCAAGTAGCAGTAATAAGCATTTGTCGGTGTAGCTTAATGGGAAAGCGTTCGGCTCCGAATCGGAAGGAGGTGCGTCCGAGTCACCACCTGTAAATATGGGTTTCACAAGCTAAAGCAAACACATTTTGTATCAATTAATTAATTTTTTGATTAATAAATGATGCTAAATTTGTTTGCTTTGGGCATATTGCTTACGGCACCACGTTCGCTGCATGCAAATACAAAGGTGACCCACATGCCAAGATGGCAAGTAGCAGTGATAAGCCCTTGCCGGCGTTGTTTCATCGGGAAGCATTCAACACCGGTGCGGAAGGAGGTGGGTTCGAGTTCCACCATCGGCAAATTTGGGTTTCACAAGCTAAAGGAAACAAATTTTGTAACATTTTGAAGATGACAATCCGATTTTTGGTGTAAATGTAACATGGATGGTAAGTCAGATAATATCCGAAAACTTGAACATTTTATCGTCCTGGAGCGGGCCTCGAACCCGCTTGTTACATTTTCACCAAAAATCGGGTTGTCATCTTCAAAATTTGTATTATATGGTGTAATCCCGTATTTCTTTCATGATTCCTCTGCTCCTCCGGGCAGTCACGGGATAGGATTCTTAACCTCCAGATTCGCTAAACATGAATGCCGGTTGCTTCGACTAGCGAATCCTGTGATGGTTATATTAAAATTAATCGGAAACTTGTGACTTGGTCGTTTTGGGTGGGGTAGTGGTTAGCATACCCGGGCGCTATCTGGGAGACGCGGGTTCGAGTCCTGCTCCAGGACGATGAAATTTTCAAGTTTTCGGATATTATCTGACTTACCAACCTTGTTACATTTAGACCAAAAATCGGATTGTCATCTTCAAAATTTGTATTATATGGTGTAATCCCGTATTTATTTCATGATTTGTATGATTTGAACTCATGCTATATTTGTTTGCTTTAAGAATATTGCTTACGGCACCACATCCGGCGCATATTTTTTTTCATGAAAAACATTTTTCCAGAGTCATTGAATTTGCAATATAAAGTTGTGCCCACGTGTAAATGAGGTGATGCATTGCTTTTTACATCTATTAGAGTACAAATACGAACAGCTTCTCAGAGTCTTACTAAAGATAGAAAGTTGAGGAAACGAATTCCAATTATTTTTCTGTAAAAAATTAAATTTTTTCTTTTTATTCGTAACCTTTCACATTTGCATTTTCCACATTAAGAACCCCTTTTGCTACGGCAGTCAGTATTTTTAGAATTCGTCCTCATGAAGTAACTCCTTTCCTCTACTTTTCACGAATAACATTTAGCGCTTGCGTTATAATTACGTCGAAACGCAGTGCGTAATTTTCACTGACCGGTTCCCTGAGATCAGTTGAAAAACCAGTTTTGTCGTCTGATAGTCTGCCATTGACAGAAATGGGAGCACAGGGGAGGTTGAGAGCTATTTCAAGTGCTTTACATCGATTTGTCATGCCACGGATGTTCAGATGTTAGTCATTACTTTTATAGAGGTCTGTTTACTTACGGTTTGAAAGTATTTATTGTGATCTACGAATGCATATCAGTTATGCACCGATGAATGCGTAGCTGGGGGGAAGGGGTTTCAGAGTGAAAGCTCAATGCGATCGAATGTCGATAACTAGATTTCTCCTACGAGCGAAGCAAATAAAAGTGACAGCATTTACGTGATGAACAACGTCGGTTGGTCAGAGCGAGGACATTATGCCGTCGACCGGTTTCAAGAGAGATAGAATCATTCTCATGACTAACACTTAACGCTTACGCTCTTCAAAAAGCACTGCACTGGCATCGCAGATAGAAATGAGCGCTCAATAGGACCGAAATTTGGAATACACTTAACGCAAGAGATCAGTTAATTAAATCGTGCTGTTGTATACGTTACTATGTAGAAGCAAACGAAAAGGTCACTGACGCGAGCAATTAGGGAAAAATTGCCTTTACTACTTCGGACCGGTTTCATTATAAGTAGGACGAATGACGTTTCTCTAAAAAACAAAAGGATTCTCACAGTTTTTTCAAAGTTTCAGTCGGACCGAGTAGGCACGGATACAGAACGGGGAAGGGGGCAAGGTGCCCGAGCCCTCTTTGTCATTTTTATAAAAGTTTTTATTTTTCACCAAAACCACTGCTCTAACTAAAAAAAAAAAGTCCTCACCAACATAAAATTAAACAAAAATTCAATGTTTTTTTTTTTGGTATACAATGTATGTATTTTTTATTCAATTACAAAGTTTGGCCCGTATTGTGCCCTCTATCCTACTGCCTCAAAGGTTGTGCAGATACACTGACGGAAAAAAAAAATCCCAACACCAAGAAGGGGTTGTGTTAGATAAACGACAGTTGGTAGGCGGTGAGAGTACATCTGTAAGATGACGTCTATGCAAATTTCGCGCTCGGCGCATACGTGTGGCGCTAGTAGCGCCCCATCGGAACATGCAAAACATGTTTGCTGTAAATACGCGCTGTAACGTTCGTGAGCATTAGTTATCGTTGAGATTCGACGTAGGGTGTTGATGTTAGTCAAGAATGCCTTTAAGAAGACGAAGAAGCCATTATCAACAGCTCACGGAGTTTGAACGAGGTAGTGTAATAGGGCTACGAGAAGGTGGATTTTCGTTCCGCAATATTGCAGAACGACTTGGCAGGAATGTAGCCACTGTGCATGATTGTTGGCAGCGGTGGTCAAGGAAAGGTACTGCCTGAAGAAGACCGGGTTCCGGCCGGCCACGCGGCACTACTGAGAGGGAAGACCGCCGTGTACGGCGTATGGCCGTGGCGCATCGTACCGCGTCTGCGGCAGCGATTCGAGTTGCAGTTGCCACCACAGTGACACAACGAACTGTTACAAATCGGTTACTTGAAGGACAGCTCCGAGCCAGACGCCCTGTAGCGTGCATTCCACTTACTCCAAACCACTGCCGTTTGCGACGTCAGTGGTGTCAAGCTAGAGCTAATTGGAGGACGGAGTGGAGATCTGTTGTGTTTTCTGATGAAAGCCGGTTCTGCCTGGGTGCCAGTGATGGCCGTGTGTTGGTCAGAAGGAGGCCAGGTGAGCGCCTGCAACCAACCTGTCTGTGGCCGAGACACACTGGACCTACACCTGGAGTTATGGCCTGGGGAGCAATTTCCTATGACAGCAGGAGCACTCTTTTGGATATCCCACGCACCCTGACGGCACAGTTGTACGTTGGTATGGTGATTCAACCTGTTGTGCTGCCATTCATGAACAGCATTCCAAGGGTGTTTTCCAACAGGATAACGCTCGCCTGCATACCGCTGTTGTAACCCAACATGCTCTACTGAGTGTCACATGTTGCCATGGCCTGCTGGATCACCAGATCTTTCTCCAATCGAGTACGTATGGGACATCATTGGACGACAACTCCAGCGTCACCCACAACCAGTATTGACCGACCAAGTGCAGCAGGCAAGGAACTCCATCCCACAAACTGACATCCAGCACCTATACGACACAATGCATGAACGTTTGCGTGCTTGCATTCAACATTCTGGTGGTTACACCGGTTATTAATGTACCAGCATTTCACATTTAAAATGGCTTTTCTCGCGCTTACAATAAGCTGTGATCTTGAAACCTTAATCGATTAAATATGTTACCTATACAAATGTATTGCCGCCATTTCATTCCTCTACAACTATTTTTTCGTGGTGATGGGATTTTTTTCCGTCAGTGTATGTACACATACAACAGACACCCTGGAAAAGTTCTCACAATTTGATATTTATTCAGCTACAGAGTTTGGTCTGTACTGTGACCTCTATCCCATTATCTCAAAGGTTGTACAAATATTTATACATACAACAGACATCCAGGAAAAGTTCTTAAAATTTAATATTTATTCAGTTTCAAAGTTTGGTTTTGTGAAAACACAAGTTTGTCCGTGTCCCCTCACTCCGGAGTAAGTCGCTCTCCCAACTGAGCTACGCAAACAGAATGTCTCGCTGCAGATTTGTCGTCTTGACACATGATTTCACATCTATAGTACGTCACATCATCTTCCTCCTTTTTTTTTTTTTTTTTGTTTCTTTGAAGCGAAGCAGGAAGTTTTCATTAATTCCAAACAATGTGTGGAACAAACATCACACATTTTTGAAGAACACGACGGCCAGTGGATCCATTTTCCACAATCAGGCGCCAATGTGAAGACACAAGTTTGTCCGCGACGGACATCGAACACGTGTTCCCTCACTCCGGAGTAAGTTGCTCTCCAAACTGAGCTACGCGGACAGAATGTCTCGCTGCAGATTTGTCGTCTTGACACATGTGTTCACCTTTGTAGTACGTCACAGACTGTGAAGCAAACGGCAGCACACGGAGCTTACAGACAACCTTTGATGTGATACAGACCTCCACTGTTGCGCTAATCCTCGGGATGTGGCTGATCGGTTTGCTAACTCCATGCTGTGAGATTTTGTTAGTGCACGGGATACGTATAACCAAAAGGCACATAGCTGAAAAGAACGAGGAAGAATTTTTTTTATTACACCAACATGCTATAGAACTTTTTCTATCCATCTTTTGATGTAGGACTACGTCTAACTCCGCGGAGAGTAGGGTGAGACTTACGGCCTACCGCCTGTGACAAATATAAGTCCCAATTGAAATAATAATAGGGTTTAAAATACGTGCCGCACACTAATCGTGTTAGCATATTCGTAAACAGCATGGAGTCCAATTCGCGTACTGCGCAATACATCGTGCGCGGGGGAGATGATGCAATATTTTGGGGGGTGCTGCCACGTTTGACTCAGTCTATCGTGGGAACCGTGAACGCAGCACGACTGTGCGTGGTATTGTTGTAAAGCTCTCGGCGAGATCTATTCAAATATGCGAAGAACATTTCGCTGTGGTTTGAACTGAACATTTTAAAAATTGTTTTCTTGTGAACCGGTGAATACTTTTGACAATATCGCGGTTTATCTGGACAACTGTGAGGGCAAAACGACTGTGCGTGGTATCATTTTAAAGCTCTCGACGAGATCTATTCAAATATATAAAGAACGTATCGTAGTGGTTTAAATTAAAATTTTTAAAACTTGTTTTCGTGTGAGCGGGTTAACATTTTTGACAAGGCCGCAGAATTTACAGAATGAGAGCAAGCAAAAGTGGAGAAAATCAAAACGAGAGGCAAGAACAAGTAACGAGGGATGTAAGAAGCCCAAGAAGACTGCAGCCCAACGAACTAGATAGTATCGAGAATCATTTCAAAATCTAGCTTATTTCAACTCTCCGATCTGCAGGTCGTAGTTCTACATTCCAAACTTACGGCTCAAACAGAATTGAGCCTACCTGATTTATTTATTTTTTTACGTAGTTATTAGGTCTTCTAGTTTTCAATTATATTTATTTGAGTGAGTGTGGTAAAAATGATTAAAGAACCCAGACGTCACAGTGGACGTTTATATATGATGTTTGTTTATGCTATTTGTGTTTAAAATTTCCATTTGCCCCCGTCTTGAAAACTAAATTACGGCCGCCTATGGGTTTTTTATTTATTGAAGGTTTAACGACCACTGTGAGCAACGTATTGGGCTATAAGCAGTCGCCCGTCCCTAATTTAGGGTCACTGGTTTCAGGGAAGGGAGAGAGCCAGTGCCGTAAGACGAATAGAACATCCATGCCTCACCGGGCGGGATTCGAACCCGGACCCATCTCGGACGAGTGATCAGAAGCCATCGCTTAGACGACTGCGCCACCGAGACGTCGCCTATGTTTTTCCACCATCCGTTGATATCCCTGAAGTTGGTGATGCCATCTGCGAAATTTAAAGTACTTTCTTTCAATAATAACCCGGATTTAACAACATGGATGAGCCGCCCCGGTGGCGCAGTGGTCTGAGTGATGGTTTCTGATAATTCGTACGAAAGGGGTCCGGGTTCGAATCCCGCCCGGTGAGGCATGGATGTTCTATTCGTCTTACGGCACTGGCTCTCTCCCTTCCCTGAAACCAGTGACCCTAAATTAGAGACGGGCGACTGCTTATAGCCCAATACGTTGCTCACAGTGGTCGTTAAACCTCTAATATAAAAACAACAACACATAAATGACCTTTGATCAAAAAGGAATCAACAAGGTAACGTCGTGTTGAAATAACTGACGAACAAGGTAGAAAATGGCAAATGTCCAACGTCGGAGATTCCTAAAAACCTCTGAATGTCATGCACAGAGTCGGATTAAAGAGGGGCTAAAGGGGCTGCAGCCTAGCCCCCCCCCCTCTCGGTTAGTTCAGGAGCCCACTCTGGGTCTGGCAAAGGGGCGTGGAGTTTTTGAATTTTTTGGTCCCCAACAAAACGAGTGTGCCCCATACCCGTTTTATTGAGGGCCAAAAACTTCGTGTGGGGAAAAAGTTCCGAAAAACGTAAATTTTCTAATTTTTTTTTTATTTTTTTTTTTTGTCTATACTTGATTCAATGTTTGTGTTTCTTTAGTATAAACTTATATAAAATATGTTGACACTTGAAGAGATTTGGGGGCACTTTTGGGGTATACTAACAGTGCTTATTTCCTACACAGAGTACTCCTGAAGAGATTTTTGATGGAGTTTTCGTAGTTCACTTAGCAGCTACAATATAATTACGGCCTAGCATTAGTGAATGACCTGTTTGTAAAACTTTCCACACAACTGTGTTTACACTGAAAGACAGCTTTTGAGGTACCCATTTTATAAATAAAACAACAAACAGATATTGCTACTGCTATTAAGAGCATTGATAGTTTACCTGACATGTGTAGAGCTATGCGTTGGGTGATATTTTTCTCATTTGTTTTGTAAGTTTACAGAAAACACTAGCAGTTAAACAAGTATTGCTGAATAAATACCTGTGTACTGATATATTTCACCTAATTTTTAAGAAATTGAATGGTTCTAATAAATTTCCATCTTACCACCGGTGGAGCATACACACTGCTAACACGAGAGTTCTTCAATGTGTGGGTTTGTAGAAAAAATGCTTCAACATCTTTAAACAGACATTTAAAAGACAATCTAAACTCCTGAACTATGTGTTAACTTTTGTTTTTGTGCATTCATTTCTAATCTTTGTTTTCTCTACTTGATTCAATGTTTGTGTTTCTTTAGTAATAAATATTAAAAATGATTATTCAATGAATCTCTTCATGTCTGCAAACACATAACATGTATTCTACATGGCGACAAGGCTTTAACACATATATAAAAGACATAGGATTCTTACATATGTATATGACATACATATCTTTCGTATTGGGCATAGGACACAGATATTTTACAAGCACTTGTGCCCAGAAATAAGAGCCCCAAAATCTTCAGTAGCTGAGGGTCCTGAAAAGCTTAGTCCAGCACTGATCATGCATGATGTCTTTATTTCTCGCTTGACATTTTACTAACTGTCAGTGTTGCCACAAAGGGCATACAAACTTAGGAGTTCAGACGTGATACTAAATTTAGAAAATGAACGAGAGGTAACCAATATTTGCATAAGAGAAAACCAGTAAAAGTTTAAATAGGTAATATACGCAATATACCCTACGGCTCATTAGAGTTAACTGACCTCCGGGTAAGCTTCAACGGCCGCCCAGGTGGCCAAGAGGTTAGAGGGTTATATATCTGGCTAGTCGTCGGAGGTAGACTCGGGTTCGAGTCCCGGATGGGACATGGATGTTCTGTTTGTTTTGTATCGCTGGCTTATCTTTTCCCTGGAACCAGTGGCCCGATATTAGGAAGGAAGAGTTCTTATAGCCCTTGGAATTGCTTACGGCGGTTGTTAAATCCCCCCTCTTTAAAAATGCGCGTCAATACCTCCTTTTCAACTTAGTTTGGCAGTGTTCGCAATCACCCTGCCAAACTAAGTTGAAAAGGAGGTTCTGCAATCTGCAACTCAACTTGCCCCGATACATGTTTCCTTTAGAAACATCGTCTATCCCTGACTGTCTTCACTGGCATAAGTGTCGCTTACCAATAAGTGATTTTTTCCCCTAACTAACAGAACGTTAAAAAATGAATTTGTGGTCAAGGTGACTGTACGATATTCCTCCGCAGTGAGTGCAGTCTCCGTTGACCCTTGTTAAGGTGTTCCGTTGTTCGAATGTTATCATTGATGTTAATTGTTCGGTAACAACACAAACTAGCCTTTGTGTAGATATTTCTCTTAATCGAAAGTGTGTTTTCATTGTGATGAAAGAATGTATCAGGTTGTAAAGAAAGTTTCAGGAAAAAATCGTATGAGGCGGGTGTAATGCAAGATACTGCAGGCGGTGACATGAACATCCCAGAGTGCTGTGCGCGAAAGAATATTTTCTAAGGACAGAACGTACGCTGTTGTAGTGAAGATAAGTTGCACGGAGCTACGATGCGATGGCGATATCGAAGGAAGATGCGCGTGCAATATTGCTCTATGAATATTTGAATGGCGTGAAAGTTACGGAAGCACTCGGAAAAATTGCGACACTCGTTTGGTCACGATATTATAGAACAGAACAGAGTACTTGCTATGATTGGTACAGGAAATTCGGCACTGTGGTACGGGATTTGTCTGATGCGCCCAGAAGTGGCAGACCCAGCAAGGTTGAAGATGATACACTGCAACACGTGCTATCGACCAAGCCTGATGCAACACTACGGAAACTGCCAAAGAAACTGAAGACCTCCCATACGACCGTTAGCACCCGACTTGGGAAGTTGGTACTTTAGTGTAAACTTTGCAAATGGGTACCGCAGGCTTTGTCTTACCAGAATTCGATGGAACGCTACTCCATTGCTGTTGTTCTGCGTGAAAGAGAAAGTTGGGATATTCGTGTAAACTGTGCAAATTTGTACCCCATGCTTTGTCTGACCAGAATAGGATGCAACGCTACTCCATTGCTGTTGTTCTGCGTCAAAGAGAAAGTTGGGATATTCGTGTAAACTGTGCAAATCGGTACCCCATGCTTTGCCCAGAATTGGATGGAACGCTACTCCATTTCTGTTGTTCTGCGTGAAAGAGAAAGTTGGGATATTCGTGAAAACTGTGCAAATGGGTACCCCATGCTTTGTCCAGAATTGGATGGAACGCTACTCCATTGCTGTTGTTCTGCGTGAAAGAGAAAGTTGGGATATTCGTGTAAACTGTGCAAATGGGTACCCCATGCTTTGTCCAGAATTGGATGGAACGCTACTCCATTGCTGTTGTTCTGCGTGAAAGAGAAAGTTGGGATATTCGTGCAAACTGTGCAAATGGATACCCCATGCTTTGCCCAGAATTGGATGGAACGCTACTCCATTGCTGTTGTTCAGCGTGAAAGAGGAAGTTGGGATATTCGTGTAAACTGTGCAAATGGGTACCCCATGCTTTGTCCAGAATTGGATGGAACGCTACTCCATTGCTGTTGTTCTGAGTGAAAGAGTAAAACCGAGGCCTTTTTGCATCGGTTGGTCACGGGTGACGAAAAATGGGTCATATACGTGAATGTTACGCGATAAAGAGCATGGACTAATCAGGGACAATCCCCCACAGAAGGTCGCTAAGACACTCCTTCATGGACGGAAGATGATGCTGAGTTGCTGGTGGGATTATCGCCATGCGATTCACAATGAACGCTTACCGCGGAATAATACCATCGCGGCGGATGATTACATCCAAACTCAATGGGCTATAAGCAGTCGCCCGTCCCTAATTTAGGGTCACTGGTTCCAGGAAAGGGAGAGATCCAGTGCTGTAAGACAAACACAACATCCATGCCTCACTGGGATTAGAACCCGGACCCATTTCGGACGAATGACATCCAACATTTGGACCGTCTGCATACCACACTACAAGAAAAGCGCCCAGCGTTGATTGATCTCCACGGAGTTGTCTTTCACTAGGACAGCGGTTGTGCACATGTCGCTTTACGAACCCAGCAAAAATTGCACTAGCGGGAATTGGAAATATTGTCGCTCCTCCTCCCCCTTATTCCTCGGACCTTCGCCCGCCCGACTTTTATCTCTTCTGGTCTTTGTTGAATTTTCTTGCTGAGAAAAACTTTGGTAATGACGATGATGTGAAACGTGGCATTTGTGATTTCTTCAACTCCCGCTCGCCAGACTTCTATCGCAAAGGGATATTTTAACTCGTAGATCGGTGAAACAAGTGTGACGTCCCTGCCCCGCAGGACGCACACGACATAAAGGCAGATAGCAGCGAGAAAGAACGTCTGCGTAAATCAGTTGGTAGAGCGACTTGTTCTGGAATAAGTGGACTCGGGTTGGATCCCCGGCGTGGACCAAAAATGACGGAAAAATTTATTTCGTTATACAAGGTCATCAGTTCCAATCGAGTCTACCTAGACGATAAGGTTAAGTGTTTGGTACGATTTTTAAGCTTGAAATACATGTTTCTTTATTTTTCTGATACTTTCTTTACAACCTGATAGTTCCATTGAAGTTGTGCAACTTATCGTTTTCATGCTTATCAAATGTATTTACTTTGCTATGTTTCTTACAGGGTCCCCAGTCATACAAATTCGGCTACGAAGTGAAAGATCAATCTCACGGTCATCAGTTCAGGCATGAGCAAAAGGACCAACAAGGAGCCATCCACGGCCGGTTCGGTTACCGAGACAAAGAAGGATTTTATCGTCAAGTTGACTACGTCGCTGACGACCACGGTTTTCGTGCAAATGTAAGAACTAACGAACACGGAGTGGAAAATCAAAATCCAGCAGACGTAGACATCCAAAAATTTTCCGACGCAATGCGTCCCCAGCGAGAACCTCCTCAGTCTACACATCTGGAAGATTCGTCTCACCACTACGACAAATCGGAAGAAGAAGAGGATAAAACAGTTCCTCACACCGACTCTTCTGTTCATTCTGACACTTCTCACGAGGAAGATTATGATGACGAAGATGACAGCCACGAAGAAATCCCTCACAAGAATTATCAGCGCGTGTCTGAAACTGGACAACATCCAATAACACTCCGACCCAGGGAAAAGTACTCTTACGTGGAACAAATGCAGAATCAACCTATGTACTACCCTTCTTACCAAACAGAAGAACGTCATTCAAAAACTCAACGCCGTCCTTCCTATCACAGCGAAGAGCATCACTCAGAACCCAATCGCCATTCTTCATACAAGCCTGACGATTACCACACTTTAAACAAAGGAAAAGCCGCAACCGCCATTGTTTCCCGCCATTTTTACAAAAAGCATCTGACGCACCATCAACACATAATACGTCATCCACCAACGAAATCTAAGAAAGAGTATGACTCTCCGAAATCTCTACAATATCAACAGTTATCTAGAGGACTTTCCACTAGAATGGTACCTGATTATCCAATGAAACAGCAGTATTCCCACGGAGACGAAGAGAATGCTGGTAGGAAGATAGTGTCGACTAATAATCACGGAGAGACATACCATGATTCACCACGCCATTATGCGCAACAAGACAATTCTGATTCTCGCGAAAATCAACAAGAAGGAGCTTACGGTCAAGGAATTGGACATGTGCCACAGAAAGATTATCACTCATACCAGCTCAGCAGCCAAGAAGGATCTGGTGAGCAGTATTCTTCAGAAGAAGGCGGACACTATGAACACCCTAAACACCTTCATGGATACTCTAATAATGATCACAGCGGAAGTCAGCAAGATAATTCCCAGGAATACATAAAAGAGCAGAATTTGCAGGCTCACGAGCATCGTCCTAAAACTGCTAATTATCGCCAGGGTCTTAAAGATGTAGCACATGACGGAAGTCCACAACATTCCAATGATCTTCGCATTAATAAACTTCACCACCTAGTCTTGAAGCTCCCTCTTCTTGGATACAATCACCAAGGTGAACAGTCTCTTTCACTCAATGGGAATGGAAAAGAACACAAGGTATATATTCATCCAACTGAGAAAGTGTCTCAGTTAAAAAGTTATGGTGAACATCACTCTCCCAGCCCTCATGATGGTGGAAAAGTGCATTTTCCAGACGAACAACTTCATTCGGCATACAACGCTGGTAAACCATCGCACATTCCCAGCCAGTATCAAGAAGCTTACGGAACATCAAACGGACAGCATCACCAAGAAGCTTACGGAATATCAAACGGACAGCATCACCAAGAGGTTTACGGATTTTCAAACGGACAGCATCACCAGGAAAGTGCAAAGCACCACCAGAAATCCCCGGCATCCTATAAAACAATCCCCTCACAGGAGTATCACTCAACCAGGGCTCACGATCTGCAACAAAAGGAAAACGGACATGGTTTTCAGCATGGTCACGAAGAGAAGCAATTGCCAGTTTACAGAAATCATCATAAAGACTCCGCACGTAAGCCGGCGTATAATGGAAATGGCGGATTAAAACACCATTCTGTAAATCTGTCTCCACTCTATCAGCATCAAACGTATGAGGAACACCCTAAATCTCACGGACCTTTGTTTCATCGGGGCAAAGCACAGCAAGGTCACGGTGATCTCCAACTGCAGCAAGTTCCCGTTGAGTACCAACAATCGCAAGTGCAACATGTTCCAGTCGAATACGAACAATCAGCGAAACACGCTCCTTTCGACTACAAACAAACGGAAGAACAGGATGTTTCTGATGACTACAAGCAAGCGCAAGTGCATCACCTACCTGCTGAATATCAGCAAACCCGACATCCCCTCGCCTACAAACAAACAGAACAGGATGTTTCTGTTGACTACAAGCAAGCGCAAGTGCATCACCTACCTGCTGAATATAAGCAAACCCGACATCCCCTCGCCTACAAACAAACGGAAGTACAACACGCTCCTCTCGACTACAAACAAACACGAGCGCAACACATCCCTGCCAGTTACAAACAAACGGAAGTGCAACACGACTACAAACAAACACGACTGCAACACGTTCCTGTCGATTACAAACAAACAGAAGTGCAACACGTTCCTCTAGACTACAAACAAACAGAAGTGCAGCACGTTCCTCTGGACTATAAACAAACACGGCTGCAACACGTTCCTGTCGATTACAAACAAACAGAAGTGCATCACGCACCTCTCGAGTACAAGCAAACGCAAGGGCAACAGTTACCTACTGATTTCCACCAAACCCAAGTACAACAAGTTCCTGTCCAGTATCAACAAACGGTAAAGCTGGATCAAGCGATATACAATCAGCTCGTGAACACAGCTTCGCTAAGTCCGAGCAAACTGCTAGCCATTCCCATTCTTAAACAGCTAGGAAATGAAAATTCTCATAAGCTTTTTCTGTTAGGAGCTTCTCAGAGTGTCACACCTCAGAGTGGGAACAACCAAGACCTTCGAAAAGCTGTTGAAGAAGTTACAGTACACTTTCCTTCAGGACAAAAGCATTCTTCCCTTTACGAAAACGGCAATAACGGAAAAATACTTTTGCCTCAGGGTAAAGGTGACGCCATTTCTTACAGCCAGCAGGTTGTAGAGGATTCCTCATCATCTGAGCATCTGGGAAAAGCCTCTCCAAGAGCTGCGTCTCGAGGTGAAGGAAAGAAGCTTCTGTTCTATTCATCACAGAATGGACACCACGCTGAAAAGGCGTCCGACTTGTATCAAATCCAGTTGGACTCTGCCGAAAAATCCCCACTAAACAGCGCAGGGCAAGTACTCTACGATGAGTACAAATCGGTTAGCGGGTCACTTGGAAAGGCAGAACCTCATGTGAATACGGCATCTAAATCCAAATGGATCCCCATCCCAGGACCGTCCCGTAAACTGAAAAATTTGCATTTCAAAAGCAATCTTGGACATAATGAGTACCCAACTTTGCCTGCCACACGACTCTATTCCACCTCGCTTTTGAACGGGCATGGAAACGAGAAAACTCACTACGATCATAAATTCACCGACCACGTTGGTAATTTTGGCCCCCGGTTGGACTTTCTCAGTACGAAGGCGAGCAAGGGCTGCATGGACAAATTAGATATGCCTCATCCCGCAAAATCTTGTTTAAGAAGAGCTGCAACTGCATAGTGAAGGACGGTAAAATAATACCGCTAAAACGCAATACTTAATTGCGGAGACCAAAGTATATCAATGTGTGCGTGTGTAAGTATGTGTGTAACAGTGAGTGAATGAGTTATTCTGGGTTTTGCCTTTGTAAATAGCTTATGTCCTTTGTATTCAGTTAAAAATGCGCTGCTTAAGAATTTGCAATATTTTTTTAATAAGTGTGATAAAAAAAGTGAAGCTTAGTATCGTGCAAAAGAATTGTACGTTAGGTATATTAGTGGCAAGATTAATGTCTTTCAGTGCTCACAGACCAGTTTCTTCTGTAAAAGCTCAACATACTAAGTCTTTGCGTTCTCAACTACATTTATTTTAATGAGAGTGGCTCGTGCCGCTGAAAATGTAAGAGCAAGGATTACGCAGCTCCCCCGAAAAAAATTAGATAGGAATAATAAAGGTAACCCCAGATGTTTTCCGAAATTATATAGAAATTAATATGAATGATTAATCCTTTCTTCACCTTTTTAGCGTCAGTAATTACACATATCGCATTTTCAGTGTTAGTGGTAAGATTTATAACCATATATTTTCAACAAAATGCGAAGCCTAATATTTTACAGAATATAGAATTTATTAATATACGAATACTTCAGTTGCCGAGAAAATATATTCAGTTGTGGATCACCTAAAAAATATATTTATTTACTTCAATTTTTTGAAAAATACGTTTTTATTTATTTCTGTATTTTTAATGGGAAAGTGATCGAAAAGTTCCTGAACCCTAATTTGAACAATTTTTATTCGCATTATACAGATACATAAAGTTTACTTATAGCTGTGATACGTCTTTCATCGACTTTTGAGCAACTAATGTTGACCTAAAGAAGGTGCTGAAAATGACCTCCGTGTTGCTGGAGGCAAATATTCACCCGGCGGCACATGGTTTTCGTAACGCGTTTCAGCATAGATGGCGTGATTTCCGCTATAGCCCGAATAATGTTTAATTCCAAGGACTGCAGGTCATGTGCGCCGTTTGCATAAACACTTTTTTTAAATATCCCCACAGGGAAAAAAATTCTGAAAAGAAAACATTGTTCAATAAACCCTTCTCATATCGAGTAAATTTACGAAACTAACAGCAATACAGCAGGCGCTTATGCCTATCAGGTGCCTTCAGTTCTTGGACAACTTTCACTTTGTATGCATGAAGCTGCAATCTTTTAGTCGCTTTCTGTACTGAGCCGTAAGAAAGTTTCACTTTCTGAGATCAGCAACGCAGCGATTTTGCAAGTGACTGCTGCAAACGTTTTTTAACATCGTTTATCACTTACGGTGTTAACACACTTGGTCGACCATTTCTAGGCATATCATCAAGGAGGTTATATTACTGGAGACACCACTCCTATCCACGCAGCATTGGCCGCCATAAGTCACCGTCCGTGCTGCAAATGACGTCATGAGCAGGCACGACGCAGCCGCAGTAAAGAAGTTGCTTTGAAACCAATGGAACAAAAGCTTCTAAGCGTATAAACAGATAAAATGAGTAATTCAATAATCTTTATCAATGATACACAAGCTTACTGTTTCATCAACGGTATAATTTAATTCGGTTTTTGCCTGCTTGTGACGTCACACCACAGATTAGCTGTGATCAATGGCGGCAGAGCCAGTGGTGTCTCCAGTAATATAACCTCCTTGCATATCATCAACACTTCCAGTTTTCCCAAATCGTACGAGTAAACTGTGTATGGTTGATTTACTTACGATATACACTGCAGAATTCCCCCCCCCCCTCCGAACTCTTCTATACACTGTTTGTAAGACTGCGTTTGCAAATGAGCTTTAAGTAAACAAATTCTCTGCTCCCTCGTCAAACCCATGCCTCTGTGCAAATGGCGACGCTACAATGGGCAAACTGCGTAGCACAAATGGAACCAGTTATTCATCTCTGGCACTCTGCCAGTTTCCCTCAGGGATTAGACAAGGGCAGTATTTGATCTCGACGAGTTGCTGACTCGTGTTGCCACATCAATTGGTTGAACTTTTGCTTACATCATACGCAATAATTTTTTTTTTTTTGATTGGAGGTTTTAACGACCACCGTGAGCAACTCAATGGGCTATAAGCAGTCGCCAGTCCCTAATTTAGGGTCACTGGTTCCAGGGAAGGGAGAGAGCCAGTGCCGTAAGACAAACACAACATCCATGCCTGACCGGGATTCGAACCCAGACCCCTTACGGACGAATGATCAGAGGCCAGCGCCTTAGACCACTGCGCCACCGGGGGGGCGGCTTAATAATTTTTTAAATCCAGGGTTCGGGAAGTTTACGATCACTCTGTATATTTTTGCGGTCACCCTTGCAATCTTATTATTTATGGTTTTAATGTACTTTTGAAGAGCTTAAATATGAATTAATTATATGTGAATTTATTAGATTTCTCCACATCTATAAAGAGTTTTCGAAATGCAAAAAAAAAGTATACATGAAAGCACTTGGATCAAGTTTCATTTTTAGAACTTCCCCAAAAATTATTAATCCTAAAGGTTTTACTTAGGATTTATTTTTACTTAGGATCCAAAGCACTTTACTTCAATTTTATCCACTAAAGTCCTTGAAGAAAATGGTCGTTTTAACAAAGAACCTACTGAACTATTAATATTTGCAGTCACCATTTCAGAAATGTTTTTGAGATTACGAAAATTTCATGCATGCTGCCCCGGTGGCGCAGGCCTCTGATCATTCGTCCGTCTGGGGTTCGGGTTCGAATCCCGGTGAGGCATGGGTGTTGTGTTTGTCTTACGGCACTGGCTCTCTCCCTTCCCTGGAACCAGTGACCCTAAATTAGGGACGGGCGACTGCTTATAGCCCATTGAGTTGCTCACGGTGGTCGTTAAACCTCCAATCAAAAAAAAAAAAAAAAAAATTTCACTACAAAGAACAAAAATTAGAAGCTCAGAAAAAGAATTTAATTGAATGATCGCTTAAAATTCTAGAGAGCACGGTAACAATAATATAAGCTTTCCTTCTTGTTTGGACAACTACCTCATCCTGTAGGAATTGTCGGTAAAATAGTTGATTGTCTCCCGTTTCCGTACAAAAGGAATTTTGTCCCATTTCCGTACATAGCAGATCGGTTTGTTATTGTTGGAATACGACATATTTGAACGCTGGAAAGGATTTTCTTGAAGCATTTCGAAACGGTGTAAATGTTTTTGAATCTTTCAGTGAATGTAGAATTGGTTTGGGAGTCTCAAAAAATTCACGAAATAGTTTTGTTGAAATGTGTTTTGTGAACCCCCTTGATCCTTATTGTAATTGTAATATTTATGACAATTCATATAGTGCATTGATTTTTCAACATTCCAGGGCATGTGTTTGCTCGTAAAAACTTTTTAGTGCTTTTAATTTCTTAACCTAATCTCTCATTTAGGGTCTGAAAAGTATAAATGATTTTTAACTGGTAATTTAAAATTACTTGTCAGAGATTTATTATCTCTGACAAGTAATTTTAATTTCAATTATTTTTAAAAAGTTCGAGATTCCATTTTTTAAAAAGTTCGAGATTCCAGGAAGTTTTAATTTCAATTATTTTTAAAAAGTTCGAGATTCCAGGAAGTCTGGTGAAAATGAAAAAATAATGATAGAAAAACTGTTATGTTTAAAAAATTATTATCTGATTTTGTTCATTCTTTGTTACAGAACACCGCACGGTTAAAACTTTTGTTGTA
The DNA here is from genome assembly GCA_039090855.1 of Macrothele yani. Lineage (NCBI taxonomy): Eukaryota > Metazoa > Arthropoda > Arachnida > Araneae > Macrothelidae > Macrothele > Macrothele yani. The sequence continues at coordinate 17,946,420 of CM077000.1, read as the reverse complement.
GGCTGCAGCAAAAAGTGGCCTACGCCATATGCACCACTTTTGGAGCAAAGGTAAACCACTGTGTAATGCATGAAGCATATAAAAACATGTTGCATGCCATGGTGCATAATATGAAAAAATGTCGTCTGTAATGCACACGCACGCACGAAAATATATATATATATATATAAAGCATTATCTTAAACTGCTGTTAGCTTAAGAAAAAAAATCATAATATGGACTGAAAGTTCAAAGAGAGAAATAGAAAGTAAAAAGTGCTAAAATCTAGATTTTCTTTCCTAGGAGAAGGAGGCTAAGATTGTATTGTAATTCTTATAAAAAATTTCCCACCAAATGATAAAAAAATAACTTCAACTAATGCACTTAGCGAATATTTTGCATATCTAATAATTTCGCGAAGCGAATAATAAGGATCGCTCTGAAATGCATTCGTTTAATTAATTTTTTCCCCGATACCTGTAGTAGCGATTGATTTCTGCTGTAAGGTGGATAGACTGATAAATTAATGACTTTTTTAAAATTTTTATAGGGCTCATGAATGAAAATTGCTTTTTTTTTTTTATTTTAAATAATATTTTTAAAGTCTCTGGACAATTGGTCTCTATATGTAGCCTAAAAACAACCTTGATATTGTTCTTTTTCTTGTTTTAAATATAAATGACTGGTTTATGCACAAATTTTTGAATATATAAAAGTAGGGAGCCACAAAATGATGAAATTCAATTTGCTATTTCATGAATGTAGACATGTTTAAGGTGTTTATAATAATCATTTGAAATCTGCAAATTTCAGTATCTGTACGACGGAGAGCTGTAACTTATTTGAAAGTGGTGGAGGGGGGATTGAAAACTAAAGAAAAAAATTTTTTTAAATATATTTTAAGGGCTTCGCGATCCAAAACTGAAAAACAATATTAATTATTATAAATGTAAAGAAATCTACCGAAAGTGATTTTGTTTTTACTTCCTGAACTGCGAAGCACAGGAGGCCCGTCTCTATGATCCAGCCTGCCCTGCTTTTAACTTAATTGTATTTTGAAAAATTTATTTAAATTGATTAAGTTAGTTTCACTTACAACCAACATAATCCTGAGATATTTAGTTTCAGTATTAATTATTAATTTAGCGCAGAGATAATAATTTTTTTTTTTTTTGATTGGAGGTTTAACGACTACCGTGAGCAACTCAATGGACTATCAGCAGTCGCTCGTCCCTAATTTAGGGCCACTTGTTCCAGAGAAGATAGAGAGCCAGGGCTCTAAGACAAACATAGCATCCATGCCTCCCTCACCGGGATTTGAACCCAGACCTCTTTCGGACGAATGATCAGAGGGCATCGCTTAGACCTCTGCGCCACCGTTGAGGCGATGTTAAATGTTGATCTTCGGTGGATTTTTTAGAATATGGAGATGGCCCCCAGTTGATTTTCTGCGGTGAAGAGTATTCAGCAGTGCCGTAGTGGGCTCGTCTTTCTTCTGTTTAGGAGGATTTTTATTTGTGGCTTTGTTAGGACGAGCAACAGATTCTGTATCGAGACAGTATGGACACCAAACGTTTTGTTTTATAACCACCCGCAATTTAAACAAGGGACTCAGTGAATAGCGGATCTTATGTGTTCTCTACGTACTGGGCTGGGCGGTCTGGTTCATTGGGGGGGGGACAGGCTTTCGGAGACAGAACTTTGCTGCGGTGAGGAGTATTGAGCAGTGCTACAGTAGAGCTAATGGTAATTGAAAGCAATGCACAGAGAAAAGAGACCTAACGCAGGGAAAGAAAACTAACTACCCCTGTAACACCAAATTCAGCGTTCGAGACTAAAAATATCTGAACTTCCGATTGATTTCTACCTCCACCAAGCGCATACAGTGTTGCCAACTCTTGAAAAGAAACTATGGCTGAAAAGTAAGAGAAAGATGTACGAACCGCATTACACACCCGATGACCCACCGGGCATGTCTTTAAGCGAGAGACGGTCCTTTATCGTCTTTCGGTAGTATATAACGTCCAAATGCAAATTGAACAATGTTTAATCACTGAACCACCCCGGTGGCGCAGCGGTCTAAGCGCTGCTTTATGACCATTCGTCCGTGAAGGGTCCGCGTTCGAATCCCGGTGAGGTATGGATGTTGTGTTTGTCTTGCGTCACTGGATCTCTCCCTTCCCTGGAACCAGTGACCCTAAATTAGGGACGGGCGACTGCTTACAACCCATTCAGTTGCTCACGATGGTCGTTAAACCCCCAATAAAAAAAAAATAATCACTGATTTAAAACTATAATAATAATAATATTCCGAACTTGGTAGATATTTAGAAATTTATTTTTTAAACTTTTATGAAACACTTATTTGGAGATTATTGTGAGGAAGTTTCATATAAGACCGTTTTGCCCCCGCCCCCGAAACGATCTACCAACACCAGCCACAAAATGAATAAAAGCTTGAGAGGAGTTATGTGAATGTGTGAACGCATGCACTTGTCATAAGCGGGTCAGCAAAAGTTTCAGCCCCCCCCCTCGGTGGCGCAGTTGTCTAAGTACTGGCTTCTGACCATTCGTCTGAGGTGGGTTCGGGTTCGAATCTCTTGGCGAGGCATGGATGTTGTGTTTGGCTAACCGCACTTGCTCTCCATTGGCCCTAAATTAGGGACAAGTGACTGCTTATAGCCAACTGAGTTTCGTAAGCGGGTCGGTACCCCCTCCCCCCCCCCCCCAAAAAAAGGTTAAGAGTTTCAAGGTCAGAAAAAGTCACATCAGAGAATCTCAGCTGCCCAAATGATCGATAATCGTCTCTTCTAGGCTATGATTAAGAAGCAAACCGTTTTAAAAAACACCTTTCGTAACAAATATGCATACGAATGTATCATGTACAGAAAGGCTAAACGATTCGCATCCCGCCGCCCCGGTGGCGCAGTGGTCTAAGCGATGGCCTCTGATTATTCGTCCGAAAGGGGTCCGGGTTCGAATCCCGGTGAGGCATGGATGTTGTGTTTGTCTTACGGCACTGGCTCTCTCCCTTCCCTGGAACCAGTGACCCTAAATTAGGGACGGGCGACTGCTTATAGCCCATTGAGTTGCTCACGGTGGTCGTTAAACCTCCAATCAAAAAAAAAAAAAAAAAAAAAAAAAAAAGATTCGCATCCCGCTGAATTCTATAATTCCTCTTGCTTTATAAGACAATTTGTGTAGTATTTATGTCTGTCTAGGTAATTCTATTACTTATTTCACTCTCTTACACTCATATTGTGGTGAGCAAAGGAGAAGTGCTTTCTTTCTGCATCATATCTGCATATCGACGAATTGAAATTTAAACTCTGACACGCGCTATTCTCTAAAATAGCGTACTGATGTCAGAGATAGTTCACTTCCTTATCAGCATCATACTTCAATAAAGCAGTATTTCTCACACTTTGGGGTTAATGAGAAAGACTGCGTTACATAAAATGCAATGGAAATCACTTATATGCAGCTAGAGTTCCGTCATTACGCCGATTTGACAATGCGTTCCCAATTTGTGCACGCTAAATGTAACAAAATTATTCCGCAAAACCTGCATCTGATATCACGAGCGATTTAAAAAACCCTAGTTTTTGTGTAGGAGGGGTTAACGACTTCCGTGAGCAACTCGATGGTCTGTAAACAGTCGCCCGTCCCTAATTCTCTCTTCTCTGGAATCACTGAGCCTAATTCAGGGACATAGATTCCAGGGAACGGAGAGAGCCAGTGCCGTAAGGCAAAAACAACATCAATGCCTCGCCGCGATTCGAACCCAGATCTATATCGGACGAATGGTCAGAAGCCAGCGCTTAAGCGCACTGCTCCACTGGAGCGACTCTCTTTCCCTGCAGTTGAAGCAAAGTGTGCAGGCTGTCTTGACCAATCGTTTTCAAGAACATGTAACTGCAAGTGGGAAGGGATGTTTCGCATTGGCTGAGGAGATTGTGACGTATATCTCTATTTTAATTTTTCTTTTGAGTTTCTGTTTTTTGTGTAAATTTCGCTTCGGTTAGATATTTTCCTACTGAACGGCCCATTACTTCCCTAAACAACGTACGCGTGTTGGCAAAGATGATAGTGAGTCGAGTGAAAATAAAACGCAAGGTCAAGAATATTGACTGATGAGTTTTGAAAAGCGTGTAAAGAGATGCCCTCTCAAGGGTATTTGAACTTGCGCACTTAAGTTCTTCTGTGTGACTTTCCTGTCAGGCACTCTAGCCCAAGTCTCCTAGCTTCCTACTTCTAAGGGTTGTTTATGACCTGGAGGCAGACATTCCCTTCCTAAAATTATATACATATGATCTGATCTCTCTGCTGTAAGCTGGCCGGCGCTTTCTAGACAAGCATCGGAGCACATTTCCACGTTGCCCATTCTCGTTTTGTTACCGGGTAAAACGCAATCACTTGGATTATTTCAGTGGCATTCTTCTGTATCATCGGTGGAATAGTGTCAGTGATAGCTAATATCCTTATATAAATAAAGTATGAAAAGCTAAATGTGTTTATCCCCTTATCCTGAATGCTGTTGATTATTTGCTGAAACATCCGTTCTCGCGTTCTTTGGAACAGAAGTTGGAAATTAAAACTCGGTAGATCTACACCAGATTTTAAATTACAGCAAACATTTAAAGATAAAAATGCTGAGGCGTTATCAGGAAGTTCAGTTCCCAAACATGCAATAAGAATGAATAGTTATGCTGCTGTGGCATAAATAATGCTATACTTTGCTTCCCATGTTTATTGCCTGCGGGTGAAATTTCGTGGTCTACAACTGGTGTGAAGGATTTTCGTCATTTGGGAGATGGAATTGAGAAGCATGACGTGTCCTCTGCGCACATCAATATCGTACTTATTTGGATGAACGTGGTAGGGCAAATATCAGATTGCAACTAGATTTCAATTATAGGTGGAAAACTCAACGGTAAAACGAAAAGGTAAAAACAATCGGCATATATTGTCACATCTTATAAACTGTATTCGTTTTTGTGGCGCATTAGAACTCGCTCTGCGAGGACATGATGAATTACACTCGGCATTCGATCCCAGATTTTTTTTGCCATCTTGTTTTCTAAGGTACTTTTAATTCCATGGTGAAGCATACGAAAATATTAATACATCAGTTCTCGTCACGTGCGCTCCATCTGCTTGCTGACGTCATACCCACCACTGGGACAGGAACGGGTGCACCAACTACGCCTCATACGGGACACTTGTCAGGACCCAAAGAGGACATCTAGCCAGAACCCCGCGCACCTGACTACTCGGCACCTGAGTGTTCGATTTCCTTTTGGGAACTACGAGTTCCAGGAATGAGATAAACCCGGAGATACAAAACGACTACAACCCTCTCTTATCCGGATTCGAACCCAGACTTAGCAGTCATTGAAGTCATAATCCTATTCCCAAGTCTGCACCAAAAGACAGAGACCAAAATTCTCTTTTAATAAATATACATATATGTAAAAATTAAGTTAAAACTACGCTTCGGAAAAATTCGGCAAGAGAATATTTCTCAATTAGATGAAAACGCTTGAAGCCGCCTCCGTTAGCGCAAGCTTCTGACCATTCGTCCGAGATGGGTCCGGGTTCGAATTCCGGCGAGGAATGGATGTTGCGATTGTCTTACTGCACTGGCTCTCTCCCTTCCCTGGAACAAGTGGCCCTAAATTAAGACGGGCGACTACTTATAGCACATCGAATTGCTCACAGTCGTAGTTAGATCTACAAACAAAAAGAAAGAAAAAACATGTTTTAATTAAGAGATTTTGTCTGAATAGCCAGACATCGTCTTAAACAGAAAAACGAATTTCCTTTCATTACAAATATTATACACACGCAAGCTTTCACATGAAGAAATTTATATTTCGCAAAATATTTGAAGACATTTATATGAGTATCAATACGCAACGTTGTGAAATTAAAAATGGACAATAACTAGGTAGTGTAAATGGGAACTTGTTTGTTGATTTAATAACTTCTGATGAAAATCATTTTGTTTGCCACTGAAGTGTTTCACAAGATAAGGCACTCTAGTGATTATTTAATTTGCTCATTGCAATTAATATTTAAGTCGTAATTGCTCTCTAAACGAAACTGGTTTCTCTTGTTAGGAGACAGCGCTTTATTTAATGATATATTTGACTTAGCAGCATAATTCAACTTTTTTCGAGGGGTAGGGGACAGGGGAAGGTCTGCGGCTAAACCATGAGCAGCTCTTTGCGGTCTCCCGACCCTAATTCAGGGCAAATGATTCCAGAAGAGGGACAGAGCAGGTGGTATCAGTTAGAAATGAGCTCGGGCCCGGGCTCCAGCGGTCTCAAGATTAATTAAGAGCCGAAAAACACGGTCCCGGGCTTGGTATTACACATGTTGAATTTCATTACTGAATTATTTGTATATATCCTATTTCATTGTTTATAAGTTACCTTCACGTAAAACTGTAATTAAAAACTAATTCCCTGAATATTATTGTGATAACTTGTTACCGAAAATTAAAGAATTTCTAGTGTTAAAAACGCGGATGATGCCACTTCTAGATCTGCAGCTTGATTTCTTCAGCAAGGATTTTTTTTTTCATTTTTCTGTTGGTTTTTTTTCCTGAAAAAAATCAGCAAACTTATTTGAAGATTTGGAAGATGAGTTTGAAATTCATGATCCTGATCCAGATGAAATTTGTAAGTATGTGGAATTGGGCGTGGGAGAAACACACTTTGAAGCTGTGGATTTGTTACCGTGGTGGAATAATTCTCAATTTCCTAAGCTAGCTGCCATTGCGAGACGTGTACTATGTATGTATACCAGTCAGTAGTTCTGCGAGCGCGAGAGTGTTTAGCGCAGCAGGTCAAGTTTTAGAGGAAAGAAGATCAAAGTTAAGCGCTGAAGCATTAGATGCGATTCTTTTTAGAGGAGTTTCGAGAGGCTTAAACGGTAAGCAATTTTCATGATGAACTTGCTGGAAACTGCACACACATAGAATAATATCGTGGTTATTACACTATTAAATACAAAGCTTTGTTAATGTTACAAAATGGAAAATAATCTGGTCTGTATTGGTCCTACTTTTTTTTTTTTTTTTTCAAATTTTCTTACATGCTTTTTTTTTATGCTTTACTACATCACTGTAAACTATCTTTACAAATTAGAATATATGTAAATTATATTGCAAAGTTTAGCATTCTAGAGCCAAAATTTACAACACGTCTGTAAAAGGCTGTATGTTTTGTAATGCAATTTATTCAAAATAAAAGTAAATTCAGAAATCCAAAGGAAATAACGAAAGGAATATTTTGTGTTTCTAAAACACTTTCTTATCTTCAGCTTTTGGCAAAATCACTGATTCCCCTGGTATATTCGAACGGCATGTGCATCGATTATTTATTTATTTTCTAGTCCACATTTTAGAATATTTGCTTTTGTGCACAGTATTTCGAAGAACATGTTAATATGATGAAGTGGATTTACTGAAGTAAACTTTTTAAACTAATGACTTTTAAACTAATCTTTGATTGGTCCATAGCTTTGGCTTGTGCATAATGCATGCCTTGCTAAGCAAAATTTTTTGAGAACCCCGGGCTTAGCAAACACATGCAATCAAAGAAAGCGGGCTCGGCCCGGGCTCCTAAAATTGAGCCCGAGCTCATCTCTAATATCAGTTAAGCACAGCACTCATGCATCACTCGCCCAAATGTCGAACGAGTTTTTAGAAGGCAGCGCCTGAGACGACCATCTCGTCCAATCGTTCATTCTCCAACCATACATGTGCTCAAGTAAATAATACATTTATACTCTTTGCAAATTTTAGTTTTTAGAATATATTGTATGTAATTTCGTTTTTATATTGTGACGTGCCTGCCCCGCAGGACGCACACGACATAAAAGCAGATAGCAGCGAGAACGAATGTCCGCGTAGCTCAGTTGGTAGAGCGACTTGTTCCGGAATAAGAGGACTCGGGTTCGATCCCCGGCTTGTGCCAAAATGACGGAGAAATTAACTTCGTTATAAAGGCGCCCGAACATTCCGGATGACCCGGCCGTTAAAGATCTCGCAATGGTGTGATGTTCTTTCCACACCGCGAGACGGGAAAAATAAGAGAATCCCTTCTTCAGCTCTTCGAAAAATAAATGTGTGCGATGTTGCATTCCACACACCAAATTGACTGGAAGTTCTCAAGTGAACGTTCTTCAGCGGATGGCTGCCTGCAACGGTACATGGTCCCGGCCCTCTTTCAGGGGGGATGGGACGTGCCTGCCCCTCAGGACGCACACGACATAAAGACAGATAGCAGCGAGAGCGAACGTCTGCGTAGCTCAGTTGGTTGAGCGACTTGTTCCAAAATAAGAGGACTCGGGTTCGATCCCCGACGTGGACCAAAATGACGGAGAAATTTACTTCGTTATAATATGGAGATGCCAAGTGAATGTTTATATATTTTTCATGCTTTCCAGTCCTGCGTAGTACTTTATTTTATGGCTCTTAACATTAACAGGATTTAAAATGCTCATCAGTACTGTAACAACCCAAACCGATTTTTTCGAAACATATTTGTAGACATTTATATTTAGTGTCATTAGATAACTATCAGATAAATCTGACCTCCGACAATAAGCTTGAGGTCGACAAGGCTCATTACGCGGTAAATCTACCGACTCCATCGCCGCTTAAGGAAGCCCTTAGCATGAATGCCCACAGCGCTTTCTTGCGACTCCAAAACTTTTCAAAAGGGCTTGAGGTCAAATCACATTCACCCGAAATAGAGTCTCTTAAATTTGTTTCGTGTGTTTGAAACATTCGCATATTGTTTCTGCACGGTGAGTTGCAGCATTATCGTCTTGCGGGTAATTACCTTTGAACCAATAAAAGAAGAATTATTATCGTGTGTGCTCCAGTCTTCAATAATGAGGCATCCCATGATGGAGAGTTCACTGAACTAATTTTTTTCGTGTCTTTTAAGGTGGACGTCAAGTAATTTTGCTTCCTATACTTCCAATGGAAAACCTTCTGTACACAATTTCTTCACAATTAATGCGTTCCCAATTATGACAATTTGAACATCGATTAAAATAACTTCATATTATAACTTGGAATACTTAATATTTTCTAAAACATAACCATAATTAAAATCAAAAAAAAAAAAAAAAAAAAAGATGGCGCGACCTGCACTTTGATGACGTCAGTAGACAAACAAATGTTGGATTTCATAATTATGGTTATGTTTTAGAAAATATTAAGTATTCCAAGTTATAAAATGAAGCTATTTTAATCCATGTTAAAATTTTCATCCTTGGGAACGCATTAATTGTGAAGAAAATGTGTACAGAAGTTTTTCCATTGGAAGTATAGGAAGCAAAATTACTTGCCGTCCACCTTAAACTTTCCACAAGCAGTTAGTTATACTAATTTGGGCGATCTCGGGACTCTCTCGTACAAATAAATTTTATTGCATTTAAAAAGAGCAAATGTGTGGCTTGGAAACGTGCTTAATTTCAATTTCTTTATCTTGTAATAACGGTAGGTTCTGATCGTAGGTTCAGGTTCATGTCAGAACAAGGCTTTTTTAGTCAAAAAATTTCAACCAGTCCTCCAAAACGTTCTTCCCGTCCCCCATGGAACCAGCAAACGACTGTTCTTGTTTTATGACTATATAAAAAAATGGAGCGATAAATAAAAATGTATGCATCCTGTGTTGAAGATGTCTTATGCGCTAGCAGTTCACAATTATGCTTATCGCTGTTATGCAGGTATCGAAAATTACTTTTTGCCAATTTAGTTCTGGGCTAACTAAAATCCACTAATCCCAACTTAGTTTCACCTTGTCCCAAGCAAATTAGGATATACAGTAAAGTTTTAATTTAGGAAATGTCGATTATAGAAGTTACAACATGCTGACAAAACGCTGGTCACGTGCCCTACCGATAGAGTCTACCCACATCTACGCTCAGGGTCTGTTTATCTACCAAAGCAGACAACCTTGATTAATATAGAGTGGAACCAGGAACGGATTGGGACGACAAAACCAGGCCGAGAATTTCCGTTTTTCGGTAAACTAAAAAAAAAAAAAACGTGCCGGAAGAAGAAATCTCCACAAATTTCCTCATGAAGAAAAAATCTTTTCGATGATGGATCAAATGTTGAAATTTTCATTGTAAAATAAATTTAGTCGTGAGCAAATTATAACAATTTAACTGCGAAAGAATTTTAAAAATGCGCTCATGATTGAATGTATAGCGTGAAAGCCACAGTACATTCAACCATAAGGGAATTTTTTAAATTCCAGATAATTATTTTCCTTCCAAACTTTGACAAAAAAATCTCGAGTCCTTCTAAGACCTCATTTCTAACTAAATCACCACGAAAATCATCCTAAAATTTTGTATTTGCACATACTGATGTAGCAGTCACTTTGTACTCTGCGTCATTCAATGAATAAGGGGGTGTGGATCATGGTCCATCACAATGGGCACTAGGGTCTCCTTCAAAATTTTAAAAGGAGGGTAGGGCTTACCAATGACCCTGGTCTCCAAATTCAATGGCCTACGTCTAACTGTGCTTAGGTTTAGCTTAATGTATTTATTCACAAGCACCAAAACAAGTTTATTATTCACGAGTACCAAAACAATAATTTTTTCGTTTAAAAAAAATCCAGACAAAAAATGCGAAAAGCGGGCCATTTCTAGAGTGGTCCACCAGGAAATGTCCCGCTGCGCTAATCCGCCTCTGAGTGGAACTACACTTGTACGTTTTTCACTTTTATAAGAAATTTTGTGCTAGTCCTGAATGCTTTACAGTAGTTTCTGTCGCCTTTTTCAATTCGATTGTACGAAATTCATTTATACTCTTCTTGCGTCTGGCGCTGTTTGGCCGAAAATGGCCCTTGCGCCATAAAAATCTATCAACCAACCATTTATACTTCTTTTTTTTTTTTTTTTTTGCGATTATGCGTTAAATTTTGAATTTTTGATTATCAAAAATACTCCATTTTTGGATTCTTTTATAGGTAACCTGATGTGTTACAATTTTGAGAGAACTGAGACGGCATTTTTTGCAGACATGAAATAGGTAATGCAACTTAAAGTTTACTAAATGACGTTCAATTTTTTCTCTCAATTCAACAAATTTGAATGAAGAAAGGCTAATGAATATTTTACTAGAGGCTTATGATAATTCAAATAGAGGACAAACTGCTTCGAAAAGAGACACGCTTATGAGTAAAGGAAACGTAATAGGGGTATTGAATATAAAACAAAATCGTATTTGCATTTACTACCTGTATTTCAAAGGTACGATTTTTTTTTTCATGTATTGAGAATGTGAAATCTTATATAATTTCTCAACCTACTGTTTTATAATGAAATTATAATAAAAAGAATTATTATAAAAGTCAAAATAGACATGGCTTAATGTAGCAAACAATGTATGTATGTGTTATGTATGTCTTACATTATAAATCATCGCAATATAAAATTTCGTGGTCCGTTTTTCCCTGCTTTTCTCTCCCTCTTTGGAGACATTCAAAATTATACAAGAACATCTAACATTTTGAAATTTCTTGTATACGTTTTTTTTTTCATTTATACGTTTTAAGATCATTTCCTAGCAAAACGTATAACCGAGGTTTCATTCTGTCTTTTTCTCCTAAACCCCTACTCCCTACAAAACTTATATTCCACACCCATGCGGCTCCTGAAATAGTTATGTTAAACACCAAAAAATATCAAGTTCAGCAGCTCTATGTACACTGTGTAACGTACCAGGAGATGTGACGTACCTGCCAGAAGGACGCACACGACATAAAGGCAGATAGGAATCAGAATAAAATGTCCGCGTAGCTTAATTGGTAGAGCAACTTATTCCGGAATGAGTGGACCCGGGTTCGAATCCTGGCGTGGACAGAAATGACGGAGAAATTTACTTCGTTATAACTGAGTTAAGCTTTTCATTTGGATCACCTACCAAACAACGCTTTGCTCCACCTTTCTGTGCAATCACGGCTCGCAGACGCCTAGCAACAGATTCTACAATGTGTCGAATATCCTCCATGCGTACACTGAGTTAGCTTTCTATTGGGAACTCCCACCTAATAACGCGTTCGTCCACCTTTCTGTGCAATCACGGCTCGCAGACGTCTAGGAACAGATTTTACAAGGTGGCGAGCATCCCCCATGCATACACTGAGTTAGATTTGTATTAGGAACACCTACCTAAACACGCGTTGGTCCACCTTTCTGTGCAATCACGGCTCGCAGACGCCTAGAAACAGATTCTACAAGGTGTCGAACATCCCCATGCATTTAGCGTTTGTGGGATGATAGCCAACGGACCTGGCGCTTCCCAGGAAAAACCTCCCCAAACCAGAAGACAACCTCCACGGACATGTTGAATCCCAACTGTACAACCATAGGATAGGGCTTCATGCTGCTTACGCCATATGCGATCCCGGCTATCAGCATGGGGCAGCAGGAAATGTGACTCAGCACTCCAGACGACCTTCTTTCATCTGTAGAGGATCCATTGCCGACGTTCCTTGGCCCATGGAAGGCGTTGTTTACGATGACAAGGCGTCACCATGGGTACCCTTGTTGGTCTCCGGCTGTGGAACCCCAAGCTACGGCGCATGGTATATGGGAATACGTCGAACTGCACCGCTGTTGTACTGGTGGGTGAGCTGAGTGACTGTTGCATGTCGTTGCTGAGATGCCAGCCGTGACATCCAGCGCTCACCTCTACGATCAACTGCGCATGGCTGACCAATGTGAGCCCTTCTGCTGGATATTTGTGCATGGTTAATCCAATTCTGGTACATCCTGACCGCGGTCAAATTGGCGTAAGCCACCATGTTTCCGCATTCCTGTAAAATATTTACTGATAACGAAGAGAGGATAGGTGTGCACATTTTATAGTAGTCCCACGTGACGTTGATATCACGTGGTACTTCGTTATCGCTCCGAATATGTAAAAATGCAAGCTTATTCAGCGTATAACGTATCTTGTCTCCGCCATTTCGTCTTTCTGTTACTAGATCTCTAGCTGCAGTCACGAATTTCCTCTTTCATAAGAAATGGAATGAAAATGAGTTTTACAAACTCGCCAAACATATGAACCATAACGAAAATGATTTACCCAATACGAGACCGGTAGTAAAGCACTGCATGCGCTACTCCCGGTCGCATGGTGCAGTGTTTGAAAGCAATCATCTTAAAGGCCATTAGAATGCAAATTTCAAACCCGAAACGTCTGTTACGGTAAATTCTAACTCCGAAATACTTTCTGCTTAATGTTCACAAATTTGTGAATGTAGTAAAAGCTAAGTGGGACTTTGAAGTCCGAAACTTAACATCTGCTTAGGAAAGAAATGAACGGAAATCAAGCTTGCTTGCCACCTGTGGTTTGGAGACACTGATGTAGTATTGTTTGATTATTTGACTAAGTGTAGGCGCTCTCTCTCTCAAATGGTCCCTATGTTTTGGGCTCTATTTTTTAGGGGTGGGGTGGGAGAGGTGTAGTTGGATTGTGCGTTTTCTCATTTGTTTCTGTCTCCCTTTTCTTTCCTTTGTACGGGTTATTTCTATTTTTTAGGGTCTGTTACTGTTTTCTCGCATAAATGCACTTTTCTTAGCATTCCAAAAACCTTAAATGTGGCCCTGTCTGACTCACTTTTCTTTTTATTTCTTCTCACCAAATGGCAATGGAAATGTAATTTGTGTTTCATCTCTTGTAACGGAATTTGGGATAAACGGGCATTATTTTCATTTAAACTTATATTAAAAATTAAAACGGGCATTATTTTCAATCCAAACTTATATTAAAAATATCCATTTTTGCACTCTTCAGTTGCAATTTTATTTTCCATCCTGTTTCTTTTCTGGGGGGGGATTAACGGCTTCTATGATCACATAAGGCACCAAAGGAGTCGTGGGTCCTCAATTTGAGGCTTTCGAGGGAGAGAGAGAGAGCCAACGTCATAGGAATTCCGTGTTATCCATACCTGATCAGTGTCTCGAACTCGAGCTCAACTCGGATGAAAAGGCGAAAGACCCTGTCTCTGACTACTGTACCACTGACTTGCTTTCACGCTTCCTGCTACTATTTCACTGCAAAGAACACAACTGTGAACCTTTCTCCGTTTGCCTTCTTTGAAGAGACCATCTGGTTTATGTGCAAAAGCTTGAAAACGTTTATTTGTATTTTTAAGCCAATAAATCGGATTGCAAGTATATTTTCACTATTTTATGCAAAGAAGAAAAGCAGTAGATATTTTTTGAAAGGTTAAGCGTTTTAGCAACAGATGTATTTCATGTCTCTTCCAGTTCTCTAATAGGAGTCATATTTATTAAAAAACCCTTAATATTATAGAAAAAAATAAAAAGTAACTCAAATAGATAACTTTTTGCTCTATTTTCATATATTGACAGAAGTTTTTTTGTAAGTAACTGTTTAATATTTTACGAAGTTTATAATATTTTTCAAGCATTGATTATTTGAACTATTTATTAACAAAATAAATAATAAGGTGTTAGACTTCAAGTCTTGAATGTTTACTAAATTATGTACGATAATCCATAAACTCTGGTTGAAACAAAAATTCTGGCAATGGAAATAATTTCGGGAAAAACTTTGAAAAGGAGAGAGTAACTTATCTTATTATTCATTTCTCAGAAACAGAAAATATGGTCGTTTGGCGGACGATGCTATTGGACAAATCGTACTATTGGATGATTAGGTATTGGACCAATTGGCATTGGAGCAGTCCTACCATTGAAGGTATCGATATTGGACAAATCGTACTATTGGGAAAATCGGCCTGGGACCAATCGTGCCATTGGACGAATCGGCTATGGACCAATCGTATTATTTAACGAATCGGATATGAACCAACCGCACCATTGGACGAATCATATTGGACCAGTCGTAACATCGGAACAATCGGCATTGGACAAATCTTAGTATTAGAAGTACAATGCTAAGATTAAAACCACACCATTTTTTGTCCAATGGTACGGTTGTCCTTGAACCGTACCATTGGACGAATCGGTATGGGACAAATTGTACCATTGCAAGAATCGACCTCCGACCAATCGTACCACTGGACGAATTGTCCCCTTTGGATGAATTGCCATTGGACAAATCCTACCAATGGATGAATAGTCCATTAGGCCAACCATCGATACCATTAAATGAATCGGCATTGGACCAATCGAACCATTGGACGAATAGGCATTGCACCAATCACAACATAAGACGAAAAGTTCATTGGACCAATTCTTCCTTTGGACGAATTAGCATTGGACCAATTGTCAGAAACCAGTAATTCGTGCATATTGAAAGGAAACATACCAGCGAGAGTAACGGTCTCTTGACATATTCTCCTCTTTCGTACCGCTGGTGGCTTAGTGGGCAACGTTCGTGACTACCACGGAAAGGACCTGGGGTTCGATCCCAAGCAGGTACGAGCGCTCGATCCACTAAATATGCGCCATGCGTCGTATGGGCACGTTAAGCCGTCGGACCCCGGGTACTGGCCCCCGCCGGTAATAAATAAGGGAGTCTTCCTCCCCTTTCTACTTCGCTTCCGTGTCACTTTCCTATCGGGCACTCTAGCCCAAATCTCTTAGCTTCCTATTTCTAAGGGTTGTTTAAGACCTGGGGTCAGACACTCCCTTCCTAAAACCCTCTACATATGATCATCATGATCATCATCTCCTCTTTCGTAGATGACCCATTGTCAAACTGCTCGAAGGCTTAGAAAGTCATGTGAAGCATCGTTTTAGGCCAATGTCCATAGAGAATGCCCTAACGCTGAAATAATGCTGTGAATAGTTTACAAACACTTGTCTTCACTTTTCTACAATCAGCTGAAATCGTACTGACTCATATCCGGCGAATATTGTGAAGGTTCTAAAACTTCCCAAATCCAATTGCCCAGCAATGCCTTCACTGTTGATGCCGCATGGGGCAGGGAATTGTCATGCAGGAAAATCTAGTGCGACGGCAGCAACTGGTGTGCCTTCCGACAAATTGCTGGACGCTGATGATATTCAAGAAAGTGGCTGTAGTAAGAAATGTTTTCTACAATGGTTATGCGAACATTTGCGGAAGACTCGTTAGAGAAAGCAGCTAAACAGAAATCACCAGTGGCGTCGCGTAGCATGGGCCCCGCAGCCAGCCCACTGGATTCCAGGAGTGGGAGGGAACGACACGGACAGGGACGTCGATATCCCCTCTTGTCCGTCTACGGATTCTAATTTTCTTAGAATTCATTGAAATGTTAAAGAAGTGCTTCTTTTATCATTGCATAGCACTTAAATTATTTTCCGGAGAAAAATTACCGCTAAAGCCGGCTATATAACTAATATTTTCCACGGCACAAGCCAGACTGTAGAGTATTTACCCATTTTATCTTAAGCCCCAGATAGATGATGATGATGATGATGATGATTTTATCGCCACAGCTGATCTTTGACTTTCCGTCTCAGGCCTGGTGAATTGAGCAGCAAACCCAGCGCCCCGTTCTTTCTGAGTTGTATAGGTGTAAGGATCTTCTATCAGTTTCCGAAACCGAGTGGTCAGCTAACTTTTTAAGTAGCAAAACTTCCTCTCAGCAATCGATTTCTCCCACTTGGTCTGTATTCTGTTCGAACGTTTGTGGGCGTGACCCCCTTCCTCTTCTAAATTTTCTATTTTTGCATAGCTTATGTAATATTATATATAATACTGTGATTAATATAATATTGTATATATTTTTAATATACCAACATGTATTTCCTATGTTTGATTAAATGTTTTCACGATCTGTTTAAAAACATAGAAAGTGAGCTAATTTTTGTTGGAGTAAGATCCTTAAATAACTTTTTGTGGGAGCCCTAGTCGTTTTGCACTACGTCTCAGTAAATCACGTACCTGAGTGAAAGAAAAGTCCCAAGTGCACTACGATTCTGCGCAGCTTTGATGCTGTAAGTTACAAAAATAGTGAAACCGATACTGTTACAGCCGTCATTAGTATTTAATAAGTATTTACTCCATATTTAGTGCCCAATCAAACATTTTCTTTCTTTTCCTTTTTCTAGTTTTGTTTCAAAATCGAGCTTTAAATTCTACTAATTTAACGTACCATTCCGAATAATTTATCATTTAGAAATATTTTCTGCTACTTGACAAAGTTTACGGAAGCAGTCTGCTGAGAAATTGCCTGGAAAAAAATTATGCTCGGAGAAAATGATTGTACCTGGATGCAACATGCAAAAATAAATAAATAAATAAATAAATAAATAAAAGAAAAGAAAAGAACACAATGTTTTATTGGAAAATTATAGGTAATGTTAAACATACAGTTTTATAAAAAAAAAAAAAACGATACTTTGAGGAAAGATTTTCATAACAAAATGATTTACTCTCGTGTACGGAAAAAAGAAATGAAAGAATCGGTTTTGGGATGTTACATTTTTTTCTATTTTATTCAGAGAAATAATTTGAGCCTTTATGAGCAATTGAAAAATATTCGTTTAAAATTTTAGCCTACTCCAGCAAAGCAGCTGCAAGAGAATCACCGTTACCTATACGGAAGGATGGCGCCCTCACGCGGCTGAATGAAACATTGGATGAAAAAGAATATAATTTTTCTCAGTTCCGTTATAAGGAAATTACATTCAGATATTACACATTTGCTTTGCTTTATCGTGTTTCAAATCATTAATTTAGACTTTCGCATTCAAAAAAAAAAAAAAAAAAAAAGGCCCTCCAAGAGCCAAAAATCCGCAGTATCCATATTAATAGCTGCTCTTTATTTCCCCAGCAGTACTAAAATTAGTTTGCCATTCTGCCGCTGCAGCAGAATGGCGCTGCTATTCTGCGCTCCTTCGTAGTGACTGCTTAGTGACCATGTTTATTCTCATGTACTTGCTTTGTTCTCCACAGAGTTTAGAAAATGATAAAAGAAAACGCATTTTTTTTTTACCCAGTTATGAATTTTACTCCCTTTTTTCTGTAATGGCTATATTATAACAGCAAGCATTTGTTCATTTTCCCGATGCCTAACTGGCACAGATTTATATAGAAACTATCACTTACAGAAAAAAAAAAGGCTGATTTGTTTTAGGAAACCGCGTGTTCTTTAAATTCATGATATGCACTTCTTCCGGGTAACACTTGGATTTAACCATGGATTTAACCAATTCAAGCTTAGAAATTCCTATCGCCATCCTTATTGATTCGAACAAAGCATGAATTTTTTTAATGAAGCCATTACTGTAGAAAACCCCAAAATGAACCGAAACTTTTTTTTCTCATACAAAATTTTAATAGCATGATTAATTTCAACAAGGCCTACGGTAAATGAAAACTCTTTTTGCTTTGTGTTGGGATTTAACTGTTTAACCGGCCAAAATGAATTAATTCGGGGTTAGCAAAATGGGCTGAAATCAGTCCGAACGGATACATTCGTGGTCTAAGAAGTGGGCCGACAGCGGCTGGAACGAGTGAACCTGCGTGTCTGAAAGCGTAGCTTTGAGGATACCCAGACTCACTCATCACATACCCAGGATACCCAGTAACCTCCCTAAATGGTCACTTAGGAAGGTGACTGAAAATAATCCTTTCTGACTGATTACCTACTAAAAGGGTTGGTGACGAACCGAAGAAAGGGGAGAGAAAATGTTTGAATCACTTGTTTCTACCCAATGGCATGATGTCCGTGTCAGGAGGACTAGCACTTCCCAATCGTGCCTTGGGTCTTTTCCCTTAGCTTTTTTATTCAAGGTTCTCATTTAGGGGATGATTGAAACTAATCCTCTCTGACTGATTATCTGCTAAAAGGGCTATAACAATGGCGACGAACCTGAGAAAGGAGAGAGATGCTTGAGTCACTTGTTTCTACCCAGTGGTATGATGTTCGTGTCAGGGGGACTAGCCCTTCCCTATCATGCCTTGGGTCTTTTCCCTTAGCTTTGTTATTAAAATTGGTCATTTAGGGGGATGATTGACACTAATCCTTTCTGACTGATTTCCTGCTAAAAGTGCTATAACAATGGAGACGAACCTGAGATAGGAGATAGATGTTTGAGTCACTTGTTATTACCCAGTGGCATGATGCCCATGTCAGGGGGACTAGCCCTTCCCTATCATGCTTTGTGGTTTCCCCCTTAGCTTTGTTATTCAAATTGGTCATTTAGGGGGATGATTGGCACTAATTCTTTCTGATTGATTACCTGCTAAAAGGGCTATAACAATGGCGACAAACCTAAGAAAGGAGAACGATATTTGAGTCACTTGTTTCTACCCAATGGCATGATGTCCGTGTCACGGGGACTAACAGTTTCCCATGATGCCTTGGTTCATGGAGCAGAGAATAAACGAAGAGAAGGCAGTAATTATTCCCAGTGACAGGTTTATGGTTGATACTGCTGAGATGAGAGGGGGAAAGGAATTGTTTGACGTAGCTTTCGTAAAACGCGGCCTCTATGTGAGCACTTCTGTTTAGGGAGCGCAGAGAATGTTTGGCACCGTTCTGTTCAGGCACATCGGCAGTTTGGAATGTTAGCGACTGCCACGAGCAACTTTTTGATCTATAAATAGTCGCCTAATTTGGGGTCACTGGTTCCGCGAAAGGGGAGGAGAAGGAGGAACTGTGGGTCAGGCGAACAATATACGTCTCATCCGGAGACATCACGCGGAAATCAAGGCTTGCGATTGGTTTCCAACGCCATCGTGTATGACGTCAAACACGACGCCGACGTATGAGCCCGTGTAACATAAGAGTGTCGTCACAAACGGAGGGAACTCATCTCTCTAATGTCATGGCTTTGCACTTTTTAGACGGCCTTGGCTCAGCTCGAAGGAGTAGCCAGAAATAAGCGCTTCTGCCCCGTCGGACATCAGGGCTACGAAGCGTTTTTCAAAAAATTTAACTCGGAATTATATTTTCGCAGTATTTTTCTTATAAAGTTGTTAAAGTGAAGATAGTAGATGGCTCTTCGTGTGAAAATATTACTCTCCAAATTGCGGTTGCACTCAGAATTATATATTCAGCGCTTTGGGCTACACTGGGCAAAACATAAAGCGCTTGTCTCGTATAAAAACACCAAGGTGTGAAAATATTTCGTAAAATAATAAGCAAATGATGTAGGATTATTTTGTGAAGCATCTATTACGAAATAGGTTCTTACGATTGCCATTCTTTGCTTTCACATTTTTAATTCTTTCGTGGTAATGTCGTCTTCTGGAATTTGAATTTCAGCTCCTTAATAAACACTGTCTGGAGCACTATGCCATATGAGCACAGATATATTTTGTAAATTTTTGTGTGTGAAGTGAGCCCATGCGAGGCTATTCAAGTGTATATATGTGTGATGTTTGTGGTTGTATTTTTCTAGAAAAATAAAATAATTTTTGTAAAGTGTGTGCTTTCGTACTCAGTTACTTTTGCACACAAACACCCACATGCATTAATATCGGTACTCGCTGTCAACAGCAGCAAATTAAAAGTGTCTTTACAAATGCAACGTAATATAGAGGATGTGCACACATTTTTAGAACGATTTTTCAGCAATATAATCAATGCTTAAGATAAAATAATTTCTTTCTTAAATGTTCTATCTGATAGCCCTTTCTCTGGGTAGGAACCTACATCTGTATTTCCAAGATAGGGAATTTCTTAAAACGGGTAGCGGTATTTTATTCCACTGCTCTTCCACTGCTTTCCATAGTCCAATCATTGTTTTAAGTCTGCGTTTAGAAAGCGCTCTTTTTAGCAGTCCGAAGGCACAATACTCCATTGGTGACACATCAGGGGACTTTGAAGGAATATGAGAAATCATTGTTTTAGGTCTGCGTTTAGAAAGCACTCTTTTTAGCAGTCCGAAGGTACAATAGGGCATTGGTGACACATCAGGGGACTTTGAAGGAATATGAGAAATCATTGTTTTAGGTCTGCGTTTAGAAAGCGCTCTTTTTAGCAGTCCGAAGGCCCAATACACCATTGGTGACACATCAGGGGACTTTGAAGGAATATGAGAAATCATTGTTTTAGGTCTGCGTTTAGAAAGCGCTCTTTTTAGCAGTCCGAAGGCACAATACTCCATTGGTGACACATCAGGGGACTTTGAAGGAATATGAGAAATCATTGTTTTAGGTCTGCGTTTAGAAAGCGCTCTTTTTAGCAGTCCGAAGGCACAATACTCCATTGGTGACACATCAGGGGACTTTGAAGGAATATGAGAAATCATTGTTTTAGGTCTGCGTTTAGAAAGCGCTCTTTTTAGCAGTCCGAAGGTACAATAGGGCATTGATGACACATCAGGGGACTTTGAAGGAATATGAGAAATCATTGTTTTAGGTCTGCGTTTAGAAAGCGCTCTTTTTAGCAGTCCGAAGGTACAATAGGGCATTGGTGACACATCAGGGGACTTTGAAGGAATATGAGCAAAAGTTATAGACTTGATACCCGTCTCTTTTGTCATTTTTTCAAGAAACAGAGTGGTAGTTTTTTGTGTATGTCTGATAGCCTTATTCTGATTAAGTTCTACACTTTGAAGGCTCTGTGGACAATGGAATGGGATTTACTCCTTAAATGTAGTAGCTTAAATATTATTTTGGTAATATGTAGAATTGATTTTAACATTATTTCCAACTTTTCTTAACTTTAATTTCCCATTGTACGAGAAACCGGCAATAATGATCCTTTACTCAAACTTTCTTTGGATTTTTGGAACCAAGTTTGTAGGTCTTTTTTCTGCTCTTTTGTGACAGAAAATCGACCTTTTTCTGTTACAGTCGTTTAGGTAGATCCATGTTTCATCAATGTTCACAATAAGTTTCCGTCTGTCTCTAGCTAATTGGTTTTCATAAAGAAGTATACACCGTGTTCTGCGCTCAGCCATGTGCCTAGTCAAAAGGCGGTGAACATTATGTTTTTGGGGTTATTTTTCAGATTCAAATCTTTACCTTGTTTACAGTTGATACAGAGATTTTGAATGATTTGGCGATTGCTCTTTGAGTCGGTGGATTTTCTTTTAAGACCAGAAACCTTACTTTTGAGATAGTTGTAAAAGTACGTACCTTCTCCGGATATTCGTTTGGTGTTATTTTCCCTGTTAAAAGCAATGCTTGACGTTTTCCCCATTCTATTCTTAATAATATTGCTAAATAATAATATTTAAAAAATGCTAATTCCTCGATTTCCAAATCGTTTTTTTAATTACAGAATGAGAATAAATCTCTTCGTAAAGAGCGAAAACCTAACCTTCTATTCACAGCTTGTTTACAAGCGCCATTTTCTTAGCAGGCGATATTTAACTGCAGCAGTTTCTTTCGTGTTCATCTAAAAAATATTTCTCTTCGTAAAGAGCAAAAACCTAACCTTCTATTCACAGCTTGTTTACATACGCCATTTTCTTAGCAGACGATATTTAACTGCAGCAGATGTTTCTTTCGTGTTCATCTAAAGAATATTTTTCTTCGTCAAGAGCAAAAACATAACCTTCTATCCACAGCTTGCTTACGTGCGCCATTTTCTTAACAGACGATATTTAACTACAGCAGATACTTCTTTTGTGTTCATAAAGAGATATCCAATAACCTTGGTGTTCATCTAACACGCTGTTGCCACTTTCAATCCTCTTATTTTCTGTAATTTCTTATCAAAAACATAACCTTCTATCCACAGCTTGCTTACGTGCGCCATTTTCTTAACAGACGATATTTAACTACAGCAGATACTTCTTTTGTGTTCATAAAGAGATATCCAATAACCTTGGTGTTCATCTAACACGCTGTTGCCACTTTCAATCCTCTTATTTTCTGTAATTTCTTATCAAAAATATAACCTTCTATCCATAGCTTGTTTACGTGCGCCATTTTCTTAGCAGGCGATATTTAACTGCAGCAGATGTTTCTTTCGTGTTCATCTAAAGAATATTTCTCTTCGTAAAGAGAAAAAACCTAACCTTCTATTCACAGCTTGTTTACGTGCGCCATTTTCTCAGCAGACGATATTTAACTGCAGCAGATACTTCTTTTGTGTTCATCTAACACGCTGTTGCCACTTTCAATTCTCTTATTTTCCGTAATTTCTTATCAAAAACATAACCTTCTATCCATAGCTTGTTTACGTGCGCCATTTTCTTAGCAGGCGATATTTAACTGCAGCAGATGTTTCTTTCGTGTTCATCTAAAGAATATTTCTCTTCGTAAAGAGCAAGAGCATAACCTTCTATCCACAGGTTGTTTACGTGCGCCATTTTCTGAGCAGACGATATTTAACTGCAGCAGATGTTTCTTTCGTGTTCATCTAAAGAATATTTCTCTTCGTAAAGAGCAAAAACATAACCTTCTATCCACAGCTTGTTTACGTGCGCCATTTTCTTAGCAGACGATATTTAACTGCAGCAGATGTTTCTTTCGTGTTCATCTAAAGAATATTTCTCTTCGTAAAGAGCAAAAACATAACCTTCTATCCACAGCTTGTTTACGTGCGCCATTTTCTTAGCATGCAGACGATATTTAACTGCAGCAGATGTTTCTTTCGTGTTCAATTAACATGCTGTTGTCAGATTCAATTCTTTGAACGTCTTTTATTTTTTCTGATTTCTTATCAAAAACCTTCTGAAAATGTGTTAGCACCCTCTATATGTAGGGGAAAGATAATTTATATGCAATTCACAAAAGCTATACAAAAAAAATTTTCACAAACAATGAGGAAAATGTGCACGTCAGTGTTAATTTTTGATGTCTTCTACGCTTTTAACATAATTCTTCAAATGTTTTGCTCAGTGATACTTCTTTCACTTCTTTATGAAGATGTCACACAATATTGAACATTCAAACAGATATACCCCAAAGAAAACATCTCCCAAAATATTGGGAAGCGATAAATATCTCCGCCATATTAAAGTGCGTTTCCAATCATTCGCGAAATATGTATTTAAAAACGGATACCGATGTATTTACAAATGAGTGCACCATAATAAAGAAACGGCCAAGTGACACCTCACGGGGAGGGCCCCTGGGCCTCCCCCACTCAGGGCGCCACTGGTTCATCTAACGATTCGATCTCTTAAGAGAAATTTGTGCTTGATGCCATTCGCGAACTGCGGCTTGATTTGATCGTATGACAGCAAGTGACGCACACTTTATTCATTTCTTTGTGTTTCCTAGTCGAAAAGAAAGAGAAAACCGATTTAGAGGATGAGTTAATATCGCAAATTTTATTTCCTGTATCTGTAGAACGGGCAGTGTGGGAACGGACTGCTGCAGACATGCGTACTTGCGACAGTGAAGTTGCTAGGATACCATTTCGGGAAGGGGGTCCGTCCAAAATCTTTTGTGTCTCTTTTTCCTCATTGGGTATCGATGTATCTACACTGGTGTTCAGAATTAACGTGAAAAACACAAAATCGGGAAAAAACCAAAATCCACCCGTCAGAGTTTAATGACAGCTGGAACGGACATACATACACTGAAGTGCCAGGAAAACTGGTACACCAGTCAAATACTTGGTAGCCCCCCCCCCCAGGAGCGCAGGACTACAGAAATACGATGAGGCATGGACTCCAATAGCTTCTGGAAATATGCTGTAGGCAAAGCACACCATACTTCCTGCAGAGTGTTCCACAATTCGGGTGTGTTCGGAGGTCTCGGATTCACGTTCAGATCTGGGGACTTGGGTGGGAATGGCAACAAACTCAGATGGATACTCCTCTAACCATAATGTGGCGTCCCGACACTTGTGTGGAGGTGCATTGTCGTGTTAGAACAGGTCCAACCCATCAGCATGAATGCAGGACATGAACGGGTGTACCTCGTCAGAAAGAATGCGCACATAGCGTTGGCCGATCACAGACGTTTGTAGATGTACCAGGGGTCCCAGCAAAGTCCAGCTAAGGACACCCCATACCATTACAGACCATCCACCATCCGGTACAGTTCCATGTTGACAGGCGGGATCCATGGCTTCATGGGATTTGCGCCACACACGAATCCTTCCATCAGCCTGATACAGTTGGAAACGCGACTCGTCAGACCAGGCTACTTGTTTCCAGTCATCAAGTGTCCAGTGGCGGTGTTGCCGTGCCCAAGAGAGGCGCATAGCTCTGTGTCGTGCACCCATAAAGGGGACTCGAGTTAGGTGTTGGCTCCCAAAGCCCATATCGTGCAGGGTACGTTGCACAGCCCGGACGCTGATGCTTGTTGAGGCTCCAGCATTGAATTCCGATTATACCTGCGAGAGTGTCGTGTGAAACGATTCTTGACAACCGACGATGGTCACGTTCACCCAATGTCTTTTTACGGCCACACTGGTATCGTAGGTTGAAGGTTTTGCCGGAATTATTGTAGTCAGGGTACACCCTTGCAATGGTCGTCCGTGAAAATCCGAGCTTCGTTTCTACCTCCGAAATACTATGGTCCATCTCACGAGCGCCAACTATGACACCGCGTTGAAAATCGCTTAAATCGTTATTACTTGTCATTCTCATGCCAAAAACAGCTCTGACAGCCGAAAAGGATGTCTATCACTTTATATACGCACTGGCGGACGCAACCGAGTACGCGCATAGGTGACGTTGCTATGTATTTTGCATAAGCTCGTCTGTACCAGCTTTTCTGGCACTTCAGTGTGTATTGATAACGCAGCAATACACGACAGAAAAGGAATGCCATCATTGTATGAGGAAGATGCATGCGCATAACACCATGGCAGTCTAAAACTAAAAGTGGTAAAGCAAATGGCGAGGATTTCGAGGGGCTAATAGGGAGTGTGCTAACCCCGAACAGCGATACACCACGCACAACGAGCCCTCATGCTGTTTATGAATCTCTGTATGAGAATTTGAAGGAAATAAGTCCCACTCCTTCCACCAAGGGGCGTCAGAGTTCGTTGAGGATTCTTAAAGGGGACTGCAGGCTTGCAATTGCTCTTCGTAAGGCATCCCAGACATCCTCTATCGGGTTCAGGTTCTGAGATCTCGCAGGCCGTTCCATCCCGTGCATATCTTCACTCTCCAAGTATTCGTCGACTAGTCGAGCCCTATGTGGACGGGCGTTATCGTCCATAAAAAGGAAATGGGGACAACAACTCCCCTGGATTACCATACACAGGGCTCTAGGATGTCATACCTGTAGCGTGCAGCAGTCTGGGTGCCTCCTGGAAACACTTGTAGCTGGGTACGTCTATCCACAATGATACCAGCCCAAACTAGGTGTCCTTCACCGCCGTAGCGGTCGATTTCCTTCATGTTGGAGGGAACATTTCATCTCTCCCTAAATGTACACACGTCAAGAATCCGTGTTTATGCTGCACCGCGACCCGTCATTGAAGAGAGCACAAGCCCGTTGATCAAAGGTTCAGGAATAATTTTGTCGAGTCCAATTCAGACGGACCTTTCTGTACGATGCGGTGAGTACGAAACAGGCCATTGGATTTCTTGCATAGAGACCTCTCTCGTGGAGTCGTGGCAACTTGTTTGCATCGACATCACGGTTCCCGCAGTACAGTCGAGTTCTTACGAGAGTTTCCTGGCTGTCGAGTTCTTACTGCGGCTAGCTGTTAGAGACAAATACCAGTCGTCTTCACCTGTTGTGGATTACGGACCTCTTTGTACCGGTCTTCTAGTTATTGTTCTGGTTTTCAGGAACTGTCTCCAGCGATTGGAGCCCACTTGTCTTGACACATTCGGTAGCCTTGCTATCCCTGCTTGCGATTGCCTTGCTTCCAACCCGACTCCTCTCCACCGTAAAGAGTCTTCTAAGCGATAGTGCGGAGCTATTCTTCCACTAACAGTCTAACTCAAACTTCAATTGCTCCACCCCGCGCAGAACAAAGTTTATAAAGGTCACGTGCAGCTCGATGATGAAGGTTGCGATGATGAAAGCCAGCTCGATGATGAAGGTCGCGTACCTGCCAGCTTGTGATAGTTCCTACGGAAATATGCAAATGACGTCATCGAGACGTACGGTCGTCATTTGCATATTTCCGTAGGAGCTATCACGATGTTGCTTAGGTACGTCGACTCAGCATATCCCCTTGCACATGTTTCTGAAAGATCTTTGGAATCGGTCATTTTGTTTTCGACATGTTCTTGATTTTGTGTTTGTCACGTTAATTTTGGGCACCAGTGTATATATGTACATATAGAAATATGTATGAGTACGTATGTATCCTGAAGAAGAGACTGAAGAATTTTATGAGGAAATTCGTCATCTAAATAATAAAGGCAAACAGCACTTGAAGATCATTATGCCGCCCCGGTGGCGCAGTGGTCTAAGGCGCTGGCCTCTGATCATTCGTCCGTAAGAGGTATGGGTTCGAATCCCGGTGAGGCATGGATGTTGTGTTTGTCTTACGGTGCTGGCTCTCTCCCTTCCCTGGAGCCAGTGACCCTAAATTAGGGACGGGCGACTGCTTATAGCCCATTGAGTTGCTCACGGTGGTCGTTAAATCTCCAGTCAAAAAAAAAAAAAAGAAAAAGAAAATAAAAGCTCATTATGGGAGATTTCAATGCGAAAATAGAGCAACGGCAACAGAACAAAACTTTAGTAGGTAAATTCGGTCACGGCAATAGAAACCAGCGTGGAAATACTCTCGTAGAGTTTGCAGAAGCCGAAGGGTTTTTCATCATGAACTCCTTTTTCAAGAAAAGCCGCAAAGGAAATGCACATGGAGGCATCCCAATTGATTGACAAGTGAAATTGATTTTATTATATGTAACAAGAAATTTGTCATGGAAGACTGCAGTGTGCTAAACAAGTTCAACACAGGTAGTAACCATAGAATGGTAAGATGTAAGATGCACCTTAATGCTAAACTCGAACGTGGCAAGCTCATAAAACTAACAAAGTGTATTGGCATGACCAACTTCAAAAAACATCATAATACCTTCAAATTGGAACTGAGGAACAGATTCTCTGCTCTAGAAGGTCTAACGTCGTAAAAATTGGACATCTCTGAAGTTAACAGAAAACTAACCAAGGTTCTTACGGAAACAGCAAAAAAAAAAAAAAAAAAAAAAAAAAAAATAGGAGGTACTAAGAACAAGTTGCATATGAACAAATTATCAGGAAAAACCAAAATTCTGATGCAAAAAGAAGAGAGATCAGGACAACTAAAGGAGATGTGACTTCCAAAGTGGAATATATAGAGCTATGCAAGACGGTACGAAAAAGTATCACTGAATATGTAAGGAAATTCAACTGTGTACTAGTTAAGAAAGCAATTGAAAACAGCCAAAGTTTGAAGAGAGCAAAGGGACATCTGAGTAAGGGAAGAAAACAGATTATGGCACTGAGAAAAGAAGATGGTTCTGTAAGAGGTGAAATTTTGACAAGAATGAAATATTTCTACTCAAAACTATATGAAAGGGATGATACATATGTACTCCAGACATTACGAAAGGTACCCGTACCAGAGTTCTTCCAGTCCTCCCAGCAGAAGTTGCACATGCAATCAAAAAATGAAGCGGGGAAAAGCTTCAAGAGAAGATATAATTTCCGTAGACATCATACAAGAAGCAAGTGGAGAAATTGAAACAGCACTCGCACAAGTTTTTACTCAAAGCCTTAATGAAGGGAAGATTCCTGAGGATTGGAACAAAGCTATGTACAATGATCCTGCTACATAAAAAAGTGACATTGAGGATCTCAGGAACTACCGACCTATCAGCCTCCTATCTGTGGTTTATAAAATCTTCGCTAAAGTTCTTTCACACCGCTTGAAGGTGACACTGGACTTAGCTCAACCAAGAGAACAAGCTGGATTCAGGAGTGGCTACAGCACTATAGATCATATCCACGTACTGAGAGAACTAATTGAAAGAGCGAGGGAGTGTGAACTTCCATTATGCATGGCTTTTATCAATTATGAAAAGGCCTTTGATTCGGTGAAACCATCAGCAGTTACAATGGCTTTGAAATCCTGCAGTATTGAAAATGCATACATTAATATTATTAATAACATCTATGAAAATGCAAGTGCAAAGATTCGGCTGTTTGAGAATACAGCACATATGAAAATTGGAAAGGGAGTGAGACAAGGTGACACTATATCTCCCAAACTCTTTAATGCCACATTGGAAAATGTCTTTCAATCACTGAACTGGGAAAACAAAAGGATAAAGATTAATGGAAATTATCTAACCCACATTCGTTTTGCTGATGACGTAGTCATTTTTGCAACTACTCCATCAGAGCTGCAGGGTATGACCCAGGAACTTGCTGACAAGAGTAAAGAAGTGGGATTAAAAATGAACTTTCAGAAGACAAAAGTTATCTACAATGCTTTTATAAAAAATGAGATTTATCGATTGATGGTGGAAAGCTGGAGATAACCAATACCTACATTCATCTTGGACAGCAGATATCAAGTGAGGATTGATGAAGAAATTAATCGGCGTATAAAACTTGCCTGGAGAGCTTTTGGAAGAAACATCATAATTTTCAAGAGCAATATGCCATTATGTCTTAAAAGAAAAGTGTTTGATCAATGCATCCTTCCAGTGCTTACGTATGGTGCAGAGAAGTGGACCTTAACTAAAAGAGACATACAAAGACTACAGACAACTCAAAGCAGCATGGAGAGATGCATACTTGCTGTAACCAGAAGAGATAAGAAGAGGAACTCGTGAATAAGAAAAATGACAAGAGTGGAAGACATCATGATCAGAGTAAAATCTCTAAAATGGCAATGGGCTGGACATATTGCCAGAAGGACAGATCATCGATGGACAGCCGAAATTTTAGACTGGATTCAAAGGGACAGGAAAAGACCCAGAAGAAGACCACATGTGAGATGGGTGGATGAAATTCGAAAGTATGCGGGAGTAACATGGAGGAGACCGGCACAAGGCAGACCGCTGTGGAAGAAACTTGGGGAGACCTTCGTCCAGCAGTGGATTGATAACACTAGTCTGCATGAGATCAGATGATTGAAAACTAATATGTGTTCTTAGCTCAATTTTCCATGCTGATTCCAGAACTGGTCTTAGGTTTCTTCTATCACATACAGTTTTTGCACAATCGACCAAAGTTGATTTCGAAGATTTATCGCTGATAGCATTACATCTGCTAGTCAGGGGCGTTTTAGCGGGAGGCATTTCAGCTGTTTCTTTTGCCAATCGTCGTCAAAGCAACGTAAGGTTACTTTTGGAGTATTGCCAACTAGCCACGTGTAGAAGAAAGACTGAAAAGGTAAATTGGCAAGAATCCAAAAATAGCATTCCCGCCAGTCAGATGCTCACATTTCCAGTTTCATTGCTCTTTCTGTTCGGATTTACACAGCTGTTCTAAGTTGCTGTCTCTATTGTGAGTGCGTAGTCTTACAATGTCGAAACGCAAGTGAGTAAATTGTCCTAATGTGTTCTGTTACATTTGTGGAAATTATGTAGTGCTTATGCAAAGAACGGATATCACAGACTTCGTGAAGAAAGCTTACTATGCTTATTTTAAAGTGCATGTTGGTGATCTGGATAAGGCATGGGCACCACATAAAGTGCGCCGCTATTGTGTTGAGAGGTTAAGGTTATGGACAAAAGGGAAGCAAACGTGCCTGCCGTTTGCAATACCTATGGTGTTAAGGGAACCAAAAACCACCTGAACGACTGTTACTTCTGCTTAGTTAATGTTAAGGGCTGCAATTCAAAAAATAAGAACAAAATTGTGTATCCAAGCATTCCTTCAGGCCAGTTCCACATGGAAAAGATCTGCCTGCCCCTCTTCCTCCAGCTGTGTTAGTGAACGTGGCGGAAGATGATGAATGTGAATGTCGCATCTCATTGAATCGACGCCACATCGAACAGCTGCTCTACCAGAGGCGGCGGAAAGTGAGGTTCGTTGTTTGGGCCCGAAATTTCGAATCGGAGTGCACCCCCCCCTCCCTTCCCATTTCCCGGAACAAACAGAAGAAAAACAATGCCTAAGGAGCTTTGTTACGGATTAGGACCCCCTGACCACTTAGAGGCCGTCCATAAAGTACGACCGTGATTTTTTATTATTTTTATACCCCCCCCCCCCCTTCCCCCATGTCACAATTTGTCCGATTGTTTGTACGTCTTCATTCCCGCTACCCCCTTTATTTTTGACAACTGCTTTTAAAAGACACGTTGAGAAACAGAAAGAAAAATGTAATTATTTAAAGGAATCTTCCATATATTTAGACTTTTTCTCCAGAAAATATTTATTATTTAGGCAGTAATTTATTCCCAAATGCCACCCGAACTTTATCATTCTGAAATAAAGGTCTACAAATGAACGCATGCATTCAAGGTTGCAACACTCCCGATGATAGCATCCACAAAACACGATAGATGCGGTAGTACAAATACGAGAACTTAATATTAATTTTCTGATTTAGCTAAATATCATCAGAAATCTGAAATATTTCATTCTTTTTTTTAACTAATAAAAAAAAGAAAAGAAGAGAAAACAAAACAAAGACATACCATCCGCTATATTTTTGCCGCTGGTCGCCCGAATTACTTACACCCCCCTCCCCCACCCCAGGTCACATTTTGTCCGGTTGTCAGGAACCCCCCCCGCCCCCCTGTAATCTCCGACATACTTTATGGACGGCGGCTCCTTACCTAGAGAAACTTTCTAAGGAACATCACAACAAAAAATCGCACATTTGCCTAATAAAAAATAAAATAAAAATAAAAAAAAATTATTGACCGGACCCGGGCGGTTCCACCGCCACTGTGCTGTACTGAGGGCGAAAGGAGGACCTACGAAGTATTAGGTAGGTGATCATAATTCAGTGATAATTCAGTGCTTGTTGAATCGATGCCAAGTCGGATAGCTGCTGTACTGAAGGCGAAAGGAGGACCTACTAAGTATTAGGTAGGTGGTCATAATTTAGTGATCACTCAGTGTATGTTGAATCGATGCCACGTCGGATAGTTGCTGTACTGAGGACGAAAGGAGGACCTACGAAGTACTAGGTAAGTGATCATAATTCAGTGATCATTCAGTGTATGTTGAATCGATGCCAAGTCGGATAGCTGCTATACTGAAGGCGAAAGGAGGACCTACTAAGTATAAGGTAGGTAGGTGGTCATAATTTAGTGATCACTCAGTGTATGTTGAATCGATGCCAAGTCGGATAGCTGCTGTACTGAAAGTGAAATGGGGAACTACGAAGTATTAAGTAGGTGATCATAAGTCAGTGATCATCAGTGTATATTTATACACTATATACCAACAAGTATTTGGACACCCCTGCAATCGACGATTTCTGCGGTCCTGATACACGTCACGGCCGCTGCCGTTAAATATCGTGTGGAAAACAACAACGTAACCAGTCGCATGCAAGATGCCACGCAGTTCGGCGCTCTCTGATTTCGAGAAAGGTGTAATCGTCGGGTATCACAGAAATGGCCGATCCATACGTGACATATCCAGCAAGTTGAAGTACTCAAAATCGACAGTGGCCTACGTGATTAGCAAGTGGAAGATGAGAGGTGACTGTTGGAATGTACCCCTACCCGGCAGACCCACAAAACTGGGAGCTTTAGAGACCGACGGGTGCTGGCCAAATAAATTCGGAAGAACCGCGCCAAATCGAGGGGCCACATCCGCGAGGAGTTTCAACAGGCATCCGGGAGTGTCCTTTCGATGAATACCATCCGTAAGGAAGCCCATCTGCTCGGTTATCATGGACGTGCTGCCGCCCACAAGCCTTTGACCACCAAGTCCAATAGCGCTGCTCGGCTAACGTGGTGCAAAGAACGTCGACAGTGGACCGTTGAACAGTGGAAACAGGTTCTCTGGAGCAACAAATCAAGGTTCACGCTCTACCGTTCGGATAGCAGGGTTTGGGTTTGGCGTCTGCATGGAGAACGCCTCCTGCCGGAATGTATTGTGCCGACTGTGAAGTTCGGCGGCGGTGGAATTATGCTATCGGTGTGTTTCTTCTGGTATGACACGGGAACCTTGGTCGCAATTCCTGGTAGACTCAACGCCGAGACCTACTGCACCATTTTGGATGACCATGCGCTTCCTACGTTGTGGCAGTTTTACGGGGTGGACCCATGTTACTTTCAGGATGACAATGCCACCTGCCTTGTTGCGAGGTCCACCATGGCTTGGTATGGTGACGATGGGGTTAATCGAATGGACTGGACTGCATAGAGCCCGGACCTTAACCCTATCGAGCACCTCTGGGACGAGTTGGAGCGTCGACTTAAGGGTGCCCCCACCGTCTGAAATCGGTGAAGGAACTGACCTGTCTTCTCCAAGCCGAGTGGAAGAAAATACCGCTAGCCCGTCGTACAACGCCTAGTTGAGAGTATGCCCCGGAGGGTCGCAGCTCTAATCGCCGCTCGTTGAGGCTCCACCAACTATTGAAGGTAAATAAACTTCGTTTTTCTTTGCTATCACAGGTGTCCAATTACTTGTTGGTAGATAGTGTATGTATATATTTATAACTCGTATGCAACGCAGAAAGTTCTGGATACTCGTATCAATGTAGATGAAATCGTATCGGAATATGTGCCTTTCCACAAAACTTGCTGTTATCTCCAAAAAAATCGATGTGTCATGAAACCAGTTTTTTCGTGAACTGTGATGTTATTAGGAGGAAATATGGGAAATATTATAT
This sequence comes from Macrothele yani, assembly GCA_039090855.1. Classification (NCBI taxonomy): domain Eukaryota; kingdom Metazoa; phylum Arthropoda; class Arachnida; order Araneae; family Macrothelidae; genus Macrothele; species Macrothele yani. The sequence continues at coordinate 17,912,857 of CM077000.1, read as the reverse complement.
GTGTATTTTTACATTAAGGAGAAAGAATATGCTTTGAGGAAATCTTTTATAACTAAACGACAGTGGCGTAGCCAGCAATTTCTTAAGGGGGTGGGGTGTCATGGGTTTGTTTCATTGGTGAAAGCCTCGTATACACATATATATCGCTTTAAATTCGTGCTCAGTCTCCCCTCGAGGGGGGTTCAATGTTCAACCCCCCCCTTCTCTGGCTACGCCACTACTAAACAATTAACTCTGGTGATATGAAAAAATAACGAAATGCAAGAATGGATTTTGGGATGCTATATATTTTATGTATTTTATTCTGGAAAATTGAGATGTATTTGTAATTTTCGAACTCAAGCCTCGAAAAAACCGTGTGGTTCTTTATTATTATTATTATTATTATTATTATTATTATTATTATTATTATTTACCTGTAACAAAAATAACAGCATTTAAACCATTCAGTTTAATTAGGGAGAATATTAACCTTATAATAATGACTTTAAAAATACTGCATGCATTCTAATGCAAAAGACAAAATTTTCTGGCAAAATTGCTGAAATTAAGATAACACAGGTGAAAACAATCTGGGTAACATTTCTGTTCTGTAAAGTGAGGTCAAATTTTGAAAAGTGTTTAGCAAATTGTTCAATTAATAAATTGGAAATTTATTGGGTACAGCAAATCTGTTTCTATTTCGAATTTACAGTTTCGGTGAAAATAATAATTTTGTGGAAACAACATGATATAACGAATTATATATATTTTGGCTGTGATGTGATAATAAATACACAATAAAGTCAATATGTTTGAATTGAATAGATCTGACCATAGATGGCAGCACAATGCACTACTTCCAGCGAATTTAAAACCAAAGAGCATTTGTGTTTAAATTAAAGATGACAAAAATAGTTATGGACTTTTAAGAGCTATTTTTAAGAAGAGTATTTGAAATGAACGTAAGTATCATATTCGTTTCGCAAAAAATATGTAGTTGTTAATTTCGATGATTCCGGTAAAATTTCTTATTGCAGTTATAAATAATCAAAACAGAGAAACAAAGAAGTTTGGAAACAGTACTAGTGATTTCCACTTTTATGTGTGATTGCTCATGTCATCAGCAACGGCATTAACCTGCAATACGTTTATGTAACATTCGACTTTTATTAACGTATCGCTTTGCTTTCATTCAATGATGCCGACCCACAAAACTATACGGTAATCCAGTATGTAACATTTGACTTTATTAACAATTCGCTTTGCTTTCATTCAATGAAATATACCCAAAAAACTAAGCTAATCCAATAAGTCACATTCTACTTTATTAACGATTCGCTTTGCTTTAGTTCAATGAGGACGGTCTGCCCACAAAACTACGCTAATCCAAGACGAAAGCAGAAAAGTGGGATTTAAAATGAATGAAAATGAAAGAAAGAACTAATCGGGAATTGTAAAACATTATCAAAGCAAGACAGCACTGTTATTAAAGGAAAGACAAAACTAATAGAACACAATGACGTAGCTAGGTTTTCATTTAGGGGCAGGCCCGTTGCCAATCGGAGAAATTGGGTGGTGTCACTAGGTCGGGCAAAGGGAAACATATATCATCATCATCCATCATCATCAACAATTATCAATCCATTGCTGGACGAAGGTCTCCCCAAGTTTCTTCTACAACGGTCAGTCTTGTGCCAGTCTCCTCCATGTTACTCCCGCATACTTTCGAATTTCATCCCCCCATCCCCCATGTGGTCTTCTTTTCGGTCTTTTCCTGTCCCTTTAATTCCAGTCGAAAATTTCGGCTGTCCATCGATGGTCTGTCTTTCTGGCAATATATCCAGCACATTGCCATTTCAGGGATTTTATTCTGATCATGATGTCTTCCACTCTTGTCGTTTCTCTGATCCACGAGTTCCTCTTCTTATCTCTCTTGGTTACAGCAAGTATGCATCTCTCCATGCTGCTTTGAGTTGTCTGCAGTCTTTGTACACTGAAGAGCATTTGAATTAGAGATACCTGTCTAGTAAAGTAAAGCAACACCTTTCATCCTGATGACGGCGGCGATTCGTCTCCGCATGGACTCGACAAGACACTGGAAGCGTTGGGGAAGCCTTACGGATCCACGACACCTGAACAAGCTCCCACAGTTCACGAAGATTTGATGGAGGGGGTCAGAGCCTAGAACATCTCTCGCGATGGCATCCCAGATGTGCTCGATGGGATTGAGGTCAGGTGACCTAGCTGGCCAAGGAAGCGAGGTCACGTCATTGGAGTGTTCATCCAACCATTCGGATACAATTCGGGAGCGATGGCACGGTTCAATGTCTTGTTGCAGGATGACGTCCCCAGTGGGTTGTTAAAGACCCACAAACGGGAGCGAATGGTCGTCCAGGATATCGCGGTAACGTTGACCTGTGAGGGACGATGTCACACGTACCAGGGGGTCCCATTTCAGTCCTCCTAAACAGTCCCCAGACGAGAATGCCATCCCTACCAGCTTGAAGAGTACCCTGCTGGCAAGAAGGATCCATCGCTTCATGTGGTTTGCGCCGTACTCGTATCCTGCCATCCGCATGTACCAACGTGAATCTCGACTCATCAGTCTAGGCAACATTTTTCCACATGTCTAGGGTCCAGTGGCGATGTTCCCGCGCCCATGCTAATCTTTGCACCCTGTGATGTGCGGTCAGCAGCGGTACCCTCGTGGGACGATGGCTTCTGTACCCCATAGCGAGGAGATGGTTCTGGATGGTGTGGCTGCTTACATGTTTTTGTGCACCAGCGTTAAATTGCCGAGTGATTTCTTGCACTGTGGCCCGTCTATCCTCTGTTACAATGCGAGCTAGCCGACGATGCCCCCCCTCCGCTCATCCACATGCTGTTGTCCACGGTAGTTGGCCCTTGCAGGGATGGTTTTACCGGATTCGATGTACTCACGGTGCACCCGTGACACAGTGGCTCGTGAAAATCCTAGTGCCTGCACGACTTCCGAGATGGAGTGACCCATTCGTCGGGCCCCGACAATTTTCCCACGATCAAATGCGCTTAGATACTTCGTCTTACCCATACTGCGTCAGACTCTTACTGATTCCCGTCGCATCACTCCCTATATTGTCGGATCGCTGCATACGTCATGTCGTTTCCGTTTACAGGGCCGCCTACAGCTGCACATCTGCATAACGCCAGCTGTCTCTAATTCAATTGCTTTTCAGTGTATGTCTCTTTTAGTTACAATCCACGTCTCTGCGCCATACGTAAGCACTGGAAAAATGCATTGATCAAACACTTTCATTTTAAGACATAATGGCATATTGTTCTTCAAAATTATATTGTTTCTTGCAAAAGCTCTCCAGGCAAGTTTTATATGCCGATTAATTTCTTCAACAATGTGACCTTCACTTGATATCTGCCTTCCGAGATAAATGCAGGTATCGGTTATCTCCAACTTTCCCCATCAATCGGTAAATCTTTATTTCTTGTAAAAGCATTGCACATCACTTTCGTTTTCTGAAAGTTCCTTTTTAATCCCAAACACATATATTATAACGAAGTAAATTTCTCCGTCATTTTTATCCACCCCGGGATTCGAACCCGGATCCCCTCATTCCGGAATAAGTTGCTCTACCAATTGAGCTACGCGGACCTTTTATTCTGATTCCTACCTGCCTTTATGTCGTGTGCGTCCTTCTGGCAGGTACGTCACATCTCCTGGTACGTTACATCATCTCCCCTTATTATTATTTTTTTTTTTCGAAGTGCTGGAGAAGGGATTCTCTTATTTTTCCTATCTCGCGGTGTGGAAATAACATCAGACCATTGCGAGATTGTGAACGGTCGGGTCATCCGGATAGTTCGGGCGCCATTATAACGAAGTGAATTTCTCCGTCATTTTTGGTCTACGCCAGGATTCGAACCCGAGGCCGCTTATTCCGGAACAAGTCGCTCTACCAACTGAGCTACGCGGACCTTTTATTCTGATTCCTACCTGCCTTTATGTCGTGTGCGTCCTTCTGGCAGGTACGTCACATCTCCTGGTACGTTACATCATCTCCCCCTTCTTTTTTTTTTTTTTTTTTTTTTTTGAAGTGCTGCTCTTATTTTTCCTATCTCGCGGTGTGGAAATAACATCACACCAATGCGAGATTTTGAACGGTCGGGTCATCCGGATAGTTCGGGCGCCATTATAACGAAGTAAATTTCTCCGTCATTTTTATCCACCCCGGGATTCGAACCCGGGTCCCCTCATTCCGGAATAAGTTGCTCTACCAATTGAGCTACGCGGACCTTATATTCTGATTCCTACCTGCCTTTATGTCGTGTGCGTCCTTCTGGCAGGTACGTCACATCTCCTGGTACGTTACAATATGTATATAAGAAGAGGAACTCGTGGATCCGAAAAATGACAAGAGTGGAAGACATCATGATCCGAGTTAAATCCCTGAAATGGCAATGGGCTGGACATACTACCAGAAGGACAGACCATCGATGGACAGCCGAAATTTTAGATTGGATTCCAAGGGACAAGAAAAGACCCATAAGAAGACCACATGGGAGATGGGTGGATGAAATTCGAAAGTATGCGGGAGTAACATGGAGGAGGCTGGTACAAGACAGACCGTTGTGGAAGAAACTTGGGGAGACCTTCGTCCAGCAGTGGATTATAAAGGTTGACAATGATGATGAATGATGATATATATATATATATATAAATATATATATACCATCCATCATCATCATTGTGGATGATATATATATATATATATATATATATATATATATGTCTAACAACAAATTGCATAAGAACAAATTATCAAGAAAAACCAAAATGTTGATGCAAAAAAGAAGAGAGATGAGGACAACTAAAGAAGATGTGACTTCCAAAGTGGAATATATAGAGCTATGCAAGACAGTACGAAAAAGTATCACTGAAGACGTAAGGAAATTCAACTGTGAGCTAGTGAGGAAAACAATTGAAAACAACCAAAGCCTAAAGATAGCAAAGGGACATCTCAGTAAGGGAAGAAAACAGATTATGGCTCTGAGAAAAGAAGATGGTTCTATAATAAGAAATAGAGGCGAAATTTTGACAAGAGTGAAAGATTTCTATTCCAAATTATATGAAAGGGATGATTCATGTACTCCAGACATCACGAAAGGTATTAGTACCAGAGTTCTTCCAGTCCTCCCAGCAGAAGTTGCTCATGCAATCAAGAACATGAAGCGGGGGAAAGCTCCAGGAGAAGCTGGAATTACTGTAGACATCATACAAGAAGCAAGTGGAGAAATCGAAACAGTACTCGCCCAAATTTTCACTCGATGCCTTAATGAAGGGAAGATTCCTGAGGATTGGAACAACGCTACAATGATCTTGCTACATAAAAAAGGTGACATTGAGGATCTCGGGAACTATAGGCCTATCAGCCTCCTATCAGTGGTTTATAAAATCTTCACTAAAGTTCTTTCACGTCGCTTGAAGATAACACTGGACATGGCTCAACCGAGAGAACAAGCTGGATTCAGGAGTGGCTACAGCACAATAGATCATATCCACGTACTGAGAGAACTAATTGAAAGAGCGAGGGAATATGAACTTCCATTGTGCATGGCTTTTATCGATTATGAAAAAGCCTTTGATTCGGTGAAACCATCAGCAGTTGCAATGGCTCTGAAATCCTGCGGTATTGAAGATGCATACATTAATATTATTAATAACATCTATGAAAATGCAAGTGCAAAGATTCGGCTGTTTGAAAATACAACACACATAAAAATTGGAAAAGGAGTGAGACAAGGTGACACCATATCTCCGAAGCTCTTTAATGCCACATTGGAAAATGTCTTTCAATCACTGAACTGGGAAAACAAAAGGATAAAGATTAATGGAAATTATCTAACCCACATTCGTTTTGCTAATGACGTAGTCATTTTTGTAACTACCCCATCAGAACTGCAGAGTATGATCCAGGAACTTGCTGACAAGAGTAAAAAAGGGGGATTAAAAATGAACTTTCAGAAGACAAAAGTGATGTTCAATGCTTTTACAAGAAATAAAGATTTATCGATTGATGGAGAAAACCTGGAGATAACAGACACGTACGTTTATCTTGGACAGCAGATATCAAGTGAGGGACACATTGATGAAGAAATTAATCGGCGTACAAAACTTACCTGGAGAGCTTTGGGAAGAAACAGCATAAATTTCAAGAGCAATATGCCATTATGTCTTAAAAGAAAAGTGTTTGATCAATGCATCCTTCCAGTGCTTACGTATGGTGCAGAGACGTGGACCTTAACTAAAAGAGACATACAAAGGCTGCAGACAACTCAAAGCAGCGTGGAGAGATGCATGCTTGGTGTAACAAGGAGAGATAAGAAGAGGAACTCGTGGATCAGAGAAACGACAGGAGTGGAAGACATCATGATCAGAGTTAAATCCCTGAAATGGCAATGAGCTGGACATACTGCCAGACGGACAGACCATCGATGGACAGACGAAATTTTAGATTGGATTCCAACGGACAGGAAAAGACCCAGAAGAAGACCACACGGGAGATGGGTGCATGAAATTCGAAAGTATGCGGGAGTGACATGGAGCAGACTGGCACAAGACAGACCGTTGTGGAAGAAACTTGGGGAGACCTTCGTCCAGCAGTGGATTGATAATGGTTGACAATGATGATGATATATATATATATATATATCACTTAACTTAAAAAAAACTGTAACTTGCAAACAAATGTAATATGATTTGGTGGGTTAGATAATCTCCATTAATCTTTATCCCTTTGTTTTCCCAGTTCAGTGATTGAAAGACATTTTCCAATGTGGCGTTAAAGAGCTTCGGAGATATGGTGTCACCTTGTCTCACTCCCTTTCCAATTTTTATGTGTGTTGTATTTTCAAACAGCCGAATCTTTGCACTTGCATTTTCATAGATGTTATTAATAATATTAATGTATGCATCTTCAATACCGCAGGTTTTCAGAGCCATTGTAACTGCTGATGGTTTCACCGAATCAAAGGCTTTTTCATAATCGATAAAAGCCATGCACAATGGAAGTTCATATTCCCTCGCTCTTTCAATTAGTTCCCTCAGTACGTGGATATGATCTATTGTGCTGTAGCCACTCCTGAATCCAGCTTGTTCTCTCGGTTGAGCCATGTCCAGTGTTATCTTCAAGCGACGTGAAAGAACTTTAGTGGAGATTTTATAAACCACTGATAGGAGGCTGATAGGCCTATAGTTCCCGAGATCCTCAATGTCACCTTTTTTATGTAGCAAGATCATTGTAGCGTTGTTCCAATCCTCAGGAATCTTCCCTTCATTAAGGCATCGAGTAAAAATTTGGGCGAGTACTGTTTCGATTTCTCCACTTGCTTCTTGTATTATGTCTACAGTAATTCCATCTTCTACTGGAGCTCTTCCCCGCTTCATGTTCTTGATTGCATGTGCAACTTCTGCTGGGAGAACTGGAAGAACTCTGGTACCTTTCGTGATGTCTGTAGTACATGAATCATCCCTTTGATATAATTTAGAGTACAAATCGTTCACTCTTGTCAAAATTTCGCTTCTACTTCTTGTTACATAACCAACTTCTTTTTTCAATGCCATAATCTGTCTTTTTCCCTTACTGAGATGTCCCTTTGCTATCTTTAGGCTTTGGTTGTTTTCAATTGATTTCCTCACTAGTTCACAGGTGAATTTCCTTACGTCTTCAGTGATACTTTTTCGTACTGTCTTGCATAGCTCTATATATTCCACTTTTGAAGTCACATCTTCTTTAGTTGTCCTCATCTCTCTTCTTTTTTGCATCAACATTTTGGTTTTTCCTGATAATTTGTTCACATGCAATTTGTTCTTAGACCCAGTTAATTTTGTTGCTGTTTCCATAAGAGTTTTGGTTACTTTTCTGTTAACTTCAGAAATATCCACTTCTTCCGATGTTAGGCCTTCTAAAGCAGAGAATCTGTTCTTCAGTTCTAACTTGAAGGTATTATGGTGTTTTTTAAGGTTGGTTATGTCAATAGATTTTGTTTGTCTTATGAGCTTTCCACGTTCGAATTTAGTGTTGAGGTGCATCTTACATCTCACCAATCTGTGGTCACTACCTGTGTTGAACTTGTTCAGCACACTGCAGTCTTCGATGACGAATTTTTTGTTACACATAATAAAATCAATTTCACTTGTCGTCCCAATTGGATGTCTCCATGTCCATTTCCTGTGTGGCTTTTTCTTGAAAAAGGAATTCAAGATGAAAAATCCTTCTGCCTCTGCAAACTCTACGAGAGTATTTCCACGCTGGTTTCTGTTGCCGTGACCGAATTTACCTACTGAAGTTTCATTCTGTTGCCGTTGCCCTATTTTTGCATTGAAATCTCCCATAATTATTTTCAAGTGCTGCTTACCTTTATTATTTAGACGACAAATTTCCTCATAAAATTCTTCAATTTCTTCTTCAGGATGACTTGTGGTGGGTGCATAAGTTTGAATAATCTGAGCCTGGTATCTTCTCGAGAGTTGGATAACGAGTCGTGCAGCTGTGTCAGAGAAACTTTCAACTTCTACAACTTTATCCTTCAGTTTCTTGTTTATTATAAATCCAACACCACTAGTTCTGCCAGTATCTGTCCCACGATAGTAGAAGAGATGTCCACTTTTCAGTTCAATGAGATCTTCTCCTTTTCTCCTTACCTCACTTAGCCCGACGATGTCCCACTTGATCCTTTGTAGTTCCTCTTCCAAATCAAGAAGCCTTGAATCAGAAGATAGGGTGCGTCCATTATACGTAGCCAAGGTCAGCATCAGATGGCAGCCTAGTCCGGTCCTCCGGGGATTCTTTGCACCCTCTGCCTTGGCCAGGTACATTCCAGCTGCCGGAGACTGAAGGCCAAGATTGAAGTTGTGGAGTCATTTTGGAGGGGTTTGGCCATAACTCACCACGCTGGCCAAGCGGGTTGGTGAGTGTGGGATAGCATTTCCTCTAATCCCGATGGTATAGTTATACCGCTATTGGCGGTCGTCAGAGCCCCTTTAGTGGGAACAGGATGCACCACGAGAAGGCGGCGGGGTTGACATTTGTCAAGGAGAGGCTGTGATGTTCGGCATCACCTGACCTTACATCTCTCTCTATATATATATATAACTGAAATCCTTTTTAAATAATAAAATTTGGCTACTTGCTAAATTTTAGTGCCATTTTTAGTGCCCCTATTTTGCGTAATCCAGAAGTAATGGCTGACTATGACCGTGACCATGGAGTGTATTACAAATGGGTATCTTTATTTACGATTACACAAATGTATTTTTTATATGCTTTTAAATTGTTCACTCTTTCTACGCTTTGATGGAGGTGCACATACTTTCGTATGGTCCGTTAGATTTTTGGTTACATAATCTATCATTACACCGTCGACAACATTCTTTGTAATTATACACTTTCAACATTTTGAACAACAAGCAAGACCAAACACAGAATTATTCATCGGTTCCTTAATGAGGCGAAACAATTTCCAGCATTCTCTCTCTTCCTTGTGGTTTTCAACAAGCACGTATTTGTTGGCCTCGACGCCTTTTTTTTTTTTTTTTTTTCTTTTTGATTGGAGGTTTAACGACCACCGTGAGCAACTCAATGGGCTATAAGCAGTCGCCCGTCCCTAATTTAGGGTCACTGGTTCCAGGGAAGGGAGAGAGCCAGTGCCGTAAGACAAACATAACATCCATGCCTGATTCGAACCCGGACCCCTTACGGACGAGTGATCAGATTCCAGCGCCTTAGACCACTGCGCCACCGGGGCGGCCCTCGACGCCTTTCTCAACCTCTTTAATATTAAATCCATCCATATTAACAAATGAGGAGTTAATTTCGACATGACATGTCATGGGAACGGGATGTTAGCACATCAGTCGAAAACCTCTGAATGCTCAATGTAAAATGTTCGATGTGAAAAGTAACTCTTAGTCGTACAGTGAACTTCGCACGGAGAGAGTGAATGTTCAAACAAAGATCTTCGCTCTTTCCACGTTTATAAGTGAGTCACGGAAAAATTCTCATTGGCCGCCACCGGGAGATTTTTGGTTCCATAATCTTTTTCTTGTGTGTGAGTCTGGAGAAATTCGAGGCCGCTGTGGTGTAGCGGAAGCATATCCGGCGCGCAACTGGCAGACCCTGGGTTCGTCTCCCGGTGGCGGCCAATGAGAATGTTTCCGTGACTCACTTATAAATGTGGAAAGAGCGAAGATCTTTGTTTGATGTTCCTGGTCCAAGTTAAATTTCTCTATTAATTGAGAGTGAATCAGCTGAGAAGCAGGCGAATGGCGTTTGCCTGTACCTTGCCCTGGACAATCGCACTGTAAAGGAACGCAAAGGAAGTATCTTTTTACGATATGGTGTCGGTGTGTCTGACGTCGGTCGGTGGAAATCTTCGTTGCTTTAAGAAAGAGACGACAATATTTTTGCATGGCAAATCATTATTCACTCCGTGGGCACCAGTATCGACCACAGAATGCCACAACGCGCATTTTTCTTTGGAATATATGTTTCTCTTTTCAAAAATAAAACGTGTCAAAATCGGGTCAGGAACACCTTGACCCGACCCGTTGGACCCACAAGAAATTGTCAACCCGTTCACCCGTGACCCGTTTCCATCTCTGATCCTGAGGCGTCTGTGGTTGAGCGTCAAAAGAATGCGTAGCAATGAGCTGCTAGCGACCAGTCCTCTTTTAAGCAGACGTCATCGAAGCCAGCTAGAGGACAAAGCCTGACCCGTGAAAGGGCTCCACTGCGGAGGTAACACCGTGAAAGTCGATGTGCGATCGGTCATTGCAAGGCAGTAGAGGTGTCTGTCATCCCGTACAGTCGAGCGGTTTTTGTGTTTATTTCCGGGATTTCTCGGCGTCCGAGCCTCATCTGTCCACTGACGCGTTCACATTACTTTACTCGGGTTTCGTCCCGTACGAGTTTCAATTTCATGGTAGGAAAATCCAATTTCTTTCATCTCAACAATCCTTTCTCACTCAAAATCCGTCAGGTGTTCATAATGCGACCTTCCTCGGCGATGGACAACAGTGAGACACAAGAAACACCCTTTCGACTCAATGTCAGCTTTTATTGCAAAATCTAGTTTGAGCCAGAGCTCTTTATACCCAAGAACTCTTTCCTCGCTCAGAGTCCGTCAGGTGTTCATAATGCGACCTTCTTCGGCGACGGGGCATAGCGAGACACAAGAAACACCCTTTCGACTCAATGTCGGCTCTTCACTGATTGCAACATCTCGTTTGAGCCAGCTCTTTATATCCAAGAATCCTCCCTCGCTCAAACTCGGTCAGGTGTTCATAATGCGACCTTCTTCGGCGACGGGGCATAGTGAGACACAAGAAACAGCCTTTCGACTCAATGACGGCTCTTCACTGATTGCAACATTTCGTTTGAGCCAGCTCTTTATATCCAAGAATCCTCCCTCGCTCAAACTCCGTCAGGTGTTCATAATGCGACCTTCTTCGGCGACGGGGCATAGTGAGACACAAGAAACACCCTTTCGACTCAATGTCGGCTCTTCACTGATTGCAACATCTCGTTTGAGCCAGCTCTTTATATCCAAGAATCCTCCCTCGCTCAAACTCCGTCAGGTGTTCATAATGCGACCTTCTTCGGCGACGGGGCATAGTGAGACACAAGAAACACCCTTTCGACTCAATGTCGGCTCTTCACTGATTGCAACATCTCGTTTGAGCCAGCTCTTTATATCCAAGAATCCTCCCTCGCTCAAACTCCGTCAGGTGTTCATAATGCGACTTTCTTCGGCGACGGGGCATAGTGAGACACAAGAAACAGCCTTTCGACTCAATGACGGCTCTTCACTGATTGCAACATTTCGTTTGAGCCAGCTCTTTATATCCAAGAATCCTCCCTCGCTCAAACTCCGTCAGGTGTTCATAATGCGACCTTCTTCGGCGACGGGGTATAGTGAGACACAAGAAACACCCTTTCGACTCAATGTCGGCTCTTCACTGATTGCAACATCTCGTTTGAGCCAGCTCTTTATATCCAAGAATCCTCCCTCGCTCAAACTCCGTCAGGTGTTCATAATGCGACCTTCTTCGGCGACGGGGCATAGTGAGACACAAGAAACAGCCTTTCGACTCAATGACGGCTCTTCACTGATTGCAACATTTCGTTTGAGCCAGCTCTTTATATCCAAGAATCCTTTCTCGCTCAAACTCCGTCAGGTGTTCATAATGCGACCTTCTTCGGCGACGGGGTATAGTGAGACACAAGAAACAACCTTTGGATTCAACGTCGGCTCTTCACTGATTGCAACATTTCGTTTGAGCCAGCTCTTTATACCTAAGACCGTACATTTCAGAAGGTGCTGCTCACTGACATTTTAATCATTTGCATGTCCTAACCTGTTGTACATATCCTGTAAGTTGTAAGCTAATATCAGCAGTCTTTCATGGTGTTCAATTTTCACAAGCACTAGTGTATATTTTGTCTGGGTGTTTAACGAACAACATGAACAAATTTAGGGGTTGTGAACTGTCCCTCTTCTGTAATTTAACTTATTCCAGGAAAGGAAGCGAGCGAGGACTGTAAAACAGGCACACAACCCATGCAATCCAGAAATTAAACCTGGACCGAGATGTAACGATTATTCGGACACGTATTCCTCTGAACACTTGTCCACCAGGATGGCAAAAGTATTAGGTGTACAAATAAGTTTTAAAGCGTTTTTAGACAACGCAACATGTAGTTTGAGAGAAAACAACAAATACCTTTACGAAGCAAAATATGCGCCGTCATTATCTATCACCTTCCGCCATCGGTCGGGAAGCTGACGGATTCCAGCCAGGAAGAATACTTCGTCATGTGACGCGATGAAGTCGTCAACCCATTTTTGCACTTCGTCACATGTCCGGAACCGTACATCAGACAAACCATGTTGAATCGATCGGAATAAATGATAGTATGAGGAGGCTATGTTAGGACTATACGCCGGGTGCTCCAAAACTTCACATCCAAGCGTCAATAACGTTTTCTTGACCGATTTCGAGACATGCGGCCTAGTGTTGTCATGCAATAATTTCACGGTATGCAATCCTTTGCCTGTGAATGGACGTTTTCGACAGATTTCCTGGTTCAATCGCAGCAATTGTTGCTTGTAGCTATCAGCAGTAACAGTTTGATCCTGTTCCAATAATTCATAATAGAGCACACCCTTCATATCTCACCAGATGCATAGCAGAACTTTCTTGGAGTGAATATTATGTTTCGGTGTCGAAGTCGTTGCTTCATAAAGTCTACCCAGTGTTTTTTGCGTTTGAGATTGTCTTACCATATCCACTTTTCATCACCCGTAACGATTTTCCGCAGGAAAAACTTTCTGTGGTGTTTATTCAACAGATTCAAACACTTGATGACACATTCATCCTTGTTCCTCTGTCTCGGGTCATGTGGCACCCATTTTCCTTCCTTCTGAATCTTTTTTCATTTTCCTTCTTGAATTTTTATCATTTTCCTTCCTTCTAAACCATTTCCAATCATTCTTTCCGTAAATGATTGGAAATGGTTTGTTGAGTTACCCCCAGTTGTTCAGCTAGTTCTTTTTGCATTTGGGACGATTCTTCTCCAGCAATGCTTGCAATTCCTCATGTGCAACCTTCTGCGGGGCGCCGCTACGTTCTCGGTCGCTAACATCAAAATCACCTGGTTTAAAGCGTCTAAACCAAAACTCACACGTACTTTTCGATATAATATTCTCCCCCAGAACAGATCGATGCACATGCTTTTGCAGCACTTTTTCCTTGATGAAATTCGTAACGAATGCAGTGTCGAATAAATGCAGTATCGCTTGCCATCTTTTACATACCAATGTGCAAGTGCGTTTGTTGTCTGTTGTGCAAAGTTCTGCGTCACATTTTATGGTCTTGACCAGTTACGGTCACATGACAACAACGCGGCGGAATCTTGGATATGTAAATTAGCGGTATACGTCACACAAAAAACGCTTTGAAACTTATTTGTACACCTAATAATATTAAAGATATGTGTGTGTTACGTAAATTTAATCGAAGTCTCTTCACGGGATCTGGATTGTTTAACCATTTATAAGGGACGAGAACAAAGAAAAGCAACTGATATCAAACAAAAAGTTTGCACCGGATGCTCAAGTGTAACTAACAGCGCTTTTAAACAAAAATCTTTAGAATCTACTACAGTAAAAAAAATGTCAAGGCATTTTAAAGAACATTGTACTAATAGCTTTCAAAACCGGGAAGGCTGCCCCGGTGTCGCAGTGGTCTAAGCGCTGGCTTCTCGTCCGAGATAGGTCCAGGTTCGAAAGGGTGAGGCATGGATGTTGTGTTTGTCTTACGGCACTGGCTCTCTCTCCCTTCCCTGGGACCAGTAGCCTTTAATTAAGAAAGAGCGACTGCTTATAGCCCATGGAATTGCCAACGATGGTCGTTAAACCCCTAAACATAAACCTGAAAGTTTTAGAACGATATGCGTACATCAGACTTGCCGAAGCCCTGTATAGCTGGCGAGTAGTTCCAGAGCATACATTTCAGGCTCTATGCATTTCCCGGAATCATCAGTCCTAAGTCCTATTGGGGGGCGGGGGGGTAACGAGACCATCTCAAGACACTCAGTGGGTTGTAAGCAGTCGTCCGTCCAAATTTAGGGCCACTGGTTCCAGGGATTGAAGAGAGACAGTGCCGTAAGACAAACACAACATCCATACCTCACAGGGATGCGAACTAGGACCCATATCGGACGAATGGTTATAAGCCAATGCTTAGACCACCGCGCCATTGGCAAGGTTCCTAAGTTTGGGACAGGCGACTACGTAACGCATTAAATGCTGATATAAATCGTTGATCCTTCCCACTACGAAAACGTTGATTATGTTGCCTCATATCGTTCTCAAGAAAAGGCTATTTCATGGAATTACAGAGCCTAGTGAGGCTCTGTCACAGGTGTTGGGTTTTGGATAAAGGCCCTACCTCGGACCCGGTTCTAGTTGCAGATGAAGTACGGGTAGTGAGTTTGTCCCACGGGCTGGCTTTTGGAACCTGTAGGTCCTAAATGAGGGTTGGGGAATTCTTTATAACGTAAATTTAGGGACAAGCAGAGAGAAAAATTTGAGGTGTAGATGGAATTGAAATTGTCGCAGATGCTCGATGAGAAAGTAATTAAGTAAAATTAAGTATAAGATACGTATATGTAGGATAGGCATTTGTGGGTTCACTGGAGAGGGGAGTGATTTTAACTCAATGCACGACTTTTGTAACAACTAAAATAACATTTAATATACAAATCGTCTTCGTTGAAACGGAACCAAACATCGTCTTTCGGCACACTTCCGTTTACCAGCGCACACAACAACTTTCAACTTCGTCGTATCTAGGCTAAACTGGATCATCTACTAGTCTTCGTGGGGAAAAGGAAGCGAGCTACTTCTCGCGTGGTATCGCTGCGCCATTTATCGACAACAGTTCAGAGAAAGATTCAAAAGTCAAAACGTTTATAGGGAAAATCCCACATATATGGTACCTAGAGAGGAAATTTTTCATTAAGAGAATCCAAAATACTGTCGCTTTTGCCGCCACGGTGGCCCAGTGGTCTAAGCACTGACTTCTGACCATTCGTCGGAGATGGGGTCCGGGTTCGAATCTCGGTGAGGCATGAATTCGAACCCGGACCCCATCACGCATGTTTGTGTTACGGCACTGGCTTTTTCCTCTCCCCGGAACTAGTGCCCCAAAATTAGGAACAGGACTTCTTCTTATGTAACACTGCATGTTACATAAGAAGAAGAATGAAGTTCATGTACAAATAAAGTATTCAGAAGAAGAATGGAGTTCATGTACA
The DNA here is from genome assembly GCA_039090855.1 of Macrothele yani. Lineage (NCBI taxonomy): Eukaryota > Metazoa > Arthropoda > Arachnida > Araneae > Macrothelidae > Macrothele > Macrothele yani. The sequence goes on along the minus strand of CM077000.1, from coordinate 17,897,003 downwards.
AATAAGTGTTCAAATCCTAATCCTCATAATTATTTGGTATCATGTTAGCAATGGCATGTACCTAAAATATAGAAAAAAGTTACTTCTATTACTTAACAATTAAAAATGAAACTTCGCAATTAAAAAAAACAGTACTGGGGGGGGGGGAGTTAGCCTAGATCTCGGACCCAAGATACGCCACTGGGATATTGCAGTGGGGAAGTTATTGTAATTGGGAATGTAATTAATCAGGTCATTATTAAGGAGTCTAGCTGTGAGTCTCAGTGAATTTAGTTATAGGGATTTTGATTAATAAATTATTGTTATAGGGATTTTAATTAATTTAGTCATTATTAAGGAGTCTAGTTGTGAGTCTCAGTGAATTTAGTCCAGTTACGAGTGGAAGCAGAATTACCATTACGCCGGAAGCAGAGGAGATTATTTTTCTCTCTGGAGCTTTAGGCCCGTTTCCCAGAGGCGGAAAAAATCCGTCGAAGCAATAAATCTCCATGCTGTTCTACCGCTTGTTTTCAGGCGGAATGTAGAATTGTACGCGCTGTACCCAAACTGTTCCTATCCAAATATCTCGAGCACTAAGACTCCCAGTAATAAATAACTTTAACCATTGCAGTCGAAAACAGTTCCGCCGCCCCGGTGGCGCAGTGGTCTAAGGCACTGGCCTTTGATCATTCGTCCGTAAGGGGTCCGGGTTCGAATCCCGGTCTGGCATGGATGTTGTGTTTGTCTTACGGCACTGGCTCTCTCCCTTCCCTGGAACCAGTGACCCTAAATTAGGGACGGGCGACTGCTTATAGCCCATTGAGTTGCTCACGGTGGTCGTTAAACCTCCAATCAAAAAAAAAAAAAAAAAAAAAAAAACAGTTCCCACTTTCAACAACATCTTACTCGGTAATATGGGACTGATTTTAGTTCTTGCACCAGAAAACGGCCCCAATTTGGGTCCCAACATTTCAATGTTTTCTTACCAAAATGGTGAAATCTTGTTCTTGAATGCCAAAACGAATAAATCCGGAAGTGTGATTTCGACTGATCATTACACTTTCTTATACTGTAAATATAAGAAAGTAAAAAGGGGAGAGGCGGAATGGAGGGGTGAGGGTTAAAAATTGAATGGTATTCAAGACGTAAGGGCACCACGCGTACCTGTACTTTTTCAATTAGAACTACACCGTTGATTAAAACACCCAATAGGCGCCTAACACACTGGCACAAAGCATGCGATTGGCCAACCTTATCAAGTGTCAGCAGACAGAAATATATCGATGCCCCCAGGGTCGATACATGCATTCACGTCATATTCCCGGAAACCTTGGAAAGAAGCGAACGGGATTGTCGGCAAAGGGATTGGAACACGTAACAGACGCCTAACACATTCACACAAGACTGACGATTGGCTAACTGCTAGAGGTCTACACGGGCCGGGTCGGGATGTTTTAAGTTTAGAGAAAAAAACAACGGGCCGGGCTTTTTCCTAGACACTTACTATAGGGCTGGGCCAAGTTACCTCATTCTTTTTATCGCAATGATCAAAAAAGAAAAAGTCGTGTTTCCCGATTTCCTGGTCTGTTTGACTGTTTTGCAGGCTTTACTTACTTCCGTGACATAGCCCAGGGCGTAATAACAGAGGATTGCCCCGGTGGCGCAGTGGTCTAAGCGATGACTTCTGAACATCCGTCCGAGATGGGTCCGGGTTCGAATCCCTGTAAGGCATGGATGTTGTGTTTTTCTCACAGCAATATCTCTCTCCTTTCCCTGGAGCCGGTAGCTATAAAATTAGGGACGGGCTATTGCTTTTAGCTGTGTTTTTACCATCTGTAGGTATTAAGATGGTAAAACCATTTTGAGGCTGGTTGACAACAAAAGGTTTTTTTGTTTTTTTGTTTGAAGGTTTAATCACCACCTTGAGCAACTCAATGGACTATTAGCAGTCGCCCGTTCCTAATTTAGGGTCACTGGTTCCAGGGAAGTGAGAGAGATAGCCAGCGCCTTAAGGCTGTTTTTGAACGAATGCTAGGGTTTGTCTTCTGCGATAAATGGCGCAAATAATCACTCCTTGGGCGTGGCTTTTACGTCTTGAGGGACTGTTCCAGAAGTTGGCGTCACCGAATCATTGCAGATCTCGCCATATTCAAAATGAAAGCGGTCTCCCGTTGGCTCCACAATGAAAAGACAAGATACGCGCTGTTACGTTTTAACCAATAACGTTGTTTGGGGTGGAGCGTAGTAAGTAGGCGGGTTTTCCTTAGCTCACATTCACGGCTTCTCTGCTAATGTACACATTTTCTCTTCAAAAAAATGGACGTACAGAAGGATTTAAGATGATTTATGGGAGACAAGATTCCAGTCTCACTTTTGGCCCCATTCAATTATTTCTAATTGGCCTAGATAGTTAAAAAAATCAGACAGAAATGAGAGATTTCGTTTTTTCCAGACAGAAACACTGCTGACTGCTAAGCTAACTTATGGCGCCATCTAGCGCCGAAATTGGAATACTTTGGAGTCAGATAAATTGAATTTTAAAAAGGAATTCTAACAATTTTTTCAGAATAATAACTGTGGCACATATCAGCTATAGGTCGTTTTTATTTGTGCTCAAAATTTCAAACACTACAAAGTAATAGTCTTCGAGAAAATGTGTACAAAAGAATTTACATTGCAGATATAGGATAGAATTTCTCTTACACTCATTCAAAGACAGCCTTAAGACAAACACAACATCCATGCGTCACCGGGATTCGAAACCAGACCCTACTCGAACGAATGGTAACAAAAAGATTCGACCCCGAGTGACTGTGTATGTTGTGTGGAGTGGAGGACGGGCCTGTCTGCAGTGGGGTGGTTTGTGTGTGTGTGTGAGAGAGAGAGAGAGAAAGGGTGGGACGACATCTATTGTTTCTCCTATCCCTAATCCGTATAGGGATTGACTTTTGTAGTGTTACCTCTTACTAGTTCAGAGAAAAAGAGATTCTGAACGCACTTAATCTTCTTTTTCTCTCTCTCTCTTTAAAGATTACATTCTTCGATAATTCCCAAAGTTCAGTTAATATTGGGCTGATGCATGAGTTCATTCCGTTTTATTCCACGAGTGTTTCCTCGGTCAGTAGTGACATTGCAGATGGCCAGTTGTATATCAAAATGTTGCCAGTAATATCGTGTATCTAAATCATATTGCGTTGTGTGATTGTGGCTAATGGTTTTTTGGTTTTCAGATCCGGAAGTATGGAGTGTCAAGTAGAGAGGAATGAACGTTTCCGACATCTGCTCCTCTACGTGTTTAACAAGGGATCCACAGCCGCTGAGGCTACTCGACAAATTTGTGCTGTGTATGGGAAGGATGCAATCGCTCCACGGACACCCCGCAAATGGTTTCAGCGGTTCCGAGGTGGCAATTGTGACCTCAACGACTCTCCACGTTAAGGTCGTCCATCTAACTTTGATGAGGGTCGTTTGAACCATGTCATCCATTTGGATCCGCGTCAAACCACACGCGAATTGGCCACTGAGATGGACTGTGATCAGGTCGCAGTGGTGCGACACGTAGAACGTATGCGAAAGGTCCAGAAATTGGGGTCTTGGGTGCCTCACACTCTCACCGAGGACAACAAGAATCAGCATGTTGCCACATGTGGTTCCTTGCCCGCCCGTTATCGCGAATGTTCTCAGCAATGCAAACCCTTTCTGTGACGTATTGTTACTGGAGATGAAAAGTGGTGCCTGTACGTGAATTTCGGGCATCGGAGGGAATGGTTAAGCCCAAACAAGATGCCCACACCACGTCCAAAACATGACCTTCATCCTGCGAAGATCATGGTGTGTGTCTGGTGGGACATGGAAGGCATTATTCACTGGAAAATGCTGCCGAGGAATCGGACTGCACTCTATTGTGAGCAACTCCGCTGTGTGGAGGGAGCAATTCAGCGGAAACGGCTACATCGACGCTATGGCGTACTTCTCCAATATGATAACGCACGCCCTCACAGTGCAGGCATGACCAAAATGTCCATTCAGGACATGATATGGGAGATCCTTCCACATCCGGCCTATTCCCCAGATGTCGCCTCTTCAGACTATCATCTGTTCCGATCTCTATCGAATGCACCTCGTGGCAGAACGTTCAACAATGATGTTGATCTCCAGAATTTCCTTAATTATTTCTTCGCAGCAAAACCTTCTCGTTTTTTTTTCAAGAATCTCATTTGCAGACCTATCCAGACGTTGGACACCATCGTAAACAATGGGGGGGATAGTTGATTGATTCCGTTTTCCCTTCTGATGTAATACATTAATACATTCCTGTAGTGCGGTGAAAAAAACGGCATGAACTTACCCATCAACCCAATATTTTTAGGCTTACATTCAACTAAGTAACTATTTTCCATAATACCTCACTTCATTATTTAATTTTTACAATTTAATAAAACACAATAGAAAGACGAAATAAAACAAAATGGCACATCACGGATCCGGCCAGGACTAAATAATAGCTGCAGTTGACAGGCCTGGGCAGGGCCAAATGTCCAATATTTGAAACGGGCCGGGCCAGGCCCAGCCTTAAACGCACGGGCTTAGGCCGGACCGGGATCAGCAAATAAAGACCCGTACAGACCTCTAAAGTTTACGCGACGGTGGTGTTGAAACTATACAGATATTCGATAAATTCAGTCGGGAGGTAAATCTGAAATGCAATGTTCACACACTGTGCGTTTCAGATTTAGAAATCAGTAATATTACTTCAGATAACATTACAAACAACTTAATAACACTATGGCCATTTTGGCCATCTTGCACCGTGAGGGCAACATGGCCAAAATAATATTCTAAGATAATATTACGAAACGTTTAATAATATTCTAAAATAATATTACGAAACGTTTAATAATATTCTAAAATAATATTACGAAACGTTTAATAATATTCTAAAATAATATTACGAAACGTTTAATAATATTCTAAAATAATATTACGAAACGTTTAATAATATTCTAAAATAATATTACGAAACGTTTAATAATATTCTAAAATAATATTACGAAACGTTTAATAATATTCTAAAATAATTTTACAAAATGATGAGAAAGAAAGATACAAAAAACATTTCACACACAAAAAGAAAACGTCTTTTTAATAAATCACTAAAATGAAACTCTGTTTCATTCAAACATTTAAGATCTGTACCAGTACATAGCGCGACGTATAGCATACTAACGTGGTTTACAAAATTCTAATTTGGTCGTTCAGGAAACGACACTTGTGCTTTCAATAATATATGGGTGCTGATATTTTGCATGGTGCGTATGATTTTGTACAAGGTCGATGAAAAGATGAAAGGATGAATAAATGAGCAACATTTATTTCTCTACCGGTAGACTGGTGTTCCGAAGGGAAGAACTGGCTTCTGAAAGACAAAATTTAAAGATTTATAATCATGTTAAATCAGAAATAGCAGAGTTGTATATACAGTACAGCTATTTTACAAATGATGAACCGTATATACAGGGTGCGTAGGAAAGTCCCTTTAATCTGAAATAACTTGCGAACTGAGAGAGGTACAGTTATGCAAGTGAGAGAACGGTATAGTAAAGCGACTACGCCCGATCGAATGCAATCGGTAACAGCGCCCCTAGAGGCGAATTGCGGAAGTTAGCTATTGCGAATCGAAAACGAAAAGAGACAGAGCAAAATTTCCGAAGACAAAGTTGTAGAGCATCAATTAATTAGTTCAAAACAACATTTGTTTCACACGGATAAGATAAATTGTCGCCTTAATACCCTGCAATGTCCGAAATCGATGCGCGACGATTCGAATCTGCATATTCACATTTCGCAAATGTAGCCGTATGCAAATGCAGATTGTGACGTTGTACCGTACCTACGATATAAAAACCAGTAGCAGGATGTACCCTGATCAGAGGTTTAGGTCTACGTACGCTGTGTGATAATGGCTAGCTTGGATTTCTGGAGTTACGTAAAAAATCAGGTGAATGCAACAGCGCCTACAAGTCTGCTGGATCCACGTCGTCGTGTTACAGATGCTTGCAATAGTGTGACACTTTCCATGCTGAGGAATGTGCATGCAGAGTTACTTTCACGAATACAAATGTGTATCGTGGGCAATGGTGAACTCTTCGAACATACTCGACATTAACTTTTTATCACTGCGCGCCAGTTTGCCTTTTTGTTTTTGTTTTGTCTGACGTCATCAAACTCTATTGACATAAGTACGCATTTATGCAATAAATTGTATGTATTTGCTCATACCTATGCCTGTTCCCTTCAAACATTCACACAAAAGGTCGCGCATCGATTTAGGACATTTTAGGATACTCAGGCCACAATTTATCTTATTCGAGTAAAACAAATGTCGTTTTGTACTAAATAATTGATGCTCCACAAGTTTGTTATTGGAACTTTCGCTCTATCTCTTTTCGTTTTCGATTTGCAATGGCTAACTTCCGTATTTCGCCAATAGGGGCGCTGCTGTTGGCTGCATTCGATAGGGCGTAGTGGCTTTATTATGCCGTTGTCTCACTTGCGTAACTGTACCTCTCTCCGTTCGCTAGTTATTCCAGGCTAAAGGGACTTTCCTATGCACCCTGTATACACCAGCAGTTCATTATCTAACACTTTTAGTAAACAGCATCTAATTTAAAATGAACTATAGACATTACATTAACATACTTTTCATTTTAATACTGCAACACCAAGAAAGGATCACCCTATTCAAATGAAATTTATTGGGTTGGTGCGAATGAAATGTCCGGCAAAGGACCAGCACGCGTGGACGGCGAGAACGGAAAAGTAGGACAACTTACCTAGGCATAATAATCCCCCTCGGCATTGACACAGTTGCCATCTGCCCGGCAAAGCCATGATCCCGGAACGAAAAATCTTGTGGCTGGGATCCGAAGAAGTCACCAATTGCACGTTGAACCTCGTTGTCTGTCGTGAACTGTTTCCCGGACAGGGAGTGATCCAGGCGACGAAACAGATGATAGTCTGTCGGAAACAACTCCGGGAAATAGGCGAGATGAGGCAGTGCTTTATATCCCAAGGCACTTAGTGTCAGCATCGTTGGTTGTGCGACATTAGGGCGGACGTTGTCCTGGAGCAGAAGAACACCCTGTCTGTTGACCAAACCCGGTTGTTTCTTCGGCAATTTCTGGTGCATCTGGTGTAATTCAGCACAATAACGTTCTGCAGTGATGGTTTGGCCTCTTGCCAAGAAACTCTGAGGAATTATCCCAGCTGTAGACCACCAGACAAGAAGCATCATCTTCTTGGTGTGTAGGGGTGTCTTAGGATGTCATTCAGCAGGCTGTGCCTTTCTTAACCGTTGTGCAGATCGTTTCCGATTATCATAAAGGCCCCACTTCTCATCAAAAGTCCAAACGCCTAGACTTGTTGGCATTTGTCAACTCATGCGTCAGCCACATGTCCAGGTTTTTGACCTTACCCAGAGCAGGCAGAAGCCGAACAACTGTCGTGTGGTGGACACCTACCTCTGCCGCTGTCTCACGACACGTTTTTCAGGGGTCCGCTTCAACCACACGTAACAGAACATCGTCAGAAACAGGTAGATGACCACGTGCTTCATTTTGCAATTCCGTATCTCCGCTTCGAAACTTCATAAACCATCGCCGAATGGTTCCTTTGTTGGATGTATTCTCCCCAAACGCTTTCTTAACGCTTCGAGCGGCAATTCCTGTAGAATGGCCCAGTTTAAATTCATTCAGGAAGATGACTCTCAAATTCGACGTCTGCATGTTTCCTTTGCAAGCCACGTTACTTCCAAACAAACCACGCCTGAACCTTGTTCTTGACACACGTGCTAGCTGTTTATAGTAACTCTGCGACGTAATACCCACAACACCTGTGGGTGGTTCCATTCCGCTGACGAAGGGGTCTGTCTCCACTGCTTGTTCCGCCGGACATTTCATTCGCACAAACCCAATATATCACAGATTCCTCATGTCACAAAAGATAACTGATTACATTTGTAGAGCTATACAAGATTTTTTTGCTTCAAAACTCAGTATCTCCACTTCGAGCAACAATAACAGCCTCTTCATGGCGTGTTTCCCAGCAGAACACTGTCCAAGGCATTGCACTTCCTCCACTGGCGTGAAAGGCTGTACCAGGTCTGCAGTGACGTTTGAGTAGGTGGTAGACATCATAGTTTTCTGCACATGAGTGACTGGACCTAGGGTTTCCCAGAAGCCCTACTAGTGAGGAATAGCATTGCCATGAAAGGATGTACCAGGTCTGCAATGGTGTGTAGGTAGATGGCAGACGTCTTAATTTCCTGCACACGAATGACTGGACCCAGGATTCCCCAGCAGAGCACTGTCCAAAGCATTGCACTTCCTCCACTGGCATGAAAGGATGTACCTGGTCTGCAGTGACGTTTGAGTAGGTGGTAGACGTCATAGTTTTCTGCACATGAGTGACTGGACCCAGAATTTCCCAGAAGCACTACTAGTGGGGAATACCCTTGCCATGAAAGGATGTACCTCATCTGCAGTGACGTTTAAGTAGGTGGTAAACATCATAGCTTCCTGCACATGAATGACTGGACCCAGGATTTCCCAGCAGAGCACTGTCCAAATCATTGCACTTCCTCCACTGGCATGAAAGGATATACCTGGTCTGCAGTGACGTTTGAGTAGGTGGTAGACGTCATAGTTTTCTGCACATGAGTGACTGGACCTAGGGTTTCCCAGAAGCCCTACTAGTGAGGAATAGCATTGCCATGAAAGGATGTACCAGGTCTGCAATGATGTGTAGGTAGATGGCAGACGTCTTAATTTCCTGCACACGAATGACTGGACCCAGGATTTCCCAGCAGAGCACTGTCCAAAGCATTGTACTTCCTCCACTGGCATGAAAGGATGTACCTGGTCTGCAGTGACGTTTGAGTAGGTGGTAGACGTCATAGTTTTCTGCACATGAGTGACTGGACCCAGAATTTCCCAGAAGCACTACTAGTGGGGAATACCCTTGCCATGAAAGGATGTACCTCATCTGCAGTGACGTTTAAGTAGGTGGTAAACATCATAGCTTCCTGCACATGAATGACTGGACCCAGGATTTCCCAGCAGAGCACTGTCCAAATCATTGTACTTCCTCCACTGGCGTGAAAGGATGTACCTGGTCTGCAGTGACGTTTGAGTAGGTGGTAGACGTCATAGTTTTCTGCACATGAGTGACTGAACCCAGGGTTTCCCAGAAGCCCTACTAGTGGGGAATAGCATTGCCATGAAAGGATGTACCAGGTCTGCAATGGTGTGTAGGTAGATGGCGGACGTCATAGTTTCCTGCACATTAATGACTGGACCCAGAGTTTTCCAGAAGCACTACTAGTGGGGAATACCCTTGCTATGAAAGGATGTACCTCATCTGCTATGACGTTTAAGTAGGTGGTAAACGTCATAGTTTTCTGCACATGAACGGCTGCAATATGATTTAATCTGTTAATATTCTTTAATGATTAATAAGTGCAATCCATAATCAATATACCACAATGTTCTCCTTACCGTTAATATTTTCTGAGGTCACTGCGACGTCTGTTGATGCTGCTTTGCGATAATCGTCTCGAGCCGTGGTTCCAGTGTCGTTTGCAGTATTAATGTTGATTGTGTTCCTGTGCTTTGTTTTGATTGCCGAAACGGCTTAAAAAGTTTTCTCGCAATTAATATCTGTTCGAAAAAGTTACCGATAATTTCAGAGCTTTGTTGCTGAGACTTGGATGTTCTTTCTCCATAATACTCCAAAAGTGACTTAGAGATTTGGATCTGAATATCGATACCAGACTGGCATCAGAGGGAAGTTCGACAAAGCTTGAAGAGAGAGAGAGATATAATACCCCAAAACTGAGTCAGAGATTTGGATCTGAATATCGATAACAGACTGGCATCAGAAGGAAGTTGTACAGCTTGAGAGAGAGAGAGAGAGATGATGCCCCAAAACTGAGTCAGAGATTTGGATCTGAATGTCGATACCAGACTGGCATCAGAAGGAAGTTCAACAAAGCTTAGGGGAGGGAGGGGGAGAGAGAGAGAGAGAGAGAGAGAGAGAGAGAGAGAGAGAGAGAGAGAGAGAGAGAGAGAGAGAGAGAGAGAGAGAGAGAGAGAGTGTGTGTGTGTGAGAGAGAGAGAGAGAGAGAGAGAGAGAGAGAGATAATACCCCAAAACTGAGTCAGAGATTTGGATCTGAATATCGATACCAGACTGGCGTAAGAAAAGGTTCAACAAAGCTTAAGAGAGAGAGAGAGAGAGAGAGAGAGAGAGAGAGAGAGAGAGAGAGAGAGAGTGAGAGAGAGAGAGAGAGAGACAGAGTGTGAGAGAAAGTGAGATAGAGACAGAGAGAGTGAGAGAGAGAGAGAGAGAGAGAGAGAGAAAGTGAGATAGAGAGACAGAGTGTGAGAGAAAGTGAGAGAGAGAGAGACAGAGTGTGAGAGAAAGTGAGATAGAGACAGAGTGTGAGAGAAAGTGAGAGAGAGAGAGAGAGAGAGAGAGAAAGTGTGTGTGTGAGAGAGAGAGATAATACCCCAAAACTGAGTCAGAGATTTGGATCTGAATATCGATACCAGACTGGCATCAGAAAGAAGTTCAACAAAGCTTAGGAGAGAGAGAGAGAGAGAGAGAGAGAGAGAGAGAGAGAGAGAGAGAGACAGAGTGTGAGAGAAAGTGAGATAGAGACAGAGTGTGAGACAGAGTGTGAGAGAGAGAGAGAGAGAGAGAGAGAGAGAGATAGCACCCCAAAACTGAGTCAGAGATTTGGATCTGAATATCGATACCAGACTGGCATCAGAAAGAAGTTCAACAAAGTTTTTCTTTTCGCGGTGAGTTATCCTGCAGGGGTTCAGATCTTCTGTGAAGAAATTAGCGATCCAAGCTTCCTTTAATCCTGTGCGACAGGTGTACAAAAAAATTAGGATCTAGATTTCCTCTTACTTTGACTACATTTGTATTCATGAAAATAAATAAATTCACTCATTTCTCGCGGGCCAGTACCGGTCCGTAAACCAGCGGTTGGGAAACACTGCTCTAGGAAACACAAGGCCATGACATTAGAAAGAAGATTTCCCTCTCTAAATGACGTTACGCGGGAACCCAGGCTTCCGATTGGTTTCCAGCGTTATCCTATGTGACGTCAAACGCAACACTCACGTATCAGGCCGTGTAACATGAGATTGACGTCACAAACTGAGGGAACTCATCTTTCTAATGTCACGGCATTGTGTTTTCTAGACGGCCGTGATCAGATTCGCCTAAGTCCGCTGCCTTTTTCACCTGAAGAACAAGAATGACACTGATTAACAGAAAGGAGCATCAGGTGTTAATATAATGTTTCATTTTACCTGCGATTGCTTTGATTTACATAAAGACGCGCTGGTCATGTTTTGTCTCTTCGGTGTATGTATGTGACGCACCATTGAGGTGACGCGAGAATCAAAACTCTGTTCGAAATCCATTACAGGCAAAAAAGGCTTTTTAGCACGTCTTTTGTAAACAAAATCGTGGTTATGTTATCAGTTTATCTGTCCGTCCGTCTGTGGACGCCATATCTCTGCAACTGATAGTCCGATTTTTCAAATTCATTTTGCACTAGGAAGCTTGAAATGTGCGAATGATGATCCATTATTTCGTTTTTTTTTATTTTTAACGATTCACAATTTTACCGAAAGAGGGCGTGAATGTAGATGATATCGAATTCAAAATACATTTTATTCAATATATTTGCTTCTAAAAGTCCGATTGAAAAAATTCTTTTACCTTTCAAGTTAAGCACATATTTTCCGCTAGGGACGTAAAAGTAAACTGCGTTTTCTCCGATTTCGCTGCTTCTAAAACTCCGATTTAAAAAACTCCTTCTGCAACAAATACAGCTCTTGATGGGAAATCTTTTGCATGTAATTTCTGATTTTCGGTAAAAATGGTTTGGCCACCAGGGGGCGTAAGTGTTAATTTCTACTGCTGTTGCATTTGCAGCAAAATTTGAGCATTTTAATTCTCGACTGGAAAAATTTATTCGTGGGCCGATACTACGCACGCCGATAAACCTTTTCGAAATATTTTCTTCTTAAAATAATGCACGGTTTCTCCGACAGGGGGCGTAGATGTACATCTTATTTTTGTCGATATCTCTGCTTCTATGAGACCGCTTTGAAAAACTCCTTTTTTGTTTGATAGAATTTCCTGTGCGAAATGTTTTTCATATAATATCAAAATTTTCAAGAAATTCATAGACTTTCCGCTAGGGGCCATAAAGGTTAATTGCGTTTTCCCCGATATCTTTGCTTCTAAAACTCCGATATGAAAAATTGTTTCTGCACCGGATACAGCTTCTGGTAGGAACTGCTTTGCATATAATTTCTGATATCTGGTAAAGAATGGTTTGGCCACCAGGAGGCATAAGTGTGTAATTCTGCTTTTGGTGTATTTGCAGCAAAATCTGAGCTCCTAAAAACTAGATTGAAAAATTCTTCCGTGGACCGATACCACTCACATAGAAAAATCTTTTGCAAGTACCTTCTTTTTAAAAAAGCATATTCTTTCCGCCAGGGGGCGTAGAAGAATATCTTATTTCTGTCAATATCTCTGCCTCTAAGAGTCCGATTTGAAAAACTATTTCTTTGTTGAAGAGCGTTTCCGCTGCGAAATGTTTCTCAAATAATTTCTGATTTTTTCTTAAAGCACCAGGGCATAAGTTCACGTTTCCGTTTACAGCAGTATATGCAGGACTAAAAACCCGATTGAAAAACTTTTCTTCTGTCAGATACTAGAAACAATGCAAATTCTGTGTGCGTGTTTTCTTCCCAAAATAATGCACAATTTTGCCGCTAGGAGGCGCAAAAGCGTAATCTGTTTTTCTCAATATCTCTGCTTCTACATGTGCGATTTGAAAAAAAATATTTTAACACCGGATGCCATTTACCTTGTGCAACACTTTAGGCTAGTATATGAGGAATTTTGTAGTTCACAGTTCTGTCGGTACGTGAGGTTTGTGTACTTCAGTTTGCAGCTGCATCGCCGCTTCTAAAAACACTATTGAGAAATTTCTTCTTTACTGTATGCCATTCGCTATGCTAGAGATGTAGAGCATTATCATCTTTAAATAATGCACAGATTTCCCGCTAGGGGGCGTAAAGGATGAAACCTTTTTCTCGCTATTTATGCTTCCGGGAAGCGTATTTGAAAAGTTCATTTTCCTTAGCATAGCTTTTTCCATGCAGAATATTGTTCGCCTATTTTCAACTCTTCCATTAGGCAAAATTCTTCCACTAGAAGGTATAGAGTTATATTATGTATCCTCCTCTCGTATATTTCTTCTTTTTGTCTGATACCTTCCGTGTGCTATGAGAAACTTTCTGTCCGCTATTTGTTAATTTTTGTAACATCCTTTTTAGCCGCTGGTGGAACTAAGTAGATGTTTCATCGATTGTTGAAACCAGTTTATTGTTTTCCTAACCGGTTCCATTGACTTTGAATAACTTTGATAAATTTAATTCGCGTCAGAACGGATTCGAAAGTCGTGCTCATTACAACCGAAAATTCGGTGTCATATTTCTTGTTTTTCTATGCACTTGCTCAATGTGACAGCCTAGACTATAGGTACGTAGTTTTGTTTATATTTTCATGTTGGAACGCATCCCTGTTTGGCACACATTGTAATCAGTTCACTCAACGATTCCTCGAAATCGGCTATTCACATAATACGAGGAACGCCTGTCTACATTTGGAGTGAGTTTCGAGACGAATTTGTTTCGTTACGAATCTGAAGAATGAAAATCCTTTCCCTTTAACGTCGAAGTTTTGAAATAACTTACAAATACTTACTTTTTAGGGGTCTTTCAGGGAAATAAATTTAGTACATGGGTCCAGAATATGGCATAGGCGATCCAGGACCGTGATATCTATGCCGACGTCGAGGTGGTGCAGATTGCTGGGGCTGATGTGATGACCTGGGGACAGCATAAATCTCCTCTGGCTCAGAATTAGCAGAATGTGGAGGAGGTGGAGGTGCCACGTAAGGAATAGGCCCTCGTGGGGTGTAACGCTGGGATTGAGGTTCATATTCGAAGGGTAACGGATTGGCGTAGAGTTCTATGTTGGCAGGACTCTTATTTTCCGTTCCAGGCTCGTTCGTCTTCACGTTGGCTCGGTAGCCATTCTCGTCAGCAACGTACTCGACGATCCTCTCAACCCCGTTCTCGTCTCTGTAGCCGTAACTTCCTGTCACGCGGCCGTTACTGTCTCCGGCTTCCTTCCGGAACTGTGTAGCTCCCAAGTCATTCTTACTGTCGTATGCAAAGGTGTACGGCTGCGGAGGGTACTGTAATAGAAAAAACAAACAAAATAAAGTTTATTCTGAACTGACTGTACCTTTAAGCTAATTTCTGCACCAATAAAATTAAAACATTTGTTAATAAAATGATACGTGGCTCTTATAAATTCAAGAATTTTAAGGAAATTAAGGTATTAGTTGGATTTTCAAAAAAAATGGTGTTTACGACATAGAAATTACCTTTCTTAGTTGTTGTTCGCTGGTTTAGCGACCAACAACTAAGAAAGGTAACCGCCTGTCCCTAATTTAAAGCCAATGGTTCCAGGAAAGGGAAAGAACCTGGCTTCGTTTGTATGCGTACAAAGTATAGATCGTTCAATGTCTTGCACGTGGAAGACCGTCTACGTCGTGCTGCTTTTGCAACTGAGATTTTACAGCGTATCGATAACAACAGCAACTACCTGCAACATGTGTGTTTTTCGAATGAGGATACTTTTGGTACCTGTGGCGGAGTAGCTACAATGTGGGTATATGGGGGTCGGAAAACAGCTTGACAGCCCAAAAGTTAATGTTCTGTGCGATTTCATGCACAACAGAGTCATCTTACTTTTTTTGTGTGTGTGCGTGTGAACGCAGAATAACAGCAAATGTGTACCTAGGCATGATGGAGCTTTTATTGAACTTCAATTGGACGAATATCAACCATGGGTAATTTTCCAGCAGGATGGTGCCCCACCACATTGGGGGATTAACTGTTCGAAAGTTCCTTAGTACCACATTTTCCAACATGTAGATTGAGAGGGACGGTCCAACACCGCGGCCGCCACAGTCATCAGACATGACACCCTTGGACGTCTTTATCAGGTTATGTCAAGAATTAAGCTTATTCAACTTCAGTGTTTTAAATTGAAACTCTGCAGAGGAGCATGATAGCTGCTACTGCCACAGTCTCCAAAGATATGTTAGGTTAAACATGGCGAGAAATTAAATAACAACTAGATTTGCTTCAGGCACCCGAACGGCGTTCGTGTAGGTGTACTAACAATAGAAAAAAAAATTACATTGGTTTGCTGCATCATGCCACAAACCACTTGTTTCTACCTATCATAGTTTTTTAATAACAAAATTTCTTTTAGAGGCAAAGGCTTTACATCCACCCTGTACTTTCTGTGCATAGCAATTGAAAGATATTCAAAATGAGCTCATGTATTTTAAGCAAATTGCCTAACGCAACGAAACGTGTTAGCAAATGTTATCTGCCTCGTTGAAACGTTTTATTCAGATGAGGCTTAGTTTCAGTGTCAGGAAACATTTACTCCCAAAACACTCGCTTATGGAGAAAACGAGAGAATATCCACGCACACTGCTTCCATTACACAGAACAATTTAAAAGACGTGTTCGAAAACAAGTGTTAAAGATTTTCATTATACCTTCAAAATGGGGGACGGTATGCATTTGTTGTACGTAGATATGTCATCATCATTATCAACCATTATCAATCCTCTACTGGATGAAGGTCCCCCCAAGTTTCTTCCACAACTGTCTGTCTTGAGCCAGTCTCCTCCATATTACTTCCGTATGCTTTCGAATTTAATCCACCCATTTTCCATGTGGTCTTTTTCTTGGGGTTTTTTATTTTCTGCCCTTTGGTATCCAGTCTAAAATTTCGGTTGTTCGTCGGTGGCCCGTTCTTCTGGCAACATGTTTAGCCCATTGCCATTTCAGGGATTTTACTCTGATCATGATGTCTTCCACTCTTGTCATTTTCCTTATGCATCAGTTCCTCTTCTTATCTCTCCTGGTTTTACCAAGCACGGGTGGCGGAAGGTAGAGGGGCACGGGGGTCTGGACCCCTAGAATTCCATGGTCCCCCTTACCGGGTGAGTCTTCCAACGAAACGTCCAAAAAATTTGTGGTTTACAAACGATATTAAAGTTATTTCTATCTTTTAATGAGGATTTCCTGGAGACCGTCACTACGGTGAAAATCTTCCAAATACGTGGAGACAATGTAAATAGACAAAGTCATCGTTTTTTCCACGTTTTTCTTTAAATACCACACAGCAGCTTAAAAAGTGTTATTCGACACATCTGGGATCGAACCCTAGATCTCTCAATAACTAGCCGAGTGCGTTCGCTTTACGCTACTGTGCGAACAATCCACGGCGCTATGTGTGTTTATCTGTCAGCATCTGACTTCAAAACTCCGTAGGGATAGGCTCAGTAATTGAGACGTTTCCATCTGGGGGGGGGGGGGGCTTAACGGCACAAGCTAAGCCTTTCATCTCCACTCGGAATGTTACTCGTCGTTTAGCATGGTGTAAAAACATTTATCGTGGACCGTAGATCAATGGGAAGGGGTCCTATGGACTGATGAATCCAGATACACGATCCATGAGTCTGATGGCTGTGTGTGGGTATGGCGGTAGCCGGGAGAACGCTATTTACCGCAGTGTACTGTTCCTACGGTCAACTTTGGAGCTGGCAGTGTGCTCATTTTGGGGTGTTTTTCGTGGTATGGTCCAGGCCCATTGGTTATCGTGGACAAACCTGTTAACCAGCACGTCTACCTCGATATTCTGGACAATTATGCTCTAACTGTTACGGCGTAATTTGATGATAATTCCGTATCGTGTGTGGACTGACCAACACAGAGCCCTGATCTTAATCCCACAGAGCACTATGGGATGAAATAGAGCGCCGCATAAGAAGTTTGGAACCAAGGCCTACTACTAAGCAACAGTTAGCGGCAGCATTTTGTACTCAATGGAAGCGCATACCTATCGCTGTGTTCCAAAACCTTGTCGAAAGCATGTCTCGAAGGGTCACTGCATGCATTACGGCCAAAGGCGGACCCACACCGTACTAATGTATGCCAATAAATGCTATGTTGTGTTTCTCTCCTAGGTGTCCGCTGACTTTTGTCAATATACTGTACATACTGTACGTGTGGGTGTGTTGTGAGTAGTGATGGACCATTCATGAATGATGCATTCACAAGAATGACTCTTCACCGTGAATGGTGAATGATTGGCTCTCACATCTCTGAATGATTATTCAATCTGCCATTACTGCGACACACATTGCAGTCGTATCATGTCAAACTGTATTCGGCCGAATAATTTCGGAAACCAGTTTCCAATAAGAAAAGTAATGTCGAGAATTAACAAGTGTCAACCGTTATGTGAATGAGCAAGCAACAGACATCTAAGAAATAAAGGTGAAACTTAAGAATGGGAACGGTTTGTCAATGCCATTAATTTGAATGGTGTGCCTGAATTGTTCGCGACGAGCCAGCTCGTGGCTAATAATTCATAGTGAAAGGCAAATGCTGAAGGCCTCCCCGGTGGCGCAGTGGTCTAAGCGATGGCCTCTGGTCTGTCGTCCGAAAAGGGTCCGGGTTCGAATCCCGGTGCGGCATAGATGCTGTGTTTTTCTTACGACACTGGTTCTCACCCTTCCCTGGAACCAGTGACCCTAAATTAGGGACGGGCGGCTCCTTTATAGTCCATTGAGTTGCTCACGGTGGTCGTTAAACCTCCAAATAAGAAAAAATGCTGAAGATCTCGCGCCCCATTTGGGCAGTTTGCCGAAAAGAGCTGTGGTCTTGAAAGCGCTTTCGTCGTAACCACGAGATCCTTGAAACGAATGATTACTCGGTGAGCGTAGTGACAATCTGGAAATTGAATGGTCATTCGGAAATGACTCTTTTGCACGAATGATAAATGAACTCCCAAGAAGGAATGATTTATGCCATCACTGGTAAACACGAGATCCCTGCAACGAATGATTTGCTCACTGAGCGAGTGACAACCTGGAAATTGAATGATTACTTGTGAATGACTCTTTTGGATGAATGATGAATGAACTCCCAAAGGAAGGATTTATGCCATCAATAGTAAATACGAGATCCCTGAAACCAATGATTTACTCAGTGAGCGTAGTGACAACCTGGAGATTGAAAGGTCATTCGTTTGAATTATCATTCCTGGATGACTCTTTTGCATGAATGATGAATGAACTCCCAAGAAGGAAGGATTTATGCCATCACTGGTAAACACGAGATCCCTGCAACGAATGATTTGCTCACTGAGCGAGTGACAACCTGGAAATTGAATGATTACTTGTGAATGACTGTTTTGCATGAATGATGAATGAACTCCCAAGAAGGAATGGTTTACGCCAACACTAATAAACACGTGATCCCTGCAACCAATGATTTACTCAGTGAGCGTAGTGACAACCTGGAGATTGAAAGGTCATTCGTTTGAATTATCATTCCTGGATGACTCTTTTGCATGAATGATGAATGAACTCCCAAGAAGGAAGGATTTATGCCATCACTAGTAAACACGAGATCCCTGCGACCAATGATTTACTCAGTGAGCGTAGTGATAACCTGGAGATTGAAAAGGTCATTCGTTTGAATTATCATCCCTGAATGACTGTTTTGCATGAATGATAATGAACTCCCAAGAAGGAATGATTTATGCCATGATTAGTAAATACGAGATCCTGCAGCCAATGATTTACTCAGTGAGCGTAGTGACAACCTGGAGATTGAAAGGTCATTCGTTTGAATTATCATCCCTGAAATACTTCTTATGCGGCGCTCTATTTCATCCCATAGTGCTCTATGGGATTAAGATCAGGGCTCTGTGTTGGTCAGTCCACACACGATACGGAATTATCATCAAATTACGCCGGAATTATCATCAAATTACGCCGTTTTGCATGAATGATGAATAAACTCCCAGGAAAGAATGGTTTATGCTATCACTAGTAGAGACGAAATCTCTGCAACGAACGAATTACTCCGTGTGTAACCTGAAAAGAATGGTCATTCTTTTGAGTGACCATTCGTGAATGATTCTGTTGCATGAATGATGAATGAACGAACTCCCATGAAGAAATTATTTATGATATCACCAGAGCATTCACTTAGTTGGTTCCTATGCCAAGAACTTTTACATTCTATCATTCTTTCCAAAAATAATTTAATGTTTAAAATGTGAGGCAAAAGCTATTAATATTAATTTTGATTTCAAACGTTTTCTTGTTTTACCATGGTTTTTGTGGTTCTTAATTTTCGAATTTCTACAAGATTCGAATATCATGCATTATTATGGATTTTGTTGACACGTTTCAATGTTTATTTTGTTCTTTACCAATAAATGTGTTTTGAATAATTTTTATAGGTAATAAATGTCCTTGATTAGCGTCAAAATTTCTATAATTTTAGAGGCAGGTATGTTAGCAACCACATGAACAGCTCTGAGGTTATAGGTGGCCGCCCGTCCATCGAACTGCTGTTTATGAGTGGGGCGGTGGGATGGGGGCGTGAGGAAGCCTGAAGCCACCGCCTCAGACCATTCGGCCATTGAGGCCGCTTTTGTATCCATTTTGATAGCCCTTTTCTATTGTTACTGCCATTTTAACGTATAGTTCCAATAAAGTTTTTATATACTTCTGAAATGTTTCTGGCATTCTCTTTGCTATGACCAATCCTAAAATTAAAATTTTGCAGAAGATAAAAACGGTAATATAAAATCATCTTGCAAGTGGTCCTGGTGAAATACAAGCAGAACTGATAAAAAATGGAACAGAAAAATTGCTTAGAATATTAACCCAATTGATTGAAAGATGTTTGAATGGTAAAAATATCCCAGATGAATGAAAAATTGGCTTCCTAAGATCTATTTTTAAAAAAGGGGAAAGGCAAGGATGTGAACTATCGAGAGTTTACAGTGACATCGACTTTTTAACGACCACCATGAGCAACTCGATGGGCTATAAGCAGCCAACCGTCCTTACTTTAGGACCACTGGTTCCAGGAAAGTGAGAAAGCCAGTGCTATAAGACAAATACAACAACCATGCTTGACCAGGATTCGAACCCAGACGCATAGCGGACGAATGGTTATAAGCCAGCACTTAGACCACGGCGTCACCGGGGAGGCTATCTGATTGGATTTACGTTTATAAACTTTATATATTGTGTTACGTAAATTAATTTTGTTCACTTCTTCTTCGTGGTAGAACTTCACCAGAAATTTCTCTTCTGTTCGTTAATTTTCAAAAACTTTATTTAAGTGGACTGGTGCTTCAAATTTCTGACCCATGATTTCCTTGTTTGAAGCTGACTTGAAACTATAACACACTTATTTCTCGTCCCGAAACAAAGGAATTGGTAAACTGGGTTAAGCAGACGCGATGTTGCTGAAAACATGCTATAAGAAATCTGTGCTACTCTTAATCCGTAACTTGTGGTCAAAGAGATGAATATAAACGAAGTAGTCACTCGACCATTAAATTAGCAACAAACTAATTTGTCTTGGGCGTGCTCGGTGAACCATAACTCTGTCAAAAAATAATAATTTATTCAGGAAGCACTAAAAACAGAATAAATTGAAATAAGGAAAATCTTGGGAAAAAAATCACTCCATTAATGATCGCGATACAAAAAAGAAAGCTCTCTGCGTGTACCAATTAAAGGAATTAGTGGAATTCAGCAGATGTTTTCTGCTTCGGCAGATGAAAAACCACGATTTTACAGCGTCCGTGTTCACTGAAGAGAACCCGTAACCTTAATCTTCTTTTTATCTGCGGAATCTTCACTCATACCGAGCAAACTGGGATTTACTGAACAGGGAAAAATATGTCATATACTGCGCAGAAAATCCAACCCTAAGCGTTTATCGAAGACGCACAAAATCAGTTTACAAAGTTCACTGCTCTAATTTAAATGTCATGTCGAACTTCAATAGATGACACGTAACTCCAGATGTGTTGTATTATCGCCGTGATATTACGCATTTAGAACGAGGTAAAAGAAATAAAAAATGCGTACAGTAATTGAATTTGCTTTATGGAAATACATGAAGAATAAGAATTACAAAGCATTTTCATTCACAGAAAGGAGTTATGAATGCAAAGAAAATAAACATTACGGCGCCGTGGGTGTTTGTGGTAAATAGCTTGCTGGGCTTTCATAAAAAAGAAGAAATTCAAATCAGACTTTTACAAGTGCAAATTTGACTTCAATAGTACCTGTCGCTCTGAAATATCCTCTAGCAGTAAAACATTTCAACCACAAAATCGAACAGTGTTGGAATTTCGAATAAAGTTGCTGATATTAAAAGAATGTTTTTAATTATGACCGTCAGACATTCTTCATTAGAATATTTTCATAACTGACCTTATCGGAAGGGACTTCTTCTTCCTTTTTAAATGAGACAGAAGCACAAATATAGTTTAGAGCGCCAGAATTGGAAGTCTTGGAACTTCATCCTTGGGTTTAGGCATCAAATAGGGGTGGGGAGTTGAAAAATTTAGGAGGGGGATGTTAAATGAAAGCAAGTTTTTTGAAGACTGATAATTTTTATAGTAAAATTTGGCTTTAAATCTAGTATTAAGGTGGACGTCTAGTGATTTTGCTTCCTATACTTCGAATGGGCAAATTTCTGTACACATTTTCGTTATAATTAATACGTTCTCAAGAATGAAAATTTGAACATCAATCAAGATAACTTCATATTATAACTTGTAATACTTAATATTTTATAAAACATAACCATAATTAAGCAATCCAACATTTGTTTGTCTACTGACGTCATAAATGTACAGGTCGCGCCATCTTTTTTTCTGGTCTCAACACCACCAAAGGAAAAGTTATTGTTTTTTAATATAATTATGGTTATGTTTTAGAAAATATTAAGTATTCCAAGTTATAATGTGAAATTATTTTAATCGATGTTCAAATTTTGATCTTTGGGAACGCATCAATTGTGAAAAAAATGCGTACAGAAGTTTGGCCATTGAAAGTATTGGTATATAAATAAGTTTTGAGGGATTTGAGATGAACAAAATACGTTGTTGGAGAACAGAAACAATATTTTAATATTAATCGAAGTATGCTCCCTCTGAAGCTACAACTTTACCCCATCTTTCGGGCAGTGAACGCTGGCCCCGAAGTAAGAATTCCGGTTCCATGGAAGAGATCCAGTTGTGCAGCCAATTTTTGATGTCTTCATAAGAACTAAACCGTTCTCCAGAAAATGTTGACTGCATCGACCGGAACAAATGGTAATCCGATGGCGCAATATCTGGCGAATATGGCATTTGGGGTATAACTTCCCAGTCGGATCCTTCTAAGTACTTTTTCACAGGTCAAGAAACATGTGGTCTTGCGTTGTCATGCTGTCATGCTGTAAGATGACTTTGTTGTGTCTATTCTCCCATTCCGGCCGTTTTTACGTGAGAGCTCGTTTTAAACGCATTAATTGGGTTCGATACCGATCACCAGTAATAGTTTCTGATGGTTTCAGCAGTTCATAGTGGATCACACCCTTCTGGTCCCACCAGATACACAGCATTACCTTTGAACCATGGATATTGCGTTTTGACATTGAAGGACCTGGTTCACCTGACTTCACCCCTGCTTTCTGCCATTTAGGGTTATCGTACCATATCCATTTCTCGTCGGCAGTAATAATACGATGCAAAAAACCCTTTCTTTTTTGTCTTTGAAGCAGCAATTCGCAAATGGTTTTTCGACGTTCAAGGTCTCTTTCCCGCAAAGCATGTGGAACCCAATGCCCTTCTTTTTGCACCATTCCCATGGCAGCTAAACGTTGTGAAATGCATGGTTGACTAACACTTAATGCTGCTGCTAGTTCTTTTTGGATCTGTCACGGATCCTCGTCGAGTAAAGCTTCCAATTCGGCATCAGCAAGTTTTTTCGGTGGTCCAGTACGTTCTTTATCACTGACATTGAAATCGTTCCTTTTCAATCGTCTAAACCAATACTCACATGTTTTTAAGGATGGGGAATGTTCACCACAGATTTCTAACATTAAAGCGATAGCTGTCGGCAGCACTTTTCTTGACAATAAAGTAATGCACTAATACTTTCTGCAAATGCTGTTTTAGCAGGACGAAAGTTGCCATTTTCCATCGAGTAAAACAAATAAATACGTCTTCGCACCTCAATCGAACGTCGTATGCTGACTCTGACAGCTGGCGTCTCGTACTGCGATTTCGCAGTGTTGCCACCTTAAAATACATGCGAGCAGTAATAAGTACGACACCGAACGGAAATCCCTCAAAAACTTATTTATATACCCAATATAAGAAACAAAATTCCTGGACGTCCACCTTAAAAGTAGGAAATCTTCAGAAAATCAAGAAATGTTGAAGTCTGATAATTTTAATAATGAAATTAGGCTCTAAATCTAGTATTAAAAGTAGGGAAATCGGATAATTGAGAACTGTAGTAAAGTAAATCCCAAGTAAAAAGTTTAGAAATAACGAAAATGGGTAACAGTGCGTCATTGTTAAAACCATTCTTGAAATCTGATCATGTCGCAAGCTGTCCCTTGAAGTGACACAACAATAATTAATTTTATTGTTATTCAACAATACCATATTTTACTAAACTACAGCCGAACATTATTTTTTTTTTTTTTTTGATTGGAGGTTTAACGACCACCGTGAGCAACTCAATGGGCTATAAGCAGTCGCCCATCCCTAATTTAGGGTCACTGGTTCCAGGGAAGGGAGAGAGCCAGTGCCGTAAGACAAACACAACATCCATGCCTGACCGGGATTCGAACCCGGACCCCTTACGGACGAATGATCAGAGGCCAACGCCTGAGACCACTGCGCCACCGGGGCGGCGAACATTATTTCATCAAGTTTTGTTGTAAATAAACGTAACAGTATGTCCTTGCAATTTACGTAAATTACAAGAACCTAATGCTAAATGTGATAAACGCCATTACAAAAATGCATTTTTGAAGATATGAAAACAGTCATTCGTAGCAAAATTCGGATTCTCTCGAGCCTTCCCCCTCTCCTTCTGGGGGTGGGCTTACCAGCTATTGACTAAAGCTTTAAAATGATGTAAAACACGATGGGTACTAAATTCATTACTAAATTAAGCTGTAGTTATGCTAGACCAAAAATTACATATCCCCCTCAGTAACACATTTGCAATTTAGCTTCTCTTTCTATCTTGAGGTCAGATTTTAGCTTGCGCATGCGCAGATGGACTTTCGTAGCTACATCACATTTAATCGGTGTCAGGTTCATTTCTTACGTTCGTCTAAATCTTAATAATGTATAATAATAAAGTTAATATCGTTTTCGATGAACCAAATACTCGAAATACTTACTATTGCTGCTGTCACAGTTCAGTAAATAATTACTTTTATGACTCATATATCTCCTTTCATTGGTTTTACGATAATAACATTCATTAATCCACCTTATTTGCCGCCCCAGTGGCGCAGTGGTCTAAGCGATGGCCTCTGATCATTCGTCCGAAAGGGGTCCGGGTTCGAATCCCGGTGAGGCACGGATGTTCTGTTTGTCTTACGGCACTGGCTCTCTCCCTTCCCTAAAACCAGCGTCCCTAAATTAGAGACGGGCGACTGCTTATAGCCCATTGAGTTGCTCATGGTGGTCGTTAAACCTCCAATAAAAAAAATGCTATGCAGATTTGCCAAATTTAAGGTTCCACTTTTTACTATATTTACGTTTGAAAATACAAGCACAATATATTGACTAAATAAAATTTACTCGAAATAGAATTCAAGAATAGAAACAAATAGGCTTTTACAGTTCTAATCTGTACAGGGTTACAAGGAAGGTCCTTGATCAGGCCAATATCTCACGAACTATAGATTGGTATACAGGGTTATAAGGAAGGTCCTTGATCAGGCCAATATCTCACGAACTATAGATTGGTATACAGGATTATAAGGAAAGTCCTTGATCAGGCCAATATCTCACGAACTATAGATTGGTATACAGGGTTATAAGGAAGGTCCTTGATCAGGCCAATATCTCACGAACTATAGATTGGTATACAGGATTATAAGGAAAGTCCTTGATCAGGCCAATATCTCACGAACTATAGATTGGTATACAGGATTATAAGGAAAGTCCTTGATCAGGCCAATATCTCACGAACTATAGATTGGTATACAGGATTATAAGGAAAGTCCTTGATCAGGCCAATATCTCACGAACTATAGATTGGTATACAGGGTTATAAGGAAGGTCCTTGATCAGGCCAATATCTCACGAACTATAGATTGGTATACAGGGTTATAAGGAAAGGTCCTTGATCAGGCCAATATCTAACGAACTATAGATTGGTATACAGGGTTATAAGGAAAGTCCTTGATCAGGCCAATATCTCACGAACTATAGATTGGTATACAGGGTTATAAGGAAAGTCCTTGATCAGGCCAATATCTCACGAACTATAGATTGGTATACAGGGTTTATAAGGAAGGTCCTTGATCAGGCCAATATCTCACGAACTATAGATTGGTATACAGGGTTTATAAGGAAAGTCCTTGATCAGGCCAATATCTCACGAACTATAGATTGGTATACAGGGTTATAAGGAAAGTCCTTGATCAGGCCAATATCTCACGAACTATGGCAGTTAGCGATTTACTTCTTTTGCAGTTGTATAGGAAACCCCCATGGCGCACACAATAAAACCACGAAAGATCCCCTCGTCCCCTCTCGGGGAGGGGGTTGAGGGAGCTATGGCGCCCCCCTTTGCAGAAAGGGCAAAAAAGTCAGTTACAAACTTGTTCAGCGAAACAAAAATAGTACACAAATGCTTTTGTCTCATAACAAAAGATGGAAGGGGACCGGGAATGTGGTCCCAAAAAAATCACAACATCCGGAAGCAACGAGAGAGTACTTAGACAAAAACTTATTACTTAGAACTTTTTTAAACTGGCAAGTTCTAAGTAAATAAACACACAAAGGAAAAGTTTTCCTTCAAACCTTATCAACAGTTCTTGTTCTGAAATTAAACACAGTTCCTTGACATACTCAATATCAGACTTTGATGTCCAATACAGTAAAAATTACACTGAGAGAAGGAGAAATAGCATAAATTGGTGAAACACTCATCCAACAGGAAAACTGCATGCACATCTAATTGACTTGCGTACGTGGCAAAGCTTTCGACTTCTCGTCACTGGCTCACGAAGTGTAGGCATACGGACCACGCATATCATTTTTGTATTCTGACGACGGAGCAGAAAGTACATTTGAAATCCATGTGAATATGCTTCGAACACTGCAACTCAGGTAGCTTTCCGCTTTTTTCGCATTTGGTGAGTCCCCTTCCTTCTTTTGTTATGGGACAAAAACATTTATGCACTATTTTTGCCTCGCTGAACAAGTTTGTAATTAACTTTTTTGCTCTATCTGCAAAGGGGGGGGGGGCGATAGCCCCCTCAACCCCTCCAGGGGGCGAGGGGATCCTTTGTGGTGTTATTGTGTGAGTAATAGGGGTTTCCTATACAACTGCATAAGAAGTAAATCGCTAACTTCCATACTTCGGGAGATTTTGGCATGATCACCGACTTTCCTTGTAACCCTGTTTATTTAAAACACAAGGCTGTTTCTTTCTACAATCCGCTAGCGCCATCCACTGGAGCGATTTTCGTGAATTTTTTAAAGCGAAAACTACTGACCCACAGATTTGTCATCGCTAATTTTTATCGTTATGAGTAATTGTTTTTCATGTTACCATGGCATTTTCTTTGTACAATCCACCGTTCGTTATTGTGGCGTTTGTTCTCCCTTCAGTACTTGCAGCGCCATCTACCTTTCTGCGGTGGTCGGACTTGGAGCCAAGCCCTCCGCTATCAACCAAATAGTTGTAATCGAAGTTCAAAGTGAAACATGAACAGCGGCGCCTTGGACTTTTTTTTTTTTTTTTTTTTTTTTTGAGGTTTAACGACCACCGTGAGCAACTCAATGGGCTATAAGCAGTCTCCCGTCCCTAATTTAGGGTCACTGGTTCCAGGGAAGGGAGAGAGCCAGTGCCGTAAGACAAACACAACATCCATGCCTGACCGGGATTCGAACCCGGACCCCTTACGGACGAATGATCAGAGGCCAACGCCTTAGACCACTGCGCCACCGGGGCGGCGCCTTGGACTTTGCTTTCTATGTGAATGCATTTAAGCTGAATCATGTAAAGAGTTATTTTGGTTTGTCGTGAAACGCCATGCTATCCTTATTCTCGATGACGGCAACTGTTTATTTCGTGCTGTTCCTCAGTGTTTATATAATAATGTGGAACGTCATCGTGAAATTCGTCTACTAGTCGTTGAAAAAATTAAAAATGATTGGGAATATTACGAAAATTTTGTTGTTGGTGACTCATATGACAAGAAAAAATTTTAGCCAGAGCTTGCTTTTTTCAACCGTGTATGGCACGGGTTACGGACTAGTTTTAACAAAAAAAATACTTGCATTTGCTGATGCATGCAGTTTGTGAAAATATATGCAAAGCCCAGAACTGAGCAAAGCCACAAGCGACAACAACCGACCGACAGGTCAACCCGAAACGAACCGGCGCGTGCTGCTGCCACGGTTGCTGCTGCGGCGGCGAACCACCAAAGAAACAAACGAAACACCTCTTTCCTTATTCATTGCAGCAAAGCCTTTGCGAAAGTTGCTGTGGAGGCTCACCGGTGCTTTTCTGCAATAGGAGAAAAGGCAATGTGTATGTGAAAAAGTTAAAAGGGGGAAGCAGTATGCGACCGCGAAGACGGAAAAGAAAAAATAACGGGGTAGGATACCAGGTCGGCAGGGCAAAGCAGAGATGATGGAAAGCAAAAATAAGGGGGATAAAAAAAACCCGCAAGGGAGAAACAGGGGTGGGCTCAATGACGAAAAAAAGTAGGACAGGGATGAAAAACACAACGCAAGGCCGAAGCAGAGGTAGGAGAATGGTGAATATATATCAAATACGTAGAGATAATGTAAATGGACGACGTCATCGCTCCGTCCACGTTATTTTATAAACAACGCATAACAACTGAAAAATTGTGTTCTGACACCACTGAGATCAAACCCCAAATCTCTCGATAACTAGTCGAGTGCGATCGCATTTACGCTACAGTGCCAACAATTCTCCGCGCCATGCGTGGTTTATTTTGATAAACCGCGATACGGAATTATCGTCAAACCACGCCATAACAGTCCTTGTTTGCTTTATGGCTCGGTGCATTATCCCTCTGGTACCTACAAGGTTCGGTCCCATAGTATTGCCACAAAGTTGGTAGGGCATAATTGTCCAGAATATCGAGGTCGACGTGCTGGTTAACAGGTTTGTCCACGATAACCAATGGGCCGGGACCATACCACGAAAAATACCCCCACACGAGTACGCTCCCAGCTCCAAACTTGACCGTAGGAACAGTACACTGTGGTAAATAGCATTCCCCGGCTGCCGCCATACCCACACACAGCCATCAGACTGGTGGATCGTGTATCTGGATTCAGCAGTCCATAGGACCCGTTTCCATTGATCTATGGTCAATGATAAATGTTCTTTACATCATGCTAAACCACGAGTAGCAATCCGAGTGGAGATGAAAGGCTTACGAGCAGCCGCACGACCACGGTAACCCATGGAATGAAGTTCTCTGGGAATGGTACGTCTACATACCAAAATTCTAGCATTTTGACTCACCTGTACAGTCACGTCTCGGCTGTACTCTGTCGATTAGCTGTAACGTCTGTTCTGAAGCTTCGACGTCCTCTATCACTGATTTTCTTTAGTCTGCGGGTACGTTTTGCTGCTTCAGGCACGCCATGTGTCTTCCACTTGTTCATTACATCCAAAACACTGTACTTGGGTATATTTAAACGCCTCTCGGTTTCTCTCATGGACAGCCCACTAATATAACACCCAACAATAAATAGTCCCTTTCTCAAAGACAGTTCTCTCCCGCCGCGACAATGTCACTTAACCTCACAGTGCGATATGATCGCGGTCAGCTGCAGGCTTGTTTTTGTAGCGTTTGTAGCTCTACCATGCATCTTAACAACTCAGGGGATCAGTTCATTTACTTTTGAAGGGGAGTTCGGTGAGTTTTGTCAATATAGTGTAGATATACTGAAAGTTTCTGTTGCGTCGAGGCAATATAAAATTCGAGTTCCATGGCTTATTTCAGGTTACTCGAACGCACGCTGAAAAGCAAGGAGTTTTGACTAAAAGACCAAGAAACACATCAAAACGAAACCAACGCTGTAATATAAACACAGAAAAGGCCGAAAGACTATTACAGGGTTTCAATTTATGTACCATTTTTAGACATGTTTATTAATGCTTTGGAAAATTAATTTCTGGTACACAAATCAGTCTTATCAGGATTTCCAGTCACTTTTACCAACTTGTTTTCTGCACCGGTAAATAGTAAATATAAGTGATAAGAATATAGGTAGTAAGAAAGTTAATAATAATTTGTAGCAATATTTATTTGAAAAAAATCTTAACACGCCGCTGGGGGTGATGAATCAAAACTCTGCCCGACTTCCTAGACACAGATGGTCTCGACATTGCAATAAAACTATAAAAAGTAAATAAATAAACTACGGCCCAAGATTTAAATAAAAAAAGAACAAGAAAGGAATATGAAGAATGGCCGAGAGATAAAGATTCTCTTCCTTCCATCAAACACAACCTCACTTTTACAACCCATGTATCAAAGAGCAATATTCACCTTCAAGGCTTATTGCTTTCAAACAACACTCAAGGGAATTTCTAAGGCTATATTCAAGTGTCCAATAATGTCACGTTGAGAGACGACTGGAAATTATACGACATCATGAAAGGGATCTTCAACATTTCCGCGGCATGGAGTGAAGTGTTAAACACGTATAAATAGTTTTTTCTGGCATAAGCTTTGGCCTAAATGCATTCCGGATTCGCAAGAGAACGATACTACCCTTGCGTAAATAACAGAAAATGTGACAGAGACAGCAAAGTAAATACACTGGCGAAAAGTGAAAAAGAACACCAAGAAAGAATTGGCGGACGATCATGAAATTTACATATCTTAATGGGGTCGAGTTTACGTAGGTGTGATGTTAATTTTAAGACCAACCGGTGAGCGCTTACGCCACAACACGGCATAATATGCAAATTATCGTCGGTGGTATTTAAGGAGTATGGCGAAGTGAATGTAATCAGTCGTCGGCGTACGGACACGTGCGAAGACCCTGAAGAAGCTGCAATGCCTGGACATGGAAGACGTGTACGATTTCAGCAGTTATCGAACTTTGAGCGAGGTCGTCTAGTCGGACTTCGCGAGGCCGGGTGGTCGTATCGCCGTATTGCGGAGCGAATTGGACGGGAAGTATCGGTGGTGGTACGATGGTGGCGTAGATGGTCCGAGGAACATTCCCACACGAGAAGACGTGGAACCAGGAGTCACAGATGGACTGATGAGTGGACCGATCGACGCATAAGAAGAGTGGCGTTGTCAAGCAGAACATCCACTGCGACGCAAATCCGAGCTGCCGTTGCAACTGAGGTGACTGTGCGAACAATCCGCAACCGTCGACTGGATGCAGTACTACGTGCACGTGGGCCTCTGGCATGTGTACCTGTGACTCCAGCCCACCGTCAGAAACGGCTGCAGTAGTGTCGCCAACGTCTGCACTGGAGAACGCAATGGCGATCTGTCGTGTTCAGTGATGAAAGCAGATTCTGCTTGGGAGCCTCCGATGGCCGTATGCGTGTTCGCAGACGCACAAGGGAGCGTCTCCACTCTTCTTGCATCCGCCAGCGACACACAGGGCTTACACCTGGTCTCCTGGTGTGGGGAGCGATCAGCTATCACTCTCGTATACAACTAGTGTTTGTACCGGGTACGTTAAACAGCACCTCCAACATCAACAACATCATTAAGTCCGTTGTTGTGCCATTTGTAAGGTCGGTCCATCGTGGTGTTTTCCAGCAAGATAACGCACGCCCACACACGGCACGTGCAACGCAACATGCACTTCAGGGTGTGAGAAAACTTCCATGGCCTGTACGTTCACCGGATATGTCCTCCATTGAGCACGTGTGGGATTTTATGGGACAACGACTTATCCGATCTCCACGGCCAGCCACGACCATCCCCGATTTACGCGTCCAGGTTGAGGATGCTTGGAACTCAATACCCCAAACTTACATCCAACATCTGTACGACCGACTCCATGCCAGAATTGCCCAGTGTGACGCAGTTCATGGCGGTTCAACCTCGTACTAACCATGTTACATGAAAATGTAATTTTTCAGTGTACCAGCAAATACAGCTGTATTTTGCCATAATGTTTTGATCACGTTATCCTCTGTATTCCGTTATTATGCTGTATAAATTTCGTTGGTATCAGACGTCTCCTTCTTGGTGTTCTTTTTTCACTTTCCGCCAGAGTATTACTAGATGATGTAGAATTTGGTTACATAAATGAGCTCTTTTAGAGTCATGGTGAAGAGTTTTCAACGGACGATTTAGAAGAGCTAGCTGAACAACTGTCCAAAGAAGACACAGTGGAAAGTGAAGCTGACTCTGCAATGCCGATCAGGGCACTAACTGTGAAATCAATGCAGGAGGCTTTATTGCTCTTATTAATAAGGGATATGAGATCTTCTGTAGCAACGACCCCAACTGGAAGTGGAGCTCAACCGTACTACAACTTGTCATGTGACATACTACAGAGGTAACTCACGTGTCAAGACGACAAATCTGCAGTCATACGTTCCGTCCGTGGCAGCTTAGTTGGGAGAGTAACTTTCTCCGGAGTGAGGATTCAATCTCCGTCACGGACAAATTTGTGTTTTAACACTGACGCCCCGACGTCAAAGTGGATGTACTGGTCTTTGAACATCATACATTTTACGAAGAAAAATGTGTGATATTTAATGAATGAAATACGGAATTACACCTTTGTACAATACAAATTTGGAAGATCTTAATCCGTTTATTTGTGTAAATATGACATGGATGTTAAGTCAGATAATATCCGAAATCTTGAAAATTTCGTCGTCATGGAGAGAGAATTGAACCCGCGTCTCCCGGATAGAGCCCGAGTATGCTTTCGGGATACTCGGGCACTATCCTAGATATTTAGCATACTCCGGCGCTATCCGGGAAACACGGATTCGATTCCCGCTCTAGGACGACGAAATTTTCAAGTTTTCGGATATTATCTGGCTTAACGACCGCGTCATATTTACACCAATAAACGGATTTACATCTTCCAAATTTGTATTGCGTGATGTCTGTTCCACACATCGTCTAGAATGAATGAAAGTTCGTTCTTCGCTTAGAAAAACAATAACACAAAAATTAAGAAGGAGATGGTAGTATGATGTTATAATAGTAGTTGTGGAAGTTGAATTACTTGAAGTTGTGATTTCTTGACGTTTGCGCATTATATTTTTAGTGTTGGTGTTTTGTTTTTCGTTAACCACGTTCTCTTAATTACTCTTAAACTAATTGGATTACGTCCAATATATTGTTGAAGAGTGAGTTGTGCCAAAGGATCAGTGGCTGAATAAAGACCTGAATAACTTTTCCTCGACGTTTTTTTAATGATTCCTGTTTCACTGCAAGTGAAGTTTTTGAGAACTGATTTATGTAGTGTTCAATCGGCTATATATACACGAACATTACAATCATCAGAAAAAAAGAAATCAAACGAACATCTATTCTATCGTTTTTAAAGCAGTAAATTTTCTTCCTTTTTCTTAAACATTATACAATTTTCAATACGAAAATTTCGTAAAATAAAACATTTTTCAAGTATTTTGTATTGATCACTGAAAATCTTATAACGAAACCTAATGTATTTACAAGGGTTGTCCCAAAACAACTCAGAATGTTTTTACATAAAAAAAAAATGCGTACTTTAATCACCAAGCTTTAACATTGACGCCCGAACGTAAAAATGGATGTACTTTACAAAATACTGCCCATTGCATCGAATACAGGTGTCCCATCGTTCAAATTACTTTCCATTGCATCGAATACAGGTGTCCCGTCGTTCAAATTACTTTCCGTTGCGTCGAATGCAGGTGTCCCATCGTTCAAATGGCTTTCCGTTGCGTCGAATGCAGGTGTCCCATCGTTCAAATTGCTTTCCGTTGCATCGAATACAGGTGTCCCATCGTTCAAATTACTTTCCATTGCATCGAATACAGGTGTCCCGTCGTTCAAATTACTTTCCGTTGCATCGAATACAGGTGTCCCATCGTTCAAATTGCTTTCCATTGCATCGAATACAGGTGTCCCGTCGTTCAAATTACTTTCCGTTGCGTCGAATACAGGTGTCCCATCGTTCAAATTGCTTTCCATTGCATCGAATACGGGTGTCCCATCGTTCAAATTACTTTCCGTTGCGTCGAATGCAGGTGTCCCATCGTTCAAATTGCTTTCCATTGCATCGAATACAGGTGTCCCGTCGTTCAAATTACTTTCCGTTGCGTCGAATACAGGTGTCCCATCGTTCAAATTGCTTTCCATTGCATCGAATACAGGTGTCCCATCGTTCAAATTACTTTCCGTTGCGTCGAATACAGGTGTCCCATCGTTCAAATTACTTTCCATTGCGTCGAATGCAGGTGTTCCCATCGTTCAAATTACTTTCCATTGCATCGAATACAGGTGTCCCATCGTTCAAATTACTTTCCGTTGCGTCGAATGCAGGTGTCCCATCGTTCAAATTGCTTTCCATTGCATCGAATACGGGTGTCCCATCGTTCCTCCCACTTTTTTAATGTCTTCTGGAATTCTTCTGAAATGCTGTTGAAGCAGTCTTGCAGAGCTGTAATAAGTTGTTGATCAGTCTCAAATTGTCGTCCCCCGTAATGTCGTTTTTAAAATGGGGAACAACTGGAAGTCACATGATGCCAAGTCTGGACTATATGCAGATTGGGGAATCAAATTAATGGTAATTTTCTACAAATAAGAAACGACAGAGCTGGCCGTGTGCGGCCTTGCATTATCACGGTATAACACCCAATTCTTTTTTTTTTTTTTTAGGAGTAGTCATTTTGTTGTCACACATGTTTCTGCAGATTCTGTTGCACTGTTTCGTAGTAGTCGGCATTTATTTTAGTTTTTTGGGGGGAACAATGTGTTGATAGAGAATAACTTGACAATAAAAGAACGCAGTCAACATAACCTTTGCCGCTGATTTTGAACCTTTTTTTTTTTTTTTTTTGCTTTTGGCGACGACGGCGATTTCCAAACGCAGCTCTCAATTTTGGTGTGTGGATCAAAATAGTGTAAACAAGTTTCATCGCCAGTAATAACCCGTTGCATGACTTCCGGATCTTCGTTTACCATTTGATCTAATTGTTGACAAACCTCAATTCGACGATACATTTTCTCCTTTGTCAAGAAATGGGGAACCCAAATTGAACAAGCTCGTTTCATGCCCAAATGTTCGGTTAAAATTCGGTGAATTGATGATTTTGAAATGTGAACCACATCTTCGATATCTCTAATTGATAGGTGTCAGTCTTCCCGTATAATAACACATATTGTATTGGTGTTGACCTCTGTAACACTCGTTGAAGATCTTCCGCCATGCGCGATTAAAGCCGCCTACTCACGACCATCCATAAATTCTTTATGCCATTTGGAAAGTGTTGATTTTCCTAGGCATTCGTCTTTATAAGGCTCTTGCATAAGATTAAGTCTCTCCCACAGACCGACACCAAAATTTAACGAGTCAGATTTGTTTTTCTTTCACATCCATTTTTTCGAAAAATCACAGCTCGTAAACACTTGTTAGGGGTTCACGAAACAACGCTTATTAAACTGCGCAGTACAGACTACGCATGAGTGATAAACAGGTGTGGCCGGTTGCTATGGTTACTATAACGATTACTGTTTTTTCGGGGCTCGTGCCAAGGTCAAACCAGTATTGCACATTTTTTATGAAAACATTCTCAGTTGTTTTGGGACAAGCTCTGTACATATGTTCCCATTATATGTTTGCTTCAATTTACGTCGGAAATCTCAGAAACCTAACTCTGGAGTAAAACGAGTCCTACCTGTATTTAGTTTTGGCATTTTATTTTTTTATATTCATTTTTGAAGTTTAGTAAAGCTTAGTATCCTTCAGAACGCATAATGTGACTCAAATTGCTGTTCCTTTGTTTCAAATCGTACTTCTCTCATGGATAAGCTACTTACCTTTTCTTCTTCTTCCGGTTCGATGTAAGGCTTCGTCGGAGGATGAGGACCTCGATAAGTTTGCCCAACGGCTACTGCTAAGAAAGCAGCAAGAATGAGGATGATCTGTAAAATAAATAAATAGACTTCTTGAGGCAATATCTAATAACATGTATCTTGGAATAAGAATAAAGCACATCAAGATTACAATACGATCGCTTAGTAAAAGTTGGCAAACTTAATGAAGTGAAACATGCAAAGGAAAAGTTGCAAATTCAGTCCTTCATGCACCTGTACATGCTTGTGTTTTCCAATGCAAGGATTCAGCGAAAGCTGTAACTGCATTTTTATTTTCACTACTTAAGAAAGCAGAATAAATCACGATTTGCTTTAAAAAACGCATTAGCATTTTTAGTTATTTTAAAATCTTTTTAAAAAAAAACTAAAAATGCTAATCATATCATATAAGCTGTCCACTGAGATTCAAAGGCTAACTCCTGAAAGCGAGATCACAAATATGTGAACCCAATTCCCAATTTTTATTTTACTGAAAAATATGCAATTATCTCGCTTACCGTGAATTCTAAGCTGTTTTTTCAAAGATAATGCACCACTTTGATGTACAATACATCTGGAGTAGGGAACGGCAACGTTTTATAAGCGCTGCCCCTAAGTAATGTTATGTAATAATCCAACATGCCAGCCTCTTTTTTTCCTTTTTCAAACAGACCTACTTCTGATTTTTTAAAATCCAAGGAAAAAGACCAAATAAATACTTATTTAGATGCAGAATAAATCAAATAATCTAGGGCACATATATTAACCATTCGCATAATGCACCAACGCAATGCGGGTTTGTGTGTCCCACAATTTTACATACTTGCTCTATAAATGAAAACTGTTTCGAATCAAGCTTAGTAACTACACTATGCGGACAAAAGTGATTAAACACCCACACACAGCAGCAGACACGTGTGAGGCTGACCAATGTTTAACTACACAGCACGTATGAATCAAAAGCAGCACCGATCCACATACTGCAACGATCACTTGGAGGGTGAAAAGGGCAATAGACACGGTTCTAGGAATTGTTATCTCCTGTTTCACCTCCGGCGACATCCTCATTCCATTATTTCCTATCCCTTTCTGTAATTGTCACACAGAAATCCACGGTAATGTGTGTGAATCTCACCCATCCTTTTTTGCCTAGAATTAGGTGACCTGTCTTCAACTCTACTTATTCGATACACCCATCATCGTTTTGGGGGGATTGAGTGGCCTGTGTTCAACTCTACTGACGCGATACACCCATTCTCTTTTTCCTAGGATTAGGTTGCAGGTCTTCAACTGTACTGACGCCATACTCCCATTCCCTTTTGCCTAAGATCAGGTGGCCTGTCTTCTGACGTGATTCACTCTTCTCCTTTTTCTAGGAGATTTCGTGGCTTGTCTTCAACTCTACTGACGCTATACACCCATTCTCTTTTTCCTATGATTAGGAGGCTTGTCTTCAACTCTGCTGATGCAATACACCCATTCTATTTTCCTAGGATTAGGTGGCCTCGCTTCAACTGTACTGACCCCATACCCGCATCGTCTTTTTCCTAGAATTAGCTTACCTGTTTTCAACACTACTGACACTATACACCCATTCTCTTTTGCCTAGGATTAAGTGGCCCGTCTACAACGGTACTGATGCGATACACTCATTCTCCTTTGCCTAGGATTAGATGGCCTGTCTTCAACTGTACTGACGCCATGCACGCATCCTGTTTTTCCTAGGATTAAATGGCCTGTTTTCAACACTACTGACGCAATACACCCATTCTCTTTTGCCTAAGATTACGTGCCCTGTCTTTGAATCTACTAACGCGATACACCCATCCTCTTTTGCCTAGGATTAGGGGGCCTGTCTTCAACTGTACTGACGTGATACACCCATTCCTTTTGCCTAGGATTTGGTGGGTTTTCAACACTACTGACGCTATACACCCATTCTCTTTTGCCTAGGATTAAGTGGCCTGTCTACAACGGTACTGATACGATACACTCATTCTCCTTTGCCTAGGATTAGATGGCCTGTCTTCAACTGTACTGACGCCATGCACGCATCCTCTTTTTCCTAGGATTAAATGGCCTGTTTTCAACACTACTGACGCAATACACCCATTCTCTTTTGCCTAAGATTACGTGCCCTGTCTTCGAATCTACTAACGTGATACACCCATCCTCTTTTTCCTAGAATTAGGCGGCCTTTCTTCAACTGTACTGACGCGATACAACCATTCTCTTTTGTCTAGAATTAGATGGCCTGTCTTCAACTGTACTGACTCATACACCAATTCACTTTTGTCTAGGATTAGGTGACGTGCCTTCAACTCTACTGACGCGATACACCCATCCTCTCTTGCCTAATATTAGGTGTCCTGTCTTCAACAGTACTGGCGTGATACACCCATTCACTTTTGCCTAGGATTTGGCCTGTTTTCAACACTACTGACGCGATACACCAATTCTCTTTTGCCTAAGATTAGGTGGTGTGTCTTCAACGTTACTAATGCAGTACACATATTCTCTTTTTTCTAGGATTAGGTGGTCAGTCTTCGACTCTACTGACGCGATACACCCATCCTCTCTTGCCTAATATTAGGTGTCCTGTCTTCAACTGCATTGGCGGGATACACCCATTCACTTTTGCCTATGACTAGGTGGCTTGTCTTCAACTCTGCTGAAGTCATAACCCTATGGAGTTGGTGGAGAAAGTCTCTTGCAGAATTCGCTTCTTAAGCACATGTTTGATGCACTGGCTTCCCATATCTTGTCCATCAACATTCTTATATTTGCACGGAAGGATTCAGATGAGGTGTTGCAATTTTGTTCTGTATGCCACCATTTCTACTTCGCCAACCCACGACATTGCACAGGAGATTTTCTCTGCCTCGTTAAATACTAAAGTTTATTAAATTTTGTTACTTTGCTTGTTAAAAGTATTCTTAGTGTTTCTCTTCATCGTTAAATCCGGAAACTTCATTAAATTTTGCTTCTTAAAACCTATCAAATGAGCCCTGAGTTAACATTGTACCAAACAAAAGCTCCTGTTTCACTCATTAAATCCGATATTTCGCTAAATACGGGCTCGTTATAAGCGGATTCTACTGTATTTGGTGTTGAAAGTATTAAATTATTCAGCTATTGATGCAACCATTGATTAATAAGTTCGATTCAAATTATTTGAGCAATTGATATTGTGCTGACGAATGTGCTTAAATGTGGATCCAATAAACAATTAGCCGCCCCGGTGGCGCAGTGGTCTAAGCGATGGCCTCTGATCATTCGTCCGAACGGGGTCCGGGTTCGAATCCCGGTGAGGCATGGATGTTGTGTTTGTCTTACGGCACTGGCTCTCTCCCTTCCCTGGAGCCAGTGACCCTAAATTAGGGACGGGCGACTGCTTATAGCCCATTGAGTTGCTCACGGTGGTCGTTAAAATTCCAATAAAAAAAAATAGACAATTAATACCTATAAACTAGACTTGTTATTTTACTTGTCGGTTAAAGCCATTAAGTGCTCATTCAAATGCTATATGTGTTACATAAGTGCTATCCGTAGCCCAACTTAACTTTACGGAACATTGCAGTGCAAAAAAGATTTACATCGAAGCAGAGGTAGTGCCAAACAGAAGTCTTCGTTCTTTCCACGTTTATAAGTAAGTCACGGAAAAATTCTCATCGGCCGTCGCCGGAAATCGAACCCAGGGTCTTCCAGTTACGCGCCGGACATGCTACCACTGCACCACAGCGGCCTCGAGTTCTCCAGACTCACATACGGATAACTGCCAAACCACATGGCAGGTCGCTTTTTAGAGCCCCGCACAATGCTGGGGATTCACCAAAGTTGGAAAGCAGCAACTGTAGTACAGTGGTAGCATGTCCGGCATGTAACTGGAAGATCCTGGATTCGATTCCCGGCGGCGGCCGGTGAGAATTTTTCCGTGACTCACTTATAAACGTGGAAAGAGCGAAGACTTCTGTTTGATGTTCCTAATCCACGTCAATTGTGTGTATTAATTAAGTAATGGTAGTGTTTGGGTATAAAATAAAAACATGAACTGTTTTTATTATTATTTTTTTTATATATAAAGTCTAGCGACCTCCGTGACCCACTCGATGGGCTATAAGTACTTAGCCGTCCCTAAATTAGGGACACTGGTTCCAGGAAAGGAAGATCACCGGTGCCATAAAACAAACGCAACATCCATGGCTCGGCAGGACTCGAACCCGGACCCACCTCGGAAGAATGGCCATAAGCTGGAGTTTAAATCACAGCGCCACCGGTGTGACACTAATATTTTCAATCAAATACACTAAAAACTTTACAAATCACATGATCTGTACATTTAACAAGAATAAATCGCTTGGATCCGGTGGCTCAGTGGTCTAAACGTTTGCTTCTGATCATTCATTCGAGACACGTCTGGTTTCGAATCTTGATTCGTCATGGATGTCGTCTTTGTCTTACGGCACCGAATCTTTCCTTTCTCTGGAGCCAGTAACCCTAAATGATCAAATGATCATATGTAGAGGATTTTAGGAAGGGAGTGTCTGACCCCAGGTCTTAAACAACCCTTAGAAATAGGAAGCTAGGAGATTTGGGCTAGAGTGCCCGATAGGAAAGTGACACGGAAGCGAAGTAGAAAATGGTATAGGAAGACGCCTTTATTTATTACCGGGGGCCAGTACCCGGGGTCCGACGGCTTAACGTGCCCATCCGACGCACGGCGGATATTTAGTGGATCGAGCGTTCGTACCTGCCTGGGATCGAACCTGAGGTCCTTTCCGTGGCAGTCACGAACGTTGCCCACTAGGCCACCCGCGGCCCAGTAGCCCTAAATTAGGGACGGGAGGCTATTTATACCTGATGGAGTTGCTCACTGTGGTCGTTAAACCTCCAAACAAAAAAAATAACGGAAGTTGTTCTTATTGATATAAACCTCTCGGCTGTTGTTAGACCCAAGATATTTGTACGGCAAGTAATTGGTTAAAGATATGACACAACATTCGAAACACCACAACCTGGATAAAAAGAAAGAATATCCCACACTCACTAACGTGGTAAGCCGGTATAGTAAGTTATCATAATCCTTTCCCCTAGCAAAATGAATTAGGGGCGGATTGGCCCATGGATACACCGGGGCACTTCTTGGTAGGTAACTCGAGAAATCGCTTACATTCCTTTTGTCTGGATGTTTTGAACGAACGAATTATTGTTTTGGTACTTATGAATAATACCCGTCAATTTCATTTGACCTGAAAAGTTATTTCCTTTAAGAAAAAAAAAAAAAGGAAAATGTTTTATTCTTATGCTGGACGTTGGCTCTGAAATAATTCCCTTTACTTACACTGTAAAAACATTTCCGAATTTTTTTTTTTTTTTTAGGTTTAACGACCACCGTGAGCTATAAGCAGTCGCCCGTCCCTAATTTAGGGCCACTGATTCCAGGGAAGGGAGAGAGCCAGCGCCGCAAAACAAACACAACATTTATGCCTCCTCGGGATTCGAACCCGGACCCATCTCGAACGAATGATCCGAAGCCATCGCTCAGACCACTGCGCCACCGGGGCGTTTTCTGAAATTCAGGAGCCACTTTCCGTCATTTCCTTCGTGAATTAACCAAGCGCATTTCTGATACAACTTTTTCCGTAAAATGGCGGAAAAAAAACGGAATTTCACGAGCTTTTCATACGACTGAAAAATTCTGAATTTTCAGAAATCTTTCCGCAATTATTTTCTTATATTGACGGAAAATTACCGTTTTCAAGAGGTGTAAACGGAAAATTCTGAATTTTCATATACTTTTCCGCAATTACTTTCTTATAATAACGGAAAAACTCTGTTCTCACTTTTTTCGCATCCACATGACGAAAGATTTTCAATAAAAGGAGAGATTCACGGGAATACTTGGGGTTTTGATTAACTTTTAAATTTCAATAATCTATCGAAGTATTTGGTTTTGAAGTTTTGTAGCAAGATCAGATGTTGTTGAGATCAGAAAAATAGTACAAATTTTGGTTACTGTAGCACAGGATATTTCTTCTTCTCTTCCCCATTTTGTGCACCAGCTATTATAATTTGTGATGTACTCCAGAGGTGAAAACATGCGTCAAGACGACAAATCTGTAGCGCGACATTCTGTCGGCGTAACTAAGTTGGGAGAGCGACTTACTCCGGAGTGAGAGGGACACGCTTTCGAAGCCCGTCGCTGGCAAGCTTTTGTTTTCACAACCTCGTATATTGTGCTACCGTAAGAAACTGGGTACTTAATTTATCGTACAGGTGATTGTACGATGTTTATATATCAGTTTGTATGAAGTCCTAAGACAAAAGTTATATAGCTATAAAGAGTACATTTTATTTTTAGAAGTTTTGTGAAATAATATTATTAAACGTACATCGCACCTTCTTTTAAAGATAATTGAAAGTTATTGTCAGTTGAAATAAAGATCTCAAACACCAAATCATTCTGTGGCTTCGAAAAATCACGATGAAAAACATACGTAATTTGAAATAAGATCTACAGAAAAAATAAAATTATTAGAAACGTATTAAAAAAAAAAACAAGCTGGAATAGAAAACAAGTTAGTGAAATCATGCAATGCATTGATTATTATACGCTTTTCAACATACCAGAGATCATTACTCAAGTTATTACTCAAGTTATGAGGATAATGTCTGTGGAATAAATCTCGCTCCTCTGTCCCGACCTTTGATCCCATTTCGATGATATTCAACAGAATTGGTTCAGTATACCTCCGCAACAATATGATAATGTTTTGTCGCAATCGAGTCATTTTTAGGTGAGTTGTGACGCATAAGGTCAATGGAATGGATCCCGCTCCTATGTCCTGACCTTTGATCCCATTTCTCCCATTTTCAATACGTTTCGTCCCCAGGTGGTCCCCTACTACATACTAAAATTTCATCGAAATCTAAACATTTTCACGCAAGTTATGACGCATAAGGGATGGATCCCTCTCCTATGTCCTGACCTTTGACCCCATTTCGTCCATTTTCAATAGGGTTCGTCCCCAGGTGATCCCCAACCACATACTAAACTTTCATCGAAACCGAACCATTTTTACGCAAGTTATGACGCATGAGGGCAATGGAATGGATCCCGCTCCTATGTCCTGACCTTTGACCCCATTTCGCCCATTTTCTATAGGGTTCGTCTCCAGGTGATCCATTACCACATACTAAAATTTCATCGAAATCGAACCATTTTTACGCAACTTATCGTGCGGACAGGCGGACAAAGCTGGAGTATACGTTTCTTCAACCTACGGTTGGAAAGCGTAAAAAAGGGAAAACGCTGCACAGACATGTAAAAACGTTTATGAAGTGTATGGAGAGAATGCTATTTGTGAATCAACGGTTTGGAGGTGTTTTGCGAAGTTCAAAGCCGGAGATTTCTGTTTAGACGACGGAGATCGATGTGGAAGATCTTCAGCACTGGACAACAATCTCATATAGGTAGAAACTGAGTGCAGCCCAAAACGAACGACTCGGGATTTAGCAGAGACTGTGAAAATGCCGAAAAGTACTGTTCATGAACATTTGTAGTGAAACTGGGATACAATTCTCGTTATGATGTTTGGGTCCCACACAAGCTGTCAGAGAAAAACGGCATGGACCAGTATTCCATATGCAATATGCTCCTAAAACGTAACAACGAATTCAAGAGGTCATTTCTGATAAAGGAGGACATACTTCATACTAATATAGGTATTTATCAGTGTATATCAAGGCATAGAATGATTTAAAGCCAAAAATTTGGAAAAAAGAGTGATTTTTTACTTTGTCCCAATTAATTTGTACAGTATAGTAGTGAAGCTGGGACACAATTCTCGTTATGATGTTTGGGTCCCACACAAGCTGTCAGAGAAAAACGGCATATGCTCCTAAAACGCAACAGCATGCTCCTAAAGCGCAACAACGAATTCAAGAGGTCATTTCTGCTAAAGGAGGACATACTTCATACTAATACAAGTATTTATCAGTGTATATCAAGGCATAGAATGATATAAAGACAAAGTTTTGGAAAAAAGAGTGATTTTTTACTTTGTCCTAATTAATTTGCACAGTATAGTAGTGAAGCTGGGACACAATTCTCGTTATGATGTTTGGATCCCACACAAGCTGTCAGAGTAAAACGGCATATGCTCCTAAAACACAACAGCATGCTCCTAAAGCGCAACAACGAATTCAAGAGGTCATTTCTGCTAAAGGAGGACATACTTCATACTAATACAAGTATTTATCAGTGTATATCAAGGCATAGAATGATATAAAGACAAAGTTTTGGAAAAAAGAGTGATTTTTTACTTTGTCCTAATTAATTTGCACAGTATAGTAGTGAAGCTGGGACACAATTCTCGTTATGATGTTTGGATCCCACACAAGCTGTCAGAGTAAAACGGCATATGCTCCTAAAACACAACAGCATGCTCCTAAAGCGCAACAACGAATTCAAGAGGTCATTTCTGCTAAAGGAGGACATACTTCATACTAATACAAGTATTTATCAGTGTATATCAAGGCATAGAATGATATAAAGACAACGTTTTGGAAAAAAGAGTGATTTTTTACTTTGTCCTAATTAATTTGCACAGTATAGTAGTGAAGCTGGGACACAATTCTCGTTATGATGTTTGGATCCCACACAAGCTGTCAGAGTAAAACGGCATATGCTCCTAAAACACAACAGCATGCTCCTAAAGCGCAACAACGAATTCAAGAGGTCATTTCTGCTAAAGGAGGACATACTTCATACTAATACAAGTATTTATCAGTGTATATCAAGGCATAGAATGATATAAAGACAAAGTTTTGGAAAAAAGAGTGATTTTTTACTTTGTCCTAATTAATTTGCACAGTATAGTAGTGAAGCTGGGACACAATTCTCGTTATGATGTTTGGGTCCCACACAAGCTGTCAGAGAAAAACGGCATGGACCAGTATTCCATATGCTCCTAAAACGCAACAACATGGAGCCATTTTTGAAACGATTAGTGACAGGAGATCAGAAACGGATAGTCTAAGAGATCCTGGGGTCAGGCTGACGAACCACGCAAACAAACACCGAAGCCGAATATTAATGGACGAAAGGTTATGCTCTCCTTTTGGAGGGATTGCATAGGCATTATTTACTGTGAGCTCTTCCAACGATCAATTCGGATGTGTAGTGTAGCCAATTGGAACAAATG
Organism: Macrothele yani; assembly: GCA_039090855.1. Lineage (NCBI taxonomy): Eukaryota > Metazoa > Arthropoda > Arachnida > Araneae > Macrothelidae > Macrothele > Macrothele yani. The sequence continues at coordinate 17,852,450 of CM077000.1, read as the reverse complement.
AACCTGAACCAGCAAAAGAAAAGGCCAGAATTTGTGAACAGAAAGGGTGTTGTGTTCCAGCAAGAGTACGTGCTTGCAGCACGTTTCTTTAGTCACCCCAGAAAGTTGCACGCCATGAGCTGGGATGTTTTACACCACCCACCATATTCCCCGGATATTGCACCCCCCGACTTCCAGTTGTTTCGGTCTCTGCAAAATTCTTTAAATGGAAAATCATTCGGTGATCTCAACGCTGTCAAGAAACATGTGGATGACTTTTTTTGCCTCCAAGCCAACCACGTTCTACAGGGATGGTATTCTAAAACTACCCGAAAGATGGACTAAAGTTGTGGAAAACAAGTTTGTAAAATCATGCAATGCATTGATTATGATACGCTTTCCTACATACCAGAAATCATTACTCAAGTTATGAGGATAATGGCTGTGGAATAAATCTCGCTCCTGTGCCCTGACCTTTGATCCCAAATGATATTAAACAGAATTGGTTGAGTGTACCTCCGGAAAAACATGATAAAGTTTTGTCGCAATAGAAGCATTTTTACGTAAGTTATGACGCATAAAGGGAATGAAATGGATCCCGCACCTATGTCCTGACCTTTGACCCTATTTCGCCCATTTTCAAAAGGGTTCGTCCTCGAGTAGTCCCCTACCACATATTGAAATTTTATCGAAATCGAACCATTTTTATGCGAGTTTTCGTGCGGACGGACGGAAGGACAGACGGACAAAGCTGGAGCATATACGCTTCTTCAAACCTACGGTTGGAAAGCTTAAAAAATGGACAATAGTTTGAGGAATTTAAGGCATGTTCTTAAACTCGCTGCATTTGTTTCATTTCATACAAAAAAAAAAAAAAAGTCAGGACTTTTCGGACAGCCCAATTAATCTTACGGTGGGGGGGAGGGGGCGACGTTCTATTAGTTATGTCACTGGGAGCTGAATATACATATGGAAAATCAAAACCATACTCTTTTAACAACTCGCAGGCTCAAAAGTTAAAATACATTTGATTCTTCGGAAATAAAAACGGCTAAAAATAAAGGTATACTCACTGACTCCTGTTATGGTTTTAAAAAAAATCAAATATTGTTTGAACACCACCAGAGATTTCCCAAAATTACAGAAAATCCAGTGAGTAGTACATACCTTAGAAATCATTTCCAAAAGGACACAGATTCTCAAACAACACACCGATTCACTATTTTGTTAAATGAGAAAACGTCATGCATATATATCCTCTTGAAAAAGTGGGAGGGGTGAAATTACAGCTCTGCATGAATATCGTCTTTATAGGTCAAGCTTCAGATTATTGTCCAAATACCATCGTTTACATTTTTTTCCCTTTTCTTTACTGAAATAGCTTCGCTTGAGGCGTTTTATCGTATCGTCGTTTTGCTCATTCCAATTATCAGTCATGTGCAACAGAGAGTGAAAAGGGCTTTCATGACAGGCGGCCATCACGCCGCGAGACATCCTCGCGATGAATGAAGGTCTCCGTGAACCCAACGACGACCTTAGAATTATGAGTCATGCGCCTATTAAACAGTAAACACACTGTTAAGCAAGTGGTGTTTTAACACATGACTTACACGCCCTCATATCTAGAATTCATTACCTGCTACGTTCAACAAATATTCATTTTTTCAGGAAACTACATTCGGCATAATAAAATAAAAAGGAAAGAGTCGGAACTGTTGCTTTCTTTGGAAAATTGTTCTTCGCACTGTTTTGATGCAAATGATTGTAATAACTAGGGCTAGGATTTTTATGACCTAAAAATTGCTAGAAAATGCCTTTTAAAAATGCATTTATGATCCAAAAATCTAAAAATATCCTAAAAAACAAACAATGACTTAACAAATTCACATTTATATTTTATTTCCTAGCAAACTAATTAAATAAAAAAGATGGGCATTAAACAAAACAAACAGAATCTGAAAAATATACTTTAATTTGCTGACTGTATGAACTGAAATTCTTTATCAAATTCTTTATTTTAAACCTCCAGATTCGCTATATATGAATGGCGATTGCTTCGACTAATGAATGCTATGGTTATATTCAAATTAATGGGGAACTTGAAACTTGGTCGTTCTGGGTGGTGTAGTGGTTAACATACTCGAGCGCTATCCGGGAAACGCGGATTCGATTCCGCTCGAAGACGACGAAATTTTCAAGTTTTCCGATATTATCTGGCTTAGCATCCTTGTCATATTTACACCAATAAACGGATTCACATCCTCTAAATTTGTATTGAAATTATTTATTTTACTAACGAACACATTGTGAAAAAACAAGTTTGCCCGTGTCCCCTCACTCCGGAGTAATTCGCTCTCCCAATTGAGCTACCCGGACAGAATGTCTCGCTGCAAATTTGTCGTCTTGACACATGTTTTCACCTCTGTAGTACGTCACAACATAATCTATAAAACAAAACAAAGAATAAACAAGAAATAAAAATTAACTGTTTTACAGTTTTTGTGTCAACCTAAACATTTGTTGATCGAAAACATGTCGTGTAAGAAAACAAAAACGTTAAAAATACATTTTAACTTTTTACGGTTTCCGAGTCATTTTTTTTTTAAACTTGTTCAATTTTCTTTTTCACAGCCTTTCCCACTTTTCCAGTCACAATGGTCATTCACAATTTTCTTCATCAGATCTATTCAATGCACTAATAGCACTGCTGACTTCTCCAAGAAAGTAAAGGCACCAGGCAGAAATTCGCAGTTCGACTTTATGTAGGAAAATTTGCCTGATACAATGTATTTGAGGATCAGAAAGTAGTCTCTGCGCAACTTTAATTGAGCCCGCTTCATTGCTGTCAAACGAGTCGATCTTCTTCATCAAAGAGAAATTCATCCAGAAAAATATGGGTTCTTTTTTTTTTTTATTGAAAATACCAAATTATGCAACATAATGACTTAAAAATAAAAAAAATGCCTAAAAATGACCGAAAGCCTGCAAACATGTCATATCCCGTAAGAATCATAAAAAAATACAAAAAGGAAATGCTTTAACAAAGGTAAAAAAAACAGCTTATTTTTGTGTGAAACATATTTGTACACACTTGAACAACGTTTTCGTATTGCCAAAAAAAAAAAAAAAAAAATCCTAGCCCTAGTAATAACCCTTAAAATATCAGCGTTGTTTCATTGATATTCGAGTTAGACTACAACGTGAAATGCATGGCTACGGCTGCTCATAATACACTGCTGGCCACCCAAATTGCAACACCAGGAAGGACACGAGATAGCAAAGCCAGATTTACTGGACACATAACAACAGATACAAAGATGAAACGATTGAGCTTACAGGCTCGTGCGACTTGCGGAACACGCAGACATCAGTAGTTCTTGGGGCCCCCATGGCTGACAATAACGGCCGCTACACGCCGCTGCATCGAACGAAAGAGGCTTTGGATGTGGGCTTGGGGTACGTCGGTACAGGCTGCTTCCACACGTTGCCCCAGTTCATCAGGTGTAGCCGCGGGTGGTGCTTGCCGGGCCACTCGGTTGCCGATCAGCGACCAGACGTGTTCGCTGGGCGACATATCGGGAGAACAGGCGGGCCACGGCAGTAGTGACACCTGGTGGGCCGTGAAGAATTGTTGCACGATGCGTGCCATGTGAGGGCGCGCATTGTCCTGTTGAAACGTGGCCGCTTGCAGGTCCTGCGGGTAAGGGAGGACTACAGGCTCCAAAACGTCGGAGATGTAGCGGTGGCTGTTGAGTGTACCGGCGATGCATACCAGTGGGGTGCGGGTGTCATTACCAATTGCGCCCCAAACCATAACATCAGGCGACGGACCGGTATGGCGATGACATAATGCAGGCGTCATACAGTCTCTCGCCGCGGTGCCGCCACAGGCGGATCCGACCATCGTGGTGTTGCAGGCAGAAGCGGGATTCGTCGGAGAAGACAACGTCGTGCCATTCCGTAGTCCAGGTGCGGCGTTCAACGGCCCACTGCCGCCGCTCTCGCCGGTGGTGTAACGTCAATGGTAATCGGAGCAATGCGCGCCGTGCGACAAGTCCCCGCTCCTGCAGACGACGTCGAACGGTACGTGATGACACAGGTTGTTGCGCAACACACCCTAATTCCTGCGCTATCGTTCGTGATGTGGCGGTGCGAGCCGTCAATGCCCGCCGCACAACATGCCGGCCCTCTCGTTCGGTGGTGTGCCGCGGCTGCGGCAATCGCTCACGTCGGTCAGTCCGTCCCTCCTGCACCCACCGAGTCCGTACTTGCCTCACTGTTCCTGGATGTTGTCTCACACGGGCGCCGATGTCTCGGTACGATAAACCGCTGTCGCGATAAGCCACTATTCGTCCTCTGTCGAACTCCGAAACGTGCTGGAATGACTGCCGTATTCTGCGACGAGGCATCAGGAAGCCTCCCACGCACAGGTTCGGCAGCACAACACACTTTCACTACTTACTCCCCGCCTTCTGTGCACCCTTCTTATAGTGCTTCTCGGTGGCGTGCCGGGAGCACATGATTTGCATATGCCCTGCAATGCTAATCGTTTGCATGACCTCTCGCGGGTGACGCATGCTACGAATTTCATGCCAATCGGATGATTCCTTCTTGGTGTTGCATTTTGGGTGGCCAGCAGTGTAGATTTTATTACCAGTCCTGGCCTTAGTATTTATGCTAACATGATTTCAATACAGCATTTCGTAAGAAAATGTTGAACAGAAGAAGCCACATGTTGACGAGCGTTATCATGGAGTAGGGTCCACTTGCCTACCAGCTCCGGTCTCTTAATTTATGTGTCGTCGCAGACGCTTCAGGACAGAAATGCACATATAACACTCAGCATTGACAGTAATTTGTGGAGGAAGGCATGCTGGTAGCATACACCTTTATGATAAAAGAAAATCATCATCGTCACCTTCCCAGCTGATTTGGTTTGGCGGACTTTTTTCGGAGGAGGCGAGGCTGTATGTTTCCAGACACTCGTTGCGCGCTTCGGAAGAAATAGTGGACCCATGTTTCATCGGCAGTTATTACTGTGTTTAGGAAGTTTGGATCCTTTGCAATCATTTGTTTCCACTCATGACACATCTGAACTCTGGCTAACAATTGTTCTCTCCTCAGGGGATGAGGTACCAATCTGGAACACACACGTTGGAACAGTAATTTGTCACGTAGAATGCGGAATGCCGAAGTTTTTGAAATATTATTTGACGCCGCTAAGTCTTCACGCGTCAGTCGTCGATCTTCCTGCAGGATTTCCCAAACAGTGCTAAAAATACGCTCCGTAACAACACTTTCAAGTCGACCCTGCCTAGAAGCGAGTTCTGTCGACAAACACCCTTTTCGAAATCATGGTGCCAACTGAAAATCGTTGACTCACCCAAACATTTACCTTTGTAAGCTTTATAACGAAGTAAATTTCTCCGTCATTTTTGTCCACGCCGGGGCTTGAACCCGGGTCCCCTCATTCCGGAATAAGTCACTCTACCAATTGAGCTACGCGGACGTTCGTTCTGACTGCTAAATGCCTTTATGTCGTGTGCGTCCTGCTGGCAGGTACGTCACAGCTTTTTGCATTAAATCAACTTTTTCTGGAGCCGTTTCAGCCAAACGATAGCAAAATTTTATCGCACAACGCATTTCACTTCTTAACTCTGAATCACTCACCTCCATAGCTGTATTGCGGAATGCAGACGTACCTTAAACAACTGCGCAATAACGAAACTAGAATCGTCTGCCACGACTAATAACTATTGCAATAGACACTTCCTTAATTTAGTTAGTCGTCTGCGTGGTTATTTTTCCCCATCGCACTTTTACCAAATAAAAAAAGCCTTACTCTCAGTTTTTATGGAACGGCCTTTGTGTAACAGGAGGGGTGCAACCTGTAGATATCCTAGACCAAATGTTACCAATCCCCCTTACTAACGCACTTGCGGTTCAGCTTTTCTTTCTATCTTTTGGTCAGATCTTAGTTTGATGGTTTTTCGTAGCTTCATCACATTGCATCGATCTCAGGGTCGTTTCCTGCGTTCGTCTAAATCTGAGTAATATATAATTATACAAAGGGCGTTCCATAAAAACTCAGAGTAAACTTGTTGAGTTGGCAACAGTGGGAAGGGGGAAAATAACCATGCAGACGACTAACTGAATTACAGAAATACACTATCTACCAACAAGTAATTGGACACCTGTGATAGCAAAGGAAAACGAAGTTTATTCACCTTCAATAGTTGGTGGAGCCTCCACGAGCTGCGATTACAGCTGCGACCCTCCGGGGCATACTCTCAATCAGGCGTTGTACGACTGCTAGCGGTATTTTCTTCCACTCGGCTTAGAGAAGACAGGCCAGTTCCTTCACCGATTTCGGACGGTGGTGGGGGCACCCCTTAAGTCGACGCTCCAACTCGTCCCAGAGGTGCTCGATAGGGTTAAGGTACGGGCTCTGCGCAGGCCAGTTCATTCGATTAACCCCATTGTCACCATAGTGAACCTCACCATGGTGGACCTCGCAACATGACAGGTGACATTGTCATCCTGAAAGTAACATGGGTCCACCCAGTAAAACTGACACAACGCATGAAGCGCATGGTCATCCAAAATGGTGCAGTAGGTCTCGGTGTTGAGTCTACCAGGAATTGCGACCAAGGGTCCCGTGCCATATCAGGAGAAACACCCCCATAGCATAATTCCACCGCCGCCGAACTTCACAGTTGGCAAAATACATTCCGGCAGGAGGTGTTCTCCAAGGCAGACGCCAAACCCAGACCCTGCCATCCGAACGGTAGAGGGTGAACCTTGATTCGTAGCTCCAGAGAACCTGTTTCCACTGTTCAACGGTCCACTGTCGACGTTCTTTGCACCACGTTAGCCGAGCAGCACTATTGGACTTGGTGATCATAGGCTTGTGGGTGGCAGCACGTCCATGATAACTGAGCAAATGGGCTTCCTTACGGATGGTATTCATCAAAAGAACACTCCCAGATGCTTGTTGAAACTCCTCGAGGATGTGACCCATCGATTTGGTGCGGTTCTTCCGAATTTCTCTGGCCAGCATCCGTCGGTCTCTAACTCCCAGTTTTGTGGGTCTGCCGGGTCGGGACACATTCCGACAGTCACCTCTCATCTTCCACTTGCCAATCACGTAGGCCACTGTCGATTTTGGGTACTTCAACTCGCTGGATATGTCACGTATGGATCGGCCATTTCTGTGATACCCGACGATTACACCTTTCTCAAAATCAGAGAGCTCCGAACTGCGTGGCATCTTGCATGCGACTGGTTGCGTTGTTGTTTCCCACACTATATTTAACGGTGGCGGCCGTGACATGTATCAGGACCACAGATATCGTCGATTGCAGGGGTGTCCAATTACTTGTTGGTAGATAGTGTATCTATAGCAACAGTTATTAGCCGTGGCAGGAGATTCTGGTTTTGTTATTGCGCAGTTGTTTATGGTACGTCGGCATTTCGCCATACAGCTATGGAGCTGAGTGATTCTGAGTTAAGGAGTGAAGTGTGTTGTGCGATAAAATTTTGATATCGTTTGGGTAAAACTGCTCCAGAAAAAGTCGATTTAATGAAAAATGCTTACAAAGATAAATGTTTCGGCGAGTCAACGATTTTTAGATGGCACCATGATTTCAAAAACGGGCGTTTGTCGGCAGAACCCGTTCCTAGGCCTGATCGACCTGAAAGTTTTGTTACGAAGTGTATTATTAACACTGCGTGGGCAATCCTGCAAAACGATCGACGAATAACGTTTGAAGACATTACGGCGTCAACTAGTATTTCAAAAACTTCGGCATTCCGCAGTCTACGCGACAAATTACTGTTGCATCGTGTGTGTTCCAGACGGGTACCTCATCACCTGACGAGAGAACAATTGTTAGCCAGAGTTCAGGTTTGTCATGAGTGAAAACAAATGATTGCAAAGGATCCAAACTTTCTAAACACCGTAATAACTGCCAATGAAACATGGGTCCACTATTTCGATCTCTTGACGAAGCGCGAACGATTGTCTCCAAACACACAGGCTCACATCCTCTGGAAAACGTCAGCTAAACCAAATCAGCTGGGAAGGTGATGATGATGATTTTCTTTTATAATAAAGGTGCAGTCTACCAGCATGCCATCCCTCCACAAATTACTGTCAGAGGTGAGTGTTACATTTCCGTCTTGAAGGGTCTGCGACGACACATATCGATTAAGCGACCGGAACTGGTGGGCAAGTGTACCCTACTCCATGATAACGCCCGCCCACATGTGATTGCTTGTGTTCAACATTTCCTTACGAAATGCAGCATTGAAATCACGTCACAGCCAGCTAACAGCCCTGATCTCGCCCCGTGCGATTTCTAGTTGTTCCCAACAATGAAGGAGAAGCTCCGTGGCGCAACATTCAACACAGATGCTATTATTCAAACTGTACAGGGGTCGCTAAAGCAGCTTTCACAATTGCCTCCGAAACTTTTGAAAAGTGGATTGAACGATGGGACCGTTGCATATCATCCAAGGGAAGATACTTTGAGAAAGAATAACATACATTTTACTGTACTTATATATTTTTTCATTTTGTGTGGTTTTACTCTCAGTTTTTATGGAACGGTCTTTGTAAGAATAAATATTGTTTTTGAAAAAGTGAACAGTCAAAATATTTTCTATTGCCGCCGCCATAGTTCATTAAATATTTACTTTAATAACTCACATATCTCCTTTCATTGGTTTTACGACAATAACGTTCATTAATCCACATACCTAAGCACGGCTCAATGGCTGGATTCAGTAAACCTTATTGTTTGTTGTCATGATTTAATGATTTAGTTGCACTTAGTATGCACTAAACTGTGGCTCAGTGTGGTCGTGAGTGATGCAAATAAGTGCAATGCTTTGTACGTAAATCAATGCACACTCTCGAACCTCCCGTTTTATTTCGCACTCACTAAAATCTTGGCATGCGAAAGATGCATAGCATAAATTATTTACAACAAGTACCATGGTACTCTATCGGGTTTTTTTTTCATAGTTCTCAGTCCTGCTATTTAGAGGGGTAAATCCTAATAAATGATTTGCTAGAACCCTCCTCCTCCTCCTCCTCCTCCGTGCCACTTTTTAAGTCGTCATAGCAACAACCGAGAAAAAAATGTTTGTGACGTCACGCTCAGCTTTTCGTATTTTCGTGTATGTGACGTCATCACCTACACGCGCATACCACTTTGTTTTGTTTTCATAGCAACAAAGAACACAGCTGCGGGTGTGACGTCATCTAATCCAAATCATTCTCACATGACGTCAGAGATGCGCTACGTCACACGTGAGCAACTCGGTGGGCCATAAACAGTAGCCCGTCCCCAATTTAGGGTCACTGGTTACAGGGAAGGGAGAGAACCAGTGCCGTAAGACAAACACAACACCCACGCCTCACCGGGATTCGAACCCGGACTCCTTTCGGACGAATGATCAAAGGTCAACGCTTAGACCACTGCGCCACCGGGGGCGGCTACGAAAAATTTTACATCAGGAATTTTGGTTCGCTACCTGTACTGGTGTTTAGCCATCTGTATGTGGCAACATCAAGAGTACGACGATCTGATGACGTCGAGATAAAAATAGTTCACGGAAAAGAACAGGGGAAATTGATACAGGGTTCACAGTCAGTGTATACCAAAAATGTTGTGTACAAGGAAGTGTTGACGAAATAGAGACAAAAAGGTTTTATAAAACACATAACAAACACACAGCCCGTCGTATCAAATTCCATAACCGACTGCTCGGGAAATTTTCAGAAAGCTGTGACCCAACGTAGCCATTGTTGACGTGGAACTCAAAAACTCAATAAGTAAATGTCAATAATTCCTGTATCGTAAATTTTATTTTCCGCTTCATTATTGACGGGCTTTCATCTAGTTATTACATAAATTTATAGCGCTGCTACTGGAAATCCGAGAGATGCATTAAAAATATCAGAACAGTCTACCATAAAACGCGGGTTATACAGGAACTAGGCGACAACCGCGTTATAGAGATATCCGCGGTATATCCGAATCTAAGTATGTATTTGTCTCTGCATGTACAAAGTCCCATCCTGAAAATAGTGCATTCTCCTGAAAACAAGGGCCATCCTGAAAGTAATGCCACCTTTTGAAATTTTGAAGTGATTTTAATGAAACTGCACTGACATGTACTATGATATGTTATCAATGTGAGAAATAATTTTTTTCTGAATGGGAAATAAAGATCATGAATGACAGAAAAAAGCAGCAAGCCATAATTGAATTCATGGGGGATAAAAGGGATGCGAGGCTCCAGAAATCCACAGAAGACTCCTGGCGGTGTATGGAGCAGCCACACTCGATATCAGTAATGTTCGAAGATGGATGAAGAGGTTTCGAGAGGGATAAAGTTCAGTGTCGGACAAACAACGGAGTGGAAGACCCGCAACTGCAGTGACAGATGCCAACAGGCAACGAGTGAAGGACCTCATCACAGCTGATCGTCATGTCACCATCCAGGAGTTGTGTGATGCAATTCATTGCAGTCATAGTACTATGGAAACATTTTATAGGGATCTGGGTTACAAAAAAAATTTGTTCAAAGTGGATCCCAAAAAAACCAACTCGTGAACAATGTGAGCAAAGGGTGGACATGTGCCGGAACCTCTTTGACTGTTATGAAAGGGAAGATGAGGTGTTTTTCGCTAATGTTGTGACGGGAGATGAAACCTGGGTGTTCTTTCATGACGCAGAAACAAAACGTGCGTCAATGGAATGGCACCGGACATCTTCACCTCGGCAGAAGAAGGGGAAAAGAACTCGTTCCGCTGGGAAAGTGATGGTGACAATTTTCTGGGACAAACGTGGTACCATTTTGACTGATTTTCTTGAACGAGGTGCAAAAATAAACAGTGCTCATTATGTGTAAACATTGAGAAGCTAAAGGAAGCTATCAGTAGGAAAAGGCGTGGCATTCCACTTCATAGTGTTGTTTTACACCATGATAACCCACGTCCCCGCACCTTAATGAAGACTTCACAGGCTGGTAGAAAAGCTAAAGGAAGCTATCAGTAACATTGGAGAAGCTAAAGGAAGATATCAGTAGGAAAAGACGGGAGATTCCGCTTCATAGTGTTGTTTTACACGATGATAACGCACGTCCCCACACCTCAATGAAGACTTTACAGGGTGGAGAAGCTAAAGGAAGCTATCAGTAACATTGGAGAAGCTAAAGGAAGCTATCAGTAACATTGGAGAAGCTAAAGGAAGCTATCAGTAGGAAAAGATGTGACATTCCACTTCATAGTGATGTTTTACACCATGATAACGCACGTCCCCACACCTCAATGGAGACTTCACAGGGTGGAGAAGCTAAAGGAAGCTATCAGTAACATTGGAGAAGCTAAAGAAAGCTATCAGTAACATTGGAGAAGCTAAAGGAAGCTATCAGTAGGAAAAGATGTGACATTCCACTTCATAGTGATGTTTTACACCATGATAACGCACGTCCCCACACCTCAATGAAGACTTCACAGGGTGGAGAAGCTAAAGGAAGCTATCAGTAACATTGAAGAAGCTAAAGGAAGCTATCAGTAGGAAAAGATGTGGCATTCCATTTCATAGTGTTGTTTTACACCATGATAACACACGTCTCCACACCTCAATGGAGACTTCTCAGGCTATTACCAAAATGGGGTGGACGGTGATGCCCCAACCCCCCTACAGTCCTGATTTGGCTCCCTGAGACTTTTTCTGTTTGCCCCCTTTGAAACACAGGATTCGTGGGGAACGTTTCGATGATGTGACCGACCTTAAACTGGCTGTGAACTCACGGGTGAAACGACAGACTCAGGAATTTTTCCAAAATGGATTTTACCAATGGATTCAAAGATGGCGGAAATGTATAGAAAGTGATGGAAAATACTTTGAATAGGCTAGCATTATTAACAATATGTCCAAGTATTTTGACACCAAGTTTCACTTTTTTGCTGCTACAAATCTCATGAGGGATAACGCATTACTTTCAGGATGCACTTCGTATTTTGTTTGGACGGTACACCACCGGACCCGCGTTATATCCGATTTCGTGGTATTACCGACCGCGTTTTATCTGGCTTCCACTGCATTTAATTTTCACTTTAAACTGTTTGGTAAAGAAGAATTTCAAGTTTGCAATATCGTTTGAATCAAGCTAGTAAATACAGCACGACGAAGTAGTGAAGCGTGAAACATATTTTCAAATGCATTTTTATTTAAAATTCATTGCGCTGAAAGACGTGTTTCCAGAGCAACAGAAAATAGTCTAAAGCACACGCACATTTTAATAAATTAGCAGACTCACAAAATTCAATAAATATGAAGTAACGTCCGAAGGTATGTCATTAGTGATAGCTCCTTGCTTCCATCTTAGAGACAGTTCAACTCCCAGATCTTGAAAAAAACTGTGCTTTTTCAATGAACACGCAGCAAAACGTTCTGCTGAACGATATGCTTTCAGCTCTTTGAGGTCATTAATGCCACCTATAAAAACAAAAGAAAAATATTGAATTAAAAATTAGCGCAAGAATCTCACTCTAATACATTAAGTTACATATCTCAGTTTTCTTTCTTTGCTGGCTTTCAGGAAACAGAAAAGTAGGATTTCCAGTCACATGAGGTTCAAGACACGTGAATAATTAACTCCTTAACCGACAGGAATGAATTAACTCTGGGGAGCAAAATGTGCTGAAATCAGCTTGAACGAGTATATTCGCTATCTAAGAAGTGGGCAGAACACATCCGGAACAAGTGCCTCTGCGCACCAAAAAGCGTTAGCTTTGTAATTCAAGCCCTAACTTAGGGAGGGCGATGATTGACACTAATTCTTTCTGACTGACTACTTGCAAAAAGGGCTGTAACGATGGCGACGAACCTAAAAATGGAACGCAAAGATTATTGTGGCTCTTTGTTTTACCCAGTGGCGTGATGTCCGAGTAAAGAGGACTAGACCTCCTCCATACCGTGGGTCATGGAGCAGATAATAAAGCATTAGAAGGGAGCGTTGATCACCAGTGATAGGTGGTTGGTACTGCTGAGATGATAATGGAAAAGTAATTGTTTTGCTGTAGCTTTCGTAAAACCAGGCCGCTATGTGAACATTTCTCTTTAGGAAACGCATAAAATCTCTGGCACCATTTGGTCCAGTTACACCGGCCACTTAAAGGGTTCAACAAGAAAGATGACACCGAATTTTAGGTTGTAATGAGCACATCTTTTGAATCCTTTCCGACACGGAGAAAATATTTCAAAGTTCTTTATAGTCAGTAGAACCTATTACAAACAAGAAAGATGACACCGAATCGCCGGTTGTAATGAGCACGTCTTTTGAATCCTTTCCGACACGAATGAAATTTATCAGAGTTACTCATAGTCAGTGGAACCCATTACAAACAAGAAAGTTGATACCGAATCTTCTGTTACAATGAGCATGTGTTTTGAATCCTTTCCGAGACAAAGAAAATATTTTAATGTTATTCATAGTCAGCAGAACCCATTGCAAACCAGAAAGATGACACCGAATCTTTGGTTGTAATGAGCACATCTTTGAATCATTTCAGACACGAAGAAAATATTTCTGTGTTAGTCAGAGTTATTTTCAGAGTTAGTTATAGTCAGTGGAACCCATTACAAACAAGAAAGATGACACCGAATCACCGGTTGTAATGAACACGTCTTTTGAATCCTTTCCGACACGAATGAAATTTATCAGAGCTACTTATAGTCAGTGGAACCCATTGCAAACATGAAAGATGACACCGAATCTTCTGTTATAATGAGCACGTGTTTTGAATCATTTCCGAGACAAAGAAAGTATTTCAATGTTATTCATAGTCAGTAGAACCCATTGCAAACCAGAAAGATGACACCGAATCTTCGGTTGTAATTAGCACGTCTTTTGAATCCTTTCAGACACGAAGAAAATATTTCAGAGTTAGTCACAGTTATTTTCAGAGTTAGTCATAGTCAGTGGAACCCATTGCAAACAAGAAAAATTACACCGAATCTTCGATTATAATGAGCACGTCTTTTGAATCCTTTCCGACACGAATGAAGATTTTCAGTTATTCATAGTCAATGGAACCGGTAAGGAAAAATCAACCGAAAAAATAATCCAAAAGAATATTTTCTCCCTCAGACATGGCTGTAAATATAAGGTGACCAGATATTGGAACACTGATTTGAGGTCAAAATGGCGAGGTGTCCTCAAATCAGAAGATCATTTGGGGACACATACATACTCAAAATAAATATGCAAATCTTTTTGTCACAAAACTGTATTATTTCTATCAGTGTGATATTACATATAAAAAATTATGTCTTAAAAAGAAATATCTTGTAGATTGTTGGCAATGTGTGCTGAAAAAGTAGAGTTATGATGACGAGAACATATCAGCAGAAGTGAAATGCTTTACCCTAGGTATATGTTCTGAACAAAGCTGCACACTGACGAAATAATTCCATGGCGAATTTTTCATTTTTGTCAAAGTTTTTGGACTAACTCAGAACATGTACAGTAGCCGTTTGGCCATACCAGTGGTGCAGTGCTCTCCAGTGACGATTCATACAAGGTAGCACGTGTCAAGACGACAAATCTGCAGCAATACATTCCGTCGGTGTAGCTTAGTCGGTTAGAGCAACCCACTTCGAGGAGAAGAGACGTGTGTTCGATCTAAGAGGGAGATGATGTGACGTATTACAGAGGTGAAGCACGTGTCGAGACGGCAAATCTGCAGCGATACATTCCGTCGGTGTAGCTTAGTTGGTTAGAGCAACCCACTCCGAAGAGAAGAGACGTGGGTTCGATCAAAGAGGAAAATTATGTGACGTACTACAGAGGTGAAGCACGTGTCAAGACGACAAATCTGCAGTGATACATTCCGTCGGTGTAGCTTAGTCGGTTAGAGCAACCCACTCCGAAGATAAGAGACGTGAGTTCGATCTAAGAAGGAGACGATGTGACGTACTACAGAGGTGAAGCACGTGTCAAGACGACAAATCTGCAGCGATACATTGCGTCCGTGTAGCTTAGTCGGTTAAAGCAACCAACTCCGAAGATAAGAGACGTGAGTTCGATCTAAGAGGGAGACGATGTGACGTACTACAGAGGTGAAGCACGTGTCAAGACGACAAATCTGCAGCGATACATTCCGTCCGTGTAGCTTAGTCGGTTAGAGCAACCCACTCCGAAGATAAGAGACGTGAGTTTGATCTAAGAGGGAGATGATGTGACGTACTACAGAGGTGAAGCACGTGTCTAGATAACAATTCTGCAGCGATACATTCCGTCCGTGTAGCTTAATCGGTTAGAGCAACCCACTCCGAAGATAAGAGACGTGAGTTCGATCTAAGAGGGTAATGATGTGACGTACTACAGAGGTGAAGCACGTGTCAAAACGACAAATTTGCAGCAATACATTCCGTCGGTGTAGCTCAGTCGGTTAGAGCAACCCACTCAGAAGAGAAGAGACGTGGGTTCGATCTAAGAGGAGATGATGTGACGTACTGCAGAGGTGAAGCACGTGTCTAGATGACAAATCTGCAGCGATACATTCTTTTGGTCTAGCTTAGTCGGTTAGAGAAACTCAAGACGCGGATTCGACAAATTTCTGTTTTGACAACTTTTCTTTGAGAAGTTTAAAAAAAATTAAGTCTACGAGACATCAGAAACGCTGTTTTCCGGCCAGTCGTTCAAACTGCGCCCGTAGTAGTAGTATCCCGAATGGGCCAAGGGTTGTGCGTTTGTCTTATGGCAATGGGTCTTTCGCTTCCTCGAGACCAATGGCCGTAAATTTAGGACCGGCGACTGTTTATGGCTGTTAGTGTGCATCACGGTGGTCATTAAACCCCTAATTAAAAGTAAATATATAAACAATTATCACACGCATGCGTACACAGTATATAAAAAGATTGATCAGTTGTTGCTACGTACCTTCAGAAGTATAAATCTGACATCCGTAACTTAATAAACCTTAGCAGCTGCATATGCAGGTACGGGAGCACCGTAAGCTGGCCTCAGAGCTGGAACAGGGACTCCATAAGCAGGCCTTAGAGCGGGACCGGGAGCAGCGTACACTGGGCCTGGGACAACGTGGGGTGCACGAGGAGCTGCAGCGTACACTGGGCCTGGGGCAACGTAGGATGGACGTGGTGCTGCTGCGTACTTCTGGGGTGCGTAGTCAACCACAACGGGATTGGCAATGAGCTCAACGTCAGCTGGGTTCTGGTTGTCGGTACCAGGCTCGTTGGTCTTAACTTGAGCGCGGAAGCCTTTCTCGTCGGCGACATATTCTACGATTCTTTCAATGCCTTTGTCATCCTTGTAACCGTAGCTGCCTTGCACTCGGCCGGCGCCATCGCCGCTCTCCTTTCTGAATGTTGTTGTTCCATAATCGTCGTTAGTATCGTAACCAAAGTCATATGGTTGAGGAGCGGACTGCAAAGAAACAAGAAAATCAAATCATTTAGCATGAAAATTGGGGAGACGCTTCATTTATGTTAACAAAGGGAACAACTACTAGAATACTCATATGGAAGTAGACATTCGTCATACATAACACGATATGCAACTTGCTCATTAACCACCTTTGACGAAATGATGAAGATCACTTCCACATTTAATCAAATTAAAAACGGTATTTACAAGTTAAAACATATGATAGATTAAAACACTAGATCTTTCGATCACACTAGTGATCTTCATCAGGTAACTCACCTAATGACATCAAGGTACGTCGACACGCAATATATAGGGATTTTTTTATTATAGCCCCATACAACTCAGCCCAGCTTTTATATGTTAAGCTGGCTTCCCTGCGCTACCTGGTACGACGGGCATTTACACATTCGTCATCTGTACGCCTTCTGCGCATTGAACTTCAACGAATTTTTGTCATTGCTAGTGAGTTCGGGTACCCGAAAGACCTGGTACACACCATTCTCCGCAGGCATCGACGACTTGGGTTTACCGCATTAGAAAAAACCCGCACCCTTGCCAGGTACGTAGGCTCCATGAGCTATTTTCCAGGTTGCACCAGCGTTCTAAAACATGCATGTGCCAAGTTTAATATAAACTTTGGTTTACAAACACGCAGTTTGTACACTTTAATTAAACGTGACAGGGATCCCGTTGAAACCAAACACAGGTACGGAGTCTACCTTATTCCCCTGAGAGCGTTAAACCCCAGTGAAATAGATCAAGTGTACATAGGCTCCACCCTACGCAATTTAAAAACCCGTTTGCTTGAACACTCACGCGATGTCAGAACAGGCTCACATTCGACTGCCCTAGCCCGATTGGTAGCTAGCGGCACACATAGACCATTATGGGATGAATGCAAAATCCTCATTACACACAGCACGAAAAGCATGACCCTCTTTGCAGAAAGCTTATATATTCACCATTATAGAGGTATTTGCTGTAATGACGATGTACCTTCTTTCCTCCCACGAACATGGACTGCTCTACTTGAACATTGCGGAAATAATCATTACAGCTGAATTATTAATACTTGTGTAGCATCATTTTTACTTTCTTCGTTTGCAGTACTGTTACCTGTCTCTCTATGTCTCTCTCTCTCTGTGTTCACAACAACTTTCGTGAGCATGCGCTTTACCCATTGTTTGGGTCATCAAAAATCCCTATATATTGCGTGTCGACGTACCTTGATGTCATTAGGTAAGTTACCTGATGAAGATCACTAGTGTGATCGAAAGATCTAGTGTTTTAATCTATCATATGTTTTAACTTGTAAATACCGTTTTTAATTTGATTAAATGTGGAAGTGATCTTCATCATTTCGTCAAAGGTGGTTAATGAGCAAGTTGCATATCGTGTTATGTATGACGAATGTCTACTTCCATATGAGTATCACTTGTAACACGAAGTTCGTCTACAGTCTGTTGGACCCTGAGGATATATGGTACTGTGACTTTAACTACTAGAATGATGGATGGGTATACCGGGTGTCACAAAAAATATTGAAACAACATCAAACAAAGATCTTTGCTCTTTCCACGTTTATAAGTGAGTCGCGGAAAAATTCTCATTGGCCGCCACCGGGAGTCGAACCCAGGGTCTTCCAGTTACGTGCCGGATATGCTTCCGCTACACCACAGCGGCTTCGAATTCCTCCAGACTCACAAACGCTAACTGCCAAGCCAAGTTGGCAGGTTGCTTCTTGGAGCCCCGCACAATTCAGGGGATTCACCAAAGATGGTAAGCAGCAACTGAAGAAATAATTAGAAGGTATACGGCGCGTAAGCATATCCGGCGCGTAACTGGAAGACCCTGGGTTTGACTCCCGGTGACGGCCAATGAGAATTTTTCCGTGACTCACTTATAAACGTGGAAAGAGCGAAGATCTTTGTTTGATGTTCCTGGTCCACGTTAAATGTCTGTATTAGATTGAAACAAGCTTTTATTTCTTCAACTGTTGATCACAGATACATACAGAGTTTGGGCAGAATAATGTGAACACCTGGGAAAAGAAGTTTTTGCGTACCTAGTTGGATGGGAGACCACCTTTGACACTGAAAACCTTCTGAATCCTCCTTGGAATGGACTCATTCAAATCCTGGATGGTGGTAAGAGGGATTTTTTTTTAAATAGCATAACTATACTAATGATCCGAATTTCTTGGCGTAGAATAGGAATCAAAGTTTCCAAGCTTTCGCCCATCAACCAGATGGTTTTTTCATGAAATGTAGACAGCAAACTGCAAACTAACTAATAGAACGCTTCCACAATTTAAACGCCATGACTTGACTTGACAATGAACGAACAGGTGCGAACGTAATTAGGCATTCAAAACACGAGACGTTATGTTCGTTTTGCACGAGGAATCATGGAAGAAAAACAAAAGGTATTCACTGCTTGAAGAACTGGTTCTGACTCGTGGCAACTCCAGCGAGACGCTATCATTGCATGACTCGTTGTTGGTTTTGATCTCCAAAGTTTCGCGAATGACAGTAGATTTTGGGGTGGAGTAGGAAACTAATTTCTGTATGTCATCACATATAGGAACAGCTGACTTGAACTTCACTTCTCTGGATAGGGCCGTGGTTATTTTGCAGTACTTAATGTCCATTTTATGTTCGTTAACTCTGACTCTAAATGAACGTTTTGTCATTCCAATGTAGAAATTAGCTTCCTACTTCACCCCAAAACCTACTGCCATTCGCGAAACTTTGGAGATCATAACCAACAACGAGTCATGCAATGATAGCGTCTCGCTGGTGTTGCCACGGGTTTGGAACCAGTTCTACAAGCAGTGAATACTTTTCGTTTATTCCACGATTCCTCGTGAAAAACGAGCATAACGTCTAGTGTCTTTGAATACCTGATTATGTTGACATCTCTTCGTTTATTGTGAAGTCAAGTCACCGTGTTTAAATTGTTGAAGCGTTCTATTATTCAGTTTGAAGTTTGCCGTCTATCTTCCTTGAAAAAGCCATCTGGTTGATGTGCGAAAGCTTGGAAACTTTGATTTCTATTATACGCCAAGAAATTCTGTTCACTAGTATAGTTATACTATTTAAGTATAGTTGGTGCACAGTTCCTCGTTATTTAACTAGGTTATAACGAAGTAAATTTCTCCGTCATTTTTGGTCTACGCCGGGATTCGAACCCGAGGCCGCTTATTCCGGAACAAGTCGCTCTACCAACTGAGCTACGCAGACATATATTCTGATTCCTATCTGCCTTTATGTCATGTGCGTCCTGCTGGCAGGTACGTCACAAGGTAAGTGGGATGTTACACCTTTTTTCACGCAAAAATTCCTCCTGATCCTTGATAGATGCAGAAGGAGGATAACGGGATCTTACACTGTTTTCCAACGCAGACCACAGTAGCTCGATGATGATTAAATCTGGTGATTAGGGAGGGAAAGGAAGGTGTGAAAGTTCGTCCTCATGTTCTTCAAACCATGATTGGACATTCCGAGCTCTGTGAATTGGGGCGTTATCCTCTTGATAGATGACATCTCCTACAGGAATGAATAGCTCAGCCATTGGATGGACTTGGTAGGTCAACATGATTTCATACGCCTGCCAGTCATCCGTTCTTTCAAGGGGTTCAGGGGACCTGCTCAAAACCACGATATGACCACCCAGAGCATGACAGAACCACCACCATGCTGCACTGTTGGCAGAAAACAGTCTGGGTTGTACGCTTCTGACGGTGTTCTCCACACCTAAACACGTCCTGCGGTGGTGAATAGTGTGAATGTCGATTCATCCAAGAACATTACACGCTTCCATGCATCGGCAGTCCACGTTGTATACACATGGCACCACTGGCGTCGCCATTGTGCATTCATCCGGGCCACCAGAGGTTTTGCAATAGCAGCTCTGCCATGAATATCTTGTTTATGCAGTTCCCTGAGCACTGTTTTCGTTGATACTGGGGTATGGAGATGCAGATTGAGCTCCACACAAATTTCAGGCGCCGTGGTCTTCTTATTACGAGTAACAATCTTCTTTAATGATCTCCTGTCTCTAGTAGTTAGGGTTACCTTCCGACCGCTCTTGTGTTTCGCAGATGAGGTTTTATCACGAACACGGTATGCTGTCATCTCGCCAGACACAGTAGCTCTCAATACCCCCACTAACCTGGCAACTGTTGTCACTGAGGCACCAACTAGCCGGACACCAACAATTAGCCATCTTTCAAATTCCGTTAGGTCGCTCATTTCGTCGGCACCCAGAAAGAAATTTTGTAACAAGGCACTTTAAATGCACTTAGATCAGATCAGATCGTTTCTAGAGGATTTTAGGAAGGAGTGTCTGACCCCAGGTCTTAAACAACCCTTAGAAACAGGAAGCTAGGAGATTTGGGCTACAGTGCCCGATAGGAAAGTGACACGGAAGCGAGGTAGATAGGGAGAAGAAGACGCCTTTATTTATTACCGGGGAGGCCAGTACCCGGGCTCCGACGGCTTAACGTGCCCATCCGACGCACGGCGGGTATTTAGTGGTTCGAACGTTCGTGCCTGCCCAGGATCGAACCTGAGGTTATCTCCATGGCAGTCACGAACGCTGACCACTAGGCCACCAGCGGCCCTTAAATGCTCTTAAACAGGACCTTGACGTTCTAAACAAAGCTGTTGCAACTAAAAAGTGGTGAATATCTTTGTGTATTGCGACGTACACAGCTGCATTAAAAGTCACGTCTCAGAACGTGGTGTTCATATTATTCTGTCCAGCTCCTGTACTTTCAATTAGAAAAATACTCAAAATGACGCAAAGACTTACAAAATAACAGTTGCACCCGTGTGGGTGGCATTTGCATAAAAATAAAATAAAATAAATTTTTATACAGGCTTCCTACAAAAGAAAATTCAATTTAAAAAAAGTTTTGCGCAATGTCCTAATTAGTCTTAAAAAACAAACCCCGTTGTTCTACTTGCAAAACTCGCGGAGATGTTCACGATGAAAATTGTAAAACATGTATCGTTTGGAACCCGTTTTTTTTGTTGTTGTTTCTTTGATTGGAGGTTTAACGACCACCGTGAGCAACTCAATGGGCTATAAGCAGTCGCGTGTCCCTAATTTAGGGTCACTGGTTCCAGGGAAGGGAGAGAGCCAGTGCCGTAAGACAAACACAACATCCATGCCTCACCGGCATTCGAACCCGGACCCCGTTCTGACGAATGATCAGAGGCCATCGCCTTAGACCACTGCGCCACCGGGGCTGCGAACCCGTTCACAGTGGAACGGTGTCTTGTTTCGCTACGTAGCTTTGCAGCACTCAAAACGAGTAAGGGAAGGGCTCTGGCGCGTTCAGAAAATTATCGCTCCGGATGATACATTTTTAACAATTTTCATCGCGAATATCTTCGCGTGGTTTATTACAGAGGGTGAGTGGAAAGTTTTGCAATATTTGGATCATTTTATGACTTCATACGTACCTTTACGACGAAAGCTGACTAGCATTCAAAGTATAGGCCATCGTGTTACACCGTCTGCCAGTTCTTCGATTCCGCAGCGGTACAAGTTCTTGTTTTTCGAGGCGAAGAACTCCTTTACCTCAGCTGTCACTGCCCTCCTATAGTTGTTGAAGTGCCGCCCGCGAAGGAAGTGGGCCATGGACAGGAACAAGTAATAATCCGACGAGACAAGGTCCGGACTATATCCTGGGTGTGGTATCAGTTCGATGCCTTCACGTTTCCGGAGTTTTGCCAGGGTCGTTCGCGCGTATGACACCGAGAGATGTCCTGCTCTAGGAGAGCGCGCATTCTGTACACCAATGCTGGGTAATTCTCCTCCAAAACGGCATACATCCGCTTCAGCTTTTCCGAGTAGAGGTTAGCGTTGATGGTCCGACTGTCTGAAACAAATTCGTAATGGAATATCCCCTCGAAATTCCACCAGACGCAGAGCATCACCTTGTGCTCGAAGCACCTACTTTTAGCAACAGATTCAGGAAGCTGTCCCGGGCTCAACCATTGCCGTTGTGTGTTAGGATTACGGAAATAGACCCACTTTTCATCGCACGTAACAATTCTCTTGATCAAACGTACACCTCGCGGGTTTTCTAGGAGTTTCGTGCACAATTTCACTCGGCGGTTTGCTTCAGCTGGCGTCAGTTCGTGAGAGACAATGCGGCAGCTCCTGTAGACCTTGCCGAGGTACTGAAGGTGACGAACCACGGTGGTCTGTGATATGCCCAGCTCGCCTGATAATCTCCGAGTGCTGGTTCTCGGATATGCCTCTACGTCCTGGCGCACGGCCTCCGAATCCACGGTTCGCGGCCTACCTGACCTTGGCTGATCGTCGAGGTTTCCGTCAATTGAGCGAAATTTCTTGAACCGTCTGGTTGCGGTGCTGTGGTCCACGGGACTGAAGTGCGTGACTTGAACAAGTTTAAATACGTGATATACCCGACGCAGTACATGCGTTTATGCAAATATTGCAAAACCTTCGACCTACCCTTTGTATTAAACATTTTTAATGTTATTTAGCAACAGAGCTTCATTTTTCTAATACTTAAGCAGCAGCCATAACTATCTTGATGAAAATAGGCAATCAGTTCTTGGGAAACATGTCAAGCATTTTATTAACATTTTTAGGAATTTAATGTGTGCAGATTGTTCTTTTGTCGTAATTTTAGGTGCTAAAGAGACAATGGCTGCTTTCCTTACAGAGATGCCAAGTGTATTGCGCTAAGTGGAATAATATAATCCTAAAACTTTTCTAGTCTGCATTCATTCCCACACTTTTTTGCTTAGAAAAATAGACTGGCAAACTTTTTGTGGCATCTGTTTCCGGAACCAATGCGGTTTTTTGAGGCTATCATTATGTAATTTCTTGAATCTCCTGTTAATTACGCAGTTGTTGGCATAGCTGTATATGGAAATAAAAAACAAACATGGATATTGAAATAGGCATTATGAATGCCTTTGTTGCGTGTTCAGTAAAGCAGAATACATCAATGCATGCTTCCGTATAATTAATTATTGTGTTCCCTGTCACGTGCAGGTCACCAACTGGTTCTGGGAATTTATCAGATGAAGCGGGAAAGAAATTGTTGCAATCTGAAAAAAGGCAACGGAATTTTCAGCGATTTGCTATTCACGAAAGCACCTGCAGATTGTGAGAAGAACGAAAGGTGTTCAAGAGTTATTTAGGACTGATTTTACAACGTAGAAATATTCAGGACTCTCGTTACCAAGGTGGTGATAGCGGCTAGAATACGCTTGATCATTTAGTGTGGACGAATTCCTTCCTTTTGTGAACATCTCGTTCAAATTTTTGTGGCGCACGGAGCATGAGGTGGAGATGTTATCTTTTGCGGAAACACGGAAAAGAAAGATATGATTTCGCTAACTTCCAAGCAGTCATTACTTGTAAGATTCAAACAATTAGTCTTAAATCGGAATGTTAACTTTCTCTACTTTTTTTACATTTCTTAAATCGGAATGTTAACTTTCTCAACTTTTTTACATTTCATTAACCTCTTGTTTATGACGTCTTCGTGATTTCGGAGTGTCCTGTAAAAGTTTGATTGTAAGAAACCTTATTTGCCTATCTAATCTAATGGTTCCCAATTTTTTCATTGTATGAATAGACTTTTTTAAAATCAAAAAAAAAAATTGCGGTCTTTCTGGAAATATTGCTTTTTTACCTGCTTTTGTAAGAGTTGTATGAAGTAAAAACACTTTAAAGCAGTGCATTTCACCTTTTCTTAAAGATAATTGAAAGTTATTGTCAGTTCGAAAAGATCTCAAGTTCCGAACTTTTCTGTTACTTCAAAAAAAAAAAAAAAAAACACGGTGAAAAAAATAGGTAATTTGTAATAAATCCTATAGAAAAATAAATTATTACAAAGCTATTCAGAAAAATAATAAGAAAGCTCCAATGAAAAATACAAGTTAGTAAAATCATGCAATGCATTGATTATATGATACGCTTTCCAACATTTTTTTTTTTTTTTTTTTTTTTTGATTGGAGGTTTAACGACCACCGTGAGCAACTCAATGGGCTATAAGCAGTCGCCCGTCCCTAATTTAGGGTCACTGGTTCCAGGGAAGGGAGAGAGCCAGTGCCGAAAGACAAACACAACATCCATGCCTGATCGGGATTCGAACCCGGACCCCTTACGGACGAATGATCAGAGGCCAGCGCCTTAGACCACTGCGCCACCGGGGCGGCCGCTTTCCAACATACCAGAAATCATCACTCAATTTATTACTCTAGTTATGAGGATAATGATGTGGAATAAATCTGGCTCCTGTGCCCTGACCTTTGACCCCATTTTGATTATATTAAACAGAATTGGTTCAGTATACCTCCGGAACAACATACAAAAGTTTTGTCGCAATAGAAGCATTTTTAGTCAAGTTATGAGGATAATGGTTCTGGAATAAATCTCGCTCCGGTGCCCTGACCTTTGACCCCATTTCGATAACATTAAACAAAATTGGTTCAGTATATCTCCGAAATAACATACTAAAGTTGTGTCGCAATAAAAGCATTTTTAGTCAAGTTATGAGGATAATGATTCTAGAATAAATTTCGCTTCCGTGCCCTGACCTTTGACCCCATTCCGATTATGTTAAATAGAACCGGTTCAGTACATCTCCGGAACAACATGATGAAGTTTTGTCGCAATCGAAGCATTTTACATAAGATATAACGCATAAGGGCGATGGAATGGATCCCCTCCTATGTCCTGATCTTTGACTCCATTTCGTCCATTTTTGATAGGGTTCCTTCCCAGGTTGTCCTCTACCACATACTAAAATTTCATTGAAATCGAACCATTTTTACGCGAGTTACTGTGCGGACAGACAGACAGACAGACAGACGGACAAAGCTGGAGAACATACGCTTCTTCAACCAAACTCCGATTGGAGAGCGTAAAAAATGACTAATTCATCCACATTAATAACCAAAAAAATCAATCGAGTAATTAGAGCTTTACTGACCATATATTGGAACACTGATTTGAGGACAAAATCACGTGATGTCCCCAAATTAGTAGAAGATCATTTGGGGGCACATACATACTAAAACTAAATATCCGACTTTTTTACAAACTGTGTTGTTCCTATAAGTGACATATTATAAATAAAAATGTATGTCTTAAAAGGATATATCTTGTAGAATGTTGGTAATTTGTACTGATAAAGAAGAGCTATGATGGTGAGAACATATTAGCAAACGCGAAATGCTTTACCTTAGGCATATGTGAAGAATTAAAATCAAGCTGCACACTAATGAACGAATTGCATGGCGAATTTTTCATTTTGCCAAAGTTTTTGGAGGAACTCAGAACAAGTACATTCGAAATTTATCCGCCCCCAGTGGTGCAGTGCTTTTAAGTGTTGGCCACTGATCATTCGAACTACGGGTTAGAGTCCCGAATAAAGCCTAGATGGTGTGTTTGTCTTACAGCACTTGCTCTCTCTCTCTCTCTCTCTCTCTTCCCTACAGCGTACGTCCCTATATTAGGGACGGGGGACTACTTATAGTCTTTAGAGTTGCTCAAACTCAGAAAAGGACAAACAGTATCCAAAATTTGTTTTCACAAGAAGCATGTTTGAAAATTAGTAGAACGAAAACTATTTTTAAGAACGTTTTTCATTAGAAATCTAACGAGCTAATGAGGAAGCGTAAATTCTAGAACATTTGAGGGCAAACATTTAAATTTGGGAACAATTTGTGACCCCAAAGGCATCAGGCGTTTTTGGGGACAGTAAACTAAATTCAAGGACTGTCCTCAAGAATTTGGGACTTCTGGTCAGCTTAGCTTTACTCTATACGTGAAAGATCGTTTCGCGAACTTCTGGCTCAGCGGTAAGACACGCGTTTACCGTTCAGAACGGCGGTGGTTCAAGTCACCACAGAAACGCAAACGGTAGGGATCGTTAACTTGATACACAGGAAAAGGAACGAATCAGAAGTGCAGTTTTTACGAAATTTCAGTACAAATACGTAACGGATTTTCCTGAAATAAATGGAATTGCCGACTACGGAAAAATTCTGTCAAACTACTGAAGTTAGAAGAAACGGTAACTTCTAAAACTGAAATTTTGTTAAAATTCGGACACCTACCTGCAACTTTACTGCACGCTATTTTCAGAAATTTTCAGTTACTTCACATTTTTTTTTCAGTGAAGAGCAATGAATACAGAGCAGAATTTTTCTTTTCCTACATAAACACTGATGCACCAATTTTCGGAAACCATGCGAAAAGAATTCAGCGTCAAGTATCCGAGCCAAGTGCTTCATAAATTAAGAACTTTCTTAATTATATATCCGTCCCAATTTTAAACACCTATCGCCGATTATACCGTATGCCTAATTGGCGTACAATCAACGTTCCACTGCAGATATACATAGCTTGTCACAAAACAACTGGTAATGTTTTTATAAAAAATGTGCAACACTGCGTTTGACCTTGGCACGGTATATCCATAGCAACCGGGTGCCCTGTTTATCACGCATGCGTTGTCGGTAGCGCGCAGTTTAATAAACGTTGTTTCGTGAACCCCTAACGAGTGTTTTTAGCGCTGTGATTTTTCGAAAAAACGGATGTGAGAGAGGAACAAAGAAGAGCCATTAAATTTTACTGTCGACTTAAGAAGTCTGTCGGAGAGACTTTCGGTCTTACGCAAGAGGCTTATAAAGATGAATGCCTAGGAAACTCAAAAACTTGCAGATGGCATAAAGAATTTATGGATGGCCGTGATTCGGCGGCTTCAATCGCGCATGGAGGATAATCTTCAATAAGTGTTAGAAAGGTAAACATCAATGCAATAGGTGTTATTATGTGAGAAGACAGACACCTATCAATTAGCGATATAGAAGATATGGTTCAACCTTCAAAATCATCAATTCACATAATTTTATCCGAGCGTTTGGGCATGAAACAAGTTTGTTCAACTTGTGTTCCCCATTTCTTTTCATGTGCTGCTCAATGCAAAGCCCTACGTGGCCTGTTCTGTCGCTCCTTATTCGGAGGAAATGAATATCAAGTTGATGCCCCAACCTGTGTATAGTCCAGACTTGTCATTTTGTGACTTTTGGTTGTTTCCCATTTTTAAAAAGACATTACAGGGATGACAATTTGAGACTGATCAACAACTTATTACAGCTGCGCAGGGGTGCTTCAATAGCATTTCAGAAGAAGAATTCCAGAAGACACTCAAAAAGTGGGAGGAACGTTGGGACACCTGTATTCGATGCAGTAAACAGTATTTCGAAAAAGATGGCCACTTGCTTGGTAATTCAGGTAGGCATTTCTTTTATATAAAAATATTCTTAGTTGTGTTCGGACAACCCCTGTATGTATGTGTGTTTGTACGAGCTAAAGATCTCGCGCACCAATTGGATCTTATGCACTATTCTGATTAATGCAGAGCGCGAGCACTCATTAAACTTCACAACAAGAGCTGGAGCACCCATTGGATTTTATGTCCTAAGCTCCAATACCATATGGACTTCTTCAGAGCTCGAAAACTTATTGGACTTCTCGTTGAGAATTCGAGTGCCCGTTGGGTTTCATGCTCTGAGCTCCGGTACCAAACGGACTTCTCGTTGAGAACTCGGGCACCGATCCAGCGACTTGGAAGGCCATGTAAAGAGACTACCGTTTCAGATCCATGTTGTCTTCACAGCTTCTGTCTTTACTCAATTTCTTCATTTTCATCTCCATTGGGATTTTCTATGACCCTCCATTTGTCCTTTTCAAAACAACAGGAATTGTAGCTTTATTTATGCCGTATGACCGTACCACGTTCACGATCTCTTCCCCAGCTTTAGCTTGCTTAAGCTCTCAGCTTTCATCACCTTAGTGATCTTTCACCCCTTCTCGTTGCCAGTCCCCTCCCATCTGGCTTCCGTCTTGGCACGATACAATAAATCAGATCCGAACTACAACAGTCCAACTGATCAAAAGGTTTAATTAAAATACTATACATTAAAATTAAAATTATGCTAGAACTTTCAGACCAACTCTTGGTCCGTCTTCAGGCTGTGAACAAAAAGCCAGCCTAAACATTGGCCAGCCTGGCGTTTTGCTCCCAGCCTGAAGACGGACCAAGTGTTGGTCTGAAAGTGCTAGCATAATTTTAATGTATAGTATTTTAATTATACGGGAGTGGTATATTCTGAGTTGTTATTGCACAAATTTTATTTACGTTTAGTACCATCTTTTTCGACGCTGTTTCTATTCTTAAACATGACTTAGGGGTTATATAGTCTACAAATTAAAAAAAAATAATTGAATCACAAAGGCAAAATACAACAACACAGTCTGAAGCAACAAGACCGGAAAGTCACACCAGCAGCAGCTTTTCATGTGCGCGCAACACCATCTGTTGGCTCATCAATTAAACTTCATCTGTTTACTCATCGATTAAACTCGATCTGTTTGCTCATCGATGAAACTCGATCTGTTGGCTCATCGGATAAACTCGATCTGTTGGCTCATCTATTAAACTCGATCTATTGGCTCATCGATTAAACTCGATCTGTTGGCTCATCGATTAAACTCGATCTGTTGGCTCACCGGATAAACTCGAACTGTTGGCTCATCGATTAAACTCGATATGTTGGCTCATCGATTAAACTCGATCTGTTTGCTCATCAATGAAACCCGATCTGTTGGCTCATCGATGAAACTCGATCTGTTGGCTCATCGGATAAACTCGATCTGTTTGCTCATCTATTAAACTCGATCTGTTGGCTCATCGATTAAACTCGATCTGTTGGCTTATCGATTAAACTCGATCTGTTTGCTCATCGGATAAACTCGATCTGTTTGCTCATCGATTAAACTCGATCTGTTTGCTCATCGATTAAACTCGATCTGTTGGCTCATCGATTAAACTCGATCTGTTTGCTCATCGGATAAACTCGATCTGTTTGCTCATCGATTAAACTCGATCTGTTGGCTTATCGATTAAACTCGATCTGTTGGCTCATCGGATTAACTCGATCTGTTTGCTCATCGATTAAACTCGATCTGTTGGCTCATCGATTAAACTCGATCTGTTGGCTCATCGATTAAACTCGATCTGTTGGCTCATCGGATAAACTCGATCTGTTTGGCTCATCGATTAAACTCGATCTGTTGGCTCATCGATTAAACTTGATCTGTTGGCTCATCGGATAAACTCGATCTGTTGGCTCATCGATCAAACTCGGTCTGTTGGCTCATCGATTAAACTCGATCTGTTGGCTCATCGATTAAACTCGATATGTTGGCTCATCGAATAAACTCGATCTGTTTGCTCATCGATTAAACTCGATCTGTTGGCTCATCGATGAAACTCGATCTGTTGGCTCATCGATTAAACTGTAGCACACTGTTCGCAAAAACAGTTGGTGTATTTAAAAGCCCGTAAGTACCATAGCAAATCACAGCGTCTATTTTTCTCACCAGAACACGCATTCATTGTTTTTTGTGGTTCTTGTCGATATTTGCGTAACTGTGTAATATCGAAATCATTTTTCACAGTCGCAAATTTTAGCACAGTTAAAAAGAATACTCACATTATATTCCACTGGCCTTCCATAAGGATCACCGTAACCTCTGGCGAATGATACAGCTGCGAGAGCAGCAACAATAATGGCCTGAATGTAGAAAAAGAATTCATCAGCATGTAATGAGAAATTGTATTAACACATGAATGACAAACTCTCAATTCAATATATAGGTAACAATCAATAGGTAATTACGGCACGGGGTATTTACAATTTCGATTTTTTCTCAACTCATCCACAGGTGAGACACAGAGCTATAGAAACCCACATTAATATGTATAGGAAGACCGAGAGAAGGGAAGATTTTTTTTTCGGGAGTTTAACGACCATCGTGAGCAACTCGATGTATTGTAAGCAGTCTCCCGTCCATAATTTGGGGTTACTGGTATCCGTTATGCCCATCGATTTAATATCATTACCTCAATCAATAGGAAAATAATGCATCTGGATAGCACTGATCGCTCTTACAACTACTCAGTGTTAAAAAAATTGTTCCTACCCGACTTCAAGACAAAAATCGTCGAATGAAAAATCAACATTAGAGCCACCTAGCAAGTAAGTTTTTGGCGTCGGAAAACCTGGAAAATTTACGGAAACTTATGATTAAAAAATAGAAACCAGATGCAAAAGCATCTTTTGAAAACTGACTGTTTAGTAGTGAGGATACAGTTAGTTAGAAGTACAAACATCACACGACGTGCCCTAGTGGGAAAACCATGCATTTAGAAAATCAATGGACCTTATTCACCTCGCACTGCATCATGGGAAATAAGTTAGAAGTTCAAACATCACAAAACGCACCCAAGCGGGAAAACCATGCATTTAGAAAATCAATGGACCTTATTCACCTCGCATTGCAACATGGGAAATAAGTTAGAAGTACAAACATCACACGATGTGCCCTAGTGGGAAAACCATGCATTTAGAAAATCAATGGACCTTATTCACCTCGCATTGCATCATGGGAAATAAGTTAGAAGTACAAACATCACACGATGTGCCCTAGTGGGAAAACCATGCATTTAGAAAATCAATGGACCTTATTCACCTCGCACTGCATCATGGGAAATAAGTTAGAAGTTCAAACATCACAAAACGCACCCAAGCGGGAAAACCATGCATTTAGAAAATCAATGGACCTTATTCACCTCGCATTGCAACATGGGAAATAAGTTAGAAATACAAACATCACACGATGTGCCTTAGTGGGAAAACCATGCATTTAGAAAATCAATGGACCTTATTTACCTCGCATTGCATCATGGGAAATAAGTTAGAAGTACAAACATCACACGACGTGCCCTAGTGGGAAAACCATGCATTTAGAAAATCAATGGACCTTATTCACCTCGCATTGCATCATGGGAAATAAGTTAGAAGTACAAACATCACACGATGTGCCCTAGTGGGAAAACCATGCGTTTAGAAAATAAATGGACCTTATTCACCTCGCATTGCATCATGGGAAATAAGTTAGAAGTTCAAACATCACAAAACGCACCCAAGCGGTAAAACCATGCATTTAGAAAATTAATGAACCTTATTCACCTCGCATTGCCTCATGGGAAATATGTTTCGTGTTTGCGGACCGGCAATGGTTTGTTTACATCTGTTTTTCCATTGCTTAAGAAGAAGTACGTTGTAATGATTCAAGAAAATCGCGAATATTTATTAACGAGATGCCTAACTTTTGACCATCGTGCGGTTGTGCTAACAAGTCCTGTCACCTAAATTATATAGAGGAAAAGATAACTTTTTCTAAGTTTCCTCTGAAAAAGCTGGGTCTGTTAAAAGAATGGCTGAGAATATGGAACGTGATCATTTCCATCGCAATGCGTAGTACCGAATATATTTTACCTATTTTAACGAGGAAGATTTTGAATATCATGATACTATAAATCGAAGGCAGTTAAAACCTAGTAGTGCTCCTTCGAATTTTAATTTCAAAAAAAAAAAAAAAAAAAGAGAGAGAGAGAGAGAGAGAGATATGGGAGAAGGAGAAAACTAATTACATATTTGGATCGGTAAGTTGCGAATTAAGTTCTATGTTCTTTCCCCAAAGGGTGAAACAAATCTGTAATTTTTATTTTATTTAACGTTTGGCATTCATTTTAGTTTCAAGTAGATTGCCCAGTGTGCGACAGGACAAAGGTTCTTCATTTTAAAAAAACCCAGTTTGTTTCTTTATTACGTATTTCTCTGGGGCCCCTAAATATTTCGCTTTTGCAAAAACGCTTTCCCAGGCTTATTATGCTTCTACACATTTCGCCAGTTTCTGACAATAAGAACTATGACGTATATTCTAATTTAACTTACATTTTTAGTTTCTTTATGTACATTTGAGTTCATTCTCTTTAGGCGTTTTCAACCTTAGCGTTATACACGGTCGAGTCCCATTATTGTGACCACCAGCTAATATCCAGAGTAATCGCCGTGTGCAGCGCGGATAGCAGCTAGGCGGGCTGGGAGTGACCCAATAAGGTGCTGGAAGGTGGGTATGTGGAGCCATGCTGACTGCAGTGCATCTGACAGCTGCTGGAGGTTGATTGGTGGAGGATCCATAGACCGAACAACACGATCGAGGTTGTCCCACAGATTCTCAATTGGGTGTAAGTCTGAGGAATAAAGTGGCCAGGGAAGTACTTTGAACTTTTCATCGTGCTCTTCCAACCACTCTCGGACATTTCTAGCTGTGTAACACGTCTTATCCGCCCCAGTTAAGGAAATCAGCATGTATGAGTGTACGTGGTCTGCAAGGATGGATTCATAACGACATTCGGTCCATAGTGCCTTCCACCGGTATGAGGGGACCCAGGGAATGCCACGAAAACATCCCCCGGGCTATAACGCTGCATGCCCCCAACAGCTTCTCCAAACTACGTCCATCCGTTCGATGGAGCTAAAAATGTGAGACGGGCTGCTGCTTATAGCCTATTGAGTTGTTCACAGCGGGCGTTAAACCTTCAATTATAAGAAAAAAAAGTATTAAAAATTAGTTCTTTTAGTGTTTCATAAAAAAAATTATGTATATATTGCTGTAAAGCTTGCCCCACCAAAAAATAATGCTCGCCCACCTGTCGGTCCTCCGGAAGGGCGTAGCGCTTGCATTTTCAGAGTGTGTACAATTTTTTGAAATTAATAGTTCTCAATATAGCTTCAAGAACTTCCGAAACTCGCACCGGTGGCACAGGATTCTGATGATTCGTCCGAGATGGATCGGGGTTTCGAATCCCGATGAGACATAGATGTTGTGTTTGTCTTGCAGCACTGGCTCTCTCCCTTCCTTGGAATTAGTGGCCCTAAATTAGAGGCGGGCTACTGCTTATATCTCATTGAGTTGCTCACGGTGGTCGTTACACCTTCAATCAAAAAAAAAAAAAAAAAAAGATCACTGGGCCAATGAAGAGCGTGAATAAGAATTCACTGAGATCATTAGTAATTGCTCTGCTGTTTGTTTGTGTTACTAAGCAGGGGATTACAATATGGAATGTGGAGTCTAAAGCTATGCCAGCGCTGTTGAGCCTGCCTTAGAGCATGAGGCAGCAGGACGTAGCTGATAACTTCTTTGGAAAAAATGAGTGCAAGACAAGGCTGCTGGCTTGAAGGAAGGGAGTTAATGAGGGAAAAGGTATTGACTGCGTGTCCTTATTTCCCCTGAACCCTGATCCACGAAAACATGCTTTAAGACCTTTTTCCTTGGCAAGAAATTTTCTTTTATCAGAGCGTATTACCAGTACTGGTGGCAGTGTGTCTTGTTCATTATACAGGAATGTTTTGCTAATTTTATTAAAAATGGAGACGGAACATTAGCAAAAGATAACTCCAAACAATAGATTCTTTTGCATTCCAAAAAAACTGAAAGACTTTAAGACAGTTCCAAAATTAATGAGTATGTATCCAGGAGGCAGGGAGGTAGAGGTTGCACGAATACCTTTACAACCTGTGGTAAAAACCATTACAGATTCGTTCCTTCAGTGTTTCGTAAATAAAGTTGCTATCAAACTTGCCTCAATAAAAATAATACTTGCCCACCCGCCGCCCACTCTGATTAAGAACTCTAGCGACGTCCCTGAGTGCAGGGAAGGTCATGCACGTGATTTTCTTCGATAAAAAGGGAATTGCGTATGACTACGTTGTTCTTCAAGAGAAAATTGTAACCGGTACCTATTATTCTGAAGTTCTCAAAGGAGGTCTGAAGAATTGTTTTCCCCCAAACGCCCAAAATATGCCCAAACCGGTATGATTTTGCATCCCCTGCACATTGTGCTTTGCTTACCCAGCAGGTTATCCAGGATCTAAGCATCGAAATGATGGCGCACCCTCCGTATTCACCGGATCTGGAGTCGTGTTTATTCCCTGAAGTGAAAAAAACAACTTCGTGAGCGTCGACTTGCATCAAATACTGAACTGAATAATGCTGTGATGGGAATCCTGAACCACATGTCGAGGAAAGGCTTCAAACACACCTTCTGGAAATGGAAAGGGGAGAACCGGTGCATGGGGCATTCAGGTAGAGGGAGAATACTTCGAAAGTATGTAAGTGTAAGTATGTTTACTGCATTAAACTTCTGCCCCATGTACACTGGTGTGCAAAAATTAAGGACGAAGAGGAGAAATTAGCATAACAGCGGAACGAGCAGGAAGAACGGACCGAAAGACCACTCAGGAGATAGACTAGGGTCCGGTACGGTAGGGCATGCGCATATATGCAGCATGACGTGGGGGGAGTGTCGGAAGGGGATAAAGCACACGGACGGTGTACGCTCAGCAATTCGGTGAAAGCTATTGCACGGTGTACATCGGTTTAAACGACGTCGAGTTGATGCCACCTTATGATATGGCCAACAGGCAATCCAGTAGACGACATGTGGATGACTTTACCCGATGTCGCGCCATTGGGAAGTTGGAAGAAGGTCGAAGTGTGACTAGTACACAGCATCGTTTTACGAGCTTGGACAGCATTTCAAACGACAGGAACAGCTGTCCGAGAGTTTAGCAATGGTCGTCCACGAGCAACCACGGCGGCGGACGACCGGTATATTGCCCTACAGGTGAGAAGAGACAGACGGCAGACAGCGGGAGAAATCGCAAGGCACATGCAACAGACAACTGGACGTCCGTTATCGCGTTTTACGGTGGCTAGGAGGCTGCACAAAGGTGGTCTATTTGCACGATGACCAGTACAGTGTGTGCCATTAACGCCTGCTCATCGGAGACGGCGGTTTCTGTGGTGCCAGGAACACAAGAACTGGACACATCAGCATTGGGGTCGAGTTCTCTTTACGGATGAAAACCGATTTAGTCTGACAAGCGATTCTGGACGTATACACATCTGGAGAGAGCAGGGAACACGCAATCACACCTCCAACATCATCGAAAGGGAATAGTTTGGAGGTGGCGGAGTTCTCCCTTGGGATGGTATCATGCTTGGTAGCTGTACTGATCTCCACATCTTCCAAGGAGGTTCAGTCACTGGTGTCCGCTATTGTACCGAGGTTCTCCTGCCTCACGTGCGTTTTTTTCGAGGTGTTGTGGGTCCTGTGTTCCTCTTCATGGACGACAACGCTACACCTCATCGTACATTAGCTGTCGCATAGCTGTTGGAGAGTGAAGATATTCAACGCATGGATTGGTCTGCAAAGTCTCCGGACCTAAATCCAATCGACGGACCTTCTGGGGAGACGCTTGGCAGCACGTCACCAGCCGCCAGCAAACTATTCCGCAGCTGCGATTGGCGCTACAAGAGGAATGGGCCGCGATGCCTCAACAGCTCCTTGACAACCTCGTCCTCAGCATGGACAGACGTTGTAAATCCTGGAAAGCAGTCAGGAGTGATCATATCCCCTACTAAAGACTGGATTTTTCTTGGCAGCCGCCTGTCACATGGACGTTTCTGTCTTCTGTCCAGTTGTGCTCGAAGCTACCTTTTCAATAAAGTGCCTTTGTAACCTTTGGATTCCTTGTTTGGACGGTTTTGCTCACTTGTCCCATAGTCTTACATCTTGGGGATCGTATGGTATGATTTGAGTCGATGTGGAGCACTTCTGCACGACGTTACATTCGAAAAACCGTCTAGTCCTTAATTTTTGCACGCCAGTGTATTACAGGCAGAATCACTACCCATGTTAGTGTTCGTATCAAAAAGGACTACAGCACTTTGTCAAACGCAAC
The DNA here is from genome assembly GCA_039090855.1 of Macrothele yani. Taxonomy (NCBI): domain Eukaryota; kingdom Metazoa; phylum Arthropoda; class Arachnida; order Araneae; family Macrothelidae; genus Macrothele; species Macrothele yani. The sequence continues at coordinate 17,816,276 of CM077000.1, read as the reverse complement.
GAATACTTAATGAAGTAAACATGAATAATTAACATTCAACAGAGGCCATCGCTCTTTCCACGTTTATACGTGAGTCACGGAAAAATTCTCATTGGCCGCCAGCGGTAGTCGAACCCAGGGTCTTCCAGTTACACGCCGGACAGCTACCACTGCACCACAGCGGCCTCAAATTCCTCCAGACTCACACACTAACTGCCAAGCCAATGCAACCTGCCAAATTGGCTTGGCAGTTAGTGTACCTGAGTCTGGAGGCATTCGAGGCCACTGTGGTGCAGTGGAAGCATATCCAGCGTATAACTGAAAGATCCTGTGTTCGATTCCCGGTGGCGGGCAACTGGAATTTTTCCGTGACTCACTTATAAACGTGGAAAGAGCGATTGCCTGTGTTTGATGTTCCTAGTCCACGTCAAACGTCTGTATTAGTTATTCATTCGCCTTCTAATTATTTGTTCAGTTGCTGCTTACCATCTTTAGTGAATCCCCGCATTGTGCGGGGCTCTAAGAAGCAACCTGCCAAATTGGCTTGGCAGTTAATGTATGTGAGTCTTTAGGAATTCGAGGCCTATGTGGTGCAGTGGAAGCATATCCGGCGCGTAACTGCAAGACCCTGGGTTCGACTCCCGGTGGCGGCCAATGGGAATTTTTCCGTAACTCACGTATAAATGTGGAAAGAGCGGTGGCCTCTGTTTGATGAAGTAAACATGAACATCAAATACAGAATTTTAAGTTGCACAACATTAAATAGCCAATTGATAGCTCTTTCATTAGGCACGACAAACCAACTAAGAACAGCTCTTTCTCCCACAACGACGTGCGAGCTCCTGTTTTTTAAAGTTAATAACAAAAAGCACTAGGTTACTCTCTCTCTCTCTCTCTCTCTCTCTCTCTCTCTCTCTCACTCACTCTCTCGGGGAGCGCCGAGCTCACGTTACGGGCACTTAAGTTTTTTGCTTGCAACATCCAAGATTTAGGCATCGAAATGATGGCTCAACCTCCATATTCTCCGGACGTGACGCCGTGTAACTTCCTCCTATGTCGTGAAGTAAAGAAACTACGTCGTGGGCGTCGGTTTGTATCAGATACTGAACTGAACAATGTGGTGATGAGCATCCTGAACCACATATCGAGACGTTTTTAAATAACTTTCTTTGATGGAAGAAAGAGAAAGTTATTTAAAAACGTCTCGATATATATCTGGGCTCTTTAGCCAAACATGGCCCTTGCGCTAAAAAAATCAACCAACCAACCAACCAACCACATGTCGAGGGAAAGCTTCGAACACACCTTCCGGAAGTGGAAATGTGTGACCTGCAGGGGTATTCAGGTGGAGGAAGAATGCTGAAATTATGTAAGTGTAAGTATGTTTACTGCATTACAAGTCTGCCCCATGTAAAATCAGTCTCGTTACTTTTTGAACATCCCTGGTACTTTGTGGCCGATAAAAAAAAAGAAAAAAAAAAAACAATCTCAATTCTCTCAAAGTTGCAACATACCAGATTATGTATAAAAGAATCCAAGAACTGTGTATTTTTGAAAATCTGATTTTTTCAAAATATATAGAAAAATGTATAAATTAATTACGTATAAACGAATGGAAAAAGGAACAGCAATTATAGTAAAACATCGGAACTAGCGAAAAATGGCGGACAAAAGTGATAAACTTATAACTGGAACATGGTATTTCTTATCTTAAAAGCTGCAAAAGGCAACAAAAATTGCTATCGAGGTAACAGAAAGCGGTGGCAAAAGGAATTTTTGCAAGTGGTATTTTAGAAACACAGATGCAGCTCCTAATTCTGGAAGTAAAAGCCCATGCAAAATAGAGTGTTTCTCATTCTTCAGAAGCGCTGATGTAGTTTCAAATGTTCAAAAGAAAAGCAAAACAGATGCAAAAGGAATTTTCCTAATCGGTATTTCAGAAGCGCAAATGCAGTTACAAATGTTAACGCACATCAATGCTATTTTAAATGAAAAAATCGCGCATTTGGAAAATCAGAGAGTAAATGTATTTCATTCATCAAAATTACGCTGACCCGATGTTAAATGAATTTCTCAAATCCAAAGATAACAAAAGGATATATTTCTGAATTACAAATTTGAATTCACGTCACCTATTAGAAACATTTTGCATTAGAAAAAATGGATCAAAAATCAGTAAAATATCCCTATCGTAATTTCAACTTTCCGATGCAAAAGAAATTTTCCAACATATTTCCGCTTTTTTTCAAAAAGGCGGAACTATGTTGGCAAATGCAAAAAGGCATTCGTATCGCATAAATACTGGGCACATAACGGCGCAGCCTAATTACTAAAAGTTTTATCACATAATAATGATAATATTTCACACGCAGCTTCTACTGTCGAGCGAAAGAAGAATTTTTTCAATCCCCTCATAACCATAACAGCTATGCGATATACTCATAACCCCTCATAACCATAACAGCTATGAGATATACTCATAACCCCTCATAACCGTAAGAGTTATTATATAAACTCATACCCCATTATAATTGTACGAGTTTTTACTTGTGCCCGTTAAACCCTACAACATAAAAATATATTAACAGAAAATCAGAAGCTTTGATTGATTAAATATTTCTTACACACTGCTTGAACCGAATCTTTGAGTAGTATCGTAGCAGGAATAACCGTATCGATCCAGTTTCTTTAAAATTAGGGATAAGGTTTTTTTTCCCTTTAATATCACTTAGTGCACATTGTTCCAGGTATGAAAATTAATTTACTTCACCTAGTGGAAAAAGAGTGTTTTGTTGAATGAAAATTAATTTACTTTACATAGAAGAACAAGGGTGCCTTGCGGAACGAAAATTAATTTACTTCACCTAACGGGATAAGGGTGTCTTGTGGAATGAAATGAAAATTATTTTTACTTCACCTAACGGAAAGGAGTGACTTGTGGAATGAAAATTAATTTACTTCACCTAGAGGAAAAGAGTGCCTTGTGGAATGAATATTAATTTACTTCACCTAACGGGAAAAGGGTGCTTTGTGGAATGAAATGAAAATTAATTTACTTCACCTAGCGGAAAGGAGTGTCTTGTGGAATTAAAATTATTTTACTTCACCCACAGGAAAGGAGTGCTTTGTGGAATGAAAATTAATTTACTTCACCTAACGGAAAGGAGTGCCTTGTGGAATGAAAATTAATTTACTTCCCCTAGCGGAAAGGAGTGCCTTGTGGAATGAAATTAATTTACTTCACCTAACGAGAAAAGGAGTGCTTTGTGGAATTAAACATATTTTACTTCACCTACAGGAAAGGAGTGCCTTGTGGATTGAAAATTAATTTACTTCACCTAACGGGAAAAGGGTGCCTTGTGGAATGAAATGAAAATTAATTTACTTCACCTAGCGGAAAGGAGTGCCTTGTGGAATCAAATTTAATTTACTTCACCTAGCGGAAAGGAGTATCTTGTAGAATTAAAATTATTTTACTTCACCCACAGGAAAGGAGTGCCTTGTGGAATGAAAATTAATTTACTTCACCTAACGGAAAGGAGGGCCTTGTGGAATGAAAATTAATTTACTGCACCTAGCGGAAAGGAGTGCCTTGTGGAATGAAATTAATTTACTTCACCTAACGAGAAAAGGAGTGCCTTGTGGAATGAAATGAAAATTAGTTTACTTCACCTAGAAAAACAAGGGTGTCCTGTGGAAACTCAAATTTCCGTGAAACATCATTTTCACGACATGGGCTATTTGGCACAGCAAAGAATGAGGAGATATCGTGTCTTTGGAAGCATACAGACGGACAGGCATATTTGCTTTAAATTTCAGAATAGTGCCAACAACTTAAAATTACCAAAATGAGAACCAATAAATTGCCAGCCGTTTCAAAGACATCTCCCAGCCGAGAAATAAGACCTTCCATCTCTTAAAGATCATACCTGATACAGTAAGAAAGTGCCCTTACCTTTGCAATCATGTTTAACTAAGAAGGTTGTCTGTCCAAACAGAATGCGTCCTGAGGTTTTACGATTACTGTTGAAATGGCGAGTGTTCACGGATATATATACAAAAGGCGGAAGTCGCAATTTCGTTTTTCTTTCCTATTAGTGGGTCAGCTAGGTGTCCACTAATGTGTGTATCCCACTTTGAAACCACATTTCTTTACCACTCCCTGTTGCTCAGGTTCTTCAGAGATTTTGTTCTTCAACTGGTCTGACATCTTCCGCAACGTCCAAGCCAAGCCCTAGACTACATGGGCGGTTACGGTCATTATCACGGCCTCTGGTTTTGATTTTCTTATTCCTTCAAAACATTCCACCTTTCACTTTCCACACCCGACCCTAAGGCTCTGCTTCACTTTCGCTTGACTCAAGGCCACTTAAGAAACTGTGCCATTCGACCATGATGACATCTTTCTTCATGTTTCATCAGAAGTCTAACTGGTAAAATGATGAGTATACTTTTTTCCAGAAATTTAATAACAGATTGTACTAAATACAAACGTTTCCACAGTGGCTAATTTTCGCAGGGGCATACGGGGCCTGGGTCCCGGGCCTCACGGTTTTTTTTTGGGGGGGGGGCACGAAGTGTGAGCGTGTTTTTTTTGTAGTAATTATTCATCGTTAATGAAAAAATTTACGACGTAACTATATCAACTCTGAAAACATTTAATGTAAAACTGCTTTAGTAAAAACAAATGAATAATGAGATAAATAATTGAAAAAAACACCCTTACAAAGCCAATCTGATATTCATGATCTTGACGTGATCACGTGTTCATGTCTGTAATACAATTGCTTTTTTTTTTTTTTTTTTTGATTGGAGGTTTAACGACCACCGTGAGCAACTCAATGGGCTATAAGCAGTCGCCCGTCCCTAATTTAGGGTCACTGGTTCCAGGGAAGGGAGAGAGCCAGTGCCGTAAGACAAACACAACATCCATGTCTGACGGGATTCGAACCCGGACCCCTTACAGACGAATGATCAGAGGCCAGCGCCTTAGACCACTGCGCCACCGGGGCGGCACAATTGCTTGGAACGACACCTCTGAAATCCCACTTTGGAAAGGGGTTCGGTTTCGAATCCCGGTGAGACATGGATATTGTATTTGTCTTACGGCACTGGCTCTCTCCTTCCCTGGAACCATTGACCCTAAATTAGGGACGAGCGACTGCTCATAACCCATTGTGTTGCTCACGGTGGTCGTTAAACCTCCAATCAAAAAAAAAAAAACTTTCTTAGCACACGACGCTCACGCTTCAGATATACTTCTCAAAAGAATTAGGAGAGCAAGAGATATTGAAAATCATAATGAATATTAGTTCTAAGTGTAAGTACATAGATGAGCTTACACTTAGAACTAGTATTCAATTTAAACTATTGTAACAATAGATTGGCTAAATGCAAATGAGTTAGTTTAGAGAAAACTAAGTCGATGATTTTCTCTTAATTACAAACTTCTCAATTACAGAACTCGATGATTTTGTTAAATGGAGTTAAGACTGATATTATTTCAGCACATTCTTATTTGGGTACAGTTATTCACCACGATTTGAAATGGAATAAATATATTGAAAATCTAATCAATAAGATTTCCAGAAATATTGGGGTAGTTAGTAGTATACTACCAAATTTAACACCAAAAAACATTGATTTTACTTTGTTACACACTAATTCAAACACATATTAATTATTTTATTTTAACATGGGGACAAACTACTCAATATACGTAATATTAATAAACCACAAGTGTTGCAAAATAGATATATAAGACTACTAGACCTTAAAATATCAAATAATTTTCAACCTATTGCATTTATCCGGTCAAAAGTGAACCTCAATAAATATAATATACTTACTATAAAGCAATTATAGGATTTTAATTTGGGAAAAATGATGTTTAAAAGAATTAAAAATGATTTATACCAAGATATGATATCACAAAATATTCATACTCATCACTATGAAACTAGGAATAGATCACAACTAATACCAATGTTCCCACAAACTGAAAACAATTAAAATGAATATAAACTTCACCGGCTCAAAGTTATGGAATTCATTACCTCATGACTTGATATCTGTCAATAATTTTAACTTATTTAAGAAAACATTAAAAGCATATCTTATGAAATAATTTGAATATAGTAGGAAATAAATGGTGAATTGGATGGTCACATTGGAGATGGTATGGGACCCAATGAGCAAAATTTAGAGTAAAGACGTAAGGAACAGTTATCAAGAAACTGTAGACAACTGTAGACAACTGTAGATTACAACTTAAAAACTAAATTTTTACGTAGTGAGATCAAAAAGTTGCGAGACCAGGTACGTAGCGGCCCAACAGATCGAAGTGCGAGGATGCGCGATCAGTGGTCGAGGGCAGTGACCTTCATAAGTCCTTGTGCAGAGTGGCGTGATTCTGTGAGCATCGGGAGCTGTGCTACACGATATTTGGTGACCACGTGCAGAACACAGCTGCTATTTCGTTATGGACTGCAAAGTAGAGCAGCGAGCGAACATCAAATTCTGCGTCAAAATCGGCAAATCGGGAACGGATACGCATGAAATGTTGCAGCAGGTTTATGGCAATGAAGCAATGAGTCGTGCGAAGTGTTTTTAAGTGGCACTCGGTTTCAACTTCAGCAGAACGCCACTGGTAGACGACAAGAGGCCAGGGCAACCGTCCACGAGCAAAACCCCCAAAAATGTGGATATAATTATGGAACTGGTGCATGAGGATCGTCGAAGAACCATTCAAGAGATTAGTACCATGGTCAATGTGTCATACGGAACAGTGCAAGAAATTCTGACGTCGTTTTTGAACATGCACCGCATTTCTACAAAGTTTGTGCCAAAGATTCTGAATTCCGAACAGAAGACGCTCAGTATTGAACTCCGTCAAGATCTTCGTCAGGAAGTGGTGAATGAACCAACGTTCCTGTCGCGGGCCATCACTGGGGACGAGACTTGGGTCTACGGTTACGTCCCAGAGACCAAACAATAGTCGTCGCAGTGGAAGAGCCCGGCATCTCTACGGCCGAAGAAGGCCCGACAGGTCCGGGGCGCAACCAAAAGCATGTTCATCGTGTTTTTCGACATTCGTAGGGTTGTGCACCGTGAATTCGGCCCCCAGGGCCAGACCGTCACCGTCCTCTTTTACTGCGATGTTTTGCGGCGTCTGAGCGAGGACATTCGCCGCAAACGACCTGAAATCTGGCGCAGGGGCGATTTTCTGCTCCATCAAGACAATGTAGCAGCTCACAGAGCGTTGGCAACACGCCAGTTTTGCAGCCGCAACAGCATGACTACCTCCCTTCCTCACCCGCCTTACTCGCCGGATTTGGCCCCCTGCGACTTCTTTCTGTTCCCGAAGATGAAGCGGAAGCTCAAAAATCGCTGTTTTGAAACCGTGGACGAGATCCAGCGCAAATCGCAGACGTTGCTTGACACGATTCGCGAACAGGACTTCCAGGGAGCGTTTCAACAGTGGCAAAAACGCTGGCAGCGGTGTATCGCTGCCCAAGGAGACTACTTTGAGGAAGATCATAGCCAGACTTAAGTAACGTAAGTACTTTGTTGTATATCGGCCTAGTCTGGAACTTCCAGGGAGTGTTCCAACAGTGGCAAAAACGCTGGCAGCGGTGTATTGCTGCCCAAGGAGACTACTTTGAGGGAGATCATAGCCAGACTTAAGTAACGTAAGTACTTCGTTGCATATCGGCCTAGTCTGAAACTTCCGGGGAGCGTTCCAACAGTGGCAAAAACGCTGGCAGCGGTGTATTGCTGCCCAAGGAGACTACTTTGAGGGAGATCATAGCCAGACTTAAGTAACGTAAGTACTTCGTTGTATATCGGCCTAGTCTGAAACTTCCGGGGAGCGTTCCAACAGTGGCAAAAACGCTGGCAGCGGTGTATTGCTGCCCAAGGAGACTACTTTGAGGGAGAACATAGCCAGACTTAAGTAACGTAAGTACTTCGTTGTATATCGGCCTAGTGTGGAACTTCCAGGGAGCGTTCCAACAGTGGCAAAAACGCTGGCAGCGGTGTATTGCTGCCCAAGGAAACTACTTTGAGGGAGATCATAGCCAGACTTAAGTAACGTAAGTACTTCGCTGTATATCGGCCTAGTCTGAAACTTCCGGGGAGCGTTCCAACAGTGGCAAAAACGCTGGCAGCGGTGTATTGCTGCCCAAGGAGACTGCTTTGAGGGAGATCATAGCCAGACTTAAGTAACGTAAGTACTTCGTTGTATATCGGCCTAGTCTGAAACTTCCGGGGAGCGTTCCAACAGTGGCAAAAACGCTGGCAGCGGTGTATTGCTGCCCAGGGAGACTACTTTGATTGAGATCATAGCCAGACTTAAGTAACGTAAGTACTTCGTTGTATATCGGCCTAGTCTGAAACTTCCGGGGAGCGTTACAACAGTGGCAAAAACGCTGGCAGCGGTGTATTGCTGCCCAGGAGACTACTTTGATTGAGATCATAGCCAGACTTAAGTAACGTAAGTACTTCGTTGTATATCGGCCTAGTCTGAAACTTCCGGGGAGCGTTACAACAGTGGCAAAAACGCTGGCAACGGTGTATTGTTGCCCAAGGAGACTACTTTGAGGGAGATCATAGCCAGACTTAAGTAACGTAAGTACTTCGTTGTATATCGGCCTAGTCTGAAACTTCCGGGGAACGTTCCAACAGTGGCAAAAACGCTGGCAGCGGTGTATTGCTGCCCAAGGAGACTACTTTGAGGAGATCATAGCCAGACTTAAGTAACGTAAGTACTTCGTTGTATATCGGCCTAGTCTGAAACTTCCGGGGAGCGTTCCAACAGTGGCAAAAACGCTGGCAGCGGTGTATGGCTGCCCAAGGAGACTACTTTGAGGGAGATCATAGCCAGACTTAAGTAACGTAAGTACTTCGTTGTATATCGGCCTAGTCTGAAACTTCCGGGGAGCGTTCCAACAGTGGCAAAAACGCTGGCAGCGGTGTATTGCTGCCCAAGGAGACTACTTTGAGGAGATCATAGCCAGACTTAAGTAACGTAAGTACTTCGTTGTATATCGGCCTAGTCTGAAACTTCCGGGGAGCGTTACAACAGTGGCAAAAACGCTGGCAACGGTGTATTGCTGCCCAAGGAGACTACTTTGAGGGAGATCATAGCCAGACTTAAGTAACGTAAGTACTTCGTTGTATATCGGCCTAGTCTGAAACTTCCAGGGAGCGTTACAACAGTGGCAAAAACGCTGGCAACGGTGTATTGCTGCCCAAGGAGACTACTTTGAGGGAGATCATAGCCAGACTTAAGTAACGTAAGTACTTCGTTGTATATCGGCCTAGTCTGGAACTTCCGGGGAGCGTTACAACAGTGGCAAAAACGCTGGCAACGGTGTATTGCTGCCCAAGGAGACTACTTTGAGGGAGATCATAGCCAGACTTAAGTAACGTAAGTACTTCGTTGTATATCGGCCTAGTCTGGAACTTCCGGGGAGCGTTACAACAGTGGCAAAAACGCTGGCAACGGTGTATTGCTGCCCAAGGAGACTACTTTGAGGGAGATCATAGCCAGACTTAAGTAACGTAAGTACTTCGTTGTATATCGGCCTAGTCTGGAACTTCCAGGGAGCGATACAACAGTGGGAAAAACGCTGGCAACGGTGTATTGCTGCCCAAGGAGACTACTTTGAGGGAGATCATAGCCAGACTTAAGTAACGTAAGTACTTCGTTGTATATCGGCCTAGTCTGGAACTTCCAGGGAGCGTTACAACAGTGGCAAAAACGCTGGCAACGGTGTATTGCTGCCCAAGGAGACTACTTTGAGGAGATCATAGCCAGACTTAAGTAACGTAAGTACTTCGTTGTATATCGGCCTAGTCTGGAACTTCCAGGGAGCGTTACAACAGTGGCAAAAACGCTGGCAACGGTGTATTGCTGCCCAAGGAGACTACTTTGAGGGAGATCATAGCCAGACTTAAGTAACGTAAGTACTTCGTTGTATATCGGCCTAGTCTGGAACTTCCAGGGAGCGTTACAACAGTGGCAAAAACGCTGGCAACGGTGTATTGCTGCCCAAGGAGACTACTTTGAGGGAGATCATAGCCAGACTTAAGTAACGTAAGTACTTCGTTGTATATCGGCCTAGTCTGGAACTTCCGGGGAGCGTTACAACAGTGGCAAAAACGCTGGCAACGGTGTATTGCTGCCCAAGGAGACTACTTTGAGGGAGATCATAGCCAGACTTAAGTAACGTAAGTACTTCGTTGTATATCGGCCTAGTCTGGAACTTCCAGGGAGCGTTACAACAGTGGCAAAAACGCTGGCAACGGTGTATTGCTGCCCAAGGAGACTACTTTGAGGGAGATCATAGCCAGACTTAAGTAACGTAAGTACTTCGTTGTATATCGGCCTAGTCTGGAACTTCCGGGGAGCGTTACAACAGTGGCAAAAACGCTGGCAACGGTGTATTGCTGCCCAAGGAGACTACTTTGAGGGAGATCATAGCCAGACTTAAGTAACGTAAGTACTTCGTTGTATATCGGCCTAGTCTGGAACTTCCAGGGAGCGTTACAACAGTGGCAAAAACGCTGGCAGCGGTGTATTGCTGCCCAAGGAGACTACTTTGAGGGAGATCATAGCCAGACTTAAGTAACGTAAGTACTTCGTTGTATATCGGCCTAGTCTGGAACTTCCGGGGAGCGTTACAACAGTGGCAAAAACGCTGGCAACGGTGTATTGCTGCCCAAGGAGACTACTTTGAGGGAGATCATAGCCAGACTTAAGTAACGTAAGTACTTCGTTGTATATCGGCCTAGTCTGGAACTTCCGGGGAGCGTTACAACAGTGGCAAAAACGCTGGCAACGGTGTATTGCTGCCCAAGGAGACTACTTTGAGGGAGATCATAGCCAGACTTAAGTAACGTAAGTACTTCGTTGTATATCGGCCTAGTCTGGAACTTCCGGGGAGCGTTACAACAGTGGCAAAAACGCTGGCAACGGTGTATTGCTGCCCAAGGAGACTACTTTGAGGGAGATCATAGCCAGACTTAAGTAACGTAAGTACTTCGTTGTATATCGGCCTAGTCTGGAACTTCCGGGGAGCGTTACAACAGTGGCAAAAACGCTGGCAACGGTGTATTGCTGCCCAAGGAGACTACTTTGAGGGAGATCATAGCCAGACTTAAGTAACGTAAGTACTTCGTTGTATATCGGCCTAGTCTGGAACTTCCAGGGAGCGTTACAACAGTGGCAAAAACGCTGGCAACGGTGTATTGCTGCCCAAGGAGACTACTTTGAGGGAGATCATAGCCAGACTTAAGTAACGTAAGTACTTCGTTGTATATCGGCCTAGTCTGGAACTTCCGGGGAGCGTTACAACAGTGGCAAAAACGCTGGCAACGGTGTATTGCTGCCCAAGGAGACTACTTTGAGGGAGATCATAGCCAGACTTAAGTAACGTAAGTACTTCGTTGTATATCGGCCTAGTCTGGAACTTCCGGGGAGCGTTACAACAGTGGCAAAAACGCTGGCAACGGTGTATTGCTGCCCAAGGAGACTACTTTGAGGGAGATCATAGCCAGACTTAAGTAACGTAAGTACTTCGTTGTATATCGGCCTAGTCTGGGACTTCCAGGGAGCGTTCCAACAGTGGCAAAAACGCTGGCAGCGGTGTATTGCTGCCCAAGGAGACTACTTTGAGGGAGATCATAGCCAGACTTAAGTAACGTAAGTACTTCGTTGTATATCGGCCTAGTCTGGAACTTCCGGGGAGCGTTACAACAGTGGCAAAAACGCTGGCAGCGGTGTATTGCTGCCCAAGCAGACTACTTTGAGGGAGATCATAGCCAGACTTAAGTAACGTAAGTACTTCGTTGTATATCGGCCTAGTCTGGAACTTCCGGGGAGCGTTCCAACAGTGGCAAAAACGCTGGCAGCGGTGTATTGCTGCCCAAGGAGACTACTTTGAGGGAGATCATAGCCAGACTTAAGTAACGTAAATACTTCGTTGTATATCGGCCTAGTCTGGAACTTCCGGGGAGCGTTCCAACAGTGGCAAAAACGCTGGCAGCGGTGTATTGCTGATCAAGGAGACTGCTTTGAGGGAGATCATAGCCAGACTTAAGTAACGTAAGTACTTCGTTGTATATCGGCCTAGTCTGGAACTTCCGGGGAGCGTTACAACAGTGGCAAAAACGCTGGCAGCGGTGTATTGCTGCCCAAGGAGACTACTTTGAGGGAGATCATAGCCAGACTTAAGTAACGTAAGTACTTCGTTGTATATCGGCCTAGTCTGGAACTTCCAGGGAGCGTTACAACAGTGGCAAAAACGCTGGCAACGGTGTATTGCTGCCCAAGGAGACTACTTTGAGGGAGATCATAGCCAGACTTAAGTAACGTAAGTACTTCGTTGTATATCGGCCTAGTCTGGAACTTCCGGGGAGCGTTCCAACAGTGGCAAAAACGCTGGCAGCGGTGTATTGCTGCCCAAGGAGACTGCTTTGAGGGAGATCATAGCCAGACTTAAGTAACGTAAGTACTTCGTTGTATATCGGCCTAGTCTGGAACTTCCGGGGAGCGTTCCAACAGTGGCAAAAACGCTGGCAGCGGTGTATTGCTGATCAAGGAGACTGCTTTGAGGGAGATCATAGCCAGACATAAGTAACGTAAGTACTTCGTTGTATATCGGCCTAGTCTGGAACTTCCGGGGAGCGTTCCAACAGTGGCAAAAACGCTGGCAGCGGTGTATTGCTGATCAAGGAGACTGCTTTGAGGGAGATCATAGCCAGACATAAGTAACGTAAGTACTTCGTTGTATATCGGCCTAGTCTGGAACTTCCGGGGAGCGTTCCAACAGTGGCAAAAACGCTGGCAGCGGTGTATTGCTGATCAAGGAGACTGCTTTGATTGAGATCATAGCCAGACATAAGTAACGTAAGTACTTCGTTGTATATCGGCCTAGTCTGGAACTTCCGGGGAGCGTTCAACAGTGGCAAAAACGCTGGCAGCGGTGTATTGCTGCCCAAGGAGACTACTTTGAGGGAGATCATAGCCAGACTTAAGTAACGTAAGTACTTCGTTGTATATCGGCCTAGTCTGGAACTTCCGGGGAGCGTTCCAACAGTGGCAAAAACGCTGGCAGCGGTGTATTGCTGATCAAGGAGACTACTTTGAGGGAGATCATAGCCAGACTTAAGTAACGTAAGTACTTCGTTGTATATCGGCCTAGTCTGGAACTTCCGGGGAGCGTTACAACAGTGGCAAAAACGCTGGCAGCGGTGTATTGCTGCCCAAGGAGACTACTTTGAGGGAGATCATAGCCAGACTTAAGTAACGTAAGTACTTCGTTGTATATCGGCCTAGTCTGGGACTTCCAGGGAGCGTTCCAACAGTGGCAAAAACGCTGGCAGCGGTGTATTGCTGCCCAAGGAGACTACTTTGAGGGAGATCATAGCCAGACTTAAGTAACGTAAGTACTTCGTTGTATATCGGCCTAGTCTGGAACTTCCGGGGAGCGTTCCAACAGTGGCAAAAACGCTGGCAGCGGTGTATTGCTGCCCAAGCAGACTACCTTGAGGGAGATCATAGCCAGACTTAAGTAACGTAAGTACTTCGTTGTATATCGGCCTAGTCTGGAACTTCCGGGGAGCGTTCCAACAGTGGCAAAAACGCTGGCAGCGGTGTATTGCTGCCCAAGGAGACTACTTTGAGGGAGATCATAGCCAGACTTAAGTAACGTAAGTACTTCGTTGTATATCGGCCTAGTCTGGAACTTCCGGGGAGCGTTCCAACAGTGGCAAAAACGCTGGCAGCGGTGTATTGCTGATCAAGGAGACTGCTTTGAGGGAGATCATAGCCAGACATAAGTAACGTAAGTACTTCGTTGTATATCGGCCTAGTCTGGAACTTCCGGGGAGCGTTACAACAGTGGCAAAAACGCTGGCAGCGGTGTATTGCTGCCCAAGGAGACTACTTTGAGGGAGATCATAGCCAGACTTAAGTAACGTAAGTACTTCGTTGTATATCGGCCTAGTCTGGAACTTCCGGGGAGCGTTACAACAGTGGCAAAAACGCTGGCAACGGTGTATTGCTGCCCAAGGAGACTGCTTTGAGGGAGATCATAGCCAGACATAAGTAACGTAAGTACTTCGTTGTATATCGGCCTAGTCTGGAACTTCCGGGGAGCGTTCCAACAGTGGCAAAAACGCTGGCAGCGGTGTATTGCTGATCAAGGAGACTGCTTTGAGGGAGATCATAGCCAGACATAAGTAACGTAAGTACTTCGTTGTATATCGGCCTAGTCTGGAACTTCCGGGGAGCGTTCCAACAGTGGCAAAAACGCTGGCAGCGGTGTATTGCTGATCAAGGAGACTGCTTTGAGGGAGATCATAGCCAGACATAAGTAACGTAAGTACTTCGTTGTATATCGGCCTAGTCTGGAACTTCCGGGGAGCGTTCCAACAGTGGCAAAAACGCTGGCAGCGGTGTATTGCTGATCAAGGAGACTGCTTTGAGGGAGATCATAGCCAGACATAAGTAACGTAAGTACTTCGTTGTATATCGGCCTAGTCTGGAACTTCCGGGGAGCGTTCCAACAGTGGCAAAAACGCTGGCAGCGGTGTATTGCTGATCAAGGAGACTGCTTTGATTGAGATCATAGCCAGACTTAAGTAACGTAAGTACTTCGTTGTATATCGGCCTAGTCTGGAACTTCCGGGGAGCGTTCCAACAGTGGCAAAAACGCTGGCAGCGGTGTATTGCTGCCCAAGGAGACTACTTTGAGGGAGATCATAGCCAGACTTAAGTAACGTAAGTACTTCGTTGTATATCGGCCTAGTCTGGAACTTCCGGGGAGCGTTCCAACAGTGGCAAAAACGCTGGCAGCGGTGTATTGCTGCCCAAGGAGACTACTTTGAGGGAGATCATAGCCAGACTTAAGTAACGTAAGTACTTCGTTGTATATCGGCCTAGTCTGGAACTTCCGGGGAGCGTTACAACAGTGGCAAAAACGCTGGCAGCGGTGTATTGCTGCCCAAGGAGACTACTTTGAGGGAGATCATAGCCAGACTTAAGTAACGTAAGTACTTCGTTGTATATCGGCCTAGTCTGGAACTTCCAGGGAGCGTTACAACAGTGGCAAAAACGCTGGCAGCGGTGTATTGCTGCCCAAGGAGACTACTTTGAGGGAGATCATAGCCAGACTTAAGTAACGTAAGTACTTCGTTGTATATCGGCCTAGTCTGGAACTTCCGGGGAGCGTTACAACAGTGGCAAAAACGCTGGCAGCGGTGTATCGCTGCCCAAGGAGACTACTTTGAGGGAGATCATAGCCAGACTTAAGTAACGTAAGTACTTCGTTGTATATCGGCCTAGTCTGGAACTTCCAGGGAGCGTTCCAACAGTGGCAAAAACGCTGGCAGCGGTGTATTGCTGCCCAAGGAGACTACTTTGAGGAGATCATAGCCAGACTTAAGTAACGTAAGTACTTCGTTGTATATCGGCCTAGTCTGGAACTTCCAGGGAGCGTTACAACAGTGGCAAAAACGCTGGCAACGGTGTATTGCTGCCCAAGGAGACTACTTTGAGGGAGATCATAGCCAGACTTAAGTAACGTAAGTACTTCGTTGTATATCGGCCTAGTCTGGAACTTCCGGGGAGCGTTACAACAGTGGCAAAAACGCTGGCAACGGTGTATTGCTGCCCAAGGAGACTACTTTGAGGGAGATCATAGCCAGACTTAAGTAACGTAAGTACTTCGTTGTATATCGGCCTAGTCTGGAACTTCCGGGGAGCGTTACAACAGTGGCAAAAACGCTGGCAGCGGTGTATTGCTGCCCAAGGAGACTACTTTGAGGGAGATCATAGCCAGACTTAAGTAACGTAAGTACTTCGTTGTATATCGGCCTAGTCTGGGACTTCCGGGGAGCGTTCCAACAGTGGCAAAAACGCTGGCAGCGGTGTATTGCTGCCCAAGGAGACTACTTTGAGGAGATCATAGCCAGACTTAAGTAACGTAAGTACTTCGTTGTATATCGGCCTAGTCTGGAACTTCCGGGGAGCGTTCCAACAGTGGCAAAAACGCTGGCAGCGGTGTATTGCTGCCCAAGCAGACTACCTTGAGGGAGATCATAGCCAGACTTAAGTAACGTAAGTACTTCGTTGTATATCGGCCTAGTCTGGAACTTCCGGGGAGCGTTCCAACAGTGGCAAAAACGCTGGCAGCGGTGTATTGCTGCCCAAGGAGACTACTTTGAGGGAGATCATAGCCAGACTTAAGTAACGTAAGTACTTCGTTGTATATCGGCCTAGTCTGGAACTTCCGGGGAGCGTTCCAACAGTGGCAAAAACGCTGGCAGCGGTGTATTGCTGCCCAAGGAGACTACTTTGAGGGAGATCATAGCCAGACTTAAGTAACGTAAGTACTTCGTTGTATATCGGCCTAGTCTGGAACTTCCGGGGAGCGTTACAACAGTGGCAAAAACGCTGGCAGCGGTGTATTGCTGCCCAAGGAGACTACTTTGAGGGAGATCATAGCCAGACTTAAGTAACGTAAGTACTTCGTTGTATATCGGCCTAGTCTGGAACTTCCAGGGAGCGTTCCAACAGTGGCCAAAAACGCTGGCAGCGGTGTATTGCTGCCCAAGGAGACTACTTTGAGGAGATCATAGCCAGACTTAAGTAACGTAAGTACTTCGTTGTATATCGGCCTAGTCTGAAACTTCCGGGGAGCGTTCCAACAGTGGCAAAAACGCTGGCAGCGGTGTATTGCTGCCCAAGGAGACTACTTTGAGGAGATCATAGCCAGACTTAAGTAACGTAAGTACTTCGTTGTATATCGGCCTAGTCTGATACCTCCGGGGAGCGTTACAACAGTGGCAAAAACGCTGGCAACGGTGTATTGCTGCCCAAGGAGACTACTTTGAGGAGATCATAGCCAGACTTAAGTAACGTAAGTACTTCGTTGTATATCGGCCTAGTCTGAAACTTCCGGGGAGCGTTCCAACAGTGGCAAAAACGCTGGCAGCGGTGTATTGCTGCCCAAGGAGACTACTTTGAGGGAGATCATAGCCAGACTTAAGTAACGTAAGTACTTCGTTGTATATCGGCCTAGTCTGAAACTTCCGGGGAGCGTTACAACAGTGGCAAAAACGCTGGCAACGGTGTATTGCTGCCCAAGGAGACTACTTTGAGGGAGATCATAGCCAGACTTAAGTAACGTAAGTACTTCGTTGTATATCGGCCTAGTCTGAAACTTCCAGGGAGCGTTACAACAGTGGCAAAAACGCTGGCAACGGTGTATTGCTGCCCAAGGAGACTACTTTGAGGGAGATCATAGCCAGACTTAAGTAACGTAAGTACTTCGTTGTATATCGGCCTAGTCTGGAACTTCCGGGGAGCGTTACAACAGTGGCAAAAACGCTGGCAACGGTGTATTGTTGCCCAAGGAGACTACTTTGAGGAGATCATAGCCAGACTTAAGTAACGTAAGTACTTCGTTGTATATCGGCCTAGTCTGGAACTTCCGGGGAGCGTTACAACAGTGGCAAAAACGCTGGCAACGGTGTATTGCTGCCCAAGGAGACTACTTTGAGGGAGATCATAGCCAGACTTAAGTAACGTAAGTACTTCGTTGTATATCGGCCTAGTCTGGAACTTCCAGGGAGCGTTACAACAGTGGCAAAAACGCTGGCAACGGTGTATTGCTGCCCAAGGAGACTACTTTGAGGGAGATCATAGCCAGACTTAAGTAACGTAAGTACTTCGTTGTATATCGGCCTAGTCTGGAACTTCCGGGGAGCGTTACAACAGTGGCAAAAACGCTGGCAACGGTGTATTGCTGCCCAAGGAGACTACTTTGAGGGAGATCATAGCCAGACTTAAGTAACGTAAGTACTTCGTTGTATATCGGCCTAGTCTGGAACTTCCAGGGAGCGTTACAACAGTGGCAAAAACGCTGGCAACGGTGTATTGCTGCCCAAGGAGACTACTTTGAGGGAGATCATAGCCAGACTTAAGTAACGTAAGTACTTCGTTGTATATCGGCCTAGTCTGGAACTTCCGGGGAGCGTTACAACAGTGGCAAAAACGCTGGCAACGGTGTATTGCTGCCCAAGGAGACTACTTTGAGGGAGATCATAGCCAGACTTAAGTAACGTAAGTACTTCGTTGTATATCGGCCTAGTCTGGAACTTCCAGGGAGCGTTACAACAGTGGCAAAAACGCTGGCAACGGTGTATTGCTGCCCAAGGAGACTACTTTGAGGGAGATCATAGCCAGACTTAAGTAACGTAAGTACTTCGTTGTATATCGGCCTAGTCTGGAACTTCCGGGGAGCGTTACAACAGTGGCAAAAACGCTGGCAACGGTGTATTGCTGCCCAAGGAGACTACTTTGAGGGAGATCATAGCCAGACTTAAGTAACGTAAGTACTTCGTTGTATATCGGCCTAGTCTGGAACTTCCGGGGAGCGTTACAACAGTGGCAAAAACGCTGGCAACGGTGTATTGCTGCCCAAGGAGACTACTTTGAGGGAGATCATAGCCAGACTTAAGTAACGTAAGTATTTTGTTGTATATCGGCCTAGTCTGGAACTTCCGGGGAGCGTTACAACAGTGGCAAAAACGCTGGCAACGGTGTATTGCTGCCCAAGGAGACTACTTTGAGGGAGATCATAGCCAGACTTAAGTAACGTAAGTACTTCGTTGTATATCGGCCTAGTCTGGAACTTCCGGGGAGCGTTACAACAGTGGCAAAAACGCTGGCAACGGTGTATTGCTGCCCAAGGAGACTACTTTGAAGGAGATCATAGCCAGACTTAAGTAACGTAAGTACTTCGTTGTATATCGGCCTAGTCTGGAACTTCCAGGGAGCGTTACAACAGTGGCAAAAACGCTGGCAACGGTGTATTGCTGCCCAAGGAGACTACTTTGAGGGAGATCATAGCCAGACTTAAGTAACGTAAGTACTTCGTTGTATATCGGCCTAGTCTGGAACTTCCGGGGAGCGTTACAACAGTGGCAAAAACGCTGGCAACGGTGTATTGCTGCCCAAGGAGACTACTTTGAGGGAGATCATAGCCAGACTTAAGTAACGTAAGTACTTCGTTGTATATCGGCCTAGTCTGGAACTTCCGGGGAGCGTTACAACAGTGGCAAAAACGCTGGCAACGGTGTATTGCTGCCCAAGGAGACTACTTTGAGGGAGATCATAGCCAGACTTAAGTAACGTAAGTACTTCGTTGTATATCGGCCTAGTCTGGGACTTCCAGGGAGCGTTCCAACAGTGGCAAAAACGCTGGCAGCGGTGTATTGCTGCCCAAGGAGACTACTTTGAGGGAGATCATAGCCAGACTTAAGTAACGTAAGTACTTCGTTGTATATCGGCCTAGTCTGGAACTTCCGGGGAGCGTTCCAACAGTGGCAAAAACGCTGGCAGCGGTGTATTGCTGCCCAAGCAGACTACCTTGAGGGAGATCATAGCCAGACATAAGTAACGTAAGTACTTCGTTGTATATCGGCCTAGTCTGGAACTTCCGGGGAGCGTTCCAACAGTGGCAAAAACGCTGGCAGCGGTGTATTGCTGATCAAGGAGACTGCTTTGAGGGAGATCATAGCCAGACATAAGTAACGTAAATACTTCGTTGTATATCGGCCTAGTCTGGAACTTCCGGGGAGCGTTCCAACAGTGGCAAAAACGCTGGCAGCGGTGTATTGCTGATCAAGGAGACTGCTTTGAGGGAGATCATAGCCAGACATAAGTAACGTAAGTACTTCGTTGTATATCGGCCTAGTCTGGAACTTCCGGGGAGCGTTACAACAGTGGCAAAAACGCTGGCAGCGGTGTATTGCTGCCCAAGGAGACTACTTTGAGGGAGAACATAGCCAGACTTAAGTAACGTAAGTACTTCGTTGTATATCGGCCTAGTCTGGAACTTCCAGGGAGCGTTACAACAGTGGCAAAAACGCTGGCAACGGTGTATTGCTGCCCAAGGAGACTACTTTGAGGGAGATCATAGCCAGACTTAAGTAACGTAAGTACTTCGTTGTATATCGGCCTAGTCTGGAACTTCCGGGGAGCGTTCCAACAGTGGCAAAAACGCTGGCAACGGTGTGTTGCTGCCCAAGGAGACTACTTTGAGGGAGATCATAGCCAGACTTAAGTAACGTAAGTACTTCGTTGTATATCGGCCTAGTCTGGAACTTCCGGGGAGCGTTACAACAGTGGCAAAAACGCTGGCAACGGTGTATTGCTGCCCAAGGAGACTACTTTGAGGGAGATCATAGCCAGACTTAAGTAACGTAAGTACTTCGTTGTATATCGGCCTAGTCTGGAACTTCCGGGGAGCGTTACAACAGTGGCAAAAACGCTGGCAACGGTGTATTGCTGCCCAAGGAGACTACTTTGAGGGAGATCATAGCCAGACATAAGTAACGTAAGTACTTCGTTGTATATCGGCCTAGTCTGGAACTTCCGGGGAGCGTTACAACAGTGGCAAAAACGCTGGCAACGGTGTATTGCTGCCCAAGGAGACTACTTTGAGGGAGATCATAGCCAGACTTAAGTAACGTAAGTACTTCGTTGTATATCGGCCTAGTCTGGAACTTCCAGGAGCGTTCCCAACAGTGGCAAAAATGCTGGCAACGGTGTATTGCTGCCCAAGGAGACTACTTTGAGAGAGATCATAGCCAGACTTAAGTAACGTAAGTACTTCGTTGTATATCAGCCTAGTCTGAAACTTCCAGGGAGCGTTACAACAGTGGCAAAAACGCTGGCAACGGTGTATTGCTGCCCAAGGAGACTACTTTGAGGGAGATCATAGCCAGACTTAAGTAACGTAAGTACTTCGTTGTATATCGGCCTAGTCTGGAACTTCCGGGGAGCGTTACAACAGTGGCAAAAACGCTGGCAACGGTGTATTGCTGCCCAAGGAGACTACTTTGAGGGAGATCATAGCCAGACTTAAGTAACGTAAGTACTTCGTTGTATATCGGCCTAGTCTGGAACTTCCGGGGAGCGTTACAACAGTGGCAAAAACGCTGGCAGCGGTGTATTGCTGCCCAAGGAGACTACTTTGAGGGAGATCATAGCCAGACTTAAGTAACGTAAGTACTTCGTTGTATATCGGATTAGTCTGGAACTTCCGGGGAGCGTTACAACAGTGGCAAAAACGCTGGCAACGGTGTATTGCTGCCCAAGGAGACTACTTTGAGGGAGATCATAGCAAGACTAAAGTAACGTAAGTACTTCGTTGTATATCGGCCTAGTCTGGAACTTCCAGGGAGCGTTACAACAGTGGCAAAAACGCTGGCAACGGTGTATTGCTGCCCAAGGAGACTACTTTGAGGGAGATCATAGCCAGACTTAAGTAACGTAAGTATTTTGTTGTATATCGGCCTAGTCTGGAACTTCCGGGGAGCGTTACAACAGTGGCAAAAACGCTGGCAACGGTGTATTGCTGCCCAAGGAGACTACTTTGAGGGAGATCATAGCCAGACTTAAGTAACGTAAGTACTTCGTTGTATATCGGCCTAGTCTGGAACTTCCGGGGAGCGTTACAACAGTGGCAAAAACGCTGGCAACGGTGTATTGCTGCCCAAGGAGACTACTTTGAGGGAGATCATAGCCAGACTTAAGTAACGTAAGTACTTCGTTGTATATCGGCCTAGTCTGGAACTTCCAGGGAGCGTTACAACAGTGGCAAAAACGCTGGCAACGGTGTATTGCTGCCCAAGGAGACTACTTTGAGGGAGATCATAGCCAGACTTAAGTAACGTAAGTACTTCGTTGTATATCGGCCTAGTCTGGAACTTCTGGGGAGCGTTACAACAGTGGCAAAAACGCTGGCAACGGTGTATTGCTGCCCAAGGAGACTACTTTGAGGGAGATCATAGCCAGACTTAAGTAACGTAAGTACTTCGTTGTATATCGGCCTAGTCTGGAACTTCCGGGGAGCGTTACAACAGTGGCAAAAACGCTGGCAACGGTGTATTGCTGCCCAAGGAGACTACTTTGAGGGAGATCATAGCCAGACTTAAGTAACGTAAGTACTTCGTTGTATATCGGCCTAGTCTGGAACTTCCGGGGAGCGTTACAACAGTGGCAAAAACGCTGGCAGGGACTTCCAGGGAGCGTTCCAACAGTGGCAAAAACGCTGGCAGCGGTGTATTGCTGCCCAAGGAGACTACTTTGAGGGAGATCATAGCCAGACTTAAGTAACGTAAGTACTTCGTTGTATATCGGCCTAGTCTGGAACTTCCGGGGAGCGTTCCAACAGTGGCAAAAACGCTGGCAGCGGTGTATTGCTGCCCAAGCAGACTACCTTGAGGGAGATCATAGCCAGACATAAGTAACGTAAGTACTTCGTTGTATATCGGCCTAGTCTGGAACTTCCGGGGAGCGTTCCAACAGTGGCAAAAACGCTGGCAGCGGTGTATTGCTGATCAAGGAGACTGCTTTGAGGGAGATCATAGCCAGACATAAGTAACGTAAGTACTTCGTTGTATATCGGCCTAGTCTGGAACTTCCGGGGAGCGTTCCAACAGTGGCAAAAACGCTGGCAGCGGTGTATTGCTGCCCAAGGAGACTACCTTGAGGGAGATCATAGCCAGACATAAGTAACGTAAGTACTTCGTTGTATATCGGCCTAGTCTGGAACTTCCGGGAAGCGTTCCAACAGTGGCAAAAACGCTGGCAGCGGTGTATTGCTGCCCAAGGAGACTACTTTGAGGGAGAACATAGCCAGACTTAAGTAACGTAAGTACTTCGTTGTATATCGGCCTAGTCTGGAACTTCCACGGAGCGTTACAACAGTGGCAAAAACGCTGGCAGCGGTGTATCGCTGCCCAAGGAGACTACTTTGAGGGAGATCATAGCCAGACTTAAGTAACGTAAGTACTTCGTTGTATATCGGCCTAGTCTGGAACTTCCGGGAGCGTTCCAACAGTGGCAAAAACGCTGGCAGCGGTGTATTGCTGCCCAAGGAGACTACGTTGAGGGAGAACATAGCCAGACTTAAGTAACGTAAGTACTTCGTTGTATATCGGCCTAGTGTGGAACTTCCAGGAGCGTTCCAACAGTGGCAAAAACGCTGGCAGCGGTGTATCGCTGATCAAGGAGACTACTTTGAGGGAGATCATAGCCAGACTTAAGTAACGTAAGTACTTCGTTGTATATCGGCCTAGTCTGGAACTTCCGGGGAGCGTTACAACAGTGGCAAAAACGCTGGCAACGGTGTATTGCTGCCCAAGGAGACTACTTTGAGGGAGATCATTGCCAGACTTAAGTAACGTAAGTACTTCGTTGTATATCGGCCTAGTCTGGAACTTCCGGGGAGCGTTCCAACAGTGGCAAAAACGCTGGCAGCGGTGTATTGCTGCCCAAGGAGACTACTTTGAGGGAGATCATAGCCAGACTTAAGTAACGTAAGTACTTCGTTGTATATCGGCCTAGTCTGAAACTTCCGGGGAGCGTTACAACAGTGGCAAAAACGCTGGCAGCGGTGTATTGCTGCCCAAGGAGACTACTTTGAGGGAGATCATAGCCAGACTTAAGTAACGTAAGTACTTCGTTGTATATCGGCCTAGTCTGGAACTTCCGGGGAGCGTTACAACAGTGGCAAAAACGCTGGCAGCGGTGTATTGCTGCCCAAGGAGACTACTTTGAGGAGATCATAGCCAGACTTAAGTAACGTAAGTACTTCGTTGTATATCGGCCTAGTCTGGAACTTCCGGGGAGCGTTACAACAGTGGCAAAAACGCTGGCAACGGTGTATTGCTGCCCAAGGAGACTACTTTGAGGGAGATCATAGCCAGACTTAAGTAACGTAAGTACTTCGTTGTATATCGGCCTAGTCTGGAACTTCCGGGGAGCGTTACAACAGTGGCAAAAACGCTGGCAACGGTGTATTGCTGCCCAAGGAGACTACTTTGAGGGAGATCATAGCCAGACTTAAGTAACGTAAGTACTTCGTTGTATATCGGCCTAGTCTGGAACTTCCGGGGAGCGTTACAACAGTGGCAAAAACGCTGGCAACGGTGTATTGCTGCCCAAGGAGACTACTTTGAGGGAGATCATAGCCAGACTTAAGTAACGTAAGTACTTCGTTGTATATCGGCCTAGTCTGGAACTTCCAGGGAGCGTTACAACAGTGGCAAAAACGCTGGCAAGCGGTGTATTGCTGCCCAAGGAGACTACTTTGAGGGAGATCATAGCCAGACTTAAGTAACGTAAGTACTTCGTTGTATATCGGCCTAGTCTGGAACTTCCGGGGAGCGTTACAACAGTGGCAAAAACGCTGGCAACGGTGTATTGCTGCCCAAGGAGACTACTTTGAGGGAGATCATAGCCAGACTTAAGTAACGTAAGTACTTCGTTGTATATCGGCCTAGTCTGGAACTTCCAGGGAGCGTTACAACAGTGGCAAAAACGCTGGCAACGGTGTATTGCTGCCCAAGGAGACTACTTTGAGGGAGATCATAGCCAGACTTAAGTAACGTAAGTACTTCGTTGTATATCGGCCTAGTCTGGAACTTCCGGGGAGCGTTACAACAGTGGCAAAAACGCTGGCAACGGTGTATTGCTGCCCAAGGAGACTACTTTGAGGGAGATCATAGCCAGACTTAAGTAACGTAAGTACTTCGTTGTATATCGGCCTAGTCTGGAACTTCCGGGGAGCGTTACAACAGTGGCAAAAACGCTGGCAACGGTGTATTGCTGCCCAAGGAGACTACTTTGAGGGAGATCATAGCCAGACTTAAGTAACGTAAGTACTTCGTTGTATATCGGCCTAGTCTGGAACTTCCGGGGAGCGTTACAACAGTGGCAAAAACGCTGGCAACGGTGTATTGCTGCCCAAGGAGACTACTTTGAGGGAGATCATAGCCAGACTTAAGTAACGTAAGTACTTCGTTGTATATCGGCCTAGTCTGGAACTTCCAGGGAGCGTTACAACAGTGGCAAAAACGCTGGCAACGGTGTATTGCTGCCCAAGGAGACTACTTTGAGGGAGATCATAGCCAGACTTAAGTAACGTAAGTACTTCGTTGTATATCGGCCTAGTCTGGAACTTCCGGGGAGCGTTACAACAGTGGCAAAAACGCTGGCAACGGTGTATTGCTGCCCAAGGAGACTACTTTGAGGGAGATCATAGCCAGACTTAAGTAACGTAAGTACTTCGTTGTATATCGGCCTAGTCTGGAACTTCCGGGGAGCGTTACAACAGTGGCAAAAACGCTGGCAACGGTGTATTGCTGCCCAAGGAGACTACTTTGAGGAGATCATAGCCAGACTTAAGTAACGTAAGTACTTCGTTGTATATCGGCCTAGTCTGGAACTTCCGGGGAGCGTTACAACAGTGGCAAAAACGCTGGCAACGGTGTATTGCTGCCCAAGGAGACTACTTTGAGGGAGATCATAGCCAGACTTAAGTAACGTAAGTACTTCGTTGTATATCGGCCTAGTCTGGAACTTCCGGGGAGCGTTACAACAGTGGCAAAAACGCTGGCAACGGTGTATTGCTGCCCAAGGAGACTACTTTGAGGGAGATCATAGCCAGACTTAAGTAACGTAAGTACTTCGTTGTATATCGGCCTAGTCTGGAACTTCCGGGGAGCGTTACAACAGTGGCAAAAACGCTGGCAACGGTGTATTGCTGCCCAAGGAGACTACTTTGAGGGAGATCATAGCCAGACTTAAGTAACGTAAGTACTTCGTTGTATATCGGCCTAGTCTGGAACTTCCGGGGAGCGTTACAACAGTGGCAAAAACGCTGGCAACGGTGTATTGCTGCCCAAGGAGACTACTTTGAGGGAGATCATAGCCAGACTTAAGTAACGTAAGTACTTCGTTGTATATCGGCCTAGTCTGGAACTTCCGGGGAGCGTTACAACAGTGGCAAAAACGCTGGCAACGGTGTATTGCTGCCCAAGGAGACTACTTTGAGGGAGATCATAGCCAGACTTAAGTAACGTAAGTACTTCGTTGTATATCGGCCTAGTCTGGAACTTCCAGGGAGCGTTACAACAGTGGCAAAAACGCTGGCAACGGTGTATTGCTGCCCAAGGAGACTACTTTGAGGGAGATCATAGCCAGACTTAAGTAACGTAAGTACTTCGTTGTATATCGGCCTAGTCTGGAACTTCCGGGGAGCGTTACAACAGTGGCAAAAACGCTGGCAACGGTGTATTGCTGCCCAAGGAGACTACTTTGAGGGAGATCATAGCCAGACTTAAGTAACGTAAGTACTTCGTTGTATATCGGCCTAGTCTGGAACTTCCGGGGAGCGTTACAACAGTGGCAAAAACGCTGGCAGCGGTGTATTGCTGCCCAAGGAGACTACTTTGAGGGAGATCATAGCCAGACTTAAGTAACGTAAGTACTTCGTTGTATATCGGCCTAGTCTGGAACTTCCAGGGAGCGTTACAACAGTGGCAAAAACGCTGGCAACGGTGTATTGCTGCCCAAGGAGACTACTTTGAGGGAGATCATAGCCAGACTTAAGTAACGTAAGTACTTCGTTGTATATCGGCCTAGTCTGGAACTTCCGGGGAGCGTTACAACAGTGGCAAAAACGCTGGCAGCGGTGTATTGCTGCCCAAGGAGACTACTTTGAGGGAGATCATAGCCAGACTTAAGTAACGTAAGTACTTCGTTGTATATCGGCCTAGTCTGGAACTTCCGGGGAGCGTTACAACAGTGGCAAAAACGCTGGCAACGGTGTATTGCTGCCCAAGGAGACTACTTTGAGGGAGATCATAGCCAGACTTAAGTAACGTAAGTACTTCGTTGTATATCGGCCTAGTCTGGAACTTCCGGGGAGCGTTACAACAGTGGCAAAAACGCTGGCAGCGGTGTATTGCTGCCCAAGGAGACTACTTTGAGGGAGATCATAGCCAGACTTAAGTAACGTAAGTACTTCGTTGTATATCGGCCTAGTCTGGAACTTCCGGGGAGCGTTACAACAGTGGCAAAAACGCTGGCAACGGTGTATTGCTGCCCAAGGAGACTACTTTGAGGGAGATCATAGCCAGACTTAAGTAACGTAAGTACTTCGTTGTATATCGGCCTAGTCTGGAACTTCCAGGGAGCGTTACAACAGTGGCAAAAACGCTGGCAACGGTGTATTGCTGCCCAAGGAGACTACTTTGAGGGAGATCATAGCCAGACTTAAGTAACGTAAGTACTTCGTTGTATATCGGCCTAGTCTGGAACTTCCGGGGAGCGTTACAACAGTGGCAAAAACGCTGGCAACGGTGTATTGCTGCCCAAGGAGACTACTTTGAGGGAGATCATAGCCAGACTTAAGTAACGTAAGTACTTCGTTGTATATCGGCCTAGTCTGGAACTTCCAGGGAGCGTTACAACAGTGGCAAAAACGCTGGCAGCGGTGTATTGCTGCCCAAGGAGACTACTTTGAGGGAGATCATAGCCAGACTTAAGTAACGTAAGTACTTCGTTGTATATCGGCCTAGTCTGGAACTTCCGGGGAGCGTTACAACAGTGGCAAAAACGCTGGCAACGGTGTATTGCTGCCCAAGGAGACTACTTTGAGGGAGATCATAGCCAGACTTAAGTAACGTAAGTACTTCGTTGTATATCGGCCTAGTCTGGAACTTCCAGGGAGCGTTACAACAGTGGCAAAAACGCTGGCAACGGTGTATTGCTGCCCAAGGAGACTACTTTGAGGGAGATCATAGCCAGACTTAAGTAACGTAAGTACTTCGTTGTATATCGGCCTAGTCTGGAACTTCCGGGGAGCGTTACAACAGTGGCAAAAACGCTGGCAACGGTGTATTGCTGCCCAAGGAGACTACTTTGAGGGAGATCATAGCCAGACTTAAGTAACGTAAGTACTTCGTTGTATATCGGCCTAGTCTGGAACTTCCGGGGAGCGTTACAACAGTGGCAAAAACGCTGGCAACGGTGTATTGCTGCCCAAGGAGACTACTTTGAGGAGATCATAGCCAGACTTAAGTAACGTAAGTACTTCGTTGTATATCGGCCTAGTCTGGAACTTCCGGGGAGCGTTACAACAGTGGCAAAAACGCTGGCAACGGTGTATTGCTGCCCAAGGAGACTACTTTGAGGGAGATCATAGCCAGACTTAAGTAACGTAAGTACTTCGTTGTATATCGGCCTAGTCTGGAACTTCCGGGGAGCGTTACAACAGTGGCAAAAACGCTGGCAACGGTGTATTGCTGCCCAAGGAGACTACTTTGAGGGAGATCATAGCCAGACTTAAGTAACGTAAGTACTTCGTTGTATATCGGCCTAGTCTGGAACTTCCGGGGAGCGTTACAACAGTGGCAAAAACGCTGGCAACGGTGTATTGCTGCCCAAGGAGACTACTTTGAGGGAGATCATAGCCAGACTTAAGTAACGTAAGTACTTCGTTGTATATCGGCCTAGTCTGGAACTTCCGGGGAGCGTTACAACAGTGGCAAAAACGCTGGCAGCGGTGTATTGCTGCCCAAGGAGACTACTTTGAGGAGATCATAGCCAGACTTAAGTAACGTAAGTACTTCGTTGTATATCGGCCTAGTCTGGAACTTCCGGGGAGCGTTCCAACAGTGGCAAAAACGCTGGCAGCGGTGTATTGCTGCCCAAGGAGACTACTTTGAGGGAGATCATAGCCAGACTTAAGTAACGTAAGTACTTCGTTGTATATCGGCCTAGTCTGGAACTTCCGGGGAGCGTTCCAACAGTGGCAAAAACGCTGGCAGCGGTGTATTGCTGCCCAAGGAGACTACTTTGAGGGAGATCATAGCCAGACTTAAGTAACGTAAGTACTTCGTTGTATATCGGCCTAGTCTGGAACTTCCGGGGAGCGTTACAACAGTGGCAAAAACGCTGGCAACGGTGTATTGCTGCCCAAGGAGACTACTTTGAGGGAGATCATAGCCAGACTTAAGTAACGTAAGTACTTCGTTGTATATCGGCCTAGTCTGGAACTTCCGGGGAGCGTTACAACAGTGGCAAAAACGCTGGCAACGGTGTATTGCTGCCCAAGGAGACTACTTTGAGGGAGATCATAGCCAGACTTAAGTAACGTAAGTACTTCGTTGTATATCGGCCTAGTCTGGAACTTCCAGGGAGCGTTACAACAGTGGCAAAAACGCTGGCAACGGTGTATTGCTGCCCAAGGAGACTACTTTGAGGGAGATCATAGCCAGACTTAAGTAACGTAAGTACTTCGTTGTATATCGGCCTAGTCTGGAACTTCCGGGGAGCGTTACAACAGTGGCAAAAACGCTGGCAACGGTGTATTGCTGCCCAAGGAGACTACTTTGAGGGAGATCATAGCCAGACTTAAGTAACGTAAGTACTTCGTTGTATATCGGCCTAGTCTGGAACTTCCAGGGAGCGTTCCCAACAGTGGCAAAAACGCTGGCAACGGTGTATTGCTGCCCAAGGAGACTACTTTGAGGGAGATCATAGCCAGACTTAAGTAACGTAAGTACTTCGTTGTATATCGGCCTAGTCTGAAACTTCCAGGGAGCGTTACAACAGTGGCAAAAACGCTGGCAACGGTGTATTGCTGCCCAAGGAGACTACTTTGAGGGAGATCATAGCCAGACTTAAGTAACGTAAGTACTTCGTTGTATATCGGCCTAGTCTGGAACTTCCGGGGAGCGTTACAACAGTGGCAAAAACGCTGGCAACGGTGTATTGCTGCCCAAGGAGACTACTTTGAGGAGATCATAGCCAGACTTAAGTAACGTAAGTACTTCGTTGTATATCGGCCTAGTCTGGAACTTCCGGGGAGCGTTACAACAGTGGCAAAAACGCTGGCAACGGTGTATTGCTGCCCAAGGAGACTACTTTGAGGGAGATCATAGCCAGACTTAAGTAACGTAAGTACTTCGTTGTATATCGGCCTAGTCTGGAACTTCCGGGGAGCGTTACAACAGTGGCAAAAACGCTGGCAACGGTGTATTGCTGCCCAAGGAGACTACTTTGAGGGAGATCATAGCCAGACTTAAGTAACGTAAGTACTTCGTTGTATATCGGCCTAGTCTGGAACTTCCGGGGAGCGTTACAACAGTGGCAAAAACGCTGGCAACGGTGTATTGCTGCCCAAGGAGACTACTTTGAGGGAGATCATAGCCAGACTTAAGTAACGTAAGTACTTCGTTGTATATCGGCCTAGTCTGGAACTTCCGGGGAGCGTTACAACAGTGGCAAAAACGCTGGCAACGGTGTATTGCTGCCCAAGGAGACTACTTTGAGGGAGATCATAGCCAGACTTAAGTAACGTAAGTACTTCGTTGTATATCGGCCTAGTCTGGAACTTCCAGGAGCGTTACAACAGTGGCAAAAACGCTGGCAACGGTGTATTGCTGCCCAAGGAGACTACTTTGAGGGAGATCATAGCCAGACTTAAGTAACGTAAGTACTTCGTTGTATATCGGCCTAGTCTGGAACTTCCGGGGAGCGTTACAACAGTGGCAAAAACGCTGGCAACGGTGTATTGCTGCCCAAGGAGACTACTTTGAGGGAGATCATAGCCAGACTTAAGTAACGTAAGTACTTCGTTGTATATCGGCCTAGTCTGGAACTTCCGGGGAGCGTTACAACAGTGGCAAAAACGCTGGCAACGGTGTATTGCTGCCCAAGGAGACTACTTTGAGGGAGATCATAGCCAGACTTAAGTAACGTAAGTACTTCGTTGTATATCGGCCTAGTCTGGAACTTCCAGGGAGCGTTACAACAGTGGCAAAAACGCTGGCAGCGGTGTATTGCTGCCCAAGGAGACTACTTTGAGGGAGATCATAGCCAGACTTAAGTAACGTAAGTACTTCGTTGTATATCGGCCTAGTCTGGAACTTCCGGGGAGCGTTACAACAGTGGCAAAAACGCTGGCAACGGTGTATTGCTGCCCAAGGAGACTACTTTGAGGGAGATCATAGCAAGACTTAAGTAACGTAAGTACTTCGTTGTATATCGGCCTAGTCTGGAACTTCCAGGGAGCGTTACAACAGTGGCAAAAACGCTGGCAACGGTGTATTGCTGCCCAAGGAGACTACTTTGAGGGAGATCATAGCCAGACTTAAGTAACGTAAGTATTTTGTTGTATATCGGCCTAGTCTGGAACTTCCGGGGAGCGTTACAACAGTGGCAAAAACGCTGGCAACGGTGTATTGCTGCCCAAGGAGACTACTTTGAGGGAGATCATAGCCAGACTTAAGTAACGTAAGTACTTCGTTGTATATCGGCCTAGTCTGGAACTTCCGGGGAGCGTTACAACAGTGGCAAAAACGCTGGCAACGGTGTATTGCTGCCCAAGGAGACTACTTTGAGGGAGATCATAGCCAGACTTAAGTAACGTAAGTACTTCGTTGTATATCGGCCTAGTCTGGAACTTCCAGGGAGCGTTACAACAGTGGCAAAAACGCTGGCAACGGTGTATTGCTGCCCAAGGAGACTACTTTGAGGGAGATCATAGCCAGACTTAAGTAACGTAAGTACTTCGTTGTATATCGGCCTAGTCTGGAACTTCCGGGGAGCGTTACAACAGTGGCAAAAACGCTGGCAACGGTGTATTGCTGCCCAAGGAGACTACTTTGAGGGAGATCATAGCCAGACTTAAGTAACGTAAGTACTTCGTTGTATATCGGCCTAGTCTGGAACTTCCGGGGAGCGTTACAACAGTGGCAAAAACGCTGGCAACGGTGTATTGCTGCCCAAGGAGACTACTTTGAGGGAGATCATAGCCAGACTTAAGTAACGTAAGTACTTCGTTGTATATCGGCCTAGTCTGGAACTTCCAGGGAGCGTTCCAACAGTGGCAAAAACGCTGGCAACGGTGTATTGCTGCCCAAGGAGACTACTTTGAGGGAGATCATAGCCAGACTTAAGTAACGTAAGTACTTCGTTGTATATCGGCCTAGTCTGGAACTTCCGGGGAGCGTTCCAACAGTGGCAAAAACGCTGGCAGCGGTGTATTGCTGCCCAAGGAGACTACCTTGAGGGAGATCATAGCCAGACATAAGTAACGTAAGTACTTCGTTGTATATCGGCCTAGTCTGGAACTTCCGGGGAGCGTTCCAACAGTGGCAAAAACGCTGGCAGCGGTGTATTGCTGCCCAAGGAGACTACTTTGAGGAGATCATAGCCAGACTTAAGTAACGTAAGTACTTCGTTGTATATCGGCCTAGTCTGGAACTTCCGGGGAGCGTTCCAACAGTGGCAAAAACGCTGGCAGCGGTGTATTGCTGCCCAAGGAGACTACTTTGAGGGAGATCATAGCCAGACTTAAGTAACGTAAGTACTTCGTTGTATATCGGCCTAGTCTGGAACTTCCGGGGAGCGTTCCAACAGTGGCAAAAACGCTGGCAGCGGTGTATTGCTGCCCAAGGAGACTACTTTGAGGGAGATCATAGCCAGACTTAAGTAACGTAAGTACTTCGTTGTATATCGGCCTAGTCTGAAACTTCCGGGGAGCGTTCCAACAGTGGCAAAAACGCTGGCAGCGGTGTATTGCTGCCCAAGGAGACTACTTTGAGGGAGATCATAGCCAGACTTAAGTAACGTAAGTACTTCGTTGTATATCGGCCTAGTCTGGAACTTCCGGGGAGCGTTCCAACAGTGGCAAAAACGCTGGCAGCGGTGTATTGCTGCCCAAGGAGACTACTTTGAGGGAGATCATAGCCAGACTTAAGTAACGTAAGTACTTCGTTGTATATCGGCCTAGTCTGAAACTTCCGGGGAGCGTTCCAACAGTGGCAAAAACGCTGGCAGCGGTGTATTGCTGCCCAAGGAGACTACTTTGAGGGAGATCATAGCCAGACTTAAGTAACGTAAGTACTTCGTTGTATATCGGCCTAGTCTGGAACTTCCGGGGAGCGTTACAACAGTGGCAAAAACGCTGGCAACGGTGTATTGCTGCCCAAGGAGACTACTTTGAGGGAGATCATAGCCAGACTTAAGTAACGTAAGTACTTCGTTGTATATCGGCCTAGTCTGGAACTTCCGGGGAGCGTTACAACAGTGGCAAAAACGCTGGCAACGGTGTATTGCTGCCCAAGGAGACTACTTTGAGGGAGATCATAGCCAGACTTAAGTAACGTAAGTACTTCGTTGTATATCGGCCTAGTTTGGAACTTCCAGGGAGCGTTACAACAGTGGCAAAAACGCTGGCAGCGGTGTATTGCTGCCCAAGGAGACTACTTTGAGGGAGATCATAGCCAGACTTAAGTAACGTAAGTACTTCGTTGTATATCGGCCTAGTCTGGAACTTCCGGGGAGCGTTACAACAGTGGCGAAAACGCTGGCAACGGTGTATTGCTGCCCAAGGAGACTACTTTGAGGGAGATCATAGCCAGACTTAAGTAACGTAAGTACTTCGTTGTATATCGGCCTAGTCTGGAAATTCCGGGGAGCGTTACAACAGGGGCAAAAACGCTGGCAACGGTGTATTGCTGCCCAAGGAGACTACTTTGAGGGAGATCATAGCCAGACTTAAGTAACGTAAGTACTTCGTTGTATATCGGCCTAGTCTGGAACTTCCGGGGAGCGTTACAACAGTGGCAAAAACGCTGGCAACGGTGTATTGCTGCCCAAGGAGACTACTTTGAGGAGATCATAGCAAGACTTAAGTAACGTAAGTACTTCGTTGTATATCGGCCTAGTCTGGAACTTCCAGGGAGCGTTACAACAGTGGCAAAAACGCTGGCAACGGTGTATTGCTGCCCAAGGAGACTACTTTGAGGGAGATCATAGCCAGACTTAAGTAACGTAAGTATTTTGTTGTATATCGGCCTAGTCTGGAACTTCCGGGGAGCGTTACAACAGTGGCAAAAACGCTGGCAACGGTGTATTGCTGCCCAAGGAGACTACTTTGAGGGAGATCATAGCCAGACTTAAGTAACGTAAGTACTTCGTTGTATATCGGCCTAGTCTGGAACTTCCGGGGAGCGTTACAACAGTGGCAAAAACGCTGGCAACGGTGTATTGCTGCCCAAGGAGACTACTTTGAGGGAGATCATAGCCAGACTTAAGTAACGTAAATACTTCGTTGTATATCGGCCTAGTCTGGAACTTCCGGGGAGCGTTCCCAACAGTGGCAAAAACGCTGGCAACGGTGTATTGCTGCCCAAGGAGACTACTTTGAGGGAGATCATAGCCAGACTTAAGTAACGTAAGTACTTCGTTGTATATCAGCCTAGTCTGAAACTTCCAGGGAGCGTTACAACAGTGGCAAAAACGCTGGCAACGGTGTATTGCTGCCCAAGGAGACTACTTTGAGGGAGATCATAGCCAGACTTAAGTAACGTAAGTACTTCGTTGTATATCGGCCTAGTCTGGAACTTCCGGGGAGCGTTACAACAGTGGCGAAAACGCTGGCAACGGTGTATTGCTGCCCAAGGAGACTACTTTGAGGGAGATCATAGCCAGACTTAAGTAACGTAAGTACTTCGTTGTATATCGGCCTAGTCTGGAAATTCCGGGGAGCGTTACAACAGGGGCAAAAACGCTGGCAACGGTGTATTGCTGCCCAAGGAGACTACTTTGAGGGAGATCATAGCCAGACTTAAGTAACGTAAGTACTTCGTTGTATATCGGCCTAGTTTGGAACTTCCAGGGAGCGTTACAACAGTGGCAAAAACGCTGGCAGCGGTGTATTGCTGCCCAAGGAGACTACTTTGAGGGAGATCATAGCCAGACTTAAGTAACGTAAGTACTTCGTTGTATATCGGCCTAGTCTGGAACTTCCGGGGAGCGTTACAACAGTGGCAAAAACGCTGGCAACGGTGTATTGCTGCCCAAGGAGACTACTTTGAGGAGATCATAGCAAGACTTAAGTAACGTAAGTACTTCGTTGTATATCGGCCTAGTCTGGAACTTCCAGGGAGCGTTACAACAGTGGCAAAAACGCTGGCAACGGTGTATTGCTGCCCAAGGAGACTACTTTGAGGGAGATCATAGCCAGACTTAAGTAACGTAAGTATTTTGTTGTATATCGGCCTAGTCTGGAACTTCCGGGGAGCGTTACAACAGTGGCAAAAACGCTGGCAACGGTGTATTGCTGCCCAAGGAGACTACTTTGAGGGAGATCATAGCCAGACTTAAGTAACGTAAGTACTTCGTTGTATATCGGCCTAGTCTGGAACTTCCGGGGAGCGTTACAACAGTGGCAAAAACGCTGGCAACGGTGTATTGCTGCCCAAGGAGACTACTTTGAGGGAGATCATAGCCAGACTTAAGTAACGTAAGTACTTCGTTGTATATCGGCCTAGTCTGGAACTTCCAGGGAGTGTTACAACAGTGGCAAAAACGCTGGCAACGGTGTATTGCTGCCCAAGGAGACTACTTTGAGGGAGATCATAGCCAGACTTAAGTAACGTAAGTACTTCGTTGTATATCGGCCTAGTCTGGAACTTCCGGGGAGCGTTACAACAGTGGCAAAAACGCTGGCAACGGTGTATTGCTGCCCAAGGAGACTACTTTGAGGGAGATCATAGCCAGACTTAAGTAACGTAAATACTTCGTTGTATATCGGCCTAGTCTGGAACTTCCGGGGAGCGTTCCCAACAGTGGCAAAAACGCTGGCAACGGTGTATTGCTGCCCAAGGAGACTACTTTGAGGGAGATCATAGCCAGACTTAAGTAACGTAAGTACTTCGTTGTATATCAGCCTAGTCTGAAACTTCCAGGGAGCGTTACAACAGTGGCAAAAACGCTGGCAACGGTGTATTGCTGCCCAAGGAGACTACTTTGAGGGAGATCATAGCCAGACTTAAGTAACGTAAGTACTTCGTTGTATATCGGCCTAGTCTGGAACTTCCGGGGAGCGTTACAACAGGGGCGAAAACGCTGGCAACGGTGTATTGCTGCCCAAGGAGACTACTTTGAGGAGATCATAGCCAGACTTAAGTAACGTAAGTACTTCGTTGTATATCGGCCTAGTCTGGAAATTCCGGGGAGCGTTACAACAGGGGCAAAAACGCTGGCAACGGTGTATTGCTGCCCAAGGAGACTACTTTGAGGGAGATCATAGCCAGACTTAAGTAACGTAAGTACTTCGTTGTATATCGGCCTAGTTTGGAACTTCCAGGGAGCGTTACAACAGTGGCAAAAACGCTGGCAGCGGTGTATTGCTGCCCAAGGAGACTACTTTGAGGGAGATCATAGCCAGACTTAAGTAACGTAAGTACTTCGTTGTATATCGGCCTAGTCTGGAACTTCCGGGGAGCGTTACAACAGTGGCAAAAACGCTGGCAACGGTGTATTGCTGCCCAAGGAGACTACTTTGAGGGAGATCATAGCAAGACTTAAGTAACGTAAGTACTTCGTTGTATATCGGCCTAGTCTGGAACTTCCAGGGAGCGTTACAACAGTGGCAAAAACGCTGGCAACGGTGTATTGCTGCCCAAGGAGACTACTTTGAGGGAGATCATAGCCAGACTTAAGTAACGTAAGTATTTTGTTGTATATCGGCCTAGTCTGGAACTTCCGGGGAGCGTTACAACAGTGGCAAAAACGCTGGCAACGGTGTATTGCTGCCCAAGGAGACTACTTTGAGGGAGATCATAGCCAGACTTAAGTAACGTAAGTACTTCGTTGTATATCGGCCTAGTTTGGAACTTTAAGGGAGCGTTACAACAGTGGCAAAAACGCTGGCAGCGGTGTATTGCTGCCCAAGGAGACTACTTTGAGGAGATCATAGCCAGACTTAAGTAACGTAAGTACTTCGTTGTATATCGGCCTAGTCTGGAACTTCCGGGGAGCGTTACAACAGTGGCAAAAACGCTGGCAACGGTGTATTGCTGCCCAAGGAGACTACTTTGAGGGAGATCATAGCAAGACTTAAGTAACGTAAGTACTTCGTTGTATATCGGCCTAGTCTGGAACTTCCAGGGAGCGTTACAACAGTGGCAAAAACGCTGGCAACGGTGTATTGCTGCCCAAGGAGACTACTTTGAGGGAGATCATAGCCAGACTTAAGTAACGTAAGTATTTTGTTGTATATAGGCCTAGTCTGGAACTTCCGGGGAGCGTTACAACAGTGGCAAAAACGCTGGCAACGGTGTATTGCTGCCCAAGGAGACTACTTTGAGGGAGATCATAGCCAGACTTAAGTAACGTAAGTACTTCGTTGTATATCGGCCTAGTCTGGAACTTCCGGGGAGCGTTACAACAGTGGCAAAAACGCTGGCAACGGTGTATTGCTGCCCAAGGAGACTACTTTGAGGAGATCATAGCCAGACTTAAGTAACGTAAGTACTTCGTTGTATATCGGCCTAGTCTGGAACTTCCAGGGAGCGTTACAACAGTGGCAAAAACGCTGGCAACGGTGTATTGCTGCCCAAGGAGACTACTTTGAGGAGATCATAGCCAGACTTAAGTAACGTAAGTACTTCGTTGTATATCGGCCTAGTCTGGAACTTCCGGGGAGCGTTACAACAGTGGCAAAAACGCTGGCAACGGTGTATTGCTGCCCAAGGACACTACTTTGAGGGAGATCATAGCCAGACTTAAGTAACGTAAGTACTTCGTTGTATATCGGCCTAGTCTGGAACTTCCGGGGAGCGTTACAACAGTGGCAAAAACGCTGGCAACGGTGTATTGCTGCCCAAGGAGACTACTTTGAGGGAGATCATAGCCAGACTTAAGTAACGTAAGTACTTCGTTGTATATCGGCCTAGTCTGGGACTTCCAGGGAGCGTTCCAACAGTGGCAAAAACGCTGGCAGCGGTGTATTGCTGCCCAAGGAGACTACTTTGAGGGAGATCATAGCCAGACTTAAGTAACGTAAGTACTTCGTTGTATATCGGCCTAGTCTGGAACTTCCGGGGAGCGTTCCAACAGTGGCAAAAACGCTGGCAGCGGTGTATTGCTGCCCAAGCAGACTACCTTGAGGGAGATCATAGCCAGACATAAGTAACGTAAGTACTTCGTTGTATATCGGCCTAGTCTGGAACTTCCGGGGAGCGTTCCAACAGTGGCAAAAACGCTGGCAGCGGTGTATTGCTGATCAAGGAGACTGCTTTGAGGAGATCATAGCCAGACATAAGTAACGTAAGTACTTCGTTGTATATCGGCCTAGTCTGGAACTTCCGGGGAGCGTTACAACAGTGGCAAAAACGCTGGCAACGGTGTATTGCTGCCCAAGGAGACTACTTTGAGGGAGATCATAGCCAGACTTAAGTAACGTAAGTACTTCGTTGTATATCGGCCTAGTCTGGAACTTCCAGGGAGCGTTACAACAGTGGCAAAAACGCTGGCAACGGTGTATTGCTGCCCAAGGAGACTACTTTGAGGGAGATCATAGCCAGACTTAAGTAACGTAAGTACTTCGTTGTATATCGGCCTAGTCTGGAACTTCCGGGGAGCGTTACAACAGTGGCAAAAACGCTGGCAACGGTGTATTGCTGCCCAAGGAGACTACTTTGAGGGAGATCATAGCCAGACTTAAGTAACGTAAGTACTTCGTTGTATATCGGCCTAGTCTGGAACTTCCGGGGAGCGTTACAACAGTGGCAAAAACGCTGGCAAAGGTGTATTGCTGCCCAAGGAGACTACTTTGAGGAGATCATAGCCAGACTTAAGTAACGTAAGTACTTCGTTGTATATCGGCCTAGTCTGGGACTTCCAGGGAGCGTTCCAACAGTGGCAAAAACGCTGGCAGCGGTGTATTGCTGCCCAAGGAGACTACTTTGAGGGAGATCATAGCCAGACTTAAGTAACGTAAGTACTTCGTTGTATATCGGCCTAGTCTGAAACTTCCGGGGAGCGTTCCAACAGTGGCAAAAACGCTGGCAGCGGTGTATGGCTGCCCAAGGAGACTACTTTGAGGGAGATCATAGCCAGACTTAAGTAACGTGAGTACTTCGTTGTATATCGGCCTAGTCTCAAACTTCCGGGGAGCGTTCCAACAGTGGCAAAAACGCTGGCAGCGGTGTATTGCTGCCCAAGGAGACTACTTTGAGGGAGATCACAGCCAGACTTAAGTAACGTAAGTACTTCGTTGTATATCGGCCTAGTCTGAAACTTCCGGGGAGCGTTACAACAGTGGCAAAAACGCTGGCAACGGTGTATTGCTGCCCAAGGAGACTACTTTGAGGGAGATCATAGCCAGACTTAAGTAACGTAAGTACTTCGTTGTATATCGGCCTAGTCTGAAACTTAAAGGGAGCGTTACAACAGTGGCAAAAACGCTGGCAACGGTGTATTGCTGCCCAAGGAGACTACTTTGAGGGAGATCATAGCCAGACTTAAGTAACGTAAGTACTTCGTTGTATATCGGCCTAGTCTGGAACTTCCGGGGAGCGTTACAACAGTGGCAAAAACGCTGGCAACGGTGTGTTGTTGCCCAAGGAGACTACTTTGAGGGAGATCATAGCCAGACTTATATAACGTAAGTACTTCGTTGTATATCGGCCTAGTCTGGAACTTCCGGGGAGCGTTACAACAGTGGCAAAAACGCTGGCAACGGTGTATTGCTGCCCAAGGAGACTACTTTGAGGGAGATCATAGCCAGACTTAAGTAACGTAAGTACTTCGTTGTATATCGGCCTAGTCTGGAACTTCCAGGGAGCGTTACAACAGTGGCAAAAACGCTGGCAACGGTGTATTGCTGCCCAAGGAGACTACTTTGAGGGAGATCATAGCCAGACTTAAGTAACGTAAGTACTTCGTTGTATATCGGCCTAGTCTGGAACTTCCGGGGAGCGTTACAACAGTGGCAAAAACGCTGGCAACGGTGTATTGCTGCCCAAGGAGACTACTTTGAGGGAGATCATAGCCAGACTTAAGTAACGTAAGTACTTCGTTGTATATCGGCCTAGTCTGGAACTTCCGATGAGCGTTACAACAGGTGGCAAAAACGCTGGCAACGGTGTATTGCTGCCCAAGGAGACTACTTTGAGGGAGATCATAGCCAGACTTAAGTAACGTAAGTACTTCGTTGTATATCGGCCTAGTTTGGAACTTCCAGGGAGCGTTACAACAGTGGCAAAAACGCTGGCAGCGGTATATTGCTGCCCAAGGAGACTACTTTGAGGGAGATCATAGCCAGACTTAAGTAACGTAAGTACTTCGTTGTATATCGGCCTAGTCTGGAACTTCCGGGGAGCGTTACAACAGTGGCAAAAACGCTGGCAACGGTGTATTGCTGCCCAAGGAGACTACTTTGAGGGAGATCATAGCAAGACTTAAGTAACGTAAGTACTTCGTTGTATATCGGCCTAGTCTGGAACTTCCAGGGAGCGTTACAACAGTGGCAAAAACGCTGGCAACGGTGTATTGCTGCCCAAGGAGACTACTTTGAGGGAGATCATAGCCAGACTTAAGTAACGTAAGTATTTTGTTGTATATCGGCCTAGTCTGGAACTTCCGGGGAGCGTTACAACAGTGGCAAAAACGCTGGCAACGGTGTATTGCTGCCCAAGGAGACTACTTTGAGGGAGATCATAACCAGACTTAAGTAACGTAAGTACTTCGTTGTATATCGGCCTAGTCTGGAACTTCCGGGGAGCGTTACAACAGTGGCAAAAACGCTGGCAACGGTGTATTGCTGCCCAAGGAGACTACTTTGAGGGAGATCATAGCCAGACTTAAGTAACGTAAGTACTTCGTTGTATATCGGCCTAGTCTGGAACTTCCAGGGAGCGTTACAACAGTGGCAAAAACGCTGGCAACGGTGTATTGCTGCCCAAGGAGACTACTTTGAGGAGATCATAGCCAGACTTAAGTAACGTAAGTACTTCGTTGTATATCGGCCTAGTCTGGAACTTCCGGGGAGCGTTACAACAGTGGCAAAAACGCTGGCAACGGTGTATTGCTGCCCAAGGAGACTACTTTGAGGGAGATCATAGCCAGACTTAAGTAACGTAAGTACTTCGTTGTATATCGGCCTAGTCTGGAACTTCCGGGGAGCGTTACAACAGTGCCAAAAACGCTGGCAACGGTGTATTGCTGCCCAAGGAGACTACTTTGAGGGAGATCATAGCCAGACTTAAGTAACGTAAGTACTTCGTTGTATATCGGCCTAGTCTGGGACTTCCAGGGAGCGTTCCAACAGTGGCAAAAACGCTGGCAGCGGTGTATTGCTGCCCAAGGAGACTACTTTGAGGGAGATCATAGCCAGACTTAAGTAACGTAAGTACTTCGTTGTATATCGGCCTAGTCTGGAACTTCCGGGGAGCGTTCCAACAGTGGCAAAAACGCTGGCAGCGGTGTATTGCTGCCCAAGCAGACTACCTTGAGGGAGATCATAGCCAGACATAAGTAACGTAAGTACTTCGTTGTATATCGGCCTAGTCTGGAACTTCCGGGGAGCGTTGCAACAGTGGCAAAAACGCTGGCAGCGGTGTATTGCTGATCAAGGAGACTGCTTTGAGGAGATCATAGCCAGACATAAGTAACGTAAGTACTTCGTTGTATATCGGCCTAGTCTGGAACTTCCGGGGAGCGTTTCAACAGTGGCAAAAACGCTGGCAGCGGTGTATTGCTGCCCAAGGAGACTACCTTGAGGGAGATCATAGCCAGACATAAGTAACGTAAGTACTTCGTTGTATATCGGCCTAGTCTGGAACTTCCGGGAAGCGTTCCAACAGTGGCAAAAA
This sequence comes from Macrothele yani, assembly GCA_039090855.1. NCBI lineage: Eukaryota > Metazoa > Arthropoda > Arachnida > Araneae > Macrothelidae > Macrothele > Macrothele yani. Next base: position 17,774,753 of record CM077000.1, on the reverse strand, counting down.
CGCTGGCAGCGGTGTATTGCTGCCCAAGGAGACTACTTTGAGGGAGAACATAGCCAGACTTAAGTAACGTAAGTACTTCGTTGTATATCGGCCTAGTCTGGAACTTCCAGGGAGCGTTCCAACAGTGGCAAAAACGCTGGCAGCGGTGTATCGCTGCCCAAGGAGACTACTTTGAGGGAGATCATAGCCAGACTTAAGTAACGTAAGTACTTCGTTGTATATCGGCCTAGTCTGGAACTTCCGGGGAGCGTTCCAACAGTGGCAAAAACGCTGGCAGCGGTGTATTGCTGCCCAAGGAGACTACGTTGAGGGAGAACATAGCCAGACTTAAGTAACGTAAGTACTTCGTTGTATATCGGCCTAGTGTGGAACTTCCAGGGAGCGTTCCAACAGTGGGAAAAACGCTGGCAGCGGTGTATCGCTGATCAAGGAGACTACTTTGAGGGAGATCATAGCCAGACTTAAGTAACGTAAGTACTTCGTTGTATATCGGCCTAGTCTGAAACTTCGGGTGAGCGTTCCAACAGTGGCAAAAACGCTGGCAGCGGTGTATTGCTGCCCAAGGAGACTACTTTGAGGGAGATCATAGCCAGACTTAAGTAACGTAAGTACTTCGTTGTATATCGGCCTAGTCTGAAACTTCCGGGGAGAGTTACAACAGTGGCAAAAACGCTGGCAGCGGTGTATTGCTGCCCAAGGAGACTACTTTGAGGGAGATCATAGCCAGACTTAAGTAACGTAAGTACTTCGTTGCATATCGGCCTAGTCTGAAACTTCCGGGGAGCGTTCCAACAGTGGCAAAAACGCTGGCAGCGGTGTATTGCTGATCAAGGAGACTACTTTGAGGGAGATCATAGCCAGACTTAAGTAACGTAAGTACTTCGTTGTATATCGGCCTAGTCTGAAACTTCCGGGGAACGTTCCAACAGTGGCAAAAACGCTGGCAGCGGTGTATTGCTGGCCAAGGAGACTACTTTGAGGGAGATCATAGCCAGACTTAAGTAACGTAAGTACTTCGTTGTATATCGGCCTAGTCTGAAACTTCCGGGGAGCGTTACAACAGTGGCAAAAACGCTGGCAACGGTGTATTCCTGCCCAAGGAGACTACTTTGAGGGAGATCATAGCCAGACTTAAGTAACGTAAGTACTTCGTTGTATATCGGCCTAGTCTGGAACTTCCAGGGAGCGTTACAACAGTGGCAAAAACGCTGGCAACGGTGTATTGCTGCCCAAGGAGACTACTTTGAGGGAGATCATAGCCAGACTTAAGTAACGTAAGTACTTCTGTTGTATATCGGCCTAGTCTGGAACTTCCGGGGAGCGTTACAACAGTGGCAAAAACGCTGGCAACGGTGTATTGCTGCCCAAGGAGACTACTTTGAGGGAGATCATAGCCAGACTTAAGTAACGTAAGTACTTCGTTGTATATCGGCCTAGTCTGGAACGTCCGGGGAGCGTTACAACAGTGGCAAAAACGCTGGCAACGGTGTATTGCTGCCCAAGGAGACTACTTTGAGGGAGATCATAGCCAGACTTAAGTAACGTAAGTACTTCGTTGTATATCGGCCTAGTCTGGGACTTCCAGGGAGCGTTCCAACAGTGGCAAAAACGCTGGCAGCGGTGTATTGCTGCCCAAGGAGACTACTTTGAGGAGATCATAGCCAGACTTAAGTAACGTAAGTACTTCGTTGTATATCGGCCTAGTCTGAAACTTCCGGGGAGCGTTCCAACAGTGGCAAAAACGCTGGCAGCGGTGTATGGCTGCCCAAGGAGACTACTTTGAGGGAGATCATAGCCAGACTTAAGTAACGTGAGTACTTCGTTGTATATCGGCCTAGTCTCAAACTTCCGGGGAGCGTTCCAACAGTGGCAAAAACGCTGGCAGCGGTGTATTGCTGCCCAAGGAGACTACTTTGAGGGAGATCACAGCCAGACTTAAGTAACGTAAGTACTTCGTTGTATATCGGCCTAGTCTGAAACTTCCGGGGAGCGTTACAACAGTGGCAAAAACGCTGGCAACGGTGTATTGCTGCCCAAGGAGACTACTTTGAGGGAGATCATAGCCAGACTTAAGTAACGTAAGTACTTCGTTGTATATCGGCCTAGTCGGAAACTTCCAGGGAGCGTTACAACAGTGGCAAAAACTCTGGCAACGGTGTATTGCTGCCCAAGGAGACTACTTTGAGGGAGATCATAGCCAGACTTAAGTAACGTAAGTACTTCGTTGTATATCGGCCTAGTCTGGAACTTCCGGGGAGCGTTACAACAGTGGCAAAAACGCTGGCAACGGTGTGTTGTTGCCCAAGGAGACTACTTTGAGGGAGATCATAGCCAGACTTAAGTAACGTAAGTACTTCGTTGTATATCGGCCTAGTCTGGAACTTCCGGGGAGCGTTACAACAGTGGCAAAAACGCTGGCAACGGTGTATTGCTGCCCAAGGAGACTACTTTGAGGGAGATCATAGCCAGACTTAAGTAACGTAAGTACTTCGTTGTATATCGGCCTAGTCTGGAACTTCCAGGGAGCGTTACAACAGTGGCAAAAACGCTGGCAACGGTGTATTGCTGCCCAAGGAGACTACTTTGAGGGAGATCATAGCCAGACTTAAGTAACGTAAGTACTTCGTTGTATATCGGCCTAGTCTGGAACTTCCGGGGAGCGTTACAACAGTGGCAAAAACGCTGGCAACGGTGTATTGCTGCCCAAGGAGACTACTTTGAGGGAGATCATAGCCAGACTTAAGTAACGTAAGTACTTCGTTGTATATCGGCCTAGTCTGGAACTTCCAGGGAGCGTTCCCAACAGTGGCAAAAACGCTGGCAACGGTGTATTGCTGCCCAAGGAGACTACTTTGAGGGAGATCATAGCCAGACTTAAGTAACGTAAGTACTTCGTTGTATATCAGCCTAGTCTGAAACTTCCAGGGAGCGTTACAACAGTGGCAAAAACGCTGGCAACGGTGTATTGCTGCCCAAGGAGACTACTTTGAGGGAGATCATAGCCAGACTTAAGTAACGTAAGTACTTCGTTGTATATCGGCCTAGTCTGGAACTTCCGGGGAGCGTTACAACAGGGGCAAAAACGCTGGCAACGGTGTATTGCTGCCCAAGGAGACTACTTTGAGGGAGATCATAGCCAGACTTAAGTAACGTAAGTACTTCGTTGTATATCGGCCTAGTCTGGAACTTCCGGGGAGCGTTACAACAGGGGCAAAAACGCTGGCAACGGTGTATTGCTGCCCAAGGAGACTACTTTGAGGGAGATCATAGCCAGACTTAAGTAACGTAAGTACTTCGTTGTATATCGGCCTAGTTTGGAACTTCCAGGGAGCGTTACAACAGTGGCAAAAACGCTGGCAGCGGTGTATTGCTGCCCAAGGAGACTACTTTGAGGGAGATCATAGCCAGACTTAAGTAACGTAAGTACTTCGTTGTATATCGGCCTAGTCTGGAACTTCCGGGGAGCGTTACAACAGTGGCAAAAACGCTGGCAACGGTGTATTGCTGCCCAAGGAGACTACTTTGAGGGAGATCATAGCAAGACTTAAGTAACGTAAGTACTTCGTTGTATATCGGCCTAGTCTGGAACTTCCAGGGAGCGTTACAACAGTGGCAAAAACGCTGGCAACGGTGTATTGCTGCCCAAGGAGACTACTTTGAGGGAGATCATAGCCAGACTTAAGTAACGTAAGTATTTTGTTGTATATCGGCCTAGTCTGGAACTTCCGGGGAGCGTTACAACAGTGGCAAAAACGCTGGCAACGGTGTATTGCTGCCCAAGGAGACTACTTTGAGGGAGATCATAGCCAGACTTAAGTAACGTAAGTACTTCGTTGTATATCGGCCTAGTCTGGAACTTCCGGGGAGCGTTACAACAGTGGCAAAAACGCTGGCAGCGGTGTATGGCTGCCCAAGGAGACTACTTTGAGGGAGATCATAGCCAGACTTAAGTAACGTAAGTACTTCGTTGTATATCGGCCTAGTCTGGAACTTCCAGGGAGCGTTCCCAACAGTGGCAAAAACGCTGGCAACGGTGTATTGCTGCCCAAGGAGACTACTTTGAGGGAGATCATAGCCAGACTTAAGTAACGTAAGTACTTCGTTGTATATCAGCCTAGTCTGAAACTTCCAGGGAGCGTTACAACAGTGGCAAAAACGCTGGCAACGGTGTATTGCTGCCCAAGGAGACTACTTTGAGGGAGATCATAGCCAGACTTAAGTAACGTAAGTACTTCGTTGTATATCGGCCTAGTCTGGAACTTCCGGGGAGCGTTACAACAGGGGCAAAAACGCTGGCAACGGTGTATTGCTGCCCAAGGAGACTACTTTGAGGGAGATCATAGCCAGACTTAAGTAACGTAAGTACTTCGTTGTATATCGGCCTAGTCTGGAACTTCCGGGGAGCGTTACAACAGGGGCAAAAACGCTGGCAACGGTGTATTGCTGCCCAAGGAGACTACTTTGAGGGAGATCATAGCCAGACTTAAGTAACGTAAGTACTTCGTTGTATATCGGCCTAGTTTGGAACTTCCAGGGAGCGTTACAACAGTGGCAAAAACGCTGGCAGCGGTGTATTGCTGCCCAAGGAGACTACTTTGAGGGAGATCATAGCCAGACTTAAGTAACGTAAGTACTTCGTTGTATATCGGCCTAGTCTGGAACTTCCGGGGAGCGTTACAACAGTGGCAAAAACGCTGGCAACGGTGTATTGCTGCCCAAGGAGACTACTTTGAGGGAGATCATAGCAAGACTTAAGTAACGTAAGTACTTCGTTGTATATCGGCCTAGTCTGGAACTTCCAGGGAGCGTTACAACAGTGGCAAAAACGCTGGCAACGGTGTATTGCTGCCCAAGGAGACTACTTTGAGGGAGATCATAGCCAGACTTAAGTAACGTAAGTATTTTGTTGTATATCGGCCTAGTCTGGAACTTCCGGGGAGCGTTACAACAGTGGCAAAAACGCTGGCAACGGTGTATTGCTGCCCAAGGAGACTACTTTGAGGGAGATCATAGCCAGACTTAAGTAACGTAAGTACTTCGTTGTATATCGGCCTAGTCTGGAACTTCCGGGGAGCGTTACAACAGTGGCAAAAACGCTGGCAGCGGTGTATTGCTGCCCAAGGAGACTACTTTGAGGGAGATCATAGCCAGACTTAAGTAACGTAAGTACTTCGTTGTATATCGGCCTAGTCTGGAACTTCCAGGGAGCGTTACAACAGTGGCAAAAACGCTGGCAACGGTGTATTGCTGCCCAAGGAGACTACTTTGAGGGAGATCATAGCCAGACTTAAGTAACGTAAGTACTTCGTTGTATATCGGCCTAGTCTGGAACTTCCGGGGAGCGTTACAACAGTGGCAAAAACGCTGGCAACGGTGTATTGCTGCCCAAGGAGACTACTTTGAGGGAGATCATAGCCAGACTTAAGTAACGTAAATACTTCGTTGTATATCGGCCTAGTCTGGAACTTCCGGGGAGCGTTCCCAACAGTGGCAAAAACGCTGGCAACGGTGTATTGCTGCCCAAGGAGACTACTTTGAGGGAGATCATAGCCAGACTTAAGTAACGTAAGTACTTCGTTGTATATCAGCCTAGTCTGAAACTTCCAGGGAGCGTTACAACAGTGGCAAAAACGCTGGCAACGGTGTATTGCTGCCCAAGGAGACTACTTTGAGGGAGATCATAGCCAGACTTAAGTAACGTAAGTACTTCGTTGTATATCGGCCTAGTCTGGAACTTCCGGGGAGCGTTCCAACAGTGGCAAAAACGCTGGCAGCGGTGTATTGCTGCCCAAGGAGACTACTTTGAGGGAGAACATAGCCAGACTTAAGTAACGTAAGTACTTCGATGTATATCGGCCTAGCCTGGAACTTCCGGGGAGCGTTACAACAGTGGCAAAAACGCTGGCAACGGTGTATTGCTGCCCAAGGAGACTACTTTGAGGGAGATCATTGCCAGACTTAAGTAACGTAAGTACTTCGTTGTATATCGGCCTAGTCTGGAACTTCCGGGGAGCGTTCCAACAGTGGCAAAAACGCTGGCAGCGGTGTATTGCTGCCCAAGGAGACTACCTTGAGGGAGATCATAGCCAGACTTAAGTAACGTAAGTACTTCGTTGTATATCGGCCTAGTCTGGAACTTCCGGGGAGCGTTCCAACAGTGGCAGAAAACGCTGGCAGCGGTGTATTGCTGCCCAAGGAGACTACTTTGAGGGAGATCATAGCCAGACTTAAGTAACGTAAGTACTTCGTTGTATATCGGCCTAGTCTGGAACTTCCAGGAGCGTTCCAACAGTGGCAAAAACGCTGGCAGCGGTGTATCGCTGCCCAAGGAGACTACTTTGAGGGAGATCATAGCCAGACTTAAGTAAGGCACAGTTCTCAAGATTAATCGAGGAGAGTAAAACTGATAAAGTGTGAGTTACTATGACTAATTGAGGGAGGTGAAATCGAGGTCTGGTGTTTATAATGAACTAATTGCTGTTTTTATTTATATATCAAACTGCCACATGCCGCCCCGGTGGCGCAGGCCTTTGATCATTCGTCCGTAAGGAGTCCGGGTTCGAATCCCGGTCAGGCATGGGTGTTGTGTTTGTCTTACGGCACTGGCTCTCTCCCTTCCCTGGAACCAATGACCCTAAATTAGGGACGGGCGACTGCTTATAGCCCATTGAGTTGCTCACGGTGGTCGTTAAACCTCCAATCAAAAAAAACTGCCATATATGTGCTGGCTTGTCTTTTTGTTCAGCTTTTTCATTTTTTCATTAGGGAGAGCAGGGTTATGTCAGGTCTTATGGCCTTTTCCATCCTCTTCCTGGTTGCTACAGTATTTGTATATTGTTGCAGTGAAATTACGTGTGTAATATAATGTGGTAACTGAAAAAATAAATAAATGACAGTGAAATATGCGACTGATGTTGTTGAACGTAAAAATGTATTATGTAAAACACCGTAAGATATTCAGTAATATGAGTAACAAAAAGCGCATTAGCTAATTTTTATAGCCCATCTGAGCTGCTACGGTGGTCGTTAAATCTTGAATAATAAAAAAAAAATTCCAAAATAACATTTTTATTTTGTGAATTACTGAATGGTTTTTCTATAAATATTAATCTACCAATAGAGAAAAATTACATAAAATTCAACAGTAAATATATTTAATTCTTCTGTGAATGAATCTATTATTATTTTCAAATGAATTTTATTTCACAAAATTGGAAAAACATCTTTAAGGACAAATTGTACAAGATATAAAAACATTTAAGGACAAATTGTACAAGATATTGCATTAAATTTTAATACACAGTCGAGTCACATTATTGTGACTCGACTGACCACCTCCTACTGTTGACGTCAACAGCGCGTGGCCAATGAAAGAAAGCACGTGTCGTGAGCTGGCTTGGAGGGTGTATAAGAGGTGCTGTACGCTTTCTTAAAACACATCACCCGTTGCTGTCATGGATAAAAGGAGCGATTTATCAGATTTCCAAAAAAGAGTGATCATCGGCTTTCGGGCCAGGGGTAGCAGTATTTCTGAAATAGCACAGTTTGTGAACTGTTCGCGTGCTGCTATGGTTAAAGTGTATCCTGATTGGAGAAAGGGCACCATTGCAAATAAGCAAAGTGAAAACTGCGGAGCACCACGTGCCATTGATATGAGAGGTGAAAGTCGGCTTCGAAGGTGCGCGAGGGCCAATCGAGACGCTACAGTGGAGCAACTCACTGGCCGAATGAACCAGGGGGCTACCGGAAGTGTGTCTAAAACGACAGTTCATCGAACCCTGCTGCGTATGGGACTCCGATGCAAACGGATGGTCACTGAACCTATGCTAACGAAGGTGCATCGACAGAAAAGGTTTACATTTGCACGGAAGTATCGGAATTGGACCTCCGCTGACTGGCAAAGAATTGGCTTCTCCGATGAGTCACGTTTTCTGCTTCATCGAACGGATGGACGTTGGCGTATAAGGCGAGAAACAACGGAGAATAAACACTCTTCAACCATTGCTGGAAGAACACAAGCTGATGGGGGCAGCGTTATAGTCTGGGGAATGTTTTCGTGGCATTCCCTGGGTCCACTCATACCTGTGGAAGGCATTATGGACCGAATTCGTATGAATCCATCCTTGCAGATCACGTACACCCATCACCCATATGAATACTTTTAGGGGGAGGGGGTAAGAAAAATCCTTACCTCCTTCAAGGCTGTCAAACATTTTAGTAAATGCACAAGATACTAAAATACTACAAAAATAATTGATACAATCAATCATTAATATCTCATTATTTTTAAAAATGCTTTAGAAAAAGGATTCTTGTGTTTTAGTGTTCTAAATTTATCAAAAATTTGGCTATAACAACGGCTGGGACCGGGGGGGGGGGCTTGTCCCCCTCCCCGGCGCCTTTGCCCATACATGCTGATTGCCTTCCCTAGGACGGATGGGATCTTCCAGCACAACAGTGCGACGTGTCTCACAGCTAGAAATGTGCGAGAGGGATTGGAAGAGCTTGATGAAGACTTCAAAGTACTTCCCTGGCCCACTAATTCTCCAGACCTAAACCAGATTGATCATCTGATTGACCACCTCGATCGTGTTGTTCGCTCTATGGATCCTCCACCATGAACCCTCCAGCAGCTGTTAGATGCACTGCAGTCAGCACGGCTCCACATACCTGTGAACACCTTCCAGCACCTTATTGAGTCACTCCCAGCCCGTCTAGCTGCTGTCCGCGCTGCACACCGCGGTTACTCTGGATATTAGCTGGAGGTCACAATAATGTGATTCGACCGCGTATAAACAATATTTTCGTGGAGTTTGTCTTTGAATTCCCATTCCCAAATTTTCCACTTTTGTTTATGAAATATTTGCATTACAAATTTGGGAAATGCAAAGACACCTAAAGATCGCATTACAAAATTACTTGGTCAATTGCACCAATGAAAAGGCATTTAAAATATTTCTTGTATAATACTTCCTTCTAAAAATGACTTGCCAAGAAACTGGCTTCATTTTCTTTTCTCCTTTAATACAAATGCCAGTGAAATATTTTCATCACTGCAATTTTTATTATTTGTTACTTATTTTTATTGTTTATTACTTTATTTTTATTGTTTATTACTTTATTTTCATCATTGTATTATTTTATCCCCAAGTGAGAGACTGTGCCTGACTGACAAAGTGAACACGTAATTTTTTTTATGAAAGACATGCTGAAAAGGAATATGTAAAAGATTATTTCCATTAGTATAAACATTCATTCAGATAGACAAGAAATCATAATACACTGCTGGACAATTGCTAAGGACGGATGACAATAGCAACGATAGCAACCATAAAATGGAAGGCAGGAAAATGCGGAAATTAGCATAAGTGCGGGATACAGTAAGACGTGTTGTGCGTATGCAAATTTTGGATTGTCGAACTTGTTCGTGTCGTCATAGCGCTGATAAGAGATATAAAGGATTTGACGCGTATTGACCGTTGTTGTTCAAACGCAAAGTTGAAAGGAAAAGAATCAATTGACGAACTTGCAATTTTCAGTATGTCTTCCCGACATCACCTAGATGATTTTACGCGCTGCCGTATTATTGGCAAGATTGAAGAAAGGCGAAAAATACCAGATGTTGCCAGGGAGTTCGACGTCCGCCACAGTGTTGTTTCAAGGCTTTGGAAATCATTTCAAACAAAAGGAGAGTGTAGCACACGTCACTGGGGAGGTTGTGTTCGCAGTACGACACCTGCAGAAGATCGGTACATAGTGCTTTCAACAAAAAGACACCGGCGCAGCACAGCTAGTGAGGTAGCAAATCAGTTTATGGCTGCTACTGGCAAGCGGATCTCCCGAAAAACTGTCGTTAGATGTTTTCATGAAGGAGGACTATACGCCCGCCGTCCTGTTGTGCGCATTCCATTGTACAGACGTCACCGTATCGCCCGTTTACAATGGTGCCATCAACATCGCAATTGGACTGATAACGACTGGTCTGCTGTCCTCTTCTCAGATGAGAGTAGATACAGTCTATCGTCTGATTATCGACGACTACTGATCTGGCATGATAGTGGTACTGCATATTGTCCAGCAAACATACAGGAAAGGGACTGATATCCGACATGTAGTGTCATGGTATGGGCTGGCATCATGATCAATGGCCGTACGTCCCTCTATGTGCTTCCAACTAGGACTATGACTGGCCAACGATACATTAATGATGTTCTGCTACCTCATGTTCGCATGTTCCGTGGTGCTGTCGGTGATAGATTCATTTTCATGCACGACAACGCAACATTTCATCGAATAGTCGCTGTCCAGAAGTGTCTTGAGAGCGAGGATATTCAACGCCTCGTATGGCCAGCACGTTCTCCAGATCTGAATCCCATTGAAAATGTGTGGGATGCTTTGGGGAGGAGTCTTGCTGGTCGCCAATGCCCTCCAATAAACAAGGACACCCTCATCCGTGCACTGACAGAGGAATGGGATAAATTACCCCAACAGCTGCTTGATAATGTTGTGCAAAGCATGACACGACGTGTGGAATCTTACATCGCCCTCCATGGTGGCCATATCCCGTACTGACATCTTACGCCGGAACGCCTGCGGACGGTAATTGCATTTTTTTCATGTTTACGTATTCTGCACAAAATGGCCTGTTTGTCCCTTGAACACGTTCCAAAGATTTCTGGATTTCAGAGCACAATAAATTGTCTTTCTTGTAATGTCCTGGCATTCTGACATTATTTTATTTCACTTGGCATCCAACCACACTTACTTTTTTATGCGCTATATAGCCGTTTATGATCCGTTCCTAGCAATTGTCCAGCAGTGTATTAAAAAAAAAAAAAGAGATAGAAGAAGAAGGCCTGCACACACCGTCAATACGTTGTTCTCATTTTGACGAGATTGAGGGCAAGATCTGACGTTTCAATTTACTTTCATTCCTGAAGCAAAAGAGACCTTTAGCAGTTGTAGGAAAGTTTTACCCGAATGAAAGAGGATACAAAGAAAAAGTACAAAAGAGAGTTAAGCTACAAATGGATTTATTTTGGCAATGTGTGTGCTGCATTCGAGAAAATGAAATAAACGTGCCAGTAGAACAAGAAAGAAAGCATATGAGAGTTGAGCAGAATACTGTTATGTTTAATTCACTTTGAGCACTTTTCGTGCCCAATCACACAAAAATAAAATTAGAAGTAAATCCTATATTGCTAATTCCTGCATTATTAGTTTGAGGCAAAAAATGTCTGCTTAACAGAAAGGAGAAGACATATTCTTGCAAATCCCTTAATATTCCCATTCCTTTATCTCGTTTCTTATTTTTAAACTTCTTGTGACGTACTACAGAGATAAAGCACGTGCTAACACGACAAATCTGAAGCGATATATTCCGTCCGTGTAGCTTAGTTGGGAGAGCAACTTACCCCGGAGTAAGGAGGCGCAAGTCCGATCATGTACAAATTTGCGTTTTCACATTGGCGCTGGAACATTAAAATGGATCTACTGGCCGTTGGATTCTTCGAAAGATGTGTGATGTTTGTTCCTCACATTGTCTGGAACAGCGGTCTCAAACTCGCGGTCCTGCGCCAAATGTTTTGCTGCCCGCATGAATGATTCCAAATTAAAAAATACATCACCCTTTTTCAAGTGTTTTATATTATACACTGAATGGCCACTTTATTATGACCATCCCCTCAGTACTTCGTTGGGCCACCTTTTGCCTTTAATACTGCGTTGATTCTTCGTGGCATGGACTCCACGAGATGTTGATAGGTGGTTTGTTGAATCTGAGACCATATTTGATGAACAGCACTTTCCAGGAGAGTGAGATTGCAGGGTTGTGGATCCAGCTGTCTGATGGCTCGTTCATCTTCATCCCACAAATTCTCAATGGGGTTGAGATCTGGAGATTGTGGGGGCCATCTAAGCAAAGTAAACTCACCGGCATGTTCCTGAAACCAATCCTGTACAATACCAGCACTATGGCAGGATGCATTATCTTGTTGAAAGTAGCCATCGCCATTGTGATAAACTATCCACATGACAGGATGCACTTGGTCCGCAACGATGCTTAGATATGATGTGCCAGTCAGAGGTTGATCAACACGAATAAACCCTTTAAGCGGCCAATGTACCTGAACCAAAAGTTCCCCAAAAAATCGTGTGCTCCTCAAACCAAAAGTGCTCTCATGTGACTGGGTTATACGAACGCTTCGGCTAAACAATTCCTTTCCCTCTTTCATCTCAGGAATATCGATTATAAATCTGTCGCTGGTTGTAAGTGCTCCCTTACTTACAGTATGTAGTGCGATTCCCTCTTATACAGTAGTCCTTTATTCTCTGTTCCATTACCCAAGGAATGATTCAGAAGGAGTAGTCCCCCGGACGTGGACATCATGGCACATGGTAGAAACAAGTTACTCAAACATCTTTTCTCTTCTTTCTTAGGTTCGACGCCCTTTTTAAAGCATTCTTAGCGGAAAATATAATCAGACAGGAAATATTAACCACAATCATATGACCACTTAGAATGGCAAACCTAAGGGAAAAGCAACGCTTCCTGACGTCCCGTTCGGCCCACTTCTTAGACCGCGAATATATACGTTCGATCTGATTTCAGCCTATTTTGTTAATCCCGAGTTAATTCGTTCCAGCCGGTTAAAGGTTTGAAGGGCCCAAAGCATGCCAGGAAAACATTCCCCAAACCATAACGTTGCCTCCACCAGTTTGAAGGGTTGTAGCAATGCATTTGGGGTCCATGCTTTCGGGCTGTTTCCGCCAAATTCTTACTCGGCCATCGGCATGGTGCAACTGAAAACGTGATTCATCAGACCACATAATTTGTTTCCAATTATCAACTGTCCAGTCCTTGTGCTCCTGTGTGCGAACTGGAGACGTTTTCTCTTGTTAACTGCAAACAGCAAAGGTGTTCGAACAGACCTTCGACTGCCATATCCCATCCGACCCCTTCCAAAAACTGTCTACGGTCTAAGTCAGAGTATCATGAGATAATATACCAAATTTGGTGGTTGTAAATTGAAAACTGTAGAATTTTTTGCGAAAATTTTGTATGAGGACCCTTTGACCCCGGGCTCCGACCCCTTCCCAAAACCGTCTACGGTCTAAGTCAGAGTACCATGAGATAGTATACCAAACATATTAGTTCTAAATTGAAAACAATTGAAATTTTAACTAAAATAACGAAAATTTTGTATGGGGGCCCCCTTGAACTTCCCGGGCTCCGATCCCTTCCAAACCCATTCTACGGTCTAAGTTAGAGTATTATGAGATAGTATACCAAATTTGGTGGTTCTAAGTTGAAAACTGTAGATTTGTATTGCGGACAAACAAACAAACATACAAACAAACAAATATACAAACTTCCACTTATATATATATATATATATATATATATATATATATATATATATATATATATATATATATATATATATATATATATAAAGTTGAATGTTTGTTTGTTTGTCCGGTATGTAAATATATAGTTTTCAATTTAGAACCACCAAATTTGGTATACTGTCTCATGGTTCCCTAACTTAGACCGTGGAAGGGTTTTGGAAGGATTGGCGGAGCCCGGGATAAAGAGGCCCCCATGCAAAACTTTCGTAAAAAGTTCTATGTTTTCCTTTTTAATTTTGAATTGGTATACTATCTCACGATGGCAGTCATAATGTCGACGGTCAAAACGTCGACAGTCAAAATGTCGACGCGGTCATAATGTCGACAGAGTCCAGAAAATGTCCGCATGGTACTCTAACTTAGAACGTAGACAGTTTTTGGAAGGGGTCAGGGCCCGAGATCAAGGGGGCCCCCACACAAAATTTTTGTAAAATCTACAGTTTTCAATTTAGAACCACCAAATTTGGTACACTATCTCATTGTGCTCTAACTTAGACCGTAGACGGAAGGGGTCGGAACCCAGGATCAAGGGGCCCACGTACAAAATTTTCGTAGAATTTACAGTTTTCAATTTAGAACCACCAAATTTGGTATATTATCTCATGGTACTCTAACTTACACCGTAGACGGTTTTTTGAAGGAGTGGGAGCCCGAGGTCAAGAGGCACCAAATGCAAAATTTTTGTAAAAAGTTCTATGTTTTCCTTTTTAATTTTGAATTGGTATACTATCTCACGGTGGCGGTCATAATGTCGACGGTCAAAACGTCGACAGTCAAAATGTCGAAACGGTCATAATGTCGACAGAGTCCAGAAAATATCCGCATGGTCCTCTAACTTAGAACGTAGACGGTTTTGGGAAGGGATCGGGGCCCGTGGTCAAGGGGCCCCCACACAAAAATTTTGTAAAATCTACAGTTTTCAATTTAGAACCACCAAATTTGGTATACTATCTCATTGTACTCTAACTTAGACCGTAGACGAAAGGGCCCAGGATCAAGGGGCACACATACAAAAAAATCTACAGTTTTCAATTTAGAACCATCAAATTTGGTATATTATCTCATGGTACTCTAACTTAGACCGTAGACGGTTTTTGAAGGAGTGGGAGCCCGAGGTCAAGAGCCCCCCCCCCCCCCCACCCTACAAAATTTTCGTAAAAAGTTCCATTTCTTACTTTTCATATTTTGAATTCGAATTTAATACTTTTTGTTGTGATAAGTGCAAGAAGTGATTTTTTTGTGACAAGTGCTATCCAGCGAAGAATCGCAATACAATTCAACGTCGGAACTATATAGGTAAGTAAACAACAAAAAACAAACGGAAAAACTAAAAATGCTGTGTGCCTAAAGACTCTACAGAGAATAAAAGTCAAATTCAGTGAAGAAAAGAAATACAGTATTAGGTATGGTTATGCCGTAAAATATTAATCATTTTGATTTGATGTGTACAAACTTTTGATATTAAATTGTCACCAAATTCTCCCGAGCAACGCCGGGTAATTCAGCTAGTGTTCTATAATTTTGTGTGACAGTTAGTTTTATTACTTATGTATATAAACAATTAACATAAGTTATGTTTCAATGTGTGTTCTACGAGTGGCATAACAAAAGTTCTGCACACGTTAACCTTAAACGGAAGCGGATGACGCAATCGGGAAAATGATTGCGTCATGTCATGATCAGATTCTCAGCAACGCAGTGGTGTCAGAACGACATGCTCTTATTTGCTGTGTGGACGGGAGAGGGTTTGGAAATGGAAGCGTGCAGCTCCTCAGGTCGAGTCACAGCGTTAGACCAGCGTTCGTACGTGAAAAGAGAAACTCTGTGTGGACGTGGGAGTGTTTGCAAATGGAAGCGTGCCGCTCCTCAGGTCGAGTCACGGCGTTAGACCAGCGCTCGTACGTGAAAAGAGAAACTATGTGTGGACGTGGGAGGGTTTGGAAATGGAAGCGTGCAGCTTCTCAGGTCGGGTCACAGCGTTAGACCAGGGCTCGTACGTGAAAAGAGAAACTCTGTGTGGACGTGGGAGGGTTTGGAAATGGAAGCGCGCAGCTCCTCAGGTCGAGTCACAGCGTTAGACCAGCGCTCGTACGTGAAAAGAGAAACTATGTGTGGACGTGGGAGGGTTTGGAAATGGAAGCGTGCAGCTTTTCAGGTCGAGTCACAGCGTTAGACCAGAGCTCGTACGTGAAAATAGAAACTCTGTGTGGACGTAGGAGGATTTGGAAATTGAAGCGTGCAGCTCCTCAGGTCGAGTCACAGCCTTAGACCAGAGCTCGTACGTGAAAATAGAAACTCTGTGTGGACGTAGAAGGGTTTGGAAATGGAAGCGTGCAGCTCCTCAGGTCGAGTCACGGCGTTAGACCTGTACTCGTACGTAGAAATAGAAACTCTGCGAAGAAAAATTCCGACCTCAAACGGCGACAGACAAAACATCTGCCACCATTGCTGCAAAGCTTTTCGAAGAGAATCGCCGTTTGACAGCCGAGGAGATTGCTCATTAGGCAAATTTGTCCAACATATCTGTTCACCGGATTTTTGCCGACTCACCGGGAGAAAAGAAAAATCGCCGCGCACTGGGTGTCCCATCAACTCACCCCCGAACAGAGAACAGCCCCTCCACAGGTTCAAAGGAAGGGCGACACATTCCTGAACAGAATTGTCGCAATTGATGAGACTTGGACGCGTGATTTTGAGCCGGAACTGACGTCACAATCAGCGGAATGGAGGTATCCAAGTTCCCCAAGCCACTCAAACTGTCGTCGGAAACAATCCAAAGTGAAGCAAATGATGATTTTTGCGTACGATGCTCAGGGTGTTGGGGTGTCTGATCAAGTGCCGGTGGAGCAAAATCTCAAAGCACAATATTACCGTGACTATCTGAGAACAAAGTTGAGACCGAAAATTCGTCAAAATCGCCGCCCCTACTTGCTGAAAGCCGGAGCTATCTTACTGCATGACAACGCATCGTGTCATGATGCAGTGTAGGTACGGGGACTTTTGTCGAAATATGGCTGGGAAACTTTATTCCAACCACCATACAGCCCTGATCTCAGTCCACCCGATTTTGGTCTTTTTCCAAAGTTAAAAAAATCGCCTCCGTGGCATCCGCTACGAATCGTTGCGGACGAACTGTCATTGGACGTGACCCGAGTAATACGACAGCTGAACAAAGATGACGTACTACGGAGCATCCGAGACCTACCTCATCGCTAGCAAGCTATCACTAGCAGCTGAAGAAAGCACATTGAGCAGCAATAAGGTAAGGTTCCTCCGTTACTTCGCACTTTTCTCAAAAATGGGCAGTGAGCACAACTTTTGTTGGCACCGCCTTATTCATGAGGATTATAAGTTATGCCACAAAAAAGTGCAGTTATTTTGTGATCATGTTTTTCAAACGAGAATGTATTAACCATCTGGTAACATAGCATTTCCGCGAGGGTGTGTTAGCATGACAGATTTGGGTACCCGAACGCCATCTTGAATACGTCATTCGCTGTCTTGAATACCGGTGTTTTAAATTACTGATTGGAGACTATCAATTCCACTTCGTTATTCGGCTTCCTAAAATTTTTTCATTGACAAACTAATCCATTGTCGAACTGTAACTGTAGAAAGTTTGCTTGAAAATACGCTCCACCTGCTGTCTAGAAATTCAAGCTCAAGGCAGCCACTGAGCAGAAGTGTGGAGAAATTTGGGACTTTTGACAGGTGATAAAAATTTTATTTGCTGTTATACTTTGTTTTTTCAATACAATAATGTGACTTAATTTCTAATTTTTTTCCCTGGGTTCTTATACACTTGCTGGCCACCCAAAATGTAACACCAAGAAGGAAGCATCCGATTGGCCTGAAATTCGCAGCATGCGTCGCCCGCGAGAGGACATGCAAACGATTAGCATTGCAGGGCATATGCGAATCATGTGCGCCACCGAGAAGCACTATAAGAAGGGTTCACAGAAGGCGGGGTGTAAGTAGTGGAAGTGTGTTGTGCTGCCGGACCCGTGCGTGGGAAGCTTCCTGATGCCTCGTCGCAGAATACGGCAGTCATTCCAGCACGTTTCGGAGTTCGACAGAGGAAGAATAGTGGCTTATCGCCACAGCGATTTATCGTACCGAGACATCGGCGCACGTGTGGGACGATATCCAGCCACAATGAGGCGAGTATGGATTCGGTGGGTGTAGGAGGGACAGACGGACCGACGTGAGCGATTGTCGCAGCCACGGTACACCACCGAACGAGAGGACCGGCCTGTTGTGCGGCGGGCATTGACGACTCGCACCGCCACATCACGAACGTTAGCGCAGGAATTAGGGTGTGTTGCGCAACAACCTGTGTCAGCACGTACCGTTCGACGTCGTCTGCAGGAGCGGGGACTTGTCGCACGGTGCCCATTGCTCCGATTACCATTGACGTTACACCACCGCAGAGTGCGGCGGCAGTGGACCGTTGAACGCCGCACCTGGACTACGGAATGGCACGATATTGTCTTCTCCGACGAATCCCGCTTCTGCCTGCAACACCACGATGGTTGGATCTGCATGTGGCGGCACCGCAGCGAGAGACTATATGACGCCTGCATTATGCATCGCCATACCGGTCCGTCGCCTGGCGTTATGGTTTGGGGCGCAATTGGATATGACACCCGCACCCCTCTGGTACGCATCGCTGGTACACTCAACAGCCACCGCACCATCTCCGACGTTTTGGAGCCTGTAGTCCTCCCTTATCTGCAGGATCTGCCAGCGGCCACGTTTCAACAAAACAATATGCGCCCGCTCGTGGCACGCATCGTGCAACAATTCTTCCCGGCCTACCAGGTGTCATTGCTGCCGTGGGCCGCCTGTTCTCCCGATATGTCGCCCATCGAACACGTCTGGTCGCTGATCGGCAACCGAGTGGCGTGGCAAGCACCACCCGCGGCTACGCCTGATGAACTGTGGCAACGTGTGGAAGCAGCCTCGACCGACATACCCCAAGCTCAGATACAAAGCCTTTTTCGTTCGATGCCGCGGCGTGTAGCGGCCGTTATTTCCAGCCATGGGGACCACACGAACTATTGATGTCTGCGTTTTCCGCTAGTCGCACGGGCCTGTAAGCTCAATCGTTTCATCTTTGTATCTGTTGTTATGTGTCCAGTAAATCTGGCTTTGCTATCTCGTGTCCTTCTTGGTGTTGCATTTTGGGTGGCCAGCAGTGTATTTTAACTAGAAGGTCTTGAAGTAAATAAATCAAAATTTATAAATTTTATTTATACATATTCATAATAATTACTTAGTTTGAAATAATTGAATATGAATATACAATGTAACATGAATTTATGGTTATTATCGTTGATTTCAGCTTGTTTATTGCATTTGACTTGGAGGGGAGCGGGTGGGAGGTAGCCAGCATCCAATTATCTGAAGTGGACGCTGGGCTAAAAAAAGGTTGGAGAACACTGGTCTAAAGAGATCAGGTACTGTCTCTTTAGACCAGTGACTGGTCTGAAATCAAGTACTTTTGACCAGTCACCAGTACTTTAGACTGGTCTAAAAGTCTGAAGTCAAGTACCTTAGACCCGTCACCAGTACTTTAGACTGGTCTAAAGTACTGAAGTCAAGTACTTTAGACCAGTCACCAGTATTTTAGACTGGTCTAAAGGTCTGAAGTCAAATACTTTAGACCAGTCACCAGTACTTTAGACTGGTCTAAAGGTCTGAAGTCAAGTACTTTAAACCAGTCACCAGTACTTTAGACTGGTCAAAAAGTCTGAAGTCAAGTACTTTAGACCAGTCACAGTGCTTTAGACTGGTCTAAAGGTCTGAAGTCAAGTACTTTAGACCAGTCACCAGTACTTTAGACTGGTCTAAAGGTCTGAAGTCAAGTACTTTAGACCAATCACCAGTACTTTAGACTGGTCTAAAGGTCTAAAGTCAAGTACTTTAGACCAGTCACCAGTACTTTAGACTGGTCTAAAGGTGTGAAGTCAAGTACTTTAGACCTGTCACCAGTACTTTAGAGTGGTCAAAAGGTCTGAAGTCAAGTACTTTAGACCAGTCACCAGTACTTTAGACTGGTCTAAAGGTCTAAAGTCAAGTACCTTAGACCAGCCACCAGAGACCGGTCTAAAGTGAAGCACGATTTCAGACAGGTACGAGAATAAAAGGACAGTCACAGGAATTTATTACAGGGTCATATTTGCGGCGGCGTGGGGCGCGCCGTGGGCAAGGAGGAGCTTATCTTATTCTTAGCTAGCGGTCTTTCTCACAGGTCTGCCAATTTGACACGCTCTCTGAGACGAGGAGGACATTCTGGGTCTTGCTGAAGCAGCGGGTTTTGAACTCCTAAGCGTCAGTTTGACAGTCCGATTATCACCATTTAAATTATTATCCACACTTCTAGGACCAGGTTTACTTAATTTCATTAAAACAAATGTGTTTAACACAGATGACTTTTACATTTCTCTCAATTTGCTGGAGATAATTTTTAGGAACCTCATCAAAAATAAGTAGGGTAATTATTTTCGGCATGATAAAACATTTCTCATGTAACATGGTTACATAATTATTACAGAACATTTTTTATTTGAATTTCCTCTTGGAAGACGGGCTCATCTGACCAAATACTTAAGTAGCATCTCGTTTGATTAACGTTTCTGTTTTACTTTGTTCAGAAAACGATACAATGCAAAAGCCTTTTCATAAATTAGTGTTAGAGTATCGAAAGATTCGATGCATGTGCGTCGTACTTTTCCACCCTTCACTTTCCCCAGATCAACGAGGCGTTTCGGTGTTGAGCTTAGTTTTCGTTGACTGCTCAAAGAGGCGAGAAATGACATTTGCCCTGTACACTGATCCTAATCTAATAGAATGCTTCAGTTCCTTTCTAGCTGTGCTGCCCGAAGCGCGCAGCATGTTGGATGAAGCGAGCGTCCCATCTGCAAATCGGGATACACAGGAGGCCATTGCCTTCTCAAATTCCACGGTCCGCAGGCTCTTGCGATTCCTAACCGCATTTTAACACGACTTATGTGTCTATAGTATAGTTTTGTCTGTCAGCCTGCATTTAGTTCGATATCTTCGCATCTATAAATTGCACTCAGAAAGCCATTTTTGAGGCTGACAGCCCTAACAAGGGTGTAGTTTATATTGGGTGTGTGCATGAGTTCTACCCGTTTTATAGGCTATAAAGAAAGAAGGAGAACACAACAAATAACGTACCTAGGATTTCACATAATTGCCATCATTTTGCATGACCTCTTGCCATTTGTCTATGACTAGGTAAATCCCACGCCTGAAAAACTCCTGTGTTTTAGAGTCAAAAAAGTCATGTAATGTCGTTTTAACATCGTCCACATCATCGAAGGTTTGTAGGCCGCCCCAGTGGCGCAGTGGTTCAAGAGATGGCTTATGACCATTCGTCCGGAAGGGGTCCGGGTTTGAATCCCAGTGAGGCATGGATGTTGTGTTTGTCTTACATCCCTGACTCTCTGGCTTCCCTGGAACCAGTGACCCTAAATTAGCAACGGTCGACTGCTTTTAGCCCATTGAGTTGCTCATGGTGGTCGTTAAACCTTCAATCAAAAAAAAAAAAAAAAAAAAAAAAAAAAAAAAAGATTTGGAAAGCGAAGGCGTTCTGTAACGATCGAAAAAGGTTTTAGTCCGTAAGTGCCAGATCAGGGGAATACGCCGGTGAGGTAACACTTCCCAACCAAATTCCAGTCAGTTTTACCGAGTGATTAAAGCAGCATGAGGTCTGGCGTTATCATGATGAAAGATCACGCCTTTGCGATTGACGAGTGCTGGCCGTTTCGATGTCAGTTTTTCTCTCAATCTGTCCAAATGTTGGCAGTAGAGGTCAACATTTATCATTCGGTTAGGTGCTAATACCTCCCAGTGGATTGTTCCCTGGACATCCTACCAAAAACTCAACAAAAACCTTTTTGTGATGCAGTCTTCCTTTTGAGGCCGATGGAGCAGTCTCCGCACTTTGGCACACAATCCGTTGACACGTTACATTGCGGTACAGTACCCATTTCTCATCACCTGTTACAGTTCATCCCCAAAACGGTTAATTCCTGTGATGAGAAAAGGAAACACAGGTACGGATTCTCTCCTCTCGTTGCTTTGCAGAAAGCTGGTTTGGAACCGTTATCAAACACGGTGATGAACCAAGCGCATGCACCCGTCTTTCGCCTATTGTTCTGTGTACTAACAAAGTTTCCGCTAATTTCTGAATGGTTGGATGTGGGTTTTTTTGTGATGGCTTGGTCCACATCCTCGTCAGAAACCACGGATGAACGTCCAGGACGTGGTTGATCTTTACAGCTTCTGTCCCTGTCCCGTAATTTCCGAAACCAACGGCGACATGTGCTATCATCAACTGCATCCTTGCCATACGTTGACAGATGTTGCGGCAAGCCGCGGCTGCAGTACTACCTTTATCGAACTCTTACAGTAAACAATGTCTAATGTGCTCCTTATCGCATGCCATGTTACACCGTCCGTAATTTCCGTTACGAATTACTTACTCGGACAAACCCTGTGCTTCTATATGCTCTACTGCTCTGCGCTTTATTGGCCGAAAATTTGGCATCGCAGTATCATCTGTGACGTAACTACTACGATCGCAATTTGCATCTATTTTAAAAACGGGTGGAACTTTTACACACACCCAATATTAGAGATCTGCACGGGCCTGCGCTGAAAGTATTAGTATAAGGATCATCCGGAAAGTAATGCCTCATCCTTAATAAGTTTTGAAATTTTGAAGTGATTTTAATGAAACTGCACTGACATGTACTATGATATGTTACCAATGCGGGAACAAAAAATTTTTAGAATCGGAATTAAAGATCATGAATGACAGAGAAAAGCAGCGAGCTGTAATTGAATTCCTGAAAAAAGGGATGTGAGGCTCCAAAAATCCACAGAAGACTCCTGGCGGTGTATGGAGCTGCCACAATCGATATCAGTAACGTCCGAAGATGGATGAAGAGGTTTCGAGAGGGAGAAGGTTCAGTGTCGGACAAACAACGGAGTGGAAGACCCGCAACTGCAGTGACAGATGCCAACAGGCAACGAGTGAAAAACCTTATCACAGCCGATCGTCGTGTCACCAACCAGGAGTTGTGTGATGCAATTCATTGTGGTCATAGTGCTATGGAAACATTAATTAAGGATCTGGGCTACAGAAATTTTTTTTCAAAGTCGATCCCAAGAAACCTAACCCGTGAACAATGTTAGCAATGGGTGGACATGTGCCGGAACCTCCTGGTCTGTTATAAGAGGGAGGGAAAGGTGTTTTTCTCTAGTGTTGTGACGGGTGATGAAACCTGGGTGTTCTTTCATGACGCAGAAACAAAACGTGCGTCAATGGAATGGCACCGGACATCTTCACCTCGACAGAAAAAGGTGAAAAGAACTCGATACGCAGGGAAAGTAATGGTGACAATTTTCTGGGACAAGCGTGGTGTCATTTTCACTGATTTACTTGAACGGGGTACAACAATAAACAGTGCTCACTATGTGCAGACGCTAAAGAAGCTAAAGGAAGCTAGCAGAAGCAAAAGACGTGACATTCCACTTCATAGTGTTGTTTTACACCATGATGACGCACGTCCACACACCTCAATGGAGACTTCACAGGCTATTTCCAAAATGAGCTGGGCGGTGATGCTCCAACCCTCCTACAGTCCTGATTTGGCTCCCTCAGACTTTTTCTTGTTTTCCCCTTTGAAAAACATCCTTCGTGGAAAACGTTTCGACGATGTGACAGACGTAACACTGACTGTGAACTCATGAAAAAACCACAGCATCAGGAATTTTTCCAAAATGGATTTTACCAATGGATTCACAGATGGCGGAAATGCATAGAAAGTGATGGACATACTTTGAATAGGGTAGCATTATGAACAATATGTCCCAGTATTTTGCCATAAAAAAAAAATACTGGGACATATTATGAAGAATGAGGCATTACTTTCAGGAGGCCCTTTGTGTTTTGCTCCTGGGTTAAAAAAATATTTTCATTTAACAAAAGAAAGGCTGACTTGCTAAATAATCAGATAGCGATGTTCACTAAGAAACACGAAAGATTTTCATCAGCCCTTGTTGTGCGTTGTGCATTGATTAATTACAGCTGAAACCAGGGGTGTATTTAGAGAAGGGCCAATGGGGCCCTCGCTCCCTTCCTCAAAATTGTTTCATTTCTTTGTTAAAATACGATTTACGTTAGAAAAAATGCTTTCATTTAATAAAAATTCATCAACTTACAATAAAAAATAATGCTTTAATTTTTTTCTTCTACTTTTCATCAACTTTTATTTTGTCCTGATGGATTTCAAAAACTTCCATATTCACCCCCACCCCCTAAAAAGTTCTGTACAATTTCCTGACTGAAATTGATAGCCTTGGCTGTAAGATGGGACGGTTTATTTCTCTAAAGGTTGCAATAAAATTCCATTTCCACTTCACTGACTTTAGCGACTAAAGAAAATGGCTTTTCTTTTCTTTTCCCAGAAATGTTTACATAAATCGAATTTTTGAACTTCACGAAACAAAACCAAAACGAGCTTTTGGTGCGATTTGTTGCGAAAACGGAGATGAGGAAGTTCGAAGTATTTGTTTACACATTTGGAGATCGAATGCTACTTGGTATATACTTACATGTTGATGGGGGAAAATCCTTTACATTTATGAAGCATTACGTAGTCAGATCTAAACCTCATTTGCGGGAGGATTTCCTATGAGAAATGGCAAGTCTCCCTATGTTACATTGCGTTTACTATTGCAGAAGAGGTTCACACATTTTTAGAACGTTTTTGATAAGAAATTAGAGAAAATAAAAGAAGTTCAAAGAATGGAAACTGGCAACAGTGGGTTGGATGAACACGAAAGAAACATCTGCTGCAGCTAAATATCGTCAGCAAAGAAAATGGCGCGCATAAACAAGCTGCGGATAAAAGGTTAGGTATTTGCTCGTTACGAAGAGAAATAATTGTATTCTGTAATTAAAAAACTTTGTGAATTTTTTTAATCAGCATTTCTAAATGTAAAATAAGCGATGTTATTAATAATACAGGAGAAAATCGTCAAGCATTGCTTTTAACAGGAAAAGAACAGCAAACGAATATCCAAAGAAGGTACGTACTTTGACGACTATTTCAAAAGTAAGGTCTATGGTCTTAAAAGAAAATCCATCGACCCAAAGAACACTAAACGAATCTCCAAAGAAGTTACGTACTTTGACGACTATTTCAAAAGTAAGGTCTATGGTCTTAAAAGAAAATCCATCGACCCAAAGAACACCAAACGAATATCCAAAGAAGGTACGTACTTTGACGACTATTTCAAAAGTTAGGTCTCTGGTCTTAAAAGAAAATCCATCGACCCAAAGAACACCAAACGAATATCCAAAGAAGATACGTACTTTGACGACTATTTCAAAAGTAAGGTCTCTGGTCTTAAAAGAAAATCCATCGACCCAAAGAACACTTAATGAATATCCAAAGAAGGTACGTACTTTGACGACTATTTCAAAAGTAAGGTCTATGGTCTTAAAAGAAAATCCATCGACCCAAAGAACACTTAATGAATATCCAAAGAAGGTACGTACTTTGACGACTATTTCAAAAGTAAGGTCTCTGGTCTTAAAAGAAAATCCACCGACCCAAGAACACCAAACGAATATCCAAAGAAGGTACGTACTTTGACGACTATTTCAAAAGTTAGGTCTCTGGTCTTAAAAGAAAATCCATCGACCCAAAGAACACTAAACGAATCTCCAAAGAAGGTACGTACTTTGACGACTATTTCAAAAGTAAGGTCTATGGTCTTAAAAGAAAATCCATCGACCCAAAGAACACCAAACGAATATCCAAAGAAGGTACGTACTTTGACGACTATTTCAAAAGTAAGGTCTCTGGTCTTAAAAGAAAATCCATCGACCCAAAGAACACCAAACGAATATCCAAAGAAGGTACGTACTTTGGCGACTTTTTCAAAAGTAAGGCCTCTGGTCTTAAAAGAAAATCCATCGACCCAAAGAACACTAAATGAATATCCAAAGAAGGTACGTACTTTGACGACTATTTCAAAAGTAAGGTTTCTGGTCATAAAAGAAAATCCACCGACCCAAAGAACACCAAACGAATATCCAAAGAAGGTACGTACTTTGACGACTATTTCAAAAGTAAGGTCTTTTGTCTTAAAAGAAAATCCATCGACCCAAAGAACACTTAATGAATATCCAAAGAAGGTACGTACTTTGACGACTATTTCAAAAGTAAGGTCTATGGTCTTAAAAGAAAATTCATCGACCCAAAGAACACTAAATGAATATCCAAAGAAGGTACGTACTTTGACGACTATTTCAAAAGTAAGGTCTCTGGTCTTAAAAGAAAATCCACTGACCGAAAGAGCAATCGCTAAATCGTTAAAAATATCTGCATCAGCTGTAAACAAGTTTATAAACAGAGATTTCAATCTGAGAAAGAAAAAGAAAAGAAAAACACAATGTTCACCGCCTTTGTTTGGCTTAGGTATGTGGCTGAGCGCAGAGTAAGGTGCAGAGCTGGCAGTAACTGGCAGAAATGTAACGAATCCAGCTCCGATAAACTCAAAGCACACACTTCTGTCTACTCGGACACCGTGAGACGAACGACTTAAAAGCCTTAGTAGTATTGTCAGATGCTATTTATTACTACTCAATTTCCACTATCTGATCAAAAATATTCTGACCCTTTTCTGCCCATGAATTCCTTGTAATAAGACAGGAATTAATACCGAGATGGTCCACCTTTCGCAACTACAGGTATCACAGCCCACTCTGGGTTTCGACTAGAATTTTGGAAGTTGCTGCAGCAATGGCCTTCCATTCTGCCCCAAGACCATTAGTCCAGTTGGTCATCAATGTCGCGCGGTTTGGCATGGCTCACAGTAGGAGTTCCAAGTCATTCCAAACGTGTTCCATGGGGTTCAGATCGGGGCTCCGTGAGGATTAGTCAAGTTCTTCCACACTCATCTCATTAAACCATTCCCCCACTGACCTTTCTCAGTAGACAGAGGCGTTCTGCTGCTAATAAAGGAAAGGGCAATCATTGAAATGTTGCCGTAACGTTGGGCGCACAAAACTACCGAGAATGTTGTTATAGGCCGCAGCATTACCATTTCTTGGAACTGGAACGAGAAGTACCAGCCCAAACCATGAAAAACATGAGTTGCATTAGGTCTCCCCCATGGAACTTCATAGTTAGTACAATACAGTCTAGCACGTAACTGGGAGTCCCAGCCTGAACCCTGAAAAACAGCCCCAGAGCATTATACCTTCTCCACCAAACTTCATAGTTAGCACAATAGAATCTAGCAGGTAGCTAGGTACCCGAACCACGAAAAACAGCTCCAGAGCATTATGCCTTTTCCACAAAACTTCATAGTTGGCACAATAAATCTAGCAGGTAACTAGGAGTCCCAGCCCAAACCATGAACAACAGCTCCAGAGCATTATGCCTTCTCCACCAAACTTCCTAGTTAGCACAGTAAATCTAGCAGGTAACTAAGAGTCCCAGCCGAAACCATGAAAAACTGCTCCAGAGCATTATGCCTACTCCACCAAACTTCATATTTAGCACAATAAATCTAGCAGGTGACTAGGAGTCCCAGCCCAAACCATGAAAAACTGCTCCAGAGCATTATGCCTTCTCCACCAAACTTCACAGTTAGCACAATAAATCTAGCAGGCAACCAAGAGTCTCAGCCGAAACCATGAAAAACTGCTCCAGAGGATTATGCCTTCTCCACCAAACTTCATAGTTAGCACAGTAAATCTAGCAGGTAACTAAGAGTCCCAGCCGAAACCATGAAATACTGCTCCAGAGCATTATGCTTTCTCCACCAAACTTCATAGTTAGCACAATACAGCCTAGCAGGTAACACATTTACCTGGCATCCTCCAAACTCACAGTCGTCTGCCACATGATGAAGTGTGATTCATCACCCCAGAGAACCCGTTTCCGCTGCTCCAGAGTCCACTAGCGCGGAGCTTTATACCCTCCAATCAACGTTTGGCGTTGATCTTTCTGATAGTCTTGTGTGTGGCTGTTAGACCATAGAAACCCATTCCGTTAAGCTCTCGGCGAACAGTTATGGTGCTAGCGTTGCTGCTTCCAGACGCATTTTTGAAACCGGTTGTGAGAGTTAGTTACAATCGAAGCATCCAGGAGGAATCATCCAATCGAAAAATCACGATGAAAATTGGTATGTGCAATGTACAGTACATGTATATAGGAAAGGAAATGATTGCTATGCCAGAGCATTTGGACCATTTATTCGGATAAAAAAGCTACATGACTGGAGCAATACAATACGTTGTAGCGCCATCTTTAGCTCGGATACAAGCTGTTACCCCGCATGGCATTGACGCACACTGTTCACGAATATTGTCCTGAGGTATAGCATAGCAGATGGTATCCAAATCACGGGTCAGTTGGGTGACATTCCGGACGGGCGTAGGTGTGGTGTCCTATCATGTATGGTGAGTGGTCGGGAGATCGGGTTGGCCATGTAAGGGTGTCTATTACCAACAGAGACTATAAAACTTTGATGCACTGTAGGGCGGAAACAGACCGGCGGCGGTGTTGCTATGCTACGGGCGATGCCCTGGCCTCCACATTCACCTGACATAAATCCAGTCGAATATTTGTGGTTCGATTTAGAAACGCAGGTACGCACTAAAACACTACCACCCCAAAATGTACGGGAACTGGAGGAGCTGCTGTAGACATTATTGTACCAGATACCCCAGGATACTGATTGCCACTACATCGAATCGATGCCTCTCCCCGAGTGGCAGCCATAATGCGAGCTAAAGGGGGTGGTCCTACAGCTTATCAGGTAGGTAGTCATAATGTAATGGCTGATCGGCGTGTGTGTGTGTGTGTGTGTGTGTGTGTGTGTGTGTGTGTGTGTGTGTGTGTGTGAATATATATACACTGGCGGAAAGTGAAAAAGGAACACCAAGAAGGAATTGGCGGACGATCATGAAATTTACGTATGTTAATGGGGTCGAGTTTGCGTAGGTGTGATGTTAATTTCGGGACCACCCGGTGAGCGCTTACGCCACAGCACGGCATAATATGCAAATTATCGTCCGTGGTATTTAAGGAGTATGGCGAAGTGAATGTAATCAGTCGTCGGCGTACGGACACGTGCGAAGACCCTGAAGAAGCTGCAATGCCTGGACATGGAAGACGTGTACGATTTCAGCAGTTATCGGACTTTGAGCGAGGTCGTCTAGTCGGACTCCGCGAGGCCGGGTGGTCGTATCGTCGTATTGCGGAGCGAATTGGACGGGAAGTATCGGTGGTGGTACGATGATGGCGTAGATGGTCCGAGGAACATTCCCACACGAGAAGACGTGGAACCGGGAGTCACAGACGGACTGATGAGCGGACCGATCGACGCATAAGAAGAGCGGCATTGTCAAGCAGAACATCCACTGCGACGCAAACCCGAGCTGCCGTTGTACCTGAGGTGACTGTGCGAACAATCCGCAACCGTCTACTGGATGCAGGACTACGTGCACGTGTGCCTCTGGCATGTGTACCTCTGACTCCAGCCCACCGTCAGGAACGGCTGCAGTGGTGTCGCCAACGTCTGCCCTGGAGAACGCAATGGCGATCTGTCGTGTTCAGTGATGAAAGCAGATTCTGCTTGGGAGCCTCCGATGGCCATATGAGTGTTCGCAGACGCACAGGGGAGCGTCTCCACCCTTCTTGCATCCGCTAGCAACGCACAGGGCCTTACACCTGGTCTCCTGATGTGGGGAGCGATCATCTATCACTCCCGTACACAACTAGTGTTTGTACCCGGTACGTTAAACAACACCTCCTACATCAACAACATCATTCAGCCCGTTGTTGGGCCATTTGTAAGGTCGGTCCATCGTGGTGTTTTCCAGCAAGATAACGCACGCCCACACACGGCACGTGCAACGCAACATGCACTTCAGGGTGTGAGACAACTTCCATGGCCTGCACGTTCACCGGATTTGTCCCCCATTGAGCACGTGTGGAATTTTATGGAACAACGACTTATCCGGTCTCCACGGCCAGCCACGACCATCCCCGATTTACGCGCCCAGGTTGAGGATGCTTGGAACTCAATACCCCAAACTTACATCCAACATCTGTACGACAGACTCCATGCCAGAATTGCACAGTGTGACGCAGTTCATGGCGGTTCAACCTCGTACTAACCATGTTACATGGAAATGTTATTTTTCAGTTTACCAGGAAATACAGCTGTATTTTGCCATAATGTTTTGATCACGTTATCCTCCGTATTCCGTTATTATGCTGTATAAATTTCGTTGGTATCAGACGTCTCCTTCTTGGTGTTCTTTTTTCACTTTCCGCCAGTGTATGTATATATATATATATATAGATAGATACTAAAGAGCAAAGCCGAATACATAAGAAAAAACTTTACAATTTAAAACGAAAGTTGCAAAACAACCTGAAGATCAAAACGCGCAACGCAGCAGTTATGAAAATTCAGAATTCACATTCTATTAAGAAGAAACTGAAGCTATTTATATTTTTAGGTATGTTAATTACTTGCATCCATGACTTTGCAGAAACCCATTTCCGCCGCCCCGGTGGCGCAGTGGTCTAAGCGATGGCCTCTGATCATTCGTCCGAAGGGGTCCGGGTTCGAATCCCGGTGAGGCATGGATGTTGTGTTTGTCTTTCGGCACTGGCTCTCTCCCTTCCCTGGAACCAGTGACCCTAAATTAGGGACGGGCGACTGCTTATAGCCCATTGAGTTGCTCACGGTGGTCGCTAAACCTCCAATCAAAAAAAAAAAAAAAAAAAAAAACCCATTTCCAAATAGGTCTTTGTGGAAGTGAGAAAATGCAGAGTTTTTGCTGGTCCTTGATAAAGCCAAGGCTCAGTATTCTCGACACTTTCTGCATTCAGTTGTTCTTTTTTTCTTTTTACTCACACCGGTCAATACATAACCTTTTCTATGTTGTACTTAGTATGAGTTTAAAAAAAAAAATAGCTTCAGTTTCTTCTGAATAGAATATATATATATATATATATATATATATATATTCGGAAGACAAAAGTGATGTTCAATACATATTCAGAAGACAAAAGTGATGCTTAATACATATTCAGAAGACAAAAATGATGTTCAATGCTTTTTCAAGAAATCAAGATTTATCGATTGATGGAGAAAAGCTGGAGATAACAGACACGTACGTTTATCTTGGACAGCAGATATCAAGTGAGGGTCACATTGATGAAGAAATTAATCGGCGTACAAAACTTGCCTGGAGAGCTTTTGGAAGAAACAGCATAATTTTCAAGAGCAATATGCCATTATGTCTTCAAAGAAAAGTGTTTGATCAATGCATCCTTCCAGTGCTTACGTATGGTGCAGAGACGTGGACCTTAACTAAAAGAGACATACAAAGGATGCAGACAACTCAAAGCAGCATGGAGAGGTGCATGCTTGGTGTAACCAGGAGAGATAAGAAGAGGAACGCGTGGATCCGAAAAATGACAAGAGTGGAAGACATCATGATCAGAGTTAAATCCCTGAAATGGCAATGGGCTGGACATACTGCCAGGAGGACAGACCATCGATGGACAGCCGAAATTTTAGATTGAATTCCAAGGGACAGGAAAAGACCCAGAAGAAGACCACGTGGGAGGTGGATGGATGAAATTCGAAAGTATGCGGGAGTGACATGGAGGAGACTGGCACAAGACAGACCGTTGTGGAGGAAACTTGGGGAGACCTTCGTCCAGCATTGGATTGATAATGGTTGACAATGATGATGAATATGATATATATTCGGTATTCCCGGGCACCCATATGCCCCCCCCCTGCACTCCCAATGGCTAGTTACCCCTCGTAATCCGAGAACCCGAAATGACGTAATTGGGCAAATCGACTACTGAAAAGGGGTGTCCTGACATTTTTCCTAATGTAGTGTATTTTTTGACACAATTAGAGGGAAAATCTGCAAGGCCAGAGAGTTTTAGTTTGCAAGGAAAGAGATCGTCTTTTTGAGTGAAGGCAGTAAATTACGAAAAGAAGGCAAGGCTAATAATCTTTACTGTCTCAGAATAGCCTAAATTTTCCAAAACAAACTTTTCCTCACAGATTATTGACACATTTTCATAAATACGTGTGAATTTATCCTTTTGTTTCTGATTTAACAAAGAATACAAAAATACCGTTTAGTTGATTAGCTCGCGGGGCACGAAAATACGTGAGAACCGATTCAAGAAGTGAAAAGCTTTGTTCCACATCAGCACTTTAAATTAATTTCCCACTGAGAGATACAAAAGGAAACTTTATCGCTGCAGCGAAATCAGCAAGATCTTAAACTTAACGATGACGAAATATATGTTATTTAATTTTCATCAGCGTGCGTTTTGCTTGAATTTCCTTGGTCATGACACGACTCCGAATTCTGCTTTACTTTCGTTACACTGCGAAACGAATTACATTTCAATATTTCGAGACCTCTGCGTCTCCAGGACGGCGCATCAGTCAGGTCAGTGTTTCTCAAAGTGTGGTCCAGGAGCCATTGGTGGTCCGCAGGAAATTTCAGAAGAGAAATTAATGAAGAATGTGCGAATTCCTCCTCTTAACATTTTGAGTGTATGCTCGACACGAATATCCAGAGCTATCAGATAGAGTCATTAAACATCTTCCATTCAGATGACTTACAAGTGTTAAGTTTCGAATTTAGTTGAAGTTAAAAGCAAGATAAGAAATACACTAGCGTGCAAAAATTAAGAACGAGACGGTTTTTCGAATGTAAAGTCGTGCAGAAGTGCTCCACATCGACTCAAATCATACCATAAGATCCCCAAGATGTAAGAATATGGGACAAGTGAGCAAAACCGCCCAAACAAGGAATCCAAAGGATACAAAGGTACTTTATTGAAAAGATAGCTTCGAGCGCAACTGGACAGAAGACAGAAACATCCATGTGACAGGCGGCTGCCAAGAAAATCCAGTCTTTAGTAGGGGATATAATCACCCCTGACTGCGTTGCAGGATTTACAACGTCTGTCCATGCTGATGACGAGGTTGTCAAGGAGCTGTTGAGGCATCGCGGCCCATTCCTCTTGTAGCACCAATCGCAGCTGCGGAATCGTTGCTGGCGGCTGGTGACGTGCTGCCAAGCGTCTCCCGAGAAGGTCCCACAAGTGTTCGCTTGGATTTAGGTCCGGGGACCTTTCGGGCCAATCCATGCGTTGAATATCTTCACTCTCCAACAGCTCTGCGACAGCCACTGTACGATGAGGTGTAGCGTTGTCGTCTATGAAGAGGAACTCAGGACCCACAGCACCTCTAAACAGACGCACGTGAGGCAGGAAAACCTCGGTACAATAGCGGATACCAGTGACTGAACCTCCTTGGAAGATGTGGAGGTCAGTACGGCTACAAAGCATGATACTGCCCCAAAGGAGAACTCTGCCACCTCCAAAGCTGTCCCTTTCGATGATGTTGGAGGTGTGATTGCGAGTTCCTTGCTCTCTCCAGATGTGTATACGTCCAGAATCGCTCACCAGACTAAATCGGCTCTCATCCGTAAAGAAAACTCGACCCCATTGCTGATGTGTCCAGTTCTTGTGTTCCTGGCACTACAAAAACCGCCGTCTCCGATGAGCAGGCGTTAATGGCACACACCGTACTGGTCTTCGTACAAATAGACCACCCTTGTGCAGCCTCCTGGCCACGGTAAAACGCGATAACGAACGTCCAGTTGTCTGTTGCATGTGCCTTGCGATTTCTCCCGCTGTCTGCCGCCTGTCTCTTCTCGCCTGTAGGACAATATAACGGTCGTCCACCGCCATGGTTGCTCGTGGAGGACCACTGCTAAACTCTCGGTCAGCTGTTCCTGTCCTTTGAAATGCTCTCCAAGCTCGCGAAATGATGCTGTGAGCGATCCCGAACTCCTCGGCCACACTAGTCATTCTTCGACCTCCTTCCAACTTCCCAATGACGCGACCTCGGGTAAACCCATCCAGAAGTCGTCTACTGGATTGCCTGTTGGCCATATCACACGGTGGCAGCAACTCGACGTCGTTCAAACCGATGTACACCGTGCAATAGCTTTCACCGAATTACTAAGCGTACACCACCCGTGTGCTATATACCCTTCCGACACTCTCCCCCTCTCCCCCTACGTCATGCTGTATATATGCGCATGCCCTACCGTACCTGACCCTAGTCTATCTCCTGAGTGGTCTTTCGGTCCGTTCTGCCTGTTCGTTCCATTGTTATGCTAATTTCTTCTCTTCTTCCTTAATTTTTGCACACCAGTGTAGATCAGATGTGAAAGCTACTCAATTACTCACACTATTGGTCATCCAACCTGATATAGGTGAATCCAAAGTGAAAATCCTCCAAATACGTGGCGTCAGTGAATAAACAAATACATCTCTCTCTCCACGCTTTTAGCAGCACGTAGCATCACTGGTTATTCACTGACGCCAACGTATTTGGACGATTTTCACTTTGGATCTCGCCCTTTGGATTTAACTGGTATAATTAATATATAGCCATTGCCATTAGTGCCCACCAGATGGAGACGTCTCAGTAGCTGAGCCCATCTTACGGATTTATGATGTCAGAAGCTGACAGAAAAACACACACAGCGCCGTGGATTGTTGGCCACCGTGGTGTAAGGCTAACGCGCTCCGTTGGATGTCGAGAGATCCGGGATTCAATTCCCCGGCGGTGACCAAATAACAAGTTTTCGGTTGCTGTGTGTTGCTAAACGTGGATAGAGTGATGTATCTGATATACACTGCTGGCCACCCAAAATGCAACACCAAGAAGGACACGAGATAGCAAAGCCAGATTTACTGGACACATAACAGCAGATAAAAGATGAAACGATTGAGCTTACAGGCCCGTGCGACTTGCGGAAACGCAGACATCAATAGTTCATGTGGCCCCCATCGCTGGCAATAACGGCCGCTACACGCCACGGCATCGAACGAAAGAGGCTTTGGATGTGGGCTTGGGGTATGTCGGTCCTGGCTGCTTCCACACGTTGCCACAGTTTATCAGGCGTAGCCGAGGGTGGTGGTTGCCGATAAGCGACCAGACGACATATCGGGAGAACAGGCGGGTCACGGCAGCAGTGACACCTGGTGGCCGTGAAGAATTGTTGCACGATGTGTGCCATGTACAGGCGCGCATTGTCCTGTTGAAACGTGACCACTGGCAGGTCCTGCAGGTAAGGGAGGACTACAGGCTCCAAAACGTCGGAGATGTAGCGGTGGCTGTTGAGTGTACCGGCGATAAGTACCAGAGGGGTGCGGGTGTCATATCCAATTGCGCCCCAAATTATAACGCCAGGCGACGGACCGGTATGGCGATGCATAATGCAGGCGTCATGCAATCTCTCGCCGCGGTGCCGCCACACGCTGATCCGACCATCGTGGTGTTGCAGGCAAAAGCGGGATTCGTCGGAAAAGACAATGTCGTACCATTCCGTAGTCCAGGTGCGGCGTTCAACGGCCCACTGCCGCTGCACTCGTCGGTGGTGTAACGTCAATGGTAATCGGAGCAATGGGCGCCGTGCGACAAGTCCCCGCTCCTGCAGACGACGTCGAGCGGTACGTGCTGACACAGGTTGTTGCGCAACACACCCTAATTCCTGCGCTAACGTTCGTGATGTGGCGGTGCGAGCCGTCAATGCCCGCCGCACAACAGGCCGGTCCTCTCGTTCGGTGGTGTACCGTGGCTGCGACAATCGCTCACGTCGGTCCGTCTGTCCCGCCTACACCCACCGAATCCATACTCGCCTCATTGTGGCTGGATATCGTCCCACACGTGCGCCGATGTCTCGGTACCATAAATCGCTGTCGCGATAAGCCACTATTCTTCCTCTGTCGAACTCCGAAACGTGCTGGAATGACTGCCGTATTCTGCGACGAGGCATCAGGAAGCTTCCCACGCACGGGTCCGGCAGCACAACACACTTCCACTACTTACACCCCGCCTTCTGTTCACCCTTCTTATAGCTCTTCTCGGTGGCGTGCCGGGCGCACATGATTTGGATATGCCCTGCAATACTAATTGTTTGCATGTCCTCTCGCGGGCGACGCATGCTGAGAATTTCAGGCCAATCGGTTGCTTCTTTCTTGGTGTTGCATTTTGGGTGGCCTGCAGTGTATGTAGTTTGGTAAAAGATCACAAGCAACAGCATCCCTTTCACATATGAAATGATTGTTGTTATACGATTTTTGTCATTAATTACTGAATCTTTATACGTGTACTTTCAGAAAAGTATTGAAATCAACAGAGAAAATCTAAGTATAATTGTCCACATAGCATTTTGCATATGATATAACTTGAATTGCATGGAGAAATATTTTGCTATGGCTCATGGGTGTAGCCAGATTTAGGTTGGGGGGCGCTTTTCGGGGAAGGTTTAAATAATTTCCCACAACTATTGCCTATTATAAATCTTACTTTTCGACGTTTCGAAGAGGGTTTGAACCGTCTATCCTGACTGCGCCCATGCAGTGACTACATTGCCAGTTATTTAATAAAGTGAACGATCTCTTTTTCGTGTATAACTGACAAAATGAAATCACAACTCACCAAACTCTTTCTTTCTTTTTCTTTCTTTCTTTCTTTCTTTATCAAATATAGGTACTCTAAATATTACTTTGTTTAAGGTGGACGTCTAGTGATTTTGCTTCCTATACTTCCAATGGGCAAACTTCTGTACACATTTTCTTCATAATTAATGCATTCCCAAAGACAAAAATTGAAACATCGATTAAAATAACTTCATATTTTAACTTAGAATACTTTAATATTTTCTAAAACATAACCATAATTAAGCAATCCAACATTTGTTTGTCTACTGACGTCATCAATGTACAGGTAGCGCCATCTTTTTTCTGGTCTCAACACCACCAAAGGAAAAGTTATTGATTTTTAATATAATTATGGTTATGTTTAAGAAAATATTAAGTACTAGTGTGACGTGCCTGACCCGCAGGACGCACACGACATGAAGGCAGATAGCAGCGATTCGAACGTCCGCGTAGCTCAGTTGGCAGAGCGACTTGTTCCGGAATAAGTGGACTCGGGTTCGATTTCCGGCGTGGACCAAAAATGATGGAGATTTACTTCGTCATAATGGCGCCCGAACTTCCAGGATGACCCGGCCGTTCAAGATCTCGCAATGGTGTGATGTAATTTCCACACCGCGAGACAGGAAAAATAAGAGAATCCCTTCTTCAGCGCTTCGAAAAATAAATGTGTGTGATGTTGCATTCCACTCACCAGATTGACTGGGAGTTCTCAAGTACACGTTCTACAGCGGATGGCTGCCTGCAACGATATATGGTCACGACTGACCCGTGGGCCATGCCCCCGGCCCTCTTTCGGGGGAGATGTGACGTGCTTGCTCCGCAGGACGCACACGACATAAAGGCAGATAGCAGACGAACGTCCGCGTAGCTCAGTTGGTAGAGCGACTTGTTCCAGAATCAGTGTACTCGGGTCCGATTCCCGGCGTGGACC
The DNA here is from genome assembly GCA_039090855.1 of Macrothele yani. Taxonomy (NCBI): domain Eukaryota; kingdom Metazoa; phylum Arthropoda; class Arachnida; order Araneae; family Macrothelidae; genus Macrothele; species Macrothele yani. Next base: position 17,737,778 of record CM077000.1, on the reverse strand, counting down.
AAAAATGGCAGAGAAATTTGCTTCGTTATACTAGGTGAAAGCCCGTCAATAACGACGGGGGGAAATAAAATTTATGATACAGAAAGTATTGACATTTATTATTGTGTTTTTGAGTCTACGTCAATAGATGGGGACGTTGGCTCACAGCTTTCTCAAAATTTCCAGAGCAGTCAATTATGGATTTTGATACGACGGGCTGTCTGTTTGTTATGTGTTTTGCATAAAACCTTATAACGTAAACGTCTTTTCGTACTAATACGTTATTTTAAAAAAACATACTCATACGATGAAATTGTTCCTAAATTAAACCTTAACGGCCAGACGAAGCATTTAAAACAGAAGTCAAACTTACGGAAATGGACTTTTATTTCTCCAGCATAGGTTATAGCACTTCAGGGTATTATAGAAATCACATAACACAAAGCAACATTCCACTTTCCACCACTCACCATACAAGCAACTGTTGTATCGTAGTTTATATCTCTCGTTCTTATCTCATAACAGGCATACGTCACATTCATTCTACCTCAATTGTGTTGCCAACAGTATTCGTTTGAGAGAAAAGATATCACGTTAAGTGTGAAGTATAACTGAGAACAAACTCAAGATTTACATAGGGAAAGATACTAAAAAGGAAAGTTAATTTAGAACATACGTCACAACCTTTAGTCCCTATTTCGTCAACACTTCCTGGTACACAACATTTTTCGTATACACTGACTGTGAACCCTGTATCAATTTCCCCTGTTCTTTTCCGTGAACTATTTTTATCTTGACGTCGTCAGATCGTCGTACTCTCAACGTTGTTACATACAGATGGCTAACCACCGGTTCAGGTAGTGAACCAAAATTTCTGATGTAAAGTTTTCGAATCTCTAAAGAGTTGACCGTGTGACGTAACGCATCTCTGACGTAATGTGAGAATGATTTGGATTAGATGACGTCACACCAGCAGATGTGTTCTTTGTTGCTATGACAACAAAACAGTGATTTTCCCCTTGATCTGAGCGCGTGTAGGGGATGACGTCACCTACATGAAAAGCTAAGCGTGACGTCACAAACATTTGTTTCTCAGTTGTTGCTCTGACGACTTAAAATGTGGCACGGAGGAGGAGGACTCTAGCAAATTATATATTAGGATTCCAAGTTATAATATGAAGGTATGTAAATAAATACATCGCTCTTTCCACGTTCCAGAAACACACAGCATCCGAAAAATTGTTTTTCAGCCGCCGCTATGGAATTGAACCAACAGAACTCTCGATATCTAGCCGAGCGCGTTACATATACGCCACTGTGGCCAACAATCCGCGGTGCTATGTGTATTTTTAAGTCAGCTTCTGACATCATAAATCCGTAAAATGGGCTCAGCTACTGAGACATCTCCATCTGGTGGGCATTAACAGCACTGGCTATATATATATTATAGCAGTTAAATCCAAAGGGCGAGATCCAAGGTGAAAATACTCTAAATACGTGGCGACAGTTCGAATCGATGTTCAAATTTTCATCCTTGGGAACGCATTAATTGTGAAGAAAATGTGTACAGAAGTTTGCCCATTGGAAGTATAAGAAGCGAAATCACTAGACGTCCACTTTAAGCACGTGATCGGAACTTTTGGCGATTTTCTGCCTAAGGCTGGTAGCAACTGCTTACTGGCCCTATTTGGGGAGGTATTATTTTCAAGTAAAAAGCAGCTGAAAATTTGGTGAAAAAAGCTTAAAATATACCAAAAGTAGCTAAAGTTAACTAAAAATTACATTTCAAGGGTGGGTAGGGGTAAATTGAGCCGGAGCTCATATCTATTAGCCCGCATATTCACTGCTGGCTACTGTTGAAACAGGCACTTCCTTTATTGTTGGTGGCCAACTTTCAAGGATAACTCTCTTGAGTTGGTGTAGTTCTTCATCTTCATTAGTTGCTGCAATCAGCTCTTGCAATGTTAATGAGGGAAGGGGTATATCAAGTAATGTTTCAAATAGTTCATGATTTTCACCAGCTGTCTTTACAGACTATACCACAGTCCCGACTTAGAGCGTCAGGGATTGGAATATCAGTACCATGTTTAAATATTATTCTCGGCGAATACTGAAGCACATCAAAAATTAATCGCTGTAATCTGGGTGGAGCAGTATGTAAGGGTTTCTTTGCGATGCCCCCTAAAAGTTTGTGATCCGTTTTAATAGTAACAGACTTGCCATAAATATAGTCATGAAATTGTTTACAACCATGAAGAATAGCAAAGGCTTCCTTCTCAATTTGAGGATAACGCTTTTGTGCAGATGTTAATACTTTGGTAGAATATGCTATCGGTCTACCATCTTGGAGAAGTACCGCACTAGCCGCATGAAAACTAGCATCCACCGGAAGAACCACTGGTTTGTTTACATCATAATAAGCCAACTGTGGCGTATTTTAAAGAGCTTCTTTTAACTTACAAAAAGCTTTTTCTTGGTCAGAAGACCACTCCCATATGACATCTTTCTGTAAAAGTCTGCGCATGGGCTCTGAAATACTTGAATAATTAGGTATGAATTTAGAAACGTAATTAGTCATACCCATAAATCTCTGCAACTCAGTGACACAATAGGTACTTTTAATTTTCCAATGGCCTCAGCCTTGGATGGATCAATTTCTATTCCATTTGGGGTAAAAATGTGACCTAAGAACTTAACTCTTGTTTTCTCAAATTCACACTTGTCTTTATTCAACCGAACACCACTATTTAAAAGTCGATCAATGACCTTCGATATTAAAAAAAGAAACTCCTTGAGCGTGTTTGCTCAGATCAGGATATCATCCATTGAGCATTCAGTATTGTCAATGCTTTGCAATATTGACTCCATAACCTGTTGGAAAACTTCGGGTGTCGAAGCAAGTCCAAAAGCCACTCTCAAAAATGACTATCGACCCCAGGGTGTATTAACTGTCAAGTAATACCAAGTACGTTTTGTGACACTATAATGAATATACTTCTCCGCCTGGACGTGTAGTGCAGGACAGCTTACGTTAAGTCACGTTAGGGTTATTGAAAGGTTACTTGACGTAGCTAAAGTGTGCTTAATCTTCAAAGTGCTAAAGTTTGTTTAGGTAAGACACTCACGTGCAATAAATTCCAAGAATATGGAATAATTTTTACTCAGCGTTCCTCATTATCTTGAATATCAGTAATATAACTTCGGTTTTAGTACATTAGTACCTAGAAGGCTCCTTATTAGAGCGGTAAACACAATATCCCCTGAACTTAACGTAAACACTCAATGAAATAGACTTAACGGCCAGACAGAGGTCTGACAATAAAATGAACTAAGAAAACGTACTCACTTTTAACCTTTTATTGGGGAGCTCCTGTTATTACTCAAATACACACTCCAAACTAACACAACTACTAATAGACCGAACTTTCGTACTATCGTAGAATCGCATAACAATAATTAGGAAGAACCTATCACATATAAAACGAAGCTGCTTGGTATAGTTGAGCGCGCCTATATATACTGCATACCACCACGTCGTGACTTACACTCGTTGCCACATATAATTCAGCGGGAGAAATAACATCTCGTTAAGTGAGAAGATAATTTGCATAGGAAAATAAAATAACAAGAGATAGTAAAATCAAAAAGAAACTGAATCTAGAGTATACGTTACAACACGTAATTGCCAAAACCCCTTTTTGCAACAAGGAGTGTAACATATTTTACTGTCTTTACTCAAGCAGCTATATCTTCCACAGTTTTGAGTGGAAAGTGACATCTTTTAATAGCCTTATTTAGATTAGTAGGGTCTAAACACAAACGAATATTGTTATGTCTCTTAAGTACTATTAATGGGCTTACTGCAGGAGTAGGATTTGAGACAGGTACGCGAATTTTCATCTTGACCATCATGTCAATCTCCTTCTTTATATTCTCACGAATTGCATAAGGTATTCGGCGTGGTGGATGTATAGTTAACGAAGCACATTCTTGCAGCTCTATATCATATTTAAAATTCTTTATACAACCAAAACCTTGAAAAATCTTTTCTGGAATAGGACTTCCAACTTCATGGACTTGTATGAAATCCTTATTTCTTACTATTAAACCTAAGTTCTCACAAGCATAGCGTTCTAAAATGCAGTTGAAATTACCCTCAACCACTAGAAAATTAAGTGTAACAGGTTTGTTTTGTACAATTACACTTAGTGATTATCTCGCCCAGAACCGGTGTATACGTATTATTAAAAGATCTCAGTCGTTTAATTTGTGAACTTGAAATTTTCACAGATAGTTGTCTTGCCAATACTGCAGTTATGACATTCCCTTCTGCACCAGTGTCAATCTTAAAATTAGCACAAATTCCGTTATCAAATAGCATATTTGTATACCATTTACCTTTGTAATTTATTTGAGAAATTAACCAATTCACTTATATGTAAAGTATCACAGGTATATGTGGTAATGTCCTCCAAATCACTATCAGATTCGCTTATCTCATGAACTTCCTTATTCCGTGACTTAAGGGTTTTCATATTCACTTTACATTGGCGTGCATAGTGTCCCTTCTTGGAACAGGAATTATACGTCACACTGAAAGCAGGACAATTCCGAAATTGGTGCACCAAACCACATCGCAAGCACTCTCTTTTTCTTTAATGTCTACTGTGTATTTTGACTTTCCGTGCATTTTTGAGCCATTGAATTCTTTAGGGGCCTTTTCCTTGTTTATTCTTAACGAAAGGACTTCTTTTTCTTTATTCATGACTGTCCTGATTTCCTGAAGTTGATTCGTAGCTTGTTCACTGGCCCTGCATATATCAATCGCTTTATTCAATGTAAGCTCTCTTTCAGCTAATAATAGTTCACGTACTTTATCTGAATGTATGTGACACCATATCTCCCAAGCTCTTTAATGCCACATTGGAAAATGTTTTTCAATCACTGAACTGGGAAAACAAAGGAATAAAGATTAATGGAGATTATCTAACCCACCTTCGTTTTGCTGATGACGTAGTCATTTTTGCAACTACCCCATCAGAGCTGCAGAGTATGATCCAAGAACTTGCTGACAAGAGTAAGGAAGTGGGATTAAAAATGAACTTTCAGAAGACAAAAGTGATGTTCAATGCTTTTACAAGAAATGAAGATTTATCGATTGATGGAGAAAAACTGGAGATAACAGACACGTACGTTTGTCTTGGACAGCAGATATCAAGTAAGGGTCACATGGATGGAGAAATTAATCGGCGTACAAAACTTGCCTGGAGAGCTTTTGGAAGAAACAGTATAATTTTCAAGAGCAATATGCCATTATGTCTTCAAAGAAAAGTGTTTGATCAATGCATCCTTCCAGTGCTTACGTATGGTGCAGAGACGTGGACCTTAACTAAAAGAGACATACAAAGGCTGCAGACAAAGGAGCATGGAGAGGTGCATGCTTGGTGTAACCAGCAGAGATAAGAAGAGGAACTCGTGGATCCGAAAAATGACAAGAGTGGAAGACATCATGATCAGAGTTAAATCCCTGAAATGGCAATGGGCTGCACATACTGCCAGAAGGTCAGACCATCGATGGACAGCCGAAATTTTAGATTGGATTCCAAGGGACAGGAAAAGACCCAGAAGAAGACCACATGGGAGATGGGTGGATGAAATTCGAAAGTATGCGGGAGTGACATGGAGTAGACTGGCACAAGACAGACCGTTGTGGAGGAAACTTGGGGAGACCTTCGTCCAGCAGTGGATTGATAATGGTTGACAATGATGATGATGATGATGATGATGATGATACCACGCACAATCTGGTCACGTAACAAGCTATCTTGTAAATTACCGAAAGCACGATCACTAATCTTCGTTCGAAGTTTGGTTAAGTAAGAATCGAAATTTTCTTGCTCACCTTGAATACAAGTAAATAACAAATAGCATGTATACGTCTCATTAGGTTTTGGGGGAAAAGTAATCATCAAATCTTTTAATCACAGCTATGTCGCTTTGCTCTGCCTCAGTTAAATTAAACGTATTAAAAATCATAGTTGCCGAAGTTCCAATTACTGACATAAATGTAGCGGCTTGTAGCTGCGGTGGTTTCTCAAAAAGCTGTGTTGCAATTGCGTAAAATTCGAAAGTCTGTTTCCACAGCTTCCATTTTGTGGTCATGTTGTCAGCTGTCACTTCCAGTTCACGAGGAAGACGAGCGTTAGTCGAATCCATGTTACTTGATACTATAAATTTAACACAGTTGATTAGACTTAGTCATAACACCGCGAAATTCACAATCCCACAATCTGACACCATATAATAATAACACAGTTACCCAGTGGCGGCTCGTGGCAACTGAAACAGGTGGAGCCAGTAGCAGAAGTCAAACAATGAAATAAAAAAAACTGTCATTATTAGGTCAACTATTCAGACCCCCACCCTACCCACAAGATTCCTTTACTCTGCCTCTGTTTACCCCCTTGACTCACAATAATGCCCAAATCAGGCAGGAATGTGTCAACTATTGTATTGCACACGAAAAAAATTTCCTCAGAATAGAATGCATAATTATTAACAGAAAAATGTTAAAACTCTTTAAAAAAATTTTTTACCTTAAAACATATGAGCATTAATTTATGTTACTTGTGCTTAGTGTTTCTTCAGATTTCTCAACTGAGGAATAATCACAGGATTCACAGGATAAAAAAATGTAGTGAAAAAATAATAACTCCAAATATATGCAGGGAGGGAATGTTTAATGAATTTCGTCCCATATTGAATGAGTACAATACTACCATTTGCATTATTTGAAAGGTTTAACCTTTTTTTATTAAAGAACTTGTGAAACCTAAAAACATATATGTACTCATGTGCAAATTATACTTACAGGTTTTCTCATTTATTTATTTATTTTTAACATAGAAAATCCTCTCAGTTAAAGCTGAAATTAGTTCTGCAAAGCGCTTTGTAAACTTCATACTCTTGGAAACTCAAATTCTTGGGCTGATAAGCACCGAGTTTTTTTAAGTGAAGCTTTTCGACTCAAATTCTTGGGCTGATGAGCACTGTGTTATTTTAAGTGAAGCTCAAACTAAAAATTCTTGGGGTGATAAGCACTGAGTTTTTTTAAGTGAAGCTTTTCTTCCAGATTTAAAGCAAAGAACGGAGATTTTAACAAAATATCCACTCCATTCATTGTAATCGACAAGCAAAAAACGGAGATTTTAACAAAATATCCATTCCATTCAATGTAATCGACAAGCAAAAAACGGAGATTTTAACAAAATATCCACTCCATTCATTGGAATCGACAAGCAAAAAACGGAGATTTTAACAAAATATCCACTCCATTCATTGTAATCGACAAGCAAAAAAGCCACGACACAAAGGAACAACACATCACCGAGAGAGACACACACAGAAAAAACAACTAACTGAATTTTGAGCTTGGTCGGGGTAAGCTTCTCTGTCAACCCACGGCGTTAAGGAAATGGATACTCTCCTGGCCAATCAAATTAGCGCGGGGCCGGATAGATCTGGCCCCACAGCTTTTTTTGCACACGCGTTAAGGCAGTGTTGTTTATAGGTCATCATACTGAATTAGACTGGGAGGAAATCGTATCCTCTTCGCTTGCGTAGTGATGTTTCTGAGGCCTGTTGGAGCTGGCCCCAATAACCTTACACTCTGAACGTGATCTCTTTCCTCAGGGAATTGTTTTTTGTTTTTGAAGGAAACTTTTCCCTAAGGTAATGGTTTTTGAAGGGAAAGGTTTATTACCATATAGTTAAGAGAGAGAATAAGAATCAGGGCAAAAAAAAAAAATATTTTTAGAAATAGAAATTTTTAGGTGGGGCCCGGCCCCTCTGGCCCCTAACGACGAGCCGCCCCTGCAGTTACCACTCACAAATACCAAACTGCCATTTTAGATCATAACAACCACCGGACTGGTAGATGTTGCCAATCTCATTTATTCATCTACAAATTACCCATATGAGAATACAGGAGAATATGACAACAATAAGTGATGGGGGAGGGGGTCTTGGGGCTCGAGCCATCTTCAGATGATCATTGAAGCGCCCTTTGCAGAACAACACTACCTTTAGGAATACTCCTTCCTTGCCTATTCTCATTCCGCCTTTTACTTCACACAACATATAACAAGAAAGATGACACCGAATTTTCGGGTGTAATAAGCAGGTCTTTTGAATCCGTTCTGACGCAAATTAAATTTATCAAAGCTCTTCAAAGTCAATGAAACCGGTATGGAAAACAATAGTATCTGACGGAAGAAAGAAGTTTTTCAATAGGGTTTTTAATCCCTCAGATATTGCTGTAAACGGAATTGTGAGCTTACGCCCTTTAGTTGCAGACTTGTGCTTTAAGAAAAACATGAATTTATTTGAGAAACATTTCGCACCGAAAACGTTCTCCAACATATAAAGAATTTTTCAAATCGGACTCTTAGAAACAGAGATATCGACAAAAACAAGATGTGACTTTACGTCCCCTGGTGGGAAAATCATGCATTATTTTATGAAGAAAGTATTCTCAAAAGGTTTTTCCATATGAGCACTATCGGTCCAAGAAAAAAAAATTAGTCGAGTATTCAGGAGCCCAGACTTTGCTACAAATACATCAGAAGCAGAAATTAGCACTTATGCCCCCTGGTGGCCAAACCATTCTTTACCAAACATTAGAAATTATATGAAAAATATTTTCCATCAGATCTTTTTTTTTTTTTTTTTTTTTTTGATTGGAGGTTTAACGACCACCGTGAGCAACTAAATGGGCTATAAGCAGTCGCCCGTCCCTAATTTAGGGTCACTGGTTCCAGGGAAGGGAGAGAGCCAGTGCCGTAAGACAAACGCAACATCCATGCCTGACCGGGATTCGAACCCGGACCCCTTACGGACGAATGATCAGAAGCCAGCGCCTTAAACCACTGCACCACCGGGGGCGGCCATCAGGTCTTGTATGCGATACAGGAAGAATTTTTCAAATCGGAGTTTTAGAAGCAGAAATAACTCAGAAAACGCAATTTACCTTTGTGCCCCTTAGCGGGAAGTCTATGATTTATTTGAAAATTTTGAATTTATAGGAAAACCATTTCGCATTGGAAACACCATCCAACAAAGAAGGAATTTTTCAAATCGGGCTCTTAGAAGTAGAGATATTGACAAATATAAGATATGCATCTACGCCTCCTGGCGTAGAAGCCATGCATTATTTCAAGAAGAAAATGTTCCTAAAATGTTTTCCGACATAAGTAGTATCGGTGAACAAACCACTTTCTTTTTCAATCGAGATTTTAGAAGCTCATATTTTGCTGCAAATACATCAGAAGCGGAATTTGAGACTTACGCCACCTGGTGGCCAAACCATTTTTTTTCAAAAATTAGAAATTATGTGCAAAGGAGCTGTATCCGGTGCAGAAAGAATTTTTCAAATCGAAGATTTAGAAGCAGAGATATAGGGGGGGGGGGGGGGCAATTTACCATTACGCCCCCTAGCGAAAAGTTATGAATTAATTGAAAATTTTGAAATTATATGAAAAACATGTCCCACTTAAAACACTATCCAACAAAGAAGGAATTTTTCAAATCGAACTCCTAGAAGTAGAGATATTGACAAAAACAAGATATACATCTACGCCCCCTGGCGTAGAAACCATGCATTATTTTAAAAAGAAAATGTTTCTAAAAGGTTTGTCGACATGAGTACTATCTGTCTACAAACGACGATTTTTTTCAATCGAGAATTTAGAAGCTCATATTTTGCTGCAAATACATCAGAAGCGGAAATTAAGATTTACGCCCCCTGGTGGCCAAACCTATTTTTTACAAAAATTAGAAATTATGTGCAAAGGATTTCCCCTCAGGAGCTGTATCCGGTGCAAAAAGAATTTTTCAAATTGGAGATTTAGAAGCAGAGATATTGGGGGAAAGCAATTTACCTTCACGCCCCCTAGCGAAAAGTCTGGGAATTACTTAAAATTTTGATATTATATGAAAAACATGTCACACTGAAAACACTATCCAACAAAGAAGGAATTTTTCAAATCGAACTCCTAGAAGTAGAAATATTGGCAAAAATAAGATATACATCTACGCCCCCTGGCGGAGAAACCATTGAATATTTTAAGAAGAACATATTCCGAAAAGATTTATCGACGTAAGTGGCATCGATCCACGAAATAAGTTTTTTAATCAAGATTTTAGAAGCTCAGATTTTATGGCAAACACATCAGAAGCAAAAATTAACGCTTACGCCCCCTGGTGGCCAAAGTATTCTTTACCAAAAATTAGTAATTATATGCAAAAGATTTTCCATCAGGAGATGTATCCGCTGAAGAAGAAAGTTTTCAAATCGGAGTTTTGGAAGAAGAGTTATCGGGGAACACTTACTTTACTTTTACGCCTCCTAGCGGAAAATTTATGCGTAATTTGAAAAAGTAACTATATGTAAAATACTCTTCGACATAAATGGAATCGAAAGATAAAAGATTTTTTCAATCGAATGTTTAGAAGCAAATATGTGGAATAAAACTTATTTTTGAATTCGACATCATCTACATTTACGCCCTCTAGCGGCGAAATTGTACATCGTAAAAACAAAACAAAAAAAAAACGAGATGAAGGATCATCATTAGCATATTTCAAGCTTCCCAATGCAAAAAGAATTTTTCAAATCGGATATCGTGTCTACAAACGACGGACGGACAAACCGATAACATAAGCACGATCTTTTTTTTACAAAAGACGTGCTAAAAATGGGAACAAATACAGGTATCTCAGAGGCCTGAAACAGTCTTGCATACATTAGCAACGGTGCCAGTAACATTTGTGTTGTTCCCAAACATTGCTAAAATGCTTAACATCTTTGGTGTTCTACCAGTTACACATCAACAGCTGAAAGAACTTTTAGCACTCTACGGCGGTTAGAATCTTGCATGCGTTCCATCATGGGTGAGAGTAGTTTAACGGGTTTGGCCTTAATTTCCATTCATAGAAACAGAATGATTGACGTGGATTATGTGATTAACAAGCTTGCATTAAGAAAAACCCGCGGGCTTAATTTTGTACTCTAATTTTGCATTTCCAGTTTAATATTTGCTTCTACTTTATCAATTTTTATTTATTTTTTTATTTTTTTCGTTTTCTGTGTGTGTTTCTGAAGGCGGGATAATAATCTTAGATTTTCAAGTTAAAAATATTCACGGATCTTTCATGTGTGTCTTCTGTTGATAGCCAAATGTCAAGTGATGTTGCAAGGTAAGTGTTAAATTGTGTTTACATTTTGTATTATTGTTTCTTCTGAAAATCAATCATAAGCAAAACTATAAAGAGCCCTTCCGAGAGCTAGACATTTTGTGTACAGTCCATTACTTGAAAACATGGGGAATCCTTCTTGGGGAAATTTTTCAAATTTTTCAGCATTTCATTATTTCGTTGAGCACGAAATAATGAAATGCTCTTAGGATCCAAAGCATTCGTCTTCTTTTAAAAATAAATGTATTGGTAGGAAATCCAATGTAAAATGTATCAAGATCTTTAAGGTTTAGTTTTCGCTTCCAATTTCAGTCATAAATTGTTCCTTAATTATTGCATATAATTATAATTTGTTTTTCTACTCCGATCGAAATCGCGCGCGCTTTCTGCTGCCCTCCCCCGTCCCTAAAGAAACATCCTGGCTGTGCGCCTGTCCATTCATGTCATCATGAGACTTCTGGTTGTTCTTCATTTTAAACAAGTTAGTAAAATCATGCAATGCATTGATTATGATACGCTTTCCAACATACCATAAATCATTACTCAAGTTATTACTCAAGTTATGAGGATAATAATAGCTGTGAAATAAATCTCGCTCCTGTGTCCTGACCTTTGACCCCATTTCGATGATATTAAACAGAATTGGTTCAGTATACTTCCGGAACAACATACTAAAGTTTTGTCGGAATAGAAACATTTTTAGTCAAGTTTTCAGGATAATAGCTGTGGAATAAATCTGGCTACTGTGTCCTGATCTTTGACCCCATTTGGATTATATTCAACAGAACCGGTTCAGTATACCTCCGGAACAACATACCAACGTTTTGTTGTAATAGAAGCATTTTTACGTAAGTTATGACACACAAGGGCGATGGAATGGATCCCGTTCCTATGTCCTGACCTTTGACCCTATTTCTACCATTTTCAATAGGGCTCGTCCCCAGTGGGCCCCTGCCACATACTAAACTTTCATCAAAATCGAACCATTTTTACGTAAGTTATGACGCATAAGGGCAATGGAATGGATTCCGCTCCTATGTCGTAACCTTTGACCTCATTTCACCCATTTTAAATATGGTTCGTTTCCAGGTGGTCCCCAACGATATACTAGAATTTCATCGATACCGAACTCTTTTTACGTAAGTTATGAGGCATAAGGACGATGGAATGGATCCCGCTCCTATGTCGCGACCTTTGACCCTATTTCGTCCATTTTCAATAAGGTTCGTCTCCAGGTGGTCCCCTACCACATACTAAAATTTCATCGAAATCGAACCATTTTTACGTGAGTTATCGTGAGGACCTACAGACGGACAAAGATGGAGCATATAAGCTTTTTCAACCTACGGTTGGAAAGCGTAAAAACGACATTACGGGAGCAACACTTTGGGACTGATCAACAACTTATTACAACTGCGTAGGGGTGTTTCAACAACATTTTAGAAGAATTCCAGAAGACTTTCAAAAATTGGGAGGAACGTTGAGATACTTGCATTCGATGCAAAGGACAGTATTTCGAAAAAGATGACCACTTCCTCCATAATTAAGGTACGCATATATTTTTTATAAAAATATTCTCAGTCGTTTTGGGACAACTCTTGTACATATTCAATTAGCTCTTGTGTGTAAAACTGTTTAGTGACAAGTTTGTGTGTGTTTGTGTTTCAGTGACAAGTTTGTGTGTAGTTTGTGGGGTGAATTACTAAGTGGATTGTGCTACCACCTACACTGGTGTGCAAAAATTAAGGACGAAGAGGAGAAATTAGCATAACAGCGGAACGAGCAGATAGAACGGACCGAAAGACCACTCAGGCGATAGACTAGGGTCCGGTACGGTAGGGCATGTGCATATATGCAGCATGACGTAGGCGGGGGGAGTGTCGGAAGGGTATAAAGCACACGGGCGGTGTACGCTTAGCAATTCGGTGAAAGCTATTGCACTGTGTACATCGGTTTGAACGACATCGAGTTGCTGCCACCGTGTGATATGGCCAACAGGCAATCCAGTAGACGACATCTAGATGACTTTACCCGAGGTCGCGTCATTGGGAAGTTGGAAGGAGGTCGAAGTGTGACTAGTGTGGCCGAGGAGTTCGGATCTCTCACAGCATCGTTTCACGAGCTTGGAGAACATTTCAAACGACAGGAACAGCTGTCCGAGTGTTTAGCAGTGGTCGTCCACGAGCAACCACGGCGGCGGACCACCGGTATATTGTCCTACAGGCGAGAAGAGACAGACGGCAGACAGCGGGAGAAATCGCAAGGCACATGCAACAGACAACTGGACGTCCGTTATCGCGTTTCACCTTGGCCAGGAGGCTGCACAAAGGTGGTCTATTTGCACGACGACCAGTACGGTGTGTGCCATTAACGCCTGCTCATCGAAGACGGCGGTTTTTGTAGTGCCAGGAACACAAGAACTGGACACATCAGCAATGGGGTCGAGTTTTCTTTACGGATGAGAGCCGATTTAGTCTGGTGAGCGTTTCTGGACGTATACACATCTGGAGAGAGCAGGGAACACGCAATCCCACCTCCAACATCATCGAAAGGGATCGGTTTGGAGGGGGCGGAATTCTCGTTTGGGGCGGTATCATGCTTGGTAGCCGTACTGACCTCCACATCTTCCAAGAAAGTTCAGTCACTGGTGTCCGTTATTGTACCGAGGTTCTCCTGCCTCACGTGCGTCTGTTTAGAGGTGCTGTGTGTCCTGAGTTCCTCTTCATGGACGACAATGCTACACCTCATCGTACAGTGGCTGTCGCAGAGCTGTTGGAGAGTGAAGATATTCAACGCATGGATTGGCCCGCAAGGTCCCCGGACCTAAATTCAATCGAACACGTGTGGGACCTTCTCGGGATACGCTTGGCAGCACGTCACCAGCCGCCAGCAACGATTCCGCAGCTGCGATTGGCGCTACAAGAGGAAAGAGCCGCGATGCCTCAACAGCTCCTTGACAACCTCGTCCTCAGCATGGACAGACGTTGTAAATCCTGCAAAGCAGTCAGGGGTGATCATATCCTCTACTAAAGACTGGATTTTTCTTGGAAGCCGCCTGTCACATGGACGTTTTTGTCTTCTGTCCAGTTGTGCTCGAGGCTACCTTTTCAATAATGTGCCTTTGTATCCTTTGGATTCCTTGTTTGGACGGTTTTGCTCACTTGTCCCATATTGTTACATCTTGGGGATCTTATGGTATGATTTGAGTCGATGTGGAACCCTTCTGCACGACGTTACATTCGAAAAACCATCTCGTCCTTCATTTTTTCACGCCAGTGTATTTATATCAGCGATGACCAAGATGCTTATTGATTTAAGGTGGACGTCAAGTAATTTTGTTTACTATACTTCCAATGGAAAAACTTCTGTACACATTTTCTTCACAATTAACGCGTTTCCAAGGATGAATATTTGAACATCGATTAAAATAGCTTCTGTTTATAACTTGGAATACTTAATATTTTCTAAAACCTAACCATAATTATGCAATCGAATATTTGTCTACTGACGTCATCAAAGTACAGGTAGCGCCATCTTTTTTCTGGGTTCAACACCGCCAAAGGAAAAGTCATTGATTTTTAATATAATTATTGTTATGTTTTAGAACATATTAAGTATTCCAAGTTATAAAATGAAGCTATTTTAATCGAAGTTCAAATTTTCATCCTTGGGAACTCATTAATTGTGAAGAAAATGTGTACAGAAGGTTTTCCATTGGAAGTATAGGAAGCAAAATACCTGACGTCCACCTTAAAACAGAGATTTGCAGAGCCTAAGTTATAGCCTGCTGTGACAAGAAAATCGTTTGCTTGAGAAACCGATTAACTTAGAACAGTCGGATATACTAATTTACATATGAGTTATTCACTTTTCATTCAAGGTGATTGTGCGGTATCTTATAATCTCGAACCTGCGTTTTTAGTTATTAAAATCCGCCGTCATTTTTGTTGGTTCATGCTCTAGAAGAAATGTTTATGTCCTCACTTTCTTCTTTACTGATCTATCGAGCCGGACAGTTCCGGTTTCATCCTGTGCGTGGCGTCTGGAAACTGATTCAGGGCAGAAGTTCACCAGCGACGTAGCAGTATTAAACAACTTGATAAATCAAACAGCATCTCGAAAATCAATAAATAAATATAATTTTATTAGGAACTTAATAGTATTTTCTTGGAGCTGCGTAAAGAGGTCTAGCAGAAATGTAAGCTGGTTTAGGAGCACTGTAAGCTGGTTGAGGAGCTGCGTATTTCTGAGGGACGTAATCGATGACGATTGGGTTGGCATGGAGCTCGACATCAGCAGGGTCCTTATCCTCAGTTCCTGGTTCGTTGGTCTTTACCTGAGCGCGGTATCCCTTCTCATCGGCCACATACTCCACGATTCTCTCGAGACCCTGGTGGTCTTTGTAACCGTAACTTCCCTGAACTCTTCCGCTTCCATCACCGCTTTCTTTCCTGAATTGAGTTGTGCCATAGTCATCGTTGGTATCGTATCCGAAGTTGTATGGCTGAGGAGGATACTGCAAATAAAAAAAGAAGGTAATAAATAAGTAACGTATGTTTAGGTAAATAAATATTTTCACATAAGAACACATATTTTCAAAAACTTTGTATGCAAATACATATATTGTCGAAAATTTGCATGTAAATAAAAATTTTCCAGACACATATTTTCCAAAATTTTGTATGTAAAAACATTTTCGTCAAACACATATTTTAAAAAAATTTTTATGTAAGAACGTATTCTTCAAACACATATTTTTGAAAATTTTGCATGTAAATACATATTCTTCAAACATATATATTTTCGAAAATGTTGTATGGTAAATACATATTCTTTAAACACACATTTTCGGAAATTTTGCATCTAAGTACATATTTTTCAAACACGTATCTTTGAAGATTTTGTATGTAAATACGTATTTTTCAAACTGATATTTTCGAACACTTTGTATGTAAATACAAATTCTTCAAACACATATTTTCCAAAACTGTGTATGTAAAAACATTTTCTTCAAACACATAAATGTTGTATCTAAGTACATATTTTTCAAACACATAGCTTTGAAGATTTTGTATGTAAATACGTATTTTTCAAACATATATTTTCGAAAATTTTGTATGTAAAGACAGTAAAGTACATATTCCTTAAGCACACATTTTTGAAAATTTTGTATGTAAAGTACATATTCTTTAAACACACATTTTCGAAAATTTTGTATGTAAATACATATTCTTCAAATATATATTTTCGAAAATTTTGTATGTAAAGTACATATTCTTTAAACAATGTGAAAACTAAATTTGTCCATCATATACAATTCCGTGACGAAGAACGAACACACGCCCCCTCACTCTGGAGTAAGTTGCTCTCTCCACCTCACCGGGATTCGAACCCGGTAAAGCTACACGGACGGAATGTACCGCTGCAGCTTTACCTCTGCAGTACGTCACACGAACGTAACACGATAATGCATACCACCAGGCACAGAATTAGAAACCTTTATGCAAATGTTTGTACTCGTCACTAACGCAGCGTCTGTGCAAAATACATAGTCACGTGAGTCACCACGTGGTCTAGGCAACTTTTTAAGACTGCTACTCGGCAATAGTGTTGATCACAATGAGATAAACAAAGGATCTTTCGGAGTTCGATAAAAAACCTTGTGAATCCCGTCTGGATGGAGTGTCGATTTTGAAAACAGACTAGTTTTTTCAAAAGGTGAGATGCTCCAGGTCTTTACTCAGCGGAAAAATAACCCATATTGCTTGTCTAGGAGGCGTGATAGGGGGATGACGATCTGTCAGGAACGAGATCACAGTCGTCTGACAATGCTTGTACGAAGAAGTAGGTCTTCCTGTGCGCAGCAATTGACCGAAGCACTCAATGAAGGATGTTGCTGACCCATATCTAAGCAAACTATGCTCAGGGAATTGAAGAGGATTGGTATTAGTAGTCGCATGCCAATACGGAAACCACTGATTTCTTCGAAGAACCGGAAAGTTCGCCTACAGTGGTGTCAGGGAAACCGTGATTAGACACTGGAAAGAAGTCACGCGGTCCGACGAGTCGCGGTTCACCTTGTTTTGTAGCGACGGTAAGAAGCGAGTTTGGTTAGATCCCCATGAAGCAATAGACTCAGGTTGCCTTGTAGACACAACATTGATTCTGGAGCTGATGTTATGGTGCTGGGTACGCTTTGTTGGTAAGGAATGGCTCCCATGATATTTCTGGAAGACAGGGCGCACCAAGCGGGGGTTCAACGGGTGCAAAGCACCCGGGCGCCTGATTCCGGGGACAGCTTGACGCCTCAATCAAATTTTTCGGTTGATAAATTAATATCAATGAAGTGGGACAAGTTGAGAAAACATTTTACAGTGAGAAATCGTAATGCTACGTGGCACGCATTTTTTTTTTTTTTTTAGTAAAAATATTTCATTATATGGGTATATAAATAACTTTTGAGGGATTTGAGGTGAACAAAACACGTTGTTAGAGAACAGAAACAATATTTTAATATTAATCGAAGTATGCTCCCTCTGAAGCTACAACTTTACCCCATCTTTCGGGCAGTGAACGTATGGCCCGAAGGAAAAATTCCGGTTCCTTGGAAGAGATCCAGTTGTCCAGCCAATTTTTGATGTCTTCATAAGAACTAAACCGTTCTCCAGAAAGTGCTGACTGCATCGACCGGAACAAATGGTAATCCAATGGCGCAATATCTGGCGAATATGGCGGGTGGGGTAGAACTTCCCAGTCGGGTCCTTCTAAGTACTTTTTCACAAGTCGAGAAACATGTGGTCTTGCGTTGTCATGCTGAAAGATGACTTTGTTGTGTCTATTCTCCCATTCCGGCCGTTTTTGCGTGAGAGCTCGTTTTAAACGCATTAATTGGGTTCGATACCAATCACCAGTAATAGTTTCTGATGGTTTCAGCAGTTTATAGTGGATCACACTTTTCTGGCCCCACAAGATACACAGCATTACCTTTGAACGATGGATATTGCGTTTTGGCGTTGAAGGACCTGGTTCACCTGACTTCACCCATGCTTTCTGCCGTTTAGGGTTATCGTACCATATCCATTTCTCGTCGGCAGTAATAATACGATGCGAAAAACCCTTTCTTTTTTGCCTTTGAAGCAGCAATTCGCAAATGGTTTTTCGACGTTAAAGGTCTCTTTCCAGCAAAGCATGTGGAACCCAATTCCCTTCTTTTTGCACCATTCCCATGGCAGCTAAACGTTGTGAAATGCATGGTTGACTAACACTTAATACTGCTGCTAGTTCTTTTTGGGTCTGGCACGGATCCTCGTCGAGTAAAGCTTCCAATTCGGCATCAGCAATTTTTTTGGGTGGTCCAGAAAGTATCACTGACATCGAAATCGTTCCTTTTGAATCGTCTAAACCAATACTCACATGTTTTTATGGATGGGGAATGCTCACCACAGATTTCTGACATTAAGCGATAGCTGTCGGCAGCACATTTCTTGACAATAAAGTAATGCACTAACACTTCCCACAAATGCTGTTTTGTCGGGACGAAAGTTGCCATTTTCCATCGAGTAAAACAAGTACGTCTTCGCACCTCAATCGAACGTCGTATACTGACTCTGACAGCTGGCGTCTCGTACTGCGAATTCGCAGTGTTGCCATCTTAAAATACATGCGAGCAGTAATAAGTGCGACATCGAACGGAAATCCCTCAAAACTTATTTATTTACCCAAAAATATATAATTCAACAGAAAATGTCTTGAAATCAGAGAATAATTTTTGCTGTTTTGTTCTGTACGGATACCGCGGGCAAAGGATTAAAAATTAGTTTTCTTTTTTTTTTTTTAATCTTGAATATTTCAGCATCCATGATATGTGTGGCCAGCGCTATGACAATGGGGCTATTATGAAGGAAAAACACAATGGACTTCAAAAAACATGATTTTTTGGCTTAAAACCCTTATGCATTTTACGTACTTTGAACGGCTCATACTTTAAATCTGGTCATAAATAACGACGAAAAAAATTCCCTACAGATTGTGTACCTTTTCAGCATCGTTCAAGAGATATATGTTTTCTTTTCTGAACTACCTTACCGTTGGCAAATTTTAAAGAAAGAGCTTCCAGCGTTGACCGTAAAACCGTGTTCTGAAACAAGGTGGGGAAAATAGGATCAATGCGATAAGGGAAACGAGGACTGGGATACAATTTCGATGTGATCTACGACACATTATATTAGATATTTTGGTTAGAATAGTTAAAGAGACACCAGTCATGTTCAACGCAATATATATAAAATTTCGGTTGTCCATCAGTGGTCCATTCTCCTGGCAATATATCCAGCTCATTAACATTTCAGGGATTTTACTCTGATCATGATGTCATTCTTGTCATTCTTGTCATTCTCCTTATCCACGAGTTCCTCTCTTCTTATCTTTCTTGGTTATACACTGAGTGCCCACTTTATAATGACCACCTCCTCAGTACTTCGTTGGGCCACCTTTTGCCTTTAATACTGCGTCGAATCTTCGTGGCATGGACTCCACGAGATGTTGATAGGTGGTTTGTGGAATCTGAGACCATACTTGATGAATAGCACTTTCCAGGAGAGTGAGATTGCAGGGTTGTGGATCCAGCTGTCTGGTGGCTTGTCCAACTTCATCGCACAAATTCTCAATGGGTTTGAAATCTGGAGATTGTGGGGGCTACCTAAGCAAAGTAAACTCACCGGCATGTTCCTGAAACCAATCCTGTACAATACGAGCACTATGGCAAAACGCATTATCTTGTTGAAAGTAGCCATCGCCATTGAGATAAACTATCCACATGACAGGATACACTTGGTCCGTAACGATGTTGAAATACGATGTGTCAGTCAGACGTTAATCAACCCGAATTAAAGGGCCCAAAACATGCCAGGAAAACATTCTCCAAACCATAACGTTGCCTCCACCAGCTTGAAGGGTTGTAATAATGCATTTAGGGTCCATGCTTTCGTGCTGTTTCCGCCAAATTCTCACTCGGCCATCGGCATGGTGCAACTGAAAACGTGATACGTCGGACCACATAATTTGTTTCCAATTATCGACTGTCCAATCCTTGTGCTCCTGTGCGAACTGGAGACGTTTTCTCTTGTTAACTGCAGACAGCAAATGTGTTCGAACAGGCCTTCGGCTGCCATATCCCATCCGATGCAGTGTACGGTGAACAGTGCGTGCAGAGATCATTTGAGGGGATCCTTGATTAATATGGTCTGTAATTTTCTGCACTGTTGCCCTTCTGTTGTCTGTTACCAGTCTGGACATTCTCCATTCCGCCCGAGCAGTCACTAGTCGATGACGACCACACGTTGCACGTAGAGACCCAGTTTTTTGGCTGAGAGTCCAGTCTTTAAACACTTTAACAACAGCTGCTCTGGAACATTTAACAAATGCGGCGGTTTCGGTGATATTCGCTCCATGGCTCCGAGCTCCTACAATCATCCCACGTTGAAAGTCCGTCAAATCGCATTTTTTACCCTTCTCGTCACCCAAAAATCACTTCTACTACGGTCGCAAGCACTAAGCTTTCCGTTTTTATACTAGCCTCGCCCTCTGGCGGCAACAGCGTGCAGCCATAGCTCATTTGCTTAAAACTGTCAGGTGGTCATAATAAAGTGACCACTCAGTGTATATACATGTGTAACCTCCCCCCCCCTCCTCCTCCATCGGGAAGCTGTAATAAGTTTATCATCGTGCATGACGAAAAACATTTTTACCGGTAAAGCGGACTTTACAGAGAGAGAGAGAGAGGAAGCTGACTCCTTGGATTATTCGTAGTGTCATCTGAACTAGAGTTTTACGGATATTTTCGCCTTCAGTTTTATATGAGACCATTGTGTTTTATGAAAACTCTTAATTTACAGGAAATATAAAATAATGTTGCTAAGATATTTATTTCATGTAAAAATGAATAAAATTTGAAATATACTCTCGTACAAGGGGGAGGCAAACGCCCTTGGCGCGCCCCTGCTGGAAGGTCTTGTGTCTTCCAAGGATAATCTGGACATTGTTGCATTTCAAGTCCATCCTGCAATACTGACTTTTTATTCAGCAGTTGATGGCTATTTCATGGACGACAATGCTACTGTACATCGCCCAAGATGTATTCCAGCAATGGTTCAGCGAGCACGACAGCGACTTCCACCATCTTTCCTGGCTACCACGGTGCCCGGATCTGAACCCCATTGAGAATGTGTCAAGAAGACAGATCCGAGAGGAAAGTCCTCTTCCGTCAAATGTTAAAGGGCTGTCTGATGAACGACTGGTATGCTGTAGGCATAGATGCACTCAAACGCCTTGTGCAAGCTATACCAAGCCGCATACTGCTGAAATTCAGGCTAAAGTAGGTCCAACCCGATCTCCTTTAGCCTGGTATAAAATAAAAGTTTCTAATTCAGTTACTGGCATGTGTAGAATCTGGTAACGCAATCGAAAGGATCCCGTTTTACCCCTGAATATTATATATTTTTTTAAATATATAGCAAGCATTGGTTATGAATCATTGAAAGTTATCAGAATCGATTAGAAATCAATGAACGTGTGAAAACTTAATTTTTGTTGTGAAGAGAGCACCAGATAATTTTCCGCTGGACAGTCAGCAGCTTTCCGCTACGCCACTGCTAGAGATGTAATAGCGAATGTACAAAGGCCGTTCCATAAAAAAATTGAGTAGTTTTTTTGAGTTGGCAACAGTGCGAAGGGGAAAACTAACCACGCAGACGATTAACTGAATTAAGGAAGTACCTATGGCAACAGTTAGTAGCCGTGGCAGAGGATTCTGGTTTTGTTATCGCGCAGTTGTTTAAGGTACGTCTGCATTTCGCCATACAGCTACGGAGATGAGTGATTCAGAGTTAAGAAGTGAAACGCGTCGTGAGATAAAATTTTGCTATCGTTTGGGTAAAACGACTCCAGAAAAAGTTGATTTAAAGAAAAAGCTTACAAAAAAAAAATGTTTGGGTGAGTCGACGAATTTTAGATGGCACCATGATTTCAAAAAGGGAGTTTGTCGGCAGAACTCGCTCCTAGGCCTGATTGACCTGAAAGTGTTGTTACGGAGCGTATTGTTAACACTGTTTGGGAAATCCTGCAAGAAGATCGACGAATGACGTGTGAAGACATAGCGGCGTCGACTAATATTTCAAAAACGTTTGCATTCCGCACTCTACGCGACAAATTACTGCCGCATCGTTTGTGTACTAGATGTGTACCTCATCACCTGATGTTTTAGCCAGAGTTCAGGTGTGTTATGAGTGAAAACAAATGATTGCAAAGGATCCAAACTTTCTAAACACAGTAATAACTGCCGATGAAACATGGGTCCACTATTTCGAACCCCTCACGAAGCGTGCAACAAGTGTCTGGAAACACCCGCAGGCTCGCCTCCTCCGAAAAAGTCCCCTAAACCAAATCAGCTGGGAAGGTGATAACGATAATTTTCTTTGATCGTAAATGTGTTGTTTACCAATATGCGGTTCATCCACAAATTACTGTCAATGCTGTGGGTTACATTTCCGTCTTGAAGTGCCTGCGTCGACACATATCGATTAAGCGACCGGAACTGATGGGCAAGTGGACCCAACACCATGATAACGCCCGCCCACGTGTGGCTGCTCGTGTTCAACAGTTTCTTACGAAATGCAGTGTTGAAATCATGCCAGGGCTTGCTACAGTCCTTACCTCGCCCCGTGCGATTTTTGGTTGTTTCCTACAATGAAGGAGGGGTTCCGTGGGGCAACATTCAACACAGATGCTGACGTTATTCAAAGCTGTACAGGGGTCGCTAAAGCAGCTTCCACAAAATACCTTCGCCACATGCTTTGAAAAGTGGACTGAACGATGGGATCGTTGCATATCATTCGAGGGAAGATACTTTGAGAAAGGAATAACATATATTTTGCTGTACCTCTATTTCTTTACCTTGTAGGATTTTACTCTCAGTGTTTATGGAACGGCCGTTGTAATTTGCTTTTCAGGGAGAATCTGGTAGTAAAGTGAAAACAACATGAAAGAAAAGGATTTTTTTTTTTAAATCAGATTTAATAAACAAGTACTTACCTTGTATTCATCCGGTTTTCCGTACTCGTAAGCAGGAGCGGCGTACTGAGCCAAAGATACTGCAGCAAGCGCTGCTAGGAAGACTCCCTGAAACAAAAACACATATTCTCAGAATTTTTAAATTCCTGCAATTATCTTTTGGGAAGATATACACACAAAAATAAATCTTCATTTGGTTTGTGATATCTAACAAACAAATCACTGCGACTGTGAGAAATGGCCCACGAACAGCCTTTGAAAGCATGGAAACATAAGCATTAAAAATATACGCATTCGTACACAGATTCTGGAGCTGTGAGAAGGAATTTTGATAAAAAAAAAAGGCTCAGTGTTACTTTGCTCCACAAAATTTTACAAGTGGTAAACATTGAAAAATAAAACTGAAAGAAGTTCAACCAAAAATTAATAAAATGAATAGGGACTACATCAGTTAGTTGTTGCATGCATGAAACTTCAAAGCTTCGAAAAATGATATTAAAACAAAAATCTCTCTGATTCTTTGAAAGATATACTAATCTCAGCATTCGGCGAATCATTGGCTTTTCAACATTCTGGAAAGTGATTGGTCTTTCAGCATCTTACGAATGATTTAGCTTTCCACCTTTCGGTGAATCTTTGGCCTCTCAGCATTTAATGAATCAATGATCTCACAACAACTAGCGAATCACTGACCTCCTCAACATTTGGCGAATCACTGACCTTTTTAACTTTCTGGGGAATCCCTAACCTTTAAGCATCTTACGAATGATTTATCTTTCACCGTTTCATAAACCTTTGACCTTTCAGCAATTAATGTATCCATGATCTCTCAATATTTGGCGAATCATTGACCTCTCAAAATCGGAAGAATTTCTGGTCTTTAAGTACTTACGGATGATTTAAATTCTTAGCGTCTGGTGAACATTTGATCTTTCAGCATTTAATAAATCAGTGATTTCACAACAACTAGTGAATCACTGACCTCCTCAACATTTGGCGAATCATTGACCTTTTAACTTTCTGGGAAATCCCTTAACCTTGAAGCATCTTGCGAATGATTTATCTCTCAACGTCTCATAAACTTTTGACCTTTCAGCAATTAATGTATCCATTATTTCTCAATATTTGGCGAATCATTGACCTCTCAATATCGGAAAAGCTTCTGGCCTTTAAGTATTTACGGATGATTTAATTCTTAGCGTCTGGTGAACATTTGATCTTTCAGCATTTAATAAATCAGTGATCTCCCAACAATTACAGAATCATTGATTGACCTTTTAACATTTGGAAAATTCTGCTCTCTCATCATTAAGCGAATCATTGACCTTTCAACTTGTTGGGGTATCTTTAAACTTTAAGCAACTTGCAAATGATTTATCTCTTAACGTTTGGTAAATCTTTGACCTTTCAGCAATTAACGTATCAATGACCCCTCAACATTTGGCGAATCACTGACCTCTCAACATCGAAAGAATCTCTGGCCTTTCGGTAATTGCGGATGATTTAATTCTTAGCTTCTGGTGAATATTTGATCTCAGCATTTAATGAACCAGTGATCTCTCAACAACGGGCGAATCATTGGCATCCCAGCATTTTGGTGACTTGCGGCTCTCACAACCTTTGGGAAATCATTGACATCTCAACATCTGGGGAATCATTGTCAATTTAGCATTAGGCAAAAAATTTAACTCTCAACCTTTGGGGATTTGGGTGAATCAGTGAAAGTTTTTGGTGGCAACCTGACTTGAGGTCTAAAGCTGAATGACGTATGTTAACGGGACCTATAAGATTAATATTTAAGATGTATGAGCTGGCTCTCGTGAGATGCCGGCTAGATTGTGAGATCGTTGTAATTGCTTTGGAGAGAAGTTGAAAGATTAGACTGAGATTGTATCGAGGAGTATTTACATAGAAGTAATGCTAGTGTGTTGGTATAACGTAGACAATTAACTAATATCTGCAAAAGCATCCCAATGTACACATTTAAACTTTCAAAGCGATCAAGTAGTCTTAGCGCCGGCTCTTGACTATTCGTCTGAGATAGGAACCGGGTTCAAATCCTGTGAGGCATGGATGTTGTGCTTGTCTTATGGCACTGGATGACTCCTTTCCCTGTAGCCAGTGGCCCTAAATTAATGACGGATGACTGCTTACAGCTCATCGAGTTGCTCACGGTGGTCACTAAACCCCCGAAGAAAAAAAAACAAGTTAGTAAAATCATGCAATGCATTAATTATGATACGTTTTCCAACATACCACAAATCATTACTCAAGTTATGAGGATAATGGCTGTGGAATAAATCTCGCTCCTGTGCCCTGATCTTTGACCCCATTTCGATGATAAACAGAATTGGTTCAGTATATCTCCGGAACAACATGCTAAAGTTTTGTCGCAGTAGAAGCATTTTTACGTAAGTTATGACGCATAAGGGCAATGGAATGGATCCCGCTGCTATGTCTTGACCTTTGACCCCATTTCGCCCATTTTAAATAAGGTTCGTCCACAGGTGGCCCCCTACCACATACTAAACCTTCATCGAAATCGAACCATTTTTACGCGAGTTATCGTGCGGACGGGCTGACAGACAGACAAAGCTGGAGCCTATACGGTTCTTCAAATTACGGTTGGAAAGTTGGAAAGCGTATAACTTCTTCAACCTACGGTTGGAAAGCGTAAAATAAAAAACGATCACGGTGATGTAGTTGGAAATTGGGTCTTCGAGAGACTAGTGATTTTCACAAAAGCAAAATTTTCGAAGAAAAGTTATTATCTAGTAATACAATAATAAGATTTGAGCATGGTTCGATATTACATTTAACCATGAGCGGGTTTCTGTAATTTTTTCACAATAACATTATTGCCAAAACTTGTTCACGACTAAATTCATTTTAAAATGCATATTTCAATGATTCACTTTCATCCAGGATCTAACACGATTTTTTTTTCTCATGGGGAAATTTATGAGATCTTTCCTTGCAGGTTAAGGTGATAAGACATTGGAACACTGTTCTGAGGGCAAAATTGAGTAATGACCCTAAATTTGGGAACGCATACATACTCAGATTAAACATGCAAAATAAAATTTCATAAAACTGTAGTGCTTCACTAAAGTGTCCTATTGCATCTGAAAAAGTTTAGGACGTCCCGGTGGCGTAGTAGTCTAAGCGCTGTCCATTCGTCCGAGATGGGTCCGGGTTGGAATCCCGATAAGGCATGGATGTTGTGTTTGTCTTACAGCACTGTCTCTCTCCTTTCCCAGGCAGTAAATTAGGGACGGACGACTGCACACTGAGTTACTCACGGTGGTCGTCAAAACCGAAAACAAGCAAAAAATATATTGGGTATATAAATAAGTTTTGAAGGATTTGAGGTGTACAAAACACGTTGTTGGAGAACAGAAACAATATTTTAATATTAATCGAAGTATGCTCCCTCTGAAGCTACAACTTTACCCCATCTTTCGGGCAGTGAACGTATGCCCCGAAGGAAAAATTCCGGTTCCTTGGAAGAGATCCAGTTGTCCAGATAATTTTTGATGTCTTCATAAGAACTAAACCGTTCTCCAGAAAGTGCTGACTGCATCGACCGGAACAAATGGTAATCCAATGGCGCAATATCTGGCGAATATGGCGGGTGGGGTAGAACTTCCCAGTCGGATCCTTCTGAGTACTTTTTCACAGGTCGAGAAACATGTGGTCTTGCGTTGTCATGCTATAAGATGACTTTGTTGTGTCTATTCTCCCATTCCGGCCGTTTTTGCGTGAGAGCTTGTTTTGAACGCATTAATTCGGTTCGATACCGATCACCAGTAATAGTTTCTGATGGTTTCAGCAGTTCATAGCGGATCACACCCTTCTGGTCTCACCAGATACACAGCATTACCTTTGAACCATGGATATTGCGTTTTGGCATTGAAGGACCTGGTTCACCTGTCTTCACCCATGCTTTCTGCCATTTAGGGTTATCGTACCATATCCATTTCTCGTCGGCAGTAATAATACGATGCAAAAAACCCTTTCTTTTTTGCCTTTGAAGCAGCAATTTGCAAATGGTTTTTCGACGTTCAAGGTCTCTTTCCCGCAAAGCATGTGGAACCCAATTCCCTTCTTTTTGCACCATTCTCATGGCAGCTAAACGTTTTGAAATGCATGGTTGACTAACATTTAATGCTGCTGCTAGTTCTTTTAGGGTCTGGCACAGATCCTCATCGAGTAAAACTTCCAATTCGGCATCAGCAATTTTTTTGGGTGGTCCAGAACGTTCTTTATCACTGACATCGAAATCGTTCCTTTTGAATCGTCTAAACCAATATTCACATGTTTTTATGGATGGGGAATGCTCACCGTAGATTTTTGACATTAAGCGATAGCTGCCGGCAGCACTTTTCTTGACAATAAAGTAATGCACTAACACTTCCCGCAAATGCTGTTTTGTCGGGACGAAAGTTGCCATTTTCCATCGAGTAAAACAAATACGTCTTCGCACCTCAATCGAACGTCGTATACTGACTCTGACAGCTGGCGTCTCGTACTGCGATATCGCAGTGTTGCCCCCTTAAAATACATGCGAGCAGTAATAAGTACGACACCAAACGGAAATCCCTCAAAACTTATTTATACACCTTAAAATGATATGCACAATGTTGGTCGTTTGTACAGACATGGCAGAGCTGTGAAGGAGAGAACATACGCAGCAGAAGGGAATATATTATGTACCTTAAAAACACGTGCTGAATTAAGAGTAATGTGCATAATCCTAATATTTCTCTGAAGAAAACACTGCATGGAGTATTTTTTCGTTTTGTAAGTTTTTGGTGGAACTTAAAACAACTACAGGGTGTCCCAATAATGAATGTGCACTGAATGCATGAATTGCAGTAATGTAATAATAAAGAAATTTTGAATGGAATTACAGTTGAAGTCACGTGTTTTTGACAGGGTCGTCGCTAGGTTTTGAAATCAGGGTGGGAGGCGGTTGGGCGAGTATTATTTTTGCTGGGGCAAGATTGATAGCAACTTCACTTACGAAACACCGAAGGAAAGAATTCCCAATGCTTTTTACCACAGGCAGCAAAGGAATTCTTGCACCTACTCTCGGTTACATTCTCATTAATTTTGGAACTGATTTTGCACTTTTTGGAACTCAAAAGAATCCAACCATGGGGTCCTTTTATATTTTTTAATGTTTCTTCCATCCATTCTTACTAAAATTAATAAAACCTGGAGAGTTACATACCTTATAACAAACATAACACACTGCTACCAGAACCTGTAACAAGCACTGATCAAAAGAAAATTTCCTGCCTACGAGAAGGGTGTGAAAGCAAATATTTTCGTAGATTAGGGTTGAGGGGAAATAAGGATACGCAGACTTCGTACTTTCCCCCTCCTTAACTTCTTTCCTTCAAGCCAACACACTTGTCTTACACTCATCTGTTCCAAAGCAGTCGTCAGCCATGTGCTTAGAGGTCTGCACGGGCGGGGTTGGCCCACCAAGCCCGAGCCCGGCCCGCGGCCAGTGTCGGGCCTTTTTTTAGTTTAGAGAACAAAGCAACGGGCCGGGTCAAGTCGACCCATTCTTTTTATCGCAATGGTAAAGAAAGAACAAAAGTCGCATTCCCCGATTTCCTGGAGTGTTTAACTGTTCCTATTAACTGTTTATCTAACTGTTCCTAGAAGCACTCACAGTGTTTTTACCATTCTGTAGATATTAAGATGATAAAACCATTTTGGGGCTTGTTGACAACAAAAATATTCGATCCCGAGAGAGTGTATGTGTTGTTTAGAGTGGGGGACATCTGCAGTGGGGTGTGTGTGTGTGTGTGTGTGTGTGTGTGTGTGTTTGTATGAGAGAGTGGGACGACATGGATATTTTCTCCTCTCCCTAATCTGTATAGGGATTGACTTATGTAGTGTTACCTCTTACTAGTTCAGAGAAAAGGGAGATTCTGACCGAGCTTAGTCTTCCCTTTTCTCTCTTTTTAAAGGTTATATTTTTCGATAATTGTCAAAGTTTAGTTAATATTTTTAGGCTTACATTCAACTAAACATTTTCAATAATTTCTCATTTCATTATTTAATTTTCCCATTTTAATAAAATACAATAGAAAGACAAAATAATACCAAATGGCACATCCCGGGCCGCGCCGGGCATAAATAAGATCTGCAATTGACGGTCCCGGGCCGGGCCGAGATTCTGATATTTGAAACGGGACAGGCCGGACTGGGCCTTAAGCGCACGGGCTCGAGCCGGGCCGGGCTCACCAAATTAGGCCCGTGCAGGCCTCTACATGTGCTGATCTCTCACTGTCCCAGGGCAGTGTTAACAGCGCTAGTGCTTCTTTAGGCTCCACTTTCCGTCTTGGAATCCCTTACGTAGTAGCACAAACAAACAATCCCACCTCCTTAACTCCCTTCCTCCAAGCCAGCGATATTTCCTTGCACTTCTCTCCTCCAAAGCAGTCGTCAGCCATGTCCTGCACCCTCATTGCCCGAGGACAGTCTTAAGAGGACTAGTGTAGCTTTTGACTCCAGTTTGCGTGTTGGAGTCTCCTACTTAGTCTTAGTCACACAAGCAAACGATCCCACCTCCTTAACTCTCTTCCTCAAAGCCAATGACATTGCCTTGCACTCCTCTCCGCCAAAGCAGTCGTCAGCCATGTGTTGCATCCTCATTGCCCCAGGACAGTC
The DNA here is from genome assembly GCA_039090855.1 of Macrothele yani. Taxonomy (NCBI): domain Eukaryota; kingdom Metazoa; phylum Arthropoda; class Arachnida; order Araneae; family Macrothelidae; genus Macrothele; species Macrothele yani. The sequence continues at coordinate 17,707,790 of CM077000.1, read as the reverse complement.
TTAAGAGGGCTAGTGTAGCTTTAGACTCCACTTTCCGTGTTGGAGTCTCCTACTTAGTCTTAGTCACACAAGCAAACGATCCCACCTCCTTAACTCCCTTCCTCCAAGCCATTGCCTTGCACTTCTCTACTCCAAAGCAGTCGTCAGCCATGTCCTGTACCCTCATTGCCCCAGGACAGTCTTAAGAGGACTAGTGTAGCTTTAGACTCTACTTTCCGTGTTGGAATCCCCTACTTAAGAGAACAAACAAGCAGCAGAGGAATTAGCAATGACCTCCCTCAGTGAATTCCTATGCACCCTTTTCATTCATCACTGACCATGCTAACATGAAAAAAGATTTAGACAGTATTTGGAAGAGTAGAGAACAATATTTAATTTTCATAGATTTGCGGATGCAATTTTGAAAACCATTCTACTGAAAAGAATGCAACGTGGGTCTACAAGACGAAGAACACGAAACTCGTTATTACTTGACAAAGTCCAAATTCAATTTTAAAATTAAAATAAATTGAAAAGTGGCACATCTTGAACCGGGTGGGCAAGAAACATTTCAAGGTAGGCCGGCCTCCTTAGCGACGTCCCTGATTTTCGATAAAGTCTAAAATTGAGGACAAAAATCAAAACTGGAGGACAATTTTCATCCCCAAAGGACATCAAATGTTCCTAAGGACAGTATACTAAATTCAAGGACTGTCCTCAGGAATTCGGGACATCTAGTCAGTGTACTGTAAATACGCTTGTTTTTGTAGTGGAGCGTACGACTAAAATTCCTGTCACGGTTTGGTCACCTTAATCGGTCGGTCCCTGGTTGATGCTAGTTAGTTTTGTAACCTAACTGAGTTCACATATCGATTCAAATGAAAATTAAAATCGATTAAAATTATGAGCATTGGCGGACTGGCGATCCATAAACGGCCCTGGAAGCTATTTTGTGCGGCCCACTTTTGGGGGAAATTATCAGGCTATCCCATCTCTAAAAATACATCACGTCAGCATCACCTTTTACTGTGTAAACATCTTTTCATCACTGGTCTGCATATCATTGCAGTTTTGTTTTTGCTTTTGCATTGAGGCAATAATTAAAAACATTTAACTTACTTTCCTGGACTGCAGATCCTTAATACAATACAGTTAAATGTTAGAAGAAAATTACTTCCGTCACTGAGAAGCAGCAGACATTCTGTTACGGAGATTTAGTACAAGAATTTTAGGCAAAAATATTAAATCTCATTCGCAACATTTTCCTTTGCCTCGTGTTCCCTTTTTCTTTGTTCTATGAGCATGAGGAACTTTCATTTATTTCACGTTGTCAGGAAGTACGGATTTGTTAACAAGTTCTGTTGCTATCTTTGTTCTTGTTGTTAACATGTTCGTATTAACTTCATAAATATTGCGTGGTTGAGTTGCTAAGTCTTGTATGGTTGAAGATGATAGTAATTACCACGTAATAACCAAATGATAATAATTGTATGCAAATAAATCTTGCGATTCATAAATATGGCTAAGAAACCTTTATTGTTTTCTTCATTTAATTGCCTGCAAAGGTTGTCCGTTAGCTGTGCAATATTTCCTAACTCTCCCGCTTAAAAATCCAATTCCTTTTTTCTTAAGTCCTGCTTTCCTTCATCTCTCGCGCTGTCGTAAATTCCCTGACCTTCCAGCCTACCCTGGGGCAATCACCTCGTCGTACTTTTCGCGACCGCTCGCTTCCTAAACCTAGAGACCATTGTCCTCTCGCCTCCTTCTCCCCTGACCAAAAAATGCCCTTAGGCATATCCGAAAGTTCCCAGTGAGAAACAAACACGCCGTCCTCGGTAAATCTCAAGCCTGAAAGTAAAATGTGAGGGGCTATTCCATTTGTCGGCAGCATTGAAATTGAAATCTGTAAAGCATCAAAAGAGGCGCGATAGAGTTGATCTCCATTCAACACACAAAGTGCAAATGCTAAGCTCAGACAACTTTTCGTCTTAAATGAATAACCGTGCGTCCGGTGTCTAATGGGGAGCTGACACTGCGAAATTTCTCTCACGCTTTGTGGAAGCAAAGGAAGGGGAGCACGATATGGAAAAAGGTTGCAATATTGAGATTTTATATGAAATCCTCAAACCTAGTATAAAATCTCTGTAACAGATTTTCAGAAGGCGCCAAGCTGTCGCATCTTTATATTTTGTTTTACAAAAATGTCACAATGGAGAAAGCCATTTGAAGACTTGGCTTTGTGCTTCGTAGCTGCATTTGGTATTGTCAAATGCAATTAGCACTTTTCGGCGTGTATGAATCAAAAGTAACCGGAAGGAACGCGGGAAAAGTTTAATCTCAGCTTTGAGTTTTAAGCCCCTTTTTCCTTGGCAGAGACTGCAGTGCGTGTTGAAACGAATGGGGTTAACTTGCCTGATAACAAACGGGTGAGCAGGATAGTCGACCCGAGGGGTTAGGAGCACGCAGTCCTGAGATGACCAGCGGGTTTGGTTTTTTCGGGCACGAGGTTTTAAGGTAGCGCCAGGATTTAAGTTTTTCCCGTGAAGCGCGAGAAAGACGAGACAATCGTCGGAAGCAGACATCATAGGGAATAATACAGGGTGATTCATAAAGAAGTATACAGTTTCCAGATGCTGTAAAACAGTCGCAATTGAAAACACGGACCACAACTGCGAACCGTTAGGTAGATGTACTCAAAGTTTGTGTCCCGCTACTGAGGGAAGTGACGTAGGCGATAGCGCGCGTCACGTGACTAGTCAGTCCATGAACATCTTCCTCACCGATGGATTGGATGGATGGATGGATGGATTGGAGAATTAACGACCACCGTGAGCAATTCAATGGGCTATAAGCAGTCGCCCGTCCTTTATTTAGGGTCACTGGTTCCAGGAAAGGGAGAGAGCCAGTGCCGTAAGACAAACACAACATCCAAGCCTGACCGGGATTCGAACCCGGACCCCTTACGAACGAATGATCAGAGGCCATCGCTTAGACCACTGTGCCACCGGGGCGGCGCCCCAGATGGATTGGACGAGCCGCGGACTACAACATGCCCAATGGCCACCCAGAAGTCCTGGCTCAACACCTTGTGACTTTTTCCTGTGGGAGTACGTAAAGGACAAGGTATTCGCCCCTCCCCTTCCTGTTGATCTAGCGGAGCTGAAACAGCGTATCACAGCCACTATCACTGCACTTGATTCAGATACGTTATCTCGCGTTTGGGAGGAAATGGATTACCGGCTCGATGTGTGTCGTGTGACTAAGGGTGCACTCATAGAACATCTGTGACTGTCTCTAAAAAAACTTGAAACATTCCCCTCCAATTCTGTTACATGTAACATAAAATATATTACATTGTTCTTGTTTTATAGTGCATTGAAACTGTATACCTCTTTATGAAACACCCTGTATATTGTTTGGGGGAAATGAGAGTAAGTTAGACAAAAGCCTACGGACAAGCATCGAAATCGTAGAGAGAAATAAATAGCTTATAAAAGGTACAGAAGCATTGCATGTAATATTTTAGCGTACTGCTCATTTCTTAACTACCTCAAGAAACAACAAGTTAACAGCGTTAATTAGCAACTAGTTAGCAAACAGAAACTGTCGAAGACTTTATTCCATTCTTATGAATTTTATTGCGATAACAAAATTTGTAAGAGTTTCTGCACTTTTAGTGAGAACGGAAATCCAGATGTGCCAAAAATTAATTTCTTTTTCAGGACTTACCTATCATTAATATAATAATTACCAAAAAATCTCGAAAAAAATGGAAAATATCTAGCCTTTCAGTAAAAATTTATAAACTGAAGGAAATTAAAGAATGCGAAAATTATTATTTTTTATTTAATCACTTCCCAACGAAAAAAGTTTTTTTTTTTTTTTTTTTTTTTTTTTGCAGTCGCTGAAACACTTTTTAGAACTGCAGTTCAAAAATTCGTATAAAGCCCAAAAAGTACTAAACAAGAAGCAGACCTCGTTCAAAAAAATCAATAATAACATAATCGGATACATAGGAAAAGCAGCAACCCAAAGATTTTGCCGTTGGTTCACATCAATTCATTAACATACAAGATAAATTTCGAGTTTCTATCCCAGATTATTTATTGCATATTCGATTAGATCGTATTGATTATTCAACTGCAACTGTGCGTTAGCAAAAGCAAACTGAGGTACAAGATATCAGCTCAAAGGGACAGGGCTTAAATTTGAGTCGAGAGAGGGGAATAGGATGGGTTTTTTTCTGTTGTTGTTGTTGTTTTTTGATTGGAGGTTTAACGACGAACGTGAGCAACACAGCGGTCTATAAGCAGTAACCCGTCCCTAATTTAGGGCCACTGGTTTCAGGGAAAGGAGAGAGCCAGCGCCAGTAAGACAAATACAACATTCATGCCTCACCGGGATTTGAACCCGGACCCTTCTCGGACGAATGGTCATAAGCCAGCGCTTAGACCTCTGCGTCAGAGTGGTAAACAAACTTTGCCGTTTTAGTATAATTTAGTTATTGAAGTACAAGTAAAGATTTACTTTTTTTTTCTTGAGGCCTACCGTCCCAGAATATGGCGACCCACCGGGAATTCTTTCGGTATCCCAGCGACCCTAACCTTGCCTGATTATGAGTCAATTTCTTTTCGATCTGTGTACATGTGATAAGTGAGAAGCAGGCTTACCTGAGCGAACATGACTCTGGTATGGGCAGATCGAGAACAGTTTTCCTCGGAGGCTGAAGAAGCTTTGTTGGAAGGGAAAGTGAAAGTGTCTCGTATTTATACCGCAGGTAGAAGAGGGAAATCATATTTTGATTGTTTCCAGTGGGTCAATCGCATTCCATACTTATTGAGAAATCCGCTGCTCCAGACTTCAAAAGTTTTGTTTGTTTTAGTTCTTTGTCTGGTGCTTTGACCATTTCCTCCCTAACAGGTCTGACGTCCCCCTTTGAAGCAGAGGTGAGAGCTTCGTGCGGTTTCGCCCATTATCCCCTTAAGTGCCTTCCACTCTCTCCCTCTTTCTCTCTCCCCCGCCCGACCCTAAGGCCGAATATCGTTCGCAATCCAATCAAGGACGTGCTGAGATGTCGGTCACTTAGGTATGATGACATCTTCCCTAAGCTTACAAAAGATTTCCAATTTGTAAAATAAAAGAAATCAGCGGCGTTCAGAAAGAACTGCATTAAAGAACATGATTGAAGGCATCGGAGTGTTTGTTAAAGCTTTTATTGTTGTTTGTTTGTTTGTTTGTTTAAAGATCAAATGATTATTTTCTTCCTACAGTTTTTATAATTCCCATGGGAATTCACTGGCAGCAGCGATTACAGAAGTGATGGCCAAGTAAGGGCGGAGGGATCTTTCCCGCGAGCCTTGGCCGCGCAATTAAGACATGAAGGATTTGTAAAATTTAGAAATCAACTGGAAAGAAATGTACTTGAATTCGATCCAGCGCATCCTTCTTAACTTTTTTTTTGTTTTGTTGTTGGAGGTATTTTTTGTAAATGATTTATTGGACCTGGTGGTACAGAGACATGACCAACAATCAGACGTAGACAGGATACAGATTTTTCACAGCAACAAGTTCATATAACACATTTTACAGAACGCTAAATGACCAATGTACACAGAGAGCCAGTGTTGATCAAGTAACACATTATGAACAAATACACATCAAACATGGTTTTACAGTATGCTAAATGATCAAGGTACACAGAGAGCCAGTTTTGACCAAGTAACACATTATGAACAAGTACACATCAAACATGGTTTTACAGTATGTTAAATGACCAATGTACACAGAGAGCCAGTTTCGAACAAGTACACATCAAACATGGTTTAACAGTATGCTAAATGACCAATGTACACAGAAAGCCAGTTTTGAACAAGTACACATCAAACATGGTTTTACAGTATGCTAAATAACCAATGTACACAGATAGCCAGTGTTGATCAAGTAACACATTATGAACAAGTACACATCAAATACGTTTTTAGAGTATGCTAAATGACCAGTGTACACAGAGAGCCAGTTTTGATCAAGTAACACATAATGAACAAGTACACATCAAACATGGTTTTACAGTATGTTAAATGACCAAAGTACACAGAGAGCCAGTTTTGACCAAGTAACACATTATGAACAAGTACACATCAAACATGGTTTTACAGTATGCTAAATTACCAATGTACACAGAGAGCCAATGTTGATCAAGTAACACATTATGAACAAGTACACATCAAATACGTTTTTAGAGTATGCTAAATGATCAGTGTACACAGAGAGCCAGTTTTGATCAAGTAACACATTATGAACAAGTACACATCAAACATGGTTTTACAGTATGCTAAATGACCAATGTACACAGAGAGCCAGTTTTGAACAAGTAACACATTATGAACAAGTACACATCAAACATGGTTTTACAGTATGCTAAATGACCAATGTACACAGAGAGCCAGTGTTGATCAAGTAACACATTATGAACAAGTACACATCAAATACGTTTTTAGAGTATGCTAAATGATCAGTGTAGACAGAGAGCCAGTTTTGATCAAGTAACACATTATGAACAAGTACACATCAAACATGGTTTTACAGTATGCTAAATGACCAATGTACACAGAGAGCCAGTGTTGATCAAGTAACACATTATGAACAAGTACACATCAAATACGTTTTTAGAGTATGCTAAATGACCAATGTACACAGAGAGCGAGTTTTGATCAAGTAAAACATATAACGAAGTAAATTTCTGCGTCATTTCTGTCCACGCCAGGATTCGAACCCGGATCCCCTCATTCCGGAACAAGTCACTCTACCAATTGAGCTACGCGGACATGTATCCTGATTCCTATCTGCCTTTATGTCATGTGCGTCCTTCTGGCAGGTACGTCACATCTCCTGGTACGTTACATCATCTTCCCCTTATTTTTATTTTTTTTTTCGAAGTGCTGGAGAAAGGATTCTTTTATTTTTCCTATCTCGCGGTGTGGAAATAAGATCACACCATTGCGAGATTTTGAACGGTCGGGTCATCCGGATAGTTCGGGCGCCATTATAACGAAGTGAATTTCTCCGTCATTTTTATCCGCGCCGGGGTTCGAACCCGGGTCCACTCATTCCGGAATAAGTTGCTCTACCAATTGAGCTACGTGGACATGTATCCTGATTCCTATCTGCCTTTATATCATGTGCGTCCTTCTGGCAGGTACGTCACATCTCCTGGTACGTTACAAACATTATGAACAAGTACACATCAAACATGGTTTTACAGTATGCTAAATGACCAACGTACACAGAGAGTCAGTTTTGACCAAGTAACACATTATGAACAAATACACATCAAACATGGTTTTACAGTATGTTAAATGACCAATGTACACAGAGAGCCAGTTTTGAACAAGTACACATCAAACATGGTTTTACAGTATGCTAAATGACCAATGAACACAGAAAGCCAGTTTTGAACAAATACACATCAAACATGGTTTTACAGTATGCTAAATAACCAATGTACACAGATAGCCAGTGTTGATCAAGTAACACATTATGAACAAGTACACATCAAATACGTTTTTAGAGTATGCTAAATGACCAGTGTACACAGAGAGCCAGTTTTGATCAAGTAACACATAATGAACAAGTACACATCAAACATGGTTTTACAGTATGTTAAATGACCAAAGTACACAGAGGGCCAGTTTTGAACAAGTACACATCCAACATGGTTTTACAGTATGCTAAATGACCAATGAACACAGAAAGCCAGTTTTGAACAAATACACATCAAACATGGTTTTACAGTATGCTAAATGACCAATGTACACAGAGAGCCAGTGTTGATCAAGTAACACATTATGAACAAGTACACGTCAGATATGTTTTTAGAGTATGCTAAATGATCAGTGTACCCAGAGAGCCAGTTTTGATCAAGTAACACATTATGAACAAGTACACATCAAACATGGTTTTACAGTAGGCTAAATGACCAAGGTAGAGAGAGACAGCAAGTGTTGATCAAGTAACACATTATGAGCAAGTACACATCAAATACATTTTTAGAGTATGCTAAACGACCAATGTACACAGAGAGCGAGTTTTGATCAAGTAACACATTATGAACAAGTACACATCAAACATGGTTTTACCGTATGCTAAATGATCAATGTACACAGACAGCCAGTTTTGATCAAGTAACACATTATGAACAAGTACACATCAAACATGGTTTTACAGTATGCTAAATGACCAAGGTACACAGAGAGCCAGTGTTGATCAAGTAACACATTATGAGCTAGTACACATCAAACATGGTTTTACAGTATGCTGAATGACCAACGTACACAGAGAGTCAGTTTTGACCAAGTAACATTTTAGGAACAAGTACACATCAAACATTGTTTTATAGTATGTTAAATGACCAATGTACACAGAGAACCAGTTTTGATCAAGTAACACATTGTGAACAAGTACACATCAAACATGGTTTTACAGTATGCTAAATGACAAACGTACACAGAGAGCCAGTTTTGACCACGTAACCCATTATGAACACGTACGCATCAAACATGGTTTTACAGTATGCTAAATGACCAATGTACACAGAGAGCCAGTTTTGACCAAGGAACACATTATGAACAGGTACACATCAAACATGATTTCACAGTACGCTAAATGGCCAATGTACACAGAGAGCCAGTGCTAGACAAGTAACATATTGAGAGCCAGTGCCGTAAGACTAACACAAATATCTTTGCCTCACACGGGATTCGAACGCGGACCCAACTAGAGCGAATAGTCAGAAGCCAGCGCCTTAGACCACTGCGCTACGGGGACGGTCTTGCGCATCCTTCAAGATTACATTAGTGCTACGTCACTAAAACACGCCCGACGCTGCAGGTGGGCTTCAACCCATTCATCTAACTTTTCTTTGAGCCTACCATTTAGCCCCCCCCCCCCCAAAAAAAAAATATTTAAGCAGTTGGATCATAGGGCGTTTGCAACCATCTAAGATTCATATAGTAATATCCTACACCTTAAAGAACAGTGTGCATGATTATAGAAAAACTCTTTACACATTACACTTGAGTGGCTAAGGACCACACGACATTGAAGTATAGTAAGTCTAATGGAAGACAATTGATCTATATTGCACTGACATTTATTTTGTATGATGTAGAAGATATATACATAAAAAATGTATGATCTACCCGCTGCTATTGTTACTGTATTATAGCAAGTTATAAAAAAGTTTAAAATTATTTATGCGAATAATTTGCAAGCATATATGTACATACACTATTACGTTCAAACACAGCTATATATATTCATAATAGTCCAATTTGCAAAATGTCGTGGTTCCCAATGATATATCACAGTTACCATGCGAAACAAGAGAAACTTTTATGTACACCATGTACCTAACTGTCTCGAATAGCTTCATCTAGACTGTAGTCTGTAGAAGCATTCCCTGAAGGGTAACAAAGTCTGTAATGTTCATAATAGGTACGCTGTAAGTTCTAGGTCGCTCCAACACTTATTCATCAACATATATACAGTCGAGTCACATTATTGTGACCACCATCCTACTTTTGACGTTAACATCGCGTTGCCAATGATATATCAAATTTGCAAATAGGGATGATTATCGGCTTTCGGAAAAAAGGGTGGCAGTATTTCTGAAACAGCCCAGTTTGTGAACTGTTCGCGTGCTGCTGGGATTAAAGTGTATCGTGATTGGAGGAATGGCACCATTGCGAATAAGCGAAGTGGGAACTGCAGAGCATCACGTGCCATTGATGTGAGAGTTGAACGTCGTCTTCGAAGGTGCGTGAGGGCCGATCGGCACCCTATAGTGGAGCAACTCACTGGCCGAATGAACCAGAGGGCTACCGGAAGTGTGTCTAAAACGACAGTTCAGAGAACCCTGCTGCGTATGGTGCTCCGATGCAGACGGATGGTCACTGCACCTATGCTAACGAAGGTTCATCGGCAGAAAAGGCTTATATTTGCACGGCAGTGTCAGAATTGGACTTCCGCCGATTGGGAAATAATTGGCTTCTCCGATGAGTCACGTTTTCTGCTTAATCGAACGAATGGACGTTGGCTTATCAGGCGAGAAACATCGCAGAACAAACACTCTTCAACCATTGCTGGCAGAACACAATCTGGTGGGCGCAGCTTTATGGTCTGGGGAACGTTTTCGTGGCATTCTCTGGATCCACTCTTACCTGTGGAAGGCACTATGCACCGAATTCGTTATGAATCCATCCTTGCAGACCAGGTACACCCATGCATGCTGATTGTCCCTGGGGCGGATGGGATCTTCCTGCACGACAATGCGACGTGTTACACTGCGGGAAATGTTCGAGATTGGTTGGAAAAGCACGTTGGAAATTTTCGAAGTACTTCCCTGGTCCCCTAATTCCCCATACTTAAACCCAATTGAGTATCGGTGGGACCATCTTGATCGTGTTGTTATCTCTATGGATCCTCCACCACGCACCCTCCAGCAGCTGTCAGATGCACTGCAGTCGGCATGACTCCACATACCTGAGAACACCTTCCAGCATCTTATTGAGTCACTCCCAGCCTGTCTGGCTTATAACGAAGTGAATTTCTCCGTCATTTTTATCCGCGCCAGGATTCGAACCCGGGTCCCCTCATTCCGGAATACATTGCTCTACCAATTGAGCTACGCGGACGTTTTATTCTGATTCTTATCTGCCTTTATGTCGTGTGCGTCCTTCTGGCAGGTACGTCACATCTCCTGGTACGTTACATCATCTCCCCACTTATCTATTTATTTTTTTTATTCGAAGTGCTGGAGAAGGGATTCTCTTATTTTTCCTATCTTGCGGTGTGGAAATAACATCACACCATTGCGAAATTTTGAACGGTCGGGTCATCCGGATAGTTCGGGCGCCATTATAACGAAGTTCCTCTCACATAAACGAAGCTCTCCCTACGCACATCAACAAAAAGCTCTCTGACACATAAACAACAGCTCTCCCTGGTATCGTTGAACGCGCCTATTTATACTGGCTACCACCACGTCATGACTTACACTCATTGCCAGATCTCATTCAGCGGGAGAAATAACATCTCGTTCAGTAAGAAGATAATTTACATAGTAAAATAAAATAACCAGAGATAGTAAAAATCAAAAGGAAAGTGAATCTAGAGTATACGTTACAGGCTGCTGTCCGCGCTGCCCACGGCGGTTACTCTGGATATTAGCTGGTGGTCACAATAATGAGATTTGACCGGGTATTATCCACTGATATTGTGCTTGATGTTGTAATGTATCAGACTTAATATCGTTACCAAATCAGTTAAATTGAAAATCATTCATGAAGGCATATAATCCTTTAGGGTCAACTTACGTAGAATATCTGCGAACACTTACTGTAGGTTTACTCTTTGTATTTTGTAATATAGTTGATACAAACACTGTATAATTTCATGCTATATTATATCTTTATACTCTATAATCTTGAAATAGAGGTAGTAACTGCCATATATCCCTAACATGCTAACTTACAGACAGATCCAACAAAAAAAGGGGAGGAACACTATAAAAGTTTATCTTTCATCTCCTCGTTATACTGTAGTTTTCAACGCACATTACAGAACAAACTAGACAATTCACCTAAAGAGGCATTATTAGAATGACAATACTGAAAGTCAAGTGTAATTGGGCCCCATACTTTTTATTTTTTATTTTTTTTTGAATGACTAAAAAATTACACATTTTAAAAAAAATTACTAAAAAAACTATTCGGGGTAGGACAAAATGTTTTCAGATTTTGTAAACTTACTTCAAAAAGTTTTTTTGCGTATAGTTAATACACTTCAACATGTGCACCTTCTGTTTATTTTTGTTGCGCGGAGTATATCAAGCTGATATATTTTTTTTATTGGAGGTTTAACGCCCACCGTGAGCAACTCAAGGGGCTATAAGCAGTCGCCCGTACCTATTTTAGGGTCACTGGTTCCAGGGACGGGAGAGATCCAGTGCCGTAAGACAAACACAACATCCATGCCTCACCGGGATTCGAACTCGGACCCCTTTCGGACGAATGAACAGAGGTCATCGCTTAGACCACTGCGCCACCGGGGCGGCAAGCTGATATTCAATCTCTTCTCATGCACGTGCCAAAGTGGATTCTGTAACAGATGCAATTGCAGCAACTTTGCTTGTTTTCAGTTCGTAAGAACAGACTTTGTCTTTCACATTCCCCACAAGAAGAAGTTTAGCGGCGTGAGATCTGGAGAGCGGGGTGGCCATGGTATGAGTCCATCTCGTCCAATCCACCTGGTTAGAAATTCCTTATTTAAAAAAATTCGCACCGTGCAGCATTTTGTTGCCAAATAATTTTAGGATCGAAGTGACAAATTTGAGGAACATCATAAATTTTAATCATGTCCAAATGAATTTATTTTGTGACTGTGGATTCTGCAAGAAAGATAGGTCAGATCACACGATCAGCCATTAAGCCACACAACACATTCACTTTAACAATATCCCGGACATGTTCGACCAAGTGATGTGGATTCTCCGAGCCCAAATTCTGATATTGTGGCCGTTGGCTTTACCTGAAACATGAAAAGTTGCTTCACTTGTAAAAGCATGTTTTGTAGGAAGTCATTACGAGCCTCTAGATGATTTAGCATGTCCACAGCAAAGTTAAAATGGCGTGGCTTGTCGTCTGGATGTAAAGCTTACAATATATGCACTTTGTAGGCATATAGGCGGAGGTTTTGATGTAAGACCTGACGCATTGTTGCACGAGGAACGGCCAATTCTTTTGAGGCCGTTCATATCGATTTACTAGTGTCACGTGACAAGGCTTCACGAATGTTTCCGACGTCGCCTTCACCCATGCTTAGTTTTCCATATCTTGGTCTATCAAGGGCACTTCCAGTTTCCAGAAACTTCTTGTGCCTAGCGAAGATGCTATTATGACTTGGAGGATTATGACGTAGAAGTCTTGTCTTACTTCTACGTTAATTTAAAACATCAACATACTAAGAAATAGTTCCTAAATGAAAGAAAACCTTAACGGCCAGACGAAACATGTAAACAACAGAAGTCAAACTTACGGAAAAGATGCTTTATTCAGGATGTAGCAAACACATCGTAGCATAGCATATTGCACTAAACTCTCCACACACCACACAACGCTCTTTTCAATAATCAGTTTACAATCCAACGCTCTCAAGCAATAGATCAGTCGTCGTTTTTATCTCTTGTTCTTATCAAAATTCAGGCATACGTCACGTTCATTCAACCTCAATTGTGTTGCCAAACGTATTCGTTTTTTTTTTTTTTTGATTGGAGGTTTAACGACCACCGTGAGCAACTCAATGGGCTATAAGCAGTCGCCCGTCCCTAATTTAGGGTCACTGGTTCCAGGGAAGGGAGAGAGCCAGTGCCCTAAGACAAACACAACATCCATGCCTCACCGGGATTCGAACCCGGATCCCTTACGGACGAATGATCAGAGGCCATCGCTTAGACCACTGCGCCACCGGGGCGGCGTATTCGTTTGAGAGAAAGATATCACGCTGAGAGTGAAGAATAACAGAATAAATTCAAGATTTACAAAGGGAAAGAAACTAAAAAGAAAAGTTAATTTAGAATATACGGCAGGATCTTTTCTAAATTTCGAACGAAAATTTCATTGCACTAGGGTAACAGATTTCGTTTCGAAAAACCAACCAACACATATCGCTTTCTCTGCTGGAGTAGACATACACTGACGGAAAAAAAAATCCCAACACCACGAAAAAATAGTTGTAGAGGAATGAAATGGCGGCAATACATTTGTATAGGTAACATATTTAATCGATTAAGGTTTCAAGATCACAGCTTATTGTAAGCGCGAGAAGAGCCATTTTAAATGTGAAATGCTGGTACATTAATAACCGGTGTAACAGCCAGAATGTTGAATGCAAGCACGCAAACGTTCATGCATTGTGTCGTACAGGTGCTGGATGTCAGTTTGTGGGATGGAGTTCCATGCCTGTTGCACTTGGTCGGTCAATACAGGGACGGTTAGTGCTGGTTGGGGGTGACGCTGGAGTTGTCGTCCAATGATGTCCCATACGTGCTCGATTGGTGAAAGATATGGTGACCTAGCAGGCCACGCAACATGTCGACACTCTGTAGAGCATGTTGGGTTACAACAGCGGTATGCGGGCGAGCGTTGTCCTGTTGAAAAACACCCCTGGAATGCTGTTCATGAATGGCAGCACAACAGGTTGAATCACCAGACCGACGTACAACTGTACCGTCAGGGTGCGTGGGATAACCACGAGAGTACTCCTGCTGTCATAGGAAGTTGCTCCCCAGACCATAACTCCAGGTGTAGGTCCAGTGTGTCTCGGCCGCAGACAGGTTGGTTGCAGGCGCTCACCTGGCCTCCTTATAACCAACACACGGCTATCACTGGCACCCAGGCAGAACCGGCTTTCATCAGAAAACACAACAGATCTCCACTCCGTCCTCCAATGAACTCTAGCTTGACACCACTGACGTCGCAAACGGCAGTGGTTTGGAGTAAGTGGAATGCACGCTACAGGGCGTCTGGCTCGGAGCTGTCCTTCCAAGTAACCGATTTGTAACAGTTCGTTGTGTCACTGTGGTGGCAACTGCAGCTCGAATTGCTGCCGCAGAAGCGGTACGAGGCGCCACGGCCATACGCCATACACGGCGGTCTTCCCTCTCAGTAGTGCCACGTGGCCGGCCGGAACCCGGTCTTTGTGAGGCAGTACCTTCCCTTGACCACCGCTGCCAACAATCATGCACAGTGGCTACATTCCTGCCAAGTCTTACTGCAATATTGCTGAAAGAAAATCCACCTTCTCGTAGCCCTATTACACGACCTCGTTCAAACTCTGTGAGCTGTTGATAATGGCTTCTTCGTCTTTTTTAAGGCATTCTTGACTAAAATCAACACACTACGTCGAATCTCAACGATAACTAACGCTCACGAACGTTACAGCGCGTATTTACAGCAAACCTGCTTTACATGTTCCGAGGGGCGCTACTAGCGCCACACGTATACGCCGAGCGCGAAATTTGCATAGACGTCATCTTACAGATGTACTCTCACCGCCTACCAACATACGTTTATCTAACACAGCCCTTTCTTGGTGTTGGGATTTATTTTTTCCGTCAGTGTATTTTCAACTAACCTTGCCATTGGATCAGTAATAAATACACAGTTGACGTGGAGTTAGGAACATCAAATAGAAGTCATCGCTCTTTCTACGTTTATAAGTGAGTAACGGAAAAATTATCATCGGCCGCCACCGGGAATCGAACCCAGGGTCTTCCAGTTACGGGCCGAACATGCTTCCGCTGCACCACAACGGCTTCAAAATTATCCAGACTCACATACGACATACTGCCAAACCACCGGTCAGGTTGGTTTCTTTGGAGCGCCGCACAATGCTGGGGATTCTCCAAAGATTAACAGTAGCAACTGAACAAATAACTAGAAGGCGAATGAATAATAAATACACAGTTGACATGGATTAGGGATATCAAATAGAAGGCACAGCTCTTTCCACGTTTATAAGTGAGTCACGGAAAAATTCTTATCGGCCGCCACCGGGAATCGAACCCAGGGTCTTCCAGTTACGCGCCGTACTTGCTTCCACTGCACCACAGCGGTTTCGAAATTCTCCAGACTCATATACGACATCTGCCAAACACCAGGCAGGTTGCTTTCTTTGGAGCCCCGCATAAAATGATTGATTGGATCAGTAGCGCCACCTAGTGGCCTATTTGGGAAACAGAAAAAAACTTTTTTAAGTAAGTGAACAAAATCTGCAGAAATTATGTTCATATCCCCGATAGTTTGTTTTCAAAAAATTTTTAAAATGTGTCAAAAACTTTTTTTTTTTTTTTTTTTTTGATTGGAGGTTTAACGACCACCGTGAGCAACTCAATGGGCTATAAGCAGTCGCCCGTCCCTAATTTAGGGTCACTGGTTCCAGGGAAGGGAGAGAGCCAGTGCCGTAAGACAAGCACAACATCCATGCCTGACCGGGATTCGAACCCGGACCCCTTACGGACGAGTGATCAGAGGCCAGCGCCTTAGACCACTGCGCCACCGGGGCGGCCAAAAACTTTTGAGACGCCCCGTATAAAATGAATTCTTCGTAAAATTTAATGTTTCAACTTATGGGAAATGGAGGGAGTCCTCTGAACGAATTTCTGAGAGAGTAGCAGAATCACACCACTTTTGCAATTATAGTTTAAAAAAGGGGGGGGGGAGAGATTCCTTCTGAGGTTACAAACTAAAATTCATAAACAGCCATATGAAAGAAAAAAAAAACGAAAAAAAAAGCAACCTAAGTAAGTTAAAATTCCGAAGAAAGAGTAACTTGCCATAGAGATTCGTATCCATGATTCCCATACTACATACGTTATATTGACAAAAGTCACCGGACACCCCTTCAAAAGCGAATGAACGGATATGCTGCGTTGTTAAGATGCACGGTACAGCTGCAAACGGTATAAAAACAAGCCTGCAGCTGACCGCGATGATATCGCACTGTGAGGTTGAGTGAAAATGTAGCTGAACTGACTTTGAGAAAGGAAAGATTGTTAGGTGTTATATTAGTGGGTTGTCCATAAGAGAAACCGAGAGGCGTTTAAACATACCCAAGTCAAATGTTTTGGATGTATTGAATAAGTGGAAGACACATATCGTGCCTGAAGCAAGAAAGCGTACCGGCAGACCAAAGAAAATGAGTGATAGAGGACGTGCAAGCCTCAGGAGAGTCGTTACAGCTAATTGATGGAGTTCTGCACAAGACCTCAGTGTACAGGGGAGTACAAATGCTGGAACCTCGGTTTGTACGCGTACCGTTAGCAGAGAACCTCATTCCGTGGGCTACCGTGGTCGTGCGGCTGCTCATAAGCCTTTCATCTCCACTGGGAATCCTACTCGTTGTTTTGCATGGTGTAAAGAACATTTATCGTGGACCTTAGATCAATGGAAACAAGTCCTATGGACTCATGAATGTAGATACACGATCCATCCGTTTGATGGCCGTGTGTGGGTATGGCGGCAGCCGGGAGAACGCTATTTACCACAGTGTACTGTTCCTACGATCAAGTTTGGAGCTGGCAGTGTACTCGTGCGGGGGTGTTTTTGGTGGTATTGTCCCGGCCCAGTGGTTATCGTGGACAAACCTGCTAACCAGCACGTCTACCTCGATATTCTGGACAATTATGTCCTACCAACTCTGTGGCAATGCTATGGAAATGAGCCTTGTTGGTACCAGCAGGATAATGCACCGAGCCATAAAGAAAGGACTGTTACGGTGTGTAATTCCGTATCGTGTGTGTACTGGCCAGCACAGAGCCCTAATCCCTAATCTCAATCCCGTAGATCACCTATGAGATGAATTAGAGCGCCGCAGATGAAGTTTGGAACCAAGGCCCACAACTAAACAAAAGTTAGCGGCAGCATTATGTACTGAATGAAAGCGCATACCTATCGGTGTGTTCTAAAACCTTGTCGAAAGCATGTCTCGAAAGGTTAGTTAATTCATTAATGCCAAAGGTGGACCGACACCGTACTAATGTATGTCAATAAATGCTATGTTGTGTTTCTCTTCTAGGTGTCCGGTGACTTTTGTCAATACAGTGTACATTAATTAAATACTACGTTCAGTATTCGCTTAGAAACTTTGTTTCACTATAAGAATAACATTATCAGCATCCGGCAAGCAGAGTTGTTTGCCAAACACTTCAAAATTTGTGCCTCTCTCCCATTATGCTTAGCCCCCCTAAGAGCCTACCCAGTTCTGAGCGGCTGGCGTCGCGACTGAATTAAAATCCCATTACAGTGATTGGATTCATTTAATTCGGGAAGTCGGTCCCGGCAGGCAATGTCGGATTAAGGCCTTAGTGGGCTCCTAGCTTAAGACATCTGAGTGGCCGACTGGGCTGCCAAGGCTACCACTTCTGAGTAAGACTCCCAAAGAACTTATGAGTAGGCCCCCAAAGATCTTATGAGTAGGCCCCCCAAAGAACTTAGGAGTAGGCCCCGAAGAACTTATGAGAAAGGCTCCCCCAAAGAACTTATGACGGAAAATCCTTACGAAGTCCGTTAAAACACGAAACTGTAGTGCACTGATGTGCCCAAAGTAATGGAATAGCATTATGCAAATTTTTAACTGGCGCTGCCGTCATATAAAGGCTTCGACGCACGCCACAATTTTTATCAGTTGCGAGGCATAACCTCGTGAATCAGGGTGAACAACCGCCAGTATAGGATTATGGCAAACCGACGTGAATTATCGGAGTTTGAACGAGGCAGGGTAGTGGGAGCCAGACGGATGGGACATTCAATTTTCGAAGTTGTGCCAACATTCAACATTCCTCGATACACGGTGTCACGTGTGTGCCGAGAATACCTCATGGAAGGCATTACCACCCACCGTAAACAGCGCCGTGGCCGCCGACCACAGATGAATGACCGTGGCCAGAGGGGTCTGTCCAGAATCCTCCATGCTAACAGACAAGCGACACTGGTTCAAATAGCATCCACATTCAATTCAGGAGGTACCAAAGACATATCCGTCAGGTCAGTGCAACGTAAATTAGCGTGCATGGGGTATAGGGGCAGAAGACCCACACAAAGTGCCTTTATTAACACCACAACATCGGACACAGCTCCTCACCTGGGCTCGTCAACATGGTAATTGCACCCTGGAAGACTGGCAACATGTGGTGTGGTCCGATGAGTCACGCTACTAGTTGTTACGAGCTGATGTTAGGGTTCGTTGTGGCGCACACCCCATGAGGCGTTGGACCCAAGCTGTCGACAAGGCACTGTACAAACTGGTGGTGGTTCTATACATACCCCGACACGCCATTACATTTTGACCAAACCAAGCCTAGAGAAAAGCTTGCCTGGAGACCAAACGGTGGCTCAGGTAAAGTTCACAGAGCAGTATATATGCATCCCGAGGACAGGCTTTCGGTTAGTAGAGTGTTCGGAGTCAGAATGGGAAAAGCTCCCGATTTATCGGAGTTTTATAAAGGGCAGACTGTGGTGGCACGGCGCAGAGGAACTACGATCTCGGATTCGTGGGATGTTCACGTGCTGCTGTAGTGAACACGTATTGAAAGTGGTGCACAGATGGCCAAACGACGAACCGCTGTCCAGCCGTGTGTCGTCCGAAGCTCATTGATGTCAGAGGGGAGCGGAGATTGCCTCCATTGTTTAAAGCGACCGCAGGACTACAGTGCGACGAATCACCCGCAGCTACAACAGTGGTGATCAGGGCAATGTGTCACAGCACATAGTTCATCGCAGCCTTCTGCGCATGGGCCTGCGTAGGTGAAGACCCAACTGGGTCTCCATGCCTACTGCATGGCTTTGCCAACAACGCATGAAATGGACCCAATATCATCCAGATTGGACCGTGGATGATTGGAAGAAAGTGGTGTGGTCTGACGAATCAAGATTCCTGGTGTATCACGTAGACAGTCTAGCGCGGGTACCCCGATTACCAACGGAGGCTATGGCACCTAGATGCTCTGTTGGGTGGAAACAGGCCGGCAGCGGCGGCGGTATGCTGTGGGCGATGTTTTCTTGGGACACTTTAAGCCTCATTATTCCAATAGCACATGCCCTGACAGCTGTCAGGTATCTGAACATCGTTGCGAACCAAGTTCACCCATTCATGCCAACTGTGTTCCTTGCTAGTGACGGCCATTACCAACAGGATAATGCGCCATGCCAGAATCGTCAAAGAACATGCTGGTGACTTTCTGTTAATGCTCTGGCCTCCACATTCACCTGACATGAACTCAATCGAACATTTGTGGTTCGAATTGGAAAAGCAGTTTCGCACTAAATCACCACCACCTCGAAATGTACGGAAACTGGAGGACCTGCTATTGACATTATGGTACCAGATACCCCAAGATACCTATCGCCACCTCATCGAATCGATGCCTCCCCGAGTGCCCGCTGTTTTACTAGCTAAAAGGGGCCCTACAGCTTATTAGGTCAGTGGTTATAATACACTGCTGGCCACCCAAAATGCAACACCAAGAAAGACACGAGATAGCAAAGCCAGATTTACTGGACACATAACAACAGACACAAAGATGAAACGATTGAGCTTACAGGCCCGTGCGACTTGCGGAACACGCAGACATCAATTGTTCGTGTGGCCCCCATGGCTGGCAATAACGGCAGCTACACGCCGCGGCATCGAACGAAAGAGGCTTTGGATGTGGGCTTGGGGTATGTTGGTCCAGGCTGCTTTCACACGTTGCCAGAGTTCATCAGGCGTAGCCGCGGGTGGTGCTTGCCAGGCCACTCGGTTGCCGATCAGCGACCAGACGTGTTCGATGGGCGCCATATCGGAAGAACAGACGGACCAGGGTAGCAGTGGCACCTGGTGGGCCCTGAAGAATTGTTGCACGATGCGTGCCACGTGCGGGCTCGCATTGTCCTGTTGAAACGTGGCCGCTAGCAGGTCCTGCAATTAAGGGAGGACAACAGGCTCCAAAACGATGGAGATGGTGCGGTGGCTGTTTAGTGTACCGGCGATGCGTACCAGAGGGGTGCGGGTATCATATCCAATTGCGCCCTAAATCATAACGCCAGGTGACGGACCGTGATGGCGATGCATAATGCAGGCGTCATACAGTCTCTCGCCGTGGCGCCGCCACACGCGAATCCGACCATCGTGGTGTTGCAGGCAGAAGCGGGATTCGTCGGAGAAGACAATGTCGTGCCATTCCGTAGTCCAGGTGCGGCGTTCAACGGCCCACTGCCGCCGCACTCGCCGGTGGTGTAACGTCAATGGTAATCGGAGTAATGGGCGCCGTGCGACAACTCCCCGCTCCTGCAGACGACTTCGAATGGTACGTGCAAACACAGGTTGTTGCGCAACACACCCTAATTCCTGCGCTAACCTCTGCGGCAATCGCTCACGTCTGTCCGTCCATCCCTCCTGCACCCACCGAATCCATACTGGCCTCACTGTGGCTGGATGTCGTCCCACACGGGCGCCGATGTCTCGGTACGATAAGCCGCTGTCGCGATAAGCCACACTATTCGTCCTCTGTGGAACTCCGAAACGTGCTGGAATGACTGCCGTATTCTGCGACGAGGCATCAGGAAGCTTCTCACGCACAGGTCCAGCAGCACAACACACTTCCACTACTTACACCCCGCCTTCTGTGCACCCTTCTTATAGTGCTTCTCGGTGGCGCACATGATTCGCATATGCCCTGCAATGCTAATCGTTTGCATGTCCTCTCGCGGGCGACGCATGCTGCAAATTTCAGGCCAATCGGATGCTTCCTTTTTGGTGTTGCATTTTGGGTGGCCAGCAGTGTATAATAGTTCATCGGTGTATATGGGGTTGTGACGTTCCTGCCCCGCAGGACGTTCATGTGATAAAGGCAGATAGCAGTGAGAGTACATGCCAGTGTAGTATAGTGGATAGCACTCGGTGCTCCGGAGCCGAGAGTTGTGTCTTCTAATCCTGCCCCTGGTATAAAAATGATGGAGAAATTTACTTCGTCATGGGATGTCTTCATGTGGCACAGTTTTGGTCCTCTGGCCCTCGTAAACACGTCATTAACAGGTAATCGCTTTGTTGCTCTGCTGGGTGACCATTTGCAGGCCTTCACGGACTTCATGTAGCGTAACAACGATGGGATTTTCCAGGCGGACAATGCACCACGTCATTGGGCCCAAGTTGTCCAAAATTGGTTCGAGAAGCATTCCGGGCAGTACCGACGGACAGTGTGGCTACCACGTTCGTCCGATATGGACCCAATAGAGCACTTATGGGAGGTGGTGGAAAGGTCCATTATCACCCAGTATTCTGCACCTCCATATACCAGGAAACTGTGGGAGGCTGTTCAGAGGGCATGGCCCAATATCCCTCCAGAAGTCTTCCGACCACTTGTGGAATCGATGCCACGTCGAGTTGCTGCACTTTGACGGGCTAGAGGAGGTTCTACACGATACTTGGTACTTATCCCATGACTTATGGCACTTCAATGTAATATGTATCTAATAATTAATGCGTGTATGTAGTGCGTTCTCCAATAAATTACCTGCAGCAGTGGCGTATATTCGAAGCTAGCTGAGAAGCCCAGAGAATGCACAAATAAAATCCAATTAAATACGCACAAATAAAAGTCAATTATCAACGGTATTAAGATATGTCGATGCTTTCTCTGCGATAAAAACACGTGCGGATTCGCTTCTCTGAGTTATCTGGCGAGCGAAGACCAACGGCGTAACGCAACTAGCTCTTCCAGGGTCTTCGCTGTTCTTATTCGAAGAACTTCCGTACGATCACCTGCTAGCGTTTCCGTGACAACATGAATAAGTGGGTGAAGGGGAATGGGCCACTCAGAAAAGAGACGGTTCGCTCAGAAAAGAGAAGAGCTTTGGGCAACGGTTAGCTCAGAAAAGAGAAGAGCTTTGGGCAACGGTTCGCTCAGAAAAGAGAAGAGCTTTGGGCAGCGGTTCGTTCAGAAAAGAGAAGAGCTTTGGGCAACGGTTCGCTCAGAAAAGAGAAGAGCTTTGGGCAACGGTTCGCTCAGAAAAGGGAAGACAAACAACCTCAGTAACTCCCATGCTCCCGCTCGCTTCCGGTGTCCTCTGTACCTATGGATGCTGTCACTACACCCAGGGATCAGCCTTCCGGTGTCCTCTGTACCTATGGATGATGTCACTACACCCAGGGATCAGCCTTCCGGTGTTGCCGATGCTGTTTTCTCAGTTATCTCTTGTCTGCTGCCCCCACTAATTCCCAGTGTACGCCACCGGCTAATGTGCCTCTTGCCTCTTCTTCGCCTTCCGTGGTCACCTCAGATTTTTGCTTCTGACGATCACCTTCGTCATCACACACCTCTCCTCCGTCAGCTATTTCCTCCGTCTGTGTCTTCTTCATCCTCACTGCCTACCACCTGTGTTGTCTCATCGGCGGTGGCTCCTGCTGCTTCAACAACGACATCTGCTCCTGTTACGTGTAATGTGCTTGCCCCGCAGGACGCACACGACATAAAGGCAGATAGCAGTAAGAACGAACGTCTGCGCAGCTCAGTTGGTAGAGCGACTTACTCCGGAATAAGTGGACTCGGGTTCGATACCCGGCGTGGACCAAAAATGACGGAGAAATTTACTTCGTTATAATGGCGCCCGAAATTCCAGGATGACCCGGCTGTTCAAGATCTCGCAATGGTGTGATGTCTTTTCCACACCGCGAGATAAGAAAAATAAGAGAATTCCCTCTCCAGCGCTTCGAAAAATAAATGTGTGTGACGTTGCATTCCACACATCAGATTGACTGGGAGTTCTCATGTGCACGTTCTACAGCGGATGGCTGGTTACGACAATTCATGGTCACGGCTGATCCGTGGACCATTCCCCTGGCCCTCTTTCGGGAGGGGGAGATGTAACGTGCCTGCCTCGCAGGATGCACACGACATAAAGGCAGATAGCAGCAAGAACGAACGTCTGCGTAGCTCAGTTGGTAGAGCGACTTGTTCCGGAATAAGTGGACTCGGGTTCGATTCCCGACGTGGACCAAAAAATGACGGAGAAATTTACTTCGTTATATACGTTATTATTCAGCTTTTCCTCACACGACGTATCTGCCAGCTCTTCGTTCGACTCGTCCGTTACTGCACCTATCCCAGCTTTATCGCATGTGCCTCCCACTGATCCTTCGTATGCGCACATTGCTGCTCTATCGTCTCCCTTTCAGATTTTCTCTGATGGTGCTTCTCAGAAAGACCGCCGTGCTCCACCTTCCCGTGATCCTCCCCAACGAAGTGACTATGTCTCTCCTATTGACTACAGCCGTGCCCATGAACGCTGGTTCAAGCGTGTCCTAATTCGTGAATCGTAATGACCCTCTCTCGTAATGTTTGCCCGGCTTCCATGTACCTCTTAGTTGTTCCAATGAAGCGATTTTGAAAGACAAAACTTTAGTATGTTGTTCCTGAGGTACACTGAACCGGTAGCCGGCCCCGGTGGCGCAGTGGTCTAAGCGATGGCCTCTGATCATTCGTCCGAAAGGGGTCCGGGTTCGAATCCCGGTGAGGCATGGATGTTGTGTTTGTCTTACGGCACCGGCTCTCTCCCTTCCCTGGAACCAGTGACCCTAAATTAGGGACGGGCGACTGCTTATAGCCCATTGAGTTGCTCACGGTGGTCGTTAAACCTCCAATCCAAAAAAAAAAAAAATACACTGAACCGGTTCTCTTGAATAGCATCAAAATGAGGTCAAAGGTAAAGGCACAGGAGCAAGATTTATTCCACAGCCATTATCCTCATAACTTGACTAAAAATGCTTCTATTGCGACAAAACTTTAGTATGTTGTTCCGGAGGTATACTGAACCAATTCTGTTTAATATCAACGAAATGGCGTCAAAAGTCAGGGCACAGGAGCGATATGTATTCCACAGCAGCCATTATCCTTATACCTTGAGTAAAAATGCTTCTATTGCGACAAAACTTTAGTATGTTGTTCTGGAGGTATACTGAACCAATTCTGTTTAATATCAACGAAATGGGGTCAAAAGTCAGGGCACAGGAGCGATATTTATTCCACAGCAGCCATTATCCTTATAACTTGAGTAAAAATGCTTCTATTGCGACAAAACTTTAGTATGTTGTTCCGGAGGTATACTTAACCAATTCTGTTTAATATCAACGAAATGGGGTCAAAAGTCAGGGCACAGGAGCGATATTTATTCCACAGCAGCCATTATCATTATAACTTGAGTAAAAATGCTTCTATTGCGACAAAACTTTAGTATGTTGTTCCGGAGGTATACTGAACGAATCAATAGTCAAGGTGGGCAGGAGGGTTTGTTTGCGCCTGATTTCTTGTATGTTGGAAAGCGTATCATAATCAATGCATTGCATGATTTGTAACGTATACTCTGGATTCAGTTTCCTTTTGATTTTACTATCTCTTGTTATTTTATTTTCCTATGCAAATTATCTTCTCACTTAACGAGATGTTATTTCTCCCGCTGAATTATATGTGGCAACGAGTGTAAGTCATGACGTGGTGGTATGCAGTATATATAGGCGCGTTCAACTATACCGAGCAGCTTCGTTGTATTTCTGATAGGTTCTTCCATTATTATTGTTATCTACGATAGTACGAAAGTTCGGAATATCAGTAGTTGTGTTTTGTTGGAGTGTGTTTGAGTAATACCAGGAGTTCCCCAATAAAGGGTTAAAAGTGAGTACGTTTTCTTAGTTCATTTTATTGTCAGACCTCTGTCTGGCCGTTAAGTCTATTTCTTTAAGTGTCTACGTTAAGTCCAGCGTATATTGTGTTTACCGCTCTAATAAGGAGCCTTCAAGGTACTAATGTACTAAAACCGAAGTTATAGTACTGATATTCAAGATAATGAGGAACGCTGAGTAAAAAGAAGTTCCATATTCAATGAACTTATTGCACGTGCATGTCTTACCTAAACAAACTCTAGCACTTTGAAGATTAGGCACACTTTAGCTACGTCAAGTAACCTTCCAATAACCTAACGTGACTTAACGTAAGCTTCCCTGCACTACACACCCAGCCGGAGAGCTTTATTCATTATAGATTTTACTAACTTTTTCTAAATATCATTTGCTTCTTCTTATAGCTACTCTCGAGTTTTTCAGAAAATCCGATAAT
The DNA here is from genome assembly GCA_039090855.1 of Macrothele yani. NCBI lineage: Eukaryota > Metazoa > Arthropoda > Arachnida > Araneae > Macrothelidae > Macrothele > Macrothele yani. Next base: position 17,682,112 of record CM077000.1, on the reverse strand, counting down.
TCAAAACTAAACCTGCAGATTAAAGTTGTTTGGTTCAGAAAATGAAGCTTCCTTATAGAGAATGTCATTCTAATAGACTTTTGAAACACGGCAAAATATTTTTGTTTTTTTGTTCTCGATTTACTTAGTAAAGTAAGCAGCTTTCATTTTTTTTTTCTTCGTCACGCCAAAGGACTTTCACAATAGGTCTGTGCATTAGATGTCTCCGAAGAAAACAATCATTTGGAACGTTGAATTGATAAAACACCCTGCGGCGTACTGCCATTGTGTTACAACTGTCAAATCCGGTACAGGAAGCATTACAGGTCAACGTCGATTTAAGTTAAACATGCAAACGAAAAGGATATCAATTCTCGGATTAACAGTTCCTGCAGAAAACTCCTGAAATCGTTTCTTATGAAATAGTTTCATGACAAACGGCTCCAGTACGTTTCCGGAAAAATGCCTTAAAGATCTCTTGAAAATTTTGTTCCCAATATCTGTCATAAAGAACAAAAAAATGTGCACTAGGCATGCACCCAAGGAGGGGGTCCAGGAGGGTCCGGACCCCTCCCAAAGGTTACTCAATAACAACAACAACAAAAAATGTGGAGGGTTTTTCTTAATTATTTTTTTAATGATTGTCCACAAAATTGTTTTCGAGGAAATGATAAATAAATCTGTAATTGGGCAGCGGCACTAGCGCACTCCGCACGTGCACGTACTCTGAACCCATGCCTGGGCCTACGGCTACCTACACATTAAATAAAAGCAGTGAAGAACTTCTTAAGCTTCTTTATGTAGTCTATTAAAACTAATGAATGAATATAGAATGGTTCGTTTACGAGCGATCTTCAAGGCAAGTTTCTGTGTAATTTAAACTGGCAGTTTAATATACACTGGCGGTAAGTGAAAAAAGAACACCAAGAAGGAATTGGCGGATGATCATGAACTTTGCATATGTTAATGGGGTCGAGTTTGCGTAGGTGTGATGCTAATTTCGGGATCAACCGGTGAGCGCTTACGCCACAGCACGGCATAATATGCAAATTATCGTCGGTGGTATTTAAGGAGTACGGCAAAGTGAATGTAATCAGTCGTCGGCGTACGGACACCTGCGAAGACCCCGAAGAAGCAGCAATGCCTGGACATGGAAGACGTGTACGATTTCAGCAGTTATCGGACTTTGAGCGAGGTCGTCTAGTCGGAATCCGCGAGGCCGGGTGGTCGTATCGTCGTATTAAGGAGCGAATTGGACGGGAAGTATCGGTGGTGGTACGATGATGGCGTAGATGGTCCGAGGAACATTCCCACACGAGAAGACGTGGAACCGGAAGTCACAGACGGACTGATGAGCGGACCGATCGACGCATAAGAAGAGCGACGTTGTCAAGCAGAACATCCACTGCGACGCAAATCCGAGCTGCCGTTGCACCTGTGGTGACTGTGCAAACAATCCGCAACCGTCTACTGGATGCAGGACTACGTGCACGTGTGCCTCTGGCATGTGTACCTCTGACTCCAGCCCACCGTTAGGAACGGCTGCAGTGGTGTCGCCAACGTCTGCACTGAAAAACGGAATGGCGATCTGTCGTGTTCAGCGATGAAAGCAGATTCTGCTTGGGAGCCTCCGATGGCCGTATGCGTGTTCGCAGACGCACAGGGGAGCGTCTCCACCCTTCTTGCATCCGCTAGCGACGCACAGGGCCTACACCTGGTCTCCTAGTGTGGGGAGCGATCATCTATCACTCCCGTACACAACTAGTGTTTGTACCCGGTACGTTAAACAACACCTCCTACATCAACAACATCATTCAGCCCGTTGTTGGGCCATTTGTAAGGTCGGTCCATCGTGGTGTTTTCCAGCAAGATAAAGCACGCCCACACACGGCACGTGCAACGCAACATGCACTTCAGGGTGTGAGACAACTTCCACGGCCTGCACGTTCACCGGATTTGTCCCCCATTGAGCACGTGTGGGATTTTATGGGACAACGACTTATCCGGTCTCCACGGCCAGCCACGACCATCCCCGATTTAGGCGTCCAGGTTGAGGATACTTGGAACTCAATACCCCAAACTTACATCCAACATCTGTACGACAGACTCCCTGCCAGAATTGCACAGTGTGACGCAGTTCATGGCGGTTCAACCTCGTACTAACCATGTTACATGGAAATATTATTTTTCAGTTTACCAGCAAATACAGCTGTATTTTGCCATAATATTTTGATCACGTTATCCTCTGTATTCCGTTATTATGCTGTATAAATTTCGTTGGTATCAGACGTCTCCTTCTTGGTGTTCTTTTTTCACTTTCCGCCAGTGTATTTCTATAAATTTCGCATTTGGTATTTTCATTTATTCCTAGTAGCAACCCAAATTTATGATTTTATCTCGTCTACTAGATGAAAGACCATCAATAATGTCGCGGAAAAATAAAATTTATGATACAGAAGTTTTTGAGTTAAAATTTATGATATTGAGTTTTTGAGTTCCACGTCAATAGATAGCGACGTTGGCTCGAAGGAGGTTAGAATAAATGGAGCAAGGATGACGTCACAAACTTGAAGCACTTTGAGCAGACGAATTTAATGCTCAAACGTCTCACCATCATGGCGGCAGAGACTGTGATTGGCTGCGACTCGTCAAACACGTCTCACCAACATGGCGGCAGAGATTGTGATTGGCTGCGACTCGTCAAAGACGTCTCACCAACATGGCGCCAGAGGCTGTGATTGGCTGTGACGTCATGATCGTGACGTTTCAGTGGCTTCACTTTGATTGTACGACGGGAACGCCTGGCTCTTACTCCATCTATTCTAACCTCCTTGGTTGGCTCACAGCTTTCTGAAAATTTCCGGAGCAGTTGTAACGTACCAGGAGATGTGACGTACCTGCCAGAAGGACGCACACGACATAAAGGCAGATAGGAATCACAATAAATCGTCCGCGTAGCTCAATTGGTAGAACAACTTATTCCGGAATCAGGGGATCCGGGTTCGAATCCTGGCGTGGACAGAAATGACGGAGAAATTTACTTCGTTATAATGGCGCCCGAACTATCCGGATGACCCGGCCGTTCAAAATCTTGCATTGGTGTGATGTTCTTTCCACACCGCGAGATAGGAAAAATAAAAGAATCCCTTCTCCAGCACTTCGAAAAAAAAAATAATAATAAGGGGGAGATGATGTAACGTAGCAGGAGATGTGACGTACCTGCCAGAAGGACGCACACGACATAAAGGCAGATAGGAATCACAATAAATCGTCCGCGTAGCTCAATTGGTAGAGCAACTTATTCCGGAATGATGGGATCCGGGTTCGAACCCCGGCGCAGATAAAAATGACGGAGAAATTTACTTCGTTATACAGTCGATTGGGGAATTTGATTCGACGGGCTGTCTGTTTGTTATGTGTTTTGTAAAACCTTTAGTCCCTATTTCGTCAACACTTCCTTGTACACAACATTTTTTGTATACACTGACTGTAAACCCTCTATCAATTTCCCCTGTTCTTTTCCGTGAACTATTTTTATCTTGACGTCGTCAGATCGTTGTTCTCTTAACGTTGCCACATACAGATGCTAAACACCGGTTCAGGTAGTGAACCAAAATTCCTGATGTAAAGTTTTCGTATCTCTAAAGAGTTGACCATAGCCTATGAGAGTTGACCGTGTGACGTAACACATCTCTGACGTCATGTGAGAATGATTTTGATTCGATGACGTCACACCAGCAGCTGTGTTCTTTGTTGCTATGACAACAGAAAAAAGTGATATACGCGTGGACTTTGCGCGTGTAGGTGATGACGTCACCTAGATGAAAAGCTAAGCGTGACGTCACAAACATTTCTTTCTAGGTTGTTGCTATGACGACTTAAAAAGTGGCACGGAGAAGGAGGAGGGCTCTAGCAAATTATATATTAGGGTATCAGTTTGAAAAAATTTGTCTCTGTAATATCAGGGTTCCCTCTCCCTCTCCCAAGAGACGTGTCATAGTAAAATGGCATTATGTATGCGGCAAGTTAGCACAGCAAATTTCAATACAACTTGCCACCTACATCTGCCATATATAAATTATTCTTAGTTTTTGCTAGAACTCGGACCCTCCACTCCCGCCAAATAAAATTCCTGGATACGTGCCTGATCACGAAATGTGAGTAACCCCTTCTCTGCAGAATAAAGGGCTAAGTTCAAGGGCGGGGGGGGGGGAGAGACTAAGATATAAACAATTGGTTGGCCTATTTACACTTTCGGGTAAATTTTTTAATTATTTATTTACTTATTTTTGGCTTCAGTCAACATTTGGGTAAATGTAACTAGTATATCGATTACTCAGAGATAGCACAAAGCGAAGAAGTGCAGAAGGTGCATATTGGTTTAGTCTACACTTGATTTTATCGTAGTTTTTCGAAATAACGATTATATCATTCACTGTAAAAAATAAGTGTGTGAATTCACCAAGAATTCCTGAAAACAACGCCCGGGAAATTTTAAAAACGGATTTCCCTTTCATCGGAGTTTCCAATTTTAAAAGTTCCCGTTTTTTTTGTTTTTTTTTTAACTTCCGTAATTTCACAGATTTTCCATAGTCAGTAAATCCGTTTACTGTATTTCAGAAAAGTCGGTTTAGGGTTTTCCCGTATTTACACAGAAATTTCGCAAAATTGAAGAACCTGAATCTTGCTGCCTTTACACCAGAAAATCCTTTCGCACCGGTGGGATTTGGTATGGGGTCATTTGGGTTGGCGCAGCAGAAACCGCAAGTCTTAACTACTGAGCAAGAAAGGCTCAGAAATCACAGTCATGTTCAGGGTAAAACTCTAATTGGACGAGGATGAATTTTTTTTTTTTTCGTTAATGCGACTGAATTAGTCGTTTTATTTTCTGTTGGAGCTTATTATTTTGTTCAATAGGTTTGTAATAATTTAATTTTCTCTGTAGGAGGATTTACCACAAATTAAGCATTTTTTTTTCCATCGTGATTTTCGAAGCAACAGAATGCTTTGGAACTTGAGATATTTTTAAACTGATCCTGACTTTCAATTATCTTTAAGAAAAGGTGAAATGTACAGTTTTATAGCATTCTTTCTTGTTTGATACCGGAGATCCTCCAAAATGTTCGTATACTTTTAGGTATACTGTGACGTACCAGGAGATGTGACGTACCTGCCCGAAGGACGCACACGACATAAAGGCAGATAGGAATCAGAATAAAAACGTCCGCGTAGCTCAATTGGTAGAGCAACTTATTCCGGAATGAGGGGACCCGGGTTCGAATCCTGGCGCGGATAAAAATGACGGATAAATTTACTTCGTTATAATGGCGCCCGAAATATCCGGATGACCCGACCGTTCGAAATCTCGCATTGGTGTGATGTTATTTCCACACCGCGAGATAGGAAAAATAAGAATATCCTTCTCCAGCACTTCAAAAAAAAAAAAAAAAAAATAAGGGGGAGATGATGTAACCTACCAGGAGATGTGACGTACCTGCCCGAAGGACGCACACGACATAAAGGCAGATAGCAGTCAGAACGCGTAGCTCAATTGGTAGAGTGACTTATTCCGGAATGAGGGGATCCGGATTTGAACCCCGGCGCGGATAAAAATGACGGAGAAATTTACTTCGTTATAATACAAATAAGTTTAAAGAGTTTTTTGTGTTACGTATACCGCTAATTTACATGTCCGACATTCCCCCGCTTTGTTGTCATGTGGCCGAAACTGGTGCAGTGTATAAAATGTGACACGGAAGTTTGCCCAACAGTCAAACGCACTTGCACATCGGTAGGTGAAAGATGGCAAGCGATACTGCATTTATTCGACACAGCATCCGTTACAAATTTCATCAAGGAAAAAGTGCTGCAAAAGCATGTGCATTGATCTGTTCTGTTCTGGGGGAGAATATTGTACCGAAAAGTACGAGTGTGTTTTGGTTTAGACGGTTTAAAGCAGGTGATTTTGATGTTAGCGTTTGAGAACGTAGCGGCGCCCCGCAGAAGACTACACATGGAGAACTGCAAGAATTGCTGGATGAAGATTCGTCTCAAACGCAAAACGAACTAGCTGAACAACAGGGGGTAACTCAACAAACCATTTACAATCGTTTACGCGCAATGAGAAATATTCAGAAGGAAGGAAAATGGGTGCCACATGACCTCCACCAGAGGAACAAGGATGATCATGTCGTGAAGTGTTTGAATCTGTTGAATAAACAACAAAGAAAGTCTTTTCTGTGGAAAATCATTACGGGTGATGTAAAGTGGGTTTCGTACGACGATCCCAAAAGCAAAACAAATTGGGTAGACCCCAGTAAAACAACGACTTCGACACCGAAACACAATATTCACTCCAAGAAAGTTCTGCTGTGCATCTGGTGGGATATGAAGGGTGTGCTCTATTAGGAACTATTGGAACAAAATCGAACTGTTACTGCTGATTTCTACAAGCAGCAATTGCTGCTATTGAACCAAGAAAATCGTCCATTCACAAGGAAATGTTGGAACCGTCCATTCACAAGCAAAGGATTGCGTCCCGTGAAATTACTGCATGACAACGCTAGGCCGCATGTCGCGAAATCTTCAAGGAAACGTTATTGACGCTTAGCTGAGAAGTTTTGGAACACCTCGCGTATATTCCCGACAGTCCTTCAGACTATCATTTTTTCCTATTGATGCGTCATGGTTTGTCGGCTGTACGGTTCCGGACATGTGATGAAGTGCAAAAATGGGTTGACGACTTCATCGCGTCACACGACGAAATATTCTTTATGGCTGGAATCCGTCAGCTACCCGACCGATGGCGGAAGGTGATAGATAATGACGGCGCATGTTTTGATTCGTAAAGGGATTGTTGTTTTCCCTCAAATCACATGTTGCGTTGTCTTAAAACGCTTTAAAACTTATTTGCACACCTAATAACTCATGCATTAAAGCTATGGCATTACGGTTCTGTTTTTATTTTCCCCTCTTCGCACTTTTCCAAGCTTCTTTTTCTTGATGGCTGCAAGTCGTTGTCTTGTCAGGATGACGTAATGTGCAGTAATGACAGCGATGCCCTCTTTCGGAGGGTAAGCTATGACGATGGCTTCTGTATTCCAAGAAATTGATGCCAGCACCTTTTTGCTGGCTGTCAGATCAACACTGAATTTCTTGGGAGACGAACCAGAAGAATGCTTCTACATTAGACTTTTGTTTTCTAGGTCTCAGGGTCAAAATGACGAACTCAAGTTTCATACATTATAAAAGTCTAGGGCCGAACATATTTTGAATACGCTCAATGGGTATTAGAGTTTCCGTGAGCGACCCAGCAACTAGAGAAACCGTTTTCCGATCAGGTTGTAATGGGAACAAACTCAGCTTATTATATTTATGACTGCCGACGGCGGCTGCGAGAACTTCATGTGGTACTGATCAGTGACAAACGGTAGCGTTCGGCACAAAATTCGTGCCGAACGTAAGGTGCAGCAATACTCTGCCACTGAGAGGCAACTGAATCAACAAGCGAATAGGAAATCGGCAATCCGAATTAAAAGACAGGAGAATGGAATGCAGACGTTCTCAAGAGAACAGTATGCAGACTTCACAAAGGATAGTATGCCATGTAAATACCCAGACATCACATATACATAATCAAACATAACGTATGCAAGGTTGGACAAAATAATATGAACACCTGAAAAATACGCGATATGTCTTTATTTATAAGGTGTTGGACTACGATCAGCCTTTAATACAGCTTCCAACCTTCTTGGAATAGATTCATTCAGCTTTTGAATATTTTCCAGTGGAATGTTGTACTATGTCTTTATTAATAAGGTGTTGGACAACCATTTGCCTTTAATACAGCTTACAACCTTCTTGGAATAGAATCAACAGCTTTTGAATAGTCTCCAGTGGAATGTTGTACAATGTCTTTATTAATAAGGTGTTGGACCACCATTAGCCTTTAATACAGCTTCCAACCTTCTTGGAATAGATTCATGCAGCTTTTGAATAGTTTCCAGTGGAATGTTGTACCATTTGTCGATCACAATATCAATCAATTACTTCAGAGATGTTGGAGGAGGGAATCTGCTTCTCACTCTGCTCTCCAAAACTGCACATGATGATATTCAATTCAGGTTCTTCATCTGGCCAGGGCAGATGTTGAAGTTCATCTTGGTGCTTCTCAAACTAAGACTGAACTGTTCTGGCTGTGTGTGTGGTAGGTGCTTCTCAAACTAAGACTGAACTGTTCTGGCTGTGTGTGTGGTATATAGGTGCTTTATCAATCTCCAACACTGCCCAGGATGATATTCAAGTCAGGTGGTTGAGCTGGCTAGGGCAAATGTTGAATTTCATCTTAGTGCTCCTCAAACCATGACTGGTCGTGTGAATGGGCGTATTATCATCTTGAAAAATGGCACCATTGTTGGAAAACAACATTAGAACCATAGAATGCACCTGATTACTTAGAATGTACAAGTACTCGCTGGCAGTAACTCGACCCTGTAGGATAATGAAGGGGTCAGCCGAATACCAAGACATGGCATACCAAATCATTACAGATCCATCTTATGTTTGGCAGATGGAACCAGACATTCTGAATTGTAGACTTCCTTGGGGTTTTCCATATAAATAAACACTACTTGCTGTTGGACGTAATGTAAATGAGGTCTCATCGGACCATATCACACGTTTCCAGTCATCAGATGTCCAGGTTTATTGCTCATGAGACCATATTTTTCACATTGTAGCGTTGGAACCTGTGATTAAATGTTTAGCTGTTGCAGCCCTTCCATGAATGTTGGCTTTGTGAATTTCTCTGCAAATTGTTTTTGTGGAAACAGTGTTTTCCAGGTGTATATTGAGTTCTGCTGTCACTTTTTTTGCAGTATTACTGTGTTGTTTGGACACAATCCTTTTTAGTGTTCGACGGTCCCTCTCAAAGATTTAGCAATTGCAACCCATCCATGGATGTTAGTGTTGAATGCGAGAAGTTCTCTGCTGACTGTTTTTCTGGAAACATGGTCTTTCAGGTGGATATTGAGTTTTTCTGTCACATTTTGCTGCAGTACTTCTGTGTTGTTTGGACAAAATCCTTGTTAGTGTTCGACGGTTCCACTCAAAGATTTAGCAATTGCAACCCTTCCACGGATGTTAGATGCGTGAAGTTTTCTGAGGACTGTTTTTGTGGAAACAGGGTGTTCCAGATGGTTATTGAGTTATGCTGTCACTTTTGTTGCAGTAGTTCTGTGTTTTTTGGACACAATCCTTGTTAGTGTTCGACGATCCCTCTCAAAGATTTAACAATTGCAGCTTTTCCATGGATATTGCCTTCATGAAGTACTGTGCCGACTGTTTTTGTGGAAATAGGGTCTTCCAGGTCTATATTGAGTTCTGCTGTCACTTTTGTTTGCAAGAGTTCCATGCTGTTTGGGCACAATCCTTGTTAGTGTTCGACGGTCCCTCTCAAAGACTTAGCAATTGCAGCTTTTCCATGGATGTTGATTTTGTGAAGTTGTCTGCCGACTGTTTTTGTGAAAAAATGGTCTTCCAGGTGGAATATTGAGTTCTGCTGTCACTTTTGTTGCAGTAGTTGTGTGTTGTTTGGACACAATCCTTGTTAGTGTTCGACGTTCCCTCTCTTTCAGTTTCGGTTTTCGCCCACTGTTCCTTTTCGCCGATGAAGTCTTTCCATGATTTGTGTATGCAGTTATAACCGTGGAGACTGTTGCTCCTCAGACACCAAACAATTTGGCTGTTGTGGTTACAGACGCTCCTGCTAAACGGGCTCCCACGATTTGTGTTCTTTGGAAATCTCATAATTCACCCATTTCACCGACCACTCGCACGAACTGCTGCTGTACACAACTTGTACTACACTGGCATACAACCTAGCAAATGTATACAAAGAAAAAAATACACAAAAGGTAATCCCGACGTTTGTTTATTTCAGTGTAGCCTACACGAATAATATAAACCCCTATAATTATGGTATTCACATTATACTGTTCAACCCTTATACATACCCAGACGCAAAATATACATTTTCAGCTATCACCTGATTTCATGTAAATCTACACGACATGGTAAAATATTGAATTGAATGGATCATTAAAGCATTTCCACCATATTGATTCAGTGTTCACTATTTCTCTATCGATAACAAAGTTCTTAGAAATTAAACAAGGCTTCTGATTTATAAAACTTTCTTTTATTCTTGAAAATTTAAATAGCTTCTCATTACTTCCATCCACACACCAGACAAAATGTATCACAACAAAAGCTTCAAGACAAATATGACAAATTCATTTCCATGTTTTCTTCAAGTAATGAGCAAACATATCTTGACGAACATGAAATGAGTTATAACGTACAATACATATTATTGGCACGAAGACAGTGGGAGATGCCTATGAAGAAATCTATCGGATGCTTGCTAAAAAAAAAAGAAACGAGATAGCATTAGTAATGCATTTAGATTTTTGAACAACAAAAACAAAAAAGTTAAAAGTTTAAAATTGGTAGCTTAAAAAAGTAGCTCAAACTGTGCCAAACCATAATAGTGAGTGACGAATCATTTTCTAAAATCCATGTTTTCAACGGAATTAAAGAATAATGAATTTAAAAACAATGTACATGAATTAATGAGTAATAATAAGCTAACATAATCAAAATGAGAAAATTTTACAGAAGAATACAATTTACACTGGTATCTAAAATTAAAGTCCAGACAGAAGAATACATTTACACTGGTACCTAAAATTAAAGTCCAGACAGAAGAATACAATATACAGTGGTGTTCAAAATTAAAGCCCAGAAGACAAAATGAGAAATTTTACAGAAGAATAAATACAATGCACAGTGGTGACAAAATTTAAAGCGCAGAAGGGAAAATTTTACAGAATAATACAATTTAGGCTACACTGGTGCCTGAAATTAAAGTCCAGACGATAAGATAAGAAAAAATTTGGAATAATATAATATACAGTGGTGTTCCAAAATTAAAGCCCAGAAGGTAAAATGAGAAAATTTTATATAAGAACACAACGCACAATTGTGTCTAAAATTAAAGTCCAGTAGACAAAATGAGAAACTTTTACAGAAGAATACAACGTACAGTTGTACACAGGTGTCCAAAAATAATATCCAAAGGTAAAATGATAAAATTTTACAGAAGAATACATTGTACATTGGTGACCAGACTAAAGTCCAAAAGGAAAAGTGAGAAAATTTTATAGAAGAATACAATGGCCCAAATTAAAGTCCAGAAGGCAAAATGATAAAATTTTACAGAATAATGCAATGTACAGTGGTGTCCAAAATCAAAGTCCAGAAGGCAATAGCTGGCAAATAAATCCAAAGCGCTCAATAAAATGTTGCATTGTTGACATAATACAAACAAATGGACACAAGAAACAAATGCTCGCAGTAAAATATGTCAGTGAGCAAGATGCTGTACAATATGTAAATATGTAAATTGAGTGACATACTTTAAGCCAAGAGAGAACAGCAATGGCATTTCTTATTATGAGCGCGTGTAAGAAGTGTTCCGGTGGCTGTAAAACCTTTCTTTATGTCTCATACACGTGCATCCGACGATAACGAGCGACATGACGGCTAGAAGCAGGCACAGGGCGCATGGAACTTCAACAATACACCGGTGGAGTGTCACGAAAGTTTGGCCAAGGTCATCCAAGACATACGACACCTCATGAGGACCTTTATGTTATTTTAACCGCACGGTGTCACAGGTCCTAATACAGCCCTGCAATTGTCTTCGGAGCTGTCCGCTGCCACTGGGAGTTCTGTATCAATGCGAACGATATATCGAAGGCTTAATCCTGGAGCCCAGAGGAGTAGGCCAGTGTTCTTTTCACAGACTGTTAGAGATTCAGCCTGCAAACGGATTCTCGTCGTGAACTCATCTGGAAGGAACGGAGAACCCGTAATGATTCTGCAAATGCCATCGAACGAAACTCCTTCGGAGGCAGTTGTTTGCTCGTGTGGGCTCACATTATGCTCAACGGCCGCACACCCCACCACACTACGTGCTCTCAGGAGGCAATTTAAAGGCTGAGCGCTATAGGACTAAGGTCCTAGAGTCCTATGTAAGACTTTTTCGGGGAGCTGTTGGCCCTCAGTTCCTTTTAATGGATGATAACTCTCGCCTGCACGTGGTTAAACTTGTCGGTGATTTTCTGCAGAGAGAGGATATTCGGCGTCAAAGTTAGTAGATGACAAGGTTATGCTCATCCTGCACTTCCGGTGATTGCTTTGTGACGTCATTGTACAAATCGCCATTGTAAGACTACCTAATCGCCACGTTTCTTTGTATCTGCACCATAGCAGAATTATTATTCGTAAACCAGCTGAAATAATATTCATAAATTGTACCAGATTTTTTAATGCATAATGTTTTCAATTTTTAAGTTAAAAAATTTGGAAAATGCTGATGAGATGCTTTTCCTATTCCTCATAAAGAAATTATTTATCATATGACAAGAATACGCCCTGCTGTGCGTTTCCCCTTCTATTTATATAAAAACAGCAAAAAGTTTCCTTGTAACTGAAAAAGTATACATGTTTCCCGCCTTTATGTAAAACAAAACTGCGCGTGACGTATTTTTGAAATCTTCGTTACTACAAGCTTTACATGACTGTGGATTTCTTCTGTATTTAATGTAAATGCGTTTTGCGTAAGCTTTTGTTCTGTCGTGAAAGAAATACGGGATTACACCAACTAATACAAATTTTGAAGATGAAAATCCGTTTTTTGGCGTAATTATGACAAGGATGATAAGTCATATAATATCCGAAAACTTGAAAATTGGTGTAATCCCGTATTTCATTCATGATTTATCTGCTCCTCCGGGCAATCACGGGATAGGATTCTTAACCTCCAGATTCGCTAAACATGAATGCCGGTTGCTTCGACTAGCGAATCTTGTGATGGTTATATTCAAATTAATCGGAAACTTGAGACTTGATCGTTCTGGGTGGTGTAGTGGTTAGCATGTCCGGCCCCTCTGGGAGACGCAGGTTCGATTCCTGCTCCCGGACAACGATATGTTCAAGTTTTCGGATATTATCTGACTTACCATTCGTGTCATAATTACACTAAAAGACGGATTGTCATCTTCAAAATTTTGTTCTGTGTTTGAGTTATAAAAATTGTTCACATCTTCTTCCATAACTAAAGTTCGTATCTACGATTTATATGTTAGGACGGTGACGTCACTCAGTGACGTCACGATTATTCGTCTGCGAGGAAGGCGGGATGAGCAAACCTTACTGTCTATTAACCTTGATTCGGCGTATAGACTGTCTAGCCAGGTATCCGGACTTGAGCTCCATAGAACATACCTGCGATGCTCTACGAAGACACGTGACAGCTCCTCAGCTCCCTCCCTGAAGTCTTCTCAAGCTACGTTACGCCCTCATCCACGAATGAAATTATGTGGCTCCACATTTCATCCACAACCTGGTGATAAGTATATATCGTGGTTGTGAGAGTTTCCTGTCGGTACAAAGTGATCCCATTTTTCATTAAGACACTTTTAGATTATAATCTTACATCTCACCTTGCCCTTCCTCCCTAGTCAAAATCCTGGGTGTGCCCCTTGGTACAGATTACCTGAAGACATCTTTTCCGCGATCTACTGGAATGGATGGTGCAAGCGATCATCGGATGGAAATATGTTGAGTTAGCTTGCAGCGAACATGGGGGAAGTGTTACGCATGGTGGATCTTCGACACCTTGTAGAATCTGTTTCGAGCAGTGATTGCGTACAAAGGTGGACCAACACGTTGTTAGGTAGGTGTTCCTAATGCAAAGGCTCAGAAGTGTATTATTCTCCAATGTCAGTAAATAAATGGTTAAAGCAGGTTTGTGATCCTTACCTTTCCATTTCAGCAGGTGGACCAGAAGCTGATGAATCAATCAAACACTCTCAGTATTTTTTTTGAAATGCAAAATATGTTGCTGCTTGAGGTACAAAGTAAGCATTCCGTACTGGAGCAGCGTACGCTGTAGGCTTCTGCTGAGGTTTAGGCACATAACTGACCTCGATTGGGCTGGCGTACAGTTCAATATTGGCAGGACTCTTACTTTCAGTTCCAGGTTCGTTGGTCTTTACTTGGGCCCTGTAACCGTGTTCGTCGGCAACGTATTCCACAGTCCTTTCGACACCTTGCTCATCCTTGAAACCGTAACTTCCTGTAACCCGTCCGTTGTCGTCTCCACTCTCCTTGCGAAATTGTGTAGCTCCATTTTCATCTTTGCTGTCATAGGCAAAGTTGTACGGATGAGGAGGGTACTGTCAAAAAAATAAACAGCAGATTAACATCCTAGGTGCTTTTCAAATATTGAGTGATTAAAATGATTCTTTGATCGACATGTTAAATTAACAATAATTGTAGAAAGTCAAAAAATATAAAAAGGGGGAGGGCGTTTCAATGTCCCTGCTTCTATATATTTGCCCTAAAAGAAGTGCAGGTGCAACACTTTTTGGTGCAACGTACTACAACATGTTTAACAGTGTGCTGTATACACTCAATGGACAAAACATTAGAGATACCTTCCTAATGACGTGTTGGTCCTCCTGTAGCAAAACTAACAGCCTGTATACCCAAATACATTGATTCCACTAGATGCTGGAGGGTTTCCAAAGGCTATGACAGCCATGCCTGTTGCAGCACTGTCCACAACTCCACCCGACACGTCGGTCCAGGATCCATGGATCTGATGTTCCCAGCCATGCCTGTTGCAGCATTGTCCACAACTCCACCCGAGACATCAGATTTATCCGTGATTCTTTCTTGTTATCTAAACATTTTTACCCCGCTAGCAACACATAAACTTAACTGGAAACCAGAAGATCCAAAAACTGCACAAAAAATATGGTTAAGGGAAATAATACAGTATGCTAGGACAATATGTCATCTGCGACACGAATCTCAGAGATCACTCAATTCATTAGCAAAAAATACCCTCAAGACAAATTTCTCGGAATATTTTCGAGAGATCTTTGTCTAGTAGTGAATAGCTGCTGCAGGGGGTGATATATTTTTCAATTCTTCGAATTTTGCACTTTTCCGTACTGTGCGTATGTACAGTATGCTGTTCTCCAACATGCAATGGCAAATTTCACTACCACTTTCTACTGTAATTTTCCAACGATTTTGCTATTTTTTCTGCAAACACACTCATCCAAAAGTTCTACAGGAAAATTAGCAATAAGAACTAGAGTTATCGTGAAACACTTCTGTGGTACCTCCCAAGAACAGACAGAGCCTGGTTCGATTTCCAGGGGAGGGCTAATGCCCTTTCTTGCCCCTCCCCACTAAGTGAAAGCTCGTCAATAGTGAAGGAGGAAAATAAGATATGTAGAGTAATCTAAAACAATATAATTTCCTTTGTCTGAACGTCTGTCTTACTCTTGCTGCGCAGCGGGAAATCGTCACCATAGCAACAACCGAAAAAGAAATATTTATGACGTCACGTTTAGCTTTTGGTATTTTCGCGCAAGGGACGTCATCACCCACACATGCACAGCGCACGCGTGTACCACTTTGCCTCGTTGTCATAGACCACAGTAGCAAAAACCGTTTTTTTACTGCTGATGGTGTGACGTCATCTCATCCAAATCCTTCTGCTACGACGTCAGAGATGCGTTACGTCACACGATCAACTCTTTAGAAACAGGAAAATGTTACGTCAGGAATTTTGGTTCTACTTTGTCGTTCATAAGCGACTTACAGAATTTTTCATTTAGAATCCTGTCGTATGAAATTCAGTTTTAATAGTCTTCTTGCGAACCTAAAATGATTATTTTAAATTGTCAAACCAGTTTCTTTTCTCATTTAAGTCTAAAAATTGAGAGTTCCAATACAATAGGTGTGTTATCATTTCATGGTTATGCTGAAGAAATATGATTTGGGAACTTTCTTTTTTCTTGAACTACGAAATTCTAAGAATATAAATATATTTTGTTTCGCAGAATATAACCAGTTATTCTTTTACTTATATTTGTAGAAGAAATGGAAAGAAAAAAATACAGTTTGTGCTTCTGTTCACGAACTACCATAACATTTTAACATTTGCAACTGCGCAATTCTAAGTTTCCGAAAATGCTTTTATTAATTAAACACTTTTTTGCTGTTTGGCAACAGCAGGAACAAGAGTACGTAGTTGCTAGCCATCGGGGTGTTTTTCCTTTTTACAATAAATTGAACAATGCGCTTTAGGGCCACAATGCATTTTTTGTGGGGTTTTGATGGACAGGAAACACTGACAAGGCTTGCTTTCTAACGATTTCATAAAAAAAATGTTGGAAATATTGCAACTGGCTGCTGTTATTTCCTTTCGATATTTCAACAGCTGCCTACAGAAGCATCTGATGTGCGGCAAACGAACACTGGGAAAATGCGAGCGTCTGCCTGCTTTAATTGTCGTGTTTTAGTTCTCAATCAACATACTTTTTTCTTTATTGATGTAATATTCATGAAACATAAGCACACCGGACAAAGAATTAGGCACTCCTAAGAGTAATGGTAATAGGAAGTTACCGGTTGCAAAGAGGGCGCCGTGATAGCATTGCTGGGAGATAAATAGCACTGATGTGGTCTACAGGATCATTTGGAACCGCGGATGGCTTAGTGGTTAGCGAGTCAGACTATCGATGCGAGGTCCTCAGGTTCGAACCTGGACTGATCTTACAGAGATGGTGTGATTTACTAACAATCGCTGCATATCCGCCGTGCATCGGACGAGCACGTTAAGTGACGGTCCCCAGGCTGGACTCGCTGGTTAAATGGGTATCCTTTCCTATGCCCCCCCGAAGTTCTCTCACCCCTCTGTGTGCAACATCGTACTTGTACGGTGGCGCCATCTACTGTACTCTAATCTCACTACAAACTGTTCTGTCAAAGTCGTTAGACTTGCTCTCATTCCTTCCGTTTTTGTGTCCTGCCCAAAAGGCGATCTCGCTGTAGGTGGCTGGGACCTAAACTCTACTCACTGTGGACGGAAGTTCTACAAGAAAATGACAATTACTGTTGTACAGGATCATTTTTGTCTCGTGTAGTGTGTGTTGAATTTAGTCTACAATATGGGTCGTAAGATAGACGTTACTGAGTGGCAAAAAGGAGCCATCGTGTTAGGCCGTGCCCACGGACACAAAGTGAATGAAGTCGCCCAATTTGTTGGTGTGTCGAAGCGTACTGTCCAGCGGGTCTACAAAGAGTGGTGCAGTTCGCAGTCTACTGAAAATCGGCGACGCAACTGTCGCCGGGAAATGATTCTCACCAACAGGGACCGCCGCCATGTTTCACGCGTAGTAACTGCAAACGGGTTTCAAACCAGACAACAATTGCCCCAAACAGTCAATGAAAGTCCACTCCAATCAATTTTCCGAAAGCACATTGCGACGAGAACTGCATGCGATGGACATCTGGGACAGCGTACCACGGAAGACGCCTCTTTAACATCAAGTCACAAAGTCGCACGTTATCAATGGGCTCAAAAGCACCTAAACTTTACTGTTGAGGATTGGAAACGAGTAATTTCGTCTGACGAATCTCGTTTTTGTTTATACTTCAGTGATGGGAGGCGACGAGTTCATCGCAGGCCCAATGAAACCTTTAATCCTGATTGTGTCGAAGGTGTTGTTCAAGCTGGAGGGTGTTCTCTGATGTTTTGGGGATGTTTTTCTTTCCACGAAATGGGCCCTCTCGTTACAGTGCCGATGAATTTTAACCAGCATGTGTACCTTCGCATTCTGAATGACGAAGTGTTGCCCTTTGCCCTACATCTCCAGGAGCAGCATCACATTACCACTCCTGTATTCCAAGACGACAATTGCTGTGTGCACAGGGCTAAAACTGTGTCTGAGTAGCACGACGAACAATCAGCAATACTGTCTCAATTCGATTGGGTCGCCAAATCCCCAGATTTAAATCTTATTGAAAATCTGTGGGGTCATTTGGAACAGAAGGTGAAACGCCGGAATAGATACCCACGCACTCTGGCGGAACTTCAGGAACAATTGATGCGCGAGTGGCTGCAAATCGATGTTCAATACATCCACAACCTCGTAAAGTCTCTATCACACCGGATTCATGCTGTTATCAATGCAAGAGGTGCTATCACCCGTTATTAGGCAAGTGACTAGTTTTTTGTCTGGTGTGCTTAGTTTTACATATGGACACCACAAAGAAAAAGAATACCTATTTTTTTTTTAAATGACTCATCTTATTCTCCTTTGTCAATATTGACGGGCTTTCAACTACTTTTTTAATAGCCTGGTATTCCTTTTTTGTGTTTGTGATGTCCAAATGTGAAAGTATCATACATGAGACCGACTAAAGAACAAACAAGTAAGTAAAATCATGCAATGCATTGATTATAATACGCTTTCCAACATACCAGAAATCATTTTGACTAAACTTATGAAGATAATGGCTGTGGAATAAATCTCGCTCCTGTGCCTTGATCTTTAACCCCATTTCGATGATATTCAGCAGAACCGGTTTAGTATACCTCCGGAACAACATACCAAAGTTTTGTCGCAATAGAAGCATTTTGAGTCAAGTTATGAGGATAATGGCTGTGGAATTAATCTCTCATGAGGCTTTATGTTATGAGGCCTAAGGGCAATGGAATAGATCCCGCTCTTATGTCCTGACCTTTGATCCCATTTCGTCCGTTTTCAATCAGGTTCGTCCCCAGGTGATCCTCTACCACATACCTTTGACCCCATTTCGATTATATTAAACAGAATTGGTTCAGTATACCTCAGGAACAACATGCTAACGTTTTGTCGCAAAAGAAGCATTTTTACCTAAGTTATGACGCATAAGGGCAATCGAATGAATCCCGCTCCTACATCCCGACCCTTGCCCCCATTTCGCCCATTTTCAATAGGGTTCGTCCTCAGGTGGTCCCCTACCACATATTAAAATTTCATCGAAATCGAACCATTTTTACGTAAGTTATGAGGCATAAGAGCAATGAAATGGATTCCGCTTCTATGTCCTGACCTTTGACCCCAGTTCGTCCATTTTCAATATGATTCGTCCCCAAGTGATCCTCTACCACATACTAAAATTTCATCGAAATCGAACCATTTTTGCGCGAGTTATCGTGCTGACAGGCAGACGGATAGACGGACGGACGGACAAATCTGGAGCATATACGCTTCTTCAACCTTCGGCTGGAAAGCTTAAAAAAGCTGAACTTTTTAACCAGGTGAAAAATCAGAACATGCAACGAGAAAGTGTGAATATAACACAGCATGAGCAAGATGGAATTGTTCACTGTAATTTATTTATGTGGATATTTAGAGCACGCCACTGTATTAACAATATAAAATTACCGAATTCAAAACAAAATAAAATTGTTTTAAAAGACATTGCTTCAAATAAAGCTTTTTTTTTTTTTTCTTCTTTTGTACTTGCTAAAACATCAACTCAAGTTTTTACTTGTGTTGCTTTCTTGTCAGCAAGTTCCATCGCCATATTTGTCTCTTGGTGACGGCAGCTTCATGGCAACTTTTGCTTTCTCTGTTGATATTATTCCCTTCCCATTTCTTCGTCACTCTTTTTTTCATCTTTTCTTTTTTTTTGCTTTTATTCCCTCAGATGACAACTTACCCATCATGCTGAATGAACTTTCAGCCTGAGGACCATGAATGCATAATATCAAAGCTTTCACTACTTTAGATACATGGTGTAACTTACAGAATATGAATACTTTTGAACACCATGCATCAAATTCCAACAAATTTTCAAACTTCGTCAATTAAGTTTTTGGAAAATTTTTCTTCCCTTGTCAAGCTAAAGTGCACACATTTATGGGGGAAAGTAACATTTAACAACAACACAGGATAGCGAGAACATTGCGGGAAAAAACAAAAACTATTACGGAAGAAATCTTTGCTTCGACCGACTTCCATTTTCGGAAAACATTTTCCTCCATTTTTAAGCTGAAATACAGTATTTGTGGAATTAAAGGATATTTAAAAACAATACTGGGCAAAAGAAACATCGCGAGAAAAAAAATACAATTACAAGAGAAATCTTCGTTCCGTCTAACTTCCGTATTTGGATGTTTTGAAGGACGGAATTCCGTCTTCAAACGGAGAGCGAATCCCCCCTACCAGCCCCTCAAAATTTCTCTCTGTACAGTTGTGCATTGATCTCGAGAATGCTTAAAATGATAAAGGAAATGGTGGACTCCTTCAAATCCACGAAATAATCTCACACCTGAAGACTACAAGGACATTTTCACACCGTCTTAACTTCGGTTTTCGGAAATCGTTGCCCAGAGTTCTATGCTGAAATACAAACATTAATGCAATAAAATTATATTTAACAACAATACTGGACAACAGGAAACATCGTTATAAAAAAGAAATTACGATTTCGGGAAAATTATTCATTCTTTTTAACTTCCGCTTTCGAAAGTTTTGATTAACGAAATACCGTTTCCAAGACGGAAAGCGACCCCTCCCAACCCCCAAACATTTTTCTTCAGTTCTACATCTATCTCGAGAATGACTCAAATGATGACAAAACAAATTAGCAAAATCATGCAATGCATTGATTCTGATACGCTTTCCAACATACCAGAAATCATTACTCAAGTTATAATTCAAGTTATGAGGATAATGGCTGTAAAATAAATCTCGCTCCTATGACCTGACCTTTGACCTCATCTCGATGATATTCAACAGAACCGGCAAAGTATACTTCCCGAACAACATGATAACGTTTTGTCTCAATCGAACCATTTTTACGCAAGTTGTGACGCATAAGAGCAATGGAATGAATCTCGCTCCTATGTTCTGATCTTTGACCCCTTTTCGCCCATTTTTAATAGGATTCGTCCCCAGGTGGTCCCCTACCACGTACTAAAATTTCATCGAACTCGAACCATTTTTACGCAAGTTATGAAGCATAAGGGTGGTGGAATGGATCCCGTGCCTTTGTCGTGACCTTTGACCCCATTTCACCCATTTTCAATAGGGTTCGTACCACATACTAAAATTTTATCGAAATCGAACCATTTTTACGCAAGTTATGACGCATAAGGGCGAAGGAATGGTTCTCGCTCCTATGTCCTGACCTTTGATCCCATTTCGCCCATTTTCAATAGGGTTCGTCCTCAGATGGTCCCTTACCACATACTAAAATTTCATCGAACTCGAACCATTTTTACGCAAGTTATGACGCATAAGGGTGGTGGAGTGGATCCCGCTCCTCTGTCGAGTCCTTTGACCCCATTTCGCCAATTTTCAATAGGGTTCGTACCACATACTAAAATTTCATCGAAATCGAACCATTTTTAAGCGACTTATCGTGCGGACAAACGGATGGACGGACAGACAGACGGACAAAGCTGGAGCATATATGCTTCTTAAACCTACGGTTGGAAAGCGTAAAAATGGCGGAATTCCGCGAATCCGTGGAAGAATCTCATGTATGAAGTATGTATCATGAACATTACAACAATAAATATACATATATATTGCATGGTTGAAGCAGGGATTCTTTGACATTCTTTTTTTTTTTTTTTTTTTTTTTTTGTGATTGAAGGTATAACGGCCACTGCGAGTAACTCAATGAGCTATAATCAGTCCCCAGTCCCTAAATTAGGGTCACTGGTCTCAGGGAAGGGAGAGAGCCTGTGCCGCGAGACAATCATAACATCCATGCCTCACCAGTGTTCGAACCTGAACCCATCTCGAACGAATGATCAGAAGCCAGTGATTAGACTACTGGGCCACGGGGTCTTGAAGTGGGGATTCGACGATTAAAACAGGCAAGCACTCTTTCCACTGCGCTACCAAAATAGAACAAACGTTCAGACAAAGGAATTTTTTTATTTTTTTTTTATTGGAGGTTTAACGACCACCGTGAGCAACTCAATGGGCTATAAGCAGTCGCCCGTCCCTAATTTAGGGTCACTGGTTCCAGGGAAGGGAGCGAGCCAGTGCCGTAAGACAAACACAACATCCATGCCTCACCGGGATTCGAACCCGGACCCCTTTCGGACGAGTGAAAAGGAAATTACATATGTTGTTTGCGATTCTGTGAATCTATATGCAATCGCATATATTATCATTTAGGGAACATGATCTGAATGTTTCTCCGTTAGTAGAAAACAATTCATTTTAAACACAGTTTCTGATGCCATTATTAACCTTTTGAAACATGTTACAACGTACAGCGAATGCAATAAAATTTACTCCTCTGGAGCAAAGTGCCGATTTTAGCATAGCACGCAAAAAAAAAAAATGAAATATAAAAGCTTTCCCCTTTCCTGTAAAAGTGAGTCTTTTGGTCACGACAGAACCCATTTAGACGCATTTTACCACACTCAGGAGTTTAAATTGTTCCTTGCCGCCCCGGTGGCGCAGTGGTCTAAGGCGTTGGCCTCTGATCATTCGTCCGAAGGGGTCCGGGTTCGAATCCCGGTGAGGCATGGATGTTGTGTTTGTCTTACGGCACTGGCTCTCTCCCTTCCCTGGAACCAGTGACCCTAAATTAGGGACGGGCGACTGCTTATAGCCCATTGAGTTGCTCACGGTGGTCGTTAAACCTCCAATCAAAAAAAAAAAAACCTTTTGAAACGTGTTACAACGTACAGCGATTGCAATAAAATTTACTCCTCTGGAGCAAAGTGCCGATTTTAACATAGCACGCAAAAAATTAAATATAAAAGCTTTCCCCTTTCCTGTAAAAGTGAGTCTTTTGGTCACGACAGAACCCATGTAGACGAATTTTACCACACTCAGGAGTTTAAATTGTTCCTTTCTCTTTCATTCGTGTCGTAGAGATAGCATGTGTGGTTCACACTTATTTGGTATATTTTTATTTTTTTGGTTTCCAAGATTCGCTGTATGTCGTTTGAGAATTTTCAATGCGAGTACTGCACGCACACGTGATTAGAAACGTGAATAAGGAACTTCCTGCTCGCGTGATTGCTGCGGATTTATGGGATGTAAAGAGTACTTCAGCTTTATTCGGGGAATAAGCTTTTCATTTCCACATTTCATTTTATTCAATCCCGACTACTTGCTATAAAACCTCATCTGCAATATACGCAGAAAGCAACAATTTATTATTTTATTCAAGTAACACTTAGCGCCAGCTAGGTGCCACGAGTTTGATTGCTCTCCTCCATGTTTGCGCCCCGATGCAAAATACCACTTCGTGAACATTTCGCTAAAAAAAATTTTAATAATGTTTTCGAAGGTAACATATTCACATTACATTTAGCTGTTCTGCACTCATTCTACTTCCAAAAAATTAGAGATAAGGTGTTTCAGTATCTCTCAGGTATTCAATAAAGCTAATTGCCGACATAAATGGTCATATCATTTACTTAAAATATATTGGATAGGAACTGACCTCTCCTAATATTATTGAATGTACTTGATTCACCTAGCCAGCTGGGCGTCCTTGATGTTTCTCTCTATTAAGAATGCAAAGATAACATTGGATAGGAACTGCTCCGTCGTAAAATTCTTGGTGTACTACATTCACCTCGCCAGCTCCGCGCCCCTAATGCCTTTCCCTACTCAAAACACAGAGACAATATTGGTTAGGAACTGCCTCCTCTTAAAATGATTGGTGTACTATAGATTCACCAAGCCAGCTCGACGCCCCTAACACTCCTCTCTACTCAGAACACAGAGCTAACATTGGATGGTAACTCCGTCCTCGCAAAATTATTGGGTGTACTACATTCACCTAGACGGATATGCACCCCTGATGCTTCTCTCAATATTAGATGGAAATGCCTCCTCCCGGTGGCGCATTGGTCTAAGGCGCTGGCCTCTGATCATTCGTCCGTAAGGGGTCCGGGTTCGAATCCCGGTCAGGCATGGATGTTGTGTTTGTCTTCCCACGCTACTCGTTCCACCCTTGTGTCTTGCATGGATGTTCCCTGGAACCAGTGACCCTAAATTAGGGACGGGCGACTGTTTATAGCCCGTTGAGTTGCTCACGGTGGTCGCTAAACCTCCAATCAAAAAAAAAAAAAAAAGTGCCTCCTCGTAACATTATTGAGTGTACTAGATTCACCTAAACGTATCGGCGCCTATGATGCTTTTCTCTACCCAGAACACAGAGATAATATTGGATAGGAACTGCCTCCTCTTAAAATTATTGGGTGTACTAGATTTACCTAGCCAGCTCGGCGCCCCTGATGCTTTTCTATACTCAAAACACAGAGATGATATTGGATAGGAACTGTCTCCTCGTAAAATTGCTGGGTGTACTAGATTGACCGAGCCGGATATGCGCCCCTGATATTTCTCTCTACTCAGAACACAGAGATAATATTAGATCTGAACTGCCTCCTCTTAAAATTATAGGGTGTACTAGATTCACCTAGACGGATCGGCGCTCCGATGCTTCTCGCTACTCAGATGAAAGAGATAATATTGGATGAAAACTGCCTCGTAAAATTATTGGTTGTACTAGGTTCACCTAAACGGATCAGCGCCCTTGATGCTCTTCTCTACATAGAACACAGAGATAATATTGGATAGAAACTGCCTCCTCGTAAAATTGTTGGGTGTACTAGATTGACCGAGCCGGATATGCGCTCCTGATGCTTCTGTCTACTCAGAACTCAGAGATAATATTGGATGGCAACTGCGTCTTCTTAAAATTATTGGGTGTACTAGATTCACCTAGACGGATCGGCGCCCATTATGTTTCTCGGTACTCAGAATAGAGAGATAAAAGTAATTTCCCAAGTAATTTCCCAAGTAATTTCTCAATGTCCTCAACATTTTATTCATGCGATAAGAAAGGTGTCTCGTGAAATTTCCAGAGAACGAAATCCTGCTCCACCGTTAACTGTCATCCCAAGCACGTGCCTTCTTCGTTTAATGGAAAATACAGCCCTGTGTTTGGGGTGTGGGCATCAGGCAAATAAACAGTGTGTTTCTTTTTCTCAGAAAAAGAAAGACGTGAAAAGGAAAGAAGATGCGTTGGCAGATGTGACAAAGAAAGATAGCCTGTGTACGGAGACAGGGGGCAGAAGTTGATCTGTACAAAGAAATAAGGCTGTAGGAGTTCCAGAAATATTTAATTTTTCCCAGACAGGCTATTCAACATTTATAATTTCATAAGAGTTGTGTGGTGAAATGCACTCCACATAGAGAATGCACCCCGATGCTGGCTTCCTTTGCTTAATACTCGTATATTCTAGTAAGTAATCGCTAATCATGTACAATTTGTTATTAGCATGATAAAAAACTAAATGTTTGCATTTCAATGGCTCTCATGCGTGCCCTGTATAAGACGAAAACCTGTCTAAAATGGAAAATAGTTTCAGTTCTTGGATTCCGTCATAGACTGGTTTCGCTGTATACGTACATATATACACTAATTTATTACTACGAGGGGTATACGATAAGTATCCGGATTTTTATTCCTATCAATTATAGGAGAGAAATAAAAATACTGGAAGCATAAATATGTTACTCAGATATGTAATACAGTGGTACGAACAGTCAAAGTCACTTTTCCGTGTATTCTCCATTCAGCAGAATGCACTTCCTCCATCCGATCAACTTCGATTCATTCCGGTAGCGAAGAAATCAGCAGGGGTGTTAAGAAACCATTGCACAGCTGCTCGCAGGTCGTCCGTTCTTTCGTATGGGGTGGCCACGAAAACTATCCTTCAAAGGACCGAAAACATGAAAAACGGAAGGTGCTAAGTCAGGACTGTAAGCAGGCGCAGAAGAACGGTCCACCCCTGTTTTGCGATTTCTGCTTGCACTGGTTTAGCAATATTTCGGGCGAGCATTATCATTCTGAAGCAACACATGGTTGTTTTTCAATGTTGGCCGTTTGGTCGGGATACGCTGCGCAAGTTTTCTCAGTGCCTTCACATAGGCTTTCGCATTCATTGTTTCATTTTTTGCTAAATACTCTACCAGAAGGATACCGTGTTTGTCCCAGACGACAGTAGCCATGACCTTAGACGCTGACGAAACAATTCTTTGATGGAAGCAAATTCGGATGACGCCATTGCATACCTTGCCGTTTTGTCTCTGTTTCGAACTGATGAATCCATGTTTCATCGCCTATGATTATGCATCCCAGGAATGCGTCACCCTCTTCATCGTAGCGCTGTACCATTGCATTGCAAATGTCTAACCCTTGCCATTTACGCACCGATGTAAGCATTCGGGGTACCCATCTGGCACAGATCTTCCTATAGTTGAGATGTTCATGAATAATTCGTTCAACAGAATTTTTACTGATATCCAATTCCATGGCAATATCCCGAATACGATTGCGCATGTCACCTGTAAGTAATCAAGTCGTCAACCCGTTTAATCGTTTCATCTGTCACCGCCGCGTTAGGCCTACCTGACTGTGCCTCATTTTCAAAGCTCTCGTAGCCTGCTTAGAAGTTCGTAACCCATTCATAAACACTGGAACGAGATATAGCAGCATCACCATACACCGTCCGAAGTCTTCTCATAATGTCCATGGCCTTTAAGTCTTCTTTCGTTAAAAATTTCACAACTGCTGGTTGCTCGAACCAAGGCTGAATTTCTTCATCCAGTTCAGCCTTGGTAGTTGTAATTGTTTCACGCATACATCAATCATACACACGGCTTTGTATCGATAGGAATAAACATCCGGATACTTATCGGACACCTCTCATATTTAGCGTAAATCATCTTTGTGTGCAACTCTTAACAAGATAGATGTAAGAACTGAATTTCGAATACTTACTTTTTCTTCTTCTAATTTCATGTAAGTAGTTTGTTTGCCGTATTGTTGGGCGAGAGACACCGTTATTACCATGGCAACGAAGAATATCTAAAAAAAAAATTTGAATAAATCCATGAATAAAGCCATAACAAAAGTTGAAAACAAAATGCTCATTTTTTATGAATATCTAAAATAAACTGAGTTAATTTTTGTTTCTGATTAAATGATTTTTTTGTTGTTGTTAATTTACTTGGTATCACTTTTTACATACCAATAATTTTATTAACATTTTTTAACTGCAAAGAATGTTTCTAGAGTCGCGTTGTATGAGAAAGGTGGACTTGTGAAAAGGCACAAAGGCACAACGGTGGAACTTGGAAAGGCATAACGCGGGACGAGTAGGGTAGGACTTGAAAAGTCACGCGGGTCGGACGAGTAGTGTGGGACTTGGAAAGACACAAGTGTGGGACGAGTACAGTTGGACTTGGAAAGGCACAGGGGTGGGACGAGTAATGTGGGACTTGGGAAGACACAAGGGTGGGATGTGTAGATTGGGACTTTGAAAGGCAAAAGACACAAGGATGGGACGAGTAGGGTGGGGACTTTGAAAGGCAGAAGAGTGGGACTTCGAAAAGCAAGACACAAGGGTGGAACGAGCACAGTGGAACTTGGAAAAGCACAAGGGTGGGACGAGTAGTGTGGGACTTGGAAAGACACAAGGGTGAGACGTGTAGATTTGGACTTTGAAAGGCAAAAGACACAAGGTTGGGACGAGTAGGGTGGAGACTTTGAAAGGCACAAGAGTGGGACGCGTAGAGTGGGACTTCGAAAAGCAAGACACAAGGGTGGAACGAGTAGCGTGGGAATTAGGAAGGCACAAGGGCCGGACGAGTAGTGCTGGACTTGGAAAGGTGTGACGTACTACAGAGGTGAAGCACGTGTCAAGGCGACAAATCGTCAGCTATACATTCCGCCGGTGTAGTTTAGTCGGTTTGAACAGCTGTCTCCGGAGCGAAGAGACACGGACTTGATCGCCAACAAACTTATGTTTTGGCAAAGGCACAATGGTGGGACTTGGAAAGGCACAAAGGCGAGACGAGTAGGATGGGACGACTGCGGTGGGATTTGGAAAGGCACAAGGGTGGGACTTGGGAAAGCACAACTCCCGTAAAGTTTAATCTCCCGAAGAAAAAATGAATTTTCCAAACATGTTTTCCATTGGTAACAAAACTATTAATCAGGAGAAAATGTATCTGTTACACAAGGATTAACGGAATGATATCCTGCAATATCTTTATAAGTTCCAATGCTCATAATTTTTTTAAACATCGGAAGGTTTATAAGTGACGTGTGTTTAAACTGGAAGCGTAGCTCCTGGCTAATTGCGATTAAAAAAAATGAAACACGAAGCAAAAGTGCAAAATTTGTGTTTGAAGATATGCTTAAAGTACAAATTTTATCCATATTTTCCTTACCATATTTCCGGAATACAGGCGCCTAAAAGTACCAGCGCGACTATCAGAATGCCTCTCTGCATACAAATTTTCATACTTCTTTAGTTGATTTCGAAGCGCCGAAGAAATGCACGGTGAAGTGTGCTATTCAGGAAATTACTGAATTCAAATTTCTCTCATGCTTCTTGGACTCCAAATTTTTAAAATTCAGGTAATTTATTGCATGCTTCGGGTAGATTATCATTACGTAATTGCACACTTACACTTCTGTGGTGCATTTTCGTGAAATTATATTGTTACTTTGCTAGCTACTGTAGCTTGAAGTCTGTCTCGTAATGAAATTTTCTGTGGGATTAGCAGGAAGTATACTGATAGCCCCCGCAAACTTCGCATTGCGGGGAGGGCCTCACGTCTAACAGGGCCTCTAGCCTCAAGAAGAACATTTTACAATTTTTTTTCTACAAACTTTACATGAAACGGGTTAAAGAAATAGCCAGGAATTAAGGCAGCTTTGAATGAAGTATTAAAAAGAAAACCCTTTTTTTTTTTCAATAAATAAGTAAAATCTTTAGAAATAATTTTCGTTACTTTAGTTTATAAAAACTGGATGACGGGAAAGCAGCTATTCCAGAGCACTTGAGTCCGCTTTCACAGCCAGAGTAAAGGGAAAGCAGTTATCCCAGAGCACTTGAGTCCGCTTTCACAGCCAGAGTAAGGGAAAGCAGCTATTCCAGAGCACTTGAGTCCCCTTTCACAGCCAGAGTAAGGAAAGCAGCTATTCCAGAGCACTTGAGTCCCCTTTCACAGCCAGAGTAATGGAAATCAGCTATTCCAGAGCACTTCAGCCCCTTTCACAGCCAGAGTAAGAGAAAGCAGCTATTCCAGAGCACTTGAGTCCCCTTTCACAGCCAGAGTATGGGAAAGCAGCTATTCCAGAGCACTTGAGTCCCCTTTCACAGCCAGAGTAAGGGAAAGCAGCTATTCCAAAGCACTTGAGTCCCCTTTCACAGCCAGAGTAAGGGAAAGCAGCTATTCCAGAACACTTGAGTCCCCTTTCACTGCCAGAGTAAGGGAAAGCAGCTATTCCAGAGCACTTGAGCCCCCTTTCACAGCCAGAGTAAGGGAACGCAGCTATTCCAGAGCACTTGAGTCCCCTTTCACAGCCAGGGTAAGGGAAAGCAGTTATTCCAGAGCACTTGAGTCCCCGTTTACAGCCAGACTAAGGGAAAGCAGTTATTCCAGAGCACTTGAGTCCCCTTTCACAGCCAGAGTAATAGTTCCTATACATGAATCTAAGCATATACAGGGTGGTCGTAAACTGGTTTGACAAAAGAAGAGGGGTGATAGTACCTATCAAGACGAACAATATTTACAATGGAACCTAGGGTCGCATTCCACTCTCAGTGTCAGAAAAGAGTAAAGTTAGGTGTCCAAGTTGAACTTTCAACAGTGCAAAGAAAGAGAATTAACGACATCATAAGTTGCACAATCCCATTTATGGAGATTAGGGACAGACTCAAAATAAATGCTCAAAGTGGCGGCCACGGGTGCCGTTGCACAATTCACACGGGCGAATGAAAGACTGGGGCACCCTCTCGAAGACTCCTGGTGTCGTGTTTATCCTGTCCGCTGCAACAACGATCCTCGCGACGAGATCTTCAACGGAGTCCACAGGCGTCTCGTACACCAATGATTTCATGTGCCCCCAGAAGAAGAAGTCCGGTGGGTTTAAGTCCGGTGAGCGTGAAGGCCATGCCACAGGATCGCCACGTCCAATCCATCGTGCGGGATATGTGGCAATTCGGAAGTGTCTACTGCACCTTGATAAGCCAATCAGCTGCAACTGACGATGATGCGTCTTTTCTCTGTCAATTTGCATACGGTAAATGCTTGACGGTGATGTTCTGGCGATGTGCTACTTCTCCGTCACGAAAGAAATGACGTCTGAGGTGACGGCTTGTGCTTTTTGGACGTATTTCGAAGTTACGCTTTTCTGACACTCAGAGTGGAATGCGACCCTAGGTTCCATTGTAAAAAATATTGTTCGCCTTGATGGTTACTACACCCTCTTCTTTTGTCAAAACAGTTTACGAACACCCTGTTTACAAAAGAAAGTGGGAAAATGGGAAAATGCGAGTGGTACCGTGCGCGAATTGTTCGACCGCTTCTAAATGACCTAGAGATCTAAAAATTGGCATGCTGATAGGTATTAACTTCCGAATACCTAGAAAAGTCCGGAAACAAAAAAAAAAAAAGAATAAAAAAAAATGTCGGCTTTGGAACATTGTCTGCTTGAATTTTTCGCGAATTATTGGACCACCTCTAAATGACCAAGAATTCTGAAAATTGACATGCTGATCGGTCTTAACGTCCGGATACCTAGAAAAGTCCGGAAACAACAAACACACACACACACACACACACACACACACACGCGCGCGCACACACACACGCGCACAAAATGCGGTTTTGGAACATTGTCTGCTTCAATTTTTCGTGAATTGTTTGACCACTTCTAAATGTCATTCGTCCGTAAGGGGTCCGGGTTCGAATCCCGTCAGGTATGGATGTTGTGTTTGTCTTACGGCACTGGCTCTCTCCCTTCCCTGGAACCAGTGACCCTAAATTAGGGACGGGCGACTGCTTATAGCCCATTGAGTTGCTCACGGTGGTCGTTAAAATTCCAATCCCACACACACTTCTAAATGACCCACAGATCTGAAAATTGGCATGCTGATAGTCCTTAAGGTCGAAAAGTCTGAAAACCAAAGATAGACCAAGAAAATTCCGAAAACCAAAAAAATTAAAATGGCGTCTTTGGAACATTGTCTGCTTGAATGTTTTGTGAACTGTTCGACCACTTCTAATTAATCCAGAGATCTGAAAATTGGAATACTGATAGGACTCAGTGTCCGAACACCAAGAAAAGTCCGAAAACCAAAAAAAAAAAAAATAAACAATAATAATCAAAATGGCGGCTTTGGAATATGGCCTGCTTGAATTTTTCTACCACTTTAAATGTCTGAAAACCAAATAATTCAAAAGGGTGGCTTAGCTTTACTGTCCAAAATGCTTATAAGTTTAAAGATATGTATGCCAGAAACATTGAAATGCTGTAAAAATTCCATGAAATTCTGATTTAAAACTAATGGGTGCCAAAGCCGGCTACTGTTTTACGTCAAACTGTATGCATTGACGTCACGACTCTTTTCTACATTGTAAAACAGTTACGTATCTTAAATTACTTTTCTTTCCCTTAATTAATTTTCCTTTTCTTTAACTTCATGTTCAAAAAATGATTTTATAAATTCACCGTTCGAGGAACAGGCATGACAGCTAGTATATTAAAAAAAGAATATAAAAGAAATATGAGTTCAGCGAATAGAATATTTTTAAACCAATGTGTTTTGTAATACAGCTGTTTCTACATACCAGTCCCACTGAGTGCGCCATTGTCTTAAAATATTAGTTTCAGCTGAATAATACGAAGATATGGACGACAATATTAACAACAGAAATTTAATAATGTTATAAGTTTTGTCTTTCTAAGTGATGGAAAATAATAACCAGGCACAGGAATTTCAATCCATCATTATTGTTTTTTAATATCTGGAACCAGGTCCATAGCCAGGGAGGGGTTTTGAGGGGTTTTTTTTATAATTCATCAGAGTTTCTTGGCAAGAAGCCCTCTCCGAAATGTTTAAAATATCTCAAAATTAAAATAATTGTTTTATGAATTTTATACATTTTTTGTAACTAATACAGGTTGTAAGTTAGTGTTTGAAAAATTGGGAGTATTAAACAGAAGAATTTCGTGTGCAAATAAAATGTGACGGAGACAAAAATTCAGCGTAAGTATAAAGCAAGATGAAAATTAATTTTCATATTAAGAGACACCTCCCCCCCCTTCTGGGAATTATTTCTGGCTACGGCCCTGTCTGAAGCAGGAGATACGCAATCCTTTTATGTGACTTCAAATCAGCAAGCAGGCGCCATCTAGGAAGATAATTAAAACATTTTTACAAGATTTTGATTCCACTACTGAGATTAAAGGAATTTTGTTTTCAAAAATTAACAAGAACAAATTTTACAGAACGAATTTATGACGTGCCAAGACTTTTCTAAGTTCATGCTGGCAGTAAGAATTTTCTGCCGGAACTACAAATAAGGATTGGACTATGGAAAGCAGTGGAAGAGGAGTGGAATAAAATACCACTACTCATTTTAAGAAATGCTCTGTTATCTTGGAAATCTAGATATAGGTTCCATCAATATAATTAATGTTTAAAATAAAATTATTTCTTTATTAAATGTTCTACCTAAAAGAGTCCGGAAAAAAGCTATCAGATAGGGCATTTAAAAAAAGAAAGAATTTTATTTTAAACATTAATTATATTGCTGGAAATCGTTCATAATCCAGAGAAGGTAGAACATTTAAGAAATAAATTATTTATTTTAAACATTAATTATATTGCTGGAAAATCGTTCATAGTCCAGAGAAAGGGCTGTCAGGTAGAAAATTTAAGAAAGAAATAATTTTATTTTACACATTAATTATATTGCTGGAAAATCGTTCATAGCCCAGAGAAAGAGCTATCAGATAGAACATTTAAGAAAGAAATAATTTTATTTTAAACATTAATTATATTGATGGAAAGTCGTTCATAGTCTAGAGAAAGGGCTCTTTTAGGTAGAACATTTAATAGAGAAATAATTTTATTTTAAACATTAATTATATTGATGGAAAATCGTTCATAGTCCAGAGAAAGGGCTCTTTTAGGTAGAACATTTAATAGAGAAATAATTTTATTTTACACATTAATTATATTGCTGGAAAATCGTTCATAGTCCAGAGAAAGAGCTATCAGATAGAACATTTAAGAAATAAATAATTTATTTTAAACATTAATTATATTGCTGGAAAATCGCTCATCGTCCAGAGAAAGAGCTATCAGATAGAACATTTAAGAAAGAAATAATTTTATTTTACACATTAATTATATTGCTGGAAAATCGTTCATAATCCAGAGAAAGAGCTATCAGATAGAACATTTAAGAAAGAAATAATTTTATTTTAAACATTAATTATATTGATGGAAAATCGTTCATAGTCTAGAGAAAGGGCTCTTTTAGGTAGAACATTTAATAGAGAAATAATTTTATTTTAAACATTAATTATATTGATGGAAAATCGTTCATAGTCCAGAGAAAGGGCTCTATCAGATAGAACATTTAAGAAAGAAATAATTTTATTTTAAACATTAATTATATTGCTGGAAATCATTCATAGTCCAGAGAAAAGGCTATCAGATAGAACGTTGAAGAAATAAATAATTTTATTTTAAACATTAATTATATTGCTGGAAATCGTTCATAGTCCAGAGAAAGGGCTATCGGATAGAACATTTAAGAAAGAAATAATTTTATTTTAAACATTAATTATATTGCTGGAAATCATTCATAGTCCAGAGAAAGGGCTATCGGATAGAACATTTAAGAAAGAAATAATTTTATTTTACACATTAATTATATTGCTGGAAAATCGTTCATAATCCAGAGAAAGAGCTATCAGATAGAACATTTAAGAAAGAAATAATTTTATTTTAAACATTGATTATATTGATGGAAAATCGTTCATAGTCTAGAGAAAGGGCTCTTTTAGGTAGAACATTTAATAGAGAAATAATTTTATTTTAAACATTAATTATATTGATGGAAAATCGTTCATAGTCCAGAGAAAGGGCTATCAGATAGAACATTTAAGAAAGAAATAATTTTATTTTAAACATTAATTATATTGCTGGAAATCATTCATAGTCCAGAGAAAAGGCTATCAGATAGAACGTTGAAGAAATAAATAATTTTATTTTAAACATTAATTATATTGCTGGAAATCGTTCATAGTCCAGAGAAAGGGCTATCGGATAGAACATTTAAGAAAGAAATAATTTTATTTTAAACATTAATTATATTGCTGGAAATCATTCATAGTCCAGAGAAAAGGCTATCAGATAGAACGTTGAAGAAATAAATAATTTTATTTTAAACATTAATTATATTGCTGGAAATCATTCATAGTCCAGAGAAAGGGCTATCGGATAGAACATTTAAGAAAGAAATAATTTTATTTTAAACATTAATTATATTGCTGGAAATCATTCATAGTCCAGAGAAAGGGCTATCGGATAGAACATTTCAGAAAGAAATAATTTTATTTTAAACATTAATTATATTGATGGAAAATCGTTCATAGTCCAGAAAAAGGGCTATCGGACAGAACATTTAAGAAAGAAATAATTTTATTTAAAACATTAATTATATAGCTGGAAAATCGTTCATAGTCCAGAGAAAGGGCTATCAAGTAGAACATTTAAAAAAGAAATAGTTTTATTTTAAACATTAATTATATTGCAGGAAAATCGTTCTAAAATGTGTCAACATCCTCTGTGCTTTCATATGAGAGGTAGTGATGTAGTTCTAAGTAGAAAAGTGCCTTAACGGTAAACTGATTTGGTAAAAAAAGATTTGGAAGAAAGACCCAAAGGTTTCAAAAACATTGTGAATTTTGATTTGTTACTTTTATCGTCCAGTATATTTTTAAAAACTGTTATTACTAATCACTTTAATTTAAATCGCTTAATTTGAGCAACTTTTATTAAAGGAAAGAAATGTTGCTTGCTAGTCACTTCCTAAAGATATGCAGTGTTTTTTAAGTAACGCTCTGTCATTCGAACAATTTCAAAAGTTCATTGTAATTATTATTTGAGTCACACTGAACAGATGTAACCGTGTAATATAGTCACTCTGAATAAATGTAACTAATATTGCAACTCATTCATTCAGTGTGAGTAATATACCTTTTCCTAAGATTGAGGTAAATGAATGAGATATCTGTCGTGTTATCGTCGAGGAATCAAAGAAAGGATAGCTTAGTAAAAATATTTTTCGCAAGCATAAAACTCTTGTCACTTAGCCTTAATTGCTACATAATTTCTCTCTACAGTTTTTTCTCCGAGAAATGAAATAATATTGAGGACTGCCGTCTAGACAATGGACTTTATATTCTTTTTACGCCGTCCACAGGTGACCGAGTGATGCCTGAGAGGTGTAGGTTTCTGATTAGTGGTCTGGGCTCGCCTTGAAGACTGCATGGTTAAACTCCTACGTCTCAAATCAGGGACTGCCAACGGCATATAGCCCTAATAGTAACTCACGGTGAAAGTTATACCCAGATACAAATAACATTCTCTTTACCCTTATGATCCGTAAAATGTTCTGTTGTGTGATCCGACGGTATAATTTCATCCTTGCGATACGAATGTTTCGGTTATGATCATGTAAAACGCAGTATTCACTGTTTCCGAATATATGATCACCTAAAATATTTCTTTACTCATCTTCTGCAACCACCTAACTACGAAAAGTACCTTAGCGCCGCTAAGCCGCGCTAAGGCCCTTCTACATCCCTGAAGAGAGGTATGAGAAAGTAAAAACGCCATACACTTTAAATGTAAGTGGGGAACTTTCGAATTATAAGGGGCGTAATTACAAGTCTTGCCTCTCAAGAAGAGAAAAGCTTTCGAGCTCGAACGGACGTAATTACAAATGACGCAAGATGACAAAAGCTTTCGAATTCGAAGGGGCGTAATTACCAGTCTCACCCTTCAAGATGAGAAAAGCTTGCTCCGTCTTTGGTAGAAGGTAAATACGTTTTATGTAGATCAAAAAGAAGGTTTTACTGTAACTTACCTTTGCGATCATTGTTGCCCTCTTGAAAGTTAGGATTTCTCGAGAAGACGAGCAGTGGAGCAAGAGACCTTTGGTACTGGGAATGAAGGTGTGCTTCTTGTATTTATACAACTCTGCCATCACATAAAACCCGTCACACACACACACACAAAAATAGTCTTCAGGAATCCCATTATGATACTTTGAGTAGGTCACATCATTTTTGATAACTGGTGCAGATTGTGTTGCTAGCATTTCTTACGTGACTTTCCTCTTGAGGAAGCATACTGAGATCAACGTTGGGCGGAGCCCCGCGTCTTCTGCGGAAGCTGCAATGACCCTGAACACCTTTGTTTCGCAAAAAAATTGCGTGGTCGCTTCAGGTTAGTATTTCCTGAGGGATACCACGATTATTTTCTTTCGGACATCTCACAGGACATGGCTTTGCAAAAAGCGAAACATCTGGCTTCACAGCAATAAATTTCTGCAATTAATGCTGTTCTCTTTTCTGAACAATTTGTCCAATGTTATCCTACTTTGTTAAGAAGTGAAGCAACAACCAATTACATCCTCTTTGAAGTTTTTACAACGTTTAACAAAAAAAAAAATGATAAGAAGGTGCCTTCCTACACAACAGACGTCTTTAAAAGTCTAGTAAAACTCCTGAAATTGATTTTTCAAATTACAGTGAAACCCGGTTATACGTTTCTCAGTTATACATTTTCCACTTTTATACGTAATTCAGCGTTAGTCCCGATACTTTACTGTAGTTTCTATTGCTTTGTTAAGTCAGTTATACGTAATTCATTTATACGCTTTTTACTATTATACGTTAAAATTTGAATTGCTGATTATCAAAAATACACAGCTCTTTGATTCTGTTATATGTAACTCGGCCTGTTACAGCTTTTAAAGATATGAGAGAGAGAGAGAGTTGCTGTGTTCCTTTTTGGTGCAGCCAAAGTTAAACCTTGACCCCATCAGAGAAGGTATGTTGTTTACTTTCGGTTGGTTTCGCATTTTATGACACACACACATACACATATGCGCTATTTAAAAATGACAAATCTCTGGGATGTAACTTTTTGGCTCTATCATTTCGACGCGTAATAGAATCCTACACGTATCTATGGGCACCGCGAGGGGTGCACTTGCACCCCCTGGTTTATGAAATAAGTGGGGAAGGGGGAAATTCCACACACAGAGAAAAAAAGGAGTCATGTAATGTCGAATATAATTTTTTAAATTGAACAGAAACTCACTGCATAAATATAAAATATTAATTAACATTTGTAATAGAACTTTGGAAATTCTATTTTAGAAAAATCAACGTTGGAACAAAAACTTCAGTCGTCGTGGCTGCTGTCCAAAATTCGTTCGTCACATTGTGAATGAATTCAGTGTCCGTTTGCACTCTTTTCCTATGAACGCTAAGCATGCACATTGCACAGTCCACTTAGCCTCTCGTCTCTCATCGTAGACTGATTCAAGTCCTCACCACCACGCACGACCTAATCTTGAGCGCAAAGTTAAATATGCATTTATCCAACACTCGGAGTACAAAAGGAGAAGTAAAACATGAAATGAGTATGCACAAATGAGCACCTAACAATTAGGTAATGAATGAAATATTATATATGCTACCGGCAATGTATGAAAACCAGGCATTCTATAGAATGCCTAGGCAATGTATAGAATGCCTGGCGTTTTTAGGCAAAGTGTGAAATGTTAATATTTCACATATTTCCTAGGCATTCTATACAATGCCTAAACAGAAACCGGCAAAGTATGAAATACTCTCGCTAATGATGGTTCTAATATGATGTGGCAAGGCACGTGACTTTCAATGCTTGTGTAAGACGGAGAATTCGCCATTTGTATTTCAGTCTTTGTTCGGAAGTCAAGTATAAAATACTCCCGCCAATGATGTTTCTAACGTGACGTCGTAAGGCAAGTGGCTTTCAACGCTCGCCTAAGACGGAGAATTCGCCATTTGTATTTCAGTCTTTGTTCGGAAGTCAAGTATAAAATACTCCCGCCAATGATGTTTCTAACGTGACGTCGTAAGGCAAGTGGCTTTCAACGCTCGCCTAAGACGGAGAATTCGCCATTTGTATTTCAGTCTTTGTTCGGAAGTCAAGTATAAAATACATTCGCTAATGATGGTTCTCATATGACGTGGCAAGGCACGTGACTTTCAACGCTTGTGTAAGACGGAGAATTCGCCATTTGTATTTCAGTCTTTGTTCGGAAGTCAAGTATAAAATACTCCCGCCAATGATGTTTCTAACGTGACGTCGTAAGGCAAGTGGCTTTCAACGCTCGCCTAAGACGGAGAATTCGCCATTTGTATTTCAGTCTTTGTTCGGAAGTCAAGTATAAAATACTCCCGCCAATGATGTTTCTAACGTGACGTCGTAAGGCAAGTGGCTTTCAACGCTCGCCTAAGACGGAGAATTCGCCATTTGTATTTCAGTCTTTGTTCGGAAGTCAAGTATAAAATACATTCGCTAATGATGGTTCTAATATGACGTGGCAAGGCACGTGACTTTCAACGCTTGTGTAAGACGGAAAATTCGCCATTTGTATTTCAGTCTTTGTTCGGAAGTCAAGGATAAAATACTCCCGCCAATGATGTTTCTAATTCATAGATTCTGTGGCCATGCCAGTAAAGATGATGGATATGAGGAAATAGATATTTTGTGCACCCTTTGCTTTAAAAATAAGAATGCTGTCGAAGGTAAAATTTATTCTAAATTCAATCTAGATACACAGGCCAAAAAAATGAGAATGAATTGTGACAAGAATTTCCTCCTGCTTCTTTGGGAGCTACTGTGCGAGTTCCTATTCCTAACGTCGACAACAGACGAGGTGATTCGCGCAATTTGTTGGGAGTTGTTATGAGTGTGACAGAAGACAGTTTTTACCGAATTGGAACTTCTAAAGAAATTTTAAAACAACTATATGCAAGATCCCAAATCACTTTATTCCCAAAGAATTTACTGACAATTGAAGACATTCCTAATCAAGAAATACCTCTGCCGTCAGCTGCTATTGCTCAGTCCACAGGAAGCGGCCAAGGATTTGTCAAGTCTATGTGTAAGACAAAGTGCCAAAACCAAAACATGAAGTGCTTTTGTGTAAAAAAAGGAATGAAGAGCAATTCAAAATGTCATACAAGCCTTCCTTGATGCAACAAGTAGGTTAGAAAGTTCTGTATTTCATTTCATATTTTCTATTTCCATTCTTTTTCATATACGTCTTTCCAATAAAAGCCTTTTCATGAAACTCTTTTAATACTTTGCCTAAATAGCTTTAGTCATTCTATGGAAGGCATTCTATACAGGTAAAGTATATATAATATTTGAAAATTTCCTACTTTGCCTAAAAACGCCAGGCATTCTACACTGAAGAGCAATTGAATTAGAGACAGCTGGCGTTATGCAAATGTGGCGCTGTGGACGGCCCTGTAAACGGAAACGACATGATGTATGCAGTGATCCGACAATATAAGGAGTGATGCGACGGCAATCAGTAAGAGTGGGATGCAGTATGGGTAAGACGAAGGATCTAAGCGCATTTGATCGTGGGAAAACTGTTGGGGCCCGACGAATGGGTCACTCCATCTCGGAAGTCGTGCAGGCACTAGGATTTTCACGAGCCACTCTGTCACGGGTGCACCGTGAGTACATCGAATCCGGTAAAACCATCCCTACAAGGGCCAACTGCCGTGGACAACAGCGTGTGGATGAGCGGGATCATCGACGGCTAGCTCGCATTGTAACAGCGGATAGACGGGCCACAGTGCAAGAAATCACTCGGCAATTTAATGCTGGTGCACAAAACGTATAAGAAGCCACACCATCCAGAACCATCTCCTCACTATGGGGTACAGAAGCCATCGTCCCACTAGGGTACCGCTGCTGACCGCACATCACAGGGTGCAAAGATCAGCATGGGTGCGGGAACTTCGCCACTGGACCCTAGACATGTGGGAAAATGTTGCCTGGACTGATGAGTCCAGATTCACGTTGGTGCATGCCGATGACAGAATACGAGTACGGCGCAAACCACATGAAGCGATGGATCCTTCTGGCCAGCAGGATACTCTTCAAGCTGGAGGGGGTGGCATTCTCGTCTGGGAACTGTTTGCGTGGACTGAAATGGTATCCCTAGTACGTGTGACATCGTCCCTCACAGGTCAACGTTACCGGGATATCCTGGACGCATTTGCTCCCGTTTGTGCGTCTTCAACATCCCACTGGGGACCTCATCCTGCAACAAGACAATGCACCGTGCCATTGCTCCCAAATTGTATCCGAATGTTTGGATGAACACTTCACCAACGTGACCTCGCTTCCTTGGCCAGTTAGGTCCCCTGACCTCAATCCCATCGAGCACATCTGGGATGCCCTCGAGAGAGATGTTTGAGGCTCTGACCCAAATCCATCAGATCTTCGTGAACTGTGGGAGCTTGTTCAAGGGTTCGTGGATCCGTATGGCTTCCCAACGCTTCCGGTGTCTTGTCGAGTCCATGCCGAGACGTATCGCCGCCGTCATCAGGGGGAAAGGTGGTGCTACACGCTACTAGACAGGTATCTCTAATTCAATTGCTCTTCAGTGTATACATTGCTCAGGTATTCTATAGAATGCCTGGTTTTCATACATTGCCGGTAACATATACACTTACAAAAACCGTGAGATAAAATGGAATAATAACATTACAACAATGTGAGTGTCGATAAAGAGGACAAAGTGTTCGAATAAAATCAACTGTGAGTGAAACTATCAGGCTATCAATTTGGAACCAGTTGTGGTATGGATTCCATAGTTTGTGGAAATTGGGAGGAGTTTCCGTTTACGTAGCTTGATTCTGCGCTAGCTGTAAACGGAACTTTAGTAGAGCCGAGAAGTGTTGAAGAAGCATTACACTCGCCTGTGTTGGAGCAGGAACTGTGGAGTTCGCCGGATGTGTCACATGATAGAAGTAAATTACCATTTTTACAAGCATAGAATGAAAACACATCCTGGTGGGAGATGAGTAGAAGGATGAACAACCTGTAGTAGAGTATAATACGAGACAGCACCTATAGATTTCCGGGGCAGAGGTGAGATTTAGTACAAGTAGTAAGATAGGACAATACCAATATACATGTTCAACGTCTGCAGGAACATCACAATGAGTGCATTGTGGAGAAACAACAAGCGTCATCCGATTTTGGGTTTGCGGGGTAGGGAGGCGGCGACGCAGAAACAGCCAATGAACATTTTTCTCATGAGGTGAAGCAAGGAGAGAGTGTGCAGCAGACCAAACAGCCGCCAGGGAGGCAGACGTAACAGCAGGAATTAGTGATGGGTCGGAAATCACGTCACTAATATTTTGTCACTGATACGAGTATGTCACGGTCATCGGTTTGTTTGCTGAAATATCAGTAACAGAATCACTGTCGGCGCCACCTGTCGCTGTAACCGGCCGAAACTTCCAGCTCCACAGTTCCTGCTCTTTGGGGACGTGTTTGGCGCCACTGAGTTGTGGCAGTGTTTCCCCGCAATAACAAACAAACTTCTTTTTATTATATACAGTTAATAAAAGAGTAAGCTTGTATACTGATTATTATTAAATCCCTCATTTTATTTGTCTATACTTCTCGTAGAGCTGTAGTTTCATTGGTTTCCGTAGTTTCAAAGCAGCTTCTTGCGTGATGTGACGTCACCTGCAGAGCGGGAAGTGACTTATGGCGGCCAGTGCTGCGTCGATATACACAGTGTGTCAAATAATTTTTAAGACTGGGTCTGTAAAATGAAATAGAAACAAGAAATTATAATTTGTTTTGGTTTGTTATTCAAAATAAGTCCCTCCGGCTTCAATGCACTTGCTACAGCGATTTAATAATGATTCGAATGCCTGTTCCAGTTCACTTTGCGGAATTGCCTCCGAAGCACGCGTCGAAGCTGTTTGTATGGTCGAAATATCATCAAAATAACACCCTTTTAACGTCATCTTAAGTTTTGAGAACAAATAAAAGTCGCAGGGTGTTAAATCAGGCGAATACGGTGGATGATTCAACACACAGACGTTATTTTTCGCCAAAAATCTACGAACAAGAAGTGAGGTGTGACTGGGTGCATTATCGTGTAACAAACACTAACTGTTTTCATCTCGATATTCTGGACGAATGCGACGAATTCTGCCCATCAAACGCCTCAAAACATTTAAATAAAACTCTATTTACCAAGTAATTGTTTGTCCACTTGGAACAAATTCTTTGTGGATAATACCCTTACCATCGAAGAATGTAATGAGCATTGTTTTGATTTTCGATGGAACTTTTCTTGTTTTTTTTTTTGCTTGTGGCGAGTTTCTTGACTTTCATTCCGCTCTTTGTTGCTTTGTTTTAGGATCATATTGAAAACACCATGTTTCATCACCGGTAACAACCGATTTTAAGAAGTTTGGATCATTTTCAGCGGCTGAAATGATGTCTCTGCAATGTGCAATTCTCCTTGATTTTTGTTCATTATTTAACGTGTGTGGAACAAATTTAGCACAGACTTTTGTTTTGCCCAAATCTTCATGAAGGGTGGTTCGAATCGTTTCTTTGTTGATGTTTAAGGACTTTTCCATCATTCTTAGTGACGCACATCGATTGTTTTCCACGAAATCACGCACTTTTTCAATAATCTCAGGTGTCCT
Organism: Macrothele yani; assembly: GCA_039090855.1. NCBI lineage: Eukaryota > Metazoa > Arthropoda > Arachnida > Araneae > Macrothelidae > Macrothele > Macrothele yani. Next base: position 17,639,521 of record CM077000.1, on the reverse strand, counting down.
AGATGAACTTGGCCTTGCGGTATGCTTATCATCTTCTAGCGTATCTCTTCCGTCCAAAAAACGTTTGTGCCACAGGAAAACATTTGATCTACTTAAACAAAACTCACGGTAAACTTGTTTCATCATTTGGTACGTTTCCGAGGCACTTTTACCAAGTTTTGCGTTAAATTTAATAGCATCCCTTTGTTCCATCTTAATAATTCAAAATGGAAAAAAATACTTCTCTAATGAACGCCCGTTTCGTTTGAGTTACTTTAACAACTGCGCAGTACTTTGGGCAGACAGCAAGCAGATGGTCACGGCTTATAACGCATTCGCGATTACATTGGTGGCGCCACCGTAGGCTGAAATCTAGCGCCAGTCTTAAAAATTCTTTGACTCGCTGTGTAAGCTCGATGGTTCCTGTCACTGATACGCTGAGTCACTGACGAATAAGCGTTGCACGGCCTTGAGGCGCTGCTGTCACTGATTGTGATTTTGTCACTGATACTTCTTTGGAACCGTCACCGTTGTTACTGATACTTAAAAGTCACAGTGAAACCCATCTCTAGCAAGAATAGGTATCGGTAGCTGAGGCGTACAAGTACGAAGATTATCAATCAAGGTCTTCTGAGAGCATGCCTCTGGCAGAAAAGATTTCGTGCAGAGTTGTACAAAAAACGGGAAAAGACACGGTGCTGCTGCAATTTGCAGAACCCCTGCAGGAGAAGCTAAGGATGGGCACAAACGGATGATTGATTATCTTATCGACGTGTAGAGTGTCCTAGATGAGACTGAATCATGACGGTGAGTGGATAAGCGAGAGAAATATTTCCACCTGAGCACAAGAGGAGGTGGGGGACCGATAATATATCGGTCATTGGTCAACGATCCTTGCACCCTCCTGTACAAAATCCTGCCGGCGTTACTGCACGTATCATCAATATTCAGCATCAGAGGCATAGCTAGCTCAGGGCAGGCCCTAGCTATAGTTATTTTTGCGCCCTCTCTAGAGCTGCACCGAGTTCAGTTCTAGAGAGGGCGCAAAAATCATTGCTTGTAATCTGATTAAAACTGGAGTTGAAACATTTGTACCCGTTTTTGATAGTTTTTAGCGTCATATTTCGTCATTTTTCCATTTACAAAATCTGCATTAAATATGTTTCCGTAACCATGCCAGCTTAAAGTTCGCATTTCTTCCTCAAAATTTTCAGGGGATGTTAGTTTTTCAAATTCAGAAATGAATTCGCAGTTGTATAGACCGTCGAACTGAAGAAGAACCGCGGTTTACGTCGACAACAATGGGGCCTGATGTAAGGGGCGGTTTAGAGCTACCAAATTAGACCGGGAATTTTACTCTTAGCAGCTATTACAGAAGCACACATACCTACAGGAGAACACCTGATAAATAAAAAAATTCTGTTAGATCCTGGATGAAAGTGAAGTCTTAAAATATGCATCGTAAAACGAATTCAGTCGCAAATAAATTTTAATAACAACTTAACGGTGAAAGAATTTTAAAAATCATTCGTGATTGACTGTACCGTCAAATCCCGTTGCCTTCAATCAAGAGTAGATCTTTAAAATTACAGGTAATTATTTTCCTTTTAAAAATTTGTTTTTTTACAAAAGCCTGAGAAAAGTCATGATAATTAACACAGCAATCAGACATCGCTGAATTGACTGTGTGCAATGACTGTTTCTCACTTATTATCAATCACATCAGAAAACTTAAAAATTTCATCGTCCTGGATTGGGAATCGAACCCGCATCTCCCGATTACCGTTCGAGCATGCTAACCGTTACACAACCCAGGACGAAGAAGTCTCAAGTATCCGAGTATTAAGAGCATCGGAATATCCTCCGACAGCATTCTTAATAAAAGCAAACTGTGCTGCCATCTACCATCCATACAGATACTTGGAACTTCACTGTCCTGGGTGGTGTAACGGTTAGCATACTCGAACGGTAATCGGGAGATGCGGGTTGGATTCCCCTCTCAGGGTAATGAAATTTTCAAGTTTTCTGAGTGATTGATATTACGTGAGAACAGTAAAAATACAGTCAATCCAGAGATGTCCAATTGCTGTGTTAATTATCATGACGTATTTTCCACTTTGATTCGGTGAAACCATCAGCAGTTGCAATGGCTTTGAAGTCCTGCGGTATTGAAGATGCGTACATTAATATTATTAATAACATCTATCAAAATGCAAGTGCAAAGATTCGGCTGTTTGAAAATACAACACACATAAAAATTGGAAAGGGAGTGAGACAAGGTGACACCATATCTCCGAAGCTCTTTAATGCCACATTGGAAAATGTCTTTCAATCACTGAACTGGGAAAACAAAGGCATAAAGATTAATGGAGATTATCTAACCCACCTTCGTTTTGCTGATGACATAGTCATTTTTGCAACTACCCCATCAGAGCTGCAGAGTATGATCCAGGAACTTGCTGACAAGAGTAAAGAAGTGGGATTAAAAATGAACTTTCAGAAGACAAAAGTGATGTACAATGCTTTTACAAAAAATTAAAATTTATCGATTGATGGGGAAAAGCTGGAGATAACAAATAGCTACATTTTTCTTGGACAGCAGATATCAAGTGAGGGTCACATTGATGAAGAAATTAATCGGCGTATAAAACTTGCCTGGAGAGCTTTTGGAAAAAACAGTATAATTTTCAAGAGCAATATGCCATTATGTCTTAAAAGAAAAGTGTTTGATCAATGCATCCTTCCAGTGCTTACGTATGGTGCAGAGACATGGACCTTAACTAAAAGAGACATGCGAAGACTACAGACAACTCAAAGAGCACGGAGAAGTGTATGCTTGGTGTAACCACGAGAGATAAGAAGAGGAACTCGTGGATCAGAAAAATGACAAGAGTGGAAGACTTAATGATCAGAGTAAAATCCCTGAAATGGCAATGGGCTAGACATATTGCCAGAAGGACAGGCCATCGATGGACAGCCGAAATTTTAGACTGGATTTCAAGGGACAGGAAAAGACCCAGAAGAAGACCACATGGGAGATAGGTGGATGAAATTCGAAAGTATGCGGGGGTAGCCTGAAGGAGACTGGCACAAGACAGACCGTTGTGGAAGAAACTTGGGGAGACCTTCGTCCAGCAGTGGATTGATAATGGTGGACAATGATGATGATGATGATGATGGTTTTCCACGTATTATGAGAATATTTCTTCCACACTATATGCCTGAGGAAAAGGTTAATAGATTAAATTACGTCTGGAGTATAGGATAGCTGTAACGTACCAGGAGATGTGACGTACCTGCCAGAAGGACGCACACGACATAAAGGCAGATAGGGATCAGAATACATGTCTGCGTAGCTCAGTTGGTAGAGCGACTTGTTCCGGAATAAGCGTCCTCGGGTTCGAATCCCGGCGTAGACCGAAAATGACGGAGAAATTTACTTCGTTATAATGGCGCCCGAACTACCCGGATGACCCGACCGTTCAAAATCTCGCATTGGTGTGATGTTATTTCCACACCGCGAGATAGGAAAAATCAGAGAATCCCTTCTCCAGTGCTTCGAAAAATAAATGTGTGTGACGTTGCATTCCACACATCAGATTGACTGGGAGTTCTCAAGTACACGTTCTACAGTGGTTGTCTGCCTGCAGCGATTCATGGTCACGGCTGATCCGTGGGCCATGCCCCCGGCCCTCTTTCGGGGGGGATATGTGACGTACCTGCCAGCAGGACGCACATGACATAAAGGCAGATAGGAATCAGAATACATGTCCGCGTAGCTTAATTGGTAGAGCAACTTATTCCGGAATGAGTGGACCCGGGTTCGAACCCCGGCGCGGATAAAAATGACGGAGAAATTTACTTCGTTATAATGGCGCCCGAACTATCCGGATGACCCGACCGTTCAAAATCTCGCATTGGTGTGATGTTATTTCCACACCGCGAGATAGGAAAAATATGAGCAGCACTTCGAAAGAAAAATAAGGGGGAGATGATGTAACGTACCAGGAGATGTGACGTACCTGCCAGAAGGACGCACACGACATAAAGGCAGATAGCAATTAGAATCAATGTCCGCGTAGCTTAATTGATAGAGCAACTTATTCCGGAATGAGTGGACCCGGGTTCGAACCCCGGCGCGGATAAAAATGACGGAGAAATTCACTTCGTTATATAGCTCTGAATTAAATGAAACGGGAGTCGATGATCCCAATTTTCCTAGGACTTCGCGATATTTGTCCTCTGTGACGTACTACAGAGGTGAAAACATGTGGCAAGACGGCAAATCTGCAGCGAGACATTCTGTCCGCGTAGCTCAGTTGGGAGAGCGACTTACTCCGGAATGAGAGGACACAGGTTTAATGCCCGTCGCAGACAAACTTGTGTTTTCGTACGTCTTAAATAGAATGAAATTACCCGTCAGTCTAGTAAATCTTGTGCCAGCATGTTTTCCTTTCTATCCCTGCGAATGCCTTCCGGAATTTTATTTTGGGCATCAGTGTATGTCATTTAGAGCCAATTTATAATTCAGTTTAATTTCTCTATTGTTTTCCTTCCTGGATCCACGGCAACATCGGGAAAACGTGTTCTTCCCTATAAACGTTAAAACAGGCTTCATCAGCCACACTCAGTGGCGAACTGGAGCTACCAAATTAGACCGGGAATTTAAGTTTTGTTTTTTTATTGAAGGTTTAACGACCACCGTGAGCAACTCAATGGGCTATAAGCAGTCACCCGTCCCTAATTGAGGGTCACTGGTTCCAGGGAAGGGAGAGAGCCAGTGCCGTAAGACAAACACAACGTCCATGCCTCAGCGGGCCGCCCCGGTGGCGCAGTGGTCTAAGCGGTGGCCTCTGATCATTCGTACGAAAGGGGTCCGGGTTCGAATCCCGGTGAGGCATGGATGTTGTGTTTGTCTTACGGCACTGGCTCTTTCCCTTCCCTGGAACCAGTGACCCCAAATTAGGGACGGGCGACTGCTTATAACTCATTGAGTTGCTCACGGTGGTCGTTAAACCTCCAATCAAAAAAAAGAAAAAAAGCCTCACCGGGATTCGAACCCGGACCCTTTTCGGACGAATGATCAGAGGCCATCGCTTAGACCACCAGGGAGGCAATTTAAGTTTTGGCGTCCACTGCAGAAACACACGTACCCACAGGAGAACATCTCTTCAATTCCCTCATGAAAAAAATGTTAGATGAAAGTGAAGTTTTAAAGTATGCATCGTAAAACGAATTAAAAAAGGCTTCATCAGCCACACACAGGGGCGAATTGGAGCTATACCAAATTAGACCGGGAATTTTAGTCTTGGCGTCCACTGCAGAAACACGCGTTATACGAGTATATACATAACTATTATTAAAGGAGATTATTTAACTCACTTTCGTTTTCCTCATGACGTACTCACTTTTGCAACGGCCCCTTCAGAGCTGCAGAGTGTGATCCAGGAACATGCTGACAAGAGTAAAGAAGTGGGATTAAAAATGAACTTTCAGAAGACAAAACTGATGTACAATGCTTTCACAAGAAATGAAGGTTTATCGATTGATGGGGAAAAGCTGGAGATAACCGATACCTACATTTACCTTGGACAGCAGATATCAAGTGAGGGTCACATTGATGAAGAAATTAATCGGCGTATAAAACTTGGATGGAGAGCTTTTGGAAGAAAGAGTACAATTTTTACGAGCAATGTGCCAATAAGTCTTAAAAGAAAAGTGTTTAATCAATGCATCCTCCAAGTGCTTACGTATGGTGCAGAGACGTGCACCTTAAGTAAACAAGTTAGTAAAATCATGCAATGCATTGATTATGATACGCTTTCCGACATGCCGGAAATCATTACTGAAGTTATGAGGATAATGGCTGTGAAATAAATATCACTCCTGTGTCCTGACCTTTAACCCCATTTCCATGATATTATACAGAACCAATTCAGTATACCTCCGGAACAACATGATAAAGTTTTGTCGCAATCGAAGCATTTTAGTCAAGTTATGAGGATAATGGCTGCGGAATAAATCTCGCTCCTGTGCCCTGACCTTTGACCCCATTTCGTCCATTTTCAATAGGGTTCGTCCTCAGGTGGTCCCCTACCACATACTAAAATTTCATCGAAATCGAACAATCTTTACGCAAGTTATGACGCATAAGGACTATGGAATGGATCCCGCTCCTATGTCGTGACTTTTGACCCCATTTCGTCCATTTTCAATAGGGTTCGTTCCCAGGTGGTCTCCTACCACATACTAAAATTTCATCGAAATCGAACATTTTTTACGCGAGTTATCGTGCGGACGGACAGCCGGACAAAGTTGGAGCATATAAGCTTTTTCAACCTACGGTTGGAAAGCGTAAAAAAGACATACAAAGACTGTAGACAACTGAAAGAAGCATGGAGAGATGCATGCTTGGTGTAACTAGGATAGATAAGAAGAGGAACTCGTGGATCAAGAAAATAACAAGAGTGGAAGACATCATGATAAGAGTAAAATCCCTGAAATGGCAATCGGCTGGACATGTTGCCCGAAGAACGAAAACCGATGGACAACCGAAATTCTAGACTGGATACCAGCGGACAGAAAAAAGAACAACAGAAGAAGGTCACGTGGGAGAAGTGTGGATGAAATTCGAAAGCATGCGGGACATGGATGGGGGTACGCAAGACAGACCGTTTTGGAAGAAACTTAGGGAAACTTTCATCCAGCAGTGGATTCATAATGGGTGATGATGATAACTAATTTAATAGTTATGATGATATACATAACTATTAAATTAGTAATATACACAGTCAATTCAAATTATTTTGACCACCTCCTATTATTGTCGTCAACAGCGCGTAGCCAGTGAAAGAAGGCACATGTCATGAGCTCGCTTGGAGGGTATATAAGGTGTGCTGTAGGCATTCTGAAAGCATATAACTCGTTAATGTCATGGATAAAAGATGCGATTTATCAGATTTGCCAAAAGGGATGATTATCGGCTTTCGGGACAAGGATTTTGGGCAAGTGAAACTTAATTTCAAACATGTCATGTGTCTTTTGTAGCACATAGACATTAATCTGTAACCATTCAGTAGGTTAACAGCAGCCCCAGTCCTTTAAAAATTCCATGGTATATTGGGTTGGCACGAATGAAATGACCGGCGCGAACGAGCAGTGGAGACAGGCCCCCACGACAGCGGAATGGAACCACCCACAGGTGTTGCGGGTATTACGTCACAGAGTTACTATAAATAGCAAGCATGTGTGTGAAGAACAAGGTTCATACGTGCTTTGTTTAAACGTAACGTGACTTGCAAAGGAAACATTCGGACGCCGGATTTGAGAGTCATCTTCCTGTATGAATTTAATCTGGGCCATTCTGCAAGAATTGCCGCTCGAAACGTTGACAAAGCGTTTGGGGAGAATATGGCCAACGAACGAACCATTCGGTGTTGGTTTGTGAAGATACGGACCTGCAAAACGAAGCACACGGTCTATAACGAAGTGAATTTCTCCGTCATTTTTGGTCTACGTCGGGATTCGAACCCGGGTCCACTCATTCCGGAATAAGTTGCTCTACCAATTAAGCTACGCGGACGCTTTATTCTGATTCCTATCTGCCTTTAAGTCGTGTGCGTCGTTCTGGCAGGTACGTCACATCTCCTGGTACGTTACATCATCTCCCCCTTATTTTTTTTTTTATTTTTCGAAGTGCTGCTCATATTTTTCCTATCTCGCGGTATGGAAATAACATCACACCAATGCGAGATTTTGAACGGTCGGGTCATCCGGATAGTTCGGGTGCCATTATAACGAAGTCAATTTCTCCGTCATTTTTATCCGCGCCGGATCCACTCATTCCGGAATAAGTTGCTCTACCAATTAAGCTACGCGGACATTTTATTCTGATTCCTATCTGCCTTTATGTCGTGTGCGTCTTTCTGGCAGGTACGTCACATCTCCTGCTACGTTACATCATCTCCCCCTTATTTTTTTCGAAGTGCTGGAGAAGGGATTCTCTTATTTTTCCTATCTCGCGGTGTGGAAATAACATCACACCAATGCGAGATTTTGAACGGTCGGGTCATCCGGATAGTTCGGGCGCCATTATAACGAAGTGAATTTCTCCGTCATTTCTATCCGCGCCAGGATTCGAACCCGGGTCCCCTCATTCCGGAATAAGTTGCTCTACCAATTAAGCTACGCGGACATTGATTCTAATTGCTATCTGCCTTTATGTCGTGTGCGTCCTTCTGGCAGGTACGTCACATCTCCTGCTACGTTACAGGTCACTGACCTTCTGTTACGTGTGGTTGAAGCGGACCCCCGAAAATCGTGCAGTGAGATAGCGCAGAGGTAGGTGTTCACCATACGACGGTAGTTCGACGTCTGGCTGCGCTCGGTAAGGTCAAAAACGCTGGACATGTGGCTGCCGCATGAGTTGACAACTGACAATTGCTAGGCGTTTGGAAGTCTGCACATCGCTGCTTGCCAGGAATAAAAAGGAACCTCTACTGCATCGAATCATCATCTGCGACGAGAAGTGCGTCCTTTATGATAATCGGGAACGATCTGCACAATGGTTGAGCAAGGCACAGCCTGCTGGACGGCATCCTAAGCAACCCCTACATACAAAGAAGATGATGCTCCTTGTCTGGTGGTCCACAGCCAGGATAGCCGCCCCGGTGGCGCAGTGGTCTAAGCGATGGCCTCTGATCATTCGTCCGTAAGGGGCCCGGGTTCGAATCCCGGTGAGGCATGGATGTTGTGTTTGTCTTACGGCACTGGCTCTCTCTCCCTTCCCTGGAACCAGTGACCCTAAATTAGGGACGGGCGACTGCTTATAGCCCATTGAGTTGCTCACGGTGGTCGTTAAACCTCCAATCAAAAAAAAAAAGAAAAAAAAACAGCCAGGATAATTCATCAGAGTTTCTTGGGAAGGGGCCAAGTCATCACTGCAGAACGTTATTGTGCTGAATTACATCAGATCCACCGGATATTGCTGCAGAAACAACCGGCTTTTGTCAACAGACATAGTGTTCTTCTGCTCCAGGACAACGTCTGCCATTATGTCTCACAACGAACGATTCTGACACTAAGTGCTTTGAGCTATGTAGCACTGCCTCATCCTACCAGTTCCCTGAGCTTGTCTCCAACAGACTATCATCTGTTTCGTCACCTGGATCACCTCCTCTTCGGGAAACAGTTCACGACAGACAACGAGGTTCAACGTGCAGTTGATGACTTCTTCGGGTCTCAGCCACAAGACTTTTTTCGTCCTGAGATCATGACGAGAAAAGTCTAAAAAAGAAATGGCAACCATGTGTCAATGCCGAGGGGGATTATTTTGCCTAGGTAAGTTGTCGTACTTTTCCGTTCTCGCTGTCTACTTGTGCTGGTCCTTTGCCGAACATTTCATTCGTACCAACCCAATGTATATAATAATTGACGACTTTAATCATTGTGACAAAAACTTTTTTACGGTTCGGTATATCAGAGAAGAGCATAAACTACAGGGTGTTCGGAAAGTAACTGTGCACCTAGGCTACCGTTTTGTTTTCGCAGTTATCAAGTGCAGTATGTGGCACCGGAACGTAATAAAGTGGATTCTCCCAGTCGCAGCCGATCGCGGGAACCCATGGGGCTCACTGCGCATGCGCAGCAAGCTGCTCGAAGCGTCGGTTGCCGCATTGCGGCAGTTGAGTTCCAAAGGTCAACAGAGACGAGTCGTTGTTACTGTAAGTATCGAAGTTATCGTGTGTGCTGTTGTTCAGTTTTTCGCACTATGGTTCTTTTAATTGCGGAAGGTGTGTTTCTAGTTGAATACGTCTTTCGAGAAGGCAATGAATACACCGATTTAGTGCGCCAAATTCCCAGACACACCTGTACCTCATCGTAATGCAGTTCGTCGACTTATTGAGAAATTTCGTGCGACAGGCTCAGTGTTCGACGCCGAACGAAGCGGAAGACCAACTAAACTTACCGATGGGAAGTTAATGGACATCTCTGACTCCCTGCTGCGGAGTCCATCAAAATCATTGCGCAAGTTGGCGCAAGAGGAAAATATCGGGCTTGCGACAGCGCATAAAGCGGTGAGAGAATCATTGCACCTCTACCCATACAAAGTAACAGCGGTACAACAATTGCAATCGGCGGATCACGTAAAACGACTTCGGTACTGTGAATGGTTTAACAATTTTATTCAAACGAAAACTTCTGCTGTTCTTGATGTCACCTTCTTTACAGATGAGGCATGGCTCCACCTCTCTGGGTATGTTAACGCACAAAACACACGATTGTGGTTCACAGAGACTCCTCATGCTGTGTCGGAACGACCCTTGCATGACCAGAAAATCGGAGTGTGGGTTGCGCTATCCCGACGGCGCATTGTCGGGCCGTTATTCTTTCAGGACACCGTGAATAGTGCACGTTACTGTTCATACTCCACGACTTCATCGGCCGCCTTGAAGAAGACGAAATGCCGCCCCGGTGGCGCAGTGGTCTAAGGCGCTGGCCTCTGATCATTCGTCCGTAAGGGGTCCGATTTCGAATCCCGGTGAGGCACGGATGTTGTGTTTGTCTTACGGCACTGGCTCTCTCCCTTCCCTGGAACCAGTTACCCTAAATTAGGGACGGGCGACTGCTTATAGCCCATTGAGTTGCTCACAGTGGTCGTTAAACCTCCAATCAAAAAAAAAAAAAAAAAAAGACGAAATCACCTACAGCTGGTTTCAACAAGATGGCGCTACTGCGCACACAGCTCACACCTCTATGAAACTTCTGAATGAGGTTTTCGGCGAACGTGTCATCTCAAAAAACCTATGGCCCCTCGCTCCCCGGACCTTACTCCACCAGACTTTTTTCTGCTGGGCGCAGCAAAATCTGCTGTGTATCGTGATCGCCCACGCACGCTTGATCAATTACAAACTGCAATAACCACGTTCATCAGAAACATCTCACAAGCAGAGCTGCAGCAAGTGTTTGCAAATAAACTGAAACGGGTTCAGCGCTGTATCGACGCTCGTGGAGATCACTTCGAACATTTTTTCTATGTGCATAGCTTAGGTGCACAGTGACTTTCCGAACACCCTGTATATTTGCGGATTTATTTCATTAGGTCGAAACATCCTCTGCCCTGATTTGGACTATTTGGGCTCCGTATTCATGTGTGGTTGTGCCCGGCTCGAATGTGGACTTTTCAGCTGATTCTCGTAATACGTGACCAATGACAAGCAGCATAGAGTTTTATACGCATTTCCAGTTATATTTGATTTGTGCCTTCCAAATATTTGAAATAAAAACAAGGATGACAGCGAATTTTCTGTTGTAATCAGCACATCTTTTGAACTGTATCTGAAACGAATTATATTTTTCAAAGTTATTCAAAGTCAATGTAAGCATTTTAAAAATATAAACCGGATTTTTGCAATCAATAAAACATCCAGAAATAGAAACAGTTACATTTCTTCTAACACCGTCTAAAACATACGTTTCTAAAATTAATTAACAAATAGCGCACACAAATTTTCTCGTAGCAGAAGGATATCGGAGACAGATTTTCAAATCGAACAGCTAAAAGAACAAATATAGAAAGAAGCATGATATAATTTTACGCCTTCTAGCTCAAGAATTTAGCATAATAGGAGAGTTTAAAGTAGGCTTGGACTATTCTTCGTGGAAAAAGCTATGCTGAGGAAAAATAACTTTTCAAATACGTCTCCCGCAGAGGTAGCGAAAAAAAAACATTGGCTTTTACACCACCTAGCGGGAAATCTGTGCATTATTTAAAGAGGATAATGTTCCACATCTCTATTGTCATGAATGGCATACCGTAAAAAAGCAATTTCTCATTAGGGTTTTTAGAAGCAATGATGCAGCTGCAAACAAAAGTACACAAGCACCTAGCGACACAACTGTGAACTATAAAACTCCTCAAATACTAACCTAAAGTGTTCCGCAAGGTAAATGGAATCCGAAGTTGAACGAATTTCTTAAATCGCACATTTAAAAGCAGAGATATCAATAAGCTGACCAGACGTCCCCAATTCTTGAGGACAGTCCTCGAATTTAGTTTACTGTCTCCAAAAACGTCTGAAGCCTTTGGGGACGCAAATTGCCCTCAAATTTGAATGTTTGTCCCCAAATGTCTTCGAATTTACACTTCCTCATTAATCCTTTAGATTTCCAATGAAAAATGTTCTTAAGAGCAGTTTCCATTGTACTGATTTTCCAACATGCTTCTTGTGAAAACAAATTTTGACTTTTTTTTTTTCTTCTTTCTGGGTTTAACGACCACTACGAGCAACTCTAAGGACTATAAGCAGTCACCTGTCGCTAATTTGGAGACATTCGTTCTAGGCAAGGGAGAGAGCAAGTGCTGCAAGACAAACACACCACCCGTGCCTCATTCGGGACTCGAATCCGTACCAACTTGTACGAATGGTCAGTAGCCAGCACTAGGTCAATGCACCACTGGCGCTTTCAAATTTCGACTGTACTTGTTCTGAGTTTCTCCAAAAACTTTGGCAAAATGAAAAATTCGCCATGCAATTACTATGGTGTGTAGCCTAATTTTAATTAAGCGCATGTACCTAAGGCAAAACATTTCAGTTCTGCTAATATGTCCTCGCCATCATAGTTCTGCTTTGTCAATACAAATTACCAACATTCTACAACATATATCCTTTTAAGACACAGATTTTAATGTGTAATATCACACTTATTGAAGCAATGCAGTTTTGTGACAAAAACATTTGCATATTTATTTTGAGTACGTATGTGCCCCAAAACGAACTACCGATTTGGGGACGCCACTCCCTTTTTGTCCTCAAATCGGTGAACCGATATCTGGTCACGTTAGATATCAAGAAAAACGTTGGCGTCCCCTAGCGGCGAAATTGTGCCTTATTTTGATAAGAAAATACGCTCACAGAGTTTGCACATTTAGTAGTATCTGACCGAAGAGAAAACATTTTCAATCGGAGTTTTAGTCCCTCAGATATTGCTGTAAACGGATACGTGAGCTTACGTCCTTTCGTGGCAAATTTCGTTAAGAAAAACTTGAAATCACATGAGAAACATTTCGCAGCGGATTTGCTCTCGAACAAAGGAAGAACTTTTAAGATCGAACTCTTAGAAGCAGAGCTACTGGCAAAAAATTAAATATGTATCTGCGCTTTCTGGCGAAAAAACTATACATTATAGTAAGAAGAGAGTATTCTAAGAATGTTTCCCAAAGAGAGTGAAATGGGTCCACGAAAGAATTTTTTCATTCGAGTTTTCAGGATCTCAGATTTAGATGCAAATGTATCATAAGCAGAAATAAACCCTTAAGCCCACTGGTGGCCAAATTATTATTTACCAAACATAAGAAATTTTATGCAAAACATTTCCTATCAGTAGCGGTATGTGATACAGGAAGAAGTTTTCAAATCGGAGTTTTAGAAGCAGAGATATCTGGGAAAACGCAATTTACCTTTACGCCCCGTAGCGGAAAGTCTGTGAATCACTTGAAAAATTTGGAATTATATGAAAACCATTTCGTATCAGAAACTACACTGCTGGCCACCCAAAACGCAACACCAAAATGGACACGAAATAGCAAAGCCAGATTTACTGGACACATAACAACAGATACAAAGATGAAACGATTGAGCTTACAGGCCCGTGCGACTTGCGGAACACGCAGGAATCAATAGTTCGTGTGGCCACCATGGTTGGCAAAAACGGCCGCTACACGCCGCGGCATCGAACGAAAGAGGCTTTGGATGTGGGCTTGGGGTACGTCGGTCCAGGCTGCTTCCCCATTTTGCCACAGTTCATCAGGCGTAGCCGCGGGTGGTACTTGCCGGGCCACTCGGTTGCCGATCAGCGACCGAAGGCGTGTTCGATGGGCGACATATCGGTAGAACAGAAGGGCCACGGCAGCATTGACACCTGGTGGGCCGTGAAGAATTGTTGCACGCTGCGTGCCACGTGCGGGCGCGCACTGTCCTGTTGAAACGTGGCCGTTGGCAGGTCCTGCAGGTAAGGAAGGACTACAGGCTCCAAAACGTCGGAGATGTAGCGGCGGCTGTTGAGTGTACCGGCGATGCGTACCAGAGGGTTGCGGGTGTCAAATCCAGTTGCGCCCCAAACCATAACCCCAGTCGACGGACCGGTATGGCGATGCATAATGCAGGCGTCATACAGTCTCTCACCGCGGTGCCGCCACACGTGGATCCGACCATCGTGGTGTTGCAGACAGAAGCGGGATTCGTCGGAGAAGACAATGTTGTGCCATTCCGTAGTCCAGGTGCGGCGTTCAACGGCCCACTGCCGCCGCACTCGCCGGTGGTGTAACGTCAGTGGTAATCGGAGCAATGAGTGCCGTGCGACAAGTCTCGCTCCTGTAGACGACGTCGAACGGTACGCGCTGGTCCAGGTTGTTGCGCAACACACCCTAATTCCTGCGCTGACGGTCTTGATTTGGCGGTGCGAGCCGTCAATGCCCGCCGCACAACATGCCGGTCATCTCGTTCGGTGGCGTGCTGCGGCTGCGGCAATCCCTCCAGCACCTGCCGAATGCATGCTCACCTCACTGTGGCTGTATGTCGTCCCACACGGGCGCCGATGTCTCGGTACGATAAACCGCTGTCGCGATAAGCCACTATTCGTCCTCTGTCGAACTCCGAAACGTGCTGGAATGACTGCCGTATTCTGCGACGAGGCATCAGGAAGCTTCCCACGCACAGATCCGGCAGCACAACACACTTCCACTACTTACACCCCACCTTCTGTGCACCCTTCTTATAGTGCTTCTCGGTGGCGTGCCGGGCGCACATGATTTGCATATGCCCTGCAATGCTAATCGTTTGCGTGTCCTCTCGCGGGCGACGCATGCTGCGAATTTCACGCCAATCGGATGCTTCCTTCTTGGGGTTGCATTTTGGGTGGCCAGCAGTGTATATGCAACAAAAAAGGAATTTTTCAACTCGGACTCTTACAAGCAGAGATATTAACAAAAATATGATATACATCTACGCTCCCTGGCGGAGGAACCATGCATTATTTTAAAAAGAAAAAATTCCAAAAAAAAAAAAAAATATCGACGTGAGTCGTATCGGTCAAAGAAACAACTTTTTCAATCCAGATTTTGCTGCAAATACATTAGAATCAGAAATCAATGCTTACGCCCCGTGGTGGCCAAACTGTTCTTTAACAAAAATTAGAAATTACGTGCAAAAGATTTCCCGTCAGGAGCTGTATCGACTCAAGAAAGAATTTCTCAAATCGGAGTTTTAGAAGTACAGATATCAGGGAAAACGCAATTTACTTTACCCCCCCCGTGTAAAATCTATGCGTAACTTGAAAAAGTGGCTATACCCGAAATGCTTTTCGACATAAATGGAATTGAAAAGTAAAAGAATTTTTTCAATCGGATGTTTAGAAGCAAATGTATGTAATAAAATGTGTTTTGAATTCGATATCACCTGCGTTTACAGCCCTAGCTGCGAAATTGCACATCGTGAAAAAACGCAATGAAGGATCATCATTGGAAGATTTCAAGCTCCCCAGTGCAAAAAGTTCCAAATCGGACTAATAGTTGCAAAGATATAGTGTCCACAGGCGGACGTACGGACAAACCGATAGCACAAATACGGTCTCTTTTTTTCAAAAAACGTTCTAAAAATTGGATTTCGTGGTTCTGCTTCAATTTTCTATTATGAAACAAGCTTTTAATGATACGCGAATACTCGGTGCCTTGAGAAAGTGTAATGATCGGAAACAAGGATATATTCAAAACAAATTTCAGCTTGCACAGATTTGGGTTTTCCATTATTAGAAAAATACACACTGTTTATTCTAACACTAATTCAAGTCATTAGCACGAATAAATGGAGTTGTTATAAAGGAAACGACAAAAGTAAATGAACTCCGTCCCTGGATAGCTATAGTTATATTAGAAAGCACTGTAAGGGCCTTTGCTCGTGGTCCTCTGCTTTCAATTTGTATGAGGTTCTGTTCAAGACACCGACTTTCCTGCATTATCGCTCTTCTTGCAGGGAAGGAAGCATTCAAGGTGTATTTCCCAGATGTAGATATATAGATGCCCCCTCTAACTTTATTTACAAATATCTTCGTCGTTAATCATCCGATTTGGATCATATTTAAGATTTAGGAGTTTTTCCATGTGCTAAATAGAATGCGCCAAAAATAACATACCCCTTATATGAAAAAATTCGGAGATAATGAGCTAATTAACGTGTTAATTAGCTTAATTAGCATTTTCTTCGCATCACGTGATAGTTCCCTTTTTTTTTGATTGGAGGTTTAACGACCACCGTGAGCAACTCAATGGGCTATAAGCAGTCGCCCGTCCCTAATTTAGGGTCACTGGTTCCAGGGAAGGGAGAGAGCCAGTGCCGTAAGACAAACACAACATCCATGCCTCACCGGGATTCGAACCCGGACCCCTTACGGACGAATGATCAGAGGCCAACGCCTTAGACCACTGCGCCACCGGGGCGGCATAGTTCCCTTTGAGGGCTTTCCAAAGGTACCTGACTTGTTTATCTGCGGGAAATGGCTCGGGTTTTTTTGAGACCTGTACAAGTGTTTTTCTCATTCTGTAGGCAAAACCGCCGTGTAATTTCATAGTACTTAAAGTTGTGTGTATAATAATCTAAGTTTAGTGACGTTTTACAGATATCTTTTTTTTTTTTGATTGGAGGTTTAACGACCACCGTGAGCAACTCAATGGGCTATAAGCAGTCGCCCGTCCCTAATTTAGGGTCACTGGTTCCAGGGAGGGAGAGAGCCATTGCCGTAAGACAAACACAACATCCATGCCTGACGGGATTCGAACCCGGACCCCTTACGGACAAATGATCAGAGGCCAGCGCCTTAGACCACTGCGCCACCGGGGCGGCACAGAGATCTCCTCTGTTAAAATGAAGAGAATATGATAATGTACGCAAATTAATGTTAACTGCAATACCCCGATATTACTTTATATTATATTAGGATTTTGCCTTTTCACCTGTGAACAAGCACATGCCTTGAAAGATAACTTTTCATGGAAATTGCTTGGAACATACATTACATTGGTAAGGCTTTACACATGAATGAACAAGCATATGCCTTAAAAGATTACTTTTCTGAGCAAATTGCTTAGAGCACACATCACATTGATGAAGCTTCTCACCTGTGTGAAGGAGGATGTGCTGTAAAAGAAGACTTTTCGAAGAAAAATGTTTGGAGCATACATCACATTGCTGAGGCTTTTCCGGTGTGAATGAGTAAATGCTTCGAAAAACACTTTTTCGAGCAAATCGTTTGGAGCATACATCACATGGATGAGGTACCCCTCCCCACCCCCACCCCGTCTGAATGAGTAAATGCTTCTGAAAATCACTTTTTTGAGCAAATTATTTCGAGCATACATCACATTGGTGAGGTTTTTCCCTCATTTGAACGAGTAAATGCTTCAAATGTTCACTTTTTCGAATAAATCGTTTAGAGCATACACCGCATTGTTAAGGCTTTTCCCCCGTCTAAATGAATTAATGCTTCAGAAGATCACTTTTTCGAGCAAATCGTTTGGAGCATAAATCACATTGGTGAGGCTCTTTACCTGTGTACATAAACATATGCTCCGAAAGATGACTTTTCCGAGTTTCTATTAGAATTTTTTCCTCTGTTAGCACAACAAAATGTCATACTGTTTTGTGTCATTCTGTCAATCAAAATGGGAAATTAAGCAGGTCATATCTAAATTGACTTCGTATACGCGCTTTACTACTAAATGCTTTTCGGAAATTAAAAGATTTCATATTAAATATTTCTCCTCTGCTTAACTGTGAAAAGTAACTCCAGGAGGTGCTCGCCAGGAATTGTTGTGACATTCGTAAGCGCAACAACACACCATTTCTAAAAAAAAAATAACTTCAAATTTCGAAAATCAAACTTCTCACGTATGTAACCCAATGTCCCAAAACCACCATCGGAAGCTTAAAATGGCAGCCACAGCGTGAACGTCGTGTGCTAAGAAAGTTTTTTTTTTTTGATAGGAGGTTTAACGACCACCGTGAGCAACTCAATGGGCTATAAGCAGTCGCCCGTACCTAATTTAGGGTCACTGGTTCCAGAGAAGGGAGAGAGCCAGTGCCGTAAGACAAACACAATATCCATGCCTCACCGGGATTCGAACCCGGACCCCGTTCGGACGAATGATCAGAGGCCATCGCTTAGACCACTGCGCCACCAGGGCGGCCTAAGAAAGTTTCAAGTTTGTGACGTCATACGTTATGGTAACTACCATGGCCTACCTCCATGCAACCACCTTAAATTCGCTGATTCCATCAAGGAGGTTATATTACTGGAGACACCACTCCTATTCACAGTATTTGACAGGGCATACAGTATTTTTCATTTTCTTGTAGGACTTCTGTCCACAGTGAGTAGAGTTTAGGTCCCAGCCACCTACAGCGAGATCGCCTTTTGGGCAGGACACAGAAACGGAAGGATTGAAAGCAAGTCTAGCGAATTTGACAGAACAGTTTGTAGTGAGATTAGAGTACAGTAGATGGCACCACCGTACAAGTACGATGTTGCAGACAGAAAGGCGAGATAATTTAAGGGGGGGCATAGGAAAGGATACCCATTTAACCAGTGGGACCAGGGTCCAGCCAAAACCCCCTGGAGAGAAAGCCCCGGCGCGAACTACGAAGGGTGTGACAACCACAACAAATGTATCCGCATCAAGTACAATCCCTCTCTCCAGAGACGTCAAAGGACAAACGTAACGGCAATTCCGATATTAGCTTCGCGTCCATGCGGTATTGATCAGTATTGAACTTCCGATAGTCGTGCACGTGAGTAAACATTTTTTTACAACATGCCTGGAAAAATATGAATGCCTTATATATCGATCTAATTACAAAGCACATCCAAAAACCACTGTTTTCAGCTTTCCTGAAGTTGAAAGCTTTCGAAGAAGGTGGATTTCTTCCGTACCAATGAAGAATCTTGAACCCACCGTGAATTCCAAGGTTAGTTAAGCCTAATTGTTCTCATGACAGCCTTTTCTACTTTCGTTGTAAATACAATTATAATTTAGTGAATTGTTAGTCGTTTTTTTAATTGACGGAGTAAAATTTAAGCGCTAGCCTTCCGATTATCAGCTCATTATTTATTGTCGTTTAAATAATGGTATTAATTACCATTCAACATTTCATTTCCATAAAGTAATAGTTATTTTTCTTTACAAAATTTGTAGTTAGTAGTGTTCAAATTGAAAAAAAAAAAAAAAAGGAGATGTTATCAGCGCATCAAGTACTAAGGTTAACCAGGCAAAGAAGCTGGCTATAAATAATTACGTTATTTATTAATCAACATTTAATTTTCGTAAAACAAATGTCATTTTTCTTCATAAAATTGCTGTGTATCAGTGTCCTAATTAAAACAAGAATCCGCACGTTTATCTTTCATTTTAATAAATCGAACGCGAAGTGAATTTCTAAAAGTTTTAAATGAAATGATTATGTTCATACAGTCCTACTAATTTGCCATTAACACACTTAAAATGATCGTAGTTGTAAAAATGCTTAACATAAAATGCTGGGTTTTTCACGTTATGCGTGAAAAAATTTATTTTTTTGCTTCTTTAGCCAAATTAAAAACTAAAGGAAAAATTTCATGAAATCATTTCCCAGCGCAAGAGCAAAACTTTGGAATTCCCCGATTTACAGATATCATTGCTGGACACTGAGAGAAAAAAATAAAAGCTAAGGATGTAATCTTTTGATGTTACCTAAGGCGAAAAAATACAGAGAAAAAAACATGGTCGATTTATTGTTGTGTGCGCAAATTAGTAGTATCGCACTCCAGAAATTATTTCTCTGCATAAAGACCGCGGTACCTCGATGGCGTTTTCAGGAGCTGAGAGCTCGAGGCTCGAGTTGGTCGGCCCACTAGCTCTGACATCACAGACCAGTTCGGAGGCTTTCTTAATCTTCAGGGGGTTTTGGTCCAGCCTGGGGGCCGTCACTTAACGTGCTCGTCCGATGCACGGCGGATATTCAGCGATTGTTATTAAATCACACCATCTCTGAAAGATCAGCCCAGGTTCGAACCTTAGGACCTTTGCATTGATAGTCTGACTCGCTAACCACTAAGCCATCCGCGGCTCTAAAATAAAAAAACAAAACAAAAAACTCCTATTCGCGCAGCATTGGCCGCCATAAGTCACCGTCCGTGCTGCAAATGACGACATGAGAAGGCACGACGCAGCCGCAGAAAAGAAGCTGCTTTAAAACCAATGGAACAAAAACTTCTAAGCATATAAACAGGTAAAATGAGTAGTTCAATAATCTTTATCAATGATACACAAGCTTACTGTCTTATCAACGGTATAATTTAGTTCGTTTTGCCTCCTTGTGACGTCACACCACAGAGTAGCTGTGACTTATGGCAGCAGAGTCAGTGGTGCATGAAGGTGGTGCGAGAGAGAGAGATTTCCTATCTGAGGTTGAGAGACCCGAACCCTCAGCGCTCTGCGCCTTTTGTCAGGTGAAAAAGAGGAATATTAGATATTTGGGAACAGATTTCCCTGATAGAATAGTACGAAAGAAAAGTATGGAAATATTAGAGGAGAGGGAGTAGACGGTTACCTGTTAAGAAGTGAAGTTGTAAGCTGCCCTACATACTTACCTGTAACAACAAGCCATTTCAAGTGATATTTCTCTCCGCAGAAAAATGCCCGGTACACCTGTGCCACAGAAGAGTACAGGGGGAAAGGAAGGAAAGGACACGGGAGAGGGGAACCTGGAAAAAAAAAAAAACATCACACACAGAACATCTTTCCCAGAGAAAAATCGTCTTTGAACACCGGGTAAGACAAAACTGGCTATTTGCTCAGTGTTTTCTCGCCAGCCAATGAGAGAAAAGATTTTTCCCCATTGGTTTACAGAATTTTTTCACAGGTTTACTTTTGTTGATTCTTGACAGGCATGTCAGAGTAACCATAGCTGAGGTGATGTGATCACAAAATTACACCGATCGAGGTTTAAGATACTCATTTTGAGTAAACAACCGAGAAAAAAAAATAATAAAAATTGGTGTCTCCACTCTCCAGTAATATAACCGCCTTGGATTCTATCGATAATATTTTCGTATTGTGGAGGACGACGCCAATTGGACGGGTTTTGTTTCCCATGTGACCGGCTGCCTCCAATGAGATAACGCTTCTCTGGAGAGCTCACCAATGGAGCACACATATTCTTTGACACTGGCAGGCGGTAGTGAGACACTTGTGATGTTAGTAACTGAGAATACTCGTTACTTATAACTGCAGCTTCAGCTTTGAATGGCAACCTTCTAAGTTTTGTTTGTGTTCTGTTGGGAAAGCATGGCACACATGGATGGCACGCAGAAGCAAAAGAAATTTTCCAAAAAGAGTAAACCTGTATGGGTTTATAAGAAAAAGAAAGTAAACGTGAAGTGTATCTCGAAGAAGTCGAGAAACTGAAAGAACGTTATGAGCAGGTAAGTTGTAATTTCTGTGGAACATCTGTTGGTCAGTAAAGCATGTGCTCTCGTACATGTAAACAGGGTGTGTAATATGGCGATCTCAAGTTTTTTGAGTGAAGTTTGGGCTTTAACACTTTCGCTGTCAGCGAGCGTATGCGGCTTCTGTAGAAATCGCCCTGGGGGCCAGATAAACAGTAGTAAATATATGAAGTTCCAGTAATGGGATTCCCAAAATATTTATACCACCTATTAGTTGGCTGACCACAAGTCCGTTTATAGCAAGATTTGGAGAAGTTGCGTGCGACCGACGTAGCCCTAAAGTTCTTGGGAGGGCAATTGCAGCTCCCCAGCCCCCTTCGAGAACCATCCAGGAGCAGAAAACTGCATTGCTGCAGGGGTGGGACCGACTGCCACAGAGACTCGTCAACTGCCTCGTTTCCAGTATGACGTTGGCTGTAAGAGGGGACCATACCCCATATTAGAGTCATTTTTTATGTTCGATCTTGCAACGTGGATTTTGGACATTCCTGCGCTGATGAGCCTTACTGACGGATCATGAGTGCGTACCATGACTGTTGTGTGGGGTAATTTTTTCTCTTATATAACTGTGTATCCATACCAAATTTCATTAAAATGTGGCCATTAGTTTTTCAGAAATTCGACAAAATGTGCAAGTTCTCTTAATTTTGAACATCAGTGTAATACCTCATTGGTCCTCCTCGCAATCCGATAATGGCAGGGACTCTATGAGCTCTCTGTAGTACTGTGGAGAGAGTGCACACCATGCTTCCTGAAGAGTGTTCCTCAAGTCTATAATATTCGCAGGTGGAGGAGGATTCCTGGCATTGACGGCATTTCAGATGTGTTCGATGGCATTTAAATCCGGCGAACGAGGGGACCATTTCAGGATGCCAAACTCTGTGGGACATTCCTTCAGCCATAATCGGGCAACTGTGGATGTGTGCGCAGGGGTCGATCCAGGATTTTAAAGATGATACCCAATTTTGTGAAATTTTGCCTAATTTTGTGAAGTTTGCTTATTTTTGAGAAATTTGCCTGGTTTTGTGTTAGAGCAATTTCAATCCTCTCTAACTTTTATTCTGAAAATAAAAACTCTTTTTTTCAGTTATTTTTTAATTATTAGGAATAAAATAAGATGAAATTAAGAATTTCATTTTATTTTTATTTCTAATTGTGGTCCACACTTCCTGGGTTTGCAGAAAGTTTTCTGTTTTGATTATTGTGCATGCCAGGGCTGGAAAAATAGGTTACAGATCTAGGAGACAGTTCCCAAAATTTGTGAAGTAAATTCAAATTTGAAAGAATCACACTCAAAAGTAATGTGTCAAGATGATGGAACAAAAAGTTATGTATTTTTTCTTGTCATTTTTTTAAAACCCAAATCCCTTACTGCTAAATAAAATTTCAATTTGGTCCATACCCCCCCTACCGCCGCGTTTCTCTAGTTGGTGCTCTCAAAAAAATAAAATTTTAGGTTTTTATTTTATTTAAGTATAATTTATGGAAATTAAATTTTGCACATATAAGCCCAAAGTATCGTATTTTCCTTCCTATAATCCAGAGCAGAATTATAATTCATGGGCTATGAAATTTAGAAACAAATTTTTAAAAAAATTCTTTCGCATAATCCTTGGCGATGATAAAAAAATTTTACGCGTCATTTTCAGTGGTGTATCATAAAATTCAGGAAAACGTAATTTTCCCGTCATCTAATCCACATTGACCTATCCTCAGACCGTGAAATTCAGAAATAAAATATCGGAACCTGTCGTGTTGATCTTGTACATAATTTCCGACAGAAAAGGAAATGTCATGATTCATATGTTGACCAAAAGTCCAAAGACGTACGAAAGAAATGATCTTATTAAAATAAAAAGGAACTGTCATTTTTAAGTACTTTTATGTTATTTTCAAATGAAAAAAAAAATATCTGAAAATTACTAGTTTTTTCAGCATTACCATTGTTTATTAGTTAGACCTAAAAATTTGTAATATTTTGCATTTCTGAAAATATTTCTCAAAAATTGAAGGACGAACAAAAGCCTTCATACTAATACACTGGTGTGCAAAAATTAAGGACGAAAAGGAGAAATTAGCATAACAGCAGAATGGACCAAAAGGCCACTCAGGAGATAGACTAGGGTCCGGTACGTCAGGGCATGCGCATTTATGCAGCTTCACAGAAGGAGTATCAGACAGGTATAAAGCACACGGGTGGTGTACGCTCAGCAATTCGGGTGAAAGCTATTGCACGGTGTACATCGGTTAGAATGACGTCGAGTTGCTGCCACTGTGTGATATGGCCAACAGGCAATCCAGTAGACGACATCTGGTTGACTTTACCCGAGGTCGTGTCATTGGGAAGTTGGAAGAAGATCGAAGTGTGACTGGTGTGGCCGAGGAGTTTGGGATCGCTCATATCATCGTTTCACGAGCTTGGAAAACATTTCAAACGACAGGAACAGCTGTCCGAGAGTTTAGCAGTGGTCGTCCACGAGCAACCACGGCGGCGGACGACCGGTATATTTTCCTACAGGCGAGAAGAGACAGGCGGCAGACCGCGGGAGAAATCGCAAGGTACATGCAACAGACAACTGGACGTCCGTTATCGCATTTTATCGTGGCCAGGAGGCTGCACAAAGATGGTCTATTTGTACGACGACCAGTACGATGTGTGCCATTAATGCCTGCTCATCGGAGACCGCGGTTTCTGTGGTGCCAGGAACACAAGAACTGGACACATCAGCAATGGGCTCAAGTTCTTTTACGGATGAGAGCCGATTTAATCTGACGAGTGATTCTGGATGTACACACATCTGGAGAGAGCAGGGAACACGCAATCACACCTCCAACATCATCGAAAGGGACCGGTTTGGAGGTGGCAGAGTTCTCCTATGGGGCGGTATCATGCTTGGTAGCCGTACTGACCTCCACATCTTCCAAGGAGGTTCAGTCACTGGTGTCCGCTATTGTACCGAGGTTTTCCTGCCACACGTACGTCTGTTTAGAGGTGCTGTGGGTCCTGAGTTCCTCTTCATGGACGACAACGCTACACCTCATCGTACAGTGGCTGTTGCAGAGCTGTTGGAGAGTGAAGATATTCAACGCACGGATTGCCCCGCAAGGTCTCCGAACCTAAATCTAATCGAACACATGTGGGACCTTCTTGGGAGACGCTTGGCAGCACGTCACCAGCCATCAGCAACGATTCCGCAGCTGCGATTGGCGCTACAAGAGGAATGTGCTGTGATGCCTCAACAGCTCCTTGACAACCTTGTCCTGAGCCTGGACAGATGTTGTAAATCCTGCAACGCAGTCAGGGGTGATCATATCCCCTACTAAAGACAGGATTTTTCTTGGCAGCCACCTATCACATGGACGTTTCTATCTTCTGTCCAGTTGTGCTCGAAGCTTCCTTTTCAATAAAGTGCCTTTGTATCCTTTGGATTCATTGTTTGGACGGTTTTGCTCACTTGTCCCATATTCTTACATCTTGAGGATCTTATGGTATGATTTGAGTCGATGTGGAGCACTTCTGCATGACATTACATTCGAAAAACCGTCTCATCCTTAATTTTTGCATGCCAGTGTATGATTAATGCAACAAATTAGCGATTGCGATTTGGAAAGTGATTATGCTACCACAACGGCAACTATTATGTAGTGTGGAATAGCTCAGCAAGCTTTCCAGAGCACTTAGCCTGGTCAGCTGAGCTATTCCATGCTACTAATTGAGCACAAAATATTTTTTGTCAAAATGCTCGTAAAAAATAATAATGAAGAAGCCATATTTCTATCTCTTTATGGCTCTCTAACTTCGTACTGCGTTATATATATATATATTTTTTTTTTTGCTACTGTTAGCGCATTTTCTAACACCACTAGCTAGCTGTCCTGATGCCATGTGGATTTTTTAAAAATTAAAGTACCATAAAATCTTATTATCTGCAGAACCTAGCATTTTAACTTTTCAATTTTCAAATCGTAGATATACGACGAAAGTAAGGTATTTACTGCAAATTACACAACTTGAATCAAAAAACAAATTTAGGGCGTCTGCGACAAATTTTTTGGCACAGAGAATTTTTTCGTCCATGGTGTATGTAGAGGCAGTTATCATTACTATTTCTTTCGTAAGACTACGTTCGAGCTGATCTGGGGAGCAGGGACAACAACAACAACAAAAAAAGAACCCCTCCAGGTTGTATTAAAAAAGGAAAGTCATGAAAGGTCAAAAATTTTTAAGTGCTGGTGGAAATGAAATAACTCATTACGCTAAAAAAAATATATATATTAGAAAAAAATGCGCTTATATGTCACCGATCCCTCATAAAGTGAACAGTCAACCGCTCCCCCACCGTGGTCCCCTCCTCCTAATAGTAAACACGATTCGCGGAATACCAGATGGTAGGTACAACAAAGATTAGAGAACCAATCGCGTTCTCCGTAAAAGGAGGCTACCACAATCCTTTGGGATTCCTTTCAGCGAGCGCGTGACCTTCGGCGAGCATTGCCTGAGCCGTAGGTAGCGGTGATGCAGTTTTTGATAGGCATCCATCAGAGTCCATTTTACTGAGGACAACAACATTCACAAAAAAAAAAAAAAAGGCGTAGTAGTTAAATACAAGATGACTCTTACACTAAAATATTTTTTGCTAGATTAAAATTTTATGGGAAACGAATATACCAATAATTTCAAAATATTTCTATGAAGATACCGTTTGAGCGCAAAATATTTTTATGAAGACACCGTTTGAATAAAAAATATTTTTGCGAAGATACCGTCCAATGGTATGAAATCACGCCTGGATCGACCCCTGGTGCGGTGGTGCATTGTTGTGTTGAAAGAGGTCGCACCCGTCTGGGTGATTGCATGATATGAACAAGTGTAAATGATCCGAAGGATGGTTACGTAACCTCCACCAGTCAGAGTGGTATGCAGATGTACGAGGGGTCCTAATGCATGCCAACTGAAAACACCCCACACCATAACAGAGCCATCGCCAACCAGAGTCGCAGAATATAGACATACACGCATACGCAGATAGTTTCCAAATTATTAGCAGATTTTGCAGATAGTTTTGGCTTGTAGATTAAAAAATAAAAATTTCATTTACAGCAATTAAAACACTTACTCAAGGCGTTACTCAGATTAATATATTTAATTCTATCTTAACGTGAGAATGTTCAACTATTTTTCACATCTTCCGATAGTGAGTTCTTTTGTTTTTACAGACGTTTCTGGCCTCTTGATTTTATCGAGGCCTGTTCTCAATACATATTAACTGTAACAAAAGTTCCGTTTACACAGAAAAAATCTAAATAAATTTTATTGCCAGGTATCTCTTGCAGTTGCTAGTTATAAAATTGAAGTCTTTTCCTATTGTATTTTATAAGTACTATTTTTGAATTAAGTTGTTGAAAATGCTATTTTATAATTTTTGAAGGTTCATTAACGGAACTGCTTTTCTAGATATAAAAACTTTCTGTAATTAGTATCTGTGTTTTTATGAGGTTCGTAGTTCAATATTTTAAACCTTTGGCCTTAAGTTCCATTTTACACACATTTCTATGCATTCAGTCGTAATGTACTTTTGTCCTCTCTGGAATCTGCAATGTTTTAATAATTATTTATTGTTATCGTGATTCCCGGGTTTGCAGCAAGTTTTCTGTTTTAACGGTTGTTACGCAGATACATTTTATTTTTATACAACTCTGTCGCCGACCTGTATTGTCTGTTGCAAGCATACAGTATCCATTGCCTCCTGTGGTTCTCCCCACCCCCGAAGTCGGCCATATGCCGGAAACTGTTGGTACCACTTCATCTGACCAGGCTACACATTTCCAGTCATCTTGTGTCCAGTGGCGGTGTTCGCAATTCCAGGCGACGGGTCAGTAATGGCACCTGGGTGTGTCATTGGCTCCAAAACCCATAGAACACAGGGAATGTTGCACTTTCTGAACGCTGATATTACTACTAGCCCCAACATTGATTTATGACAATGTTGCATGCCAGGCGGAAGTTATGATACATGCCAGATGCCACAGTCCGTGATCATCCAGGGCTTTTCTACGGTCACACCGGTCGTGCACTCTGGATTTCCTCCCAAAGTTTGTGTAGTCCAGGTACATCCTTGAAATTGTTGACTGTGTAAATCTAAATTTCTTGGTAATTTCCAAAATGGAGTGTCATTCATATCTCCGAAGCGCCGACTATCATACCACATTCAAAATCTCTTAAATCCTGATAAGCTGCCATCTGAACTGCAAATGCTGCTACTTGAGCTGGCGGAGATACCTGCATCTATATACATGTTTGCTGATACCATTTACTGCATGGGTGTGGTATCTTATAATGAAAAATGGTAGCGCTCTTCCGAGTTTTTTGGCACGTCAGTGTGTATTTATGTATTGGTAGTGTATGTGTAGTTGCTGTACTTATTATGTAGATTTGAAATTATGGAGAAAAACGTTAACAATGGTTTCAAAAAATATTGTAATAACTTACCATATTTCCAAAAGTATTCATATATTAGGTACGTACAAATAAGTTTTAAAGCATTTTAAGACAATGCAACATGTAATTTGAGAGAAAACAGCAATACCTTTACGAATCAAAATATGCACCGTCGTTATCTATCACCTTCCACCATCGATCGGGCAGCTGACAGATTCCAGCCATGAAGAATACTTCGTTGTGTGATGCGATGAAGTCGTCAACCCATTTTTGCCCTTCGTCACATGTCTGGAACTGAACGGCAGACAAATCATGTTGCATTGATCCGAACAAATAGTAGTCTGAAGGTGCTATGTCAAGACTACGCCGGGTGCTCCGAAACTTCCCAGCCAAGTGTCAGTCATGTTTCCTTGACCGATTTCATGACATGCAGTCTAGCATTGTCATGCAGTAATTTAACTGGATGCAATCCTTTGCCAGAGAATGGGCATTTCCGGCAGATTTCCTGATTCAATTTCAGCAATTGTTGCTTGTAGCAATCAGCAGTAACGGTTTGACCGTGTTTCAATAGTTCATAATAGAGCACACCCTTCATATCTCACCAGATGCACAGCAGAACTTTCTTGGAGTGAATACTATGTTTT
Organism: Macrothele yani; assembly: GCA_039090855.1. Taxonomy (NCBI): domain Eukaryota; kingdom Metazoa; phylum Arthropoda; class Arachnida; order Araneae; family Macrothelidae; genus Macrothele; species Macrothele yani. Next base: position 17,610,925 of record CM077000.1, on the reverse strand, counting down.
GGTGTTGAAGTCGTTGCCTCACCGGGGTGTACCTAGTGTTTTTTGCATTTGGGATTGTCGTACCATATCCACTTTTCATCACCTGTAACGATTTTTCACAGGAAAGACTTTCTGTGTTGTTTATTCAACAGATTCAAACACCTCATGTTGCACTCATCCTTGTTCCTCTGGCTCAGGTCATGTGGCACCCATTTTCCTTCCTTCTGAATCTTTCCCATTGCGCGTAAATGATTGGAAGTGGTTTGTTGAGTTACCCCCAGTTGTTCAGCTAGTTCTTTTGCGTTTGAGACGAATCTTCATCCAGCAATGCTTACAGTTCTTTATGTGCAACCTTCTGCAGCCACCACTATATTCTCGATCGCTAACATCAAAATCACCTACTTTAAACCGTCTAAACCAAAACTCACACATGCTTTTTGATACAATATTCTCCCCCAAAACAGAACAGATCGATGCACATGCGTTTGCAGCACTTTTTCCTTGATGAAATTCATAACGAATGCAGTGTCGACTAAATGCAGTATCGCTTGCCATCTTTCACCTACTGATGTGCAAGTGCATTTGACTGTTAGGCAAACTTCTGTGTCACATTTTATACTCTGGACCAGTTACGGTCACATGACAACAACACGTGGGAATGTCGGATATGTAAATTAGCGGTATATGTCACACAAAAAACACTTTAAAGCTTTTTTGTACACCTCATATATATCTATAGTTGCAACAAATGCTTTTATTCCAAAGTCTGTACATAGCAGGATTGAAACTATGCTGCTATAAGTAAAGTAGATTGTAATTGAAAAAAGCTGTAAATTTTAACCATAGCCTTTGAGGTCAGTGAGATTATTTTTGTTTTTGAGGAAAGCAAAAAAAAATAGTCATTATTACCAGAATATTTCCTAGGCAGCAATGTGATATATCATATTCATATTTTGTTTTTTTTCTTCGTAGATTGATGATACTTCATTTGAAAGATTTGATCAGCTGCCTTTAAGTTCCCACACACTAGAAGGTAAGACTTTGTAATACAAAACGATCTTTTTTTTTTTCTTTTCCTTTCTTTCTCTTACTGTGTGATGGTATCAGTGGTTGTTAATTTTGCACATCTCACGTAGGAAGCAGTGTGAATCATAACAGCATTACCAAAACAACGATGAAAAGCTAGGCTCAATTTATGTGGTGTGCAATGCTTCTGTACAAATGAAATAATAAGAGAAAATACAAACATGTGGAAGTCAAAAATTTTTTAGTTCGTAGTATACATGAGGGCGAGTCATTGATTATCTTCAACACAATTCCAACTTCTTTTGGTTCACTGTATGGCGTATTGTGGGCATGCTGTGTCATTCTCATCAGTGTGGTAGAGGTCTGACATTGATTGGTCCAGAGTTTAAGCTGGCTAAAAAAAATGCTGTTGCCAAAATGCTAAAATGGGGGGAAAGTTGTAGCAAACTGCTAAAAAAAAGTTAGCCGCTTTTGTCACTCGGAAAAACGTAACATCAAGTGAATCGTTTACACTAACAATGCTTTGGACATCAGTAAAAAACTAATGTTGATGGCCTGGGGGAATGCTGTAGATGTCAGAGCTGACTCTGGCTTAAACTTGAACTTTGAATGGGAGAAGTAGTCTAATCCCTCTAGCTTCTGTGATCTTACCCAGGGCAAGATTTCATCTTTTTTGCTCACTAGCAAATTTTGCTAGTGACCAAATAGTTTGCTAGCAAAACATTTGCATGACTAGCAAGTAAAACTAAATCACATCGTAACTTATTTTCTAATAAAGTTACACACAAATTTAAATATGTGTATAAATATTTTGACTTACCTTTTTGAATAATGAATAAAATCTTAGATAAGTTTAGTGACTATCTTTATTATTAATTTCTAACAAATTCTCATACCACATGAATATATTTCACTGACATCCTAATTCAGATTTCTTCCCATATGGTTTACGCTCAGGGTGTCTGACTTTGTCATCATACCACTTTATAACTGCTGACCGTGGATTAAAAATCTCTTCTTGTGGTCCTTCTACAGTATTTCAATCGTCATCAGAGCATTTAAAGTTTCAACAGACAAATTGTTCCTCCAATCCCCTTGTATTCTTTTTAAAAACTGAATCCCACCTCACAACATGCAGTACTAAGTGGAAGTATCACACAAATTTCTGCTAAACTTCTACACACTTCATATCTGCCAACTACCACACGATGCCGTAGTTTTTACAGAATTAGTTGTCTGACTACGGAACTCACTATTAAAACTACGGATTCTACAAATTTTCATTTTGTTTCAAATTTTTCTTTTGCTATTATTTTTATGATATACACGAGATTCTTACAGGGATTTGCGGAATACCGCTTTATTTTTATTTTTTGTCATCAGTTAGATCATTCTGAAGATCAATATTTGGGAGAGGGGGGGGGTCATCTTACATCTGGAGACGAAATTTCGTGCTTCAAAACTTTCGAACACAGTAGTGAAACGGAGTGAGAAAATTTTGCCGTAATTGCAAATTGTTCTCTCAATGTTGTCTTTGTGTCCGCTTTTCTTGTTAAATATCATTTTATTGCATGAATGTTTGCATTTTAGCTTGAAACTGTGGAGAACAATTTGCAAAAATGGAAGTTGGCTGCTGCAAAATTTTTCTGTAATCTTCAGGCATGAGATTCTTCCGCGAATTCAAGGAATTCCGGCTTTTTTCGTTATTATTGGAATTCCGTCTTTACGAAACTAGAAAACGAAAGGTCGACGGAATTCAGATTTTTTCCGTAATCATAATTTTTTTTTTCTCACTATGTTGCCTTGTCAAGTATTATTGCTCATTACCATTTTACTGGATAAATATTGGTATTTCAGCTTGAAAATACAAGGAAAATTTCCAAAACCAGAAGTCAGACGAAGCAAAAGTTTCTTCTGTAATCGTTTATCCCCTCCACGAACACGTTTCGTAAAAAACGTCTACCTATGCCACGCAATAAAGGCGATCGCTTGGCTTAGGGTACGACAGGAGTTGAGGACAAAGTTCGTGGGGCAAAAGAAGGGAGGGTGGCAGAGCAGGTGGTCAAACAACCGATCCATCCCAGAGCTCTGGGTTGCCACAGCAACCATTGCCGACGTCGCATTCAGTTTCTGTAATAGACCAATGAGAGGAGTTTCAATGCGCTTCTATGACAGTTTGGAAGGGATGAAAGATATGGGGAGGATGGGTATTAAGTGTCGAAAGGAAATTGGCGAAAGAAAATCGCTGATCGTCGCTGTTTTAACAAGTGATAATAGAAACTGTTATGTAAACTTCGTGGATTAATAAAGACTTTTGGTTACTTTAAATAAAGAAATTACCTTACTAGCAATATTTGCTACTGCGATTTTGTTCACTAGCAAATTTGATTTTTCACTAGCTATTTGCTAGTTGCTAATCGGTGAAATCGCGCCCTGATCTTACCCCATTGTTTATGGAGTACTCATGGCTTTGGAGTCTATGAAAGGGAGGGGGAGGGGTGATTGAGCCAACAGGTGTTGTAGGAACAGTAATAATATAAAAACCCAGATCCGTCTCTCTGGAACGCTTAACGTCACACCCAGGGCGCGATTTCACCGATTAGCAACTAGCAAATAGCTAGTGAAAAATCAAATTTGCTAGTGAAAAAAAATCGCAGTAGCAAATATTGCTAGTAAGGTAATTTCTTTATTTAAAGTAACCAAAAATCATTATTAATCCAAGAAGTTTACATAACAGTTTCTATTATCACTTGTTAAAACAGCGACGATCAGCGATTCTCTTTCGCCAATTTCCTTTCGACATTTAATACCCATCCTCCCCATATCTTTCATCCCTTCCAAACTGTCGTAGAAGCGCATTGAAACTCCTCTCCATCGTGCCCTCATTGGTCTATTACAGAAACTGAACGTGACGTCGGCAATGGTTGCTGTGGCAACCCAGAGCTCTGGGATGGATCGGTTGTTTGGCCACCTGCTCTGCCACCCTCCCTTCTTTTGCCCCACGAACTTTGTCCTCAACTCCTGCGTACCCTAAGCCAAGCGATCGCCTTTATTGCGTGGCATAGATAGACGCTTACGGAAGAAACTTTTGCTTCGTCTGACTTCTGGTTTTGGAAATTTTTCTTGTATTTTCAAGCTGAAATACAAATATTTATCCAGTAAAATGTTAATGAGCAATAATACTTAACAGAGGCAACATCGTGAGAAAAAAAAAAAAATTATGATTACGAAAAAATCCGAATTCCGTCGACCTTTCATTTTCTAGTTTCGTAAAGACGGAATTCCAATAATAAAGAAAAAGCCGGAATTCCTTGAATTCGCGGAAGAATCTCATGCCTGAAGATTACAGAAAAATTTTGCAGCAGTGAACTTCCGTTTTTGCAAATTGTTCTCCACAGTTACAAGCTAAAATGCAAACATTTATGCAATAAAATGATATTTAACAAGAAAAGCGGACACAAAGACAACATTGGGAGAAAAATTTGCGATTACGGCAAAATTTTCTTACTCTGTTTCACTACTGTGTTCGAAAGTTTTGAAGCACGAAATTTCGTCTCCAGATAGAAAAAGACCCCCCCCCTCTTTTTTTTTTTGTCATCAGTTAGAATGATCTAACTGATGATCAAAAAATAAATAAATAAAGCGGTATTCCGCGAATCCCTGTAAGAATCTTGTGTATATCATAAAAATAATAGCAAAAGAAAAATTTGTAGAATCCGTAGTTTTGATAGTGAGTTCCGTAGTCAGACAACTAATTCCGTAGAAACTATGGCATTGTGTGGTAGTTGGCAGATATGAAGTGTGTAGAAGTTTAGCAGAAATTTGTGCGATACTTCCACTTAGTACTGCATGTTGTGAGGTGGGATTCAGTTTTTAAAAAGAATACAAGGGGATTGGAGGAACAATTTGTCTGTTGAAACTTTAAATGCTCTGATGACAATTGAAATACTGTAGAAGGGCCACAAGAAGAGATTTTTAATCCACGGTCAGCAGTTATAAAGTGGTATGATGACAAAGTCAGACACCCTGAGCGTAAACCATATGGGAAGAAATCTGAATTAGAATGTCAGTGAAATATATTCATGTGGTATGAGAATTTGTTAGAAATTAATAATAAAGATAGTCACTAAACTTATCTAAGATTCTATTCATTATTCAAAAAGGTAAGTCAAAATATTTATACACATATTTAAATTTCTGTGTAACTTTATTAGAAAATAAGTTACGATGTGATTTAGTTTTACTTGCTAGTCATGCAAATGTTTTGTTAGCAAACTATTTGGTCACTAGCAAAAAAGATGAAATCTTGCCCTGGTCACACCAGCGTCTGCATTGTTGCGTCACTGCCCCCGGTGGCACAGTAGTCTAAGCGATGGCCTCTGATCACTGTTCCAAAAGGGGTCCGGGTTTGAATCCCGGTGAGGCATGGATGTTGTGTTTGTCTTACGGTACTGACTCTCTCCCTTCCCTGGAACCAGTGGCCCTAAATTAAGGACAGGTGACTGCTTATAGAGTTTCTCTATAAGCAGTCACCTAACCTTAATTTAGGGCCACTGGTAGCCCATAGAGTTTCTCATGGTAGTCGTTAAACCTTCAATCAGAAAAATCACACAAGGTTACCATGTCACCGTGCCGTTTCTGTTGAAGTGTCACGGAGGTCGCTAGTGGTGTCAGCTTTCTTCAGAAGAATCTGGTTCTCTGTGCTCGTATCTTCAGGAGTTTGTAGGAATGGATGTGAACGTGAGTGATAATAAAGTGTTAGCCGCCCCGGTGGCGCAGTGGTCTAAGGCGCTGGCCTCTGATCATTCGTCCGTAAGGGGTCCGGGTTCGAATCCCGGTGAGGCATGGATGTTGTGTTTGTCTTACGGCACTGGCTCTCTCCCTTCCCTGGAACCAGTGACCCTAAATTAGGGACGGGCGACTGCTTATAGCCCATTGAGTTGCTCACGGTGGTCGTTAAACCTCCAATCAAAAAAAAAAAAATAAATAAAAATAAAGTGTTATGCTGTTCAGCATTGAACAAAACAGAATGTCTAGTGCCAAGCGTAGAAAAACCAGCAAGATGTGGTATTATTTTAGTACTGTTGATGGGAATTTTGCTTTGTATGATATTTGTAAGCTAAAGCTTTCTTACAAAAGTTCGATTCGCCATTCCGTCACCCCGGTCGTAAACAGTGATTTTGTCATTGATACTAGTTAGACGGTGTGTCTTCATCCCGTTACAGCTGCATCATTTCTGTCGTAAATGGTGCTTTTGTCACTGTTTAAAGTCACCGTTACTTCCGTGGAACTGTCACCATTGTCACTGTGACATGAAAAGCACTGTTAAGCCAACCTCTAATTAGCTGTGTGTGAATCACTGCCAGGATTTGAGGAACTTTAGTTTTCACAGAAATAGAAAAGCCACAGCAGAATCTGCTGATGGGTTATGGCTGGTGCCATTTTGCGATGGTCACATATTTTTCTCTTGCATTTTAGATTAACTCGTAGCATTTTATGGAAATAGCGACCATAGCTTAATCTCTAGATTGGTCAGTTGTTGCCGTGCCCTTAACATGTACTCTCCACTTTCCATGTGCACCAGAGAATAGTAGTGAGCAGTGATCCATTTTTATTTATTTATTTATTATTATTTTTTTTTTTTTTTGTAAGCCGAAGATGTGCTACAGGCTAAAAGTCATTGGATGCATTTTTCAGAGTATGGAGACACTGATTTGTCACGGCACATTGTTGACAAATGAATTTCTGAGTTCAAATATGGTCACACAAAGTAGGAGCTGGATGCCCCTCTATATCCGCTGCTGATGTTAACTTTAAAAAAGTTTCAGTCATGGTTCTGGGTAACAGATGGTTGACTATTGATGAAGTGGTAAATCATATGCAAATTATTTGTGTTTCCTACCTGTGGAATCATCTGCTACAGACTTAACTTTCTAAGGACTTCCATATCTAGTGTGCTGCCCCGGTGGCGCAGTGGTCTAAGCGATGGCCTCTGATCATTCGTCCGAACGGGGTCTGGGTTCGAATCCCGGTGAGGCATGGATGTTGTGTTTGTCTTATGGCACTGGCTCTCTCCCTTCCCTGGAACCAGTGACCCTAAATTAGGGACGGGCGACTGCTTATAGCCCATTGAGTTGCTCACGGTGGTCGTTAAACCTTCAATCAAAAAAAAAAAAATATCTAGTGCTGTTGACAATGTTGAACAAGTCTGTGCCAGTATTCTGGCAAACAGATGGAGGATGAGAGATGTAGTGCAAAGTTGTATGCAAATTAGCCTATGAAATCATGCATTTTCCTATGTGCCTTAAGATGCTGTTGATTTGTCACTACCTAAGAATGAAGAAAGTGGTACAAGCCAGAGTTTTAAAATAATAATGCCCAGGACAGGTAAAAATTCTGTCCAGGCATGTAGAAAATCTAGGCTCTTTTACAAGATAAAAAGTTTTAAGTAATGTTTTTTACACTACTGTTTGTAAAAATTGTAACACGAAGAAAGAATCACTTTACTCAAATTAAATGTATATCCCAGATTCCTCATGTTATAGTAGATAACTGATTACATTTGTAGAGTTATACATGATGTTCTTGCTTCAAAACTCAGTATCATGTGCAGCCACCTCAAGTAACAATAACAGCCTCTACAGGGTGTGGCATTGAATGGAAGATGTTTTTGATATCGTCCTGGGAAATAGCCTGCCAGGCTGCTTCTGTGCAAGACCAGAGTTCACTTGTGGTAACTGGCAGAGGTGCCTGATGGGGTCAGTCTCTTATTTACCATGTCTGGCGAATGTGCAGGGCAAAGAAAAAGCAGTATCTGCTCTGCATGGAAGAGGTCTTAGATATTCTGGGCTATATGTGGCAGAGCATTGTCCTGCTGGAATACAGTACCAGGACAACTCTGAATGAAGGTATCATCTCTGTCTCTAAGACATCGCTCATGTACCTCTGCCTTTTGAGGTTTTTCCTCAATTCGTATTAGGCGAGATCGTCAATAGAATCCGGTGGTGTCCGAAACCATGAATGATGCTTGGTGTTGGGGCAGCATGATGCTGCAAGGTACCATTCACTATTATGTTGTCGAACACATATGCAACCATCATGGGGCATTTCACATTTTCTGTGTTCGAGATCCCATTGCAGCCTGGAAGCGTCTGGTTGAGCGTCGAAGGCAGTGGGCTGCTAGCAACCAGTTCTCTGTTAAGCTGACGATGCTGAACTGTGCTGGAGGATAAAGCCTGAGCTGTGACAGTTCCTGTGGATGTCTCTGTGTGATCAGTCATTGCCATGCAGTACAGGTGTCTGTCGTCTCGTGCAATTTTGTAGTCTGTTTCCCAGATTTCTGTGCGTCTAAGCCTCATCTGTCCACTGACACCATATTTGCATCACTATACTGGCACTTAATCCTGTACGAGTGGAATTTTGCTGTGGGGAAATCCAGAATATCTCATCCCAACAATCCTTCCCCGCTCAAAGTCTGTTAGGTGTTCATACAAGGGGCATATCGAAAGTTTTTAGCTGTTTAAAGAAATATATTTATTTACAAATAATTACTTATCAAAATAATCTCCATAAACATCATCTATACACTTTTGCATTTGATAAAACCATTTTGCAAATGCCGCTTCCCAGCTCTGTTTTGGCAGACTGTTATTTGCTTCAAAATAAGTAGCTAAGGCCTCTTCATCAGATGAAAATCGACCTCCATGCAAGGTTTCCTTGGCTTTTGGAAACGAAGTCACAAGGTGCCGAGTCAGGAGAATAGGGTGGATGAGGCAAAACTAGCACATCTTCTGGTGCCAAAAGATCAACTGTCTTGGCTGCAGTGTGAGCCAATGCAGTGTCGAGGTGCAAAAAGAGGTGCTCATTTTTTGATCTTGGGTGCTTTTCTTCCATTATGCAATAACCTTTAGCAGACATTGAGTGGTATACCAATTAGCAGTAACAGTTCTTTGATTTTCAAGAACAATAGTTGTCACATGTACTGTTTTACAGGAGAGGGATGCTGCCATTTTCTTCCCTGCTCTGCGGTTTCATTGGACTTTGATTGGAGGTGCGTCACCTTTGAAGCACCAGACCTATGATCAGGGCGTGATTTTGACCGGTAGTTAGCAAATTGCTAGCAAGAAAATGTATTTTGCTGTTAAAATGGGGTTCTAGCAAAAGTTGCTAGTGGGAAAATTTTGAATGTTTTAGTGTGAAATAAAAAGCTCCCACTGCATTGCATGTGTGGAATAAACTTCTGCACTGTGGAAAAATTGTTCCTTCTCCAAAATTTGTTGAATGACTAACTGTAACACAGTCCTGGGTGAAACCTGAGAGGCATTGCCAAGATTGAATTTTTTTTTCACTCTAGAACCACACACCCCTCCCCCTTTACCCAGGGTAAACTGTAACAAATTAAGAACTATGCTCACATTTGTCTCCTTTATCTTAAAGGTGGCAGATGTTTTACTTCTTTTTTCTGGAAGCAAAACATTTCAACTCTAAAAGCATTAATTCTCCCGGCTTCCGACCCTGTCTACCCGACCTGCCAGAATCACATCTGCTGTTCACTGTTTCAATAGGAATAAAAATGTAAATCTTTTCAGCATTACAATGTGACGACAGTTAAGGGATCAAATCAAAATTTGTCTTGATTGACTAATGGAGGGGGACATGCTAAAGTTTCTTTTATATAATATTAAGCAACTTTTGCTAGTAGATAATGCAATTTGCTAGTAAAAAATAAGGCCACTAGCAAATGTTGCTACTGCTGGAAAAAAAGTGATATCATGGCCTGCCTATGATTGTTCCTTTGTTTCCAGATCCTAGTGATAAATCCATGATTCATCACAAGTTACGATGTTGTAGGTGTCTTTGCTACACCTTCCTCTGAATTTAAACAGCATGAATTGGCTCCATTCAACTCAGCTTGTCTTCTGCTGGTCTGTGAATGAATGAGAAACCCAACAGGCACATTACTTCGTGAAATACAAATGATTGTTTGTTCAGCATGTGATTCAATATCCAGTGCCTGTCACACAAGGATCTTCTTTGATAATAAGTTTTGTTACAGCATCGATATTTTTTTAGTCCTGACTACAACAAAGGTCATCTTCCAAAGAATTTTCCCCCTCTTAAATTCACATTTAACTAGTTTCTATTGGGTTGTCGGAAAATACATGACATGTTTTGTCACCTGATGGCGGTTGGGCGGTTTTGGAAATACTAGAGGCATGCACAGCTCTGTTATCGCTATGGCATTTGACAGGTGCCAGTTCTAGCTGCAGTCTAAAAAGAATAGTGAGCGATTTGGCTGATTTGCAGAGATTTGACATCAAGTTGAAGATGGAAGACCAAATTGTGCATTTTCGGCATATTTTACTGTTTTACTTCCGTAAAGGGAAGAACGCGCGTCAAGCTTGTGAAAAGTTGCGTTAAGTGTACGGTGATAATGCTCTACAAGACCGTCAGTGCCAGCAGTGGTTCGCAAAATTCTGTGCTGGTGATTTTAGACCTCAACGATGCTCCTCGATCGGGGAGGCCAACCGAGGTTGATGACAACCAAATCAAGGCATTGATCGATTCAAACCCACGTTACACGACACGAGATATTGCAGACACATTGCACATCCATCATTCAAGCATTCACTACCACCTGAAGAAGCTGGAATATGTAAGCAGGCTCGATGTGTGGGTTCCTCATGAACTCAAAGAAGCTCAATTGACGGCGCGTATAAACATCTGTGATATGCTCATTAAACGTGAGGAAAACGATCCTTTTTTTAAGCGACTGATAACTGGTGACGAAAAGTGGATTGTGTACAACAATGTGCTGTGCAAACGGTCTTGGTCCCGACGTGCTGCTTCACCTCAAACGACATCCAAAGCAGACATGCATCAGCGGAAGGTTCTTGTTTCAGTGTGACAGAATTTTAAAGGTGTCATGTTTTTCGAGCTCTTACGATGGAACCAAACAATCAATTCGAATGTGTACTGTCAGCAATTAGACAGTTTGAACGAATCCATCATCCAGAAACGTCCAGAGCTCGTTCATCGTAAAGGTGTTGTGTTCCTTCACAACAACGCAAGACCACACACAAGTTTGACCACCCGCCAAAAATTATTGCAGCTTGGGTGGGATGTGTTGCCACACCCAGCATACTCGCCTGACCTTGTGCCGTCAGACTTCCACTTGTTTCGCTCTCTTCAACAGTCCTTGCTTGGTATAACGTTCAATTCAGATGAGGCTGTCAATCAGCACCTTGTACAGTTTTTCGCCACGAAAGACAGGTCCTTTTATAAACGAGGCATTCTGCAGCTCACTGAAAGATGGCAAAAAGTTATCGAACAAAACAGGCATTATATCATTGATTGGTCTTTGTTCTTTCTATCAATAAATGACCTTTGCAAAACATGGCAAAAATATGTCATGACTTTTCCGACAACCCAATAACTGTGGCAAGAGGAGCAGACTCTGAAAATATATTTGATAGTAATTCAAAATAGTGCTGTGCACCTAAACTTTTTTAAAATCATAGAAAATCACGTTTTGGCAACTCCATTTTCGCACGCTGAATGAGGTCGGCTGTGTTCCATTCTCCTGCCACGTGAGCGAAATTTGGTTTCAGCAGGATGCCACGGCACTGGCTATTGGCCAATATGAACACATGCTCCCAATGCATTCAGCAATGGGTAAAAACTTTTGGCACAACCTCTGGAATTTGGCCTTCTTCGGCGACAGGGCATAATGTGGCACAAGAAAAACCCATTTGACTCAATGTTAGCTCTTCACTGATTGCAACATCTCATTTGAGCCAGTTATTTATACCCAAGACCAGACAGTTCAGATTACACATGCTCAATATCATAACCGCAGAAGCAAAAGTATTTACAAACAGTGCTTACTTTTGAATATGCATTGTAAGAAATTGAGATTATGCAGTGATTAGTTTCCCTCCCCATTGCTTTTCTATCAAAATTATTTCATTAGCACACAAGGGGGTTCCCCTTGCTGGTGCAATTTTGTCCTGTGATGCCTCCATCTCTCTTCCTCCATTCCAGGACGGTATGTAGTACATTTTCTCTACGCCATTAAATATTGAATTTCATTAAATTTTGTTGTTGCTTTGCATGCTAAAAGTGATCACATTAGCTTTTTTTATTCCTCGTTAAATGTGGGGACTTCAGTAAATTTTGTTCTCTAACAATCAAATTACCTTTGAATTAACATTATAACAAACAAAAGTTTATGTTTTGCTCATTAGATCCGTGATCATGTTAAATACTGGCTTGTTATATTTGTGTTCTATTGTATTGCATGATTTATTTGATCACATGACTTTCTTCCATTGCTCTACTGTCCATTTGCGACATTTTCAGCAGTACTGTAAGTGGGGTTTTCTGTTCTTTGCTGAGGCAGGTGGCTTTAGAATGGGCTGATGACTTCGAACACCCATTTTATTTATCTCTCTGGATTGAAATGGTCTTTTTTTTTTTTTTTTTTTTTTTTTTTTTTGGCAGTAAGTTACTGCATGCTGAAAGAGCTGTTCTTCTGTATGATCCTCCTCACAGTATTACAGTTATGCTCTTTTTGTTTTATTTTCTGGCCACAAGCCTTTTGGATATGGAAGATTCACTTGTCTTACAGTTGAAATCACATTTGAAATGGTTGCTTTTGAGAAACCAAATCAAATCTTCTGCTGAATGCTTATCACCTTTGAAATGGTTGCTTTTGAGAAGCCAAATAACATCTTCAGCTGAATGCTTGTCACCTTCGAAATGGTTGCTTTTGAGAAACCAAATCACATCTTCAGCTGAATGTCTTACTTTAAGGTGTCTACTGGTCATCATGAAATTCAGAAAAAGGTCATGAAAGTCTAGAAAAAGTCATGATTTTTTATTTCCAGTAATTGTTCATTTTACCAAAAAATGAACAGTTACTCTCCGTGCACTGACCATATAAGGTGTATGTGTGGTTTTCATCTAACGATTTCACTGTAAAAAAAAGGGTGGGCACTTGTTCCCTCTCCACAAAGAAAACTGAGATAGCAAAAAAATTCTTGGCATAGATACATGTATGTAATGTTTACAAAATTTTGAGATCAATTTAGCAATTTAAATTATGCTGCTTATGGAGTCAGGACATTTTTCAGGTATAAGTGCTAAAGAAAGGCATGTAATGAAATCTTTTTGCAAAATGGTGAGTATTTGAACTTACTTTTAAGTGCATGAACTTTTTCCGTAGAAAAAAGAAGAGGGGCACAGTGTTCACATACACACTGTGTGTGTGTGTGTGTGTGTGTGTGTGTGTGTGTGTGTGTTTTGCAGCCTTGGATAGACCTATCCTAGGAAATATACCTGTATATACAAGTACAAACACAGAAGTCCTTTAAACGTGGTCATGAAATTTTTTTTATTGGTTATGAAATTCTGTTTCCCGAATTTGGTAGACACCCTGTTACTTGAATGTCTTACTGAATGCTTATCACATTTAAAATGTTTGCTTTTGAGAAACCAAATCACATCTCCACCTGAATGTACGTTTATGATTAGTTTTTCTTAATCACAACAGATCCTGGTTTTTTCCCTACATTTAATGAGTTACTACAGCAGAATAATCTGCATGCCCTTATAAAAAACAAAGCAAAATGTCATCAGTCCATGTCACTGTTACATTTGCATATGTTGGTGTTTATCACGTGTGACACTCAACATAAATGTTCATAATGCTTTGGACAGTGTGTATATTTCTGCAGTTAATGTAAGTGTCTGGAGTACTGTGAATGAAACAACCACTAAATGGAGTGGCAATTTAAACCAGCAGAATCTATTCAAAAGTTCATCTGTGGTATGTTATTGCACCAGACAAAGTTTGTGTTTCTTATTTGAAAAACACTCAGTCATAGGATGGCAGGCTAAGTGTTTTCCAATGAATAAGCTGCTCAGTAGCATTGCAACTAACTGCAGGGATAAATTCAGGCTTTTAAGTGTGAGTATGGTATCCTGTTAGCTACTCAATTCAGTTTGAAAGTAATGGAAAATAAAAAAAAACTTATTAGTATGTACTGAAAAAAAAATTCTTTATTTTATGTGCACTAATACTCTCATAGTTTGTATCTACATGGGGAAAATATTTCTGAGTTCAAAATGGTTTTTTTCTGCCCCTCACATATTGTTAGAGAAATGTCATATTACACAATTTTCAAATTATGAAAGTCTTCACATAACTTTCTAAAACATTATTTTTCTTATTTATTTTAATATAGGTTTGAGATGGAATAAATATGAAAAACTTACTGACATTCAAAGAGAATCCATAGTTCTTGCTTTAAAAGGACATGACATCCTAGGAGCTGCCAAAACAGGTTCAGGAAAAACTCTGGCTTTTGTTGTACCAGTATGTATTTTTATTTTCCCAATTGGATCTTATGTTTTGTTTTTAACAATACTATGGGCTTTGCATGAGATTTTCAAAAAAAAAAAAAAAAAAAATTGCCTTCCCGTTGTAGAAATTCATTGAATCACATTGTGTATATAAGGTTTTGTCAAATCAACTGTGTGAGAGTTGTTATACATGTATATCACTAAACTGTTCTCTCAGATTCAGAGGGGTTAGTTCCTCAATGAAACCTGGCCTTTCAGATTAAAGTTTAAAACTGGTAGTGCTAGGTTTTACTTATTGTTGATATATCAAATGTCTCCATTTACAGCAATCTTGGCACATAACTTGAGCCTCACTGTCATTCATCACACTTTCATACAAGACCGTTCGTACTTCATGCTCATCTTTTTTCGTGCTGATGGCATTCTTGAAGCTAGTCTTCCCATGATTTCCTTAGCCTTCCTCTACTTTTTTCCTGACACTTGGGCTGAATAAATTGTCTTAGTAAGCATCTTACTCCATGAGCAGAATTATGTTCAGTGTTCTGCGGGCAAAATGCCTAACACTGATAAAATTTCATTAAAAGAAAAGAAAAAAATCAACGGAATAAATCACAGTAAAACAAACATTAAAAAATTACCATCAGTCAAAACCACTTGCTAAATATAACAACACATAAACTTGTTATTTAAATCAATTAAATTCATTTAGAACCTGGGGTACGTATTTAGAATTTGATATTATGTCCATAACTTTTGAAGTTAAATAGCATGCTATTGATGCAGATGAATTACATAGTATTTGCAAAGTGTTTGTGGTAATTTGGTCCATATATTGAAACTAGGGCAGCTTTCAGTATTTTTCGAACTGATTTATGTCCAGATGGTGCTCCGTTTGACATTATGGACATTCATTTATCATTTGTTCCAACTATAATATCATTTCTGTCATTAGTTTTGGTCTTTTACTGACAATTTTGTCAATTGCTGAACCCTAGGATTCACAAATTGTTTCAGAGACAGGCACAGCTAGAATAAAAACAGCAAACTTAATAAATTTTGGGATCTCGGCTTTCATTTCACTTAAAGCTTGTTTTAAGAGAACTTTGATCTGGAAAAATATTCCACTTGTCCTACTTTCTTGCATATTTCTATAGACCCCAGTTACAAAAGTAGTTTACCTTGTCCTGCTTTCTTGCATATTTCTATAGATCCAAGTGACAAAAGCAGTGTACTCAAAGAATGAATCATTTTTTCTTCAGAGTGTGGAACACATGGAAAAACCTTTACAAATTCAATGAAATTGGAAAGATCTTCCAATTCTTTCTTCTGCTCAGAATTGACATCAGTTCTTGGAAATATTAAGTACTCAAAATTCAATAAAATACCCACTCTTGTAATTGTGTCAACAATTTCCTCCTTTTCAAAATATCAACCGTATTGTTCTAATAGATAATCAGTGTAGCCTAAAATCTTCTGAATATTACAATATAAGGGAGCTATGTCAGAGTTATTCTAAGTAAAGCACAGTTTTTCTAACTCTTCGCTCCGTCCAATTTCCATTTTTGGAAATTTTCCCTCCATTTTCAAGCTGAAACACAATCATTTATCAAACAAAATCATATTTTACGTTAATACTGAACGTGGGAATCATGAGAAAAAAAACTTACAATTACGGGAGAAATCTTCACTCCGTCTGGATTCCGTTTTTGAAAGTTTTGAAAGATGGAATTTTGTTCCAGCCAGAAAATGCTCCCCCTTCTCCCCAATTCTCTTCACTTTCGAGAATGACACAAATGATGACAACAAAGGCAAAATTCAACTCGTGCCTAAAGATTACAGGGAAATTTTCGCTCTGTTGAATTTGCATTTTCAGAAATTATTGCCTACAGTTTCAAGCTGAAATACAAACATTTATGCAATAAAATGATATTATCAACAATACTGGACTGAGGCAACTTCACGAGAAGATGATTACAAGAAAAATTTTAAGTTTTGAAAGACGGAATACTGTCCCCAGATAGAAATTGCCCCCCCCCCCAAAGAAAAAGATTGTCTTCAGTTTTGTATCGATCCCAAATGATGAAAAAAGTGGAATTCCTCAAAAGAATCTTGTGCCTGATTTGTCACTGTCGTGATATGTAAAATGAATGTCACTATGTGTGGAAGCTGAATCACATGTCCATAAATTGATTGTATTTCCAACATGAACGGTGTATTCGACTGCAGTTTTTGGAACTCTGTGAAGGATTCATTTTTAATGCATGTAATTTTATGAAGAATGTATTTTTAAAGCTCGAATTTTGTGAGTAGTCAAAATATGAACCCAGATTTTTTTTCTTAAAATTTTCTAAGGCGGGAGACTCCTTTCTATCAACTTTATTTTGGCGGGAGTTTAAAACTTTGAGTGGGAATCCCACCCTGAATGTTAGGGCTGGTAATCATACATTTGATAATTATCATTTTGTTTTCCTTTTGTAGTGACTTGCAAATTAACAGATGCCTTTCAGTTTCATTATTTTGCTGAACATTTTTCTCTCGCTAAAATTTTGGCCATCCTAAAAAAAAAAAAAAAAAAAAAACCCTGCATTAAATTTTTTTTGTCGCTTTTGGGGATTGACAACATGAGTCAGGCCTGCATCACATTATTTAATTATTTAATTTTTCATAAATTATATTTTATTTGATCGATTGTTGAGAACATTGCTAAAAAAAAAAAAGAAGAAACACAAATTCCACAATAAAAACTGTATATAAATATTACATTTGATGGAAACCAACAGTTGATTTAAGATATCCTTATCCAAATAGTGTTGTCCACTTGAGATCGTTTATGTGCAATTTCCCCACATTTCTGTTTTGTACTATCTGACCCATCTCCATATTCAGCACTATTTGAAGAAGTTGAGATCATTGACGTTTTTGTAATTGAACAGACACTTCGCTGTTTTCATTATCATTGATGACTATAACAGCAGCACTGCTCTCTTGGGGCCTTTTTCGTGAGATATCTTCAGTATTTGATATCTCAACGTTCAATTTTTTTGCGTTTGCTAACTGATTGGAAAATAAATTTAGAACACTTTTTTTTGCTGTTCAAATGGTGTGTTACTGTTTTCCCACATGGTTATGCTGGTAGTGCAGCTTAAAAAATTTTTTTAATTATTTGACTATCACATTCGAGACGAGCAATCTTCTCTTGTTAAGACCAAGACTGCGCATGTGTTCTGATGTTGACTTGATGATTTTTTTCCGATACGGACACCTAACAAACACTCTACCCAGCAATATCATGTGGTTTAACATGGCTTGGCGCCTCCCGCTTTCACAATATACTAGCGGAGAGGGGAAAGCGGTCTTTCAAAAACCGCAGGGAGAAACAAAATCTCTTACCATCCCAAATAGTAGGGATGGATTATTATTATTATTATTATTATTATTATTATTATTATTATTATTATTATGAAAGAAGATTCCACCTCTTCCTGAGGTTTTATTCTCTTCCTTCTGGGACGGGTACGACGTACCAAGTCTGGGAAGTGGTATTTCTTTCTATCAGTTGTCCAGGAACTTCCTTACTATCCTGTAAGTGTTCAGGATGTAAGTGCAGTTGTCCAGGAACTTCCTTACTATCCTGTAAGTGTTCAGGATAGCTGCTTTCTGTAGTTTCATGTATCTGTTAGGTTGAAAGTTTAGTGTCTGTATAGAGATGTGAATGGTCTTAGGTACAACTCCTGTGGCTGATATTACTATGGGGACGGTGGTGACGTTCTCCATATGCCACATTTTCTTGACTTCGTATCCTAGGTCGTTATACTTTGACAGCTTCTCACCATGCGTCTTCTAGATGTTGCATGTGTTGGGCACGGCTATGTCAATGAGGTATGTAGACTTCTTGTCGACCAGGACGATGTCGGGCCGATTGTGGGAGATGGTCTTATCTGTTCTGATCAATCTGTTCCAGTACATCTTGTGGGTGTTGTTCTCTAGAAGCGTTGTTGGCTCATACTTGTAGTAGGGGACAAGCTCAGTTGTAATGAGGTGGTGCTTTCTTGCCAATTTCTGATGGACAATCTTGGCGACTTGATTGTGCCTGTTCGTGTACTCTGCGTGATGACTCTGCACCCTGCTGTGATAATAATAATAATAATAATAATAATTATTATTATTATTATTATTATTATTATTATTATTATTATTATTATTATTATTATTATTAAGGGTCCACTGCTTTCTGGGAGAATTTTTTCTCTTCCTTCCAGGACAGGTATGACATACTGAGTCTGAGAAATGGTGTCTCTTTTTTAGTTGTCCAGGAACTTCTTTACTATCCTACTAGTGTTCAGAATAGCAGCCTTCTGTAGTTCCATGTAGGTGTTAGGTTGAAGGTCTAGTGTCTGCACAGAGATGTGAATGGTCTTGGTACAATTCCTGTGTCTGATATTACTGTAAGGACATTGGCAACTTTCTCCATATGCCACATATCTTTGATTATAATAACAACCAAGGAAATGATTATTATCTTATTATATTATTTATATTATTAATTACATAATTATACAGGGTTCCCACGGTCCTTGAAAGTCCTTGAATTTTGAAAGAATCTTTGAAAAGTACTTGATTTTTTTTTCCTGTTCACCAAATTTAAGAATAGTCGCACTTCGTTGAAGAGAAGCTATCGTCAAAATGTCACAGCAGTGCTGTATTGTGAAACGTTCTGTTGGAATCAGGAGCACGTAGTTGTCACATTTCCAGTTTTCACGCGGTTGTGATTCTGATCTACGATAAGCGAATGCGAAAGGAATTCTTCTGAACTACAATAGGCGCATGCGAGGGGGTGTAGGTGTAAGGTACTAGCATCTCAAACCGTAAACATAGAAAATGAGCAAAAACACAGAGAGTCACATATAGTAAAAGGTTCATTTAGCAGTAGCTTTCGGTCGTCCTACGACCTTGATCACCCGCGATCGACTGGATGGGCTGGTTGCCAGAACTACAATTTGAAGTTGGGGTGTTGGAAATGTTGCCAGATTTTAGAAGAGAGATCCAAATAAATGGGATTTGGTGAGGGGTCTCTGAATTGCAATTTTTGGTGAACAAAATTTCAATGCTTTCTTGGAAATGCGGAGATGCTTTGTTGATGAATGGGGCAACTTTTTTAGTTTCTTTCCAAATGGGAACTCCAGAGGTGTCTTCAAGGGTTAGTGCAGATAAAACTGTCTTTGGAAGACCATTGGAAACATATTTTTGTGTTCACCAAGTCTTGTATTGATGCTTTGGTATGTGCCTCCAATATACATTGAGAGACCAGAGGAATACCATAAACTCCAGGGGTGTCCAGGGATGAGACAGGATCCCTGTCTTTAAGCAGGCACATTATTGCGGAAGGGTTTGATTTCACTGTGAGAATGTAGCTCATAGTTTTGAAAAGTTTACACATCTTATAAGAGAAGGATCCATGGAAAGGAATGAAACCAATGAATGGTGGCTTTTCCATTATTATTGGTGAGAGAGCAGACAGATGTTTCAAATGGGAGTTTTGAAGGAATTTTTCAATTGTAGAAGGTGGGAAATGATGGGCTTCAGCAATTTTCTTTATGGTGCCAATTTCTTCATTGTAGGAAGATTCAGTGTTGCAGACAATCCTGGCACGATTAACATAAATTTTTAAGGCTGCAAATTTGTGAGCAGTTGGGGAGTAGGATGAAAGTGGAATTGTGTTTGCTATTGCAGAGGATTTTCTGTAGACAGATCTGTTGAGATGATTCCCTTGCCTTTTCAGATGGACATCCAAGAAGTCAAAGCCTTGCTGTGATTCTTCATTGATGGGAACTATAGGGAAATCGTTTCAAGAAGAGATTCAAGGTCATTTCTATTGTGTGGTCAAATTACAAAAATATCATCAACATATCGAAGCCAAATGGAAGGTTGTAGATTGTGTTCCATGACTATGTTTTTTTATATGTTGCATGAAAACTTTAGCC
The DNA here is from genome assembly GCA_039090855.1 of Macrothele yani. Taxonomy (NCBI): domain Eukaryota; kingdom Metazoa; phylum Arthropoda; class Arachnida; order Araneae; family Macrothelidae; genus Macrothele; species Macrothele yani. The sequence goes on along the minus strand of CM077000.1, from coordinate 17,590,574 downwards.
AGAAGAGGAGAGAGAGGTGAACCCATCGGAAGTCCTTCTCGTTGGCACTAGTATTTGTTGTTGAACTTTAAACAATTCAGCACTCTACCTTGCAAAAGAGGAAAAGGAACCCCTGAAGTATTCTTCCTCATTCCTCAATGAAATCAGCAATCTAATGAATGAAAAGAATCTTGCAATCTGTAAAACTGATAAAACTGGCTGCCGTGTCATTATCTCCAAAACTGTTCTCAATGAAAAAGCTGAATCATTCCTCTCATCTTCAAATTGCAAAGTCCTAAAATCTTATACCACCCCCAAACTTAAAACTGCAGTTGAAAGACTCAACAAGAAACTCACCCTAAAAACTTTTCTTGGAGATTTTACATCACCACCATATTTCCGAACTCCGCGCTTATTCTTCCAGATTAAACTCCACAAAACCGGTTTCCTTCTTCAACCACTCGTGGAATATACTTTCTGCCTCACCCGTAACCTTGAAACATAGGTTAAGCTACGATCGCTATTTTCGCAAAATGCGATAAATTAATCTAAAACGCGAGAGAAAATTAGTGTCCCATCGCAAAATGGCGCCAGACATTTAAATATCACAGAGGTGATTGTGTTCCAAAAATTTGAACTCCCATAGTCCAAGGAGAAAATTAAAATTTTGCTGCTAATTCGTGGGTAAAAGTAGTCCGTCATACGGCAGAAACATCATCCATTGTTCGGTCGGACGGTGTCGCGCCAATTCGTCGCACGTCACTTCATTGACCACTACAATTTGTCCGCTACGACGATTCGTCGCGGGTCAGTTCATCGACAAAAGAGGCTATATTTCTTTAGCATTTTGCTACAACTTTTTCTTTCATTTTAGCATTTTTGCTACAGCATTTTTTGATCCAGCTTAAACTCTGCCTTGAAAGGAGGATTGTGGAAAAAAATTTAAACATTTCACCTCTAGCCATTTTTTGTCAATTTCCTCCACTAAAGAGTTCATTAGAAAACTCCCTCCTAGCATTGAACCCTCTGATAAAATGTTCACCCTGGATGTAGTCTCTCTCTTCCCTTTAGTCCCTCTCCACTCTCATATGGTGCTAGTATAATTGCTCAAAGAGAACCAATCACTCTCCAGCCCACTGACAAAAGACCTGTATGACTGCCTTCGAACTCTGAGAGATCTTAATTGTTTCAAGTTCAACAACAAATACTGCTGTCAACAAGAAGGACTTCCGATGGGTTCACCTCTCTCTGCTCTTCTAGCTGAAGTTTTCATGCAACATATAAAAAAAAAAAACATAGTCATGGAACACAATCTACAACTTTCCATTTGGCTTCGATATGTTGATGATATTTTTGTAATTTGGCCACAATAGAACTGACCTTGAATCTCTTCTTGAAAAGATTTCCCTAAAGTTCCCTTCAATAAAATTCACTATCAATGAAGAATCACAACAAGGCATTGACTTCTTGGATGTCCATCTGAAAAGGCAAGGGAATCATCTCGACAGATCTGTCTACAGAAACCCCTCTGTAATAGCAAACATAATCCCATTTTCATCCTACTCCCCAACTGCTCACAAATTTGCAGCCTAAAAAACTTATGTTAATCGTGCCAGGATTGTCTGCAACGCTGAATCTTCCTACAATGAAGAAATTGACACCATAAAGAAAATTGCTGAAGCCCGTCAATTCCCACCTTCTACAATTGAAAAATTCCTTCAAAATTTCCATTTGAAAAATCTGTCTTCTCTCACCAATACTAATGGTAAAACCACCATTCATTGGTTCCATCCCTTTCCATGGATCCTTCTCTTATAAGATGTGTAAACTTTTCAAAACTATGGGTTACACTCTCACAGTGAAATCAAACCCTTCTGCAATAATGTGCCTGCTTAAAGACAGGGATCCTTTCTCACCCCTGGACACCCCTGGAGTTTATGCTATTCCTATTTCAACTTCCTCTGGTCCCTCAGTGTATGTTGGAAGCACATACCGAAGCATCAATACATGACTTGGTGAACACAAAAAGATGTTTCCAATGGTCTTCCAAAGACAGCTTTATCTGCACTAACCCTTGAAGACACCTCTGGAGTTTCCATTTGGAAAGAAGCTAAAAAAGTTGCCCCGTTCATCAACAAAGCATCTCTGCGTTTCCAAGAACGCATTGAAATTTTGTTCACCAAAAACTGCAATTCCGAGACCCCTCACCAAATCCTATTTATTTGGATCTCCCTTCTAAAAACTGGCAATATTTCCAACACCCCAACTTCAAATTGTAGTTTTGTCAACCAGCCCATCCAGTCTATTGCGGGTGATCAAGGTCGTAGGACGACCGAAAGCTACCGCTAAACGAACCTTTTACGATACGTGACTCTGTGTGTTTTTGCTCGTTTTCTATGCTTATGCGTTATTGTCTCATTAACCTGAGTTTTAAACCATCTCAAACCGGGTTTGCGATCTGCTGAATGCTTGTAACCCACGAAACCAGTCTAAAATTTTGGTTGTCCATTGGTGGTCTGTCCTTCTGCCAATATGTTCACTCGATTGCCGAGAGATTTTACTGTGATCATGATTAGAGATTTTACTGTGATCATGATATCTTCCATATATATATATAGGAAATATATGTATATGCAGTATATATATATATATATATATCTGTAGCTCCATGCAAGAGATATTGTGGAACAATAATACCTCACCAAAGTATGTCCCTATGTTTATATTTAACTATAATTTTAACTGAACTTTCTGACTGTTTGTTACAATTTATTGTAGTGTTTTACGAGAGTTCTTATTGGGCATGAATTTAGTCTTGAAAATTTTTATGAGTCCTTGAAAAGTCCTCGATTTTATTTGGTGGAAAAAGAGTGGAACTATGTTATATATTAATAATATGTATTGCAGTTAGATTAAATGGGAGGGGGATAAATTAGTTTTCTAGTTTTTCAGATATATGTACATAAAAAGTAGTGTTGGTGCATGTTTTTAACTTAGTATTTGTCAAAATATTTACTGTGTTGTGTTTTGTTGTAGGTGTTAGAATGTTTGTTCCGAGAAGGGTGGTCAAGGCCAGCTGGCCTGGGTGCCTTGGTTATTACCCCCACACGAGAACTGGCATACCAGATATATGAAGTGTTCAACAAAGTTGGTCGATCACATGGTTTTACCATAGCTCTGGTAATTGGAGGAAAGGTAAGTTTGTTTTTAGAAGTAGGGTATTGCAATTTATTGTCTTCACTGCTGAATGGTTTATCAGATATGTATACAGCAACTGTTTGCCAATTCTATTTCGTTTCAGGTTAACAAATTACACTTATCAAACTTAAGATCTTACAGCTATCAAACACTTTCCCTCACTTGCATACGTATATATGACATTGTGATGGTTTTATAAACAGCTCATTGCAAAGAATTCAGGCTTGTACAAAGCAAAGATGTAGGTGAACCTCGATTTTACGCTTTTCAGTAGACTAGCATAAAAAGTCTTACGATGTGGGGAAAATGTAAAACTGAGGTCGAGGTAAAACACTTTACTGGCATACATAATGTGTAAATTGAAGTACCCCGCCTCAGAGAAAATCCTTTTCTTTTCATAAAACGTTAAATCCATCATCTTGAAGCAGTGAACCTTACCCTGGATCCAAGTTGTAGATAAATTTTTTGTGCCTTTTCCTGATGAATTTTTGCATTAACAGGAAAACCTGATGCACGCTGCTGACAATTGTCAATCTCAGGAAATCTACTTGTCTTAAGTCCCGAGAATGTCTTTCTTGTTTTGGAGCAGTGATTCAGCTTTTCCCTTTGCTTCCTCCAAAGCCTTACATTCACTTCTGAAACTCCATACTCCCTAAAACAATCGCGATTGCCATTTTTCTCTGCATAAGCAACCACCTGCAGTTTAAACTTTGGTGGATAATGCTGCCATTTAGAACACATCTCTGGACAGTATACTCCACGTTCAAGTAACAAAATGCAGTGTTTCTTTCTGAGAACAATGCTATGGGGCAATCGACTGTCTGTATTTTTTTTTTTTTTCATTGAAGCTTCTCAATGAATGTAGAAGAATGGGGAAAGTTGGAGATTGTCGGTGGCCATAGCAACAGTCAGACGCTCAGAGGAAATTCCATCAGCTGGCACGCCGCAACAACAACGTCCTAGACAGTCAGGCATTTGCAAGACTCATGATGTAGGAATTTGTCACCGATTTTAACATGCACCCGGATAAACAGGTTCGATATTGGAGGGGGAAAGTGCACATTAGATTTGAGTAAATACAGTATGTAACAACCAAAAATGCCGTATAACTATGTACATACTTACGAGGGTGTCCAATAAGTATCCGGATTTTTATTTCCATCAATTACAGGATAGCAGAAAATACAGGAAGCATAAATATGATACTCACATATGTAATACAGTGGTACGAACAGTCAGTCACTTTCCCACATATTCTTCGTTCAGCACAAAGCATTTCCTCCAACGATCAACAAGTTGATTTATTCCGGTAGCGAAGAAATCAGCAGGGGTATTACAAAACCATTGAACAGCCGCTCGCAGATCGTCCATGCTCTCATAGTGGTGGTCACGAAGACTATCCTTAAAGGGACTGAAAACATGAAAATCGGAAGGTGCCAAGTCCTGACTGTAAGCAAGGTGCAGAAGAATAATCCACCTCTGTTTTTTTACTTCTGCTTGCACTGGTTGCACATGAGGAACTGCAAGCATTGCTAGATGAAAATCCATCTCAAACTCAAAAAGAACTAGCTGAGCAACTGGGGATAGCTCAACAAATCATTTCCAATTGTTTACGCGCAATGGGAAAAATTCAGAAGGAAGGAAAATGGGTGCCACATGACCTGAGCCAGAGAAACAAGGATGAACATGTCCTGAAGTGTTTAATCTGTTGAATAAACAACACAGAAAGTCTTTCCTGTAGAAAATTGTTATGGGTGATGAAAAGTAGATATGGTACAACAATCCCAAACACAAATAACACTGGGTAGACCCCGGTGAAGCAACCACTTCGACACCAAAACGCAATATTCACTCCAAGAAAGTTCTGCTGTGCATTTGGTGGGATATGAAGGGTATGCTCTATTATGAACTATTGGAACAGGGGCAAACTGTTACTGTTGATCTCTACAAGCAGCAATTGCTGCGATTGAACCACGAAATCTGTCGGAAACGTCCATTCACAGGCAAAGGATTGCGTCCCATGAAATTACCGCATGACAACGCTAGGCAGCATGTCACGAAATTGGTCAAGGAAACGTTATTGATGCTTGGCGGGGAAGTTTTGGGGTACCTGGCATATAACCCCGACATAGCCCCTTTAGACTATCATTTGTTCCGATCGATGCAACATGGTTTGTCTGCTCTACGGTTCCAGACATGTGATGAAGTGCAAAAATGGGTTGACGACTTCATTGCGTCACACGACAAAGTATTCTTCATGGCTGGAATCCGTCAGCTGCCCAACGATAGAGGAAGGTTATAGATAATGATGACACATATTTTGATTTGTAAAGGTATTGTTGTTTTCTTTCAAATTACATGTTGTGTTGTCTTAAAATGCTTTAAAACTTATTCATACACCTAATATATATATATATATATATAGAATGGAAACATTACAGAACAAAAATACAAAATTTTAAGAAAAGGAACTTCAGAACAAGTGAAAACAAAAAATAGGTTGCTGTCATCAGGAGAACATCAACCGGTGGGAGTGGCCTTTCTAGTACCAACAATCGACAAGGTGAGCCAAAATTGTCGGTTGGTCATGCTCCCTAGGCCACCAAACCAAATTTCAAAACAAGCACAAGAATCAAATTTATACAACCACAATAATAAAAAAAAAAAAATATGACAAGACAACTAAAGAAACTGAACAGAACACCCACAAAAACCCAAATATATACACCGACAGTTTTGCATCTTGTCAATTCACACATTTTTTGGCTTACCAGGTAGTTGATTAACCATGACCACCTTTTATACCGGTGTATATATTTAGGTTTTTGTGGGTGTTCTGTTCAGTTTCTTTAGTTGTCTTGTCATGATGGTTTTGTTCTGCCGGTAAGCTTTTAATTTTTTTTTTTTTTTTTTTTTGTAGTTGTATAAATTTGATTCTTGTGCTTGTTCTGGACTTTGGTTTGGTGGCCTAGGGAGCATGACCAACCGACAATTTTGGCTCGCCTTGTCATTTGTTGGTACTAGAAAGGCCACTCCCACAGGTTGATGCTCTCCTGATGACGGCAACCTGCTTTTTGTTTTCACTTGTTTTGAAGTTCCTTTTTGTTTTAATTTTGTATTTTTGTTCTCTAATGTTTTCATTTTATATATGCTACTACACGAGGTTTAGCTGCCTTTGGCGCTTCTCATGGTATTAGCCTTTTTTGCCTAATTTCTTTTTTTGTGTTATAATTTTTCATAATTTTTTTGTTTTATTTGCATACTATTTATATATATATATCATCATTGTCAACCATTATCAATCCACTGCTGGATGAAGGTCTCCCCAAGTTTCTTCCACAACGGTCTGTCTTGTGCCAGTCTCTTCCATGTCACTCCCGCATACTTTCGAATTTCATCCACCCATCTCCCATGCGGTCTTCTTCTGGGTCTTTTCCTGTCCCTTGGAATCCAATCTAAAATTTCGGCTGTCCATCGATGGTCTGTTCTTCTGGCAGTATGTCCAGCCCATTGCCATTTCAGGGATTTAACTCAGATCATGATGTCTTCCACTCTTGTCATTTTTCTGATCCACGAGTTCCTCTTCTTTTCTCTCTCCTGGTTACACCAAGCATGCACCTCTCCATGCTGCTTTGAGTTGTCTGCAGCCTTTGTATGTCTCTTTTAGTTAAGGTCCACGTCTCTGCACCATACGTAAGCACTGGAAGGATGCATTGATCAAACGCTTTTCTTTTAAGACATAATGGCATATTGCTCTTGAAAATTATGCTGTTTCTTCCAAAAGCTCTCCAGGCAAGTTTTGTACGCCGATTAATTTCTTCATCAATGTGACCCTCACTTGATATCTGCTGTCCTAGATAAACGTACGTGTCTGTTATCTCCAGCTTTTCTCCATCAATCGACAAATCTTCATTTCTTGTAAAAGCATTGAACATCAATTTTGTCTTCTGAAAGTTCATTTTTAACCCCACTTCTTTACTCTTGTCAGCAAGTTCCTGGATCATACTCTGCAGCTCTGATGGGGTAGTTGCAAAAATGACTATGTCATCGGTAAAACGAAGGTGGGTTAGATAATCTCCATTAATCTTTATCCCTTTGTTTTCCCAGTTCAGTGATTGAAAGACATTTTCCAATGTGGCATTAAAGAGCTTCGGAGATATGGTGTCACCTTGTTTCACTTAAACTGCTATATATATTATCACTAAGCTGTTCTCTGATATTCAGAGGTTAGCTCCTCACAGAAAGAACTCACTATTGCTGTATCAGGCGGCTTCAATTACAATGATCTCGGCACTCAGCTCGAGCTTCATTGACATCCAACACTGGCTGCACGCAGGGCATTTTTGTACTTCATACTCATTATCTTTTTCTCATGAAAACTATATACAGTATATATGTATGACTCCTGTGTCCCTTCTGTAGTACCCAGTGAAGCGTGGGTAGGTACTACAGAAGAGACAGGGGTTGTTTGTGTGCTGGAGAAATGCGTTACTTACGGGGGTTTTGTGGGAAGACATGTTCAGATCATGTGAAGAATGAAGATGTGTTGCAGTTGTGTAATGTGAAGCAAAATATTGTTAGCAAGGTGGATACTACTATGCTTCGGTGGTTTGGCCATCTTGAAAGAATGAGTGATGAGATGCTTACTAAGAAAAAAATTTTTGCCCATGTGGCAGGAAAGGAAGGCAGAGAAAGGCCAAGAAAGTCATGGAAGGATCAGATTCGGGAATGTCTGAATGAGAAAAAGATTATGAGCATGAAGTATAGAAGGTCTTGTGTATGTCGTGTGATGGATGTCAGTGAAGTCCGTGTTGTGTGTCAAGATTGCTGTAAATGGAGAAGTTTGGTACGGCAACAGTAAGTAAAGAATCAGTTAAAAGTTTATCTTCTGGTTTATTGGATTGTCGGAAAAGCCATGACGTATTTTGGCACCTGTTGGCAGTTGGGCGGTTTTGGAAGTACTAGAGGCATGCGCAGCTCTGTTAATCGCTATGGCATTCGACAGGTGCCAGTTCTAGCTGCAGTCTAAAAGGAATAGTAAGCGATTTGGTTGATTTGCGCAGATTTGACATCAAGTTGAAGATGGAAGACCAAACTGTGCATTTTCGCTATATTTTACTGTTTCACTTCTGTAAAGGGAAGAACACGCATCAAGCTTGTGAAAAGTTGCGTAAAGTGTACAGTGATAATAGCTTGTGAAAAGTTGCGTAAGTGTAATGATAATGCTGTACAAGAACGTCAGTGCCAGCTGTGGTTCCCAAAATTCTGTGCTGGTGATTTTGACCTCAATGATGCTCCTCGGTCCTGGAGGCCCACCGAGGTTGGTGACGACCAAATCAAGGCATTGGTCGAGTCAAACCCACGTTACACAACACTAGAGATTGCAGACACATTGCGCATTTATCATTCAAGCGTTCACGACCACCTGAAGAAGCTGGGATATGTAAGCAAGCTCGATGTGTTGGTTCCTCATGAACTCAAAGAAGCTCAGTTGACGGCGCGTATAAACGTCTGCGATATGCTCATTAAACGTGAGGAAAACAATCCTTTTTTGAAGTGACTAATAACTGGTGGCGAAAAGTGGATTGTGTGCAACAATGTGCTGCACAAACGGTCTTGGTCACGATGTGATGCTTCACCTCAAACGACATCCAAAGCAGACATTCATCAGCGGAAGGTTCTGGTCTCAGTGTGGAGGAATTTTAAAGGCATCATATTTTTCGAGCTCTTACGACGAAACCAAACAATCAATTCGAATGTGTACTGTCGGCAATTGGACAGTTTGAACGAATCCATCATCCAGAGCTCGTTCATCGTAAAGGGGTTGTGTTCCATCACGACAACGCGAGACCGCACACAAGTTTGATCACCCGCCAAAAATTATTGGAATTTGGGTGAGATGTGTTGTCCCACCCAGCATACTCGCCTGATCTTGCGCCATCAGACTTCCACTTGTTTTGCTCTCTTCAACAGTCCTTGCATGGTATAACGTTCAGTTCAGATGAGGCTGTAAATCAGCACCTTGTACATTTTTTTGCCACGAAAAACAGGTCCTTCTATTAACGTGGCATTCTGCAGCTCACTGAAAGATGGCAAAAGGTTATCAAACAAAATGGACATTATGGATGTAAGGTCAGGTGATGCGTAACATCACAGCCTCTCCTTGACAAATGTCAACCCCGCCTTCTCGTGGTACATCCTGTTCCCACTAAAGGGGCTCTGACGACCGCCAATAGCGGTATAACTATACCATCGGGATTAGAGGAAATGCTATCCCACACTCACCAACCTGCTTGGCCAGCGTGGTGAGTTATGGCCAAACCCCTCCAAAATGACTCCACAACTTAAATCTTGGCCCTCAGTCTCCGGCAGCTGGAATGTACCTGGCCAAGGCAGCGGCCAGTGCGACATGAAGGCAGAGGGTGCTAAGAATCCCCGGAGGACCGGACTAGGCTGCCATCTGATGCTGACCTTGGCGACGTATAACGGACGCTCCCTATCTTCTGATTCAAGGCTTCTTGAATTGGAAGAGGAACTACAAAGGATCAAGTGGGACATCGTCGGGCTAAGTGAGGTAAGGAGAAAAGGAGAAGATCTCATCGAACTGAAAAGTGGACATCTCTTCTACTATCGTGGGACAGATACTGGCAGAACTAGTGGTGTTGGATTTATAATTAACAAGAAACTGAAGGATAAAGTTGTAGAAGTTGAAAGTTCCTCTGACAGAGCTGCACGACTCGTTATCCAACTCTCGAGAAGATACCAGGCTCAGATTATTCAAACTTATGCACCCACCACAAGTCATGCTGAAGAAGAAATTGAAGAATTTTATGAGGAAGTTCGTGATCTAAATAATAAAGGTAAGCAGCACTTGAAGATAATTATGGGAGATTTCAATGCAAAAATAGGGCAACGGCAACAGAATGAAACTTCAGTAGGTAAATTCGGTCACGGCAACAGAAACCAGCGTGGAAATACTCTCGTAGAGTTTGCAGAGGCAGAAGGGTTTTTCATCTTGAACTCCTTTTTCAAGAAAAAGCCACACAGGAAATTGACATGGAGACATCCAAATGGGACGACAAGTGAAATTGATTTTATTATGTGTAACAAAAAATTCGTCATAGAAGACTGCAGTGTGCTAAACAAGTTCAACACAGGCAGTGACCATAGATTGGTGAGATGTAAGATGCACCTCAACACTAAACTCGAACATAGCAAGCTCATAAGACAAACAAAATGTATTGACATAACCAACCTTAAAAAACACCATAATACCTTCCAATTGGAACTGAAGAACAGATTATCTGCTTTAGAAGGCCTTACATCGGAAGAAGTGGATATTTCTGAAGTTAACAGAAAAGTAACCAAAGCTCTTATGGAAACAGCAACAAAATTAGCTGGGTCTAAGAACAAATTGCATGTGAACAAATTATCAGGAAAAACCAAAATGTTGATGCAAAAAAGAAGAGTGATGAGGACAACTAAAGAAGATGTGACTTCCAAAGTGGAATATATAGAGCTATGCAAGACAGTACGAAAAAGTATCACTGAAGACGTACGGAAATTCAACTGTGAACTAGTAAGGAAAGCAATTGAAAACAACCAAAGCCTAAAGTTAGCAAAGGGACATCTCAGTAAGGGGAAAAAACAGATTATGGCACTGAGAAAAGAAGATGGTTCTGTAACAAGAAATAGAGGCGAAATTATGACAAGAGTGAAAGATTTCTATTCCAAATTATATGAAAGGGATGATACATGTACTCCAGACATCATGAAAGGTACCAGTACCAGAGTTCTTCCAGTCCTTCCAGCAGAAGTTGCACATGTAATCAAAAACATGAAGCGGGGAAAAGCTCCAGGAGAAGATGGAATTACTGTAGACATCATACAAGAAGCAAGTGGAGAAATCGAAACAGTACTCGCCCAAATTTTCACTCGATGCCTTAATGAAGGGAAAATTCCTGAGGAATGGAACAACGCTACAATGATCTTGCTACATAAAAAAGGTGACATTGAGGATCTCGAGAACTACAGACCTATCAGCCTCCTATCAGTGGTTTATAAAATCTTCACTAAAGTTCTTTCACACCGCTTGAAGGTGACACTGGACATGGCTCAACCGAGAGAACAAGCTGGATTCAGGAGTGGCTACAGCACAATAGATCATATCCACGTACTGAGAGAACTAATTGAAAGAGCGAGGGAATATGAGCTTCCATTGTGCATGGCTTTTATCGATTATGAAAAAGCCTTTGATTCGGTGAAACCATCAGCAGTTGCAATGGCTCTGAAATCCTGCGGTATTGAAGATGCATACATTAATATTATTAATAACATCTATGAAAATGCAAGTGCAAAGATTCGGCTGTTTGAAAATACAACACACGTAAAAATTGGAAAGGGAGTGAGACAAGGTGACACCATATCTCCGAAGCTCTTTAATGCCACATTGGAAAATGTCTTTCAATCACTGAACTGGGAAAACAAAGGGATAAAGATTAATGGAGATTATCTAACCCACCTTCGTTTTGCTGATGACATAGTCATTTTTGCAACTACCCCATCAGAGCTACAGAGTATGATCCAGGAACTTGCTGACAAAAGTAAAGAAGTGGGATTAAAAATGAACTTTCAGAAGACAAAAGTGATGTACAATGCTTTTACAAGAAATGAAGATTTATCGATTGATGGAGAAAAGCTGGAGATAACAGACACGTACGTTTATCTTGGACAGCAGATATCAAGTGAGGGTCACATTGGTGAAGAAATTAATCGGCGTACAACACTTGCCTGGATAGCTTTTGGAAGAAACAGCATAATTTTCAAGAGCAATATGCCATTATGTCTTAAAAGAAAAGTGTTTGATCAATGCATCCTTCCAGTGCTTACGTATGGTGCAGAGACGTGGACCTTGGCTAAAAGAGACATACAAAGGTTGCAGACAACTCAAAGCAGCATGGAGAGGTGCATGCTTGGTGTAACCAGGAGAGATAAGAAGAGGAACACGTGGATCCGAAAAATGACAAGAGTGGAAGACATCATGATCAGAGTTAAATCCCTGAAATGGCAATGGGCTGGACATACTGCCAGAAGAACAGACCATCGATGGACAGCTGAAATTTTAGATTGGATTCCAAGGGACAGGAAAAGACCCAGAAGAAGACCACATGGGAGATGGGTGGATGAAATTCGAAAGTATGCGGGAGTGACATGGAGGAGACTGGCACAAGACAGACCGTTGTGGAGGAAACTTGGGGAGACCTTCGTCCAGCAGTGGATTGATAATGGTTGACAATGATGATGATGATGATGATGATATCATTGATTGATCTTTGTTCTTTCTATCAATAAATGACCTTTGCAAAACATGGCTAAAATATGTCATGACTTTTCCGCCAACCAATATATTATCTGTTAAATGTTTATTTGTCAGGTGGTCTTTCTTTGATGAGCTAACCTCAGAATATCAGAGAACAGCTTAATGATATGTATGTATGAAGACATTCCTGAATCCGGTCCTCCCATGATTTCCTTGGCCTTTCTCTACCTTTTTTCCTGCCACTTGTGATGAATAAATTCTCATAGGAAGCATCTCATCACTCATTCTTTCTTTTAACATGGCCAAACCACTAAAGATGTTTAATAAGTATAGTAACGTTGAGCAAAACATATACACCTATTTTTTCCGGCTGGAGAAGGTGTCCTTTAATGTACCACCCAGCTGAAATTTCTTGCCATCCAGCTGTAAAAAAAATCTAGGCAGAACACTACTTTCATGTCTGTTAATGTATGCTTACTGTGTGTGTGTACATATACACAATGGTGAGCATTTCAACTACTTTTAGGTGCAGACAAAGTATGATAAGTTAGTTTTCTGTCACTAGCAGAAGGGCAGGAGATGCCTTTTAAATAGAAAAAAAAGGGGGGGATGATGTGTCCCCCTCTTGAATTTTACTTACTGTATATTAGGGTGGGCCAAAAAAAACTTTTTTTTTTAATTTGCATATCGCCTAGTGAGGAAAAGTTGCCATTTGGGTCAACAAGAATAACAAAAAAATGTTTTCGAAATCGACCAATATCTTACATCACCACAGGGCACACACACTAAGTTCGTGTTTTTCCGACCGCGTTGGGCCGTAAGCAAAAACGGATGGAATTTTTTTGTAATAGAAATCGAGTAACCCCTAGTGCAGAAAAGTGTCCTTTAGTGTTTCCAATAACAGTGAAAAGAGAAGTTTTAAAATTGATCAATGTGCTATGTCTCCGCAATGCAGGCGAAGTTCGCCAATTTCTTACTGCGTTGGACCAGTGCCAGCAGACAACCCTGGAGAGAAAAAGCTTTGGTTGCATTTTTTCCCCCATAACAGCTGATGGGAATAAAGTTCACTTTGGGTCATTTAAAATTTTTGAGCTCATGCATAGTTGACAACTACGCACTGCGGAACTATTGTTGATCTGAAGTCATTTGGCCTTGAAAAGTTGCATGAATCCGGACTGAATTTCCGCCCTAGTCAGTAGTCATTACACATTTTTTGAGTCAATAAATCAACGAGTCACGCTTTGCTAGCGATATTGTGTTTTCATACTTAGTTTTACAGAAAGTTCTTGTGGTTTCACTGTTTGTTGTTCGATTTCCAGTATCATTAATTCGTTTTATTTTTCTAAATCTTCTCATTGCTATCTGACCCAGTGCCATATAAAAACTAAGCAACGTTGGAATAATCTGTATGCATTTTGAATCATGAAAAACAAATATATTTCAAGCAGGACGGCTGTTAAGAGTCCAATATTTGGCACTCCCCTAGAAATGAGCGATTTGCAACTGCTGACTTACGAAAATATGAGACATTTCTTATTGCTATGAATAAAAATGAAGGAGCATAGAAGAGGTTACAACCCATCAGTTCGTGGTATCGCACATTCTGTCACAACGAGAGTTGTTGAAATATGGCAAAAAGCTTCTTTAAGTGTTATATCACATCAGCGTATTGTTGCAATAATTGAAGCATACCACAAGCAATATTAATGCATTTTGAAATCGGCCAGTTGACGTGATGAGTCCACGAAGGCGAAAATGCTGACTTTTCTTGCCAATGCCCAGAGAATGCTTTTTGACGTTTGTACTTGTAAATGTCCAAATATACTGGATAATTCATGCTCTTGTGAACGTTCATGGAAAATACCTACTCAAGAAGTTCCTTTTTTGATAGATCAAAGAACTGAAAAGAAAATGGTGATTGGAAAAGTTGACAAGATAGTGACAGAAAAACTCAGGAAAAGAGAGGAAAGGGAAAATAAGCGGGAAAAGGAAAGCTGTGCGTTGGATTCTGATGAGACAGAGGCACGTTTGGACGATTGTGACACAGCCTCTTGTTCATCTCCTGAAAAACGTAGCCATAGACGTGTTGAAGACTCGACTTTTGATCCAGAAGGACCCTCGACATCACGTTCAGAGTCACAAATGAGAGTAGCTCTCCCTAGCTTAGTGTCAGCAGTGTACTGTACTGCAGTCCCAACGAGAAAAGCTGCTCTTATTGCAACATCTGTTCTAGAAGACCTGGGCATCATTACAGTCGATAATCTCGAAAAGGTCATTGATAAAATCAAAATTATCCGTGAAAAAATTAAGCTATCTAAGGATGTAAAGAAAAAAACCCAGACAGGCAGAAAAGTCGTTCGCAGACTCTATTTTGATGTAAAGAATGACTCAACTCTGTTCTTAGATAAGAAAGATGATAAATATTATTGTTCCAAGAAGAAAGAAGAGCACATTACTCTTTTGGAGGAGCCTGGATCGACGTACCTCGGCCATGTGACCCCCATTTCTGGTCATAGCAGAAACATGATAAACAACACTAATTTTTTAGAAGTTAATGGCATTGACTCAAGTTTTCTCATTGATTTAGGGTGTGATAGAACTGTTACAAAAACCGGCAGGAAAAACGGTGCTATACGTCAACTAGAACTTCAGTTGCAATGTTATTTGCAGTGGCTGGTGTGCTTGTTCCATTTCAATGAATTTCTATTTTGCCATTTGCTTGATGAACTCGATGGTAAATCAACAGATCCTACAACTCATTTAGGAAAGATTGGGGCAGCTCTCGACGGCTGTGAAAATCTCCCAGTAGTTGACTTTGCAGCAGCTATTCATGTAGAATGGACAGAACACATGAAAGAATGGCAGGATACATGTGAACTGAGTACCGACCAGCAGTATTTACTGGAAATCTGTTGCACCGTGTCACGGGGAGACTGTGATTTCTAGAAGAAATCCAGGACCACTGTCACATTCGCGGCGGCTGACGACAGCTAACAGATTCATGCGCCTCTATGTCGCCACTCAAAACCCATCACAAACTTCGATCTGTGTTGCCAACTACATAATGAAGGTATATGCCCCAGTCTGATTTTCCATAAAGAAGAAGCCTTCGTGCACAGAAGGGGCCAAACACTTTTGGAAACTGATCAACTTATCACACTTCATGGATTTGAAGTGCAAAGTAATCATTGATGCAGTGATCAAGAGAAACACGTCCTTCAGTCACCTAGAGAATATATTGCTAAGTATGCTTGCGGGCGAACGCACCCACGTTAGAGTTCTTGGATGGAGAAGAATAAAGAAAGCTAGACCACAACAAATGAATGATGCCATAAGAGAATTCGAAGTGGCGCAATTAAATTTGGATGCTAATGAATATTATGAGATGATCGATAGGACTAAAACACATCTTACCAAACCACCCCTGACTAAACACATCTCAGATGAAGATCTGGATTGACTAATCGCAACTTCTGCTACAGCTGGCAAAGAAATAACTAAGTTTCCCTGCCACATGCAAGCTGTGGAACATTGCATGAAACTGGTGACTGAAGCAGCTGCCTCACTGTGTGGATTTGAAGCTAGAGATTCGTTCATAAGAGCAACGATTGTATCACAGCAATTAATGCCACATTTTTCGAGTAAAGCGGATTACCGAACAAGATATACCACGTAGAAATAAAATTCTGAGCTGGAGGGAGGGAGGGCGGAAGTCGAAGTGTAGCCACCTCCTCGTGTGAGTTCTGGGTTGTTTCCAAATGTGACATTGGAAGCAAACAAAGAGCTACACGCTACACATTGCAAAGCAAACTGAGTGTACGGTGCACTCAGAATAGTGCAATTTCCTACGTGTTTTTCCGATGCCCTACATGCCAGGGTGCCTTTACCTAGCTTAGGCCTACGGGCCAAATGTGGTAAGAAAATGGTGAACTTCGTATGCAGTGCGGAGACATAGCATATTGATCAACTTCAAAACTTCACTTTTCACTGTTATGGGGAACACTAAAGGACACTTTTCTGCACTAGGGTTTACTCAATTTCAATTACAAAAAAAAATTCCATCCGTTTTTGCTTATATCCCAATGCGGTCGGAAAAACATGAACTTATTGTGCCGTGCGGAGACGTAAAATATTGGTTGATTTAAAAAAAAATCCTTTGTTATTCTTGTTGACCCAAATGGCAACTTTTCCGCACTAGGCAATATGAAAATTAAAAAAAGTTTTTTCTTTTTGGCCCACCCTACTGTATATGTGTGTATGTGTGCATGTATATACCACTCACTGCCTTGGACAGTGCTATATATATATATATATCATCATTCATCATCATCATTGTCAACCATTATCAATCCACTGCTGGATGAAGGTCTCCCCAAGTTTCCTCCACAACGGTCTGTCTTGTGCCAGTCTCCTCCATGTCACTCCCGCATATTTACGAATTTCATCCACCCATCTCCCATGTGGTCTTTTTCTGGGTCTTTTCCTGTCCCTTGGAATCCAATCTAAAATTTCGGCTGTCCATCTATGGTCTGTCCTTCTGGCAGTATGTCCAGCCCATTGCCATTTCAGGGATTTAACTCTGATCATGATGTCTTCCACTCTTGTCATTTTTCGGATCCACGAGTTCCTCTTCTTATCTCTCCTGGTTACACCAAGCATGCACCTCTCCATGCTGCTTTGAGTTGTCTGCAGCCTTTGTATGTCTCTTTTAGTTAAGGTCCACGTCTCTGCACCATACGTAAGCACTGGAAGGATGCATTGATCAAACACTTTTCTTTTAAGACATAATGGCATATTGCTCTTGAAAATTATGCTGTTTCTTCCAAAAGCTCTCCAGGCAAGTTTTGTATGCCGATTAATTTCTTCATCAATGTGACCCTCACTTGATATCTGCTGTCCAAGATAAACGTACGTATCTGTTATCTCCAGTTTTTCTCCATCAATCGATAAATCTTCATTTCTTGTAAAAGCATTGAACATCACTTTTGTCTTCTGAAAGTTCATTTTTAATCCCACTTCTTTACTCTTGTCAGCAAGTTCCTGGATCATACTCTGCAGCTCTGATGGGCTAGTTGCAAAAATGACTATGTCATCAGCAAAACGAAGGTGGGTTAGATAATCTCCATTAATCTTTATCCCTTTGTTTTCCCAGTTCAGTGATTGAAAGACATTTTCCAATGTGGCATTAAAGAGCTTCGGAGATATGGTGTCACCTTGTCTCACTCCCTTTCCAATTTTTATGTGTGTTGTATTTTCAAACAGCCGAATCTTTGCACTTGCATTTTCATAGATGTTATTAATAATATTAATGTATGCATCTTCAATACCGCAGGATTTCAGAGCCGTGGTAACTGCTGATGGTTTCACCGAATCAAAGGCTTTTTCATAATCGATAAAAGCCATGCACAATGGAAGTTCATATTCCCTCGCTCTTTCAATTAGTTCTCTCAGTACGTGGATATGATCTATTGTGCTGTAGCCACTCCTGAATCCAGCTTGTTCTCTCGGTTGAGCCATGTCCAGTGTTACCTTCAAGCGGTGTGAAAGAACTTTAGCGAAGATTTTATAAACCACTGATAGGAGGCTGATAGGTCTGTAGTTCCTGAGATCCTCAATGTCACCTTTTTTATGTAGCAGGATCATTGTAGCATTGTTCCAATCCTCAGGAATCTTCCCTTCATTAAGGCATCGAGTGAAAATTTGGGCGAGTACTGTTTCAATTTCTCCACTTGCTTCTTGTATGATGTCTATAGTAATTCCATCTTCTCCTGGAGCTTTCCCCCGCTTCATGTTCTTGATTGCATGTGCAACTTCTGCTGGGAGGACTGGAAGAACTCTGGTACCTTTCATGATGTCTGGAGTACATGTATCATCCCTTTCATATAATTTGGAGTAGAAATCTTTCACTCTTGTCAAAATTTCGCCTCTATTTCTTGTTATAGAACCATCTTCTTTTCTCAGAGCCATAATCTGTTTTCTTCCCTTACTGAGATGTCCCTTTGCTATCTTAAGGCTTTGGTTGTTTTCAATTGCTTTCCTCACTAGCTCACAGTTGAATTTCCTTACGTCTTCAGTGATACTTTTTCGTGTTGTCTTGCATAGCTCTATATATTCCACTTTGGAAGTCACATCTTCTTTAGTTGTCCTCATCTCTCTTCTTTTTTGCATCAACATTTTGGTTTTTCCTGATAATTTGTTCACATGCAACTTGTTCTTAGACCCAGCTAATTTTGTTGCTGTTTCCATAAGAGCTTTGGTTACTTTTCTGTTAACTTCAGAAATATCCACTTCTTCTGATGTTAGGCCTTCTAAAGCAGAGAATCTGTTCTTCAGTTCCAACTTGAAAGTATTATGGTGTTTTTTAAGGTTGGTTATGTCAATACATTTTGTTTGTCTTATGAGCTTGCCACGTTCCAGTTTAGTGTTGAGGTGCATCTTACATCTCACCAATCTATGGTCACTACCTGTGTTGAACTTGTTCAGCACACTGCAGTCTTCGATGACGAATTTTTTGTTACACATAATAAAATCAATTTCACTTGTCGTCCCAATTGGATGTCTCCATGTCCATTTCCTGTGTGGCTTTTTCTTGAAAAAGGAGTTCAAGATGAAAAATCCTTCTGCCTCTGCAAACTCAACGAGAGTATTTCCACGCTGGTTTCTGTTGCCGTGACCGAATTTACCTACTGAAGTTTCATTCTGTTGTCGTTGCCCTATTTTTGCATTGAAATCTCCCATAATTATCTTCAAGTGCTGCTTACCTTTATTATTTAGATGACGAATTTCCTCATAAAATTCTTCAATTTCTTCTTCAGGATGACTTGTGGTGGGTGCATAAGTTTGAATAATCTGAGCCTGGTATCTTCTCGATAGTTGGATAACGAGTCGTGCAGCTCTGTCAGAGGAACTTTCAACTTCTATCACTTTATCCTTCAGTTTCTTGTTTATTATAAATCCAACACCACTAGTTCTGCCAGTATCTGTCCCACGATAATAGAAGAGATGTCCACTTTTCAGTTCAATGAGATCTTCTCCTTTTCTCCTTACCTCACTTAGCCCAACAATGTCCCACTTGATCCTTTGTAGTTCCTCTTCCAATTCAAGAAGCCTTGAATCAGAAGATAGGGAGCGTCCGTTGTAGGTAGCCAAGGTCAGCATCAAATGGCAGCCTAGTCCGGTCCTCCGGGGATTCTTAGCACCCTCTGCCTTCATGTCGCACTGGCCGCTGCCTTGGCCAGGTACATTCCAGCTGCCGGAGACTGAGGGCCAAGATTTAAGTTGTAGAGTCATTTTGGAGGTGTTTGGCCATAACTCACCACGCTGGCCAAGCGGGTTGGTGAGTGTGGGATAGCATTTCCTCTGATCCCGATGGTATAGTTATACCGCTATTGGCGGTCGTCAGAGCCCCTTTAGTGGGAACAGGATGCACCACGAGAAGGCGGGGTTGACATTTGTCAAGGAGAGGCTGTGATGTTACGCATCCCCTGACCTTACATATATATATATATATGGGATGTAAGGTCAGGTGATGCGTAACATCACAGCCTCTCCTTGACAAATGTCAACCCCGCCTTCTCGTGGTGCATCCTGTTCCCACTAAAGGGGCTCTGACGACCGCCAATAGCGGTATAACTATACCATCGGGATTAGAGGAAATTCTATCCCACACTCACCAACCCGCTTGGCCAGCGTGGTGAGTTATGGCCAAACCCCTCCAAAATGATTCCACAACTTAAATCTTGGCCCTCAGTCTCCGGCAGCTGGAATGTACCTGGCCAAGGCAGCGGCCAGTGCGACATGAAGGCAGAGGGTGCTAAGAATCCCCGGAGGACCGGACTAGGCTGCCATCTGATGAATTCGAAAGTATGCAGGGGTGACGTGGAGGAGACTGGCACAAGACAGACTGTAGTGGAGGAAACTTGGGAGACCTTCGTCCAGCAGTGGATTGATAATGGTTGACAATGATGATGATGATGATGATGATGATGATATATATATCAAAAGGGAGCGAGAGAAACAGAACACAAAATATCTTTTAAAAATGGTCGTGAAAATTGTTAATTGGTCATGAAATTGCATTTCCCAAATTTATTAGACATTGTCTGCAAGAATGTCAAAGCTGATCCCATTCTCTGCATTTTGTTCACCTCGGTAGGCATTTTTGGATCCTTGTCTGGCAGAGAACTTATGGTAGCCTAGCTTACCTGTAATGACCTCGCACAGAACCATTTGAGAAATTTGGGGAAAATCGCATGACTGCTCTGATACCATGAAGCAACGTCTTTCGGGCACTTTTTGGTTAACACTTTGAACAAGTTCATCACTCACCATGGATTGCCGACGTTGACCTACTTCATTGTGCATGTCTGTTCGCCCTATCTCTAAATTATGTGCACCACTTTCTCGCACATCCTTCACTCATGAAAAAATTCAGCCCGTACTCTCTGCTCATTCTTTGATAAATTTTTATGGCACTTTTCATTTCAGAGTGAAAAAAAAAAAAAAGGATGACAGTGCGAATTTCACAGCTGGCAGGAGTATCAATTGCAGCACACATGTGTACTTGTCCATACGACACTGAGAACTAATATCCGATGGCATGGCATGTGGAGAGGTCAAGCATAACGTGATGATATGTTGCATGTGTGAGCTGGCTACTGTGCTTATTACATCATGCGGTACATTGCAATGGAGGTTGAAATTTGAATAGCTGTCGTATTTTTATAATTCACCTAGGTATTTAGCTTTGAATGCTATACATAAAAATGTGCGTTTAAAGTTTATACTCAGAATTTGCACTTTTCACATAAGCCTAAGTTTCAAAAAGTGAAAAGCAAGCAAAACAGTAGCTACTTTACAGGAAAGGTAGTTGTAGCAAGCTACTTTTCTTTAAAATGTACTCGTACTTGAGCAGTGTTTAACTACTTTTACAAAGTAGCTTTCGAATCACTCTCCACTAGGTACTCTAGACCTCCTTTATGATGGCTGCTGATCCGAAAAAGCTAGGGAATTATTCATTTAAGTAACAAAATTTCCCCAAAAGTGGCCATGTCATGTACTTAACTTTATCCAACACACCATATTCTGAGCATAATTAGTAGTGACAGCTACCCCTTTCAACTAATGTGATTGTTAATGAGTTTTAGTGTTTGGGACGTTATAATTTTTTTTTCCCATGATGACATTAATGGCATTTTTCCTTGCATTTTATTTCATCATTTGTCGTTATGTGTACATCATAATATACTATATGCTGTTCAGCACTTTCATAACTTTCCATTAACCTTTTTTACTTTATAGGATCTTGCTATTGAAAGAAAAGTGCTGAACCAGTACAACATTGTGATTTGTACTCCTGGACGTCTTCTGCAACACATGGATGAAAATCCTTTATTTGATGCTGTTACTTTGCAGATTCTAGGTAATGATTTTTATTTTGTCAAAGTGTTGTAGTAGTGTGGGGGAAAAAAGCAGTGACTGGTTTTAAGTGTCTGTGAAAGCAAAGATTATATCATTCTCTTGCCATACACATGTGCATGTGAGCACCACTCACATAGACACAACTGCTGTCAGTTTTATCATTCACAAAATTCAGTGAACAATATGTCTTACTATTACAGTTTTCCACCTTCATGGGGAAATGTGGCTTACATTTATCATAATAGTGGATTTCTTTTTTTCTCTGTACAATCAAAAGCAGTGTTGATAAGTATCTGTATTTATCAGTTCGGTTCTGACTGGTTCACAGTTAAAAAACAGAAGTAATATATAGTATACCTTATGTACGTGCACCTCTCCATGGAGAGGTGCACGTACATGGAGAAGCATGGAGAGGTGGAGAGGTGCATGCTTGGTATAACCAGGAGAGATAAGAAGAGGAACTCGTGGATCCGAAAAATGACGAGAGTGGAAGACATCATGATCAGAGTTAAATCCCTGAAATGGCAATGGGCTGGACATACTGCCAGAAGGACAGACCATAGATGGACAGCCGAAATTTTAGATTGGATTCCAAGGGACAGGAAAAGACCCAGAAAAAGACCACATGGGAGATGGGTGGATGAAATTCGTAAATATGCGGGAGTGACATGGAGGAGACTGGCACAAGACAGACCGTTGTGGAGGAAACTTGGGGAGACCTTCGTCCAGCAGTGGATTGATAATGGTTAACAATGATGATGATGATGGTGATGTACGTGCATGTAAGCCGAAAGTTCTCGAGAGAAATCCTGCTTTCTTTGTTGGAGGATCAGGTTATATGTGGGCCAGTAAGAATTAGGGCTGGGTCCCATGAATTTTCCCACGGAACTTACTGAAGGATTTGTTTACATTTTAGACCACATCTTTCCATGTATCACTGTGCAATAGTTTTTTGACCTTCTGAAAACTATCACGCAGTGACACAATCGTATCCTTAGCTGCCCCCCCTCCCCCACTTTGAGGGGGACATAGCTGTGGATAATAACTGGAAAGTATGGTTACTCTGGTCTCAAGTCACTGTGGAGAAACAATACACTTTCCATCTGCCAATGGTGTACATGTAATGCAAAAGGAGACATGGATTTCACACCAAAGAAGACATTTCTACATATTTTACTTGTAGTCATTGAAATATACGTGTATATGCAGGGGTCGAGCGCATTCTTCAATTTGCGAAAAAAAAATAGTTTTGGCGCTGGAAAAAAGTTTTGGTGAAAATATTGGCGATTACCTTTTTGTACTATTTATTACAACACTTTGAAGGAAAAAACCAGAGCTACCGCTAGGGCTGAGCAATGTAACGATACATCACGAAAAACCGGTGTGAATTTTACATCAGTGTTACGTTTTTGTCTGACAAAACTACGATACATTGCGAAGGACATTATCGTGATGCATCATGAAGACTGATGTAGAAGTCATTACACGATTGCATCCACATCGGCGATTCACACACTGCCACTACCAAGTACAGATCATCATAACATGTTCCATACGCATTTCAAACATACACGGCGATTCGTCACCTCATTGGTCCGCATCATTTCAGTGCCGCCCAATGAGATGACAAGTTTGAGAAATCTCCTGCTGTTACAAGTTGGCGGCTATCAGCAATTTGCATGCTGAGATTGGATGATCTTGCGATGTGTCATTGAGCTGGTATGTCGGGAGATTTCCATGCTTATTGGTGAAACGTCGAATGTTCTCGTGATGTGTTGTTTAGTCGGTACATCAGGAGATTTTCAAGGTTATCGGTGAAACAGCGAACTATCTTGCAATATGTCGTTGAAGACAGTTCATCAGGAGATAGCATCACGGACTCCATTGACCCAATGGCATTACGGACATCGGAGCTTCACCACGGTTTTGCGCGCATGTATTTCCATCACGGAATTGACACAATGTTGAAAACTGGTTTTAATGTGGACACCGCGCATTATTATGCTACAGGTTGGTGGTTATCGGAGAATTTACATCTAGTACTATCAACCAGCAGAAACGATGTTCAAACAAGAGTTTTGATCAGTTCGATTCTGAAACTGCAAATTGCTCTCGAGTCATGGCAAGGACCACATGCAAGTCTCCTACGTTGTGACCACAGTCTCTTGGATCTCGAGAATTTAAAGTAGTTCAGGAAGTAGGAGGCTGGAGGTAAAAAAAAAATTATCTCATTTTTGCCAGGCAGAAGAGATACGTTTGTATATGCAGGGATCGTGCTGCCAATCTCATTCTTCGCAATTTGCGAAAAAAAAAATTGTTTTGGTGATGGAGAAAAAGTTTTAGCGAAAATATTGGCAATTATTGTTTAGAAATTTCATGGGTAGTAATAAACACAAAACTGAAAATAAGTGTATATTTCTTTCTATTAAGGTTCAGGGTCTATAACATAATATTTTGCTGCTTAATTGTAAAGATTCTATAACCTATTGTTTTTGTGCTATTATAACACTTTACGAGTTTTATATTTCCAATGGAGAGTGAAAAAAATTGGTGACTTCAAATTACATTTGGCGGGGAAAATTTTTTAATTTGGCAAATGGGCTGTCGAAAGCTTTATAAAAGTCAGAGCAACCGCTGTATATGTATGCAGGCCTGCTAACTGTTACGATTTTAACGTATTTCGTACGATAAATCATGCTGCGGTATGCTGATACGATTTTTTTAAAATAGTAATGTTTTCCCCCATTTTTTCCTTTTTCAGACAAAAGCCTTGTAGCAGAATTGTGGCGACGGGCGACATAAGTCGCAGATTTCTTTTGGTCCTGCAGAGAAAAATGACATTCCCAGAACCCAATTAAACCATCTTGCAGACTCCCTATCATAAAAGCAAGTTTTCTGCCTTTCAAAATTTCCGAAAACTGAAGTTAGGCCTAGTGAGAATTTCTTCCGTAATCGTATTTTATTTTTTTCTCTCGCGAAGAACGATGTACGTCGCAGAATTATTTTTTACTCATCCCCGTAGAAGAATTGCAGCGACGGCCAATGTACATCGCAGATTTATTTTGTACCCGCCTCCGTAGAAGAATCGCGGCTACGGCTGTCGTACATCGCAGATTCATTTTCTACTAATCCTCGTAGCAGAATCACGGCAACGGCCGATGCACATTGCAGATTTATTTTGATCCTGCAGACAAAAACTATATCCTCGGAACCTGGTTAAACCATCTTGTAGAAACCCGATTAAACCATCTTGCAGTCTCCCTAAGATGCAAGTTTTCAGCCTCACAAAATTTCCGAAAACGGAAGTTAGGCGGAGTAAGGATTTCTCCCGTAATCGTAATTATTTTTCTAATAATTAACAATTAACAAGATAAAAGTGTTTGCTGATTAGATTTAATTAGTTTCCCAATAAAATTTTGATGTAGGGAAAAAATCCCTACATTCTTATCATCAAGAATTTATATGGCTGAAATAGGCCAAAAAAATTATCAGCATGTGTCGTGTTACGATTTTTCTATCTGGGTGTTACGTTTTTTGGTTCTGAGAGGTTGGCAGGTCTGTGTATGTATTCTTAAAAAATCCGACCCTGGTTTGCATTTCACTATTTACGTCATGTAAGTGGCACGTGGAAAGCTGCAATCTCAAAGTAAATAAATTACCATCAACTGCAGCCCGGGAGTTCATGTAACACCTCTTTAGGAGTACTTTCAAAAAATTAAAAAAAAAAATGAGAAATATTTTTCCACTAAGAGTAGAATTCCTATGGGAATAGGTGCCACTAATATGAAAAACCTAATCCCATTTCAAATTGAGACAGTGAAATTTCTTGCTTCCAAACATGGGATACCTCGTTACTTCCCTGTGCAACTACGGGACGCAGTTGACACCATGTAAAACATGTAGTTAGTGGGGTGTGCCACAGCCAGTCAGACATTTCTCCTCTCCCGAGTTTTCACAGTAAGTCTGGGCATGCTTGTCTTTCGCCCCATGCTGGCGAAAGCCACAATATGGAATAACAAAGACATAGTTGATATAAATGTAGTGAAACACCCAACTTTTGTTTTTTCATCCCTAATTTTTCCGTTACGCGCGTTAAACATGACATAATGAGGCCATACCTCTCATTTGCAATTTTTATACCTTGGCATATTAAGTAATAGCTGAGTCAAAAAAAGGATATACATTACTGTAGTTTGGTGGTTGGTCTTCATCTGGTGCTGCTTCTTTGTCTTTAATATAACATTGAACATTGCAGTTGACTGACCATTGAAATTTAGCTTATCATTCATTCGTCCAAACTGTATTATGTATAAATGAGCTAAGGTTTCAAAAAGGAAGCACACACTGTAAATATTGTACGAGGCTGCTCGGAGAATAAAGCAATGGTCCAATTTTTGGCTATCTTTTATACCAAAAATTGGACCTATGCTTTTTCTTCGAGTGACTTCGTACGATATTTACCGTTGTTTCCTTTTTTTGAAACTTTGGCCATTTATACATAATACAGTTTGAATGAATGACAAGCTAAATTTCAATGGTCAGTCAACTGCAATGTTTAACGTTATATTAAAGACAAAGAAGCAGCCCTAGATGAAGACCAACTGCCAAACTACAGTAATGTATGTCCTTTTTTTGACTCAGCTATTACTTAATATGTCAAGGTTTGAAAATTGCAAATGAGAGGTATGGCCACATTGTCATGTTTAACGCGCATAACGGAAAAATTAGCGATGAAAAAAACAAAAGTTGGTTGTTTCACTACATTTATATCAGTTTTACACCGCGTAAATATAGTGTATAAAGATATTGCAATGCAGCAATATAATGCACTTAATATGTATCAAAGACATAGTGTTTAACAAAAGGTAGCAACTTGTAAAATGGCTGACATTGCCTTGTTACTTCTTCAGTGAAAGAATTGTGGGATGCAATTTCACCAGAAATGGTTATTAAGCCTCAAAAAATGCTACATAAGTAATGCAATAGATGTCACTGGAGTTATCTGGAAACTCCAACAGTGAATCACACTTTGAAGGTTTTTACAGAAGATAATCTCAGAAATTTGCATAATAAATTTCAGTAAATATATTTTCCAAAAATTTGCAATTTAAGATTGGTTTATATGCGGGTCAAGGTTTTTCACAAATTTTTAGTTCTTGAAGTAGCACACAGTAGCACTTATAGACGAGTATACACTGAAGTGCCAGAAACTGGTATACCAATCTAATACTTTGTAGGTACCCCACGGGAGCTCAGGACTGCAGAAATACAACGGGGCATGGACTCCTAGCTTCTGGAAATATGCTGTAGGCAATGCACACCATACTTCCTGCAGAACGTTCCACAATTCGGGTGTGTTCCGAGGTCTTGGATTTATGTGTTCGATAGTGACTTGCATGGCATCCCAAATGTGTTCTATCATGTTCAGATCTGGGGACTTGGGTGGGAATGGCAACACCCCAAACTCATATGAAGCTCCTCTAACCATAATGTGGCGTCCCGACACTGGTGTGGAGGTGCATTGTCCTGTTGGAACAGGCCCAACCCATCAGCATGAATGCAGGACATGAACGGGTGTACCTTGTCATAAAGGATGTGTACATAGCGTTGGCTGGTCACAGACGTTTGTAAATGTACCACGGGTCCCAGTGAAGTCCAGTTAAACACCCCCATACCATTACGGACCCCCCACCACCACTACCACCACCACCACCACCACCAGCCAGTAGAGTTTCCTCTTGACAGGCAGGATCCATGGCTTCATGGGGTTTGCGCCACACACGAATCCTTCCATCTGCCAGATACAGTTGGAAACGCGACTCGTCAGACCAGGCTACTTGTTTCTCGTCATCAAGTGTCCAGTGGCTGTGTTGCCGTGCCCAAGCGAGGCGCATAGCTCTGTGTCGTGCACCCATCAAGGGGACTCGAGTTGGGCGTCGGCTACCAAAGCCCATATCGTGCAGGGTACATTTCACAGTCCGGACGCTGATACTTGTTGAGACTCCAGCATTGAATTCCGATGATACCTGCGAGAGTGTTGCACGCCTATCGCATGAAACGATTCTTGACAGCCGACGATGGTCACGTTCACCCAATGTCTTTTTACGGCCACACTGGTATCGTAGGTCGGAGGTTTTACCGGAATTCTTGTAGTCACGGTACACCCTTGCGATAGTCGTCCGTGAAAATCTGAACGTCGTTTCTACCTCCAAAATACTATGGCCCGTCTCACGAGCGCTAACTATGACACAGCGTTGGAAATCACTTAAATCGTTATTAGCTGTCATTCTTATGCCGAAAACAGCTCTGACAGCTGGTAAGGATGTCTATTGCTTTATATACGCACTGGCGGACGCAACCGAGTATGCGCATAGGTTACGTTGCTATGTATTTTGCATAAGCTCGTTTGTACCAGTTTTTTCGCTCTTCAGTGTATATGTTAACTGTTTTTCCTTGATTCCTTATAAAAAAAATTATTTATTGATTACTCTCAGAAGAGTAGTAATGGCAAATACATTGCTGCTTTTGTTATCTCTGCTTATATATTACATTGCACGAGTCTTGAAAATCATAAAAATAAAATTGAGTCCTAAGTTTAAATTTAAAAAAAAAAAAAAAAAAAAAAAAAAAAAACGATCATAGTTTCCAAGTGAAGAACTATTATTACTCAAAAATTGTACAGAATTAGTCCAGGTGAATCAGTTTGTGCATTTTACAAGTATGTTTGACAGAGAAAATAGATCAGATTGGGAAATTAGCATGCAAGTTAAATCAGTTTCTGGTCTTAGCTGCCCTAAGGGATTTCGGAGGACTGATAGGTTTTGAAAAAGGTCCCAGATGGCAGTATATGAAGGTATAATTGTAACAACCTTGATATACTCTAGTGAAACCTAAATACTTCAAAAGAGGCACAGACGTGGTTCATACGCATCCTGGAAAATTCTGGGAAAGTTCTGGAATTCCTTGTTGCCCTGGAAATGTCCTAAAATTTTGTTACATGTCCTGGAATTTTGATGTTTTGAAGCTCATGATTTTTTTTACAGATGTAACAGGGTGTCTACTAGTCATGCAAATCACAAATTCAGAAAAGCATCATGAAAGTAAAAAATAAGTCAGGAATTTTGCTTTTTGGGGTCATGAATTTCTTTTTTTTTTTTTTTTTTTTTAGTAATTGTTCATTTTCTGGTGACAGTCTAAGTAATTCTGCGTGCATCAACCACATAAGATGTAAATGCGGTTTCCGTATAATGATCCAAGTGTTGGGGTGGGGGGGGGGGGGGCACGTGTGCTCTCCTCCACAAAGAACTTTTAAAGCAAAAAAGTGTTTTAGCATGTATAATGTGGTTTACGAAATTTTGTTGTCAGTTTAGCAATTTAAATTACAATGCTTATAGTGTCATGTCATTTTCAAATATAAATGTTGAGGAAAGGTGTGTAATTAAATCATTTAGCACAATGTTGAGTATTTCAACTTACATCAGGTGCAATCAAAGTACGATGAGTCAGATTTCTGTTAGTAGCAGAAGGGCAGGAGGGTACTTTTTCTGTAGGGGGGCAGAGTGTGTGTCTCCCATCTTTAATGTGTGTGTATGCACACAAGACTTTAAAATCATCATGAGAATTGTTAATTAGTCATGAAATTGCATTTCCCAAATTTGATAGATGCCCTGTACAACTTATGTCTGACAAATTTCCCTCCCCATCCCTGGCAAAATGCAGTGGCTGTTGGTTTTCTTGTCTGTTAGCAGTACTGAAACTGCATTATTAGTACCTCTTTTGTAAGTAAAAAAAAGATTGTGCTTACATTATCACCTGCTTCACTTTACACCATCTTCATTGTTGGCATTGAATGCCTACAATAAGTAGAGTGAGTAAAACATTGATGATAACAAAAGTGGAGTGGAGTGAACCATCAATTGCTAACAGGCATTGATAGTCACAGAAAGTCCAGAAAAATCTGCAAGAAAATAAAACTCAGTAGAGACAGTGAACAGGGTTTGGACAGCCCCTGGAATAATAGAAAAGTCCTGGAATTTCATTTCCCTTTTTTCTATGCATAGAAAGTTCTTGATTTTTTATATTTTTATGAAAGGTTGTCCTAGAATTTTTTCTTGCAGTGAAAAAAAAAATGGTTTGGATTGATTACATCATTTAGTTCTAGCTCCCTGTGGCATCTGCTCGCATTATCATCACTTCCTTCCATGGAGTGTGGAGGTGTTATGCCACCTCATTTCATGTGATGCTGCAGTGCAAGATGTTTGAGCGCCACATTTCCAGCAACCTTGGTTTGTGGTGTAGCAGTTGGAGTTACAGTAATGTGTGGGAAACTTTCCATGAATCCAAGATGACCATTTCTCCTTGTATTAAGGTGATTTAAAAGCCATTGCCATTTTGAAGAGTCTTCCTTTCTCAAGCAATTATTCGGTACGTATGCGCTATGCAGATAAGGGCAATGCATTACCAAAAAATTGATATCGTCCAGCTGGTATAAATAGGAGCACAGACTGCCGTGATTTATTGGAAAATTTTCTGCTGTCAAAAGCTGTGGCTGAGAAATACAGAATCCCGGTGCTGTTACAGTTTTAATTTTGAAAAGTGTTTCCTGCTGCAGTGAGGGAAATTTGTGCTGTGGAAGGAGGAGGAGCAGTGTTAGAAAGAGTGACTTGATTTTGGTTTCAGTGATTCAAAAATGGGGACTGCAGCCTTGAGGACAAAGCACCTGCTGGAAGACCAACGACGGCGAAGTCTGAAGCTGTTTGCCAAGCCATGGAGTCAGATCCATGCACAAACACTAGACAACTATCAAATGAGCTAGGAATGCCTCAGCCCACAGTTGTTTGCTAACTGCACAAACTCAGCAGGACACAGAAACTGTCAGTAAGTACTCCATGAACTGACTGCTGCTAAAGCTCAGTGACGTGTGCATGTGTGGTGCCAATTCTTGAAAAATCCCCAGGATGACTGTTTCTTTAGGAGAATTGCGTCGTGTGATGAAAGTGGATATTTTTCTAGAATCCTAACATGAGAAAACACTGGTTAGACCCAAAAAGCCACCAGAAGCAGTTCTAAAAGAGAAAGGTTTGAGGACAGAGTTATGCTGTGCGTATTGGCAGTTGCTGTGGCTTTTTTAAAGTTTTTGCCAAAGTGTTATAACAGTACAAAAAGGTCATTATATCTCATGTGATTCTATCATAAAGTTCACATACAATTACGTGACCACAAGGCTCTTCAGGAAGACGCTTTGATGTCTGTAAGTTCTGTTTTACACATTCTGTAAAGTGGATACAGTCTGTGGTGGTGCATTAACTTATTCAATTAAAATATAAATCGGTTAAAAGTCCTAAAGATGTTACTCACAGAAGTGCTTGTTCAGTCCAACATCAGTAGTTATTGAGTTTCTTTGATCAAAGTTGGACAAAGAAACTCAATAAAAACTTTGGACAAAAAAACTCAATAACTACTGACGTTGGACTGAACATGCACTTCTGTGAGTAACATCTTTAGGAATTTTAACCGATTTATATTTTAATTGAATAAGTTAATGCACCACCACAGGCTGTATCCACTTTACAGAACGTGTAAAACAGAACTAACAGACGTCGAAAGCGTCTTCCTGAAGTACAAAAAGGTAATCGCCCACATTTTTTTACCATCACCAAAACGATTTTCTTTTCACAAATTGTGAAGAATACAATCATCGGCGTGACCTCTGCATACGGTGGAACTTTAAGGCCATTGGGAATTGGTTCCTGATGGCTAAGGCATTAACGCACAGCTGTACTGTGGCCAGTTGGAGCAGATGTATGCCGCTTTAAGCTGAAAGTACCCTGCTCTGGTAAACCAGAAATGAGTTATCCTTGGATAGGATAATGCTCCTACTCGTCGTGCCCAGTCAAGTAAGGAAAAAATGCAGGAACTGGAGGGTTTTCAGCTAATACCTCACTCTGCTTATAGTTTGGATTTTGCGCCTTTGAACAATCGCTTATTCCTGTCCTCAGCACATTTTCTAAGTGGGAAACACTTCCTAAATATCCATGATGTTGAACTTGGTGTCCAAGACTTTTTTGCCTCAAAACTAAAGTAATTTTTCTGCAGGGTAGATTCAAGACATGCCCACCACAATGGTGTTGGTCCATTGAACGCGATGGACTCCGTATCGAAGGATAAACTTGTGCGTTTATGCATTTATACACGTTTTCTTCAACTGTCAGAAAACAGCAATGACTTTTGAATCACCCTGGTACATACTTTTCTCACTGAAGGTCACTATATCTAGCCTCTCTGCCACCAATGTGCATGGAAATAAACTACTGTGGAATAGGAATCTTCAGTGCCATGGCAAAATTGTTTTGTATTATTATTATTATTATTTTCTTTATTCGAAGTATACGAATCACAGCCTCTGACAAACAAAATAAACAGCAAATTATCATTGACTGGTATTGTTGAACTGATACGAGTTTCCACCGGAGACCTAGGTATCAGTCAAGAATTGGCGTAAAATATATGATGTCCCAAGTAAAGCTGTCTTCTGCAGTTCTGTAGGTGGCATATCAGAAAGCTGCAATTTTTCAAAATGATTCATAAAATTTTTTGACGTTGTTCCAAGTGCCCCGATGACAATGTGGACTACCGTTGTGTGTTTAGTCCATAACCGGGTAACTTCTATGGCCAGGTCTCTATGTTTAGTCATTTTTTCCAATTCTTTTTCATTGACTCTGGCATCTCCAGGGATCACTATATCAATTAGCCAGACTTTCCGATTTTCTATGACTGTATGTCTGATGTATTATTATTATTATTATTATTGTTGTGCTAAGTTTCATATGAGGGGATGCTGCTCTAGCCCATTTTCTTCCTAGGTCTCACCAGGAAGGAAATGGGCTAGAGCCATAAAACTTAGACTATTCCACATATTCACCCCGACACAGTGTTTAACCCTTCCCATAAAAATCTGAAGTCTGATCACCTAATGTTTGCATCACGCAAGAGTAAAAAAGGGTTTGGCCTGTGTTATTAAAAGATGGAAACACATCGTGACGCACCATATAATTGAGTGATAAAAATTCATGATGTCGCCCACATTAGTCTCAAAAATAATCTTTGTTCCTTATGTGTTCCAATTCCCTGCATTTTTATGTCTACCATTGCCTTGAAAAAGCCTCCCAGTGGAGTGTGAAAGCTTGCTGAATCTTTGTGCTTACTACACCACAAAAATAAACGGATTTAATACACGCGTCTCTTGAGTATTCTCAGTGTGCTGTATTTATAATTACGTACACGAATCAATATCATTACAAAAAGTTTCAATAAATTTAGTTTTAAAATGTCTCGAAGTCATTTAATCTGATTACTTCACTTCAGTGTTTAAAATTTTTGGAAATAAAGTTTAAAAAAAAAAAAAGCAGAAAAACTGCCTCGTCCTACACTGGATTTACTTCATCCTGGCAAGTAGTAACCTGCTTTCAAGCAGATATATGAATCCCCCATTTCCTTTTCCTTTTTTTTTGGTTGTGTTGAACTTTTTGTTTTCTTTCAAAATACCTTTTCTTTGTATTATGATGCACTGTCTGCCTATTTTATGATATGCTGAACTTCAAAGTGTTGCTGAATGAAGAAAAAATATTTATGTTTTTTTTTTATAATATCTGTACATGCATTCTCTGTAACTGGGGAATGAAAAGATTCAAACATTCCGTTTATTCAGAATGCTATGTATTATTATACTTTAGTTTGATTTCTTTTTTTCTTCCAGTTCTGGATGAAGCTGATAGAATCCTAGATTTTGGATTTGCAAAAACTATGAATGCTATTATTGAAAATTTGCCTCCAGAGAGACAGACACTGTTATTTTCTGCAACCCAGACAAAGTAAGTTAGCCATTGTAAAAGCTTTTCTAATCATTTAAATTATTTTTCTTGTATTATACACTGCAGGACAATTGCTAAGGACGGATGACAATAGCAACCATAAAATGGAAGGCAGGAAAATGTGGAAATTAGCATAAGTGCGGGATACAGTAAGACGTGTTGTGCGTATGCAAATTTTGGATTGCCGAACTTGTTCATGACGTCATAGCACTGATAAGAGATATAAAGGATTTGACGCGTATTGACCGTTGTTGTTCAAACGCAAAGTTGAAAGTGAAAGAATCAATTGACGAACTTGCAATTTTCAGTATGTCTTCCCGACATCACCTAGATGATTTTACGCGTGGCCGTATTATTGGCAAGATTGAAGAAGGGTGAAAAATAACAGATGTTGCCAGGGAGTTCGACATCAGCCACAGTGTTGTTTCAAGGCTTTGGAAATCATTTCAAACAAATGGAGAGTGTAGCAAACGTCACGGGGGAGGTCGTGTTCGCAGTACGACACCTGCAGAAGATCGGTACATAGTGCTATCAACAAAAAGACACCGGCGCAGCACAGCTAGTGAGGTAGCAAATCAGTTTATGGCTGCTACTGGCAAGCGGATCTCCCGAAAAACTGTCGCCAGACGTTTGCATCAAGGAGGACTAT
Organism: Macrothele yani; assembly: GCA_039090855.1. NCBI lineage: Eukaryota > Metazoa > Arthropoda > Arachnida > Araneae > Macrothelidae > Macrothele > Macrothele yani. Next base: position 17,556,139 of record CM077000.1, on the reverse strand, counting down.
ACGCCCGCCGTCCTGTTGTGTGCATCCCATTGTCCAGACGTCACCGTACCGCCCGTTTCCAATGGTGCCATCAACATCGCAGTTGGACTGATAACGACTGGTCTGCTGTCCTCTTCTCAGATGAGAGTAGATACAGTCTATCGTCTGATTGTCGACGACAACTGATCTGGCGTGATAGTGGTACTGCATATTGTCCAGCAAACATACAGGAAAGGGACCGATACCCGACATGTAGGTCATGGTATGGGCTGGTATCATGATCAATGGCCGTACGTCCTTCTATGTGCTTCCAACTGGGACTATGACTGGCCAACGATACATTAATGATGTTCTGCTACCTCATGTTCGCATGTTCCATGGTGCTGTCGGTGATAGATTCATTTTCATGGACGACAACGCAACATGTCATCGAACAGTCGCTGTCCAGGAGTGTCTTGAGAGCGAGGATATTCAACGCCTCGTATGGTCAGCACGTTCTCCAGATCTGAATCCCATTGAAAATGTGTGGGATGCTTTGGAGAGGAGTCTTGCTGGTCGCCAATGCCCTCCAATAAACAAGGACACCCTCATCCATGCACTGACAGAGGAATGGGATAAATTACCCCAACAGCTGCTTGATAATGTTGTGCACAGCATGATACGACGTGTGGAATCTTGCATCGCCCTCCATGGTGGCCATATCCCATATTGACATCTTATGCCGGAATGCCTGCGGACGGTAATTGCATTTTTCACGTTTACATATTCTGCACAAAATGGCTTGTTTGTCCCTTGAACACGTTCCAAAGCCTTCTGGATTTCAGAGCACAATACATTGTCTTTCTTGTAATGTCCTGTCATTCTGACATTATTTTATTTCACTTGGCATCCAACCACACTTACTTTTTTATGCGCTATATAGCCGTTTATGATCCGTCCTTAGCAATTGTCCAGCAGTGTATAAAGGTTGCCCAAATGAAAGTGAGACTTGTGTAATAGCGTCATTGTATAATTACACAGAGCTGTGCATTTGTGCTGGTAGATGGCGTGTCATGTCAAGAAGAGCTCTGTTATTGGTAGCACGTGTCAGTGTGCTGTTTGCACATGCAGCGGCAAGTTGACTACATAGGGTCGTGACGTGGATTCATCCAAACAGGCCCAGTGGGCAGTTATGCAATTTTTGATGGCACAAGGTGTTAGTGGAGCCGAAATTTATCGTAGTGTAAAGAATGTGTATGGGAATGAGTGTCAGTCGCAGTGTACAGTGTTCCTCTGGTGTAGTGAATTTCTTAAAGGATGTGTGAGCACGGAGGACATACAAGACCTGGGCAAGCACACATGACCATCACCATATAATTGATTGCTGCCATGGACAACCTTGTGAAGGAGAATCGCTACCCTCGAACTTGTGGCAACATTGTCCGTGAGTAAGGGAACTGTTAATACCATTCTCCATCGCCAATTGGGATACAGCAAGGTTTGTGCACAATGGGTCCCCAAGCATCTCCAGGAGAAGCAGAAGACTCTGCAAATCGGTGCTTGCCTGGAGCATCTGCTTTGTTACCACGCAGAGGGGGGGGGGGACAGATGCCATCACTTCGATCCGACCACAAAATGGATGAGTGTGGAATGGCGGCATCCCAACTCTCCATGCCCAAAGAAAAGCTCCGTCCTCCTTAAGAGCTGGAAAAGTAATGCTCACGGTTTTCTTCAACGAGAATGGCCCATTGCTGTTAGATTGGCTGGATGCAGCCAGTAAGAGAGTATGGTCAAGGCAACCACATACTGCGATATGTTACACAAACGGCCGTCAAGCGCAAGCGACCCGGTATGTTATCAAATGAGGTTATTCTGCTGCACGACAATGCATGTGGTGCCAATGTGCCAAGATTTTCTGCTGGGAGTTCTTCGACCATCCCTCCTATAGCCCTGACCTGTCACCCTGTGACTACCCCAGGAGCAGAATTATGTTCAGTGTTCTGCAACATGACTTCCAAAAATTGTAAATGTTCTTCGGGCAAAGCACGAAACACTTCGATCAAATTTCATAAAAAAAAAAAAAAAATTAAAGTGAATAAATCACAGTAAAACAAACATTTAAAAATTATCATCAGTTGAAACCCCTTGTTAAATATAACAATACATAAAAACGCATTATTTAAATCAAATAAATTTATTTAGAACCAGGGTATTTAGAATTTGATATTTGGTCAATAACTTTTTAAGTTAAATGGTGTGCCACTGATGCAGATGAATTATTTACAAAGTGTCTGTGGTAATTTGGTCCATACATGGAAACTAGGGCAGCTTTCAGTATTTTTTGGACTGATTTATGTCCAAACTGTGCTCTGTTTGACATTATAAACATTAATTTATCTTTTGTTCCAACTATAACATCATATCTGTCATTAAATTAGTATTGGGTCTTTTACTTACACTATATGTCGATTGTTGAACACCAGGATTCACAAATTGCCTCTGAGACAGGCAGACAAAGAATAAAAACAGCAAACTTAATAAATTTTGGAATCTCTGCTTTCATTTCATTTAGAGCTTGTTTTAAGAGAGCTTTAATCTGGAAAAAATGTTCCACTTGTCCTACTTTCTTGCATATTTCTATACGTCCAAGTGACAAAAACAGTATACTCAAAGAATGAATCTTTTTGTTTTTCTTCAGAGTGTGGAACACATGGAAAAACCTTTAAAAATTCAATGAAATTGGAAAGATTTTCCAATTCTTTCTTCTGCTTAGAACTGACACAAGTTCTTGGAAATATTCAAATACAATTTATATTAATTATTCAAAATTCAATAAAACACCTGCTCTTATAATTATGTCAACAATTTTCTCATTTTCAAAATATATACTGTATTATTCTAATAAATCAGCTATGTAGCCTGTTATCTTCTGAATATCACAGCATAAGGGAGCTACGTCAGAGTTATTCTGAGTGGAGGTCAGTGTTTTTAAACTCTTCGCTCAATTCAATTTCCATTTTCGTAAATTTTTCCTCCATTTTAAAGATGAAACAATCATTTATTGAACAAAATCATATTTTACATTAATACTGAACAGAGAGAATCGCGAGAAAAAAATATGATCCAGGAAAAATTGTCACTTTGTCTAGCTTCCATTTTCAAATGTTTTTAAAAGACGGACGTTTATAGCCGGAAAACGTCATCCCTCACCCCACCTTGCAATTCTTAATTTTTTTCACTCTCAAGAATGGTGCAAATGATGACAACAAAGACAAAATTTCCCAAATCCGAGGGAGAAACTCGTGCCTAAAGATTACAGGGTAATTTTCACTTCATCGAATTTACGTTTTCAGAAAATTTTTGCCTACAGTTTCAAGCTGAAATACAAACATTTATGCAATAGACTGATATTTAGCAACAATACTGGGCAAAGGCAACTTCGCAAGAAGAAATAACTATTACTGGAAAATTTTTAAGTTTAGAAGAACGGAATACTGTTCCCCGACAGGAAACGACCACCGCACATGCGCGCACACACACACTAATCCCCCCCCCCCCAAAAAAAATTTATACCGTTTTGTATCGATCCCAAATAATGAAAAACGTGGAATTCTGTGAAAGAATCTTGTGTCTCATTTGTAACAGTTGGCAATATACAAAATGAATTGTCCAGGCTGCTACATATGGAAGCCCATTAACGTGTCCATAAAATTAATTATTCCTGATGTATCCGACGGGAATGCAAATTATTCACGATGTTTCCTACTGCAGTAGTAACTTAGAGAAGGATTCGTTTTTAATGCACGTAATTTTATGAAGGATGCGTTTTTGAAGCTCGAATTTTGTGAGTGGTCAAAATACAGACCCAGATTATATATATATATATATATTATCATCATCATTGTCAACCATTATCAATCCACTGCTGGACAAAGGTCTCCCCAAGTTTCTTCCACAACGGTCTGTCTTGTGCCAGTCTCCTCCATGTTACTCCCGCATACTTTCGAATTTCATCCACCCATCTCCCACGTGGTCTTCTGGGTCTTTTCCTGTCTCTTGCAATCCAATCTAAAATTTCGGCTGTCCATCGAGGATCTGTCCTTCTGGCAGTATGTCCAGCCTATTGCCATTTCAGGGATTTAACTCTGATCATGATGCCTTCCACTCTTGTCATTTTTCTGTTCCACGAGTTCCTCTTCTTATCTCTCTGGTTACACCAAGCATGCACCTCTCCATGCTTTCTTTGAGTTGTCTGCAGTCTTTGTATGTCTCTTTTAATTAAGGTCCACGTCTCTGCACCATATGTAAGCACTGGAAGGATGCATTCATCAAACACTTTTTTTTTAAGACATAATAGTATATTGTTCTTGAAAATTATGCTGTTTCTTCCAAAAGTTCTCCAGGCAAGTTTTATATGTCGATTAATTTCTTCATCAATGTGACCCTCACTTGATATCTGCTGTCCAAGATAAACGTACGCATCCCAGCTTTCTCCATCAATGGATAAATCTTCATTTCTTGTAAAAGCATTGTACATCACTTTTGTCTTCTGAAAGTTCATTTTTAATCCCACTTCTTTACTCTTGTCAGCAAGTTCCTGGATCATACTCTGCAGCTCTGATGGGATAGTTGCAAAAATGACTATTTCATCAGCAAACTGAAGGTGAGTTAGATAATCTCCATTAATCTTTATCCCTTTGTTTTCCCAGTTCAGTGATTGAAAGACATTTCCCAATGTGGCATTAAAGGGCTTGGGAGATATGGTGTCACCCTGTCTCACTCCCTTTCCAACTTTTATGTGTGCTGTATTCTCAAACAGCCGAATCTTTGCACTTGCATTTTCATAATGTTATCAATAATATTAATGTATGCATCTTCAATACCACAGGACTTCAAAGCCATTGTAACTGCTGATGGTTTCACTGAATCAAAGGCCTTTTTATAATCGATAAAAGCCATACGCAATGGAAGTTCACATTCCCTCGCTCTTTCAATTAGTTCTCTCAGTACGTGGATATGATCTATAGTGCTGTAGCCACTTCTGAATCCAGCTTGTTCTCTCGGTTGAGCCATGTCCAGTGTTACCTTCAAGCGGTGTGAAAGAACTTTATGAAGATTTTGTAAAACATGATAGGAGGCTGATAGGTCTGTAGGAGGCTGATAGGTCTGTAGTTCCTGAGATCCTCAATGTCACCTTTTTTATGTAGCAGGATCATTGTAGCATTGTTCCAATCCTCAGGAATCTTCTCTTCATTAAGGCATGGAGTGTAAACTTGGGCGAGTACTGTTTCAATTTCTCCACTTGCTTCTTGTATGATGTCTACAGTAATTCTATCTTCTCCTGGAGCTTTTCCCCGCTTCATGTTCTTGATTGCATGTGCAACTTCTGCTGGTAGGACTGGAAGAACTCTGGTACTGGTACCTTTCATGATGTCTGGAGTACATGTATCATCCCTTTCATATAATTTGGAGTAGAAATATTTCACTGTGTCAAAATTTCGCCTCTATTTCTTGTTACAGAACCATCTGCTTTTCTCAGTGCCATAATCTGTTTTCTTCCCTTACTGAGATGTCCCTTTGCTATCTTTAGGCTTTGGTTGTTTTCAATTGCTTTCCTCACTAGTTCACAGTTGAATTTCCTTATGTCTTCAGTGATACTTTTTCGTACTGTCTTGCATAGCTGTATATATTCCACTTTGGAAGTTGCATCTTCTTTAGTTGTCCTCATCTCTCTTCTTTTTTGCATCAACATTTTGGTTTTTCCTGATAATTTGTTCACATGCAACTTGTTCTTAGTACCAGCTATTTTTGTTGCTGTGTCCATAAGTCTTGGTTAGTTTTCTGTTAACTTCAGAGATGTCCACTTCTTCCGATGTTAGACCTACTAGAGCAGAGAATCTGTTCCTCAGTTCCAATTTGAAGGTATTATGATGTTTTTTAAGGTTGGCAGTGTCAATATACTTTGTTTGTTGTATGAGCTTGCCACGTTCAAGTTTAGTGTTGAGATGCATCTTACATCTCACCAATCTATGGTCACTACCTGTGTTGAACTTGTTCAGCACACTGCAGTCTTCCATGACAAATTTCTTGTTACACATAATAAAATCAATTTCACTTGTCAATCCATTGGGATTCCTCCATGTCCATTTCCTTTGCGGCTTTTTCTTGAAAAAGGAGTTCATGATGAAAAACCCTTCTGCCTCTGCAAACTCAACGAGAGTATTTCCACACTGATTTCTGTTGCTGTGATCGAATTTGCTTACTAAAGTTTCATTCTGTTGCCATTGCCCTATTTTTGCATTGAAATCTCCCATAATTATCTTGAAGTGCTGCTTGTCGTTATTATTTAGATGACGAATTTCCTCATAAAATTCTTCAATTTCTTCTTCAGGATAACTTGTGGTGGGTGCATAAGTTTATTTATATATATATATATATATATTTTTTTTTTTTTTCCTTAAAATTTTCTGAGGGATACTTCTTCCTAGCAAGTTTACTTCGACTGGAGTTTAAAACTTTAGGCGGGAATCCCGCATTTCCTGCTGTTGTTGACTTCATGTGATTTTTTCTAAGATGGACACCTAACACTCTCCCCAGCAATATGTGGTTTAACATGGCTTGGTGCCTCCCACTTTCACAACATACTAGTGGGGGGGGGAGGGTCCTTCAAAAAATGCAGGGAGAAACAATCAGCTACCATCCGAAATGGTAGGAGTGGATGGATGTGTGAGGGTGGGCGAGGGATTGTTTAGTGCTCTAGGGAGAAGGGCGGGGAGTGTGGACAAGAGGAGTTACCAACAGATTGAACACGCGAGCGAGGGCTGCGCTTGCAAATTTAAGATAAAAAATATTCTGCAAGGGATTGAAATTTAAGATTTAACAAAATAAACTGTTGGCCACCCAAAATGCAACACCAAGAAGGACACGAGATAGCAAAGCCAGATTTACTGGACACATAACAACAGATACAAAGATGAAACGATTGAGCTTACAGGCCCATGCGACTTGCGGAACACACAGACATCAATAGTTCGTGTGGCCCCCATTGCTGGCAATAATGGCCGCTACACGCCACAGCATCGAACGAAAGAGGCTTTGGATGTGGGCTTGGGGTATGTCGGTCTAGGCTGCTTTCACACGTTGCCACAGTTAATCAGGCGTAGCCACGGGTGGTGCTTGCCGGGCCACTCGGTTGCCGATCAGCGACCAGACTTGTTCAATGGGTGACATATCAGGAGAACAGGAGGGCCACGGCAGTAGTGACACCTGGTGGGCCGTGAAGAATTGTTGCACGATGCGTGCCAAGTGCAGGCGCGCATTATCCTGTTGAAACGTGGCCGCTGGCAGGTCCTTCAGGTAAGGGAGAACTACAGGCTCCAAAACTTCGGAGATGTAGCGGTGGCTGTTGAGTGTGCCAGCGATGCGTACCAGAGAGGTGCTGGTGTCATATCCAATTGCGCCCCAAACCATAACGCCAGGCGACGGACCGGTATGGCGATGCATAATGCAGGCGTCATACAGTCTCTCGCGCGGTGCCACCACACGCGGATCTGACAATCGTCGTGTTGCAGGCAGAAGCGGGATTCGTCGGACAAGACAATCTCGTGCCATTCCGTAGTCCAGGTGCAGTGTTCAACAGCCCACTGCCGCCGTACTCGCCGGTAGTGTAACGTCAATGGTAATCGGAGTAATGTCCGCCGTGCGACAAGTCCCCGCTCCTGCATACGATGTTGAATGGTACGTGCGGAAACAGGTTGTTGCGCAACACACCTTAATTCCTGCGCTAACGTTAGTGATGTGGCGTTGCAAGCCGTCAATGCCTGCCGCACAACATGCTGGTCCTCTCGTTCGGTGGTGTGCCACGACTGCAGCAATCGCTCACGTCGGTCCGTCTGTCCCTCCTGCACCCACCGAATCCATACTCGCCTCACTGTGGCTAGATGTCATCCCACACGGGTGGCGATGCCTCGGAACGATAAACCGCTGTCGCGATAAGCCACTATTTTTCCTCTGTCGAACTCAGAAACGTGCTGGAATGACTGCCATATTCTGCGACGAGGCATCAGGAAGCTTCCCACGCACAGGTCAACACACTTCCACTACTTACACCCCGCCTTCTGTGCACCCTTCTTATAGTGCTTCTCGGTGGCGTGCCGGGCGTACATGTTTTGCATATGCCCTGCAATGCTAATCGTTTGTATGTCCTCTCACGGGCGACGCATGCTGCGAATTTCAGGCCAATCGGATGCTTCCTTCTTGGTGTTGCATTTTGGGTGGCCAGCAGTGTATGTTCTACTAGTATAAATGAAAACATCCTGCAAGAAAACTGAAATCTAAGATAAAAAAAATATATTCCGCAAGACATTGAAATCCAAGATTAAAAAGAAAATGTTCTGCAGGGGGCGGGGGACTTTGTTCTGCGATGTACATTGAAGTTTTAAGTACTTTCTGCTCTTGGTGTGACTACCACATCTTCGGGCCACTGAAAAAGCTCTCAAAAAGCTCTCAAGGGCCACTGGTTTGTTAATGACGCTGAGGTCTGGGACACTGTTGAAGACTGGTTCCACAGTCAACCAAGGATATTCTTCGCTCAGGTTACCCACAATCTCGTGCCGCGCTGGTACACTTGCTTGAACCGACAAGGCAACTACGTGTAGTGGGTATGTAGCCCATGTATCACTCTTACTTCTTGTATGTTCACATATTCCAACCTATAAACCCTTACGGCAAAAAACCAACAGTCTCAGTTTCATTTGGGCTACCCTTATATTTTAGGTGCATATCTTTAGCCTACTTTGTTGGAATTCTTTGAATTCTAAGGCAGTTGTTGTAACAATTAAAGGAAGCCCAAATGAAAAGAGAAAAAGTAGGTATAGTGGAACCTATTTCAGAGTTAATCCTAGCTGTTTTCATAAGGGTGCTGCACACTGCCTGCCCTTTAATTTAGAAAATCCCACCCTACTTGCCCTGAAGCCTAAAATGACTACCCTATCCCTAACAGTCCATTTGAAAGAGATGCACATGCATTTATTAATGATTTGCATGAAACCATTTCTAGATAGTTAGAAACCAATCTCCCGGGTACTGGCCCCCTGGTAACAAATAAGGGCGTCTTCCTCCCCTTTTCTACTTCGCTTCCGTGTCACTTTCCTATCGGGCGCTCTAGCCCAAATCTCGTAGTTTCCTATTTCTAAGGGTTGTTTAAGACCTTGGGTCAGACACTCCCTGCCTAAAATCCTCTACATATGAACATGAACAAAACCAATCTATTATTACAAATCTTGGTATCTTAGAAAAGTAGGGTCAGAAGCCTTTATGGCATTGCTGAAGTAATGGAGCTCACTGAGTACTTCAACCTAGATGATGACTTACTATTAGAGTGGGATGAGTACAAATCAATGTTTCTATCTCAAACTGATGCTGAGAGAGTAGTAATTTGTCGATTCTGAAAATATGTTCAATTCTGTCAAAATCAGAAGGAACTGTGGGTAGAATATTCCCACCAATACAGAAACTTTTAAACATTGCATGTGCCTTAGCAATTTCAGATGTTGAAGTAAAAAGAATATTTCTTCAACTAAGTACTTACTGGGGGGTAACAGTATATATAATACAAGGGTTGATCAGAAAAAGAGGTTACATGTTCGAGTAGGAGAAAGGAAAATTCACTAACCAAGTGTTTGTGTCATCGGACAAAGGATATAAAGCACTATTTCTTGACAAAAACCGCTGTGACAATTCAGACATTTATTGGATGGTGTTGCTATTCCAGTTTTTTGGGGGGGGGGCAGTGTATTTATGGGTGCATGAATGTGCAATGTTAAAAAGGACAGTTCTGGTTTATGTCTTGGAAATTTTCATTTCTGTAGTTTGCTGTACACTGAAGTCTGGTTGTCTGAGAGCAAAGTTAGTTACCCAATGTGTAGTCCAGAATGAATGAAGATTGTATGAAATTCAAAGTGAGTGTAAATTAAGGGAAACCGAAGAGTTATGGTTTTTCGCTGAGGAACTGTTAGTGTTGAACACAGGCTTAGTCTACATGATACAGAGTTAGACCAGGTAAATGAGTGTGTTTATCTAAGAAGTATGTTTGACAGGGAGAGCAGATTACATAGTGAAATTCAGCTTTGAAAGCCATAGGTTCTTTATTTGGATTTCATAGGACTGATGAGTTCTCAAAAATGTCCCAAATGACTACGTATGAAAATATAGTTGTTCCTAAGACTCTGATATGTGGCAGGGAGGGATCGTGCTGCCAATTGCATTCTTCGCAATTTGCGAAAAAAAAATTGTTTTATGAAAATATTGGCAATTACCTATATTTAATGACATCCAAGCAAAAAACAATCCTATTTTTAGTGACATCCAAGGAAAAACAATCTTTAATTTTTATTCAATTTGGTATTTGAAAAACGAAATTCGAATGTTGATTACTTTTTTCATTGTTTAAATTGTGTGTGAGATGGAAAGCGGTTATCACAGAGTTGGAGACTTAGAGGCTTATGACAACAATTTGGCCCTGAAAATATCAGTAGAACAGCGTGTCAGTGGATGGACATGAAACCAAAGCGTTGACAGCGTAACTATGAGAGCCTACTTCTTCCCTTTTTCCTTTTTTTTTTCCAAGAGTTTACAACTCTTTCCTTGGTGCTACTTATATAGCCACTGGTACTGTATCACATGACAAACACTATCGTAGTTTGATGTTCGATCACTGGTGCACTGTTCGAAAAGTGAGAGTTGAACCTCTGTGGTGATTATGTGAACAGAGTGATGCAATCCCTGACATAAGACTTATTATTAAACTTTGTTTTTATGGGTTTTATAATTCCAGTGAAGGATGAGCAAAAAAAATTGCTGACTTCAGATTACATTTGGAAAAAAAAAATTGAATTTGGCTAAAGAGTTGGCAAAAACTTTAAAAAAGCCAGAGCAACCACTGTGTGGTAATAAAAGCTGAATATTGTAGAAAATACACTGGAGTTGTTTGTGTGCTGGAAAGATTCATTACTTACCTGAGGTTTGTGGCAAAACATTTTCAATCATGGGAGGGATAAAGGTATTCAGCAGATGTGTAATGTGAAGCAAAATGTTATTAGTAGAGTGGAAATTAATATTTTGAGGTGGTTTGGCCATGTTAAAAAAATAAGTGAAGAGGTGTGAAAACTAAGAAATTTTAATTTATACCTGCCAACATTGGCTAGACTCCTGTCAATAGTAAATAGCATTATTGCATGTCATGCGTAGACACTTTTTTAGGAAACTATCCATCTCTTTGTAAAAAAGAAATACACACCACAACAAAACATTACAACAAACAAGGACACTAACAAAACAAACTTAACATGTGCGAAACATGAAGTTGATTCCCCTGGTGAAAGCATGACAGGTAATAATTCGAGATTGAAATTTGAAACTTCCATCAGTAAAAATCAGTCAGATGCATTCAGAATTCCACAACGCTTGATGTACGAGGAAACCCAAGTATGTAAATGCATGAACCCCCACTTAGCACATTCATGCTGCCTCTAAAATTTCCGTTTATGATAGGATAAGACCAATGAAGGATAAAAGAAGCTGAATGTTTAAATTTGGTGAAAAAACACACGGCAAGAATGCATACCACTTTCAGTCTTTTGCTGATTCTGCAGCTGCACAGCATATTTTGCTTAATTTTTCTTTTTGCTGATATATTTCTCTTCTTGTTTCTTCATTGCTTCTTTTGTTTTGTTTTTATGCCCTCAGGTAACAATAATTTCATTCTTCATGCTGAAAGAACTTTCAGTCTGAGAACCCTGAGGCCATGATATTAAAGCTTTAATTATTTTAGATAAACGGTGTAACTTTGAGAATATTAATATTTTTGAACACCATGCATCAATTCTTACAAATTTTTCAACTTTGTCACTTCTGTTTTCGGAAATTTCCCCCTTAGATATCAAACTTAAATGCAAACAGTTATTGAGGGAGGGGGCATTTAACAACAACACAGGAGAGTGGGAACATTGTGGCGGAAGAAAATTGTGATTACGGGAGAAATCTTTGCTTCATCCGACTTCCGGTTTTGGAAATTTTCCTCTCATTTCCAAGCTGAAATACAAATATTTATGGAATAAAATGATACCTAACAACAATACTGAATCTCAGTTACTTGAAACTTCACTGTCCTGAGTGGTGTAATATATATCATACTTGAACGAAAATTGGGAGATGCGGGTTCGTTTCCAGCTCTAGCGTGATGAAATTTTCAAGTTTCTGAGACATGTTACATGAATGACCAGTAAGAGCTATAAGCAAATTCAGAGTTTATAATCTGTTTCCTATGAATATTCGAAAGCGGTGGAATTCCTCAAATTCGCAGATGAATCTGTCTGAAGATTTCAGGGAAATTTTCGCCGCATCTAACTTCTGTCTTCTCAAATTGTTGCCTACAGTTTCAAGCTGAAATACAAACATTTCTGCAATAAAATGATATTGAACAAGAATACTGGACAAAGGCAACATCATGAGGGGGGAATTACTATTGTGGCAAAAATTTTCACTCTGTTTAACTACCATTTTCGAAAGTTTTGAAACGAAATACCCTCCCCAGACGAAAAACAACCCCCTCCCCCAAAAAATTATTTTCAGTTTTTCACCAATCTCAAGAATAATCTAAATGAGGGCCAAAGAAAAAAATTGCAAAAGAATGGTGTGTATGATTTGTATCATAAAATAACAGTAAAATTGAAAAACAAAGTGAAAATTTGTAGTCCATAGTTTTAACAGTGAGCTCTGCAGTCACACAGCTAAATCTGTTGAAACTATGGACATTACATAGAAGTTGGCAGGTATGAAAATTTATTCATTCCGAGTGGCAGGAAATAAAGGTAGAAAAGGGCCTAGGAAATTGTGGGTGGATTGGATTCAGGGATGTCTGTAAGAGAAAAAGATAATGAAAAAGAACACAAATGGTCTTGTGTGAGGTGTGTAATAAACAGTTTAAAATATCTTTTTCTTGGTTGTAGTTTATAAATACATGTTGGCAAATGCCTCATTTGAAAAGAGCGAATTTCCTGAAAAGAATGGATTCCACAAAACAATTGCTTCCCTGAATAAATCAGTCACAGTTACTTTTCACTAGACATCAAAATTTCACCATTATACAGAGGGCGAGTCGAAAGTTTTTCAATATTTGGTTTACTTTATGTCTTCATATGTACCTTTACAACAAAAGCTGACTAGCATTCAAAGTATAGGCCATCGTGTTGCACCGTCTTTAGCCATTTCTCTGCTAGCTCTTTGATTCTGCAGGGTACCAGTTCTTTTCCTTCGAGATGAAGAACCCCTTCACCCTAGTAGCCACCTCCTCCTGGTTGTTGAAGTGCCGCTCGTGAAGGAAGTGGGCCGTGGACCGGAACAAGTGATAATCCGATGGGGCAAGATCCGGAATATAAGTTGGGTGTGGCATCAGTTCGATGCCCTCAAGTTCCAGGAGTTTTTCCCAGATTGTTCGTGATGTATGAGGCTGAGCATTGTCCTGCTGTAGGAGAGCGCACTTTGCAAAACTTTTGACTTGCCCTCTGTATCTCGTTAAGGTTCTGTTCTGGTCAGAAAATTTTACCTTATTCAGAAATGTACAAATGCAAAAAAATATGTAAACATTTCAAAGCAAACTTCCTTCTATGAAAAACCCTTGGGGAGGGGAAGGAATTTCTGTGGGAATTAAAAACAGATTAAAACTTATAAATTGTCCCCTAAAGCGGAAACTCCACAAATGAAAAGATCCCACTCAGAATTGATTCCTTTTGCACAAATCGTTCTCCTAACTGGAAGTATCACTAAATGAAATGAACGAATCATTTCAGGGAGTCGAATTGAAAGAATCGATTCTTTCGTAAGAATAAGTTTGCCAGTTTCTAGTTTATTCCACTACAGGGTCTTGTGAAATTTAAAATACTATTGTCGCTAAACTAATGAGGTTGTTATCATGTAATGCAATTAACCTTTGACCGTATTAATGTTTTTTGTAATTCTTTGCATTGAATTATTTATTGTGCTAAGTAAAGTATGACAGTGTTATGTATATGCATTTCCCCCCGTATAGATCAGTTAAGGATCTGGCAAGGTTAAGCTTGAAGGACCCTAAATATGTGTCTGCTCATGAACATGCTGCATGTATCACACCAGAATCTTTGATACAGGTATTTATTTGTGTTCAGAACAAAAGTTTTTTGGTAAATATTAACTATTTCGTAGTGTAACAAAATGTTAGTTTAAAAATGTGGTTTCAAGCCAGACTTTATATTCAGAGTTGTTTTTTTCCCCCACACTCACCAACCCTCTTGGCCAGCATGGTGAGTGATGGCCAAATCCATCCAAAATGACTCCACAACTTAAATCTTGGCCCTCAGTCTCCGGCAGCTGGAATGCACCTGGCCAAGGCAGCAGCCAGTGCGACATGAAGACAGAGGGTGCTAAGAATCCCCGGAGGACAGGACTAGGCTGCCATCTGATGCTGACCTTGGCTATGTATAATGGACGCTCCCTATCTTCTGATTCATGGCTTCTTGAATTGGAAGAGGAACTACAAAGGATCAAGTGGGACATCGTCGGGCTAAGTGAGGTAAGGAGAAAAGGAGAAGATCTCATTGAACTGAAAAGTGGACATCTCTTCTACTATCGTGAGACAGATACTGGCAGAACTAGTGGTGTTGGATTTATAATTAACAAGAAACTGAAGGATAAAGTTGTAGAAGTTGAAAGTTCCTCTGACAGAGTAGCACGACTCGTTATCCAACTCTCGAGAAGATACCAGGCTCAGATAATTCAAACTTACGCACCCACCACACAAGTCATCCTGAAGAAGAAATTGAAAAATTTTATGAGGAAATTCGTCATCTGAATAATAAAGGTAAGCAGCATTTGAAGATAATTATGGGAGATTTCAATGCAAAAATAGGGCAACGGCAACAGAATGAAACTTCAGTAGGTAAATTCGGTCACGGCAACAGAAACCAGCGTGAAATACTCTCGTTGAGTTTGCAGAGGCAGAAGGGTTTTTCAACTTGAACTCCTTCTTCAAGAAAAAGCCACACAGGAAATGGACATGGAGACATCCAAATGGGACGACAAGTAAAATTGATTTTATTATGTGTAACAAAAAATTCGTCATAGAAGACTGCAGTGTGCTAAACAAGTTCAACACAGGTAGTGACCATAGATTGGTGAGATGTAAGATGCATCTCAACACTAAACTTGAACATGGCAAGCTCATAAGACAAACAAAATGTATTGACATAACCAGCCTTAAAAAACACCATAATATCTTCAAGTTGGAACTGAAGAACAGATTCTCCGCTTTAGAAGGCCTAACATCGGAAGAAGTGGATATTTCTGAAGTTAACAGAAAAGTAACCAAAGCTCTTATGGAAACAGCAACAAAATTAGCTGGGTCTAAGAACAAGTTGCATGTGAACACATTATCAGGAAAAACCAAAATGTTGATGCAAAAAAGAAGAGAGATGAGGACAACTAAAGAAGATGTGACTTCCAAAGTGGAATATATAGAGCTATGCAAGACAGTACGAAAAAGTATCACTGAAGACGTAAGAAAATTCAACTGTGAACTAGTGAGGAAAGCAGTTGAAAACAACCAAAGCCTAAAGATAGCAAAGGGACATCTCAGTAAGGGAAGAAAACAGATTATGGCACTGAGAAAAGAAGATGGTTCTGTAACAAGAAATAGAGGCGAAATTTTGACAAGAGTGAAAGATTTCTACTCCAAATTATATGAAAGGGATGATACATGCACTCCAGACATCATGAAAGATACCAGTACCAGAGTTCCTCCAGTCCTTCCAGCAGAAGTTGCACATGCAATCAAGAACATGAAGTGGGGAAAAGCTCCAGGAGAAGATGGAATTACTGTAGACAACATACAAGAAGCAAGTGGAGAAATCGAAACAGTACTCGCCCAAATTTTCACTCGATGCCTTAATGAAGGGAAGATTCCTGAGGATTGGAACAACGCTACAATGATCCTGCTACATAAAAAAGGTGACATTGAGGATCTCAGGAACTACAGACCTATCAGCCTCCTATAAGTGGTTTATAAAATCTTCACTAAAATTCTTTCACACCACTTGAAGGTAACACTGGACATGGCTCAACCGAGAGAACAAGCTGGATTCAGGAGTGGCTACAGCACAATAGATCATATCCACGTACTGAGAGAACTAATTGCAAGAGCAAGGGAATATGAACTTCCATTGTGCATGGCTTTTATCAATTATGAAAAAGTCTTTGATTCGGTGAAACCATCAGCAGTTACAATGGCTCTGAAATCCTGCGGTATTGAAGATGCATACATTAATATTATTAATAACATAATTAATAATATTAATGTATGCAAAGATTCGGCTGTTTGAGAATACAGCACACATAAAAGTAGGAAAGGGAGTGAGACAAGGTGACACCATATCTCCGAAGCTCTTTAATGCTACATTGGAGGGTGTCTTTCAGTCGCTGAGCTGGGAAAACAAGGGGATAAAGATAAATGGAGACTATCTTACTCACCTTCGTTTTGCTGATGACATAGTCATTTTTGCAACTACCCCATCAGAGCTGCAGAGTATGATCCAGGAACTTGCTGGCAAGGGTAAAGAAGTGGGATTAAAAATGTACTTTCAGAAGACAAAAGTGATGTTCAGTGCTTTTTCAAGAAATGAAGATTTATCGATTGATGGAGAAAAGCTGGAGACAACAGACACGTACGTTTATCTTGGACAGCAGATATCAAGTGAGGGTCACATTGATGAAGAAATTAATCGGCGTACAAAACTTGCCTGGGGAGCTTTTGGAAGAAACAGCATAATTTTCAAGAGCAATATGCCATTATGTCTTAAAAGAAAAGTGTTTGATCAATGCATCCTTCCAGTGCTTACGTATGATGCAGAGACGTGGACCTTAGCTAAAAGAGACATACAAAGGCTGCAGGCAACTCAAAGAAGCATGGAGAGGTGCATGCTTGATGTAACCAGGAGAGATAAGAAGAGGAACTCGTGGATCCAAAAAATGACAAGAGTGAAAGACATCATGATCAGAGTTAAATCCCTGAAATGGCAATGGGCTGGACATACTGCCAGAAGGACAGACCATCAATGGACAGCCAAAATTTTAGATTGGATTCCAAGAGACAGGAAAAGACCCAGAAGAAGACCACGTGGGAGATGGGTGGATGAAATTCGAAAGTATGCGGGAGTAACATGGAGGAGACTGACACAAGACAGACCGTTCTGGAGGAAACTTGGGGAGACCTTCGTCCAGCAGTGGATTGATAATGGTTGACAATGATGATTGTGATGAGAGAGAGAGAGAGATTATTTTTGTTGAGAAGAACTTATTTTTTCATAAGAAGAATGGAAATTATCTTAAGTCACAACAAAACAACCTTTGGTTTTGGTGCATTTTACTGTTTTAATTCCTGCTGATGTAGTATAGCCTGTATTTTACTTTATGATTTTTTCTTTTGCTCAGAGTTATGTTGTATGTGAAGCACATGACAAGATAAACTTCCTGTGGTCATTCTTGAAGAGACATAAAAAGCAGAAAATCCTTGTTTTCATGGCCACCTGTAAACAAGTTAGTATATCAAATCCTTCTTAATTAGTAATTTGACTTTTTATATAAAATTTATTCTTTTTGTGCTTCTGTGGGAATTTCTTTTGGAATACTCACTGATTGTAGAAACCATTGTGAGCTGTAAAAAATTACTATACTGAATTCTTCATTGCAGTGGACTAAGTTTTTTGTATTTGTCTGCATTTACTATTGATTCTTTCTGTGCATAATTGAGAACTAACTGTGCATATAAAAATCAACTTTATATGGCAGTGAATGTTTGCATTTTGTTCCTAATCATGTTTAATCACTTTTTTTTTTTAAATATTGTACGAACATTTACTTAAAGGGGCATTTATTAGAAGATTTTGTCTTCTGGTTTATAGAGAGATTGGTGTGTCTTAAGAATTATTAATTTGCTATTCTTTTATTATTTTACAATGAAACTCACATTTAAATGGCATTTATAAATGTTTTTCATAAATAGTAGAGACCCTGTAATATAGGAGGACTCAAGAGATGATATGATGGCAGCTGCATTGTCACACTGTAACACATTCTACGTACTCCCTACTACTGTAGGTCAGTGCACTGCTGCCATCTTTCTGGTAACTTTCTGATGGTTGTAGGATACTACTCTGCAAATTGTTGTAATTCTGGAATTTTCTGCCACACATCAATCTCACTATTCCACCCAAGCATCATTGTCTATTTAATCTTGTGAAACGGGCCATAATCCTCTTTGACAACTATGTGGATACAGTACAAAAATAGTTAGGAAATTGATTTTTGAGTATAAAAAGAAATTAAGGAATATTAATAAAAATATACAAAAAAAGAAATATAGATTCTCCTTAGAATAATTCTTGATGACGACATATCACGCTTCAGTTACGTAAAAATTACAAGTGGTGGGACATTTCGGTAGTGACTTCTACCTTCATTAGCCATGGAATGAAACATGTGGTATTAACATCAGTTGTTGCCAGATTTCAAAATAGCTTTCCAAATGATAGGTATATTAAAAGGTGCGTCTGTATTACAGGCGTTAGGAGTAAGGAAGATTTCAATGCTTTCGCGGTACCTGAGGGCTTTCCGATTGCCGAACGGAGCGATGCGTTTAACATTTTGCCACTCGAGAGTCGCGACGTATCGCTGATGGTTAAAATTGAAAGCGAAGTGGAAGGGTTTCCCTTCTTAACATCAGCGATATGTTCCGCCAATCGCCGGTTGATGCTTCGGTAAATACTACCAGTATAGTGGGTTAAAATTTGTGAGTGAAGGCCAGGCAGAAGGGCAAAATGCTCGCAAACCGATGAGTGGTGGAAAGTTCTGGCAATAAACTTTAGATCTATTCTGTGATTTAAATTTCTTAATTAGCCTATGTACTAAGAATGGTGGAAAGCCATGCAATTTGCCAATGTTGATGATGTTTTGACTTTTATATTGGTAGTACTTACCGAAGCATCAATCGGTGATTGGTGGAACATATCGCTGATGTTAAGAAATGAAACCCTTCCACCTTGCTTTCAATTTTAACTATCAGCGATACGTCTGCAATTCCCGATTGGCAAAATGTTAAATGCATCGCTCCGTTCGGCAATTGGAAAACCCTCAGGTACTGTGAAAGCATTGAAATCTTCCTTACTCCTAACACCTTTTAATATACCTATCATTTGGAAAGCTATTTTGAAATCTGGCAACAACTGATGCTAATACCATGTGTTTCATTCCATGGCTGAAGGTAAAAGTCGCTACCAAAACGTCGTCCCAACACTAGTAACTTTTACATAACTGAAGCGTGATATGTCGTCATCAAGAATTATTCTAATGTTGTGTGTGTTATGTGTCTTACTGCCAATTATTCTCACAATAGATTCTCAGGTTTTTCCCTTTTTTTAAAAAGGAATAATTTGAAAATTTTCAAAATTGATGAAGAAATATATTATTCTTAGTCATTTAGTTCAGAATATTAGAGATTTGATTATAGAAAAAAATTCTAATAGAGGTATCTTACAATCAGGTGGGGCATATGAAATTCTGATTGTTCCTGGTAATTCTGGTTAACAAATATTTTACATGGGCAGCACATAAAGTAGATTAATTAAAAAAACTGCACCAACACAATATAAACTGGAATAAAAAAAAAAAGAACAGCACTCATCCAATATTGTTGTATTAACCATTAGCAATATCCTGATTTTGAAAATATTCAGACATTAACTACTCACACCAAAGAAAATGAATTGAGTATCTCAGAGAGTGCTGTAATTGAATAAAAAAAGGATAAAATGTGTAATTTACAGGACCCAACCACTTTGGATACAGCTTGGAAGTCATTCATAAAAAGTGAAAAATCATATAAGAAAAGACATAAAGAATTTTATAAAAATTAATAGGTTTATTTTGAAAGTTTAGAGGTATGTTTGAATACATAAAAAAAATATCATACACACTTACGCTGTCTACATTTATGAATAAAAACCAGGTCTTCAATAGATCGCAGCACTATAGAGAAGTGTGCATTTCTTATACGTGACCAACGTGCCACACTCCTTCCACTTTCCCAGCATGCAACTTCAAGATCTGGCACAAACAAGAGAATCCCCGTGAGAATTGATGATTGCCTGAAGATGTTGGGCATGAACTGATGAAAGCACTCACAAATCGATGGTCGAGCGTTTGTTCAGACGGTGTCTCCCATCCCATTGAGATAGCTATGTTTGATGTTTCGTACATTTAACTTTAGGAAAGTTTAGAAGTTTAAATGTTTAAGGCATGTAAATATAATTAATTAAGTATTTAAATTAGTAGTATTAATAGTGTTTTAGCTTGTAAATATTTCATTTTAAATAACAAATAACTACATGTGTTAGGCCTCTCTTGAGGTGGGAGCAAGTGTCTGCCAAGCTCATAACATGCTATATGTGTTAATGGATGGTTTCTACGCAACCTGGCATACAAACCATCCATTATTTCAAGAAGAAAATGTTTCTAAAAGGTTTGTTGACATGAGTAGTATCGGTCTACAAACGACTTTTTTTTCAATCGAGAATTTAGAAGCTCATATTTTGCTGCAAATCCATCACAAGTGGAAATTAAGACTTACGCCACCTGGTGGCCAAACCATTTTTTACAAAAAAAAATTAGCAGTTATGTGCAAAGAATTTCCCATCAGGAGCTGTATCCAGTGCAGAAAGAATTTTTCAAATCGGAGATTTAGAAGCAGAGATATGGGGGAGGGGGTGCAATTTGCCTCTACGCCCCCTAGGGGAAAGTCTATGAATTACTTGAAGATTTAGAAATTATATGAAAAACATGTCACACTGGAAACACTATCTCCAACAAAGGAGGAATTTTTCAAATCGAACTCCTAAAAGAACAGATATTGACAAAAATAGGATATACATCTACGCCCCCTGGTGTAGAAACCATGCATTATTTTAAGAAGAAAATGTTTCTAAAAGGTTTGTCGACATGAGTAGTATCGGTCAACAAACAACGTTTTTTTCAATCGAGAATTTAGAAGCTCATATTTTGCTGCAAATCCATCACAAGTGGAAATTAAGACTTACGCCACCTGGTGGCCAAACCATTTTTTACAAAAAAATTAGCAGTTATGTGCAAAGAATTTCCCATCAGGAGCTGTATCCAGTGCAGAAAGAATTTTTCAAATCGGAGATTTAGAAGCAGAGATATGGGGGAGGGGGTGCAATTTGCCTCTACGCCCCCTAGGGGAAAGTCTATGAATTACTTGAAGATTTTGAAATTATATGAAAAACATGTCACACTGGAAACACTATCTCCAACAAAGGAGGAATTTTTCAAATCGAACTCCTAGAAGAACAAATATTGACAAAAATAGGATATACATCTACGCCCCTGGTGTAGAAACCATGCATTATTTTAAGAAGAAAATGTTTCTAAAAGGTTTGTCGACATGAGTAGTATCGGTCAACAAACAACGTTTTTTTCAATCGAGAATTTAGAAGCTCATATTGTGCTGCAAATACACCAGAAGCGGAAATTAAGATTTACGCCCTCTGGTGGCCAAACCATTTTTTATAAAAATTAGAAATTATGTGCAAACAATTTCCCATCAGAAGCTGTATCCGGTGCAGAAAGAATTTTTCAAATCCAAGATTTAGAAGCAGATATATAGGGGAAAACGCAATTTACCTCTACGCCCCCTAGGGGAAAGTCTATGAATTACTTGAAAATTTTGAATTTATGTGAAAAAACATGTCACACCGAAAACACTATTTAACAAAGAAGGAATTTTTCAAACCGGACTCCTAGAAGTAGAGATATTGACAAAAATAAGATATACATCTATGCACCCTGGCAGTGAAACTATGGAATATTTTAAGAAGAAAATATTCCGAAAAAGTTTATCATATGAGTTGCATCAGTGCACGGAAGAATTTTTTCAATCGATATTTTAGAAGCTCAGGTTTTATGACAATACATCAGAAACAAAAATTAACACTTATGTCCCCTGGTGGCCAAAGTATTGTTTATCAAAAAGTATATGCAAAAGATTTTCCATCAGGAGGTGTATCCGCTGAATTTTTTTTTTTTTCAAATCGTAGTTTTAGAAGAAGAGCTATCGGGAGAAATGTTATTTACTTTTACGCCCCTAGCAGAAACTCTATGTGTAATTTGAAAAAGTAACTAAATCTAAAATACTCTTTGACATAAATGGAATTGAAAGATAAAATATTTTTTTCAATCGGATGTTGGTTGGAGAAAAAGGAATAGGAAGAGACCCAGGATAGAAAGAATAAAGGTTGATAGGCTCCTTGAAGATCATCAGCGGTACTCTGACTTACTCAGAGAACGACTGAAGGATCTGAAATCTTGTGAGAGGGATGTAGAAAAGAAGTGGAAATGTTTTAAGAACTGTGTTGTCACTGCTGCTAAAGAGGTCTGTGGCACCACAATAGTGGGTAACAATAGAGGTGATGCTTGGGTGGAATAGTGAGATTGATGAGGCAGTAAAGAAAAAGAAGGAAGCCTATTTGGGAATGTTGCAAGGTAGAGTCTCTGTGGATGAATATCGCTGTAAGAAGCTTGAAGCTGCTGAGCTGGTTCACCACAGTAAGGCAAAAGATAGGAAGGAGAAAGTGGAAAGGCATGAACTGGCTTTTTGGAAAGATAGAAAGTCCTTCTGGAAGTACATGAGACTCAGGAAAAATAGGGGAGACAAAGTTGTAAGTTGTGTGAAGAATGAGATCGGGGAAATGATATGGGAGCCCAATGAGTTAAGTGAAAGATGGGGTGAATACTTCTGTGAGTTATTAGATCAGGAGAGCAAAAATGATTCTGAGACAGATGCAGATGATGTCACAATGAGGGATGAAAGCACAGGAGGGATCTCAAGAGAAGAAGTGTGTAAAGCTCTAAAATCTCTTCAGAATGGTAAGGCTCCAGGAGTTGATGGCATAACTGCAGAGATGTTGAAGTATGGTAGTGACTATAATTGACTGGTTAACTGAAATTTGCCAGTTGTGCTGGGAGTTAGGAATGGTCCCTCGGGATTGGAAGGATGCTATTATTGTTCCTTTGTCTAAGGGAAAAGGTGATCAGACTGAATGCAAGAACTATCGTGGTATTAGCCTACTGAGTGTGCCAGAGAAAGTGTTTGGTAAGGTTGTTATTGAAAAAGTACGGGGTCTTACTCATTGAAAGTGTGGGATGTTCAGAGTGTTTTTATGCCTGGCAAAGGCTGCACGAACCAGATTTTTGCATTACGCATGATGATTGAAAAGTATCTGGCTGTTGGGAAGAAAGTTTTTACTGCCTTCATAGATTTAGAGAAAGCTTACGACCGAGTGAATAGGACACTTTTGTGGAAGGTATTGAATGAATATGGTGTTACTGGGAATCTACTTAATAGTGTAAAAGCCATGTATGCTGGTAGTAGAGCTTGTGTACGAGTGAATGGTGTTTTATCAAAATGGTTTTCCATTGGTGCAGGCGTTAGACAACGTTGTGTAATGTCACCATGGCTGTTTAATATATTTATGGATGCATGCATGCGTGAGGCCAAAATAGATAATAGTGGTTTATGTCTTGGTGATATCCGTGTGTGCAGATTGCTGTATGCGGATGACACTGTCCTGTTGGCAGAGAGCAAAAGTGAGTTGCAGAGTATGTTGACTCAGATGCACGAAGTTTGCATGAAATTCAAACTGAGTATAAATAAGGGAAAAACCAAAGTTATGGTGTTTGAGAGAGGAATGGGTAGCACTGAATGTAATGTAAGTATAAATGGCACTGTGATTGACCAGGTGAGTGAGTTTGTGTATTTAGGAAGCATGTTTGACAGAGAGAACAAGTTGGATGGTGAAATCAGTAGGCGAGTGAATTCTTCTTTGAAAGTCATAGCTGCTCTGGGAGGTTTTCACAGGAATGATGGGTTCTCTAGAGAGTCCTGCATGGCTGTGTATGAAACAGTTATTGTTCCTACTCTGATGTATGGCAGTGAAACCTGGGTACTGCAGAAGAAGCATAGGAGTCGTTTGTGTGCTGGAGAAATGTGTTACTTACGTGGGGTTTGTGGCAAGACACGATCTGATTGTGTGAGGAATGAAGATGTATTGCAGTTGTGTGATGTAAAGCAAAATGTTGTTAGCAAGGTGGAGACCAATATGCTTCGGTAGTTTGGCCATGTTGAAAGAATGAGTGAAGAAATGCTTAATAAGAAAATATTTTCAGCCCAAGTGGCAGGAAGGAAAGGCAGAGGAAGGCCAAGAAAGACATGGGTGGATCAGATTCAGGAGTGTCTGCATGAGAAAAAGATTATGAGTATGAAGTATAAAAGATCTTGTGTACGGCGTGTAATGGATATCAGTGAAGCACGAGTTGTATGTCAAGATCGCTGTAAATGGCGAAGTTTGATTCGACAACAATAAGTAAAAATATCTGGAAGTTTGTATTTCTTTTTGGAGCTAACCTCTGAATCTCAGAGAACAGCTTAGTGATATGTATGTATGATGTATGCTTAGAAGCAAATATGTGAAATAAAACGTATTTTTTGAATTCGGCGTCATCTGCATTTACGCCGTCTAGTGGCAAAATTGTACATCATGAAAACAAAAACAAAATGAAAGATCATCATTAGCATATTTCAAGCTTCCCAATGCAAAAGAATTTTTCAAATCGGACTAATAGTTGCAGAGATATTGTGTCTACAGACGGACAAACTGATAACATAAGCACGATCTTTTTTTACAGAAGACATGCTAAAAATGGCTGGGTGCTTGCTGTGAAAGAAAGGGCAGCTTAGTTACGCTTTCAAAGAACACCAGAGCAGTGCTTTTCAACCTTTTCACAGATTGTACCACTTTTAGGATATGGCAATATTCGAGTACCACCAGTAGCTTAGCAAGGTGTCAAAAACTTGATGACCAAAAAAAAAAAATAAAAAGGAAAACAGTGATAAAGTATGCCCACTTACCACGCTTTTAATGGGAAACTTGTGCCTGTTTCTCTGACATTAATCTTTGCACTCGTGGCTGGAAAGTGCTTACTGATAAAATCAAGTCAAATTCCAGCTCAAGACAATTCCTTTCCTTATTTTTGATACACATCAATGAAAAAAATGCCTTCTCTCACAAGTATGTGGAACCAAATGGCAGTAACGCTACGATAGCTTTTTCCCCTACTTCCGGGCACAGTTTTGCAACTTGGCTCCAGAACTCGGTCAGTGTTTTTTCATTAAAAAGTTCCTTCAAATGGTGAAGCATATGCAGGTAGGGGTGGAACCGATGTATCAGTCCGGAATAGACACTTTTACCTTGAAGTTTCCTGCCTTTTCTTATATGTTCTCCGGCTATTTTAAGCGCAACAGGAAATGTTGAGTCATGGGTTGAAAGCCTTTCAGCTCCTCCATGGAAAATGCAGAAACAAGTCCAGGGCAAGTCTTTCCAATCCAATGAATAATACATGATGATCTGAGAAAAGTGTAATGGTATTATCTTGTCTAGTACAATGTCGCATACCACCTGCCTGGTGCCGAAGTACCACCGGTTGAAAAGCACTGCACTAGAGTATACATCAATCTTGCAAAAAAGACTGTACAAGGAGCATTAAAATTATTATATATATTGTAATCAGTTAGTGCTAGTTTAATTTAAGAAAATATTCTTTCTACTTCAGCATTTGAAATTGCTAAGGTACATGCACTGTTTAAAAATTTCAGTATTGGTGTGAATCTTCTACTCACAGTTCCATCTGTTTTTGACAGCATTTAACATATTTTCAAAACTGACAAATTACTGCTCTCAATATCAGTTTGAGATAGAAACATTGATTTGTACTCATCTCACTCTAATAGTAAATCATCTTCATCCAGGTTGAAGCACTCAGCCACTCCCATTACTTCAACAATGCCATAAAGGCTTAAGAGTGGTTTCACGCAAATCATCAATAAATGCATGTGCATCTCTTTGAAATGGGCTGTTAGGGGTAAGGTGGCTGTCTTAGGAAGTTAGGCTCGAGGGCAGGTAGGGTGGGGGGTTTTAAATTAAAGGGCAGGCAGAGTGTAGTATCCTTCTAAAAATAGTTAGGATGAACTCTGAACTCCTCAAAGAAAGCTCATCTGCCAGATTAAAGTTAAAACTGATGGAACTAGATTTTACTTATTGTTGATGTATCAAACGTCTCCATTTACAGAAATCTCAACACACAATTTTAGCTTCACTGACATTCATCACGTGTCTTCACAGGACTTTTTGTAATTCATACTCATTATCTTTTTCTCATGCAGACATTCTTGAATCTGATTCTCCTATGATTTCCTTGGCCTTCGTGTTCCTATGTTTACTTCAACTTAGGCTGAATGAATTCTCTAAGTAAGCATCTCACCAATCATTCTTTCAATATGACCAAACTGCTTAAGAATATTAATAAATTATCTTAGTAAGCATCTCGCCCCATTCTCTCTCAATAACCATTTCCAGTAACATGAATTTCGGCCATTGTTCATAATATTTAACAAAATTGTTTCATGAATTGTTCATGGCAAACATTGAGTGTTTTTCATGAACGTATTGAAGTATCTACCTCTTTAAACTGCAATACTGACAGTCCTTATTTAATCTCCATTTGGAATCCAAAACTGGCAACCAGTCCTGCTCCAATTGTTTACAGGTGACTAAGACCTAAGGCGAGTCAAAAGTACTTCTGTTTTTCTAAAATTTCTTTGTGTTACTAGTATACTAACAGTCAACCTACGTTTATTTGTTACATGTGAATTGCATTCTTCCTATAAATGTCAGGTATTTTCCATATGCCAAATAGTTTAGTCCTTGCTGTTAAAAGAAATATGTTAAAAAGCACCATTCATACCGAATTTTAAGGGGTTTTCTCTTTAATTAGTAAATCAAAGAAACTGAATATTCAGCATATTAATTATGAATTAGGGACTAATAAGGCAATGTTCTTGGACTGTTTTAATAATGAGAAGTTTGCTGGAAGCAGGGTTAGAAAAAAACAATTTTTTTCTTTAATCCCAGCTTGGGTGGGTTTTTCAGGTTTTTTTTTTTTTTTTTTTTTCTTTCCAAGTTTAAGACGATTCTTCAATAATTTAATACAATAGGAAGTTACATGTGCTACATATATGAAATAACCATGAATACAAGTTAATTGGAGCTGTGTTTTGGACAACATAAAAGGGGCAGAGAGTATGAGGGGCTGTGCATCAAGATGAAATTCCCCTCCCTACTTAATGCCTCTGTTATATGTGTTAGCACAGAGTTTAAACTGGCTCAAAAAATGCTAAGATGGGGGAAAACATTGCAGCAAAATGCTAAAGAAAGTTTGCTGCTTAGTAAATTGTAACACCAATTTAATTGTTCAGGCCAACAACACTTTGGGCACTAGTAGGAAAATAAATGTTTTGAAAGATACTAGCAAATTTAGAAAACCGTATTGGGCAGTATGAGTTGATATACAGCTAACAAGGAAGTAACAGGTTATTTATTTTTAAAATCATGAATAAATAAGCTTAAAATACAAATCTTAATCACTTGCCAGGACATAGTTTGTTTGTTTTTTTTTTTTTTTTTTTTTCCCTGCAACATACAATTTGCTATTCAAATGTGGCATTTTATCCATCCAGTTAACTTGTATCCATAGCACCATTTTTACACAAGTTGCTTAGAAGGTATAAATTCAGTAGCAGTTTTACTTTTTTTTTTTTTTTGTTGATGTTTGTTTGTTGTTGTTTTTTAACATACAATGTTTTCAGTTAATTCATCGGCACTCTCTTTATAATCTTTACTTTTCTTACCAATGGTTTTATTCACAGCAAAGGCGGCATCTGTATGATACACGACACCAGGGGTGGCGAGCAGCATCCAGGATTAACTTTTCTTTCTTAATCCGTGTTCCGTCTTGGTAGGATTTGCGAGAGTTCGAAAGTTCACTGTGGTCACAAATGCACTGATGATAAATGGACTCTTTATGACCTGGGGGAAAGGATGCCGTAGACATCACAGCTGACTAATTGAAACTTGAACTTTGAATGATGGAGGGGATCTAATCCCTCTAGCCTCTATAATCTTACTCTGTCCTACCCTTTATGGAGTGGTCTAGAGTGTAATGGATGGGGTGGGATGATTGAGCCAACAGGTGCTGCAGGAACATACCTTAAGGATCAAGAAAATAACAGTGGAGTGTGATTCGTTGCCAGAATTTCAAGAGCTGTAGTTTTCACTGAAATAGGAAAACTAGAGCATAATCTGCGGATGAGTTGATATTTAAACAGCTGGCGCCAGTGGACACTAATTTTTCTCTCACATTTTGGATTAACTCATCGCATTTCGGGAAAATAGCCACCGTAGCTTAACTTTGATGCTAGCATACACGGGATATGTGCGAGTGTGTGTCTGTCAAACACACACACACACACACACACACACACACACAGAGAGAGAGAGAGAGAGAGAGAGAGAGAGAGAGAGAGAGAGAGAGAGAGAGAGGTTGAATGCTATGGAGACAAGAGTTCCACCAATAGGTTTTATCAGTGGTTTAGCACCTTTTGTTTTCGAATTAGTATTCCAGTGAACTGTTCTGAACTGGAGCTTGTGCATATTTTGGCTTTTCACTTTTTTAGCAACTTGTTCTTTAGTGTTTCCTTTCCTTTTTATTTCTTCTTACTTAATTTTGTGTGCGAGTAAGTGAATGTGAGAGAGGGAGCAGGGAATATTTTGCTTCTACAATAATTCCCCAAATATTGTATTCTGAAATCTTTAGAAAAATCGATTAAAAGGAAGATGAAAGTTAAGTTTGTTGGAGTATCTTAATATAATTTTACGAGCTTGGTTTTGAAAGTTCTCAACACCAATTGCTCACAAAGATTCATGCCTTCTTACTGGCAATCAAATAATAATCAATAAATCTACCTGTTGTTTTAACAAATTGATCTGCATGTTTTGGCTGTTGATTTTTGTTAAATGCTGTTTATGTTTTACACCCAAGCTTTTCATAAACTTATTTGAAATATTAAGTGCTTTATAATTGCTTATTATATTTGAAATTACTTGGAAATATATCATGCCAGAAGTTAACTTCCTTTATCGGGAAAGAAATTGTGTGTTGTTTTAAAAATTAAAATAAATAAATAAATAAAGCCCAGCTTGGAGTGGGTTTTTTAAAGTGGGATTAAATAAAAACACATGGGCTTTTTTGGCATTGGTGGGTTTAATAAAAACCCTGGCTGCGTGGAAGTGATTTATACTTCAACCTTTGTAGATTTAAATGAGCATATTTGTGTTTATTGATGTTTAAGAACTCTTGTGTTAATACTTTTAAATGGATTTATTTAATACAAATGAAGTAAATTTATTTGCCTACCTGCTATATTTATGGTGATTTGTTATTTTATTTACCTGAAATTATATTTTGTTATTGGCTCTGTGTTTTTAAAACAGGTAAGGTACACATTTGATGCATTCTGCCGCTTAAGACCAGGAATAAGTGTTACTGCTTTGTACGGCAGATTGCATCAGTTGAAAAGGATGAGCAAATACAATGACTTTTGCAGAAAACAAAGCATTGTAATGTTTGCCACCGATGTTGCTGCAAGGGGATTAGGTATGTTTTTCCTTCTTAATTCCATATTTACCTGGGTATTTTTATGTTTTTATCTTTTAAATTCAGTAATGTTTCACACGAACTCATTCACCTGGTCAATTTCTGTGCCATTTAGACCTGTCTTGCATTCAGTACTAACTGTTATTTGCTCAAAAACCATAACTTTGGTTTTTCCCATATTTATACTCAGTTTGAATTCCATGCAAATTTCGTACATCTGGGACAACATACGCATACCTGCCAGTTACTACGGATTGTATGAATTTTCATTCTTGCTGAACTTTTTTAAGATTGCTATTATTTTATGATATGCATGAGATTTTTAAGCAGATTCATGAAATTCTGCATTTTTTTGTCATCATTTAGATCATTTTCAAGATCAGGGCTGGAAAAATAAGCACCAGATCTAAGAGCCAGCTCCAAAATTTGGGAGCCAGGTGAAACGAAAGCAAATTTCAAAGTATCATGCACAAACGTAATGCATAGTGATGATGTCTGAACAAAGAGTAATAATATAAGTGTATTAAGCACTGCTTATTACCCAAACTACTTACTGCTAAATGAAATCCAAATTTGGTCTATAAATCTCAGGGTTCTATAGTTTTGATAAAATCTAAACTTATACAAAAATGAATGTGAAAAAAAAAAAAAACTTTTAACCTCATCAATCTGAGGTGAAACTATTTGGAAATAAATAATAGCAAAAAAAAAATTGCGACCACCAGCTTCCGGAGTACTGCGTAATATGGCTTTGGCAATGAAGCACGGGGCGTTAAAAAAATACGTAAAGATGTGGTTTTAGAAAAAAATCTGAGATAAAGCCATCTGGAAGTAAAAATGATAAATAAAATAAAATGCGACCGTCAACTTCCGAAATGCCACATGGCCGCAGAAACAGAAGGAAATGTTGAAAACGCTTAACAAATATGGATTTTGTAAAAAAATAAAAAAATAAACCCAGCAACAATCTAACTGAAATGAAGCTATCTGAAGCCAAAAAACGCAAAAGCTAGAATCAACTTCCGGAATGCCCCTTAATGCGACCGTGAAAAATGGAAGATGGATAATAAAAATGTGTAAAAATATGGTTTACGAAAAAAAATAAAGAGGAAGAACAAAAAAAAAGACACTTTATCAATCTAACTGAATACTGAAGTGAAGCAATCTGAAAGCAAAAGGGAAAAAGTTGTGACATCAACTTACGGAAAGCCGACGGCCATGGAAACAGAGAAAACGCTTTAAAAATCTGGTATAGCTCTGCTAAAAAAAAAAAAAAAGAAAAGAAAGAAAGAAATTGCCTTTATTTAACTTTCAGTTAGATTAAAATTTAAGCCTCCATGCAAAAAAAAAAAAAAAAAAAAAAGGAGGAGGAGAAATTGCGACCGTTAGCTTCCGAAATGTTTTTATGCCCTTTTAACCACTACTCACATCAAACGTGTGTGGTGCGTTAAAAGTTCATAAAAATATCGCTTCCGAGATTTAAAGCTTTAAGAAAAGCAATTATATCTCGTCAAGTTGAAGTTATCTGTTTGAAAAATATTGAAGAATGAATGCTAAAATAAAATGAGGGGGGGCATCTGTCGATTGTAGTTGTCTGCGTGATCTATCGATTATAGCCTTACATCTTCAACGGGGCCCAATGTCAAAAAATGCATGAAAATTACCCTTCCTTTGTTTTAAAATTTAAAGAAATCTTAAAAACAATTAATGTTAAGAAAATAGAAAAACAGTCTGCAAACCTTCCCGTGAATCTGCGACGGGCGTCTCCGCATCTCGCTGTTTCTGCTCCTGGGTCGGCAGTTTAAACCAAATAGTGTGATCTTCAATGCTTCCTCGATCTGACAGACTAGTCACATGACTCAGGATTTGATCACGCTTCTCTGCTTGAAACACACAGTTCAGGATAAAAGCTGACAGAATTTATAAATGCAATCAAATCAGAAAATTTCAGAGTTTGATTTTATTAAGTTACAATTTGTTGAAGTTACATTTTGCATCTATGAATTGATGTCTGCAAATTATGAAATTTGAAGTAAAAAAAGGTTGGGCACCAGGGCCAAATTTCTAGGCTCCCTGTAATTTTCCAGCCCTGCTCAAGATGGATACAAAATTGAACAGAGTTAGGGTAAGGGGTCGTTTCCGTCTGGCGACAGTATTTCGTGCTTCAAAACTTTAGAAAACGGTAGTTAAATGAAGTCAAATATTTTGCCATAATGGTAATCTTTTTCTCCCGATGTTGCCTTTGTGTCCAGTATTCTTGTTAAATATCATTTTATTGCTCAAATGTTTTGTATTTCAACTTGAAACTGTAGGCAGCAATTTGCGAAAAAAGAAAGTTAGACGCAGCGAAAATTTCCCCGTAATTTTCAGGCATAAGATTCTTCGGGAAATTCGAGGAATTCCACCATTTTCGTTATTATTTTGGTCATTCAATAGATTGATACACAAATGAACAGAAATTCGGGGGATGGGGGGGTTCCGTCAGAGGACGAAATTCCATCTTAGCGAAACTTTCCGAAACAGAAAGTTGACGTAGTTCAGATTTTTTCTGTAATCATAATTTCTTTTTCTCGCAATGTTGCTCGTGTTCAGCGTTACTGTTAAATAACATTTTGCTGAATAAATATCTTTATTTCAACTTGAAAAGGAAGTCAGGCGGGGCAAAGGTTTCTCCCTTACCCCTCCCCTCCCCCTCCCCCAATATTCTACTTTCCTGTGCTTTTTAAATATCCCCAGTCCCATAGGTTTTTGCATTTAAGATTGATAAGAGGGGAAAATTTCAGAAAACAGGAGTGAAAAATTTGGAAAATCTATAAAAATTGATTCATTTTTAACAAATTTCAGATTTTCCATCTATCAAGTGTTGTGGAATTCTGAATGTATCTGACTGATTTTTAGTTTTGAACTTAAATCTCGCAATATTGCGTATTGTGCCCTCACCAGGAAAATCAACTTTGTGTTTCTCACGTGTTACGTTTGTTTCATTAGTGTCCTTGTTTGTTGTGACGTTTTGTTGTGGTGCGTATTTCTTTTTCACAAAGAGCTGGATCGTTTCGTAAAAAGGCATCATGTGTGCAGTGCAATAATACTTGTTACTACTGACAAGGCTTTTTCCAATGTTGGCAGGTATGCATACTCTACAACTCACTTTTGCTCTCTGCCAACAGGACTCTGTCATTAGCATACAGCAATCTGCTAACACAGATATTACCAAGACATAAAGCAGTATTGTCTATTTTGGAATCATGCATGCATGCATCCATAAATATATTAACAGGCCTGCTAACACTCCGGGTTTTGGCAGGCAATGCCGGATTTCCTTACATTTCCCGGAATTCCGGATTATAAATTAATATTGCCGGATTCCATCATTATTTCCGTAACATAAATTAAAAAGTAACAAGGAGAAATGTTCAAAGTTCCCGAGGCATCGGTTCATTAGCGGAGAAGCGACCTTTCCCCTCTGAATCAGCAGTTGGCAGCGATGTTTAATCTTCTGTCCTAAAGATTAAAATTAGCGGCCACCACTCGCCACGTGTCGATTGGATAAAATAAAATGTCCAGTAGAAAAAGTAAGTTTAGTCGCCACGCTCGAAAATTTGCCTTTTTTCATTGCTAAAGAATTAATTTGCATTTTTAAAATTATCCTGTTATAGGAAATGTATTTTCAAATCATCCAACTCGAGCACGGTGAAAAACAGCCCTTTCCTCCGCAAATAAGTGGGTACGGTCTATTTATGGATTCACTCTTCCAGAACGGGGCGGCTGTTTGTTTTTCCACTTAAGGTTGGTACACAAAGTAACCATATCAGGAATGGACACTTTTGGTTCTAGTTGGAACTGTGACATCACAACTCGTCTTCAGTAGCTCGTTTTTTAAAGTTTGGTTTCTCTGAAAATGCACGATTTTCTATTGCTTAGGTACTTCTTGCTTATCAAATAAAACGGGCAAGCATTTTCCCTTTTGTTTACAAAAAGAAATCAAAGGTAGAAAATCGGGACTTAACTTTCCACGCCGTGCGCCGTCTTTCATTCCACGCAGAGTCGCGTTTCCTTTGCACATGTAGAGTTAGCTTTAAACAAAAACAAAAAACAAAAAAAAAAAAAAAACTCTTGTCTTCCCCTTAATACAGTAAAATGTTACTAAGGAATGGGTAAGCACAAGGTTTTCAGCGAAATTATATATAAAAAATCGGTACTATATTCACTCTGGCGTGATAGTCATTTCTACGGGTCACGGAAAAGGCTGATTCCATCACGGGCAAAATAAGTACAGATTTTGCAATTTAATTTAGCTTTAAAAAAGCGGAAAAGAAAAAGACACTTTCCGTATTGATTGGTTTCGAAGAACAGGCTGTAAGAAATAACAAAAACTGCGCTTCACTAGAAAACTTTTTAAAATACGAAGTTGTTCTTTTTCACTATTACTGAAGCTATTAAAAACGAGAAACATAATCAGAAAAAAATATAACATAAGAATATAACCAGAAAGTGAAAAGAAAGTTCATCTTGGGGTAAGAAAAATTTGAAATTTAGAAAACTACGGAACATTTTCATCCGTGCTAAAACCATCATTTTCAGGCGACGAACGGCATGAAAAATGCTCAAATTATATCGTACAAATGTCGCGCCATTAAAAACATCCAATAAACAGTCCCAAAAATGTTTGAATGTTAGAATTTTGAAAACATGAAAATACACTTTGAACAAATGATTGAATAACATTATTTCATAGATTTTTATTTCCGTAGTATATTCAATGTTTCCTGTACTCCGCAGCAATCGACAATTTTCGTAGTGACTATGAGGAATTCGTAGTATTTGGAAGGTCTATGGTGGGCAAACAGGAAAAATGACAAATCATTAAAACTCTACCAAAACTGAACGTTTTTTAACTATGTCTAAATAAATGAAAGGTATACAGTGCAGTGATAAAATGTGTACACAAGTAATACAACACGAAATAGCTGTAAGGAAAGTGGCCACTACATTTTGTCCACCCACTGGCCAATGGCCACTCGAAAAATCACCAGTTTTAATCTTTATTCTGTTCGCTAATGACCTCTGGCGCTGCAGGCATGGAGCTGGAACAGGCTTGGCGTTGGCCGTACATACTGCGTCTGTCGACTGTATTGGAAGCGCGTTTTGGTTTGTTTGATGTAGTTTGTCTCTCTTAACAGGAATTTCTGAGAACTTTTCGTGCACGTGTTTAATCCTGCGGTGGCTGGTAGAAAATATCCGTCTGTTTTTAAGAAGTGTTATATGACAGATTATCCGTGTATAATTGAATCAAGGAAGGGCCAACAATTTGCCTTTTGCTCTATTTGTAAATGTGATTTTCCGTTGTCCACAAGGGCAAAGGAGATATTGTTACTCACATTCGTATGCAATTCTAAGTGCATCGAAAATAACAAAACATTAAATTTTGCTCGATATAGTTCTTCTTCTGATGCTATTATCCATGCTGAGTGCTTGTTTACTTCATTCCTCGTGTAACATACCTTACCTTTAAGGTGTGCTGTTCTGACCATGCAAGTGTGCTTTTTAAGAAAATGTTCCCAGATAGTAACATTGCAAAAAAATATGCATGTGACAGGACAAAAACATTGTGCGTCGTTGCCGAAATGGGGAAATTTTCAAAAATGGACTTGCATACTTGCCAACTTTTACGGATTTCTGCTTAATTTTACTGGTTTATGGATAGAGGTCTTTTTTTACAGATTTTTTAATATTTCGATTGCTCGATCGAAAGATTTCAACCCCTGCAACCATCCACTTAGATTTTCTACCGGACCTTACAAGCGCTATGTCACACGATGATGTCATCTTTGACTCGCTGGCTTCGTGACATCATGCGGAAGCTCTCTCTCTCCACGGGAGTGCTCAACTAATGTGTCGACCAGAATTCGCCAAAATGCGTAATTACGCGTTTAGTATGCATCAGGAATTTTTTTTTCGATGAGTAAAAATATGCGTCAGGGAATTTTTTTCTCGATGCGTAAAAATATGCTTCGGGAATTTTTCTCCGCGCGTGAAACTACGCATCGAATCATTTTACGAATTCGTAAAACTACGCATTGGGACGGTACTTCGTCTTTCAAAAACGGAAGTAAACGAAATAAAGATTTTTTCTGTAATCATAATTTCTTTTTCCTGTGATGTTGCCTCTGTCCAGTATTGTTGTTGTATATCATTTTATTCCATAAATATGTGTATTTCAGTTTAAAAATAGAGGAAAAATTTCTGAAATTAGAAATTCGCCGGAGAAAAATTTTTGCTGTAATCTTTAGGCATGAGAGCACGATGGCTTCGAGGAATTTCTTCTTTTCTGTCATAATTTGGGTTATCCTCGAGATCGATGCATAACTAAACAGAATTTTTTAAAATAATTTTAACAGAATTTTTTTTTACATTTTGTATATGCCTTAACGTAACATTAGTGCTTCAAATTATGTCCATTGATATTTCAAACATACGAAAGTATGCTTGCAGTTCTTTCATAGAAAATTCCAGGATTTTTCTCTTCTTAAGGTTGGCAAGTCTGTATTAAATAGCCAGGGTGACATTACACAACCTTGTCTGGCTCTTGCACCAATAGAAAACCATTTCAGCAAAACACCATTCACTCCTGCACATACTCTACTGCTAGCATACATGGCTTTCACACTATTGAGTAGATTTCTAGTAATACCACATTTATTCACTACCTTCCACGGAAGTTTCCTATTTACTCAGTCGTAAGCTTTCTGTAAATCTGTGAAGGCAGCAAAAACTTTCTTACCAACAGCCAGATACTTTTCAGTCATAATATGTAGTTCAGCCTTTACCAGGCGTAAACCCAACCTGTACATCCCACACTTTCTGTGATGTAAGACCTCGTACCTTATTAATAATGACCTTTCCAAACACTTTTCCTGGCACCTTAGCAAACTGATAACATGATAGTTCTTGCATTCAGTCTGATCTCCTTTTCCTTTATACAAGGGAACAATAATAGCATCTCTCGAATCCCGAGGGAGCATTCCTAACTCCCAGCACACTTGGCAAATTTTAGTCAACCAGTCAATCACAGATTCACCACTATATTTTAACATCTCAGCAGTTATCCCATCTACTCCCGAAGCCCTACCATTCTGAAGAGATTTTAGAGTTTTACACACTTCTTCTCTTGAGATCACCTGTGCTTCCATCTCTCATTATGACATTGTCTGCTTCTGCCTCAGAATCGTCTTTGCTCTCATGATCTAATAAATCACAGAAGTATTCACCCCATCTTTCACTTAGCTCATTGGGCTCC
Source organism: Macrothele yani (assembly GCA_039090855.1). Classification (NCBI taxonomy): domain Eukaryota; kingdom Metazoa; phylum Arthropoda; class Arachnida; order Araneae; family Macrothelidae; genus Macrothele; species Macrothele yani. The sequence continues at coordinate 17,519,181 of CM077000.1, read as the reverse complement.
CATGTTATTTCTCTGAGGTTATTCTTCACTCAACTTATAATTTTATTTCCCCTCTTTTTCCTATGTCTTTTGTGCTTCCAGGAAGTTTTTCTATCTTTCCAAAAAGCCAATTCTTGCCTTTTCACCTTTTCCTTTCCATCCTATGCCTTCCTCTGGGAAACCAGCTTAGCTGCTTAATGCTGCTTGCATCAGTATTCATCCTCACAAACTCTACCTTCCAATATCCCCAAGTATGTTTCCTTCTTTCTCTTTACTGCTTCTTTAGTCTTACTGTTCCGCCAGTTATTGACTATTGCAGTACCATAGACCTCTTCAGTGGCAGACAATAGTTCTTAAAACATGTCCACTTCTTTTCTGCATCTGTCTCACGTGCCTTCAACTCATTCAGGCGTCCACTGACTATATCAGAGTAATGTAGATGTTCTTCAGAGAGTCTTTCAACCTTTATTGTTTTCATCACCAGCATCTTCCTATTTGTCCTTCTCCAACCAACATTCAGTTTCACTTGTGACACTAACAGGCGATGATCAGAGCCAACACTTGCACCTCTCATCACATGGGTGTCAACAACTTTGTGTTTCAGACATTGATCATAAACAACAAAATCTATTACACTCTTTTAGTCCCAGAGTATGATTTCCCCAAGTGTATGCATGGATATATTTGTGATTGAAAAATCTATTAGATACCCACAATCCATTTTCAATGCAGAGTTCAATTAATCTTTCACCATTATCGTTCACATCAGGACCATTAAACTTACCCAGGACATTATCAGAAATCCCATTCTGAACACCTACTCTAGCATTAAAATCCCCTGCTGTAATAACTTTCTCTTTAGCACCAAACTGGCTCAAAACAGCTTTTAGCTCCTTCCAGAAACCTTCCATCCTATCAGAAGATTCCAAATCACAAGGTGCATACACTGCAACAATTACTTTTCTCTGAAATTTCATTTTCAAATAAATCTAGAGAATTATCTCACTTATTCAGATGTAATGAATCAAGTTGTTGTTCTTCATCTCTTCACTTAAAATTACACCTTCACCAGACTGTCCTCTCACATTCACCAGACTGTCCTCTTCACCAGACTGTCCTCTTCACCAGACTGCCCTCTTCACCAGACTTATTCAGTTGTAATGAATCAAGTTGTTCTTCATCTCTTCACTTAAAATTACACCTTCACCAGACTGTCCTCCCACATTATTCACCAGACTGTCCTCTCGCATTCACCAGACTGTCCTCTCACATTCACCAGACTGTCCTCTCACATTCACCAGACTGTCCTCTCACATTCACCAGACTGTCCTCTCACATTCACCAGACTGTCCTCTTACATTCACCAGACTGTCCTCTCACATTATCACCAGATTGTCCTCTTCACCAGACTGTCCTCTCACATTCACCAGACTGTCCTCTCACATTATCACCAGATTGTCCTCTTCACCAGACTGTCCTCTCACATTCACCAGACTGTCCTCTCACATTCACCAGACTGTCCTCTCACATTCACCAGACTGTCCTCTCACATTATCACCAGACTGTCCTCTCACATTATCACCAGACTGTCCTCTCACATTATCACCAGACTGCCCTCTTCACCACACTTATTCAGTTGTAATGAATCAAGTTGTTCTTCATCTCTTCGCTTAAACTTACACCTTCACCAGACTGTCCTCCCACATTATTCACCAGACTATCCTCTCACATTATCGAACACTCCAGACCACACACTCAAGGTTCCATTCACTTTTCCTACCCCAATTTCCTTCTTTTAGTTTTACTTACACGCAGCACATCCAATCTATACTTATTAATTTCTTCAATCACCTCATTCATCTTTCCATTTATTCCCTTAGTGTTCCATATCCCAATCTTACACTCACTCAGCCAAGATCTCTTTCTCATATGCTGTTTGCCATTTCCTGGCCATTTCTGTGTGGGTCATCCTTCTCAAGTGTGATAGGACCACCATGTCCCACACTTGAGTCCTTTAAGTGTTCTTTGGGTCATAATAAGTGCATCAGTGTGGGTGATCTTACCACAGTTAATGGTTCCAGTTAGACATTGCACCTAAGGTTTCTAGAACAAATCCAGAATCCTTAGGTTAAATTTTAAAATCCAGTGAGGTGGAGTCTTTTTGCCAATGTCACACTGAACTAGCTGGTATCTCAGCAATATTTAAACGGAAGCTTAATTTTGTGTGAGCTTCCAAAATTCATAGAAGCCCTTGCTACTGTTGTGTGTGCCATTGTTGCCAAGAGGAGGCAAAAACCCATCTCTTATTAAGATCGCCCACCAAAGCAAATAGTTGTTATTTATGTAGTAATTTTTTAATGTACAGGGTAAGTCAAAATTATGTTCCCAATTTTAATGATTTGGTACTCATGTTTAACATAAAGCAGATACCACAACTAGTACTGTTGAAAAGCACATTTCTTAAGTTTTGTTCAACATACTTATAAATGTTCAATGTGTGCTCCACGCGTAACATATGGCACACATCATTCGGTAATCAAGTTCCTGCCTAACTCTTTGTAGCATGTCTGTTTAGGTTTCTGTGATGGCTGCTGTGATGCAAACTTTCAGATCAACCAACGCTGTTGCAAGTGGTGGTACATAGACATGATCCTTTATGAAACCCCACAAGAAAAATCACATGGGGTGAGATCTGGGGATTGTGGTGGTCAATGCAGCAGTTTTTCTTCCCCCTCAGCTGAATGGCTAATCCATCGTTCTGGCAGCCTGTCATTGAGGTGGTCCCAGACTTCATTACGGAAATGTGGTGGAGCACCATCAAGTTGAAAAATGAAGTCATCAGTGTCTTCTTCCAGCTGCGGGAGAAGCCATTGTTCAAGCGTGTCGAGATAGGTGATTCCTGTCACAGTGGCTTCAGCGAAGAAGAAGGGCCATACACTGTTCAATGAGTAATTGCACAGATGGCATTGACTTCTGGGGAAGTACACTCGTGCTGCAAGATTACATGAGAATTTTCAGTGCCCCAAATTCTCATGTTATGCTGGTTCACCTTTCCTGAAATGTGGAATGTTGCTCCGTCACTAAAACCTAACTTTTCAGAGAAACTGTGTTCCTCCAATAGAGTGAGAAATCTTTCACAGAATGACGCTCGCAGATGGCGGCCATCCTTCTTCAGCTTTTGAATCAACTATAGATGATACGGTTGCATGGCAAATGTTCCTCAGAACTCGCCATACAGTTTTCTGTGGGACACCAAGTTCTTGACCTGCTCAATAAGTGGATTTCTTGGGGCTGGGTATGTAACTTACCTGAACTACGTTGTTTCCTGTCGACGAACGTCCAGTCAATTTTCCCATGCAAATGCAACTGGTGTCTTGAAATCATGAATACCAATTACGAATTGACTTACCATTGGGTGGCTCTATCCCGGAGTTTGTCCGAAAATGCCGTTAAACAGTCACAACTGACTTTGTATGAAAATCAAGAACACAAAATGCCTTCTGTTGTCCGCTTGCCGCCATTGTATGACTTGTTCCTTCTGCTGGACTTATTGCGCCATCTACCGACCACCTACAGAATCGGTAGTGGGGCATTGGAACTTGGAGATATTACCTTCTAAAGTACACATCTCGCAACTAAAAATACTCATTACATTACATGTTGTGTGGTAAAGCATTGAAAACGGAAACATCATTTTGACTTACCCTGTAGTTTATTTAATCTATATAAATCACATTAGTTTGTTGTATGTTAAATGTCACTTCAAAGTCATTTTTATTCATTTCGTTTCTATAGATTTCCCAAGTGTTAATTGGGTGGTTCACCTTGATTGTCCAGAAGATGTTAACACCTATATACATAGAGCTGGACGTACAGCCAGGTAAATTTTACATTCTTTAATGTCCTCAAAAGTGTCCTGCTTTTAAAGTCATTGCTTATACAGGGTATTTCTAAAAAGTTCAGCCAAACTTTGGGAACTTCTTCTGCTGTTGATTTTGATGATAAAAAAGTCATATAAACATAGGACCACAAATGTTATCTTACAGAGATATATAGAGTATATAATAAAGTTTCACACCAGCCACTTAACTGGCAAACTTTGACTCATATTGATGAAGAACCAATGGTACTGGTGTAAGTGCCAGGAGGCCAATCCCATCAGTTTCTTTAGTACCCTAGGCACAAATTCCTGAACTTAGTTCTCCTAATGTTATTTAAATACACAAGACTGTGAATACTCAAGAAACGCATACGCTGTATTAAATCCGTTTATTTTTGTGGTGTGATAAGTACTAAGATTGCCAAGCTTTGGCACTCCACTGGGAGGTTTTTCAAGGCAATGGTTGGCAAAAATATTCCATTTCTATATCTACCATGACATTTTATGTCTACCATTGCCTTGAAAAAGCCTCCCAGTGGAGTGCGAAAGCTTGGCGAATCTTTGTATTTATTACACCACAAACATAAAAGGATTTAGTATGCTATATGCATTTCTTGAGTATTAACTGTCCTACCTCTGAAAGCATTGTTACACCTTCTACCCTGAATCAGAGTGCAGTGAAGAAAACACTGTGAATGTAAATATTTTCTCTAGAGAACTTTAAACCAAAAAAACAAAGACAGCAACATTTAATCACTAAAATACAAGTTTGAGATTAGAAGATACAGCACAATTGCATTAAATAAAGAGAGTGAAACAACGCATATGTAAATCAATATGTCTGACTATTCCATAGCTACTGAGTTCAGAAAGCAAACAATTTCCTTTGCACTGCAGGCATTAATTCGGTTCTGCAGTCATTCCTTTAAAACTCAATCATCTCAGTTGTTCCCAACATAAATGATCTGCTTACCTTTGCGTATGGCAAACGTGTAATCCACTTACATATCTGTACTCTCTCTCTCTCTCTCTCTCTCTCTCTCTCTCTCTCTCTCTCTCTCTCTCTCTCTCTCTCTCTCTCTCTCTCTCTCTCTCTCTCTCTCTCTCTCTCTCTCTCTCTCTCTCTCTCTCTCTCTCTCTCTCTCTCTCTCTCTCTCTCTCTCTCTCTCTCTCTCTCTCTCTCTCTCTCTCTCTCTCTCTCTCTCTCTCTCTCTCTCTCTCTCTCTCTCTCTCTCTCTCTCTCTCTCTCTCTCTCTCTCTCTCTCTCTCTCTCTCTCTCTCTCTCTCTCTCTCTCTCTCTCTCTCTCTCTCTCTCACACACACACACACACACACACACACACACACATTTTTCCATGCTTGCATGTGACAATGTGCATTACAAAACCAGATGTCTCTTCCCACCCTTACAAGAACACTCTGTAAACACCCTTTGTTTCTGTTGCTTTCTTTTGAGCTGCAAACATGTCACCACATTACCAACACTCAGTTTCCAGGACATTAAAGGGTGCTATTGGATTGCTTTTCCAAATCATAAACACCGGTCCCCAATTTTAAAGTTTCTCAAGGTAAGAGAAAAGGAAATTGATACCAACACTAACTCTTGGTGCGGCTGCAAACTGAGCTTCTAATGGCACATTGTTTGCCAGCACTTAAGATGACTTCCCAAATCTTTTGTTTTTGCACACCTACTATACTCATGTTCTAATCAGAAACCCATTGGGATCCTAGGGCCAGGAAGCAGGTGGCTGACCACAATAGAAGGCATCCAGATCCTAGGGTCAGTTGGCAAGTGTGCTAACCACAGTACAAAGTATCTAGATTCTAAAGTCAGTAGGTAGGTATGCTAACCACAATGTGTTAAAGGTGTGCTAATGTAGTTTCAATAGAATAAGGCAGGTGTGCTAAATTGAGATCCTAAGGTCAAGTGGTAGGTGTGCTAACCATAAAACCATTTACGGTCCTGGCTTAAGAGGTTATGACAATGAATACTTTTAAATAGATTTAGAACCTTTCAATCTATAACTTGCTGAGTCTCTTGAAAGAGGGCAAAAAAAATGAGAAGGAATGGATGTGGAAACAGTGTGCCCTGGTGGGATAAATGTCAAAACAAAAGCAAGGAAATATGAGTTATTGGGAGTATATGGTTACTGGTTAAGTAGTGAAAGGCATAATAGGTTCATTGAAGGGCAGGAGTACATTGTAGACAACGGATATCTGTGAATCCCAAGCACTTCAAAATAGATGAAAATGTGGACCGAATCTTTGTGATTTTTCGAAATGATCGCCAACTGAGTATTTAAATGATGGCAGAAATGGTACATACATACACTGAAGAGCAATTGAATTAGAAATACCTGTCTAGTAACGTGTAGCACCACCTTTCGCCCTGATGACGGCGGCGATTCGTCTCGGCATGGACTTGACAAGACACCGGAAGTGTTGGGAAGCCATACGAATCCACGACCCCTGAACAAGCTCCCACAGTTCACGAAGATTTGATGGAGGGGGTCAGAGCCTCAAACATCTCTATCGATGGCATCCCAGATGTGCTCGTTGGGATTGAGGTCAGGTGATCTAGCTGGCCAAAGAAGCGAGGTCATGTCGGTGGAGTGTTCATCCAACCATTCGGATACAATTCGGGAGTGATGGCACTGTGTATTGTCTTGTTGCAGGATGAGGTCCCCAGTGGGATGTTAAGGATGCACAAACGGGAGCAAATGGTCGTCCAGGATATCCCGGTAATGTTGACCTGCGAGAGATGATGTCACACGTACCAGGGGTCCCATTTCAGTCCACGTAAACAGTTCCCAGACGAGAATGCCACCCCCACCAGCTTGAAGAGTACCCTGCTGGCAAGAAGGATCCATCACTTCATGTGGTTTGCACCTTACTCGTATCTTGCCATCTGCGTGCACCAACGTGAATCTCGACTCCTCAGTCCAGGCAACATTTTTCCACATGTCTAGGGTCCAGTGGCGATGTTCCCGCGCCCATGCTGATCTTTGCACCCTGTTATGTGCGGTCAGCCGCGGTACCCTCGTGGGACGATGGCTTCTGTACCCCATAGCGAGGAGATGGTTCTGGATGGTGTGGCTGCTTACACGTTTTTGTGCACCAGCGTTAAATTGCTGAGTGATTTCTTGCACTGTGGCCTGTCTATCCGCTGTTAAGATGCGAGCTGGCCGGCGATGACCCCGCTCTTCCACACGCTGTTGTCCACGGCAGTTGGCTCTTGCAGGGATGGTTTTACCGGATTCGATGTACTCACGGTGCACCTGTGACACAGTGGCTCGTGAAAATCCCAGTGCCTGCACGACTTCCGAGATGGAGTGACCCATTCGTCGGGCCCCGACAATTTGCCCACGATCAGATGCGCTTAGATCCTTCATCTTACCCATACTGCGTTCGACTCTTACTGATTCCCATCGCATCACTCCTTATATTGTCGGATCGCTGCTTATGTCATGTCGTTTACGTTTACAGGGCTGCCCGCAGCGCCACATTTGCATAACGCTAGCTGTCTCTAATTCAATTGCTTTTCAGTGTACATAATACTAAGCTGTTCTCTGGGATTCAGAGGTTTGCTTCACAAAGAAATACAAATTATCAGATAAAATTTTTAATTGATTATTTGCTTACTGTTGCCGTATCAAACTTTTCCATTTACAGCGATCGAAGTGGTAAGCATCGATAAAGGCTCTGCCAGGCAAATTTTACATGAAAATCTGAACATAATGAAAGTTTGTGCCCAGAGAGTGACAAAGCTTCTCATACCTGAACCAAAAGGAAATCACAAGCGAATATGTGCTGACATTCTGTGGCAAATTCAGGTGAACCCCGATCTTTTAAAAAGTGCTGTCACTTGTGAAAAAACCTGGATCTTCCAAATACGACCCTGAAATGAAAAAAAAACAGTCCATACATTGGGAAACACCAGTGTCTCTAATGTTGAAGAAAGCCCAAGTTCAACACCATATTAATAGTTTTCTTTAAGATTAAGGATGTTATTTCGGCAAAGTGGGGTTTTGGTTGAGCAACTGTGGGGGGGGGGGGGCGTTTCTTGCGACTTAGAGAAAACCGAGTTGAAAAATCCAGGGTTATGGAAAAGTGGCACCATCCTTCACCAGGACAATGTACTTGCTCATTCAGTACTCTCAGTAAAGCAGTTTTTAGCCAAGAAACACATCCAAGTTCTTGAACATCGTGCATACTTGCCAGATTTGGACCTCCTGACTTTCTTCCGTAAAGTAAAATCTGTACTCGAGGAGACCTATTTTGAGGCAGTTACTGCAGTGAAGAAGAGAACCACCAGGGGATCACACCCGATGAGCTGCAGCTGTGTGTTGATACAGAAGGGGAGTACATTGAAGTTGATAAGAGTTAAAAGTGTGAGTCTTTTATTTAACTAAAATTATAGCGTCAGTTTTATTTAGTACCCATACTTCGTGAAAATATTTTATAGTGTAGTCATTTGTGCTTTTTTTTTTTGTTGTTGTTCTGTTTATGCTATGCATCTTTCTCCACAGCAGTATACTAAATCCCAAGTAGAAACAAAAAAGTTGATTTAATGAAAATGGGTAATGGAAATAGTAGGTGAGCTAAAACCATTGTTGAAGTCTGATTGTGCAGCATGCTGGCCCATGAAGGGACACAGCTACAGTTAATTTCATTGTTACGAAACAATATATTTTATTAAACTATTGCCAAACAATTTTTTCATCATGTTTTATGTAAACGTAACAATCTCATTGCAAAACGGTTCTCGTATCTGCGTAAATTACGAGAACCTGTTGCTAAATGCCATTACAAAAACGCATTTCTCATGCTCTGAAAATAGTGCATCATTGCAAAATTTGGCTTCCTGATGCCCCTCCCCAGAGAAGGTTATCTGCTATTGATGAGAGCTTCAACATGATGTATAACACAATGGGGAAGTTATCCTAGACCAAAAGTACCGATCCTCATGCTCTGAAATAGTGCATCATTGCAAAATTTGGCTTCTTGTTTGGCAATAGTTTAGTCCCTAACTCACTTGCAATTCAGATTTTCTTTCTATCTTGAGGTCTGCAGGGATCGCATTCCTCCTAAAATTCCTAAAATTCCTAATATTTTGTGACCCTCCTTAAATTCCTAAAATTATACCTAAAATTTGCTATTCATCCTAAAATTTTCGTAAGCTTTATTTATTAAAAACACAACCGTTATTAACGCCAATAAATTTACCATTACGCAGGGTGCGCACGCGTGCTTGAAAACCTGGAAAGTCCTGGAAAATCATGATTACGTTTTCAAGGCCTGGAATATCCTGGAAAAACGGTGTTTTTTAATGCCGTCTTGAAAAGCCTTGAAATTTGAAATTAGTGCTTAAAAAATGCCCTTTTAGGAAATCGTGTTACTGTTACCCCTTCATTTTTTAAAGTTCCTTTTCTCTGTTCTCAAAGAAACCACCGGCAGCGGTTTCCGATGTGCACCAAATCCTAATTTGGCTGGGGGGAAAAAAGAAAAAAAAAGGCACTACTTCCAGTGCAATAAAATTGGATGATTACTAGTAGGTCGAAGGGGAGCTTGATGTCCGTCCGACAGTTGAGAACAGAAGGGGAAAGAAGAGGCATTTAGCATTTGCAGGGGGTCGCGTATGTACCAAGTCAGCTGGCATCCACCAGTGAGGAGTATGCCTGAACAACACAATCATCTTCTTCTTGTTTATGTGCATGCCACCCTCCCTCCCCTCAAGAGACTTCCACTACTTATGATAAAAAATAAGAAAACTATCTTTGCGAATTTTTCACGAAAGTGGCTGAAATTTTTACATTCACTGTAATTGGATTACAGAAGCTCACTTCCAAAATTCCAGTTGAATCGGTTTAAAACTTTAAAAGTTAGCATTGGTAATTTTTATTATTGACAAGTATGTGTGCCTCTTTGGACAGAGTGAGCCTCCAGCAGAAAGGGTGTTACCATAGCAACGGTTGATTGACAGCTGGGAGCGCTGATCTGAAGCCCTTGGTTGGGAAGAAAGCAAACACCTGTTTATCACTTCCACAGCACAAAAGGACTAGGAGAATATTTTCAGAAATCCATTTTTCTGAATTTTGAAAATAACACAGTAAAATTTTTACAGTAGTTAAGATACATCACAATAAAGTTCTAGTGCAAATTTCGCCAAATTCCGTTAGGAACTTTAGCAGATGCAAAAAAAAAAAAAAAAAAAAAAAACTTTGCATAATCGGAGTGAAAAAAAGAAACAGTAATTATAAATTACGGGAAAAGCAAGTGAATTATTTTTTTTAGATGCCATGGTTTATTTAAACAGAGTGATCCTTAAATTTTTTTTCTGTGATGATATGGACTCTATTTGAATTACAAACACGTTTTTATTCAGACGTCTGAGTTACTGTTTTAATAAAAAAATCATCTATAATTAAAAAGTTTTCAATGGATTTAAGCAATATTCAGCAGATAAACAAACGTATTTTAGTAAATTGCAACATCATGACGTAAATTTGGTAATTTAATTTTGTCGAAAATTGGGGAGCATTTTTTTTTTTTTTTTACAGTTTCTATTATAGTTAAAGTAAGGAGGAAGGGTGCAACTTGACAGTTCAGTGAGCTGCAGGTGGTGATTTATGGCGATGTGCCAAATGAAAAGAAGCCATTCCATCAGGTAATTCCAAAGGTTGTGTTGTGTGGACGCGTCCTCCTGCTGTTTGATCTTAATTGGAATGTTTTTGTGCATGGGGGGGGGGTCGAGAGAAATATCCGTTTCAGCTTTACAGCTTTCACGGCTCTTTTTTTTTTTTTTTCTTGGTAATAAATAAAAATCATAGTTGCTGCATTCACCATTGATCCATGTTTGCATTTCTTGAATATAAACAGCAGACAATCAGAAACCTAGTGTTGGGCGGGTCTTGATGATCTTCATTTTGCATATGCTGAATTCAGTTCTGTGGGAATAAGGAATGACTTATACTGTGAATATATACAAAACTACATATTTTTGAGCTGAAAAAATAGGTCTACTTGTACACAGTAGCTAAAGTGTGAACTCAGATGAAGACAATCAGACATACGGACGTCTGATTCCATAAAAAAAAAAAAAAACATAGTTTTTTTATTTACACTACAGGTAAAAAAGCAAAAACATGTTTTTAAACGTTATAAAGAAAAACGGATTTTTGAAACGCATGACTTGATGATCTTAATTTCTGAAAGTTTCTTTTTTCCACATCCTTTTTTTTTCAATTACAATACACTGTAACAGGATACTGTGTGTTATATCACTTAGAGATATGGCAGATTTTCGGTTGCTGATATCCGCGATCGTAAGCGGTAGTTGCATTGCGATTGTTGATGATGACAAGATAAATACTGGAGTGATGTAAAATGTTGCATAAACTAAAAAATAAAAATAATAAAGCCCTCCCCCACCCCGAACTTTTATGCGGTCATCATAGCTGATCAACCATTTCATTCCATGAACATCAGCACATTTCAATCATTTGAACATTGGGGGTATCTGAAGGAATTCAGCCGTGCTTAAGCGCCCTAGCGCAACGAAAACATGCTAATTTTGGACAGTTCTATTCCCTTCCCCTCTACCATCCCTAATAATTGAGAGTGCATACATTGAGAGTGTTTCAAATATTCTATTTATGAGCTAGTTTTCGCGCTGTTTGTTATGCTTTTATTTTCGAAGAAAGAGAGGGAAAATAAGGAAAAGCAGCTAGAGAAAAAAAGAAAAGCTGAGTTTGATGACAAAATAAAAGAAAATGATGCAGAAATAAATAGGCTTAGAAAAGATAAAGAAGCCTCCCTAGCAGTAATTCAAGAGGGAACAGAAAGAATGAGAAAAGCTGTAGAAAAACAAAATACTGTTGAAATAGCAGTTGCCTCTAACTTGATCATACAAGGTTCAGCTGAAATAAAGAAAACTGAAAGTAAATTAGTTGTGGTGGAAGCAGAAAAAGATAGGCTAATCAGGAAAAGGTTAAAACAATAATATGAAAAAAGTAATTCAGTGAACAATTGTACATAGTTCTTGGTTTTCAATTACCTTTTTAGGATATTATAGTTTAATGTGAAACCTGAAAACTTTACTGTGAAAATCGTGAATTGCTTCTGGTTCAACAGCATATTAATGTTCAAAGTGAAACTTGAATGTGGTAAATATACTTGAATATGATAATAACACGTGAAAAGATAAGAACTGAACATTAGAAGTAAATCATACTTAAACTTTAGACATTAGACGTTATGCAAAAAATTTGGGTGTGAACTTCGACCATATATACTAATGGACTGCGCATTGGCAATAGCTGCATCAAAGCCGCCATGGCTCAAACATTGGGCACGTCATCATCAGACTCCAAATTTCGTGTACAAATGCTGTTATGATTACTAATTTACGCTGCAGAACTTCAGTGTTTTCGGTGTATTATGTGAATGCACCTCATATATAATGAAAACTCTTCAGGTAAGTTTACTTATGAGCTATATACATGCATGATCGTGTTGTTTACATTTTGTGATTTATAATGTGATGAACATTTGCAGAAGAATTTGGAACATGCATTCCATTTTTTTTCTTAAGTTACTATATTTTTATATCAATAGCTGCAAGTTTCTGGTTAAGTAATTGAACTTTATTGACTTAGGTATTTAATTCGTTTCTTACCCATGAAAAATCATAGAACTTTCTTTACTATATCGGTCAGAGCAACCATAAGCACAGCAGGTGTAACCCATCTTTTTGACTGTTGTCATGTGATTTTATGTTGGAGCCAGAAATTTTGATGTCATGCGCAGTCTATCAGTATATATGGTTGAAGGGTGTGAAGCAAACTCTTTACAATGTATACAAAGTTGTTTTACTAGATGTATACAAATATATACATCTAGTTTTTATTGAAATATACTCCTAAAATTTTCCTAAAATTTTTCTAAAAATTCCTAAAATTCCTAAAATTCTTACCTAAAATTTTCCAGAAGTATGCTATGATCCCTGGGTCTGATTTTAGCTTGCACATGCGCTGATGGATTTTTGTAGCTACTAGCTATATCACATTTTATCAGTATAAGGGTAGTTTCTTATGTTTGTGTAAATCTAAGTAAATGTATAATAATAATAATAAATAAATAATTTTGAAAACTAAGGAGTCAAATTACTATTGCCATCACCATAGTTTAGTAAATATTTCTTTTTATGACTCACATATCTTCTTTCATTGGCTTTAGGACAAGAACATTCATTAATCCACCTACTTAAGTACTGCTCAATGTGAGGAATTAGCAAACCTTATTGTTTGCTGTTACGATTTAATTCCACTTAGTAGGTACAGAACTGCGGCTCAGTGCGGTCATGAGTGGCGCAAATAAATGCAATGTTTTGTAAGTACATAAATATATACTTTCAAATCACTGTTTTATTTCACACTCACAAAGATCTTGGCATATGAAAGGTGCATAGCATAATTATCTATAAAGAGTTCCAGGATGTTCTCTCGATTTCTTTTTTTTTTTTTTTTTTTTTTTTTTTGTGAATAATGAATTATAGTTTTTGACAGTTTATTAATGCATCAGATGAGTTCATTATTTCCATTTTTCAGATATCAAGAAGGGGGTGAGTCTGTCTTGGTGCTTTTGCCATCTGAGAAAGAATCCATGATTAAACAGCTGGAAGCAAAGAAAATTCCAATAAATGAAATAGAGTAAGTATCATATATTATAACTTAAAAGGGTGTCACAGAAGTTAATGAAGTAGGAATCTTCTCGGGTATAGGGAAGACATTTTCAGCACTGACGTGCATTTATTTTACTATTTCCCAGGCAGCAATCTTCCTAGAAGACTTGAAAACTGCATCAATCTGGAGTATAACTCAGACTCGCATCTCTCGATTTTCATTAAGTGCACTGCCATTACACCATAAAGGCCAGTGGATTTCTAAGCTGAAGCTTAGGAATTCGGGCAACTTCAGATCTGTGGTAGTCACAATAATCTGATCATTCTTGTAGCATCCATGACCGTTATAATCCAGTAATGGACCCAGGTAACTAGTTCTTCAGGTAATATCATATATAGTAGTGAAGGAAGAATCTATGCAAATGCATGGCAGTCATGCACACTGTTGCCAAAAAAATACAAACCTTTATTAAGTATTGAGTAGAGCAAGGTTCAACTAAATTACCTATGAGGCGGTAACATTAAAGAGAAAACAGCAAGGATAAAACTTATAAGTTTGTATGCAGCACCATCTATTGATGTTTGACTCAGAAACAAGAATATTTCTGCATCATTATTTACATCATTCGAACAGTCGGATGTTATTAAGAATCTGAACTCTGAACTCGTATCATTTAGACGAGTGAAAAATCTGCCCTTGTTTAATAGGTCATAAAACTATTGCATAATTTGCAGAATGAAACACATGAATTGGCTATTTTTTCTATAAAATGCATTATCATGGCTAGCTAAGCCTAACATGTTTACTGTTGAAAAAATGTGTGATAAAATATGTCATTAAAGTCATTCCTAACAGTATTTACAAAATGAACTAACTCTGTATTATCGAAGTATGTTACACTCCTTGCTTTTATTTCTGTACTAGCACAGGAATCTGTTTTTGCTGCCTTCATGGATTTAGAGAAAGCTTACAACCAAGTTAATAGGACACTTTTGTGGAAGGTATTGAATGAGTATGGTGTTACTAGGAATCTACTTAATAGTGTAAAAGCCATGTATGCTGGCAGTGAAGCTTGTGTATGAGTGAATGGTGTTTTATCAAAATGGTTCTCTATTGATGCAGGAGTGAGACAAGGTTGTGTAATGTCACCATGGCTGTTTAATATATTTATGGATGCGTGCATGCGTAACTAGATAATACTGGTTTATGTCTTGGTGATATCCGTGTGTGCAGATTGCTGTATGCTGATGACACTGTCCTGTTGGCAGAGAGCAAAAGTGAGTTGCAGCGTATGTTGTCTCGGATGTATGAAGTTCGCATGAAATTCAAACTGAGTATAAATAAGGGAAAATCCAAAGTTATGGTTTTTGAGAGAGGAACTGGTAGTACTGAGTGTAATATAAGTCTAAATGGCACAGTGATTGACCAGGTAAATGTCTTTCTGTATTTAGGAAGCATGGTTGACAGAGACAACAAATTAGATGGTGAAATTAGTATGCGTGTGAATTCTTCATTGAAAGTCATGGCTGCTCTGAGAGGTTTTCAAAGGAATGATGGTTCTCAAGAGAGTCCCGCATGGCTGTGTATGAAAGTGTCATTGTTCCTACTCTGATGTATGATAGTGAAAACTATGTACTACAGAAGAAACATAGAAGTTGTTTGTGTGCTGGAGAAAGGCATTACTAGTCCCTTTCTGATTGTGCAAGGAATGAATATGTGTTGCAGTTGTTTGATGTGAAGCAAAATGTTGTTAGCAAGGTGGAGACTAATATGCTTTGGTGGTTTGGCCATATTGAAAGAATGAGTGATGAGATGCTTACTAAGAAAATCTTTTTAGCCCAAGTGGCAGGTAGGAAAGGCATTGGAACCCATAGAAGTCATGGGAGAATCAGATTCAGGAGTGTCTGCATGAAAAAAAGATTATGAGTATGAAGTATAGAAGATCTTGTGTACGGCGTATGATGGATGTCAGTGAAACTCGAGTTGTATGTCAAGATCGCTGTAAATGGAGTTGTTTGATACAGCAGCAGTAAATAAAAATTATCTGGTAGTTAGTATTTTTTTTTTTTTTTTTTTTTTTTTGAGCTAAACTCTGAATCTCAGAGAACAGCTTAATGATATGTACAGTAATCTGCAGCACCACTCCTTCTCTTAAGAACATGTCTGCTATCTTTTGTAGGCACTTTCTATATATATATATGAATAACCTGGAAATGTATGAATGGTACAGCATATCCCTTCAGTCGCGTGTATTACATGTTTGGTATGTAATCAAGGGTCAATCTAAGTGTAATAAGTGGAATTTCATACCGTTGGACGGTATATTCACACTTAACAAAAATATTTTTAACTGTGATGATATCTTCACTTTCAGTAAAATTTTATCTTAACAGAAACATTTTAGTATAAAGGGGCATCTTGAATATTGTTGTGTTTAAAACTGTGTGGTTTTTTTTTGGGGGGGGGGGGGGGGTGTCATCATTTTGAACTGTTTTCAGTAAACCAGTCTCTGACAAGTGCCAATCAATCACTGTCTCATCACTACCTGCAACTCAGGCGACAGTCGGTGGAAGGAACCCGAAAGCATTGAGGAAGCATTTTCTACCTTTGGCAGCCTGGAGCCCTTGTTATAGCACTTTGCAGGCATTTTCCAGGATTAACTCAGAAGTGGGGATGGGCACATACTTCAGTAAGAAACATCGATATGTTGGACATCGGTGGGCACTCATTCACAAAACATCGACACATCGGTAGTGCCAGTGGAAATTTTTGATGTATCAGTGAAAACCACCTCATTTTGCTAAAAAGCTAAAGAATTTGTATTTTTCCCATGAGCAGCAGTAATGGGCACATTTATGGGTAAAATCGCTGTTAAATATATCACTGATAACTTCCCAATTCAACATCAAGTAACCAATAATATTTGTTTAAATGCTTGATGTATCTGTGAAAACTTCAATGTTTCTTTGATCTATCAGCTCCTGTAACATCAAGGATAAGAACTCTATTTTTGCTGACAAAGCATCAAACAAAACAGTAAAGAAATCACTAATTCATGACACAGGAAGATATTCCCTTCCTCTTTAAAATAATGCAACAAAGAAAAATTCATTTACTTCATGTAGAAAATATTCTTTTGCAGTTTCAAACATCGATGCTCAAAGACATCGATGCTTTTTTTGCCCGTCCGTGCTCAGATTAATTTTCTGTATAAAAATATTCGTGCTGCAAAAATTATAATTAACGACTTCCGTCTAATTTCACGATAAATAAGTTACTAATAATAACTTATTTATTGTGCAACTAGATAGAAGTAATTAATTTTAATAATTTTAACACATTAATTTTTGCCATACCGGCCCGGATATTAGGAAACATATACATACATACATATCACTAAGCTGTTCTCTGAGATTCAGAGGTTAGCTCCAAAAAGAAATACAAACTACCAGGTGATTTTTACTTACTGTTGCCGTATCAAACTTCTCCATTTACAGCGATCTTGACATACAACTCGGGCTTCTTTGACATCCATTACACGCTGTACACAAGATCTTCTATACTTCATACTCATAATCTTTTTCTCATGCATACACTCCTGAATCTGATCCTCCCATGACTTCCATTGCCTTTCCTTCCTGCCACTTGGGCTAAAAAGATTCAGAGGTTAGCTCCAAAAAGAAATACAAACTACCAGGTGATTTTTACTTACTGTTGCCGTATCAAACTTCTCCATTTACAGCGATCTTGACATACAACTCGGGCTTCACTGACATCCATCACACGCTGTACACAAGATCTTCTATACTTCATACTCATAATCTTTTTCTCGTACATACACTCCTGAATCTGATCCTCCCATGACTTCCATTGCCTTCTATTTCCTTTCCTTCCTGCCACTTGGGCTAAAAAGATTTTCTTAGTAAGCATCTCATCACACATTCTTTCAACATGGCCAAACCACCGAAGCATATTAGTCTCCACCTTGCTAACAACATTTTGCTTCACATCACAGAAGTGCAACACATCTTCGTATGTGTGGGAAACATATGGTATTTGCAATTAGTAGGAGAGGAGCATGATGGAAGGTGTTGACTATTCATTTTATGGTTGTGACATATGAGCAAATCTTTATTTTATTTTTTGTGATTTCAGGAATTTTTGTTCTCCAGCACTTAAAAATCTTGATTTTTTGTCTTTTCTGGTTCAGTACAACTGGGAGTGTTATTATTATTTTAGTGATCTCATCTGAAGCATAATCACAGAGTTGTATAGAAAAAAAAAATTATCTGCATATACAATCATCAAAGCAGAAAACTTGCTGCAAAGCAATAGAATAAGAATAAATTAAAATAACTGAAAAATAATAAAACTAATTACTGTCAGAATAATAATTACAGAGGATTAAAATTGCTCTAAAGATAAAAATAGGTAGTAAATTTCACAAAAATTGGCAGAATTTCACAAAAATGGGTATCATCTTTAAAAACCTGGATTGATCCCTGGTAATTATCAGAATGAAAATGCTTATGTCAAACACCACTTGATGGTGACTTGTCATTTGATTGAAAATCATGCTGAGATATTGCTTTCAACCACAGTCGCTTCAGGCCTGATCTGATGGGAACTCGTGGAATGACATTCCCACATTTTTCTGTTTTGAAGACATGCACTTTGGCAAACAACAGTAACCCGTATTGAAAATGAATTATATTTTGTTGTAAAAACAGCTGATTGTTTTAAAACTGTTGTACAATTTTCTTATACAATCCAGCCATTCAAATAATGCAGAAACTGTATTGTTTATACCTTGGGGTGCAGTGCCATCTAATAGGAGTTCTCTCCGAAAATTTGAAGAAATTTGAGACTTTACCTAGATAAATCCCATAAAAAAAGTTAACTAGTTTGAATTTCTTTTCAAACAAAAGGAAAAATTCTTATTTTGTTTCTCAATATAGCGAGAAGTGATGGAAAACCATGCACCTTGAGGAGTTTAAAAAAGCGATAATGTTGCTCCTCACTTTTACCATGAAAACAACTGTACATGCTATGGTAATGATGCAATTTGCAGCAAGGACAAATGTAAGTAGTGACTTTCAGTTTGAATTTGGACATAATAAAAAAACAAAAATACTAATTCCATTGATTGATATAGTAAAAAAGTACTGTAAGGAATAAAAACCGTGTATTTCCCCAAGAAACTTTTCTGAAAATATAAAGTCACTTTTCTGCACTATTACCATTTTTTTATGATAGTCAAATGTTTTATGGCTGAAGATTTTTTTTAGTAAGCAAAAATTGACTATTAATTTTATGGTTGTGACATTGACTGTTCAGTCAGTCTTCCAGCATGGCCGAACCACCTAAGAATATTAGTGTCCACCTTACCGACAACATTTTGCCTCACATTACACAACTGCAATGCATCTTCATTCCTCGCATGATCAGAAAGTGTCTTGCCCCCTCCCCCGTAAGTAATGCATCGCACCAGCACACAAATGACTCCTATGTCTCTTCTGCAGTACCCAAGTTTTACTGCCGTACATCAGAGTAGGAACATCATTCCACTTCCATACACAGTCATTGCGACTCTCTTGAGAAGCCATCATATCTGTGAAATCCTCCTAAATCAGCTATTTCAATGAAGAATTCACTCTCCTACTAATTTCACCGACTAATTTGTTCTCTTTGTCAAACATGCTTCTAAATACACAAACTCGTTCACCTGGTCAATCACTGTGCTTATCTTGCATTCAGTACTAGCAGTTTGCCACTCAAAAATCATAACTTTTGTTTTTCCCTCATTTATACTCATTACTGATTTGTACTAATCCATGTGAGATTATTTGTGAAATATTTTCATTAATTCAGCTTCATTTTTAATTTTAATTATAGGGTTAATGATAGAGAATTGCAATCAATTACAAAGAAGATGGAAATGTTGTGTTCTCAAGATGAAAATTTGAAGTTTACTGCTCAGAGGGTAAGCATCAGGCTTAGTACATGTTTGCCTTTTTTGTATAAAGCAATTTTGCTGTTGATTTCTTTTTATAGTTTGCTACTTCAGCAAGGTTCTAGTATGCTGAACATATTCAGAGTTTTAATGTAAGCTTAATTCCTTGTGGTGATGTCAGTCAGTGGAGTTGAAACATTTCACTTTAATCAACTGACTATACTGTCTACATGTGATATTTGAAGTATTTGCATACGTTCATTATTCTATTTCTCATGTATATTTGCTTTTATATGGAATAAATGACCAGATAAATGACCAGGGGATGTAAGGTCAGGTGATGCGTAACATCACAGCCTCTCCTTGACAAATGTCAACCCCGCCTTCTCGTGGTGCATCCTGTTCCCACTAAAGGGGCTCTGACGACCGCCAATAGCGGTATAACTATACCATCGGGATCAGAGGAAATGCTATCCCACACTCACCAACCCGCTTGGCCAGCGTGGTGAGTTATGGCCAAACACCTCCAAAATGACTCTACAACTTAAATCTTGGCCCTCAGTCTCCGGCAGCTGGAATGTACCTGGCCAAGGCAGCGGCCAGTGCGACATGAAGGCAGAGGGTGCTAAGAATCCCCGGAGGACCGGACTAGGCTGCCATTTGATGCTGACCTTGGCTACCTATAACGGACGCTCCCTATCTTCTGATTCAAGGCTTCTTGAATTGGAAGAGGAACTACAAAGGATCAAGTGGGACATTGTCGGGCTAAGTGAGGTAAGGAGAAAAGGAGAAGATCTCATTGAACTGAAAAGTGGACATCTCTTCTATTATCGTGGGACAGATACTGGCAGAACTAGTGGTGTTGGATTTATAATAAACAAGAAACTGAAGGATAAAGTGGTAGAAGTTGAAAGTTCCTCTGACAGAGCTGCACGACTCGTTATCCAACTATCGAGAAGATACCAGGCTCAGATTATTCAAACTTATGCACCCACCACAAGTCATCCTGAAGAAGAAATTGAAGAATTTTATGAGGAAATTCGTCATCTAAATAATAAAGGTAAGCAGCACTTGAAGATAATTATGGGAGATTTCAATGCAAAAATAGGGCAACGGCAACAGAATGAAACTTCAGTAGGTAAATTCGGTCACGGCAACAGAAACCAGCGTGGAAATACTCTCGTTGAGTTTGCAGAGGCAGAAGGATTTTTCATCTTGAACTCCTTTTCAAGAAAAAGCCACACAGGAAATGGACATGGAGACATCCAATTGGGACGACAAGTGAAATTGATTTTATTATGTGTAACAAAAAATTCGTCATCGAAGACTGCAGTGTGCTGAACAAGTTCAACACAGGTAGTGACCATAGATTGGTGAGATGTAAGATGCACCTCAACACTAAACTGGAACGTGGCAAGCTCATAAGACAAACAAAATGTATTGACATAACCAACCTTAAAAAACACCATAATACTTTCAAGTTGGAACTGAAGAACAGATTCTCTGCTTTAGAAGGCCTAACATCGGAAGAAGTGGATATTTCGGAAGTTAACAGAAAAGTAACCAAAGCTCTAATGGAAACAGCAACAAAATTAGCTGGGTCTAAGAACAAGTTGCACGTGAACAAATTATCAGGAAAAACCAAAATGTTGATGCAAAAAAGAAGAGAGATGAGGACAACTAAAGAAGATGTGACTTCCAAAGTGGAATATATAGAGCTATGCAAGACAACACGAAAAAGTATCACTGAAGACGTAAGGAAATTCAACTGTGAGCTAGTGAGGAAAGCAATTGAAAACAACCAAAGCCTTAAGATAGCAAAGGGACATCTCAGTAAGGGAAGAAAACAGATTATGGCTCTGAGAAAAGAAGATGGTTCTATAACAAGAAATAGAGGCGAAATTTTGACAAGAGTGAAAGATTTCTACTCCAAATTATATGAAAGAGATGATACATGTACTCCAGACATCATGAAAGGTACCAGAGTTCTTCCAGTCCTCCCAGCAGAAGTTGCTCATGCAATCAAGAACATGAAGCGGGGGAAAGCTCCAGGAGAAGATGGAATTACTATAGACATCATACAAGAAGCAAGTGGAGAAATTGAAACAGTACTCGCCCAAATTTTCACTCGATGCCTTAATGAAGGGAAGATTCCTGAGGATTGGAACAACGCTACAATGATCCTGCTACATAAAAAAGGTGACATTGAGGATCTCAGGAACTACAGACCTATCAGCCTCCTATCAGTGGTTTATAAAATCTTCACTAAAGTTATTTCACACCGCTTGAAGGTAACACTGGATATGGCTCAACCGAGAGAACAAGCTGGATTCAGGAGTGGCTACAGCACAATAGATCATATCCACATACTGAGAGAACTAATTGAAAGAGCGAGGGAATATGAACTTCCATTGTGCATGGCTTTTATCGATTATGAAAAAGCCTTTGATTCGGTAAAACCATCAGCAGTTACCACGGCTCTGAAATCCTGCGGTATTGAAGATGCATACATTAATATTATTAATAACATCTATGAAAATGCAAGTGCAAAGATTCGGCTGTTTGAAAATACAACACACATAAAAATTGGAAAGGGAGTGAGACAAGGTGACACCATATCTCCGAAGCTCTTTAATGCCACATTGGAAAATGTCTTTCAATCACTGAACTGGGAAAACAAAGGGATAAAGATTAATGGAGATTATCTAACCCACCTTCGTTTTGCTGATGACGTAGTCATTTTTGCAACTACCCCATCAGAGCTGCAGAGTATGATCCAGGAACTTGCTGACAAGAGTAAAGAAGTGGGATTAAAAATGAACTTTCAGAAGACAAAAGTGATGTTCAATGCTTTTACAAGAAATGAAGATTTATCGATTGATGGAGAAAAACTGGAGATAACAGATACATATGTTTATCTTGGACAGCAGATATCAAGTGAGGGTCACATTGATGAAGAAATTAATCGGCGTACAAAACTTGCCTGGAGAGCTTTTGGAAGAAACAGCATAATTTTCAAGAGCAATATGCCATTATGTCTTAAAAGAAAAGTGTTTGATCAATGCATCCTTCCAGTGCTTACGTATGGTGCAGAGACGTGGACCTTAACTAAAAGAGACATACAAAGGCTGCAGACAACTCAAAGAAGCATGGAGAGGTGCATGCTTGGTATAACCAGGAGAGATAAGAAGAGGAACTCGTGGATCCGAAAAATGACGAGAGTGGAAGACATCATGATCAGAGTTAAATCCCTGAAATGGCAATGGGCTGGACATACTGCCAGAAGGACAGACCATAGATGGACAGCCGAAATTTTAGATTGGATTCCAAGGGACAGGAAAAGACCCAGAAAAAGACCACATGGGAGATGGGTGGAGGAAATTCGTAAATATGCGGGAGTGACATGGAGGAGACTGGCACAAGACAGACCGTTGTGGAGGAAACTTGGGGAGACCTTCGTCCAGCAGTGGATTGATAATGGTTGACAATGATGATGATGATGAAATGAGTAGTGATTTTGTAATACAGTTGAACCCTCATAAAATGAGCTCGGATATAAGGAAGGTTCACATATAACGATGTCTTTGCAGTTCCCTGAATTTTCAATGCCATCGTAATGTTATTTCAACTGGATATTACGAACAGCAGTTTTGTCCAAAATCATATATAACGAAGTTTTTGTCTTTTTCCCATTCAACATTTCTCCTGCGGGAGAGTAGCCATTTTATTTTTTATTTTTTTCTTCTTCAGGATATCTTGAGACCTCTGACTCAGTGAAATGCCCGAAGACTAGCCAGGCAGTGTCGGAATCCCCCACTTTTCCTTAATCCTCCTTCACTGGAGGGGACCCCCACTTCATCACCCCAAGAGCTTAGAGGGTAAATGATCTGTTTCCCAGCTTGAGAACAGAAGGAGGAATGCGACAAAGGATCAGGGGTGGGGTGTCGGGGAATCATGCCAGGGGTGTCCAATGTCAGCGTCTTCATTTTGGGGCCGTATGTTAAATTGTTCGGATGGACCAGATAGGCAGATGTTTGTCTTAATCACACTTCTGCAATTCCTAAGCAGGCACATCTGATGGTTTAAAGCTTTGGAAGCAGCAATTTTTCTCACAAATTTGTTTGTTAGAATGCATCAACACAAGATGGCAAATTATGTCAGTTGTTAAACGAAAAACACTGAGTTTAAGTGAAAAAATTGAAGCAATCAATTTGGTGGAGAAAGGGAAAAAGAAGTGTGGCGTAGCCAAAACATTTGGCATTCCGGCAAATTCACTATCCACAATTTTAAAAAATAAGGATGGTTTGAAGCGAAAGTTCTCGGAAGGTTCTTTTTAGCCATGATAGAAAACGATTTCATGAAGGTCTTTATACAGACGTGGAAGCAGCGCTGTTAAAGTGGTTCCAAGAAGTGAGAAGCAAAAATGTTGCAGTCTCTGGCCCTTTGCAGGAAAAAGCATTAGATTTCGCCCGACGTCTAGAAAAACCTGATTTTCAGCCAAGCAATGGTTGGCTTCAAAGATTTAAAGAGCGTCGTGGAATCATATTTAAGTCTATTTGCGAAGAGAGTGCTTCCGTGGATGATGAAACAACCCAAAAGTGGCTGTAATCAAGTGAAACCTTAATTTCTGCAGTATAAAGCTTGCGATGTTTACAATGCTGATGAAACTGGTGTTTTTTATCAGTTATTGTCAGAAAAAATCTAAACTCAAAACTCCATTTAACTGTATTGCTGTGTGCAAATATGGATGGATCCGATTAAAGGGAACTTTTCGTAATTGGGAAATCAAAAAATCCCAGATGCTTCAAGAAAGGTGAAAAATTACCAGTAAGTTACAGAGCTAATAGGAAAGCGTGGATGACATCGGAACTCTTTACAGAATGGTTGAAACAATTTGACAACAAAATGACAAAGAAAAATAGGAAAGTTCTGCTGCTCATCGATAATTATGCAGCACATTCGTCTAACATAGTGTTAACGTCTACAAATGTACATAGGTTTCCACCAAACACTACATCAAAACTTCAGCCCATGGATCAGAGTGTTATAAAAAACCTAAAACTTCTTTACCGCAAAATTTTACTCAGAAAAATTCTTATTAACGTGGAAAAGAGGCAGCCAACTGTTATTGATGTTCAAATGGCATGTGATATGCTATCTAATGCTTGGACTACCGTAACTGATGTAACCATAAAAAATTGTTGGAAACATGCTGGTTTTGGTATTTCAGTAGTAAATGAAGACACAGTGGTTACTACTAAAGATGAAACAGGGAATCACCTGAGTGCAAAAGGGCTCATTTCATCGGATTTATCTTTTCCAGATTATCTGCTGGCTGATGATGACTTCTCAATGGAATCTCAAAATACAGATCCAGACATCGTTGATGGCATGTTGAACTCTCAGTATGATGCGTCCACTGATGAGGAGGAAGAATATGCAGAAGTTAAAAAAATATCAAATGCAGTGGCAATTGAAAGTCTTGATAATTTGCGTGCTTTTTTTGCGTCAAAAAATCTGTTATGTTCAGCATTGTTGGATCAAATAGAAAAACAGCTGTTTACAGCAATTGTTCAATCCCAAAAACATGCAACTCTGGATAGTTACTTCCAGAAGTGTGAATGAAAATTTAAAGGTAAATGTTTAAATTATTGTACTTCTGCTTTCTATACATACGTACTGTAGTAGTATACTGTATGTGCTTTTTTACATAACTTTTTCTCGTTTGCTGATACATTTAAGGCAAAATTGGATAAAACGAAGTTTGCATATTACAAACTTTTTCTTAACTCCCTTCAACTTCCTTATAAACGGTTTTGACTGTATTATTGCTTCTTAATTTAATTTATTAAATAAGAACATAAGATTAAGTTCCCAGATGTGTTCTTGATTTATAATTTCCAATGTTCAATTTCATCCCACTTCCTGGTTCAACATCAGATTTGACTCACTGCAGTGGCTACATTCTGAATATATCTTTAGTTGGATCCTACTTGTAGTTCTTCAGGAGTTCTGGCACTAACATATTCTACTTCAAACTGGATTCAATCGTTTATTCACTCATGCGTATCTCTAGCTCTTGTCAGAATTTAGATGGAGATTCGAAATTTGAATGAGTCGGGCATTCATTCGAATTCAGAAAATGAAATGAAAAAGGAATAACATTATAAAATCACTGCTAGTTTATCTGGTCATTTATTCCATATAAAAGCAAATTTGCCAGAGGAACAGAATAATAAAAGTATGCAAATACTTCCAACATCAAATAATAAAACCATGTATTTACTGCATGACAGGTTAAAACCTAAATGCAAAATTCACCTAATACTGTCTACAGTTTTTTGTGGCAGTTATGGAAATGTAAGAATGATGAAAGTTTAATTTTTTTTTCAATTCAATACAAATGTAACACCATCACTCAGATATAGCTCAAGCTGAACTTGCTGCTGCATTACGTGGTAATTGTGTTAATACTATTTTCGAAGAATAAATACTGTTCTTCTAAATCTTTTCTTTCACATGTTATAATTCGAATCTTTTGACCGCAGAAGACCATGTGCAATCTATTACTTCTAGGAAGTGGTGTTATACAGTTTACAATGACAACAAAAATGACAACTCACCATTTCTTTAGTTGAGTATCTCGCTGGCTGCTGCTTGGGTTAAACACATGGAATTTATATCGTTTTACGTATTGAACTTATAAAAACTATTGATAAAACAGAATGAAGTAAAAACCTTTAAAATTGGAATAAAATGAGAATCAAATCTAATAAAAAGAACACAACGAATTGGTAAAACTCCTAAAAGACTGTCATTGTTCACACTTGAAGCCTCCTCCGTCAGTGGTGGGTGATGTATTTGCCTCAACTGCCAAATCATCAATGCCTCGTTGAACTTCTGCCTCAATATCAGGATCTTCATTGTGCATGTCATGCTGCACACCTTCTGCCAGTGTCAACGAGGCATTGATGACTCGGCGGTTGAAGCAAATACATCATCCACCACTGATGAAGGCTGTGGCTTGTGCAACTGAAATGCATTTTTAGTTATGGAAGAGGGTTCACATGTGAACAATGACAACTTTTCAGGAGTGTTACTGATTCATTATGCCCTTTTTATTTGATTTTATTCCAATCTTAAAGGTTTTTACTTCATTCTGTTTTATCAATAGTTTTTATAAGTTCATTACATAAAAGGTCATAAATTCCATGTGTTTAACCCAAGCAGCAATCGGCGGGACACTCAACTAAAGAAATGGTGAATTGGCATTTTCGTTGTCATTGTAAACTTAAACTACCACTTCCTTAGAAGTAACTGATTGCACATAGCCTTCCTTGGTCAAAAGATTCGAATTACAATCATTTGCAAAAGTTTAAGACCACCTGTCAATTTATTGATAAATTAAGATTTTCAAAGAAACAACTAATTACTAGTCAGAGATATTCGAAAAAATGACACCACAGATGAATACCTACATTCTTTAAACACAAAAGACAGAAATCACTACTTTGTGTGGCCACCTTTGTTTTTCATAACGGACAGAATACGATGTGGCATACTCTTAATGAGGGATTTGCAGTAGTCTCTTGAAATATCTTTGCACCACATGTACTTTATTGGATCAATCAAAGCTTGAGAATTTGATGGATGTTTTTCTGCTACTTTGTCTTTTAAAAATGGTCCACAAATCTTCGATGGGGTTAAGGTCGGGACTATTACCGGGCCAGTCAAGCACAGTTGTGTTTTTCCTCTGCAGGTTGTCCTTTACTGTCTTTGATCTGTGTCATGGTGCACCCAGAAATTTGGAATGTGGGAGGGGGAGGGTCCAGCTCTGCAAGTAAAAATGCTCATGTATGTGTACTTATGCGACATGACTATTATAATAAATGTTTTGATCTGTGAAAGAATTTAATACATTGTATTCTTGAATTATCCAGTTGCAAATGGTGTTTTCATTGTTCTTTTTACTTTTAATAAAAATACATATTTCAGAAAAGAGTTAACCACAAATGTAATTATTTTATATATTGCTATATTATAGCTTCAGAGAATGTATTTTAGAACAAATTCTGTAACGTATGATTTCAGCAGTTATGAAAATTGAAATTCACCAATTAGAAAAATTGAGGAACAGTTAGAGGGTTAGGAATCTCTCGTGTCGGACACCGATGGTGTCGGAATCATATTACAAACCACTTGGCCTCATGAAGGGGGGTCTGGACCCGGGGAATCCCCCACACCCCTTCCCCGTTGTGTGCGCCCCTGTAGAGCACTATCGTGCATAAAGATTGTGCATCCGTGCACTTCCATATGAGTTAACAGCTTTTCACGTAACATTTCCACATAAAATGGGCAAGTCATGCTAGTGCCTGTCTGCAAAAAGGGTAATGAAGCAGTATCGGATGCTGACATGGCACCCCATATCATTGTACTAGGTGGATGTCTCACAGTACTAACGGTGTATTTTTCATCAAACCTTTTGCCTTTTGGTCGTCGAACATGTGCTTCACAAGATTCAAACTTACGCGCAGTTGATTCATCGGAAAAAAGAACTTGGTTCCAATTTTCAGCAGTCCACAATTGATGACTCTTCACAAACTGGAGTCTCTTTTCTTTCATGACAGAGGTTAGTCTAGGTTTATGTGCAGGTTTAAAAGACTTTAATCCAAAATATTTGCTCAGGTATCAGGGAAACAGGGCTGAGACTAATATCAGACCCTTTTAAATGTAGAAAGGCCTTGATTTTCTTGCACGAACTCCTCGGAGAATGCATAACTATCTGTCTTATGGTATTGTCATCACATGGGGTTGTTTTTCTTGAACATCCACTTATCTTTCAGTTGCTAAATTTACTTGTATCTTGATATTTCATGATTGTATTATGAATAGCAGTCTTGCTCACATTCACCTTTCTGCTTTCTGCTTATGTGACGTTCGGAGTATCCTTCATGATATAAAGTCACTATTTGTGCCCTCTGAGTAACACTTAATGACGCTTTTTGCCCATTTTTCGCCAAATAGAAAATATGTACACTTCAGCATGAAAACTAGAAGCAAACTGACGCTCGCATGCTTCTCCCAACTCTATCAACAGCTGCCACTGTAGGATCGTGCAACATTGACATAATACAGACTGTAGCTGTAGCAATCGGCAGAAATCTCCTAATATCAATAGGTGGTGTTAAACTTTTGCAAATGACTGTATAATATGTAAAACAGAAGATTAGCATTTATTTTTCGAAAAAGTAGTAACACCACAAGTTTTAAACTTGAACTTGGCAGATGAGCTTTCTTTAAAGAGCTAACTCTGGATCAGTGAGAACAGCTTAGTGATATATGTGTAATCGAGAGTGATCAAAAACAGATGTGGATGAAAGAAGCTTACCTGGGAAGGGGGTGCTCTAATAATTTTAAAAAAAGTTTAATTGAGAGACCTTGTGGAAGGGTCACACACACAACACACAAACTGGCATTCTCAGAATTTACAGCAAATTTTAATTGCTAGAAAAATTGTGAATTTATTATTAAAATTTTGCAAAAATAAATGCATTAATTATTTACTTTCACCTCATCTGGCTCTGGCGTTATCCTGTAAGACAGTAATCTGTATCATAGAAGGGTTTTTTCAACATCCGCATTGTGCTTTTGTACAAAAAGAAAATGTTTAACTTAGGATGCTGTTTAAGCCTATTCTTTCTGAAACAAATCTCTATTATAGGATATATTTTTCATGTGCCAGTTATCTCCCATTCCCTTTCTCTGTGCATGGAAAGGGGATGGGCCATAATTTTTCCTTCTGTTATTATTTTCCATTTTCCCCAAGTAATCTGTACCAATTATTCTTTCCTTTTCTAAGACCTTTTATTGTCTTATTTTCTATTAGTTTCCCATCAGTTCACGGTTTCACTTATAATGCTTATTAAATATGGGCAGTTTGTGTGTGTGTGTGTGTGTGTGTGTGTGTGTGTGTTCTAAATAAGCTATCATCTAAATTTCAGATAATATGTGACGAATATGTTCATTTCTTGGATCTTCTGTCACAGAAGTTTACTTCAAAATTTTCATTTGGAATGTCCGATGCTATTTATTGGCAATATATGTTGATGAATTTTGCAAAAAATATGTTTTGTTTTATTATTTATTCGTAGGTTACTGACACGCATGTTTAAGCTGCCTCTTGCTTTTTGCCAAATTGTGATTATGACTAATTTTGCGACAAAAATTATCCACAGATTCGCCAAAAAGCGAATGTTTCCTGTCAAAATTTTATTTAGCTAATGCATTGTGCTTCTATTTTCATATGTAAATATAGAAAAAAATAGCTGTAAATTTGGCTAATCTTCATAGTATTCATGCATGGTTTTGCTTTATTTCTTTATCACAGGCTTTCACTACCTACTTGAAAAGTATATATCTGATGAAGGACAAGACTGTTTTTGATGTCCATCAAATTGATTTGGATGCCTATGCAAGGTACAGTTTATTAAGTATTTTTCAAAAATGTGTGGTAAATAGAATTTGTGCTTTCAAGAGCTGACAGTAATTTTTTTTTTTTTTTTTTTTTTTTAAATAGTTTTAGAAGCATTGTACATGTTTCAAAATTTTAGCATGTAGGAATACTATGAATGAGATTAATTTATACCACTGGATCTGTTATTGAATTCAAATTAGCAGAATATAAGTACTAAAAATACTTTCTTTCTTGCCAAGGGACCCCTAGTGCAGGGGTTAAAAAAGCAGCTAGTTAGACACCTGGTGTTATCATTTTTAATGTTGGGACTAGAACAAAATATCTTTTTATTAGCCTTGGATTACTGACTAAAAGTTTATTTTTCCAAAGACAGTGTTCTTTCTTGGATACTTTACACGGCCTTCTTTTAATAAGGTATACAAATTGGTTGTGTGCACCTTATACAATCTGATGTCTAACATTTCTGTTTTAGGAACCACATCTATTGTGGCATGGAGTATGAATGTTGAAGGGGGCAGGGGAAGGAAAAAGAGATATCATATTGATCAAGTTGCCTGCTTTCCAGTGTTGATGAACTGGGCTTAGTGAAAAAAAAAAAATAAACAGACCCTGACATTAGAAATAGGCAGTATCTATCAGGAGTGCAGATAAAGAGTCAAGGTTCATACGGTCCTTAAGAACTCCTTTTTTTTTTTCCATTTCTAAGGCCCTTTAAAGTCCTTATTTTTTTAAACAAGTGCTTATTTTTTCCGCTCATCTTGTTTTTGCGCTGCAGTAATGCCCATCGCAACCCTGCCCCCATTTTTGTTTGTGTGTCTGTAAATATGTTAACCCGTTCACCAGGGAAGCTTTCTTCTATAGCACATTGAAGGGAGAAAATCCCCTGGAATGTTCTTAGAAATGATCTCCCTTCACCCCCCACTTTTCCCATTGTAGCCTGCATGACTTTTTTTTTTTTTTTTTCGATTGGAAGTTTAATGACTACCATGAGCAACTCAGTGGGTTATAAGCAGTCGCCCATCCCTAATTTAGGGCCACTGGTTCCAGGGAAGGGAGAGAGCCAGTGCCGTAAGACAAACACAACATACATGCCTCACCGGGATTCGAACCCAGACCCATGGTGGATGAATGATCAGAACCTGCATGACCTTACCAGTGGGATCGACATCCGTTGGTGTCTTTTCAGAGTGTCAAAGCAAATGTCAAAGGGGGGAGGGTCTGTTTGACTTCATAATTTATGGTGTCAGTTGTCTCATGTGGTCTGATCTATCTAGTGTCTACTGCTCTACTCAACTCACCTTGCTTCATTGCATTGTCACTGTGTCTCCTGTTTGTCTTTTTTTTTTTTTTTTTTTCGGTGTGTATTTAATTTTGTTCTTTGCAGGCAAAGTAGTTTATATTTGGGGCAAAATGCCCGGTAAATTGCCACTAGCACTGTTTAATCCCCTACTTATGTATATATACATACTGTAACATACACACACACACCTGGTGATATTCCAATGACACAAAATATCAATTGGAGTGTAGGTCCTTAGAAAGTCCTTTTTTTTCCACAGAAAAGGGTATGAACCCTGAGAGTGTTTTGTCTGCATATCATAGTTTGTATAATCAACATTTCCTAATTTAGAGTTTTACTTTATCCTAATTGCTCTACTCAGGAGGGGCAGATAAAGAATGGTTTGTCTTCATGTCATAGTTTGTGTAATCAACATTTCCTAATTGAGAGTTTTACTTTGTCCTAATTTTCTCTAGTGCAAGGGCAGATAAAGTGTGTTTTGTCTGCATGTCATAGTTTGTGTAATCCAGATTTCCTGATTTAAAGTTTTACTTTATCCTAATTTTCTCTGTTTGAAGGACAAATAAAGAGCTTTTTGTTTACATGTTATAATTCATACAGTTGTCATTTCCTAATTTAGAGTTTTACTTTTATCCTAATTTACTCTATTCAAAGGGCAGGTAAGGAGTTTTTGTCTACATGTCATAGTTTGTATAATTAACATTTCCTAAATTTGAGCTTTGTGTAAAAAAGTAGTTAGTGATGTTCAATGCTTTTACAAGAAATGAAGATTTATCGATTGATGGAGAAAAGCTGGAGATAACAGACACGTACGTTTATCTTGGACAGCAGATATCAAGTGAGGGTCACATTGATGAAGAAATTAATCGGCGTACAAAACTTGCCTGGAGAGCTTTTGGAAGAAACAGCATAATTTTCAAGAGCAATATGCCATTATGTCTTAAAAGAAAAGTGTTTGATCAATGCATCCTTCCAGTGCTTGCGTATGGTGCAGAGACGTGGACCTTAACTAAAAGAGACATACAAAGGCTGCAGACAACGCAAAGAAGCATGGAGAGGTGCATGCTTGGTGTAACCAGGAGAGATAAGAAGAGGAACTCGTGGATCCGAAAGATGACAAGAGTGGAAGACATCATGATCAGAGTTAAATCCCTGAAATGGCAATGGGCTGGACATACTGCCAGAAGGACAGATCATCGATGGACAGCCGACATTTTAGATTGGATTCCAAGGGACAGGAAAAGACCCAGAAGAAGACCACATGGGAGATGGGTGGATGAAATTCGAAAGTATGCAGGGGTGACATGGAGGAGACTGGCACAAGACAGACCGTTGTGGAGGAAACTTGGGGAGACCTTCGTCCAGCAGTGGATTGATAATGGTTGACAATGATGATGATGCAGGAGTGACATGGAGGAGACTGGCACAAGACAGACCGTTGTGGAGGAAACTTGGGGAGCAGTGGATTGATAATGTCCAGCAGTGGATTGATAATGGTTGACAATGATGATGATATATATATATATATATATGTATGTATATATATGTATGTATGTCTTGTGCCAGTCTCCTCCATGTCACTCCCGCATACTTTCGAATTTCATCCACCCATCTCCCACGTGGTCTTCTTCTGGGTCTTTTCCTGTCCCTTGGAATCCAATCTAAAATTTCGGCTGTCCATCGATGATCTGTCCTTCTGGCAGTATGCCCAGCCCATTGCCATTTCAGGGATTTAACTCTGATCATGATGTCTTCCACTCTTGTCATTTTTCGGATCCACGAGTTCCTCTTCTTATCTCTCCTGGTTACACCAAGCATGCACCTCTCCATGCTGCTTTGAGTTGTCTGCAGCCTTTGTATGTCTCTTTTAGTTAAGGTCCACGTCTCTGCACCATACGTAAGCACTGGAAGGATGCATTGATCAAATACTTTTCTTTAAGACATATATATATATATAGTACCTGCTTGCGAAAGGCCTTCCTGAACACTTGTCGCTCTCTCTCAACAGAGATTCATCCATCTTTGAAGTGCCAATATGACTCCTTGATTTGTGCTGTACTAGTAGCTTTAGCATCAAAAGCCTTTTTAATCGTTTGAATTGTTTCAGCTGATGTGTGGCTAAGTTCGTGGCAAAATTTGATGCAGATTCTATGCGCAACTCACTTAGTCATTGTAACACGAGACAAGAATGCGACAGGTGTGGAGTTCACAAAGCCAGACATGCACTGCGAGGCACCAAGTGAGTGGCAAAAACTCACAGGTGCACTCAACTGCAAGGTCATGTGCTACTGAGTCAACGCTGTGCTCTATCTAGTATAGGGCGGTGGAATGCAGCTGGGTACTTTTTTTTTATTGAACCTCGCATTTAATGAGCGGGGCTTGAAAAATATCTGAAAAGTTATATGCCCAGCTGGGCATGTGCAGAAATTATTTTACTACCCAGGTATTAAAAGCTGGATGCCCAGAAAAAAATGTCTTTTATGATAACAAATCAGAAACCTCATTTTCTTTAAGTTAAAAAATATGAACTTTTTTTTTACATGTTTTGCATTTCCATCTTTAGGATCTGTATTCAAAATGCTTAATGCATGAATACGTGTATCTCAAGTTTTAAAATGATGATGATGCTGAAATTGGTATGAAATAGTATGATGATGAAATTGGTATTTGAGAAATTTAGTTTTTCTGCTGTGTTCCTTTCATTGAAGTTTTCACCCATTGTCACTAAACACCAGAGGTTAGTTCCATCAGAGGCATGCATCCTATTGCTGATTATAAACAACATTTGGAGCAAAACACTACATATGCATACCTGCCAACTACTACAGAATGTCCGTAATTTCTACGGATTTTGTTTTCTGACTACGGAATTCACTGTTGAAACTACGAATTCTACAAACTTTAATTTGTTTAATTTTTTTATTATTTTGATATGCATGAGATTCTTAAGCGGATTCACAGAATTCCGTCTTTTTTGTCATCATTTAGATCATTGTCAAGATCGATGGAAAACTGAAAAGAATTTCAGGGTTTGGTGTCTTTTTCCGTCTGAGGGACGATATTTCGTATTTCAAACTTTCAAAAACAGTTGTTAAAGCAGAAAAAAAAATTGCATAATCGCCATTTTTTTCTCCCGATGTTGCCTTTGTGTCCAAATATTCTTGTTAAATATCATTTTATTGATTAAATATTTGTATTTCAGCTTGAAACTGTAGGCAACAATTTGCGAAAACGGAAGTTAGACACCTCGAAAATTTCCCCGTAATCTTCAGGCATAAAATTCTTCTACGATTTCCAGGAATTCCACCATTTTAGTTATTATTTTTGTCATTTGCGAGATCGATGTACAATTGAACAGAAATTGGGGGAGGGGGTCATCGAAGGACGGAATTCCAGCTTTACAAAAACTTTCTAAAACGGAAGGTTGACGGAGTTAAGATTTTTACGTAATCGTAATTTCTTTTTCTCGCGATGTTGCATCTGTCCAATATTATTGTTAAATAACATTTTGCTGTATAAATATTTTTATTTCAGCTGGAAGTTAGAGGGGAAATTTCCCAAGCCGGAAGTCGAACAGAGCAAAGATTTCTCCCTTAATCTCACAACCCTTCTCTTACCCCCCCCCCTCCCCTCCCCGTCACGATGTTCCCACTCTCCTGCATTGATAAGTATCCCCTTTTCCATAAGTTTTTGCATTTAAGCTTGATATGGGGGGGGGGGGATTCTTGAAAACGGGAATAACGAAGTTGCAAAATTTGTTAAGATAGATGTGTTTTTTACAAATTTTGGATTTCCTGTCTGTCAGGCATTGTGGAATTCTGAACACATCTGACTGATTTTTACTGGTGGAAGTTTCGTACTTAAATCTCGCAATGTTACCTATTATGTCCTTACCAGGGAAATCAACTTTGTGTTTCGCACACGTTAAGTTTGTTTCATTAGTGTTCTTGTTTGTTGTGGTGCGTAATTATTTTTCACAAAGAGATGGATCGTTTTGTAAGAAAGCGTCTATGTGTGCCCTGCAATAATACTAGTTACTACTGACAAGGTTCTTGCCAATGTTGGCAGGTATGCATATGGTTCCAATTTCTGAACCTAGAGCATAAAACAGGGTGATTCATAAAGAAGTATACAGTTTCCAGATGCTGTAAAACAGTAACAGTTGAAGACACAGACCACAACTGCGAACCGTTAGGTAGATGTACTCATAAAGTTTGTGTCCTGCTAATGAAAGAAGTGACGTAGGCAATAGCTCACGTGTCGTGTGACTAGTCAGTCAAAATGGCAGCATCTGCAGTGGAGAAGGCATTTTGTGTTCTTGAATTGAGCAAAACAGAATCTGTAACTGTTGCGCATCGGCATTTTCGATCACGATTCGGAAAAGAACCTCCAACCAGAAAATCTATCTGCGGTTGGCATAAAAAATTTGAAACTACGGGCTGTTTGTGCAAACTTAAAAGTCCTGGAGTCGCCGATAGTGTTTGCACCGCCATTCAACGAAGCCCAGGAAAATCGACGCGTAGAGTGAGTCGTGAAGTGCAGAACTCACAGCCTACTGTCTGGAGAATTTTGAGAAAGAAGCTGAAAATGATTCCATACAAAGTGCAGATGTTTGAAAATTTCACTGACCTTGACAAGACAAAGGGCTTTGAATTTTGTGCCAAAATGCAGCACCGTTTTGAAAATGACTATTTTGCCGATCACTTAGTTTTCACAGATGAAGCTACATTTCACATGAGTGGTCAGGTAAACAAGCACAATGTTCGCTTTTGAGGAACGGAGAATCCCAGATTTACAGTGCAACACGTGCGAGATTCCCCTAAGGTAAATGTGTTCTGTGTTTTTTCGAGTTTGGGCGGAAATGGATTACCGGCTCGATGTGTGGCGTGTGACTAAGGGTGCACACATAGAACATCTGTGACTGTGTATAAAAAAACTTGAAACATTCCCCTACAATTCTGTTACAGGTAACATAAAATATCTTACATCGTTCTTGTTTTATAGTGTGTTGAAACTGTATACTTCTTTATGAATCACCCTATATAATTAAAGAAGTGATATTCTTCTGTCCTTTGCACTCTGTGACAATAATACAACTTCTGGTGATTAGCAGTGAAATGCAACACGACATGCGATGACTGTCTTTTTTCTTGTAGCAGGAAATTCTATTCCAAACTTTTCTATTTTTAAATTTAGTTACCTGGATAAGGCAACTAGATTTTTTATTTACCTGCCCAGGCCAATAATTTACATTCTTCGGGCATCTCAGGCATGGTATTGTTCTAGCCCTGATGAGTTTGTGATATTCCCTCTTTGGTAAATGTTTGTACATTTTCTCTATAGATCACTGGGCTTGCTGATTACTCCCAGAACACGGTTTATTAACAAACAATTGAAGATTCAGCAAAAACCTCAGCTGAAATCAAATGTAATGGCGAATAACCACAGGACTACAGCACCTGGAAACAAAGATGCTGATGCAGGGTGGAATCTTTCTGACAGCTCAGATGAAGGTGAGGATAATGTGCTGAACCCTCTCAGGACCTATGAAATTGAAGAAGAGGTTAGTAGATATATTTGTTTATATTTTATTTTTACTTGTAATGTGATAAAAATGAATTGAATAACATTCAAAATTGTATGTGTAAAAAATAGGAAATGAATTCTGAAAAATCATTGTGATAACATATAGACTTAAAAAATCACTTGTGGAGACTTGTCTTGGTGTAAAGCTCTTTTAAGATCTTGTGCAGTGAAACATTCAAAAGCTAGATGCTTTGAGTTTGAAGCTCTAGATAATAAAAAAATTAGTACCATATTTATCTTCATATAATCTGCAGCAACATAGACTATTCATTCAGACTGAAATTCAGGTACAGAAAAAAACATTTTTTTTTTAGTATAATCTGCAGGGCCATGAAATTCAGGTCGAAAATTGCTGTATAATCTGTACCTGCAATGTTGATCCTGATATGTAATTTTGTACACAAGAGTTGTGATTCACTGGATTACCCAGCAGTCTAAAGAAATGAAGAAACGGAACGATTTTCTTATTAAAATAACAATGTCATTTTTAATGCCTTTCTGTTACTTTCAAGTGATTAAAGAACAAAATTTATGAGTACATGCACTGAGTTGGCTTTGCATTAGCAACACCTATGTAGTAACACATCGGTCCACCTTTCTGCACAATCACGGCTCACAGACGCCTAGGAACGGATTCTACAAGGTGTCGAACATCTTCCATGCGTGCACTGAATTAGCTTTGCATTAGGAACACCTACCTAATAATGCATTGGTCCACCTTTCTGTGCAGTCACGGCTCGCAGACGCCTAGGAACAGATTCTACGAGGTGTCGAACATCTTCCACGCGTGCACTGAATTAGCTTTGCATTAGGAACACTTACGTAATAAACATGGTCCACCTTTCTGTGCAATCACGGTTCACAAACTCGTATGAGAACAGATTCTACAAGATGCCGAATATTCTCCATGCGTACACTTAATTAGCTTTGCATTAGGAGCACCTACCTAATAATGTGTTGGTCCACCTTTCTGTGCAATCACGACTCACAGACACCTAGGAACAGATTCTACTAGTTGCAAAGGAAACATCAGAGCATTCATGTAAAAGGAAATAAAAAAAGGTGTGTTACAGAATAAAATCATGGTACAGATACTGTCTTCTAGTCATGAAAGTCACAAATTTTGCTTTGGAATCATGATTTTTTTTTTTTTTTTTTAAAGTAATTGTTCATTTTTTTGGTGACATTCCAAGTGATTCTCCATGCTCCGACCAGGTGAGACATATGTGGTTTCCATCTAATTATCCATGTGTTAAAAAAGGGCTCTTGTGCCCTCCCCCATTTCAATTATTGTGCTTATGAAGTTTTGACATTTGTATGGTATAAATGGTAAAGAAAAGTGTATAATGAAATCTTGTAGTGCAGAATGTTGAGTATTTCAACTTATTTTCAAGTGCAGTCAAAGTGTAATGAGTCAGATTTTTGTTACTTCCAGAAGGGCAAGGAGCACTTTTCTTTAGAAAAAAAAAGAGGAGGGGAGAGGGCATTGTCTCCTCTTTAATGTGTGCGTGTGTGTGTGTGTACCACTGCTTTGAATAGGGTATATATATAAAATATATGTGAGCAATTCCATGTCAGATCAATCACCTTCTTGACCTCACCATTTCTGATTTTGATGAAATTTGGTATGGAGCACACATATGACAAGGTAAGTAATTCTGCCAATTTTCAGATTTTTATTTTGAAAATTGTCCAAGATACACACATAATAAAAATCGAAATTTTCGTAAAAAATGACAAACTCGCACACCTATAAATGGCTGTAAATTTTTTCCTAATTGTAGTAAAGTGACAATTCAAACACAGTTGCAAAGCTAAAGGATTGAGCTTTCTATAGATACCATACATGACCTTCTTACAACAGATTAAAGTTTCAAGGTCATCCACTGTGACCTTTGACCTTGAATATCTCAAAACATGCCATCTTAAAAAAATTACGAAAAAAATATATTTTATTGCTACAACATTCTTCTACCCATGTGCCAGATATTAGGCTGCCACCGCTATGGCAAGGCAGTGTAGGATTAATAGGAGTGTCATGCTGCACCCTTCTGTATGTAAGGCACAGAGACATACCATGCAATAAATATTTCTTACGTTGAGGATTTGTGTTTATTATACGTGAAATGTGTATATATTATAACAGATCAACAGATTTATCAGAAATATGCTATGTGACAGCAATTTTACTTGATAGACACAATTTTCAGCAGTAAATAATGTCAACAAATCTTTGAGATCAGAGATTGAAACTCCACCCATTTTAGCCAATGGCAGTGCTTCTTCTTAGCCAATGACAAAGCTTCTTATTAGAGCCAATGACAGGGTTTCTTATTAAAGCCAATGGCAAGGCTTCTTATTACAGCCAATGAGAAATCTTACTGGTACACCATTTTATATTTGCTGTTATTCCAATTCTGAGCTTGTGAGTGTGTGGTTATCAATTTATCTGTAACATTGTTAACTGTTTAATTGTTATTTTATTTTATCTTTATTGTTATCTTTATTTAATCAATTTCTTTTTATCAAACTATATTTATTTATCTTTTTTTTTTTGCAGGTGCAGTTTCATTAACCAAAATGGACTTTAAAAGTCACATTTTTTGTTGCAATCCTCTGGGTAAAAGTGGACACACAAGGTTTAGAAAGAATCTGAGAAAAGTACAGCCTTGGATGGTTCAGAAATGTCCAAATATAACATTAGAACAGAAAATATATAGTTCATGCAGAAAATCTATCTCTGAAATGCCAGGTCCTTCATGTATAATTGAAACAGATGCAGAGGCAAAACAACTTTGGTTAAGTGAAGATAATTCAGAAGGAGTGGTGAAGAGTGAGATATGGACTGACAGAGACACAACTTTGGATAGTCTGAATGATACGTTACTTTCTCTAGGCGAATCTCCTGTGAAAAAAAAAAAAGATTAGGTGTAAGAAGAAATATCAGAAAATTGGTGAAGTGATAAAAGACTACATAGGTGTTCCAGAATGTGATAATCCTGTGACAGTGTCTGATGAATTGGTCATGATTTCACAGTTGAAAGAAAAATTTCAAGAAACAGACTCTAGCAGTGTTAAAGTCCAAATACTAACAATATTACCTAGAACCTGGAGTATTCGTAAAATTCAGGAAGAATTTGGTGTAACATATTACATGGCACGAATGTCTAAAAATCTTGTGGAAGAGCAGGGTATTTTAGCAACTCCAAATCCTAGGCCTGGGAAAACTCTCAGTGACAGCACAGTTGAAAACGTTATTGCATACTATAATAGTGATGAAGTGAGCCATTGTTTACCAGGAAAAAAATATTTTGTTAGAATGATGGAATCAGGATCAAAAGTGCAAAAACAGAAACGTCTTATTCTAGGAAATTTGAAAGAGATATTTCAAGGATTTAAAGACAAGAATCCTAATGTCAAAGTAGGGTTTTCAAAGTTCTGTGGTTTACGCCCAAAGAATTGTGTGCTGGCTGGTGCAAGTGGAACACACTGTGTCTGTGTGTGTTGTGCTCATGAAAATGTAAAACTTATGCTAGCAGAGTGCAAATTGCAAGACTTAACTCGTAATGATGAATTACCAGTTAGGACATACAAAGATTGCCTTGCAAGAATAACTTGTAACCCTCCTCTTCCAGAATGCTTCTTCTTCAAGTGTGATTCTTGTCCTGGTATAGCACACTTACTAGAGCAAATAAGTAGCTTATTCTCCATGAATGGGATTGATGAAATTGTATATAAATTGTGGACTACAACTGATCGCACAACACTTATGACAGTCTGTAACACTGTAGAAGAATTCCTTGAGACCTTTGAATCAAAAGTGAAATTGCTATTGCCACATTCTTTTATAGCTATTCAGCAGTCATACTTTCTGTCAAATCTGAAAGAAAACCTTGATGATAATCATTGTGTTGTGTTGTGCGATTTTGCTGAGAATTATTCCTTCATACTGCAGGATGCAGTCCAAGGATACCACTGGAACAATTCCCAAGCTACTATTCACCCTTTCATCGTGTACTACAAAAGTTCACACACACTTCAGTTGGATCATGCTTCTTTTGTTGTCATCTCAGAATGTCTTAAGTATGACACTATCAGTGTTCACCTTTTCCAGAGCCAATTGTTGCAGTTTATATCATCACATTTTGACAAGAAAGTAGAACACATCTATTACTTCTCAGACGGTGCAGCCTCACAGTATAAGAACAGGAAGAATTTTGTCAATCTGTGCCATCATGATGTAGATTTTGGTATCACAGCTGAGTGGCATTTCTTTGCCACCTCACATGGAAAGGGGCCATGTGATGGCGTGGCAGGCACCATTAAGAGATTAGCTGCACGTGCCAGGCACCATTAAGAGATTAGCTGCATGTGCCAGCTTTCAGTGTTCATACAATGACCAAATTATGACACCGCGACAACTGTATGATTGGGCTTCCAGAAACATTCCTTCGTGCCATTTTAAATACAGCGCAGACAAGGACTATGAGAACCACAAGGAGTTCCTCGAGATACGTCATGCTAGTGCTCGACCAATTCCTGGTACTCAAAAACTTCACTGTGTAATACCAGTAGGCCGCACAGCTATTAAAACCAAGATGTATTCAAACTCAACTGAATACAAGGTTGAGTCAGTGTTGCTAAATCCAATAGAACTGGATCTGGAGGATATTCCTGGCTATGTTATTGTTGAGTATGATAACCAGTGGTGGGTTGGTTGTGTTTTGGATGTGAACATTCATACAGAACAAGTTAAGATAAGTTTTCTGCACCCACATGGACCTTCAGTGTCTTTTACATACCCACAGAAGCCAGATATATTAGAAGTGGATAAAACAGCGGTCATTACGAAGGTTGACCTGCGAACAGCAACAGGTCGGACATATTTTATGGAGAGAAGCGAAATAGAGATGGTCACTAGCAAGATGGCATCACATTCTTTTGGTTTGCAGCCTTATTAACCAAGCGGTTCACTTGTATGTGTACACCACTAATATAACCTGTAACACATTGTGAAATTAATACATACATGCATCTGGAAAACAGTTATTGTACATTTGTTCGAACCTAACCTGGAGGACATATACTCCTATTAATCCCACACTGCCTTGCCAGTGCCAGCCTAATATCTGGCACATGGGTAGAAGAATGTTGTAGCAATAAAATATATGTTTTTCGTAATTGTTTAAGATGGTATGTTTTGAGATATTCAAGGTCAAATGTCACAGTGAATGACCTTGAAACTTTAATCTGTTGTAAGAAGGTCATGTATGGTATCTATAGGAAGCTCAATGCTTTAGCTTTGCAGCTGTGTTTGAATTGTCACTGTACTACAATTAGGAAAACAGTTACAGCCATTTATAAGTGTGCGAGTTTGTCATTTTTTACGAAAATTTCGATTTTTATTATGTGTGTATCTTGGACAATTTTCAAAATAAAAATCTGAAAATTGGCAGAATTACTTATCTTGTCATATGTGTGCTTCATACCAAATTTCATCAAAATCAGAAATGGTGAGGTCAAAAACTTATTTTTTTTTATTGATCTGACGTGGAATGTCCCATGTATATTAAAGAGAGGACACATGCTATGTCTGTGTGTGTAGAGAGGGAGGCATATCCTTGTATATATAGTGTCCTTACACACATACACACAGAGGTCTGTTAAAAATGGTCATGAAAATTGTTAATGGGCCATGAAATTGCATTTTCAAAATTTGATAGACACCCTGACAGATATGTTCATTGGCAAAACTATGGTTATATATTTCTTATTCTTCTCATGATGTGTTTCAGTAGCAATATTTTACATCATGTTTGTATCAATAGTTTCAGTATTTCCTTCCATTGACAATACTGTACCTTTTATCTGTAGGGCATTAGCATATAGTATACATACATATATAGCGATAAAATCTTAGCATCCATAGCTAACTCAGCAATTTTATTTCTCTTTCCGAATTTAGCACAGCAATATTAATAATAAAAATGTCATTTGGTCTCCATACCAAATAACAACTTAAAATTTGTAGGCCAGTGTTATCCTGGTAACTTCAGTTGGCACCAACAATGCCTCACTGCCTTCTGCCTTCTCACAGAAGTTCACACATAGCACTTGAATGAGCTCCACAACAAAATATGAGAACAATCTGAAATCA
This sequence comes from Macrothele yani, assembly GCA_039090855.1. Taxonomy (NCBI): domain Eukaryota; kingdom Metazoa; phylum Arthropoda; class Arachnida; order Araneae; family Macrothelidae; genus Macrothele; species Macrothele yani. Next base: position 17,476,169 of record CM077000.1, on the reverse strand, counting down.
ATTATTAATGATGGAATATGTACATAATATCCACATAGCATGAGATGAATGGGGTATTCATGACTCTTAGAGTTCACAAGTGGTTTAAGTGTTGCAGAGAACTGATCACACACTTCATGGTACAGTCCCATTACACCAAAGAACAGCTTGGTGGGGCAGCTGGCCACTTCCTACCATTTTGTGTAGGGAAGTTTCAATGTGTTCTGTTCGTGCAAAATGAAATGCTGCTTTTCCTTTTGAACAAATACACAGAAACGGGGGGAAATGTCAAAACACATACACGTAGATGAGCATATGAAAAAAGTTCTCTTGTCAAGGGAGCAAACAGGCTAACCTTAATAGGATGCCATGGGGACAATTGTCAAAATCCTGAAAAAAATTTAATCAGGGGATACCAGTGAGGTAACAGATGGCATTGTGTAATGGCATCCACCTTAAGTAATGCAAAAATGTTGTCTTCGAAAATTTATTCATCTTCATAATACATTTTTTTTTGTATCTGTATTGATTACTTTGTACATTTAGTATTGCTTTCTACATGATTTAAAAAAAAATATTTTCCTTTTATGTAGAAAAATGAAGTGGAAATCCCAACAAACAGGCAAAAAAAGCCTGTTACAAAAGCAGCTGCAGCAAAAAAGATTTTGAAGAAGGGAATTATGCCAAATACAAAAATTGTGTTTGGTGACGATGGAGAGGTAATACTGACATTTTTTGTGATATTTTTTCTTTTGATATATTGTGAGGTTCTCTTTGTTCCTTAGTCTTTAGTATCAAATTCAAATTTTGGTGGAAAATATCTGCTTCTTTAAAATGACCATCTGAGTTTGTTTTTCATTGAATTTTTGTCCTTGTGCATAGTCATTGTTTGTTTTCAGAAATTTCAGTTGTTTATGATGAAAACAGTCACATGTTGCAATGTGGAATGCATATTCAATGTACTTTGTACTTACACTTCTAGTTTGTGTACAAAAACATGAATAAATTATATATACCTACCTAACATGTTGCTCCATCTTTTGCCCTCACAACAACAGCTAGACGTCTTGATAAGGACTCAATGAGGTGTTGAAAACACTGGTGGTATCATATACAGCTACCTAATAATGTTTTGCTCCATCTTTTGCCCTCACAACAACAGCTAGACGTCTTGATAAGGACTCAATGAGGTGTTGAAAACACTGGTGGTATCATATACAGCTACCTAATAATGTTTTGCTCCATCTTTTGCCCTCACAACAACAGGCAGACGTCTTGGTAAGGACTCAATGCGGTGTTGAAAACACTGAAGTGGTAATATATACATCTACCCAATAATGTGTTGCTCCACCTTTTGGCCTCACAATAGCATCCTCATGTCTTGGTAAGGACTCAATGAGATGTTGAAAACATGGAGATGATATATACAGTTACCTAATAACGTGCTGTTCCACCTTTTGCCCTCACAACAGAGCCCGAGCATCTTGGTAAGGACTCGATGAGGTGTTGAAAATGCAGAGGTGGTATTACCGATGTATACACCTACCTAATGACGTGTTGCTCCACCTTTTGCCCTCACAGCAGCAGCCAGACATCTTGGTAAAGACTCAATGAGATGTTGAAAACGTGGAGGTGGTAGTGGTATTATGTGCACATACCTAATAGCGTGTTCCACCTTTTGCCCTCGTAACAGCACCTGGACGTCTGGGTAAGGACTTGATGAGGTGTTGAAAACACAAAGATGGTATTACATACGCCTACCTAGTAACATCTTGCTCCATCTTTTGCCCTCACAACAGCAGCCAGGCATCTTAGTAAGGACCTCAATGAGGTATAAACACTGAGGTGTTATTATATACACCTACCTAAAAACGTGTTGCGCCCTGTTTTCCTCCTCACAGCAGCAGCCAGACGTCTTGGTTAGGACTCAGTGAGGTATAAACACGGAGGTGGCATTATATACACCTACCTATCAGGGATTGATTTGCAAAAAATAAATGTGTAGCAACATTTTGCTAGACAAATTAAGTTTTGTGTAGCAGTGAGAAACTTTTTAGTAGCTCTAAGAAATTACGCTATGATAACAGTACACCTGCTCGAAAACAAGCTAAAAAGGAATTTTAGATACATTATTTATTTATGTATTACCTTTTTTAATTCTGCTTCTTCAATGTCGCAAATATTTCTTTTGCTGTATGGCTGTGGGTTGGTCCTACATGGTTTGAGAAAAAATTTACAGCCTCATCAGATGCAAATTTTTCTATAGATGGTCTTTCAACAGATCACAGATTAAATTTTTCAACAAAGATTCATTTAGACTGCTTTCATAGTCGTTTTTTGTGACTTGTGTAGGAAAAAACTGTCTACAATGGCATTAGACACTGGCAAAACTGGTAGTATTTTTAAAAAATGAGCTTCACGTATGTGTTGAAAATGCCCAAAAAATGTCCATGTAGTACCTGTTTGATGTTTCTGGTGCTTTTCCTTCAGCGTTCGTGTAACTCTTTGCACAAAGTTTGTGGTAATCAAGATGTTTGCTCACAAACTTTAGGACGTTTTTTGTACAGTTCTTCAATCATATAGCACCTGTTCAGTCAAAATGTTGATGTCAGTCTTTTCAATCATCTCATCCGTGATGAGAGAGGGGGGCTCAGATTGCTCCTCATCATTAACATTTGTTCTCCCATTCTTAAAAATTAGACACCATTTCTTTACACTTGACCACCTGACTAGTTCATTTATTTCCTCTCCAAATACTGCAAGAAGTTTAGAATACATTTCAATTAGTCAAACATTTTGTGCAATCAGAAAGTGAATAACTGACCACATTTCATGTTTGAGCAGATTTTCTATCTTCTTTTTCATCACAGATGATTGTGAAATCTCCCTAATTGATAGAACTAGTATGCAAAACACTCCAGTTGACAGCTAACACAGCTGCTTCTATTTCTGGACGTTTTATCAATTGTAAAAATCAGTTGATTTTTTCTAACCAGTTGCACTGACTTTGAATCACTTTGATAAATTTAATTCTCATCAGAAGGAATTCAAAATGCATTCTCATTACAACCGAAAATTCAGTGTCATTTTTCTTGTTTTCTCTACTGAATAATCCGTTCCATCAATCATTCCTCATTGTTCATATACTCTGCACATTTAATTCTTTTCCATTAGTTGTGACTTCCTTTGAAAAAAATTTTAAGTTGCCTCTATTCTTAAGAGTAGTAGACAGTTTATTACTTGGTATTCTAGAATCCTTTACAGTTTTATTTTCCTTCTTAGTGGTTCCTACAACAGCTTTAATTAATTGCCTTTACCATATGTGCAATGACAATGTTCAACTGCCATTTTAAAGCCATAAGTTTAGAAAAAAGAAAAATTCAACGAAAGAATCCTCGAATTTACTCAGAACAGAGAACAAACACATGATCCAAATTTGCCGAATGATAAGTGGTGCATCCCAAATTCTTATCAGTCCACTAAATATTACCTTAGACCCCTTACAGATGGAAATCAAAGATGCACAGCAGGAAGTCACTCCGTCTCTGGCTTAAAGGCAGCTGGATTAATTTCTGCTCCCTTTTCAAGGTTCCTACTTAAATTTTCAATAGTGGAAGTTCGGTGGAGAAAACTTCTATGGTCGTAATTTTGTTTTCTCAGGATGCTACACTGCCCTGTGTTGTGGTTAAATGTCAGTTTTATAATAAATGTTGGTATTTCAACTCAAAAAAAGAGGCACCAATTTTGGCAAATAGAAGTAACAAAATTAGGACCATAAGGTTTGATGCATGGTGGCAAAATGTTCATGCTTTCATTCTCCTGAGGCTGAAAGTTGTTTCAGCATTGTGAAAGAAATTTTGTAGACATAAAGACGGGAAGGATGAGTTCTGAATCCTTAATCTCATTTCTGAGTATGTTGTACTTTATTTTGCCTTGAATTCAGTAATTTTATATTGTTAAGAACACAGTGATGTGCTTCAGCTTAATATTTACATCAGGGCTTGAAAAATATTTGAAAAGTTACATGCCCAGTTGGGCATGGGCAGAAATTAATTACCTGTCCAAGCAGTAAAAGCTGGATTTATCTTTTAAGTTAAAAAATATGATGAACTTTTTTAACATGTACACAGTGTGGCAAAGAATTTTTAAGACTGGGTCTGTAAAATGAAATAGAAACAAGAAATTATAATTTGGTTTGGTTTGTTATTCAAAATAAGTCCCTCCGGCTTCAATACACTTGTTACAGCGATTTAATAATGATTCGAATGCCTGTTCCAGCTCACTTTGCGGAATTGCCTCCAAAGCATGCATCAAAGCTGTTTGTATGGTCAAAATATCATCAACATAACACCCTTTTAACGTCATTTTAAGTTTTGGGAATAAAGAAAAGTTGCAGGGTGCTAAATCAGGCGAATATGGTGAATGATTCAACACACAGACGTTATTTTTCGCCAAAAATCTACGAACAAGAAGTGAGGTGTGACTGGGTGCATTATCGTGCAACAAACACCAGCTGTTTTCATCCCGATATTCTGGACGAATGCGAAGAATTCTGCCCATCAAACGCCTCAAAACATTTAAATAAAACTCACCAGTAATTGTTTGTCCACTTGGAACAAATTCTTTGTGGATAATACCCTTACTATCGAAGAATGTAATGAGCATTGTTTTGATTTTTGATGGAACTTTTCTTGTTTTTTTTTTTTTTTTTTTTTTTTTTTGGTCTTGTGGTGAGTTTTTTGACTTCCATTCTGCACTTTGTCGCTTTGTTTTAGGATGATATTGAAAACATCATGTTTCATCACCTGTAACAATCGATTTTAAGAAGTTTAGATCATTTTCAGCGGCTGAAATGATGTCTCTGCAATGTGCACTTCTCCTTGATTTTTGTTCATTGGTTAACGTGTGTGGAACAAATTTAGCACAGACCATCCTGCATGAAGATTTGTTTTGCCCAAATCTTCATGCAAGATGGTTCGAATCATTTCTTTGTTGATGTTTAAAGACTCTTCCGTCATTCTTAGTGACGCACGTCGATTGTTTGCCACGAAATCACGCACTTTTTCAATAACCTCAGGTGTCCTAGATTAACTTGGTCTTCTGGTATGCTTATCATCTTCTAGCGTATCTCTTCCGTCCAAAAAACGTTTGTGCCACAGGAAAACATTTGATCTACTTAAACAAAACTTACCGTAAACTTGTTTCATCATTTGGTACGTTTCCGAGACACTTTTGCCAAGTTTTGCTTTAAATTTAATAACAGCCCTTTGTTCCATCTTAATAATTCAACATGAAAAAATTTTTACTAATGAACGGCCATTTCGTTTGAGTTACTGTAACAACTGCGCAGTACTTTTGGCAGAAAGCAAGCAGATGGTCACTGTTTATAACGCATTCGCGATTACACTGGTGGCGCCACCGTAGGCTGAAATCTAGCGCCAGTCTTAAAAATTATTTGATGCACTGTGGTGTATTGCATTTCCGGTTTTAGGGTCTGTATTCAAAATATTCAATGCACAAAAATGTGTATTTAAGTTATAAGGTGTTGCTGCTGAAATTGGTATGACATGGTATGATGATGGGTGGAAATTGATATTTTAGAAATTTAATGATCCTGACATGTTCCTTTTGTTCAAGTTTTTACCCTAACACTGGAAGCTAGTTCCATCAGAGGCATGCATCCAGTCACCGACTATAAACAGCTTCCGGTAATTAACAGTGAAGTGAAACACAACATGCAACAACTGTCTTTTTTATTGTTTAATTTACTTGCCCAGAACGGGCAACGAGATTCTCTTATTTACCTGTCCTGGGCATCTCGGGCATGATATTTTTCAAGCCCTGTATATCAGAGCTGAGTTTGGTCTCAATTTTAAGAGCTCGAGCCTGCCCGAACCGGAATTTTATATTGCAAGATAGAGTCTGGGCCCGAAAACTATGAATTAACCTGTTTAGGCATTTAAAAAAATATCTTCTTCCAGACTTCCGCTCTTTCCTCCCAATACAATTAAATGAGGTCTTTCTCAACTGCGGAGTGGGGAAGGGATGGCAATCTATTTCTATAGTTTCTTTGAGCATTCATTTCTTTCTGAAATGTTTCGGGGGAAGGGGGCAGGCATCGGGAAATATCGGGAGGCACAACCATCTACATGGTACGTTGCTCAATAGAATTAGCAGGGCGTTGCCCCGTTGAGGTTGGGAGCAAAATTTCTTCAGCTTGTTATCTACTATCTATAGTTCTTAAAGAAACTTTTCCTTTGCAGAAATTCAATAATTTATGGCCTATGGTATTTGTTACCCAAGCCCGGAATGAATAGTCCTGACGAGTTCCCTCTCCCCACCTGGGCCCAGTTGCCGAAGAATTCTATTTAACAACTAGAAGGCGTAAAAAGTATTGTGTTAAATTATACAAAATCACATTAAAAAAGAACAAGGAAGAAAATTATCGGGCTCAGCACTGCTGTGCATACATAAATTATAGTGAATAGTCCCATCTTGCTCCTGTGTTAGCATAATTATTGTATGTGCTGTATTCGAATTTTTTCACAGTGTTTTGATTTTTCACTCGGTTAACACGTTCGCTGCGTTACGTCCCACCCGTGGGTTGTAACGCATTAACTTCTTCATTTTTCAGAGGAGGAAAGAAAAAGTTTATATACATAAATCTGTTGTGGATATCAGTCACTTTATGTATATATCTTTAAACGAACCACCGGTGGGTCGTACAGCACTGTATTGAAACAGTTACTACCCCACCGGTGGGTCGTAACGTGTTAACTTCTGCATTTTTCAGAGGAGGAAGAAAAAAGTTTATATACCTAAATCTGTAGTGGATATCAGTCACTTTATGTATATATCTTTAAACGACCCACCGGTGTGTCGTACAGCACTGTATTGAAACAGTTACGACCCACCGGTAGGTCATAACGTACCACAAAAAAAAAAAAAAAAAAAAAAAGCGCTGAAAAACGTCGCAGCAGCGAACATGTTAAGACATTCAGCTTTTTTTTTTTTTTCTTTTGGTCGGTCTCCATGCATGGTTAATAGTGTTTATGTGAAGTCTGTATGTGGAATCACGTGCTGTGTTCAACTGGGTATGAAACATCAATAGCTGCAAGGAAACTGAACATAAAGGCATAAGCCTCCGTTCTCTTATGACATCACGTACACTAGCCAAAGTGCAAACTGTATTGGATTTGATAATGATGAATAGATGCATTACCTTTGGTGAGCTGCAGCATGAAACAGAACTTTGTCAAACAGTTCTTAATCATCCAGAAGAATCTGAAGATGAAGGAGACCTGTGTTCATAATAAGTCTCACTGAAAATTTCTTTGTATGGTTAGTCACTTGTGACAAAGCTTGGTTTCATCATCACATATGCCAAAAAATGAGACAGTTAGTGCAATGGAAACACCCTGGAAGTTCAAGGCTCAAAAACAGGGTTCCCACAGTCCTTATAAAATTATAAAAGTCCTTAAAAAGTGCTTAATTCATTTCAGGGTGCATAAAAGTTCTTAATTTTTAACAAAAAATTCTAAAGATACTTCACTTATTTTTTCATCAGTGGCTGCATGAAATCCAGAAATTATGATGTGTAATGTCTACAACTTTTGCTTCTGATTAGCTATGTTGATGTCAACTGAAAGTCCTGTGGAAAAGCACAGGACAGTATGAGATAAGTAATTTGTTGAAGAAACTGAAGGGCTATTGGCTCTGTAAATAACACACATCCAGCAGGTTCTGGATATTGTTTGTTCAAGTCCCAGCACCATCTCTTGGAACTGACAACTCCCTTTTGTATTTCCCCTTTTTTACACTTTCCAACCATAGGTTGAAGAAGCGTATGTGCTCCAGCTTTTTCTGTCTGTCTGTCCATACGATAACTCACTCGCATAAAAATGGTTCGATTGTGTGGTAGGGGACCACCTGGAGACGAACCCTATTGAAAATGGACGAAATGGGGTCAAAGGTCACGACATAGGAGCAGGATCCATTCCATTGCTCTGTTGCGTCATGACTTGCATAAATATGGTTCGATGTCGATGAAATTTTAGTATATTGAAGGGAACCATCTGGGAATGAACCCTATTGAAAATGGGTGAAGTGGGGTCAAAGGTCAGGACATACGAGTGGGATGCATTCCATCGCCTTTATGCGTCATAACGTACGTAAAAATGGTTAGATTTCGATGAAATTTTAGTATGTGGTAGGGGACCACCTGGGGACGAACCCTATTGAAAATGGACGAAATGGGGTCAAAGATTAGGACATAAGATCGGGATCCATTCCATCACCCTTATCCCATACTATTAAAGGAGCACTTCTTGTATGTATGTAAATTTTATTTTGAAAACGGCTCTAAGGATTTTGATGAAAGTCGTTAACCTACTGTTTTCTGGTACTAGAAATCGATTTAGCTTGATCTCGACTTTAGGAAAATTCGTTTATTGCATTAAATAACCACCCTGAATTACCATGTTTTTATGGCGTCCATTAGTGGCGTCCCATTAATGTTACCCATGCTTAGAAATCTTATGACGTCACAATCTTGCGATTGAAATGCTGGCGCATGGTCACGCCATCTGTCTCATTACGTCACACGTTGTGTGTGGATCCTATTAAAGTTTTATGACGTCACACTTTTTCGAGCAGATGGTCGTGAGTCCCATCTGCCTCATTACATCACGCGTTGGGTGAGTATGTCCGTCCGCACGATAACTCGCGTAAAAATTGTTCGATTTCTATGAAATTTTAGTATGTGGAAGGGGAACACCTGGAAAGGAACCCTATTGAAAGTGAACGAAATGGGGTCAAAGGTCAGGATATAGGAGCGGAATCCATTCCGGTGCTCTTATGCGTCATAACTAACGTAAAAAAGGTTTGATTTTTATTAAATTTTGGTATTTGGTAGGGACCACCTGGGGACAAACCCTATTGAAAATGGGCGAAATGGGGGTCAAAGGTCAGGACATAGGAGCGGAATCACTTCCATCGCCATTTTGCGTCGTAACTTACGTAAAAATTCTTCGATTTGGATAAAATGTTAGTATGTTGTAGAGGCCTGCCTGGGGACAAATCCTGTTGAAAATGGGCGAAATGGGGTCAAAGGTTAGGACACAGGAGCGGGATCTATTCCATATCCCTTATGCATCATAACTTATGTAAAAATACTTCCATTGTGACAAAACGTTATCATGTTATTTTGGAGGTATACTGAACCGGTTCTGTTGAATATCATCGAAATGGGATCAAAGGTCAGGGCACAGGACTGAGATTTATTCCACAGCCATTATCCTCATAACTTGAGTAATGATTTATGATATGTTGGAAAGCGTATCATAATCAATGCATTGCATGATTTTACTAACTTGTTGTATATGCAAGTAACAATTACTCAGTTATACCAAGAGAAAACTAAGTGCAAAATTGAAATTTTCAACTCATAAATTTGACTGTGGTTTTGCAATGAGATGATTAAGTGCAAAATTCAAATCTTGAGCTCACAACTTGAACCACAGTTTTATAATTTACCCATCCTTAACACTGATTTGACCAGCAGAACTCTCTTTTAAATTGCATAAGCTCAACTTTATTATATTACCTAACTTAAATTATATAGAAAAATATTGCATACGTAATTGACATATTTCAATTTGCATAGTTAAGTCATGTGTTTTTGGGTCGTTGCTGTGTTTGCAGTTGGTAAGGCCTAAAAAAATTTGGCGAGAAGTGCTTAAAATGTCCTTATTTTTTTTTAGAGAAAAGTAATGCGAATCCTGGAAAAGTTTTGAAATGTTCCTGTGGGGCAGCTAATGGCTATCATTTTCTGGGACTTGCAAGGAATATTGTTATTGACCGGCTTCCTACAGGTGCCTAATCAGCTGGTTTCCTACTGCATGATAATCAGCAGTGACACCTACTATAAAACACTAACAAGTAAGATGTAGAATCCAGCTGTGATGCAAGGGGGAAATTGTGTCCAAAGTCCTGCTGCACCACAACAATGTGCCCACATACCAGTTGGGAAACCTCTGAAGCATTTAGATTTCTAAGATTTGTGTCATCCTCCCTGTTCACTCAACCTGTGATTACTGGATTAACCACATAGGATGCACTATATGCACTATTTAAATCTCATGAATCTTTACAGGCAACTTACTGTCACAACACACCTTAGGGGCCGTCCATAAAGTATGTCTATGATTTTTTACTATTTTTAGACTCCTCCCCTCCCCCATGGCACATTTTGTCCGATTGTCAACACCCCTCCCCCTAAAAAGTATGTCCTAATTCTCGCAACACCCTTTATTTTTGACGACTGCTTTTAGAAGTCTGTTGAGAAACAGAAAGAAAACATGTAATTATTTAAAGGAATCTTCCATATATTTACACTTTTTCTTCAGAAAATATTTATTACTTAGACATTAATTTATTCCCAAATGCTACCCAAACTTTATCATTCTGAAATAAAGATCTACAAATGAACGTACGCATTCAGGGTTGCAACACTCCCAATCATACCATCTACAAAACACAATAGAATTGGTAGTACAAATATGAGAACTTAATATTAATATTGTGATTTAGCTAAATATCATCAGAAATCTGAAATATTTCATATCTTTTTTTAACTATTAAAAGAAGAAAAAAAGAGAAAACAAAACAAAAAAATACCATCCAGTATACTTTTGCTGCTGGACATCCGAATTACTAAACCTCCCCCTCCGCATGTCACATTTGGTACGGTTGTCAGGACCCCCTCTAACTGTTGGACGTACCTTATGGATGGCCCCTGAAGAAGTGTTTCATGAAACCATCCAGAAGCTCCCAGTGAGATGCTAGCTAGCTAAGTATAGATTTAGGAAAGGAATATGTTCAGTGCTATTCAGGAAGTGAATATGTTGTGTAGTATTCAACCTAGATAATGAAATTGCTGAAAATAAGGTGAGTACCAAATCATTTCTGAATGCCCTTGCAATCTTTAAATTTCCAAACATCAGTGTAGTTCACAGTACTCACAATAACATTTTGTCCACTTGTAGTAATTGCTAACTTATATCTTTGTATCACATTACTTGATTTCTTTCATTTAGGTTGTTGGTGATATCAATAAAGCGAAGGCCCCCTTATTAATGAAATTACAAGTGAAATACTTAAAGAAGGCTACTCTATAGAAAGAGCAAAGCGTTTGATGGCCGAAGCAGACAAAGTTGACAAGGAGGAGTACAGAAAAAAGATCAAAGAAAAACACAAGGTATGTAGATTAACCTATTTAACATCCCTGATGTCTTTCTGGTTTTGTTGTAAGTCTGTAAATGAGGTGAAATTTGGTTGTGCTAGTTGTGTTAGGTTGTGTAACAATGGATTAAGTAAATTATGTATCTTGAGAATAATTTATACATAATTTACTTAAATATGTATAAAAAAATTATGTGTCTTGAGAATCGCTGTAAGAAGCCTAAGGCAGCAAAGCTGGTTTGCCAGAGTAAAGCAAAAGATAGGAAGGAAAAGGTGGAAAGGCATGAAATGGCTTTTTGGAAAGATAGAAAAACTTCTGGAAGTTATATGAGACTCAGGAGAAATAGGGGAAACAAAGTTGTAAGTTGTGTGAACAATAGGATTGGGGAAATGGTATGGGAGCCCAGTGAGTTAAGTGAAAGATAGGGTGAATACATCTGTGAGTTATTAGGTCAAGAAAGCGAAGGGGATTCTGAGGCAGAAGCAGATGATGTCATAGCGAGAGGTGGATGCACAGAAGAGATCTCAAGAGAAGATGTGTGTAAAGCTCTATAATCTCTTCAGAATGGTAAGGCTCCAGGAGTTGATAGCATAACCCCTGATATGTTGAAATATGGTTGTGATTCTGTAATTGACTGGTTAACTGAAATCTGCCTGTTATGCTGGGAGTTAGGAATGGTACCTCGGGACTGGAGGGATGCTATCATTGTTCCCTTGTATAAGGGAAAAGGTGATCAGACTGACTGCAAGAACTATTGTGCTATTAGCTAACTGAGTGTGCCACAGAAAGTGTTTGGTAAGGTCATTATTGAAAAGGTATGGGGTCTTACATCAGAAAGTGTGGGATGTTCAGAGTCGTTTTATGCCTGGTAAAGGCAACCAAATTTTTGCATTACGCATGATGATTGAAAAGTATCTGGCTGTTGGTAAAAAAGTTTTTACTGCCTTCATAGATTTAGAGAAAGCATCATCATCATCATCATCATTGTCAACCATTATCAATCCACTGCTGGACGAAGGTCTCCCCAAGTTTCCTCCACAACGGTCTGTCTTGTGCCAGTCTCCTCCATGTCACTCCCGCATATTTACGAATTTCCTCCACCCATCTCCCATGTGGTCTTTTTCTGGGTCTTTTCCTGTCCCTTGGAATCCAATCTAAAATTTCGGCTGTCCATCTATGGTCTGTCCTTCTGGCAGTATGTCCAGCCCATTGCCATTTCAGGGATTTAACTCTGATCATGATGTCTTCCACTCTCGTCATTTTTCGGATCCACGAGTTCCTCTTCTTATCTCTCCTGGTTATACCAAGCATGCACCTCTCCATGCTTCTTTGAGTTGTCTGCAGCCTTTTTATGTCTCTTTTAGTTAAGGTCCACGTCTCTGCACCATACGTAAGCACTGGAAGGATGCATTGATCAAACACTTTTCTTTTAAGACATAATGGCATATTGCTCTTGAAAATTATGCTGTTTCTTCCAAAAGCTCTCCAGGCAAGTTTTGTACGCCGATTAATTTCTTCATCAATGTGACCCTCACTTGATATCTGCTGTCCAAGATAAACATACGTATCTGTTATCTCCAGTTTTTCTCCATCAATCGATAAATCTTCATTTCTTGTAAAAGCATTGAACATCACTTTTGTCTTCTGAAAGTTCATTTTTAATCCCACTTCTTTACTCTTGTCAGCAAGTTCCTGGATCATACTCTGCAGCTCTGATGGGGTAGTTGCAAAAATGACTACGTCATCAGCAAAACGAAGGTGGGTTAGATAATCTCCATTAATCTTTATCCCTTTGTTTTCCCAGTTCAGTGATTGAAAGACATTTTCCAATGTGGCATTAAAGAGCTTCGGAGATATGGTGTCACCTTGTCTCACTCCCTTTCCAATTTTTAAGTGTGTTGTATTTTCAAACAACCGAATCTTTGCACTTGCATTTTCATAGATGTTATTAATAATATTAATGTATGCATCTTCAATACCGCAGGATTTCAGAGCCGTGGTAACTGCTGATGGTTTCACCGAATCAAAGGCTTTTTCATAATCGATAAAAGCCATGCACAATGGAAGTTCATATTCCTCGCTCTTTCAATTAGTTCTCTCAGTATGTGGATATGATCTATTGTGCTGTAGCCACTCCTGAATCCAGCTTGTTCTCTCGGTTGAGCCATGTCCAGTGTTACCTTCAAGCGGTGTGAAAGAACTTTAGTGAAGATTTTATAAACCACTGATAGGAGGCTGATAGGTCTGTAGTTCCTGAGATCCTCAATGTCACCTTTTTTATGTAGCAGGATCATTGTAGCATTGTTCCAATCCTCAGGAATCTTCCCTTCATTAAGGCATCGAGTGAAAATTTGGGCGAGTACTGTTTCAATTTCTCCACTTGCTTCTTGTATGATGTCTATAGTAATTCCATCTTCTCCTGGAGCTTTCCCCAGCTTCATGTTCTTGATCGCATGAGCAACTTCTGCTGGGAGGACTGGAAGAACTCTGGTACCTTTCATGATGTCTGGAGAACATGTATCATCCCTTTCATATAATTTGGAGTAGAAATCTTTCACTCTTGTCAAAATTTCGCCTCTATTTCTTGTTATAGAACCATCTTCTTTTCTCAGAGCCATAATCTGTTTTCTTCCCTTACTGAGATGTCCCTTTGCTATCTTAAGGCTTTGGTTGTTTTCAATTGCTTTCCTCACTAGCTCACAGTTGAATTTCCTTACGTCTTCAGTGATACTTTTTCGTGTTGTCTTGCATAGCTCTATATATTCCACTTTGGAAGTCACATCTTCTTTAGTTGTCCTCATCTCTCTTCTTTTTTGCATCAACATTTTGGTTTTTTCCTGATAATTTGTTCACATGCAACTTGTTCTTAGACCCAGCTAATTTTGTTGCTGTTTCCATTAGAGCTTTGGTTACTTTTCTGTTAACTTCCGAAATATCCACTTCTTCCGATGTTAGGCCTTCTAAAGCAGAGAATCTGTTCTTCAGTTCCAACTTGAAAGTATTATGGTGTTTTTTAAGGTTGGTTATGTCAATACATTTTGTTTGTCTTATGAGCTTGCCACGTTCCAGTTTAGTGTTGAGGTGCATCTTACATCTCACCAATCTATGGTCACTACCTGTGTTGAACTTGTTCAGCACACTGCAGTCTTCGATGACGAATTTTTTGTTACACATAATAAAATCAATTTCACTTGTCGTCCCAATTGGATGTCTCCATGTCCATTTCCTGTGTGGCTTTTTCTTGAAAAAGGAGTTCAAGATGAAAAATCCTTCTGCCTCTGCAAACTCAACGAGAGTATTGCCACGCTGGTTTCTGTTGCCGTGACCGAATTTACCTACTGAAGTTTCATTCTGTTGCCGTTGCCCTATTTTTGCATTGAAATCTCCCATAATTATCTTCAAGTGCTGCTTACCTTTATTATTTAGATGACGAATTTCCTCATAAAATTCTTCAATTTCTTCTTCAGGATGACTTGTGGTGGGTGCATAAGTTTGAATAATCTGAGCCTGGTATCTTCTCGATAGTTGGATAACGAGTCGTGCAGCTCTGTCAGAGGAACTTTCAACTTCTACCACTTTATCCTTCAGTTTCTTGTTTATTATAAATCCGACACCACTAGTTCTGCCAGTATCTGTCCCACAATAATAGAAGAGATGTCCACTTTTCAGTTCAATGAGATCTTCTCCTTTTCTCCTTACCTCACTCAGCCCGACGATGTCCCACTTGATCCTTTGTAGTTCCTCTTCCAATTCAAGAAGCCTTGAATCAGAAGATAGGGAGCGTCCGTTGTAGGTAGCCAAGGTCAGCATCAAATGGCAGCCTAGTCCGGTCCTCCGGGGATTCTTAGCACCCTCTGCCTTCATGTCGCACTGGCCGCTGCCTTGGCCAGGTACATTCCATAAATAGGATAATTCTGTGGCTCTTGTTCAGCGAACATTTCTTGAACAATCCGGGCAATGTGGCTTGTCACATTATTTATAAAAGATATTATTAGAGAGGAATACCAATTCAGGAAGGTACCAATGGAGAGGAATACCAATTTAAGAAGGTACTATTAGAGAGGAATATCAATTTAAGAAGGTATTATTAGAAAGGAATACCAATTTAAGAAGGTACTATTAGAGAGGAATACCAATTTAAGAAGGTACTATTAGAGAGGAATACCGTAGCCATTGAAGGATATACATTTTCTGCAATTATGTGTAGGTAAGTGATAGATGTCATTGTTTCTGCACATGGCTGACTGGGTCCTATTTTAAGCTAGATTCAATGTACTGTTGTTGTGACACCTTACCTTTGTCACCAGCATTCAAATTACTGGTGAGGCTATCCCATTTTCAGCTAGATTCAATGTACTGTTGTTGTACTCCGGTTGACACTATAATTCGTGCATAAATACTAATATTAAAAGAAATCCGTCTTGTTGCACGATGATATTTATTCAGCTAAAAAATGAAATCTATATACAGTTTAAAAACACATGAGCACTTTCGGTGTCACATTGACACCTTCATCAGATGTAATTTCACCATGTGGCTGCATGCTGGTCTTAAGTACGTGGAGTAGATGCATCATGGGAAAGGTAATGTCAATGTCACATGATATACCAGATAACAAGACAATCAAAAAAAGGCATAGTTAGCCAATGATCACTTAACAGAAGCAATTGCTATTGTGCTGTCCTTCCCAACAAGATTGCTCCAAGGTTCAGGTAAAACATAAGGATAATAATCATTACAGCAACTTGTATTATAAGCCGAAATATAGAGGCTTTCTGCAAATAACAAGGAATGAACAGAGTTAGGTGTGTTTATGATTTTAGCGTTGTCCCAGTCTGGGATGGAATTTCCAGCACTTATGGTTCTTGCAAAAGAGGTGCTTTGGCGATTCATTTTTAGATCATATCTGTGTTCATTTAATCTCAAATCCAAATTTCTTTTGGTAGAACCCACATAATGATTGTTTAGTTCACCAGAGATAGTGTCAAGCATAGGAATAACATACACACCCCATTTTTCCCTTTGTCAATTTTGTCACGATCATTGCGGATAATGGTATATAGATTGCATGATCGTATTCCAAATTGTATTTTATGACGAGAACATATGTTGGTAAGGAGGTTTACAATATGTGGATTAAAATCAACAGATCCAACATACTTTTTAGGCACCTGCTCACTAATTAAAGCAGTTGACATAGAAAACCGTACTTTATTGTGCACTCCCTAACTACGTTGTCCGGGTAACCATAGTTTTTAGCAAGGGATGATATCCATTGTAGTTCTTGAGCTCTGGCGAAATGGCTAGAAGAATGTGAATATGCTCTTCTAAATAGGAAGTGCAGAGCAGAAATTTTATGCTGAAAAATGTGAGCAGAGTTGTACGGAATTAGAGTGGGTGTGGATGTAGGTTTTCGATAAACAGCAAAAGACAGGGAATTGCCAGAAGGGGTACGAGTAATTTGAAAGTCAAGATAAGGTAAGACGAAATTATTTTCAAGTTCTATCGTGAGTTTGATGGAGGGGTATTGAGCAGACATAGCGTTGACAAACTGCTGTAACTGATTTATGGTATATGGCCAAATTACCAAGATGTCATCAACGTAACGGATATAGAGACTAGGTTTTTGTGGGAATTCTTGTATGACTTTATTTTCAATATGCTGTAGAAGAATTTCCGCTAAGACTGCGGATAAAGGTGAACCCATGGCTGTCCCGTCGGTTTGTTGGTAAAATATGTTCTGAAATTTGAAAAATGAACGCTTTTTAATGAGATGAAGAGCATTCATTATGAAAGCAATATCATTGGCAGGAATGTCAGAATCAATGAGCAAAGCCTGAATCAACTGAAATGTAGCTTCCATAGGTACATTCGTGTATAACGAAACTACATCTAGGGACGCCAAAAAATAGGAATTTGGTAGTGGTTGAATTAACTTTAACCTATCAATAGCTTGTGTGGTGCTCTTTATTGAGTAGGAAGAATTCACTGTAAATTTGGTGAGATAACTTGCCAAAGCTTTTTCCAAAGGTCGAGTGGGGGCAATGTAACCTGATACAAGAGGACGAATAGGGTACCCTTCCTTGTGTAGTTTTAATCTACCAAATAAATCAGGCACATGGCAGCCGGGGGGTGGATTGAAAGCTTTTGAAAAGGAGTCCGGAGGAGCTGAAGAGTTCTTAAGGCGGCTTAAAGCACTAACAGTAGCCCTGGTGGGGTCTCGTTTCACTATTACATGAGGGACACTAGAAATGGCATTGAGCATTTTTTTAATATAATCACTTTGATTTAAGAGCACAACTTGACTAGTTTTATCAGCTAAAAGAATGGCAATATCTGGGTCCTTTTTCAATTCAATCAGCTGCTGCATTTCCTCATGAAGCTGGCATTCTTCGGTGGTTTTACACCGTCGTGGATTGTGTTTGTGAAGAGACCTTGCGATTTTCATTCTTGCGAAGTTCCTATCTTCTATTGGAAGTGAATATAGAATTTTTTCAATTTGCGGAACTGTTTTGAATAAGTCCACTTTACGTTGGTTAGGGTAAGCGAACTTGTAACCACGTCGCAAGGCTCTTAGTTGAATGGGATTCAGAACTTTGTCACTTAGGTTTCTGACTCCATTATGTGAATCAGAGTTACAGCTGTCATGGTCCAGTTCATGCAAATCCAATCCATTACCCACATTAGGTGATCCATGTAATGATCCTTGTTCAGAAAGGCCGATAGGATGTCTTGTTTGAAATCCGAACAGCCTATGCGTTCTACTACGAACTTCAGAATCTACCAACAATCTTAGTTTTTTCACATGGGTGTTAAATAAAACCTTCATTTCATTTTCGATTATTGCTGTAATTATGAATAATGTACGGTCCAAAATTATTGGGTGTGAGGAATCAGCTAGGAATGAGTAACAGGTATAGCATTTCTTATTAAAGAAGTCAATACTGCTGCGCTTACTTCTGATCTGTTGAAGTAGTCTCTTCCTTTCGGCAGTCCTTATAATCCTGGCGTCTCGTCTGGTAAATGGAGAATTGAAGATACGCAGATGTCGTGGAATGACATCTAAATCTCTGCAGTTTAGTAAAAATTTTATTGTGAATCACAGTCTTCTTCAAAATTCATCATGTGGAGCCATGCTATGCAATCATTTAGACGTTTTCGTGGAAAACTTTCAAGGGAATCGGCACATTTGTCATTTTTACTAAACTGCAGAGATTTAGATGTCATTCCACGACATCTGCGTATCTTCAATTCTCCATTTACCAGACGAGACGCCAGGATTATAAGGACTGCCGAAAGGAAGAGACTACTTCAACAGATCAGAAGTAAGCGCAGCAGTATTGACTTCTTTAATAAGAAATGCTATACCTGTTACTCATTCCTAGCTGATTCCTCACACCCAATAATTTTGGACCGTACATTATTCATAATTACAGCAATAATCGAAAATGAAATGAAGGTTTTATTTAACACCCATGTGAAAAAACTAAGATTGTTGGTAGATTCTGAAGTTCGTAGTAGAACGCATAGGCTGTTCGGATTTCAAACAAGACATCCTATCGGCCTTTCTGAACAAGGATCATTACATGGATCACCTAATGTGGGTAATGGATTGGATTTGCATGAACTGGACCATGACAGCTGTAACTCTGATTCACATAATGGAGTCAGAAACCTAAGTGATAAAGTTCTGAATCCCATTCAACTAAGAGCCTTGCGACGTGGTTACAAGTTCGCTTACCCTAACCAACGTAAAGTGGACTTATTCAAAACAGTTCCGCAAATTGAAAAATTCTATATTCACTTCCAATAGAAGATAGGAACTTCGCAAGAATGAAAATCGCAAGGTCTCTTCACAAACACAATCCACGACGGTGTAAAACCACCGAAGAATGCCAGCTTCATGAGGAAATGCAGCAGCTGATTGAATTGAAAAAGGACCCAGATATTGCCATTCTTTTAGCTGATAAAACTAGTCAAGTTGTGCTCTTAAATCAAAGTGATTATATTAAAAAAAATGCTCAATGCCATTTCTAGTGTCCCTCATGTAATAGTGAAACGAGACCCCACCAGGGCTACTGTTAGTGCTTTAAGCCGCCTTAAGAACTCTTCAGCTCCTCCGGACTCCTTTTCAAAAGCTTTCAATCCACCCCGGCTGCCATGTGCCTGATTTATTTGGTAGATTAAAACTACACAAGGAAGGGTACCCTATTCGTCCTCTTGTATCAGGTTACATTGCCCCCACCCGACCTTTGGAAAAAGCTTTGGCAAGTTATCTCACCAAATTTACAGTGAATTCTTCCTACTCAATAAAGAGCACCACACAAGCTATTGATAGGTTAAAGTTAATTCAACCACTACCAAATTCCTATTTTTTGGCGTCCCTAGATGTAGTTTCGTTATACACGAATGTACCTATGGAAGCTACATTTCAGTTGATTCAGGCTTTGCTCATTGATTCTGACATTCCTGCCAATGATATTGCTTTCATAATGAATGCTCTTCATCTCATTAAAAAGCGTTCATTTTTCAAATTTCAGAACATATTTTACCAACAAACCGACGGGACAGCCATGGGTTCACCTTTATCCGCAGTCTTAGCGGAAATTCTTCTACAGCATATTGAAAATAAAGTCATACAAGAATTCCCACAAAAACCTAGTCTCTATATCCGTTACGTTGATGACATCTTGGTAATTTGGCCATATACCATAAATCAGTTACAGCAGTTTGTCAACGCTATGTCTGCTCAATACCCTCCATCAAACTCACGATAGAACTTGAAAATAATTTCGTCTTACCTTATCTTGACTTTCAAATTACTCGTACCCCTTCTGGCAATTCCCTGTCTTTTGCTGTTTATCGAAAACCTACATCCACACCCACTCTAATTCCGTACAACTCTGCTCACATTTTTCAGCATAAAATTTCTGCTCTGCACTTCCTATTTAGAAGAGCATATTCACATTCTTCTAGCCATTTCGCCAGAGCTCAAGAACTACAATGGATATCATCCCTTGCTAAAAACTATGGTTACCCGGACAACGTAGTTAGGGAGTGCACAATAAAGTACGGTTTTCTATGTCAACTGCTTTAATTAGTGAGCAGGTGCCTAAAAAGTATGTTGGATCTGTTGATTTTAATCCACATATTGTAAACCTCCTTACCAACATATGTTCTCGTCATAAAATACAATTTGGAATACGATCATGCAATCTATATACCATTATCCGCAATGATCGTGACAAAATTGACAAAGGGAAAAATGGGGTGTGTATGTTATTCCTATGCTTGACACTATCTCTGGTGAACTAAACAATCATTATGTGGGTTCTACCAAAAGAAATTTGGATTTGAGATTAAATGAACACAGATATGATCTAAAAATGAATCGCCAAAGCACCTCTTTTGCAAGAACCATAAGTGCTGGAAATTCCATCCCAGACTGGGACAACGCTAAAATCATAAACACACCTAACTCTGTTCATTCCTTGTTATTTGCAGAAAGCCTCTATATTTCGGCTTATAATACAAGTTGCTGTAATGATTATTATCCTTATGTTTTACCTGAACCTTGGAGCAATCTTGTTGGGAAGGACAGCACAATAGCAATTGCTTCTGTTAAGTGATCATTGGCTAACTATGCCTTTTTTTGATTGTCTTGTTATCTGGTATATCATGTGACATTGACATTACCTTTCCCATGATGCATCTACTCCACGTACTTAAGACCAGCATGTAGCCACATGGTGAAATTACATCTGATGAAGGTGTCAATGTGACACCGAAAGTGCTCATGTGTTTTTAAACTGTATATAGATTTCATTTTTTAGCTGAATAAATATCATCGTGCAACAAGACGGATTTCTTTTAATATTAGTTGTTGTACTCCTTTCACCAGCATTCAAATTACTGGTTAGGCAGTCCCATTTTCAGCTAGATTCAACGTACTGTTGTTGTGACACCTTACTCCTGTCACCAGCATTCAAATTACTGGTTAGGCAATCCCATTTTCAGCTAGATTCAATGTACTGTTGTTGTGACACCTTACTTGTGTCACCAGCATTCAAATTACTGGTGAGGCAATCCCATCTTCAGCTGGATTCAATGTACTGTTGTTGTGACACCTTACTCCTGTCACCAGCATTCACATTACTGGTTAGCCAGTCCCATTTTCAGCTAGATTCAATGTACTGTTGTTTTGACTCCTTACTCCTGTCACCAGCATTCAAATTACTGGTGAGGCGATCCCATTTTCAGCTAGATACAACATACTGCTGTTGCAACACCTTACTCCTATCACCAGCATTCAAATTACTGGTGAGTTGTGCTGCAGTACTCTTTTCAGTTGGCTCGTACCGTACAGGATAGCCTGCATTTACCTCGAGCAGTGATGAGCTGTGTTTGGCTCATACTTTGCCAGGGGTTTGTGGTTTTTCTCTCCTCATACCACTTTTTGAAAATACTAACCACGTCTGACTGTGAGCACCCCACAAACCTTGCTGTCTTTGAAATGCTCTGACCCAGTTGTTAGGCCATTAGAGTTTGGCCTTTGTCAAACATGCTTAAGTCCACTGCATTACAATTTTAGGAACAACACATTAAGAGAGCTCTCTCAGCATCAAGTGTTATTTATATTGATCCCTGACCTTCATACATGCCATCGACTACCTTCCGTTTCTTCAGTTTGTGTAAAAATGCATTGGTCATAATGTTTTGGCTCTTTGGTGTACATGTATAATATGATAACAGTTCCACAAGATTTATGAAATAGGTATGTTAAAAGAGATGAACAGAGGTGTTATAGGATGTCACTCTACTCTTTAGTGAGGACTTAGTTTTCTGCTGTCTTGTAATGTATATGATGGTGATAAATTAAGTTTGCTTGACCCATTATAGTTAAAAAAAAAAAAAAAAATTCAAAAACTTTAAAAGGTTTGTTGTGTTGAAAAATATCTATGTTTAACCAATAAATATTAATTACTTCATATTTGTTTTTTCCACCAGATAAAGAAGATGAAACTGAAAGAGGCAAAGCAACGAAAAAGCAATGTGGCACCTGAGCACGACGATGAAGATTATTCAGAGGTTTGTTCTTTCTTTCGTTAGCTATGTCCTGTACTGCTCTTTTGAACCTAGTCCACATCTCCAATTAAGATACATTTTCATTATGCAATAGTTTTTGTAGTTTTTTTTAATATTTCTTATTGTTCTACTTCTGTATTTTTTTCTTTATATGCACTGAGTGCTCACTGAATTACAACCACCCTTACACAAAATGAGTTACATCTGTTCCTATGGTAATGAGGAGAGGGTGTGGCCTGTAGGCTAAAGGGATTATACACAGGGTTTGCCGTGGCCAATTGGCGAAGTGGTCTAAGTGCTGGCTTCTGATTATACATACAAGCTGGGTTTGAATCCTGGTAAAGCATGGATGTTGTGTTTGTCTTGTGGCACTGCCTCTCTCTCTTCCCTGAAACCAGTGGCCCTAAATTAGGGACGGTCAACTGCTTATAGTCCATTGGGTTGCTCAAAGTGGTCGTTAAACCTTCAATCAAATAAAAATAATAATAATAATAATTCGCTTTTGTGTAGTATTGCCAATTTTTGTTAGTGTTCCATGTTTGCATAATTAGGGGGAAAGTATTGGCACCACATAGTATTCCCCACAGGAAGTCTTCATTTGTTTTACAATTTTTTCATCAAAAGTTCATTTTTTTAAACGAATTCCCACTTGGTAATAAGTGATGTCATGGCTATTCCAGACTTGATACACCGTGAATTTCACCAAATTATGGGGTTTACTCAGGAATAAAGGGAAATTACTTACAGTCGAATTTTCGGGTAGCACCCCTACCCTTCCTCAGGACTACACTTCTACAGACAGACAGCTTAAGACCAGATTAACAGAACATAAAGCTGCAATTAAAAATTTGAAAAACGAAACAGGTTTGGACAGACATGTTCAAAACACAAGACAATAAAGTGCCTTGGGAATCCATAGAAATTCTGACACAACAGCACTTTTTCAAGAGAAAATTGTTAGAACTGGGAATCAAGTGAAAAAGAGGTACAACATCAAATTATGTGAAAAGTTGGAATTTACCTAATAAATGGCAACTCCTATTGTTGTGTAGTCTTGAGGAAGGGTAGTGGTGCTACCTGAAAACTCGATTTTAAGTAATTTCCTTTTATTCCTGAGTAAACCCCATAATTTAGTGAAATTTATAGTGTATGAATTCCCACTGTTCTTTTGCTGTCCTGACAATTTGTTTGTTACAAGATACAAGAATGTGCTATATAGTTTTATTCATTACTACTCGGGTTGATCCAGGCAGCATTTGATACCATTGGGCGGTATCTTCACAAAAATATTTTGAGCTCGAACAGTATCTTCACAGAAATATTTTCAGGAAAACTTCCTTTTTACAAATATATTTCGGCATAAGTCTGAATGCCACACACACAGCACATTAGCAGAGAAGCCAACTTTTACGGATTTTTATTTCATCGTGCGGTTTTATGGAAGTCACCCAAAAACTATGGAAAAGCCCACACACGCAATTTTCTACTTTGGGGCCGTCCATAAAGTATGTTCGTGATTTTTTAACATTTCTAGACTCCCTCCCTCCCTCCCCCATGTCACATTTTGTCCGATTGTTGACACCCCCTCCCCCTAAAAAGTACGTCCTAATTCCCGCACCCCACCCCCACCCCCCTTTTTTTTTTTTTTTTGACGACTCCTTCTAGAAATCTGTTGAGAATCAGAAAGAAAACATGTAATTATTTAAAGGAATCTTCCATATATTTACACTTTTTTATTTTGTTCTCAAACCCTATCCGAAAATTATCATTCTGAAATAAAGATCTACAAATGAACGCATGCATTCAAGGTTACAACACTCCTGATCATACCATCTACTAAACACGACAGATATTGTAGTACAAATATGATAACTTAATGCAGTGATTTAGCGAAATATCATCAGAAATCTGAAATATTTCATACCTTTTTTTAATTATCAAAAGAAGAAACAAGAGCGATGACACCGAATTTTCAGGTGTAACAAGCATGTCTTTTAAATCCGTTCTGATGCGAATTAAATTCACCAAAGCTATTCAAAACCAAAATTGCCGAAGAAAAAAGTTTTTCAGTTGGTTTTTTTATCCCGCAGATATTGCTTGAAATGGAAACGTCAACCGACGCCTTCTGGTGGCAGACTTGTGCATTAAGAAAAAACTGAAATTATATGCAAAACATTTCGCAGCAGAAACGCTCTCCAACAAAGAATTTTTCAAATCAGGCTCTTGGAAGCAGAGATATCCGCAAATATAAGATATGCGTCTATGTCCCCTGGCAGGAAAACCATGTATTATTTTAAAAAGAAAGTATCTTCTAAAGGTTGTTCGATGTGAGCGGTATCGGTCCACGAAAGAATTTTTTCAATTGTGTTTTCAGGATCTCAGATTTTACTGCAAATACATACATACATACATACATACATATCATTAAGCTGTTCTCTGAGATTCAGAGGTTAGCTCCAAAAAGGAATACAAACTTCCAGATATTTTTATTTATTGTTGTCGTATCAAACTTCTCCATTTACAGCAATCTTGACATACAACTCGTGCTTCACTGATATCCATTACACGCCGTACACAAGATCTTTTATACTTCATACTCATAATCTTTTTCTCATGCAGACACTCCTGAATCTGATCCACCCATGTCTTCCTTGGCCTTCCTCTGCATTTCCTTCCTGCCACTTGGGCTGAAAAGATTTTCTTAGTAAGCATTTCATCACTCATTCTTTCAACATGGCCAAACCACTGAAGCATATTAGTCTCCACCTTGCTAACAACATTTTGCTTCACACCACACAACTGCAATACATCTTCATTCCTCACACAATCAGATCGTGTCTTGCCACAAACCCCACGTAAGTAACGCATTTCTCCAGCACACAAACGACTCCTATGTTTCTTCTGCAGTACCCAGGTTTCACTGCCGTACATCAGAGTAGGAACAATTACAATTTCATACACAGCCATGCGGGACTCTCTAGAGAACCCATCATTCCTGTGAAAACCTCCCAGAGCAGCTATGACTTTCAAAGAAGAATTCACTCACCTACTGATTTCACCATCCAACTTGTTCTCTCTGTCAAACATGCTTCCTAAATACACAAACTCACTCACCTGGTCAATCACAGTGCCATTTATACTTACATTACATTCAGTGCTACCCGTTCCTCTCTCAAACACCATAACTTTGGTTTTTCCCTTATTTATACTCAGTTTGAATTTCATGCAAACTTTGTGCATCCGAGTCAACATACTCTGCAACTCACTTTTGCTGTCTGCCAACAGGACAGTGTCATCAGCATACAGCAATCTGCACACACGGATATCACCAAGACATAAACCACTATTATCTATTTTGGCATCACGCATGCATGCGTCCATAAATATATTAAACAGCCATGGTGACATTACACAACCTTGTCTAACTCCTGCACCAATGGAAAACCATTTTGATAAAACACCATTCACTCGTACACAAGCTCTACTACCAGCATACATGGCTTTTACACTATTAAGTAGATTTTCAGTAACACCATATTCATTCAATACCTTCCACAAAAGTGTCCTATTCACTCGGTCTTATGCTTTCTCTAAATCTATGAAGGCAGTAAAAACTTTCTTCCCAACAGCCAGATACTATTCAGTCATCATGCGTAATGCAAAAATCTGGTTAGTGCAGCCTTTACCAGGCATAAAACCACTCTGAACATCCCACACTTTCAATGATGTAAGACCTCCTACTTTTTCAATAACAACCTTACCAAACACTTTCCCTGGCACACTCAGTAGGCTAATACCACGATAGTTCTTGCATTCAATCTGATCACCTTTTCCCTTATACAAGGGAACAATAATAGCATCCTTCCAATCCCGAGAGACCATTCCTAACTCCCAGCACAACTGGCAAATTTCAGTTAACCAGTCAATTATAGAGTCACCACCATATTTTAACATCTCTGCAGTTATGCCATCAACTCCCGGAGCCTTACCATTCTGAAGAGATTTTAGCGCTTTACATCAGACATAGAAATTAACTCTTACCCCCCCCCCCTCGGTGGCCAAACCGTTATTTATCAAATATTACAAAATTATATGCAAAACATTTCCTATCAGGAGTTATATCCGGTGCAGAAAAAAAATTTCAAATCGGAGTTTTAGAAGCAGAGATATTGGGGAAAACGCAATTTATCTTTACGCCCCTAGCGGAAAGTCTATGTGTTGCTTGAAAATTTTGAAATTATATGAGAAACATTTTACACCAGAAACGCTGTCTAACAAAGAAGACATTTTTAAAATCCGACTTTCAAAGGCAGAGATATTGATAGAAATAAGATAGATATCTACGCCCTCCGGTGGAGAAACCATGCATTACTTTAAGAAGAAAATATTCTCAAATGTGTATCAATATGATCAGTATCGGTCCACGAAATAATTTTTTTTAGTCGGGGGGTTTTAGGATCTGTGATTTTGCTGCAAATACCTACGAAGCAGAAACTTAAAGCTTACGCCCCCTGGTGGCCAAACCACATTTTATAAAAATTTGAAATTACAAAAAAAAAAAAATTCCTTCAGCAGCTGTATCCGGTGCTGGAGGAATTTTTCAAATCGGAGTTTTAGAAGTAGAGATATCGGGGAACTCAATTTATACTTACTTCCCCTAGCAGAAACTTAATGAAATACTTGAAAATTTTGATATTGTATTAGAAACATGTTGCATCAGAAACTCTGTCCAACAAAGAAGAAATTGTTCAAATCGGACCATTAGAAGCCGTGCTATTGACAAAAACAGGATATACATCTACTCCCCCTGGCAGAAAAACCATGCATTATTTTAAGAAGAAAACATTCCAAAAGGTTTTTCTATGTGCGTATAATCGGTCCACGAAAGATTTTCTCCGGTCGAGATTTTAGAAACTCAAATTTTGCTGCAAATACATCAGAAGCAGAAATCAACATTTACGCACCCTCTTCCCTGCCAACGGAGGCGGAGCTTCTCCTCATATGCTGTTTGTCATGTGATTCCCAGTACAGTCATTTGAGAGTGCCTTGCGCAAAATCCAAGAGGAAGCTCAGCGCCTTTTGCGAGCTCTTTACATTAATTACATGTGAATTTGTGCTTGTGAAAGTTCTAGTGCAGACGTTTTAACCCTTTCCGCTCGACTCTCAGGTGACACTCGAAATTACAAAATTGCAGAATAGCTCGTATGTGAGTGCTCGTAAGACATTTCTTTTTCACCGAATAGGTTGTGTGTCATCCAGCCACGCCTATGGTGCCTCTATAGCTCGTATGTGAGTGCTCGTAAGACATTTCTTTTTCACCGAATAGGTTGGGTGTCACCAGCCACGAAATTGATGCCTCTGTAGCTCGTATGTCGGGGCTTGTGAGACATTTCTTTTTCACCGAATAATCTGTGTGTCACCCGGCACTTCGAGGATGCCTCTGTAGCTTGTATGTTGGGGCTGGCAAGCCAAAGGTGAATTTCATTGCTAAGTTGTGGCCTCTACTGCAGAAATATAAATGTATTATTTTGCAAATAAAACTACATTTTGGAACTTATTCATTTTATTAAAAAGTGTTATAAACGATTCTGAGATTTTAAAATAAATATTTTTGATATACTGAAAAATCTTACTGTAGGTCGGAGCAGTTTTACTGAAAACTACCAAAAACGTCGGCTTTTTTTACTGATGATCCCTTTCTTTCTCAGTTTGGCATCACTGCATTAGTTAACCACTACAAAATATTCAAGATTCCTCTCATGTCAAAATATTTTTATTAAGGTGGATCCACCTAAAATCTTTGCCTTATGTTTCCAATGGTCAAACTTCTGTAGACATTTTCCTCACTATTAATGCATTCTGAAGGATCAATTAAGATACCGTTTCAGCTAAAAATATTTTGACAATCGACCTATGAAATAGAAATAGGTACTTCCACTAGCTACTGAAAATTTGGCTGTGAAAGCCAAACAGGGCAGTTGGTGTTGAAAGTTTTTGTTTCTTTGTTTTGTTTTACATACATGGCCAGACAACTGGATTTCTTATTTACATGTCCAGACAAATCATTTTGATAACCCTTGTATCAGGGCAATCGCATTTTGCAAGTTCTCATCAGATAATCATGATTCTACCTATGAATTGATAGCACTTTAAACCTTCATATATTTTTCAGGGTTTTTAATTATTGGTAAAATTGTTCTAAACAGATAACATTTCACAGAAATAGGTAAATTTTACTAAAATAGGCAGAGTTTCACAAAAATGGGCATCATCTTTAAAAACCTGGATCAATCCCTGCTACTTAAAAAAGCAAAAACAGAGTAGATTTTTGTAGTTTCCACTACTGAAAAACACTTAAAACTAAGGATTTTTGTAGTGTTTACTACTGAAAATTTCAAATGAGATGAGTTCAAGCTTCTGCAACAGTAAGTGAAGTCTAACACCATTAGTAACTTCGATTTGGCAAATAATCTTGATTTGAGAAACTGGCTATGAAACTCATACAGTAGCTTAATGATGTGTATTTATTTGCACTTGTACCAGTTTACTACTGTAAAATTGTAATGTTTAGTGTAATAAACAATTTTATGCAGAATGCTTTTTTGATCAGTAGATGTGTATAGTATTTTCCCTAGATATTTTTACAGCTGGGTGGCAAGAATTTTTGCTAGGTGGTACTTTTAGCGACCCCTTTCCCAATTGAATAAAAAGGATGTTCTACCTTAGCGGTGTGGTAGGCATTAATGTGGGGTATTGGGAAATTTCCCCACTACCAAGTCCATTAAATCACAACACTTAAATAATGGATGAGCTGGACGAACACAAACATTTAATATGACGTTCACTTACAATTGACATCAAGATATAACAGGCAACACTAACAACGGAGCCTACTCATTCCAAATACAAAATAGCAAACACAACACACTTCGGCACACAGCCCCTGTCTCAGTGTTCACACTTCAAAACTCTCCGCAGCTCTGACTTTAGTCCCTGGGAGCCTGTTTTAACGACACACCGACGTCTGATGCTCATGCCATCCAGTGGTCGTTCCCCCGTGTGGTGATCTCAGGGTTGCACCGTCAGGACGACGCATACCCAAAAACCCACAGTCTCGGCTATGCTGACAAGGCACTGTCCTCAGCGGCTCCTGCATCCATTAGTGTTCATGGCGGCATTATTTTTCTGGACATGTAGACAACAAAAGAAAACAGTCAAGTAAAACATATATCCACAGTCATTGAAAGAGGAGTTGAAAGTCCTTCAGTGACCCCCTGTGTAGGCCATGGCTTCATATGGTCCACTGCGGTAGATGTGTTGTTTGGTCCTTCATGGTTTCCCACTTTCTCGACGTCGTACCGATCCTTTGGCGTCACTGCCTTGACACAATAAGGGCCAAAGAAATTTGGTCGCAGCTTTAACTCCGCACTGAACTGCATCCTCTGAATTGCAGCTAGGTCATTGTCTCTGTACAGTATAGGTGGTTTTCGTTTCCGGTTGAATTGTTGATTATTTTCCTGTTAAAGTCTCCAGATATTACTCTTGGCGTCTTCACGCATATAATCTCTATCACGTAGCATGCAGTTTAAATGTTCCTCTTTTAACAATTCTCTAATCTTTAAATCTCCAGTATTCTTCATTTTTAAATTGGTACTTTTGGTTTTGTTTGGCTTGTAGCCATGCACAAGATCCAAAACTTCCCTGCCCAACTCCAAATCTCGTATATGATCCAAGTTCAACATGCCCGAATCTTCCGTCAACTTGTGACGTGCAGCAAAAAATTATCAAGCACGTTCTCATTTCGCTCTCCTGAGCTGGTGATAACAGTCTGCTGTTCTGACAGACTTGGCTCCCATGACGCCAGCATCTGACCTTGACCCACTTTTATCTTGGCAAACAGGTTTGCAGGGATTATACACTGAGCGTTGAGGTTACTTGAAACTGCTGCCATTACCTCAACGATCACGTAAGAACTCTTTAGTGAGATCTGGAACTTTGCCAGCGGAACTTCATGTTTATCATTAAAACAACTAGAAAGAATTACCCTATTCTCTGTTATTTTTTTGGTAGGGACCACATTATTATTCACTACTGCAATTTGGGCGCCTGAATGAATAAGAGCAATTACATCTTTACCATCAATCAAGATGTCAACATACTCCAGTTCGTTAATAAAACCATTTCTCTCAGTGGGCTGTTCCGATTCCAGTCCATTGACTGAACTTCCATCTTACCCGCCTTGCTCACTTACGACCTCGGGTTGTTTTCGGAAACGTTTATGGCAGAATTTTGCAAAATGTGTTGATCCACATATGTAACAGCTGGGTTTTCCCTTATTTTGCCCATAGCTATTTTTGTTGGACCTTTCGTACTTTACATTTTTTAAATTTCCGCTTCCACCTTTACTCGTATTCTCCACCGATTTTTACCCATTTGCTTGAACGCCGTTTAACGATTTTCCTTTTGACACAAAATAAACATCGCACTCTTTCGCTAATCTTACAGGGTTAAACCAACTTTCTCCCTGCTTAATCCCTATGTGAGATGCTGTGTCTCTGTCTAAGGTTTGGTACAATTTATCCGCCATCAATTTGCATAATGAGTTAAAATCACTAACCTCGTGCAGTTTACAATAATACTCAAAGTTTGCTGTTAATCTCGATGCGAATTGAACGTGTGTTTCACTCGGCTGTCGACAAACTTTCCGAAAATTATTCAAGCATTCCTGCGCTGTTGGCTGAAACTCTCTTAATATTAGTGACTTAAGCTTATCATAATCTTTCATCTGACCTCATGTCCGGCGGCACCCCTTTTACAACAAAAGCTTGTTTCACAGATTGGGAAAACAAATTGAGATTCTCGGGTTTAATCGGAATAGACATACTTAGTGCACAAACACTTTTAATCAGGTTTTCAAGATTAAATGTTTTCAAGATTAAATGTAGGCCGCTCAAGTCCCGTATTATCACTTCGCTCATTCAGCTCCAATGCCGAACAGCTTCGAATACTTTCCAGTTCTACTTCCTTCTCCAATTGCGCTAATTTGATTTTTTCCATCTCTAGCACTCTATCATTTTCAGCCCTCACCTTCCTCTCTTCTATTATAGAATTTAAGATGTCTTTTACAAAATCCGGATCATTTTTATAGACTTCGGTGCTCTCTATTTTTAATTTTAAATCAACTATCGTCGCTCCTGTTGGCACCATTTCACTGATCTCTTGTGCTGCTTGAATCAAGTCTTCCTTGCAAGAATTTTTATACATGGTTGACAAGAAAGCTTACCTCCAAGATGTGATATAAAAGCTCCGTCTTTCCTGCTGCGTAATCCACAGGCAATCCGGGACAGACCCCACTTGCTGACACCAGAATTGTGGGGTATTGGGAATCTTCCCCACTACGGGTCCATCAAATCAAATCACAACACTTAAATAATGGACAAGCCGGACGGACGCAAACATTTAATATGACGTACACTTACAAATTGATATCAGGATATAACAGGCTACACTAACAATGGAACCTACTTGTTCCACTATGAAATACAAAATGGCAAACACAACACCCTTCTGCACACAGCCCCTGTCTCGGTGTTCACACTTCAGAACTCTCCACAGCTCTGACTCTAGTCCCCGGCAGCATGTTTTAGAGACGCGCTGACGTCCGATGCTCACGCCGTCCAGTGGTTGTTTCCCCTGTGTGGTGATCTCAAGGTTGCACCGTCAGGACGACGCATACCAAAAACCCGCAATAATGTAACATAACATTGAAGTATAAATATTATTAAAAGCAGTGTAAAAGTATAATTAGTATTAAAAAACCGTGTCATTTTTCTGACAATGTTCTGGGTTAAGTTTAATGATCCTTGTGTGAATGATAATGGTGAAAGATTAATTGAACTCTGCATTGAGAATGGTTTGTGTGTATCTAACACATTTTTCAACCACAAGTATATCCACACATATACTTGGGAAAATTGTGCTCTAGGGCAAACGAGTGTGATAGTTTTTGTTGTTTATGATTGGCATCTGAAACACTTAGTTGTTGACACTCGTGTGATGAGAGGTGCGAATTTTGGTTCTGATTATTACGTGGTAGTGTCATGAGTGAAACTGAATTTTGGTTGGAGGAACAGGAATAGGAAGAGGCCCAAGATGGAAAGAATAAAGGTTGAAAGGTTCCTTGAAAATCAACAGCGGTATTCTGATGTATTCAGAGCCGCCCCGGTGGCGCAGTGGTCTAAGCGATGGCCTCTGATCATTCGTCCGAACGGGGTCCGGGTTCAAATCCCGGTGAGGCATGGATGTTGTGTTTGTCTTTACGGCACTGGTTCTCTCCCTTCCCTGGAACCAGTGACCCTAAATTAGGGACGGGCGACTGCTTATAGCCCATTGAGTTGCTCACGGTGGTCGTTAAACCTCCAATCCAAAAAAAAAAATGTATTCAGAGAATCACTGAAGGAGCTGAAGTCTTGTGAAAGGGATGTAGAAAAGAAGTGGGAATGTTTTAAGAAATGTGTTGTCACTGCTGCTGTACAGGTCCGTGGTGCCACAATAGCACAATAGTGGGTAACAATAGAGGTGATGCTTGGTGGAATAGTGAGATTGAAGAGGCAGTAAATAGAAAAAAAGGAATCCTATTTGAGGATATTGCAAGGTAGAGTTTCTTTGGATGAATATCGCTGTAAGATGCGTGAAGCCGCTAAGCTGGTTCACCAGAGTAAGGCAAAAGATAGGAAGGAGAAGGTGGAAAGGCATGAATTGGCATTTTGGAAAGATAGGAAGACTTTCTGGAAGTACATGAGACTCACTAAAAATAGGGGAAACAAAGTTGTAAGTTGTGTGAAGAATAGGGTTGGGAAAATGATATGGGAGCCCAGTGAGTTAAGTGAAAGATGGGGTGAATACTTCTGTGAGTTATTAGATCAGGAAAGCAAAGATGATTCTAAGGCAGATGCAGATGATGTCACAGTGAATAATGGAAGCACAGGGGAGATCTCAAGAGAAGAAGTGTGTGAAGCTCTAAAATCTCTTCAGAATGGTAAGGCTCTCCAGGAGTTGATTGCATAACTGCAGAGATGTTGAAATATGGTGGTGACTCTATAATTGACTGGTTAACTGAAATTTGCCAGTTGTGCTGGGAGTTAGGAATGATCCCTCGGGATTGAAAGGATGCTACCATTGTTCCCTTGTGTAAGGGAAAATGTGATCAGACTGACTGCAAGAACTATCGTGGTATTAGCCTACTAAGTGCACCACGGAAAGTGTTTGGTAAGGTCGTTATTGAAAAAGTACTGGGTCTTACATCTGAGAAAGTGTGGGATGTTCAGAGTGGTTTTATGCCTGGTAAAAGTTGCACTAACCAAATTTTTGCATTACGCATGATGATTGAAAAGTATCTGGCTGTTGGTAAGAAAGTTTCTGCTGCCTTCATGCATTTAGAGAAAGCTTTCAACCAAGTAAATAGGTCAGAATGAATATGGTGTTACTGGGAATCTTCTTAATAGTGTAAAAGTCATGCATGCTGGCAGTAGAGCTTGTGTACAAATGAATGGTGTTTTATCAAAATGGTTTGCTATTAGTGCAGGAGTCAGACAAGGTAGTATAATGTCACCATTACTGTTTAATATATTTATGGATGTGTGCATGCGTGATTCCAAAATAGATAATACTGGTTTATGTCTTGGTGATATACACGTGGGCAGATTGCTATATGCTGATGACACTGTCCTGTTGCAGAGAGCAAAAGTGAGTTGCAGAGTATATTGTCACGGATGTACAAAGTTTGCATGAAATTCAAACTGAGAAATAATAAGGGAAAAACCAAACTTATGGTTTTTGAGAGAGGATCTGGTAGCACTGAATGTAATGTAAGTGTAAATGGCACAGTGGTTGACCAGGTGAGTGAGTTTGTGTATTTAGAAAGCATGTTTGACAGAGAGAACAAATTGGATGGTGAAATTAATATGCGAGTGAATTCTTCATTGAAAGTCCTGGCTGCTCAGGGAGGTTTTCACAGGAATGATGGGTTCTCAAGAGAATCCTGCATGGTTGTGTATGAAAGTGTCATTATTCCTACTCTGATGTATGGCAGTGAAAGCTGGGTACTACAGAAGAAACATAGAAGTTGTTTGTGTGCTGGATAAATGCGTTATTTACGGGGAGGGTTGTGACAAGCCACGTTCTGATTGTGTAAGGAATGAAGATGTGTTGCAGTTGTGTGATGTGAAGCAAAATGTTGTTAGCAAGGTGGAGACCAATATGCTTCGGTGGTTTGGCCATGTTGAAAGAATGAGTGATGAGATGCTTACTAAGAAAATCTTTTTAGCCCAAGTGGCAGGAAGGAGGGCCAAGAAAGTCATGGGAGGATCAGATTCAGGAGTGTCTGCATGAGAAAAAGATTATGAGTATGAAGTATAGAAGATCTTGTGTACGGTGTGTGATGGATGTCAGTGAAGCCCGAGTTGTATGTCAAGATCGCAGTAAATGGAGAAGTTTGATACGGCAGTAGTAAGTAAAAATTATCTGGTAGTTTGTATTTCTTTTTGTAGCTAACCTTTGAATATCCGAGAACAGCTTAGTGATATGTATGTATATAAAAACCTGTGTCAAATGTAGCATAACATGATAAACAACATTAGAAAGTTGTACATGAATGGTAAAAAAATGAGTACTTACTAATAAATCACATTCAACACAGGTTTCAGCCAGTTTTCATCAATATTTATGATGTATGTGGGAATAAGTTTTCCACTCTTACTATTATGTGGTTGTGAAATCATTCATTAAATGAAATTTAGCTGGAAGGACCACCCAGTAAAAAGGCTCTGGGGAGAACACTATGTTTAACTTATGTGAATTTATCTGTTCTACTCACATGTGTATATATATATATATTTTATCTGTGTGTCTCTGTGTGCAGGAGGATACTCCAGTCCAAAGGGATTCGAGAGCAGTCAGAGAAGCTTATATCAGAGATCTACCTGATCCTGACCAATATTCCAGTCAAGATTCTGAGAAGAGTGATGATGATGATGATGATGATGATGATACCAAGCAGAATTTCAAAATTGAAGAGCCACAATTTGAGAGTGTGGAAAATATGTCTGAAGCTGAGCAACCTAAGCAGAAGTAAGTTTATTCATTTTTCTGAACAGGTTTCCTTTTTCCAGGCCTGTTTGTTGTCTGGGTGTAGCCCAGAATTTTGTAACATTCCAAACCTGGAAATCTGGGTTTTCAAGTTTTGTGTATGAAAGTTATTCAAAAAGTAATGAGACTAATTTTTACATGCCAGGGCAGAGGTATCATGCGGTTAACATACTTACACTTACATACTTTCAAATTTTCCTTCTACCGGAATGCACCGGTCTCGCCTTTCAATCCACTTCCATAAGGTGTGTTCGAAGCCCTTCCTTGACATGAGGTTCAGGATATTTCCTCACAGCATTGTTCGGTTCAGTATTTGATGCAAACCGATGCTCACAAAATTGTTTTTTCACTTCAGGGAATAGGTGTAAGTCACATAGCACCAGATCCAGCAAATACAGAGGATGTGACATCATTTTGATGCCTACATCTTGAATAACCTGCTGAGTAAGCAAAGCATACATTATCTTGATGCAAAATGAGAGTGTAATTTTCCCTACTCTGATGTATGGCAGCAAAACCTGGGTGCTACCGAAAAAGCATAGGAATTGTTTGTGTGCTGGAGAAATGCATTACTTACGGGGGTTGTGGCAAGACACGTTCTGATTGCGTGAGGAATGAAGATGTGTTGCAGTTGCGTATTGTGAAGCAAAATGTTGTCAGCAAAGTGGAGACTAATATTCTTAGGTGGTTTGGCCATGTTGAAAGAATGAGTGATGAGGTGCTTACTGAGCAAATTTTTTTAGCCCAAGTGGCAGGAAGGACAGACAGAGAAAGGCCAAGGAAGTCATGGGAGGATGAGATTCAGGAGTGTCTGCATGAGAAAAAGAATATGAAGCAGAGGTTAAGCTATGATCGCTATTTTCGCAAAATGCGATGAATAAATCTAAAATGCACGAGGAAATTTGAACTCCCATAGTCCAGGGGAAAAATTAAAGTTCCGACGCTAATTCGTGGGTAAAAGTATTCCGTCATCCATTGTTTGGTCTGACGGTGTTGCGCCAATTCGTCGCACACCAGTTCGTCGACAAAAGAGGTTAAATTTCTTTAGCATTTTGCTACAACTTTTTCCTTCATTTTTTCAACAGCATCTTTTGGGCCAGCTTAAACTCTGGTGTGAAGTATAGAAGGTTTTGTGTACGTCGAGTGAAGCCCAAGTTGTGTGTCAAGATCACCGTAAATGGAGAAGTTTGATACGGCAACAGTAAGTAAATAATCAGTGAAAAATTTATGTTGTAGTTTGTATTTCTTTGTGGAGCTAAACTCTGAATCTCAGAGAACAGCTTAGTAATATGTATGTGCGTAAAATCCAACCGATTCGCACATATTTCGGGGAATTTTTTTTTTTTTTTTTTTTTTTTTTTTGCTTTAGAGGACCTTTGAGAACTTCAGAATAATAGCCACTGGTAACAATTTTCCCTTGTGGAACAACATGGTCTTACACAGTTCACTTTTTATGAGAAGAAAACCAGGTGCCTGACTTCTCTGCACATGCTTGAACCTTTGCTTTCGTAGATCGGGGACTCTGTAGGTGTTTCCATTGAGTGCTCTGTTTTGTTTCTGGATCAAAATGATGAAAAATTGTTTCATCACATGTGATGACGTGATCCAAAAATTATGTATCACGTTGTAGTTGGCACTTCCATTGTTGACAAGTCATAACATGATTTGCCTTGTGTTCATCCGTGAACAAGTGGGAAATCCACTTTGCAACAATTTTTTTGTACCTCAGCCCATTTCTCACAATGTCATCAACTGAGCCAACGGGCATCTGCATTACATTAGCAAGCTCTTCAGTGGTCGTTTGGTAGTCTTTGTGGAGTGGTGCCTTAATAGTATTGACATTAACCTCTGTAGTCAATATTGAAGGTCTACTGGAGCGTGGCACATCTTTTAGACATTCTTTACCATTCGCAAATTTCTGGTGCCACTCAAAAACTCTTGCATGGGACAAAGCATCGTCCTTATAGGCTGTTTTAATCATTTAGTGCATTTCTGTGGCGGTATTATTCAAACGCACACAAAAAACTTATAGCTTCTCTTTGTTCCAGTTTTAAATCCATACTGGGTTACAAAAACATATCTGACACTGTCTACTACAGGAATGAACTAGCAAAGCACTGTGAAGCATATCTACTACAGGAATGAACTAGCAAAGCACTGTGAAACATATCTGACACTGTCTACTACAGGAATGAACTAGCAAAGCACTGTGAAACATATCCGACACTGTC
Organism: Macrothele yani; assembly: GCA_039090855.1. NCBI lineage: Eukaryota > Metazoa > Arthropoda > Arachnida > Araneae > Macrothelidae > Macrothele > Macrothele yani. The sequence continues at coordinate 17,438,486 of CM077000.1, read as the reverse complement.
TACTACAGGAATGAACTAGCAAAGCACTGTGAAACATATCTGACACTGTCTACTACAGGAATGAACTAGCAAAGCACTGTGAAACATATCCGACACTGTCAACTACAGGAATGAACTAGCAAAGCACTGTGAAACATATCTGACACTGTCTACTACAGGAATGAACTAGCAAAGCACTGTGAAACATATCCGACACTGTCTACTACAGGAATGAACTAGCAAAGCACTGTGAAACATATCTGACACTGTCTACTACAGGAATGAACTAGCAAAGCACTGTGAAACATATCCGACACTGTCTACTACAGGAATGAACTAGCAAAGCACTGTGAAACATATCTGACACTGTCTACTACAGGAATGAACTAGCAAAGCACTGTGAAACATATCCGACACTGTCTTGAACTAGCAAAGCACTGTGACGACATGCCATCACATTGACTGACCTTGCAGATGTTCCAACACAGGCAGCTGCATTCTTCATCGTGGATTTGTACTTACCATCAATCTTGTTACTTTTTGAATGACTTGCATAGGAATTTGGGAATCCTCAATTGAGTCATTTCTGAAAATGCTGTGAAGTGGTAATTAATTAAAAGTGTCTTTTCAGATTCAGAACTGCTGTGCATGTTGAAAGGGAGGCTTCTTTAGGCAGCTGTCTGTGTCTATGTCAAATAATTATCAGGGCTTGGAAAAGTTACATGCCCAGCTGGGAATGTGCATAAAATATTTACCTGCCTGTCTAGATGCCCAGAAAAATTTATCTTTTAAAGTAACAAAACAGAAGCCTCATTTTCTTTAAAGTTAAAAATTATGACAAACTTTTCATACATCTCTTGCATTGCCATTATAAAAGTGTCTCTATTCAAAATGCACAAAAGCATATATCTCAAGTTTTAAGAAAGGCATACCTGCCAGCTACTACAGAATGTCCATAGTTCCTATGAATTTAGTTGTCTGACTACGGAACTCAATGTCAAAACTACAGATTCTTGGAATTTGAATTTTTTTTTATTATTTTTTTATTTTGCTATTATTTTATCATATACATGAGATACTTAAGTGGATTAGCTGAATTCCGCTGGGTTTTTTTTTTTTTTTTTTTTTTTTTTTTGTCATCATTTAGATCATTCTCAAGATCGATGGAAAACTGAAGAGAATTTGGGAGGGAGGGTCGCTTTCCGTGTGGGGATGGTCGCTTTCCGTGTGGGGATGGTATTTCATGTTTCAAAATTCCGAAAACGGTAGTTAAATGGAGTAATGTTTTTTGCTGTAATCATAATTTTTTTTCTCTCGGTGTTGTCTTTATGTCCAGTATTCTTGTTAAATATCATTTTATTGTATAAAAATTTGTATTTCAGCTTGAAACTGTTGTCAGCAATTTTTTTAAACGGAAGTTAGATGCCGCGAAAATTTCCCCGTAATCTTCAGGCATAAGATTCTTCCGCGAATTTGAAGAATTCCACATTTTTCATTATTATTTTAGTCATTCATGCGATCGACACCCAGGTGAGCAGAAATTTGGGGGGGGAGTCAGAGGACGGAATTCCATCTTTTTTTTTTTTTTTGTCATCATTTAGATCTTGAGAATGATCTAAATGATGACAAAAAAAAAAAACACCCAGGTGAGCAGAAATTTGGGGGGGGAGTCAGAGGACGGAATTCCATCTTTACGAAACTTTCGAAAAAGGAAGGACGGCAGAATTCAGGGGTTTTTTGTTTACTACATAAGTATTTGTATTTCAGCCTGAAAACAGGGGGAAATTCCAAAACCGGAAGTCGGACAGAGTGAGGATTTCTCCCGTAATTGCCCCCCCCCTTCCCCTCCCGTGAAGTTCCCACTCACCTGCATCTATGCATTCTGCTCAGTAATACTATTTACTACTCGCAAAGCTCTTGCCAGTGTTGGCAGGTATGGAAAGGCAATAATCCTGAAGATGTTATTTGAAAAATTTAGTGATGATGCCATGTTCAAGAACTTTTAATATATATTCTGTGTTTTGCAGAAAAATGAACTAATCATTGTTAAATGTACAGCAGTTAAGTAGTTTTTAAAAACAATTTTAAATATAAAAATTATTTACCATTTTCTCTTGTGCAAACAGAAGTAATTACAAATACAACTTACATCCGCAGCTAACACAGACTACCATTCTCTCACATAAACTAAGTATCAGCATCAACAGTGTTCGCTCCTCTCCCAGCTAAGTGGAATGCATTACACAGGCATTCTCAAATGAAACTTAGCCTTTGTTTCAGTAGTACAGCTGTCAGTTGATGGGCGGAAGCTTCCACTCGCCCCTCCCTCACTTCACTTGTTCAAGTTATATCAGAAGGACCCAACCCCACCTGGGGCTGTGCAGTAAATTCCCCATTGTCGCTCCCTCCCCATAAAGCACGGCCTTTTTTGTCTATCAGTCTGCATCCTCCTGTTTCATTGCAGTTTACACACTTTGTCACTAAACACTGGAGGTTAGTTTCATATGAGGCATACATCCTGTCATTAACTGTAAACGACATCTGGTGCAAAACTATATATGGCCCCACTTTCTGGAGCTACAGTATAATATAATTAAAGAAGTGACATTCTCCTGCCCTTGGCACTCACTCCACAACAATAATAAAACTTCTGGTGATTTGCAGTAAAATGAAAACCAACATGCAATGACTGTCTTATTTCCTAGAGTAGAAAATTCTCCATTTAAATCTAGTTGCCTGACTAGACAACTACATTTCATTTTTACTCTCCCAGGCCAATAAATTACATGCATCTCGGACATGGTATTTTTTTTTTTTTTTTTAGTTCTGATTATGTTACATAAGATTCAATGAGCTAATTGCAGAATTGACAGAAATCACTATAGGATTTAAACTTCCAGAGCTGAACTCATCTTCATAGTTTGTCTTAATGTTCTGAAGTGCAAAATTTGACTTCAAGATCGCAATTTTTGAAGTCAAATTTTACAATTTTTGAGAGATCTCTAACACCTCTAATAAAGTCCAAAAATGTAATTTTCAAAATATTTCTAACATACTGGCAAATTCGTGGAAGGATCTCATGTGTGGCAGCAATCAGTTCATGTCGTGCTTGTGTACGAGTGAATGGTGTTTTATCAAAATGGTTTTCTATTGGTGCAAGAGTCGGACAAGGTTGTGTAATGTCACCATGGCCGTTTAATATATTTATAGATGCTTGCATATGTGATGCCAAAGTGGACAATACTGGCTTATGTTTGATTAATATCGGTGTGTGCAGATTGCTGTATGCTGATGACACTGTCCTGTTGGCAGAGAGCAAAAGTGAGTTGCAGAGCATGTTGTCCCGGATGTACGAAGTTTGCATGAAATTCAAACTGAGTATAAATAAGGGAAAAACCAAAGTTATGGATTTTGAGCAGGAAATTGTTAGCATTGAATGTAATATAAGTCTAAATGGCCCAGTGATTGACCAGGTGAATGAATTTGAGTATTTAGGAATCATGTTTAACAGAGAACAAATTGGATAGTGAAATTAGTAAGCAAGTGAATTCTTCATTGAAAGTCACAGCTGCTTTAGGAGGTTTTCACAGGAACGATGGGTTCTCAAGAGTCCTGCATGACTGTGTATGAAAGTGTAATTGTTCCTACTTTGATTTATGGCAGTGAAACCTGGGTACTACAGAAGACACGTAGGAATCGTTTGTCTGCTGGAAAATTATGTGACTTACGGTGGAGGGGGAGGTTGTAACAAGACACGTTCTGATCGTGTGAGAAATGAAGATGTGTTGCAGTTGTGTGATGTGAAGCAAAATGTTGTTAGCATGGTGGAGACTAATATGCTTCGGTGGTTTGGCCATGTTGAAAGAATGAGTGATGAGATGCTTACTAAGAAAAAATTTTTAGCCCAAGTGGCAGGAAGGAGGGCCAAGGAAGTCATGGGAGGATCAGATTCAGGAGTGTCTGCATGAGAAAAAGATTATGAGTATGAAGTATAGAAGATCTTGTGTACGGCATGTGATGGGTGTCAGTGAAGTCTCAGTTGTATGTCAAGATCACTGTAAATGAAGAAGTTCGATGCGGCAGCAGTAAGTAAAAATTTTCTGGTAGTTTGTATTTTTTTGTGGGGCTAACTTCTGAATCTCGGAAAACAACTTAGTGATATGTATGTATTTATGTATTGCATTATGTGTATATTGGGTTGTCGGAAAAGTTATTACATATTTTAGCCATGTTTTGCAAAGGTCATTTATTGATAGAAAGAACAAAGATCAATCAATGATATAATGCCCGCTTTGTTCAATAACCTTTTGCCATCTTTCAGTGAGCTGCAGAATGCCTCGTTATACAAGGACCTGTCTTTCGTGGCAAAAAACTATACAAGGTGCTGATTTACAGCCTCATCTGAATTGATCATTATACCACGCAAGGACTGTTAAAGAGAGCGAAACTAGTGGAAGTGTGACGGCGCAAGGTCAGGCGAGTATGCTGGGTGTGGCAACACATCCCACCCAAGCTCCAATAATTTTTGGCGGGTAATCAAACTTGTGTGTGGTCTCGCGTTGTCGTGATGGAACACAACACCTTTACGATGAACGAGCTCTGGACGTTTCTGGATGATGGATTCATTCAAACTGTCCAATTGCCGACAGTACACATTCGAATTGATTGTTTGGTTCCATGGTAGGAGCTCGAAAAACACGACACCTTTAAAATCCCACCACACTGAGACCAGAATCTTCCGCTGATGAATGTCTGTTTTGGATGTCGTTTGAGGCGAAGCAGCACATCGGGACCAAGACCGTTTGCGCAGCACATTGTTGCACGCAATCCACTTTTCGTCACCAGTTATCAGTCGCTTCAAATAAGGATTGTTTTTCTCACGTTTAATGAGCATATCGCAGATGTTTACACGCGCCGCCAATTGAGCTACTTTTAGTTCATGGGGAACCCACACGTCGAGCTTGCTTACGTATCCCAGCTTCTTCAGGTGGTTGTGAACGCTTGAATGATGGATGTGCAATGTGTCTGCAATCTCTCGTGTCGTGTAATGTGGGTTTGACTCGATCAATGCCTTGATTTGGTCGTCATCAACCTCGGTGGGCCTACCGGACCGAGCAGCCTCATTGAGGTCCAAATCTCCAGCATGGAATTTTGCAAACCACCGCTGGCACTGACGTTCTTGTAGAGCATTATCACTGTACACTTTACGCAACTTTTACAAGCTTGACGCACGTTTTTACTTTACGGAAGTAAAACAGTAAAATATGGCGAAAATGCACAGTTTGGTCTTCCATCTTCAACTTGATGTCAAATCTCCGCAAATCAACCAAATCGCTCAATATTCCTTTTAGACTGCAGCGAAAACTGGCACCTGTCGAATGCCATAGTGATAACAGATGCCTCTAGTACTTCCAAAACCGCCCAACCACTATCGGGTGCCAAAATACGTCATGACTTTTCTGACAACCCAATAGAATTGTATCAAAGTCCCATCAGTGTATTTGACATTCTGGTACTACTAAACTTAGACAACACTTCCTTGTTCGTACAATGAAGCCATGGACAGTGAAGACACCTTGTCTAGAATGTCATAACAGGAGCACAGTGCTGTGCTGGCTAAAAATGTTCCTGAAGGTATACATTAAGGATTCATGCTTCTTTTGTGTACTCTGAAACATTTATAGTAATGCAATATATCAAATTAAAATATTGGCATAAGGTTTGATGTATTTTCCTAATTATTTTATGGTATGTTTAAAATTTAGTTTCAGAATTTCAGTTTTGTCTGTATTTTTATCTGTAGCAAACAGTTAAATTTACTTAATTTTTCTTTCATCCAAATGTTTGTTGTATTTTTCAGCAAACATTTACTGTTTTATCTGTATACACTTAGTAGGCAAAATGTTAGAGATAGGAATGATGGGCAGTTTACATGGACTTCCCACGCGCAGGGTGGAACAGACCCAAACTAAATGCAGGCGATAAATAGGCAGACAATCAATGAACATGGGTGCACGTAAATAGTGTGGAAGAAATATTCTTCACATAATATGTGGAAATACATCTGAATTATTAACACAGGAATCAGACATCACTGAATTTATGTGTATTTTACTGTTTCATTAATCACAGCAGAAAACTTGAAAATTACTTCTCCCTGGAGCAGGAATCGAACCGGCATCTCCTGATTTCCGTTCACGCATGCTAACCATTGCACCATTTATTTTCAATGTAATTTTCAAGTTTTCTGATGTGATTAATGTTACTAATGTTACATGAGAAATATTAAAATATGTGCAACTCAGAGATGTTTGATTGCTTCATTAATACACTCCCGACAATAAAATTTGCACACCTAGAAGAAAACATGCTGCAACCACGAAATTTTGCAAATAGCTAGAATGCGTGCTGGTATGCAAATGATCCACGTTTGGTGCGATTGCGCATGACCGCACACCCTGTGGTTTCACTGCAAGCACGAACCGGCATGTAGTTAATGCCCCAAGAAAGTGAAAAGCACCGGCAGATGCAAGCAAGAGTACAGAGTGACAAGAATGCTGGGTAGATGCCAGACGTCAATTTATGCAACTTACGGACTTTGAGAGAGGCCTGATCGTCGGGCTGAAAACTGCAAGGTGGGCAGCGTGCCATATAGCCCGCCACGTGGATAGTTCTGACCATATCGTCCTACTGTGTTGGGAGCAGTGGACACATGACAGCACTGCCACATGGCAGAGTGGCTCCAGATAGACCAGGAGGACCACCGGTAGAGAGGATCGATGGATCGTGCGCCAGGCACAAGCGGGTCCCATAGGCACCCAGTCCACTCTACAGGCAGATGTAGCAGCTCCTGTGTGCCCACGAACCATTTCCCGACGCCTCACTGAAGTGAATCTGCAATTCCAGTGCCTCTTACGTGGGCTGCCATTAACACTGGAACATCACCGGCTCCCTTTGCAGTAGTGCCAGGCTAGTGCGACGTGGAACACCACAGACTGGCGACGTGTGGTGTTTAGCAGTGAGTGCCGCTTCGTTTTGGGGACATATGATCATAGTGTCCGGGTGTGGAGGTCCCCGGGTCAACGTTACAATCTCAACATCGCTATTGAGCGCCACACCTCCCCCACTGCAGGCATTATGGTCTGGGGAGTCATAGCCTATGATGGCTGATCAGCTCTAGTAGTGGTACATGGATCATTGACAGGCCAGCAGTATGTGGATGAGATCCTACGGCGCCATGTGCTCCCATTCCTGGCCGGGATTCCAAGTGTGCTATACCAGCTAGATAATGCTTGCCCGTACACAGCTCGGGTTTTCCAGGACTGCCTGCTCCCCGGATATGTCCCCTATCGAGCATGTGTGGAACCAGTTGAAACGCCGGCTCCTGCCGTGCCACACTATCCGGGATTTGGAGCACACAGTCACACATGTGTTGGCCAGTCTGCCACAGGACAACATCAGGCATTTGTTCACTTCCATGCCAGACCCTATTGCAGCGTGTATCGCTGCATGAGACGGTGTGACGCTCTATTGTAGATGACCGGACTGTGTGTCACAGATCCCTCTGTAATTGTCCTGCAGCTCTGTTTTTGCCATCATGTGTATCATTCATCTGTATCATTATGTCCATAAAATTTCAGTTCAATCTGATGCTTCCTTTTTGGTGCGCTAATTTCATTGTCCGTGAGTGTAATTCAGATGTATTTCCATGTATTATGTGAAGAATATGTCTTTCACATTATTTACATGAGCAACTGGAATTTTTAGATTTTTGGCAAAAAACAGAGACTCATTCTGGTTCTTATCACTCAGATACATGGGCTTTGTCATCCTGGGTGGTGCAACAATTAGCATGCGTGAAAGGAAATCGGGAGATGCGGGTTTGATTCCCGCTCCAGTGCAATGTAATTTTCAAGTTTTCTGATGTTATTAATTATGTGAGAAACAGTAAAATGCACACACCTCAGAGGTGTCTGATTGCTATGTTAATGATTCATGGATACATGTGTTTGTTGATTTTACACTGTACATGGATGCATTGTCGGCGTAAGATGGATGGATCATTCTGTCACCCAAGTGGCAAGAATCTTAGGGTTCCCCAGTGCAACTGTATGAAAGGTGTACTGCAAGTATACCATTTACTGGTGTACCGGCGCCAAGAGAGCAAGTGGTGATTGACCTATGCGATTGTTGACTAGTCAGCATACACTATCCAGGCTTGTGCAGACCAACGGCTTGGCAACAGCAGCAAAAATTACATCCAGGTGAAATGTTGGCCGGTCCAAGCAGCAGGGCTCAATTTTGACTGGTGGTTAGCAGCAAATTGCTAGCAAGCAAATGCATTTCGCTAGTGATAAAAAGTGGTTCTAGCAAAAGTTGCTGGTGGAAAAATTTTGAGAGTTTTAGTGTAAACTATAAAGTGCCACTGAATTGCGCATGTGGAATATTTTAGACACATACAAAAAGGAACAACAGCTTTCTGGAAATGAATGTTTCTTGAAAAGTACAAACATTATAATGCCACCCTGGTGGTGCAGTGGTCTAAGCAATGGCTTCTGATCATTTGTCCACAAGGCGTCCGGGTTCGAATCCCAGTGAGGCATGGATGTTGTGTTTGTGATATGGCATTAGCTCTCTCCCTTCCGTGGAACCAGTGGCCCTAAATAGGGACAAGTGACTGCTTGTAGCCCATTGAGTTGCTCACAGGGGTCGTTAAACCTCAAATAAAAAAAATAAAAACATTTTGGCACTAGTAGAAATATCCAGTATATTTTTCTTATCTACGTCTGCATGTGAGGTTGGGTTCAGTTTAATGAAGAGAATCCAGGATCAAAAATGATCAAATTATCATTTGTAGAGGATTTTAGAAAGGGAGTGTCTGACCCCAGGTCTTAAACAACCCTTAGAAATAGAAAGCTAGGAGATTTGGGCTAGAGCGCCCGATAGGAAAGTGACACGGAAGCGAAGTAGAAAGGGGGAGGAAGACGCCCTTATTTATTACCGGGGGCAGTACCAGGGGTCCGACAGCTTAACGTGCCCATCCGACGCACGGCGGATATGTAGTGGATCGAGCAGTTCGTACCTGCCTGGGATCGAACATGAGGTCCTTTCCGTGGCAATCACGAATGTTGCCCACTAGGCCACCTGCGGCCCAAGAGAATCCAGGGTGATTAGAGGGTCAGTTTAAACTTACAAACACTGAATGCTCTCGTGAGTATTGAGGTTGAAGGTCCGTCCGAAGACAAGTTTGACCCCAGGCCTGCTGTTTAAAAGTGGCATGATGAAAAGATCTGAAACCCAGATCGTAAACCATACGGAAAATAGCTTAAGATTTTGAATAGTGTTCTTGAATTTTTTGAATAAAGTTAAATAAAAAAATGTTTTTTAAATTTTTGCATTCGAATTACATTGGTAGAATTAATCTGTCAAGTCATGAAAATGTGAGTTATTAAGTATTTGTAATCTTTTCAGCATTACAATGTGACAGTCACAAGGGTGAAATCAAAATTTGTCATGATTGACTAATGGAGGAGGGACATGTAAAAGTTTCTTGTATAATATTAATAAACTTTTTCTAGTAGATAAGGCAATTTGCTAGTAAAAAATAAGGCCACCAGCAAGTGTTGCTACCGCTAAAAAAAATAAGGCCACTAACAAGTGTTGCTACCGCTAAAAACAAATAAGGCCACTAACAAGTGTTGCTACCGCTAAAAAATAAGGCCACTAACAAGTGTTGCTACCGCTAAAAAAATAAGGCCACTAACAAGTGTTGCTACCGCTAAAAAAATAAGGCCACTAACAAGTGTTGCACCCGCTAAAAAATAAGGCCACTAACAAGTGTTGCTTGGCCACTAACAAGTGTTTTTAGTGGTAGCAACACTAGCAACACTAACAAGTGTTGCTACCACTAAAAAAAATAAGGCCACTAACGAGTGTTGCTACCACTAAAAAAAATCAAGGCCTGCCAAGCAGCATCAGCAAGCAAACAGTACAACACATGCTGCATACCTTGGGCTACAGTAACTGACTCCCTACTGGTGTGCCATTGTTTACTGCTCGTTGTCTGACAGTACGTGTTGCCTGGTGCTGGGAACATCAAAACTACACCTCTGCAGAGTGGCACCACATCACGTGGTGAAATTAATCTCGTTTTCAGCTGTACCGAGCTTACAGGATAGTGCAGTTGTGGTGCCTACAGTACGAGGCTATGGCCCTGTCGTGCCAGGTTGGCTCTGTTCAAGGCAGTGGTGGCTCTGTGATGGTTTGGGGAGCCATTTATCATGGCACATTAGGTCCTTTAGTGTGTCTGGAGAGGTCCTTAACCACTGTGCACTACAAGCATGACCTGGCTGATTGCCTTCATGCTTTATAGCCTTTGTGCATGCTGCAGCAGATGGTCTGTTCCAGCAGGACAATGCACTGTCCCACCAAGCTGCAACCACTCAGGACCGGGTCGGTGGCACAGTGGTCTAAGCGATGGCCTCTGATCATTCATCCGAGTTGGGTCCGGGTTCGAATCCCGGTGAGGCATGGATGTTGTGTTTGTGATATGGCATTAGCTCTCTCCCTTCCCTGGAACCAGTGACCCTAAATTAGGGATGGGCGACTGCTTATAGCCCATTGAGTTGCTCACGGTGGTCGTTAAACCTCCAATCAATAAAAAAAAACTAAAATAAAACACTCAGGCATAGCTTGTGGAGCACTCATCTGATTTTGGAACCATCCAGTGGGCCCAAGCACCCCAGATTGAAACCTATGGAAGCTCTCTGGAATTGATGAAAGGCCACTTCACGTAATATGAAGGAAACCAATAATGAAAAAAAAATCATGCAGGATTTATTACGTACTAAACTTCAGGAATAGTCAGATTTGTAAGATATTTTGGCTGCAGCATTAGCCTTGTTCACGCTAAATAAAAAGCAAGCACTCACATGGTTGACATAATTTCTTTAGCTGTTGCCAGTAGAGATTTCCAAGTTATCGGAATACTGAAAGGTGCGTTCCAATTGCAAGAGTTTTTTTTTATTGAAGAGAAATTTAATGCTTTCTCTGTAGTGTAATGAAAATTTATTTGAGAAGGGTGCAAGGAATTGTACCAAAAGGATTGCACCCTTCTCAAAGAAATTTCCATTATATTACAGAGAAGAAAGCATTGAAATTCTCTTCAATAAAAACTCTTGCAATTCGAACGCACCCTTCAGTATTTCGATAACTTGGAAATCTCTACTGGCAACAGCTAAAGAAATGATGTCAACCACGTGAGCGCTTGCTTTTTAGTGTGAACAAGGCTGATGCTGCAGCCGAAAGTTCTTACAAATCTGACTATTCCTAAAGTTTAGTATGTAATAAATCGTGCATGAAATTTTCTGCATTAGCTTTCTGGAATGCTTCCGTGGAGTGGAACAGCAGATCTTCGGATCGTAGACCAACATCTCAGGCAAAGTTGTGTACAATGCTGCAACACGCATGGCTAGCATTACCTCTGGATACCTTACGGCATCTGATGGAGTCGATGACAGGCTGTTATTCGGGCTAGAGGACAACGAACACACTATTTAGGTATCTCTATTGTTTTGTGCATTGGATGTATACAATGTACACTTTCTTCATGCATATATCCAACTTTCTAGTGTTTGCAGTTTGGATTTATTATGTAAAATCTTCTAAAATAAATTTTCTATTTATTTCTAGCAAAAAGAGGAAAAAGAAAAAGCTAAAGGAATCTTCTCACAAAAGGCCAAAGCTAGCAAAAGAACTTCCAACCACAATTGGGTTTGATGTTGATGAAGATTTAGTTCTGGGACTTTTGCAGAATTCCTGATTTTTGTGGAATGATAGGACATTGCTGAGTAAAAGATTACTAGTGATTGTTACTTGTAAATAAGGAAATGAAATATATATATTATTTTCACTCAGTTTCTTGTGTTCCTTTCATTAAAAATGGGTAAATTTTTTGGTAACTAACTGAACAGTACCTGGCACTGCTGTGGCATAATTTTTAAAATACAATCTGCATATTTTCACTTTCACTGCAGCAAATGCTTATGTTGTGAGTAACCACCTCCTGAAAACTTTAGGTCTGCACAGGAATCCCCCCTCCTCCCCCGCCATCAACAGGATGTCTACTGGTCATAAAAGACGCGTTTTGCTTTATTTAGAGTCACAATTTTTTTTTTATGTTTGTTCATTTTCTGGCTGCAATCTAAGTAATTCTCCATGCCCCGACCACATACAATGTAAATGTGGTTTCCATCTAATGATCCTAGTGTCAAAAAAGGGGTGCTTATGCCCTCCCCCTCAAAGAAACCTGTTAAAGCAAAAAACGTTTTAGCATAGAAATATATGTGCAGAATGTTGTTTACAAAAGTTTGAGATCATTTCAGCAATATAAATTATGCTGCTTATGAAGTCATAACATTTTTCAGGTGTAAACGTTAAAGAAAGGTGTGTGATGAAATCATGTAACACAATGGCAAGTATTTCACCTTACTTCAGGTGCAATCAAAATACACTGCTGGCCATTAAAAGTGCAACACCAGAAAGATTGCATCTCAGGAGCTCGAAAGTTGGCAGAAAGGCAGAACGCAGGTGCATATGTAAATGATTAACCAGGCAGCACATGCGGAAATCTTGTGGGACAGTAACGCCTCCTGGAAGTCGTACAAGACAGTGAACAATTAACTGGTGTTAAGCACTTGAAGTGTGCTTGCTCACCGTTCCTGCCAGAAATGGTTGACATCAAAGGATCAGGTCACTTGTGATCGACCAACACCTACAACAGGTCTCCACTGTTTTAAATCTTCCGAAATTACCTTTTGAAGTCTCTCGCAGTGTTTCATTTTGTGGAAAGCTTGATTCATTGAAGAATAAGTATAGAATTACTATAGAACAAAGAGTAGCGGGAAGAGGAAGTTTTGTTACATTTCTTAGTAATAACACTGTAATGAAAATAATCAAAATCATTCTAGAAAAAATGAAGGAAAGAATATGAGCAAGTGTAAAGAAAGCAGTGAAGTACTCAATATTAATGGACACAACAATAGACATTTCAGGCAACAATCAGTGTGTGTTTGTGGTCCGCTATGTGGAAGGACATGAAGTATTTGACTGTTATCTTTCAAGTGCGTCACATCGACTATGGCTGAGGGGCTATTAACTTCATTAAGTAATACTCTGAAATAAGTGTAGATACCTATCAAAGACTGCGTGGCAAATGCCTTTGATGGTGCTTCAAATACACTGACGGGAAAAAAATCCCAACACCACGAAAAAATAGTTGTAGAGGAATGAAATGGCAGCAATACATTTGTATAAGTAACATATTTAATCGATTAAGGTTTCAAGATCACAGCTTAATGTAAGCACGAGAAGAGCCATTTTAAATGTGAAATGCTGGTACATTAATAACCGGTGTAACCGCCAGAATGTTGAATGCAAGCACGCAAACGTTCATGCATTGTGTCGTACAGGTGCTGGATGTCAGTTTGTGGGATGGAGTTCCATGCCTGTTGCACTTGGTCGGTTAATACAGGGATGGTTAATGCTGGTTGGGGTTGACGCTGGAGTTGTCGTCCAATGATGTTCCATACGTGCTCGATTGGTGAAAGATCTGGTGATCTAGCAGGCCACAGCAACATGTTGACACTCTGTAGAGCATGTTGGGTTACAACAGCGGTATGCGGGCGAGCGTTATCCTGTTGGAAAACATCCCCTGGAATGCTGTTCATGAATGGCAGCACAACAGGTTGAATCACCAGACCGACGTACAACTGTGCCGTCAGGGTGCGTGGGATAACCACAAGAGTGCTCCTGCTGTCATAGGAAATTGCTCCCCAGACCATAACTCCAGGTGTAGGTCCTGTGTGTCTCGGCCGCAGACAAGTTGGTTGCAGGCGCTCACCTGGCCGCCTTCTAACCAACACACGGCCATCACTGGCACCCAAGCAGAACCGGCTTTCATCAGTAAACACAACAGATCTCCACTCCGTCCTCCAATGAGCTCTAGCTTGACACCACTGACCACGCAAACGGCAGTGGTTTGGAGTAAGTGGAATGCACGCTACAGGGCGTCTGGCTCGAAGCTGTCCCTCAAGTAACCGATTTGTAACAGTTCGTTGTGTCACTGTGGTGGCAACTGCAGCTCGAATTGCTGCCACAGACGCAGTACGATGCGCCACGGCCAAACGCCGTTCACGGCGGTCTTCCTCTCAGTACTGCCACGTGGCCGGCCGGAACCCGGTCTTGTTGAGGCAGTACCTTCCCTTGACCACCGCTGCCAACAATCATGCACAGTGGCTACATTCCTGCCAAGTCGTTCTGCAATATTGCGGAAAGAAAATCCACCTTCTCGTAGCCCTATTACACGACCTCGTTCAAACTCCGTGAGCTGTTGATAATGGCTTCTTCGTCTTCTTAAAGGCATTCTTGACTAACATCAACACACTACGTCGAATCTCAACGATAACTAACGCTCACGAACGTTACAGCGCGTATTTACAGCAAACCTGCTTTGCATGTTCCGAGGCGCTACTAGCGCCATACGTATACGCCGAGCGTGAAATTTGCATAGACGTCATCTTACAGATGTACTCTCACCGCCTACCAACTGTCGTTTATCTAACACAACCCCTTCTTGGTGTTGGGATTTTTTTTCCATCAGTGTATGAATAGACTCTACAATGGTCTTACTGCCAAACTGTCAGACATAATTCCAAATCACATCCATACATGGTGCTACGCCCATGTATTAAATTTAGTACTCTCGGGTACTGCCCATCACTATATCCTTTTTCAGTCTGCTCTAAGAAACACAAGTTTTCTTGAAGGAATCGTTAAAGATGCAGCAAAAATATACAGAAGAAAGTCCAGCTTATAAGCTGGAAGCTATTGGAGCTACTCGTTGTCGAAGCAATGCCAGTATTAAGATATTTGGAAGGATTGACCACTGGGCATCACAGTCAGAAAAAGCCCAGTCTAAACCAGCTAAATACGAATGTTTTCTTCGAGCTAACAGTGGCATTATTTAAGATATCTTCATCAATGGACTTTAATGCCAAAGTCAGAAATGATGCCGCAGCTCTTCTCTAGAAATTCGTCAGTTTTGAAACGATAATGACGGCTATGATTTTTCTTCAAATTTTCAAGATTACAACACCACTGTCTGACTATCTGCAAACAAAAAACCTGGACTAGCTCAGGCATGGAGGTTGGTTGAGTCAGCTGTTTCAAGACTCAAAGCTGTTCGAAAGAGGTTTGATGAAACTTTGGGTGCAGCCAAGACCTTCGTATTGAAGTTTACAGAAAATATTGAACGTTCTTCAGACAGAGACTTCCTTAAAGAGATAACCATTGAAACTGGTTTTAGAAGAAAATGACAAAGGAAAATCAAGAAGATGGTATCGGAAGTGTGTGATGACTAAAAAGTTCAATCCTCACCTGAAGATGAATTTAGAGTCCATGTATTCAACTGCATTGGGGATACAGTTATCCAAACAATAGAAAATAGATTTGTGAAACACAAAAATCTGTACTTGGACATAGCTTTGTTCGATCCAAAAAGATTTAACCAAAATAAACCTGACGAACTTCCAAAAAATACGCTGGAAAAGATTTGTGAGTTGATTCCTTTCATTAGATAAGGGGAAACTTAAGGAAGAAATAATTTCCTTTGTAAATGTTTGGCCTAGCATATGTAGGAAATCCATGGATGAAGATTACAAGACTGATGCGTTTAAATAGACTGAATGTGACCAGTGTGACCAACACCCTGAAGAAAATTTGGACGAGGTCGAAGAGGATATAGTTTTTACACCATGCAATTCCAAAAATCAGTGTAATACATGCATCACAAATGTGCATTTGGAGTGATTGTTGAGTATAGCATGTATAGTCTCCCATATGCAGAACTTTATAAGGTTTACAAGTATTTACTCACTATTCCATTAACGCAGGTCAGCTGTAAAAGAGTTTTCTCCTAATTAAAGCTCATAAAAACTAGACTGCCATCCATGACCAATGAAACCTTTGAAGCGTTTGTTTTGATGCACACTGAAAGAGATATTTTAAATACCATCGAACCTGATTTCATAATTAGCAAACTCTGTGAATCGAGTTCAGAAATGAGGCGACTGCTCGCTCTA
This sequence comes from Macrothele yani, assembly GCA_039090855.1. Classification (NCBI taxonomy): domain Eukaryota; kingdom Metazoa; phylum Arthropoda; class Arachnida; order Araneae; family Macrothelidae; genus Macrothele; species Macrothele yani. The sequence goes on along the minus strand of CM077000.1, from coordinate 17,422,368 downwards.
TAATTCAACAACTCTGGACAATGCCAACATTATGTTTATTGTTCCATAGGCGCCAACTTTCCAGAAATCCAATGGGAGCTCAAGCTCATAACAATGACATAGAGTACAAGCAAAGAAAAAAAAAAGGGGGGGGGCAGGTAAAGGATGGAAATACACTGCAGACTAACTTTTTTCAAAAAGTTTTTATTTATCCTAGATTTTGAGGCTGTTGGATAGATATCTGTCCAAAATCCTGTTGTCGAAGACCAGAAGACCATAACATTTTTGTCAGTTATTTTGTTTTTCTTTTCTTTTTTCCCTGAATTTTAGAAAACCAGTGGGTTTTCAAAACACCTGAACATGAAGATCAAATTTTTGATTTTTCTTTTCTGAGTTGTTATTTGCGTTTTCCAATCCCAGGGCAGTTCAAATTTGTAAAAATAATGTGAATGAAAATTATTGTAAAAGACACGAAACTTTTTTTTTTCAAATTTCAACACCACTAGGGCACTTTTAGGCTTAAAAATTTGCACTGATGCACGTCTTGAGTGCTTTCGAGTTTTAGCCCCAACCGACTCCTATAGCGTTTAATATGTTCATATACATAGTATGGTCAAAAGTAAAATAACTATAATTTGACTCCCCTGGATTTTTCTGTGGGACCATAGCAATTCTCATTTTGCACCGAAATGGAACTCGGAACGCTGGATGAATTAAAAGAAAACATCCGCAGTAAATGTTACAAGGTAGCACTGTCTAACATTCAGGGCTCCCTAACATTTAATTTTCCCTAAATTCAAGTATTTGTATTGAACATACTGTGCATTTCATGTAAAACTCATTAATGAAAGAACAAAAAAAAAGGGCTTTTCTCTCAAACACTTAGTACACAGAATATTAAATGGTGCTTTTGTGTTAAAGACTTAGTACACTGTACTAAGTGTTTGAGAAATGTATTGGTACAGCAAATAACTGAAAAGCTCAATTTAGTTGTAACTTCTTTATCATATTACAGGAATACGGGAACTCAAAGTTACCAGACTCAAATAAAAATGTTTCCCTGCATAAATTTGATGCTATGTTTCCTGGTTTCTAAACACTGAAACTGAACAGTGAAGTATCATTAATAGGGAAGTATTGATTTCTTTAAACACCCTTCGTACGGTTGAGCTCCTTTATACCAGTAATAAGTTCCGAAAAAAATTGGGTTCTTTAGAAATTTGAACTGTACACTTTTACCCCTGAGAGGCATTTTTATCAAATCGTTCCTTCCTCCAGCTGCAGAGCTTCTAATGACGTCTCCCATAGACTTTACCCAGGTTTATGCGCTTTTTAAGATTATATTTTCTATTATTGTTTCAGTAACCAAAAAAGAATGGCGATCAAAGTATTATATCATTTTTATGACAGCTTAATAAATTCCTCCCGGACAAGCTTCAAACTATCACTGGACAGCTTAAAAATAATAAGAGATCACATTTTAGTTTAATTAAGAATAAGTGGCAAATGAAGACAAAAGATTTTAAAAACGGAACAAGAAAATAAGGTTGCTAAGAAATAGTGCGAAAACAAAAATATTACCTTGCTTTATTGACGTAAAATGTGTTTTGGCTTACAATGGCTCTCTGAATAATTTTTTTTTTGCGTTGTTGCCGAAGTCTAAATCCCAAGTTAGCTCCTTGTTTACATGTAAAGTAGCCAAGTCATTTAGTCGTCGTTGCCTTATCGTTGACCTCAGAAATGTTTTCAAGCACTGAAGAGCCGAAAAGATCGTGCTGCAGAACATGTGGATACAGGAACAGTTAGAATCAGTTTTACAAACTTCATGGATTCAGAAAGCAAAAGACGGAGAGCAGCGCAGTCATCACTGCTGAGGAAGTTTACAACATCACTGGTAGTGTGCATTGAGACCTTTTCAGTCTCGACCACGTCTAAAAACATATCCCGATGCAGAATTAGTTTATCTTCATCAAAATCAGATCCATAAAAGGCTATAATGTTCTTAGTGGTATTTTTATCTGTAGCAAATGTCTTCACCTTGGCAATACGATATATCATTTGTTTTTGAAACCTGCTCTGCAACGAGTTTACAGTAATGTCAATGGTTTCTAAGAAAAGCTTCCTGTATTTTTCTTGGGGAGACTGGAAAACATGGGGTTCACTTCCATCATCAATGCGTCGTGGTAACTTAGGCTCATCTATGTCTAGTTCAGTTGCCTTTTGTATTGAATCTTCCTATAGCGTATCGAACCAAAACCCCCTGGAGAGCAAGCCCCAGCACGCGAACTGCAAAGGGGTGTGACGTCACGGTCAGAGGGCCATCGCAATCCCTCTCTCCAGAGAGGTCAAAGGGCAAACATAAGGGGAATGCCGATATTAGCTGCGCGTTCATGCGGCATAGCATTGGTCAATATTGAGCTTTCGGTAGTGTTGCACGTAAGTTAGCGTTTTTATGCAACATGCCTGGAAAATATTGAGTGCCTTTATGTAGATCTAATTACAAAGCACATCCAAAAGCCACTGTTTTCAGCTTTCCTGAAGGTGAAGGCCTTCGAAGATTAGTTTCTTCCGTACGAATAAAGAATTTTGAACCCACCGTGAATTCAAAGGTTAGTTAAGCCTAATTGTTCTCATGATAGATGTTCTGCTGTCGTTGCAAATACAACTATAATTTAGTGAATTGTTAGCATTATTTTGATTGATGGAGTAAAATTTAAGGGCTGGCCTTCCGATTATAAGATCATGATTTGTTGTGGTTTAAATAATGATATTACTTACCATTCAACATTTCATTTCTATAAAATAAATGTTATTTTTCTTTACAAAATTCGTAGTTAGTAGTGTTCAAATTGAAAAAAACAAAGGAGATGTACAGATATTATCAGCGCATCAAGTACTAAGGTTAACCAGGCAAAGAAATATGCAATAAAAAATTACGTTATTTATTAATCAACATTTCAGTCTTCTTCACAAAACTGCTGTGTATCAGTGTCCTAATTAAAACAAGAATTCGCACGAAATGTACAGAACTACTTGATGCGATGATAATCTGAAGACTAGCCCAAAGAAAAGTTTATTGGAATGTCCAACAAATGTATCCAAAAGAATTCACTTATATCGTTAAACTTCAGCACCATCCCTGAAGTTTACTGGCTGATAAGTTAAGATGTATGTATATACATATATTCATGGGCTTACAATTTTTTTTAAGTTAGTGAATGTGCAATTTAATTTAAATTAAGTTGTGGCAGAGATTGAGGTTCGGATTAGAGAACTATGAACTTGAATTGTCTACATTGAACTCTTTTGCAAAGCAGCACTTTAATTCCTAGTTACGTTCATAGTCACATATATAAGGATAATTTCAGAATTATTGGCAGTGAAACGTTCCTCCCTGCAAGAAGAATGACGTGCAAAAAAGAAAGTACTTATGCATAATGAAGGAACACATTTATTGATGCATGTGTTTTCTGCTTTTTAGGAGTCTGTTAATGTGTTAATTGATATCTTCAATATCGTTACAGATATTGAAAAATGAAAAAAATGTGACATTCAGATTTTCCAGGATAAAATTTAGAGTGTTATGTGCATAAATTCGAAGTTATCCAAATTAATACATTCCATGTTCATTTGACAAAGAACTTTTTCCCAAATGATTCTAATTTATAATTATTATTTTTTTACCTTCTGGAAATATTTGCAAGATTTGCGCACACATCTTGCCATATTTTCAGTAAATATACTCACTAAATCGGAAATTTGGCTTTCGCGTTCGTTAAGGAAAAATCTTTTTTTTTTTTTCATTTTAGTGAATCGAACATGAAGGGAATTTCTAAAAGTTTTAAGTGAAATGATTATATAGTACAATAACGTAAGGATATGAACATAATAAATGATTATGTTCATACAGTCCTGCCAATTTGCCATTAACGCACTTAAAAAAATCGTAGTTGCAAAAATGCTTAATGCCGCCCTGGTGGCGCAGTGGTCTAAGCGATGGCCTCTGATCATTCGTCCGAACGGGGTCCGGGTTCGAATCCCGGTGAGGCATGGATGTTGTGTTTGTCTTACGGCACTGGCTCTCTCCCTTCCCTGGAACCAGTGACCCTAAATTAGGGACGGGCGACTGCTTATAGCCCATCGAGTTGCTCACGGTGGTCGTTAAACCTCCAATCAAAAAAAAAAAAAAATACTTAACGTAAAATACTGGGCTTTTCACGTTATGCGTTAAAACACTTTTGTGCTCCTTTAGCCAAATTGCAAACAAAAGGAAAAATTTCCTGAAATATTTAGTTTTAAGACCTGAAGTTAACAGAAAGTAACCAAAGCTCTTATGGAAACAGCAACAAAATTAGCTGGGTCTAAGAACAAATTGCATGTGAACAAATTATCAGGAAAAACCAAAATGTTAATGCAAAAAAGAAGAGAGATGAGGACAACTAAAGAAGATGTGACTTCCAAAGTGGAATATATAGAGCTATGCAAGACAGTACGAAAAAGTATCACTGAAGACGTAAGGAAATTCAACTGTGAACTAGTAAGGAAAGCAATTGAAAACAACCAAAGCCTAAAGATAGCAAAGGGACATCTCAGTAAGGGAAAAAAACAGATTATGGCACTAAGAAAAGAAGATGGTTCTGTAACAAGAAATAGAGGTGAAATTTTGACAAGAGTGAAAGATTTCTACTCCAAATTATATGAAAGGGATGATACATCTACTCCAGGCATCATGAAAGGTACCAGAGTTCTTCCAGTCCTTCCAGCAGAAGTTGCACATGCAATCAAGAACATGAAGCGGGGGAAAGCTCCAGGAGAAGATGGAATTACTGTAGACATCATACAAGAAGCAAGTGGAGAAATCGAAACAGTACTCGCCCAAATTTTCACTCGATGCCTTAATGAAAAGAAAATTCCTGAGGATTGGAACAACGCTACAATGATCTTGCTACATAAAAAAGGTGACATTGAGGATCTCAGGAACTACAGACCTATCAGCCTCCTATCAGTGGTTTATAAAATCTTCACTAAAGTTCTTTCACACCGCTTGAAGGTAACACTGGACATGGCTCAACCGAGAGAACAAGCTGGATTCAGGAGTGGCTACGGCACTATAGATCATATCCACATACTGAGAGAACTAATTGAAAGAGCGAGGGAATATGAACTTCCATTGTGCATGGCTTTTATCGATTATGAAAAAGCCTTTGATTCGGTGAAACCATCAGCAGTTGCAATGGCTCTGAAATCCTGCGGTATTGAAGATGCATACATTAATATTATTAATAACATCTATGAAAATGCAAGTGCAAAGATTCGGCTGTTTGAAAATACAACACACATAAAAATTGGAAAAGGAGTGAGACAGGGTGACACCATATCTCCGAAGCTCTTTAATGCCACATTGGAAAATGTCTTTCAATCACTGAACTGGGAAAACAAAGGCATAAAGATTAATGGAGATTATCTAACCCACCTTCATTTTGCTGATGACATAGTCATTTTTGCAACTACCCCATCAGAGCTACAGAGTATGATCCAGGAACTTGCTGACAAGAGTAAAGAAGTGGGATTAAAAATGAACTTTCAGAAGACACTTGTGATGTTCAATGCTTTTACAAGAAATGAAGATTTATCGATTGATGGAGAAAAGCTGGAGATAACAGACACGTACGTTTATCTTGGACAGCAGATATCAAGTGAGGGTCACATTGGTGAAGAAATTAATCGGCATACAAAACTTGCCTTTAGAGCTTTTGGAAGAAACAGCATAATTTTCAAGAGCAATATGCCATTATGTCTTAAAAGAAAAGTGTTTGATCAATGCATCCTTCCAGTGCTTACGTATGGTGCAGAGACGTGGACCTTAGCTAAAAGAGACATACAAAGGCTGCAGATAACTCAAAGCAGCATGGAGAGGTGCATGCTTAGTGTAACCAGGAGAGATAAGAAGAGGAACACGTGGATCCGAAAAATGACAAGAGTGGAAGACATCATGATCAGAGTTAAATCCCTGAAATGGCAATGGGCTGGACATACTGCCAGAAGAACAGACCATCGATGGACAGACGAAATTTTAGATTGGATTGCAAGGGACAGGAAAAGACCCAGAAGAAGACCACATGGAAGATGGGTGGATGAAATTCGAAAGTATGCGGGAGTGACATGGAGGAGACTGGCACAAGACAGACCGTTGTGGAGGAAACTTGGGGAGACCTTCGTCCAGCAGTGGATTGATAATGGTTGACAATGATGATGATGATGACATGAAATCATATCCCAGAACAAGAGCAAAACTTTGGAATACCCCGATTTACAGGTATCATTGCTGTAAACTGAGAAAAAAAAATGAAAGCTAAAGATGTAATCTTTCGATGTTATCTAAGGACAAAAAATACAGAGAAAAATAACATGGTCGATTTATTGCTGTGTGCGCAAATTGTCTGGTATCGCACTTGAGAAATTGTTTCCCTGCGTAAAAACCTTGGTACTTCGTTGGCGTTTTCAGGAGCGGAGAGCTCGAGGCGGTCGGCCCACTAGCACTGACTTCACAGACCAGTTCGGAGGTTTTCTTAATCTTCAGGGGGTTTTGATCGAACCCACTCTCGCTTTGAATTATGAGAGAAATCGCCAGAGTCTCTATACTTGATTGTGCTTCCTGAAGGTGGAGAGACGTTTTCTGAATTGCTGCATTAAGCGATTCGATTCCCTGAAAAATGACAGTTACCATTTTAAGTAGAAAAAAATAATTCAAATTCCTGCAATTTGTGGAGTTACCTGCTCGCCTTTGCTCCCACTTCATTTCTTTCTGCTGAAAGATCTTCCAGAAAAAGTAATACGGTGTCATAATTTGCTTCAAGGGTTTTCAGCGAATTTACTCTTAGACACCACCTTGTGGGACAAAAAGGCCTCAAAGACGTCTCACTTGCATCTTGAAGGGACTTGAATATTACAAGTTGTTCAGGTAAATTTCTGATAAACGATATAAGTTCACGTACAAGAGCTAGAAAATTTCAAATACACTCTATGATCTGCATGACATCTTGTACAACCAAATTAACGTGTGAGCTACGCAGTGTACAAATATGACCCTTGGTTCTATTTTCAACAGCCAACTTTGCTAACCTGTCAAGTGTCCACTTACATTAGCTGCTCCATCATAACAATGCCGGCGACAGTTGCGTATATCAAGATCAAATCGTGCTATGTCCTGAATAACAGAAAATAGAACATCTGCGGTCGTGTTTGGCGTTTCATAAAATCCAAGGAAAAGTTCTTTCACTTTTAACTTGGCGCCCACTATACGAAAACAAATGGATACCTGTTCATTAGTTGAAATATCACAAGTTTAGTCGATGATCATAGAATAAATGGCAGCGTCTTTTATCTCCAGCAGCAGCTGTTTTTTAACATGATTCGACATAAGGCCAAGAATTTCATTGATGGTGTCGTGTGATATCCATTTTAATTTAGAGCGGAGAAGCCAAGATTTCAGCTCTGGGACATCATCTGCTCGAAGGCTGAGTAACTACACAAGATTCATCAAGAAAATGTCTTTCTGAATAGAAATATTTGCCAAAGAAGCAAGTTTATCTGGAGAAATAGTGTTTCTTGAGTAAGTTTGTATTCTTTTGAGGCAAAAAAAACTTCTTTCCACTGAAACACTTGCAGATGCAATTGCTAAAATCCGGGAAACCAAATTAATAAGCTTCTGTAAAAATGCCTTTATCTCCACAAAGCTCTGGTGTTTAGTAAATATTTTTCCGTAAAAATGTTGTAGATTTTCAAAAGCGTGAGAAGGAAATCATGAATTAAATTGGTCGAATTTGGTTGTGTCAGCAAGACAGGGAAATTGAAGTTTAAGTTTCTCACTGTCTTGAAATATTATATCCATTTCCATAAGAATGTGGTACACAATTTCAAAATACAATTGTTTATAATTTAAAAAAATTGTTTCTTGTGTAAGAGCAGCATATTCCCGTTTAGATCTGCTTATTTCTGTGATTTTCCGAACAGTGTTTCAAATACCTCATCGCATAAGTTTTTTTTTAATTTGAGTAACACAGTATATGTCTAGTGATTTTTTCTGCAAAATTTCGAATAATAGATCGGTGAGCCAAATATTTCATTAAATACTGTTCCCAAAAATGTAAATTCAAAAGTGTTCAAATCATTTAAAAACCCTTGAGCAAGTTGAATGGATTTTTTGTTTGATTGGTCACTATTTGTGAGAAAATCGAATACTTCCTTCAGTTTATCCCAATCTTCAACTATTACACTTACTAACTTCGAAGTGGAGGACCATCGAGTTTCTGTTATGGTTGACATGCCTCTTGCGGTTGTTGATGTGAGTGTATTGTTTTTTCACCACTCAGTGAAGCGATCGCTTCGCTGAGTGGTGAAAAATCTAAGGAATTACACTGAGGCTTGCAAAAAATATTCGACACTTAGAAATTTTAGAAAATCTCTGCTGTAATACAAGGTTCAAACGATGTACTAAGCCATAACAAAAACAGATTGAGAAGATTTATGCTTAATTTTTTCTGGAGCCCAGTCAAGTGTCCAGACATTACGCTTGCCCCATCGTAACATTGTCCTATTGACCTGTGTTGATAATCAAACTGTTCCAAAATTTTGTCTAGCATTTTGTATAAAGCTTCTGACGTTCTATCTTCACTCACACCATGGAAACCCGAAAATCGCTCAACCAATACACCTTCCGAATCAACAGATCTTATTATTAAAGAGCACCCGGAAGTCTGGTTCTGTCTTCCCATCTACTTGAATATAAAAGCATTGAACTTCATTTATTTCATTTTTGATGTGATCGTTTATATTCAGAAATGCATTCAATTAATTCGTTTTGAATAGTTTTTGGGTCACCTGTGAAGACATTTCTTATCGTTTCGTATTGATTTTGAATTTTAAAGGACTTCTTGATATCAACAGTGAAAGCAATACCTTGAATTTCTACGATTTATCGAGTCAATGCCTTCGTCATGGTCACGGAATGCTAGTTCTTGTTTACTCAGATACAGTACTGCATCAATCATTATCTACAGGAAACGTCTATTTAAATGAACGGTTTCGTTGAAATGCATTTTCAAAAGCCTAGCATTCTCCCTCAGGGCATCAGCAATGGTGCTCTGATTCTTTTCAAAATTATTTGGCATTAATTCGCATTTCAGGTGTTCGCTAGAATCATCACGTTTGTAAAGTGACCATTTTATATTTAAGAAATCTGAAAATTGTCTTTATTCCACGCCAAATTTTATTACAAAAATACGCAAGGCCAACAAAATAATTTTTGTAACACAGAAGGGCTACAAAACCATTTATATTCAGTAAACCAACAATTTTTAAAATTAATATTGTAAGATTTACCGCTCTTCTTGATTTCTTTCTTGGCGACAATTGTCAGTGAATCCGTCGGTCGTTCTTGAAGTAAAATGTCCCTTTTATTTTCAACTTTCCACCGATTGAACGGAGTTTGTAATAAATTACAGACAATGTTGTTCACAGGATACATACTGAAAACTAAAACTATCACTATCAGTTAAACTGTACACGAAACTAAAGCAACTAATGAAGTTTTTAACAAACAATCACAAAACACGAAAGCCGCCCCGGTGGCGCAGTGGTCTAAGCAATGGCCTCTGATCATTCGTCCGAACGGGGTCCGGGTTCGAATCCCGGTGAGGCATGGATGTTGTGTTTGTCTTACGGCACTGGCTCTCTCCCTTCCCTAGAACCAGTGACCCTAAATTAGGGACGGGTGACTGCTTACAGCCCACTGAGTTGCTCACGGTGGTCGATAAACCTACAATCAAAAAAAAAAAAAAAAAAAAACATATCTCTTTCAGAAAGTATGTACCAAAACACCGCAAGAAAAAATCCCTAGTGGATTGCAAAATACCCTTGGCAATCCGTCCCGTTCCATTGCGATCTCTTCGTAAGGTCACGACTCCAGGAGCAGAGCCTTGACGTCTCATGATAAAACACTTCACTTGCCCGGCAGATAGGGGAGGGGTGACGTCACAGTTACCATGGCAACTCGGACGAATGCTGCAGACTTCCAAGTATTCTCATTTCAGCTCTTCACTTGAACTGTTTTGCGTATAAGGACTTGTTTTCCGTGTTGAACGCGCATTGTGAAGTGATATCTAATTTGAACGCGCATTGTGAAGTGATATCTAATCAAAATTTTGGGTATTTTGGCACTCAATAAAGGCAAAAAAATAATATATTATACGAAATTATTAAATAAAATCTTATTTCAAATAAAATAGGTGAAGAGGCACTTCACCTGAAAAGCCGCCACTGGCGTGCACACAGAATTTACTGAGCTGAAGTCCCGACGATGACGACGGAGCATGGGGGTTCTGGCGCAGAATTCCCATCTCTCTTATATATTTTATTTATAGGGATACTTTAAGCAAAAAATACAGAAAATTTTAGAATCTGGAAGAAAAAATTTTCGGGCCGGAAAACCTGAAGATTGTATAAAATCTGAAAACTTCCGAAAAATCCGGACGAGTTGGCAGGTATGCGTTTATATCTCTGTAGCAGTCTGCATCCGTTTTTCCAGAGCTCAACGTAGTGAACGTTTTCAGTGATGTAGTACCCCAGAAATTGGACAACATCATCAATGGGCCAATGTACTTTTCGCAGATGAGAGTCATTTCGATTTGTTCTGTGATTCTAGACATCTGTTGTTCTGCCATGAAAGTGGTACACTGCTTACCAGAGCGAGAATGTGCAGGAAAGGGTCATGGTGTGGGACAGAATCATGCTAAATGGACACACCAAGTTACAAGTGCTGAAAAAATGCGACTATAATGGGTGAACGATATTGCAACAAAGTTCTATGTAATGCTCGATTATTCCTTGATGCAGTAGGCGAAGACTTTCTGTTCACGAGTGACAACGTAACACCTAATCATACAAGAGCAGTGCAGACACTTTTGGAGACCAAGGATATTCATCGCATCAACTGACCATCAACTTGCGATTGTAGGTATAACGTCAAGTCTTTTCGTACTGAACTTTTATAGCTCTTCTTATGTTATTTTAAAACATAACCATACGATGAAAGAGTTCTTAAATTAAACCTTAACGGCCAGACGGAACATTTAAACAGAAGTCAAACTTACGGAAATTGGCTTTATTCCAGATGATTTTATCAATACAACATAGCACTTCACATTTTACTTAACACATCAGTATCAACCACACATTCAACACCTCACACGAGCAACTGTTGTATCGTAGTTTATATCTCTGGTTGTTATCTCATACAGTTACACGTCACGTTCATTCTGACCTCAATTGTGTTGCCAACAGTATTCGTTTGAGAGAGAAGATATCACGTTAAGTGGGAAGTATAACTGAGAACGAACTCACAATTTACATAGGGAAAGAAACTAAAAAGGAAAGTTAATTTAGAATACACGTCACATGGGACACTACTTGGTAATTGCACGGAGCCATCGTTATACTTGATCGAGCCTCAATGCAGCTTTAGTGACGTCACAGCAGGGGTCTGGAGCCAGTGTTATACTTCATCGAGCCTTAACGTGTGGCGCTGCTGTCACGCGTGACGTCATAGCAGGGGTCCTAACAACAAGTCGGCCCTAAGATTTGACAGGTCACAGCTCACAGTGTTACCAGAAGTCAAACTTACGGAAATTGGCTTTATTCCAGATGATTTTATCAATACAACATAGCACTTCACATTTTACTTAACACATCAGTATCAACCACACATTCAACACCTCACACGAGCAACTGTTGTATCGTAGTTTATATCTCTGGTTGTTATCTCATACAGTTACACGTCACGTTCATTCTGACCTCAATTGTGTTGCCAACAGTATTCGTTTGAGAGAGAAGATATCACGTTAAGTGGGAAGTATAACTGAGAACGAACTCACAATTTACATAGGGAAAGAAACTAAAAAGGAAAGTTAATTTAGAATACACGTCACATGGGACACTACTTGGTAATTGCACGGAGCCATCGTTATACTTGATCGAGCCTCAATGCAGCTTTAGTGACGTCACAGCAGGGGTCTGGAGCCAGTGTTATACTTCATCGAGCCTTAACGTGTGGCGCTGCTGTCACGCGTGACGTCATAGCAGGGGTCCTAAGTCCTAACAACAAGTCGGCCCTAAGATTTGACAGGTCACAGCTCACAGTGTTCCTCGTATGCGGGAACGTTGTATTTGAAGAAGTTTTACACAGAACAATTCGTTCGACAAAAGTTGATTACCTTCGATAAAAGTGGATTACATTATAGCTATTATTCGAAAGTTCATAAAAGGTAAGTTCTTTTCCTGTTTTAATTCATAGGCTTCGAACACAATTCATGCATTCGTTTCGTAACACGTGGAGAATTTTAACACATGTTGAATCTTAACACATGAACACATTCATGTATTCATTTCTTAACAGGTTTATATATCATCAACTGCATTTTAAACTAGGAGGAGTAATTAATTTGTTAAATTTTCGAATATAAACGTAGCTATTCCCTTTTTAATATCCACAGGACACGCCTGGGTGAGCTTTATTAGATCATTGAGATATGTTAGTGCTCACGCAAGTTTGTTTTAAACATTTTTATTGTTTTATTTGATACTTATTTAAGGTTAAGCAGCTAACTCTGGAAAAGTGTTTGATATTTCATACCTATCCGCAACCGACCGATGAATCCTTGCCATTGGGTTGTTTGTTTTTGTGAAGTGTTTTACTGTTTTTGTATCAGTTTATATTTGAGTGTTGGTTTTCTTTTATCTTTGTAGTCTTTTCTATATGGTATTTATCGCCCTTTCACAATTTGTTAAGCTTCAGGAGCATTTCTATTTTTTTCATTAAGCGATTACATTATTTGTTTTCCTTCACTTGGCTTCAATTATTTCAACTTTTCACTCAATATACGTGCTTTTGTGACTATTTCGCTGACGGTGTTGGGTTTTTTTATTTTATGCTACATTGATATATGCTATTTATCATCCAGATCAATGTTCGTTAATGTTCTAGAGCACCAAGATTTTTATTTAAGACTAGCGCTTGCTATTGCCGAAAAATTCCCTTTTTGGCTATGATATGGCCCAAAGTTTACTTTTGGTGCTACAGGTTTTGAATTTTGTTGCTGTTAGTTTCCAAATGGCAAGAGTAAGAGACCAATTTTTGTATTTGCTAGTTGATTCTGTACCTTCAAATTTCTCTGAATGATGAAACTTTTTAATTTCTAAGCAATTTAATTAGAAAGAGCTCAATTTTCTTAAAGGAATTGAATACAATACACAGAGAATATAGTCCTATTTTCAAATCTGTAAACAAGGTGAATGTTTACAGATCAAAATATTATGCTAAAGACACAAATTCTTAGGGAATTTATTATATCCCTTGGGAATGTGGACTTTCATATATAGGACAGGCCCGCAAGGCTTTTAAGTTTTCGTGTGTGAAGGAACACAAGCGTTACGTATGGAACTGTGAAATGAAGTAGTCTATAGCCCAACATTGTCATGAAACCAACCATATTTTTTTTGAAAACCCTACGCTTATTGATAAAACTGATTTAACTATCAAGTTTAATATATTAGCTTTCCACATATACTGCAACTATTCACGTCTTGTCTTCGACATGACATCTACTCCATTTCTTTCAAGCGCATGGAAATAACTCACCAAAATCCATGACCGTCAGAACTGATGTCACAATGATTTGAACGTTTGCACTCAACGAGATAGAAATACATAGAGTGCTTCTGTGATTGGTTCTCTGCTGTGGCAGCTGAAGCCAACGTAGGGAGAGCCCGCCATCTTTGATGAGGTACAAATTCTGCGTGTGTCAAGGAGTCACCTCGGTTCTTTCAGCTGCTCGGAGATCGTGTTATGTTTTGTGAATATTCACAATTATCAGCACATGTTGGATAATTATTTCAACAATAAAATGCCATTTACTCCACTTTTGGAAGGTTAGCCCTACATTTCACAAGTAAGCATTTTTAAATAAGGTTGAGCTGTAAATGCTCAGTTAATCAAACGCAGAAAATAGGACATCTAATCCGTGTAGCTGGTGATTAAACCAGCAGATGAACCATTTCAATATCTGTGTTATCTTAAGACTTTTTATTCCTTATATTTTGTAAACAGTCGTACTCAATGTGAACACTGAATCATGTTTATGGGAAGATGAGGTTAATTGTGAGTTACCAACTTTGAGGCTTTTTGGGAACAATTTTTACTTATGCTAGTGTTTTTTGTTTTTTTACATATACTTGAGGATGTTTTGCAAATGGCATTTGCATATATATTCTAGAATCTGTACAGTGTACTTGCAACTTGTCTGACAAGACAACAAATATTTCAAAATCTTAGGAAGCAGCAATTTCTTTTTATGTGATAAAGATCATGTACCCATGGCTAATGCCCATTAGATAGCAAATACTGGTAAAGCAATCAATTTATGGTTACTTAAATTGCAGAAGTAATAATTGTGATTGGTAATATAAATTTATTGCTTGCTGACACCTGTCAGGAAACAATCTAGTATTTTATCTGAAAGCACAGGGTCACCCAGCTTGTGTTCTAGGCATTTGTCTCTGATTAGTGATTATTCTGTAGTATTACTGCAACAAAGTGGGAGTGGGGAGCTTGAAAATTTCTTGACAGAATACTTTTTATTTGTGAATGTGTTAGTACAATGTGTGTGGTTTTTGGGTAGCAAAAATACAGGCAATATTGATTTAAAACTGAAAATAGGAAACAGGGAGTACAATGGTACCTCAAAAATGCAAATAACATAAAATATTTATGAAAACTGGCACAAATGATTATGAAATGACAATTGAAAAAAAAATTATGGAATAATACAAAAGAAAGGGACTAGCAGCATTTTGTAATAACTACTTGCATTTGATTTTTGCGTGATAGGTGGTGGTTTTTTTTTTGGTTTTTTTTTAAGAATGTGACCTCTGATTCATAATGAATGTACAGTCAGTATGTCAATGTATAAATTGCCAGTTATTCCTTTTGCATCAACCATATATATGAGAGGTTAGTATTGAACAAATATCACTCACGTAAATCAATCTTTCTTTGAATTGAACAAGTTGTGCCTGTATTTCTCTAAAATACAAATCAGACGCACTTGTATTTCCAGCAAGACTGTTGAAGGAACCCACAAAATAATAACACAAAACATAAACATTTGCTCGCCAAACTTTTTGCACATCATGAATGCAAATCAGTGGTTGTTAATTTCTCACTTCATATTAATAAGAGGCTGTGCCCTTAAAACTGAAACAAAAAAACAAAAAACTATGTGCAGTACATCTTAACAATTGCCAAAATGTGTACAAATATCAGGTGAAAACTACAAAATTTCAGCTTTGGGACAACAAAAAACTAGGCTTCTTAAAAAGAAAGTAAAATATGAAAGTGCAAATAAAAAATATTAAATACTTAATACTGAAACAAAAAAAAAAATACAATTTTTTGTCCCATAAAAAAATTAAAGTCCATAATCTGAATTTTTTGGTCACTCAGCCCAGAGCTTGAAAAATATCTAAAATAATAAATGCCCAGAGAAAAGCAGGATATATAGAAAGATTTTTCTTTTGATACCAAAAAAAGACATGCAAAGAATGCAGACAACTCAAAGAATATACACTGCCGGACAATTGCTAAGGACGGATGACAATAGCAACGATAGCAACCATAAAATGGAAGGCAGGAAAATGTGGAAATTAGCATAAGTGCGGGATACAGTAAGACGTGTTGTGCGTATGCAAATTTTGGATTGCCGAACTTGTTCGTGACGTCATAGCGCTGATAAAAGATATAAAGGATTTGACGCGTATTGACCGTTGTTGTTCAAACTCAAAGTTGAAAGGGAAATAATCAATTGACGAACTTGCAATTTTCAGTATGTCTTCCCGACATCACCTAGATGATTTTACGCGTGGCCGTATTATTGGCAAGATTGAAGAAGGGCGAAAAATAACAGATGTTGCCAGGCAGTTCGACGTCAGCCACAGTGTTGTTTCAAGGCTTTGGAAATCATTTCAAACAAATGGAGAGTGTAGCAAACGTCACGGGGAGGTCGTGTTCGCAGTACGACACCTGCAGAAGATCGGTACATAGTGCTATCAACAAAAAGACACCGGCGCAGCACAGCTAGTGAGGTAACAAATCAGTTTATGGCTGCTACTGGCAAGCGGATCTCCCGAAAAACTGTCGCCAGACGTTTGTATGAAGGAGGACTATACGCCCACCGTCCTGTTGTGTGCATCCCATTGTCCAGACGTCACCGTACCGCCCGTTTGCAATGGTGCCATCAACATCGCAATTGGACTGATAACGACTGGTCTGCTGTCCTCTTTTCAGATGAGAGTAGATGCAGTCTATCGTCTGATTGTCGACGACAACTGATCTAGCGTGATAGTGGTACTGCATATTGTCCAGCAAACATACAGGAAAGAGACCGATATCCGACATGTAGTGTCATGGTATGGGCTGGCATCATGATCAATGGCCGTACGTCCCTCTGTGTGCTTCCAACTGGGACTATGACTGGCCAACGATACATTAATGATGTTCTGCTACCTCATGTTCGCATGTTCCGTTTTGCTGTCGGTGATAGATTCATTTTCATGGACGACAACGCAACATGTCATCGAACAGTCGCTGTCCAGGAGTGTCTTGAGAGCGAGGATATTCAACGCCTCATATGGCCAGCACGTTCTCCAGATCTGAATCCCATTGAAAATGTGTGGGATGCTTTGGGGAGGAGTCTTGCTGGTCGCCAATGCCCTCCAATAAACAAGGACACCCTCATCCGTGCACTGACAGAGGAATGGGATAAATTACCCCAACAGCTGCTTGATAATGTTGTGCAAAGCATGACACGACGTGTGGAATCTTGCATCGCCCTCCATGGTGGCCATATCCCATATTGCCATCTTACGCCGGAACGCATGCAGACGGTAATTTCATTTTTTTCACGTTTACGTATTCTGCACAAAATGGCCTGTTTGTCCTTTGAACACGTTCCAAAGCCTTCTGGATTTCAGAGCACAATAAATTGTCTTTCTTGTAATGTCCTGGCATTCTGACATTATTTTATTTCACTTTGCATCCAACTACACTTACTTTTTTATGCGCTATATAGCCGTTTATGATCCGTCCTTAGCAATTGTCCAGCAGTGTATATATACAGAGAGAGAGAGAGAGAGAGTGAAACCACTGAAATGGCAATGGGCTGGACATGTTGCCAGAAGAACAGACCACCGATGGACGACTGAAATTTTGAACTGGATTTCGAGGGACAGAAGACTCATGGGAGATGGGTGGATGGAATTCGAAAGCATGCCGGAGTAATATGGAGGAGACAGGCTCAAGACACACAATTGTGGAAGAAACTTGGGGAGACCTTCATTCAGCAGTGGATTGATAATGGTATATATATCATCATCATTGACAACTATTATCATTACAATATATGTATACTGTATATAATCAAAATATATATATATCATTATCATCATTGTCAACCATTATCAATCCACTACTGGATGAGGGTCTCCACAAGTTTCTTCCGCAACTGTATGTCTTGAGCCTATCTCCTCCATGTTACTCCGACATGCTTTCAAATTTCATCCACCCATCTCCCATGGGGTCTTCTGGGGTTTTTTCGGTAACACTTAAGCTATGATTTAACTTTGGGGCTCCAGATGTCTTTCCCTAAAGAGTGGTTTGGGGTTCCTGAGTTATTTTATTCTATATCATTTTTGTCTAGAACCATGAAAGGGGGTTAATTCTATGTTTATTTCTACTACGTCTAATTCCTGCAGCAAGGTGCAGTGTTGATGTGGTCTAATTACTACATGAGTGTGCTTTACTTCTTTTTACTGATATATGTATAACATCAACCATTATCAATACACTGCTGGATGAAGGCCTCCCCAAGTTTCTTCCACAGTTGTCTGTCTTGAGCCTGTCTCCTCCGTGTCACTCCTGCATGATTTCGAATTTCATCCATTCATCTCCCATGGGGTCATCTTCTGGGTCTTATATATACATAGAGAGAGAGAGAGAGAATTATATTGTGTGAAGTATTTAGTGTATGTACTGGGAGATACCTTTATTATGGTCAAGTTACCACAATTGCCTTGCCTACCCACGAATAAGGCTTACAGATCTGTGTTGTCGAATGTTAAGGCTAACAAACAGATTAGAAACATGCCCAGTGCTAAGGACTTTTAATTTTTATTAAATAAAAACCAGTTAAGTAGTAGTTTTCTTCTGATTATATAAGATAGGGGCAGTTGGTAAAAGTATTTTAATATTGGTACCTCTTGGCTGTGTAAACTCATTGTTTGTTTTCCGTTTTTCTTCGAACTTTTTTTTTTTCATTTAAAACTCTCATAAAATATTTGGCGTCTATGTATTTGGAGTGATAAGCTGTGGGATGATTCAGCATTCTCATGGTGATGACCCACGAATATCTAAGATTTTTACCGAAATTGCGTATTGACTGCAACTGTATTTTTATTTTTGTATTTCTTTTTTTTTTTCATTTACTCTATTACCGCTGACTTATATTTCACTGAAAATTGGTTCCAAAAAATTTGTGAAATGTCAAAAAATTACGGCATGAGATTTTATTCAACGAGAGCAAGCTGCATCCATTAAAATATCATTTTCTTTTTAAAACACTATTGCCGCCAACTAACAATGAAAAGCGTTATTTGGTACCTTAAAGTTTTAGTCTCACCCCCTAGGTATTTATAACAACATTTCTGAGTTATATCCTTATTTAACATCAAACCATATATTACGAAAACTCTCTTTCTTAACACGGAACGGAAATCGTTCTGTACCTCATCAAACATGGCTGCCACTTGTTTCCGGTGGCTTCACCCGTTCCCCGACGTAAGTGCTCTACGTACTTCTATCTCGTTGTTTGCACTCTATTTATGTTGATGATGCCAAGCCAAACACTCAGCGAAACTATAGTTGATTTTAAAATAAATATTTATTGTGAATAAATTATTTTAAAACAAAATATTTAATTGTGAATTCCCACTTTCCACTCCTTGGAGGTTATTGTTGTTGGAGCTCGCACACCATGTGCTGTGTTGCTGTGTTTACTACACACCGTGTGCTGTGTTGCTGTGTTTACTACACACCGTGTGCTGTGTTGCTGTTTTTACTACACACCGTGTGCTGTGTTGCTGTTTTTACAACACACCACGTGCTGTGTTGTAACTTATCTCCAGTACTCACAAATTTGCATATCACCATGTTTTCCCTTTGAAACCATAATAATCCCTAACTTTTGTGACCACTGTATACATATATATATATATACTGAAGAGCAAAGCTGAAAACTATTTCTCTGGTTAAAATCTCCGCGAGTTGGTTTCTTTCAGTGTGTGGAGGCCATCAGCCCCACCCACACTGTCCCCCAGCGACTAGGGAGTGGCAGAGGAGTTTTGATGTTTGGGGAAAAGTTCGGCCATGTTTCCTCTTGTGTAGAGAAAGTTCAGTTGCATAAGAGGTAAGCTCTCTTCATTGTCTTTGGGTTTTAGGTTTTCCAAGTTCAATGTTTGTACTTCTTGTACTTTTTTTTTCTCTGTTGTTTTTTGCTTTTTAGCATTTAGGCACTGGCAAGTCTGTTAACTTTTTTGCAGGTTTTAACTCTTTCTTTTCTTGGTAACTTTGTGCATTTTTTAGGAAACTTAGGCCAAGCAGCTGGCCAATCATAGTTCTTTTACTTTGCGCTGTGTTTTCAAAGTAGTTAAGTTCTTAATAACTACTTAATTATGCACTTAAAGCACTTCTGAAATACTTTGTACATATTGCAACTAATTGTTTATTCATATAACCTTCACAAAGCATTTCTTTAGTTAATTATTGTCTTTAATTTATTCTCGTTTTTGTGTTGTCAGAAGTTGTGGAGTAGGGGGTTTTAGAATCAAGTTTTCTTTCAAGAATCTGAGTTTTAAATAATTAATATTTCCTTTTTTAATTGCAATGTAAGAATTTGGAATACTTTTTGCATTGCTATTCAGGTTTAAATTCTCTCTCTGGCGAACTTGGCATTTCGTTATTGCTGAACATTATTTCTAATTATTATGTCACTCTCACAACTTGAGTTTTCTTTAATCTTCTTCCTTCTGTTTAATAGTAACAGATGAAGAGCATGGGTCGGGCCATGAAAGTTATGGATGCAAGCTAAATTGTTAACTAAAGCTAGGTCATAGGAACTCAACAAATGTTTTCTGAAAAAGCGAAATTCATCATCTATCTTAGCTTCAGTGTGGTACCCAAGGGGGACGGGGGAGGTTGGGTGTTAAAACACCCCAAAATTTGGAACCTTTCGATATTTTAAAAACACGATTTTAAAAGACGATTTTGTGTTAGTATTTGAAATTATTTTTATGTCTCATGACAGCAACTGAGTGTGTTTTCTCCATTAAGACGAGGAAGGGGCAAGGAGGCAAGGACTACAATGTTACATTGCAATGAAAAGCCAATACATGAGTATACCAAAAGTTTCTGCGGTGACGAGGCAACGTCAAATTTGAGTTCCAAGACTTATTTCAGATTACTCTAAATCATGCTGAAAGGCAAGGGGTTTTGATTAAGAAACCAAGAATCACATTTTTAAAAAAAACTACAACGCTATAATGAAACCCCCTGTTACAGGATTTCAATTTATGTACCATTTTTAGACATGTATATTAGTTTTATTAGTGCTTTGGGAAATAGATTTCTTGCATACAAATTGGTCTTATCAGGATTTCAATCACTTTTCCGAACTTGTTTCCTGCATAGATAAATTGCAAAATATAAGTGCTCAACCATTATGTGGGGATAAGAATACAGGAAATAAGAATATTAATAATAATTTGCAGTAATATTTATTTGAATAATTTTGCACAGATGTTGCATACATTTTAAAAATGCACTCATAACACATTTAGTTGTATAAAAAAAATCGGACCCTCCCCCTTCCAAATTTTTTTTTTTTCGGGCATCCCCTGCCCAGTTTCATGTTGGCATAATCTGACCTTGTGCATGATAACTTATAATATTCTTAGAAACTATAGCAGTTAATTTTGTCATGCTGCTAACAAGCCTTAATAATAAAATTGCATATAATATTCTCAAAAAAAAAAAAAAAAGTACCGCTATGTCTGTTAACTTGTCCTGTAGAGAAATCTCACCAATAAGATATTTTGCCAACAAATTTTTCATACAAGGATTATTTGTTGCATTAACTGGTGACTGAATATGAAGAAACTTTGACAATTATTAGGTTCATTGAAATATTAACTTCTCTTTTATTTTATGCTACAACTTAAAAAAAAGTAATTAAGTAATTACATTTTGTTTTTGCGTGAGACCGAAGTAATTTGTCAGGCTCGTCGAAATATTAACTTTTCTTTCACTTGGTACGAAAACTTTAAAAAATAAATGATTAATTTCGTCTAAATATTCGTATTTCATGCCACGACTTAAGTATTTTTAAATAATTTGCTAATAAAACAACGCCGCCCCGGTGGCGCAGTGGTCTAAGGCGTTGGCCTCTGATCATTCGTCGGAAGGGGTCCGGGTTTGAATCCCGGTGAGGCATGGATGTTGTGTTTGTCTTACGGCACTGACTCTCTCCCTTCCCTGGAACCAGTGACTCTAAATTAGGGACGGGCAACTGCTTATAGCCCATTGAGTTGCTCACGGTGGTCGTTAAACCTCAAAAAAAAACAAAAAAACAGCATATTTTATTTATTTTGTGCGGGAAATTTCAAAGTTCCCGTCGGTAAGTAATATAAGTGAAAACTCGAATAATTTGTCACTTTCATCTAAACATTAGCATTTCGTTCACTTTTCGCGACAATTTTCTAAGTAATTCGTGAGCTAAATATTAGCGCATTTTATTCATATTGCAATAACAACTTTCATCGCCCAGGAGGTGATTCGCTAAGTTTTTTTGCAAATGAATCTACATGATGTAAACAAATGCAGAACACGACGTTAAACGCTACACATCGTCCGCTCTGAACGAAAGCAAGATCCATCGGAGCTGAACGTCGGACACCTCGGAGCCATCGATTTGTATATACCGTCCCTTATGTGACATCACCCATTTGACCAATGAGAAGCGTTGTTAGAAAGGGTATCTCCTTCCACTGTGATTTCTTGTACACTGACGAGAAAGTGGTCGTTTGTTGACAGTTTTACAGCCTTATTCAGTGTTTTAGCTCTGAATATCTTCTTATTTTCAATTATTACTGTTAGGAATTCTGATTCAACAATTTCTCAGTGTTGTTTAAACCAGAAAGATGCTTGTTATTGCTTGGTTTACAGCATCATTGTTCAATATTTTTTTTAATGTGCTTTATTTACTGGGTTTGTCATCAGCATTTCGCACTTTGGCAGATATCTGAACACTGCCATTGGTGGATGAAAACAGCTTCATAAAAATTTATCATGAGTGCCTAAAATGTGTGTGATTTTGAACATAGTAGCCCTAACTCATCGCGTGTAGGATGAGTAGGGTGTAGCGATGTGTTACCATCTCTTCACAGTGGCGCACTTACAGGTAAATATTACGATAAAAATCTTTAAAAGACATTTGAAACATGAAATTTCTACACCATTTGCCCTTAATTTCCATAATGTTAAATCTGTATGTCACACTTTCTCCAGACACTAATATTTTCCCGACGAAATAAGACGCTAATCAACACATTTACCACGTTTGCCCCTTGCATTTGAAATTCTTCCAGTGGAATGCTACTAACTTAGTAACGTGTTTGAATGAATAATAAACAAGACAATATGTTTTTTATTGCATAGTAATAATTTAAAATTCCGTATTTCTATATGTTCTTGAAAACAATTGCTGTTATTTATATAAATTTAAACTCTATTAAGGAACAAAATTTGCAATGTTCTGCCAACAGTCACTTTGGCTTATCAGATCCAATTGTTTTGTCTAATTTACAGCCGGAAAAAACAAAACTCTAATGTGCCAATATACCTACTAGTGGTGTGGCGGCTGAAGGGGACATCAAAATGTGACTTTCTCGGGGTCCCACTAATTCTTGCTACACCCCTGTCGGTATTATTATCATTTGTCTGAAAATATAAAAATAAAAATTACCTGTTACAGTAAAGCTGCTACACAGTGCTTACACGTTCTTCTTCTGTCTATTTTACAAGAGCACTCAAAGGACTTTACAGAAATTTCACAATTATTTATTAAAGCATCGAATGAGGCGACCAAGTTATTGCGGTGGATTGAAAACAATGTGAAGCTATGTGGATTTCTTTTCGATCTTCCTTCTTAATTCCACATGAAATGATATGACCCAAAGACCTTTAATAAAGATACATAGACTGGAAAACCGTAAATTAACCGGGCGACATTTGAAGTTCAGTGTTGTACGTCAAGAATCTGTCACATGTCGTCTAGGCTTCTCACCACCTTTTCTAACCTTTCCCTTGAAATAATAGAGTTGTTTTAGTATTTTAAGTGCAGGATAATTAGCTAGTAGCCTTTTTCACTCACCTTATCTTTAAATATTAAGCTAAGGGACTCAGTTCTTACTAGAACCTTGTCGCATTTAACGTGACTTGCAGTTTCAATCTAGGCTTCTCACCTCCTTTTCTAATCTTTCCCTGGAAATAATATAGTTGTTTTAGTATTTTAAGTGCAAGATAGTTAGCTAGTAACCTTGTTCACTTATTTGATATCTAAATTTTAAATTGAGGGACTTAGTTTTAACTAGATCCTTGTGTCATTCACCAGAGTATGTATGGCTCTAAAGTTAAGATTTCTAGTTAAACCTACAGATGGTTTGCTAACTCGTGTTTCTTTTCCGATACTTTTCATCCTCGAGATCTGTAATTCTCTAACTCTAAATTATATGAAGAAGGAATTTCTTTCTATCATATTTAATTTTACTTATTTTTTTCTCCCTTTTAAGCTATTACGAACTCATAAAACTGCGGGAAAAACTTCTAAAATTAAAAATTTAGTTCTCGGCAACTTCTCTTAAGAATAAACAAATGGCCACATTAAAATGTTTTTTGACATTACTTAGGAGTGAAATACGAATTTCATGCAACTAGGTGACGCAGTTTGCAAGCAACTGAAGCCGAAATAGCCGCCCCGGTGGCGCAGTGGTCTAAGCGATGGCCTCTGATCATTCGTCCGAAAGGGGTCCGGGTTCGAATCCCGGTGGGCATGGATGCTGTGATTGTCTTACGGCTCTCTCCCTTCCCTGGAACCAGTGGCCCTAAATTAAGGACGGGCGACTGCTTATAGCCCATTGAGTTGCTCACGGTGGTCGTTAAACCTCCAATCAAAAAAAAAAAAAAAAAAAAAGAAGCCGAAATATATTTTACACGTAGGACAACCGACGTTTCCCTTCAGTTATTTCATATCCCCTAACATTACGATAATGGTGTTTCTTTAATCGTAAGTGAAAAGGCGCAATGTCTAATTTATACCCCATTGAAAAAAAATGAATACGCAGTATTAGAACAACGTAAAATTTCTTCTTTCGCGCAGGTAAAAGAGCTTACGCCGCCCCGGTGGCGCAGTGGTCTAAGACGTTGGCCTCTGATCATTCGTCAGTAAGGGGTCCGGGTTCGAATCCCGCAGGCATGGATGTTGTGTTTGTCTTACGGCACTGGCTCTTTCCCTTCCCTGGAACCAGTGACCCAAAATTAGGGACGGGCGACTGCTTATAGCCCATTTGAGTTGCTCACGGTGGTCGTTAAACCTCCAATCAAAAAAAAAAAAAAAAAAAAAGAGCGTAATTAACGTTGCTTAAATAGGACAAAGGAGGAGATGGCAACAGCATCTCTCATCGTGCTTCTGGCGTGACGCCACTTTTTATCAGCTGACTACGCCAATGCGCCCAATCCGAGAATCTTCTGTATATCTCTATGGGGAAATCACGATTTTGAACGGGTTTTTCGGACCCTTATTCTACCCATACAGTCATGAAAAAAAATTGAGGCTGAAATATTCATTCCCATAATTATAAAATTTCAGAAAAAATAAGAAAATATATGTTGGTATTTCTTTCAAAAATTGAACAAAATAATGATTATTTGAGCGGAAGTGCATACTGCGTATGATTACTTGCATACTGCGCTTGTGCAAGTAGCCATTGAGCCATGTTTAAAATATTATCAAAACTCTAATGTTGAGAAATACGAAGTCTGAAATATTTCTTGTTTGCATCCTTGTTTTGCATGGTTTGCATGCGCTAAGCGTAATTGCTTCAGGCACAGGAAGTGACGTCACGTTTCTGACCTCCCGCCAACGAGATAGAAATACTTCTATCTCGTTGCCTCCCGCAAACTCGTGCCACCTCAGAGAGAAGTTCAAAACAGCTGATCTGTTTCGGCTTCACTCAAAACGGGTCCTTTCACGTCCTCTTTTTCTAACCTCCTTTCATAGGAAACACGTCGTTTTATCCAAGGATGTGATATTACTGGAGACACCACTCCTATCCACGCAGCATTGGCCGCCATAAGTCACCGCCCGTGCTGCAAATGACGTCATGAGCAGGCACGACGCAGCCGCAGAAAAGAAGCTGCTTTGAAACCAATGGAACAAAAGTTTCTAAGCGAATAAACAGATAAAATGAGTAATTCAATAATCTTTATCAATGATACACAAGCTTACTGTTTTATCAACGGTATAATTTAGTTCGTTTTTGTCTGCTTGTGACGTCACACCACAGATTATCTGTGACCACGTGTGTGATAAGTCAGGTGATACAACTCTCCGTACTACTAACAGTTTGAAAACGGACTGTTAATGTCACAGATCACCAGGGAGCGCTGAGGAGTTGTCGGCTGATGGTTCATTCAAACCGTCGTATGATTACATGGTAGTTAACATTTCATCAGTGATAAATTGGTGTTTATCTTAGGTATTTTTAATTTATTACTTTGTGCAATTATATTGTATGAAGTTCCAGAAACTAAGTTTCTGCACAGGAGGTAGAGTACGTCAACCTTTTTTTTTTTTTTTCTTATTTAAGCGGGAGATAACCCAGGAGAAAACATTCCCAAAATATGATGAGGAAGCCATAGAAATATCCCCACTGTATTGAAGTGTGTATTCCATAATTCAGGAGGGAATCGGTGTTAGCAAGAAAATGTAAAGATACATGGTAGAAAAAGGGATACCAGTTCAGTTCTGCTTTAATCCCTCCCAGCACCAGGGTTCAGCTTGTTGAAATTATATCGGCAGCCCCAGTGGCGCAGTGGTCTAAGCGATGGCCTCTGATCATTCGTCCGAAAGGGTTCCGTGTTCGAATCCCGGTGAGTAATGGATGTTGTGTTTGTCTTACGGCACTGGCTCTCTTCCTTCCCTGGAACCAGTGACCCTAAATTAGGGACGGGCGACTGCTTATAGCCCATTGAGTTGCTCACGGTGGTCGCTAAACCTCCAAACAAAAAAAAAAGAAATTATATCAAAGCAGTGAGCGAAATAATATGATCCAAATATCATGATTCAAACAAATTCTTAATATACGAAAATGTCCCCAAATTGCAGATGTGTAAAAAAAAAAAGAAAAATCTGTAATGTTTTCAAAAAATTTTAGGAATGACTACGGGGCGACTATACCCAACAAAAACACAAGTGCTGGGAAACTGCTGGCCACCAGCTGGCAGTGATGGGTCACTGCTGGCTGAAATCTGCCGCTCACGGCCCGGTAGTGGTCCGTTGGTGGCAGCGCTATCAGTTGGCGAGCCATTGATGGCCCTGCAGCATCGCCGTGAATTGTGGGCCTCCAAGCAAGTGCCACTAGTGGCCCGTTGCTGGCAACCAATGCAACCCCCAACAGCAAGTGGAAGCATCTGGACTGCGCATGCGCAGAAGCAACACTTGCTGTGTCTCTCATGGTACCAGTTAGTTGAAAACGACGCTATCGCCATCGTGTTATTTTAGTGGATGTTAAGAAAAGAATCCATATGTGGAGAGGCGAATTAATTCCCTAATGAAATTTTACGTCGACGAAGATATTAGATTAAGCCGTGAAATACTAGATTACGGCCATGAGATACACCCACTCCATTCCCATGAATAACTATTCATGGAATGCAGTGGATGAATAACAAGAAAAAATTTTAAACCGCTTGAAACACATATCCTGGAAAACCATTAAAATAGCGTTTGTTGGAAAAAAAAAAGAATTATACGCGTACAAAATTTATTAATTATTTGAAAGAAAAGAAAAAAAAGCAACGCTATGTGGTGTACTCATCCATGGGTTGAATACACAAGACTGTGAGGAATTCCCTTCTAAAAATAACAAGTAAAATAAAATATCTTTTACTCTTTAAAACAAATGTAGCTTCGGACAACGGAAAGGAAAGACATAACGTTAAAAATGTAACAGAATGTGACATGAACCCGGGTAAATATATATTTATTCAACAATCTCTTTTCAAGACGGCAAGGACAGTACAAAACTTTGGAAAGCGACTCTAAGTATGTACACGCCTTGAAAATGAGTGAAGTTCCCTTAAGGTAAAAAAAAAAAACTATCGTTACGTTGAAAAAATTAATTTATCAATTATATGAAACTGACTTTTATGAAAAATACCTCGCAATATTATAAAATGAAAAAGGGAAGCATTCGATTACAAATTGCATACCAAACAGATAGCTTCCAGTACGTACCCCAGCGTCGGGAATTAGTCCGGTCGGTAACGAGCGCGGTTTCCACGTAAACGGCCCAGGATCGAATCTAGTCAGATGCAAACGGCGTTTTTCCGGTCTGTCCAGAAAATTTCCTCAGCGCAGTGCGTTAATTCACAAGCTTCGTAAGGGTAGAAAAAAAAATTGTAGCTTTAGGAAACTGCGGTTATCTTTGCTTCTTTTTTTTTTATTATTATTGCTACTACTGGGAAATTGGCGGACAAGATTCGGCAAGCCACTAGTTACGTCACGTGGTTGCTGGCTGCCACTAACGGCCCACTAGCGGACCACATTAGGCTAGCCATCATTTCTGGCAAGTACTTGCAGGGCCACTGAAGGGCCACTTGTGGCAGCTACTGCCTGTGATGGACCACTGATGGCCCTGTTGTGGCATATGACAACTGATGGGGTGCCAGCTGTTGGCCTGAACTGCTGGCCCTTCTGTTGGCCGCCCGGACATTTTATTGACGGTTCGGCAGCGGCAACATAGTGCTGGGCCATTGCTGGCTGCCAGTAATGGCCCACTGCTGGCCCAGCAATACTGTTTTTGCTGGGTACTTTTTGCACACTCCTAAAAAATAGAATTTTTTTTCACAAGAGAGTTTCTTATATATTTTGCTGCCCTATCTGGAAAAAAAAAAGAAAAAACTAGAACTCTGCCAATTCTTCAAGCATCCTGCATAATTTTGCAGCCCCTTGAAAATCCGGGGCTGCAGACCCTCTAGCCCCCTTCCTCTTAAATGGGCTCTGATCGTACTAGAATATATGCACGCAGGTCTGAAAAAGCTCCGCAGGGAAAAATTGACCATTTCACCGCGATGCACTTTCTCTGCCGCCATCGAAGATGAAGACCCTTATTCATTAGTATTATTAGGTACAAAAATAGCACACATGCGAAAGACATCTTGAATATTAGTAAATAAAAACATCATTAGTGAATGGTTTTTCGAGAGGAAGAGTAATAAAAAAAAATTTTTGCGAAAAATTCGGTGTTTCAAAACGATTAGTTTCCGTTAATGATGCTCCAATGAGTACAGCAAAAACAAAACTTATAATAGAAAAATTAACATTCCATGTGAATAATTGTTCCTCCAAATATACAGTATCATCTCATTTTACAAGAAATTTATGTTTTTCTTATGATAAAAGGTTTATTCCCTATTGCCTCCGAAAAAATTCTGCATCGTCTGCTCAGAAATCTACACGTTCGAGTACTCGTTTCGTGGCTAAAAAATTATATATATATATGGCTTACTTGATATATTTCCACGTGATAAGGACAAGAGTGCATGTCTGCGAAGCGTTCCGGATCTTTTTTTAATTCCAAGCAAAATAGCATTCGTAAAAAACGAATGTTTCTGTAGCTTCCCCCTATAAGAGAGCATAGGTTGTTTGAAATCATCGGCCCACACGTTCCTTGCGCCATCTAGTGACAAGTGATATTAACGGACGAATTTTTTCCCGGGAGTCGTATCACCTGACTTATCATACACCGTGGCTATGACCTATGACGGCAGAGCCAGTGGTGTCTCCAGTAATATAACCTCCTTGGTTTTATCCGTACAAGCTCTGTGATCAAAATGTCGCCAGCTTCTGCCACTCATTTGCATAAGAACTTCCAGTCTATGTATCTTAAAGGTCTTTGATATGACCTGCATTAAGAATCCCTTCTTCTGCTTTGATGCATTGTGAACTTCTTTTAGTACGATAATGTCACACGGGAACATGTGCGATGTTATCCGTGCTGAAAAAGTTTGTTTACGTTTGCGCAGCGCCCCGTATAGTTCATTGAGGTTGCCAATAACAAACATCTTTCTGGTATAAACAACACTAAGAAATTGTTTAATCAGAATTCCTAACAGTAATAATTGAAAATAGGAAGATATTAGGAGCTAAAACACTGAATAAGGTTGTAAAATTGTCAACAAACGACCACTTTCTCTAAAGTAATTCACCGATGCTGTCACACGTACGGTCATTCACAAACATCATTTTCAAATTGTAGGTCAAGATTAAAAACACTTTATTTACAATTAAAAACTAATATTAGCACACGAGATCTTTCGGGGCTGAACACAGCACCCATCATCAGGATCAAGCGCCACGAAACACAGGAGAAGACATTATATACTGTTAAACACGACCCACAATTCACTCGTTTTCTCAATCACCGGTGATGTATTAGTTTTTAATTGTAAATAAAGTGTTTTTAATCTTGACCTACAATTTGAAAAGTATGTTTGTGAATGACCGTACGTGTGACAGCATCGGTGAATTACTTTAGTGACCTTTCGTACGATTGATTTTTAGCATTGACCACTTTCTCGTCAGCGAAGAGGAAATCACAGTGGGAGAGATACCTTTTCTAACAACGCTTCTCATTGGCCGAATGGTGGACGTCACATGGGAGACCGGATATGGGATTACGAAGGGTCCCACAAGCGCCAAACATTATACATGACCAAATGGGTCGCATTGCTTTTTACCAGATTATCACTGATTTGAAGACTTTTAGAATGAGCTAACTGGCAACACTGATGATCGTACACACCAAAGTACACACGTGCGCACATGTTTGTTTGGGGCTTTGGTTTGTGTAGGCAGCGGAAGATTGAAGTATAGTGAGTAAAGAATGCTGGATATTCCTTAGTTGATGGTATTTCGACAGAATTTTATTAAGCGTCTATGTTACCCTAGATGTAAGTATAGAAATACGTAAGTAAAATGTAAAATAATTTTTTTAAAGTATCAGCGAAACAAATTTTGTTAGGTGATATCAGTTGTAATATGAAACACTTGGTTTTGATTCTGTAGAAATAACTTTCATTCCTCAGTTATGAATTGTGACGAATCATACTGGTTTCTAACAGTACCGTGTATTTTGCCTCAAGTGACTAAAGGCTATGACATTGCTTACTTTAGGGTGGTATGTTTAGTGATTTGTGTTAATATAAAAAATTTCACAAGTTAGTAAAATCATGCAATGCATTGATTATGATAAGCTTTCCAACATATCAGAAATCATTACTCAAGTTATGAGGATAATGGTTGTAGAATAAATCTCGCTCATATGACCTGACCTTTGACTTCATTTTGATGATATTCAACAGAACCGGTAAAGTATACTTCCAAAGTTTTGTCTCAATCGAAGCATTTTTACGTAAGTTATAACGCATAAGGGCGATGGAATGGATCTCGCTTCTATGTCCTGACCTTTGACCCCACTTCACCGATTTTCAATAGGGTTTGTCCCCAGGTGGTCCCCTACGACATACTAAAATGTCATCGAAATCGAACCTTATTTACGCAAGTTATGACGCATAAGGGCAATGGAATGCATCCCGCTCCCGTGACCTGACCTTCGACCCCAGTTCACCCATTTTCAATAGGGTTCGTCCCCAGGTGGTCCCCTACGACATACTAAAATTTCATCGAAGTCGAACAGTATTTACGCAAGTTATGACGCATAAGTGCTATGGAATGGATCCCACTCCTATGTCGTGACCTTTGACCCCATTTGTCCCATTTTTAATATGGTTCGTCCCCAGGTGGTCCCCTACCACATACTAAAATTTCATCGAAATAGAACCATTTTTACGCGAGTTATCGTGCGGACTAAGCTGGAGCGTATACGCTTCTTCAACCTTCGGTTGGAAGGTTGGAAAGGGTAAAAAAGGGCCACCTGTTGGCTTTGTTAGTTTTGTTTTTATGCGTTTTTTGGAGTATAATAAGACGACATCAAGAGATTTCTTTTCGTTCTCTCTTGAGACATCAAGAGCAGAACGAATAGTATACTGTTGTGCTATTTGATAGGGGCTGGTTTTTCATCCATGTGTGGTATCCCATTGTGTAGAGAATTGAACATTCGTTAGCCGCCCTGGTGGCGCAGTGGTCTAAGGCGCTGTCCTCTGATCATTCGTCTGTAAGGGGTCCGGGTTCAAATCCCAGTCAGGCAAGAATGTTGTGTTTGTCTTATGGCACTGGCTCTCTCCCTTCTCTGGAACCAGTGACCCTAAATTAGGTGATTGCTTATAGCCCATTGAGTTGCTCATGATGATCATTAAACCAATCAAAAAAAAAAAAAAAAAAAAAAAACACCTTCGGTATCACCAAAGAAAAAAGTGTCTTGTTACCCTACCCTTGTGCTGGTTTTGTACATTTGGGATTGTTTTTATGTGTGCTTAAATTGTTTCCACAGCACGACCATGAGTTATTTTTATTGTATCTGGTACATGATTATAAAATGACCCATTTCTTGTGATGTACGTCATCTGTCTTTTATATGTTTGGGAAGATTTTCAGAACCCTGTCTGGAAGCTAGGCCAGATCCATGAAACGGAAACATTTTAATGAGTAATGATTGATGTTTAGCTGGATCATTAAAAGCAAAGTGGAACAAGTTAATTTATTATTGGTAATTGTGTATGTGGAGGACATGTGTTGGCCAAACACAAAATTTTAAGTTCGTTTTCTATATAAACTTATTCTGATTGTTAGGAAAAACATATACTTTCAAATTTTGTTATTGGAAGTATGCAGTAGTCATTCTAATGAATTTAGGTGCTCTGAAAAAGGGTCGTTTTATGTCAAATCAACACAGCACCCAACCTTGATATCTCAGATTTTAACGAAAATTGGTGGAAAGTAGTGATTGGTCAGTACAGCCTTAACCGACGACTGAAAAACAGAAGTCAGTGCTTCTGTTTTTCAATTGTTACTTTTTCTATCTCGGGACAAGTACTGATTTACAGCAGTCGTTCCTTGGACCTGGTTAGATGGGTCAGTACATCTGTAACCATTACGGTGTAACGAGTACAAAAGATCAGTACCTCTGTATTGCAGTTATACTCGTTACTTTTTCTTTCTCAGGACAAGTAGCAAGTTACAGCAGTTGTTCCTTGTACCTGGTAACAGAAGTCGTTGCTTATTTATTTTACATTTTTGGGACGAGTAGTGATTCACAGCAGTCGTTCTTTGGACCTGGTTGCAGAAGCTAGCCATTAATTTTTCCTTCTCGAGACAAGTACCGATTTACAGTAGCAGTTGATCAGTTTACAGGAAATCATTTATTTTTATTTTATGGGAACAAGAACTGGTTTACAAAAGTAGTCCAGAAAATGAAATGCTGAGACGCTAATGAAAACAGAAGTAGTCGAGAATATGAAAAGCTGAGACGCTAATGAAAACAGAATTAGTCGAGAAAATGAAAAGCTGAGACGCTAATGAAAACCATGATAAAATATATACATATTGTATTTATTTAATTTGTTTCATTTAATTTTATTATTTTGTTGCCTAATAGTAGAGATGATGTGAATTTTTAAAATAAATTTTATGGGCAGAAATAAGGGAGCTGTTGGAACTGTACTTTAAAAGTAACAGGCAGTCTTGAAACTGAAATATTTTTTTCATTTAATTTAGGTTCCAGAGAAGGGAAAGAACCAGTACTAAAACTACTGGTTCCAGAGAAGGGAAAGAACCAGTACTAAAACAAACAACATCCATGCCTCATTGGGATTTGAACCCAGCCCCATCTCAGACGGATAGTCAGAGTCCAGTGCTTAGACAATAGCGCCACCAGGGCGATAAACTTCTCATGCTGACCAAGTGTTGCAGTGGTCTAAGTGCTGGCTTCTGATCGTTCGTTCGAGGGGGAGGGAGGGGGGTCCGTTCCGGAGAACCCTGTAAGGTCTTACGGCACTAGCTCCTCCTTTATCCTGGAACCAATGATCCTAAATTAGGAACGGATGACTGCTTATAGCAGGGGTGATTGTGGTACAGATTTTATCTGGAATTCCAGATTTGTTTTTGCCGATTAAACCCGTAAATTCCGGAGAAAATGGAAGTCCTTATATTTTGTATCTGTTAAAATTATTCTTAGACTTTTGATTTATAGTTTTTTCTGGGTAAACCATTTTGTAAAAGTAAAAAAAAAAAAATCAAAATTTTTTATCTCGTAATCGCTACGGCGATACCTGCCATGCTGCCAATAACTGTGCGAATAAATTTACATCACAGTTCAATAATTATTTGGAAGCTGTGTTTGATGACATATGTTATGACATGAAAAGTAATAGTAGTAGAGAGATTTTTTCCATTTTATTTCCTGAATAAGTTACAGGATGTGTCAAGGATCAGTATTAAATAAAAAAAACTTTTCCATCATGCTAAATCAATACTCTACAGAGCTTGATATAAAATAGCTAAATTTTATGGTACTTTATCACTTCACCACTAGGTGGTGCTTATTTGTCTAGCTTTTCCGGTAAAATTGAAATGGTTTTGAGATCTGTGAACCTTTTCCACTGGAGTAGCAGTTACAGGAGGTTTGTTAAAGAGTGGCATGTTACTGCATTGCTGCCGAAGTGAGTGCTGAGCTAAATTTTGGAACACTGTACATTAAAAACTATGGGGTTAAAAAAATTAAAACTTAGGATTTTTTTCATAACTTTTGTAGGCACACCTACCAGCTGAGTTTTGTTTAAATTCAAGTCAGTGGAGGGACACGGCCTGGATGATTTGACATGGAATGAACCAGGAGTTACAAACTTTGTTTTAAATGTTTCAAAAATGTTTGTCTGTATGTGTATGACGCATGTTTTCTTTTTCAGGTTTTATGAAGAATGTCATCTGAAGCAGGAAAACTCAAATGCAACCACATGGCTGCTGCACGGTGTGTTAAATTTGCCAGTTCATCTGAAGGTGTTAAACCTCTGATTGCACTGGGCACAGTTAAAAAGGCAAACAAGAATCCCAACAAAGGACTGTGTCCCAAAACTTATAAGCATAGGGCATCAAGCAGCAGCAGTGATGGTTGTTATCCATCATTTAGCAAAGCCTCTAAGTATCATGTGAAGCAAATAAGGACTGAACCTACACATAAAAAAAAGAAAAAGAAATTTCATCTAAAAATAACAAAAGAACTGATTACTTGTTGAAGACAGAATCATTAGTATGTGATATTTCAGTTGACTGTAGAGAAACAACCACCTCAGAAGGAAGTCCAAATCCTTCTGTAAGTGAGTTCAGTAATAATATCTGTTGTGTAAAATCTAAGTCTCTCCAAGGAAGCAGTAAGTCAAAGAAACAGAAGGTTTCAAATTATTTTGGACTATTTGGTGCTGCTGAAACAGATGAATATCCTGAGCCAGATTATTTTAATCAGTTGCCTTTGGAAGTGATGGAAAACATTTTTTGCCAGCTTCCATTTTTGGACTTACGAAACTGCAGACTTGTATGCCATTTATGGAATGATGTCATTAACAGTAAAAGGGTAAGTATTTTTCATTTCACTAAAACATTTAATGAGTTTAATTACACCGATGAGTCATTACATTATGAACACCTACCTAATAAGCTGTAGGACTCCCTTTAGTCCACAAAACAGTGGCCACTCGGAGTGGCATTGATTCAATCAGGTGGCGATAGCCCAATAGTGGTACCATAATGTCAACAGCAGGTACTCCAATTTCTGTACATTTCGGGGTGGTGGTTTAGCGCGAACCCACTTTTCCAAGTTGAACCGCAAATGTTCAATTGGGCTCATGTCAGGTGAATTTGGAGGCCAGGGCATTAACAGAAAGTCACCAGCATGTTCCTCGAACCACTGCTTGACAATTCTGGCAGTGTGGCATGACCATTATCCTGTTGGTAATAGCCATCATCAGCAGGGAACACAGTTGTCATGAATGGGTGAACTTGGTCTGCAGTGATGTTAAGAAAACTGACAGTTGTCAGGGATTGTGCTGTTGGGATAATGGGGCCTAAAGTGTCACAAGAAAATTGCCCACAGCATAACACTTTTGCTGCTGGCCTGTTTTTGCCCAACAGGTGCCAGAGCCTCCATCGGTAATCGACTTATCCGCTCTCGCCCATCTACTTGATGCATCAGAAATCTAGATTCGTCAGACTAGGCCACTTTCTTCCAATCTCAATGATCTTGGGGCCCATTTCGTGAATTGTTGGCGATGAAATGCAGTGAGCAAGGGGACCCGGCTGGGCCTTCCGCTATGCAGGCCCATGTGCAGAAGGCTGTGATTAACTGTGTGCTGTGACACACGGCCCTGATCACCAGTGTTGCAGCTGAGGGTGATTTGTCACACTGTGGCCCTGCGGTCGCTGTGAACAATGTGCGACAGTATCCACTTCCTCAGGTATCAGTGAGCTGCAGATGACACACGGCTGGACGATGGTTCATTCTTTGTGCACCACTTCTGATACGTACTCACTACTGCAGTATGTGAACAAGCCACGCCATTTCAGAGATTGTAGTTCCAAGGTGCTGTGCCATCAGAATTTGTACTTTATCAAACTTTAATGAGAGATACTTCTCCCTACTAGAAGGTCTGTTCTCTCTGAAAAAACACATTTCTTTGCACGTTTATTTCCATTTTAATATCTACGGTTGGTTTGGGCTGCTGGTGCGGCAGTTTTATGTTGTCTTCAACTTGTTCATTTATTTGACTGAGTGAGTAATTTATTAATCCATACTGCTGCAATGATACTTGATCCAAGAAACCTCTTTTTTACTTAAAAATCTATATTTCCACAGACTTTGAATAACCCTAACCGGTAGTCTAATTGGCTTATGAAACTTATTATTCAGTGAACTTAATTGCTTGAACATTCACAAACCATAAACTAACTTCTTATTTACAAACATCTAACAAAAAAATATAAAACCTAAAATACAATTATTCACAACGGACTTATCTCATTGCCCTCTATTTACAAACTCATCTCACTGTCTCATTCATGCACCACACCTCTGCCATTCCCAACGTAGATTGCCTTGAGCAGCTTTCTACCTGTCCAGGGTCGTCCTCAGGAGGCCAGATAGTGTCAGCCCTGCTATCACAGTGCTAGTGAGTGAGAAGCGATTTCTTGCGTCAGCCCATCTCCCACGTCATATTGAACACTTGGCTGCCGTGGCTCCATCTATTAGAAACTGTAGTTAATATTTTATTTTCTTCTGCAGTATTTTTGTTTTTTTGTTTTTTGTTTTGTGCTATTTTTATTAGTTCTTTCCATTTTTCGTTAAGTATATTTGGGTCATTATGATGGTTAAGGTTCCGTCTTCGGCCTGCTTGATAGATGGTGCCACGGTATGTCCCTTAGTGGATCTTTTATTTTAATGTAACACTGCAAGAAAAATGAGAAAATGTTTTGCAATGCCTCAGATATGATGACTTAAGGGTAAATGATTTGTCACAAACTATGCATTGAAAAGAAGATGCACCTGGGGTGGGATTGGTAAGTCTACTTACGTAATGACCTTTTATTCTACGATGTTCATCTAAACCCTGCTGCCTAGAATATTTGTGACAACTTTCACAAGCATATCATATCTTTTACCTGATTCCATTGCAATCTAAGTCTCAGACACCTTTGATATAATGAAAAATATCTATATTTCTTGCAGTGTTACGTTAAAGTAAAAGATCCACTAAGGGACATACCGTGGCGCCATCTATCGAGCAAGCCGAAGATGGAACCTTAACCATTATGATTACATGCTCGATCCCTATTTTTTCGATCAGCACAGATTCTGCAATATGCAAATGTCTTTCATTGTTACACGATTTAATTATAATAGATATAAATTCATTGTTACACGATTTAATCAAATAGACATTTTGATGTCTATTTGAAGACATCAAAATAATTAAATCATGTAACAATGAAAGACATTTGCGTATTGCAGAATCTGTGCTGATCGAAAAAAATAGGGATCGAGTGTGTAATAATAATGACCCAAATATAAAAATGGAAAGAACTAATAAAAATAGAACAAAAAAAATACTGCAGAAGAAAATGAAATATTAACTACAGTTCCTAACAGATGGAGCCACGGCGGCCAAGTGTTCAATATGATGTGGGAGATGGGCTGACGCAAGAAATCGCTTCTCTCACTCACTAGCACTGTGATAGCAAGGCTGATACCAATGTACTTAGAAGGAGGAGAGGTAGGTCCATCGTAACGACGCCGTCTTCCCGCTTCTCTTCGCTGCGCTGTCACGTCACGGTGGCCATAAGCTAAGCTGTAACGCGCACGGAGCCATACCGAGAAAGTGTCGTATGCTCTGTGAATTTTCAAACAAAATAACAGAGCTAGTTTTGAGTAAATAATTTTTAAGTAAAAATTGCACAAAAATCCAAGTATTTTTCAAAATAGAGTAAAAAATATATATATATACTGGGAAAAAACGGGAATATGACATGAATACTATTTGACGCTTTTTTGCTGAGTATCTTTTTTTTTCAAAAGCACACTGCAATGGCTCTTTGGAGCTGGGAAATCCTACATTTCATTATGTCGAATCAGTCATTTACCAACTTTATAAAATTAGCAATTTGTTTTCTTTCAAGAAAAAAATACTCTACAGCTTTGCTTACGTTGTTAGATTACATCTGGGGCGCTAAAACTAATTATCTGTCTCATGGGGCCTCTTACATTTGTGTGGATCCATTATATTTTATGAAACACCTTTAATTCTCAGTTATTACGTTCCAGCAAAAGGTCCAATATCTGGCGAGTGATGGTTCCACACTGCAGCGTGTTCCGCGATCAAATATATGATTTCGGAGAAGTTTAATTAGATGGGGCACATCGGCAAACATCCATATTTTTCGATTTTCGTTTACTGGATTTGAAAAAGAAGACAATATTGGGGTTATTCCAAGCTGCCTCCAAACCTTGATGCCCCCCACCCCTCCACATGCACTAAATAACCCGATTGCTCAACGGCTCGAATTATGTCAGTTAACAGCTTTTGATTCATCTGCTTATTAAAGGAATAATACAGTATATGATTGTTTCCAAGCTTTCCAGAAGCCTTTCAGCATAACTGGTAAAACATTACTATGCGGCCCTAAAATTTTATCTGCGGCAGCATCATAACAATATCGCAATCAACGCTCATTTCACCAAAAGATAAAACTGAAACTTTGTCGAATTCGGTTAGGTGTACAGCATTCATTTTCATCACCTTTAAAACAGGCCCAATTAAACCATCGGTAACACAAATTCACCACTCCACCGTTTCAAAGAGGAAATGCTTGGAAGCAGTATGTGCATTTTATTTTTGATGAAAAGATATGCTTTTCGAGAAATAGCATGCAAAACAAGTGCTTGACTTATATCTTCTACATTCCATTTTGCTGGTCTCATTTCTGACACAAGAGTTTGAATTTGCACTTCAGTGAAACAATGGCCAAGCAAATTTATGATAGCTGGCCACCTTTCACTGTTGCTCAGCAAATTTCTATTCTTGCACTTGCGTTTCATAATATTAATTTCCGTTTTCAGGTTTCTTTTCTCGTGGCAAAAGCATTGTTTTACCATTACTAACTGTTTTCTTACATTTGATATTTCTTCCCGTAGTGAATTATTTTCACTCTTCAGTTGCATTATATTTTTGTTCAGCCATTCGCACTTCTCACATAACGTTGACGGTATGATAAATGTTGGTCAAGAATGATGTCACTTTCATTGTGACCTGTGATTTGACATTTAATTGGAGATATACTTTCAATTCGATTTAATGCATTTTTTTCTGACATCTCCGATCTTAAACCGTTCACTTCGAACAGAAGTTTGCTCCTCCATCTGCTAAAGCATATTTTTTGTAGGCACGGCATCTTTTCTCAGTTTTTTTCTGGAAGGCAAGTTCAGCAATTCATTTCTAAGATCTCGCTCTAACTTCGAGACATCAAAGTGTTCTGAACACTTTCGTGCTTTCTTTGCATCGAATACATCCTTTCGACAGCATTTCGCTACCCATTGCTTCAAGAAATCTCTATCCGATAGGAAAACATGGTATGTAACATCTAACTTCCTTTCCTTTGAAATGTTATTACGACAAAGTGCAACAGCGTATTCAGGTATTTTCGAGATACACAGAAAAAAATGAATAAAACGACAAAGCAGGTCTAAAATTGACAAAGAAATGCGGCGAGTAATCGACACTACAGCACAAGCTCTGAATGACTACGAATGCTCAAGAGATCGTTTATGTCCATTGTGACGTCACACTCCAGCTCGTATGGTGACAGCTTGCCGGATGCACGGAAACAAAGGCGATTGAACCTACCTCTCCTCTTTCTAAGTACCTTGGCTGATACCATCTGGCCTCCTGAGGACTACCCTGGATGGGTAGAAAGCTGCTCGAGGCAATCTACGTTGGGAACGACAGAGGTGCGGTGTATGAATAAGAGAGAGTGAGATAAGTTTGTAAATAGAGGGCAATGAGATAAGTTTGTTGTGAATAATTGTATTTTAGGTTTTATATATTTTTGTTAGATGTTTTGATGTTTGTAAATAAGAAGTTAGTTTATGGTTTGTGAATGTTCAAGCAATTAAGTTCACTGAATAATAAGGTTTATAAGCCAATTAGACTACCGGTTAGGGTTATTCAAAGTCTGTGAAAATATAGGTTTTTAAATAAAAAGAGGTTTCTTGAATCAAGTATCATTGCAGCAGTATGGATTAATAAATTACTCACTCAGCCAAATAAATGAACAAGTTGAAGACAACATGAAACCGCTGCACCAGCAGCCCAAACCTACCGTAGATATTAAAATGGAAATAAACGTGCAAAGAAATATGTTTTTCCAGAGAGAACAGACCTTCTAGTAGGGGTAAGTCTCTCTCATTACTCTCATTAAAGTAATTGTAGGCACATAAACTTTTGAATAGTCATAGTGATACTGTGACTTTTCAAACAAGGAACTTTATCAAACTCTGATAAATCGGTAGCTTTTCCATGCTTACTGAAAGCCGGCCCTCAGATTGTATATATACTGCTCTGTAAACTTCACCTGCAATACTGTTCGGTCTCCAGGCACGCTCATTTCTCTAGGCTGGGGGTGTTCAGAATGTAATGGCTCATTGGCGTTTATGTATACATATCACTAAGATGTCTGTGATTCAGGGGTTAGCTTCTCAAAGAAAGCTCAGCAGTCAAATTAGTTAAAACTGATGATACTATATTTTACTTGTCGTTGATGTATCAAACGTGTCTATTTGTAGCCATCTCGACACACAACTCGAGTTTCAGTGACATCCGTCACACAAGACCATTTATACTTCCTACTTATGATCTCTTTCTCATGCAGACATTCCTGAACCCTTGGTCATCCCATGATTTCCTTGGCCTTCCTCTGTCTTTCTTCCTTCTACTGGGCTGAATAAATTCCCATAGTAAGCATCTGGCCACTCATTCTTTCAGTATGGCCAAACCACCTGAGAATATTTGTCTCCTAACAAAATTTTGTGTCACATCACACATCTCTAATACATTTTCAGAAGTCCGGATTGTTGTTGCCAGCAACACTTGATATGCATGCATCAAAGATCTCTCGGTTGGTTTTTCCCTGTCATTGCTTTAAAAATATCATGCATGAGATGCCCAATGTAAATTATTGGCCTGGGCAGGTAAATAAAAAACTTAGTTTCCCAGACTGAGCAACTAAATTTAAAAATTGAGTTTGGAATAGAATTTCCTACTACAAGAAAAAAGACAGTCGTCACATGATGTGTTTCATTTTACTGCTAATCACCGGGAGTTGTATTATTGTTATGGAGTGTTAAGGACAGAAGAATATCATTTGTTTAATTATACTATGCTCTAGGTCCAGATATTGGAACCATATGTAGTTTTCCTCCAAATGTTGTTTATAGTCAGCGACAGGATGCTTGCCTCTGATGAAATTAGCCTCCGGTGTTGAGTGACAAAGGGACGAAACTTTGATGAAAGGAACATGACAGAATCACAAATTTCTCAAATGCCAATATCACCATCATCATACCATTTCATACCAATTTCAGCATCTTAAAACTTAAGATACTCACTTTTGTGCATTGAACATTTTGAATACAGACGGACCCTTAAAACAGAAATGCGAAACATTATAGGTGCAGACTGGAATTTTAGCTAAGTAGCCAGTAAGTCAAGAACAGTTAGTAGCAAAAAAAAAAATTAAAAAAAAATGGTGGGTAAGTTAACAAATCTTAGTGGCTAAAAAGAAGTCTCCAGCATAAAAAAGAAAAAGATGGGGGGGGGAGAATCCATAGAAATTTGAATATGCACTCACAGACAATGAATTTTGTGCACCTAGAAAAAACCATGCTACAAAACTTTGCAAATAGTTAGAGTGCCAGCTGGGATGTAAATGTTCCACATTTGGTGCGATCGCAAATCACCGCACACCCTGTGGTGGCGCTGCAAGCACGAACCAGCAGGCTTATAAACCGGTGTGTAGTCGATGCCCCATGAAAACGAAAAGCACCGGTCGACACAAGCAAGAGTACAGAGTGACAAGAATGCCTGATATATGCCAAAGACTTTAATTTACGCAACTTACGGACTTTGAGAAAGGCCTTATTGTCGGGCTGAAAACTGCAGGGTGGTCAGCGCGCCGTATAGCCCACCACGTGGATCATTCTGACCATGCCGTTCGGCTGTGTTGGGAGGCATGGTCAGAATGATTGGGAGCAGTGGACACGTGACGGCACTGCCACATGGTGGAGTGGCTTTGGACGGACCAGGAGGACCCAGTCCACTATGCAGGCGGATGTAGCGGCTCCTGTGTGCCCACGAACCATTTCCCGATGCCTTGCGGAAGTGAATCTGCGATCCCAGCCCCCCTTACATGTGCTGTCATTAACACTGGAACATCGCCGGCTCCATTGAAGTGGTGCCAGGCCAGAGCGACGTGGAACGCCACAGACTGGCGACGTGTGGTGTTTAGCGATGAGTGCTGTTTCGTTTTGGGGACAGATGATCATTGTGTCTGTGTGTAGAGGTCCCAGGGTCAACGGCGCAAACCCACCCTCGCTATCGAGCCCCACACCTCCCCCACTGCAAGCATTATGGCCTGAAGAGCCATAGCCTATGATAGCCAATCAGCTCTAGTAGTGGTATGTAGATCATTGACTGGCCAGTGGTATGTGGATGACATCCTACGGCCCCATGTGCTCCCATTCTTGGCCAGGATTCCAGGTGCTCTATACCAGCAGGATAATGCCCGCCTGCACACTGCTC
Organism: Macrothele yani; assembly: GCA_039090855.1. Taxonomy (NCBI): domain Eukaryota; kingdom Metazoa; phylum Arthropoda; class Arachnida; order Araneae; family Macrothelidae; genus Macrothele; species Macrothele yani. The sequence goes on along the minus strand of CM077000.1, from coordinate 17,379,593 downwards.
AGGTTGCCCAGGACTGCCTACAAATGTTCAGACACTTCCATGGCCTGCCCGCTCCCTGGACATGTCCCCTATTGAGAGCATGTGTGGGACCAGTTGAAACGCTCAGCTGCCGCCGTGCAGCATTATCCAGGTGCTCTATACCAGCAGGATAATGCCCGCCTGCACACTGCTCAGGTTGCCCAGGACTGCCTACACAATGTTCAGACACTTCCATGGCCTGCCCGCTCCCTGGACATGTCCCCTATTGAGAGCATGTGTGGGACCAGTTGAAAAGCCAGATGCCGCCATGCCGCATTATATCCAGGAATTTGGAGCACACCGTCCAACACGGCTGGGCAAATCTGCCGCCGGACAACATCAGACATCTGATCGCTTCCATGCTGGACCGTATTGCTGCATGAGGTGGTGTGACGCGCTGTTGAAGATGACCATACTGTGTGCCACAGCGCCCTCTGTAATTATTCTGCAGCTTTGTTTTTGCTATCATGTGTATCATTCATCTGTATCATTATGTCCATAAAATTTCAGTTCAATCTGATGCTTCCTTCTTGGTGGGAAAATTTCATTGTCTGTGAGTGTAACTACTTATTAAGAGGGGTGAGACGTCCATGGAAGCTGTGCTTCCCCTAATTAACTCAACAAGACTTCTCAAGGTGTTTAGTATTGTCAGGATCTCAGCTCTAAAGATGGAAGTTCAGCCCCAGTACTTCAGAAGGCATTGTTAAACCAAACATCGTGTAGAAGGCGACAAAGAAACAACAAGTGAACTTAACAAAGCTTTTCTAATAGCTGTTACTGTTGCCTCCACTCAACGTTTATCCCTCAAGTTGAGTTATTCTTTTTATCCATTTGATCATTACAATGTGAATGTATCCTGAAGTTACACAAAAGAAGTTAAATACTGGTTATTGTAAAACAGTTAAAAATGAAGTGGGGAAAATATACCGCATGGAAACATTTTTTCCAAATTATTGATAGCACGACCAACTCAAAATTGGATTATGTTGAGTGCGAGAAATCCGAATGCATTTTGAAACAAAAGTTCTTCAGGATCTAGCAGACTTTTGTGTCATGTCAAAACATGTGTGAAGACTATCTCCTCTCAGTGCACAAAAAACGTAGGCAGTTTCTTTTTCTTAGATAAGAAAAAAGTATGAGTTACTGCAAACTTTTCTGTGAAACTGTAAAATATAAATTTTATTTCAAGGTTATATCCTTCTTGATGAGGCGCATAAATGTTGAGCATGATATTCCATGCTTCTTGTTTCGTGTAAAAATCAGATAAAAGAGAGAAAAGCATTAGCACTTGGAAAAGTCAAGCTCGACTGGGCTTAGGCCTTATAGTACACAGACGTCGTGGGGCTGAGTTGGGCTCAGACGGGCTCATGCTTCCAAAATCGAGCCCGGACTCATCTCTTTTCGCTATCACTGTACGCTAGTTTTCTGACCCATAGATGCCAACTAGTTTGGATTTTCCGTAATTTTACAGATTTTTGGTTGCTGTTATGGAAGTACAGAAACACCGCTGAAATTACGGAAAATCGCCATTTGATTTAATTTTCTGAGATAGAAAGCAAATTTTCATCAACTTAAAAATTTTTGTTGGTTCTTCAAGTTTTTCTGGGGGAAAAAAATTACTTGCTACATTCTGTGTATTATAGATTTCTGCATCTTAATTGGCAATCCATCTACCGTAGACTGAGCAGCAACCACACTATGCTGGCTCAGCGTTTCATTCCATGACACCGCTCCCATTGGTTCTCTCCGTGCTGGAGGCAACTACACAGTTTAGCTCTGTGTGAACGCTGCTTAGGCATTCGTTCCAAACTCCCATGATGCACTTCGTGCCTCCTGCGTGCAACCAGGGCAGTTGCTTTCATTTCCCGTAGGCCATAGCGCTTCTGTTTTATTGTCCTTGATGCTTTTTGGTTCTCTCTGCTGCACGTGCTACCCTACTGTTACATCACGGAAGGGTGAGGTGATTATGAAGTTTTTTTTTTTTTTTGCTGTTTTCTTTCATTTATTTAAAATGAAGCGTTCTTTAGACAAACCTTTGTCGTCGAAGAAGAAACAGTGTTTTCTAGAAACTTACAATAGAGATTGGCCCTGTTTTGAGAAATCAAAAGTTTCTGTGAACCACGTGTTTTGCAGAATTTGTACATGCGATTTTAGTATCGTGCATGGTGGACGGGATGATTGCCTAAGACACGCAGAATCTAAAAAGCATAAATCTTTTGGTGAGTTGAAAGTTCAGTCAGTGAGCGATTTGTTTGCATCAAAGGAGAACAGCGTAATAAATGCAGAACTTATGTTCACTTCATTTATTGTGGAACACAATTTACCCATAGCAGCTGCTGACCATGCTAAACCGTTATTTCAAGCCATGTTTCCCGATTCAGCGATCGCAAAAAAATTATTCGTGTGGAAGAACTAAGGCTACTGCACTAATTCAGCACATGGCCAGTGTTTCTACAAGTAACATCATATCTGAAGTTTAAAAAACTTTTTCTCTATCTACGGACAGAAGTAATGATGCTCAAGCAAATAAACTGTATCCCATTACAATAACATATTTTGACGAAAAAATAGGGAAAAATTCAACTGTTTTGTTATCATTGGTTGAATCAAGTAATAATACAGGTGAAAGAATATTCAACGTTTTGAACAATGAGTTTGTTAAAAAGAATATCTCTTGGAGCAACTGTGTGTCATTTTCCTGTAACAATGCTAACACTATGATAGGTCTAGTAAAAGGTGTTGTTTCTCACATTAAGAAGGTTCAGCCTGCAATCATAGTGCAGCAATGCTCATGCCATTTAGTAAATTTAGCTGCACAGAAATCTGCTACTCAACTGAAAGGATTTAATGTTGTGCAGTTTCTGATACAGTTGTACTTTTTTTGGAGAAAAGTTCAAAGAGGAAACACAATCTAAAACTGAGTCAAGCTGTTTGTGGTACTAAATCACACAAAATTCTAAAGGATGTCAATACTCGCTGGTTATCAATTTTGGAATCCATTGACAGAATTTAATAACAGTGGGAGGCTCTAGAACATTATTTCAGTGACAATGAAGAAGCTAATTCACAGTATAAGAACCTTGCAAGTATGATTGGAAATTCTTCATCTAAACTTTGTCTTTTTTTATCTGCTACTCTTCCTTTGTTTACATCTGTTAATGTGTTCTTGCAGCAGGAAGCTCCGCTTGTGCATGTATTAAAAAGAAAACTTCATAGTCTGTTATCTGAATTGTTTGTACGATTTATCAAGCCATCAGCATTTGATGTGAAAGCAACATCTCTTGCAGATGGAAATTTTGAAAGAAGGAGAAATCAAAAAGAAAACTATGATCCCATAATTGGGTCAAAAGCGAGATCTTATATAGGCACAACTGCAGATCTGAGTGAAGACACAGTGGCTACTTTTTATTCTGAGGTAAGGGAATTTTACAAGGCAGGCTCCAATTATATTTTAAGAACATTTCCACTTAATAATGAATTTCTGAGTCATGCTGAAATTGCAGATGTAGCATTAAGGCAAAGTGTTACTTTTGCATCAGTCCAATATATGTGTTCCCTGTTTCCAGTTTTGAAACCAGAAGAATCTGACAAGGTGGAATCTGAATTTGCTCACTACCAGTTTGAAAATTTTAACTGTGCTGTTACTTCTGGGAGAATGGATGAAGTGTGGCACAGAATTTCTTTAATGAAAAATGAAAGTGCCCAGTTGAAGTATTAATCATTAAGCAAAATTATGAAAATGATTTTAATAGTCCCTCATAGCAATGCAAGTACAGAAAGAATTTTCAGTATTGTGAAAAAAACCATGAATGAATTCAGACCTAATTTAAGTACTCATGTGCTGTCTTCTTTATTAGTAGAAAAAATAAACAGCATTGCACACAGTGAACTATGCTATCAGAAGAAGTTTTCGCAAATTGAAATAAGGAAGGCCAAAATGGCAACTACAGCCAGTTTATCATAATAATTTGGCCAACATTCCAAGGAATAATTTTTCTTCATGTCTGGAGGTGATTTATTCTTTTTTTCTGGTAGACAGTATTTTAAATTTTCCCACTAGCAAATTATTTTTTATTGTATTATTATTATTATTATTATTATTATTATTATTTTGTTAATAGTTCTGACAGATTAAAATTTGTTGCAGGGTTAAATACCCAAATTTGCTGCTGTAGACTGGATTACTGAAAATTACTGAAAAATGAACTTGTTGGTTACTGAAAACTACTTTTAGAGGTTGGCATCTATGCTGACCTATGATTAAATTAACGTAAAAATGTTACCACTATTGTACTTCACGTTATTTTAGGTTTCATATATAGTGCTTTCTGGCTTGACCCTTCGTATAATGAAAATTGCATTATAAAAACATATCATGCGATTTGTGAAGAATAAAATAGTAGGGCTACTCACCATGTTTCAAACATGTTATGTATACAGAAATGGCTTCTTAACTTCTGTGCTACTACTCCGCCCGTCGTAATACTATAAAATTATTTGCAAAAACTTTTGCGTCGTCACATTCAACACGTAAAAGTACGACCCATTGTAATCCCATAAATCGACAAATGTCAAACATACAGAACATCACGAACAATAAAGAGGTCAAATCTCAAAGTCAAACGTACAAAACATCACGAACGATAAAGAGGTCAAGTCTCAAAGTCAAACATACAGGACATCATAAACGATGAAACAGCCAAAAAACCAAAGTCAAACATACAAACATCACGAACAACAAAAGAACAGATAACAACACGAACCATGATAGTATATAGATGAAATAAAGTAAAATGGAAAGAATAAGGTCAACGCCTTCAAGCTATACAACCATACCGGGTTTCAGCAATATACCAAATGCATCCTCAGTTGGTACTAGCTACTGCTAGTCATGTTCACACGAATGCACCTACAACCATACAAATTCACGTAAGACGCACGGGCCACACCCTTCGGCAGCAACATACAAAGCATCATGGTATTAAAGGTCAAAGGCGACATCTATCGCTCAAGAAGGATGTCTTTGTTTTTTTGGGCAATCAACTTTATCATTTTGTTCTTTCCTTTTTTGAAATGTAAATTGTTTCTTCTTCCATTTTTGTTCAACCTCTATCATGAATTTCCATGCATACGGAAGATCTAGCGGTACATTATTATTACAGTTCTTCCCTCTTGTCTTTTCAATAACTATAGCCTCGGAGATAAACTGTTGCTCATGCTTTTTGTGTGATGTTATTAGTTTGGTGTTAAACCAATCTGGTGTTAAATTATTCTCTAGGCAGTATTGTGTTAGCGATATTTTCATCTCCTTCTTGTACCAGTGTAGACGTACAACGTACGCGCCACTCATCAGATGGCGATAAACTGGCAACTTTGGTGATTAAATTTATTTTAGTGGTCACCAGTTTGGCCATTTGTTATTTTTAGTGCCAATTTACAAAAGTATAATAATTCATAAATAAAGGTAAAAGGAAGTGAAACCAGTCCTAACTAGGGATGGCAGAAAACCTTGGTGTTTTTGAACATCGAAGTTTTGCCACTGATAATCGATGTTTAAACCTTTATGTTGCAGAACCAAAAGACCTTTAAGATACATTGACTGGAAAACTGTAAGTTAACCGTGTGACATTTGAAGTTCAGCGTTGTATGGCAAGAATGTCACATCTCGTTGTTTACTAAAGGCGTTCGTGTTTTTATATCAGTTACATTCATTTTTTTATATGTATAACCAGCAAAAACAAATATCATTGAGCTAAACAAATCTTTAAAATGGTTATATCTTGCGTAGCATACAGATGTACCAAAAGACAAACAACTGGCCAGCAGACACTTTCACTTCATAGGTTTCCTCATAATGATTGTGATACTTTGGGGAAGTGGGTAAATGCTGTAAGATGTTCTAACTGGAAATGAAGCTAAGCCAAGCTAAAATCTGACGATTGCCATTTAGTAAGGGGTATCACACATTTTTGCGGTCTTGCTATACCGGTATCACCTGTCTGGAAATAGAAAAGAGAAGTGCGACGGACAAGTTGTCCCCAAGGGAAAACAGCGTCAGAAAAAAAAAAAAAGAAAAAAAAACCATTTTCATATTTTCATCTGGATTTAAGCGCTAGTCACAACAATGTTGCTGTGACTTGCAGTTTCAATCTAGGCTTCTCGCCTTCTTTTCTAATCTTTCCCTGGAAATAATAGAGGTGCTTTGGTATTTTAAGTGCAGGACAGTTAGCTGGTAACCTTTTACACTAACTTTATTTCTAAATATTATGTTGAGGGACTCAGTATTTACTAGAGCCTTGTGTCAATCACCAGACTAATGTATGGCATTTTTTTCTATCATATTTAATTTTACTTATTTTTTCTCCCATTTAGTGGCTATTATGAACTCAATACTGCAGGAAAAACTTCCAAAATTAAATGTTTTGTTCTCGGCAACTTCTCTTAATAATACACTGGTGTGCAAAAATTAAGGACGAAGAGAAGAAATTAGCATAACAGCGGAACGAGCTGAAAGACCACGCAGGAGATACACTAGGGTCCGGTACGGTAAGGCATGCGCATATATGCAGCATGACGGGGGTCTGAAGGGTATAAAGCACACGGGCGGTGTGCGCTCAGCAATTCGGTGAAAGCTATTGCACGGAGTACATCGGTTTGAACGACGTCGAGTTACTGCCACTGTGTGATATGGCCAACAGGCAATCCAGCAGACGACATCTGGATGACTTTACCTGTGGTCGCGTCATTGGGAAGTTGGAAGAAGGTCAAAGTGTGACTAGTGTGGCCGTAGAGTTCGGGATCGCTCACAGCATCGTTTCACGAGCTTGGAGAGCATTTCAAATGACAGGAACAGCTGTCCAAGAGTTTAGCAGTGGTCGTCCTCGAGCAACCACAGGGGCAGACGACCGGTATATTGTCCTACAGGCAAGAAGAGGCAGACTGCAAACAGCAGGAGAAATCGCAAGACACATGCAACATACAACTGGACGTCTGTTATCGCATTTTACTGTGGCCAGGAGGCTGCACAAAGGTGGTCTATTAACACGACGACCAGTACGGTGTGTGCCATTAATGCCAGCTCATCGGAAACGGCGGTTTCTGTGGTGCCAGGAACACAAGAACTGAACACATCAGCAAGGGGGTCGAGTTCCCTTTACGGATGGGAGCCGATTTAGTCTGACGAGCGATTCTGGACGTATACACATCTGGAGGGACCAGGGAACACGCAATCACACCTCCAACATCAAGAAAGGGACCAGTTTGGAGGTGGCAGTGTTCTTGTTTGGGGTGGTATCATGCTTGGTAGCTGTACTGACCTCCACATCTTCCAAGGAGGTTCAGTCACTGGTGTCCACTATTGTACCGAGGTTCTCCTGCCTCACGTGCGTCTGTTTAGAGGTACTGTGGGTCCTGAGTTCCTCTTCATGGACGACAACGCTGCACCTCATCGTACAGTGGCTGTCGCACAACTGTTGGAGAGTGAAGATATTCAATGCATGGATTGGCCCGCAAGGTCCCTGGACCTAAATCCAATCGAACACGTGTGGGGACCTTCTCGGGAGACGTTTGGCAGCATGTCACCAGCAGCCAGCAACGATTCTGTAGCTGCGATTGGTGCTACAAGAGAAATGAGCCGCAATGCCTTAACAGCTCCTTGACAACCTCGTCCTCAGCATGGACAGACGTTGTAAAGCCTGCAACGCAGTCAGGGGTGATCATATCCTCTACTAAAGACTGGATTTTTCTTGGCAGCCGTCTGTCACATGGATGTTTCTGTCTGATGTCCAGTTGTGCTCGAAACTACCTTTTCAATAAAGTGCCTTTGTATCCCACGTTTGAACAGTTTTGCTCACGTGCCCCATATTCTTACATCTTGGGGATCTTATGGTATGATTTGAGTCTATGTGGAACACTTTTGCACGACGTTACATTCCAAAAACCGTCTCATCCTTAATTTTTGCATGCCAGTGTAATAGAGAAATGGCTACATTATAATTACTTTTGACATTACTTATAGCGTGAAATACGAATATATGGAAATAGATCACGCAGTTTGCAAGCAACTGAAGCCGAAATATATTTTACACGTAGGACAAGCGACATATCCCTCAAAATTGCGATAACGATGTTTTCTGTAATCGTAAGTTAAAAGGTGCAATGTCTGATTTATGCGCCATTGAAAAAAAATTTAATACGCAGCATTATAACAACGTAAAATTCCTTCTTTCACACAGGTAAAAGAGCTTAATTAACGTTTACATAGGGCACATGCTGTTTTACCGTGCAAGCTCTGCGATCAAAATGTCATGAGCGGCTGCCATTCATTTACACAAGAACTTCTACTCTATGTATAAGGTCTTTGTGCAGAACCCTTTTATTATAGTGCGAAGCGGTCTATTCATTGGCCTGCACTGTTGTGCTAAAAGCTCGGTGAGCTGAATGATCAGCCCACGATTTTGACCCGAGTAGTTCCCAAATGAGACAGCAGATATCGGTGTGAATGATCATATCATTTATTAATCATATTGTTTTGAAATGAAATCTCCACAAATCATACCATCAAACAGCAATATTATTGAAAAAGTAACGAGAATATACAAATAAGAGTATCGTAATTTCGCGTTCGCGGCTGCTCATTCACTTTCGCGCATGATGGGAAGAAGGCTAATTTTAGTCAAAATGTTTCCTACTACAGTTGAGGCAGGGCTGTTCACAACGGATTGTGGGTGAGTTATAGAATGTTACACTGTCGGATTATCACTTTTTCGAGCCCTGTTCTAAGTTCAATAACACGCGACTCGTGGTCCATTGACAACCGCATGATTATTTTTCTTGCTGACTTTGCCGGGCCGGAGAACGAAATGTGTTTTATTACTAGAAACTCTTAACATTATTCATTTCTTTTTTCCCAAACAAACTGACACCATCGCAAAACTCGGCAAATTATGAATCTTCCACACCTTTTTCCAAATTCGTGTGTTGGCTGAGGACGAACTTTATTGACAACTTGTTCCTCAGTATTTGCAGAGGTACATTTTGAATCAACTTAGAATAACATCAGCCTGTACGGAAATCTTGAAATTGCTAGTTGTAATGGGTGTGAAAGTTTGCCTAGTGGTAGTGATGATCTGTAAGGGTATATTATAAATTAAGGATGTTATCATTACGTTTCCTCATTTGTTTTGCAGAAGAACAGTGAAAATTCATCTTGAATTTGCAATTTCTATTTCAAAAAATATTTCAAGTAAAGTTTTTTTAAAACAAAATTCAGTTATCTCAAATGTAATATTTAAAAATATATATATGTTACATTTATAGAAATGTCAAGAAAAATATAAAATTCAGGGGAAATTTTTGGCTTAAAATATTAAAATTTATGGAAAGTACAGCATTTTTTTCTTGAAGCTTACAGTTTCTAAGAAAATGGCTTAGCATTTCTGGCACATATACATTACACATAGAACTAAAAGGGCTTTAAACCTCAATGTTTCAGAAGCTGATACATCGATAAAACATCCAGGTTTCATTACCAATGTTTGAAACTGGTAAAGAATATTTTCTGCGTAAAGTAAATGCATTTCTTTTTGTTGCATTCTGGTAAAGAGGAAAGGAATATCATACTTTTTATGTCGTGAATTGGCTGTTTTGGTCTACGTTTCATTGACTAAATAGAGTTCTTTTCCTCAATGCTATAGGAATCGATACATAAAAAACAAACAACGAGGTTTCCACCGATACATCAAGCATTTTAACAGATATTTATTGGTTACTTGAATTGAATTGGTGAGTAATCACCGTTATATTGAGCAGCGATTTTAACCCACTGATGTGCCCATTTACTGCTGCAGATGAAAAAGTATGAATTCATCGCTTAGTAGCAAAAACATCGAGGTTTTCATTGATACATGGTAAATTTCCACCGATGCTATTGATGTTTTGGGAATGGGTAAACCCAAAGGGAAAAAAAGATTAAAAAATGTCTTAATTTTGTGCATTGAGTGGCTTTTACGTTGAGATAAAGCCATCCATGTAAATAATAGCAGTTACTTTAAATTTTCTCTTATTCTCCCTCTCTCTTTTTTTTTTTTTTTTTTTTTTTTTTAATTATGCTAGAAGCTTCTTTTTGGCCACTAAGATTTGTTAACTTATCAGCCAGATTTTTTTTTTTTTTTTTGTCACTAACGTTTTTGGACTTACCAACCACTGGCTACTTAGCTAAAATTCCAGTTTGCACCTATACATCAGTTTCTGGAAAATTGTCTTGCCACTGAAAGAGGCATTGAGATGTGGGAGAATGTATAAAATTTTGTTTCTCTTATTGACAAAGGGATATCTGCAAATATTCTGAAGTGCAAAGCATACCTTTGTAGTTTCACAGGAACGAAAAGATGTCCTGATGAAAGTGAAGCGAAGCTGAATTTTTTTCCTTTCAATTTCAGAGATTTTGCAACCCTTCGTAGTTCAGTACTAAAGTGACTTTCCATTGTTGCCATTTTGAGCTGAAGATATTAAAAAATAGTGTTGAACTGTTTAAAAATGTTTTGGCATATTGAAACTTCAGAGGAGAGTTCTTATTGGGCACGGATATAGTCTAAAGTTTTTGTGAGTCCTTGAAAAGCACTTGAATTTTTTGGTGGAAAAATAGTGGGAACTATATATGTATTAGGTTGGTCATATTATTCTGATACAACTGTGTACTGTGTTTGAGAAATATATATTTTCCTTGCTGTACAAATTGAGTTTGAATATTTGTGAAAGTAGATGAAGATTTGTGAATCTTTTGATTTCTGTTTTTACGGTGTATTTAAAGTACTGGCTGATAATTTAAGTTGAATGCTAATAATGTTCTGGTAATAAACAGCCAAATGTTTTACCTTCAGTGTAATTGACATTGAAATTTTGAAGTGTTCTTAATCCTTAGTTCTAAAGTGTCAGCAAAATGTGAAATCTTCTTTTTATGAGATATTTTAAAAATATAACTTACTTATGTGAAAATTACTTGTACCATTGCAGTTTATTCCCTGGAAAACAACATATTACGAGTTAAAGTATGGATCTTCACTTGCAGGTGACACAGTGGAATTTCTTTTAGCATCATTGGAAGGCAATACTCCAGATCATTGCTTGCATGCCTTAGTAAGGTAAAACAAATAAATCTCTTTCAGTATTTATTGAGCAGTTTGTTTGTGCTATTTCATGTAAACTTTTGTTGAATGCTTTTACACCCTTTGCCAACCCCACCCCCGAAAGCACTCAGGAGGATTCACCCAATTGATGAAAATTGGTATGTGCAATGTTCATGTATAGGAAAGGAAATGATCATAATTCCAGAGCAGTTGGGACATTTATTTGGATAAAACAGCTACATGAGTGGAACAAGATAATGCGTTATAGCGCCACCTCTGTCTTGAATACAAGAGGTTACCTGATGTGGTATAGATGCATACAATTCACAGATACTTTCCAGTGGTATAGCTCCAAATGGTGTCCTAATTGCGGGCCATTTCACTGACATTCTGGGATGGGCGTAGGTGGCGTCCCATCATGTCCCAGACATGTTCAATCAGTGAGAGGTCATGTGATCAAGCTGGCCATGGAAGGGTGTCAACATTGTGGAGAAGGGCGTGGGAGAACCGTGCTGTGTGTGGTCAGGCATTATCCTGTTGAAAAATTGCTTGGTTATGCTGCGACAGGGAGGACAACACAATAGGTTGTATAATGTCTTTGTCGTACCATTGAGCCATGAGGGTGGTACGAAGGACTGCCAAGGGTGACTGGCTACCATAGGAAATGGCTCACCAGACAGTCACTCCTGGTATGCCATTCCATGGTGAAAGCAGGATCCGTGCACTGGCCGGTGTACCGTTCCATGATGAAGGCGGGATCTGTGCGCTGGCCGGCATGCCATTCCATGGTGAAGGCAGGATCCGTGCACTGGTCATCAGTGCCTAGTGCAAACTGTGACTCATCACTGAAGACAAGGCAATGTCACTGGATACTATCCCACACCGATTGGGCCTGACAGCACTACAACCAGTGCTGGCAATGCTCGCTGGTCATTGGTAGGTGGTAGAGTAGCCTCGTTGAATGTAGTCCTTGTGCACCAAGTTGCCTTTATGGCCATTCTGTACCTGTAGATGACACAACATGGCCACAGATGGTTGAGGGCAACAAATTCGGTTCTATTCATGCGTAGTGGGCGGCTCGCCCAGCTAAATTTCCTTTAATGAACATTGCACATAATAGAGTGGAAAACATATTCCCACATACACCATAAATATTGATGAAAACTGGCTGAAATATGTGTCGAATATGATTTATCAGTTAAGTACTCGCATTTTTTAAGTTATTTATATTCAATTTTGTAATGTTGTTTTTCATGTTATGTTACATTAATGCCTACCACACCACTAATTTTTTTTAAAATTAGTAATGTTAAGTAAAACAACATTTTTTTTTTTTTTTTTTTTAGATTGGGGAATGGGTCGTTAAAACCAACCACTTGAAAAATACCATGCTTGAGATGCCCCCAACAGATAAATAAAACATATAGTTGCCCGGTCCAGGCAACTAAATTTTAAAATAATGTTTGGAATAGAATTTCCTACTACAAGAAAAAAAGACAGTCATTGCATGCCATGTTTCTTTTCACTGCTAATCACTGGAAGTTGTGTTATGTTATGGAGTGCAAAGGACAGAAGAATATCACTTTAATTATGTAATGCTCTAGGTCCAGAAATTGGAACCATAAGCAGTTTTGCTCCAAATGTTGTTTATAGTCAGCAACAGGATGCATGCCCTCTGATGGAACTAGCCTCCGATGTTAAGTAACAAAGGACGAAATCTTCAGCTACAGGAACCTTGCAGAATCACTAAATTTCTCAAATACCAATTTCATCATCGAACCATTTTATACCAATACCAGCATTATCACCTTAACACTTGACATTTGTGCATTGAACAATTTTAATACAGACCCTTAAAACAGAAATGCAAAATACAGTCAACTCCCAATTATCCGTGATGCAACTTTGCTGTAATAATTTTTTTAGTTGCTAGAATATAGGTAAATTTTTTTGTTACAAAAAATAATATGAAAAGGATGTGATTTACGACTTTGGGGCAAGGCTATTCAATTCTTGACTCTATCTATGACGTGGCAAGCGCATGGGATTCAGTTCAACCCATCACTATCAGTAGGTTGTGGAGAATACTTTTCTCTGATGGAAATTGCGCTTTTAAAGAAAATACAAGTCCTAACATTATCATAGAACTAATCAAATTAGTGAAATTGGTTCTCTGAGGGGAAATCGTCGATGAAACTAATATCTCCAAATAGCTGGACTGTGACATTCATGACCCTGGCTTTGAACATTTAACTAACTTACGAATAGATTATTAATAAAGTTAGAAGAATAGCAGATGAAAACAAGGAAAGTGAAGAAGGTGAGGAGGAGATTTCACAGCTATGGGTGAATCACGAATCAGCATTGCAACATGTCGACAGCCTGCTCGAGTACCTTGAAGGACAAGATGATGCATTATTAGCTGATAAGCTGGTTTTGTGCTGAGTGCAGTTCCAAATCAAACAAAAATGTTTTGCCGTAAAAAAACGGAAGCAAGTAACTATTTATTTAAGAATATTTAAACAGGTAACTTTAAAGTATGTATTATGCTTGCAATAATAACTAATAGTCTGAATAAAGCATAACACTATGTTATGCGTGTAATCTGTAGATTAATTAATTTTTCCTGTAAAAATTTGAAGTATCGACGAAACTCATGCCGCCCGCTATCGTGGATAATCAGAAGTTGACTGTATGGTAAAAAAATTAATAATATTTTTTAACTTAAAAAAAAGTGAGGGTTCCAATTTGTTATCTTAAAAATTAAATTTTCTTGGGCATCGAACTTTTAATACCTGGGCAGCTAAAATAATTTCCGCACATGTCCAGCTGGGCGTGCAACTTTTTAGACATTTTTCAAGCCCTGATCCAGCTAAAATTTCTTGCCACCCAGCTGTAAAAAAAAAATCTAGGGCAAACACTTGTGTGTGTTTCAAAATCTCTTGATCCTCGCATTCTGTTGTTGCCCTTGACCATCCACTGCCTCTGTGCCACTGGCTTGTGCCCTGCTAGACCCACTGGTGCCAACATCATCTGATTGCTATGACCCAAATGTCTGATGACACAGCAACTTGGACCAAACAGCTTTTCTCAGCCAAATTATGCGCCCTCTCTCAAACTCACCCAGCGGCTCATATTGTGCACAGATCTGACATCAAGGCATCCTCAGAGTCTGTGGAAGTTGATGGAACTGCAATCCACTGTCACAATTGTCCCCAAGTGCAAGCTTTGCTACTAACACACCCTCCTCGATGCGCGGTTCCCACGTGCTGTGGCAGGCCACTATTTAGTCATTGGTTGTTATATTTCAATCGTTTGCATATTCATCTATGAGGTACTTGCATTTGAAGCTTCATCAGAATCGAACTACTTTCTCAGGGTGCTTTGGGGGGAGGGGCAAAGTGTGTATTTTTATTAAACAAAAGTGTGTTTCAGTATTTTCTAAATGAAGGTAAGCTCTTTATTGATTTTGCAAATTGTACTGCTTGACATGGAAAATGCCACACCATGAAGGAATGCATGAAATGAGAGGAAACTTAACACATGCATACAGTGGTGTAGCCCAGGGCAGAGTTTGCCGATTTTTTTTTTTTTTTTTTTTTTTGAAGGAGTATTTTTACTCCTTTGAAAAAGTTAGGGAGTAATTTTGAAATGTCGGGAGTATTTTAGAAAAATTAACAGATGAAATAAAATGCTTACGAAAATGCTAGGCAATTATGAAAAATCAATCCAGATTTTTTCATATACAAAATATTTCACTACTGCTCAGTGTATTAAAAATTTAAATCCATTTTGTTTTAGAAATAAATATAATATTCATATTTTAAAACAATAACATTAAACTTATGTTTTGTAATGACCACATGGAACAGCAATGGGTTCAAGAAGTGAAAACATTGCACTTTTGAGGTTCTTATAGGCATCTAAAAATATCTAATAAACATCTCAGCAAGTTCCACATCCATATTTGTTTTTCTGCAGCTGCACAGCATCCAGTGCTTAAATTTTCATTTTGTTGATATCTTTGTTTCCCTTCCCATTTCTTTATTGTCACCTTTTTGTTAATGCCCCTGGATGACAGTTTTATCTATCATGAATACATGATAGCTTTCACTTTTTTAGATAAAAGATAAATAGTGTAACTTTGAAAATATAAACACTTTTGAACACCATGCATCACTTTTAAAAAAAATTTCAGCTTCGTTGCTTTCGTTCTCGGACACCCCGCCCCCCTTCATCAAGCTGAAACGCAAAACTTTTGGGGGGGGGAGGGGGTATTTAAGAATACAGGATACACATGTTCTGATCATTGTTGCAAAAAAAAAATTACAGTTACAGGGGAAATCTTTGACACGTCCGATTTCCGTTTTCGGACATTTTCCCTCCATTTTCAAGTTTAAATACAAATATTTATGAAATAAAATTATATTTAACAACAATACTAGGCAGAGGAAACATCACATGAAAAATAAAATTACGATTACATGAGAAATCTTCACTGCATCTAACTTCCGTTTTCGAAAGTTTTGAATGATGAAACTTCCGCTTTCGAAAGTTAGAAAGTTTCAGGCGCAAAACATTCTCCACCACTACTAATTGCCCCAAAAATTTCTGTTCAGTTATGCATCAATCTCGAAGATAACCCAAATTATGATGGAAAATGAGAAATTCCACGAAGTCGTTTCACTCTCATGCCTAAAGATTACAGCAAAAATTTTTTCACAATTGAATTTCCGTTTTTGGAAATTTTTCCTTCATTTTTAAACTGAAATGCAAATATTTATGGAATAAAATTATATATAACAACAATACTGGACAGAGACGACATCACAGAAAAAATACATTACGATTACAGAAACAAATCTTTTTGGTCTGCTACCATTTCTGAAAGACGAAATACCATCCCGATGCATATTTTTACGATTTGGTAAAATTCTTCGATGTGTAGTTTTACGCCCCGAGAAAAATTCCTGATGCGTATTTACCCGCTTTGGTACAATTTTGATGCGTAAACACACTCTTCAATGCGTACTATACACGTAATTATGCATTTTGGCGAACTCTGGTGTGGGTGTCTGGACTCAGTATTAATTTAAAGCAATATGTTTATCTAAGGCTTTCACCAATGAACCAAATGTATGCACCCCCCCCCCCCCCTTAAGAAATTTCTGGCTATGGACAAGTAGGTGGGAAACAAATGATTTAATTTCTGTGGGACTACATGAATGTGGTAATGAGGAGACTGTATAATGTGGCCTGAGTGAGTACTCATATGACCTGCCATGTTGGGCTATACATTCGGCAGCACAGTGTGGCATCTAGTGAAAAACTCTCTGGTTGATGCCCTGGGACCGCGTAGCAGAATCGCGACAACAGGCAGTGTACGTCACAAATTTTATTTTGGTCTTGCAAACAAAACCGATATCTCCAAAACCTTTATTCCATTCCTGCAAAAAAAGAAATAAACATCCTGAGAATCCTTTTTAATTTCTCTCTTGCAGACTTGTGATCATGAGTGCAAGTTTTCTATCTAGGGACAGAATCCTGCCTTATAAAACTTTCCAAAAATAGAAATTAGACAAAGTAAAGGTTTCTCTCATATCCTATAACCGTTTTTTTTTTTTTTTTTTTTTTGGTTTCTTTTTTCCCCGCTCTTGCGATGTTTGTTCTCTCCTAGTCATCTTTAAACATTTTAATGCATAATTGTTTGTGTTTCAGCTTTAAAACTGAGATGGAACACTGTAATCATAAATTCTTTTTTTTTTCGAGGTGCCCCCCACAATCCTGTATCGTTATTAAATTCTTTATTCCACAAATATTTGCATTTGAGATTGATAATGGAGGGAAAATTTCCGAAGACGGAAATTAGATGCAGTGTTGTAATCTTAAATTCTTTTTTTTTTTTTTATCACGATGCTCTCTCTGCTTTGTATTGTTGCTAAATATTTTATTCCTTAAATATTTGTATTTAAGTTTGAAATGGGGGAAAATTTTCTGAAAATGTAAGCTGGATGGAACAAAGATCAATCCTGTAATCATAATTTGTTTTTCCTCGATCCTCCGTCTGTCCAAATATTGCTGCTAAATATCATTTTGTTGCAGAAATGTTCATTTCAGCTTAAAATAAAGGCAAAAATTTCCAACCACTGAAGCTAATGGGAGCAAAGATTTGTTTCTCTCTGATGGAAATTTTTTTTCATGGTGTTCTCCCTGTCCTACATTGTTGTTAAATACCATTTAGTTACATAAATGTTTGCATTTAAGATTGTAAATGGAGGGGGAAATTTTTCTCAAACAGAAGTTGATGGAGCAAAGATATCTCATCATGCTTTTCTTTTCATCGGTATGATCCCTCTGTACAATCTTAAGTGTTTTATTCCAAACATCTGTGTGTTTCAAGTTGAAAATAAAAGGAAGAATCTCTGACAACAGAGGTTAGACGGAAATTCCTGGGCTATCATTTTTTTTTTTTTTTTTTTAATTTGTACCCATACAAGTTTTTGCTTTTCACATCAGTTCCCACAGATTATTTTGTGCCACCACAATGCCTGTTGCAGACAGATCAGGAGCTTTCTGTTCTGGAGCTTAAAGAGTTTTTCACATCTAGTAGTTATCTTGCCCACTGACCACCCGCCAATTATTTTGTGGCACCATGATATCTGTCACAGACTGATCAGGAATTTTCTGTTTTGCCGCCTAGAGGATATTACTCTACAAAGTTACATCTAGTATTGAGTTGGTGTGAATGAAATGTCCGGCAAAGGACCAGCACACATGGACTGCAAGAACGGAAAAGTAGGACAACTTACCTAGGCAAAATAATCCCCCTCGGCATTGACACATAGTTGCCATCTGTCCGGCAAGACCATGATCCCGGAACAAAAAGAGTCTTGTGGTTGGGATCCGAAGAAATAATCAACTGCACTTTGAACCTCATTGTCTGTCGTGAACTGTTTCCCGGACAGGAAATGATCCAAGCAACGAAACAGATGATAGTCTGTGGGAGACAAGTCTGGGGAATCTGCAGGATGAGGCAGTGCTTCATAGCCCAAGGCACTTAGTGTCAGCATCGTTCGTTGTGTGACACGAGGGCGGGCATTGTCCTGGAGCAGAAGACCATGTCTGTTGACCAAAGCCGGTTGTTTCTTCGGCAATTTTCAGTGCACCTGGTGTAATTCAGCACAATGCCGCCCTGGTGGCGCAGTGGTCTAAGCGATGGCCTCTGATCATTCGTCCGAACGGGGTCCGGTTTCGAATCCCGGTGAGGCATGGATGTTGTGTTTGTCTTACGGCACTGGCTCTCTTCCTTCCCTGGAACCAGTGACCCTAAATTAGGGACAGGCGACTGCTTATAGCCCATTGAGTTGCTCACGGTGGTCGTTAAACCTCCAATAAAAAAAAAAAAATTCAGCACAACAACATTCTGCAGTGATGGTTCGGCTTCTTGCCAAGAAACTCCGATGAATTATCCCAGCTATGGACCACCTGACAAGGAACGTCATCTCCTTGGTGTATAGGGGTGGCTTAGGATGCCATCCAGCAGGCTTGGCCTTGCTTAATCATTGTGCAGATCATTTCTGATTATCATAAAGGACCTACTTCTCTTCGCAGGTGATGATTCGATGCAGTAGAGGTTCCTGTTTCTTCCTAGCAAGTAGCAATGTGCAGACTTACAAATGCTTAGTCTTGTTGGCAGTTGTCAACTCGTGCAGTAATCACATGTCCAGCCAACCCAGCACAGCCAGACGCCGAACAACTGTCATGTGATGGACACCTACCTCTGCCATTATCTCATGACACATTTTTTGGGAGTCAGCTTCAACCACATGCAAAGAGGAACATCGTCGGAAACAGCAACATGTCGGTGACCATGTGCTTCATTTTGCAGGTCCGTATCTCCGCTTCCAAACTTCACAAACCATCGCCAAATGGTTCATTCATTGGCTGTATTCTCCCCAAATGCTTTGTTAATGTTTCGTGCTGCAATTCCTGCAGAATGACCCAGTTTAAATTCATACAGGAAGATTACTCTCAATTCTGGCGTCTGTATGTTTCCTTTGCAAGCCACATTACGTCCAAACAGACCATGCCTTAACCTTTTTCTTCACATACATGCTAGCTATTTGTAGTAACTCTGTGATGTAATATACCAGCAACACCTGTGGGGGGGTCTCCTCCACTGCTTGTTCGCACCGTACATTTCTTTTTTTTATTGGAGGTTTAACGACCACAGTGAGCAACTTGTTGGGTTGTAAGCAGTCGCCCGTCCCTAATTTAGGGCCACTAACTCCAGGGAAACGAGAGAGGCAGTGCTGTAAGACAAACACAACATCCATGCCTCACTGGGATTCGAACCTGGACCCTTCTCGAATGAATGGTCATAACCCAGCGCTTAGACCACTGTGCCACCGGGCGGTGCTGGGCATTTCATTCACATCAATCCAATAGTATATTCTCCGGTGACCACCCACAGCAGTGGCGTATTATTGGGTCCAAGACCTGGGCTATCTCACCTTCCAACCTGGACGGGCGACTGCTTATAACCCAACAAGTTGCTCACTGTGGTCGTTAAACCTCCAATAAAAAACTTTGGGGGGGGGGGGGATATGGGAGAAGTTTATTTTTGAGTTGATAAGTAATAGAAGTAACTTTTTTTCTTAATTTTTGGTACATGCTGATGATGCTGTTGCTATCGTGATTATACATATAAACACCCAGATCTCTCTCTCTCTCTCTGTGTTTGGAACGCTTGATGCCACAGCAACATCTGCATTATTATGCCATCACATATCAACCAATTTGTGTGTGGTCTCAAGATGTCATAGTGATTGCCTGCTATATAATAGCACGCAATCACTTTCTTTTACATGTCATGGTGATCGTGTGCTCATTTGATTATCAATGACTCATTCTATTTTTCTGATCTCCAAAATTCAAATTGAATTCTTAATATCACAGCAAGTTGAGTCTGCGCACGATGACATTGAGATATCAAGGTGATTGTGTGCTAATTTGAAGACATTGAATTATCAATGACTTGTTCTATTTATCTGATCTTATAAAATTCAAATTGAATTCTTAATATCACTGCAAGTTGCATTTATACATTAATTTAATTTGGCACAAAGCGAAAGTTAATTTGTTCGCTTTAATTGTTTACTTTTTTAATTTAACTAACTTTTCGAGTTTAGTGCAGATGATATACATTTTACAAAATATCAATCTATCTAAACACTCTAACCTACAATAAAAACTGAAATCTACAGATGTCAAACTGAGCAAAATTGCATCTAAAAGCAAATGTCGTCCCAACAGCACGTTGTCAAGAATTAAGATAATTCTGATTTGTATGTAATACCAGATGTCACATTATTTTGTAGAAAAAACTTCGCTATGAAGTTAAAAACTAACCGTCGAATAGGGCAGTCTAGGTAAAATAAACCATTAAGGGAATAACAAGTGTGCCGGAGAAAAAGTAATTTAATGCAAAAAGTAAAAGTTATAAAGGTAAGTTTACATTAAAACAACTTTCCAAGTTCAGTGCTGAATATATTACACATTTTGCAAAATATCGATCTAACTAAACACTCTAACCTACTATTGTTAAACAACAAATATTTTACACAATGTTATTTATCGCAAGGGCTTCTAAAAACGGAAATGAATATCATATCATTTTTAGTTCTAACATGAATGAGTTATTACTATATAAGTTTTTGCTATGTTTCCTTTCAATCTGTTTCAGTTAAAAAATTTTCTCTGTCTTGGAACTTGAGTGTTACTTTTCCATAAAAAAATTCTTCCGAGTACTTTTTCATATTTAAAAAGACTATTTTTCTCTATTGACAAAACAGCCAATCTGCTCGTGTACATGTCCTTGTGTGGCCCTAAGATATGTCTTGATTCGTTTTAATGCAGGAAAACTTCTTTCAACAGTTGCAGTTCTTGATGGAAACTTCAATATTAGGTGTGCTAATTTGTACACATCAAAAAACAGGATATCCAAATATTCAATTTCATGGAACAAGTAATGTCTCTTACTAATTTTGATTTGTATTCACATACCTGCCAACTACTACAGAATGTCCGTAGTTTCTACGGGTTTAGTTGTTTGACTACGGAAATCACTGTCAAAACTACGGATTCTACAAATTTTCATTTTGTTCAATTATTATTATCATTATTATTATTATTTTTTTTTTTTTTTGCTATTATGAGACGATATTTCGTGTTTCAAAACTTACAAAAACGGTGGTTAAACGGAGTAAAATTTTTGCCGTAATCGTAATTTTTTTCTCCAGAGGTTGGGTTTATGTCCAGTAATCTTGTTAAATGTCATTTTAAATCTATGTGAAACTGGAAAGAAGGAGGGGGGTTCGTTTTCTGTCTGGTGACAGTATTTCGTGTGTTAAAACTTCCGAAAACGTTGGTTAAACGGAGTAAAATTTTTTGCCGTAATTGTCATTTTTTTCTCCTGATGTTACCCTTGTGTCGAGTAGCCTTGTTAAATATCAATTTATTGCATAAATGTTTGTATTTCATCTTGTAACTGTTGGCAACAATTTATGAAAATGGAAGGTAGACGCCATGAAAATTTCCTCGTGACCTTCTTTCGTGAATTCGAGGAATTTCGCCATTTTCTTTATTATTTTGGTCATTTGCTAGATCAATGCACAAGTGAAAATAAATTTTTGGGGAGCTGGGGGCGAAAAAGAAAGGGTGGGGGTGGGGAACGGAATTCAATTTTACAAAATTTTCGAAAATTGAAGGTCGACAGAGGTTTTTTTTTTCCGTAATCATAATTTCTTTCTTCTTGCGATGTTGCCTCTGTCCAGTGTTAACCTGAAGTCTGACAGAGCAAAGATTTCTCCCATACCCCCCACCCCCGTGCACCATGTTTCCACTCTCCTGCATTGTTAAATATCAAAATCAAATAATCCCCATCTCATCACAAGTTTTTGCATTTACGCTTGATAAGGAATGTGGAAATTTCTTTCCCAAAACGGAAGTGGCGAAGTTGGAATATTTGTAAAAATTGATGAATAGTGTTTGTTCTCAAAGTTACACCATTTATCTGAAATTTATCTAAAATAATTAAAGCTTTGATATCATGCACTCATTCGTGGTTCTTAGACTGAAAGTTCTTTCAGCATGATAGATGAAATTTTTATCGGAGGGCATAAAAAAAAAAAAAAGGAAGGAAGGAAAGAAAGAAAAGCAACAATGGAGAAATAGGGAGAGAGAGAAAAATTAAGCAATGAATGCTGTGCAGCTACAGAGTCAACAAAAGACAAACTGACAGTAGTCTGCATTGCTGCTGTGTGTTTTGATTTTTCACCCACTTAAAACGTTCAGCCCCCCCCCCCGCTTCTTTGGTCTCATCTTGTCATAAACTTCAATGCCGGAGGCAGTATGATCATGTGGCAAGTGGAGGTTTGTGCACTGCATGCTCAACAATTGCTTGGATTTCCCATCTGTCAAGTGTGAAATTTTGAACGCATCTAACTGATTTTTACTGGCGGTAGTTTCAAAATTAAATCTCACAATGTTACTTACCATGCCCTCACCAGGGGAATCAACTTTGTGTTTCACACTTGTTAAGTTTCTTTCATTAGTGTCCATGTTTGTTGTAATGTTTTGTTGTGGTGTGTATTTATTTTTCACAAAGAGATGGATCGTTTCATAAAAAGGCATCTATGTATGCCTCGCGATAATACTAGTTACTACTGACAAGGCTTTACCCAATGTTGGCAGGTATGTATTCATGGAGGGAATTAAACACCTTCAGTTCATTTTTGAGTCAAACTGTATCAAAATCTGAAGCTTAGGGTTCTTTAAATTCTGACTGTAGATGTTCAGGAAAGCTTTCACAAAATTTATCAAAACAGTTCGAATCCAACAAAGCCATGAATTTAAGATATAATATCCCTGATTTTAATTAATTGACACTTCACACAAACTGAAACAACTCTCGCAAAACACGTGCTATTACGAGTGGGAGCATGCGAGTTACCAAGGTAGTCTAAGTCTTCTCTTTTTTGAGCGAACCCTTGCCCAAAGCAATGGTCCACATTCACCCACTGCTTCATGTTGTCATGGAAATGCTAGCCAGCGACATATTCAAAGTCTTCGAATCACGCAGCGAAGACTGCTAAAGCTGTTTGCATCACAATGACACCATCGCTCCACTAGGTGGCCCTTTGGTCTTTGCTCACCAGTTTGATTCTCTTAGTCAAAAGAAGTGAATCCACATGTGTTTTTTTCACAGTGAAAACATGGATGTATCTTAATACCATTGATAATTGACTTTTATTTGTGTATATCTAATTGACATTTTTGTGCATTCTCTGGGCTTTGCAGCTAGCCTAGGTAGCCTCAAATGTATACCACTGACCCGCAGATTTATTGTGTCACCATAATATCTGTCACAGACTGATAAGAAATTTTCTTCTGTGTATCATAGAGATTATTACTCTACAAAGTTATATCTACTACTTATCTTCCCCAGTGACCACCTGCAGATTTATTTTGTGGCACCATGGTATCTGTCACAGACTGATCTGGAATTTTCTGCTATGGGGTTTAAGAGTTTTTCACATCTAGTAGTTATCTTGCCCAGTGACCACCTGCACATTATTTTGTGTTGCCATGATATCTGTTGCAGATTGATAAGAAACTTTCTGTTATGGGGCCCTGAGGTATCGCTAACCAAGTGTTGTTGACCTGTGTCCACAATTCATCAACCACTGCTACGGGCTTGTGCAGAGGCATCAAATCGTCTCCCAGTGATGTCCCACACAGGCTCTATTGGGGAGAAGTCTGGGGATTCTACTGGCCAGGGCAGTACCTGGACATTTTGTTGACACTGTCTGCTGATATTGGTGGTTTGGGGGTGGGCATTATATTCTTGAAACTGCACTTCAGGGATGACACAGAGGTACGTCAACAAAATGGGATGCAGCACCTCATTGTCGTATAGTCATGGTGTCATAGTACATACTATGTGCACTATCAGTAAGTGGCTGTTAAAAACTGATAGTGCCCTAAATCATTACAATCAGTCTGAGAAGCTGTATGACGTCCACGAGTGGCAGCAAGATCAACTTGGTGACTATGTTGTCTCCAGTTTCATCATCGGCTCTGAAACAGAAGCTAGACTTGTTGCTGATTATGACATTCTATTCATCCTGCCACACATTTTTCATGGCATCACTGCAACCCTGTGCTATGATGTACTGCAGTGACTGACAGTCCTTGCGATGACTAGTGAGAACCGGCCTCAGCCAATCTGCGATTCACAGTTTGTGTCAGTTATGGTGATGGCCATAGCTGCATGCCTATGTACCTCATGGAATGCTGTCCCCTGGATTATGAGGCTGCTGATGCTGCTATGGCAGTTACGGATTGTATTGTGCATGCTGCAGAACTTTCCATTCCAAAGACTTCAACTAAACTTCCAGGTTGTCTGAAGCCTTGGTGACATTCCAAGTACAAGGCAGCTGGTCAAGCTTGCACATGGCTTGGGGAATGTTTTGTCGTTACCTGATAGATGCCAACTTACTTGCTTTTAAGAAAGCAAAGGCCTATGCATGACTGGTTCGTCGTTGGAGTAAAAGGGAATCTTGGATCCAGTATTTATCGGGGATCAACTTGTCTACCAGCTCCAAGATTGTTAGGGATCGGCTCCACAAGATTTGGGGAAAGTGCCAATCTGAAGAGATCTCCATTCTCAATAGTGGTGGAGGAATGGTTGCCAACACTCAAGGTATTGCTGACTGTCTTGGCACAGCATTTGCTTCTTTGTCCAGTAGCAGCAATTATCTTCCTTCATTCCAAGAGCTTCAGACACAGCTTGAGAAGAAAAGCATATCCTTCTGCCTGTTTTCCTCAGAGGACTATAACAGCCCATTGACAGCTATGGAACTGAAGATCGCTTTAAATTGGTCTGGACGAACATCAGTCGAACCAGATAACATCCATTATGAGATGCTGAAACACCTCTCTCCATCATCTCTTGACTGTTTGCTAATTCTGTTTAACAGGAGTTGGTACGATCTCGTTTTTCCCGAGTCTTGGTGTACGGTTATTGTGATATTAAGAACACAGTTTTGCCGTCTTTACACGATTTAAAAAATTACGGTTAAAATGATATATACATGAGCACTTTCAAGTCCACTGTGGACCCGTCATCAGATGCTGTGGTTGCACTATGCCCTGGAAGGGTATATATTATGTAGTATGCGCACTGACGAAAAAGTATGTTTTGGCATGCGCATGCTCACTACCTAATCATGTCGTTTCATTAGAGCAGCCGGTATTGTCTCTTTCGTTGTAATAGTTACAGAGTAGTTTCCATGGCAACGGTATAATGATAGGGGTATCGTCGTTACAGCATTCAGCCTTTGTTTATGTATCAATAGGCTTTCTAACAGGAGGATAGATGAACATGTAGTTGGCGTATGTAACATAGTAACATCATCCCAGATAGGTTGGTGTTGACCCTTCAGGCATAGTCTTGAAAGGGCGGTGGAGGTGGAGCATGTTTTAACATTATATCTATGTTCATTATACCGTTGCCATGGAAACTACTCTGTAACTATTACAACAAAAGAGACAATACCGGCTGCTCTAATGAAACGACATGATTAGGTAGTGAGCATGCGCATGCCAAAACATACTTTTTCGTCAGTGCGCATACTACATAATATATACCCTCCCAGGGCATAGTGCAACCACAGCATCTGATGACGGGTCCACAGTGGACTTGAAAGTGCTCATGTATATATCATTTTAACCGTAATTTTTTAAATCGTGTAAAGATGGCAAAACTGTGTTCTTAATATCCTTCAGCACGATAAATCGACTTCCTATGGGTTATTGTGATACTGGTTCTCAAACCTGGTAAAGATCCGACAAACCCGTTCAGCTATCAACCGAACGCTATGACAAGCTGCTTCTGCAAGGTTCTCGAACGTATCAATTTTCGTCCCATCTTTTTTTTTTTTTTTTATTTGAGTTCCATCACCTTTTGTCACCTCACCAGCTCACCAGAGCGGATATCGTCATCTCACCACAGTGGATACTATCTCTCATCATCACCTTCGCCTTGAGACATCTATGAGGGAAGCATTTTTATGACTTCAGCACATGGTTTCCGTGTTCTTTGACATGGAAATGGCATACGACTGCAGTTGGAGGTACTGTATTCTGCAGGATCTGCGCGACTGCAGATTGAGGGGAAATTTGCCAACTTTTGTAGCTAGTTTTCTGTAGAACCGGGCATTTCTCATGCGCGTCGGTTTGACCCTCTCTACGTTTTACTCTCAAGAACAGGGTGTCCCTCAGGGCTCCATTTTATCTGTTGCTCTGTTCATCCTTCGTGTCAATCACACTTTCACATTACTTCCCCCGATGGTTCGTGGGATTATGTATGTGAATGATCTTCAGATTTCCTGTGCCTCTTTCAACATGCACACTATTGAGAGGCAGTTGCAGTCTACTATTATTAAGATATCTTCTTGGGCTTCTCATAGTGGTTTCGGCTTCTCGTCCCAGAAAGCTGTTTGTATGTATTTTTGCCACAAACGAGAGCTTCACCTGGACCCTCACCTCCGTCTGGGGAGCACTGTGATTCCAGAGGATAAGTTTCTGGGATTAACCTTCGATCATGCACTCACCTTTCTGACCACACATTCTATCCTTAAAGGTGAAGTGCATGCACTTATTGAGTATCCTGAAGGTCCTCTCCGGTACGTCGTGGGAAGCTGACAGATGCTCAATGCTTCGCATTTATAACTCTCTTGTAAGGTCAAGGCTGTGAGAAGTACAGATCAGCCTGGCCTTCTGTCTTAAAGCTTCTCGATCCCATGCATCAACAGGCTCTGCGTCTTTGCATTGGGGCTTTCCGTACGTCTCCTGTGTATAGTCTTTATGCTGAGTCTAACGAACCGCCGTTATGCCTTCGCCGTCAGCAAGTGTCTCTCCAGTTCTTCACCGAGCTGAAATCTCTTCCTGATCATCCACTGCATGCTCCTGTCTTCCAGCCACAATGTGTTCACTTGTTTTCCAACCGTCCTTCCTGTGTTCCCACTTTTGGTATTCGTCTGTCAAACATGGTGCACAATGCTGGCCTTGATTTGTCGTTGATTGGTATGACCAAGGCTTTTATTGATCCCCCTTGGCAGGCAGTTAAGGCAATTGCTGATCTTTCTCTTCCTGTGTGGCCCAAGTCTTCCACACCTGTACAGGTGTACCAGCAGCGTTTTGCCAAGCATCTTTCACTCCATCCCAGTTTTGCCTATCTTCACTGATGGCTCATGATCCCCCTTGGCAGGCAGTTAAGCCAATTGCTGATCTTTCTCTTCCTGTGTGGCACAAGTCTTCCACACCTGTACAGGTGTACCAGCAGCTTTTTGCCAAGCACCTTTCACTCCATCCCAGTTTTGCCTATCTTCACTGATGGCTCATGATCCCCCTTGGCAGCCAGTTAAGGCAATTGCTGATCTTTCTCTTCCTGTGTGGCCCAAGTCTTCCATGCCTGTACAGGTGTACCAGCAGCTTTTTGCCAAGCATCTTTCACTCCATCCCAGTTTTGCCTATCTTCACTGATGGCTCATGATCCCCCTTGGCAGCCAGTTAAGGCAATTGCTGATCTTTCTCTTCCTGTGTGGCCCAAGTCTTCCATGCCTGTACAGGTGTACCAGCAGCTTTTTGCCAAGCATCTTTCACTCCATCCCAGTTTTGCCTATCTTCACTGATGGCTCATGATCCCCCTTGGCAGCCAGTTAAGGCAATTGCTGATCTTTCTCTTCCTGTGTGGCCCAAGTCTTCCATGCCTGTACAGGTGTACCAGCAGGTTTTTGCCAAGCATCTTTCACTCCATCCCAGTTTTGCCTATCTTCAATGATGGCTCATGATCCCCCTTGGCAGCCAGTTAAGGCAATTGCTGATCTTTCTCTTCCTGTGTGGCCCAAGTCTTCCATGCCTGTACAGGTGTACCAGCAGCTTTTTGCCAAGCATCTTTCACTCCATCCCAGTTTTGCCTATCTTCACTGATGGCTCATGATCCCCCTTGGCAGCCAGTTAAGGCAATTGCTGATCTTTCTCTTCCTGTGTGGCCCAAGTCTTCCATGCCTGTACAGGTGTACCAGCAGGTTTTTGCCAAGCATCTTTCACTCCATCCCAGTTTTGCCTATCTTCACTGATGGCTCATGATCCCCCTTGGCAGCCAGTTAAGGCAATTGCTGATCTTTCTCTTCCTGTGTGGCCCAAGTCTTCCATGCCTGTACAGGTGTACCAGCAGCTTTTTGCCAAGCATCTTTCACTCCATCCCAGTTTTGCCTATCTTCACTGATGGCTCATGATCCCCCTTGGCAGCCAGTTAAGGCAATTGCTGATCTTTCTCTTCCTGTGTGGCCCAAGTCTTCCATGCCTGTACAGGTGTACCAGCAGGTTTTTGCCAAGCATCTTTCACTCCATCCCAGTTTTGCCTATCTTCACTGATGGCTCATGATCCCCCTTGGCAGCCAGTTAAGGCAATTGCTGATCTTTCTCTTCCTGTGTGGCCCAAGTCTTCCATGCCTGTACAGGTGTACCAGCAGCTTTTTGCCAAGCATCTTTCACTCCATCCCAGTTTTGCCTATCTTCACTGATGGCTCATGATCCCCCTTGGCAGCCAGTTAAGGCAATTGCTGATCTTTCTCTTCCTGTGTGGCCCAAGTCTTCCATGCCTGTACAGGTGTACCAGCAGCTTTTTGCCAAGCATCTTTCACTCCATCCCAGTTTTGCCTATCTTCACTGATGGCTCATGATCCCCCTTGGCAGCCAGTTAAGGCAATTGCTGATCTTTCTCTTCCTGTGTGGCCCAAGTCTTCCATGCTTGTACAGGTGTACCAGCAGCTTTTTGCCAAGCATCTTTCACTCCATCCCAGTTTTGCCTATCTTCACTGATGGCTCATGATCCCCCTTGGCAGCCAGTTAAGGCAATTGCTGATCTTTCTCTTCCTGTGTGGCCCAAGTCTTCCATGCCTGTACAGGTGTACCAGCAGATTTTTGCCAAGCATCTTTCACTCCATCCCAGTTTTGCCTATCTTCACTGATGGCTCATGATCCCCCTTGGCAGCCAGTTAAGGCAATTGCTGATCTTTCTCTTTGTGTGTGGCCCAAGTCTTCCACGCCTGTACAGGTGTACCAGCAGCTTTTTGCCAAGCACCTTTCACTTCATCCTGGTTTTGCCTATCTTCACTGATGGCTGAAAATCCGGTGTTGGATGCTCTGCATTTGTGTGTGGTGATACGACCTGTGCTGAGAGGTGATATTTGTGTGTGGTGATACGACCTTGCGGAGATGTATGCCGCGCTCCTCGCCTTGCATCACATCCAGTCTAGACCTCAACATCACGCCATGTTTTGCATTGACTCCCAGTCTATCATTCAGGTTGTATCTTCTACTGAGGGCATTGATTCTCCAGTCACCAGAGATGTTCGTCGCCTCCTGCAGACTTTGACTAGTGCTGGATTCCTGGTCTGATTCTGTTGGGTTTCTGGCCATGTTGGGATTCTGGGTAACGAGCTGGCGGATGCCTCTGCCAGATCTGTCTCCTCCATACCAATCATTCGACTGCCACTGGTTTTTAGAGATTTTTGTCTTGGCATCTGTCACTTCATCATGACTGAGTGGCAGTCCCTCTGGTTTCAACAGGGCAGGAACAAACTGCTCTCCATCAAACCACAGATCGGGCTATGGCCATATAGTTTGCGAACAAACCATCGTAAGGAAGTTGTCCTTGCGCGTCTTCGCATTGGGCATTGTCGTTTCACCCACCACTTCTTGCTGTACGGTGACACTGTGCCGATGTGTGAGACGTGCAATTGCTGACTCACTGTCACTCATATTCTATGTAGTTGCATTCATTTTTGTGCTGTTCGTTTTCACTTTTTTCATTCTCATTTGTTGAATGACGATGCAGCTACTCTGCAGGGGCTTCTAGATGACCTCTGCTATACATTTTCAGTCTTTTCATTTCTAAAACAAATTGACTTTTAAAACTTATCTAGTTTTTAAACTTTTCATCATTCTCATTTTTCACTTTTACCGAATCAGCCTGATTTTAACCATTATACCATATTTTTAAAACTATTTGTTTGGTTGTTTTGTGTCTGGCCAAACATGGCCCTTTGCACCATAAAAATCCTCCAGCCAACCAACCAACCATACAACTCTTCTACAAACAGTTTACAGAAGACTCCACAAGAGAGGTCTGTTTGCAAGAAGGATAATGATGCATCCCAATCGATGCATCGTACAGAAGGGTCTGTCAGAATTGGGCCTAAAAACATCATCTCTGGACCTCTGATCAATGGGAATGTGTTCTCTTCAGTAATGAGTTGTGGTTCAGCCTAAACACGAATTCTCAATGTTTGTACTGTTGAAGAGAGGTGGGAAGACAAAATCATCCCTCCAACATTAGGAAAATTGACCACTATGGGGGAGGAGAAGGACTCCTGGTTTAGTCTTGCATCATGTTGGATGGATGCAAAGATGCCAATTTTTACAGATTTTCGGTTGTTTGTACAGATTTTCACTCCATCTTACGGTTTTACGGGTCATAAAAAAAAATACGGAAAAGCCCACGGACGCAATTTTCTATTTTTTTATTGTCTTTTGGTTGAAAAACGCACATTACAGGTAGTCCCTATACGCCTTCGATGTTCTGACTTTCCCGCCAACGGTGGCGGAGTTTCTCCTCGTACGCTCTTTCTCACATGATTCCCTGTACAGCCCTTTGAGAGTGCCATGCGCAAAAGCCAAGAGAGAGCTCAGCTCAGTGCCTTTTGCGAACTCTTTACATTGATTACATGGGGCTTTGTGCTTGTGAAAATTCTGGTGCAAACGTTTTAACCCTTTCCACTCGACTGTCGGGTGACACCCAACATTACATAATCGTCGAATAGCTCGTGTGGTAGGTTCTACCCTCCACGCCGATGACGCCTCTATAGCTCACATGTCGGCGCCCATGAGACGTTTCTTTTTCGCCGAATAGATAAAAAGAAATGCCATCGGCATGTCATCCACCATGCCGATGACGCCTCTATAGCTTGCATGTCGGCACTCGCGATGAATTGTTTTTCGCCGAATAGCTCGGGTGTCATCCGCCACGGCCATGGCACCTCTATAGATCACAAGTCGGCGCTCGTAAGGAATTCTTTTTCGCCGTATAGGTCGGGTGTCATCCGCCACGCCGATGACGTATCTTATAGCTCAATGTTGGGTCTTGTGAGACATTTCGTTTTCACCGAATAGATAAAAAGAAATGTCATCGGCATGTCAGGTGTCACCCACCATGCCGATGACGCATATTGGTGCTCGCGAGGAATTTTATTTTTTGACAAATAGCTCGCGTGTCTGGTGTCCTCTGCCACTCCTATGACACCACTATAGCTCGTATGTCGGAGCTTGTGAGACAATTCTTTTTCGACGAATATCTTGCATATCACCCTCCATGACGATGACATGTCTATAGCTCGCATGTCGACGCTCGCAAGACAGTCTTTTTGCCGAATAGCTTGCATGTCGTCCGCCACGCCGATGATGCCTCTATAGCTCGTATGTCGGGGCTGACGAGTCAAAGTTGAACTTTCAGTGCTAAGCCTGCACGGCAGAAATATATAATTTTTAAAATAAAACTACATTTTGGAAAGTATTCATTTTATTAAAAAGCGTTATAAACGATTCTGAGATTTTAAAATAAATATTTTTGATATACTGAAAATCTTACTGAAGGTCGAAACGGTTTTACTGAAAACTTCGAATTTTTTTTTTTTTTCACTGATGACCCCTTTCTCAGGTTGGCATCTCTATGGATGGATGTCAGCGCACGTGTTTCCAGGAGGCACCTTAACTGCTACAGGGATGACATCCTTAGAGCCCTCTGTATGACTTTTCAGAACAGCTGTGGGCCCTCAGTTCCTTTTAAATGATGATAACTTCCTCCCCATAGGGCTTGGCTAGTCGATGAATACTGGGAGAGTGAGGATATTGATTTGATGGAGTGGCTTGCAAGATCTCTGGTCCTGAACCCAATAGAGCATGTCTGGGATGCCCTGTGAAGAAGAATTGCAAACCAGCAGCTTCCTTCCTAGAACTCTTCCAGGACTCCAATGTGCCCTGGTTGAGGAATGGCACTTATTGCTCCACACTCTCATTCACAGCCTTGTAAATGGCATGAGGACTCCTTGTGTGAGCTGTATCACTATTCAGATGTATTCTACTCCCTATTAGACTCTCAAAATCTACACCACTTGCTGCATGACTTTTGGCCTGTCATGCACATGCTTCCTCCTCATGCTGTGATGGCATTCCTTTTCTGATGTGTATTGCTGCGTTATTGATATGTATAGGTCTGTATCAACTGTAATTAAACTGTGTCTTGTGGATCTTGCCTTATTCATAATTTTGTGTTTGTCACGTTAATTTTGGACACCATTGTATTTCACTTACTGTGAAGTGACATCTGTGGAGGTGATTTCTGTTTAAAAAAGTTATTGATGAGTATTGAGATATATGTATTAGTTGTAAGTATTTATTATGTAATTTGCAAATTAAAAAAATGAATGGGGTTTATTTTTATATTTATATATTTTTATAGACCTGCTCGTAAAGTAACCCTCAAACTGCTGTAAGTTTCTGCAACAGGTCCTCATTGGCAACGCTGTATGTTCAAGATATAGATCTGTGAGTGAAGAACACTTGTTGCTGTGTTATAGGGTCCTTATTGGCAACCCTGTGTGTTCAAACTTGAAAGTATAAGCCATGTGTGTGTGCAGAACACTTGTCGCTTATACGCTCAAGTTTGCTGTTAGCAAGGGATTACAGTATTAATTCATTATAGTGTATGCATCCATTTGTCAGAATGGGCTTCCTTGAATTTTAAAATGCTTGTATGTTTTTCCATCCACTAGATTCATGAATGTGGGTTTCATACGTGTTCTAGCCCCTGACATGCTTGAGAAACTTAAGAAGCATAAGAAGTTTGATGTTACAGAAAGTGTGTTGAAAGAAAGATTTCCTGATTGGGAGGAAGTAAGACATTCTACATATATTGTTGTGTTATTTACCATTCAGTAGTGATCTTGCAATAAGTTGCAAGGGGGAGTCTAAATTTACTTAGAAATGGCAAAATTGATGATGGGAAAAGGTATAAATTCACTAAGAAAGGAAAATAGTAGTTCATGTTTGGAAGGTGCATTTATCATCTCATCAATTAAGTAGCCCCCCATCCTCCCTTCTGAAATTTTCTCATTCGTTTTTATAAAAAAGAATAAACCAAAAATAATCACTTTTTTTAAAGAGAAAATAGTCCTGAAGTGTGATTTAAAAGATTTGGATGCCTGCTTGTTTTTTACTTTACATCATGTTGAGAATGTAGGTCTAGTATGTCAGAAGGATTCAGTCCCTGTTGGAGAAGGGCATTTCTTGAAAAGTAAAAAAATAAATGTTCTTGGTTTGGTAAAAGTAACTTCTCACTTTATGACATCACATGCTGACTGGCAGAGAGAACTGAATTTCACGAATTCTTTAATGAATATTAAAGGTCGAAAGAAAAAATCTATTAATCTGTGAACTTGTTAAAGAAATTATGGAAGAAAAATTCTTCACAAATTGATGCAACAACTAGGATTATTAACTTGGAAATCAGAATAGGAATTCCCTGGCTTGCTGGTGAACATATAACTTCATTTTAGATAATTATCATGCTTGAATGAAAATCAGGAGGCG
Source organism: Macrothele yani (assembly GCA_039090855.1). Taxonomy (NCBI): domain Eukaryota; kingdom Metazoa; phylum Arthropoda; class Arachnida; order Araneae; family Macrothelidae; genus Macrothele; species Macrothele yani. The sequence goes on along the minus strand of CM077000.1, from coordinate 17,345,673 downwards.
CAAGCTCATTTCTTGTTATAGGGCGATGTAATTTTCGCATTTTCTGAAACGACGTTTCAGGTTGACTAGACAATCAGGAAATTAAGGCTATTTTGATTGCAATGTTAATAGTAATGCAGTTCCTCCAATGTATTTGTGAATCACATTTCTTCCATTATTTCCATGTCGCTTCTGTGCTGCAGTGGGCCCTGGCTTCTGATCATTCGTCTGAGATGGGCCAGGATTCGAATCCTGGTGAGATGTGGATACTGATTGTCTGGTCAATCAGCATCCATACCTCACTAGGATTGAGCACTGGCTGTCTCCCTTCCCTGGAACCAGTGAACCTAAATTAGGAACAGGCAACTGCTTATAGCCCATTGAGTTGCTCATGTTGTTCGTTCAACGTCAAAACAAACAAACAACCTCCAAACACAAAGTCTATTCAAAAAGTTTCTGTACTTTTTTTTTAATTTTTTGTGGCTTACCTACATGCTATTCACTCTGGTCTCCTTCAAAGTATGTTCCTCCGCAGTTGATACATTGTTTCCAGCATTTCTCCAGTTCAGGTAAAACTGCTTGAAGGCTTTTTTTGATATTGCGTGCAGCACTGTCAGCTAATTTTAGATTATGTCATCTAATGCCACAAAACATATACATTTCAGTGGAATTTTCAACTTTAAGAAGAGAAAGAAGTCTGAAGAAGTAAGGTCCAGTGAATAGGGTGGCTAAGGAAAGATTTTTGTTGTGTTCTGCCAAAAAGTCAGAAGCCAATAGTGATGAATGAGCTGGTGTATTGTCGTGGAGCATCCATGACTTCTTTTTCTAAGCCTTAGGCTGCTTTCTCTGAACACTTTTGTGCAGTCGCTGAAGAATATCACAGTAAAATTCTTTGTTTACTGTTTGTCCTTGAGGACAAACTCATGATGTACCACACTGTTACAGTCAAAAAACATGATCAGCATCACTTTGACTTTTGATCTGACTTGTAGCACCTTTTTTGGTTTCAGTGAGCTTAGTGAAACCCTCTGAGAAGATTGGGCATTGGTTTCAGCATCACATCCATATACCCAGGTTTCAGTGTTATAACACATTATTTAAAAAATTGTCATAAGCATTACTGCAATCCAAAAGTTCTTGACTACTGGTTGCTATTTTTGCTTGTCAGTAAGAAACCATAGTACAGATTTTGCTGTGCGATGTGTGTTCAATTTTCCTGTTAATTTCATGATATGAACCAATAGCAATGTTGAAATCCTCCACAATCTTACTGACATTAAGACGGCGATTAGAATGAACAGTCTGACACACTGAGGCAATGTGATTGTCATGTGTTGATGTTGACATCTGACCTGATTGTGGATCATCCACTACTGACTGCCACCCACTTTAAAAGTGTTGGTACCAATCATAACTCTGTTTACGACCGTACATTCATCACTGTAAACTTGCTTTAACATTTCGTAAGTTTCAGTGAATAATTTTCTGAGCCTAGAGCAAAATTTAACGTTCGCACGCTGCTTGTGACAATCAGCCATTTTGAAAAATTGCAGACTGCATCTCACACACTCACAAATGAAGCCTTACTGAAAAAAAAAAAAAAGAGTTAATAAGACAGAGTGGGGTGCTTAGTGTCTATTTTTAGAATGAGAATCCCGCTGTCACATGACACCTGCAGGATTTCAGACTTCAAACTTCCGCCTACATCCGGAAGTTCAGAAAATTTTGAACAGACCTTGTAAAAAATACTGGTGATTTATTACGCTGCAATACTAGCATCTCACCAGAATCCCAGTTGTTCCATGTAATAATTTGTGAAGAATATTTCCTTCATAATTTCCATTTATGAGACTGGCTTTTTATTATGCTACGAGGAAGCATTAGATTGCCTTGCCTTGACTGGTGATAATCTGAAGTTTTTCAGGTTTTTTATCTTCTGATACTTGGAACTTCATTGTCCTGGATAGTTTAATGGATAGCAGCATTAGCATGCTCAAACAGAAACTGAGATATACAAATTTGTTTCCCCCTCCAGTGATATAATTTTTGAGTTTCCTGAGGTGATGTGACATGTTGAACAGATCTGGAGACTGCACTCTGAATGCACTGTCATGCTCTTGGAAGCACTGTGTGATGGTCTGAGCATTTGTGGCATGGCACATTTTCCTGCTGGAAGTGACCACCATCTGGAAACACTGAACATGTACAGGTGTGCCAGGTACGCAATAATGTTGAGATACCTTGCAGCATCCAAATGCTGTTCCAGAAGCATTAAGGAACACAATGTCCATCACGAAAGCAGACCTCAAACCATTACACCACCTCCACCAGCTTGTACAGTTAATACTAAGCAGTTGGAATCCATTAATCCATGCTTTTGATGCCACATTCTGAAGTATTAAGAAACCCAATGTCTATCAGAAAAATAGACCCCAGACCATTACACCACCTCCACCAGCTTGTACAGTTAACACTAAGCAGCTTAAATCTATTAATTTGTGCTGTTGATGCCACATTCTGAAGTATTAAGAAACCCAATGTCTATCACAAAAATAGACCCCAGACCATTACACCACCTCCACCAGCATGTACAGTTAACACTAAGCAGCTGAAATCTATTAATTTGTGCTGTTAATGCCACATTCTGAAGTATTAAGAAACCCAATGTCTATCACAAAAATAGACCCCAGACCATTACACCACCTCCACCAGCTTGTACAGTTAACACTAAGCAGCTGAAATCTATTAATTTGTGCTGTTGACACTACATTCTGAGGTATTAAGGAACCCAATGCCCATCACAAAAATAGACCTAAACCATTAGACCACTTCCACCAGCTTGTACAGTTAACACTAAGCAGCTGGAATCCATTCATTTGTGCTGTTGATGCCACATTCTAAAGTATTAAGGAACCCAATGTCTATCACAAAAATAGACCCCAGATCATTACACCGCCTCCACCAGCTTGTACAGTTAACACTAAGCAGTTGGGATCCATCTATTCGTGCTAACGTCATAATGTGACTAGTCCGTGAGCTTGTAATAATTGAAAATATGATTTATCGGACTAAGTCCCATTTTCCCAATCCTCAAGGGTCCAGATTTGGTGCTTCTATGCCCATTGTGAACAAATTGAATAAAGAATTTTTTAGCTAAGAAGAGTAGTACGTGGAGGGGACAGATCTGCTATTGTGGCCCATTCACACCAATGTGCAGTGGGTTGTATATGCTAAAATTCTCTTTTCAATACCACTGTTGTACTGCATGGTTACTGGAAGCAGTGGAGCTCATCTGTTGTCTTGCACAATCCTCTCCAGCTCCCTCTGCCAAAGAACATCGACCAGTCATTTTCCCCACAGGAAGACCGCTGACTATTTGTTTCCTCTTGTACACCAGTCATTGTGCAACCTCAACAGTTGTTCTTTCATAGCTGAGAAGGTTTGTTATTTTCAAGATGCCTGCCTAGCCCCCACTGTTATGCTTCTTTCAAAGTAGCTTAAATCATGGTCTTTGTCAGTATCTGTGCTTCATATATATGTTTGAATCCTTTGTATTGATCTGTTTATGAAGTCATATCAGTGTCACAGTTGCTTACATGAGTGAGAATGGCTGATTGCTCTTGGGTGTTCCTAATAATTTCCTACTTCAGTGTAAATAAATAAATAAAGAGAAAAAGAAAGAAAGATGTGCACACATATCAGGGTTTTAAAAAATCTGATTTATTTGATTTAAATTAAAAAAATTTATTTAAATTACTGTTGTGTTTCAGTTCAACTTTCTCTATGATGGAGTTGATGGTATATATGTCCGAAAATTATTGGACATATTAGAAAATTATATAAAGCAAAACATTAAACAAACAGAAAGAAACTGACTGTACTAACTTACAATGTAACTACACAAGTTAATAAATTTCGATGTGAGATCCCTTGGTTGCTCGTAGTACGTCCAAGGGATACTCAATTTCATGCCATGTATTGGCAAGCATCTGAGGAGTTATGGAATTAATAGCAGCTGTGACACGCTGCTTCAGTTCCTGCAAATCAGTACAAGGCATTTGATAGACACGATCCTTCACATAACCCCACATGAAGTAATCCAATGGAGTTAGATCTAAATAGCGAGGAGGCCACGGAATGGGACCACCCTGCCCAATCAATCCATCTGTTGGGGAAATGCTCATTTAGGCACTTACATACACACACACACATTGATCAGTGCGGAGGCACGCCGTCTTGTTGGAAAGCAATGTTGTCATATCTTTTGATCTGGGGTATAGCAAAATTTTCTAGCATATCGAAGTAAATGTCACCATTTATGTTTTTTTTTTTTTTTTTGCAGAAGAAGAAAGGGCCAATCACTTCTCTTTTTGATAGGGCGCACCACACATTAACTTTTGAAGAATCACGTTCCAGTTCAATAGCAGCATGAGGAGGTTCAGTGCCCTATATCCTACAGTTGTGATGATTCACAATACCTGATACATACAATGTTGATTCATCACTAAAAATTACAGTACTGAGAAAGTTTTCGCTGTTTTCCACTCGATTCAGCATATCCACAGCGAAATTGTATTGCAGAGTGTGATAATTTACACATTTTTTTGCGCTATTTCAATTTTATAAGCATGAAACTTTAATTTCTTGTGCAAGATATCGTGAACTGTCGATTTAGGAATGCACAGTTCTCTGCTTGCTTTACGAACGGATTTCCTGCGGCTTCGTCGGAAACTTTCATTAACTTGGTCAATCGTCTCACCGCTGACACTAGGCCTTCCGGCTCCTCCACGATGTTCCGCATTGCCAGTTTCTTTCAACTGTTTCATCCACCGCTTAATTGAATTCGTTGATGGGAGGATTACAACCATACTTTGAACGGTACCGTCTTTTAACTTTAATGACAGACTTTAATTCCGCAAGCCATAACACACACATTGCCTTCTGCTGTACGGAAGACATGACTACTGATTGCACATTTCTCATACATTCCTAATCAGGCCACACCTAGCGCCATCTATTGGATTCTGGGAATAACAATTCTGCAAAACAAAAATATAGAATTTTCAATTTACTTCCGATATTGGAGGTTATATTTTTTAACGTGCATTAATGCATTTGCATTTTTGAACTTCACTTTTAGTTGGTAAAGTTCGATGAACACTTACTGCACGTGGGGCTTGGCTTTCAATTCATATTTCCGTTATGTGGATGCGGCACGGGGGTTTTTCATTTGGCCACAGGTCCACTTCTTTTTTTTTTTTTTTTTTCCCGTTGGAATTTATTTTGCCTCATCACCAAATGAGGTTTTTTTCCTTTGCTGCATCCTCATTTACTTCAATATTTATTCATAACCCTAGTACTTTTGGTAATACTCCTTTACCGTCTTCGAGGGGACATTTTGCTCCGACTAGCACAGACCGTGTCAGCTGGGCATTTCGGTGGTTCTAGCGGGCTGCTTCTGTCATTGGCTATCGCTTCTTCTTGGGCGTTGTGGCGCCATCTCTTGTTGGTCAGTGATCTCATTTTTTGAACTTTTTCATTTTTTTGCTCAATTTTAATTAAATTTCTCCAGCTGTTTCTCAAATTATTAGGGTCATTATGGTTGCAAACTTTTGTCCTATTTTTTTCAATCATTACCGACTCTGCTATTCTGAGGTGTTTTTCGGATTTACAGCTTTTCATGATTTTTATATTTTCGAATTTAGGATATTTTGGGTTATCCAGACAGTATTGGATAAGTGCTGTTTTTTCTTCTTTTTTCTGCCAGTTTTTAACGTGTTGTTTTAATCTGTGTTTAAGCTTATTTTTGGTACTTCCTATATAAGCCATTGGAGGATTTTCAGTAATAGGAATTGAGTAAATACCTGCTTTTTCTAACATTTTTATGTTTTCATTATTTTTTATTACTACAAATATGGCAAGCATGGACGTTAAAGCATTATATCCAAGCACTCCTGTTCCAGAAGCTATTGAAATTATCATTAAGAAGTTGCAAAATCTTAAAATTTTAAATAACACACAAATTCACGAATTCAAAAAAGTTTTAGTCTATTTATATAAAAATAATATTTTTACATACAAGAACAAAATATTCAAGCAAAATTCAGGAGGCCCAATGGGCTCACCATTATGAACTCTATATGCTGCGGTTGTGATGAACGAAATTGAAGAAAATGTCCTGCATCGTATGGAAGAAAAACCAGAAGTGTACTGTCGATACGTGGATGATATTTTCATTCTATCAAAACTGAACGAAGAAGAATTAAAAAAATTAACAAAATGTTACAGCGCTTTATATCCAACTATAGAACTCACTGTTGAAACAGAAAAAAATAATGCAATAGCCTTTTTGGATGTACACGTTATCAAATCCACAGATAAGTTACTATACAGGGTTTATCGGAAAAGTTCATTTGTTCCGGTCCTAATCCCGTACAATTCAGCACATCCTTATCCTCAAAAATGCAATAGTATAAAAACCTTAATTAAAAGAGCATATACGCATTCTGAAAATAGTCAGTTCATCAATGAAGAAATCAAATTCATAAAAAAAATTGCAGGAAGCTTTGGTTATCCTAACCAGTTAATAAAAAAATGGGACACAGAAGTAATAAAGAAAATAAAAAATAATGCTGTAGTAAATAAAAAAGAAGTCAAATATTTAAATGGTTTTCCTTACATTAAAGGTACTACCAATGAAATTAATAATATTTGTAAAAAGCATAACATTCAAATTGGAGGAAAAGTAAATACCATCAAAAATATAGTAATAAAAAATAATGAAAAAATAAAAATGTTAGAAAAAGCAGGTATTTACTCAATTCTTATTACTGAAAATCCTCCAATGGCTTATATAGGAAGTACCAAAAATAAGCTTAAACACAGATTAAAACAACACGTAAAAAACTGGCAGAAAAAAGAAGAAAAAACAGCACTTATTCAATACTGTCTGGATAACCAAAAATATCCTAAATTCGAAAATATAAAAATCATTAAAAGCTGTAAATCCGAAAAACACCTCAGAATAGCAGAGTCGGTAATGATTAAAAAAAATAGGACAAAAGTTTGCAACCATAATGACCCTAATAATTTGAGAAACAGCTGGAGAAATTTAATTAAAATTGAGCAAAAAAAATGAAAAAGTTCGAAAAATGAGATCACTGACCAACAAGAGATGGCGCCACAACGCCCAAGAAGAAGCGATAGCCGATGACAGAAGCAGCCCGCGAGAACCACCGAAATGCCCAGCTGACACGGTCCGTGCTAGTCGGAGCAAAACGTCCCCTCGAAGACGGTAAAGGAGTATTACCGAAAGTACTAGGGTTATGAATAAATATTGAAGTAAATGAGGATGCAGCAAAGGAAAAAAACTCATTTGGTGATGAGGCAAAATAAATTCCAACGGAAAAAAAAAAAAAAAAGAAGTGGACCCGTGGCCAAATGAAAAACCCCCGTGCTGCATCCACATAACGGAAATATGAATTGAAAGCCAAGCCCCACGTGCGGTAAGTGTTCATCGAACTTTACCAACTAAAAGTGAAGTTCAAAAATGCAAAAAAAAAAAAAAAATATAGAAACCGTGTTAGTAATACGTGACATAGAAAAACAGACAATGCTCATAGTTTTGATATGTTGCTGAAAATCTGTGGACACCTGATCAAGTTTTCAGATTTTCATCAACATTGTCCACGTTTTTCTTGAAAGAAAAAAAAATTGAAGGGATAATAAGTGATCAGTTCAGGAAAGGGTGATGATTCTTTCCTGGAGTGATTTGCTGTTAAACTTTTCGTCAACTTAGATTTCACCTCCCCTGGGTTCGATCTTTGGATCCAGAGAGAAAGTCAAGAAAAAGTTGCAGAAATTCTATTTCTCATCGTTGTTTTTTTTTTCTCTGCTTAATGTACAAAATGAGTTTTTACTTTGTGAAGGGATAGGAGAGTGGCTACCTTCCCTCCGATTCAGTATTTATCATCCCTCCACTCCCACCTGCCGTGACCTTTTGAAGAATCTTTTTTCCCCACTGCTGTCCTGAAAATCTGGATTCACAACTGCCCATTTCAACAGGACGGAGCACCTCCACACTCCACAAATGCTGTTCTTGATTTGCTTCACCAGCAGTTTGGCCCATGGTTTATCGCCAGACGATTTCCCCGACGTTTCTCAGCCACTCTCTCTTGGCCTCTGTACAGCCCTGATTTAATGCCGCTTGACTTCTTATGGGGTTACTGAAAGATCGGGTGTACCAGGACAAACTGTGAACACTGCCTGACCTCCGATGTGTATCCAACAAAAAATTGCACAGGTCCCGTCAAACATCTTCCTGTCGGTATTTCAGCAATTCGCAGCACGTATTCACCACGTCGTGACAGCGGATGGTCATCATGTGGAACATGTCATCTATTGATTACCTTTTGCCTACTCTTACTCCTGTAAACATATTTTTCTTCTTCCAATAAAGTAAGCTAATTTTATTGTCTTTTTCTTGTCACTACCTAGTAAAAAAACCCCGTATATATATAACTACAAATAAAAATTTCCTGTTAATGTATTCATAACAATCTATATTTTGCAAAACATGAATTTATGACAGTTTTTCAAATGTTACTTTAAATTTACGTATAAAATGGTATCATTATTATTACTTGCAGAATATAAGCCCATGGTGCTTTATAACTACAATAATTCTTCTCTCTGAGGCAGTCAGTGATGTCTTTGAAATAATTCATCTCCTTGGTTATACAGTTGATGTCTTAGAGGCTCTGTACTGCAATGCAGCCTTTCTGCTGTACTGTATGAATACTTTAGAAATCAATCATGGGTATGTTGAGACTTTTTCTATTCATTTTGGATGTAATGTAGCTTTGTCTTTGCAGTCTCTGTTAAATTTTTTGGACATAAGAGGAATATTTTCTTCAAGAAAACCATGTTTGTGTCTAAAGGTTATTGTATTTGTTTAAATAGTGTTTATGTGCAGTGTTACATTTTGATCAGAACAAATTAGCAGTTATTTAAGTGCCAAGACAGCAGTGAGGCAGTGTAAAAGTGACTCGTGGACCAGATGAAGAGCATTCACAATTTACATGATATTTATCTCAACTCTTTGCTTTAAAATGAAGAAAAATGTTACGAAACTGAAGAACTTCACGCTTAGAGCCACTTGCCCATGTTTTTAATTACCGTGTGTACACTATGGCTGGAAATAAAGTATGCTGAAAGGGTACGGCACTATACATAGTTGTTATTCCCAGGCGTGTGGTATGACGAAGCTTCAGTGTGATTTTGGTTTGTGAAGAAAACGGTTGTAATGCATGGTGATTAGAGATGTAAAATACTTGGGTATTTATTTTTGTGGGAAAATACCCAGGATAAAAACTAGGTTATTTTAGTGGGTATTTATAGTTTTTTTTTTCAAGTACCCTTAAACAGTTCATTCATGACATATGATGACTAAACTGAATAGTATGAAATAGATTAAAATGAAAAAGTAAGAGTTTAGCTCATTATCTTAAAAAGTAAGTATTTCAAGATGACTAGTATAATAGATTCTCAGTCTAAACTCCTTCAGTATGATTTAAAAAAATACTGGTACTGCAATACAAGTAAAAAAACAAAAGAATTACTTTTTATCTAGCATGGACATTTCTTGTCTGTGTATAATTTTCTTATGAGGAAGGAAAATAATAACACTTACACCTTTATGAAAAATTACCTTTATTTTAAGTCAAAATAGTCTTCTTTACTCATTAATTTACAATATTAAGGATATATCAGAGCTCCTCAGCATTTTAGCACATTAATGTTCTATTCATCTGAATCGGAAAGTAATTCAGACTCTTCACAGTCAGAATCACTTGAGCTTGTTTCATCTTGAAATTCTTCTGTTTCTGAATCTACTTTTCTATCTTGCTGTTTCCTTCCCATTTTCTGACTTTTCTTGTCATCTAACATGCTAAACGTCATAGACATAGTACTTTCATTGGGCTCATGCTCATCTAAATCTGGTTTGGAAATACATTTTTGATTTAACAATTTGCAGTTGTATGACAGGTTAATTTTGCAGCCTTTTCTGATATCAAGCGATTTCTCCTTATACTGTGGATCCAGTGGCCACTGATGTTATTGGCGCACTTAAGATGCTAATGGCAACTTCCACCAGTTCATTTGTCCCTCTCCTCTCCACCATTGTATGGGACTCACGATGCTAACTCCTTCCCATACAAACTTCCTTGCCCACAATCCATCTTTGTCTCTGTAGTTTGCCAAATCTGTTCTTAATTGTATGTTTTTAGTCCCATGTGTTGTTCCACATCACAACTGAAACTTATTGCATCAATTAATTGGATAGGACTTAATTTATATCCTTGTGACAGTGGATTCAGAAGATCTGCTGCTAAATGAATATGTCCTAGGTCAAACTCTTTCCTTTCTGTAAATTCCTTTAGTATCAATTGTTCTTCAGATTTTTGCAGAGGGGATACAGGCAGCTGTTCATTTAAAGTAGCCTGAAAATTTTAAAATTCAGAAAACACAATGCTTGTGGCTCATTTGACTGAATTTTGTTAAGTAAATCCACTATCGGTTTCAGAATGTTGACCGTTTTTTCAATACGAATCCAAAACACACTGTCATCAAAAAGTTTCTTCTTTAGCTCTATCGGTAAGTTTGTTTCTTCATTCACAGCCAAGGTTTGAAGTATAGATGGGTTATAATCTATGAAACTGCTTTTAATTCTCTAATAATGTGTATTTTAAAATAAATTTTCAACTTTGTATTTATAGCATACCCTAATCAAATATATATTTTGATGCATACAGAACAGATAGCAAAATATGTGTTAAGGCAAGACTACCTTATTTTACTGAAAGAATTGTTTTTCAGTTTCTCAAGAGATATAGTTTGTAGAATAATAAAATGATTTCATTGTGTAATTTTTCAAATACAAATGGGGGGGGGGGGGGTCTTCATGCACTCAAATGTTATTGCATTTAACCTGAGATGAAGTGGAAATCTTTGGGACTTCTGCTCCCAATCCATTAAAGTTCTTTATATTATATTTCCTCCTTTTGGCATTTTAACAACCTGGCAAAACAGTCTGTATAATTAACTTATGAAAAGCAATTTTTTAAACAGAAAGAAAGATGTGATTTTGAATACCAGAAGATATTGCGATACATCATGAAAACCGATGTTTCAAAGATGCTAGATAGATCGTGATGTTAAAATCCAAACATTGTCCAGCCCTAAACATTTTGTGAAAAATGTCCTTTTTTTACCTTCATGAAATGATGCTGCAATTTACATGTGCTAAAGGAAATTTTCCTGTGCCAGAGGAAATACAGTAATCAGTAGGTAGGCTGCCACCTACTTATTGAATTGCATTTAGGAATAAGTTACTTCAAAAACTATTTTAAATTAGATTTTAAAGTTATGTAGTATATTTCTAACAAAAATTAAGTACACCATGTTCTTCAGTGATATTTTTTGAAAATACACATTTTTGGTGGGTATTTAAGAAATGGGTAAATACCCATTTATATTTACCCTACTCACTGGGTATTTACCCGATCCACATCACTAATGGTGATACTTAATGGCTCTAAGTATTTGTGAAAAAGTTTTTACTGTGCAACATTATTTTCAATCATACGGAATTGGTCGTTCTGGGAGAACCAGTGTGAATTATGTTTTTAAACTTTTTGAAGAAGAGTTCCACAAAATCCCACTTAGGAAGTGAACAGTATTATTGTTGGTGAAAATGTTTAGGCAAACAGGATCTGGTCTGTGTCAACGGAAAAATCGCTGTGGATGAAAACACATCTCCATAGACAATGAACATGTGGGGATTGTGCTTAATAAGATTTTGTGATCACCAAAGAAAAGTTGGCAGCGTGTTGCTAAAGAACTCGATATGAAGAGAACGTCTGTGCAGACACTTGTTCATGAATTGGGAGCATTTTCATATCGTATGCAGGTATGGCATAAGTTACACAACCCGGATAAGGTACAGAACATTTATTCTGTGCTCGCACATTGGCAAGTGTGCATAAAGAATAGCATTTTCTGCCTAATATTTGGTTTTCTGATGAATGTCATGTCGCCTTGGACAGTTATGTGAACAGAGGACCAGATTTATTGAATTTGAACATTTTCTACACTCTGAAAGGGTTATTGCGTGGAGTGCCATTTCTGGCCATGGCATCGGTGGATCCTATTTTCTGGAAGATGTGAATGGTAGACGTGTTACTGTCAGTCACAAAAGGTACAGAGAACTGGTTGTCTCACCTGTTGTAGCAGATTTGAGACTCTTTTGTTGAAGTAGAAATCTGTGTTTCAGATAACTGTAGTTTTCAGCAGGATGGTGCAATGGCACACACAGCTGGGGGACACATTCAGAACCACATTATCACAAGGGGGAACATACTATCCGTATCCTTCGAATTCTCCCAACCGTACACTACTGGATTCTTATTTGTGGGGCGTACTCAAACAGTGCCACCACCACGTACAGCACCTTGTGATATTGCACAGCTGAAAACTAATGTCAGACGAGCATTCAGTTTCTCAGGATACAATTGTGGCATTGTTTGTAAATCTCCAGTGTCGATATGAAAAACAAAATAAATGATGGGGCGAAAGTGGATTTGCCTGCTGTGTTTAAATGTAGAACTACGTATGCCCTGTCTTGTGTCTATGATAGGAAAGTGAATGCTCCACATTGGTAGTTTGGGATTTCTTGGTTCCACAAATTTCCTATTCTGCCAGTCTTTTCAGTTTACACAGCTCCTTTCTGCGCTCAACTTCACATTTTCGTGGCATTTTTAATGGTTCTTTACCCACTAATTCTACAAATCTGTGAAAAAAACAAATGCCATTGTAATTTTTTCAATTCACACATCTTGTCCACTGTGTTAACATTAATTGCATACCAAAACCAATGTTCAATCACCTTTAGTTCAGAAGTATTGAAAACGAAAGTATACTCACGGCACAGAGCACAAAAATGACCATCCACTTCTGTGTGCTGTTGCAAACTGCTATTGACCCGCCAGCTCCACCACGCATAATTGTCACTAAATGCCATCTATGTGCTACCAAACAATACTAGCGCCATTGCCACACCCACACAGTAACCTCGGTTATTGAGAGTCGAAATCAGACACACAATTGTGTCCTGTCCACCGCTAATCTGTATCGTACCATAAGATGTAGTTCTGCATCAACATGTCTGGAGTTAAATGGTTCACACCTGCGCCATGTCATCTGAATCTTGAACACATATGGTAAGATCTTTGATATGTACTATTCTGAAATTAAACACAGATTCCCTGCCTTATGGCTTGACATAACATTCAGTATACTTCATTTCTGGCCATACTGTACTTGCTTATAAGCTGATCCCCCTACTTCAAGAGCATGGCTGCCATTCTTCCGTCCTGGGGACAGATTTCCGTCTTTTGAAGATTTTGGACACCTGTTATGATTGTTAGAATATTTTAAAATTCTGTTTTCGTTTTTCCTCCGAAAGTTGTGTATTTCTGTAATAATTGAAATTGTGGAGTTGCACCAAATGTTTGAAAAGTGATAAAAATGTCCTAAAAAGTTCATCGCGATTGCACACCTGCCAAATTTTCTGTATTTTGGCCAATCTCTTCTGCTCGGAAAGTGCGTTTTTGGGGGTTCATCAGATTTTCTGGAAGTTCGTCATAAATGCGCAGTCTAGGGGACATGAGAATGTTCCGTGATTTTCCGCGTTTTGAATTTTTGTGAAGGTGTCTTTTTATTACTGTTTCTCTTCCTGGATGTATCCCTCATTTTTTATTGTTTCCAATGATGTTCATTTATTTTTCCGTAACCGTGCAAAATAACGAATTCGCATTTTTAAAGAATTTTTTTAAACGAAATGCTTGTTTTTCTACTTCGTAGTCTCTGCTTCAAAATAAATCAGTGGGGCTTGCATTTTTACACTCTAATTTTTGTAAGCAAAATATTTCAAACTCGGTTCATGATGTGTCCGTGAAAGAATCGGTTTTATCTCTGTGACCCGTAAAATCGTATTCAAGGCAGAGTGACTACCTCAGTACCGATTTTTGGAATTAATTTAACTTAAAATGCATGTTTTGCCATTCCTTAGTCATCTCTTGTTACATCAAATCACAGAGCAGGCATTTTACCATCTTCTTAACGAAGTTAAAGTTAAAAAACGCCACTACTTACTCATTGTGCAGAGAAAACTGTTGCATATCACTACATACTGCGACGGACAGTTGAAGTTCCGATTTTGAACTTTAATTTTTGATTAAACAAAAGAAAAAACGCTCACACCTTTTATTTCTTGATATAGCAAACAGTGATTAAGGAAATGCTGTGAAAAGAGCTGTATGGATCACCAAAATGGCAGTATTCAGTTTTTTGTTTTATCAACTTATAAAATTGAGGGAGGTAGTTAATTATATATTCTTTTTTTTCTCCCTTTGTCACATTAAATGATATAGCCCAACTCCTTACACTGTGTCTCGATTTTCAGTCTTGGCGTAAGTACTTTAGTGGCACCCATGTTCAAGAGCTAAAAATTTGTGAAAAACCTTGACCCACATATAAGCTAACCTTCAATTTCAAGATTTTGGAAAATATATTTAGTGAAATGAATTATTCAAGTTTCTGGGATTACCTTCTGGAGAAACCTTCAAAGTACGAGTTTCCATATAACTCCAGTAACATGTGCTGTATTATTTATGCAGCATGTTTTTGAGAGACTTTATAACCATTTCTGGTAAAATTGTGTCCCACAATTCTTTCACCCAAGAGGTAACAGGGCAGTGTCTGCCTTTTTCGAGTTATCGCCTTTCGTAACCACTGCCTTTGCCTTTCCATAATCTAAAATGGGATTAGATTTTCTTCCATAATTTCTGCCCTTAACTTACTGTATTAGTGACACCTGTTTCCATGGGAATCCTACTGTGGGTGGGAAAATGTTTCATATTTTTTTTTACTTTTCAGAAGTACTTCCAACGAAGTTTTATGTGAATCCTCATGCTGCAGTTGCCGGCTGTTTGCTTATTTGAGTCTGCAGCTTTCCATGGACTATTATGTGATATAAATACTGAAATGCAAAACAGGATCAGATTTTTTTAAGGATGTATACATAAATATTTCAATGAATAGAAGTAAAACATGTAAAGTGGAATGTAAAAAGTCTCTGTAATTGTAATTTCTTTCTTACTTCAATGTGAAATCAATGTCTCCTTTTGCATCACATGTACGCCATTGGCAGATGGAAGAAGTGTAATTTCTCCACAATGTCTTGAGATCAGTATAAACATAACTACCAGTTATTATACATAGCTATGCTCCCCTCAAAGTGGTTGACACATCTGAGGATGTAACTGACAGAAAGTCAGAAAACTATTGCGTAGTGACGCGTCTTAAACGTAAACAAACCTGCTGGTTTATTCTGCAGGATAATTCATGCAACACTTTGTAAGTTCAGCCCTATTTCTTAGTGACCAGCATATGAGTCGACTCCCCCACTTTGAAGGTAGAATTTCTTCCAAAAACGTTTGGTTTATACACAAGTATATATGGTATTTTATTGATCTGAACATTTTCAATAGCAAGGCAAGTTAAAAGTTTGTTCCATTTTGAGCTACACATGATGCTGGTTGGGCCTCTATTCCAGTGTGAAATGTGTGCCTTTATCATTTGGGTACTGTGACGACATGGGCACAAGGCTGATGATGTACTTTTAATAGGGAGCCACATGTATTATCAGGTGAGCAGAGGATGGAGGTTGATAAATGTGCTGTTTGGGTGCTTCTATACCATTATTAGAAAAAATGGTTAAATGTGGCTGCAGCAGCAAGAGAAATCTGTGCAGTTGATGGCGGGGGAATAGTGAACTGCAGCACTTCACAATATCCTATGTTTCAATGCTGGGCACATCAGTCTCGAAGGTAGGCCCATGTCAGGACGTCCATCAACTACCAACACTGACACCCTCATTGAAGCTGTGACAGCAAACCACAGTATCAGTACATAACAACTGACTCCTAAGGTGGGGCGTTTCCGATCTGCCATTGTTTATCAGTTTCACCAGCTTGGTTTCTCCTCCTGATGTCATTGGTTCCCCATGCATTGACACCCCAGCAAGTGGAGCAACATGTCACTCTGTTACAGATTGCTGTAAAATCCACAGGACAATTAAGTTTTTGTATTCTATTGTCACAAGTGATTTGCAACTGGATATACACTTAAGCGCAATTGAATTAGAGACAGCTGGTGTTATGCAAATATGGCACTATGGGCGGCCCTGTAAACAGAAACGACATGACTTATGCAGCGATCCGACAATATAAGGAGTGATGCGATGGGAATCAGTAAAAGTCGGGCGCAGTATGGGTAAGACGAAGGATCTAAGCGCATTTGATTGTGGGCAAATTGTCGGGGCCCGACGAATAGTCACTCCATCTCGGAAGTTGCACAGGCACTGGGATTTTCCACGAGCCACTGTGTCATGGGTGCACCGTGAGTACATCGAATCCGGTAAAACCATCCCTGCAAAGGCCAACAGCGTGTGGATGAGCGGGGTCATCAATAGGCTAGCTTGCAATGTAACAGCGGATAGATGGGCCACAGAGCAAGAAAATCATTCGGCTATTTAACGCTGGTGCACAAAAACGTGTAAGCAGCCACACCATCCAGAACCATCTCCTCACTATGGGCATCGTGATGCCTCGTATCTTTAAATGAATATAACGTCGTATATATTTATTGTCAAGTCAAGTTCCCGTGTTCAAAGTTAAAGCGTTCTATTATTCAGTTTGGAGTTTCTGTCTGACCTCCTTGAAAAAGCCATCTGATTGATGAGCGAAAGCTTGGATATACTTATGTGCCTATTTCCTACGCCAATAAATCGGATCACTAGTATATACAGTATTACTATTTCTTTAAGTAGTTCAGACTGAACTTCTCAAAGCCAGTAACTCACTGGAAAATTTGAACACTGTTTTAAGCCAAATAAATATTGCCGATACTGCCCTTGAAAAAGAAAATTTTCTGTTGAAAAGTCCTTGAATTTTTTTTTTTTTCTTAAAGGGTACTCACTATGTAGATCATAACACATTGCTTCCATGGAATGTGGAGTCTAACAGCAAGGACTTTGTTGTCGAAACTTGCTGAGTGGTACCGCTATGGGATCATGATGCTGGTGGAATGTTGGTGAGAGACTAGAGAAAAGAGCACCCTGTATTTTGCCAAGGTGAGCATATACTGCTTTCTTACATTATTAAACTTTTAAGTTGCCAACGGGACAAAGTTTTGGCTCATCCTGGTAGGGTTAGTAGACAATGAATACTTCCAGTGTGCTGTAAACTTGGTTACCCATCTACACACTGTTGCCATTTTTAGTTTTTATGTGAAACTGTTGCCCACAGACCAAGTACAAGAGAACAAACATAGCCACTCATAATGCTGTTTCCTTCATTTGCAGTAATTGGGTGACAATGAAAACAGCATGTAGAGTTTAACGTTTTATGCAACATGGATTGTTTATTGTGTTCATAGCAAGTCAAAGTTTAAATTGTTAATAAATGGTCATGTGCTTATGACCAGATTTATCACATTCATGTTGCAAGCAAATGCTGTTTGTTTCCAAGATTTTTCAATATCTTCATGCTGCCAGAGGCACGCATTTATAATTTTGCCCATTTATTACATTTTATATATCACCAGGGTTCCCACGGTCCTTGAAAACTCCTTGAATTTGATTTTCCTTTTCAAGGGCTCTTGAAAGTCCTTCATTTTTTTCCTGTTCACTAAATTTCAGAATAGCCGCACTTCGTTGAAAAGAAGCTATCGCCAAAATGTCACGGGCAGCTGCACTGTATTGTGGAACATTCTCTTGGAATTAGCAGCACGTAGCTGTCACATTTCCGGTTTTCACGCGACTGTGATTCTGAACTACGATAAGCGAAAGTGAGGGGAATTCTTCTGAACTACAATAAGGAATGCGAGGGGTGTGTGTGTGGGGGGGGTGTAAGTGTAAGATACTAGCATCTCAAACCGGGTTTGTGATCTGCTGAATGCTTGTAGCTCAGGAATCCAGTCTAAAATTTTCGTTGACCATCGGTTTTCTCTCCTTCTGCCAACATGTCCACGTGATTGCCATTTCAGAGATTTTGCTCTGATCATGATATCTTCCATATATCATCATCATCATCATTGTCAACCATTATCAATCCACTGCTGGATGAAGGTCTCCCCAAGTTTCCTCCACAACAGTCTGTCTTGTGCCAGTCTCCTCCATGTCACCCCTGCATACTTTCGAATTTCATCCACCCATCTCCCATGTGGTCTTCTTCTGGGTCTTTTCCTGTCCCTTGGTGGAATCCAATCTAAAATTTCGGCTGTCCATCGATGATCTGTCCTTCTGGCAGTATGTCCAGCCCATTGCCATTTCAGGGATTTAACTCTGATCATGATGTCTTCCACTCTTGTCATTTTTCGGATCCACGAGTTCCTCTTCTTATCTCTCCTGGTTACACCAAGCATGCACCTCTCCATGCTTTTTTGAGTTGTCTGCAGCCTTTGTATGTCTCTTTTAGTTAAG
The DNA here is from genome assembly GCA_039090855.1 of Macrothele yani. NCBI lineage: Eukaryota > Metazoa > Arthropoda > Arachnida > Araneae > Macrothelidae > Macrothele > Macrothele yani. The sequence continues at coordinate 17,327,090 of CM077000.1, read as the reverse complement.
GTCCACGTCTCTGCACCATACGTAAGCACTGGAAGGATGCATTGATCAAACACTTTTCTTTTAAGACATAATGGCATATTGCTCTTGAAAATTATGCTGTTTCTTCCAAAAGCTCTCCAGGCAAGTTTTGTACGCCGATTAATTTCTTCATCAATGTGACCCTCACTTGATATCTGCTGTCCAAGATAAACGTACGTGTCTGTTATCTCCAGCTTTTCTCCATCAATCGATAAATCTTCATTTCTTGTAAAAGCATTGAACATCACTTTTGTCTTCTGAAAGTTCATTTTTAATCCCACTTCTTTACTCTTGTCAGCAAGTTGCTGGATCATACTCTGCAGCTCTGATGGGCTAGTTGCAAAAATGACTACGTCATCAGCAAAACGAAGGTGGGTTAGATAATCTTCATTAATCTTTATCCCCTTGTTTTCCCAGCTCAGTGACTGAAAAACACCCTCCAATGTGGCATTAAAGAGCTTCGGAGATATGGTGTCACCTTGTCTCACTCCCTTTCCAATTTTTATGTGTGTTGTATTTTCAAACAGCCTAATCTTTGCACTTGCATTTTCATCGATGTTATTAATAATATCAATGTATGCATCTTCAATACCGCAGGTTTTCAGAGCCATTGTAACTGCTGATGGTTTCACCGAATCAAAGGCTTTTTCATAATCGATAAAAGCCATGCACAATGGAAGTTCATATTCCCTCGCTCTTTCAATTAGTTCTCTCAGCACATGGATTTGATCTATTGTGCTGTAGCCACTCCTGAATCCAGCTTGTTCTCTCGGTTGAGCCATGTCCAGTGTTACCTTCAAGCGGTGTGAAAGAACTTTAGTGAAGATTTTATAAACTACTGATAGGAGGCTGATAGGTCTGTAGTTCCTGAGATCCTCAATGTCACCTTTCTTCTGTAGCAGGATCATTGTAGCATTGTTCCAATCCTCAGGAATCTTTCCTTCATTAAGGCATCGAGTGAAAATTTGGGCGAGTACTGTTTCGATTTCTCCACTTGCTTCTTGTATGATGTCTACAGTAATTCCATCTTCTCCTGGAGCTTTTCCCCGCTTCATGTTCTTGATTGCATGTGCAACTTCTGCTGGAAGGACTGGAGGAACTCTGGTACTGGTATCTTTCATGATGTCTGGAGTGCATGTATCATCCCTTTCATATAATTTGGAGTAGAAATCTTTCACTCTTGTCAAAATTTCTGCCTCTATTTCTTGTTACAGAACCATCTTCTTTTCTCAGTGCCGTAGTCTGTTTTCTTCCCTTACTGAGATGTCCCTTTGCTATCTTTAGGCTTTGGTTGTTTTCAATTGCTTTCCCCACTAGTTCACAGTTGAATTTTCTTACGTCTTCAGTGATACTTTTTCGTACTGTCTTGCATAGCTCTATATATTCCACTTTGGAAGTCACATCTTCTTTAGTTGTCCTCATCTCTCTTCTTTTTTGCATCAACATTTTCGTTTTTCCTGATAATTTATTTACATGCAACTTGTTCTTAGACCCAGCTAATTTTGTTGCTGTTTCCATAAGAGCTTTGGTTACTTTTCTGTTAACTTCAGAGATGTCCACTTCTTCCGATGTTAGACCTTCTAAAGCAGAGAACCTGTTCTTCAGTTCCAACTTGAAGGTATTATGGTGTTTTTTAAGGTTGGTTATGTCAATAGATTTTGTTTGTCTTATGAGCTTGCCACGTTCAAGTTTAGTGTTGAGGTGCATCTTACATCTCACCAATCTATGGTCACTACCTGTGTTGAACTTGTTTAGCACACTGCAGTCTTCTATGACGAATTTTTTTGTTACACATAATAAAATCAATTTCACTTGTCGTCCCATTTGGATGTCTTCATGTCCATTTCCTGTGTGGCTTTTTCTTGAAGAAGGAGTTCAAGATGAAAAACCCTTCTGCCTCTGCAAACTCAACGAGAGTATTTCCACGCTGGTTTCTGTTGCCGTGACCGAATTTACCTACTGAAGTTTCATTCTGTTGCCGTTGCCCAATTTTTGCATTGAAATCAATTTCTTCTTCAGGATGACTTGTGGTGGGTGCATAAGTTTGAATAATCTGAGCATGGTATCTTTTCGAGAGTTGGATAACAAGCTGTGCAGCTCTGTCAGAGGAACTTTCAACTTCTACAACTTTATCCTTCAGTTTCTTGTTTATTATAAATCCAACACCACTAGTTCTGCCAGTATCTGTCCCACGATAGTAGAAGAGATGTCCACTTTTCAGTTCGATGAGATCTTCTCCTTTTCTCCTTACCTCACTTAGCCCCACGATGTCCCACTTGATCCTTTGTAGTTCCTCTTCCAATTCAAGAAGCCTTGAATCAGAAGATAAGGAGCGTCCATATATACAATATGGTATATGTACAGTATATATACATTGAAATCTGCTTAACACGCTCACGGTTAATACGATTTTCTGCTTAATACACATTTTTCACGCAGTCCCTAGAATTGAGAGGCAAATAAGTACAAATATACCCTATTTAATATGCTTTGAATTCTGCTTAATAAGCGCTTAGTTTTGGTAACATCATGTAAATTTGAATTTGGGTGAACAGTAATACAACACAAAAATTGGTCTGTCGCGTGTTAACACGAGTCACAATGTTTTCTTTGATTAGACAGAAAACTTCCCCATTCCTCGCAGCTAGCTAAACATTCTTGTCGTGGGTTCAGCTTGTGGCTTTCTAGCGCATTAGGGTCCCTTTTTGCGTGACCTCGACCGGAAGAAAGCATGGAAACCTTTAGCTGAAATAATGCTTTTTTCCTTGGCACTCTACCCCCTCCCTAACTTCCGCAGTTGAATGAAGGCCACAGCACAGTAGTGAGGTTCCATAGTTCAAGTACATAGGCTAGGGTGGGCCGAAAAAAGCTTTTTTTTTCATTTGCATATCGCCTAGTGCGGAAAAGTCGCCATTTGGGCCCAATGCGGTCAGAAAAATGCGAACTTAGTGTGCCGTGCGGAGACGTAAGATATTTGTCGATTTCAAAAAAAATTATTTTGTTATTCTTGTTGACCCAAATGGCAACTTTTCTGCACTAGGCGATATGCAAATTAAAAAAAAGTTTTTTTCGGCCCACCCTAATGTAGGCCATGTAGTGTATTTGGTGGTTATCTATTGCTTCTGTAGTTTTTTACCATTTCTGTTTTTAAACGTATACTGTAATATAAAGTGAATACTTAATAACTTTGGATTGTATGATGAGTGGAATAAAAAGAAAAGCGTTATCACACACAATTAATGATAAATTAAAAACTTACGATGAAAGCTCTAAATTAAAAAAACTAAAAAAAAATTCGCGGGGGATCTATTTTTGGTGTTATACAACAGTTTCATGAATATGCAGCTGACATATACAAAGGTACATGTGGTGTAGGTTTTATTTATTTTCTATTTCCGGCTAAGGCGCTTTCCCGCTTATGACTCTAATTTGCTTCAGTCCCTTGAAAATCGTATTAAGCGATTTTCACTGTGTATAATGTATAGAGTACAGTAGGACCACGATTATTCGAGCTATTGTGGACTGGGCCTAGCTCGAATACCCAAAAACTTGGATACTACAGACCTTATTGCAATTTGAGGTTATAAATAAAGACGCATATGGTACAAGTTACATTTATTGAAAGCTAACTTGTTACAAACATTTAAACACAAGATTAAGTATATATAATATAAAACAAAACTTACATAATTTTGAAAGATTTATTTAGAAAGTAGTCCTTTAAAGTTTTCTGCTTGAAGACGCTCGCCCTCTTCGTTGCTGCGATTTCATGCCAGCGTCGCACTATGAGAAGGTCCGTTGAAGTGGCGTCTGGTTGCTCAATGTATTCAATCATCTTCTCGATTGCCTTAAGTCCATTTGAATGGGCTATTTTTTCAAGAACTATACAGTCATTTTCATCATCACTGCTGCCACTCTCGTATTGATTTACTGCCTCCACGATCATTTCGTCTGTTAATTCTAGCTGTTCCTCTCCATTTACCCACTCAGCTATATCGTTTTCATTTAGTATTGGTTCAGCTCCAAAGTATTGCTCTCGACGCTGTCTTCAGGTCTCAACAGTAACCTCGCCTACACCTAAATCTAAAGCAACTTTTTTATTGTCTCCCCTTGATCGATTCTTTTAATGGCTTTTAACTTGGTCTCTAACAAAACAACAATCTTTTTTCTTTTCGCACTCATGTTGCTTTGAATCACAAAACAGAACAACACAACTTTACACTAAGGCCTCAAATAAAAACAGAGACATTCATTTTACAAATGAAACACAACACTGCACGGTTAACTGAAGCATGCGAATAGCAGAAGACACCGACTGACATTGACTGACCTACATCCGGTACCCTGTGGTGGGTGCGTGCGACGAGCGGGAGAATCATACATAGACCAGTGACCTTTACAAAAATACACCACCACTGTTGTGTGCATAATTTTGCTGGTACCCCGGATAATCCGAAACTTGGATGATTGAGGATCAGATAATCATGGTCCTACTGTATATATATCTGTGGCTCTATGCAAGAGATGTTGTGGAGCAATAATACCTCACCAAAGTATGTCCCTATGTTTTGATATAACTATAATTTTAATTAAACTTTTTGACTTTGTTACAACTTATTTTAGTGTTTCATAAGAGTTCTTATTGGGCATGAATATAGCCTTGAAAAATTTTTGAGTCCTTGAAAAGTCCTTGATTTTTTTGGTGGAAAAGGAGTGGAAACTATATCACTAATGCATGGCTAGAAAAATCACAGTCACTGTAATGTGTAGTTATATACTTCAATTTTCATGGCATAATCAGTGGTTATTCTGTGTTGAGGGGCAGCAAGCATTTTTTGCTATGCTTGAAGTGAAATTAATGTTCAAATATTTTGCTGCATGCCCACAGTGCAGAGAACATGTCTTAGTGGGGGACAAAAGATGGCGATAGAGAGTTGAACTTAAGATTTTGAAGTTTAATTTTTTTGGAAGCAAAAGCGAAAAAATCTCTTCATTTGTTGATATAGAAAGAAGTTATTGATCTGGTATGGTCTGAGGTTTAATGACCACTGTAAGCAACTCGATGGGCTATAAGTTGTTGTCCATCCCTAATTTAGAGTCACTTGTTCGAGGGAAGGGAGAGCCAGTGCCATAAGATAAGTGACACAACATCCATGCCTCACTGTATCCAAACCCAGACGAATGGTCAGAAGCCAGCACTTAGACCACTGGGTCGGCAATTCGTTAGTTAATGGAAAACTATGCATTTTCAGAAAAATTAAACTTTAAAAATTTTGATGTCTTCAACTTCTGGAAAATTCTTTTAACAGCCTTCCAACAATCAGTAGAAACCCTATTAACAGATTATCCAGCCAAAAAAAAAAAAAAAAAAAAAAAAATCTGTAGGTACAGACACACACACACACACACACACACACACACACACACACACACTTCATGATAGCTTCACTGTAGAAGTTAAGTCCATATTTTTCTCCTGCTTTTCACCATGTATGTCTGCATATATGACTAGTATGATTTTTTTGTTTTTAACGTTGTGGCGATTAAGGATAACCAATCCCCTCCCCCTATTTTTAAATGTTTTTTGTTTATAATCAACTGATTTTTCCTGTATGAAATTAAAGCTGTTCTGAAGGCAATGTATGTACTATAATGATAGAAAGTTTTAATTATTATTATTATTATTATTGTCTTTTCAGGTTTCATTACAGGGTGTATTATGCATTATATACATATGAAAATCATCTTCCAGCTGAGATTGGTAATAGTTCTGTTCAAATTAATGTATCATCTGGTCAGCAGACTATGCATAATTATTGGTGAGTTTTTTGTTTTTTTTGTTACTATTACTGGAATTTTTATATATTTGAACTGGACATGTGTGCAGCATATGCAGAAGTGCCAACTATTATGGATTGTCGGTAATTATTACGGTTTCGACTGTCAGATTACGGAATTACGGACAGGTTGGAAGAATTACGGATTTCAGTGCGTTTTGGAGAATCTCAATTTTGTATCCTATTTTGTTAACCATTCTAGCGCGACGCGCCCGATTCGTCGACGTTCGATTTTGATCCGAGTATTTTCCGAATCAGACGGCAGATATCAGTGTTGATCATATCATTTATCAATCATATCGTTTTGAAATGGAATCTCCGTGAATCATATCGTGAAACAGCGATATTATCGAAAGAATTGTAATATGCCGTAAGAGTCGTATCGTGAAATAGTTTGTGCTTGCTGTCGGGCTTCCCACGCGCTTTTTCCGTGTGACGGGAGAAAGGCTACTTTAGCCAAAACTTTTCTTACTTTAGTTCAGGCAGGGCTGTTCACCTTGGCCTTGTTGGTGAATTACGTATAAAACGTCGTACTATCGGAAATCACTTTTTCGAGCCCCGTTCGAAGTGCAATAACGCTCAACTCGTCGCAACGCATGGTCCTGCGATGGCGGGTGTTTATTTATTTTTGCGGACTTTCGCCGCGCGTTAGAGCGAAATGCGATGTTTTATTACTAGAAGCTCTTCACATTATTCATTTATTTTTTCCCAAACAAACAGACACAATCGCAAAACTCCGTGAATTACGAATCCTCTTCTTTTTCCAAACTAGTGTTAGCAGAGGATGACTTTATTGACAGCTTGTTCCTCAGACTAGCAGACATGCTTTTTCCTACTGCGTGAAATGTTTTTGTAAGGTTATTTGAAATGGCTTGTTTTAGTGAGAGTGAAAGTTTGCCAAGTGATAGTGATGATTTTGGATCATCTGAGAGTGATATTGGCCAAGCAACATCAAGCCAGAAAACTAGCCACCGTGCCATGCACACAATATCTTCCAAAAGTGAAGATCTTGATTGTGAATCTTCAGGTCATGAAAGCAAATGGGAGGATGTAATTGAGCATACCTGCCAACTCTTCCGATTTTGGCAGGTCTTCCGATTTTTTATACATTCTTCCAATCTTCCGACCAAACTCGGGTTCTTCTGCTGTTCGAAAATTTTTTGTGCTTTTTTGCGAAAAATAACCTGTTTTATTAATTTTTGTAAGTCAAAAAAAAAAAAAAAAAAAAGAAAGTAAGTTGAAAAGCGCAGCAATAACTTACTAGTCTTAAAAAATATCCAGAATCCTGACTTGAGAAAACAGTGATTAGAACCCCAAAAGCCTCCACAACCAGCCCCCAAAAGGGGACGATTTAAACACAAATTTATGCTATGCGTATGGTGAAACTTTGAGGGATCCATTCATTGGGAATTGCTCTCAAATGGTGGAGGCATTAATGCTCAGCTGTACTGTGGACAGTGGGAGCAAATGTATGTTGCTTTAAGCTGAAAGTATCCTGCTCTGGTGGACTGTAAATGAGTTGTCTTCCAACAGGATAACGCTTCTACTTATTGTGCCCAGTCAACTATGAAAAAAATACTGGAACTGAAGGGTTTTGAGCTAATGTCTCACCCTGCTTATAGTCCAGAACTTGCACCTTCAGACTACCACTTATTTTCATTCATGGCACATTTTCTACATGGGAAATACTTCCAAAGCATCCACAATGCTGAATTTGGGATCCAAGACTTTTTTTGCCTCAAAACCAAAGGTATTTTTTTTGCAGGGGATTTCAGAGATCAAACTTTTACATTTATGCATTTATGCACGTTTTGATCAACTGTCAGAAAACTGCAATGACTTGAATCACCCTGGTGCACTAATATGTGACACATACAAATGTTGAGACATCATAGAAGTACATCAGTGTGTGTAGCGTATCATCCCACAACCGACAGTTCCAGTTGGTCATTCCACCTTAGGATTTTTTTTTATTTATTGGAGATTTTAACGGACACCAAGAGCAACTCAATGGGCTATAAGCAGTTGTACATCCCTAATTTAGGGCCACTGGTTCCAAGGAAGGGAGTGAACTTGTGTCATAAGACAAACACAACATCCATGCCTCACCGAGATTTGAACCTGGATCGAATGGTCATAAGCTAGCACTTAGACCTCTATGCCACCGGGGCAGCCCTAAGGATTCTGGAACAAAACACAGTGAATTGGAGGTTTTTGGCCAATTTCAAACAACTAGCTGGTACCTCTTCAATATTTACACTGAAGCTTCATTTTCCAGCAACTTCTCAGATTCATAAAGGACCTTGTTGTTGTGTGTGCCATTGTTGTTCAGTGGAGTATTTCTTGAAGGCAAACCCATCTGTCTCTCTCTCTATGATAAGCAAAACACTCTTTCATTCTTCTGACTTGTCACTTCAATCTCTTCCCCATTTTATCCTGCTGTGGGTGGTATTGCATCATGTTTGCTTGCCTGCAGCTATTTCACAGCTTTTCTGTTAATTGCACTTGGGAAAATGAAGTTTTGGAACTTACTCTTATTTATATTAACCAAATCAAAATAAAAAAATTCTCAGATTTGTGCAGTTGCAAAGTTTTCCATGCTCAGTACTTTAAACACAAAGTAGTAGTAGAAAAATAAGCAGGTGCTTTGAATTTATTTGGTTTTCAAACCAGGGCATTCGTTTTAGTGAAAGACAAAAAATGCAAGTGTTATGTTATTTTGAACTTCCTTAGGCTTCTTTCACATGAAGTAGGTGTTGCACACGCCCTCACGTAAGTGCAGACCCACAGGAATTTTTAACTGATGGTTCTAGTGCAGGCTTCCACACAAAGCGAATGCAAGTGTAAAGGGGTCCAAAAAGTTGTCAATGTTGCTGCTGAGATACACATGTACTTGTCTTGTTCATTGAACAGAATGCAGGTCTTCACACAATGCAGATGCTGTGACTGCCTTTCCTGCAACTTCAGTCTCTTGTCAAGTGTTTGAATGATGTGGTTGCTTTTTTTTTTTTTTTTTTTTTTATTTCTGAGTTGCTGTTAAAAAAGTTGTAGGGTAGATTAAAGATCAGATAAAAATTAAGTGAATTTTTCAATTTAAAAGTTAAAAATTTAATTCGTCCATTTGTTAAATATAAATTTTGAATAAATTGCTTTTTTCTTGTTAACTAATAACACAGCCATAAAAAAAGTTGTAATTTTTCTACTTGAAAACGGAGACACACACACAAAAAAAAAGGTGTTCATTCAATAGTGACACAAGCTTTACTGACCAAACTTTGTTTTAATATGTGGGCAGAACTTTGTTGCTGGCCGCTCATTTGAAAGCAGTCTTGGGAGCCCACACCTGCACTAATAGTGGGTGCACACAACACTTGTTCTGTGTGAGGCCTTATTTTAACATCTTTTTAATTATAATTTTACAGATTTACATCATTACATGGAACTAAATTGACTTTCATTCAATTTCTTAGCATAACGGAATTTCTTTGTACTTAGAATGTAAAGCAATATGCTGTAGTATTTGTATTGTAAACTGTGGTGAGTTTGATCTAGTATTGCAAATTGTGGTTACTTCATCTTTTTTCAGAAAATCTCATTTTTGGTTAAAATGTAGAGGAACACTTGGTGGTCTCATACTGTAAACTGTGGTTACCTGGAACTTGTTTCTCATCCTATCTAATTTTTATGCATAGAACTCAGTTGGGAAACTAAACTGGTGGTGATGAGTGGGAGTTTCTAAACTCACAGAATCTATAACAGAAAAATGGAACAAAGCTTGTATTAAAGCATTGTAGATCTAAAAGGAAAACAAACAGTGCAGCAAATACTTGGTAGCTCCTCATTCAATTGGTATGCAAAAATTAACACTACTGTGTAGCAAGTTCTGCTATTTATGAAATGAAACATCTATAATAATAAAAGTTAATTCTGAGTCTGTAGCAGCCCTAACTCATCGAGAATTTATGGTAGTCTCCAAAATTTTGCTGAATGTTTTTCACTATTGCCCGAGTTGTCGTGGCAGTTTTAAGTCAGAATTCTTAAATGGATGCTCGCTAGAATAAAAAGAAAATAAATGAAGCATAACATTTCTACAAAAATCAAGATGTTACAGACAAAACAATGAAGAATGCACAAGTGACTTTCAAACCACCAACATGTGTGCACTGTGGTTGGACTGGTATCAGTGTGATAACTCTTTTGTAAAGTGATTCTTAAGGGGATTAAAAAATAAATTTTCTACCTCAACTCGACTGACAAATAAGGAAGATGAGGGATCACTGGGGAAAATAAAATAAATGCAAGCTGTAGTCAGAGAAAAGATCTACTCAGTTTACTCATCTTCTATGGCATTAGCAGTGCAGGGATGTCTTTGGCATGATGCTAAACAAATTAGATATATTGGTTTGCAAAAAATGTCAGTAATTTTGCATTTTTGGAGCTTCAGAACTTGCTTATATTAAAGAATTTGTCGAAAATATATGATAAAGATCTAAGATATTTCCCCATTCAACTTTTGTAAAGAGTTCCAAATAGCTTTATAGAAGAAAGAAATCAAACCAATAAATTCAGTAAACAGACTTGCAGAAGTGTTAATAATAATGTTTAACATTTTATCACATAATTACTGGGATGTCTCTACCGCACTTCTTTTATATCTAACAATGTCTGTTGCAGTAGCTACTTCTGAAAGATCATTCAGCAAGCTGAAAATAGTAAAATTATTTGTGCAGTACAATGTGTCAGGAATAACTCTGTCTTGTACTAATTGCTATTGAAGTCCAAAAGGCAGAGAAATTAAACACCAAAAATTAAGTCAAAGCCAATGGGAAAAGTAGAATGTTTTTATTTTTTTATTTTTCTTGGGTATCTGTAAAAAAAAAAAAAAAAAATATTGAAATAAATGTTTGTAAAAGTATGTATCTGGTTTTGATTTTATTTGTTAGTTTTGCAAATAGAAAAATAGAAAAGAAGTGTGGAGGGCAGGGCGCGATTTCACCGATTAGCAACTAGCAAATAGATAGTGAAAAATCAAATTTGCTAGTGAAAAAAAATTGCAGTAGCAAATATTGCTAGTAAGGTAATTTCTTTATTTAAAGTAACCAAAAATCATTATTAATCCACGAAGTTTACATAACAGTTTCTATTATCACTTGTTAAAACAGCGACGATCAGCGATTCTCTTTCGCCAATTTCCTTTCGACACTTAATACCCATCCTCCCCATATCTTTCATCCCTTCCAAACTGTCGTAGAAGCGCATTGAAACTCCTCTCCATCGTGCCCTCATTGGTCTATTACAGAAACTGAACGTGACGTCGGCAATATTTGCTGTGGCAACCCAGAGCTCTGGGATGGATCGGTTGTTTGACCACCTGCTCTGCCACCCTCCCTTCTTTTGCCCCACGAACTTTGTCCTCAACTCCTGTCGTACCGTAAGCCAAGCAATCGCCTTTATTGCGTGGCATAGATGACGCTTTTACACGAAACGTGTTCGTGGAGGGTAAACGATTACGGAAGAAACTTTTGCTTCGTCTGACTTCTGGTTTGGGAAATTTTCCTTGTATTTTCAAGCTGAAATACAAATATTTATCCAGTAAAATGTTAATGAGCAATAATACTTGACAGAGGCAACATCGTGAGAAAAAAAAATTATGATTACGGAAAAAATCTGAATTCCGTCGACCTTTCGTTTTCTAGTTTCGTAAAGACGGAATTTCAATAATAACAAAAAAAGCCGGAATTCCTTGAATTCGCGGAAGAATCTCGTGCCTGAAGATTACAGAAAAATTTTGCAGCAGCCAACTTCCGTTTTTGCAAATTGTTCTCCACAGTTTCAAGCTAAAATGCAAACATTTATGCAATAAAATGATATTTAACAAGAAAAGCGGACACAAAGACAACATTGGGAGAAAAATTTGCGATTACGGCAGAATTTTCTTACTCTGTTTCACTACAGTGTTCGAAAGTTTTGAAGCACGAAATTTCGTCTCCAGATGGAAAACGCCCCCCCCTTCCCTCTCCCAAATATCGATCTTCAGAATGATCTGACTGATGACAAAAAAAAAAGCGGGATTCCGCGAATCCCTGTAAGAATCGCGTGTTTATCATAAAAATAATAGCAAAAGAAAAATTTGAAACAAAATGAAAATTTGTAGAATCCGTAGTTTTGATAGTGAGTTCCATAGTCATACAACTAATTCCGTAGAAACTACGGCATTGTGTGGTAGTTGGCAGATATGAAGTGTGTATGAAGTGTGTAGAAGTTTAGCAGAAATTTGTGCGATACTTCCACTTAGTACTGCATATTGTGAGGTGGGATTCAGTTTTTTAAAAAGAATACAAGGGGATTGGAGGAACAATTTGTCTGTTGAAACTTTAAATGCTCTGATGACAATTGAAATAGAAGGGCCACAAGAAGAGATTTTTAATCCACGGTCAGCAGTTATTTTAATGGCATGATGACAAAGTCAGACACCCTGAGTGTAAACCATATGGGAAGAAATCTGAATTAGAATGTCAGTGAAATATATTCATGTGGTATGAGAATTTGTTAGAAATTAATAATAAAGATAGTCACTAAAGTTATCTAAGATTCTATTCATTATTCAAAAAGGTAAGTCAAAATATTTATACACATTTAAATTTCTGTGTAACTTTATTAGAAAATAAGTTATGATGTGATTTAGTTTTACTTGCTAGTCATGCAAATGTTTTGCTAGCAAACTATTTGGTCACTAGCAAAATTTGCTAGTGAGCAAAAAAGATGAAATCTTGCCCTGGTGGAGGGGCTAGAGTTGGGTTGGGTTGGAATTAGATCAGAATTTGTAAAGGGATGCTTGCTAAAAAAAAAACAAAAGAAACATAACATTTCTACAAACCCAAGGTACTACAAATGAGACAGCAGAGATTGTACATGTGACTTTCAAACGACCAACATGCATGCCCTGTGATTGGACAGGCATCATTATTTGGTCTTTGTTATTTCAGCTGTTATTGCAGTGTTTCGTGGCAATGAATAAAGGTCACTCCTGTTATACAGTACTATACTACTACTCCAGACAGATAGTTTTTGAGCTGGACAAATGATTTTACCTGTGATTATATATAAAGATTAATACTATTAAAATTTAAAAACAGTCCAATAATAAAAGATTTAGGAACACATCATTTATTGCATTAAGCATGAGAATGTGCAGATTGCACCTTGAAAGTTAGGCCTTGGCAGTGTGGTGCACAGTTCAGCTATTACCAAACAACAATGGAGCATGCAGAAGGAATCATCTAATCAAGATGAAAATTGTTTTGTGGAATGTACATGTATAGAAATGAAATGATTGCAATTCCAGAGCAGTTGAACCATTTATTTGGATAAACAACTTCATGAGTGGAACAAGTCGGCACATTGTAGCACCACATCTGGCTCAGATACAAGCTGCTACCCAGCGTAGTGTAGATGCATGTTGTTCATGGATACTGCACTGAGGTATAGCATGCCAGATAGCGTCCGAAATGAGGGCCAGTTTGCCATCATTCTGGTATGGGCTTAGGCGGTGTCCCATCACGTTCCAGACGTGTTCCATTGCTAAGAGGACAGGTAATCTGGCTGGCCCTGAAAGGTTGTTGACATTACAGAGGCTAGCCTGCAAGAGCCATGCCCTGTGTGGCCGGGCATTATCCTGTTGAAAAATTGCTTGGAGATGTTGTGACAGGAATGGCAACACAACAGATCATAGAATATTTTTGATGTACCGTTGTGCCGTGAATGTGGTATGGAGGACTACTTAGTGTATCTGGCTATTGTAGGAAATGGCTCCCCAAACAGTCTCTTCTGGTGTGCAAGTTGTGCGCTGTTCCACAGTAAAGGCAGGATCCATGCACTGGCTAGCTCATCTCCAGACACGTATGTTCTGGTCTTCGGCATCAAGCACAAACTGTGACTCGTCACTGAAGACAACACAATGCCGCATTGATTGGACCCGACACCACTGCAACCAGTATGGCGATGCTCACTGGTCAGTGGTAGGTGGTGGAGTGGCCTCCTCGAATGTAGACCCCGTGCCTCAAGTCTTTTGGCAATGGCCCGGATGGCTACTTCAAAGCCTGTAGATGATGCAACATGCCCACAGGTGGTTGAGAGTTATGAATTTGGTTCTGTTCATGTGGCTCTCACAGTCGCTAAATCCTCGCGTTCTGTGGTTGCCCTCAGCCATCCACTGCCTGTGTGCCACCGGGCTGTGCCCTCCTCGACCCATTGACACCAACATTGTCCGATTGGCACGCTGCTCCAACCCAAATGCTTGGCTATGTTGTGACTTGATCAACTGGCCTTTGCAGCCCAATTATATGTCCTCCCTCAAACTTGCTCAACCTCTCGTATTATGCATTGATCCAACATCGAGGCATCCTCACAGTCTGTGGTAATTAATGCAATGGCAATCTTCTATCACAATTGTTCTTGCATGCGAGCTTTGCTCTTGATATAATCTCCTCAGTGCATGTTCCTGTGTGCTGTGGTGGGCAACCATTTAATCATTGGTTGTTATTTTTTAATCATTTTCATATATGGCCCTGAGGTACCCTAATTTAGGGTAAATAAGCCGCACTGGTGTATACGCCGCACCATAAAAAAAAGGGGTGTAATGAAAAAAATAAATCAGAAACGCTGCACCTCCGTATACGCCGCACCTTTGCAGTAAGGTGGGGTAATACCACGACGGAGTCTTGAAAACACCTAGATAAAAATATAGTACCTGATCTTTCAAATAATAAATAAAAATATCAATCAAACAAGATTCAATCTTAAGGATAACACTTGCCGTACTACCTATTTTATAAAAATTTACTCAAAGAATTCATAAGGTGTTTAAACCAATTGTAAAACATTTATACCTCAAGAATTAAAAAAATACACGCACAGCATTCTGAAAATATCTGGTACACATAGTTTTACAATCAAATCCATCAAAATCAGAAACTTCACTGTCCGAATTAAAAAAGTTTTAAAAGCTCATCATCTAAAGAAACTTCGGGGTCGTCCGCTTCACTTTTGCCGTGTTCTGGCGTTTCACCGCAGTTTTTAGAAATAATGTTTGCTTCAGTGAAGCCCAAAATAATCGTCGAAGTTCTGATGTTTTTCCAGGATTCGGAAAAACATATTTATTTACCATTAGCTTAAAACTAGAAGTATAACTTCTGCGTTTTGTCATTTTACTTTTCATGATAATGTAGAACTACGCGTAGCGTACTTGAGAAAATGCGGTTTGGCGAACTGAATGCAACGAACGCACATGTCTCTGTTTCAAGAGGGGAGAGAAAGCGTTAGCCCGAATCCTCGGAGCAAAGCTGATGACGTCATGAGTTCAAAGACAGTTAGTTGCTAAGAGCATGAAACAAGGGCGATTCTTGCTAACAAGATCAATTCCCTGTGAAGTTTCCCCCAGCCATGGATTTTTTCCGAATTTTATCAGTCACATCTCTCCTGCCTGTTTCACCTCAATCCTATAACCTATTATTTTCATGTCTTGTTTTAAGAAGGGGGTGGGTGGAATTTATTGCACGTGGCTATAACATAGTTATTCCATTCCCTCTCCATTGAGATATTTTCCCGCGGAAAAAGAATGGAAACAAGCCAAAACGTTTTTGTGTTACATAATTTCGCGCCACAAAAAAAAAAAAAAAAAAAAGCAGCTGTATACTCCGCCATGCTGTATAAGGTGCGTGGGCTGAAAATTTAATTTTGAACTCATATACGCTGCGGTTTATCTACCCGAAATTATGGTACTTGCATGCAGAATTTCATCAGGATTGAACAACTTTCTCGTTGTGCTTTATTTTTTTTAGGCAAAGAGTGCATTTCGGATTGTAACACTCGCATCTGAATTCACCTTTACATGAACCAGAAGTGGTGAAAGAAATGGGAGAAAAAATGTGTTTTGGTTTAACTAATCTCATTTAGCAAATGATAATACATGATAATGTTTGGTCAATAAGATCAAGTTCCATTTAACATATTATATCATTTTAAAAGGTGGTCTTCCATAAGTGAATTCAATGTCATATTAAATGTTGGTTTAATTTATATATTGGGTTACTTTAAGAATATTTTTATTAAGAATTATATTTTTTGTTGAACTTTATGGTTTATGATAATTGTAAACAGGAAATGTAAACCTTCCCTTTTAACCATGTATTTCTGTTTATGCTTTCCAGCTGAGTGATAGAATTTCTCATAATCTTACTTTTCAATATTTCAGTTCCTCCTTGCATCTCACAAGTGAACAAAACAGGATCGTTAGGCATAAATTGAAGCATGGTGATGTCATTAAAGTCATAGGTTTTGCAGGTAACTTTGATTCCTGAAAATTTTTGTTTGTTTTACTATTGCTATTATAATTTGTAGAAACCAATTGTTTAAAAGTATGAGTGTTAGTACAGTCCTCCAGGGCTTAGTAACAAGGGCTGGCTCATCGCTTTGTGTTTCTGGTCTTTGAAGTGGTCCTCGCCTGTGCCGCTCAGTGACGTGACGGGGATGCATGTCACTTGTCAGTGCACGATGTAAAGCGCTCGGTGGATGCTGTTGACCCATGTTTGTTGCATTTGCATTAGTTATCTGCTGTTTATTTGGTTGTATTTCTGACATCGAATTTTTTTATTTAATTTTTAGTACATCATTTTCGTACAATGGCTTCCTGCGCTGTTGCTACGGGCCAAAATACCTGCAGGAATACAAAAGGGTGAAACATAATTTTTCACTGTTTCCCTCGAAACGACCCAGTAGTTACAAAAGACTGGGTTAAGAGGTGGTGCAGAGCAGATTCTGTTAATGAGAAAAATTTTAGGATTTACAGTGAGCACTTTTTAAATAGTAAGTACAAAGACGATATGATGAATTGCCTGCTTGGTAAACCAATGAAAAAGATATGGAAATCGTCGGCTATACCAACAGTCAATTTACCAAGATGAAACGTTAAAAATGTCACTGCGAGAGGTGAAATACAAAGAAAGAGAAAAATACTGCATGGCGCTTTTGATAGACTTAAAAATCTTAGTCCCCCCCCAAAAAAGTATTTAACAGAAAATGTGACCCCAATTCAACCTGCATCATATGAAGAGACAATTTTCTGCGTGAAATGTGATGTTGCAAAAAAAAAAAAAAAAAAAAAGCAATTAAATGATAAATTGTCAATAACGGAAAAAGAGTAAAATTTTCTGAAAACAAGAAAAAAAAAAGGATGTTTTAAAAAAGAGCTTTTCTAGCAAAGCCAGAAGATGAAATCGTTCATGCCGGCTTTTATTGAAACAAATCAGAAAACTGAAAATGAAGGTAAAAAACAAAATACGAAAAATCAAAAATTGAAAATGACAAATGTTTTTGAAACATACTTACAAAAAACACAGGTAACCTCTCTTGTAAAGGGTAAAAGTAAAATTAAATGGACACCTGAATATCCGAAACATTTCACAAAAAATGACAGTAGCCGAGGTTTTGTTATTAACAAAAAAATATTTTTGTGCTTGATGGAAGTAATACACATATATATATAAAAGAAGAAACAATCAATGATATATTCTGCTTCACTCCTTTTGTTTCTTTAAATCATTTAACCATTTTGTTTCATCTTCGGCAGCTCAGTAGTTGTATTTATCATCAGAGTTCCCCGCACAGAGTAAAGCAAACGCGATTCCTAACACTCAGCGATGCATCCCAGCTACGTCACCAGCTGCAACTTTTGGGGACAACTGAAATCTGCTGTATGAGTCAGCCCTTGTATCTAGAGCCCTGACTGTCCTCCCCGGTGGTGCAGTGGTCTAAGCACTGGCTTATGACCATTCGTCCGAGAAGGGTATGGGTTCGAATCCTGGTGATGCATGGATGCTGTGTTTGTCTTACGGCACTGGCTCTCTTACTTCCCTGGAAGCAGTGGCCCAAAATTACGGATGGGGTGACTGCTTACACTCACTGAGTTGCTCACAGTGGTCGTTAAACCTTCAATAAGAAAAACCCTCAGTACTGCTTTCAGTGTACTTACATCAAAGAATCATATTGTTGCAATGATGCTGGTAAAAAAACAAAAACCAACAAACAAATAAAAAAAACACTTGCAAGTCTGCAAACAGAGAGATATTAAGTAAAGGTTGAAACCTTTGATTTGTACAAGGACAGATAAGATGCATTTTTAATGAACATATTCAATGCTGCAAATGTATCTGGGCCACTAATAAAATTTTCCAAGAAGGTACTACACTTGCGTGCAAAAAGTAAGGACGAGACGGTTTTTCGAATGTAACGTCGTGCAGAAGTGCTCCACATCGACTCAAATCATACCATGAGATCCCCAAGATGTAAGAATATGGGACAAGTGAGCAAACCCGTCCAAACAAGGAATCCCAAGGATTCAAAGGCACTTTATTGAAAAGGTAGCTTCGAGCTCAACTGGACAGAAGACAGAAACGTCCATGTGAGAGGTGGCTGCCAAGAAAAATCCAGTCTTTAGTAGGGGATATGATCACCCCTGACTGCGTTGCAGGATTTACAACGTCTGTCCATACTCAGGACGAGGTTGTCAAAGAGCTGTTGAGTCATCGTGGCCCATTCCTCTTGTAGTGCCAATCGCAGCTGTGGAATTGTTGCTGGCGGCTGGTGACGTGCTGCCAAGTTTCTCCCGAGAAGGTCCCACACGTGTTCGATTGGATTTAGGTCCGAGGACCTTGCGGGCCAATCCATGCGTTGAATATCTTCACTCTCTAACAGCTCTGCGACAGCCACTGTATGATGAGGTGTAGCGTTGTCGTCCATGAAGAGGAACTCAGGTCCCACAGCACCTCTAAACAGATGCACGTGAGGCAGGAGAACCTCGGTACAATAGCGGACACCAGTGACTGAACCTAATTGGAAGATGTGGAGGTCAGTACAGCTACCAAGCATGATACCGCCCCAAATGAGTCCCTTTAGATGATGTTGGAGGTGTAATTGCGTGTTCCCTGCTCTCTCCAGATGTGTATATGTCCAGAATCGCTCATCAGACTAAATCGGCTCTCATCCGTAAAGAGAACTTGACCCCATTGCTGATGTGCCCAGTTCTTGTGTTCCTGGCACCACAGAAACCGCTGTCTCCGATGAGCAGGCGTTAATGGCACACACTGTACTGGTCGTCGTGCAAATAGACCACCTTTGTGCAGCCTCCTGGCCACGGTAAAATGCGATAACAGACATCCAGTTGTCTGTTGCATGTGCCTTGCGATTTCTCTCGCTGTCTGCCGTCTGTCTCTTCTCGCCTGTAGGGCAATATACCGGTCGTGTGCCACCGCCGTGGTTGCTTGTGGATGACAACTGCGAAACTCTCGGACAGCTGTTCTTGTCGTTTGAAATGCTCTCCAAGCTCGTGAAACGGTGGTGTGAGCGATCCCGAACTCCACGGCCACACTAGTCACACTTCGACCTTCTTCCAACTTCCCAATGACGTGACCTTGGGTAAAGTCATCCAGATTGCCTGTTAGCCATATCACACGGTAGCAGCAACTCGACGTCGTTCAAACCGATGTACACCATGCAATAGCTTTCACCGAATTGCTGAGCGTACACCGCCCATGTTCTTTATACCCTTCCGACACTTCCCTCCCCCTACGTCATGCTGCATATATGCGCATGCCCTACCGTACCGGACCCTAGTCAATCTCCTGAGTGGTCTTTCGGTCCGTTCTGCCTGCTCGTTCCGCTGTTATGCTAATTTCTCCTCTTCGTCCTTAATTTTTGCACACCAGTGTATTATTCTTCATGAAAATGGAGCATTAGAAAGGAGTTTATAAACAATGAATGTTTGATAGAAAATTTGAATTAAAGTTCATTAATTTCATAGCATTGCATGTACTCTTGTGGTTTGGCATCTGGAGGAGTATAAAATTAGATAGTTATGAAAGGCATGGTAATGGCAGCAAAACAAGCATCAGCCAAATGTCAAGAAGCATGGAAGGAGGTGAGGAAGGCAAGGTGAGAGGACAAATAAGATAAAGGTCATCATAGATACAGTGAGAGCACTGCAGAAAAATAAAATGCAACTAGCAGGAGAAGAAGCTTGCATAATACAAGAGTTATAATATTGTAACAGGCCCTGGACTATGGGGGCCCGGTGTGAGAATTTTTCCCATCTCTGAACACCAACTTGCGACGTGGGCCCCAAAATGAGAGGCCCCAGTTGGTATTGGGGTCCCACTGCGGCAATTCAAACTTGCTGACCTTGGGCCCCAAACCACCGGATGGTAACATCTAAATCACGATTTGAACACTGAACCCACAGGTACCTAAAAGCAATCGGAGCCCACAGTGTAATGTAAAAATTCAGGTATGCAGTAGATAACAGACACACATTTTAATAACAAATGACAAGATGATAAATTCAATAAAAACAATAGTTGGACATTTGCATGGCTAACTTAATCAAAGGGCTTATTCAGCAAACAACTATGCTCTCAAGAAAGTAAAAGTTCTTGAAAAGAACAAAACTCTTCTTCTGTAAAGTCTTAATTAGCCATGTTCTGACACTACTGGAGGTGTTTTTGTACCAGATATTTAGGTGCAAGAAACCTAAAAAGTACTTACATTAGTGAATGAGGAGCAATCTTTTTGAGAATTAAACATCAGTGTTGGAAACTGAGTGCACTCACTTTGTCTCAGCACTGTTCGTAGTCAACACCTGTATATAGAATGCCGTATATGTCAACACGGGAAAGATTCTCTGGTTCTCCGCACTTAGGACAGGGTTCTTCGAGCAAACGAACATACACAATACGCACACAGACCCAGGTGGTGAGCCTCGTGTCACCTGGTTTTGGGATGAAAGGGTATTTTTCTTTCAGCTCTAAATGGCATCATTGGCTGAACCTTGGATTTTCCTTCTGAGCAGGCAGGAGATGTTCCGACGTAGTTCCCTTCGGCTGTTCAGCTTTCCCTATGTCAATGCACATTCCTTACCTCGTATTTCCCGGAAGTTTAACTTGGTGCATTCATGACAGCAGGTCATTATGCAGCTGACTGCAGCTCAGTCTGGACTCAGGACCTCGCAATTTATTTTACAGGGAATCCTTTTCGCCCACTGCTTGTTTAAGCACACCCGAGTCAATTTTTGGTTGTTTATCAGTATCCACTCCCCTGGCTTCCCATGTTGCAATTCTCTTAGGAATAACATATCCCCCTTTTTCTTCATGTCTCTCTTGGTTGGCGATGGCTACACAACTCTCTCTCTCTTATTTTCTCTGCTCCCTCTCTTGACTGACTGAACTGTCAACAACAAAGTACTTGAGACTTGGTTTATTAACATCTGGCCGCATCTCATGCTGTCTACGATGCTGAGGAGATAGTTCCAGATGCGTTTTTGTCTTTGTCAAAGGGAGAAAAGTGGGGACTTTGTTTGCAGGATGTTCCCTAGTGTTAACTAGGCACTCTAAAAAATCTCCCCAATACTACAACTGTGTTCAATAATTTTCTTAACAATATGGAATAAAAAATAATATTTTCTCCTGTGGATATTTCTGTGTATTCTATTACTTGAAGCTAAATTAGATGTTCCCTTTGCTGGATATGATCATTTTGAATGATACAACATATAAGAGCAGTCTGTTTTAGCTTTGCCCCCAGTCATTTCCTACTGCTCCTGTGATCATTTTATGCCAAATGAAAAGGTGGAAACTTTGATTTAGCATGATGATTCCGCTTTTTCCCTTCAAAGTGTGAAAATATTATTTATTCCGACGCCATAGCTGCCACTGCCCGTCACTTCTGTGGAGTAGAAACCTCGATTCGTCGAAGAAGGCAACCTTTTCCCCACTCCTCCAGTGTCCAATGATGGTAGTCCCATGCCACCACTGTAGGCATTGTTGCTGATGGACCTGGGTTAATATGTGTGCCTTGATGCAGCGTCGACTCCGGAGACCCATACATAACAGGGTTCGCTCTACTGTTATCAGGGACACGTATCTGGGTACCCCAGCATTCATTTGTGTGGCCAATTGTTGCTCTTCGATTCCACTGAGCACCTCCTAACATCATAACTGGGAATCCACATTAATGATGTCAGGAGGTGCTCTTTCTGAGATGCTTCCATCCTTGGTGCAGTTGTCGATTATCATTACTTTTTGAACGTTCGTCCAATCACTACCTCTGCCCATTGTGCACACTATGGCTCATGTGTCCTGGGCGGCCGCTTATATCTCAGTGGGGTCAACCTAGTCATGTGCACTCTGTGACATGCTTGGACGGGTACACTGTGATTCTGGGTTAGGTCATATTATTCTGATACGTCCATTAATGCTTCTTCGGTTCTTCTGTGCCTACATACATTAGGATAAAAAAAAATCTGCTGGCCAGTTCTGTAGCTCTTAAGTGTATTCTTTGTATTTTCAGGCATTGCAGTCCATATTTACTTAGTAATATTTTTTCAGTGTTTTTTTTTCTGTAAACGGATATGTTCTTTTTGGAATTAACTTTATCCATGAGTTAGTGCATGTGGAGGAAAAATAAGGTAACCCTGTTTTCCTGGTACCAGGAAGAATATGGCATTTCACCAGGTTCCCCATAAAGATTGTTCATGACACTATTTACCTATAGTATAATTCTGGTTTTTGCACAGTATTTTAGTAGCAAGTGTAAAAAAAATCATGTTTGTTTTTATTTTTTGAGGATTTGAGTGTACAGATTCTTCAGCTGGCATAATGTGTGAGTGTGTGTATGTATATAGTTCTGTGGAATTTCACCTCACAAAGTTAAAGTTAAAAATATACCACTGACTAACTGACACAGATTCTTCAGTTTCTGTTGTGATTTTTTGCTGTTTATGCAGTGTTGTGTGTACTGTTATGAAAATTGTGACATTCTAAAGTGAAACTGTCGACAACCTTTATTTTTAGGAAGTGGTAAAACTTCAACACTGATTGAATTGGCAAGACGGAATCCTAATCTTCGTTTTCTGAATGTAACATTTAATGAGTAAGTTATGCGATTCTTCATATCCTGGTATGGATATAGCTCTTTTTTGTACATCACTTTCAGTTGATTACATTTATAATGTTTCTAGAGTTCATTTAGTCATTGAATAATACATAAAAGTGTGTATGAACACTTCTGCAGGCCATATTTGTAGAATTTATTTCACATCTGAAATAGATGAAAGGCAGCATACTTCTTTCAGGTATTTCAGATATGAAGTAAATATTGTGCAGTTTGATTTTATACTCTTTCTGTGGTTGTTCTATATAAAATGTGTGTAAAATTTGAAGTTAAAGATAAGAAATTTCACGTATTATTGCTGATCTGTTCCATTTCAACTCAGGCAGGGTCGTACCATCATGGTCTCAGATTTCTCTAAAAAAATTAAGGGGTGTTACTTGACTAAAATAAGGAGACCCATATTTTTCTTTCGGCAAGAAAAAATTTTCCCTTCGAAATAGAGGGTTTTCAAATCTTGCATTGTCAAACAAGCTCTCTAGAAAACGGTTATTTTTCCTAACTTCAGCGAGTCATTGCAGCAGAGTTAAAAAAGATATCGTGTTCTTGTATTTTTTTTTACATTGTGTATATAACATATAATAATATATGGTGCTAATATTTGTTACACATCGTATGATTAAAATTTTAAAAAATCGTAAACTTTGTGATTTTAAAAAAAATTTAATTTTTTAAGTTTTTTTAAACAGGTTTGGATGGAGTTTTTTCTATATTCGTTTTTTTCGTTAAAGACATACAAATGTGCACTTTATTTGTAATTTTTTGTGTGTCTGTGAAACTGCTAGTTTCCGCGTTTCGGCAGCGTTAAAAACAGCCGATTTTGAAAAATCTCTAACTTTGCCAACGATTTTCTCAAAAAGGCCATTTTTTAAAATTCTGAAAATTAAATCCCTGTTTCATTATCAACAGGAGAATATCTGTGTAAATTTTCACGGACCTAAAAACGCCCGTTTCCGAGTTAGACGCGTTTGAAATTCGGTTTGAAAGCCTACGATTTCCCCATGTTCTAAAGGCGCCATTTTGGAAAAATCTCAGGCGCAAAGTACGTACGTTATCTCTTACCCGAATCAAAGCGTTAGATATTCTTTGCCCGAATGATGGAATGAGAGCATTGGGTCAGCTGGCCCTGGTTGGATACATCCACCCCACCCTTCCCTGAGTGATGACATGCCTATAAAACTGTCGGGAGGGGGGGCGGGAAGGGGGGTAACCAATACATAAAGAAAATTCTTGCTGCTCCACTAACAAAGTTGAGTTGCGGAAGACAGCAGCAGTTGTTTGTTTGTTTACGTTATATACTTAAACATCGCATAAGAAAAGACTATGAAAGAGTAGAAAACTGTTGTGAAATAATTTTAAGAAAAAGAGTGCAGGCACGTATACCGTAAGTTAATTTTCGATGGCTAAACAACCTCGAGTTTTTCTGGGAGTTGCTAATTGTAGGCTACTGTCAGAAGAGAGCAGTTGCTGTTTTGTTATAGTTGCTAAAGTTAACCTCAGTTTTTCGTAATAGTAAAATATTCGCTCAGGAGAATTTTGTCCTCTGCGAACGGGGGAGAAGGTGCAATGCTCTTGACCTCGCTGCTGGGTTGATAGCGCTGGTCGCTACCGAAACTCTGCTTACCTCCTCTCCAAAACGTAATGGCAATTGTCTAATCTACTATAAATAACAATTAACACATACGCGTGCATGCTTATTCATAAAATGTAAGTTGAGTATATTTCCTGTTCAATCAACTGATTTTACAAGTAGAATACATATACAACTTATGCACTTATAATGGTGTAAAGATTTTTATCTATTTAAAACATATTCATAAATTTCAATTTTTTTAAAGAGGGGGGGATTGTGTTCTTAGGGATTTCCACCTGGGCCACGATAAACCATGCACTGCCCATGGCTTCTGTTCCCTTAGAAGATAATCCTGGATCGATGGGAGACCAGCAGAGTTTTGACACACCCCACCCCCTCACGTGTTGGTGAGGTGTCTCAAAGCTAGGTAGCTTTCAAAAATGTTTCAACTTAGTTGGCTGGTAACAAGAGAGGGATTCCATTTCAACTCTGGCAGGGTCGTACCATCACGGTCTCAGATTTCTCTAAAAAAATTAAGGGGGTGTTCCTTGATTAAAATAAGGAGACCCATATATTTTCTTTCGGCAAGAAAAAATTTTCCCTTTGAGACAGAGGTTTTCATATCTTCCACCGTCAAACAAGCTCTCTAAAAATCGGTTATTTTTCCTAACTTCAGCGAGTCATTGCAGCAGAATTAAAGATATTTTGTTCTGGTATTTTTTATTACATTGTGTGTATAACGTATAATAATAAGTGATGCTAATATTTTTTACACATCGTATGATTAAAATTTTAAAAAATCGTAAACTTCGATTTAAAAAAAATTGAAATTTTCAAGATTTTTTTTAACTGGTTCAAATGGAGTTTTTTTCTATACTCGTTTTTTTGTTAAAGACATACAAATGTGCACTTTATTTGCAATTTTTTAAGTGTCTGTGAAACTGCTAGTTTCCGCAGCGTTAAAAACAGCCGATTTTGAAAAATCTCCAACTTTGCCAACGATTTTCTCAAAAAAGCCCTGTTTTAAAATTCTGAAAATTAAATCCCTGTTTTATTATCAACAGGAGAATATCTGTGTAAATTTTCACAGACCTAAAAACGCCCGGTTCCGAGTTAGATGCGTTTGAATTTGGTTTGAAAACCTACGATTTCTCCGTGTTCTAAAGGCGCCATTTTGGAAAAATCTAAAGTGCAAAGTACGTTTTCTCTTACTCGAATGAGAGTGTTGGATCCGTCCACCTCACCCTACCCTGAGCGATAGCATGCCTAAGAAACGGTCTTGGGAAAAAAAATAACAAATCTATATATATAGAGAATTGAATGTATGTCAATTTAGAACCATCAAACTTGGTATGCTATCTCATGGTACCCTAACTTAGACCGTAGATGGTTTTTCGAAGAGGGGAGCCCGGGTCAAAGGGCCCCACGCAAAATTTCCGTAAAATCTAGTTTTCAATTTAGAACCATCAAATTTGGTATACTTTTTCTTGGCACCCTAACTTTGACTAGACGGTTTTCAGAAGAGGTGGGAACCCGGGGTCAAGCCCCCACCCCTACAAAATTTTCGTAAAATATTTTACAAAGTTAGGGTGCCAAGAAAAAGTATACCAAATTTGATGGTTCTAAATTGAAAACTAGATTTTACGGAAATTTTGCGTGGGGCCCTTTGACCACGGGCTCCCACCCACCCAGGGCTCTAACCCCCTTCCAAAAACCATCTACGGTCTCAGTTAGGGCACTATAGTTTACAAGTATATTTTACGGAAATTTTGTGTGGGGGCCCTTTGGTCCAGGGCTCCGACCCCTTCCAAAAACAGTCTGCAGTCTAAGTTAGGGTACCATGCTATAGTATTCCAAATTTGGTGGTTCTAAATTGAAAACTAGATTTTATGGAAGTTTTGTGTGGAGCCCCTTGACCCCGGGCTCCGACCCTTTCCAAAAGCCGTCTACGGTTTAAGTTAGGGTACCATGAGATAGTATACCAAGTTTGGTGGTTTTAAATTGAAAACTGTAAATTTGTTTAGCAGACATACATTCAAATCTATATATATAGATTTGTTATTTTTTTTTCCAAGACCATTTTTTAGGCGTGTTATCGCCCAGGGTAGGGTCAGGTGGACGGATCCAACGCTCTCATTCGGGTAAGAGAGTATATACTTTGCGCCTGAGATTTTTCCAAAATTGCGCCTTTAGAACACGGAGAAATCGTAGGTTTTCAAATGAAATTCAAACGTGTCTAACTCGGAAACGGACGTTTTTAGGTCCATGAAAATTTACACAGATATTCTCCTGTTGATAATGAAACAGGGATTTAATTTTCAGAATTTTAAAAAAGGGCTTTTTTGAGAAAATCGTTGGCAAAGTTGGAGATTTTTCAAAATCGGCTGTTTTTAACGCTGCAGAAACTAGCAGTTTCACAGACACATAAAAAATTGCAAATAAAGTGCACATTTGTATGTCTTTAACAAAAAAACGAGTATAGAAAAAAAAAACTCCATTTAAACCAGAAAAAAAAAATCTTGAAAATTTCAATTTTTTTTAAAATCAACGTTTACGATTTTTTTTTATTTTAATCATACGATGTGTAAAAAATATTAGCATCAAATATTATTATACATTATACACACAATGTAATAAAAATACCAGAACAAAAGATCTTTTTAATTCTGCTGCAATGACTCACTGAAGTTAGGAAAAATAACCGGTTTTTTAGTGAGCTTGTTTGACGGTGGAAGATTTGAAACCCTCTGTCTCGAAGGGAAAATTTTTTCTTGCCGAAAGAAAAGATATGGGTACCCTTATTTTAATCAAGGAACACCCCTTAATTTTTTTAGAGAAATCTGAGACCGTGATGGTACTACCCTGCCAGAGTTGAAATGGAATCCCTCTCTTATTACCAGCCAACTAAGTTGAAACATGTTTGTAAGCTACCTAGCTTTGAGACACCTCACCACCACGTGAGAGGGAGGGGTTGTCAAAACTCCGCTGGTCTCCCATCGATCCAGGATTATCTTCTAAGGGAACAGAAGCCATGGGCAGTGCATAGTTTATCGTGGCCCAGGTGGAGATCACTACGAACACAATCCCCCCCCCCCTTTAAAAAAATTGAAATCTTTGAATATGTTTTAAATAGATAAAAATCTTTATCTATTTAAAACATATTCAACACCATTATAAGCGCATAAGTTGTATATGAATTTTACTTGTAAAATCAGCTGATTGAACAGGAAATATACTCAACTTACATTTTATGAATAAGCATGCACGCGTATGTGTTAATTGTTATTTATTTAGTAGATTAGACAATTGCCATTACGTTTTGGAGAGGAGGTAAGCAGAGTTTCGGTAGCGACCAGCGCTATCAACCCAGCAGCGAGGTCAAGAGCATTGCACCTTCTCCCCCCGTTCACAGAGAACAAAATTCTCCTGAGCGAATATTTTACTATTACGAAAAACTGAGAAGTTAATTTTAGCAACTATAACAAAACAGCAACTGCTCTTCTGACAGCTCTTCCTCTTCTGACAGCCTACAATTAGCAACTCCCAGAAAAACTCGAGGGTGTTTAGCCATCGAAAATTAACTTACAGTACACGTGCCTGCACTCTTTTTCTTAAAATTGTTTCACAACAGTTTTCTACTCTTTCATAGTCTTTTCTTATGCGATTTTTAAGTATATACGTAAACAAACAAACAACTGCTGCTGCTGTCTTTCGCAACTCAACTTTGTTAGTGGAGCAGCAAGAATTTTCTTTATGTATTGGTTTACCCCCCCCCCCCCGACAGTTTTATAGGCATGTCATCACTCGGAGAAGGGTGAGGTGGATGTACCCAACCAGGGCCAGCTGACCCAATGCTCTCATTCCATCATTCGGGCAAAGAATATCTAACGCTTTGATTCGGGTAAGAGATATAACGTACGTACTTTGCGCCTGAGATTTTTCCAAAATGGCGCCATTAGAACACGGGAAATCGTAGGCTTTCAAACCGAATTCAAACGCGTCTAACTCGGAAACGGGCGTTTTAAGGTCCGTGAAAATTTACACAGATATTCTCCTGTTGATAATGAAACAGGGATTTAATTTTCAGAATTTTAAAAAATGGCCTTTTTGAGAAAATCGTTGGCAAAGTTAGAG
The DNA here is from genome assembly GCA_039090855.1 of Macrothele yani. Taxonomy (NCBI): domain Eukaryota; kingdom Metazoa; phylum Arthropoda; class Arachnida; order Araneae; family Macrothelidae; genus Macrothele; species Macrothele yani. The sequence continues at coordinate 17,298,533 of CM077000.1, read as the reverse complement.
ATTTTTCAAAATCGGCTGTTTTTAACGCTGCCGAAACGCGGAAACTAGCAGTTTCACAGGCACACAAAAAATTACAAGAAAGTGCACATTTGTATGTCTTTAACGAAAAAAACGAATATAGAAAAAACTCCATCCAAACCCTGTTTAAAAAAAACTTAAAAAATTAAATTTTTTTAAATCACAAAGTTTACGATTTTTTAAAATTTTAATCATACGATGTGTAGCAAATATTAGCACCATATATTATTATATGTTATACACACAATGTAAAAAAAAATACAAGAACACGATATCTTTTTTAACTCTGCTGCAATGACTCGCTGAATTTAGGAAAAATAACCGTTTTCTAGAGAGCTTGTTTGACGGTGCAAGATTTGAAACCGTCTATCTCGAAGGGAAAATTTTTTCTTGCCGAAAGAAAAAATATGGGTCTCCTTATTTTAGTCAAGGAACACCCCTTAATTTTTTTAGAGACATCTGAGACCATGATGGTACGACCCTGCCTGAGTTGAAATGGAACCCATCTGCTGACTTATCCCTCTGATATGTGCTCCAAAAAGTATTACATTGAGATTGCATTTGATATAACTCGTAAATGGGCACTTGAGAATATACATTTTTGTTATACACTGTATCAGCAAGAATATATATCTGTAAACCATGTGTCAAGAAGGTGTATATAAATAAGTATCAATTGAAAATGTACGTCTATGTTATACACTGTGTAGCAATGTGTTATTTTGGAACAATAAAAGCAAGTAATTATTGTGTTCACAATAAATGGTCATTGGCGTGATCTGGTTTTGAAATATGTAGTCAATATATATACACAGCTGAGGTTACCATCCATGTGACACTTGAAATCATATAATACAATAAAAAAAATTGTGATTAATTTTGGCTGTGAAATCGTGTTCGTGGTTGTGTTAAAATATTCCGTAATAATTTAGTATTTTCTTCCCCAAGTTCAGATCCGCCCTCAGTCAGGCTGAGGTGGGTCACATGCACTAGTAGATAGCTAATGACTACTTTCAATCTTAAACCTAAATTCACTGCATACACACCCACACGTTTTAAGTTTTTTGAAAGGCAGCCTTGCCTGTATTTATTGTAATTGAACTTTACCACCCTATTGGGCTACTTAATTTTTTTATGCAATATGAAAAATAAACTTTACTCTAATTGTTACACTCAATTTCTATGTAAAATGAATCTGCAAAAATCTAGAGTCCAAAGCAGATCTGTTTTTCCTTTGACATACTAAATGAATGGCAAGTCATTCGCAGTTCTTTTGACAATTTTTAGAATAGCTTTATAGTTTAGACAGACACTTATTAATAGAATAAAATTTGTTTTCCAGCTACTTGGCTGTGCAACTCTCTGAATTTTCTAGAAGATATATATATTTTTAATGACATGTTTAATACAAGAGCACGTGGTAAGAAAAAATATCAAATGTACATTGCTCTCGGAGATCATAATCTCAGCTTGCTAAGGAGACGGTACAATGAAATGCAAACTCTTTATATCTATGAGCTGAATACCTGGAAAATTTTGTACTACTTTTTATAGAGAAAATCTCTCCTTAACAGACCTTATATTTCAGTTTGGTCCAAAATTCTCACTCGTAATGTATAGTACTACTCCTACTCATTTATCTTGAGCTTAGCTCATACTTCTGCATAATTCATGTTATACACACAATGTAAAAAAAAATACAAGAACACGATATCTTTTTTAACTCTGCTGCAATGACTCGCTGAAGTTAGGAAAAATAACCGTTTTCTAGAGAGCTTGTTTGACGGTGCAAGATTTGAAACCGTCTATCTCGAAGAAAAATATAATTCACGATCAGTCTTTCATCTACATGAGCTTTGCTAGTACCTACTCCGGCTTCAGTTTTCACAATTTTTTTTTTTTTTTCCAAAATGGCTTACCTATCTGTCGGGGTCATAACACATCTACTTCGAAGTGAGGCACTTTCACGGGTGCTTTAGACACGGCAAATTCCACACGCTCAGATTTTTGCTGTCCAGATGGCAGACTATGTCGGGCAAACTTTTTCTTTTGACTTCAAGTGGCCTGCTGGTTCAGCATGGGCACTTCCATGAGGCAACTGAGATGTTCCATTGCTGGCGGCGTGACGGGGGAAAAACAAACTTTAGCCGGCACTTTATCCCTTTGAAACCCAGGAAGGAGGTGATAATAACCCCTCTAAAAAGGGGGTGATGACACTTCCAAGCAAGTGAGAGAGAGAGAGAGAGAAAGAGACAGAGAGAGAGAGAGAGAGAGAGAGAGAGAGAGAGTCTGGCTTCTTATCCCTTTTTAAGCTCTCTGTTCAACCCCACAGGCAGTTGACTCCCATTGGCTCGGGCACGACAGCTTCACATGTACAGGTCGTGACCCCAGCGTAACCTGCGAATTCCAGGAACTTTCAGCGGGGGGTACGATGCTGCGAATGCAAACTAAATTCCCGGAATTTTGCTGACCTGGGCAACGAGTACTTAACAAAGAAATACTGAAATATATATATATATATATCATCATCATCATTCATCATTGTCAACCATTATCAATCCACTGCTGGACGAAGGTCTCCCAAGTTTCCTCCACAACGGTCTGTCTTGTGCCAGTCTCCTCCATGTCACCCCTGCATACTTTCGAATTTCATCCACCCATCTCCCATGTGGTCTTCTTCTGGGTCTTTTCCTGTCCCTTGGAATCCAATCTAAAATTTCGGCTGTCCATCGATGATCTGTCCTTCTGGCAGTATGTCCAGCCCATTGCCATTTCAGGGATTTAACTCTGATCATGATGTCTTCCACTCTTGTCATTTTTCGGATCCACGAGTTCCTCTTCTTATCTCTCCTGGTTACACAAAGTATGCACCTCTCCATGCTTCTTTGAGTTGTCTGCAGCCTTTGTATGTCTCTTTTAGTTAAGGTCCACGTCTCTGCACCATACGTAAGCACTGGAAGGATGCATTGATCAAACACTTTTCTTTTAAGACATAATGGCATATTGCTCTTGAAAATTATGCTGTTTCTTCCAAAAGCTCTCCAGGCAAGTTTTGTACGCCGATTAATTTCTTCATCAATGTGACCCTCACTTGATATCTGCTGTCCAAGATAAACGTACGTATCTGTTATCTCCAGCTTTTCTCCATCAATCGATAAATCTTCATTTCTTGTAAAAGCATTGAACATCACTTTTGTCTTCTGAAAGTTCATTTTTAATCCCACTTCTTTACTCTTGTCAGCAAGTTCCTGGATCATACTCTGCAGCTCTGATGGGCTAGTTGCAAAAATGACTACGTCATCAGCAAAACGAAGGTGGGTTAGATAATCTCCATTAATCTTTATCCCCTTGTTTTCCCAGCTCAGTGACTGAAAAACACCCTCCAATGTGGCATTAAAGAGCTTCGGAGATATGGTGTCACCTTGTCTCACTCCCTTTCCAATTTTTATGTGTGTTGTATTTTCAAACAGCCTAATCTTTGCACTTGCATTTTCATAGATGTTATTAATAATATTAATGTATGCATCTTCAATACCGCAGGTTTTCAGAGCCATTGTAACTGCTGATGGTTTCACCGAATCAAAGGCTTTTTCATAATCGATAAAAGCCATGCACAATGGAAGTTCATATTCCCTCGCTCTTTCAATTAGTTCTCTCAGCACATGGATATGATCTATTGTGCTGTAGCCACTCCTGAATCCAGCTTGTTCTCTCGGTTGAGCCATGTCCAGTGTTACCTTCAAGCGGTGTGAAAGAACTTTCGTGAAGATTTTATAAACTACTGATAGGAGGCTGATAGGTCTGTAGTTTCCGAGATCCTCAATGTCACCTTTCTTATGTAGCAGGATCATTGTAGCGGTGTTCCAATCCTCAGGAATCTTTCCTTCATTAAGGCATCGAGTGAAAATTTGGGCGAGTACTGTTTCGATTTCTCCACTTGCTTCTTGTATGATGTCTACAGTAATTCCATCTTCTCCTGGAGCTTTTCCCCGCTTCATGTTCTTGATTGCATGTGCAACTTCTGCTGGAAGGACTGGAGGAACTCTGGTATTGGTATCTTTCATGATGTCTGGAGTGCATATATCATCCCTTTCATATAATTTGGAGTAGAAATCTTTCACTCTTGTCAAAATTTCGCCTCTATTTCTTGTTACAGAACCATCTTCTTTTCTCAGTGCCATAATCTGTTTTCTTCCCTTACTGAGATGTCCCTTTGCTATCTTTAGGCTTCGGTTGTTTTCAATTGCTTTCCTCACTAGTTCACAGTTGAATTTTCTTACGTCTTCAGTGATACTTTTTCGTACTGTCTTGCATAGCTCTATATATTCCACACTTTGGAAGTCACATCTTCTTTAGTTGTCCTCATCTCTCTTCTTTTTTGCATCAACATTTTCGTTTTTCCTGATAATTTATTTACATGCAACTTGTTCTTAGACCCAGCTAATTTTGTTGCTGTTTCCATAAGAGCTTTGGTTACTTTTCTGTTAACTTCAGAGATGTCCACTTCTTCCGATGTTAGGCCTTCTAAAGCAGAGAACCTGTTCTTCAGTTCCAACTTGAAGGTGTTATGGTGTTTTTTAAGGTTGGTTATGTCAATAGATTTTGTTTGTCTTATGAGCTTGCCACGTTCAAGTTTAGTGTTGAGGTGCATCTTACATCTCACCAATCTATGGTCACTACCTGTGTTGAACTTGTTTGCACACTGCAGTCTTCTATGACGAATTTTTTGTTACACATAATAAAATCAATTTCACTTGTCGTCCCATTTGGATGTCTCCATGTCCATTTCCTGTGTGGCTTTTTCTTGAAGAAAGAGTTCAAGATGAAAAACCCTTCTGCCTCTGCAAACTCAACGAGAGTATTTCCACGCTGGTTTCTGTTGCCGTGACCGAATTTACCTACTGAAGTTTCATTCTGTTGCCGTTGCCCTATTTTTGCATTGAAATCTCCCATAATTATTTTCAAGTGCTGCTTACCTTTATTATTTAGACTGACAAATTTCCTCATAAAATTCTTCAATTTCTTCTTCAGGATGACTTGTGGTGGGTGCATAAGTTTGAATAATCTGAGCCTGGTATTTTTCGAGAGTTGGATAACAAGTCGTGCAGCTCTGTCAGAGGAACTTTCAACTTCTACAACTTTATCCTTCAGTTTCTTGTTTATTATAAATCCAACACCACTAGTTCTGCCAGTATCTGTCCCACGATAGTAGAAGAGATGTCCACTTTTCAGTTCGATGAGATCTTCTCCTTTTCTCCTTACCTCCCACTTAGCCCAACGATGTCCCACTTGATCCTTTGTAGTTCCTCTTCCAATTCAAGAAGCCTTGAATCAGAAGATAGGGAACGTCCATTGTACGTTGCCAAGGTCAGCATCAGATGGCAGCCTAGTCCAGTCCTCCGGGGATTCTTAGCACCCTCTGCCTTCATGTCGCACTGGCCGCTGCCTTGGCCAGGTACATTCCAGCTGCCGGAGACTGAGGGCCAAGATTTAAGTTGTGGAATCATTTTGGAGGGGTTTGGCCATAACTCACCACGCTGGCCAAGCGGGTTGGTGAGTGTGGGATAGAAACAAAGCAAAGCAATTAAATTTAACTTTTACATCAGTGAACTAACTGATTTACGCTCAATCTGGTCTGTAGATATGAAACCTTGTAAAAATATGAATAATTAGTGAACATAATGTGGAACTGTGTAATGCTTAGAATGATGATATAATCAAATGCAGAATATATATATATATATATATATATATTCTGCATTTGTATATATATATATATATATATATATATATATTCTGCATTTGATTATATCATCATTCTAAGCATTACACAGTTCCACATTATGTTCACTAATTATTCATATTTTTACAAGGTTTCATATCTACAGACCAGATTGAGCGTAAATCAGTTAGTTCACTGATGTAAAAGTTAAATTTAATTGCTTTGCTTTGTTATTTAGTTTTCTGGGTATTTCAATTCTTTTATCTTGTAAAAGGAAAAATATTTTATTTCATTTCGTTATTATCGGCTGCATTGTTTGTTACCTAGCAAACACATAAGCTATAAAATTATGAAATTACTAATTATTAATATTAGTGCTTTTTCCCGAAAATATGCCTCTTAGTTTTTGCTTTCCAGCTCCTCGAGGGTGTGATCATTCATTCCAGATATTGATGAAAAGAGAAAAAAATAATAATAATTACGTAAGATTAAAGAATAAAATGAATGGAAGGATAAAATGGAACAAATGGAATGAATGGGAAGAACTCCTTCAAACTTTTCTCGGCTTTTCTTTACTGAATTCATTTCAGAGATGGAATCTAAAATGTTGAATTTCAGGGATGATAAACAGGAGAATTTGCGCAGGATTCCTTATTCATCATTCCCGAAGGGAATGTGTAGATCTGTCGTGTTGATTTTCCAGTCATCTAGAAGAAGTAGCCAGTTCCTCCCAAACTCGGTAAAATCAGGGACAGAACACATTTCAGATTTGATGAAAGTGTATTAATTATACACTGAAGTGCCAAATGTCATTAGATACATACCTAGTATCTATCGTGTACGACCTCCTCTAGTCCTGCGAAGTGCAGCAACTCAATGTGGCATCGATTCCACAAGTGGCCAGAAAACTTTTTGAGAGATGTTGAGCTATGCAGTCTGAACAGCTGCCCAGAGTTCCCTGGTCTTTGTAGATGCAGGATCTTGGATGCAAATTGACCTTTCCACCATGTCACGTAAGTGTGCTATCGGGTTCATATCGGGCGAATGTGGTGGCCACACCATCCATCGGAACTGTCCAGAATGCTCCTCAAACCAATTTTGGACAATTTGTGCCCGGTGACATATGGTGCATTGTCTGCCTGGAAAACCCCATCGTCGTTGAGGTACATGAATGAAGTCCGTGAAGGGCTGCAAATGGTCATCCAGCAGAGCATTAAAGCCATTACCAGTTAATGACATATTTATGAGGACCAGAGGATCCGAACAGTGCCATGTAAAGATACTCCCACACGTGTATGGAACCACCACCAGCTTGCACAGTGCCTTGTTGATAGCTTGGGTCAATTGCCTCATGGGGTCTGTGCCACACCCGAACCCTGCCATTAGCTGGTAGCAACTGATAGTGTGACTCGTCGGACCACGCCATGTGTTGTCAGTCTTCCAGGGTCAAATTACCATGATCAGGGGCCCAGGTGAGACGCTGTGTCTGATGTCGTGGTGTTAACAAAGGCACTGTGGTGGGTCTTCTGTTACCATACCCCATGTGCGCTAAATTACGCTGCACTGACATCATGGATTTGTCTCTGGTACCTCATGCATTGAATGTGGATGTTATTTGAGCCAGTGTCGCTTGTTTGTTAGCATGGACAATCCTGGTCTGACGCCACTCGCCACTGTCATTCAGCACCTGTGGTCAGCTGCCACACTCTCCACGGTGGGTGGTAATGCTTTCCATGAGGCATTATTGGTACACCTGTGACACCATGGATCGAGGAATGTTGAATGTTCGCACAACTATGGAAATTGAATGTCTCATCCATCTGGCTCCCACTACTGTGTCTTGTTCAAACTCCGATAATTCACTTCAGCTTGCCATAATCCTACTAGTGGTTGTTCAGCCTGACTCACAAGATTACACCTCACAACTGATAGAAATCGTGGCATGCGTCGAAGCCTTTATACGATGGCGGTGCCAGTTAAAAAATTCATACTACTCTCCCAAGACTTTTGGCACTGCAGTGTAGTATCAAAGATATGAGATTATAGTTGATTTTCTGCCATTTTGAAAGCTGTGGAATCAGTTTCATGTATGAAAGTCGAGTATGTGCATGGATTTATTTTCCATGTATTGGGTTGTCGGAAAAGTCATGATGTATTTTGGCACCCGATAGCGGTTGGGCGGTTTTGGAAGTACTAGAGGCATGCGCAGCTCTGTTATCGCTATGGCATTCGACAGGTGCCAGTTCTAGCTGCAGTCTAAAAGGAATAGTGAGCGATTTGGTTGATTTGTGCAAATTTGACATCAAGTTGAAGATGGAAGACCAAACTGTGCATTTTCGCCATATTTTACTGTTTTACTTCCGTAAAGGGAAGAATGCGTGTCAAGCTTGTGAAAAGTTTTGTAAAGTGTATGGTGATAATGCTCTACAAGAACGTCAGTGCCAGCGGTGGTTCGCAAAATTCCGTGCTGGTGATTTTGACCTCAACGATGCTCCTCGGTCCGGGAGGCCCACCAAGGATGATGACGACCAAATCAAGGCATTGATCGAGTCAAACCCATGTGGCACGACACGAGAGATTGAAGACACACTGCACATCCATCATTCAAGCGTTCATGACCACCTGAAGTAGTTGGGATACGTAAGCAAGCTCGATGTGTGAGTTCCTCATGAACTCAAAGAATCTCGATTGACGGTGCGTATAAACATCTGCGATATGCTCGTTAAACGTGGGGAAAATGATCCTTTTTTGAAGTGACAGATAACTGGTGACAAAAAGTGGATTGTGCACAACAATGTGCTGTGCAAAAGGTCTTGGTCCCGACATGCTGCTTCGCCTCAAACGACATCCAAAGCAGACATTCATCAGCGGAAGGTTTTGTTCTCAGTGTGGTGGGATTTTAAAGGTGTCATATTTTACGAGCTCCTACCATGGAACCAAAGAATCAATGTGAATGTTTACTGTCGGCAATTGGACAGTTTGAACAAATCCATCATCCAGAAACGTTCAGAGCTCGTTCATCGTTAAGGTGTTGTGTTCCATCACGACAATGCAAAACCACACACAAGTTTGATCACCCGCCAAAAATTATTGGAGCTTGAGTGGGATGTGTTGCCACACCCAGCATACTCGCCTGACCTTGCGCCATCAGACTTCCACTTGTTTCGCTCTCTTCAGCAGTCCTTCCGTGGTATAACGTTCAATTCAGATGAGACTGTAAATTAGCACCTTGTACAGTTTTTCACCACGAAAGATGGGTCCTCCTATGAACGAGGCATTCTGCAGTTCACTGAAAGATGGCAAAAGGTTATCGAACAAAACAGGCATTATATCATTGATTGATCTTTGTTCTTTCTATCAATAAATTACCTTTGCAAAACATGGCTAAAATACGTCATGACTTTTCCGACAACCCAATATATTTCGTTCATTAGTACGTATTTTAATGCAATGTTAGATTGACAGAAACAATGCACACAAATAAAATGTATACACACTCATACAAAACTCCTGAAACAAAATGGTCACTTTTCTTTCAGGTTGGATGAATAGTTAATAGTTCACAAATTCAGATTGGATGAATAGTTCATGAATTCAGGTTGGATGAATAGTTCATGAATTCAGGTTGGATGAATAGTTCATGAATTCAGGTTGGATGAATAGTTAATGGACTCAGGTTGGATAAGTAGTTAATGATTTCTGTTGGTATGCAATCAGCAATTAAGAAAGACACACTAAGAAATGACAAACCACTTCTGTATTTGTATCATTATTTTTAAATTTGTGTATATGTTCTTGTTACTTAGGCATATTCATAAATAAAATAAAATTGAACAGACTAAATATTGGTTCCCTTTGTTGCAGTTTTGCCTTATGCATAGTTGTGTAGTGAGCTAAAATGCTGATAGATATACACATGTGTGAAATATGGTGCTTATGATTTTTATGGAAACATTTTTTATTAACCATTTTGTGTGCGAGTGTTATCAGTTTACTTGTGAACTCTGCACAAATTGATTTGATTCGAGTTTAAATTCTCAATAGTAATTGCACTTAAATATTAAGAAGACGAAGGTCATGCCAACTTGCAACCTTATAGATTTTATATTTGATGAGGAGGAAGTGAAGGTTGTAGACAATTTTGTTCTTTTGGGCTTCAGAATAAATAACGAGGGGCAGTGTGCTGGAGAAATGAGATTATCCCAAGGTTTCTAGGCAATGACAAATTTAGAGAAGATCATGAAGGATAAAGACTTCTTGATCACAAAGACTAGAATTGTTAAAGCAATGGTCTTTTTTGTGGTAATGTATGTTTGTGTAAGCTGTACACAGAGATGCCAACATCTGAAGGAAGATTAGTCCATATGCGCTACGCCCGTAGTTCTTCCGTAGTGAAGTCAAGTCAAGTTCACACATTAAAATTTTCAGGGTAGCATGCATATTTCCCAGAATACACTGCTACATTTTTAGCAACATGTTAATCTCGATCGGGGACAATACTTGGATAAATTTTGCAACATACTTAAGTCCCCTTAAAATGGGGGTAAAAAAAAACTTGAGTAAATACACAAAAAATACATACCATTTCAACTCCACCTTTTAATAAATATGTTATGTTAATAAATATGTTATGTCATAAGTGTGTGATGCCACACACTTATGGTTATTCCTCCTGTTTTTTAGAGTGAAAATGCCGACCGCAATCGTCTTTTCCGCCGTGTACGATTGAAAAATCAACAGCACACGGGAAACAAAACCAGTGGTTTTCGGATACCCGAGACGATTTTAGACACGGAAATTCTTGCAAATAACTCCTTGAATTTTTGACAACTTTTTTGCTTTTTATATGCAAGAATATTAGTAGAGACAGGTGGCCATTTACTTGACGCTATTGCAAGTAAATTCGTACATGACAAACACAATGGGAACAAAGACAGAACAATTAACTGTGAAAGGTTTCATAGCTTTATGATGCGGATGAATAGAAAATTAACATTAAATGCTTATGATACGAAAAAACTAATCAAAAAGATATTTTAAATTGCATAAATAAATCAATTCTGGAAAAAAAATATAAAATAAAAAGACAATGCAAATAAAATAAATTACAATAAAAACCCATGCAACGGTTCATTAACACAATAGAAGTTTTCTACTAAGATGCGGGGAAGCAAAATGTCACAACTTAAAACGCAAGTGAGTAATGAAAGCCAATTTACCAACAAAAAAACAAAAAAAAAAAAAAAAAAAGAATTAAAACTGAAATTAAAAGATTCCAAACAAAGAAATATCTGGGGAAAACAATCTTTAAAACAAACTATTAAGGAAGAAAGAAAGTTCTTGTGAATCTGGTAAGATAAAATAAAACTTCCCTTTGTTTAGCAGAGCATTTTTAAAACAGAAAAAAAAAAAAGAACTGCACTTCGCAAATCTGTCAAAGTAACATAACCAATTAAACTCTCTGGCGACAGCGAGGAGCGTGGATAAATAGGTCACAACTGGTGCACACACCCAGCAGTTAAAAAACGTCTCACTGCAGCAGCAGTGAGCAGCTACTGCTGCTAGACGTTTTCTTTGGCTGGTTGCCAAAGACACATGGAGGGATTTTCTCTTGTTCTGGGCAGAATATACTGTGCGCGAAGAATAAACTCCCGTGGAGGTAACATAAAACAGGCAATAACAGTGTCCACACATCCTGGTAGCTTAGTTATGTGCTCTGCCGGAAAAAACAAACATTCAGGATTTCTTTGATTCACAATTGTTTCTTTCAATCTGATGACTATTTGCTCAGAGCAGTTTTTTTTTTTTCTGATATCCCGCTCGCCCCTTATTTTGGTGAAACAAATATGCAATAGCAATTAATCATCATCATCATCATCATTGTCAACCATTATCAATCCACTGCTGGACGAAGGTCTCCCCAAGTTTCCTCCACAACGGTCTGTCTTGTGCCAGTCTCCTCCATGTCACTCCCGCATATTTACGAATTTCATCCACCCATCTCCCATGTGGTCTTCTTCTGGGTCTTTTCCTGTCCCTTGGAATCCAATCTAAAATTTCGGCTGTCCTTCTGGCAGTATGTCCAGCCCATTGCCATTTCAGGGATTTAACTCTGATCATGATGTCTTCCACTCTCGTCATTTTTCGGATCCACGAGTTCCTCTTCTTATCTCTCCTGGTTATACCAAGCATGCACCTCTCCATGCTTCTTTGAGTTGTCTGCAGCCTTTGTATGTCTCTTTTAGTTAAGGTCCACGTCTCTGCACCATACGTAAGCACTGGAAGGATGCATTGATCAAACACTTTTCTTTTAAGACATAATGGCATATTGCTCTTGAAAATTATGCTGTTTCTTCCAAAAGCTCTCCAGGCAAGTTTTGTACGCCGATTAATTTCTTCATCAATGTGACCCTCACTTGATATCTGCTGTCCAAGATAAACATACGTATCTGTTATCTCCAGTTTTTCTCCATCAATCGATAAATCTTCATTTCTTGTAAAAGCATTGAACATCACTTTTGTCTTCTGAAAGTTCATTTTTAATCCCACTTCTTTACTCTTGTCAGCAAGTTCCTGGATCATACTCTGCAGCTCTGATGGGGTAGTTGCAAAAATGACTACATCATCAGCAAAACGAAGGTGGGTTAGATAATCTCCATTAATCTTTATCCCTTTGTTTTCCCAGTTCAGTGATTGAAAGACATTTTCCAATGTGGCATTAAAGAGCTTCGGAGATATGGTGTCACCTTGTCTCACTCCCTTTCCAATTTTTATGTGTGTTGTATTTTCAAACAGCCGAATCTTTGCACTTGCATTTTCATAGATGTTATTAATAATATTAATGTATGCATCTTCAATACCGCAGGATTTCAGAGCCGTGGTAACTGCTGATGGTTTCACCGAATCAAAGGCTTTTTCATAATCGATAAAAGCCATGCACAATGGAAGTTCATATTCCCTCGCTCTTTCAATTAGTTCTCTCAGTACGTGGATATGATCTATCGTGCTGTAGCCACTCCTGAATCCAGCTTGTTCTCTCGGTTGAGCCATGTCCAGTGTTACCTTCAAGCGGTGTGAAAGAACTTTAGTAAAGATTTTATAAACCACTGATAGGAGGCTGATAGGTCTGTAGTTCCTGAGATCCTCAATGTCACCTTTTTTATGTAGCAGGATCATTGTAGCATTGTTCCAATCCTCAGGAATCTTCCCTTCATTCAGGCATCGAGTGAAAATTTGGGCGAGTACTGTTTCAATTTCTCCACTTGCTTCTTGTATGATGTCTATAGTAATTCCATCTTCTCCTGGAGCTTTCCCCCGCTTCATGTTCTTGATTGCATGAGCAACTTCTGCTGGGAGGACTGGAAGAACTCTGGTACCTTTCATGATGTCTGGAGTACATGTATCATCCCTTTCATATAATTTGGAGTAGAAATCTTTCACTCTTGTCAAAATTTCGCCTCTATTTCTCGTTATAGAACCATCTTCTTTTCTCAGAGCCATAATCTGTTTTCTTCCCTTACTGAGATGTCCCTTTGCTATCTTAAGGCTTTGGTTGTTTTCAATTGCTTTCCTCACTAGCTCACAGTTGAATTTCCTTACGTCTTCAGTGATACTTTTTCGTGTTGTCTTGCATAGCTCTATATATTCCACTTTGGAAGTCACAGCTATTTAAATTACATTTTAGCATAAAACAAAACAAAACATGATTCACGCATACACGCGACCGCTGTAAACATGGAAATTCCAACGAATAACATTTGTACAGCTGCGAATTATTATTTTTTTCACACCACTGGAACTGGAAGCCACTGAAGCACGCTTCATAATTACAGCAGTTCACGTCACACCACAACTAATCAACTTTCAACTTAACAACAAGAACAGAAAACATGGAATCGACTCTAGTATACCTCCGACAGCTTACGTTAGTGGGCCGCATTCGTGACTGCCATCGAAAGGACCTCAGGTTCGATCCCAGGCAGGTATGAACGTTTGATCCACTGAATATCCGCCGTGCATCGGATGGGCACGTTAAGCTGTCGGTCCCCGGGTACTGCCCCCCCCCGGTATGGACCTGAGGGCTAGGTGTCTTCCTCCTCCTTTCTACTTCGCTTCCGTGCCACTTTCCTATTGGGCACTCTAGCCCAAATCACCTAGCTTCCTATTTCAAAGGGTTGTTTAAGACCTGGGGGCAGACACTCCCCTTCTAAAATCCTCTACTTAAAAAAACTAACAAAAAGAACTTGCGTTAGTTCAGGACGCGGTTAAGGTTTTCCCGAAGTTAACAGATGTTGTGCATTACGAACGCCATCCCACAGCAAACCAGGTACAAAGTCACGTGATCATACAGAACGATCTCCGCTGCAACATTTCCGTTTGCTTGTCGGCCAGCCAAACATGCTTGCTGTGTGGCGGCTTCGTGACATTACCGCAAGAATCACTACATTTGACTATGCTTGACTTTTTTGTTTTCAAATAATTTAAAAAAAAAAAAAAAAAAGTTTTCCCGAAATATCCGAGATTTCTGGAAAAATCCGTAGTTTTTCACACCTTCTCTGTAAGTTCGTAGTTTGAACATGATATCCGTAGAAAGTACGGACGATCCATAGTACTTGACATCTCTGTGTACGTTGAGGAAGAGTGAAATTAAGAAGATAGATGCTTTTGAATTATGGACCTGAGGGCTACTTAGAATTCCATGGACTGCAAAAAGAACTAATCAATCAGTATTTGAGCAAATAAAGCCCAGCTGCTCCCTTGAGGCTAAGATTTGTAAGCAAAAACTTATATATTTTGGACATTTGATTTGTGCCAACATTGTGTTTGAAAAAATGATCATGCTTGGCAAGACAGAATTCTTGGGGGAGACAGAATGGAAAGGCAGAAAGCATAATGGTTAAATAGAATCAAAAACACATGTCGAATGAACATAGAAGAGTTGCAAGATCTTGCTGTGAATCAATTGAGATAGTGGGCTTTCGTTCATACAGTCAGTCACATAGAGTTATGTTTGACAAATTATAATTTTTTTTATTTGGTTTTGTTATATTTTAATATATTTCAAACTTGTTTTATTAGGTCTGTGTGTGATCATGCCCAGAAACTGTTTCCAAGTAACGTGAAGTTTCGAACTGTCGATTCTTTGGCATTTGCATCAAAAGGAAAACAGTAAGTGCACTTTTGTTTAACTATTTTCACCAATTCTGTTTTAAGTAGGATTTCTTACTGTTTTATGGATGCAAGAGTTCTGTCTGGGGAAATAATTTCCATCTTTGGTGGATTTTTTGGTGAAAATCTAAAAATTGTAATAAGTGCTCTAATTTAAGTTTCTCCTTGTTCTGTCAATTGGCCAAGTAAGCATTTTTGTGTGTTTTTCATGTGTTCTAGTTCTGGCATCATTTCTTTAACCTATAAAGTTGTTTTCCTGTCAAAAGTCAGCATTGGTAGAAGTCTTCATGGGCAGGGCCGGGCTTTTTAATTTAAAGAACAAAGCAATGGGTTAGGCTTTTCCCCAGAGACTTGCTGCTGGGTTGAGCCGGGCCAAGTCGATCCATTCTTTTCACCGCAATGGGAAAAAAAGGGGGAAATATCATGTTTCCCGATTTCCTGGTTTGCTTAACTGTTTTGCTGGCTTTACTTACTTCCATGACATAGCCCAGGACATAATCACATAGTTGAGGAGAGGTGCTCTCAATGTTTTTACCATCTTTTAGGTGTTAAGATGGCAAAAACACTTTGGGGCTCGTGGACAACAAAAAGATTTGACCCTGAGCAAGTATCTCTGGAGTCTGCAGTGGTGTGTGTGTGTGTGTGTGTGTGTGTGTGTGTGTGTGTGTGTGTGTGTGTGTGTGTGTGTGTGTGTGTGAAAGAGAGAGGGCAACATCGATTGTTTCTCCTATCCCTAATCCCTATAGGGATTGACTTTTGTAGTGTTGCTAGTATAGAGAAAGGGAGATTTTGAATGTGTTTAGTCTCCTTTTCTCTCTGTCTTTAAAGGTTATATTCTTTGATAATTGCCAAAGTTTTCATAGAATGAAAATTAGGGTTAGGGTTACTAATTATGATTTTTTGTTGTTGATGAAAAACTTATTTTCTTCTTTCTTTAACAACATAGTTTTTGACTCTTCAACAAAATTTATCTTCAATAAAAAAAAGGGCATATGATCTCTTATACTAGTGGTAGATTTTGATGAAGTGCACACAAAAAAAAAAAAAAAAAACTATTCAAAATCTTAAGTTATTCACTAATGTTTACTTTACCCTCAACAACCTGAAAAATAAAAAAAATTCTCAATTCTCTATCCTAAGAAATGTTCATAAAATGGAAGGTGATTCCACCACTACCGAAGAGAGAAATTCACATGGGACACAAAATAACTTGCTCAAACATAAATTCCAGATTAACTTAAGGTTTATTTGTGTACGCTCAGGCACTTTGAGAAAACACTTCAGTTTACCATTGAACCTTTTAGTGGCTGATTTTTTTTTTCTAGCTAGCTAGGCCAATATAAAAAGGAATTTCGAAAATATGTTGCTTAGAGTCCAGAAATTGTTTCCAGTCGTAAATCATCGCTCTCAACTTTCTGATCTGCAATCCAAACAGAATTTCACCTGCGTGATGTTTTTAGAGGTGAGGAAATTAAGTGTCACAATTTATTTACTGGCCTACTTTACAAAGATCATCAAAGGATCTGACAATCTGACAATTCATTGATGGAGTGCTAAGAGCTTAACAAAATGTGCAAACTTCTTACATGTTTAAATTTGAACATGTAACAAGTCTGCACATCAGGGCACCTGGAAATTTGGTCCTGGTGCCCAACTTCTTTTTACTTCAAATTTCAGAGTAAATTTATCAGAGTAGCAACAATTACACTCTCATACACAACTTGCTCGAGAACCCATCATTCCTGTGAAAACCTCCCAAAGCCACTTTGACTTTCAATAAAGAATTCCCTTGCCTACTAATTTCACCATCCAATTTGTTCTCTCTGTCAAACATGCTTCCTAAATACACAAACTAATTCACCTGGTCAATCACTGTTCCATTTAGACATATTACATTCAGTACTACCAGCTCCTTTCTCAAAAACCATAACTTTGGTTTTTCCTTATTCATACTCAGTTTGAATTCCATGCAAACTTCATACATCTGGGACAACATACTCTGCAACTCACTTTTGCTCTCTACCAACAGGACAGTATCATCAGCATACACCAGTCTGCACACATGGATATCCCCAAGACATAAACCAGTATTATCTATTTTGGCACCACACATGCACACATCCATAAATATATTAAACAGCCTTAGTGACATTACACAACCTTGTCTGACTCCTGCACCAATTGAAAACCATTTTGATGAAACACCATTCACTCGTACACAAGGTCTACTGTCAGCATACATGGGAAAAAGTAAGAAAAAAATGTTTCATGTTTTGAAATACCCAAAGAAATTTTTAAAACCTAATCAATATTTGCCATAATGATATTTCTTGATATTTTGTCTCTAGAAACTTGAAAACCACTAAAGAGATTAAAAAGCAGCCTATCTTTACTTTAATCAGTATACAGAAAAACCAATGTTGTATATATATATATATATATATATATCATCATCATTGTCAACCATTATCAATCCACTGCTGGATGAAGGTCTCTCCAAGTTTCCTCCACAACGGTCTGTCTTGTGCCAGTCTCCTCCATGTCACCCCTGCATACTTTCGAATTTCATCCACCCATCTCCCATGTGGTCTCTTTCTGGGTCTTTTCCTGTCCCTTGGAATCCAATCTAAAATTTCGGCTGTCCATCTATGGTCTGTCCTTCTGGCAGTATGTCCAGCCCATTGCCATTTCAAGGATTTAACTCTGATCATGATGTCTTCCACTCTCGTCAGTTTTCGGATCCACGAGTTCCTCTTCTTATCTCTCCTGGTTATACCAAGCATGCACCTCTCCATTCTGTTTTGAGTTGTCTGCAGTCTTTGTATGTCTCTTTTAGTTAAGGTCCACATCTCTGCACCATACGTAAGCACTGGAAGGATGCATTGATCAAACACTTTTCTTTTAAGACATAATGGCATATTGCTCTTGAAAATTATGCTGTTTCTTCCAAAAGCTCTCCAGGCAAGTTTTGTACGCCGATTAATTTCTTCATCAATGTGACCCTCACTTGATATCTGCTGTCCAAGATAAACGTACGTGTCTGTTATCTCCAGCTTTTCTCCATCAATCGATAAATCTTCATTTCTTGCAAAAACATTGAACATCACTTTTGTCTTCTGAAAGTTCATTTTTAATCCCACTTCTTTACTCTTGTCAGCAAGTTCCTGGATCATACTCTGCAGCTCTGATGGGCTAGTTGCAAAAATGACTACGTCATCAGCAAAACGAAGGTGGGTTAGATAATCTCCATTAATCTTTATCCCCTTGTTTTCCCAGCTCAGTGACTGAAAAACACCCTCCAATGTGGCATTAAAGAGCTTCGGAGATATGGTGTCACCTTGTCTCACTCCCTTTCCAATTTTTATGTGTTGTATTTTCAAACAGCCTAATCTTTGCACTTGCATTTTCATAGATGTTATTAATAATATTAATGTATGCATCTTCAATACCGCAGGTTTTCAGAGCCATTGTAACTGCTGATGGTTTCACCGAATCAAAGGCTTTTTCATAATCGATAAAAGCCATGCACAATGGAAGTTCATATTCCCTCGCTCTTTCAATTAGTTCTCTCAGTACGTGGATATGATCTATCGTGCTGTAGCCACTCCTGAATCCAGCTTGTTCTCTCGGTTGAGCCATGTCCAGTGTTACCTTCAAGCGGTGTGAAAGAACTTTAGTGAAGATTTTATAAACTACTGATAGGAGGCTGATAGGTCTGTAGTTTCCGAGATCCTCAATGTCCCCTTTCTTCTGTAGCAGGATCATTGTAGCGGTGTTCCAATCCTCAGGAATCTTTCCTTCATTAAGGCATCGAGTGAAAATTTGGGCGAGTACTGTTTCGATTTCTCCACTTGCTTCTTGTAAGATGTCTACAGTATTTCCATCTTCTCCTGGAGCTTTTCCCCGCTTCATGTTCTTGATTGCATGTGCAACTTCTGCTGGAAGGACTTGAGGAACTCTGGTACTGGTATCTTTCATGATGTCTGGAGTGCATGTATCATCCCTTTCATATAATTTGGAGTAGAAATCTTTCACTCTTGTCAAAATTTCGCCTCTATTTCTTGTTACAGAACCATCTTCTTTTCTCAGTGCCATAATCTGTTTTCTTCCCTTACTGAGATGTCCCTTTGCTATCTTTAGGCTTTGGTTGTTTTCAATTGCTTTCCTCACTAGTTCACAGTTGAATTTTCTTACGTCTTCAGTGATACTTTTTCTTACTGTCTTGCATAGCTCTATATATTCCACTTTGGAAGTCACATCTTCTTTAGTTGTCCTCATCTCTCTTCTTTTTTGCATCAACATTTTCGTTTTTCCTGATAATTTATTTACATGCAACTTGTTCTTAGACCCAGCTAATTTTGTTGCTGTTTCCATAAGAGCTTTGGTTACTTTTCTGTTAACTTCAGAGATGTCCACTTCTTCCGATGTCAGGCCTTCTAAAGCAGAGAACCTGTTCTTCAGTTCCAACTTGAAGGTATTATGGTGTTTTTTAAGGTTGGTTATGTCAATAGATTTTGTTTGTCTTATGAGCTTGCAACGTTCAAGTTTAGTGTTGAGGTGCATCTTACATCTCACCAATCTATGGTCACTACCTGTGTTGAACTTGTTTAGCACACTGCAGTCTTCTATGACGAATTTTTTGTTACACATAATAAAATCAATTTCACTTGTCGTCCCATTTGGATGTCTCCATGTCCATTTCCTGTGTGGCTTTTTCTTGAAGAAGGAGTTCAAGATGAAAAACCCTTCTGCCTCTGCAAACTCAACGAGAGTATTTCCACGCTGGTTTCTGTTGCCGTGACCGAATTTCCCTACCGAAGTTTCATTCTGTTGCCGTTGCCCTATTTTTGCATTGAAATCTCCCATAATTATTTTCAAGTGCTGCTTACCTTTATTATTTAGATGACAAATTTCCTCATAAAATTCTTCAATTTCTTCTTCAGGATGACTTGTGGTGGGTGCATAAGTTTGAATAATCTGAGCCTGGTATCTTCTCGATAGTTGGATAACGAGTCGTGCAGCTCTGTCAGAGGAACTTTCAACTTCTACCACTTTATCCTTCAGTTTCTTGTTTATTATAAATCCAACACCACTAGTTCTGCCAGTATCTGTCCCACGATAGTAGAAGAGATGTCCACTTTTCAGTTCGATGAGATCTTCTCCTTTTCTCCTTACCTCACTTAGCCCCACGATGTCCCACTTGATCCTTTGTAGTTCCTCTTTTAATTCAAGAAGCCTTGAATCAGAAGATAGGGAGCGTCCATTGTACGTTGCCAAGGTCAGCATCAGATGGCAGCCTGGTCCGGTCCTCCGGGGATTCTTAGCACCCTCTGCCTTCATGTCGCACTGGCCGCTGCCTTGGCCAGGTACATTCCAGCTGCCGGAGACTGAGGGCCAAGATTTAAGTTGTGGAGTCATTTTGGAGGGGTTTGGCCATAACTCACCACGCTGGCCAAGCGGGTTGGTGAGTGTGGGATAGAATTTCCTCTAATCCCGATGGTATAGTTATACCGCTATTGGCGGTCGTCAGAGCCCCTTTAGTGGGAACAGGATGCACCACGAGAAGGCGGGGTTGACATTTGTCGAGGAGAGGCTGTGATGTTACGCATCACCTGACCTTACATCCCATATATATATATATATATATCACAAAGGAATTATTAAAACCTAATCAATATTTGCCATAATGATATTTCTTGATATGTGATCTCTAGAAATTTGAAAACCTCTGAAAAGGTTAGAAAGCATGTCCTCTTTACTTTAATCAGTATATAGAAAAACCAAATTTGAAAACCACTGAAAAGGTTAGAAAGCAGCCCCTCCTTACTTAAATTAATACATAGAAACCAGTGAAAATGTTAGAAAGCAGCCCCTTCGTATAATACTTTAATCAGTATATAGAAAAACCAAATTTGAAAACCACTGGGGTTAGAAAGCACCTCTTTACTTTAATCAGTATATAGAAAAACTGAATTTGAAAACCACTGAAAAGGTTAGAAAGTAACCCATCCTTACTTAAATTAGTATATAGAAAAACCAAATTTCAAAACCACTGAAAAGGTTAAAAAGCAGCCCCCTCTACTTTAATCAGTATATAGAAAAACCAACGTCTAGCTGCTAAATTTCTGCTTGTTGGCTTTTCCATATGCTAAAGCTATGTAAAAAGTTTAATGTAAGGAAGCATTCAACTGAAATTATCAGTTGAATGCCCTTGTTGCGTTAAACTTTATATGTAATTTAAGCATGTTTTAATACTTATCAAAGCCTCAGTTGGTTAACACATTCTCTGCCAGTGTGCTGTTTTAGCAGCAAGCATGAGGTGCCTGTAAGAAACTTGTCCAAATCACCCATGATGCTACAAGATGTCACACAGCCCCATGTATGAGCTTTTAAGCATTTAGATTAACCTGGCCACGATTCACATCTCATGGCTCTGCGCGACTCTGCTGTTCTGACATACAAGAAAATTTACCCATAATTGATATTGAAAATTATAATTCTGCCAGTAAGGAAATATTATGATGATGTGGATGTAGACATTTACTGTATAAACTATATGCATATACACCAATAAGCCATTACATTAGACCACCTACCTAATAAACTGTAGGACCCCCTTTAGCCCACAAAACAGCTGCCACTCAGTGAGGCATTGATTCGATGAGGTGGCAATAGGCATCCTAGGGTATCTGATGTCATAATGTCAACAGCAGGTCCCCCAGTTCCCGTACATTTCAGGGTGGTGGTGATTTAGCGCGAACCCGCTTTTCCAAGTCGAACCATAAATGTACGATTGAGTTCATGTCAGGTGAATTTGGAGGCCAGGGCATTAACAGAAATTTACCAGCATGTTCTTTGAACCACTCCTTGACGATTCTGGCAGTGTAGCATTGTGCATTATCCTGTTGGTAATAGTCATCACCAGCAGGGAACACAGTTGACATGCATGGGTGAATTTGGCCCGCAACGATGCTCAGATACCTGAGAGCTGTCGGGAATTGTGCTATTGGGATAATGGGGCCTAAAGTGTCCCAAGAAAACATCGCTCACAGCATAACACTGCCGCCCCCAACATGTTTCCGTTCAACAGTGCATTCAGGTGCCATAGCCTCCGTTGGTAATCACCGTATCAGTGCTCTGCCGTCTATGTGATGTACCAGGAAATTTGATTCATCAGACCAGGCCACTTTCTTATAATCATCCACGATCCGATCTTGATGACATTGGGCCCATTTCATGCGTCGTTGTCAATGACGTGCAGTGAGCATGACCCATCTGGATCTTTGGCTATGCAGGCCCATGCACAGAAGGTTTGCGATGAACTGTGTGCTGTGACACATTGTTCTAATCACCAGTGTTGTAGCTGTGAGTGATTTGTCGAACTGTGGCCCAGCGGTCACTGTGAACAATGTGCAACAGTGTCTGTTCCCCTCTGGCATCAATGAGCTGCGGACGACACATGGCTGAACGACGGTTTGTTGTTTGGCCGTCCTTGCACTACTTTTGATATGTGCTCCCTACAGTGGCATGAGCAAAACCCACAAGCTGTGCAGTTTCTGAGATCGTAGTTCCGAGGCACCTTGCCATCACAATTTGTCCTTAATCAAACTCCGATAAATTGGAAGCTTTTCCCACTCTGACTTTGAACACTCTACTAACCAAAAGCCAGTCCTCGGGTTGGATATATACTGCTCTGTAAACTTCACCTATGCCACTGTTCAGCCTCCAGGTGCTCTCATTTCTCTAGGCTGGGGGTGATCATAATGTAATGGCTCATAGGTGTGCATATATATCATCATCATCAACCATTATCAATCCACTGCTGGATGAAGGTCTCCCCAAGTTTCTTCCACAATTGTCTGTCTTGAGCCTGTCTGCTCCATGTCACTCCAGCATATTTTCGAATTTCATCCATCTATCTCCCATGATGTTGTCCACTCCTATCATTTTCCTTATCCACAAGTTCCTCTTCTTATCTTTCCTGGTTACACCAAGCATGCACCTCTCCATTCTGTTTTGAGTTGTCTGCAGTCTTTGTATGTCTTTTTTAGTTAAGGTCCATGTCTCTGCCCCAAACGTAAGCACTGGCAGGATGCATTGATTAAACACTTCTCTTTTAAGACATAATGACATACTGTTCTTAAAAATTGTACTGTTTCTTCCCAAAGCTCTCCATTCAAGTTTTATACGCCAGTTAATTTCCTCATCAATGTGACCCTCACTTTGATATCTGCTGCCCAAGATAAATGTAGGTATCGGTTGTCTCAAGCTGTTCTCCATCAATCGATAAATCTTTGTTTCTAGTAAAAGCATTGTACATCACTTTTGTCTTCTGAAAGTTCATTTTTAATCCCACTTCTTTACTCTTGTCAACAAGTTCTTGGATCATACTCTGCAGCTATGAAGGGGTAGTTGTACATCATCTTTGCGTGTGTGTGTGGGGGGGGATCATAACTCACCACACTGGCCAAGCAGGTTGGTGAGTGTGGGATAGCATTTCCTCTAATCCCAATGTTACAGTTATACCGCTATTTGTCGGTCGTCAAAGCCCTTTTAGTGGGAACAGGATGCACCATGAGGAGTTGGGGTTGACATTTGTCAAGGAGAGGCTGGGATATGTTACGCATCACCTGACCTTGCATAAATATATATCCCATGATGCCACAAGATGTGAAACGACCCCCTGCCAATAGCGGTATAACTATACCACCTGGATTAGGGGATTAGAGGAAATGCTGTCCCACAGTAGTCAACCCACTTGACCAGCATGGTGAGTTAGGCCCCCTCCCCCAATAATTCCACGACTTAAAATTTAGCTGTCAGTGGCTGGCATCTAGAAGCAGAAATTTTAGATAGGATTCCATGGGATAGGAAAAGACCCAGAAGACCACATGGGAGATGGGTGAATGAAATTCAACAGCATGCGGGAGTAACATGAACGAGACTGGCACAAGATAGACAGTTATGGAAGAAACTTGGGGAACCTTTGTCCATCAGTGGATATATATATATATACATACATACATACACTTCTACGACCATATACATACCTGCCAACTGCTCCGGAATGTCCGGATTATCCCAGATGTATGTAGCCGCTCCGCGTAGTTTCGGGTTTTCTCTTGAAAAATCAAAATTTTTATTTAATTACTCATTTTCCCTCAAACAATGACTGGCCAAAAATATACTGCACTAAAAGTACAGATAAATTCGGTAAATGTTTTGTTCAACGTCCTAAATTATTTCGCCACAAATGTTGAAGTATTTTGAAAAAGTGAGATGTACAGATTCCAAAGTATGAAATTTCATGGCAAATGGTGAACACATCTCATCTTTATAATGCATTTTATAGTGCATTTAAAATATTTTAACCATAATATTTATGTGAAGGTACGATGCTGCGAGCAGAAGCTGTTGCAGTCCTAACACAATGCTGCGGCAATGATGTCAAGCGTTGCTCCATTGAAAGGAAGGTTCGTTGTGGTGGCCAATTCATGGGTGCAAGAGTACAGGAAGAACCAGTTATGATGTTGTCAGGAGCGCAATCCATTTTGTTGTGCTATGCTACAGAATATACACTCGCAGACAATGAAATTTGCACACCAAGAAGGAAGCATCGAATTGAACTGAAATTTTATGGATGTAATGATGCAGATAAAATGATACACATGATGGCAAAAACAGAGCTGCAGGACAATTACAGAGGGCGCTGTGGCACTCAGTCCGGTCATCTCCCTTGCGTGGTGTTACATGCTGCAATACCCCCCCCCCCCGGCAAGGTGGTGAACAGACGCCTTATGTCCTACGGCAGACTAGCCCTCATGTGTTGGACAGTGTGCTCCAAATCCCGGCCGGATAGTGTGGCACGGCAACCGCTGGCATTTCAACTGGTCACACGCATGCTTGATAGGGGAGATGTCCAGGGAGCGGGCGCGCCTTGGAAGTGTCTGGGCACGACATAGGCAGTCTGGGCAACCCAAGCCATATGGGGACTGGCATTATCCTGTTGGTATAGCGCACCTGGTATCCCGGCCAGGAATGGGAGCACATGGGGCCGTGGGATCTCATCCATATACCACTGTCTTGTCATTGATCCATGTACCAATACTAGAGCTGATTGGCTATTGTAGGCAGTGGCTTTCCAGACCATAATGCCTGCAGTGGGAGAGGTATGGCACTTGATAGCGAGGTTGGGATTGTGCCGTTGACCTGGGGACCTCCACACCCGGACACGATCATCTGTCCCCAAAACGAAGTAGCACTCGTCGCTAAACACCACACGTCGCCAGTTTGCGGCATTCCATGTGTCTCTTGCACCACTGCAACGGTGCCGGCAATGTTCCAGTGTTAATGGCGACATGTAAGGGGGCTGGAATCGCAGATTCGCTTCCGCAAGGCATCGGGAAATAGTTCGTGGGCACACAGGAGCCGCTACATCTGCCTGCATAGTGGACTGGGTCCTCGTGGGATCCATTCATGCCTGGCGCACGATCCGGCTATCCTATCTCCCGGTGGTCCTCTTGGCACATCCGGAGCTGCAATGCCGTCACGTGTCCACTGCTCCCAACACAGTTGGACGGTATGGTCTGAACGATCCATGTGGCGGGCTATATGGAATGCCGATGATCTCGTGGTCTTCATCCTGATGATCAAGCCTCTCTCAAAGTCCATAAGTTGCATAAATCGACATCTCTGGCGTCTACCCAGCATTCTTGGAACTCCGTACTGTTGCTTGCATTGGCCAGTGCTTTTTGCGTTCATGGAGCACGCCGGTTTATAAGGCTGCCAGTTCGTGCCTGCAGCATCACCACAGGGTGTGCAGTCATGCGCAATCTCACCAAACGTGGATCATCTGCATACCAGCACGCACTCTAGCTATTTGCAAAGTTTCGCGGTTGTAGCATGTTTTCTTCAAGTTTCCAAATTTCATTGTGCACGAGTGTAGTTCTTCAATTTTTTCTCACTGTTTTTAAAGCA
This sequence comes from Macrothele yani, assembly GCA_039090855.1. Classification (NCBI taxonomy): domain Eukaryota; kingdom Metazoa; phylum Arthropoda; class Arachnida; order Araneae; family Macrothelidae; genus Macrothele; species Macrothele yani. Next base: position 17,272,648 of record CM077000.1, on the reverse strand, counting down.
CACGCTGACAGTTTGTTCATTGTTCCATATACGATTCCCTCACACCAAATATAAAGTTCGGAGATGCCTTTCTTTCTTGTACAGAACAGTCAAAGTAGATCTCCAGTACTCAATAAACGAAAGTTCGATGGGAAGTCGAAAACTTCAAGTTTTGGTTGTAATTTTATCGGCTTGGATGTTGCACCCGCGAGTGGGTGGGGGACTGCATCACATTGACCAGTGAAGTGCATACGATTGTCATCCCACGTTCAGATCAGCCGCCAGGAATTCCCCACACGGAGGTGTGGTCAGAGAGAGAGAGAGCTATGCTAACGCAAGCGGCTTTGGGATTTAATTGTGAAAGTGTGTTAATGGAGTGTTTTTCACAACGTCAAAACAAATCTGAAACCGTGTGGCTGGTCCTGAAACAATCTTGCAAATCAGTCAATCATTTTTTTTCCCCTATTTGCATCTCAGATTTTTCCATTGCTCACAGAGGTAAAAATGATTGCAAGCAGCACATGGAAGGTGTATGCCATCTTGGAAATGTAGAGACACAAAACTGAAATCGAAGCTTAACTTCCATGTTACCCTACAGCAAAGACTTAAAAATTATTCGGGCGGAGGCTCTGTTTACCAAATTCTTAATAGAGCATAACTGCTTGTTTTCAGTATCGTACCATGCCGGTCCATTGTTTAAAAAGATGTTCCCTCACTCGGTGATCGCTTTAAAAATACGGATGTGCTCGCACGAAGACAACGGCAATAATAAAATCCTTTGCTTCATCCACAGCCCAGGAGATTGGCAAAATATTGAAGGCAAACAAGTTTTCACTGGCAACTGATGGCAGCAATTCTGTTGAAGATGATAAACTATTTCCAGTTGTTGTGACATACTTTTTCCTTCATTAGGTAAGATTGTTACCTGTTTATTATCGCTTCCAAACCTAAACGGTGATTTTACCGGTGAAAATATTTTTAAGCTGTTAAACACAGAATTATCAAAATATGAAGTTCTATGGACAAATTGTGTGGCATTTGCTGCTGGTAATGCATCAGTAATGCTGGGAATTCATAAAGGTGTCAGTGCATTTATTAAAGAAAATCCTAAAGCTATAATACATGGTTGTGCGTGCCATTTGATCCACTTGGTGGCAAAACATGCTTCAAAATAATTAATAGGGGTTAATGTGAAAGATTTCTTTGTTGATGTTTACTTCTGTGTGAAAAAAAGTACTAAGGCTAAAATTTTGCCAACAGGTTTCTGAATTAGAAGCACATAAAATTACTAAGTATGGCTCAACAAGGTGGCTGTCAATGGGCAGTGTTGTTGAAAGATATTTGGAGCAGTAGGATGCATTAGTACATGTATTTTGTGAGGAAGAAAAAGAGGAATCTTAAGTATTTTTGAAATGAAAAGAAATTTTTGAAGCTCCAAAGATGAAACTTTATCTGCTTTTTTACAATCGATCATGCCACTGTTCACCAAAATGAAAACCATGATACAGCAAGATGCACCCATAATTCACAGGTTTCAAAGAGAGCCGACATCATTTATTAATGAATTACTGTCAAGATTTATTAAGCCTTCTGCTGTGACTGCTGCAGCTTCTGTATTTGACATGGACTTTTCACATGGGAAGATCCAGAAAGATGATGATGAATGACCTTGTTATTGGAGGAAAAACACGACAGTGCATCAAAGATTCAAATTTGTCGCAAATAGATTTTTGCAATTTTTATTCATCTGTTAGACAGTACTATAGTAAGGCATATATGTGCATGACAAAGAAGTTTCCTTTGCAAAATGGTCTGTATCATCATTGTGAGGTTGCTGACATTACTTTGCTGGAGGAAACTAGATTCTCATCAGTTGATTTCTTTTTAAACTTGTTTTCTTTTTCTGATACAGAAAAAGATTTGATTAAGGAACAGTTTGCCAAATTCCAAAGTGATCCTCTGACAGAATAAATCTGAACTGCTGACAAAGTTGATGTAGCTTGAAATTTCATATCGTGCATTAAAGATCGTAATGGGTCATTTAAATACACTGTTTTATTTACCAAAATTAATGGCCACAATTCTCTGTATACCTCACAGCAATGCCACATGTGAAGGAGTGTTTAGCATGGTTAAGAAGAATCTAACTGATTTTCAATCCAGTTTGTGTTTCAACTTTGGAATCTGTAATAATTGAAAAATGAAAGCTTGTACTGATCAAGTTTTCTTTAATGCAGATCTGTCTGATGCTGACTTACACAAAACAAAACAATCAACATATTTATCTTTGAAGTAAAGTAAGTTTGTTTCTAAATGCAGGGGTTGTGCTATCGATCGCCATCTTCGCAATTTGCGAAAGAAGAATCGTTTTAGCGATGGAAAAAGAGCTTTGGCGATCACCTTTTTGTGCTGTTATAACATTTTGGCGATAAAAAATTGAATTTGGCGAACAAATTGGCGAAAACTTCAAAAGAGCCAGCGCGACCCCTGTAAATGTATCATATTTTTTGTCCAAACATTTGAGCTTTTATATTTATTTGCAACCACATATTCTCAGATATGATGAATGTAAAATAATAAGGAAAACTAAACATTTCATATACACTCGCAGACAATGAAATTTGCACACCAAGAAGGAAGCGTCGGATTGAACTAAAATTTTATGGACGTAATGATACAGATGAAGGATACACATGATGGCAAAAATAGAGCTGCAGGACAATTACAGAGGGATCTATGGCATGCAGTCCGGTCATCTTCAACAGCGCGCCGCACCGCCTCATGCGGTGATATGGTTTGGCATGGAAACGATCAGATGCCAGATGTTGTCCTGCTGCAGACTGGCCCACACATGTTGGACGGTGTGCTCCAAATCCCGAATAGTGCGGCACGACGGGAGCTGGCGTTTCAACTGGTCCCACACATGCTCGATAGGGGACGTGTCTGGGAAGCAGGCAGGCCATGGAAGTGTCTGGACATGAACGTAGGCAGTCCTGGGCAACCCAAGCTGTGTGTGGGCAGTATAGGAGCACATGGGGCCATAGGATCCCATCCACATACCGCTTTCCCATCAATGATCCACGTACCACTACTAGAGCTGATCGGCTATCGTAGGCAATGGCTCCCCAGACAATAATGCCTTCAGTGGGGGATGTATGATGCTCAATAGCGAGGTTGGGATTGTGCCGTTGATCTGGGGACCTCCACACTTGGACACGATGATCATCTGTTCCCAAAAAGAAGTGGCACTCGTAACTAAACACCACACGTCGCCAGCCTGTGGCGTTCCACGTCGCTCTGGCCTGGCACCATTGTACATGGAGCCGGCAATGTTCCAGTGTTAACGACTGCATACTTAACGTGGTGCTGGGATCGCAGATTCACTTCTGCAAGATGTTCCGGAAATAGCCTGTGGGCACACAGGAGCCTCTACATCTGCCTGTATAGTGAACTCTGTTCCCGTGGGATCTGTTCGTGCCTGATGCACGATTCGTCGATTCTCTTGACCGGTGGTCCTCCTGGTATATCTGGAGCCGCTAAGCCATGTGGCAGTGCCATTACGTGTTCACTGCTCTCAACACAGTCGGACAGTATGGTCAGAAAATCCACGTGGCGAGCTATATGGCCCGCCGACCTCCCTGCAGTTTTCAACCCGATGATCTGGCCTCTCTCGAAGTCAGTAAATTGTGTAAATCGAGTCGGACAGTATGGTCAGATTATTCTGGGGTCTACCCGGCATTATGGTCACTCTGTACGCTTGCTGGCTTTGGCAAGTGCTTTTCACTTTTATGGGCCATTGACTACACTCTGGTTTAGAAGGCTGCCGGTCCATGCTTGTAGCCCTGCCACAGGGTGTGTGGTGATGCACAATCGCACCAAACGTGGATCATTTGCATACCAGCACGCACTCTAGCTATTTGCAAAGTTTCGCGGTTGTAACATGTTTTCTTCTAGGTGAGCAAATTTCATTGTCTGTGAGTGTGAATTGCTTTATACAATTTAACAAATGGGTATAAACTTTTAGTTCTTTTCTTTTTTTTTTTTTTTTTTAGGTTTGTGCAGAGGTTAGCTTCAAAATTTTCATTATATATCATTAGGCAGTGCTTGAATGTTTCAGAATGCACATTTGAAAGACGTTCCTATTGCAGAGCTGTTGTACTAACAATTAAGAATTTCATGGTATCAGATGACATGGAAATTTCAGTGAAACACGTTGCTCAAAACAAGCCACTCACTCCTCAAATGAGGGATCGCTTTAGCACTATTACACCCAAGCAGAAACGTGTAAGTATAAGTGTTTCAACTCATATTTTTAAACATACTCTCAGTTTTGTGCTTTAATTTGTAGTTATATTATGGATGTATGCATGTGTGTGTGGTATCAGCTCATAGGCTCACCTTGAACTAATGGTTTGTCTTTCTAATTCTCAAGGTGACCTGGTGTTGAAATACACAGTTGGTCCAGAAAGTTCCAGGAATAATTCAATGAAAAAAGAAATATATATCTTACCTGTAGTAATTTGGCTGATTATCAACATAGTCCCCTCTTCCTCTAAATATACAGCTTGGATTGTTCCAAAAGTCTCTCAAATGCTCTGGGGAAGTCATTTTCTGGGATGTTTTTCAGGTACATTTATTTCCACTGACCTTTAAACATCTAGAATGGACCCTAATTGTCTTCCCTTCATGGGTACATTGAGTTTTGGGAAGAGAAAAAGTCTGCCAGGGCTAGATCCAGCAACTAAGGAAGATGCATGATCGTTGTTACCTCGTTTTTAGCCAGAAACTGGGTAAGAGTTTTCGAGGTGTGTGACGAAACTTTATTGTGGAGGAGGAACCATTCTCCACCTCAATGCAAAAACCCTGCCTAACTTGTCAAATTGTCTTGAGAAGGTGATCCTCCACTATAATGCTCCATCACACACCTCGGCCACTCCTGACTTTCTTGTAAAACAAGCCACTGACGGTTTGTCCTTCAGGCACAAATTCACGGTGGATAATCCCACAAGAGTCTAAGATTACAGTAAGCATCGATTTGATTTTCAACTTCACAGCCCTCACCTTCTTTCTGTTTTGGCTTTCCTGGACTTGTCCTTTTGTGCATGGGTCATACTCAAAACAACATAATTCATCACCATTTATTTTCTTGCTGAGAAAATCTGGGACACCATTAACCAATTCCACCAGGTTTTGATTTTCAGCTTCACAGCCCTCACCTTATTTGGTTTTGGCTTTCTTAGACTTTACTGTTCACTATTTTGTCCTTTCGTGGATGGGTCATACTCAAAACAACATAATTCATCACAATTTATTATCTTGCTGAGAAAATCTGGGACACCATTAACCAATTCCACCAGGTTTTGATTTTCAGCTTCACAGCCCTCACCTTCTTTGGTTTTGGCTTTCTTGGACTTTACTGTTCACTATTTTGCCCTTTCGTGGATGGGTCATACTCAAAACAACATAATTCATCACAATTTATTATCTTGCTGAGAAAATCTGGGTCGCCATTAACCAATTCAACCAATTTTTGATTTTCAACTTCACAACCCTCACCTTCTTTGGTTTCGGCTTTGCCAGACTTGACCGTTTGCTAGTTTGTCCTTCCGTGGATGGGTCATACTCTCAAAGCACCATGATTCATCACCTTTATTATCAAATAGAAAATCTGGATGGCCATTAACTATTTCCACGAAGTTTTGTGAAGCAGTCGCTCACAGCTCTCTTTGTTCGGAGATAGAAAGTGTGGGACAAACCTAGCGCACACCTTCCGTTTGCCAAGAACGTCACAAATAATGCTGTGCAGTACTGTTTTGTGCTGATATTCAGTTATTTTGCTATCATTCGATGTGTTAATCGATGATCCATAACTAGCAGTTCGCTAACAGACTGCACATTTTCACAAGTGTTGTTTCTTGAATGTCGTCCGCTCCTTACATCATACTCCAGCAACTGTCGGCCATCACAAGAACGTGCATACCATTCATACACCCTTGTCTGTTATAAATATTAATCACCATATCCTTGTTTCGTAAGTTTGAATGTTTCTGATGCAGATTTGCTCCATTTAAAGCAGAACTTAATGTTGACCCCTTGTTACATTCTCTAAAGTGTGACATGGTCAAAATTCCAGCGTGAAAAACATGTGCACTGCTTACCACGACTAAGGTGGAATTGGGTGAAAAAATTACAATTGCTTGCTGAGGGTTTATCAAAAATGGTTCATGTGCTGCCCAACAGATGGTGTGCATAGTACATAAAAAAAGTAATAATAATTCTTAAATCTATCTGGATTTACTGTGTACATTGTTGATACAGTGAAAATCTCTGCAAGGTTTCTGAAATTACACTCAATTACAGATTTTGATTTTTGAAATAAAATTCTAAAGCAACCGTTAATTTCATTGTATTGTGTTGCTAAGAAAGTACAGACAGTCATTGGGTTACGAACTAGTTCTGTTCCTAAGTCTGTCTTTGTCAAATTTGTATGTAAATTGGTACAGTTAGGTATGGTTCATATCTCTAATGTCAGTTTGTCAAATGTTTATTTATAGTAAACCTTTTGATGTAAAAAAAAACACAACACACATTAAAGAAACACTTCCTGATGCATTAAAACATCATTAACATAATAATACAGTAATAATAATAATCCAAATGTTTCCGATGCCTGCTGGTATTTCACCTTTTTCAGATCGCTTTAGTATTTCCTCTTTAGTTTCAATCATGATTCTTTTCTTTTTCTTAATTGCATCATCGCATGGATCACATTTGTGTTTTGGTGGCATGTTTATGAGGGTAAATTTAAAAAAAAATAAAGCCAAATACAGTAACATACACGAAACACTGTTAACAGCAATGTGGTCTAACTGAGAAGAGCAAAGTCTTTGTCCTACTTTGAGCCCACGAGCTGACAAACATCTGTAGATGCATGATGTTTATATGTGTGTTGTGTAGTAGCACATGTTTGTTATTACGGACCATGGTATGTAACTCTAACTCAAATTTTTAATATAATAGGCTTTATGGTGGTTGATTTGTAACTACAAGTTGTACGTAAGTCGTATTTTTGCATAACTCAAAGATTGCGTATAATTTTGATTTTCAAGAAGAAAAAATAATAAAGAAAGAAAGAAAGAAAGAAAGAAAAATTAAGAAAATACATTATTTGGAATCATATTTGATCAAGCATATCATTTTCATTATTACTTAACACATCTACTGGTCATAAAAATCATGAAAGTCACAAATTTAGAAAAAGGTCATAAAAGTCAAGAAGTAGTTACGAATTTTGCTTTGGGGTTATGAACTTCTTTTTATTTTTAGCAATTTTTAATTTTCTGGCCAAAATCTGCAGTAATTTTCCATGCACTGACCACATAAGGGCTCAGTCCATCTTAACGATTTAAGTGTAAAAAAAAAAAAAAAAAAAATATTCACTGGTACCAGCGGTCTCAGTTTATGCCAGGAAAACATCCCCTAGACATGCACACTTCCACCGCTGGCGTGTACTTGACCAACAAGCATGTCCGGTTGTTGGTTCTTATGTGTCTTAACACCATATCTGCCTCCCTCTGCCCCTCACTTCTGTGGAGTAGAAACCTTAGTTCGTCGGAGAAGGTAACCTTTTCCCACTCTTCCACTGTCCAATGACGGTAGTTCCACGCAAACTGAAGACGTCATTGCTGATGGACCTGGGCTAATATGGGAGCCTTCACACATCGCCGATACCAAGAACCTATGCATAACAGATTTTGCTGTACTGTTGTCGAGGACCCGGACCTGGGTGTCCCAGTGTTAATTTGTGTGGTCAATTGCTGCATTGTTGCAGATTGATTGCCCTTTACCAGTTGACAGAGGCAGTGTTCTCTTCTGGGATCGATGGCTTATGGGGCTCCACAGTTATGACGTCTGGAGGTACTCGGTGTGCCAGCAATCCATTCTTGGTACATCCTTACTATAGCAACAGCCCACAAAGTTTTGCTGTTTCTCAGATGCTTTGCTGTTATTGGCAGACCAGTACCTGGGTGGTCAGCGTTCATTTGTGTGGTCAATTGCTGCATTGTTGCAGATCAATTGCTCTTTACCAGTTGACAGAGGCAGTGTTCTCTTCTGGGGTTGATGGCCGTTGGGGCTCCACAGTTATGACGTCTGGAGGTACTCGGTGTGCCAGCAATCCATTCTTGGTACATCCTTACTATAGCAACAGCCCACAAAGTTTTGCTGTTTCTGAGATGCTTTGATGTTATCGGCAGACCAGTACCTGGGTGGTCAGCTTTCATTTGTGTGGTCAATTGCTGCATTGTTGCCGATCAATTGCTCTTTACCAGTTGACAGAGGCAGTGTTCTCTTCTGGGGTTGATGGCCGTTGGGGCTCCACAGTTATGACGTCTGGAGGTACTCGGTGTGCCAGCAATCCATTCTTGGTACATCCTTACTATAGCAACAGCCCACAAAGTTTTGCTGTTTCTGAGATGCTTTGATGTTATCGGCAGACCAGTACCTGGGTGGTCAGCTTTCATTTGTGTGGTCAATTGCTGCATTGTTGCAGATCAATTGCTCTTTACCAGTTGACAGAGGCAGTGTTCTCTTCTGGGGTTGATGGCCGTTGGGGCTCCACAGTTATGACGTCTGGAGGTACTCGGTGTGCCAGCAATCCATTCTTGGTACATCCTTACTATAGCAACAGCCCACAAAGTTTTGCTGTTTCTGAGATGCTTTGATGTTATCGGCAGACCAGTACCTGGGTGGTCAGCGTTCATTTGTGTGGTCAATTGCTGCATTGTCGCAGATCAATTGGTCTTTACCAGTTGACAGAGGCAGTGTTCTCTTCTGGGGTTGATGGCCGTTGGGGCTCCACAGTTATGACGTCTGGAGGTACTCGGTGTGCCAGCAATCCATTCTTGGTACATCCTTACTATAGCAACAGCCCACAAAGTTTTGCTGTTTCTGAGATGCTTTGATGTTATCGGCAGACCAGTACCTGGGTGGTCAGCTTTCATTTGTGTGGTCAATTGCTGCATTGTTGCAGATCAATTGCTCTTTACCAGTTGACAGAGGCAGTGTTCTCTTCTGGGGTTGATGGCCGTTGGGGCTCCACAGTTATGACGTCTGGAGGTACTCAGTGTGCCAGCAGTCCATTCTTGCTACATCCTTACTATAGCAACAGTCCACAAAGTTTTGCTGTTTCTGAGATGCTTTGCTGTTATTGGGAGACCAATACCTGGGTGCCCAGTGTTCATTTGTGTGGTCAATTGCTGCATTGTTGCAGATCAATTGCTCTTTACCAGTTGACAGAGGCAATGTTCTCTTCTGGGGTTGATGGCCGTTGGGGCTGCACAGTTATGACGTCTGGAGGTACTCAGTGTGCCAGCAGTCCATTCTTGCTACATCCTTACTATATATAGCAACAGCCCACAAAGTTTTGCTGTTTCTGAGATGCTTTGCTGTTATCGGGAGACCAATACCTGGGTGCCCAGTGTTCATTTGTGTGGTCAATTGCTGCATTGTTGCTGGTTGATTGCCCTTTACCAGTTGATGGAGGCGACGTTCTCTTCTGGGGTTGATGGCCGTTGGGGCTGCGCAGTTATGACGTCTTTAGGTACTCAGTGTGCGAGCAGTCCATTCTTGCTACATCCTTACTATAGCAACAGTCCACAAAGTTTTGCTGTTTCTGAGATGCTTTGCTGTTATTGGGAGACCAATACCTGGGTGCCCAGTGTTCATTTGTGTGGTCAATCGCTGCATTGTTGCTGGTCGATTGCCCTTTACCAGTTGATGGAGGCGACGTTCTCTTCTGGGGTTGATGGCTGTTGGGGCTGCACAGTTATGACATCTAAAGGTACTCATTGTGCCAGCAGTCCATTCTTGCTACATCCTTACTATAGCAACAGCCCACAAAGTTTTGCTGTTTCTGAGATGCTTTGCTGTTATCGGGAGACCAATACCTGGGTGCCCAGTGTTAATTTGTGTGGTCAATTGCTGCATTGTTGCAGGTCGAGTGCCCTTTACCAGTCGATGGAGGTGATGTTCTCTTCTGGGGTTGATGGCCTTTGGGGCTGCACAGTTAAGACATCTGGAGGTACTCGGTGTGCCAGCGGTCCATTCTTGGTACACCCTTACTACAGGAGCAGTCCACGAAGCTTTGCTGTTTCTGAGATGCTTTCACCCTTGGCACGGTAGCCAATGATAATTGATTTTTGAACATCTATCAACTCATTGCCTCTGCCCATTGTGCTCATGTGGTGTCCTATGTCTCATCTGTCCTGGCCTGCCACTAATATCTTAGTGTGGTCGAACTTGTCATGTGCACACTGTGATTCTGGGGTTGGTCATATTATTCTGATACGATCGTGTAACTCTGTATGAAGGAATGAAGTTTACATTCCATAATATTTTGTCCGGTGTATTTATTTTTAAGTTTATGAAATACAATTTGCTACATGGGGAAAAAAAATCTGAAATTTTTTTTTGTCTTGCATAGCAGAAAATCCAGTTATATGTAGATTTTCACTTTTTTTCTTCATATAATTTCAGCATATTTGTGAGTCAGCTGCTGCAGTTTGGAAAGTTTTGACAGATAGAAATGAGAAGTGTCCAGTAACTCGTGACGTTTATTTGAAGATGTTCCAGATGAGTAAGCCAGTTATAAAGAAGTACGACTGCATTATGATGGATGAAGCACAGGATTGCAATCTAGGTAAAATGAACGTGTTTTACGAATGAGTGTTTTTCTCTGCTGTTTACCATGTTAACATATGAGGGAAGGTAATAAGTAATGCACACAGTCAAATATCCAGAAGAAGAAACTATGTATTTGCACAAACAAAAACTGAAATGAAACAATACAGTGTTGTGCCGAAGTATTGCAACACCTGCAAAAACCGTGAATTTTTAAGTTTAACTCTATTTTCGTAGTTATTTCATCATTTATATGTCATTAGATGTGGAATTTAATGGAGGTTTAAAAAATGTCTTAGTTTTTTCTGTAACGGTATCTATTCTTAACATATGTACATTACAAAAATGACCAAGTTATTATGAAAATGATCATTTATCCAATACCTAGGTTTACAGCAATAAATCGGTTTTATAATTCATAACGAATGAAATAACATTTAAATACAGTTAAAGTAATGATGCAAAAGTAAAAAATGTACCTAATATTTTGTTGCCCAGCCTTTAGCTTCAATCACAGCTTTGCATCTTGCTGGTGTACTGTGAACAAGGTTTGTAAAAGACTGAGTTGAACAATATGATTCCAAATTTGAATTACATCTTCAATGAGTTGAATTTTATTTGTTGGCTTCTTCTTTGATAGTTCATAAAACACTTTGGACCACAAATTTTCACTCTGTTTTAAGTCCAGTGATTAGTGGCCAATCAAGATGCTGAACATTTTCTTTCTGAAATCACTTTTTCACTACTTTAACATGATGACAGGGAGCATTGTCATCTTGAAAAATTATATTGCTGTTATCAAGTCTTCTAGATGATGGTAGCATCTTGTTTTCTAATATCCAGATGTATTTCTGGGCATTTACTGTACTGTCAACAATATGGAGGTTCCCGATGCAATGTGCACACATGTAGCTCCAAACCCATGACCTTCACTGGATGCTTAACAGTAGTCACTAAGCAACTTATCTGGAATTCTTCATGCTTTAATTATCCTTACATAGGCATCACCATTAAGGCAAAATTCTGATTCATCACTAAAAAGAACACTTTCCCATTGCTTAATTGTCCATGAGACAGACTGTATTACTCACAGAAGTCTATGCTGTTTTTGACACCCACTTTTACAGCAATATAAATCATAATGAAGCAGCCCCTCCTAACAGTAGATGTACTGTACTAACAGTAACATCACTCACTTTAGACCATCTTTGAAGCAATTCAAGAGAATTGAGCCTCCTGTGTACCAAGCTTAACTTTCTGAGCACTCTGTCCTGCCTGGTTATAGTGGATCTGGGCCTTCCACTGTGGCTCAAATTTTTAATATTAGCAGTGTCTTTGATTTTTTTCAGTAGGCTAATAGATGTAGATTGATTACAGCCCACTCTTTCAGCGATGAGCCTTGAAGAATATCCCTCTTCATGCAGAACAACTATTTTTAGTCTGTCTGTTGTGGACAATTCTGCAGTTTTAACCATTATTGAAAATGTATGCAAATTATACCCTAATAACAACAAGAAGTGACCACTACAATGCTCTAGTAGCTCTGCATTAATCCTTATAAGGGCTAGAGTAAGATAACATTAGGAAGTAGCCAGTCAGGTAAAAAAATGTCTGTGATTGGCTGTAACAACTGATACGCAGCTATCATTAATTTCAATGTGTTTTTCAAACCTCATATTTTATGTCATTTCTTAAAAACAGAAGTGCCGCCCCGGTGGCGCAGTGGTCTAAGGCACTGGCCTCTGATCATTCGTCCGTAAGGGGTCTGGGTTCGAATCCCGGTCAGGCATGGATGTTGTGTTTGTCTTATGGCACTGGCTCTCTCCCTTCCCTGGAACCAGTGACCCTAAATTAGGGACGGGCGACTGCTTATAGCCCATTGAGTTGCTCACGGTAGTCGTTAAACCTCCAATCAAAAAAAAAAAAAAAAAAAACAGGAGTAGCTATAGGAGAAATTAAGACATTTTTGAAATTTCCATTAAATTTTGCATCTAATGACATATAAACAATGAAATAACTATGAACGTTAGTTAGTTGAAAAAAGAGTTAAACTTAAAAATTCACAATTTTTGCAGGTGATGCATTACTTTTGCACACCACAGTACAACATGATAGGTACCAATTGACATACCTGATTTTCTATGTAGTCACCTTTTCGTTCAATACATTTTCCACATCCTAAGACAAGTTTACGTGTGCAAGCCATTATCGCAGCTCATGGAGGGTACACAAGGTACCAAGTATTATGTGTTCCGTATCACTTACAGGTCTGTACTTCTGATCACTTACATCATGTACATAGATACATATCACTAAGCTGTTCTCTGAGATTCAGAGGTCAGCTCCACAAAAATACAAACCACCAAATAAATTTTTAGCTGATTATTTACTTACTGTTGCAATATTAAAAGTCTCCATTTACAGTGATCTTAACACACAACTTTGGCTTCACTGACATCCATCACACGACATTTACAAAACCTTCTATACTTCATACTCATAATCTTTTTCTCATGTGAACACTCGTGAATCTGATTTTTTCATGACTTCTTTGGCCTTTCCTTTACCTTTTTTCCTGCCACTTGGGCTGAATTTTTTTCTTAGTAAGCATCTCATCATTCATTCTTTCAACATGGCCAGCCCTCAGAATGTTAATCTCAACTTTACTAACAACATTTTGCCTCACATTACACAACTGCAGCATGTCTTCATTCTTCACAATATCAAAGAATACACCTCTCTAGCACACAGATAATTCTATGTGCCTTCTGCAATACCCAGGTTTCACTGCCATACACAGGGTTTGTACTCAGCCTTTGAAAACCTTGAAAAATAAATTTTTGCTTGAGGGACTTGAATGTTTGGGAATTTTTGCTACCTTTATATATATATATATATATATATATATATTCTATTAAGAAGATACCTAAGCAAAAAAATACATATAATTTTGACTCACACCAAGTACAACATAGAAAAGTTATGTATCTACCTGTGTGAGTAAAAGGAGAAAAGATAAAAAATTAAAATTAAAACAACTGAATGTAGAAGGTGTCGAGAATACTGAGCCTTGGCTTTATCAAGGACCAGCAAAAACTCTGCATTTTCTCACTTCCACAAAGACCTAGTTGGAAATGGGTTTCTGCAAGGCCATAGATGCAAGTAACATTCCCACCTAAAATTGTTTTAAAAAATATATATATGTCATGTCCTCCGCAGAGTTGTATGACCTAGCACTAGTTAACAATTTCGCTTGCATCCATTAACCTTCCTGGCCCGACCCATGCTCTTCATCTGTTACTATTAAACAGAGAGAAGAAGATTAAAGAGAACTCAAGCTGTGAGAGTGACATAATAATTAGAAATAATTTTCAGCTATAACGAAATGCCAAGTTCGTTTGAGAGAGAATTTAAACCTGAAAATCAATGTAAAAGAAACCCAAATTTTTACATTGCAATTAAAAAAGGAAATATAAATTTTTAAAAAACAGATTTTTGAAAGAAAACTTGAGTCTAAAACCCCTACTCTACAACTTATGACAGCACGAAAACGAGAATAAGTTAAAGACAATAATTAACTAAAGAAAACTTTGTGAAAGTTATATGACTTAAACAGTTAGTTGCAATATGTACAAAGTATTTCAGCAGTGCTTTTAGTGCATAATTAATTAGTTATTAAGAACTTAACTACTTTGAAAATACAGCGCATAGAAAAGGAACAAGCTTAGCCATCTTCTGTTCCTAGGTACCCCAAAAGACGCGCAAAGTTACTAAGAAAAGAAAGAGTTAAAACCCGCAAAAATGTTAACAGACAAGCCAGTGCCTAAAAGCTGAAAGGCTAAAAATCAACAGAGAAAAAGTACATGAAGTACAAACATTGAACTTATAAAACCTAAAACCCAAATACAAGGAAGAGAGCTTACCTCTTGTGTGACTAATCTTTCTCCTCACAATAGTAAAACATGGCTGACCTCTTCCGCCACTCCCTAGTCGCTGGGGGGCAGTGAGGGTGGGCTGATGGCCTCCTCATACAGAAAGAAACCAACTCGCGGAGATTTTAACCAGAGAAAAAAAATATATAAACTTAAGACTGTGGATCTGTATGATCAGAAAGAGCAGATTTAACTCTCCAGAATACATGAGAAATATTATAAAATACACGAGTAGTGTATTTAATAATCTTTTCATGTATTAAATCACCTTAGTGAGCTTCTATAGATTAATCAGAATCTTATTAATTTTAATGTTGGTTTTACTATTTTTAGTATAGCTATCCTAGTGATGAATAACTAGTTTTCTTTTTTATTTGTTTTTATTTTCTTTTATAAACAGATTTTTAAGCTTTTTTTGTGATTTTGTTTATATTATTTAATTTTTTGTTTTAATAGGACCATCATATCCATAGCACTAAGGTTCCTTTGGGTAGTTAATAGGCATCCTCTAGCCAACTTCCTTACGGATAATTTTATCTTTAAGAATATTTTTTCTAGAAATATGACTGTATTCTTAAAGATAAAATTTCTCTTAAAGAATTTTCCAGTAATTTTGTAACCATCAGGTTTCTAAATAAAGCCTACGATAATCTCAATGTTAGGAAGCTGTTCTACAATAATGCAATTTTTTTCCCATCCACAGGCACCAGTCTATTGTAAGTTTTAAATATGTTAAGACCTTAGGGTCAATAGTTAAAAACTACAAACTTAACTCTTCGAGCTACATTCCTGTAATTACTACTTGTTCTTGTGATGAACATAAAGAAAAAGTTCACTATGATAAGAATTACAACCATATTATCACCGGAAACTTGAGTTTTGTTGAAAATGAAAAGCTTAGGAATTTATTAGAGTATGGCTCTAAATTCAGACCTTCCTTCACAATTTCCAAAAGAAAGGATTCTTGAGAGCTTCACTCAAGATGTTAATAGGTACATCGTAAAAACCAGTTTAATGTACAATCAGCCTATTGAGGCCTTCGCAGAATGGAAATATAATATAATCAATAGCTTCACCGGTGAGTTGGCAGGTCTGGACTTTTGTTTCGACAGAAATCTCTTTTTCTCTGGAGAAGCTAAAAGGTCACTCTCCAAACTACAAGACCAATTTATTTTTACCACTACGGATAAAGCTAGCAATAATTTTGCAATTATCTGTAAGAAGTTCTATTTTGAATTGTTAACTATGGAACTCAATAATAGAGTAACATACGAGCCCGTAAGTTATTCTACCAAGCAGTTAGAAAATCGGTTTAAGGCATTCTTCAAGAAACTTAAAACTCCACAAACAAGAAGATATGAGCCTGAATTTCCATTTCTTTTTGCAACGGTTAAGTTTCATAAGGATCCCGTGAAGTTCAGGTTCATAGCTAGTGGAGTAAGGAGTCATAAAAAGAAAATAGATCTTGCTTTTGAAGATGTCTTAAAGAAGGTTTTGAAACACATTAGAAACTGTACTAACTTGATGTACAGAGATTTTTGGATAATTAATAATAATGCAGAAGTAATTTCTACTATACTCAAAGTTTGTCCCCTAGATATTAATAGTTATGATTTTGAAAACCTATATACTAATCTGCCTCTATCAGATATAATCACTACCTTTAAAGAGCTGTACGCAGAATTTAAACTTAACCAATTTGTTAATGTAGGAACTTGGAACTCTTATCTCAATTGCTGCATAAAAAATAACCATATCTTATATAATAATACTCTCTATAAGCAAGTGAACGGTATTCCCATGGGAACATCAACGTCCACGAATATCGCTAATCTATCATATATCGTTGTTCAATTTTCGCTAAGTTGCGATGAACATACTTTTTACGTGGCTACGATATTCAAATTCGGTTGACATTAAATGTCTGTAAATACTGTTTCACACGTTATACAAGTTCCGCTATCGGGAGTTTGCAAAGGACATTAACGTAGTATTGGCAATTGAAATCAAGTATAATAATAATAAGTATCTATACTTACAATATTTATAGTGGCTGTAGGTGCTTCATATGTGCGTCATCCAAGAATGTGAATTTTTCAATTGTGAAGTTAAAATTCATGATACTGTAAAATCTGCGCCAGATAAAATTAAACAAGATGAATTTTCTACAATGCAAAAAAATTCTTTAACATCGATGAAATAAGAAACTGAATTAAAACCTTGTTGAATTTTTAAAAACGAACTACAATCCTGAAGAGGAGACTATCTTGACCGCGAAGCATCCTGATACATAATGAAAACCAAAGATGAATTATACTTTTGCCAAAACCTCAAAAAAATAAACAATCTTGAAAAAGAAAAATACAAACATATAAATCTCCCGAATGCGAAGCACCAAACTAGTTTCTGCTACAATTTATAGCCATCATCAGTGGTAGGTGCACGGACAATAGGATCGCCGCACTCACTCGCTCAGGTATGCAGCCTAACCCCAATGTATGTTCAGCCCTGTCGTGTAGATATTTGCGCATCATGATTTAGGTTCAACTGCACATATCAATGGTGTCGCCATCTGTTGTCAAACAAAAATATACTAGTAGCTTTTACGTAGAAATATTCAACTGTATTTTTTAAGTAATATTTGATGTCACATGTTTTTTGTTAATATTTTTCCTCTTGAAATGTTTCATCTCCTGTTCAATAAGGTACCTCCATGCAAAGTGAAGCTCCACTGAAACTTGAACAGGAGATGAAACATTTCAAGAGGAAAAATATTAACAAAAAACATGTGACATCAAATATTACTTAAAAAATACAGTTGAATATTTCTACGTAAAAGCTACTAGTATATTTTTGTTTGACAACAGATGGCGACACCATTGATATGTGCAGTTGAACCTAAATCATGATGCGCAAATATCTACACGACAGGGCTGAACATACATTGGGGTTAGGCTGCATACCTGAGCGAGTGAGTGCGGCGATCCTATTGTCCGTGCACCTACCACTGATGATGGCTATAAATTGTAGCAGAAACTAGTTTGGTGCTTCGCATTCGGGAGATTTATATGTTTGTATTTTTCTTTTTCAAGATTGTTTATTTTTTTGAGGTTTTGGCAAAAGTATAATTCATCTTTGGTTTTCATTATGTATCAGGATGCTTCATGTCAAGATAGTCTCCTCTTCAGGATTGTAGTTCGTTTTTTAAAAATTCAACAAGGTTTTAATTCAGTTTCTTATTTCATCGATGTTAAAGAATTTTTTTGCATTGTAGAAAATTCATCTTGTTTAATTTTATCTGGCGCAGATTTTACAGTATCATGAATTTTAACTTCACAATTGAAAGAATTCACATTCTTGGATGACGCACATATGAAGCACCTACAGCCACTATAAATATTGTAAGTATAGATACTTATTATTATTATACTTGATTTCAATTGCCAATACTACGTTAATGTCCTTTTGCAAACTCCCGATAGCGGAACTTGTATAACGTGTGAAACAGTATTTACAGACATTTAATGTCAACCGAATTTGAATATCGTAGCCACGTAAAAAGTATGTTCATCGCAACTTAGCGAAAATTGAACAACGATATATGATAGATTAGCGATATTCGTGGACGTTGATGTTCCCATGGGGATACGTTCACTTGCTTATAGAGAGTATTATTATATAAGATATGGTTATTTTTTATGCAGCAATTGAGATAAGAGTTCCAAGTTTCCTACATTAACAAATTGGTTAAGTTTAAATTCTGCATACAGCTCTTTAAAGGTAGTGATTATATCTGATAGAGGCAGATTAGTATATAGGTTTTCAAAATCATAACTATTAATATCTAGGGGACAAACTTTGAGTATAGTAGAAATTACTTCTGCATTATTATTAATTATCCAAAATCTCTGTACATCAAGTTAGTACAGTTTCTAATGTGTTTCAAAACCTTCTTTAAGACATCTTCAAAAGCAAGATCTATTTTCTTTTTATGACTCCTTACTCCACTAGCTATGAACCTGAACTTCACGGGATCCTTATGAAACTTAACCGTTGCAAAAAGAAATGGAAATTCAGGCTCATATCTTCTTGTTTGTGGAGTTTTAAGTTTCTTGAAGAATGCCTTAAACCGATTTTCTAACTGCTTGGTAGAATAACTTACGGGCTCGTATGTTACTCTATTATTGAGTTCCATAGTTAACAATTCAAAATAGAACTTCTTACAGATAATTGCAAAATTATTGCTAGCTTTATCCGTAGTGGTAAAAATAAATTGGTCTTGTAGTTTGGAGAGTGACCTTTTAGCTTCTCCAGAGAAAAGAGATTTCTGTCGAAACAAAAGTCCAGACCTGCCAACTCACCGGTGAAGCTATTGATTATATTATATTTCCATTCTGCGAAGGCCTCAATAGGCTGATTGTACATTAAACTGGTTTTTACGATGTACCTATTAACATCTTGAGTGAAGCTCTCAAGAATCCTTTCTTTGGAAATTGTGAAGGAAGGTCTGAATTTAGAGCCATACTCTAATAAATTCCTAAGCTTTTCATTTTCAACAAAACTCAAGTTTCCGGTGATAATATGGTTGTAATTCTTATCATAGTGAACTTTTTCTCTATGTTCATCACAAGAACAAGTAGTAATTACAGGAATGTAGCTCGAAGAGTTAAGTTTGTAGTTTTTAACTATTGACCCTAAGGTTTTAACATATTTAAAACTTACAATAGACTGGTGCCTGTGGATGGGAAAAAAATTGCATTATTGTAGAACAGCTTCCTAACATTGAGATTATCGTAGGCTTTATTTAGAAACCTGATGGTTACAAAATTACTGGAAAATTCTTTAAGAGAAATTTTATCTTTAAGAATACAGTCATATTTCTAGAAAAAATATTCTTAAAGATAAAATTATCCGTAAGGAAGTTGGCTAGAGGATGCCTATTAACTACCCAAAGGAACCTTAGTGCTATGGATATGATGGTCCTATTAAAACAAAAAATTAAATAATATAAACAAAATCACAAAAAAAGCTTAAAAATCTGTTTATAAAAGAAAATAAAAACAAATAAAAAAGAAAACTAGTTATTCATCACTAGGATAGCTATACTAAAAATAGTAAAACCAACATTAAAATTAATAAGATTCTGATTAATCTATAGAAGCTCACTAAGGTGATTTAATACATGCAAAGATTATTAAATACACTACTCGTGTATTTTATAATATTTCTCATGTATTCTGGAGAGTTAAATCTGCTCTTTCTGATCATACAGATCCACAGTCTTAAGTTTATATATTTTTTTCTCTGGTTAAAATCTCCGCGAGTTGGTTTCTTTCTGTATGAGGAGGCCATCAGCCCACCCTCACTGCCCCCCAGCGACTAGGAGTGGCGGAAGAGGTCAGCCATGTTTTACTATTGTGAGGAGAAAGATTAGTCACACAAGAGGTAAGCTCTCTTCCTTGTATTTGGGTTTTAGGTTTTATATGTTCAATGTTTGTACTTCATGTACTTTTTCTCTGTTGATTTTTAGCCTTTCAGCTTTTAGGCACTGGCTTGTCTGTTAACATTTTTGCGGGTTTTAACTCTTTCTTTTCTTAGTAACTTTGCGCGTCTTTTGGGGTACCTAGGAACAGAAGATGGCTAAGCTTGTTCCTTTTCTATGCGCTGTATTTTCAAAGTAGTTAAGTTCTTAATAACTAATTAATTATGCACTTAAAGCACTGCTGAAATACTTTGTACATATTGCAACTAACTGTTTAAGTCATATAACTTTCACAAAGTTTTCTTTAGTTAATTATTGTCTTTAACTTATTCTCGTTTTCGTGCTGTCATAAGTTGTAGAGTAGGGGGTTTTAGACTCAAGTTTTCTTTTCAAAATCTGTTTTTTAAAAATTTATATTTCCTTTTTTAATTGCAATGTCAAAATTTGGGTTTCTTTTACATTGATTTTCACATTTAAATTCTCTCTCAAACGAACTTGGCATTTCGTTATAGCTGAAAATTATTTCTAATTATTATGTCACTCTCACAGCTTGAGTTCTCTTTAATCTTCTTCTCTCTGTTTAATAGTAACAGATGAAGAGCATGGGTCGGGCCAGGAAGGTTAATGGATGCAAGCGAAATTGTTAACTAGTGCTAGGTCATACAACTCTGCGGAGGACATGACATATATATATTTTTTAAAACAATTTTAGTGGGAATGTTACTTGCATCTATGGCCTTGCAGAAACCCATTTCCAACTAGGTCTTTGTGGAAGTGAGAAAATGCAGAGTTTTTGCTGGTCCTTGATAAAGCCAAGGCTCAGTATTCTCGACACCTTCTACATTCAGTTGTTTTAATTTTAATTTTTTATCTTTTCTCCTTTTACTCACACAGGTAGATACATAACTTTTCTATGTTGTACTTGGTGTGAGTCAAAATTATATGTATTTTTTTGCTTAGGTATCTTCTTAATAGAATGTGAATTCTGAATTTTCAAAACTGCTGCGTTGCGCGTTTTGATCTTCAGGTTATTTTGCAACTTTCGTTTTAAATTCTAAAGTTTTTCCTTAGTCTTCAGTTTTGCTCTTAAGTATATATATATATATATATATATATATATATATATATATATATATATATATAAAGGTTGGGAAAAGCCTTGAAAATTGCTATCAGCAAATTTTAAATTGTTTAATTTTATAACAATAAAAAAAGCTTTAAAAAATGAGCGTCTGAAAAACCGTTTCTTGCAGCAAAGGTTGCTTTGAGGAAAGTCTGTTATCAGATTTTACTCTTCGCGGTCGGTTGCCGCTGAATCACGTGAAATAATTGCACGCGCACCCACGTTCCTGTCGGCACAGCGAGAATACAATAACATGTTTTCAGCGTGTCATGTTTTTGTGGAAAGGAAGAAAGTGGTGAGCATCGCAGCTTCCAGTCCTAGGAAAAATGTCTTTAATATAAAGAATTTGGGGAATTTTTAGGTAGCCAGGCCTTTTGTTTATCAGCCGATACTGGAAACTTTTGTAGGATATTTACATGCATTGTGGATTCACTGTGATTACCAAGCTTCTCATTTCTGTCGTGTGATTTATCAACACTTGTTTTTTCTTGCCTTTTGTTATTGTGAAAAGAAAGATTTTTATCTTCATTAAGCTTCAAAAGTAATTTACATTGTCAAAATGGGCAAGTCTTCCTTTCAAGAACTGTGGTTGAAAAACCCATCATATGCCACATGAATTGGAAGGGAAAATAATAATAATTATATTGCAAAGTGAATTTTGTGTTGTAAAAATGTGGATATTTCTAGCATCGGGGAATCCAATTTGAAAAGTCATATGAAGAGTAAAAAGCATGTTTCACCCTCACAAATTTCTAGAAATATGACTGTAAATGAAATGATGCCACTCTAAATAGATAATAAATTTGCATCTATGTTATCACCAACTTTAAGGATTGCCGAGAACAATGCGACTGTTAAAGAGGAAATTTTGTGGGCATTGAAAGTTATAAAATCTCATTTTTCATACCATTCATGTGTGGCTGTAAAATCTCATTTTTCCTACCATTCATCGCAAATAATTTTTCTTGTGGAGAAAAGGAATGTTCTTACATCTGTTGTTTTGGATTAGCACCACATTTCAGGTCGCTCCTGATTCAAGAAATTAAATATGAAAACAGAAACTTTGTTTTGTTTGATGAAAGCCTTAACAAATTTACACAAACAAAGCAAATGGATGTCCATGTCAGATTGTGGCAAAACTGCAAAGTAGTGACAAAGTACTTTTCATCTGTGTTTTTAGAATCAGGGGGTGCTTATTTTCCGGAAATTTTCAACGTTGTACTCCAGAAATTTTCGGCGTTTTTTTTTTTTTTTTAGAAATTTTATTTTATGGCCAGTGGCAAGGCCTGTCACTGTCCTTTCCCTGTTTTCCCTTGGTTGGTGACCAAAGCAAAACTCAATTCCACTGGGAGTTGGGAAATCTGACTGTCAATCTACCCCCACAGAGGAGAAGAGAAACAGGTCCACTCTGTGTTTACCAAATTCAGCTGGTAGAGATCCCCCACCCCACCCCCAACCTAATGTTATGTTTGTCTTCTAAAAGTGTGTTAACTGTTTGCTTTCCTTTATGGTTTGGTGTTGGGTTTGCCCAGAGCTACTCGAAACAGAAATTTCTCACCCCTTTCTTTTCCTGGCAGTGCCCCTTTGCTCCTGCCCCACCCCAGGGCTTAGTGGCCCACCCACTCTGTCTGCTGCTTTTGACCTTCAAGACTTCTCATCTCATCATCACAGAAATATAGGGAGGATCTCCCTGCTGACTTTTTGTTCACCCCTCCCCCTTCCCTTTGGGATGCTTGCTGGTTGCTGCTCAGGAAATCTTTGTCATTGGTTTCAATGCAATGACAAAGATTTCCTGAGCAGCTTTTTTATTTTATTTTTCTCAGTATTTTACTTTTTATAAGTATTGTTTATAGCTTTGAAGGGCCAAACACTGGAAATTTGCTATTAGTAAAATTTTATAAAGGCCACTGTTCTTTAAAAAAATATCAGAACTTGGGAAATAAATTGCAAATGTAACACATATATTCTGATTTTTTTTTTTTTTTTTTTTTTTTTTGTAAGTATTGATCCACGTTAATTTCAGGAAATTTGGGTTTGGCTTCAGGAAATTTGATTTCACAGAATAAGCACCCCTGTAGAATGTTGAACAGCTGAAGTAATGATGACTGAATTCCTTAGGTGCATTGAATGAACCCTTTCTTGCCATTATGTAACATTGTCCAACTTTCAATGGATGGTCCCAGTGTCAACTGGAAATTTTGTGGGATGATCCAAAATAAAATATCGGGTGATCATGATGTTTCACTTTTGAACACTGGAAGTTGTGGTCTTCACATAGTGAATAATGCTTTCAGACATGGTGCTGCTGCTAGTGAGTGGGAACTTGAAAAACTGTTCTCTAGCCTATATAGACTGTTCAAAGATACACCAGCCAGGAGAGAAGTATTTGCCAAAATAGCTCCTGAAGCAAAAGTGCCACTGAAATTTTGTCCCCACAGATGGCTTGAGAATTCAGTAGTATATGAGTGTACTTTGGAAATTTTGCCATATGTTCAATTATATCATTGTCAAGTGACAGAAAAAAGCTGAAAGAATCTGATACCACATTGTTTGACAATGTGAAACAATTTTTGAGAGATCTCTTAATAAAAGCAAAATTACATTTCTTTAGCTCTGTGGCTATGCAACTGTCTTCTTTTTTTAAAGGTTTACGAAAGTGGCAAGCCCTGGTTCCTATTCATTGCCAGAGACTTGGAGAAATTTTTAAGAAGCTTAATGAGTCGCTTTCTAAAAAAAGATGTTTTAGATGGTGCTACATCTGCTTTAAAAAAATACTTCATATAAAAAATGGGTTTCAAGCTGATGCTGTAAGTGATGTAGTAGATCATGTCACTGAAGTATCAGATTTTAATTTTCAAAAACTGGAAGTAGTACTTCAATTTCTTTATTGGAATAACTTCCAAGGAGGTTTTCAACAGTTCACTGAATGGTAAGTTTACAGTTATATATTTTTGTTCTCCATATATTATATTGTTATTCAGGGTCATCCTCCCAAACAGAATTCATATTCAAGCATTAGTATGTACTATGACTATTAATAATGTCATAAATTATTAAACTTGTGATTTATTTGTAAGGGGTAATTATCCTAGCAACTACTTTTTCTTCCTTTGGTCAATACAGTTGTATTGTCATTTGCCATATGGTACATACATATCACTAAGCTGTTCTCTGAGATTCAGAGGTTAGCTCCAAAAAGAAATACAAACTTCCAGATATTTTTACTTATTGTTGTCGTATCAAACTTCTCCATTTACAGTGATCTTGACATACAACTCGTGCTTCACTGATATCCATTATACGCCGTACACAAGATCTTTTATACTTCATACTCATATTTTTTTCTCATGCAGACACTCCTGAATCTGATCCACTCATGTCTTCCTTGGCCTTCCTCTGCCTTTCCTTCCTGCCACTTGGGTTGAAAAGATTTTCTTAGTAAGCATTTCATCACTCATTCTTTCAACATGGCCAAACCACCGAAGCATATTAGTCTCCACCTTGCTAACAACATTTTGCTTCACACCACACAACTGCAATACATCTTCATTCCTCACACAATCAGACCGTGTCTTGCCACAAACCCCACGTAAGTAACACATTTCTCCAGCACACAAACGACTCCTATGTTTCTTCTGCAGTACCCAGGTTTCACTGCCATACATCAGAGTAGGAACAATTACTGTTTCATACACAGCCATGCGGTACTCTAGAGAACCCATCATTCCTGTGAAAACCTCCCAGAGCAGCTATGATTTTCAAAGAAGAATTCACTCGCCTACTGATTTCACCATCCAACTTGTTCTCTGTCAAACATGCTTCCTAAATACACAAACTCACTCACCTGGTCAATCACAGTGCCATTTATACTTACATTACATTCAGTGCTACCTGTTCCTCTCTCAAACACCATAACTTTGGGTTTTCCCTTATTTATACTCAGTTTGAATTTCATGCAAACTTCGTGCATCCGAGTCAACATACTCTGCAACTCACTTTTGCTCTCTGCCAACAGGACAGTGTCATCAGCATACAGCAATCTGCACACACGGATATCACCAAGACATAAACCACTATTATCTATTTTGGCATCACGCATGCATGCATCCATAAATATATTAAACAGCCATGGTGACATTACACAACCTTGTCTAACTCCTGCACCAATGGAAAACCATTTTGATAAAACACCTTTCACTCGTACACAAGCTCTACTACCAGCATACATGGCTTTTACACTATTAAGTAGATTCCCAGTAACACCATATTCATTCAATACCTTCCACAAAAGTGTCCTATTCACTCGGTCATAAGCTTTCTCTAAATCTATGAGGGCAGTAAATACTTTCTTCCCAACAGCCAGATACTTTTCAATCGTCATGCGTAATGCAAAAATCTGGTTAGTGCAGCCTTTACCAGGCATAAAACCACTCTGAACATCCCACACTTTCAATGATGTAAGACCCCGTACTTTTTCAATAACAACCTTACCAAACACTTTCCCTGGCACACTCAGTAGGCTAATACCACAATAGTTCTTGCATTCAGTCTGATCACCTTTTCCCTTATACAAGGGAACAATGATAGCATCCTTCCAATCCCGAGGGACCATTCCTAACTCCCAGCACAACTGGCAAATTTCAGTTAACCAGTCAATTATAGAGTCACCACCATATTTCAACATCTCTGCAGTTATGCCATCAACTCCTGGAGTCTTACCATTCTGAAGAGATTTTAGAGCTTTACACACTTCTTCTCTTGAGATCCCTCCTGTGCTTTCATCCCTCATTGTGACATCATCTGCATCTGTCTCAGAATCATTTTTGCTCTCCTGATCTAATAACTCACAGAAGTATTCACCCCATCTGTCACTTAACACATTGGGCTCCCATATCATTTCCCCAATCTCATTCTTCACAACTTACAACTTTGTTTTCCCTATTTTTCCTGAGTCTCCTGTACTTCCAGAAGGAATTTCTATCTTTCCAAAAAGCCAGTTCATGCCTTTCCACTTTCTCTTTCTATCTTTTGCCTTACTGTGGCGAAGCAGCTTCACGCTTCTTACAGCGGTATTCATCCACAGAGACTCTACCTTGCAACATCCCCAAATAAGCTTCCTTCTTTTTCTTTACTGCCTCATCACTCTCACTATTCCACCAAGCTTCACCTCTATTGTTACCCACTATTGTGGTGCTACAGACCTCTTTAGCAGCAGTGACAACACAGTTCTTAAAACATTCCCACTTCTTTTCTGCATCCCTCTCACAAGATTTCAGATCCTTCAGTCATTCTCTGAGTAAGTCAGAATACCGCTGATGATCTTCAAGGAGCCTATCAACCTTTATTCTTTCTATCCTGGGTCTCTTCCTATTCCTTTTCCAACATTAAGTTTCATTTGTGACACTACCAAGTAATGATCAGAACCAACATCCGCACCTCTCATCACATAAGTGTCAACAACTAAGTGTTTCAAACGCTGATCGTAGACAACAAAATCTATCGCACTCTTTTGACCAAGAGTACGATTTTCCCAAGTATATGTGTGGATATACTTGTGGTTGAAAAATGTATTAGATACACACAAACCATTCTCAATGCAGAGTTCAATTAATCTTTCACCATTATCGTTCAAACAAGGATCATTAAACTTACCCAGAACATTGTCAGAAATTGCATTCTGCACCTCTACTCTAGCATTGAAATCTCCTGCTATTTTAACTTTTTCTTTAGCACCAAACTGGCTCAAAACAGCTTTTAGCTCATTCCAGAAATCTTCTTTCTTATCAGAAGGTTCCGAGTCACAAGGAGTATACACTACAACAATTACAATTCTCTGAAGTTTCACTTTCAAACGAATCAAGAGAATTCTCTCACTTATGCAACTATAGTGAATCAAGTTGTTCTTCATCTTTTCACTTAAAGTCACACCTACACCAGCCTGTCCTCTCATATTATCCAATACTCCAGACCACACACTCAGCGTGCCATTCACTTCTTCTACCCCAATTTCCTTCTTTTTGGTTTCACTTACACACAGCACATCCAGTCTATACTTATTCATCTCCTCAATCACCTCACTCATCTTGCCATTTGTACTTCTAGTATTTCATACACCAATCTTACATTCACTCAGCTGAGATCTCTTTCTCATACGCCGTTTAGAAAGTCCAGGTCGATTCCGTGGTGGACCGTCCTTCTCAAGTGTGGTGGGTCCACCATATCCCACTCTTGAGTCCAGATATTGATTTCTTTTTGTCTTTTTAATCAGGTAAGTACATCGGTGTGGGGGATTAGCCCACAGCTGAGGGTTCCAGTTGGTCATTCACCCTAAGGATTCTGGAACAAAACCAGTGAGTTGGGGTCTTTTCGCCAATGTCACACAGAACTAGCTTGCACCTCTCCAAGATTCACAGAGGCCCTAGTTGCTGTTGTGTGTGCCATTGTTATCACAGAGCGCCCCGAGGAGGCAAACCCATTGCTCACTACGACCGCCCGCTATTTGCCATATTGTGAAACCAATAATTAAAAATATAGTAAAAATGAAAACAAAAGCTGGAAACATTTTTAAGAGCAGATATTTTGCTAAATGTCCCATTCTTTTAATCGAACATGTTCCACACCTTGTTTAACAAGTCCTGAGTATAAAAGTACTGAAAAAAGAAACAATATATGGCAAGTTATTATACAAATTTCTTTTCTGGGCTTTATGATCAAGGGTGTTGATTGGTTTACTTTAATTTTTCCACAGAAATTAAAAATGGGAATGCTGTTTCCCCCCGCCCAACTGTGTTAAAATGCTTTCAAGGGCCTTGAAAAGCCTTGACCCCCCCCCGATGTGTTTGAACCCTGCATACATTAGAGTAGGAACAATTACGCTTTTATACCCAGTCATTCAAGACACCTACTAATTCACTCATCTACTAATTTCACCATCTAATTTGTTCTCTCTGTCAAATATGCTTCCTAAATACACAAACTCATTCACCTGGTCAATCATTGTGCCATTTAAACTTATCTTGCATTCAGTACTACCAGTTCCTTGCTCAAAAACCATAACTTTGGCTTTCCCTTATTTATACTCAGTTTGAATTTCATACAAACTTTATACATCTGGGCCAACATGTTTTGAAATTCACTTTTGCTCTCTGCCAACAGGACAGTGTCATCAGCATACAGCAATCTACATACGTGGAAATTACCAAGACATAAACCATTAATATCATCTTGGCATCTCGCATGCATGCATGATTATATTAAACAGCCATGATGACATTATACAACCTTGTGTGACTCCTGCGCCAATAGAAAACCATTTTGATACAACGCCACTTAGTCGTTGATACGACGTGGTTTGGTTGTTAAAAATATTATTATATTATGATGATGAACTTACTTCTGAAAAAATGCACATATTACACAATTTTATTTTTTAAAAAGAAGAAAATGGCCGGTGATCAATCTAGGGACCCCAATTAAGAATTTTTTTTTTCCATCAACAACTAACACCCCAGGTACGATCCTTAAAAACTCTCAGTAAATGGAAGGTGATTCCACCACCACCGACAAGAGAAATTCACATACGACACAAAATAATTTGATTAAACATATGTTCCAGGTTAACTATAAATTTATTTTGTGCTCCCAGGCACAGGTTGGAAAAACACTTGATACAAGGAAACTTTAGGTGGCTAGGCCGAATAGAAAAGAGTTTAGCTATGAATTTTAGAGTCCAGAGTATGTTAACAGTCCTAAATAATCCTCTCAGAAACCCTGGTCTGCAAACCAAGTAGTTTTCACCTGTGTGGTTTAGAGGATGAAGGAGGTAAGTGGCACAATTTGGTTACCAGCCTGCCTTACAAAAATCATCAAAGAATGTGATCATTCACTCAGAGTGCTAAGAGCTTAATGCTCGATGTGCATATCTGATACCTGTTGAACCTTGAGCTAAATGCTCTTTACAATTTAGATTTGGATGGTTAAGAGTGACATTTTAAAATTTTCCTTTTTTTTTTTTTTCACAACACTCTGCTTTTGATCAGTTACCTGGAAAATTCTCTTCTTAATTTACAGTAACACATTCTACTACATTTGTTGGTTCTGGCCAAACCTTACACACACTCAAAATAATAAAAAAAAAAAATTCAATTTCTTTACTCCCCTCTATGTTTAATAAATTTTCTTTCCCTTTTCAAAACAAGGAATATCTTTCTACAAAATGTACCTTCCCCTATATATCATCATCATCATCATTGTCAACCATTATCAATCCACTGCTGGACGAAGGTCTCCCCAAGTTTCCTCCACAACGGTCTGTCTTGTGCCAGTCTCCTCCATGTCACTCCCGCATATTTACGAATTTCATCCACCCATCTCCCATGTGGTCTTTTTCTGGGTCTTTTCCTGTCCCTTGGAATCCAATCTAAAATTTCGGCTGTCCATCTATGGTCTGTCCTTCTGGCAGTATGTCCAGCCCATTGCCATTTCAGGGATTTAACTCTGATCATGATGTCTTCCACTCTCGTCATTTTTCGGATCCACGAGTTCCTCTTCTTATCTCTCCTGGTTATACCAAGCATGCACCTCTCCATTCTGTTTTGAGTTGTCTGCAGCCTTTGTATGTCTCTTTTAGTTAAGGTCCACGTCTCTGCACCATACGTAAGCACTGGAAGGATGCATTGATCAAACACTTTTCTTTTAAGACATAATGGCATATTGCTCTTGAAAATTATGCTGTTTCTTCCAAAAGCTCTCCAGGCAAGTTTTGTACGCCGATTAATTTCTTCATCAATGTGACCCTCACTTGATATCTGCTGTCCAAGATAAACATACGTATCTGTTATCTCCAGTTTTTCTCCATCAATCGATAAATCTTCATTTCTTGTAAAAGCATTGAACATCACTTTTGTCTTCTGAAAGTTCATTTTTAATCCCACTTCTTTACTCTTGTCAGCAAGTTCCTGGATCATACTCTGCAGCTCTGATGGGGTAGTTGCAAAAATGACTACGTCATCAGCAAAACGAAGGTGGGTTAGATAATCTCCATTAATCTTTATCCCTTTGTTTTCCCAGTTCAGTGATTGAAAGACATTTTCCAATGTGGCATTAAAGAGCTTCGGAGATATGGTGTCACCTTGTCTCACTCCCTTTCCAATTTTTATGTGTGTTGTATTTTCAAACAGCCGAATCTTTGCACTTGCATTTTCATAGATGTTATTAATAATATTAATGTATGCATCTTCAATACCGCAGGATTTCAGAGCCGTGGTAACTGCTGATGGTTTCACCGAATCAAAGGCTTTTTCATAATCGATAAAAGCCATGCACAATGGAAGTTCATATTCCCTCGCTCTTTCAATTAGTTCTCTCAGTACGTGGATATGATCTATTGTGCTGTAGCCACTCCTGAATCCAGCTTGTTCTCTCGGTTGAGCCATGTCCAGTGTTACCTTCAAGCGGTGTGAAAGAACTTTAGTGAAGATTTTATAAACCACTGATAGGAGGCTGATAGGTCTGTAGTTCCTGAGATCCTCAATGTCACCTTTTTTATGTAGCAGGATCATTGTAGCATTGTTCCAATCCTCAGGAATCTTCCCTTCATTAAGGCATCGAGTGAAAATTTGGGCGAGTACTGTTTCAATTTCTCCACTTGCTTCTTGTATGATGTCTATAGTAATTCCATCTTCTCCTGGAGCTTTCCCCCGCTTCATGTTCTTGATTGCATGTGCAACTTCTGCTGGGAGGACTGGAAGAACTCTGGTACCTTTCATGATGTCTGGAGTACATGTATCATCCCTTTCATATAATTTGGAGTAGAAATCTTTCACTCTTGTCAAAATTTCGCCTCTATTTCTTGTTATAGAACCATCTTCTTTTCTCAGAGCCATAATCTGTTTTCTTCCCTTACTGAGATGTCCCTTTGCTATCTTTAGGCTTTGGTTGTTTTCAATTGCTTTCCTCACTAGCTCACAGTTGAATTTCCTTACGTCTTCAGTGATACTTTTTCGTGCTGTCTTGCATAGCTCTATATATTCCACTTTGGAAGTCACATCTTCTTTAGTTGTCCTCATCTCTCTTCTTTTTGCATCAACATTTTGGTTTTTCCTGATAATTTGTTTACATGCAACTTGTTCTTAGACCCAGCTAATTTTGTTGCTGTTTCCATAAGAGCTTTGGTTACTTGTCTGTTAACTTCCGAAATATCCACTTCTTCCGATGTTAGGCCTTCTAAAGCAGAGAATCTGTTCTTCAGTTCCAACTTGAAAGTATTATGGTGTTTTTTAAGGTTGGTTATGTCAATACATTTTGTTTGTCTTATGAGCTTGCCACGTTCCAGTTTAGTGTTGAGGTGCATCTTACATCTCACCAATCTATGGTCACTACCTGTGTTGAACTTGTTTAGCACACTGCAGTCTTCGATGACGAATTTTTTGTTACACATAATAAAATCAATTTCACTTGTCGTCCCAATTGGATGTCTCCATGTCCATTTCCTGTGTGGCTTTTTCTTGAAAAAGGAATTCAAGATGAAAAATCCTTCTGCCTCTGCAAACTCAACGAGAGTATTTCCACGCTGGTTTCTGTTGCCGTGACCGAATTTACCTACTGAAGTTTCATTCTGTTGCCGGTGCCCTATTTTTGCATTGAAATCTCCCATAATTATCTTCAAGTGCTGCTTACCTTTATTATTTAGATGACGAATTTCCTCATAAAATTCTTCAATTTCTTCTTCAGGATGACTTGTGGTGGGTGCATAAGTTTGAATAATCTGAGCCTGGTATCTTCTCGATAGTTGGATAACGAGTCGTGCAGCTCTGTCCGAGGAACTTTCAACTTCTACCACTTTATCCTTCAGTTTCTTGTTTATTATAAATCCAACACCACTAGTTCTGCCAGTATCTGTCCCACGATAATAGAAGAGATGTCCACTTTTCAGTTCAATGAGATTTTCTCCTTTTCTCCTTACCTCACTCAGCCCGACGATGTCCCACTTGATCCTTTGTAGTTCCTCTTCCAATTCAAGAAGCCTTGAATCAGAAGATAGGGAGCGTCCGTTGTAGGTAGCCAAGGTCAGCATCAAATGGCAGCCTAGTCCGGTCCTCCGGGGATTCTTAGCACCCTCTGCCTTCATGTCGCACTGGCCGCTGCCTTGGCCAGGTACATTCCAGCTGCCGGAGACTGAGGGCCAAGATTTAAGTTGTAGAGTCATTTTGGAGGTGTTTGGCCATAACTCACCACGCTGGCCAAGCGGGTTGGTGAGTGTGGGGTAGCATTTCCTCTGATCCCGATGGTATAGTTATACCGCTATTTGCGGTCGTCAGAGCCCCTTTAGTGGGAACAGGATGCACCACGAGAAGGCGGGGTTGACATTTGTCAAGGAGAGGCTGTGATGTTACGCATCACCTGACCTTACATCCCCTATATATATATATATATTTTTAATGAAATAACATCATATCATATTTTTTTTAATCACATTAAAACCAAAAACAATTAGGTGGTCGCCAAAAGAAAGTTTGCCGTTGATGACGTTTTTTTTTTTTTTTTCCCCCCTTGTTTGCTTTCCTCTCTCTCTCTCTTCTCTTCCCAAGGAAGCTTTGTCACTTAAACAGCATGGAAATGTTTGAGCTGAGCGGAGGAATTACGGTTTTTTTTCTTTTTTCGTTAACTGCTGAGGTTCGGCGTCACGGAGTCTGTCCGTCGCCGCGAATTTACGCAAGTTTCCTTCCTTGCTGCTGAACTGCGTGAACATATCTTTCCCTGCCCTTCAAGTGGACAATAAGAAAGGAATTAGAAGATTTCCTCGGACGAAGGTTCAAACTTAAGTAACAATGCTTGTGCCGCAATTTCTCCGGCGTCTCCGTGGGACTCCCGAACTTGGCGGGTGGAAGATATCCAGCCCAGCTACAATTATCTGTGAGAATGAGGGCTTTCAAGTAGCTTCCTCTGTTTTGGCATTTAAAAACAAATTAAAAGGTCCTACCATGACGCTGACATCTTTTTCCTTCGTCCTCCCGGAATTTGGTGGCATTTCCGATTTAGAAGCGCGGTTTCTCCCGCATAGCTTCTTTTTTCCTTCCCCTTTCTTAGTGCTTGGTGGTTTCTAGCTCAACTCTCTCTCTCGGCATCTCTGCATCTTAAGAGCGTACAAAAAAAAAAAAAACGATGCTCTTCGCCTTACGCATCGCGCATGTGCGAGAGCGCCGACTTTCCAATTGGCTGCGTGAACGCCAGGAGGCAGAAACTTCCTCGATGGATGACTGACCTTTGACCCAAGAAAACGGGCGCTGCGGTGAACTTCGCAGAATTCCCCCCAAATCCCGAAGTGTTCCTGTGCAAAGCGAAAAATGCCTTTTCGAAGTAAACAAGAGCATAAATAAATCGGACTTTCTGCACTGGTAAAGCTGCAAAAACGTCCTCACAGATGCCATTCTACGAATTTATCGCTTTAAGAAAAGCGACACCAGAAACTGTAGCCATTTTCGTTCTTTCTTTCTGAACAAAGACTTTTGGAGACCACCTATACAAAAATTCATTAAACAAATTAACTAACATTAACAAACATCGTTACAATTAACTTCGTAACGCATAAAAATCAAATTCTCTCTCGCTACAGGTACGACGATCGGAATTACGAAAAAATAGCGTAACGCAACGATGTGTTATTTTGCCCTGATGCATTAAGCCACAATTTTATTCTTTTACTAAATGACTATTTAATATCCTTGACAATAGCCCACGCGCAATTAATTTACGAAAGTCACTTCGTTACAGAGCGATCGCCGACCCGCTTTTTCTATCAGTCGCTGCATTATACTATCACTAGTTAATACCCAGTGAGATTCCCACTAAACCCAACTAAATATTAATACTAGGCAGGATTTTAATTACGAAAGGTTACTAAATTAAGCCCAATACACCCAACAATGATTTTAATTACACGCTACTGACATGGCATAAACACGAGTTTTTTCTCATTAGATACAACTACAATACGATAAAATACCTCGTACACTATATGTTTACAAATTACTTTTCAATTATTAAAGCTTACAGAATAATACAATAAAAAGAAATTGCGATAACGACGGTAAATACGGAACTACAACCTTACGATTTTTCTTTTTATCGCTATGTTATCCCGACAATCAATAACGTCGAACGCCGCGGCGTCGTCGATAATTTTAAACTGATACATCTAACACTATACATATATAAACTGCACTATACACTTAAGAAACTAAGGCAAATCAATTCATATACACTACATCATATACTGCACTAAAATAAACTTCACTAATATCTCTTCCCTGAAAGTAAACAGTGCACTAAAAAATGCAATGGAAGGAAGAAAAAAAACATTGCATGAAAGAACAACCAAAAAACCAGCAATATAGCATGATGTCAAACTTTCTTAAATCTACTTCCCAGCTAGTTACACCTCCCTTAACTAGCAACAGACATCACAAGGCTAACTTACTTAGACCTATTCACATAAATTTAACTACATACACAGAGATCAACACTTCACAGAGAAATCAGAAAGAAAAGAAAATAAATGAAAAGAATTTACTTGATTTTTCTTGACTCTTAAATCTTTTTTTTTTTTTTCTAACTCCTCCTTGCCAAAGGGATTTGAGATCATCTCATGACAAAAATTATCACTCTCATTGAGAGTGCGTGGATCTGGTGACGTGTTTTCCGATCCAAAAATATTGGCCCATTAATTCAGAGATTGGAAAAACGTCAACAGATCATCGTAAACCAAGCTCTGCTGCCAGTATTCATGGCTTTTACACTATTAAGTAGATTCCCAGTAACACCACATTTATTCAGTACCTTTCACAGAAGTATCCTACTTACTCGGTCGTAAGCTTTCTCTAAATTTATGAAGGCAGCAAAAACTTTCTTAGCAACAGCCAGATACTTTTCGATCATCATGTGTAATGCAAAAATTTGGTTAGTTCAGTGTTTACCAGGCGTAAAACCACTCTGAACATCCCTCACTTTGTCTGATGTAAGGCCTTGTATCTTTTGTTTTACCAGACACTTTCCCTGGCACATTCAGTAAGCTAATACCAGGATAGTTCTTGGAGTTTGTAGGATCACCTTTTCCTTTATATAAGGAAACAATGATAGCATTCTTCCAATCACAAGGAACCATTCCTAACTCCCAGTACAACTGGCAAATTTCAGTTAACCAGTCAGTTACAGAAATGACTGTGTTAAAATTTTTGTGACTTACATCTTGCATCATAAGCAATGTACTTCATAAATCTCACTTCAATATCTCAGGTCTTTCTTTGCGTTGCATTTTCAACTGACAGCCATGTATAAAAAGTATGTGATCTACAGGGCTAGAGAGATTTGTGTAGTGCGTTTGTATAAGAAAATAATTTTTCAGAGGTTGTTTCAACTGTTAGAAAAACTGAAAGGAACTGTGATTACTTCATGGCATGTGCATTTTAATAATATTGACCAGTGAAATTAAAATTCAGCAGCTACAGAAATGTTAGTGCAGCGTATTAATAATATTGACCAGTGAAATCAAAATTCAGCAGCTACAGAAATGTTAGTGTATCTAAATTGGACTAGAAACATATTACCTGCAAGTGTGGAAGCTAAATTTTTAAAATTATTGATGTGTTTAAAATCAGTTAAAAGGAAACCATTATAACAAGAATTAGAAAAAATGGTGTAGATTTGATTGTGTATAATTTTTTTTATATTGCTTACCTGTAGTACTCCAAGTTGCAAATTTGGAATAATTCTCTCATTTCAACACTGTTATCGGTTATGGTTAACTAACTGCATGAGTTTCAACTTCATCTGTTAATCACACATTCACAGTTTTCTCACTGTTGAAGTCCTATGACCTACTTTTCTCAGGGTGGCTTGGGAAAATTTTGCAGTTTGATTTTCACTTTGTATGTGTGTGCCATTTGAACATGTGGAAAAGAAAATGAAAATTGCTTTTCCTATAATAGGAAAAAAGAATAGTTATCTGAATCAGTTCATGTGGTGATCAGTGTTTTTGTTCTTGATATTATTGATAAGGATTAATTTATTCAAAAAATGATGAGGAAAGGTGATCGTGGAGAGCTAGAGAAATCTGCATCATCTAGGTAAGCCATTATCCATCCAGTTGACTATGTATAGAATTTTCTTATGATCACATACACTTAGTTGGGACATAGAGATTCTGGTACATTTTTTGGATAACATCTGTGATCTGATTATGCAGCATCCACACTGTACATGGTTGAAGTCATTTATGAACTTATAAAATGTTCTTATACTGCAACAAACTTGTGATATATGGTACAATTTCTATGCTGTCATTTCATATACAGTGGAACCTCGGTTTTCGTGATTATTCCGTTCGAAAAAGTCTGACGAAAACCGAATGTACGAAAACTGAAGCAATATTTCCCATAAGAAATAATGTAAATCCAATTAATCCGTTCCAAACACCCAAAAATATTAACAAAAAAAAAAACCATTTTATAGAGAATAACTATATTTTTACATACAGAAAACAATGAGAAATAAATATAAATGACTAATGAAATAGATAAATGAACATTTAACATGACTTTTACTGTTATTGAAGACTCTTGTTGGCATATGGAAGACAGAAAGGAGGGGAGAGGTTATTGTTTGGAAGGGGAATCCCCCTCAATAAGGACTTCTGGTATCAAGGCCCTATCTTCCTTTCTTTGTCTTTTACTGGCACTAGGACCATCTTGAGAGTCACTGGACCCCTGTCGCACAAAAAATCTGTCCACAGAGGTCTGTTTCTGGCGTCTCTTTAAGATTTGCATGAAAGGCATTGTCATTGAACATGTTGCAGACACGGCTTGCAACAGTTTTGTTAGGGTGATTTTCTCCACAAAACTTTGCAACTCACTCCACTTTGCACACATGTCCTTAATGACTAAAGAAGGCACATTCTCCCCTCTCTCTTCCTCCTCCTCTGAAGCAATTTCCTCAGCTGCCATCTGTTGCTGTTCCACTTGAAGGTCTTGCAGCTCTTCAGTGGTTAGCTCTTCCCTGTGGTCGTCCACTAAGTCTTCCACACCCTGGCCACTCACATCTAACCCCATGGACTTCCCCAAAGACACAATAGATTCCACAACATGCATGTGATTGTCAGGGTCAGCCTCTAACCCTTCAAAATCCTTCTGGAGGACACATTCTGGCCACAATTTTCTTCAAGCAGAGTTCATTGTCCTGGAAGTCACACCCTGCCAAGCCGTATCTATAAGGCGTATGCAATTGAGGATACTGACGTGATTCCTCCAGAACTCTCTTAAAGTCAATTCAGTGTCCAAGGTCACTTCAAAGCACATTTGAAACAGCACTTTGGTGTAAAGTTTTTTGAAGTTTGAAATGACCTGCTGGTCCATGGGCTGAATGAGAGGAGTGGTATTAGGGGGCAAGAACTTCACTGTGATGAAACTAAACTCCTCCAACAATTGGTCTTCCAAGCCTGGAGGATGAGCAGGAGCATTGCCCATTACCAGGGGGCACTTGAGTGGCAATTGATTTTCCAGGAGGTATTTCTTCACCCTCGGGCCAAACACTTCATTGACCCACTCAATGAAAATACGCCTCGTGACCCACGGCTTAGTGTTAGACTTACTTCCACATCACACACAATTTACTCTTGATGACATTGTTTTTCTTGAACACTCGGGGATTTTCAGAGTGATACACCAGTAAAGGCTTCACTTTGAAATCCCCACGAGTGTTACCACAGAACAAAAGAGTTAGCCTATCCTTCATAGGTTTGTGTCCTGCAGTGCCTCCTGCATGATGTAGGTCCTCTTTGGCATTTTCTTCCAAAAGAGGCCTGTTTCGTCATAATTGAAGACTTGTTGGGGAGGAATCCTTTCAGCCTCTACGTACTCCTTGAATTCATCAACGAATTCTTCGGCCCCACGTTTGTCTGAACTTGCAGCCTCGCCATGCCTTACCACACTGTGTATGCCAGTTCGCTTCTTAAATTTGTCGAACCAGCCTCTGCTGGCCTTAAATTCACTAACAGCAGCACTCGTTCCAGGCATTTTCTTTGTGAGATCCGCATGCAACAGCCTTGCCTTTTCGCAAATTATCGCCTCCGAAACACTATCTCCCGCTAACTGTTTTTCGTTGATCCATACCAACAACAACTTCTCAACATCTTCGATTGTTTGCGATCTCTGTTTTGTTAGCACATTTACCCCTTTTGCAACATCAGCTTCCTTGATTTCTTTTTTCTTCACCAGGATGGAACTGATCGTCGATGCGGATTTCCCGTACATCCTGGTGAGATCGGCCACATGCCGCCCCGGTGGCGCAGTGGTCTAAGCGATGGCCTCTGATCATTCGTCCGAACGGGGTCCGGGTTCGAATCCCAGTGAGGCATGGATGTTGTGTTTGTCTTACGGCACTGGCTCTCTCCCTTCCCTGGAACCAGTGACCCTAAATTAGGGACGGGCGACTGCTTATAACCCATTGAGTTGCTCACAATGGTCGTTAAACCTCCAATAAAAAAAAAAAAAAAAAAAAAAAAACGATCGGCCACGCGTATGCCACTTTCGTGCTTTGCTACAAGTTCTTTCTTGAATTCTATCGTGTTTCTCGCCTTCTTTATCAAAGAGCTAATACTCGAAACTTCCTTTGGCCCCATGGTGACTTATTTAGCAGTCGCACTCAATAAACAAGC
Organism: Macrothele yani; assembly: GCA_039090855.1. Classification (NCBI taxonomy): domain Eukaryota; kingdom Metazoa; phylum Arthropoda; class Arachnida; order Araneae; family Macrothelidae; genus Macrothele; species Macrothele yani. Next base: position 17,233,745 of record CM077000.1, on the reverse strand, counting down.
ACAAAAAACAATGGATTACGTTTACGAAATGTTTGGGATGAACGCATGGGTGATGCTCACTCAACGAGAAACAGAGGCAGGATGAGAGTCACAAACGCATGAGATGCTTTGTGTGGGCGCTCGCTGCTTACGGCGCGGGAAAGGAGTGGCTGAGTCGCGCGGGCAGGCAGACGAGTTCATTTTCAACTGTACGAAAACCGAGCGGATGTATGAAAACTGGAACAAAATTTCGACGAGAAAAGTAGTCGAAAACTGAATCGTACAAAAACCAGGGCATGTGAAAACCGAGGTTTGACTGTATGTGAAATAAGCAGTAAAACACAATTTTACACAGCTTTCGGAGCGTGTGATTTATAATTGCAGTGCTAAAATGCAAAAAGGACAGTACTTTAAGAGAAATTACTGAAATAGTTGGAAAAGAAAGAAGGTCAGCCAAACAAAGTGTTACGGCTAAATTACGTCAACTACTGGACCAATATACAGGACATGAACAAAAAGAAAATAACTATGAGGTTTACCAGAATATGTCATCACACGAGCTAACTTATTCACAAAGAGCTGTGTTACAACGGGATAAAAAGTATGCATTTCCGCAGAAGATAACAAAAACCGAAGAACTAATACCAAATTTTGAAGATATCATCAGAAATATCCCTAATGAGGATAAGGAGGAGTTTAGTGGTAAACTATTCCAAATTATATTAAAGGAATATAATGAAAAAAATAATAAAGTTATTATTTAAAAAAGTTAAAATATGAAAAAAATCAACTGTTGAAATTAAAAGAAGACAAGAATATCAAATTTTGTGAGGCTGAGAAAACAAACCAAATTGTGATCTTGAATACAGTAGAATATAACCTAAAAATGAAATTGGCAATAGAAGAATTGGAATGTTCTGAGGTGAAAAGGGACCCAACTGATAATCAAGTTAGATATTTGGCTAACATCAGGAACCGCATTTTGCCTAATGAGATCAAAAATTCAAAACCACAAATGGGTACAAAAGTCCCCACGAATGTTTGCACAAATTAAAAACACAAAGATGGCAACCCCATGAGACTTATAGTGTCCAAAAAGAACTCTCCATTGATTAATCTTGAAAATAATATTTACAGTTTCTTGGCACCAGTGTTTATGAAAACACAATACACTGTAAAGAATACATATGAATTTATCGAAATAGTGAAAAATGTAAACCAAGGTCTAAGAGAGTACAGAATGGCTAGTATGAATGTCAAAGCTTTATTTCTAAGTACCCCTGTGCCAGAAGCAATTGAGATTATTAATAGGAAATTACAACAGGATCAATCTCTTAATAACACACAACTACAAGAGTTAAAAGCAATTTTATTATACATCTATGAAAATAATGTTTTCAAATATGATGAGAAAATATACAAACAAAATTACGGAGGCCCAGTGGGCTCTGTCAAATCTGTTTGCTGAAGTAATTATGAACAGCATAGAAGAACAAATTATCTGTATAATGGATGAAACACTTGTAGTTTACTGCAGATACATAGAAGATATCTTCATCATGACCAGAATGGATACTGATGAGCTGGAATCTTTAACTCAACAGCTTGGTAATGTCTATCTCACAATTAAATTGACAGTAGAACATGAAGAAGAAAATATCTTACCTTCCTTAGAGTTAAGATCATCAAGCAAAATAACCAACTGCAGTACAAGGTACATAGAAAACAGACATGTCCCCGTTCTGATACCATATAACTCAACACACCCTTACACACAGAAATGTAATAGCATAAAAACATTAATGAAAAGAGCTATCACAGATTCCTCTAAAGAAGAATTTCATACTGAAGAAATGAATTACATTAAAGAAATCTCATACAGCTATGGATACCCTCCACAGAAGATAAATAAATTGATTTATGAAGTACAAGTAAAGATGCAAGATACATCTTCCCCTAAAAGAAAAAAACAATTACAATATGTTGGAGCAATACCTTACCTTCCAGGAATATCTACACAAATCAATAAATTGTGCCATAAATATGGAATCCAGATGAAAAACAAAGTAATAACAATTGGAGATGTGATAATTAATAACACTGGAAAATGTAGTATCTTAGAAAAGGCGGGTGTGAACGAAATACTTATAAGTGAAATACCACCAATATCACATATTGGAAGTACCAAAAATCAATTAAAACATCGCCTACAACAACATATTAAAAATTGGCAAAAAAAAGAAGCAAAAACAGCACTGATACAATACTGTGGGTAACCACACATACTCGAATTTTGAAGAGATTAAAATAATAAAATCGTGCTGCAATGAGAGACACCTACGCACTGCAGAGTCTGTATAGATTGAAAAAAAAAAAAGCCGCCCCGGTGGCGCAGTGGTCTAAGGCACTGGCCTCTGATCATTCGTCCGTAAGGGGTCCAGGTTCGAATCCCGGTGAGGCATGGATGTTGTGTTTGTCTTACGGCACTGGCTCTCTCCCTTCCCTGGAATCAGTGACCCTAAATTAGGGACGGGCGACTGCTTAGCGACTGCTTATAGCCCATTGAGTTGCTCACGGTGGTCGTTAAACCTCCAAAAAAAAAGATTGAAAAAAATAGAGATCGAATTTGTAATAATAACGACCCAAGTACCCTTAATGGAAAATGGAAAGAACTAATAAAAATTGAACAAAAAAAAAAAAAAAAAAACACAGAAGAAGAAAATGAAGAGTTTACTAAAGTGAATAAAAGATGGAGCCACGGTGGAAATTTTTGGTAGCAGTGGAGAAAACATCTAGAACACCTCCTGAGGATAACACCGGTTGGGGGTAGAAAGTACTAGAGGCGGTCTGCGTGGGATTGGCTTGGGGTGTGGTGAATGAATATTCTAGTTGTCATGAGGAGTTGGGAAGGGGAGTTGAGTCGTATGTAAATAGTTGTACATACGTTTTTAATATTCTTGTTCGTTATTTTGTATGTATGTAAATAGGCAGTTAGTGCTCGTTGATGGTACCAAAAGGTTTTGAGTTCAAGAATTGGGTTTTTAATATATGTCAATCAACCAACGAAGGTTGGGTTTTACAAACTGGTGGGGAGGGAGGAAGATACAGTTCATGCAACCTAGAGTCATTAAAGCAGTGCACTTCGTGGACTTGAGCATTCGTCAAGCATTTGAAAGAACCTGAAGACGAAAATGGAACACCACACCAGAGGCTTGAACCAAGCAAGACAACTAAAGGAATAAAACGTGCAGGGAAATGTGTAAAAAGGTAAGCAACCTGTTATAATTATAATTGTATGCACATAAATTACGAACAGCCGTGGCTTGTGCTATAGATGTTCTAACACTGAATTTACTTTCAGCCATTAAAAATCTAACCACACCACTCTGTTCTACTGGATCGTCCATTGAGGTGCAGGTCCATGTTCAAACCAAGGCAATTCAGATTCCACAGTGCCTCTCCTCACAACAACTGTGCCTTGACTACTGACTTGGCAGATGACTGCATCTCATAAATGTGTCAGAGTCAGTGGGCACAACCCTTCAGCTGTAGATAATGCTTGCTCACTTTCATTTGACTCACCTTTATACTTGTTTTTAGCAACTTTCTTATTCTTTCAATCTTCAATTATTCATCTTTTTATTAACTTTTATAATTAATGGTTTTAATGGTTTTGGAATTTTATCTGTATTTTGACCATTCAATCTGAGTTGCTCCCACAAAGTTTTCTTTCTTTCTTCTATCTCCTATAGATTTCAGATACATCACCATCTTCAATGATTGTGCATGTCTCCACCAAATGCAGCAGCAGGAATTGTAGCATGCTTCACAATCAAACCTAACCAGCTATGTTTAAATTTTCTTGTATGTCTTCAACCATTTTTAGTATATGTCGTCTTGCATATCTATTCCCTCTAAAAGCTGTGTATCACTGTTTGGAATGTATGTAACAGATATGAACTGCGGTAAATTGAGTTTTTACTGCTTGTGTTACAGTTGTGTAATGTGAAGCAAAATGTTGTTAGCAAGGTGGAAACTAATATTCTTCGGTGGTTTGGCCATGTTGAAAGAATGAGTGATGAAGTGCTTACTAAGAAAATCTTTTTAGCCCAAGTGGCAGGAAGGAAAGGCAGAGGAAGGCCAAGGAAGTCAATGGAGGATCAGATTCAGGAGTGTCTGCATGAGAAAAAGATTGAGTATGAAGTGTAGAGATCTTGTGTACTGCGTGTGATGGATGTCAGTGAAGCCCGAGTTGTATGTCAAGATCACTGTAAATGGAGAAGTTTGATATGGCAAAAATAAGCAAAAATTATCTGGTAGTTTGTATTTCTTTGTGAAGCTAACCTCTGAATCTCAAAGAACAGGTTAGTGATATAATCTGATATGTTGCATTTCCTGCTAACCAATTTTAATTTATACCTATGAGTAAGTGAGACCATATGTAGTTTTTTTATTGTTGTATTTAACTGAAGATCAGTTGGTGATTTATGTAAATGTAGTGCTGATTTTGTGTGGAATATGTTTCTTCGTAGTATATGAGCATTCAAATGCTGTTGTGGATCTCTCTTTCTCTCTCCCTCCCTTCGTTATGCTCTTCCTGTTTGATTTTTTTACTGACAATTTTTCTGACAAGTATGTGTTTTCTTTGTAGTCTTATTAGATATTGTCTTGTCTCAGAAAGTACCTGTGATATTAGTTGGCGATCCCCACCAAAAGATTTATGGCTATCACGGAAATAAAACTGTCCCGCCAGGCATCAGGAGCACCCATACTTTGCAAGACGTCAAGAGCACCCATACTTACCGATTAAATAAAGTGAGTGGATTTCTTTTTTATTTTTCGCACATAATTTCTGGTCTATAGTTGCAGAGAAAACTGCATGAAAACTTCTGCGTTTATTGCTAACAAGGTACACATGATCTTTGGAATCCTGATAAAGTCGCAGAATTTGATTTCCCTCTTTTCCAGGGGTGGAAAGACCTTGATTTCTTGTTTTTGTATTGAGTCCTGGAATAGTCCTGGGAACTTTTCTTCCAATGAAAAACAAAAAAGTTATTTGGATTGTTTGTACAGCCTTGTTTCAACTCCCTGCAGCGTCTGCTTGTGATGACATCACTTCCTTCCATGGAATGTGGAGATATGATGTCATCTCATGTGACACTGGAGTGCAAGGTGTTTAATTGCAGTGTTTCTAGTGACCTTGGTTTGTAGTATACTAGTTGGGTACAGTTAGTCCCAGCCAATGCTGCGAAATCACTTATTCTGAGTCTCCAAAAGTTAATAAAAAAAGTCCCTAAAATAAGATTTAAATTATGTAAAATTTTTGCATTTATCTGTGCCATTCAAAATTTAATGAAGCTTTACGATTAATATTTATCTAATACTTTAAATCAATAATGTAAAAAGAAGTGAACATGATATCCTAATTTCTACTTCCCTCACTTTTGTACATAACATAGCTTCAATAGTGTACTTAGTGGGAGGGAATACATACATACACACACACACTCACAACAATATTACAAATCATAGACTATAAAGTGGTGGTCCATTGACCTTAGACTGGTCAATGGTCTAAAGACAAATGGTCGAAAGGCAGTGGCGGTCTATTGACCTTTGACTGGTAGTCCATTGGTCTAAGGACAAATGGTTAGAAGGCAATGCCTTGATTGTGCTGGCTTCTACCATTTGTCTGGGTTTGAATTCTGATGAGGCATGGATCTTGTGAATGTCTTAAGGTGCTGGCTCTGTCCCTTCCATGGATCAGTGGCCCTAAATTAGGGACCAGGTGGTTGCTCATAGTCCATCGAGTTGCATGTGACAGTCACCCCCTCCCCTCACAAAAATGGACTACAAACATTGTAAAGTATATAAGGTTGATTAAATAAACTTTTTGTCACAATTAATGTTATTTTCTTGTTGACCACAGTTTATTTATTTATTTGTTTGCTTGTTTTGGAGTTGTAACAATCACCCTCTGTGCTTGGGCTATAAGCAGTTGCCTGTCCCTACATTAGGTCCACTGGTTCCACGAAAGGGACAGAGAGCCGGTGTGTAAGGCAAACTCGTAATCCATATCACACAGACTGCTGAGCACAGGAAAAAGTGTGGTCAACAAGAAAATTAACTTAATTGTGACTAAACAATTTCTTTAGTCATATAGTAACAATTTTTAAATGGCTAAAAATCACTTATTCTGCAAAATGTGGTTCACCAATTAAGTATAAGGTTGAAGATGAAATCATTTCTTGGAAAAAGAACATAATTATTTTTTCAGTCATGTGTTACTAATATTTTGATTTAAACAAAACATAACTTTTGGTTTAATGGCAAAATACTTTGTGAAATGGAAGCACTGAAATAAGCCTCAACACTATCTCACTCACAGCTTAAGGTATCACTGAAAAGAATTTTCTCCCAGACCCATTAAGCTGGCACGGGCAAATGCTTCTTGTAAAAACAAAAGTGGGAGAGGATTACCTTCTGCAAACATTAAAATTCACGGTTACCATTATGAGAACTATGGAAAGTGAAGAAGATATTCTAATTCCAAAATCGCATTTTACATGCTTAAAATCCAAAATGTGAAAAGTTGCCAAAATTGTTTAAGAAAAAAAAAAAATGCTAAAAATGTAGCTTATCCCAAAATAATATTTTTGTCACTAACTGCAATCCAGAATCCCCTCAATTTAGCAACCCCCCCCCCCCAAAGTTGGGAATACCTGTAGCATGTGGAAACCTTCCCCTTCCTTGTGAGTCCAAGATAGCTGTTCTTTCTAGAAGGCATTTACTCATTGAAAGAGATTGATATCTTGCCTCCCTGCCACCAGTATGTATGGGAATTGATGATTTCAGAATAGGGAATTTTTTCACTGCCATGGCAAAAATTATTTTGTATTATTATCATTGTGCTAAGTACAAGTTGCTTCATATACATTTTATACAAAGCAGTATTTATACAGGGAAATTTTGCCACTTTATTGAAGATGTAACAGTGTAACATAAACCAAAAAAAGACTGTAACAATGCAACCCAAGCTTCATAAGAATTCAAAGTGCATAGTAAATTTCAACTGAATTTGCAAAATATGGAGCAAAGCAATATCATTCTAGCAAATATTAAGCTCCTGGAATTTTTTGATCACCTCCTGGACAAGTCCTTGAATTTTTTCTGTAAATGTGTGTAAACCCTGTACTAAAAAAAACACTGTTATTGTAATATTTAATTTAAAGTTATTGTACTTTGACCATTTGCCAGTGATGAGTTGTATATCTGTCAGAACATGCATTACTGACAGACATCTTCCTTAACAGATGTGACAATGGCTAATTTTTCTGTCATTTACACCTTGTCCAAAACCTAAGCACAGTCTAAATTTTTACATACATAAGAAAAACAATACATGACCACAGCCAAATGGGGGAAATAATTATATTGCCTGCATAGGAGCACATGAAAAGATACAACAAAATGGTTTTTAATGACGTACAGATTACATTGTAATCAGTGTTTACACAAAGGTTACAAATTTCTGAAGGACATAGTTGGAGGTTACAAATTTCTGAAGGACATGGATGTACAGTGCTTACCAGCAACCAGATGGTGAGACATTTCAACATGCAATACATTGGTGTGCAAAAATTAGGGACGAAGAGGAGAAATTAGCATAACAGCGGACCGAAAGACCACTCAGGAGATAGACTAGGGTCCGGTACGGTAGGGCATGTGCATATATGCAGCATGACTGTGGAGGAGTGTCGGAAGGGTATAAAGCACGCGAGCGGTGTACGCTCAGCAATTCGGTGAAAGCTATTGCACGGTGTACATGGCGGCAGCAACTCGACGTCGACATACACGGTGTACGGTGTACATCGATGTCGAGTTGCTGCCACCATGTGATATGGCCAACAGGCAATGCAGTAGACTACATCTGGATGACTTTACCCGAGGTCGTGTCATTGGGAAGTTGGAAGAAGGTCGAAGTGTGAATAGTGGGGCCAAGGAGTTCGGGATCGCTCACAGCATCGTTTCATGAGCTTGGAGAGCATTTCAAACGACAGGAACAGCTGTCGGAGAGTTTAGTAGTGGTCGTCCACGAGCAACCACTGCGGCGGACGACCGGTATATTGTCCTACAGGCGAGAAGAGGCAGACAGCAGGAGAAATCGCAAGGCACATGCAACAGACAACAGGACGTCCGTTATCACATGTTACCGTGGCCAGGAGGCTGCACAAAGGTGGTCTATTTGCACGACGACCAGTACGGTGTGTGCCATCAACGCCTGCTCATCGGAGATGGCGGTTTCTATGGTGCCAGGAACACAAGAACTGAACACATCAGCAATGGGGTCGAGTTCTCTTTACAGATGAGTGCCGATTTAGTCTGATGAGCGATTCTGGACATATACACATCTGGAGAGAGCAGGAAACACGCAATCACACCTCCAACATTATCAAAAGGGACAGGTTTGGAGCTGGCGTAGTTCTCGTTTGGGGCAGTATCATGCTTGGTAGTCGTACTGACCTCCACATCTTCCAAGGAGGTTGTCACTGGTGTCGGCTACTGTACCGAGGTTCTTCTTCCTCACGTGCGTCTGTTTAGAGGTGCTGTGGGTCCTGAGTTCCACTTCATGGACGACAATGCTACACCACATCGTACAGTGGCTGTCGCAGAGCTGTTGGAGAGTGAAGATATTCAATGCATGGATTGGCCCGCAAGGTCCCCCCACCTAAATTCAATCGAACATGTGTAGGACCTTCTCGGGAGACGCTTGGCAGCACGTCACCAGCTGCCAGCAATGATTCCGCAGCTGCGATTGGCGCTTCAAGAGGAATGGGCCGCGCTGCCTCAACAGCTCCTTGACAACCTCGTCCTTAGCATGGACCGATGTTGTAAATCCTGCAACGCAGTGATTACACTGGTCTCGTACAATGAGGTGTTGCATTGTCATCCATGGACAGAAAGTCTTATCCTACAGCAACACGAAATAATCAAACATGATGTTCAAGAACTTCTTTGCAATATCGTTTGCCCGTCATAGTGCGATTTTCCAGCACTTAAAGCTTGGTGCATCAATTAATCGTGATCCTGCCCAACACCATGAACCCAGAACTGCTGTATGTGTCCCTTTCCTGCACATTCTCGTGCTGGTACGCAGGAAAGACTGAGGTCTAGAATCTAAGATCAGCTGAGGTCTAGGTCTAGAATCTTAAGATCAACTGAGCTCTAAGTCTAGAATCTAAGATCCGCTGAGGTCTAGGTCTAGAATCTAAGGTCAACTGAGCTGTAGGTCTAGAATCTAAGATCAGCTGAGGTCTAGGTCTAGAATCTTGAGATCAACTGAGCTCTAGGTCTAGAATCTAAGATCCGCTGAGGTCTAGGTCTGGAATCTAAGATCAACTGAGCTGTAGGTCCAGAATCTAAGATCAGCTTATGTCTAAGTCTTGAATCAGGAGATCAGCTGAGGTCTAGAATCTGAGGACAGACTGAAATGATTCTCAGCTGTGAAGTGTACATTAACCCATTGATACTTGTCCAATTTCTGTGGATGCAACACCACTGAAAACGTATGCTAGTTGAGCTTTGGATATAGGAATGCAAACTACTGGTCTACTTCAATATAGGCCTATATGTCACTGACATTTTGCCACAGTTTGTCGGGATATCCATGTTCCTGTGCTGGAATGGAGGTGACTTGCAACCTGACCAGCCATGGTTCAGCGATTACTATTTGCTGTGAAACTAATAATCTGTGTTCATGCATCACAGTAGAGTAAAGGAGACCTCCTACCGTGCATCTGTAACACATTCCATTGATTTTGAATGCTCCAGAGAGCCTGTACACCACACTATGCGTGATTTCAAACTCCATGGTGACATCACTTACTCAGTGGCCTTCTTCCAGATTCCCTGTACATCTTCCCCATGTGAAATCCTGTAGATGTCTTTGAGACATAGCATTCGTACCTTTATGCCTTCACGTCCAGATTTTCTTTTAAACACATGTTGCCTACTGAACACTTTTATCTGTTTCAGTGATAACCTTGTGACCCCTGTGCATATGATTCCACATTTTGCATATGCGTCGGCTTTCTCTGAACATCACCAGTTATGCAAATTACTACAAGGTGCCGTCTGACCTTTCAAAATAATGTCTGGCCATAGGTTTCGGACACCACTGTATACTGATCAGCCAATTATTGCGACCACTACCTAATAATGAATTGGGCCACCTACCTAATAATGTATTGGATCATTTACCTAATAATTTATTGTACCACCTTGGCCTTGAGTAACTAGCAGCTTGCCTTGCATTAATTCAACTAAATCATGGTAACCATGTTATGAAACATTGGCTCACACTAATTAAATTGCTTTTTCAAGTTCACCCAGATTAGATGGCTCTGAATCCAGATGTCCCACCCAAGTTAATGTGCTAATAACTTTTGTGGGTACAAACAAGCTAAGCTTGCAGCCCCTGATAATGCTTCTTGGTCACAAACAAGCTGATCTCATGGCATCTACTGCTGCTGCTATGGGCAATTCTGAGCCTAGCTGACATGAGAATTTCAGAGGAAATGCTTTGTGTGAAACAAACAAACTACTCTTGTCTGACCAATTTGTTTTAATTTCTGTTGAAACATCATAGAGTGAAATGAGCTTTCTTTCCATTTTCTCCATGCTTAAGGTAGTGCTGACCCATTGGTTTCACCATGGGTCAGCACTGCTTTGAACAATGAATTCAAAGTGCTTTAGGAAATGAAATAGCTTCAATAATCATATGTCTAGCACTGTTTTCATATTGGGAATATGATATGCTGCTCCTGTAAAGACTAGACAGGTAAAAGATTTCAGACAGAAACTGGAGCCTGTTGTGCAAATCGTAATTCTACGCTTTGCGCAACCCGTGCCGCAGAATCTTTCACACCCAGAAACAGTGCTAAATTGTTTTTTTAACTTCCATGTTTGTAAATTCACAGTATGTATGTATATTTATTGTACGTGCATGCAGCTTAAATACTGTAAATATAACACCATATTCACATTCTGATTAAATTAATTTGGTATTTTTTCAGTTCTTACATATATTGCATTAATTTGCTTTATTTTTCTTAACATTTTTGTCATAAACATGGCAGTTACAAACGTATTATTTTTGTTATATTATTTCTGGGATTCATATAAAAAATATTTTTGTTTTCTTCCCTGCACCTGCATCAGTCTTATAATCCTATTTCCACTGTTTTCTAGTCTTTCAGATTGGGGCCAGAAATTGCATATGTGGCATCGTGCTGTCTTGAAGTTCTGAAGAAATACAGACAGGAAACATTAGTTGGCAACAGTAGACCTAGTAAGTATATAATAAATTATTTACTTTTTCTGGAAACAAAATTTCAGGAAGATATGTCCCCCCCCAATTCAGTTTTAGGCTTTCATACGTGTGTGTGGGAGGGGGGATGATTTATGTTCTGTTTTAAGTCTTCCATTAAAGAATTTTTTTATCACAACAAATAGGGACATGTGGTGAGCAAAATTATTTCATGAATAAAACAAGGGTATTTGAAAAAAATAGCAACTTGCACATTACTTTCAGCAGTCTGCTTTTAGCGCACTGTTCACCTTTGTAACATCTGTGCCGTATCTGTTGTACTGAACATTAGATTGTTCAGGAAGTAAGTGTACACTCTCAGCTTACCATAGTTTTTGTAATAGCAAAGCAATGATCACAATATTTAAGGGCAGTTATTAGTAATTTCCTTATTATTAATATTATGTTTCCAAATTCTGAGCAGTTCACGAACACCATTAAAATTACCAATGTCATTCAGTCTGTGGAAAATGTCTATGATTTGGAGATCCGAATGCTCTTTTTTGTTGCTGTGGCAAGTATCAGACACCTCTCTTTTCAAGTGGCCAAAACAGTTTATCACAGGGATTATATCCGGTGATTAAGGTGGATGAGGCAACTGCACCAAACCTTTCTGTTCAATGATCACCCGAAAAATCCATGCTTTGTGCTGCTGTGCATGAGGACAGTTTGTTGTAGCAGTGTTCGTGATTGGATATGCTCCCATAGAAATGACTTATACTGCTGAAATGTCATGCTGATGTTTTCATCCTTTGTCTTCCAGAAAGCCATGTCCAGTAAGATTTTGTACTCATGCAATTCTGTGTGGGGTTAAGATACAGCAGAAGTAAGGAATTCAACCCAGGGCCATGACTGAGGTCTTTGCCTGGGTGCATAAAATTCCACCTAAGTTTCATCTAAGCAGAAGAATCTTTTGAGAGCTCAACTACGGAGGATGTTCACACAGTTTTAGAACGTTTTTGATAAGAAATTACAGAAAATAAAAGAAGTTAAAAGAATTGAACGAGGCAACAGTGTGTTAGATGGACACATAAGAAACATCTGCTGCAGTTAAATATTGTCTGCTAAGAAAAATGTCTTACATAAACAAGGTGGGAATAGAAGGTTGTTTTTGCTCTTTATGAAGAGAAATATTTGTATTCTGTAATTAAAAAATGCTGTGAAAATCATAGAATTCTAGCATTTTCTTTTAACAGGAAAAAGAACACCAAACGAATATCCAAAGAAGGTTCATACTTTTACAAATATTTCAAGATTAAGGTCTCTGGTCTTACAGGAAAATCACTAAGTCGTGTTTTAACTGTAAACAAGGTAATAAACAAAAATTTGAATCTGAAAAAAAAAATCTTAATCAGTAAATTGTGGGTTGTCAGCGCCAAAGTAGTAACAAAACCAATTTAATATATAATCCATGTTTATTGGTGTCCAGTAGGAAAATATAATCTTCCCCGCAAACTTTCCCCATTAACAGACGGCTTCTTCAGGCAGTTACAAAGGGAAATGGAATTAAATTAATAGATGAATACTCATACACATAAATAAATATATGTAGAACACTATGCTCGTGCATGCTAAACACACGGGTAACAACTGAAATGTTATATGATATATGATCAACACGTACTAAGTCATTAATATACATAGAATCATTGCATGTTTCTTGTGAGGCCAAGCAGATGGTTCCAGGCCACAGGGAGCTCCATTGAAGCCTCTGCGTTGCACACATCATGGTGTGTTAAGATTTCAGTAGTTTCTCGATGGCTGCCATTCTAGCATCTCTGTATGGAGCAATCTTGTGGATGTTCTGCCATTGGGGTTGCGCTCCCTGGTTAGCTACTTCTTTGGCAAGCGTGGTAGAAAGTTTCTTTTGCTTCACATCCCTTATGTGCTCTGACGTTCTCACAATAAAGGACTAAAGGTCCTTTTGGTGAGTCCCACATAACGCTTAGTGGATGAGTCCGGGGTACCGTAGGGGAAGGCTATATAGATGATACCTGCATCTGTAAGGCACATGGAGCCATTTCTTTCGGTGCTGAGTATGGTCGCCATTGATTTAGGTGATTTCAAACTAACTAAGAAAAGATTCTTGATGAAGTATGAAACTTCGGGTATGTAGGGAATGCCTCCAACAAATTTCAATGTTGCCTTTTCACTTATCATAATACGTTTGTTTGCCTCTGTTTTCGCTGTGATGTGTTCCACTCTGAAGGTGTCAAATCCTCCAACTCTGGCAAGATCTTTCAGAGCTCCTATTTCTGTTTCATAGTCTACCTTCTCAGTACATAACTCTCTGACCCTTTTAGTTCTGTGTTTGAAGAGTGTGTATTTATGGGCTGTTGATTTGGTTGAGATTGGCAGAATGGGGTTATTCACATGCGTGGGCTTATAGTACACTTTGGTACTAATTGCACCCGAAGCCAATCTCTTCACGAGCGCATCCGAGAAAGGTAATTCTCCCTGGTTTTCTATTTCAATGTTTTTTCATTAAATTTTATGTTATTGTGTGCCTTGATCGTAGAAACGACAAAGTCCTGCAAGTAATCCTCTCTGTGTTCCCAGACAAAAACGACATCATCCGCATAGCATAGCCATAATTTCCGGGTTCTGAGTAGGGTAGTGAGTATGGTGTCTTCTAGCGGTCTCATCACATCCTCCGTGAGCACGGGAGACAACACTAAACCCATTGGTACCCCTTTGGATTGTTTGTAAATATGCAAGTCGCAGGAAAAGTAACTGAAATTCGTGGCAATGTCTATGGTTTTGAAAATATCTTCCAGAGATTCTTGGCAGCATAGGTTGGATTCAACCAATGATTGCTTGATGTTCCTTGCCGCTTTTGCCACATGTACCGAGGGATATAGGGATATGACATTGAAACTCCTGATTAACTCACCTGGACCTAGGGTGATGTTTCTAACTTTAGAGACAAATTCCTCTGAGGAGCGTAATACTATATCCGTGGCCAGAAGAAATGGTAACAGAAAAACTGAAAAAGCTTTCTCAAGATGCCTTGATTGTGCTTGCTTCCTGGAGGCAATTGGCCTGATCGGGTTGCCATCTTTATGGTGTTTCAATCTTCCGAATAACTTAGGTATAGCTGGACCAGGGGAAGTCTCACTCCTTTTCTTATGGTTTCCGGAAGAGTCTTCAAATGTGCTGCCTTCTTGATCTGCGCAATCCAGCGAAATCAAGAGTCGTTTATGTGCAGAAGAAATGTGTTACTTACAGGAAGTTTGCACCAAGACACATTCTGGTGGTGTGAGGAAAGAAGATGCATTTGCAATGTGTAATGTGAAGCAAACTGTTGTTAGTGAGGTGGAGACATATTGTTAGGTTATTTGGCCATGTTAAAAGAATGAGTGGTGAGATTCATACTAAGAGAATTCATTCAGCCCAAGTGGCCGGACAGAAAGGTAGAGGAAGGCCGAAGAAATCGTGGGAAGATCAGATTCAGGAATGTCTGCGTGAGGAAATGAATATGAAGTATAGAAGGTCATGTATGAGATGTGTATTGGATGTCATTGAATCTCAATTTGCAGGTTGAGATTGCTGTAAAAAGAGACGTTTGATACATCAAAACTAACACCAGTAGTTTAAAATTTAATCTGGCAGATTAGATTTCTTTGAGGATCCAGCCCCTGAATCTTGGAGAACAGCTTGGTGGTATTTCTCCTGATGAAGCCAAGCCAAATGCTTAGCAAAACTATTGTAAATCTTAAAATATTTAATTTTGAATTAGTGTAGTAAGATGTATGTAAGTAATTACCATTTCATATTGTGTGGACAAGAAAAAATTGTTTTCATGTTACAGTGTGTACTACCATAGCTTTGTTATGCTACACTTTAAACAATTTGCCTTTCTGTTAATCTGATTTTTCTATTTTGTTATTTTAGGTACCATAAGTGGTGGTGTCAGAGGTCAGTATGCTATAATAGCAAGGACAAAATTAGGTTTATTTAAAGAAGCTATACGTTTGTGTTGTAGGGAATGCTATAGGCCTGAGGAAGAACCACACTTCCCCATTCATGGGGCATTTATTGGTGTAAGTTTTTGTTTGTTTTAATATTGGTATTTTGGTCTATCATTTGTTACCTAAATTTACGCAGTACTTAGTTATCAGTTTGCCTTGTAAATGCTTTTGAAGGGCATTGGTGCATATTCTTTTTAAATTACATCATGCATACATCATATCCATACACTAAAATATTTTGAAAGAATTTAGAATGATGAAATACAAATGTGTGTGTGTGTACTCACGCACGCAGAGAACAAAAGATGAAAATAGTGGGAGGAGAATAACATTAAGGCTGATTGCTTATAAACTTTTGCTATTTCTTTCCTTTGAAATATTTTTAACAGTCCTATCACAGACGAAACTGCCTCTGTCATAAACAGTGCCATAATACATCATCAGTTTGTCTTCTGTCTAGAAGAGACGTATAAACCAAGCAGGTATTTCATGAAGACTTGTGCTGTGGTAGAGTTTAGAAAAAATATACACTAGGGAAGGTAATACTTTCTGACTCCAACACATATTAAGACATGTCATAGAGATAAAAACCATGCCTTTCTTACCTTAATTGAAAGAGGTCAAAGAAGAGTTGCTGCTTGAAAATGGGAACTCGTGTCACTAAAAACACTTTTGTATAATGCAGGATAGTATCATGTTTAAAGTTGGCCTTTTGACTTAGTTGTATTTTTAAAATTCTTTTATTGTTCAAATTGGTATTGTAGAGTTTTTTATCATTCAAAGTGTTTTAAACCTTCTATTTTAAGTTATTAAAGACTTATCTTTTGACACTATTTTTACTTGGTTTAAATTGTAAATATTGTTATTTTAGTCTTAAATGTAAAGTTAAAAATTTTCTAAGACACAGATCAACTTTAGAGTTTACAGGTACCACATGTTTACATACAATAGGTAAGTTATAACCTGTGTTGTAACTCTTAACTTTTATTTACTGGGAAGAGCAGCAGATGGCATGCCTTGTTGTTAAAGGAGAGCAGCAGTCATATTCACAGGGTTCACATGGACCCCGGAATCCTGGAAAAGTCCTGGAATTTGATTTCCTCTTTTTTCAGGCCTGGAAAGCCCTTTATTTTTCATATTTTTGTGAAAGGTCCTAGAATTTTATCTCCCTCTTTTCCAGGCCTGGAAAGCCCTTGATTTCTCATATTTTTGTGAAAGGTCCTGGAATTTGATTTCCTCTTTTTTCAGGCCTGGAAAGCCCTTTATTTTTCATATTTTTGTGAAAGGTCCTGGAATTTGATTTCCTTTTTTTTTCAGGCCTGGAAAGCCCTTGGTTTTCATATTTTTGTGAAAGGTCCTTGAATTTGATTTCCGCTTTTTCCAGGCCTGGAAATCCCTGTATTTCTCATGTTTTTCTGAAAGGTCCTGGAATAGTCCTGGAATTTTTTCTTACAGTGAAAAAACAAGAAGGATGACACCAAATTTTCTGCTGTAATGGGCACGAATTTGGATCCTTTTTGACACGGATAAAATTTATCATAGTTATTCAAAGTCAATGGAACAGGTTAAAAAAAAAATCTACCGGATTTTTACAATCAATAAAATATCCAGAAATAAAACCCATTTACTTCCAACATAGCTAAAAAAAAGTATATTATGAAATTTAACAAATGGCACAGTTTCTCTTAGCAGAACAAAGGTAATAGAGAAAAACAGATTTTCCAACAGTTAAAAGAAGAAATGTAGAAAAACACATGATATAACTGTATGCCCCATGGCAAAAGAATTTTGCATCATGGAAAAGTTAAAAATAAGCAAAAAGTATTCTTCATGGCAAAAACTATGTTAAGGAAAAAGAACTTTTCAGACACGTCCCCTAAAAGCAGAGATAGCGAGAAAAAGGTTTTGACCTTTTCGCTCCCTAGCAGGAAAGCTGTGCATTATTTAAAGAGGATGATGCTCCCCATCTTTATTGTAGCGAATGACATAAAATAAAATAAGAAATTTTTCAATTGGGTTTTTAGAAGCAGAGATAAAGCTGCAAACGGAAGTTCACAAACACCACTTAGCAACATACTGTGAACTATAGAACTCCAATACAAAACCTAAATTTTTCCACATAGTAAATGGTATCTGGTGTTAAAATAAATTTTTAAGTCGTGCAGTTAGAAGCAGAGATATTGAGAAAAAATGATGAAACCTTTGTGTCCCTTTAGTGGCAGAATTGTGCATTATTTTGGAAAGAAAATACGTGCACACAGTTTTCTTAGTACACTGGTGTGCAAAAATTAAGGACGAAGAAGAGAAATTACCATAACAGCGGAACAAGCAGGCAGAATGGACCAAAAGACCACTCAGGAAATAGACTAGGGTCTGGTACAGTAGGGCATGCGCATATATGCAGCATGACGTGTGTGTGTGTGTGGGTGGGGGTGTGGGTGGGTGGGTGGGGGTGTCGAAGGGTATAAAGCACACGGGTGGTGCCAACAGGCAATCCAGTAGATGACATCTGGATGACTTTACCCGAGGTCGCGTCATTGGGAAGTTGGAAGAAGGTCGAAGTGTGACTAGTGTGGCCAAGGAGTTCGGGATCGCTCACAGCATCGTTTCACGAGCTTGAAGAGCATTTCAAACGACAGGAACAGCTGTCCGAGAGTTTAGCAGTGGCCGTCCACGAGCAACCACGGCGTCGGACGACCGGTATATTGTCCTACAGACAGCAGACAGCGGGAGAAATCGCAAGGCACATGATACAGACAACTGGACGTCCGTTATCGCGTTTTACCTTAGCCAGGAGGCTGCACAAAGGTGGTCTTTTTGTACGACGACCAGTACGATGTGTGCCATTAACGCCTGCTCATCGGAGACAGGGGTTTCTATGGTGCCAGGAATGCAAGAACTGGACACATCAGCAATGGGGTCGAGTTCTCTTTACGGATGAGAGCCGATTTAGTCTGACAAGCGATTCTGGACGTATACACATCTGGAGAGAGCAGGGAACACGCAATCACACCTCCAACATCATCGAAAGGGACCGATTCGGAGGTGGCGGAGTTCTCGTTTGGGGCGGTATCATGTTTGGTAGCCATACTGACCTCCACATCTTCCAAGGAGGTTCAGTCACTGGTGTCCGCTATTGTACCGAGGTTCTCCTGCCTCACATGCATCTGTTTAGAGGTACTGTGGGTTCTGAGTTCCTCTTCATGGACGACAACCCTACACCTCATCGTATAGTGGCTGTTGGAGAGTGAAGATATTCAGTGCATGGATTGGCCTGCAAGGTCCCCGGACCTAAATCCAATTGAACACGTGTGGGATCTTCTCGGGAGGCGCTTGGCAGCATGTTGCCAGCCGCCAGCAATGATTCCGCAGCTGCGATTGGCGCTACAAGAGGAACGGGCCGCTATGCCTCAACAGCTCCTTGACAGCCTCGTCCTCAGCCTGGACAGACGTTGTAAATTTTGGAACGCAGTCAGGGGTGATCATATCCCCTACTAAAGACTGGATTTTTCTTGGCAGCCGCCTGTCACATGGACGTTTCTGTCTTCTGTCCAGTTGTGCTCGAAGCTACCTTTTCAATAAAGTGCCTTTGTATCCTTTGGCTTCCTTGTTTGGACGGTTTTGCTCACTTGTCCCATATTCTTACACCTTGGGGATCTTATGTTATGATGTGAGTTAATGTGGAGCACTTCTGCACGACGTTACATTCGAAAAACCGTCTCGTCCTTAATTTTTACACGCCAGTGTACTATCAAGTTTGTCAGGGGTTTTTCAGTCCCACAAAATATTGCTGAAAGCGGAAATGGGAGCTTATGCCTTCTAGTGGCACACTTATACATTAATTTTTTTTTATTATATGAGAAACATTTTGCACCAGAAATGCTCTCCAACAAAAGTAATTTTTCAAATGGGATTCTTAGAAGCAGAGATATCGACAAAAATAAGATATGCATCTACTTCCTCTATGGGCAACTGCTTATAAGCCCATTGTGTTGCTCACACAGTGGTTGTTAAACCTCCAATAAAAAAAAATCTTCCCTGGCCGAAAAACTATATTGTATTTTAAGCTGGAAGTATTTTGTAACAAATTTTTCATGGTGTGTGGTATCGGTCTATGAAAGAATTTTTTCAGTCAAGTTTTCAGGAGCACAGATTTTGCTGCAAATACATCAGAAGCAGAAATAAACTGTTACATCTTCTGGTGGCAAACTATTTATTACCAAAAATTAGAAATTATGTGCAAAACATTTCCCATTAGGAGCTGTATCCAATGCAAGAAGAATTTTTCACACCAGACTTTTAGAAGCAGAGATATTGGGGAAAACACAATTTACCTTTACATCTTCTAGCAGAAAATCAATGCATTACTTGAAAAATAAACTGTGCCTGAAACAGTCTTCAATATAAATGACCTCAAATAGAAAAATTATTTTTCAATTGGATATTTAGAAGCAATATGTGGAATAAACTGTGTTTTGAATTTGATATCATCTCAAATTCAAAACACTGTAGCTGCAGGATTGTGCATCCATGTTGTCTGGTGGTCATGAAAGTCAGGAAATCAAAAAAGGGTTATGAAAGTCATGGAAAAGTCACAAATTTTGCTTTGGGGACATGAATTTATTTTTATTTATCATCCATTTTCTGGTGACAATATAAGTAATTCTCCATAAACACCCAATGGTGTAGGGGGGTTGCAAAGGGCCATATGCACCCCTCCGAAATAATTTTGTCTAGTATTAAAAATTGATAAAAATTGTCGGTGATGTTATTTTGCTAGTGTCGCCATTCTGGTCTTCCTTAAATTGCCGTTAGTTACTTCTTTATTTGGAATGGTCAGATGAGGTCACATATGCCTATTGTTAATGCCTGTTCCCACCCCCTGTTAGCATTTCCCACTTGTATGCCCCCGAAGAAAGCGAACTGGTGTTGTATGTTGTAGTGGTCATATTGTAGTGGTCATGGCATCAATACTTCTTTATTTGGAATGGTCAGAGGAGGTCACATATGCCTATTGTTAATGCCTGTTCCCACCCCCTGTTAGCATTTCACACTTGTATGCCCCCGAAGAAAGCCAACTGGTGTTGTATGTTGTAGTGGTCATGGCATCAATCTAATGAATGGTGGGGCTTGGGGGAGGGAGGGAGTAAGCCTTTTATCTTGAATACATACATACCATAGCCGGAAAACAAATGCATGGAATGAACATTACTTTGTAATTAATAGTATTTGAGAAGAACAAAAATGCCTGTTCACATGCACAGTTTTTTCATCACTTTAGGAAGGAATGATATCATAGATGTAGTGATAAAACTGAAAATATGAGAATTTTTTTATTGTTGACTTTACATCATATAAAATTTTATTCACTGGTGCATAATACAGATGCAACTTGATGTAAATGTTATATATGAAGTGCTTGAACAGTCTGGTGTAACTGCAAAATTCATTCTTTGATCAAATATAAAAAATAGCAATAATTCAAACTACAAAATTTCGTATTCGTGGTTTTGACATTATCATATGAAGTCAATTTATTCGTGCTTGAAGGATATTAAAAACACGGGTTGCCGTCCGTACACGATTTAAAAATTTACTGTTAAAAATACATATATATATATACATAGCTGCCAATCCTTCCGATTTTTCATTCTCATACCAAAAATCCCTATTTTTTTCTCCTCATTTCAAGAGAGAAAAAAAAATCTTTATACATACATACATACATACATACATACATACATACATACATACATACATACATACATACATACATACATACATATCACTAAGCTGTTCTCTGAGATTCAGAGGTTAGCTCCAAAAAGAAATACAAACTTCCAGATATTTTTACTTATTGTTGTCGTATCAAACTTCGCCATTTACAGCGATCTTGACATACAACTCGTGCTTCATTGATATCCATTACACGCCTTACACAAGATCTTTTATACTTCATACTCATAATCTTTTTCTCATGCAGACACTCCTGAATCTGATCCACCCATGTCTTCCTTGGCCTTCCTCTGTTTTTCCTTCCTGTCACTTGGGTTCAAAATATTTTCTTAGTAAGCATTTCATCACTCATTCTTTCAACATGGCCATACCACCGAAGCATATTGGTCTCCACCTTGCTAACAACATTTTGCTTTACATCACACAACTGCAATACATTTTCATTCCTCACACAATCAGATCGTGTCTTACCACAAACCCCACGTAAGTAACGCATTTCTCCAGCACACAAACGACTCCTATGCTTCTTCTGCAGTACCCAGGTTTCACTGCCATACATCAGAGTAGGAACAATTACTGTTTCATACACAACCATGCGGGACTCTCTAGAGAACCCATCATTCCTGTGAAAACCTCCCAGAGCAGCTATGACTTTCAAAGAAGAATTCACTCGCCTACTGATTTCACCATCCAACTTGTTCTCTCTGTCAAACATGCTTCCTAAATACACAAACTCACTCACCTGGTCAATCACAGTGCTATTTATACTTACATTACATTCAGTGCTACCCATTCCTCTCTCAAACACCATAACTTTGGTTTTTCCCTTATTTATACTCAGTTTGAATTTCATGCAAACTTCGTGCATCCGAGTCAACATACTCTGCAACTCACTTTTGCTCTCTGCCAACAGGACAGTGTCATCAGCATACAGCAATCTGCACACACGGATATCACCAAGACATAAACCAGTATTATCTAGTTACGCATGCACGCATCCATAAATATATTAAACAGCCATGGTGACATTACACAACCTTGTCTAACTCCTGCACCAATGGAAAACCATTTTGATAAAACACCATTCACTCGTACACAAGCTCTACTACCAGCATACATGGCTTTTACACTATTAAGTAGATTCCCAGTAACACCATATTCATTCAATACCTTCCACAAAAGTGTCCTATTCACTTCAAAAAATCCTTAACACGAGATGATTAAAAAGAAAAATATTCTCCTTATTTCCACTGTGAAGAGAAAGTGCGAGCGGCACGGTTTTCTGCTTACACTTGGACTTTTGGATGGAGTCCACATGTAAGCAGAAAACCGTCCCATCAGGCTATGCAGCTGTGTAACATAAGGTTACAATCACGTTCTCTCTCTCTCCCTGTTTCTTCCCCTCCCCCGTTCTCCTTTTCAGATAACACATTGTTCGTCCCCGGGGCCGCAGCTTCTCAGAGGCCAGCATGGGTGTGTCTTGCATTCCAGCACTCCCAGTTCGAAATGCTATTTCAGAACGTAGTTATTGTAGAAAAAAATTCAAATGGATTTTAAATCTGGAGTTTTTAAGCCCATATCGATACCCAACATGACGAAATTAAGCAAAAGCTGCCAGTTTTGTGAAATTAAAAATGCATTAGGCATGGTTTCATAACTTCTTCTGTGGCAATAAATTTGACTTAACAAAAGAATGCTACTGTAAGAGGAAGTTGAAAAAAAAAAAAAAAAAGAAGTCCAATGTTCATTTGAGCCTGTGCTTCTCCAGCAATGATTTATTTTGCGGGTCCATTAGTCAGTAAGTTTTCTATGCTTTTCAACCATGCTTTTTTTATTCGTTCCTCGATAATGTGCATAAAAATGTTTTGGCTTGATTCAACGAAATTAATATGTTGGGGTACTATTTTTTTCTCTGCAAATTGCATCTCTTTAGTTTTACTCACATTTTTTTTTTCAAGTGTCAATAAATTTAGTATAAGTGATTTGCTATGAGCAGCAATATGAAAGGGCGGGAAAAAGTACTGTAAAACATTCCTTGATGCGTATTCTGCGGAATTCCCGTGTATTGCAAAATCTTCAAAAAATGAAAAATATGCATTTTGCACTGCGTGTCATGTAATTTGAGCATTTCGCATGGTAGAAGGAATGATATTACTAATCATATTTCTAGTGCCCAGCACACATCTAATGTTGATTGCGTGGGGAAAAAAATACAAAATTAACTTCGTTTGTTAAAAGTTTTAATGAACTGGATGCGATTCGTGCAAAATGTTTGTTCACTTCATCTTTAATTGAGAATAATTTACCAATTAGTGACACTCATTTATTTCATTTTTTTTTTATTTGATTGTCTCATTGTCCGTCTCTTTGTAAGATAATCCTAGCATGAAAATGGTTTGTTTTCAAAGACATTTTAGTTTGTTCCGTAATGGCGTGGGATACGATCCTATTGGATTTTGGGGTCAAAGGGTGTGGAACATTCTTCCCTTTAGATGCAAGCTTCCATAAAAATAAATTTTTATCTCTTTATAAATCATAATGATATAGCATAGTAATGAAAAATTCTGTATGGATAATCGAAATAAACGTGCCGATAAATTCAAACATCAGTAGTCATATCAATTGAAAGTTGATACTTGAGTTAGGTAACATATAGTTTTTTAATCGATATGTTCAGTACATTTAATCAATATGCACGACAAGTAATTTCATTGGATATATCGATTAAAAATTTCATCGAATATATTGATTATTTTTTTTTATGATTGTTGGTTTCTGAAAGTTGGCAGGTATTTATACACAAAGTTAAAACATCGGCACTTTCAAGTCCACCGTGGATCCTTCATCAGATGGTGTGGTTGTGTTATGCCTTGGAAGGATATACATGCAGTAAGCCTACTGACGAAACTATTTTTTGATATGCGCATGCTCAGTACGTAATCAAGTCGTTATACATTGGAGATTGGTTTGCTGCCGGCATTGTCCCTTTCGTTGCAGTAGTTACAAAGCAGTTTCCATGGTAATGGTATAGTGATAAGGGTATCGTCATTACAACATTGTACCCTTATGGATCAATAAGCTTTCTGTCAAGAGGATAGAAGAGCAGTTAGCCGGCATATTTAACATAGTAACTTCATCCCAGATAGGTTGGTGTTGTCCCTTCAGGCATAGTCTTGAAAGGGTGGTGGAGGTAGAGCATGATTTAACATTATATTTATGTTCAGAGACACGTAAATTAAGGCAGCGACGGGTCGAGCCTATGTGCATCTGGTCAGATGCATCATCATTCACGGCTTTTAGTGGGATTGCATACACACCATTCTTGGAATCAAGGAGGATCTGATCCCTATCATTTTTAATTTGGGCAAGAATGTTGCACGTTTTTATACCAAAATCGATATTGAATGCGGTTTTTAGGGTATTTGTGACAGCAGGGATGTATGGTAATTTACCCACATGTGAATAGGCTGGCCTCGTTCTTCATAATGTTGAGTGTGATGCATTAAAAAAAATGTGCATTATGGAGTTAACCGTGTAGTTGGGTTTTGACATTGTGGCGATGATATGCACCCCGCAAAATTAATCTGGGTATGTCACTGTGGACATCAACCACTTCTTTTTGGTTACTCAGTCCAAGGACTGGTTGTTCAGTAGATGAACTCTGCCTCTTCATTTCTCTCTATTCTCTGTTGTTCTCTTCAATTCATAGTATGTCTTAGTATTGGTGTCTCGGAACAACTGTGCCACAAAAGTTTTTTTTGGCCATCCTCTTCCTTCCTTGCTTTGAAATTTCTCTTCCAAAACTTTCAGAATCGGGCCTCTATGGCACAATGTGTGTCCCATCCATAATATTCTTCGTTTTAACATGTTGATCAGATTCCTGGTTTCTCCCACTCTCTCCAGGACCTCCTGATTAGTCTTTCTATCGAGCCAACTTATTCTCTCCATTCTTCTATAGCTCCACATTTCAAATGCCTCCAGCCTTTTCACTTCCCTCTTGGTCAATGTCCGTGTCTCAGATCTGTAGAGAACTACTGGCCAAACACTTGCCTTTAAAATTCTCTTCCTCAGTTTTAGATCTATATTTTTGGCTCTCAGCAGTCTTCGATTCTCTCTAAAAGCCATTTCTGCCATCCCCAGTCTCATTTTAATTTCCTTTTCACATCTCGCATCTTCAGTAATAATTTGACCCACATAGCGAAATGATTTAACTTGTTCGATGTATTGTCCTTCAATTTTAAGGAAATCCTGTTTTCGACCCTTCCCTATTGCCATTAGTTTTGTCTTATTTTTATTTATCTTCATTCCATAGATATCCACATTTTTGTGTATTTTTGACATCATGCACTGTAATGAGTTGGCTGATCCTGAAACTATTGCCTGGTCATCAGCAAACTTAATGGCACAACATCCATTTCTCACCATGACGCCAACCACATAAGGCGCGAATGTGGTTTCCATCTTATGATCCAAGTATAAAAAAGGACCCTTATGCCCCCTCCCCTCCCCACACACACACAAAGAAAGCAGTTAAATCAAAAAACCTTTTGGCATAGAAATATATGTACAACATTTTGAGATCAATTTAGCAATTTAAATTATGCTGCTTATAAAGTAATGACATTTTCCAGGTGTAAATGTTAAAGAAGGATGTGTTATGAAATCAAGTTACACAATGGTGAGTATTTCAATTTATTTTAGGCACAAAGTATGATGAGCAGGGATGTTGCCAGACTTCGAAATCTGGATGGACGAGGGGTGGGCGAGCATTATTTTTTGCTGGGACAAGCTTGATAGCATTTTTTCTTTTTGTATGAAACACTGAAAGAATGAATTTTTAATGTCTTTTTTTCTATTGAAGGTTTAGCGACCACCATGAGCAACTCAGTGTGCTATAAGCAGTCACCTGTCCCTAATTTAAGGTCACTGGTTCCAGGGAAGGGAGAGAGTCCATGCCGTTAGGCAAACACAACGTCCATTTCTCACCGTGATTCAAAGCCGGATCCTTCTCGGACAAATGATCATAAGCCAGTACTTAGACCACTGTGCCATCAAGACAGCTTTAATGCGTTTCACTACCAGCTACAAAGGTGTTTGTACAATTCCCACCCCTTCCACCTGAATACATATACATACATGGATGTGACTAGTTATGCTACTGATGTAAGATACAAGTGTTGGTAGAATGTCGCCTTCGACTTTTTGCTTGCTCTGAATGCGTTGTCTTAAACTGCTTTTCAAAATTAGAATTTTTGCTTACAAAAATAGTACTGTAATTAAACAGTTTATCTAAAAGAAAATGGCATTTTTATTTATTTAAATCAAATTTTAATGTTGTGCCACACATACACAATCCCTCCTTAACTTCCATGCTTCCAGCCAGCGCCTTGCACTCCTCTCCTATAAAGTCTGTTGTATTTGTTTTCGTAATCATCGGTTTCATTATTTTCAGTCTCATGTACTGGACGACGGGATAGCTACGCTTCAGAAGCCTTTAGGTAACGACCACAGCGACACTTTCACAGTTTTTTTCCTTTTTAAAACAAGTTTGACTTTTTAAAACTTATCTGGTTAAAAACAAAATCTTCTAACTAGCCTTTACACCTTTTCATCATTTTCTTTTCTAATCTTTACCAAATCAGCCTGCTCTTAACCATCACAGTACTCTTTTAAAAATCTTACTCTGGTAGTTCTGTGTCTGGCGCTGTTTGGCCAAACCTGGCCCTTGCGGCAATAAAATCAACTAACTACAAAGTCGTCAGCCAATGACTGCACTTTCACTGTCCCGGGGCAATCCTAAGAGCGCTAGCGTAGCTTTAGATTCCACTCTCTGTGTTGGGATCCCATATTTAGTAACTAAAACAAACAGTAGAGTAATTAGTAATGATTTCCCTTAGTGAATTCCTGTCCACTTTCCTCATTCCTCTCTGGTCATACTAACATGAAAAAGAGGCTTGAACTAATCATTTAGAAGAGTGGAGAACAATTAAATTTTCCGTGGCCCTGCGAATTAAATTTTGATAACCTTTCTATGGAGAAGTAAATGACTCACTTCTTAGGGGGAAATATGTAAGGTTACATGAAGTAAAACACAAGTGTTATCACTTGACAGAATGCAGATTACATTTTAAAGTTAAATATACTGGAAAATGGCACATTTTGAACTGGATGGGCAGCAGGTGGGCAAGACATATTTCAGTCCACCCTCGTACTACCTTGGGGATGTCCTCCCTGATGATGAGTCATTTTTTTGTTACCAGCACAAATGCAGGGGGCACTTTTTACGTGGAAAAAATGAGGTGGTGTAGTGTCCCAAATCTTTAATGTATACTGATCGTGTGTGTGTGGGGGGGGGGGTGCGCGCGCGCGCGCCGCACGCTCGCCTGCGTCTGTACACAATATTTAGCTTTCAACTTCAGGCACAGTCAAAGTATGATGTCAGTTTTTTGTTACTGGCTGGGGGCAGTTTGTATGTAGGAAAAAGAGTTGGAGTATCCCCTTCTTCAATTATACTTACTGTATATGTGTGTGTGTGCATATACTGTTGTTTTGGATAGGGCTATACAAGGGTTGGACAGAGTAATGTGAACACCTCAGAAAAGGTTTTACATACCTAGTAGGGTGTGAGCAAGGAGGTTAGAATAGATGGAGTAAAGGCCAGCCATTCTCCTCGTGTTATCAAAGTGAAGCCACCGAAACGTCACGATCATACGTCACAGCCTCTGCCGCCATGTTGGTGAGACGTTTGCGACGAGTCGCGGCCAATCACAGTCTCTGCTGCCAAGTTGGTGAGACGTTTGAGCATTAAAATCGTCTGCTCAAAGTGTCAAGTTTGTGACATCATCCTTACTCCATTTATTCTAATCTCCTTGGGGGTGAGACTACCTTTTGCATTCAAAACCACCTGAATCTTCCTTGGAATGGATGCATACAAATCCTGGATGGTAGTTAGTGGGATGTTACACCATTCTTCATGCAGAAAGAAGGTTTTACGTACCTAATAGGGCGTGGGACCACCTTTGGCATTCAAAACCACCTGAATCCTCCTTGGAATGGACGCATACAAATCCTGGATGGTGGTTAGTGGGATGTTACACCATTCTTCATGCAGAAAGAAGGTTTTACGTACCTAATAGGGCTTGGGACCACCTTTTGCATTCAAAACCACCTGAATCCTCCTTGGAATGGACGCATACAAATCCTGGATGGTGGTTAGTGGGATGTTACACCATTCTTCATGCAGAAAGAAGGTTTTACGTAGCTAATAGGGCGTGGGACCACCTTTGGCATTCAAAACCACCTGAATCCTCCTTGGAATGGATGCATACAAATCCTGGATGGTAGTTAGTGGGATGTTACACCATTCTTCATGCAGAAAGAAGGTTTTACGTACCTAATAGCGCGTATGACCACCTTTTGCATTCAAAGCCACCTGAATCCTCCTTGAAATGGATGCATACAAATCCTGGATGGTGGTTAGTGGGATGTTACACCATTCTTCATGCAGAAAGAAGGTTTTACGTACCTAATAGGGCGTGGGACCACCTTTGGCATTCAAAACCACCTGAATCCTCCTTGGAATGGTTGCATACAAATCCTGGATGGTGGTTAGTGGGATGTTACACCATTCTTCATGCAGAAAGAAGGTTTTACGTACCTAATAGGGCGTGGGACCACCTTTGGCATTCAAAGCCACCTGAATCCTCCTTGGAATGGACGCATACAAATCCTGGATGGTGGTTAGTGGGATGTGACACCATTCTTCATGCAGAAAGAAGGTTTTACGTACCTAATAGGGCATGGGACCACCTTAGGCATTCAAAACCACCTGAATCCTCCTTGGAATGGACGCATACAAATCCTGGATGGTATTTAGTGGGATGTTACACCATTCTTCATGCAGAAAGAAGGTTTTACATACCTAATAAGGCGTGGGACCACCTTTTGCATTCAAAACCACCTGAATCCTCCTTGGAATGGATGCATACAAATCCT
This sequence comes from Macrothele yani, assembly GCA_039090855.1. Taxonomy (NCBI): domain Eukaryota; kingdom Metazoa; phylum Arthropoda; class Arachnida; order Araneae; family Macrothelidae; genus Macrothele; species Macrothele yani. The sequence continues at coordinate 17,204,696 of CM077000.1, read as the reverse complement.
GGATGGTTGTTATTGGGATGTTACACCATTCTTCATGCAGAAAGAAGGTTTTACGTACCTAATAGGGCGTGGGACCACCTTTGGCATTCAAAACCACCTGAATCCTCCTTGGAATGGACGCATACAAATCCTGGATGTTACACCATTATTCATGCAGAAAGAAGGTTTTACGTACCTAATAGGGCGTGGGACCACCTTTGGCATTCAAAACCACCTGAATCCTCCTTGGAATGGACGCATACAAATCCTGGATGGTGGTTAGTGGGATGTTACACCATTCTTCATGCAGAAAGTAGGTTTTACGTACCTAATAGGGCGTGGGACCACCTTTTACATTCAAAACCACCTGAATCCTCCTTGGAATGGACGCATACAAATCCTGGATGGTTGTTATTGGAATGTTACACCATTCTTCATGCAGAAAGAATGTTTTACATACCTAATAGGGTGTGGGACCACCTTTGGCATTCAAAACCACCTGAATCCTCCTTGGAATGGACACATACAAATCCTAGATGGCGGTTTGTGGGATGTTACACCATCTTCATTCAGAAACTGCTCCAGGGTCTTGAGAGATGTAGGAGGACGGTAATGCTATCTTACTCTGTTTTCCAACACAGACCACAGTGGCTCGATGATGTTTAAGTCTGGTGATTGGAGAGGCCAAAGAAGGTGTGAAAGTTCATTCTGATGTTCCTCAAACCATGATTGGACATTCCAAGCTCTGAAAATTGGGACATTTTCATCTTGATAGATGGTATTGCCTGCAGGAAACAATGCCTGAGCCATTGAATGGATTTGGTCGACCAAAATGATTTCATACGCCCTGTCAGTCATCAGTTCTTTTAAGGTGATCAGGAGACCTGCTGAAAAACATGATATGGCTGCCCAGAGCATGACAGAACCATCACCATGCTTCTCTGTTGGGAGCAGACAGTCTGGGTTGTACTCTTCCGACGGTGTTCTCCACAGGTAAACACATCCTTCAGTGGAAAATAGCGTAGAATGTGGATTCATCCAACTACATTTGTACATTACACACTTCCATGCATTGGCAGTCCACGCTGTATGCTCAAGGCGCCATCGCTGTTGTGCATTCACCTGGGTCATCAGAGGTTTTGCAATTGCAGCTTTTTCATGAATACCTTATTTATGCAGTTACCTGCACACTGTTTTAATTGATACTGGGGTCTAGAGATGTAGATCGAACTCCACGCTAATTTTCGGCACAGTGGTCTTCTTATTTTGCCTAATAATCCTCTGTAATGCTGTCCTGTCTCAATCGGTCAGTGTCGTTTTCCGGCCGCTCTTGTGTTTCACAGACTAGGTTTTTTCCATGAACACAGTATGCTGCCATGATGCTTGACACAGTAGCTCTCAAAACCCCTACTACTCTTGCGACTGTTGTCACGGAGGCACCACCTAGCCAGCCACCAACAAAGCCCTCTTTCAAAGTCCGTTAGGCAGCTCATTTAATTGTCACCCTGAAAGAAATTTTGAACATGACATTTTAAATGCAATTAAACAGGACCTTGAGGTTCTAAACAAAGCTCTTACAACCAAAAAGTGGTGGATACCTTTGCGTATTGCGACACACACAGCTGCATTAAAAGTCAAGTCTCTGAGTGTGGTGTTCACATTATTCTGTTGTGCTCCGATTCCCAGTCTGTCATCCAAGTCCTTTCTTTTCCAGAGGACACAGACTCACCGGTCATCCGTGATGTCCATCGTCTTCTTGGAACTTTGGAAGGTGCTGGATTCCTGGTCCGATTCTGTTGGGTTCCTGGCCATGTTGGGATCCGGAGTAACGAGCTGGCAGATCTCTCTGCCAGGTCAGTTTCCTCCTTGTCGCCAGCTCGGCTGCCACTGTCTTTCCGCAATTTTACACCTTTGATCCGGACATTTCTCCTGGACGAGTGGCAGTCCCTGTGGTCTCAGCAGGGCAGCAATAAGCTGCATTCTATCAAACCACAGATCGGACTATGGAAGTCTAGTTTGCGGAAGAACCGTCGTGAGGAAGTTGTTCTTGCGCGTCTCCGCATTGGGCACTGTCGTTTTACTCACCGCTTTTTGCTGTGTGGCAAGAGTGTCCTGGTGTGTGAGGCGTGCAACTGTCGTCTCACTGTCCTTCATGTTTTGTGTCCTTGTGTTCGTTTTTGTGATCATCGTTTTCGTCATTTTCACTCTCATCTGTTGGACGAAGGAGCAGCTACGCTGCAAACTATTATTGGCGAAGCCTGCGACACGAGAGCAGTGTTTTCGTTTTTACAAGAAATTGACTTTTTTAAACCCATCTAGATTTTAACTTGTTCACTATCATGTTTCATTTTTACCACATCAGCTTGTTTTTAACCTTGTGTACGTTTTTTATTGATTTTGTTTTGTTTTGATGTCCCTTGTTTGGCGCTCTTTGACCAACCATGGCCCTTGCGCCATTAAAATCAAATAACCAACCAACCATCATTATTCTGTCCAGCCCCTGTATATCAAGTGAGAGAGGGGGGGGGCTTTTAAAAATGGTCATGAACTTGCATTTCCCAAATTTGGTAGACACCCTGGCATTGGAAAACAACCAGATTGCAAGCTTCCTAATGGGAAGGGGGGGGATTCAAATCAATACTAGTAGTTGCAGAGATAAGGTCTCCATTGATGGATGGACAGACAACGTGATAACATAAACACTATTTATTTATTTTTTTACAAAAGATGTGTTAAAAAGGAGTTGAAATGTTAGGTTTGATTGCATCACTTTGTTCTATTTAATAGCTCCCTGTGGTGTCTGCTTATTATGACATCACTTTCTTCCATAGAATGTGGAGACATGATGTCACCTCTTTCATCTCATGTGATGCTGCAATGCAAGATGTTTGAGTGTCATATTTTGTGTGAGCTTCGTTTGTGGTATAGCAATTATGTGGAAAACTTCTGGTGAGACCACGATGGCCCTTCCTTCTGGCACATTCTAGTACCCTCTTTCCTCACTAAACGAGTAGCATTCCTGATGCCATTGTGTGTGGGAATAGGTGACTATGGAATTGGCAATCTTTAGTGCCATGGCTTTATATAGTTCCAAATTGCTTCATGTAAGTTTTATACAGAACCATAGATGCCAACTAGTACGGATTTTCCGTAATTTTACAGATTTTTGGTTGCTGTTATGGAAGTACGGAAACGCCGCTGAAATTACGGAAAATCGCCATTTGATTTAATTTTCTGAGATAGAAAGCAAATTTTCATCAACTTAAAAAATTTTGTTGGTTCTTCAAGTTTTTCTGGGGGAAAAAAATTAAATGCTACATTTAGGGCTGCCAGACCTGCGCTAATTGCGCCAGCCCGCGCCAAAAAGTTCTTGCGTCATTCTGCTAAAAATTCGCCATTTCGACGAAATCTGCGCCAATTTTGCGCCAAAAGTTAAAATTTACCGGTCATCAATATTTCAGTGTTATCTTACGACATTCGAAATCGATTCAGCGGTTAATTCGTACGTGAGATTCATTCGCGGAGTCCCCTCCGTTTTTTTTTTTTTTTTTTTTGTCATTTTCGAGATCGATGCAAAAGTGAAGAAATTTTCGGGATATTAGTTGGGGGGGGTCGTATTCCGTCTGGGGACGTTGTTTTGTCTTTTTAAACGTTCGGAAACGGAAGTTAAACGTAGTACAAATTTTTCCCGTAATCGTATTTTTTTTCTCTCGTGATGTTGCTTCTGTTCAGTATTGTTAAATATAATTTCATTGCATAATTTCAGCTTGAAATTGTAGGCAACGATTTCCGAAAACGGAAGTTAGGCCGCCCGAAAATTTCCCCGTAATCTTCGGTGACGAAAATCTTACAGATTCGAGGAATTCCGTCCTTTTTTGTTATCATTAGGACCATGTACGAAATCGATGCATAACTGAACTTAAATTTTGGGAGGATTGGTGGCCGGGGGGGGGGGGTCGTTTGTCTCCGTCGGAGGACGGAATTTCATCCTTCGAAAACGGAAAGTAGACGGAGGTAAGATTTCTCTGGTAATCGTAATTTTTTTCTCGCGTTGTTTCCTCTACCCAGTATTGTTAGATATCATTTTATTCCATAAATATTTGTATTTCAGCTTGAAAATGTTGGATAAATTTCCGAAAACTGAAGTCAATTCAGCTTAAAAATGTTGGATAAATTTCCAAAAACTGAAGTCAATTCAGCTTGAAAATGTTGGATAAATTTCCGAAAACTGAAGGCTTGAAAAACCGTTATTTCAAGCCATGTTTCCCGATTCAGCGATCGCAAAAAAATATTCGTGTGGAAGAACCAAGGCTACTGCACTAGTTCAGCACATGACCAGTGTTTCTACAAGTAACATTGTATCTGAAGTTAAAAAAAATCCTTTTTCTCTATCTATGGACGGAAGTAATGATGCTCAAGCAAATAAACTGTATCCCATTACAATAACATATTTTGACGAAAAAATAGGGGTAAATTCAACTTTTTTGTTATCATTGGTTGAATCAAGTAATAATACAGGTGAAGGAATATTCAACGTTTTGAACAATGAGTTTGTTAAAAAAAATATCTCGTGTAGCAACTGTGTGTCATTTTCCTGTGGCAATGCTAACACTATGATAGGTCAAGTAAAAGATGTTGTTTCTCAAATAAAGAAGGTTCAGCCTGCAATCATACTGCAGCGATGTTCATGCCATTTAGTAAATTTATCTGCACAGAAATCTGCTACTCAACTGAAAGGATTTAATGTTGAGCAGTTTCTGATACAGTTGTACTTTTTTTTTGGAGAAAAGTTCAAAGAGGAAACACAATCTAAAACTGAGTCAAGCCTCTTTGTGGTACTAAACCACACAAAATTCTAAAGCATGTCAATACTCACTGATTATCACTTTTGGAATCCATTGACAGAATTTTTAGAACAGTGGGAGGCTCTAGAACATTATTTCAGTGACAATGAAGAAGCTAATTCACAGTATAAGAACCTTGCAAGTATGATTGGAAATTCTTCATCTAAACTTTATTGTCTTTTTTTATCTGCTACTCTTCCTTTGCTTACATCTATTAACATGTTCTTGCAGCAGGAAGCTCCGCTTGTGCATGTATTAAAAAGAAAACTTCATAGTCTGTTATCTGAATTGCTTGTATGATTTATCAAGCCATCGGCATTTGATGTGACAGCAACATCTCTCGCAGATGGAAATTTTGAAAGGAGAAATCAAAAAGAAAACCGTGATCTCGTAATTGGGTCAAAAGCGAGATCTTATATAGGCACAACTGCAGATCTGAGTGAAGACACAGTGGCTACTTTTTATTCTAAGGTAAGGGAATTTTACAAGGCAGGCTGCAATTACATTTTAAGAAAATTTCCACTTAATGATGAATTTCTGAGTCATGCTGAAATTGCAGATGTAGCATTAAGGCAAAGCGTTTCTTTTGCATCAGTCCAATATATGTGTTCCCTGTTTCCAGTTTTGAAACCAGAAGAATCTGACAAGGTGGAATCTGAATTTGCTCACTGCCAGTTTGAAAAGTTTAACTGTGCTGTTACTTCTGAGAGAATGGATGAAGTGTGACACAGAATTTCTTTAATGAAAAATGAAAGTGGCCAGTTGAAGTATGAATCATTAAGCAAAATTATGAAAATGATTTTAATAGTCCCTCATAGCAATGCAAGTACAGAAAGAATTTTCAGTATTGTGAAAAAAAACATGAATGAATTCAGACCTAATTTAAGTACTCATGTGTTGTCTTCTTTATTAGTAAAAAAATAAACAGCATTGCACACAGTGAACTATGCTATCAGAAGAAGTTTTTGCAAATTGAACTAAGGAAGGCCAAAATGGCAACTACAGCCAGTTTATCATAATAATTTGGCCAACATTCCAAGGAATAATTTTTCTTTGTGTCTGGAGGTAATTTATTATATTTTTCTGGTAGACAGTATTTTAAATTTTTCCACTAGCAAATTATTTTGTATTGTATTATTATTATTATTATTTTGTTAATAGTTCTGACAGATTAAAATTTGTTGCAGTGTTAAATACCCAAATTTGCCGCTGCAGACTGGATTACCAAAAATTACTGAAAAAAAAAATTGTTACTGAAAATTACTGAAAAATTAACATGTTGGTTACTAAGAACTACTTTTAGAGGTTGGCATCTATGCAGAACAATTTTTATATAGGGAAATTTTGGCATAGGACTTCTTAAGAAAACCAGTAGAACCCATAGGACTTCCTAAGAATTCTAAATGCTTCATAAATTTCACGTCAATCTGCAAAATATAAAACACAGCAATGATTCTAGCAAAAACTTCTGGAATTTTTGGATTAACTCCTTCAAAAGTCCTGAAATTTATTTTCTGTGTGTACAAATGTTGTATCAGATTACCTACATGTCATTGTTGTGTCACATAATTATGGAATTGTGATTCAAAGAAACTATGAGAGGAAATATTTTCTCTGTAACATATAGAACAACTTTTATTTATGGAGGAGACCAATAAGATTGTCTGCCAGGTTGTTGCAGGGCAACAGAAGTCATGTTCAGATGACCTATATGTGTTGTAATTGTGTCACAAAGAAATTGGAGTTGAGATTCAAAGAAACTATGACAGAAATTTTTTCTCCTCACCATCTGTAGCAACAATTTTTATTTCATATGTGGGCTAACAGATTAGATTTAAAGAAACTGATAGAAAGTATTATTTTCTCTTCACCATCCAAAAGAACAGCTTTAATTTACTGAGTAGACCAATAATAGATGGGGAGCCAGGTTATTACAGGAGAGCAGCAGTCATATTCAGTTGACCTATGTGTCATTCTGAAGCATAATCGTGGAGATGAGGTTCAAAAACTGTGGCAGAAAATATTTTTCCTTCACCATCCTAAAGGAAATTTTTTATTTACTGGTGGGACCAATAAGATGAAATGGCAGGTTGTTATGGGAGAACAGTAGTCATTTTCAATTGAGCTATGGGTTGTTATTGTGTAACAATCATGGAGTTTCCAAGATTCACAGAGGCCTTTGTTGCTGTTCTGTGTGCCATTGTTACCCATGGAGCGCCATGAAAAGGCAGATCCATCTCTCACTAAGACTGCCCACAGGGCATTAAAAGAGAGAGAGAGAAAATTAAAAATCTGAATGATTACTGAAGGTAGTCGTTTAGATTTTTTCCTGTAGGCAGCATTTGTAATTTTACCACTAGCAAATTATTATTAATGTATTTTTTCTTTCCTTTTTTTTTCAGCAATAATTGTTGTGACAGACTAGAATTCATTTCCATGATAGGTACCCAAATTTGCTGCTATGTGCTGGATTCCTGAAAACTACTTGGGGGGGGGGGGGTCACGTTTCTTACTGAAAAAAAAACTCAGAGGTTGATATCTATTCTGAAGAGCAGCAGTCAGATTCAGTTGAGCTACATGTTATTGCCTAACATGATCGTGGAGGTGATCTGCAAATATTCTCACATTGTCATTTCTTACAATTTCTAGTGCTGACTAAGTCAATAGAAGTACATGAAAACCTGTACTTCTGTGCCTAAATATGTTTTTTTTTTCATGATGAAGAGGTCATGTTGTTTATCATTCCTGTAATTTTGTCCATAATAAAGAAACCATTGGCCAATCAGGAGTGAAGTCTTTTCACATCTGTCAGCTGATTGTCTCCAACTTTTCCCATTTCATTTTTGTTCTTTACATTTCCAGCTCTACTATTCATATTAAGAATAACAATCTAGCCCCCAACCCTGCTTTATTTCTTTGGTTTTGACTTCCACAACAGAATCTACATAAGGCGAATCCACCTGTTCTGGACTAGTGATTTCTGCTAGTTTGTAATTGACCACAGCTTTTTATGCTGGCATTAACTAGTTATAAAAGACAATCCAATGCAATGGATTGCCTTTTATAACTAGTATCAAAGTACGAATTCCTACATGGAGAACCTTGTAGCCATTTTTTTTTTTTTTTTAGCAAATTGTAGCTGTTTAAAGGGACAAAGTGAGCCTAACAAGTCTTTTGCATTTAAAAAATGTAGTTTCTTTCACTGTACAAATATTGTTGCTGATGCGGGAGAAGGGGAAAACACAATGATCTAGCTTTTGGAAATATTTTTAAAAATACAAAACATCCAGCTCAATGGAAATGTAGAATTTAATTTTTAAAGAGCTGCATATGTGGGTTTCTGAAATACTAAAAGCAGAAAATAAAGTATTTTATCTTTAATACATTCAAGCTAAAGATGTATGGCCATTAATACCAATAAAGTAGTGAGCAAGTTTCCTAGTATTTGTAATTTGTTGCATGTAGAATAAATTTATGATTAGTTTTTTTAAAATTGGACACTGTGTCGGGCTTAACACATGGATGTAATAATTCCTACATTTAATGCTTGCGCAATTCTCGAGCCTCTGAGAAACTGTGTTAAATTGTGATTTCACAGTATGCGTGTGATTTTAGAATGCAGTAATAATATCAGAAATACCCTGGTTTTTTTTATTGCTGTTGACATAAAATATATCCAATTTTTTTTCTTTTCCTAGGGTCTTCATACTTTTGGTTTGGATCAAATGGAAGATATTTATCGTTTAGCTGCTTTAACATCAGGTATATTGTTTTTGGTCATTTTGCTTATAATATGCAATACTTTATTGTTTAATAACTTCTTTCTTGAAAGATTTTAAATCTGAGCAGATCTGTATCATTGCCTAAATAAATCGTGAGACATGACACTAGAGGCTTTGAAATTCAGTGAACTATCAAATATGCTAAAACAAAACAGACTATGCAATCATAAGTCAAGACGATTCCTGGGTCTGCTTTTTGAAGCTTTAGTAAGTTAATACCTGATATGTTTCGTCACATTCAGTTATATCCTCTCTGTGTCTTGAAATCTTTTTCCTTTCAATTGGTATTTCATTTTTGGAAAGAGAAAAAAGTCTCATCGAACAAGATTTGGTGAATAGGGAGGCTGTTAGACCTCTGCAATGTGGTGCTTAGCAAGAAACTGCTGCCCAACTTGAGATGCATGGGCAGGTGCGCTGTCATGGTGGAGAAAAGACAAAACCATCAGCATTTTCTTGATATTGCTGTGGCTCTGTTGTGCTTTTTAGGGGTCTGAGAGTGTTTGAGATCTTCCACTGTGAAGACTGGGCTTTAGTTTCAGGGTCATACCCAAACACCTGTGATTCATCACAAGTTATGATAGTTTTTTAAAAGTTTTCGTCATTTTTGCCACACTCAAGTAAGTCACTAGCAGCTGAAACATGGGCCTGTTTTTACTGAGCTGAGAAACATACGCCTGTTTTTACTGAGCTGAGAGCAATTTTTGGCCTGTTTTACTAAAAGCGTGGGCCTGTTTTTACTAAGCTGAGAGCAATATTGACCTGTTTTACTCAGAGCATGGGCCTGTTTTTACTGTGCTGAAATACATGTGCCTGTTTTTACTGAGCTGAGAAACATGGGCCTGTTTTTACTGAGTTGAGAGCCATTTTGGCCTGCTTTATTGAGAGCGTGGGCCTGTTTTTACTGAACTGAGAGCAATTTTGGCCTGTTTTACTAAGAGCGTGGGCCTGTTTTTACGAAGCTGAGAGCAATTTTGGCCTGTTTTGCTGAGAGCATGCACCTGTTTTTACTGTGCTGAGATACATGTGCTTGTTTTTACTGAACTGAGAGCAATTTTGGCCTGTTTTACTAAGAGCGTGGGCCTGTTTTTAGTAAACTGAGAGCAATTTTGGGCCTGTTTTGCTGAGAGCATGCACCTGTTTTTACTGTGCTGAGATACATGTGCTTGTTTTTACTGAGCTGAGAAACATGGGCCTGTTTTTACTGAGTTGAGAGCCATTTTGGCCTGCTTTATTGAGAGCATGGGCCTGTTTTTACTGAGCTGAGAGCGATTTTTGCCTGTTTTACTAAGAGCATGGGCCTGTTTTTACTAAGCTGAGAGCAATTTTGGCCTGTTTTGCTGAGAGCTTGCACCTGTTTTTACTGAGCTGAGAAACATGGGCCTGTTTTACTGAGAGCATGGGCTTGTTTTTACTGAGCTGAGAGCAATTTTGACCTGTTTTATTGAAAGCATGGGCCTGTTTTTACTGAGCTGAGAGCAGTTTTGGCCTGTTTAACTGAGAGCATGGGCCTGTTTTTACTGAGCTGAGAAACATGGGACTGTTTTTATTGAGCTGAGAAACATGTGCCTGTTTTTACCGAGCTGAGAAACATGTGCCTGTTTTTACCAGCCCACTGCTGCCGCACTCGCTGGTGGTGTAATGTCATTGGTAATCGGAGCAATGGGCGCCGTGCGACGGATCCTTGCTCCTGCAGACGATGTCGAATGGTACGTGTTGACACAGGTTGTTGCTCAACACACCCTAATTCTTGCGGTAACGTTCGTGATGTGGTGGTGCGAGCCGTCAATGCTCGCCGCACAACATGCCAGTCCTCTCGTTTGGTGGTGTGCCGCGGCTGTGTTAATCGCTCACGTTGGTCTGTCCGTCCCTCCTGTACCCACCGAATCCATACTCACCTCACTGTGGCTGGATGTCGTCCCACACAGGCGCCGATGTTTTAGCACGATAAACCGTTGTCGCGATAAACCACTATTCGTCCTCTGTCGAACTCCGGAACGTGCTGGAATGACTGCCGTATTCTGCAACGAGGCATCACGAAGCTTCCCACGCACAGGTCCGGCAGCACAACACACTTCCACTACTTGCACCCCGCCTTCTGTGCACGCACCCTTCTTGTAGTGCTTCTCGGTGGCGTGCCGGGCGCACATGATTTGCATATGCCCTGCAATGCTAATCGTTTGCATGTCCTCTTGCAGGCGACGCATGCTGCGAATTTCAGGCCAATCAGATGCTTCCTTCTTGGTGTTGCATTTTGGGAGGCCAGCAGTGTACGATGTGATCATTGCCTCATCACCGCGAAGCCATTGTTGCTAAATCTTTGCCATCTTTTCTGAAAGTTGTGCTGGACGAAGTTGTAAAACCCGTGAACCTCGTCAAATCGCGGCCCCTAAATTCGTGACTTTTTCCCGGTTTGTGTCAGGAAATGTGATCAGAACACATTACACTCCTACTTCATACAGAAGTATGGTGGTTATCACGAGGAAAAGTGTTACCACGAATATTTAAACTTAAAGAGGACGTACATGCATTTTTAACTGTTGAGGGGCATGAGTACATGGGATTTATTTGCAGATGATGAATGGGTATGTAAGTAGGCATATCTCTCAGATACTTTCGTTCACTTGAATGACTGAACAGAAAAATGCAAGGTAGGAATGAAAATATTCTGACTAGTATGGATAAGATTCAAGCAAGGACTTCCGAATATGCTGAATTTGTGGATACAGAGAATTGAAAATGGATCGTTTGCGATGCTCTGGATTGTATGGCCACTTGCTGACGTTACTAAAGTGGTGATGGACTTAATTAAAGAATATTTAGAAATCTTGCAGCTGAAGTTAAAGAAGTATTTTGGAGAGAGTGTTCAAGATTTTGACTGGGTTCGTTATCCATTCGTTGCGAATTCAAAACCTCTTCTGATTAATATACAAGAGGAACTCGCAGATTTAAAAGCAGACAGAACATGGAAATTATAACTTCTGGAAATGCCTTCGGATACATTTTGGTTGGCAATAAGGAGGGAATACCCAGCTATCACCGAGATGGCAGTTAATGTGTTATTGATGTTTTCAACTACATAATTGTGTGAACTGGGCTTCTCAACATTAACTGAAATTAAAACATAAAAGAGGGAGAGACTCAAATCTGTCGATGAAGAAATGAGAATTGCATTGTCAACGGTTCCGCCACGGATCAGCTGTGTGCAGCTAAGCAGACACAAGTATCACATTGAAGGTATGAGTAGAATTATTTATTTTAATAGTAATAGAAAAGTGTATTTTCTACAATAATTGAAGTTCATAAATTGTTAATAAATGCACCAGTCGATTTCTGTTTAATAATATAATAATATAATATAATAGGTTGATTACATTACGTATTTATATTAATGGTATCATATCATACGTTTTTGAGGGGATTAACATTTTGGTATGCCAAATTGAATCATGAATAATTTATGGTGTGCCATGAGTAGAAAAAGGTTGCTGAACACTGTCTTAAAGCATTAACAATGCCATTGACACTACCTAAACTAATGTTCAGCTTACCTGCTATGGTTCTTTGAGCTATTTTGTTGTATCTAACAATGTCATTGACATTACCTAAACTAATGTTCAGCTTACCTGCTATGGTTCTCTGAGCTATTTTGTTGTATCTGACAATGTCACTGACATTAGCTAAACTAATGTTCAGCTTACCTGCTATGGTTCTCTGAGCTATTTTGTTGTATCCTAAAATGTTAACAATGTCATTGACACTACCTAAACTAATGTTCAGTTTACCTGCTATGGTTCTCTTAAGTTATTCTTCAATTTGTCCTGATCAGCTTGTTGACTTTGTGCTTGTTCAAATCTTGTTGAGATTATGGGCCTCTCATTCCAGGCTTGATCCTTTGAGGTCAACATTCCTCCACCATCCTTTGGTTTTCTTACCCAACAAAGAACAGTGTTTGTGTTAAAAAGTTACAGAACCGTAAACTGTCGCTGATCTAGTGTAAATTTCTTTGGGAGGTATATTTTCATCAGTTAAAAACTCATCTGATCATTGTTTGACACCTGTCCACACTGTTGAAAAAGAATTGTTCATTTTAAACACAATTAAATACGATCAGATAGATGTACGAAGTTCAATTACACAGTAAAATGAAGCTAATGACACAAAGAATTGTTTGCTGTCTGACTGGTTGCTGGACACCTATTTGCCAATAATGACATCAGTGACTTTTTTATTATATAGAAAGCCAGCTTTACCGATATCTAATAAAATAATGCTGTTTTTACAAATGAATTGTGTTGCCTTGATGACAAAGTGGTGAGAATATTATGTTCCAGCTAATAATCGGAGTGTGTCTGGTTTTGAGTCCTATACAAAATATGAGCAAGTGCTATACCTACAGTTCTGGTGGTGTTGCTTGAGCCTCAGATGCTAAATTGAGAAATCCTTTAATCCCCCCCTCCTCCCTAGATGTACATGAAGCTGAATTGTTTTGTTTTTTAATCTTTAGGTATGAGGAGATTCATTATTGGAAAACCGCAGGATCTGCCACCGCCACAAGACGAGTTTGTAAAACAGTTCAAGACCTTCCTTTCTTTGTTGACCTATGCTCGTAAAAGGAAGGATGATACAGAACTTAATTTCAAGGTTGATCTTGTTTTGAAGTATGCATACAAAATTCCTGAATACATAGCCACTTTAAGGAGAAAGTGCAGTACTGAATTAGAGCTGGCAAGTAAGTGGTTTTGAGTGTGTGTGTGTATGTGTGTAAAGCAGTGTTTAAAATTTAGATATTTTTGATTATATAGTCGAACCTGTGTATAATGAAGTTGAAGGGAGAATCAAAAACATTAGATCCATGCAAACTTTGTTATAGCTGGGCAGATAAGTAATAAAGGGGTGTATTTCTAGCATATTACATTAACAGGGGTCAGAGTTGTCCTGAAGTTCCCAATTTTTATTTTTTTGTCCTGAAATGTCCTTATTTTTGTTCTATATTCTAAAAATATATGAATGTAATCCTGAAATTTTAAGAATAAGCTGTAAATCTTTGTATAGTGATTCATTATTCAGCATTTACAAGTAGAATGTAAATGAAAAAAAAATGGAACAAGAGAGAGTAAGATAACTCTTGAGTTATGTCATCTCCAAGAACTGTCACTCCTGTTAGCTGCAGTGCATTGTGTGAATGCATTTCCGCTTTTATGAGATAGCCCGAGGATCTACCATGGGTGATCAAGTTGCCTTTATTTGTTAATATTGTTACGTGTTTTGCCCATCATCGTCATGTTTCAAAGCTACTCCCCTTCTGCACCTTCCATGAGGATGTAGCAGACACCTGACTTTCAGCATGGCAATGACCCTTAGTAATGTAAGTGAAGGACAACCAGTCCCCATTCATTGACTAGGAGACTGATCAGTGAATGGGGACTGGTCATTGACTAGTTTCCTAGTCAGTGTTCCCACTCCTAGTCAATGAAGTCTTTGGCCGAGTAGAATCCAGACTTCTAATGCTTTGTTGTTACATATGACAGGTTGAGTCTGGGAATAGTGTGGGCATGCCAAAGAGGTGCCCACACTATCGCTTTTCCCAACACATGGGAAAGGTGCCGTACTCACCGACTGCATGTCTGCTTTATCACATGGTTCGTACACGTCCTGGAAATGTCCTGAAATTCTGTTACATGTCCTGGAATTTTATCCATTCCTGCGTTGTTGTTTTTTTTTTTTTTTTTTTTTTTTTTTTTTTTTTTGTCCCTGCACGACATATTGTAGGTGAGGATTTTTTTACTTACGTAACTTATTTCTGACAAATTTCCCTCCCCAGCCCCTGCAAAATGCGGAAAATGGTAGGGGGCGTTGGCTTTCTTGTCTGTTAGGAGGTCTGAAGCTGCATTATTAGCATCTTTTGCGTCATGCTTATGTTATCACTTTGTCTGTCCAACTGGGGGGACCGTATCTCTGCAATTATTAGTTCGATTTGTAAAATTCTTTTTGTATTGTGAAACTTAAAATGTGAGAATGATGATCCATGCTTTGTACAGTAAATGTGAGAATGATGATCAATGATTGTACTTAGGGATAATGTGAGCGTGCCATCTTCTGCCTCCCGTCCTCCTCGATGGACGATGGATCGTGCCAAGTGGAAGGTCTTCACATCGTCTGCAGTGATATCTTCTGCCATGGAGACCCAGGGGTCAATCGACGCAGTGTCACAACTCGTATCATTCAGGCAGCGGATCTCTCTATCCCAAAGACATCAACGACGCTCCCAAGACTTCTGAAGCCTTGGTGGAACCCTGATTGGGCAGCGGCTAGGAGAGCTCAACATAGGGCCTGGTGTACATTTCGTCGTTATCTAACCGATGCTAATTTTGTTAAATTTAAAAGAGCAAAATCTTATGCTCAATTGGTGCGTCGATGAAGCAAGAGGGAGTCTTGGATGAAATATGCTTCATCTATAAATTCATGTGCCAGTTCCAAAACTCTTTGGGAAAAGATTCCTAAGATCCGTGGAAACTATGGTTCCCATCAGATCTCAATTCTTGAGAGTAACGGCTGCATGTATGCTGAAGTCGGGGAGATTGTAGATTGTTTGGGTGAAGCGTTTGCCTCTGTTTCTAGTTCTCAGGTGTATTCCCCTCCTTTCAGAGGATTAAATCTGCTTTGGAACGCCAGAGACTCTCCTTTGCGCCTTTTCATAACACCGAGTACAACTCCCACTTCAGCATGGTTGAACTACGGGTGGCTCTGCATCTGCCGGTCTCGATTGCATCCACTATTACATGATCCGTCATCTCTTGCAGTCATCTCTCAAGAATCTGTTAGTGCTTTTCAACCGCATTTGGTTGGAGCACAGTCTTGGCAAAATGCTTTTGTTTTACCTTTTCCCAAGCCTGGCAAAGACCCCAATCTCCCTCTAGCTATCGTCCAAATGCCCTCACTAGCTGTCTGTGTAAATTCCTTGAACGGATGGTTAATTCCCAGTTAATTTATTTCTTAGAAGAAAATCGAATTCTGTCGCCATCACAAAGTGGCTTCCGCCGTCATCGTTCAGCTCCTGATCATCTCCTGCGCCTTGAGACGTCTGTTCGTGAGGCATTTGTACGTAGGCAGCACTTGGTGTCTGTATTTTTTGACATCGACAGAGCTTACAATAGAGCGTGTCATCATGGTATCCTCCATGACCTCCACGAGAGTGGGTTGCGGGGAAACCTCCCAACCTTCATTGCCAACATTCTTTGTAACCACGTGTTCCAGGTGTGCCTGGGTACAACACGCTCTGCCTTTTCCCATCAAGAGCAAGGTGTTCCTCAAGGCAGCATTCTATTGGTAACTCTGTTTATCCTCTGCATTAACTGTCTACTCAAAAATCTTCCTCCTGCGGTTTTGGCTACCGTTTACGTTGATGACTTACACATCTTTTGCTCGTCATCAAGCATGCATTTCATTTAAAGGCAGCTGCAGTCTTTGATTAACCAGATTGTTAAAGCGGCTAACGACAATGGTTTCGTTCTTTCTCCTGACAAGACAGCGTGTGTCCATTTCTGCTGGTGGCGTGGCCTCTATCCCAATCCAGGGCTCTATTTGGACCGTGCAGCCAAACCAGTTTTGCCAGAAACCAAGTTACTTGGTTTGACCATCGACCGTGCGCTGACCTTTCACTTGCACGTTTGACGGCTAAGGGTTTCCTGTCTGAGAGCTTTGTCAATCCTTAAGATCCTTGTGTCAGTCTGCTGGGGTGCAGACAGGACTTCCTTATTCCGTATTTACCAATGCTCTTATTCGGTCTAAACTGGATTATGGCTGTATATAGTGTACAGCTCTGCGCACCCTTCCGTTCTCCGGTAATTGGATACCATCCACCATCAAGTGCTGTGTCTTTGTACGAGAGCATTTCACACGTCACCCATTCCCAGCCTTTATGCCGATGCAAACAAACCGTCTCTTCATTTATGCCATCTGCTTAGTTCTCTTCAATTTTACCTGAAACTCTAATCTCTCCCAGATCATTCTTTCTACAACACAGTTTTTCATCCCCAGCATGCTCGTTTATTTGAGAACAGTCCTTCGTGCATTCCAACCTTTGGTCTCCGTATGGCGGCTGTAGCTCGTGCAGAGATGCCAAGCACTATGGATCCTCCGTAGTTTCTACGGATATCATGTTCAAACTACGGACTTACTGCGAAGCTGTGAAAAACTACGGATTTTTCCGGAAAACTTTTTTTTTTTTTTTTTTTTAATTATTTGAAAAAAAAAAAAAAAGTCAAGCATAGTCAAATGTAGTGATTTTTGCGGTAACGTCACGAAGCCGTCACACAGCAAGCATGTTTGGCTGGCCAACAAGCAAGCGGAAATGTTGCAGCAGAGATCGTTCTGTATGATCACATGACTTTGTACCTGGCTTGACGTAGGATGGCATTCGTAACACACGACGTCTGTTAACTTCGGGAAAACCTTAACTGCGTCCTGAACTAACGTAAGTTGTCAGAGGTAGACTGAAGTCAATTCCACGTTTTCTGTTCTTGTTGTTAAGTTGATTAGTTGTGGGGTGACGTGAATTACTGCAGTTATGAAGCATGCTTCAGTGGCTTCCAGTTCCAGTGGTGTGAAAAAAATAAAAATTCGCAGCAGTACAAGGAATGTTTTTCGTTGGAATTTCCATGTTTACAGTGGTTGCACATTTCCGTGAATCATGTGTTTCTTTGCTAAAAATGTAATTTAAATAGTTAATTGCTATTGCATATTTGTTTCACCAAAATAAGGGGCAGGCAGGACATCAGAAAAAAAAACTGCTCTGAGCAAATAGTCATCAGACGAAGGAAACAATTGTGGTTCAAAGAAATCCTGAATGTTTGTTTTTTCCAGCAGAACACATAACTAAACTACCAGGGTGGACGCTGTTATTGCCTGTTTTATGTTACCTCCATGGGAGTTTGTTCTTCGCACGCAGTATATTCTGCCCAGAGCAAGAGAAAATCTCTCCATGTGTCTTTGGCAACCAGCCAAAAAAAATGTCTAGCAGCAGTAGTTGCTCACTGCTGCTACGGTGAGACGTTTTGTAACTGCTGGGTGTGTGCGCCAGTTGTGACTTATTTTCTTATGCTCCTCGCTGTCCACAGGGAGCTTAATTGTTAATGTTACTTTGACAGATTTGCGAAGTGCAGTTCTTTTTTTCTTTTGTAAAAATGTTGTGCTAAACAAAGTGATGTTTTATTTTAACTTGTCAGATTCACAAGAACTTTCTTTCTTCCTTAATAGCTTGTTTTAAAGATTGTTTTCCCCAGATCATTCTTCGTCGGGAATCTTTTAATTTCAGTTTTCATTCTTTTTTTTTCTTTTTTTGATGAATTTATTTTCATTACTCACTTGCATTTTAAGTTGCGACATTTTACTTCCCCGCATATTAGCTGAAAACTTCTATTGTGTTAATGAAACGTTGCATGGATTTTCATTGTAATTTATTTTATTTGCGTTGCCTTTTTATTTTATCTTTTTTTTTTCCAGGATTGATTTATTTATGCAATTTAAAATACCTTTTTGATTAGTTTTTTCGTATCATAAGCATTTAATGCTAATTTTCTATTTATCTGCATAATAAAGCTATGAAATCTTTCAAAGTTAATTGTTCTGTCTTTGCTCCCATTGTGTTTGTCGTGTATTATGAATTTACTTGCAAAAGGGTCGGGTAAATGGCCACCTGCTTCTACTAATATTCTTGGATCTAAACAGCAAAAAAGTTGTCAAAAATTCAAGGAGAGTTATTCGCAAGAATTTCCGTGTCTAAAATCGTCTCGGGTATCTGAAAACCATGGTTTTTTCCCCCTGTGTGCTGTGATTTTTCAATCGCACACGGCGGAAAAGACAATTGCAGTCAGCATTTTCACTCTAAAAAACAGGAGGAATAACCATAAGTGTGCTGCTTCACGCACTTATGGCACAACATATTTATTAATGTAGCATATTAAAAGGCAGAGTTGAAATGGTATGTATTTTTTGTGTATTTACTCAAGTTTTTTTTTTCCCCGTTTTAAGGGGACTTAAATATGTTGCAAAATTTATCCAATTATTGTCCCCGATCCAGATTAACATGTTGCTAAAAATGTAGCAGTGTATTCTGGGAAATATGCATGCTACCCTGCAAATTTTAATGTGGACACTTGACTTGACTTCTACGAAAGAACTACGGGCACCGCCCATATGGACTACTGATGACTTCCTTCAGATGTTGGCATCTCTTCTCGTGATGCAGGGCTCAACTTGTCACTCACTGGAGAGACCAGGGGCTTTGAGGATCCTCTATGGCACCCTCTTGGTGTCATGGTTGATACCAGTTTTACATCTTTTGATAAGTCCTCAACCCCTGCGTCAGTGTAACAGCAGCTCTTCGCTGAGCACTGTTACGTCAACGCAGACTTCACTCCTGTTTTCACTGATGGATCTAAGACTGCTGGTGTTGTTGGATCCGCTGTTGTCCACATTCCTACCGAGGCCACAGTGTTTTTGGCGGAGATGCAAGCTGTGTATCTTGCACTTGTTCACGTGCAGTCGAGCTCTCATCAGGGTGCTATTGTGTATACCAATTCGTTGAGTGTTGTGCAATCTACGTCATCTTTTTATTTCACCGGCCACCCACTTCTTTTTACCGTACGAGGACTACTTTGTTCTTTGCTCGAGACTTGTGTCTAGATACGATTCTGCTGGATTCCTGGGCATGTTGGGATCCCAGGGAACGAGTCTGCTGCTGTGCTGCTAGATCTGCTTCCTCTTTGGTCGTCACACCCTTGCCACTGTTTCATCGGGATCTGCGCTTCCCTTGTTCATGATCATATTAGGCGAACGTGGCAGGGTCTGTGGGACTAACAGGTGGAGAATAAACTGCATCGTATTAAACCTATCCTTGGAGTCTGAAAATCATCGTGTTGCCGTAACCATAGGAAGGAAGCTGTTCTTGCGTGTCTCCGCATTGGGCATTATTGCTATTTGCTGTGTGGTGACACTGCCCCGATGTGTGAAACATGTGACTGCCTACTCACTGTCTCTCATGTTTTGTGTAGTTGTGTTCATTTTCGCAATCATCGACTTCATTATGTTCAATCTCATCTGATGAACGACAACGTGGCTACACTTTAAAAGTTATTAGGTGACCACTGCAGCACTTCCACAGTTTTTTCCTTTTTTAAATAAATTTATTTTTTAAAACTTATCTAAAATAATAATAATCTAACTAGCCTTTACACCATTCCATTATTTTCATTTCTCACCTTTATCAATTCATCTTGCTCTTAACCATCACACCCGTCTTTTAAAAATCTTACTCTGATAGTACTGTGTCTGTTGCTCTTTGGCCAAACGTGGCCCTTGCGCCTTTAAAATCAACTAACTAACTAGCTAACCAGTTTTTTTTTCAATGCATAACTTTGCCACCAAAGGGCGCAAATGGAGGTCGTATCGAATTTAAAATGCATTTTCTTTCATATATTTGCTTCTAGATATCCAATTGAAAAAATTATTTTTCCTTTCGATGTCATTTATATCAAAAACTACTTTAGTTACAGCCCTTTTTCAAATAATGCATAAATTTTTCGCTAGGGGGCGTAAGGTAGAATGCAATTTTTCCAATATCTCTGCTTCTAAAAGTCTGATTTGAAAAATTCTTCCTGCGTCAGATACAACTCTTGAGGGGAAATGTTTTGCTTATAATTTCTCATATTTAGTAAAGAATGGTTTGGCCACCAGGGGGCATAAGTGTTTATATTTGCTTCTGATGTATTTGCAACAAAATCTGAGCTGGGAACTCTATTGAAAAAATTCCTCCGTGAACCAATACTGCTCGCCTCTGAAAACTTTTTGAGAATACCTGATGCTTAAAATAGTGTATAATTTGTCCACCAGGGGGCGTACACGTGTATCTTATTTTGGGCCATATCTTTATTTCTAGGAGTCCAATTTGAAAAATTCTTTCTTTGTTGGAAAATATTTTTGGTGCAAAATGTTTCTCATATAATTTCAAATACACTGCCGGACAATTGCTAAGGACGGATGACAATAGCAACGATAGCAACCATAAAATGGAAGGCAGGAAAATGTGGAAATTAGCATAAGTGCGGGATACAGTAAGACGTGTTGTGCGTATGCAAATTTTGGATTGCCGAA
This sequence comes from Macrothele yani, assembly GCA_039090855.1. Taxonomy (NCBI): domain Eukaryota; kingdom Metazoa; phylum Arthropoda; class Arachnida; order Araneae; family Macrothelidae; genus Macrothele; species Macrothele yani. The sequence continues at coordinate 17,183,941 of CM077000.1, read as the reverse complement.
CTTGTTCGAGATGTCATAGCGCTGATAAGAGATATAAAGGATTTGACGCGTATTGACCGTTGTTGTTCAAACGCAAAGTTGAAAGGGAAAGAATCAATTGACGAACTTGCAATTTTCAGTATGTCTTCCCGACATCACCTAGATGATTTTACGCGTGGCCGTATTATTGGCAAGATTGAAGAAGGACGAAAAATAACAGATGTTGCCAGGGAGTTCGACGTCAGCCACAGTGTTGTTTCAAGGCTTTGGAAATCATTTCAAACAAATGGAGAGTGTAGCAAACGTCACGGGGGAGGTCGTTTTCACAGTACGACACCTGCAGAAGATTGGTACATAGTGCTATCAACAAAAAGGCAACAGCGCAGCACAGCTAGTGAGGTAGCAAATCAGTTTATGGCTGCTACTGGGAAGCGGATCTCCCGAAAAACTGTCGCCAGACGTTTGCATGAAGGAGGACTATACGCCTGCCGTCCTGTTGTGTGCATCCCATTGTCCAGACGTCACCGTACCGCCCGTTTGCAATGGTGCCATCAACATCGCAATTGGACTGATAACGACTGATCTGCTGTCCTCTTCTCAGATGAGAGTAGATACAGTCTATCGTCTGATTGTCAACGACAACTGATCTGGCGTGATAGTGGTACTGCATATTGTCCAGCAAACATAAAGGAAAGGGACCGATATCCGACATGTAGTGTCATGGTATGGGCTGGCATCATGATCAATGGCCGTACGTCTCTCTATGTGCTTACAACTGGGACTATGACTGGCCAACGATATATTAATGATCTTCTGCTACCTCATGTTTGCATGTTCCGTGGTGCTGTCGGTGATAGATTCATTTTCATGGAGGACAACGCAACATGTCATCGAACAGTCGCTGTCCAGAAGTGTCTTGAGAGCGAGGATATTCAACGCCTCGTATGGCCAGCACGTTCTCCAGATCTGAATCCCATTGAAAATGTGTGGGATGCTTTGGGGAGGAGTCTTGCTGGTCGCCAATGCCCTCCAATAAACAAGGACACCCTCATCCGTGCACTGACAGAGGAATGGGATAAATTATCCCAACAGCTGCTTGATAATGTTGTGCAAAGCATGACACGACGTGTGGAATCTTGCGTCGCCCTCCATGGTGGCCATATCCCGTATTGACATCTTATGCTGGAACGCCTGCGGACGGTAAATGCATTTTTTTCACGTTTACGTATTCTGCACAAAATGGCCTGTTTGTCCCTTAACCACGTTCCAAAGCCTTCTGGATTTCAGAGCACAATAAATTGTCTTTCTTGTAATGTCCTGGCATTCTGACATTATTTTATTTCACTTGGCATCCATCCAACCACACTTACTTTTTTATGCGCTATATAGCCGTTTATGATCCGTCCTTAGCAATTGTCCAGCAGTGTATTTCTTAACGCACAAGTGCGCTACTAGAGGGCGTAAGTTCACGTTTCCATTTACAGAAATATCTGTGGGACTAAAAACCCTATTGAGAAATATTCTCTTTCGATCAGATACTACTACTAACTATGAAAACTCCTTGTGTGTATTTTCTTCCCAAAATAATGCACAATTTTACCGCTAGGGCGCACGTATTTATTCTATTTTTCTCAATATTTTTACTTCTAAATGTCTGATTTAAAAATTCTTTTAACACCAGATACCATTTACTTTATGGAACACTTTAGGTTTGTATTTGAAGAGGTTTGTGGTTCACAATTCTGCCACAGGTGGTGCTTGTGTAATTCCGTTTGCAGCCTATTTCTGCCTTTAAAAACCCTACTGAGAAATTTATTTTTTTACTGTATGCCATTTGCTATAATAAAGATAGAGAGTCAATAAGATTTGTGCTACACTAAGATCCTCTTCAAATAATGTACAAGTTTCCCCATAGGCGTTGTAAAGGTCAAAACGTTTTTCTTGCTATCTCTGCTTCCGGGAGACATATTTGAAAAGTTATTTTTTCTTAGCATAGCTTTTGCTATAGAGAATACGTTTTCACCTGTTTTCAACTTTTCCATCATGCAAAATTCTTCCACTAAAAGGCGTAGAGTTATATCATGTTTGCTTCTATATCTCTTTTTTTAACTGTTTGATTTGAACATATTTTTTATCTCTAAAACCTTCCTTCTGCTATGGAAAACATTTTTTGCACCGTTTGTTAATTTTTGTTGCATACTTTTTAGCCACTGGTGGAAGTAAGTAGCTGATGTTTTATAAGTAGCTGATTTTTTAATTTATTTATTTACTTTTTTTTTTTTTTTGTGTGGGTTATTTTGACCTTTACTGAAATTTGCTATAAATGCTTTATAGAAAAATTTGCCATAAAATCAGATTGCTTTCTAGTACTTTCTGAGCAAACTAACAACTTAGCGTCTTTTGTAATTAATTTTCTAATCATGCCCAGTTAAATTGCCTTGATTACTAATGAATGCAATTGTACACAGCACTTGGATTTAAGGTTTTCCCGTTATTCTCTTTCATTTCACGGAAATTTTTGTGCATACTATGTTTGCTGGCGAGTAAAAATTAAAACATAGCTACAGCATCAATACTATGTTGAAAACTGCTTCCCTAAATAAAATGTAACACAAATACTTGATCCCAAGATTATGTGTTTAAGAAATAACAATTCCTTTGGTCCTTTGAAAAAGTTCCAAATATTTCACCTTTCCTTACCCTTAAATTTCCAATGTATGCATTACTTCAAAATAATTAAATATAAATAGGATTTTATGTATTGATTGTGTGGCATATGCAAGCATTTCAAAAGTAATGCCACATACCAAATGTAATTTTGAATTTTATGGGGTTTTTTTTTAATCTGTAATTTGCTTCAATAGTTGAACTAAAACCAAAGTAGAAAAATAAGTTTTTCTCAAAATCATTGTAGTATATTGTATGTAAAAGTTTAGTAGATATTAAACCTGGTCACATTTTCAGTGACAGTTTTGGTATTTCAGTATTTATCAGTGATTCTAGGTTTCTGATTAGCTGCAGCAGACATCATTTTTAACATTCTGCATTAAGTTTGCCCAAGCATGTAGCAAGTTGTTTGTTGCAGGTTACAGGTTGAACAGACCTATGGTTTCACTATATTTTAAGTAAGAACGTTTGGATTGTATGTCCTGGAAAAAAATGAAAAAGTCCTGGAAATATCCTGGAATTTTGTGATTGAAAAAGCGTATGAACCATGCTATCAACTTGCTGTATCCACCGCTTAACCCTAGAGCCATTGTCCTGCACCCATTTGGGTTTGCAGACCTCCGGCTCTCCCCCGTTGGGCTCTATGGTGGGCAGGGAAGTTGGCAGACAAATTCTTTCTTTATGGATACCTCAATTGTTTCCCAGGAGGCCAACAGTAAACAGCATATTGTGGAAGGTTCAGCCCCTTCCTCCAAGAAACAAGTCCCTGATTCTCCAAATGCTCGGTTTTTCTTTATCCACTCTTTGGACCCTTCCAAGCCTTTGAGTGCCAAAAGTCCTTTTTTGAATAAATAAGGCATTACAGTCTATATAGCAACTCTCCAAAGAGCATCAAGAAGCCCCCATCTGGAGATCTTCTCGTGGAGACATCACCTACAGCCTACGGGACCACACTTCTCAACACTACTTCGCTGCTCGAGACTCCTGTCAAAAAAACACACCATGGATAACTTAATACATCTTGAGGTATTGTCACCTCTCGGGACTTAATTCAATGTACTGAGGAGGGACTTCTAGAAGAACTGAGGAATCAAAATGTTACTGCTGTATGGCATATCTTCTTCAACGGAATGCTGGAGTTCCTCTTCTGTGTCGACGCTGTGGCGCCATGGAGCATCATTTACAAGACAGTGTGGCCAAGGTCGAATTTTGTGTGAGCTGCAATGGTTCACATTCAGCAGCAGCAAAGGAGTGTCCGAAGCGGATGGAAAAAAGAAATCCAACGGCTGAAAACGGTTGAGAATATTTCCTATCCAAAAGCTAGGAGGAGGGTGGTTCCTGTTCAGCCTGCTCGGCGATTGTACGCATCAGTGGCACTGTTGCTGCCCAAACACATGTCCAGATCCTAGTAAAATGGCCATACCATCTGGATGATATTATTGCAGCTGGGCTGGAAGCACTCCAGGCATGTGCTAGGAGTCTGAAAGTGACGGCCACCACTTTGCCAACATGTGCTCCTGACACCAACAACACCAGTACTCAAAACACTCATTCTGGACAGAAAAAGAAGAAAGAGCAGAAGGCATAGTTCGTTCGTGTCCTGGAAATCCTGGAAAACTCCTAAAATTCTGTTGCATGTCTTGGAATTTTATCCATTCCTGCCTTTTTGTCCCTGCGCGATGTTTTGTAGTTCAAGATTTTTCTACTGACGTAACTTATGTCTGACAAATTTCCCTCCTCACCCTAAATATTAAAGTTGGTGACTTTTTCGAGTGGGCATTGGCCAGTGGGTAGACAAAATCTAGTGGCCACTTTCTTTATGGCTATTTCGTGTTGTATACACATTTTATCATTGCGCTGTATACCTTTTATTTATTTAGACAGTTAAATTTAAGCTTAGTAGTTACAAGGGCCCACTGTCTATTGTCCAGTGTAATTAAATGAATAAATATAATCTTAAAAGTTATATTTTTCTTCAACCACATCAACCAAATTTTCTAGACAGTGTTTTTATTGGAAAGATAATTTTTATTTGGTTTCTTGCTATGTTGTCAAATAAAATCTCTCCACCATAAATTGATAGCAGTGGATGGGTCAAAATTTTCAAGTAATGCTTTGGCTTACTTTATTTGGTGCCCGTTTTCTAAAGTCATTTTTTGCATGAACATTGTTGTGTCATCAAGAATATTGCCCATGATGTCATATTCTCTTAACTTCTGCATTGCTTGGCATAACAGTATTTCAACAATTTATGCTATGATCTTCATGTACTAAAAATGGCATGTTTTTAGTTTCTCTAGGAGTTTTTGGTGAGTTCTTGATGGTCAAAAATGTTCAGCCATTATGTTTCGAAGCTGCTTCCAATTCTGCTAAAAAAAAATTTCATTCCATTTATTTTTGGTTAGGCTCTTCTTGGTGTCAAAATGAAAACTGGCTGTATAGCCTTCAAAAATGAATTTCATATCTTATAGCAGAATCATTTTGTGGTTGAGCTGAAATTGGGAGAAATGTGATACCAACCTGGTCACTTTATTTTACAGACTCACAATGATTTCTGACCACTAAGAGAAAATATTCAGTAATTTTCTGGGTTGTTCTAATAAACATTACATTAAAAACATTGATAAACCTTGACAGGTGTTGAAAAAATAGTCATGATGAAATAAGAACACACGCAGAGTATCATGATTCCATCGGATTCTGTCCCGGATTTCAAACCCAGTGTCAGTTGTTGTTTTTTTTTTGTTTTTTGTTTTTCAGAAAAAGTTCAGTTTTGGTAGAATTTTAATGATTTGTCATTTTTTTCTGTTTGCCCACCACCGACGTTCCAAAAGCTACGAATTCTCCATAGTCACTATGGAAATCGTCGATCACTGAGGAGTATGGGAAACATCGAATATACTATGGAAATAAAAAATCTCTATGTAAAAATGTTATTCAACATTTGTTCAAAGTTTATTCATGTTTTCAAAATTCGAACATTCATCAAACATTTTTGGAACTGTTTATTGGATGTTTTTAATGTCGCAACATTCGTTTGATATAATTTGGGCATCTTCATGCCGTCTGTTGCCTGAAAATGATTACCTCTCAAATTTTTGATCTATACTCTAGACCTTCGTCACGAGTTCTTGCATCTTGACTGTGGAAGTAGTAAGACGCAAGAACTCCTGACGAAGATCTAGTGTATAGATCAAACATTTGAGAGGTAATGTACTTTAATAAATTTATACTCGATAATTCCCGTTAAATATTTATAATACTGAAAGTATAAAGAGGAAGCCATGAAGTCATTAATTATGAAAATGATTGTTTTAGCACGGATGAAAATGTTCCGTTGTTTTCTAAATTTTAATTTTCCTTACCCCAGGAAGCGCTTTTTGTTTCACTTTCTGGTTATATTCTTCTTTGTTTTATTTTTTCTGATTGTTTCTCATTTTTAATATCTTCAGTAATAGTGGAAAAGAGCAACTTCATATTTTAAAAGTTTTTTCTAGTGAAGTGCAGTTTTTATTATTTCTAACAGCCTGTTCTTCAAAACCAATCAATACGGAAAGTATTTTTTTCTTTTCCGCTTTTTTAAAGCTAAATTAAATTTTAAATTCGATACTTATTCCGCCTGTGATGGAATCGACAAACCAACTCTGTTTTCACTCCAGACATCCGCGAATGGTTCCACATGAGTTGAGCCCCAAAGAAAGCTGAGGAGCATTTCACTCTGTGTTAAGAATTGCTACAAAATCACATGATGTCCTGTTTTAATGGAGAATCACAATGAATGATGAGAAGTGGATCTTCCTATGTTATCCTGATACTGGAAAACAATAACTGTGGCCAGGTGATGAGGCTCAAGCAGTTGTTCAAAGAGGGCATTTTGAAGTGAAGACAATGTTGTGTGTAGGGTGGAATTTTGAGAGTCCTGTTCACTGGGAGCTTGTGCCACATGGTTGGGCCTTCCATGGGAACCTGTATGCTGACCAGCCGCAACACATATGCGATGTTCTACACCACACTACCCCGCAGTGGGGAACCAGAAGGAGGTCCTCTGGCAATTTGACAATGCCCCATGTCATAGATCACGGATTGTTTGCCTGAAAATTCAGGATTTGGATTGCGTCAAAATCCTACTGCACCCAAACCATAGTGCGAACCTTGCCTCTTCAGATTTTCAGCTGTATCGTTCCATGGCGCACTTCTTGGCCGGCAGACAGTTCCGTTCCTTGGAGGCTATGAAAGATGGCACCACTTAGTTTTTTTGCATCCAAGCCAGCCACCTGGTATTGCAACGGCATTGCATCTTTGGCTGTATGTTAGTGAAAGGCCATAGACTCTGATGGATTGTATTTTGCTGAATAGCCATATGTGGTCAACATGTGGTACCGGAATGAACATTGTACCCCAAAACGTTATGACCTTGTGACTCACCCTGGTAACTATTGGGTCGTCGGAAAAGTTATGACGTATTTTGACACCCGATACGGTTGGGCGGTTTTGGAAGTACTAGAGCCATGCGCAGCTCTGTTATCGCTATGGCATTCGACAGGTGCCAGTTCTAGCTGCAGTCTAAAAGGAATAGTGAGTGATTTGGTTGATTTGCAGAGTTTTAACATCAAGTTGAAGGTGGAAGATCAAACTGTGCATTTTCACCATATTTTACTGTTTTACTTCCATAAAGGGAAGAATGCGCATCAAGCTTGGGAAAAGTTGCATAAAGTGCACGGTGATAATGATCTACAAAAACGTCAGTGCCAGCGGTGGTTCGCAAAATTCCGTGCTGGTGATTTTAACCTCAACGATGCTCCTCGAACCGGGAGACCAACCGAGGTTGATCCCGATTAAATCAAGGCATTGATTGAGTCAGACCCACGTTACACGATATGAGAGATTGCAGACACATTGCACATGCATCATTCACGACAACCTGAAGAAGTTGGGATACGTAAGCATGCTCGATGTGTGAGTTCCTCATGAACTCAAAGAATCTCGATTGACGGTGCGTATAAACATCTGCGATATGCTCATTAAACCTGAGGAAAACGATCCCTTTTTTGAAGAGACTGATAACTGCTGATGAAAAGTGGATTGTATACAACAATGTGCTGCGCAAATGGTCTTGGTCCCAACGTGCTGCTTCGCCTCAAATGACATCCAAAGCAGGCATTCATCAGCGGAAGGTTCTGGTCTCAGTGTGATGGGATTTTAAAGGTGTCATATTTTTCAAGCTCCTACCACAGAACCAAACAATCAATTTGAATGTGTACTGTCAGCAATTGGACAGTTTGAACGAATCCATCATCCAGAGCTCGTTCATCGTAAAGGTGTTGTGTTCCATCACGACAACGCGAGACCACACACGTTTGATCACCCGCCAAAAATTATTGGAGCTTGGGTGGGATGTGTTGCCAAACCCAGCATACTCATCTGACCTTGCACCGTCAGACTTCCACTTGCACTCTCTTCAACAGTCCTTGCGTGGTATAACGTTCAATTCAGATGAGACTGTAAATCAGCACCTTGTACAGTTTTTGCCATGAAAGACAGGTCCTTCTATGAACGAGGCATTCTGCAGCTCACTGACAGATGGCAAAAGGTCATCGAACAAAATGGGCACTATATCATTGATTGATCTTTGTTCTTTCTATCAGTAAATGACCTTTGCAAAACATGGCTAAAATACGTCATGACTTTTCCGACAACCCAATGACTGTTGTATTTCACCTTTTTAACACGTCTTTTGTAAAAAAAGATTGTGCTTATGTTATCGGTTTGTCCGTCCGTCTGTAGACACGATATCTCTGCAACTATTAGTCCGATTTGAAACATTCTTTTTGCATTGGGAAGCTTGAAATATGCGAATAATGATCATTTTTTTTTTTTTTTTTTTACGATGTACAATTTCACCGCTAGAGGACGTAAATGCAGATGTTGAATTCAAAAATACGTTTTATTCCACATATTTGCTTCTAAACATCCGATTGAAAAAATTCTTTTATTTATCAATTCCATTTATGTCAAAGAGTATTTTAGATATAGTTACTTTTTCAAATTATGCATAGATTTTCCGCTAGGGGCATAAAAGTAAATGACATTTTCCCCGATAACTCTTCTTCTAAAACTCCGATTTGAAATTTTTTTCTTCAGCGCATACACCTCCTGATGGAAAATCTTTTGTATATAATTTCAAATTTTTGGTAAAGAATACTTTGGCCACCAGGGGGCGTAAGTGTTTATTTTTGCTTCTGATGTATTTGCCATAAAATCTGAGCTTCTAAAATATCGATTGAAAAAATTCTTTAGTTGGCTGATGCCACTCATATCGATAAACTTTTTCGGAATATTTTCTTCTTAAAATATTCCATAGTTTCTCCGCCAGGGAGCATAGATGTATATCTTATTTTTGTCAATATCTCTACTTCTAGGAGTCCGATTTGAAAAATTCCTTCTTTGTTGGATAGTGTTTCCAGTGTGACATGTTTTTCATATAATTTCAGAATTTTCAAGTATTTCATAGACTTTCCGCTACAGGGGTAGAGGTAAATTGCGTTTCCCCCTATATCTCTGCTTCTAAATCTCTGATTTGAAAAATTATTTCTGCACCGGATACAGCTCCTGATGGGAAATCGTTTGCACATAATTTCTAATTTTTGTAAAAAAATGGTTTGGCCACCAGGGAGGTAAATCTTAATTTCTGCTTCTGATGTATTTGCAGCAAAATATAAGCTTCTAAATTCTCAATTGAGAAAAAAGTCGTTTCTAGACCGATACTACTCATGTCAAAAAACCTGATAGAAACATTTTCTTCCTAAAATAATGCATGGTTTCTACACCACAAGGTGTAGATGTATAAACTTTTTTTTTTTTTTTGTCAATATCTCTACTTCTATGAGTCCGATTTAAAAATTCCTTCTTTGTTGGATAGTGTTTCTCAGGCGGAATGTTTTCCTTATAAATTCAAAATTTTCAAGTAAATAATAGACTTTCCGCTAAGGGACACAAAGGTAAATTACGTTTTCTGCGTTATTTCTGCTTCTAAAACTTTGATTTGAAAAATTCTTCCTGTATCGCATACAACACTTGATGGAAAATATTTTTCATATAATTTCTGATGTTTGGTAAAGAATGGTTTGGCCACCAAGGGGCATAGGTGTTAATTTCTGTTTCTGATGTGTTTGTAGCAAAATTTGGGCTCCTGAAAGCTCAACTAAAAATTTATTTTTTTCTTGGACTTATACCGCTCATATGGAAAAACTTTTGAGAATACTTTCTTCCTAAAATAATGCATGGTTTTCCCACCAGGGGACGTAAAGTCGCATCTTATTTTTGTCGATATCTCTGTTTTTATGAGTCCGATTTGAAAAATCTTTTCTGTGTTGGAGAGCGTTTCCGGTGCGAAATGTTTCTCATATAAATTTATGCTTTTCTTAACGCACAAGTGTGCAACCAGAGGGTGTAAGCTCATGATTCCGTTTAAAGCAATATCTGAGGGATTAAAAACTTGATTGAAAAACTTCTTTCGTCAGATACTATTGTTTTCCATACCGGTTCCATTGACTTTGAATAGCTTTGATAAATTTAATTTGTATCAGAACGGATTCAAAAGACGTGCTAATTATTACACCCAAAAATTCAGTGTCATCTTTCTTGTTTGTATATGCAAGTAATAATTATTTAGCTTTACCATGAAGAAATTAAGTGCAGAATTGAGGTCATCACATAATTTTGACTAGTTTTGCAATTGATGCTATAAAATGATAAGTGCAAAATTCAAATCTTGAAGTCATAACTTTTAACCAGAATTTTATAATTTACATACTCTTTATTGCATGTGTGATTATTCTCTCAGATAGAAAAACTGATTTGGCCAGCAGAATTGTCTTAAATTATATAAGTTCAACTTTATTACATCCTCTAATTTAATTATATGGGAAAATATTGCAAACTTCATCGGCATACTTCTATTTGTGTAGCTATGTCACATGTAAAAGTATTTGTATGTATGTTTGTTGCATATGCAGTTGGTAGGATCCTTAAAAATTGGAAGATACTTAAAAGTTCTAATTTTTTTGTGGAAGAAAAACAGTTGGAACTGTGATCTGCTTTGCATATTGCTATCAGTAGGGCTAGGATTTTTATGATTTTGCATTTTTTTTTTTTTTTTTTTTTGGCAATACTAAAATGTTGTTTAAGTGTGTACAGATGTGTTTCATACAAAACTAAGCTGATTTAAGTACCTTTGTTATAAGGCATATTTTTTCCTGAATTTTATGCAATGTGGCATTTTTTCAATGATTTTAAGGCAATTTTTGAGTCATCATGCATATTTTGGCATTTTCGATAAAAAGGGTAATTTTGGATGAATTGCCTTGAAACTCCATTTTCCCCTGAAAGCACAAACTGAAACATGCAGTTCAGGGATGGGAGAAGAGTGCTCATGTTTGGAACATGAACATCTGTATATGCCTCGTAGTAAATGGTAGTGCCATGACAGGGGGAAGAGCACTTCCACCGCTCCCGTCTCTTCCTTCAAGCCGGTGATGATCTGTTCTCCCATTTGGAGTACGGCTGTTGCCATTATTATTTCAGAAGACGAGGTTCCTTCAAGCCGGTGATGAACTGTTCTCCCATTTGTTGTTCAGCCATTGCCATTATGTCGGAAGGTGAGGTTCTTTCAAGCCGGTGATGAACTGTTCTCCCATTTGGAGTACGGGCATTGTCATTATGTCAGAAGGCAAGGTTCTTTCAAGCAGATAAGGATCTGTTCTCCCATTCGGAGTACTGCCATTGCCATTATGTCAGAAGGTGAGGTTCCTTCAAGCCAGTGGTGATCTGTTCTCCCATTTGGAGTACGGCTGTTGCCATTATTTCGGAAGACGAGGTTCCTTCAAGCCGGTGATGAACTGTTCTCCCATTTGTTGTTCAGCCATTGCCATTATGTCGGAAGGTGAGGCTCTTTCAAGCCGGTGATGATCTGTTCTCCCATTTGGAGTACGGGCATTGTCATTATGTCAGAAGGCAAGGTTCTTTCAAGCAGATAAGGATCTGTTCTCCCATTCGGAGTACTGCCATTGCCATTATGTCAGAAGGTGAGGTTCCTTCAAGCCAGTGGTGATCTGTTCTCCCATTTGGAGTACGACCATTACCATTATGTCAGAAGGGGAAGTTCGGTGCAGCGGAGGCAGGGTCGGACTGGCCTTATACCCATGCTGGCGACCACCACCCAGGCCCCCCTGTGGTCCCAGATTTGTAAGCTGTTAAAATCGTTCACTCCTGGTGAAAAATTATTAATGTTTCTGATTTTGAAAAGTTGTATATGAATCCTCCAGAAGAAATAGAATCATCCATGTTTCTGATTTCTTAATCTTTCTTCAAAATTTCAGATTGAGTAATCTGATTCTAGTATTTTTTCATTAGTGTTACGTTTTTCATTTTGATTTTTTTCTGGCAGTGTGTGTGCCGCAGCGTGCAAGTGAACGATGATGCAGGAACCTGGGGGTGGGGATGTAGCAGACGAATAAGGATTACAGTAGCTTTAAAGGTTTTCTTTTGAGACAGGCACAGGGCCTTCTTATCAAATACGGGGGCCCTGGACCAGAACATTTTTTGGGGGGTCCTTTTCACACTGGCCATTCAATTTTTCATTTTAACATTTTTTTACCAATATTTTTTGTTTCAGATTACAATTTTGCTTATGGCGATACAAGATACAATAAAAAAGGTATGCTGATAAACAAGTAGACTCTTCTCAAAAGAAAAAAAAGGGGGGGGGGTGCTGAAATTTAAAACAGCAATTGAAACTAATATTAACACAAGTTTAGTGCAGAGAAAAAAAGTATCACATTGAAAAGTCTTTAAAGAAATTTCGTCATGCAAAGTCTTTAAAGAAATTATTTAACGAAATTTAGAGAGACGAAGTCTAAAGAAATTTAATAAAGGAATTTTATTGTCTTACATTAGTTTTTGTTTCCTTTAAAAGTGGTGAAGTCTTTAATGACGTCGGAATAGTCAAGTTTTTGTGTTACTTCAGTTCATTGGACCCAATTAAAAAAAAAAAAAAACATTTCAAATAAACAAATTTATTTTTAATGTTTATGACTCTAAAATTCTGAAATTTTTATTGTAATAAGTTAATAAATGAAATGCCATATTATTGGAATCAAAACTGGTTGTTTTCCTATGGCAGAGGCAGGAGGGTGCTGGCTGTTCAATTTTTCACCACAGTGGCGTCCGCATCACCTACTACACCTGCACTCTCTGGGCTGTCCTGTCCAATCGGATTGCAGGGAACCTTATTTGTCCATTCCCTCTTTAGCAGGTTCGCCGGTGATGCAGCAGGTGGTGGAACTTGTTTATGCCAGTTTGTCACTGTTTCTTTCTGATTGTGTTTCAGTGTTTGTGTACAGAGATTGGAAGATTTATTTTGCTTATTAAAGAACTAATTTTAACAAGTAACAAGCTTCTGCAGTGGACGCCACCGATATCGTTTCTTCAACGAAAAAACTCAGGGAAAATAAGGTAAGTGAACCCCTTCGGCCCTAGCGTCCTAGTATTAAAAGTGAACACATCTGTTCTGTACATTACCCTACCCTACATTACTCATTTTTAATAATTGTAACTTTAAAACCTCGTTTCATACTAAAAATACATGCAGGATAAGCAGTATAATCTCATTTTTGATATCAGGTGGCAGTCCTGCAGGAATAGTAGTGGCTGCTGCACTGACTTCACCATTAAGGTGAACAGCTGAAGTTGAACTCTGAAAGTTTGTCTCTGAAATACCACAGCAAGTTGAGGGAGAGGAGGCTCGAAAGACATTAGTCGAGGATCAGAATCAGATTTATCAAAATAATTAGGACTCCATGCCAGCTTCTTCAAAACCTCAGTTACCTCACCGACATGATAAAATCCTACAAGAACCAGTTATACCAAAACCATCACGGGAACCAACAACGACAGAGTCTAGCACATTGTCTGCAAGTCAGCCTATGCCTATCAGTATAACCCACGAAAACAGAAATCTCGTTGCATTTGCACCTCCTAGAAGCAACGCATGCACATCAGAAAAGCTGAGATTTCTCTCGTGCCATCCAGTGATCAGAACAGCTTGCCTTTCGATGCAAGTAAAATATATTTTCAAACGTTACCGAATGGCAGACTTGTTAACCGTGAATCGCTTTTTTACTGTTTAGTCTTAAACAAACTGTTCTGCACAACTTGCATGTGCTTTGCGGAAGATAATTTTGAAAGTCCCTTTCTAACCGGAATGACTCTATCCCCAAAGCATATATACGATCAAGTCGCGAGGCATGAAGCGAGTCAGTCTCATATGACAGCTGTGTTAGCCCTGTTGCTAGCGAGAAGAATGCAAAATATTGAACAACGGGCAAAGCAAAGAAACGTGGAAGCAAAATGAGTCGGAGTTCTGTTTGGATGAAGCATGTGGACACCATGGAAACTTTCTCAGCTTAGTACTTCTCTTAGCCAAGTATGATCCTGTTATGCAGGACCATGTTTTCGAATCAATATCACACAGTCAAGCGAGAAAACAGTCAGCTAAAACTAAAGGACGAGGTTCCCCCTGGTGACGCTCTTATCCAAAACAACAGTCAACAAACTTATTTCTAGTTGTGCTCGTCAAGTGAAGCAAATGATTGTGGAAGAAGTTAATGAAGCGAAAGCCTTCAGTCTTGAGGTTGACTCGTGTCAGGACGTTGGTGTTTTAGATCAAGTGGCGATTTGCTTATGATACGTGAATGATGGAGCAACAGTACATGAAAGGATAATAAGCATGTTGCCTATAAGAAGAGCCACTGGTGCAGATTACCACAGTCTTGTAAAATCAGAATTGGTGGACTCAGGCCTAAATATGCAACATATGATTAGTTCATCGTTTGACGGCGCCACAAATATGGCTGGGCAACACAAGGTTCTCCAGGCCATACTAAAGCAGGAAGTGCCAGACTTAATATTAATGCATTGTTATGCACACATCCTTAATCTTGTCAGAACTAAATCAACAGCAAGCTGTGTGCAAGCAAGGAATTTATTTGTTTTTATCCATGAATCTTATAAACGTACTTCAGTCTGGATTGAGACACTAGCGGCAATGACAAATGGGAGAGAGAAGCTGAGACAACTCCAAAATATAGGAAAGACAAGATTGTGGTCGAAACAGCGAGCTGTGTGCAAGCAAGGAATTTATTTGTTTTTATCCATGAATCTTATAAACGTACTTCAGTCTGGATTGAGACACTAGCGGCAATGACAAATGAGAGAGAGAAGCTGAGACAACTCCAAAATATAGGAAAGACAAGATTGTGGTCGAAAGACAAAGCCGTGAATACTATTGATAAAACATGGTATGTTGTGCTGATCAAAACTCTTCATGAGATCTCTACCAGCAAGGAATTTGATTCAAAGGTGGCATTCGAAGCAAAATCGCTTCTGGACTCATTTTTTAAGTTTGAAACCATTCTCGTCGTATTTGTTTTCAAAGACCTTTTTACCGTCACAACTCCATTTAGCAAGTACCTACAGACTCCGAAAATGGACTATCTTAAAGCTTGGAACTTGGTAAAGTGCTTGCAGAGAACAATATTAAAGAAAGTAGAAGAATTTGAGCACGTGTTTCAGAAAGCAAGGTCGTTTGCATTAGAACTTGAGCAAGAGTTCGAAACTGATGCTACTTTGGCAGAGAAAATCAGTGTGGAAACCGAGTTGTCTTCGCGAAGAATTGCGAAGAAAAAAAAAACAATTTGATGAGTTATGCAAAGATGAGTCAGTGCTAATCACCGATCCTAAGGCAAAGTTTTGCATACAAGTTTACAAAGTTGTCATGAACACAGCGATGGTAAAAATCATCGATAAATTTAACAGCAATGAAGGTCTCATGAAAGACGCAGCATTTCTGGATCCACGAAACTTTGAAAACATAGTCGCTGAGGGAGTTCCTGAGAGTGCCAACGCCTTTGGCATGATCCTTTCATGCCAACGCCTTTGGCATGATCCCACAGCCCCCGGGCTTACCCTGCCGTGCTATACGACAAAAAAGCCGCTAAAGCCCTGTACACAACTTGGTACAAGACTTCTGACTAGAGGTGGGTTAGTCTCTAGCCTCCCGTTTACAGCGAAGCCGGGGTCGAAGAGGAGTGTTGGTACACAGGAGGCACTTCTCCGGTCTCCTGCGACCTCAGCCGCCAGACATCCCATTTCCGCCTCACGGGTCTCCGCACGCGGCAAACATGCAGGTAGGTCTAGCACCCAAACCAGCTAAAAGGAAAAAAGAAATCCAAAGAAGACAAATCCTGGAAGGGAACCTAAACGGAATCTCAGCAACCTACGAACTGAGCGGTTAATATAAAACAGTGGTGGAGGGTAACAAAACCACAAGACCGGGGTGTTAGTACATAGCGTGGTAGCGATTAGGTAGAGTATACAACACGGGCAACTAGCCAGTGGAGAAAATAAATAAAAACGAAAAAGCGAGACACAAGACCAGCTCGGGATCGTGGGGCCGCGACTCCCCAACAGCTGGATGAACAGCCGTCCCTGCAAACTCCAACAGCACCGAAATAAAAAAACAAGCGGTGGCATGACATCAGATGTTGACCAGTCACAAGGTCAGCTCGGGCCGTGGGGGCGCCGCTCCCCAAATAACTGGAAAACAGTTATCCCCGTGCGGGGAATCTCTATGTTGCATATTGCACTTTGCTGACTGTTGCATTTACACAAGTTACATGCAAAAGGACATTTTCTGCTTTAAAGTGTATAAAGACTAGGCTTCGTGCACTGTTAGGACAAGAACTCTTATAAGCATCCGTAATATTGAACACTGAAATAGATATTATTAATGACATTGGTGTCGTGTTTCATGATAAAGTTATAAATGAGTTTGCCGCGTCATCCAAAAGTTTAACGAAGTTGTTGATTGATTAGTCAAGTTTCAATAAAATTCACCTGGTGTGATAACAGGTAGTAACGAGTTTTATATATTTTATAATTTAATCATGAAATTACAATTTACATTACAATTTTAATTTAACGATTACCTGTGTTAATATGTGAATATCAGAATATGTAAGAATTCTTTGCTGTGTATGCCCTAAGCCCTAATTACATACCTTTTTTCATCTAACAATTAGAATTTTGAAATGCGCTAAGACATAAGAAAACCGTATTGAAATAAAAAAAAATGTTCACCTTTGGCTGCCAAGGGTGGCAATAGCAGCTCCCTGCCCCCTTGCACTTTTCGTGGGCCCCCTCGCATCAATACGCCACCCGGGCCTCTTATACCTAGCCCGACCCTGAACGAAGGGTACAATTTAATGTCCCTTCTTGTTTTCTTTTATACAGGATATATTTTATAAATTTTTAGTTTTGCACAGAAATTATAAAACAATTAAGTGATTAGTAATGATTACTAAAATAAAGAATTTCAGTTGGAACAGCAAGAGTCAATAGGTTAAATTATATTTTTTGGCTCTTTGTTTTGTTACATGCACCTCTTCTGTTTTTAATTAATTTGTTTTGCAAAGAAATAAAGATACGTGCTTTTTCATAGGGTTTTTTTTTTTTTTTGTGTTTTATGAGTTTTTTTTTTTTTGTTTTGTTTTGTTTTGTTTTGTTTTATGAGGGTTTTTTTTTTTCATTTTTTGGGGTCATAAATGCATTTTTTACGCTTTCCGATCATAGGTTGAAGAAGCGTATGTGCTGCAGTTTTGTCCGTCTGTCTGTCCGCACGACAACTCGCGTAAAAGTGGTTCAATTTCGATGAAATTTTAGTATGTGGTAGGGGACCACCTAGGGACGAACCCTATTGAAAATGGGGTCAAAATTCAGGAGATAAGAGTGGGATCCATTCCATTGCCTTTGTGTCGTAACTTACTTAAAAATGTTTCAATTTCGATGAAATTTTAGTATGTGGTGGGGAACTACCGGGGGACAAATCCTATTGGAAATGGGCAAAATGGGGTCAAAGGTCAGGACATATGAGCTAGATTCATTCCATTGTCCTTATGTATCATAACTTGCGTAAAAATAGTTCTATTTCGATGAAATTTTAGTATGTTATAAGGAACTACCTGGGGACGAACCCTATTTAAAATGAGCAAAATGGGATCAAAGGTCAGGACATAGGGGCAGGATTCATTCCATCGCTCTTATGCATCATAACTTACGTAAAAATGCTTCGATTGAGACAAAACTTTATCATGTTGTTCCGGAAGTATACTTAAATGGTTCTATTGAATATCATCGAAATGGGGTCAAAGGTCAGGTCATAGGAGCGAGATTTATTCTACAGCCATTATCCTCATAACTTGAGTAGTGATTTCTGGTATGTTGAAAAGCGTATCATAATCAATGCATTGTGTGATTTTACTAACTTGTTTATAAGGCATTTTCTAGTAATTTTTAGGTCATAAAAATCCTAGCCCTAGTTATCTGGGTGTATATAATAATTTGTCCATTCAGTATACATGAAAGTTGAAGTTTGCTTGTAAAATGCTTATGTTGCTTATTATTTTTCTACAATTTTATACAAAAGTGTAAGTGCTGTTTTTTTTTTTTGTTTTTTGTTTTTTTTGACATTTTCTTTCTTCCTGTTTACAGATGTTGTCTTTACCACTGTTGACAAGGCAAAAGGTTTTGAATTTGACACTGTTCGTTTGGTTGATGATTACGAATTTCCTGAAAAGACCTTTGTTGATGCTGTCTCAGAAAGTTTGTTTGAACTTTTGTGCTTTTTCGCCCTTATGTTTTTAGTAAGAAAAAATAGTATGGCCATTCTTAGGTGTTATTTACTCAATAATTGCAAATATAAAACTGGGCTCCATGGGAATATATTATTTTTTACTTGTCAATGTGACATTAAGTAAAAAATAATCTATTCCTATTAAACCATATTTTGTACTCAAAACTTATCCCAGCAAAAACAGTTTTCCTAGTCCAGCACTCAACCCTACACTGGCAGCCAGCAGTGGCCCAGCACTATGTTCCCACTGCCCAAACATCAATGAAATGTCTCAGAGGCCACCACATGGGCCAGCAGCAGGCCATCAGTCATCCATTACTGGCAGTGACTGCCACAAGTGGCCTTTAAGCGGTCTTGCAAGCATTTGCCCCAAATGATGGCTAGCCTGATGTGGTCCACCAGTTTCCCGGCAGTGGCAGCCGGCTATCACGTGAAGTAACTGGTGGCTTGCGAATCTTGTTTGTCAATTTGCCAGTAGTAGTGATAAAAAGAGAAAACTAATAATAATCACAGTTCCCCATAGGCACAACTCCTATTTCTTTCCCAACAAAAACATCTGCATGACATCATGGTGCTAGGGAAATTTCCTCTACAGGTCTGGACAAAACCCCGGTGGATCTAGGTATCATCGAACCTACAACAACTTGTTTGTGAAGCGGACGCTTTAACAACTGCACTGGGTCGCCACCTGCTACCTACTGCTTAAAGGTGAATCTCTTTCCTGCGCAATGTGAAACAAAGGGTCCTATTTTAAATTTTACAATATTGTGAGTTTTTTTTTTTTTTTTTTCAGATATGTCCATTTCATATAATTCATAAATTTATTTTTAATGTCCTTTTTTTTTATTATTTACCTTATAAGGGAACTTCTCTCAATGAGTGTACCAATTTAAAAACGTTTTCCAAAGTTTTGTGCTGTCCTTATGGTCTTAAAAGGCCATTGTTTAATTAATACATTTACAAATTCATGTCACATTCTTTTACGTTTAAACATATCTTTCTTTTTCGCGGTCCGAAGCTACATTGGTTCTAAATATGAAAGATATTTTATTTTACTTCTGGCGATTTGTAGCAGCAAATTCCTGCAATCTTGTGTATTTAAGCCATGGATGAGTGCATTATATTCACACAGTGCTGCTCACTTTTTTTTTTTTTTTTTCAAATACTTGAACATTTTGTACATGTATAATTCTTATTTTTTTTTTTCCAACATAATGATTTTATAATGTCTTTCTGGGACTTTAGTTTGAAGCAGTTCACTGTATGTTAATGAAAAATTATTAGGGGCCCTCCTAAAAAAAAAATTACAACATGAACTAAGTTTTCAGAAATTATTTCCTGTTATTCATGGGAATGGAGTGGGCGTCTTTTTATGGCTGTAGCGTTTGTATTCTCAATTCTTCGTGTATTAGTGCAAGAATTTTGCTTTGTAATAAGTATCTTATTATTTATATAATAAGATACTTATTATTTATATAATAAGATACTTATTATTTATATAATTTTCCTCAGACAGTAATCTTCGTCGACACAGCTTTTTATTAGAAAATTAATGTGTCTCTCTACCTACGGCTTTTTTCCCCGCTAACATCCACTAAAATAACACGATGGCGTCATCTTCAACTAACTAGTATCGCGAGAGATTGTGGACATGTTGCTTCATTTGCCAGCTAGGGGCCACTAGTGCTGCTTGCTTGGGGGCCTGTAATTCACGGCAATGCTGGAGGGCCATCAACAGCTGCCAACTGATGGCGCTGCTACCAACGTATCGCTAACATACCTTGAGCAGCAGATTTCAGCCAGCCGTTTCCCAACACTTGTGTTTTTGCTGGGATGGGTTATAGTTTTTGTATTCATATGTACAGGAATATCTATGCCTCATTTAGGAAAGAGTGGCCTTTAAAGCATCATTTGTGGGCCCAATAGTGTGAGCCTACTAATGTCAGGCACTAAAAATCCCTTTTGGTGTATTTGTTGTTTTTGGTGTGTTTATTTTTCATCATCATAGCTCTCAAGACTTTGGAAATACATAGAAGATGCCAACTAGTACAGATTTTCTGTAATTTTATGAATTTTTGGTTGCTGTTACAGAAGTATGTACATACCGATAAAATTATGGAAAATCACTATTTGATTTTTCTGACATGGGAGCAATTTTCTCATCAACTTAAAATTTGGTGATCCCACAAGTTTTCTATCTACAAAAGGAAATGCAACAACAGGAAACAATAGCAGCTGCTTGACACTGGCTCAGCCTTTTACCCCCATTTTACCCCTCCCATGATGTCTGTGTATCACTAGCAACTATGTACGCTGCTCTTTACCCCTCACATGATGCTCTCCGTGCCACCTGCAGCTACACAGAACATACTGTATGTGGTGTGTGTCTTCTGTTCCAATAGCCGTTTCTTTATGCTCTCTGGCCTCTGCAGCACGTGGTACTGTTGGATAGAAAAGCGTGGCAATCGGTTGTACAGTTGTGAAGTTTGTTTTTTTATTTAAAATGAAGCATTCTTTTGGATGGCCTTCTTCATCTAAATAGAAAGTGCTTCCTAGAAATGTACCATAGAGACTGGCCTTGTTTTTAAAAGTCACAGGTATCTGTTAACTGTGTGCTTTGCAGCATGTTGTAGATGCTATTTTAGTATTGCATGCAGTGGGGTGCAGTGGCTCACTCAGTGGGGGTAGTCCAGGTGCCTGGGCCCTTCTCATGAGGTATCATTTGGCCCTTCATTCTTTGTTATTGGTGGTTATTTGTAATTATACTTGTACAGGCAGTACCCGAATTACAAAAATCTGCACTTACATAAAAAAAAAAAAAAAAAATTCTCACAAAATATTTACTGACAGTGCTAAAGTAAAAACAATTTATGCAGCTTTTCCCTGCTAGAGCTCTCAGCCCTGCTCACATGTTGCTGATAACCCTCGTAATGACATCCCTCATCAGTCTTGGCAACTCAGTCATGTAAGCAGGGGAATCCCCGCGGCATCGATGTCAGTTCCCGTGTGTTTTGCTCTGTAAAAGGGTCTCTCTTTCAGCATAGAGTCTAAGCGGAACACGTTTCTGTAGGTTATCTTCAATCCACAATGTCAGTAACTTTTCCATCTCCTCTACTGCTCCTTTACATTTCTTCGTTATTATTTTTGTTTTCTTGCTAGTTCTTTTCACATGCTCTTTTATTCACACATCATCCTTTACAATCGTATAAACTGTCAAAGTCGTAAAGCCTAGTTCACATGCTATCACCGATAACTTTTGTTCAGATTCACATTTTTTTATATGCAATTTCTGCTCCAAATCAATTGCAGTATGCGTGCAAGATGGTTTTCGCTTACATTCAAGTACGCGTTTGCCAAAATCCATTGTAAATACAATGACAAGATCTTAAAAATTAACCTCTATGCTGAAAAGAGAGACCTCTCATGTTGCACAACGAACGATGCTGACACTAAGTGCCTTTGGGCTGTGAATCACTGCCTTATCCTGCCTATTCCCTGGACTTGTCTCCAACAACCTATCACCTGTTTCATCACCTGGATCACTTCCTGTCCGGGAAACAGTTCACAACAGACAACAAGGTTTAACATGCAGTTGATGACTTCTTCGGGTCCCAGCCGCAAGGCTTTTTTTGTTCTGGGATCATGGCCTTGCCAGACAGATGGCAACTGTGTCAATGCCGAGGGTAATTATTTTGCCTAGGTAAGTTGTCTTACTTTTCCGTTCTCGCTGTCCACGTGTGCTGGTCCTTTGCCGGACATGTCATTCACATCAACCCAATATAAAGGCTGTCCTGCAAGAAGGGAGGACTACTAGAATTCAACAAACTCTAGGAAAATGCCCTAAAAGTTTTGCAACCATCAATGGCTGGAAAATTGTCCTGATGCTGAATGAACCATTGAGATGTGGGAAAATGTACAGAATTGTTTCCTTTAGTGACAAAGGGAAATCTGCAAACATTCCAAAGTGCAAATCATACTTAGTAGTTTCACTGGCATGTGAAGATGTCCTGATGAAAGTGAAGCTGAATTTTTTCTTTTCAATTTCCAAGAGTTTGCAGCCCTTCATAGTTCACTACCAAAGGGACTCCCCATTGTTGCCATTTTTATCTGAAGATGTTAAAAATTAGTGTTGGACTGTTTAAAATATTTTGTCATATTGAAACTTCAAAAACTAAATGAGATCAGCACTGCATATGATGTGACCATTTTTTATTTCACTGATACATCTACATATTCATGCATGAGTCAAGGGAGCCTTGGCTTCATTGGGGATAAATTGTTAGTTATTTAGTTCCAGGAAAAAATTTTGTGTCAGTGTTAAGGAAACCTGAAATCTTGAATAATATAATACCTCACCAAAGTATGCCGCTATGTTTAGATATAACTATAATTTTAATTGAACTTACTGTTCATTACAACTTATTTTGATGTTTCATGAGAGTACGTATTGGGCATGAATATGGTCTTTAAAATTTTTGTGAATCCTTGAAAAGTCCATGAATGTTTTGGTGGAAAAAAGTGACAACTATATGATTATATTAATTCTTTTTTTCTAAATAGTTGTTGGAACAAATTGGAATTGGTTGCCGTGTCAAATACTCAGTCACCAGTGTTGACTAGATTACGGAAATTAACGGATTTTTTTTTTTTTTTTTTTTTACTGAAAACTGCTTTTAAATATTGGCTTTTGTGGAAATAAAATCCTTGAGTTGATGTACTTTTTAAATTTTGCGAGATAAAGTTTTTGAGCATTCTATGAATAAGGGTAGATTTCAGATAATTATTGTAGTAGATTTTCCTGACCTTCAAGCAAACTTGCATTTAATTTCTTTAATCTGTACGTCAAATTACCTTCTCTTCAAGAAACAACCAGGATGACACAGAAAGTGCATTATCTTTAAGATATTTTTTATTTCTTTGGTAAATACACTACTCATCACTGAGATTTCCCCTCCCCTGCACCAATAAATAGTGATCTAAAAATTGCCAGAGACCTAGAATATGAGTTGTGCATAATACACGATTTTATTTCCAAGGTGGTACATTCGTTTGACAAACTATAAGACAGGATCGTGTGACAGCAGCTATTATCTTGCATGACCACCATGTTATGCATTGCAAGTAGGCACATGAAATGAAATGGAATGATATAGCCTTCTAATGGTATCCTGGGTATCTGGGACCCTACAATATTCATTTGGTCAGTCAATGGTTTTTCGGGACAGCCAAACAGAGGCTTGGAAGTGTCTTACCAAAGACTTAAGGAAGTTGTATTCAACAAACCATGGAAATAAATTTAAAAAATTAGATATGTTTATTAATAATAAAAACATATGCAATAAATAGAAAGCAGTATTCTTTGTACCAGAACTTTTCAAATGTAGATGCCAGATGAAATAACAACAAATGGTTCATAGATATCTGCACATCATATGTATATATATTCAAAAGAGCATCACTTTAATTATTAACATACAAATGGGATAATTTGCATTGTAGGCATATGCTTGTTCAGTCATTTGAAAATGGAAGCTCGAGCTGTAGAAAGTGCTCTAGTGTGAGGTGCATTGAAAATTTAAAACTGAAGTCATTGCTCCTGCGATATCATTTTCATCTTTCAAATTTTGAACATCATTTTCAAATGTTAAATTTTTAATCAAAGTTTAACTTCGTGTTTTTTAAATTTCAAAGCAAAAATCAGATGAGAGTCTGAAATCGGGTGGCTTGTTTCTTTAAAGGTTGAAATCAAATTTCATTTTCACTTCAGTGGCTTTAGCAACTAAAATGTGTGCCAATAGTATGTGAGGAATGAAGATTTGTTGTAGATGTGCAATGTGAGGCAAAGTGTTGTTTGTAGGGTGGAGACTAATAGTCTTAGATGGTTTTGGTATGTTGAAAGAATGAGTGATGAGATGCTTACTAAGAGAACTTATTCAGCTTAAGTGGCAGGAAAGAAAGGTAGAGGAGGGCCAAGGAAGTCATAGGAAGACCAGATTCAGGAATGTCTGCATGAGAAAAAGATTGAGTATGAAGCACAAAAGGTCTTGTGTAAGACGTGTGATGAATGTCGGTGAAGCTCGAGCTGTGTGCCAAGATCACTGTAAATAGAGACGTTTGATACATCAGCACAGGGGTTCAAAAATGGTCGCCTGGACAGGGCGGCCAAAAATATTGTCTGGACCATCATGGAAGACATCACTGAAAAATTCACACAAGAATTTCTGAGCCCCAGAAAAAAAAAAAAAAAAATAAAAAAAAATTAGTAAGTACTGTTTCTTTGCTTTTCCCACTAGTTCAATGTTTTGATTATTTCCACTAGAAAAGTTAGCTGGCCTAGATTTCAGAATATTTTCCTACCCCTGCATCAAGAGTAAGTAAAATATAGTTTCGTTAGTTTCAAAAGGTAATCTGGAAAAATTGAATTTCTTTGAGGAACTGACCTCTGAATCACAGAACAGCTTAATGTACATATGTATGCAATTTCAAATGCAATATTTAACCTTTGCTAAGGGGAATGGTGAACTTCAAAGGATTGAATTTATGTTTTTGTTATGATAGGTAAGCTAATACCTTTAAATGTCAATTTAAATGTGAACACATTTCCTCTTCTATACTTAAATACTGTATAAATGAGGTAGCCTTGATCCCCAGATATATTTAAACAAATACTGTACTTCAAAATTTCTCATCTGTGTTGTAGGAAAGAATTGCGGCAGAAGCTCATTTGGGTCTTGTTAAGCTGAAAATTCTGTTTATGTAAACAGTTTTTTGGAAAAGTACCGAAGCAAACAAAGTGAAAATAAGTTTGTTATCAACCTTTAAAGAAATAAGCCATCACATTTCAGATTCATCTTACAGCCCGGATTTTCGTTTTCAGATGTAATTAATTAATGCACTGGTGTCAGTTAGATCTTCACCATCTGATTTTTTAACATGCCAGTCTTCATTCTGTGAAATTAAAAGTTCTATTTTAATCTAGGAACAAAATACTAAACCTTCCAGTTCAGGCCTATCCCAAGAACAGAATTTTTTACTTAACCGATGAAAACCCTGGGCCAGGCTAGACCTGTGCAAACCACTGGTGACTGTTATCTTTTCTGGACATCAGTGAACTGGATTGTGCTATTTCTGAGAATTTCAAGGAGCAAGAAAAGAATTTGCTTCTGTTCAGTATCTCCACTGTGTGTGGGGGGGGGGAGAGGGGGTGAATCTCAAGGGACATTGCATTGAGAAAAGGTTTTAAAAACAAACAAACAAAAGAGAAAGACTTCGAAATTCAACTACTTTATGCTAATATAAACAAGATTTGATTGCTTTTTCTCACATTTTTTTTTTGCGTAATTATTCTCATCCTTAAAAACTTACATTGTATGTGCATGAATCATTGTATTAAAAACTTTGACTTGTAGCAGGGTCGCACTGGCTTCTCTAAAATTTTCCCCAAATTCAATTTGTTTTCACCAAAGTATTATAACTCTATGAAAAGGTAATCACCAAAGCTTTTTTCCCATTGCCAAAATGATTTTCTCCCCGCATATTGCGAAGAATGTGATCGGCAGCATGATCCCTGACTTGTACTATTATAAAGGAGTTACGTGCATTGCTTATAATAATTTTGTGATTGTGACTCTTGTTTTAGGATCCGAAGAAGAATGGAACATGATGTATGTGGCTCTCACTCGGGCAAAAAGCTCTCTTTTCATTACACAGAACTTGTACTGCGTTCTACTACTTGCACAGGTAAATATAATTGTGCTTACTTTTGGTCATTTTTTGATGCTGAGTGCAGTAAATGAGTTACTTTACTTTATTATGAGTTCTGCCATTATTAATGTTTTTCATATATCTTTCCATGTTCAGTCTTGCTGTTTATAAATCTGTATAATGTGGAACCTGTGTGAGGCAGAAATCTGTCTATTGGGGAAATTTTTGTTGGTCCCTTCAGTGTTAATGTGTTCAGTGTATGTATAAAGCAGAAATCTGTCTAATGCAAAAATGAAAAAAAAAAAAACTTGGTGCGCTTGTGCAAGCAAATTAAAATCTGCATAATGCGTAAAGTTCAAGTGACATCATTCCATGATCACACAATTAGAAGAAAGCTTTGTATCACAATTTGTACTCTTTGTCCCTCCATTTTATTAGGGCAGTCAGAAAATACAGTACATGAGGAGGAGTTCCGAAGATGAACATGTTGATTTAAGCAAAGTAAGTGATCGCTTTTCCCTCCCGCCTAAAGGAGGTGATTTTTTTTTTTTTTTTTTTTTTTTTAAATTCGAGGTTTAACGACCACCGTGAGCAACTCAATGGGCTATAAGCAGTCGCCTGTCCCTAATTTAGGGTCTCTGGTTCCAGGGAAGGGAGAGAGCCAGCGCCATAAGACAAACACAACATCCATGCCTCGCCGGGATTCGAACCCGGACCCCTTTCAGACGAATGATCAGAGGCCATCGCTTAGACCACTGCGCCACCGGGGCGGCAAAGGGGGTTCTAACAAAACACCTTTACTTGCTCCCTCAATGCCACTGAAAGAGGAAGATTAGCAGTGGGGTGGGGTGGATCGGTGTGATACAGCAGCAAATCACACCCACTCTGCTGGAAGTGGAAATTCTAGTTTCCTTAGGAGAGCTTGTCAGTTGATAGCAAAAATTTTTTAGAGTTGGTCTACTTTTTCTTACTGAGTCATACTCATATGAAGGAAATCTGAGCCATGATGGCTACCAAAAAACAGTACATATCTAATTCGCTATCTTTGGAGCAAAAAAAAAATTATTAAGTGCAGAAAATGTTAAAGTTAACGAACTATGTGAGATGTTTAAATGTGACAAAACTCAGGTGTACAGTACTTTGAAACGGAAGAGTTGCAAGAGGAATGGATACAAGGTGCGACTTATCAGAAGAGGAGAAGGAAAGTAGAAAATGAGAACACAGGTAACTTAGTGTGGAAGTGGTTTGTTGACACTAGAGCCCGAAACTTACCAGTATCTGGTCCCATTTTGCAATCCAAGGCGGAATAGCAGAAAAACTTGGGGGAAATTCATTCAAAGCATCTAATGAGTGGTTATTAAGTTTCCAAAAAAGGCACAATATTTCTTCCAAAGTGTTCTGTGGTGAAGCAAAAGATGTTGACATTTCTACTGTGACCTCACAGAGAAATGTCAACATCTTTTGCTGAAACACCTCAATTTGCAGGTGAAAAATGCATAGGAGGTAAACATATAACATTCTAAAGAACAACTCACCATATTTTTCTGCTGCAGCATGGCAGGTGAAATAGAAAAGCTAGTTGTTATAAAAAAAAAAAGCAGTGAAACCTAAGAGTTTTAGGAACATCAACATTAAGAAACTACCGGTTGTTTGGAAATTTAATAAAAAATTCTGGATGACTGCTAACTTAATGGAAGAATGGATGAATGGGTTCAACAATGGAATGAAACGACAGAAATATCCTTCTGTTCATAGATAATGCTACCTGTCACCCCCATATCGATCTATCAAGTGTTAAGTTGGTATTTTTTTCAAGTAACACAACTTCAATGACACCACCTCTTGATCATGGAGTTATTTACACAATGAAGCTGAAATACTGGCAATACTTTTGCAATCCCTGATAGCTAGTATGAGTGCATCTGAGCTAGCTAAATCCATAACAGTTTAGATGCTGTTAATTGATTGTCAAAAGCCTGTAAAGAAATTTTGCCCAGTACAGTTACAGAATGCCTTAAAAAGGCTTGGTTTTCCATAGATGTCACTGAACTTTTTAGGTTCAGATGATGAACATGAAGTTTTACAAGCTTTGATCAGTGACGGAAATGTAGGTGAAATGTCTGCCATTGACTATCTAAACATTGACCATGAAATATGTACAGAGCCAGGAATACAGTCTATCAGTGATTTGTTAAACTTTACTTGATGACATAAAAAATGACAGCAAGGAAGATGAAGAAGAAACTGAGAACCCTCTAAAAACTTACAAAGACAATTAAGTTCATGTACAACACTTGCAAAACTTTAGTTTGCCTGCCAATAACCAAAAATAAATTTTCACTGATGTTTGTTGTGAAATCGAAAAATGTATTGTCAGTAAAAAATTCAAACACAACACAATAACTGATTATTTCAGAAGCAGTGCCTACACAACTCAGCTTTCCTGAAAGCTTGATGCATGAAATGAAGTGGAAATAAAAATTGGATAAGACTCAAACTCACTGGGTTTTGTTCCAGAACCCTTAGGTTGAATGACCAACTGGAATCCTCAGCTGTGGGCTAATCCCCCACACTGATGTACGTACCTGATTAAAAAGACAAATAGAAATCAATATCCCTACTCAAGTGTGGGATATGGTGGACCTACCACACTTGAGAAGGACAGTCCACCACGGAATCGACCTGGACTTTCTAAACGGCATATGAGAAAGAGATGTCGGCTAAGTGAATGTAAGATTGGTGTATGGAATACTAGAGGTATAAATGGCAAGATGAATAAGTATAGACTGGATGTGCTGTGTGTAAGTGAAACCAAAAAGAAGGAAATAGGAGTAGAAGAAGTGAATGGCACAGTAAGTGTGCGGTCTGGAGTATTGGATAATGTAAAAGGACAGGTTGGTGTAGGTGAGATTTTAAGTGAAAAGATGAAGAACAACTTTATTCACTATAGTTGTGTAAGTGAGAGAATTTTCTGGATTCGTTTGAAGGTGAAACTTCAGAGAATCGTAATTGTTTGTAATGTATGCTCCTTGTGACTCTAAACATTCTGATAAGAAGGACGATTTCTGGAGTGAGCTAAAAGCTGTTTTGAGCCAGTTTGGTGCTAAAGAAAAAGTTAAAATAGCAGGGGATTTCAATGTTAGAGTAGGTGTGCAGAATGCAATTTCTGCTATTATTGTTCCCTTGTATAAGGGAAAAGGTGATCAGACTGAATGCAAGAACTATTGTGGTATTAGCCTACTAAGTGTGCCAGGGAAAGTGTTTGGTAAGGTTGTTATTGAAAAAGTATGGGGTCTTACATCAGAAAAAGTGTGGAATGTTCAGAGTGGTTTTATGCCTGGTAAAGGCTGCACTAACCAGATTTTTGCATTACACACAATGATTGAAAAGTATCTTGCTGTTGGGAAGAAAGTTTTTACTGCCTTCATAGATTTAGAGAAAGCTTATGACCGAGTGAATAGGACGCTTTTGTGGAAGTTATTGAATGAATATGGTGTTACTGGGAATCTACTTAATAGTGTAAAAGCCATGTATGCTGGTAGTAGAGCTTGTGTACGAGTAAATGGTGTTGGTTTTCTATTGGTGCAGGAGTTAGACAAGGTTGTGTGATGTCACCTTGGCTGTTTAATATATTTATGGACGCATGCATGTGTGATGCCAAAATAGATTATAGTGGTTTATGTCTTGGTGATACCTGTGTGTGCAGATTGCTGTATGCTGATGACGCTGGCCTCTTGGCAGAGAGCAAAAGAGATTTGCAGGGTATGTTGTCTCGGATGTACAAAGTTTGCATGAAATTCAAACTGAGTATAAATAAGAGAAAACCCAAAGTTATGGTTTTTGAGAGAGGGACTGGTAGCACTGAATGTAATGTAAGTCTAAATGGCACTGTGATTGACCAGATGAGTGAGTTTGTGTATTTAGGAAGCATGTTTGACAGAGAGAACAAATTGGATGGTAAAATTAGTAGGCGAGTGAATTCTTCATTGAAAGTCATAGCTGCTCTGGGAGGTTTTCACAGGATTAAGGGTTCTCTAGAGAGTCCCACATGGCTGTGTATGAAAGTGTAATTGTTCCTACGCTGATGTATGGCAGTGAAACATGGGTACTGCAGAAGAAATATAGGAGTTGTTTGTGTGCTGGAGAAATGTGTTACTTACGGGGAGTTTGTGGCAAGACACGGTCTGATTGTGTGAGGAATGAAGATGCAGGGATGGAAAATGGTCAGTAAAAGTCAGTATTTTTCAGATTGGTCAGTTTTAATCTGTATTTTTCAATTTTGGTCTGTAAAGTCAGTTTTATACCATGGCTTTTTTAAAAAAGATTTATGTGATATGAAAAAATGTTTGTGGTCGGTAAAGTAATGTTTTATGTGGCAGATGGATTGAAAAATTAGAAAATGCCGTTGAGAAGGCTCTGAGTTATAAGTTTGTTAACAACCTTGCGCACTAGAGAGTGATTTTTGATCTCTATATTGGGAATGTTATCTAAGTGCAAAAAAGTAAATTTCGGTTAACTTTCTTCACTGGATGTATTATTTTGGTTTGCGGAAGAGTTGTGTGTGCGCATATACGCAAACAATGCTCCTACCTATATTTCCTATATTTTGAGCCTTTGTACTGTATTTCCTATAATTTTTCTTATTACTTTCTGATGTATGAGGAAGTATTGTAATCGTGCAAAAATTCGAATTTGAGATTTCAACGGAAATACATGTTTTGGTTTCCCCGAATACGATTTCACTATTTTCGAAGTGGTTTCTGTCTGTCTGTAGTTTGTGTCCACCATAACTGCATAATTATCTGGTTAATTGTGAAGTTTTTTTAATTAATCAGTGGTTTTTTTTTTTAATTTCTCCGAAAATAATAATATAGAGGTAAAATTTGGACATTGTAGTGTTCTGGTAGTTCACAACTGTGTAGGGAGGGGCGGGGCCCTATACCGGCGTGAAAATCTTAACCTGGGAGTACTCAGTAAATTTTACTGTTGGAATTTAATAGGCACTTGGCTTAAAAATCTCTCTCTCTCTCTCTCTCTCTCTCTCTCTCTCTCTCTCTCTCTCTCTCTCTCTCTATAACGAATAGTAATCCTAATATTTTGTATTTGTTGTTTCAGGTGATGCAGCTGTCTTTATAAATTCATACGTTTTGTGATTAACTGTATTACTTAGACAAAAGTATGGGAAAATGTACTGTAATATCAGAATGGTTCCAAAAAAAGGACAGCCATGGTTTCTGAATGGGGACAGAAAAAAAGTGACAGTGAAGTTTTTTGTATGTTGTGCGCACAAACATTTTCACTTTCTTGGGGCTTTAGTGCTATAGAGCAGCATGCTTCTACTCGGAAGCACAGAGAACAATGTAAAGTGAAACTGAGTTCTTCACAACTACATTTGTCTTCAGCCCATCCTGGATGTAGCAGTGATGCTGTAATTTCATCTCCCGGAGCTACACCATCAATTCAGCTTTATTCTGCTAGACAAGCTGCTTCAAGGGCAGAGTTAATCTGGTGTTTGAAAATGATTGGAGGGAACTTTGCTGTTCAGCCAGCTTGTAAAGATGTCAAAGAAACCTTTGAGGCAATGTTTCCTGGAAGTGTTTCTTCTGAGTTCACCCTTTCAAGGACAAAGGCAAGATATTTAGTATGTGATGCTTTAGCTCCATATTTTAAAAAGCAGTTGGTGGATGATATTGGAGGAGCACATTTCTCTTTTTGTTTTGATGAAACTGTGACTGCAGCTTCAAAGAAAGAGCTTCAAACTGTAGTTAAATACTGGTCTGATTCCAAACAAATGATTATGACACGACATCTACAGACTTTCTTCATTGGTAAAGCCACTGCTAGTGATATTTACTCCAGGTTAAATGAAGCTTTGGATAATGCCCAGCTTTCTCGTTCAAAGCTATTGATGCTAGGTTGTGATGGACCCAATGTTAACAAAACTGTGAATCTTCTTATGAATGATTCTCTGATCCTGTTAGGAAGAAAACAGTTCATTGATGTTGGCACATGTAACATACACATCACCCATAATGCATTCCAAAAAGGATTACAAGACTTTGGTGAAAATGCTTCAGACATGATCTTGTTTCTCTAATTTTTTTGATGGCCAAACATCTCGTTGGGAAGATTTTGAAAAAATACAATCAGATATGAAACTTCGGGGTCATCGGTTTATGAAACATGTTTCCTCTAGATGGCTGACATTAGAACCAGCTGGAGAGAGACTTTTAAAGCAATGGTCAGCTGTTGAAAAATACTTTCTTCAGTTCATACCCCAGCACAAAAGCAAGTTGATGAGTTTTTTGAAATACAAGAATATTGTTAAACTACTAAAAGACAAAACTACCAAAGCAGAAATTATGTTTGCATGTGCAAGTGCTCATACATGTTCAAGATTCACTGGTTTCCTTCAGAAGAGAGATCCTTTAATACATGTAATCTATAATGAGCTCACAAACCTCATCAGAACACTCATGAATCTATTTTGTGTTAGTGCTGCTCCATTGAGTCTGGAAGCGTTTTGTGATAAGTATTACTTGCCATTGAAAAACATAGTGTTCGACACTAGAGAAAGTGAATATCTCGAGAAGCTAAGCGCACAAGAAAGATGCTATATTTCCATGAAAGCTAGAAAGCACTATGTGTCTGCTTGTACATATATTTTGGAAATGTCTTCTTTGGATAAACCTGTGTTGTGGTATCTTCGATGTTTGCATCCTGCAAAGAGAGTGAAAGAAGGATCATACAAAAACATAGTGAAATTAGCTGCAGTTCTTCCAATTGAATACAGTGAACATGCACTAGTTGATGAATAGAAACTATTGACGTTAGAAGGAAAGATTCAGGTAGTGACAAGAACCCAGTGGATGTTTACTGGAGTCAGTTTTTTGAGAAGACATATACCTCTGGAGAAAAGAAATACTCTACTGTTACGAAAATTGTGAAGGCTGCACTTGCACTTTTGCATGGCAATGCGGATGTAGAAAGGGGATTCTCATTGTCGGGGAACATCTTGAATGAAGATACCGCAAATATGTATGAAAGAACATTGGATGCTCATTTGACTATAAGAGATGCTGTGGTGAATGTGTTTGAGGGGAATGCTCACTTTGTAATTATCACTCAGGAACTTCTTCAATTGGCACGCAGAGCTCATGTCAGATACAAGCAGTACTGTGAAGATGAGAAGAGAGTGGCTGAAGAAAAACTGAGGAAACAAGAACAGGAAAAAGAAAAATTGTTGCAAGCAAGTATGAAGAGTAAGTTTGAAAAAGAAAAAGTAAATATTGAACACGGTGAACAGGCACTGAAGAAAATGAAAGAGAAAAAAAAGGAGAAAAGATTGACTGTTGACAGATTACTGGATGATGCAAACAAGTGCTTAAAAGAAGCAATAAATAAAAAGGACTTGGTGGGAATTAGTGTGGCCCAAGCAATGTTGGAGAGTGCTACAAAAGTTAGGGAACAAGAAGTGAAGAAAATTAAAGACATAGAAAAGGTACAGAAAGCAGTTGATAAGCGAAAAAGCAGTGTTATAACAACATTTTTTTCAAAGAAGCAAAAAAAAAAAAAGTGAGACTTAATGACCTAATTTTGTAAAGAAAGCTAGATGATTTTCCACATTACATTTAAAAATTCAAAGTTGTAAACATTTTGTTTGTATTAATCTGAAAATGGTACTGTACAGCTGCACTTTAAAGCTTTTTCTAGTTTTAGGTATATTTGTGCTGAATAGGAGCATGTCAGTATTATTATAATAAAGTGCAATGATTTTCCTGATTATTTTTCATTATTATTATTATATGTAATTTTGTAATAGTTTTATATGTTGATTACAATTAAAACAATAAATAGGTGTGAGTTGGCTGGCTATGGGGATGGTGGAGGCCAGATTTAAAAAAAAAATGCTTTTGACCCTTCTTTCCTAATGAGAAATTTGAGTCAGTATTTAGTCTGTTTTTTTTTTTTTTTTTTTTATATGTCCAAATCAGTAAAGTCCGTTTTTGTAATGAAAATGGTCAGTAAGTCAGTAATTTTAGTCTTAGGTTTGGTTTCCATCCCTGTAATGCAGTTGTGTGATGTGAAGCAAAATGTTGTTAGCAAGGTGGAGACCAATATGCTTTGGTGGTTTGGCCATGTTGAAAGAATGAGTGATGAGATGCTTACGGCGCCCCCACGGCCCGAGCTGACCTTGTGACGGTTTTTTGCTTTCTTGTATTTGTGCTTTCACGTCACCGCAGGGACAGCTGTTCATCCAGCTGATAGGGAGTTGCGACCCCACGGCCCCAGCCAACATGTTTTGTTTGATTTTTCCCATTACAACTTTGTGTTGCCACCACCTTGACAGCACCCGCCTCAGTTGTAGGTTGCTAAGGTTGTGATTATGCGCCAGCCCTTTCCTTTCCTCTCGCTTTCCTCTCCCTTTCCTGTTCTTCTTTTCTTCTCCATTTTCTAGTCGACTTGCTTCTCCATTTTCTGTTCTTCTCTTGTTTTTCCGGGCTGGTTTGCTAGACCTACCTGCACGTTTGCCGTGTGCGGTGACCCGTAAGTTGGAAAAGGGGATGCTGGAGGCTGAGGTTTCTGGTGGCCAGGTTGTAGTTGTCGCCAGTCGCCAACACTCCTCTTTGCCCTCTGCTTCACCCTAAACGGGCGGCTAGGAACTAACCCGCTCCTAGTCAATCTGCTTGTTGTTACGTACAACAGGGTGAGTTTGGGGATAGTGCGGGTATGCCAAAGGGGTGTTACCAAGACCTGGGAAAGTCGCGGTACTCGCTGAGCGCATGTCTGCACTATCAACATGCTATATCCATTGCTTAACCCTAGAGTCGTGTCCTGCGTCCAATTGGGCTTGCGGACCTCCGGCTCTCCCCTGTTGGGCTCGGTTGTGGGTGGGGAAATCGGCAGACGAACTTTTCACTTCTATTCATGGATAACAAAAAAATTTCCCAAGAACTTCAAACAAAGCGGCCCACTGAGGAAGGGTGACCCCCTCCCAACAAGAAACCTACACCTGATTCTGCCAATGTTCGGTTCTTTTGCATCCACTCCTTGGACGCTTCAAACCCATTAAACACCAGAAGCCCCTTCTGGATAAATAAAGCATTGCAATCAATTGCCAGCTCTCCTAACAGCGTTAAGAAGCTCCAATCTGGAGATCTTCTTGTTGAGATGTCGATTCCCAGATATGCTACAGTGCTTTTAAACACTACCTTTTTTTAGATTGTCCAGTAAAAGTTACCCTTCACGGCTACCTCAATTCCTCCTGAGGTGTTATCTCTTCTCAAGACCTTCTGGAGTGCAGTGACCAAGAACTTCTGGAGGAATTGAAAGACCAACAAGTGAGTGGAGTCCGGCGCATCCTATTTCGGCGAAATGGCCAATTTGTCCCATCTCAAAACATCATACTGACCTTTAACACCCCATCCCTGCCAACATCAATCAAGGCAGGGTATCTACACCTTGAAGTGCGCCCCTTCATACCAAGTCCTCTACGATGCTTCAAATGCCAAGCATATGGTCACTCCCAGCAGTCTTGCAGGAGCACTGCTCGGTGTGAGCGTTGTACAGCAACAGACCATACTTTGCAAGATTGCCATGCCGAAGCCGAGCTGTGCTTCAACTGCAAGGGATCTCATGCAGCATCATCGAGAGACTGTCCAAAGTGGAAAGAGGAAAAAGAGATCCAACGCATTAAGACCGTTGAGGGAATCTCCTACCCAGAGGCCAGAAGAAAGGTTGTTCCAAGTCAATTAAATCGGTGATCCTATGCATCAGCGGTTGTTGCAAGGACTACAGTCGGTACAAAGACCGATAGCCAAATCCCAGTGAATTGTCCCTACAAGCTAGACGACATCATAGCTGCTGGTCTGGCAGCACTGCAATCCCGAGCTAGGGACGCGAAAGCTCCAACAACCACTAAACCTGCTGCAACTAACACCAGCACCACCAGGACTTCAACAACCCTGGGAGGAAAGAGAAAGGAAAAAGAGAAGAAATCTCCAAACTCTCATTATAAGAACCAGGATCGGGCAGGATCATCTGCGACACAGGAACCAAAATACCGGCCCATTTTACCACCAGAGACTACAGGGCGTCGGACAAAACAGTCCCAAGCGCAAATGGACATTGCTGACAAACTGATGGAATCGGACAACTATTAGCTGTCCCAGTCTTTCTCGGGTTTTGTTTTTCGTTTTTTCTTTTTCTCATTCACCACACTTCAAACCATGGGTCAAATCGTTCAGTGGAACTGTCGAGGCTTTTGGACAAGACATGACGACGTGAAACATCTGCTTTCGTCATACTCTCCGGTGTGCCTTTGCCTCCACGAGACAAAACTTAAACCATTAGACCTCCTTTCAGTTCGAGGCTACAGTGCATTTCGGAAAGATAATGTTTCAGGAGATATAGCTTGCGGGGGAGTTGCCATCCTTGTCCTCCACAGTGTTCCAGTTTCTCCCATTGCAGTCTCAACATCTTTACAAGCCGTTGCGGTGCGTATCTCCATGCCTGTGCCTCTAACTGTTTGCAGCATCTATCTGCCGCCGGATGAGGACGTGAGCGTGTCCGTTCTTGAGAGCTTAGTTGAGCAGCTGCCGTCACCTGCTCTTCTTCTGGGTGACTTCAATGCTCATAATCCATTGTGGATCCATTGTCAGAACAGACACACGAGGCCGTAGGATCGAATCTCTTCTTTCCTCGACCTCTTTGTGCCTGTTTAACACCGGTGCTGACACTTACTTCCACAAGCCTACACGAAGTTTCAGTGCAATCGATTTATCTTTGGGTCAACCATCGGTTTTGGCCGACTGGTCATGGACGGTGTGTAACAACCTCCATGGAAGCGACCACTTCCCAATTGTACTTAGATATAACGTGAGCGTGCCATCTTCTGCCTCCCGCCCTCCTCGTTGGAAGATGGATTGTGCCAAGTGGGAGGTCTTCACATCGTCCGCAGTGATATCTTTTGCCATGGCGACCCGGGGGTCAATTGACGCAGCTGTTACTGATGTCACAACGTGTATCATTCAGGCAGCAGATCTCTATCCCAAAAACATCAACGACGCTCCCAAGACGTCCGAAGCCTTGGTGGAACCCTGATTGCGCAGCGGCTAGGAGAGTTCAACATAAGGCCTGGTGTACTTTTCGGCTTTATCCAACCGATGCTAATCTTGTTAAATTTAAAAGAGCAAAATCTTACGCTCGGTTGGTGCGTCGAAGAAGCAAGAGGGAGTCTTGGATAAAGTATGTTTCATCTATTAATTCACGTGCCAGTTCAAAAACTGTTTGGGAAAAAATTCGTAAGATCCTGGGAAACTATAGTTCCCGCCAAATTTCAATTCTTGAGAATAATGGCTGCACGTATGCTGAAGTAGGGAAGATTGTGGATTGCTTGGGCGAAGCGTTTGCCTCAGTTTCTAGTTCTCAGGCGTATCTCCCGTCCTTTCAGAGAATTAAGACAATCGCGGAACACCAGAGAATCTCCTTTGCGCCTTTTTATAACACTGAGTATAACTCGCCCTTTAGCATGGTTGAACTACGGGTGGCTCTGCATCGGTCCGGTGCAACATCTGTCGGTCCCGACGCCATCCACTATGACATGATCCGTCATCTCTCACAGTTGTCTCTTGAGAATCTGTTAGTGCTTTTCAACCGCATTTGGTTGGAGCACAGTTTCCCGGACTCTTGGCAAAAAGCTTTTGTTTTACCTTTTCCCAAACCTGGCAAAGACCCCAAGTCTCCCTCTAGTTATCGGCCAATTGCCCTCACTAGCTGTCTGTGCAAAATCCTTGAACGAATGGTTAATTCCCGGCTAATTTATTTTCTAGAAGAACATCGAATACTGTCTCCATCACAAACCGGCTTCCGCCATCATCGTTCAGCTCCTGACCATCTCCTGCTCCTTGAGACGTCTGTTCGTGAGGCGTTCGTACGTAGGCAGCACCTGGTGTCTGTATTTTTTGACATCGAAAAAGCTTACGATAGAGCGTGGCGTCACGGTATCCTCCGTGACTTCCACGAAAATGGGTTGCGTGGAAACCTCCCAACATTCATTGCCAGCTTCCTTCGTAACCGCGTGTTCCAGGTGCGCCTGGGTACGACGCTCTTTGCGTTTTTCCATCAAGAACAAGGTGTCCCTCAAGGCAGCATTCTTTCGGTGACTATGTTCATCCTCCGCATAAACTGTCTGCTCAAAAACCTTCCTCTAGCGGTTTCGGCTACCATTTATGTTGACGGCCTTCACATCTTCTGTTCGTCATCCAGCATGCATTTCGTTGAAAGGCAGCTGCAGTCTGCAATTACCCAGATTGTTAAAGCGGCTAACAATAATGGGTTTGTTCTTTCTCCCGACAAGACAGCCTGTGTCCATTTCTGCCGGAGGCGTGGCCTCCATGCTGATCCAGAGCTTTATTTGGACCGTGCAGCCATTCCAGTTTTGCCGGAAACCAAGTTCCTTGGTTTGACCGTTGACCATGCTCTCACCTTTCACTCGCACGTTCGACGGCTAAGGACTTCCTGTCTGAGAGCCTTGTCAATCCTTAAGATCCTTGCCTCAGTCTCCTGGGGTGCAGACAGGACTTCCTTGTTCGGTATTTACCATTCTCTCATTTGGTCTAAGCTGGATTATGGCTGTATGGTGTATGGCTCTGCGCGTCCTTCCGTTCTCCGGCCGTTGGATACTATCCACCATCAGGCGCTGCGTCTTTGTACGGGAGCATTTCGCACGTCACTCATTCCCAGCCTTTATGCTGACGTGAACGAACCGTCGCTTCATTTACGCTGTCTGCAGCTGTCTCTTCAATTTTACCTGAAACTTAAATCTCTCTCAGACCATCCTTTATACGATGCAGTTTTTCATCCCCAGCATGCTCGTTTGTTCGAGATCCGTCCCTCGTGCATTCGAGCCTTCGGTCCTCGTATGGCGGCCGTAGCTCGTGATGCAGGGCTCGACTTGTCACTCGTTGGAGAGACCAGGGGCTTTGAGGATCCCCCATGGCATCCTCTTGGTGTCATGGTTGATACCAGCTTTACATCTTTTGACAAGTCCTCAACCCCTGCGTCAGTGTACCAGCAGCTCTTCGCTGAACACCGTTACGTCAATGCAGACTTTATTCCTGTTTTCACCGATGGATCTAAGGCGGCTGGTGTTGTTGGAACCGCCGCCTTCTGCGTTGACGAAGTTTCTGTTGCCCGCATTCCTACTGAGGCCACAGTGTTTTCGGCAGAGATGCATGCTGTGTATCTGGCACTTGTTCACGTGCAGTCGAGCTCTCATCAGCGTGCTATTGTGTACACTGATTCGTTGAGTGTTGTGCAATCATTGTCATCTTTGGATTTCACTGGCCACCCACTTCTTTTACCGTACGGAGACTTCTTCGTTCTTTGCTCGAGGCTGATGTCCAGATTCGGTTCTGCTGGATTCCTGGGCATGTTGGGATCCCAGGGAACGAGTCTGCTGATGATGCTGCTAGATCTGACTCCTCTTTGGTCGTCACACCCTTGCCACTGTTCCACCGTGATTTTCGCTTTCTTGTTCACGATCATATCAGACGAACGTGGCGAAGTCTGTGGGACCAACAGGTGGAGAATAAACTGCACCGTATAAAACCTTTCCTTGGAGTTTGGAAATCATCGTGTCGCCGGAACCGTTGGGAAGAAGTTGTTCTTGCGCGTCTCCGCATTGGGCATTGTCGCTTCACGCATAGCTATTTGCTGTGTGGCGACACTGCCCCGGTGTGTGAAACGTGCGACTGTTTACTCACCGTCTCTCATGTTTTGTGCAGTTCTGTTCGTTTTCGTGGTCATCGGTTTCACTATTTTCAGTCTCATCTGCTGGACGAAGGCGCAGCTACACTTCAAAAGCTTTTGGGCGACCACTGCGACACTTTCGCAGTATTTTCCTTTTAAAACAGATTAACGTTTTAAAACTTATTAAAAAAAAAGTTATATAATAATTATAATAGTAAATTAATAAATTTATATATAAACCTAATTAACTAACTAGTCTTCACAACTTTCATCATTCTCCTTTCTAACTTTTACCAAGCCTGTCTGCTCTTAATCATTTCACCCCACTTTTAAAAATCTTTAACTGATAGTTCTGTGTCTGGCACTCTTTGGCCATGCCTGGCCCTTGCACCACAAAAATCAATTAACTAACTAACCAAAGGCCAAAGAAGACATGGGTGGATAGGATTCAGAGGTGTCTGCATGAGAAAAAGATTATGAGTATGAAGTATAAAAGATCTTGTGTACGGCGTGTAATGGATACCAGTGAAGCCCGAGTTGTATGTCAAGATCACTGTAAATGGAGAAGTTTGATACGACAACAGTAAGTAAATATATCTGGTAGTTTGTATTTCTTTTTGGAGCTAACCTCTGAATCTCAGGGAACAGCTTAGTGATATGTATGTAAGTACTAAACCAACACGCTTACTTTTTAAACAAATCTGTGTGATTTTTGGATTTTCTTGGTTGTAACTTTTAATTAATTAATGAAGGAGTTAAAATAAGACTGCCAGGCCTCGAAAACAATGATGAATCAGAGGGTAACATTAATCCACTACAACCGGTGGTGGTGATGGGGGCATAATTGCAGAATATGAGAACCCTATCTTTGTTTTCTCCAGCACATGAAACTGCTATCGGTGTTTCCTCAAATACCACACCAAACGTTAGTTGCCCATCGTCGTTGATGTCGAGCAGCTTGTCCCATAGATGGGTTGCTCAGAGCCCAGTAATGGGTGTTATGCTGATTGTCCCATGTAAAATGGGACTCGTCTGTCCACAAGATATCAGCCAAGAAGTTTGGATTAACCTCCAACATGTTATGTACAAAGTTGCAGAAATCGAAAGGCCTTCCCTGGTCCCCATTCATCAAACTTGCACTAGCTGAACATGGTACGGGTGAGCTACATACTCGTTCAGGGTTTGCCAAACACGTTGTGCTGTTAAACTGCATGCTTCGGCGACTGCTGTGGTACTAATGTTGGGATTGGCAAGGACATATCCCAGGACATCCTCAGGATATACTGTAACACCCAAACCCATAGGTCTGCCCGACTGCGGACATGCCTGTATGCTTCCAGTCTCTCGGAGGCGGCGAACACAGTTGTTAATAGTCGCTGCAGTTGGGTGTTGACCAGTCGGAAAACGCTCGGCGTACCATCTTGCAGCTTCGTGGGCATTGCGATGACATTCGCCATAAAGCACGACCATTTCACAGTACTCAGCGTTTGAGTTGCCTGCCATCAGTGTTTGCAATGTGTACGTTGACTGACGTTCAAATCCCCAGCCTCTGTATTTTATCTCGCCGACCGGCTTCTACGTTACTATCAATATTTACATATGCATTTGAATCGCTCTTCATCATGGGCCGGTATTTTTCATTGCCTAACCATCCAGCGACTGTGTGCACTTTATCAGCATTTTGACACGTCCATGTGCATAATTTGTGTGCACCATATGTCATTTCCTACTAATTAGACGATGCGCTACAACTTTGTAATTGGAATTTTGTTTCTATCTTGCATTGTTCGCGAGTTAGGTTTCCTAACTTCTTACCTTTGCCGCTAGGGTTCATTCGATCTGCCATTGTCCCTTTCCTATACATAGACCTAACTTATGTACCACTTGGACCCTTTCTTCTGCAATTATTTCCCTGAATAAGGACTTTCCTTTGAACCCTGTATATATAAATATTATATTATTTATTTATCTCCATAAAGTGGAAATCTGCTTAAGTCCCATGGATTTCTGCTTCAGACTGATTTGACTGTATTTATTTTGTTTTGGTGGGGGCTGGGGTAGAGAAGGGGGTGAAGGTGGTACTTGCAGGTTCTAAAACATTTGCACGTGCATGAGCATATGTCAAAGATACGTTGCGAATCTGCACGAAATTGTTCAATCTTCTTTCGGTAGGTTTCATCCATTCTTGCAGCGTGTTTTTTCAGCTTTCAGATTTCAGTGTTGTATGCGGTAATACGCTTTGCAACAGATTTGTGGAGAGATGTCGGAAGAGATGCTTTCTTCCATATACTTAGCACTTTGTCCACAACAATACTTGCTATTTCTGCTGCAGCAGGCTCATAATTTCCACCTTTTTGCCTAAGAGTATTCCTCACAAGGTAGTAATGGCGCATTACATCTTCGTACATAGGCAACACATTTTCATGCATTTCCTTATAACTCCCAAGGATAGGGCAATCAGCTTTATTTCTTGTTTCAGCCATCTTAAGTTGTTGGACGACAAAACGAAAATGCCGGTACGATCCAATCAACGTCACTAAGAGTGAAAGAAACTGTTGCATCAATATGACGCAAACCCGCCAACACTCTCTCCCAAACAGACCTGTGCGACTGTGAGGAGATGACTCAGCGAGTTCGCTAACAGAGCTCCGCTGTGAGAGAGGTGGGCTGAGATGAAAAAGGTAACAAAAACAAAGCAGAGTGCAAAACAGCAAGCTATGTTTCTGGAAATCAACAAGAGGTTTCCAAAAAGTATGAGGGGGGGGTCTTAATGTTAAAGCCAAATTGGTTACAATAAGGCTTCTGTCGAACTTAATGCTTACGCAACTTATCATGCCATTTTCGGCAAAAATTACATACTTTAAGGGATCTGGGGAAGCCTAAGAAATTAACTCATGTCTGCTGAACTTTTACCCGTGTTTATACACTCAAAGGTGA
Organism: Macrothele yani; assembly: GCA_039090855.1. Taxonomy (NCBI): domain Eukaryota; kingdom Metazoa; phylum Arthropoda; class Arachnida; order Araneae; family Macrothelidae; genus Macrothele; species Macrothele yani. Next base: position 17,141,154 of record CM077000.1, on the reverse strand, counting down.
TATTAAATAACATGGTGACACAGGTTTTTTTATATGTACAAAATGGAAAAGCGGGTGTTTTTAAACCATTTTTCCCTATAACTTTCAAACTTCGAGGTTCTTGGGGCAGCCTAGTAAAATATTATGAGTGATATCTGCAGTAAGCAAAACATTTAGTGAGTATAAGAATTTAATAACTAAAAAAAATAATAATTTCACCTTTTACATTCGATATATAAGCTAATCCTTGCTTGTTTTGTGCTTGTTGTGATCCTGGTTTTAAATGTTTAAGTTCCTGTGACACAGTGGTTAAGATTTTCTAGATGTGAATTTTCCCGGAGAGAGACAAAATAATTGATAGGTGGTGAGCTGAGAAGATAAAAGATGGCATTGCCTGGGGAATGTATGTCTGGCAAGTGTGGGGTGGGAAACGGTAGGTAGTAAATAAAAAATTCTTGTCTCAATGTGAACTGACATATCAATAAGGGGAACCATGAGGTGTCATCAGTATGAAATAATTGTGTTCCAGTGAAAGAGGAAGGCTTAAAAACTGGATGAATTCCATTCAATACCATTTCCATTTCCCAGGCTTGTGATTCTTCCACTAATTAGTGGAATTCCGTGAATTCGCTTTTTAGAAAAAATGGAAATCCGCTAAACTTGTCATTTGCAATCTCAGGCTTTTGACAAAAGTTTGTGATTGTTGATATGTTGGAAAACAAATCGGGGCAAAAAAGAGAAATATTCGTTGGTTAGGTGGCAATATTTCAGTCGTAAGGCGTAGTTTTTCTGCTGCTGGGTGGATGACCGGCAGCTCTGGGCTGACGCTTCTGCTGCTGCTCAGCCAACGAGATGTCGCGGATGACGTCACGTCACTTCAAACGTCTCGGTTTTCTCGAAACATTTTTTTTAGGGGAACACTGCTGTTTCAGTTCACCTCCATCTTTTCCATTGCTATTTGTTTTATTTATTTGCTTGGGGGAAAAATCAGTTGAGAGATTGTACGGAGCCCTGAGCCATTGTACGCAAAGAAAAGAAAGAAAAGTTCTGTTCAGATGTGATTGGACATTTCCGTTACGAACCTTCTTTCTCACTAAAGGGCGAAAGTGTCATAGACGTTCAGAGATGCAAACCATTGTGGATTTCTGCCCGAATTACGGAATTATGGGGAACTAACGAAAAATTACGGAAATTCAGATTTTCGCTGATATTAAGAAATGTTTTACTGGTTTTTAGAATAATTCCGTAAGCCTCCGGGATTACAGAACTATGGATGACTAACGAAAAATTGCAGAAATTCATATTTTCGCTGTTATTAAGAATGTTTTACTGGTTTTGTTAATTAATCAACGTAAAAAAGCCTCTGAACAAAGTTTGTAATGCTGCTTTTTTCTTTTTTTTTCCGAGGAGGAGGAATTTGTTTTGCTTGTTTGAAAACTAAGTGGAAAGAAAGCACGGCGCCGGGCTGGGATTACGTTGGCCCGGCGTGATTCTTTTGCCGTGGCTTGATTACATCGGCCCGAAGCCTCTGAACAAAGTTCGTGACGCAGCCCTTTGTTTCTTTTTTTCCGAGGAGGAGAAATTTGTTTTGTTTGAAATCTGAGTGGAAGAAAGCTGGGCGCCGAGCCGGGATTACTCGGCCCGGTGTGCTTCTTTCACCGTGGCCCGGTATTACATTGGCCCGAAGCTTCTGAACAAAGTTCGTCACGCAGCTCTTTGTTTTTCTTCTCCCCCCCCTTTTTTTTTCGAGGAGGAGGGATTTGTTTTGCTTGTTTTAAAGCTAAGTGGAAAGAAACCACAGCGCTGGGTTCAGGATTACATCAGCCGGAATCGTCTGAACAAAGTTCGTGTTGCGGCTCTTTGTTTCTTTCCTAATTCCCCCCCCCCCCCAAGGAGGAATGCTTTTTGCTTGTTTGAAAGCTTAAGTGGAAGAAAGAAGGCACAGCGCCAGGCCAGGACCAGGGCCCGATTTACACAGAATGGGGCTCTAGGCACAGCACAAGTTGACCCCCCTCCTCCTCCTCCTCCTCCTCCTCCTCCTCCTCCTCCCATCCACATTCTTGAAAGAGTAAGTACATTTGTCACTACTAAATATTCTCAATTAATTTAAAAGTTGATTTAATAAATGGGATACTGTGCAGGAAAAAATGGGAAATGATATATACTTTTATTAAATCTTAATGTTATCAAGTAAATTACCACTTAAAAATGTAGGCGGGTAAATAAGACACTTTAATAGTTCAGTATTGCTATTTTTGCATTTAATTTTACTTGCTTAAACACTAAGCAATTAATTTACTTTTGCACACTTTTAACACTTTTGTATTTAATTTTACTTGCTTAAACACACACACACACACACACACACACACACACACACACACACACACACACACACACACACACAATAAAATTAGCGATAATAATTTTTGAATTTTGTGTTTGTCTTCATTTCATTTATGTGTATCTTGGAACAGCTTTTAGCGTTTTCAGTTAATTGGATGCTTAGACAATCACATGCCCGTTTCGTTGTTCTCCAGTGAAAGAGAAAGGCTGAAAACTGGATGAACCCCATTCAATATGATTTCCATTTCCTTGTTTTCCAGTGAAAGAGGAAGGCTTAAAAACTGAATGAACTCCACTCAATTTGTTTGCAGATAACCATGCTGAACTTCAATAAATGCAGTTTCTCCCAAAAATTATTTTTTTGCAATATGCGATTAAAATAACAAGTGAATGTTACAAAGTTTGAGGGATCTATGAAAACTTCAGTTTATGTGGTACTTTGAACTATGTGAACTCATTGTACAGTATGTGGGTTCAACTGTACTTCCAAACACTGAAACAATTTTAATCTCAAATGTCATATATTTGGGCATTTCTCAGTAAAAGAAAGGTTAAACAATTCTGTTCCACTCTCTGTTTGAGCTCTGATAAATTCATCTTCTTGAAGTTCACCCAAGTCCATTTGATAAATGTTGTTTGTTCTTTCATTGCCAACATGTAGTGGATTGTTGAGTAGATGTATGCTAGGTTTGAGTTCATCATATTGTTCTATACCTGTCATCAAAATTCTTAATAACTTTGTCAAGCCCAAGAGAAAGTATGAGGGGTGTCCGATAAGTATGCAGATTTTTATTCTTATCAATACAAAACCATGTGTATGATCATATTCGTATGTATGCATGAAACTATTACGACTACTTTCAGTGAAGCACCGTAAAAGCAGAGTGGTTTGATACTAATGTTAGTTGGCACTGTTGATCAAAAATTATGGTGGCTATGTTAAGCGTTCAGTTCGAGCAACAAGCAATAGTGAAATTTTTAACAAAAGAAGGTGTAAAGACTGTGGACATTACGAAAAGACTTTGCATGGTGTATGGGGATGCGACCATGTCTCGTTCCAGTGTTTATGAATGGGTTACGAAATTCAAATCTGGCCACAAGAGCCTTGAAGGCACAGTCAAGTAGACCAAGCAGGGAGGTGACTGATGAAACGATTAAACGAATTGACGACTTGATTAAAGGTGAGAAACACATTTGTGTTTGAGATATTGTCATGGAATTGGATATCAGTAAAGATTCGGTTTGACTAATTATTCATGAACATCTCAACTGTGGGAAGATCTGTGCAAGATGGGTACTCTGAATGCTTACATCAGTGTATAAATGCCAAATTCTTGTAATTTGCAATGAACTGGTACAGCACTATGATGAGGAAGGTGATGCATTGCTGAGATGCATAATCAAAAGCAATAAAATGTGGATTTATTAGTTTGAACTGGAAACAAAACAGCAAAGTATACAATGGTTATCATCTGAATTTGCCTCCGTCAAAGAAGTTCAAAGTGGTTCATCGGCATCCAAGGTCATGGCTACTGTCTTCTGGGACAAACATGGTATCCCTCTGGTTGAGTACTTTGCAGAAAATGAAACAATAAATGCAAAGGCCTATGTGAAGACACTGAGAAAACTTGCACAGCCTATCTCGACCAAACCTCCGACATTGAAAAACAATCAAGTGTTGCTTCAGCATGATAATGCTCACCCACATATTGCTAAACCAGTGCAAGCAGAAATCGCAAAATAAAGGTGGAACCATTCTTCCACACCCTGCTTTCAGTCTGGACTTGGTACCTTCCGATTTTCATGTTTTTGGTCCCTTGAAGGATAGTCTTCATGGCCACCACTATGAGAACGTGGATAATCAGCGAGCAGTTGTCTGTCAATGGATTCGCAACAGCCTTGCTGATTTCTTTGCTACTGGAATGAATCAACTTGTTGATCAGTGGAGGAAATGCATTGTGCTGAACAGAGAATAATACATGGAAAAGTGACTTTGACATACCTCACTGTATTACATATGTATCATATTTATTCATCCTGTATTTTTTTTCATTTCTCTCCTGTAATTGACAGGAATAAAAATCTGATTACTTATCAGACACCCCTCGTACAGTTTCACCTAGCATTGTGATTTCATTAAAGATCTTTGAAGGATTCGAAATGAATAAAATTATTTCTTTCTAGATTTGATTTTAATCATGGCAGCTTGTTATGAAAATCAGCTATATGTTTGTAAAGATTACAAAATTTTTTGGTCTAAATAGGAAAAAATGAAACTTCCTGTGAAACTATAATGTACAGGTGATGATATTACTAAAATGATAGAATAGGAAAGAAAATTCTGAAATGAAATTTGGTTTATTCTTCCTTTTTGGGTCATAAAATTTAGTTTTGCTGGTTTTCAGTTGGGCAGCTGCAGACTAGATAATATTTCTATCTTTGCATTTTTATGTTTGAGAAAACTTCAAAAGATATCACTAAGGCACTTATTCATGATTTATCTGGAACCCAAGATATGAATAGTGGCATAATTTTCACACAGTTCGCTGTAAGACATTGTTGCTGTAAATCTTCCCATGATTTTTCATGCCAAAAATGGACGTTAGACAGCACAGAAATTTCTCTGTAATCTTCAGGCATGAGGTTCTTCTGCAGATTCGTGGAATTCTACCTTTCCCATCATTATTTGCATCTTTCTAAAGATTAACGCTTAACCAAATAGAAATTTTGGTGGGATTGGTGGTGGTAAGGGTGGCGGTGGTGGTGGTATTGTGTGTGTGGGGGGGTGGGTCATTTTCCATCCAAGGACTGAATTCCATTTTTCAAAAAGTTTTGAAAATGGAAGTTTGATGAAGTGAAGATTTCTGCCTTAATCATAACTCCTCTTCCAGCCCAGTATTGTTGTTAAACATTCTATTTCATAAATAGTTATATTTCAGCATGAAAACAGAGGGAAAATGCCCCAAAATGCAAAGAGTGAAGATTACCCCACCCCACCCATTTTTACTTTAGTTTTTGGAAATTACCTCCACCCCTCCAGTGATGTTTCTTGTATTCTGTGCTGTTATTAAATGTATTTTCCACCATAAATGTGTGCATTTCAGTTAAATAAGGGAGGGGAATTTTCCAAAAACTGAAGTGAAAAAGTTTGAAGTTTTGTAAGAACTGATGCATGATTTTCAAAAGCATTCGTACACTGGCGGAAAGTGAAAAAGAACACCAAGAAGGAATTGGTGGACGATCATGAAATTTACATATGTTAATGGGGTCGAGTTTACGTAGATGTGATGTTAATTTCGGGACCAACCAGTGAGCGCTTATGACACAGCACGGCATAATATGCAAATTATCGTCGGTGGTATTTAAGGAGTACGGCGAAGTTATTGTAATCAGTCGTCGGCGTACAGACACGTGCGAAGACCCTGAAGAAGCTGTAATGCCTGGACATGGAAGACGTGTACGATTTCAGCAGTTATCGGACTTTGAGCGAGGTTGTCTAGTCGGACTTTGCGAGGCCGGGTGGTCGTATTGCGGAGCGAATTGGACGGGAAGTATCGGTGGTGGTACGATGGTGGCGTAGATGGTCCGAGGAACATTCCCACACGAGAAGACGTGGAACTGGGAGTCGCAGACGGTCTGATGAGCGGACCGATCGACGCATAAGAAGAGCAGTGTTGTCAAGCAGAACATCCACTGCGACGCAAATCCGAGCTGCCTCTGCACCTGAGGTGACTGTGCAAACAATCCGCAACTACCTACTGGATGCAGGACTGCGTGCACGTGTGCCTCTGGCATGTGTACCTCAGACTCCAGCCCACCGTCAGGAATGGTTGCAGTGGTGTCGCCAACGTCTGCACTGGAGAACGCAATGGCGATCTGTCGTGTTCAGCGATGAAAGCAGATTCTGCTTGGGAGCCTCCGATGGCCGTATGCGTGTTCGCAGACGCACAGGGGAGCATCTCCACCCTTCTTGCAAAGTATACAATGGTTATCATCTGAATTTGCCTCCGTCAAAGAAGTTCAAAGTGGTTCATCGGCATCCAAGGTCATGGCTACTGTCTTCTGGGACAAACATGGTATCCCTCTGGTTGAGTACTTTGCAGAAAATGAAACAATAAATGCAAAGGCCTATGTGAAGACACTGAGAAAACTTGCACAGCCTGGGATCAATCGACCAAACCTCCGACATTGAAAAACAATCAAGTGTTGCTTCAGCATGATAATGCTCACCCACTTTTATTGGAAATTTACTAGGAAATTTTTTCAGAAATCGCAAAATAAAGGTGGAACCATTCTTCTACACCCTGCTTTCAGTCTGGACTTGGTACCTTCCGATTTTCATGTTTTTGGTCCCTTGAAGGATAGTCTTCATGGCCACCACTATGAGAACGTGGATAATCAGCGAGCAGTTGTCTGTCAATGGATTCGCAACAGCCTTGCTTTGATTTCTTTGCTACTGGAATGAATCAACTTGTTGATCAGTGGAGGAAATGCATTGTGCTGAACAGAGAATAATACATGGAAAAGTGACTTTGACATACCTCACTGTATTACATATGTATCATATTTATTCATCCTGTATTTTTTTTTCATTTCTCTCCTGTAATTGACAGGAATAAAAAATCTGATTACTTATCAGACACCCCTCGTACAGTTTCACCTAGCATTGTGATTTCATTAAAGATCTTTGAAGGATTCGAAATGAATAAAATTATTTCTTTCTAGATTTGATTTTAAGCTCTTCTTTATGGGCTTCTTTTTTATCTGCAGTAGAAACTATTTTATTAATGTTTTCTAAACTGACTTGCTACATTTTTTTCTTAATAGAAAGTGGATGTTAGGAATTGAAACTTCCTGTGAAACTATAATGTACAGGTGATGATATTACTAAAATGATAGAATAGGAAAGAAAATTCTGAAATGAAATTTGGTTTATTCTTCCTTTTTGGGTCATAAAATTTAGTTTTTGCTGGTTTTCAGTTGGCCACCTAACTTGATAAAAAACTCAATGCAGCTAAAAGAAAAACTAGAACTTCTTCCTAAATTAGATTCTCCTATTATGGGTAGTTTAGATATAGTGTCTATGTATACTCACATTAATATAGATCAACTTATAGATTTTATAGCGGAGAAAAGATGGAAGCAGAACTAAAAAAACCTTTGTATGAAGAAGTAAAAGAAAACCCACTACCAGATTTGATTAAAAAAAGTCTCTAAGCTTATTTCACTTCAAAAAAGAAAAACCAGCTTCCAGAAACCTATAAACAATTCTCAAAATTACAGTTCAGATTACCTCAAATATATGGAATAGTCAAACTGCATAAAGAACACCAACCAATTAGACCAATAATAGACTCAAAAAACTCAATTCTTTCAAATCTAAACTATTTTTTAAAGTCACACCTTCAGAATCTTTTTAAAAGAGCCACCTAACTTGATAAAAAACTCAATGCAGCTAAAAGAAAAACTAGAACTTCTTTCTAAATTAGATTCTCCTATTATGGGTAGTTTAGATATAGTGTCTATGTATACTCACATTAATATAGATCAACTTATAGATTTTATAGCGGAAGACTTGGCAGACCTAATAGTTTTTCACAACAAGGAAAAAAACATATTAGTAGGAATTTTTGAAATGCTTACTTTCTCTTTGCAGAACAACTACTTTCAATTTGGGGAAACTTTTTTCATTCAAAAATCGGGGCTAGCTATGGGCTCCCCACTCTCCCCACTCTTAGCTAACTATTATGTGGGAAAACTAGAAGAAAAGATACTAGTACAACCCACATACTTCTGCTTATATAGCAGATACATGGATGACATCTTATTTATAATAGATAGCTCAGAAATTGTTCCAGAAAGAATTCTAGACTCATTCAATGAATTAGATGATTCCCTTAAGTTCACTATTGAACTTCAAAAAGAAAAAAGAATAAACTTCTTAGATATTACTATCTATTATGAAGATGAAAAATTCCTCACTAGTTGGTATAAAAAGCCAATGAATACTAAAAGACTACTGGATTTCAATTCCTATCATCCACTTTCTATTAAGAAAAATGTAGCAAGTCAGTTTTTAGAAAAATTAATAAAATAGTTTCTACTGCAGATAAAAAAGAAGCCCATAAAGAAGAGCTTAAAGTCATACTTGCAGAGAATAACTATCCTAAAGAAGAAATTGAGAAGCTTCTGAATTTTAATGGTAAGAAGAACCCACAAAAGCAACAAGTGAAATTCACTAGAAAAATTTCTTATCACAAAGGTTTATTTGAGTCTTTAAAGAGAATTAGTAAGAAATACAATATTAGGCTAGCTCCAATTTAAGAGAACAAAGTTAAAAAAAATTTTCCCTAAAATAGTTCAAAGAGAAGAAGATATTTTTAAAATGCAAGGAGTAGTTTATGAAGTAAATTGTAGTTGTGGACTATTTACATAGGTGAAACAGGTCGCAGACTAGAAACTGGTATAGCTGAGCATAAAGCAGCTATAAAAAAATTGCTCCAACAAGACTGGATTAGATAGGCATGTTAGAGAAACTGGGCACAGCATGGATTGGAATTCCCTTAAAGTAATCAGTTTCCAAAGCAATTTCCAAAAAGAAAACTGAAAGAAGGAATAGAGATTGAGAAAAATCAAAATTCCATCATCAATGACTGCAAAGGATTTTCCCTGCCTAACATCTGGCAGGATTTGTTGAAAAATAACCTAAACCGTCAAGGTACATCATAACCGTGAAAGTGACAAGTAAAAAGTGACAACAACAAGACAGCCTGAAGAAGGAGAAGAGTTTTCTCCGAAAATTTGCTATTAATGAAAAAATTTCCTAGTAAAATTCCCATAAAAGTTGCTTTAGATTATTAATTCAATTAAACTAGGAAGCCATTTCTCAACATGAGTTTTATTCAAAGAATTGCTAAGAAAGTTTAGTTGCTTGCAAAAGGAAACAAGCTAATATGCTTGCAAGTAAAACAAAACAAGAGAAAAACTGTGAAGCATTGTCTTTTAAAACATTTTTTTAATTTAGTAATTGTATATTGTGAATACAGCAGTGCTCCAGTTTAATATTTACATGAATTACAATGAACAATAATTAAATTTTTTCGTCTCATATTCTGATTTTTCACATAAAAGTTCTTTTTTTTTCTCTTCATCAGTTGTGTGTATGAAAAAATACAGTTCTTAAAGTAGTAAATGTGAAATCTGTCTTGCAGTATCATATGAAAACACTATTTTATAAAAAGGTGGGATGTGTTTGTCTTTCATTGATATTTTTTGCCCCCAAACATTCATTGCATACTTTCTAATTCAAAAATTTTTTCTTAAACTTTGCAGGAAAAATTTGAATATCCAGTTCCATCAAAAGATATTGTGCAAGATGTAGTTTCTCAAAACTGTTTCTTGTGTCTCACACCACTCGAGCCACACACTGTTCTTAGCTTAGTTCGACGAAAGGTGATACTGGTAATGAAAGATTCTTAACTTTTTTTGTTTTTAATATTGGTAAAATATTTTGTATTTGCTTGTACAGTTTTTATTCTTCTTTTTCAGTTTTCTGAATTGCGAAGTATTCATTTGCCTAACGTGCGTCAAGCATTTTATTAAAAATGCAAATTGTTTACAGGAAACTCTGATTTCTGTAGACCAATCATGAGCTTTAAGTTGTTTTTTTTTTTTTACTTCACCTGGTAAGTTGTGTGGGAATGCAGAATTCACAATGAATGCCCCTGAGTACAGGCAAGCTAAAAATTCCAGTTTTTGTTTCCTGTTGAGCTTTCTAAGAAGTCCTTGTACTTATGAAAGCAGATTGAAAAGAAAATGTCATTAATGTTCTTACCTTTTGTTGAGAATATAATTCACAGGAACATGCTCTCATTTGATTGGTGGCCACTGCCGTAGAGGCAAGACATCCATTTTTCATTCTTGTGGACTCCCTCCTAATGTTGCTCTTTGACTACTGAGATCTGTTTGCATTAGGCATGCACCTAGTTTCCAATTCTTACTTTGAGTCTTGAAAATCACAGAACTGTTTGTCCTCTAGGTTCTCATCACATTCTAAACCCGGGTTTGTAAGTTTTAGAAGAAGTTGAGAATCTGTGGTTGTGTCAATGCTTTAAATGTAGCAAAATGATAGCAAGTGCCTTTGAATTCTGATTGCTTGGAAATTACAGTGTTAGATGGAAAACACACTGCGTTACCTTCCTTCCAGTAATGCATGGTGAAAGGAAAGGGTTTTTCATCATTTTGGCAGCTGCATCTATGTCAAATAATTTGGGTTTATCAGGTTCATTGAATCCATTGAGCCGCATTCAGAATTGAATAAAAACTGCTACAAGGTTTCCAGAGCTGAAGTGATCTCCATAGACGGCCCGAATAATCTGAAGTGCATAATCCAACTTGAAAAGTGCCATTTTTTAATGATTTCTTAAGATACTGAAAACAATTTTGGTACAGAAAGAGGTGTGAAGTTAAACTGTTCTTCGGCTCCAGTGGGTATTTGTTGTGTAGCTAGTTTGCATATGTTTGATAAATAACACGCATAATATATGTACAATGGCACTGAGCTCAGTTTCCAGGGCTTTTGTTTCACCTCACAATCATCATCCCTGAAATCATAAAAAGTACATCAGTGTGGAGTATCAGCCCACAGCTGACATTTCCAGTTGGTCATTCCACCAAAAGGTTTTGGAACAAAAACCTAATGTAAGTTGGAGTCTTTTGGCCATGTAACCACAGAACCAGCTGGTACTTCAACAATATTTGTACCAAGGCTTAGTTTCACATCAGCTTCTCAGATTCCCTTGTTGCTGTCATGTGTGTCATTGTTGCCCAGTGGAGCATCCCTTGGGGCTGACCCATCTCTCACAAAGATTGCCAGCCTTTAGTTTAGTTGTGCTAGGAGTTAGGAATAGTACCTCAGGATTGGAGGGATGCTATCATTTTTCCTTTGTAATTTTGTATAAGGAAAAAGTCATCAGACTGAATGTAAGAACTATTGTGGTATCAGCCTGATGAGTTTGCCAGGTAAAGTGTTTAGAAAGATCATTGTCGATAAGATACAAGGTCTTATATCAAGGAAGGTGTGGAATGTACAGAGTGGTTTTTATGTTTGGTAAAGGCTGCACTAACCAAATTTTTGCATTACATGTGACTCCTGAAACCTGTCTGTTGATGAAGTTTTGTTGTATTTGTAGATTTGGAAAAAGCTTATGACTGAGTATTGAGTAAGCAGGATACTTCTGTGGAAGGTCTTGAATAAATATGGTATAACTGGGAGTCTGTTTGAAAGAGTGAAAGCTGTGTATCCTGGCAGTAGAGCACATGCACAAGTGAATGGTGTTTTATTGAAATGGTTTTCTATTGATGGAGGAGTAAGACAAGGTTGTGAAATGTCACCATGGCTGTTCACTGTATTTGTGGATTCATGCGTGTACTGGCTTACACCTTGCTAAGTCCAATGTCTGCAGAGTTTGCATGGCCCCCCAAAATCCTGAAAAAGGCCTGGGAAGTCCTTGATTTTTAATATTTTTGTGAAAGGTCCAAGATTAGTGCTGGAATTTTTTCTTGCAGTGAAAGAAAAAGAATTGGTCGAAATCTTGCAATTGACTGTGTCACTTAATTCTAGCTCTCTGATGCGTGAACTCACAATGATGTCACTTTCTTCCATGGACTGTGAAGATCTGATGTCATGTCTTTGATATCATGTGATGCTTGAATGCAAGATGTTTGAGTGCCATATTTCCAGCAACCTTGGTTTGTGGCAAAGCAGTGGCGGGCAGTTGAAGTGGCAACAGCACATAGAAAACTTCTGCTAGTCCCAGATGGCTTACTTCTAGTATGCACTTTCCTCGATGAAGAAGATACCTGGCCTCCCTGCTACCAGTGTGCATGGGAATAGATACCCTGGAATAGGGAATCATTTCGTCACTTTGTTGAACACTTAACACATGCTGAAGAACACTGTTACAACGGAACTCATGATTGGACTTTCTAAGAATTCTAAATTCATAGTAAAATTTCACCCCAATGTTCAAAATGGTAAATAAAGCACTATGATTTTTATGGATTTATAATTGTATACTTGATTTTGTAATGGTGTCTATGAAAATGGAGAATTCTATTTCTGCTTATGAATATGGTTTGGACCAAAGAATAGGGATTACGGGTGTGATTTGCTTATTTGTTTTTACTAATTTCTGCTAGGGATGGATATAAAACAGTGACAACATATCTGTATGTCCCAAAATATTTATTCACAGAGCAGAAAAAGTTTGCATCCCTTCAGTATAATCTTCCTTATTGATAACCTTCTGCCACACATGTGGAAGGCCCTGGATATAGTCAGCGGAGCTGTTTTTGTTGATGTCAGCCAAAAATTGCCCTACTGTTTGGAGGATTTGCACTCTTGTGTGAAAACACTTTTCCCACAGTGCTTTCCTCCCAGTTTTGTGAGGAGATCAGTCACATGAGCTCATGTTGAGGGCCCTACTGTTTGGAGGATTTGCACTCTTGTGTGAAAACACTTCCCCACAGCGCTTTCCTCCCAGTTTTGTGAGGAGATCAGTCACATGAGCTCATGTTGAGGGCCCTACTGTTTGGAGGATTTGCACTCTTGTGTGAAAACACTTTCCCCACAATGCTTTCCTCCCAGTTTTGTGAGATCAGTCACATGAGCTCATGTTGAGCGCCCTACTGTTTGGAGGATTTGCACTCTTGTGTGAAAACACTTTTCCCACAGTGCTTTCCTCCCAGTTTTGTGAGGAGATCAGTCACATGAGCTCATGTTGAGGGCCCTACTGTTTGGAGGATTTGCACTCTTGTGTGAAAACACTTTTCCCACAGCGCTTTCCTCCCAGTTTTGTGAGGAGATCAGTCACATGAGCTCATGTTGAGGGCCCTACTGTTTGGAGGATTTGCACTCTTGTGTGAAAACACTTTCCCCACAATGCTTTCCTCCCAGTTTTGTGAGATCAGTCACATGAGCTCATGTTGAGCGCCCTACTGTTTGGAGGATTTGCACTCATGTGTGAAAACACTTTTCCCACAGTGTTTTCCTCCCAGTTTTGTGAGGAGATCAGTCACATGAGCTCATTTTGAAGGCCCTACTGTTTGGAGGATTTGCACTCTTGTGTGAAAACACTTTTCCCACAGCGCTTTCCTCCCAGTTTTGTGAGGAGATCAGTCACATGAGCTCATGTTGAGGGCCCTACTGTTTGGAGGATTTGCACTCTTGTGTGAAAACACTTTCCCCACAATGCTTTCCTCCCAGTTTTGTGAGATCAGTCACATGAGCTCATGTTGAGCGCCCTACTGTTTGGAGGATTTGCACTCATGTGTGAAAACACTTTTCCCACAGTGTTTTCCTCCCAGTTTTGTGAGGAGATCAGTCACATGAGCTCATTTTGAAGGCCCTACTGTTTGGAGGATTTGCACTCTTGTGTGAAAACACTTTTCCCACAGTGCTTTCCTCCCAGTTTTGTGAGGAGATCAGTCACATGAGCTCATGTTGAGGGCCCTACTGTTTGGAGGATTTGCACTCTTGTGTGAAAACACTTCCCCACAGCGCTTTCCTCCCAGTTTTGTGAGGAGATCAGTCACATGAGCTCATGTTGAGGGCCCTACTGTTTGGAGGATTTGCACTCTTGTGTGAAAACACTTTCCCCACAATGCTTTCCTCCCAGTTTTGTGAGATCAGTCACATGAGCTCATGTTGAGCGCCCTACTGTTTGGAGGATTTGCACTCTTGTGTGAAAACACTTTTCCCACAGTGCTTTCCTCCCAGTTTTGTGAGGAGATCAGTCACATGAGCTCATGTTGAGGGCCCTACTGTTTGGAGGATTTGCACTCTTGTGTGAAAACACTTTTCCCACAGCGCTTTCCTCCCAGTTTTGTGAGGAGATCAGTCACATGAGCTCATGTTGAGGGCCCTACTGTTTGGAGGATTTGCACTCTTGTGTGAAAACACTTTCCCCACAATGCTTTCCTCCCAGTTTTGTGAGATCAGTCACATGAGCTCATGTTGAGCGCCCTACTGTTTGGAGGATTTGCACTCATGTGTGAAAACACTTTTCCCACAGTGTTTTCCTCCCAGTTTTGTGAGGAGATCAGTCACATGAGCTCATTTTGAAGGCCCTACTGTTTGGAGGATTTGCACTCTTGTGTGAAAACACTTTTCCCACAGTGCTTTCCTCCCAGTTTTGTGAGGAGATCAGTCACATGAGCTCATGTTGAGGGCCCTACTGTTTGGAGGATTTGCACTCTTGTGTGAAAACACTTTTCCCACAGCGCTTTCCTCCCAGTTTTGTGAGGAGATCAGTCACATGAGCTCATGTTGAGGGCCCTACTGTTTGGAGGATTTGCACTCTTGTGTGAAAACACTTTCCCCACAATGCTTTCCTCCCAGTTTTGTGAGATCAGTCACATGAGCTCATGTTGAGCGCCCTACTGTTTGGAGGATTTGCACTCATGTGTGAAAACACTTTTCCCACAGTGTTTTCCTCCCAGTTTTGTGAGGAGATCAGTCACATGAGCTCATTTTGAAGGCCCTACTGTTTGGAGGATTTGCACTCTTGTGTGAAAACACTTTTCCCACAGTGCTTTCCTCCCAGTTTTGTGAGGAGAACAGTCACATGAGCTCATGTTGAGGGCCCTACTGTTTGGAGGATTTGCACTCTTGTGTGAAAACACTTTTCCCACAGCGCTTTCCTCCCAGTTTTGTGAGGAGATCAGTCACATGAGCTCATGTTGAGGGCCCTACTGTTTGGAGGATTTGCACTCTTGTGTGAAAACACTTTCCCTACAATGCTTTCCTCCCAGTTTTGTGAGATCAGTCACATGAGCTCATGTTGAGCGCCCTACTGTTTGGAGGATTTGCACTCATGTGTGAAAACACTTTTCCCACAGTGTTTTCCTCCCAGTTTTGTGAGGAGATCAGTCGCATGAGCTCATTTTGAAGGCCCTACTGTTTGGAGGATTTGCACTCTTGTGTGAAAACACTTTTCCCACAGTGCTTTCCTCCCAGTTTTGTGAGGAGATCAGTCACATGAGCTCATGTTGAGGGCCCTACTGTTTGGAGGATTTGCACTCTTGTGTGAAAACACTTTTCCCACAGCGCTTTCCTCCCAGTTTTGTGAGGAGATCAGTCACATGAGCTCATGTTGAGGGCCCTACTGTTTGGAGGATTTGCACTCTTGTGTGAAAACACTTTCCCCACAATGCTTTCCTCCCAGTTTTGTGAGATCAGTCACATGAGCTCATGTTGAGCGCCCTACTGTTTGGAGGATTTGCACTCATGTGTGAAAACACTTTTCCCACAGTGTTTTCCTCCCAGTTTTGTGAGGAGATCAGTCACATGAGCTCATTTTGAAGGCCCTACTGTTTGGAGGATTTGCACTCTTGTGTGAAAACACTTTTCCCACAGTGCTTTCCTCCCAGTTTTGTGAGGAGATCAGTCACATGAGCTCATGTTGAGGGCCCTACTGTTTGGAGGATTTGCACTCTTGTGTGAAAACACTTCCCCACAGCGCTTTCCTCCCAGTTTTGTGAGGAGATCAGTCACATGAGCTCATGTTGAGGGCCCTACTGTTTGGAGGATTTGCACTCTTGTGTGAAAACACTTTCCCCACAATGCTTTCCTCCCAGTTTTGTGAGATCAGTCACATGAGCTCATGTTGAGCGCCCTACTGTTTGGAGGATTTGCATTCTTGTGTGAAAACACTTTTCCCACAGTGCTTTCCTCCCAGTTTTGTGAGGAGATCAGTCACATGAGCTCATGTTGAGGGCCCTACTGTTTGGAGGATTTGCACTCTTGTGTGAAAACACTTTTCCCACAGCGCTTTCCTCCCAGTTTTGTGAGGAGATCAGTCACATGAGCTCATGTTGAGGGCCCTACTGTTTGGAGGATTTGCACTCTTGTGTGAAAACACTTTCCCCACAATGCTTTCCTCCCAGTTTTGTGAGATCAGTCACATGAGCTCATGTTGAGCGCCCTACTGTTTGGAGGATTTGCACTCATGTGTGAAAACACTTTTCCCACAGTGTTTTCCTCCCAGTTTTGTGAGGAGATCAGTCACATGAGCTCATTTTGAAGGCCCTACTGTTTGGAGGATTTGCACTCTTGTGTGAAAACACTTTTCCCACAGTGCTTTCCTCCCAGTTTTGTGAGGAGATCAGTCACATGAGCTCATGTTGAGGGCCCTACTGTTTGGAGGATTTGCACTCTTGTGTGAAAACACTTTTCCCACAGCGCTTTCCTCCCAGTTTTGTGAGGAGATCAGTCACATGAGCTCATGTTGAGGGCCCTACTGTTTGGAGGATTTGCACTCTTGTGTGAAAACACTTTCCCCACAATGCTTTCCTCCCAGTTTTGTGAGATCAGTCACATGAGCTCATGTTGAGCGCCCTACTGTTTGGAGGATTTGCACTCATGTGTGAAAACACTTTTCCCACAGTGTTTTCCTCCCAGTTTTGTGAGGAGATCAGTCACATGAGCTCATTTTGAAGGCCCTACTGTTTGGAGGATTTGCACTCTTGTGTGAAAACACTTTTCCCACAGTGCTTTCCTCCCAGTTTTGTGAGGAGAACAGTCACATGAGCTCATGTTGAGGGCCCTACTGTTTGGAGGATTTGCACTCTTGTGTGAAAACACTTTTCCCACAGCGCTTTCCTCCCAGTTTTGTGAGGAGATCAGTCACATGAGCTCATGTTGAGGGCCCTACTGTTTGGAGGATTTGCACTCTTGTGTGAAAACACTTTCCCTACAATGCTTTCCTCCCAGTTTTGTGAGATCAGTCACATGAGCTCATGTTGAGCGCCCTACTGTTTGGAGGATTTGCACTCATGTGTGAAAACACTTTTCCCACAGTGTTTTCCTCCCAGTTTTGTGAGGAGATCAGTCGCATGAGCTCATTTTGAAGGCCCTACTGTTTGGAGGATTTGCACTCTTGTGTGAAAACACTTTTCCCACAGTGCTTTCCTCCCAGTTTTGTGAGGAGATCAGTCACATGAGCTCATGTTGAGGGCCCTACTGTTTGGAGGATTTGCACTCTTGTGTGAAAACACTTTTCCCACAGCGCTTTCCTCCCAGTTTTGTGAGGAGATCAGTCACATGAGCTCATGTTGAGGGCCCTACTGTTTGGAGGATTTGCACTCTTGTGTGAAAACACTTTCCCCACAATGCTTTCCTCCCAGTTTTGTGAGATCAGTCACATGAGCTCATGTTGAGCGCCCTACTGTTTGGAGGATTTGCACTCATGTGTGAAAACACTTTTCCCACAGTGTTTTCCTCCCAGTTTTGTGAGGAGATCAGTCACATGAGCTCATTTTGAAGGCCCTACTGTTTGGAGGATTTGCACTCTTGTGTGAAAACACTTTTCCCACAGTGCTTTCCTCCCAGTTTTGTGAGGAGATCAGTCACATGAGCTCATGTTGAGGGCCCTACTGTTTGGAGGATTTGCACTCTTGTGTGAAAACACTTCCCCACAGTGCTTTCCTCCCCGTTTTGTGAGATCAGTCACATGAGCTCATGTTGAGGGCCCTAATGTTTGGAGGATTTGCACTCTTGTGTGAAAACACTTTCCCCACAGTGCTTTCCTCCCAGTTTTGTGAGGAGATCAGTCACATGAGCTCATGTTGAGGGCATACGGCGGATGCTCGAGCAACTCTCAGTGCCACCATGCTTACAAATTCTTTACAGGAGCAACAGTGTGACATTGCGCACTGTCATGCAAGACAATGGGTGCACTTGTTTGTAAATTTGGCCATTTTCACCACAGAGCAGGGCGAAGATGGTGTGAACTCCAGAAAATGTTGGTAGTACTGATCATTAAGAGTCTGGTACTGCGGAACTACATGATGGAGTATCATATGCCACTAACAGGATCACTTTGAGATTCCTGGGTTCATGATGAAAATTTTTTTGGCTGGGGAGACTGTGAATGCCACCATTCATTGAACTGGCATTTCGGTTCTGGTTTGTATAATCTCGCCCATGTTTCATCCAAAGTGATGATCTTCTCCAGGAATGTGCCGTCTTGTCATCTTCTGTGGTATAACATTCCAAATACTCGCTAGTAAGCATGTAGCAGTGCCATGTCAGAACTTCCATAAGGTGATGAAGCACACATTGTGCTGCAGTTTTGTGGTACCCAAGCAAGTCCTTCTACATATGCAAAACCATTTTGTGGCATATTGCTGTCTCTATGGCTAACTGTTTTGCTGTCTACTATGGATCCACTGCCATCAGTGATTGCATTCTCTAGTATTGTGACCTCGGTGGAACACTGTCACCCATTGTGCCATGTTCAGTATGGTAATGTTTAGTTTCCACAGGCTTCCCAAAGACTTTAAAAACATTCTGTAGCATTTCTTCCATGTGCCACCTTGAATTTGATCCATGAATATTGTCCTAACTTGGAAAACATCTCTTTAGATGGCCCTGTTTGACAACAATACTTTAATGCTTCAGGCACTCACCTCCTTAATCCTTGTGCTGGTGAAACTGTGGGCATGGAATCACATGTGCATGAGCAATATGGAGAATGTGTTGCCATTATTTTATATCCAGCCTTCTTTTCTTTGGTGTTTGATGTAGAAATCCCTGCTTATCCTTTACCTTAAAATTTCATCTCCTGGAATTTTTTTGCTGAACTCGTATAAAAGTCCTGGAATTTATTTCCTGTAAATGTGTACAACCCTGGTCTTAGAGCTGATATTTAGATGCTGGAGGGAACCTCAAAATTATGACCTACCCAACCAAATATTTCCACCTTTGTTTTTATTCTACTTGACAAGTGACAAGTTTTTGGAGGAAAAATTATTATTATTATTTTTTTTTTTTTTAATTTCCTAATGGTGTGTGCATAATGATCGTCTCAATAGGTACAAGGGTTCCTCAAGCAGCCCCACATAAACACACTGCACCAGCTTATAGCACCCCTACTGGACATTTGGCGCCTCTTATAGACTTCACCACACTGGAACCCTTCTGTTGGTATGCCAGAGATGCCAAGTGTCCTGGTTTACCCGTGTTCCGTCCGATTTCGAAAATATTTTCCCGAAATCCGAATTTTCCACAAAAAAAATCCGATTTTGTGGTTCTTATTTTTATACTTTTTTTATTTATTATGCATAGTATTTTACCCTCATAAAAGATATCAGCCATCATTTTTCTTCAGTGTTGACGCTGGCTGTGGGACTGAATAGCAAATGGAGACAAAAAAAAATTTGTTAATCCATGGCACTTCAGGTGCCAAGGTCGCAAGCCCCGCAATTATAGCAAGACAGTCGGTGGCTTGAAAAGTTGAAGTACTAGTTTGTGATACCACATCCACGGCACTTGTGCGGTGCCTCACGCAGGGATGTGAATTCTGCGCCAAAATAAAAATCTTGCACCATTTTGCTACAAACAGCATATTTTGCGCCAGAACCACCATGCCCTGTCATCATCGTCGGGACTTCCACACAGTTAATTCTCCGTGCATTCCATTCCGTTTGACACTGAGTAAGACCATGTGGTGGGAAGAAAGATTAAGAGACTCCAAGTACTATGGGTTTTACAAAGTTTCTATGGAAATCATCAGTCCACTATGGAAAACATCCAGTATCTCAGTGAAATAATGTTATTAAACATCTCTGTAAAGTTTATTTTTGTATTTTCATGATGTTTCAATTGCAAAAACTGGGGAAAAAATTGGCAAATCTCACAAATGTTCGTAATCACATCAAAAATTACTGCTGTAGCAGCAATGAGAATGTCACGTGGTTTTCCATTTCCGCATATTAAATTTTTCAGACACCCTCCCCCCTTTTTTTCTCCGTCTGATTATATTTTTATTTTTTGATGTTTTAATACCTTCTGTAATAGTGGAAAAAAAGTGGCTTCGTATTTTTTAAGAAGTTTTTCTAATGAAATGCATGTTCCCTATTTCTAATACATACTTCTTCAAAGCTAATCAATAGAGAGCAATCGTTTTCACCCCTTTTCCTTTTATTTAACAAAATTAAACTTTTAGATCCGTATTTAATCTGCCTGTGGTGGAATCCACGATGTTTTCATGCCCCATAAAATTGTTTCACAGCAGAGTGAGCAACGAGAGTATCGATTTTTCACATTTAATTTTCCATAAAATTAGTGTCTTTCAATTTCTTAGTCACTTTTTACTCATACGAAATTCTTTTGTTGATTCGCAGAATTCCGCTTTTTCTGTCATCATTTGGGTCATTTTCAAGATTGATGCAAAACTGAAGAGCTGTTTTTTGGGGGTGGGGGTCTTAAACCTATAATATGTAATTTTATTATTTATAAATTGTAAGTACGTGCACCATTGAACGCGCTTTGATGTCCTGGTTTTTTTATTTTGAAAAGTTGGCAGTTCTGGTATGCTGTTAATAGGAGCCTCTGTTCTCCAGACCAATCTACGTGTGTACAGTTTTGCACAGTCCAGTGTTAATGTTCCTTCACCCACTGTGGCCTCACAGCCCTGTGATATACTATTAACATAAGTACTCGACATGAGCAGTGACTGCCATCGTATGCCCATTGATCTTTGCACAAATAGTCTGTGGTAGAATGGCAATATTGTTCTCTCCACTTTGGTCGTTTTTTCTGTCATTACGTAGAACAGGTGGAGTTCACATCAAATGTCAGTAGCCCATTTTCAGAACACCCCTCTTCCGGCAGCTACTAGTTTTGATGCAGTCATGGTACATGTGTGGGCACTGTTACATATTGAAATTTCAGACATTCTGCAGCTCTGGAGATTGAAACCCCATCACTCCTGAACTGTAAATCCACAATTAAACTTTGCTCAGGTCACCATGCTCACCTATCGTGTCGGTCCTAGGTATCTATACAACAGCACTGCACCAGTTGATTAATGGTATTCAGGAGATTAATGGTATTATGAAGAAAACATGCAAAAAATTATGATCTGGATTTTGGTGTGAGGATGAGGTATATAGTGAATTCCCTAAGTAATTACGATGGAAAGACTTCAATTTTGCAGAAAGCAGGTATATATTCCATACCAATAATAAATGTTCAAAATAAGATGTTAGTCAATACATAGACAGCACAAAATGGAACATAAAATCCAGATTAATTGAACATATTAATAACTGGTGTAAAAAAAAAAACACTTATCAATTACTACTTGAATAACTATTGTGTACCCCACTGGGAACAAATTAAAATATTTAACCAACAGAATAATGTGAGAACAATACATATCACAGAAGCAATTGCATAGCTGCCAATCCTTCCGATTTACCCGGAAAGCTTCCGATTTGGGGGTGTCTTTCCGATCGGAAAGTGATTTCTTCCGATTTTTCATTCTCATACCAAAAATCCCTATTTTTTTTTCTCCCCATTTCAAGAGCAAAAAAAAAAAAAAAAATCTTTATTCCACTTCAAAAAATCCAACACGAGATGATTAAAAAGAAAAAATTCTCTCTATTTCCGCTGTGAAGAGAAAGTGCAAGTGGCACAGTTTTCTGCTTACAGGTGGTGGATCCCAGTACCTTCCCCTGCGCAAGTGGCATAACACTGGTGACAATTCCCATCAAGTTATGCAGCAGCGTAACGTAAGGTTACAATCACGTTCTCTCTCTCATTGTCCCCCACCCCCGTTCTCCTTTTCAGATAACGCATTGTTCGTCCCCGGGGTCGCAGCTTCTCGGAGGCCAGCGTGGGGTGTGTCTTGCATTCCAGCACTCCCAGTTCGAAATGCTATTTCAAAACGTAGTTATCGTAAAAAAAATTCAAACTGATTTTAAATCTGGGGAATTTTTAAGCCCAGATACGATACCCAACATGACGAAATTAAGCAAAAGATGCCAGTTTTGTGAAATTAAAAATGCATTAGGCATGGTTTTGTAACTACTTCTGTGACAATAAATTTGACCTAACAAAAAAATGCTACTGTAAGAGGAATTGGGAGATTGGGAGAAAAAAAAAAAAAAAGGTACAATGTTCATTCGAGCCTGTGCTTCTGCAGCAATGATTTATTTTGCTGGTCCATTAGTCAGTAAGTTTTCTACGCTTTTCAACCGTGCTTTTTTTTTTTTTTTTTTTTGTCGCTTGATAACGTGCATAAAAATGTCTTGGCTTGATTCAACAAAATAAATATGTTGCGGTACTATTTTTTTCCTCTGCAAATTGTATCTCTTTAAGCTGTTACTGTTTTACTACAGCAGTTTTACTCGCATTTTTTTTCAAGTGTCAATAAATTTAGTATTAGTGATTCGCTATGAGCAGCAACAATATGAAGGGAGGGAGTACTGGGGGCGGTAAGTACTATCAAACATTCCGTGATGCGTATTCTGCGGAATTCCTGTGTATTGCAAAATTTTCAAAAAATGAAAAATATGCATTTTGCATTGCGTGTCGTGTAATTGCAGCGTTTCGCGTGGTGGAAGGAATGATATTACTAATCATACTTCTAGTGCCCAGCACAAATCTAATGTTGACTGCGTGGGAAAAAAAAATATGAAATTAGCTTCCTTTGTTAAAAGTTTTAATGAACTGGATGCGATTCGTGCAAAATGTTTGTTCACTTCATCTTTAATTGAGCATAATTTACCTATTAGTGTCACTCATTTATTTAATTTTTTTTATTTGACTGTCTCATCGTCCGTCTCTCCGTAAGATAATCCTAGCATGAAAATGGTTTGTTTTTGAAAACATTTTAGTTTGTTCCGTGACGGTGTGGGATACGATCCTATTGGATTTGGGGGTCAAAGGGTGTGGAACATTCTTCCCTTTAGATGCAAGCTTCCATAAAAATAAATTTTTATCTCTTTATAGATCATAATGATATAGCATAGTAATGAGAAATTCTGTATGGATAATCGAAATAAACGTGCCGATAAATTCAAACATCAGTAGTCATATCAATTAAAAGTTGATACTTGAGTTAGGTAACATATCGTTTTTTAATCGATATGTTCAGTATGTTTAATCAATATGCACGACAAGTAATTTCATTGGATATATCGATTAAAAATTTCATCCAATATATCGATTATTTTTTTACGATTTTTGGGTTCTGAAAGTTGGCAGGTATGCAATTGTAATCAATAAGACCAAGCCATTCAATGCAACAATAACAGCCCATGTGCTTGGAAGAATCTGATTGAAGCAGAAAAAAAATTAAATAAAAAGGAAAGTAGGAAGAGGAAGAAAAAAAGGGGGCGATAAAAAATAATATAGAGGTTTGATTAACACACTTCTACACAAGATGGCATTGAAGATTAGTTACATAATGGCCCATGCTCACTGTGGCACATGACTTTCAGACGATTGAATTTTGACAGTGTCTTACCTCTCCGCTGAAAACACCAGGGGCAAACCTGTGCGAAACTCATGTCCGGACACAGCGAGTGTTTAACAGTGAGGGGTGGTTGTATATAGTGTATATAGAAGCTTTACTCTCAGTTTTTTTAATTTTACTATTCCTGTTTGAATTTGATATAACTTAGTGCATGTGTCACTACTTTTGCAGTTTCAGAGTTGTACTTCAAGGAATAAGCACTAACGTTCAGATATTACATAAAGCTCCATATGGGAGGTGATCCAGTTGCTGACCAAAAAGGCCATCAGTGTTGGAACTGGACTGTGCTGCATTACAGCTGTTGCAGTTCACAGCATTTTTCATGGGGGTTCACATTAATGGTGAACTAACCTAAACCGAATGGTGTGTGGAGCAGTTGAGGTAAGGTTAGGGCCAACACAGCTATGCATCAAGAAGGGACAACAGGCATCACAAAGTGGACACTTTAAGTAACAACTTTATTAAAACATTTTGACTAAACTGTCTATGAATTTTTAAACTTGGTACACCACCGTGAGCTGTACCCTCTACAAACGTGTGTAACAGAAGGTTGTAAGATGGTAAATGTCTTCATGAGGAATATTTTAACCACATAATAATATGTGAACTTTGCTCAAATAAAGTGGCGCATAATACAGGGTGATTCATAAAGAAGTATACAGTTTCAACATACTATAAAACAAGAACAATGTAAGATATTTTATGTTACCTGTAACATAATAGTAAGGGAATGTTTCAAGTTTTTTTAGAGACAGTTACAGATGTTCTGTGTGTGCACCCTTAGTCACACGACACACATCGAGCTGGTAATCTATTTCCGCCCAAACGCAAGGTAAGATATCTGAATCAATTGCAGTGATAGTGGCTGTGATATGCTGTTTGAGCTCCGCTTGATCAACAGGAAGGGGAGGGGCGAATATCTTGTCCTTTACGTACCCCCACACGAAAAAGTCACAAGGTGTTAAGTCAGGACTTCTGGGTGGCCATTGCTCAATTCAAGAACACAAAATGCCTTCTCCACTACAGATGCTGTCATTTTGACTAACTAATCACGTGACACGCGCACTGTTGCCTATGTCATTTCCCTCAGTAGCGGGACACAAACTTCATGAACACGCCTACCTAACGGTTCTCAGTTGTGGTCCACGTCTTCAACTGTTACTGTTTTACACCATCTGGAAACTGTATACTTCTTTATGAATCGCCCTGTATATTTGTGCACTTTAAAATCTGAGTGGTTGAGTAAAAAAGACAAAAATGGCTATGTTACATCTGAATGGGAATGGAAAGAATAGTGAAGGAGAAATGTTTTATGTTGTGTGTGCTAAAGGGTTTAGTGACAAATGGGGGGTGGGTTCCAAACACTTGAAATACACGCCACATCTCGTAAACATAAGGATGAGTGCAGGAATCAGTTGGTTTCGTTATTTTTAATACACCACAATATGAATACTCAAGAATCGCATATAGCATATTAGATCCGTTTATTTTTATGGCGTAATAAGCACAAAGATTTGCCAAGCTTTCTTTCGCACTCCACTGGGAGGCTTTTTCAAGGCAACGATGACATAAAAACGCAGGAAATTGCAGCACATAAGGAACAAAGATGATTTTTGAAATAACGTGGGTGACATCACGAGCATATTTCATGAAATTCAGGTTAAAACATCTATAGCAGAAGCCACAGTTGTTTTTAAATTTACGGGCATACAGTTATAATAATTACAAGGTTGCTTACCTTTTCACATTTCACTGCACGTTTCATTCTCTTTGTTGTCGTGCTTGGTTTTTCTATTTCCTTTTCCTCAGGTTCTATAAGAACTTATTTCCTTTTCCTCAGGTTCTATAAGAACCTATTTCCTTTTCCTCAGGTTCTATAAGAACCTATTTCTTTTCCTCAGGTTCTATAAGAACCTGAGGAAAAGGAAATAGAACACCGCACCGGAAGCTCTAACCAAGCATGACAACAAAAATAATAAAACATGCAGTGAAATGTGAAAAAGGTAAGCAACCTTGTAATTATTTCGTGAAATGTTTTCAGCACGTAATCACAGGGTGCGTCGTGATGTGTTCCCATCTTTTAATAACGCATGCCAAACCATGGTAGTTCAGTAGAGATCATGTCATTGCAAAGTTCGTGTAAGGGGCAATTCTTCTAATATTATTCCATACCGGAGCGGTCGATGAATGCATGACTTCTCTGGCGAGAACTGTATTCTGCATGTCCTGGTTGACACTTTGCACGTGTTCCTTACATCTAGTGTCCAAGGATCACTTTGTCATTCTGATATATTGGGTTGTCGGAAAAGTCATGACATATTTTAGCCATGTTTTGCAAAGGTAATTTATTGATAGAAAGAACTAAGATCAATCAATGATATAATGCCCGTTTTGTTCAATTACCTTTTGGCATCTTTCAGTGAGCTGCAGAATGCCTTGTTCATAGAAGGACCTGTCTTTCGTGGTGAAAAACTGTACAAGGTGCTGATTTACAGCCTCATCTGAATTGAACGTTATACCACGCAAGGACTGTTGAAGAGAGCGAAACAAGTAGAAATCTGACGGCGCAAGGTCAGGAGAGTATGCTGGGTGTGACAACACATCCCACCCAAGCTCCAATAATTTTTGGCGGGTGATTAAACTTGTGTGTGGTCTCGCGTTGTCGTGATGGAACACAACACCTTTACGATGAACGAGCTCTGGACGTTTCTGGATGATAGATTCGTTCAAACTGTCCAATTGCCGACAGTACACATTCAAATTGATTGTTTGATTCCGTGGTAGGAGCTCGAAAAACACGACACCTTTAAAATCCCACCACACTGAGACCAGAACCTTCTGCTGATGAATGTCTGCTTTGGATGTCATTTGAGGCGAAGCAGCATTTCGGGACCAAGACCGTTTGCACGGCACATTGTTGTAAAAAATCCACTTTTCGTCACCAGTTATCAGTCGCTTCAAAAAAGAATTGTTTTCCTCACGTTTAATGAGCATATCGCAGATGTTTATACACGCCATCAATTGAGCTTCTTTGAGTTCATGAGGAACCCACACATCGAGCTTGCGTATGTATCCCAGCTTCTTCAGGTGGTTGTGAATGCTTGAATGATGGATTTGCAAGTCCACTATGAAAAATATCCAGTATCTCAGTGAAATGTTATTAAACATCTGTGTAAAGTTTATTTTCATATTTTCAAGATGTTTTGATTGCAAAAACTGGGAAAAAGTCGACAAATGTGTTTAATCAGATAAAAAATTACTGCTGTAGCAGAAATGAAAATGTCACGTCGTTTTCTGTTTCCGCATATTAAATTTTTCAGACTTTCCTCTTTTTTTTTTTCTCTATTTCAATATATATATATATCATCATCATCATTGTCAACCATTATCAATCCACTGCTGGACGAAGGTCTCCCCAAGTTTCCTCCACAACTGTCTGTCTTGTGCCAGTCTCCTCCATGTCACCCCTGCATACTTTCGAATTTCATCCACCCATCTCCCATGTGGTCTTCTTCTGGGTCTTTTCCTGTCCCTTGGAATCCAATCTAAAATTTCGGCTGTCCATCGATGATCTGTCCTTCTGGCAGTTTGTCCAGCCCATTGCCATTTCAGGGATTTAACTCTGATCATGATGTCTTCCACTCTTGTCATTTTTTGGATCCACGAGTTCCTCTTCTTATCTCTCCTGGTTACACCAAGTATGTACCACTCCATGCTTCTTTGAGTTGTCTGCAGCCTTTGTATGTATCTTTTAGTTAAGGTCCACGTCTCTGCACCATACGTAAGCACCGGAAGGATGCATTGATCAAACACTTTTCTTTTAAGACATAATGGCATATTGCTCTTGAAAATTATGCTGTTTCTTCCAAAAGCTCTCCAGGCAAGTTTTGTACACCGATTAATTTCTTCATCAATGTGACCCTCACTTGATATCTGCTGTCCAAGATAAACGTACGTGTCTGTTATCTCCAGCTTTTCTCCATCAATCGATAAATCTTCATTTCTTGTAAAAGCATTGAACATCACTTTTGTCTTCTGAAAGTTCATTTTTAATCCCACTTCTTTACTCTTGTCAGCAAGTTCCTGGATCATACTCTGCAGCTCTGATGGGGTAGTTGCAAAAATGACTATGTCATCAGCAAAACGAAGGTGAGTTAGATAATCTCCATTAATCTTTATCCCTTTGTTTTCCCAGCTCAGCGACTGAAAAACACCCTCCAATGTGGCATTAAAGAGCTTCGGAGATATGGTGTCACCTTGTCTCACTCCCTTTCCAATTTTTATGTGTGTTGTATTTTCAAACAGCCGAATCTTTGCACTTGCATTTTCATAGATGTTATTAATAATATTAATGTATGCATCTTCAATACCGCAGGTTTTCAGAGCCATTGTAACTGCTGATGGTTTCACCGAATCAAAGGCTTTTTCATAATCGATAAAAGCCAAGCACAATGGAAGTTCATATTCCCTCGCTCTTTCAATTAGTTCTCTCAGTACGTGGATATGATCTATTGTGCTGTAGCCACTCCTGAATCCAGCTTGTTCTCTCGGTTGAGCCTGTCCAGTGTTACCTTCAAGCGGTGTGAAAGAACTTTAGTGAAGATTTTATAAACCACTGATAGGAGGCTGATAGGTCTGTAGTTCCTGAGATCCTCAATGTCACCTTTTTTATGTAGCAAGATCATTGTAGCGTTGTTCCAATCCTCAGGAATTTTCCCTTCATTAAGGCATCGAGTGAAAATTTGGGCGAGTACTGTTTCAATTTCTCCACTTGCTTCTTGTATGATGTCTACAGTAATTCCATCTTGTCCTGGAGCTTTTCCCCGCTTCATGTTCTTGATTGCATGTGCAACTTCTGCTGGAAGGACTGGAGGAACTCTGGTACTGGTATCTTTCATGATGTCTGGAGTGCATGTATCATCCCTTTCATATAATTTGGAGTAGAAATCTTTCACTCTTGTGAAAATTTCGCCTCTATTTCTTGTTACAGAACCATCTTCTTTTCTCAGTGCCATAATCTGTTTTCTTCCCTTACTGAGATGTCCCTTTGCTATCTTTAGGCTTTGGTTGTTTTCAATTGCTTTCCTCACTAGTTCACAGTTGAATTTTCTTACGTCTTCAGTGATACTTTTTCTTACTGTCTTGCATAGCTCTATATATTCCACTTTGGAAGTCACATCTTCTTTAGTTGTCCTCATCTCTCTTCTTTTTTGCATCAACATTTTTGTTTTTCCTGATAATTTGTTTACATGCAACTCGTTCTTAGACCCAGCTAATTTTGTTGCTGTTTCCATAAGAGCTTTGGTTACTTTTCTGTTAACTTCAGAGATGTCCACTTCTTCCGATGTTAGGCCTTCCAAAGCAGAGAACCTGTTCTTCAGTTCCAACTTGAAGGTATTATGGTGTTTTTTAAGGTTGGTTATGTCAATAGATTTTGTTTGTCTTATGAGCTTGCCACGTTCAAGTTTAGTGTTGAGGTGCATCTTACATCTCACCAATCTATGGTCACTACCTGTGTTGAACTTGTTTAGCACACTGCAGTCTTCTATGACGAATTTTTTGTTACACATAATAAAATCAATTTCACTTGTCGTCCCATTTGGATGTCTCCATGTCCATTTCCTGTGTGGCTTTTTCTTGAAGAAGGAGTTCAAGATGAAAAACCCTTCTGCCTCTGCAAACTCAACGAGAGTATTTCTACGCTGGTTTCTGTTGCCGTGACCGAATTTACCTACTGAAGTTTCATTCTGTTGCCGTTGCCCTATTTTTGCATTGAAATCTCCCATAATTATTTTCAAGTGCTGCTTACCTTTATTATTTAAATGACAAATTTCCTCATAAAATTCTTCAATTTCTTCTTCAGGATGACATGTGGTGGGTGCATAAGTTTGAATAATCTGAGCCTGGTATCTTTTCGAGAGTTGGATAACAAGTCGGATAACAATATATATATATATATATATATATATATATTTGATGATTTCTGTGTGTGCATGTGATCATGTTCCTCATTTTTAATACCTTTGGTAATAGTGGTAAAAAAGTGGCTTCGTATTTTTTAAGAATTTTTTTAATACATACTTCTTCAAAGCTAATTAATAGAAAGCAATCGGTTTCACCCATTTTCCTTTTATTAAACGAAATTAAATTTCTAGATCAGTATTAAATCTGCCTGTGGTGAAATTCGTGACATTTCCATTCCCCATAAAATTGTTTCACGGCAGAGTGAGCAACGAGGGTATCAATTTGTCACATTTAATTTTCCATAGTGTTTTTCAATTTCTTAGTCACTTTTTACTCGAACACGAGTTTCTTCCGTGGATTCGCAAAATTCCGCTTTTTCTGTAGTCATTTGGATCATTTTCGAGATTGATGCAAAACTGAAGAGCTTTTTTTGGAGGGTGGAAGTCTTAAACCTATAATATGTAATTTAATTATTTATAAATTGTAAATACGTGCACCGCTGAATGCGCGTTGATGTCCTGTTTTTTTTATTTTGAAAAGTTGGCAGTTCTGTTATTATATAGCTGCATGATTTTCTTTGACCATTTGCTTCCTCCTGAAATGCTTTAAGGCTGAGGTGGGGGTCCCGGAAAGTTTGGCTGTTGCTGCAATCTACATATGTTGGTCAATAAAATCAGCAATGAGCTGTCACATGGAAGTAGGGAACAAAATTTCAGTGGTGTGCCATCTAGTATCTATAGTTATTGAAGCCATTCTTTCTCCATGGAAATCCAGTAATAAATGACCTATGGTATTTGCTACCCCAAGCACTGGAATACCTGCTACCAAGCTACCCCAACCACTGGTCTTTGTGGATCCCCCACTCCCCAGCCAAATCCACTTCCTGAAGAATTGTCTTTGTGTACTAGAAAACGTAATTGAAACTATGTGCTGAATCATAAGGAATCACATTTTAAAAAAAAAAGAAGAAAAAATCTCTCTCAGAGGCAGAGCCTGAACCACAATAAATATTATGCAGCCTGAGCCCACTTTGAGCCTTCGAGTTCAGCCTGTCTCTGCAATGCTGCATGCCAAAAACAAATTTTTGTTGGATTGAACTATCTAGAAGTTCAGATAAGACAGGCGGTAGACAGCAGCACTTAGTTTGGACTTACTTTTAAGAGCCAGACAACTGAAACAAATCTGCTCAGGCATTAATTTAAAAAAAAAAAAAAAAAAATAATCCTCTTCCCGTGACTTTCACTGTCCTCTCCCCCTTGCAATTAACTATTTATTGTTTTACTTATTGGAGGTGTGGGAAAGGGACACCTGTTTGTTTCTATAGTATAGCTGTGAAATTTTCTTGGGCTGTTTATTCTTCCCCCAAATGCTTCAGGCTGCCATTGCTCAAATTTTCGCCTCTCCTTCCAATCATTAACTTAAGAAGCAGAGAGTTATCGATTGGAAGGATAGGCAAAAATGTCGATGGTGTAGTACCTAGTTCTTGAAGAAGCATCTCCTTTTCTGCTGCAATCTACTTTTGTGTGGCCTAAAACATGTGTTCCCCAAGCCCAGAAGAAATTGCTCTCTCCACTTTCCACCCAGACAGGCTGTCGATGAATTCTCTTTATGAACTAGGAAATATAATACACTGGTTTCCATAATTTAAGCAACGAACCAAAAAATCATGATAATTGAGTGAAATATATTTCAAATTGCACAAAATTTGCATATGTTACACGCAAAGGCATACAGCATCGATGTATGGTAGGCAAATGAGTGACGCTGGCAGTGCTTTATGAAAGTGTGCAAGAGCTTAAAACCAGCTGTTTTGGAGGGTCTCCAATTCATGTTCTGCAGTGAGTGACAATATTTGGAGATAGAGATTTTGTTAGCATGGCTTTGAGACATCATTTACCAGCGGAGTTACACTACAGAGCGATAAGCCGACTCAAAACAGGGCAGCGGTAGGCAGACGTCGCAAGAAGGCTCAACATCTATCATTCTGCAAGCACAGATCTGAGATAAGCCGGTCGATCCTTCAAACATCTAGTCGGAGGGCGGTTGTTTAACCCAGAGGTGCCAACAACTACGGGAAAAGCTCTTGTACTACGGAATACGGAAAACCATGATTTTTCTACGGAAAATTGATGGAAGTTATTAATTTTTATTTTGCTTGTTCCCCTTTTCAACGCAACGGCGGCCACTTGACGATCCGCCATTCGTCTTGCTTGCGATGCTGCCTCCAGTTCTGCCTGTCAAAGCTGCTCGGATCTTAGCGCTAGCGGCCGGCACTTGATGAGTGAGGCCTTGCGCTGAGTCATTTTAAGTGAAAATCCTCCCTCCCCAGCATGCAACATTCTGGGGACGTTGAGCGTAGCTCGCTTTGGTGGACGTCGGCAGAGTTTGGCCTGAAGCTCTTTCGCAGTTCCAGCGACAAGCTGTTGAAAATTGTTTGGTGCAGAACGTGAGTGTCATTACCTGGTATCAGAGTTTGTTTTTTTTAATCATGCATCGACCATTCATGTCAGTAATTAATATTTTGAATTTTTTTTTTACTTGCATTGCAGAAAAGTATGCTTGGATTTCGTTGCAGAGTTCACCAAAATGCGTAATTTCGCGTCTAGTATGCATCAAAATTTTACCATCGCATAAAAATATGCATCGGGAATTTTTCGCGACGCGTAGAAATACACATCGTGAAGCGCG
This sequence comes from Macrothele yani, assembly GCA_039090855.1. Classification (NCBI taxonomy): domain Eukaryota; kingdom Metazoa; phylum Arthropoda; class Arachnida; order Araneae; family Macrothelidae; genus Macrothele; species Macrothele yani. The sequence goes on along the minus strand of CM077000.1, from coordinate 17,108,851 downwards.
TAAAGTACGTATCAACACGTAAAAATATGCATCTAGAAACGCGTAAAATACACATCAACGCGCAAAAACACATCGAGAAACGTGTAAAACTATGCATCTAAGAATTTTACCAACGCGTAATAATACGCATCGGGACAGCATTTCGCCTTTCAAAAATGGAAGTGAACGAAATAAAGATTTCTTCCGTAATCGTAATTTCATTTTCCTGCGATGTTGCCTCTGTCCAGTATTATTGTTATACATAATTTTATTCCATAAATATTTGTATTTCACTTTGAAAATGGAGGGGAAATTTCCGAAAATGGAAATTTGACGGCACAAAAAATTCCTGTGTAATCTTCGGCTTTGAGGAATTTCTGCTTTTTCGTCATAATTTGGGTTATCCTCAAGATCGATGCATAACTGAACAGAAACTTTGGGGCAATTGGTAGTGGTGAAGGATACTTTCTGCCTGAAACTTTCGAAAATGGAAATTTCGTCTTTCAAACCTTTTGGAAACAGTGAAGATTTCTCTCGTAATCGTAATTTTATTTTTCATGTGATGTTTCCTCTGCCTAGTATTATTGTTAAATTTTATTTTATTTTGTAAATAGTTTAGTGCGAAAAATCAAGCCCGTTTCCAACTTAATTTAGGTTTGGAAACTGTAGAAGCACTTCTTATTGCAAAAATGGAATATGTTCTCCTCTGGGCAAGTGTGTTATGAAAAATGATTTTCTGCTGAGGAACTCAAATCTGCAAAACACTGTACAGCAAAATCACTAAAGAAAGCTGTTTAATCAATTTTTTGTTGTGTAAAAAAATGTATCGGTTTATTATTTTCTGTGTGAAAAATTTCCGTTGCTCTTATGCGGCATAACTTACGTAAGAATGCTTCTATTGCGACAAAACTTTAGTATGTTGTTCCGGAGGTACACTGAACTGGTTCTGTTGAATATCATCGGAATGGGGTCAAAGGTCGGGACACAGGAGCCATATTTATTCCACATCCATTATCCTCATAACTTGACTAAAATGTTTCCATTGTGACAAAACTTTAGTATTCTGTTTTGGAAGTATACTGAATGAATTCTGTTTAATATCATCGAAATGGGGTCAAAGGTCAGGACACACGAGATTTATTCCACAGCCATTATCCTCATAACGTGAGTAGTAACTTGAGTAATGATTTATGGTATGTTGGAAAGCGTATCATAATTCAATGCATTGCATGATATACTAACTTGTTTTAGTGTTTACTACTGAAAATTACCAATCAGGTTTAGAGTCTCGTAATAATGAACACTTTGAGAGAGAGAGAGAGAGCGCAAGGGCAGGGGAGGAAGCAACAGATAGCCTTATTTGCAGGGAAATGTTCACCCTGTCCTGGTCGACAGCTTAACACGCCCATCCAATAATGCACAGTCTGTATTCAGTGGTTCAAAGTGACTCAACCTACTTGGGAATCGATCCTTCAACCATCTAGTCAGAGGGTGCTTGTTTGACCTCAAGGCCACTGCTCTATAAATTTGGTAGACTATCTTACATTTATAGTCTGTGGTAATGACGGCTACTTCCTGGGAGAGGGAGAGCAAGGGCAGGGGAGGAAGCAACAGATGGCTTTATTCGTAATCCAATAATCCATCCAATAATGCACAGTCTGTATTCAGTGGTTCAAAGTAACTCAACCTACTTGGGCATCGATCCTTCAACCATCTAGTCAGAGGGCGGTTGTTTAACCTCAAGGCCCCTGCTGTACAAATTTGGTAGACTATTTTACATTTATAGTCTGTGGTAATGACGAATACTTCCTGGTTGAGGGAAAGAGAGCGAGGGCAGAGGAGGAAGCATCAGATGGCCTTATTTGAAGGGAAGGGTTCACCCTGTCCTGGTCGACAGCTTAACATGCCCATCCAATAATGCACAGTCTATATTCAGTTGTTCAGAGCGACTCAACCAACTTGGGGGTCGATCCTTCAACCATCTAGTCAGAGGGCGGTTGTTTAACCTCAAGGCAACTGCTCTACAAGTAGGTAGGTATGTGGCCTACTTGTAGTCTGCAGTGGATTTCATTTGACTGTTTTATTATGACATCGGAGCTCAGGTTTGTGGATGAATGTAGTGTGTATAATAAATCATACTTTCCATTGTATTCATTTTAATTTGCACTGTAAAATTTGAACTGTGACTTTTGTATTATTATTTCTACATGTGACTCCATAACTGCATAAGCTTTCTCACTAAAAATATGTTTTTCTATTTATAGGTTAATTGTCCAAGCAGTTTGAAACACGGTCCTATGTGTATAAAATGTGCAACAACTCAGTGTTGCACTTCTGAAATGGATAGATACCGATTCCTCGACTACTACTATCCTATGGAAGATTTTGCTCGCAGAAGCCTGAAATTTTTGGTTGGTTCCCCTGCCTTCCAACCCACCAATGTCTGATGACTATGATGCCTTCTGCGAACTTCATCCGGTGGATCTGATCTATGCGATCTGTGTGGGTATTCCACATTAGCAATTAAAGATTTACTGTGCTATTTCACTGTGGATCATGGTTTTTGTTTTTATTTATGTATGTAGTTTTTTTTATAATATCAGGGGCATTTTTAATGTTTCAAATTTGGCATCTACCAGAGGTTCTGTTGCTTGTACATACTAGTGTGGAAAAAGTGATCTTGTAAAAAGTTGTTGCATACCATATTATTAACACTGTATAAATCTGTGTGTGTGTAAGCATTGATGCTTTTGCAAAGTATTGATGGCATTCATTTGAATTGTGGGGTTTTCCTGCAAACAATAAATTTAAAGAAAAAAATTCTTTGTTTCATTTTGTAGTGTTACTTCAGTTTTTATTTGGGAAAAGAAGGTTATTTTTAAGTAGGAAACATGCAATACAGACTAGTGACTGCATAAATCATTCATTCTAGTTCATTCATCATTCATGAATTCATTCAATCTTCAGGTTGTCACTACGCTCACTGAGTAAACCATTCGTTGGAGGGATACAGTGTTTGCGATGGACTACTTTCAATGATTCAGTTGAAATTGGCAAACTATTAAAAAGAGCAAGAGCTCTTTACCTTTCATGATGAATGAGCCAGCTTGTAGCTAACAATTTTTGCACACCACTCAAATGAATGGTATTTACATATTCTCTTTTTTAATTAAGTTTTACCATTATTACCTAGCTGACCGATGATTGCTCATTCACATAAAACAGCTGACACTGATTAATTCCCAACATTACTTTTCTTAATGGGAATTCATTTCTGAACTCATGTAAACAAAATAAAGTTAGAGGTGCTGCGACTTCAGTGTGTGTTGCAGTAATTGAAGGGTACAGGGGGAAATGGGTCAAGTGACTTTTTTTCCAAAATGAGAAAAACAAATTAAGTTTAAAACATAACTTCTATTCTATAGTGTCTGTCATCAATACAATTGTGACAGATGCAGTACTGTTTCACACGTTATTCATTAGGAAATTGATTACCCGCAGGAGGATGAAGTATACACTGAGTGGCCACTTTATTATGACCACCTGACAGTTTTAAGCAAATGAGCTATGGCTGCATGCTGTTGCCGCCATAGGGCGAGGCTAGTATAAAAAGGAAAGCTTAGTGCTTGCGACAGTAGTAGAAGGGATTTTTGGGTGATGAGATGGGTAAAAAATGTGATTTGACGGACTTTCAATGTGGAATGATTGTAGGAGCTCGGAGCCGTGGAGCGAGTATCACCGAAACCACCGCATTCGTGAAATGTTAGCAGCTGTTGTTAAAGTGTTTAAAGACTGGACTGTCAGCCAAAAAACTGGGTCTCTACAGCAACATGTGGTCATCATCGACTAGTAACTGCTCGGGCATAATGGAGAGTGTCCAGACTGGTAACAGACAACAGAAGGGCAACAGTGCAGCAAATTACAGACCATCTAAATCAAGGATCCCCTCAAATGATCTCTGCACACACTGTTTGCCGTACACTGCATCGGATGGGATATGGCAGCCGAAGGCCTGTTCGAACGCCTTTGCTGTCTGCAGTTAACAAGAGAAAATGTCTCCAGTTCGCGCAGGAGTACGAGGATTGGACAGTCGATAATTGGAAACAAATTATGTGGTCCGATGAATCACATTTTCAGTTGCACCATGCCGTTGGCCAAGTGAGAATTTGGCGGAAACAGCACGAAAGCATGGACCCCCAAATGCATTGCTACAACCCTTCAAGCTGATGGAGGCAATGTTATGGTTTGGGGAATGTTTTCCTGGCATGCTTTGGGCCCTTTAATTCGTGTTGATCAATGTCTGACTGGCACATCATGTCTAAAGATCGTTGCGGACCAAGTGCATCCTGTCATGTGGATGGTTTATCCCAATTGCGATGTCTACTTTCAACAAGATAATGCGTCCTGCCTTAATGCTCGTATTGTACAGGATTGGTTTCAGGAATATGCTGGTGAGTTTACTTTTCTTAGGTGGCCCCCACAATCTCCAGATCTCCACCCCATTGAGATTTTGTGGGATGAAGTTGAACGAGCCATCAGACAGCTGGATCCACAACCCTGCAATCTCACACTCCTGGAAAGTGCTATTCATCAAGCATGGTCTCAGATTCCACAAACCAACTATCAACATCTCGTGGAGTCCATGCCATGAAGAATCGATGCAGTATTAAAGGCAAAAGGTGGCCCAACGAGGTACTGAGGGGGTGGTCATAATAAAGTGGTCACTCGGTGTATAAAGTGGTGCATTGCAGCATAACATCAGTCATGGATTTAATGTTATTAAAATGCACTCACCTCGCTTCTGCTCAGCTGTGTTATCACTTTGGGTTATTGTTGTAGAACCCGGATATTCATCATTTTATTTGGAAGGGTTGTTTGTCTGATGAATGGTGTAATTTAGGAACATGAACTGGAGTGAAATCTTGAATTGCAGTAAAATCTTGAACTGAAGTAAAAAGTCTAAAATTGTGGTAAAAACACGTAACTAGTTGTCGCCGTAGACAGCACGAAGTAAAGGAAAATTCCATGAACACACAACGTAACATATCGTGGAGAAAGAAAGCGCGAAGTGGTAATGAATCATTGAATGTTGAACTTCAAAAGAAGTGCTGTTCAACCCTGAGAAGATGACGAGCTAGAACAAATGAATCGGACAATTCAATGAAAGAACCAGGTACTCCCGTAGGTAATATGCCCAGACTAGTTTCAACAATTTAATATCATGGTCATCTTCGGTGGGTAGTTGCATATTGATCGCTTGTTGTTATAAAGCAGGGTCTCATCGCTTTCACATCTGGACTATGCCACGTCGACGCCGTATTGCTTCATATCTATTGTTCTTATCTGCGCAACTTTTATTTTGCCGCTGGTAGGGTGTTTTTGAATTCAGCCAATCAGGTAAGTATCCCGAAATTCGTAGTGCCATCTGTTATCGCGGGTATCCAAAATTGCTCATTAAGGAACATTATTTTTTAAGCCTTTGGTTTATATTTTCTTTTAAATTATTGTTTGCTTTCCTGTTCAATTAGGTACCTCCAGGGATGAGGTAATTCAATAGGGGTGTTATTGCAATTGTATTTCCTAGTTTGTTCAATAACAAGTGCTTCAAAGGTTAATATCTGGCTATGGGTTCGATGTGAGGTGAGTATTTTTACATTTGTCCTATCGGGTTCGGTATTATTTGCTATACAATATTGCATCACAGAGGTTTTATCTTCTTTATGGTTCCAATTTTTTATATATTCATTCAGTCTGGATTTGAATCTTTGCTTTGTGCTACCAATGTACATTTTATTATTTGTTTGATTATCAAAATTGCTGCATGTTAGAATAGTGTACACTCCAGCACGGTCAAGAATCAATTTCTTGTTATTTCTATTGGTTAGCAACTATCATTATCAATTACCATTTCAGCAAGGTGCATATTATGTTTCTTACATTCCTCTTTCAAAATGCTGGTGATGGGTTGTATATATGGGAGAGATCCACAGTATTTTTGACTTTCAGTTGGTTTAGATGTTCTGGTAGTAAACAACATTTAACAGTATCCTAAGCGCTGGCTTTTGACCATTCGTCCGAGATGAGTTCACATCCTAATGAGGCACAGATGTGTTTGTCTTATGGTTCTGGCTCTGTTCCTTCGCTGAAACCAGTGTCAATAAATTAGGAACGGATAACTGCATATAGCCCATTAAGTTGCTCACTGTGGTAATTGCCCCCACCCCCTTAAAAATAATATAAACTTCATGATTTTCTTGGTTTTAATTGCTTTTTCATTTGGAAGTCACACTCTTCAGTGTTTCTCACATGAGCAAAATCCTCAAGATGCAAAACTAGAATCATAGTTTGTTGCCAGAGCTCTGTGTTGTTTGGCCACCATATATTTTGCATATCACTAAACTTACAGATGGGTTTCTGATATATATCAGCAACCCTCTGCCATTTTAGTGAAAAGTGATAGAAATTAAATATTTGTTCCAGGGTACAGTAGAACAGCAATTACCTGTGGTAATTGGGGGGGGGGATGATAGAGCCTGAATAAAAATATAATTGAAAAATATTGTCAATTCAAATTATGTTTTATGGGTTAAATACATTTAAAAAAAACTATAAAAACCTAAGGTAAACAGTTTTGTAATATGTAAATGCAAAACTGAACATTTAAGATTCTTTTTAGGTGGAAATAAGTAGTTATAGATTTCTTTTTTTATTATGGAAAAAGCCCATGAATTTTGTTTGTTTTCTTTGCAGAATTTTTAATAATTTCTGTAGTTGTTAGGGCTTCATTACAACTTACCTTGTAAGCTGGCAGTTGCTCCTTATTGTCCTCGTCAACAGGAATCTCGTAATGTTTTAACAGACAAAAGAGACTAGATTAAATTTGTAATACAACAAAGTGTCTACTAGGGTGTCCAAAAAAAAAAAAAAAAATTAAATATTTTGACTCTCACCCCTAAAAAGTTTTGTTTGGTGTACTTAAGATCTGTAAAATTTCAGCTTAAAAAATATATATTTAGAGGTCCCTCAAGGTCGCCAAAAAGTTTAAAAAATAGTTTTAATTCGATAATTTTTTAGTTACTTACGAAATTATTATTTTTAAAATTTATTTTTTATTTAAAATGTCACATGCTTTTAATATGCCGTTTCTAAAAAAATGTACTCTATTGGTAATATTTAGTGTAGAAAATATAAGAAAAATTATTAAGAAAGTGACAAAAAACGAACTTTATTCAACATTGCAATGTAAAAAGAATGTTTTACAGCAAAATTCACCTGTCAAGTTTAACAAGATAATAAAGAGGAAAATATTGCCTAACATTCTATAAATAACATAATTAATAATTTTTACATATCTTGAAGATCTTTACGGTTGCACTTCGCGAAGTTCTTTCTATGCATTTAAACTACCTGCAATAAATACTGTTTTTGTGAAAGAAGCTTCGAGAGATATTTAAGTCATCAAATTTTAAAGGAAGTTTCTTTAATAGGTGCAAATTCTTTTTTTCACTGATTTTACTAACTAACATATATTTCTCCTTGGCACTAAGAAGTGTTGAAAACAAACAAAGAGTGGCAAGCTCTTCACTTAAATACCAGGAGTGACGTAAAATCATCTTTAATCCTGTTTTGCGTAGTTGTATATCATCATATTCATGCAATCTTTGTATCAGTAAAACGTCGTTCACTGGTGCATCTGCAATAGACTGACGTGTGTACCATGATTGAATGTATATGCATACAACAAACCGATTGAACCTTTGAAGGCCTTGAAATTGTTGAGGTGTCAATTGTATGATAGATTCATTTCCATCAAACAGTAGTTAAATTTTTAATGAATAAATGGCTTTTGCCATCCATCTAGCTTTGTGGAGAGCACCTGGTTTCCAAATAATATTGTTCGCATCTATTCCAATCATAAGAGTGGAAAGATTTAATAGTTCTCTGTAATCATCTCTAGGAAAGTGTTTAGCAGCTGTTTGAAGTTGATTAGTAATAAAAAATTTCAAAGTGTCGGATGCTGCTATCAGTGGCATTGTTTGACATTTCGGGTTGCGGTGGTTAAGTTCAATCCATTTTTCTCGAAATCTTTTAAACATAATAATTTCGGGTCCACCCGACAGTCCAAACCACCACCAGCCATGTTTAAGACAGATGCAAGTAACATCGTTGACTTTCTTATACTTATATTATTTCTATCAAAAGCAGCAGCAACTTTTGGTGTTATGACAGACCTTCGACTTCGTTCATCTTTACCTGTATGCTTCTCACGTAATAATTTTTTTTGTGGTGTAATTTCTGCAGCATATTCATCATCAGAGTCTTCTTTAGAGTTTTCACTTTGTCTCAGTCTCATCCATTGTTGACGTAGAAGATGCAGTTGATAAAGCAAAGGAATTCTGAGATGAAGCAGCTTCTTTTAATCGCTTTGCAAATGTTTTCTGTCGTTCAGCTGATCTTTTCTCACGTGTACAAAGCTTTCTGTCCAGAGATCCAATACAACCTGTCCTAGATTGTTTTTGTAATCTGAGAAACTGACGATCCTCTTAATTTTTAATAAGTTGTTCTGAATTAGTGCGACTTATTGTCAAATAACAAATCCAGATTTTCACTATACATTATTTGATTCTCTTGGTCTTTTGCATTATTCCTTTTTCGATTTCTCATTAAGTCTACTTGTTTGCCATATAAATCTTTAATCTGTTTTAAGATATGCTGCTTATGTCTTATTGGCAACCTTGATTTTTCCCAAAATGGTACAATGTTATTGTTTACAAGAACAGCACTATCACTGATCGAAAGCTTCTTAGTACGGTGAAAGTACATAAAATTGGTCATAACATCTCTTCCAGATGGCAGATGTGAATCTGTTATTGATTCAGTAGGATATCCAATAAGCCATACATAATTACTACTCCTAGTTTGTTTTGCCATTATATTAAAAAGAAACACTAAAACAAATTTCTCTTCTGGACAAAACAGCAAAAAGGCAACACATACAATAGAAATATCTCAACAAACAGCAAAAGGCAACACATACAATAGAACAAATAACAACACATGTGCAATAAGTGATGTTAGTGGTTACGGTTAAAGTTTAAAGCTATAGTTAAGGTGCAATAAGTGATGCCAGTGGTTACAGTTAAGGTTTAGAAATCATATATAGATATATAATTGCACTACAGAAGCAGGCGCGGCTTTTAATTATGCTTTTTATTTTATTTTTGTTATATAGATACTAAAAACTTATTAATAATGAAAATAAAATATATAATTGATCGTCACTTATGCTTTTGATTAAAATTCCCGATTTTCACATAATTCAATGTAGCTTGTGGGACCTCTTAATCTTTTCCAAATGAGCTCTAACTTCATTTATTTTAATAATAGGAGAAGAAACTTTTAGAGGGTGAGACCCACCTTTTTAAGAAAAAAAATTTACATTGAATTTCGGGACACCCTAGTGTCTACTGGTCATGAAAAAGTAATGAGATTGAGCAGGTGGTCATGAAGCAATGAAAAAGTAATGAAATTGAGTGGGTGGTCATGAAATTGTCTTCTTTGTATCAGCACCTGAATGAAGACAAGTTTGCGCACCTAGAAGAAAACATAAACCGGCATGTAGTCGATGCCCCATGAAAGGGAAAAGCACCGGCCGACGCAAGCAAGAGTACAGAGTGACAAGAATGCCGGGTAGAAGCAAGAGGGAATATTTGCAATTTTGTGAATCTTCTAAAAACAACTGAAACAGTTCAATCCTAAGGAGGACAAACTTGATCACTTCCTGATGAATTTACTACAAAGTGCAAACCATGACTTTATCAAGTTCTTACAGAAGCTGCTATGCATGTTTCATGGCAATGCTGCAGTTGAAAGAGGTGTTTCTGTTAACAAAGAACTTTTAATTGAAAACTTAGAAGATACAGTTGTTGCAGAAAGAAGTGTTTACAGTGCAATACAATCGTTAGGTGCTTTAGCTAATACTGAGAAAGGCCTGAATGTGGACATCACAAAATCAATTATATTAGCTGTCAAAAATGCTTCATCAAAAAGAGTAGAAGCCTTAAAAAAGAATAAATCTGACGAAGATGAAGTAGCCAATCGTAAAAGGAGAGCAGTCCAAGAACTCAAAGGTAAGATAAGAAAGCTTATAGAAAAGGCAAAAGAAAAAGCTGAAGTTCTAAAACTAGAGTTCGATATAAAAACTATTGGGGAAACACTGCAGGGTGTTTCCCAAAGTCGCGGCTCACTTTAATAACTCGAGAATGAATTGAAACAGAAAAATAGGGTCAATGGGTATTAATAAGGGATGATATTATCTATTTAAGGGATATGTTAATAATCCCCCAGGCCCCCTGATCAGGGGGCTATCTCGTAAACAAAGCAAGTTAGGAAAAAATTTCCAATTACAAAGTTATACAGCGTTTTTACCTTAGTGTAAATCCGCAGAAAATTTTTTAATAGCTCTCCAGGTTTGGGCTGTGCCCTCTTGAGCTATTGCACATCTACAAGGAAAAGTTGTTTTCCCCGCAAATCTTAAATGTTTGTCTTTTCCTGAGCGTCATAAGAAAAGGCATCTGAGGGGTTGATTTTTTCGTTGGAAAAAAACTAAGGGTTCCAAAGCCCCCCCCCCCCCCCCCCGCCACTTCCACGACTTCTCTCGCTTTTCGCCAAGAAGCTGTAAAGTCACCTAAACTTTGCGCAAAATACCGCTGTGTAGTAAATTTAAGGTTTCAGTTTATGTGTCTAGAACTTTATAAGGAAATCTTGGAAATTATGGTCCTAATCTATCCCCAAATCCCCAAAATAAATTATTGCCTATGGTAACCCCCTTCAGGAGCTCAACAAATACAAAAATCAACAGATATTTAGTCTATCCAATGCCTAAAACTACAAACAGCTCCATACCAGCTGCTTGTAGTTTTAAGCAATCATTTGGACTGTGTTGCCCTTATTATAGGGGTGTATAGAATTCTTTTTCGGAGGTCCGATAAAAAACGGAAGTTTTGAAATCCACCAGAATAAAATAAAATTTAATGAAAAATACCAGAAAAAATTAATGCGCCTTTTTCTAATGTAAGTTAAGGGGGCTAAAGGGGAATCCCCATTGTCCCCCCATTTAAATACCCCCTGGCTTCTTACATAGTCCATGTAGGCTGTAGAATTAGCAGATGCAAAGACTCGCGCTACAGTTGTGTGCTGTTATTAGCATTTCTCGACCTCTGACATCAGGAAATATGGGTTCTTCAATTCGAAATTTGTGAAATATAGCCCAGTTAAAATTTTCCGTAGCAGACCATGCTATTTTACTTACCTTGTTACATTATCGAGAAAAACATTTGTACTGAAGTTGAATTATGCCTATCTCTTATGATGATTCCTGTATCGTGTATACAATGGGTCAAATGCTTTTATTCCTGAACTCGTTCAACGGGCCAAGCACTCACTCTGTATCAAATCCCCTCTTGATGTATCAGGGGTTGAAAAGAAAATGAAGTAAATGCGCATTTCCCTCGGGAATGCTTTCGTGGAATGTTTCAACCGGTAGGAAAGGACTGGAAACAACAAAAGAAACAGTATGTGTTCACCTTCGCACATGAATTCCATACTGCAGTTAGTGACAAAAGCAATAGTTTTAAAATTACCAACTTATCATTATTTTTTTCTAATGTGCGGATTACAGCGATACGCTACCATTAATAACAGAAATAAATCATATTCTTACAAACTAGTTAAAGAAACAGAGTTAGGATTGCAATGAATAAAGAATAACGGTTAACAATTAACGCAAAATTATCGTGTTTTAAACTGGATTGCAGAAACATTCGGATCTGAAAAAAGATACTTATCAGAACAAAAGCAGACTCGTGTGTGCATATATGTTGAGTTAAACCTTACAAGAACACAGGATCCTAGTAGTGCCGTCGATTTCTCTTAGAGCTGGTGGGTGTCTTTTGTGGACAATGTGCCGCTTACTTATGCAAATACTTGTTCATTTGCGCCCACCATTTGATCATGGCACTATGCAAAGTTACTTTTTATTCTGAGAATGCGGTCTGCGGAAGTAAAAGTCCATTTGCGAAGAGCGTTAATCAACAAAGAACAATTCGTCTTTTGATTTCACTCGCATTGTCAGTCTACAAGCGTTTTAAGTAGTTTTTTTCTTTTTACTAAGAACTTTTCCTCGGAACACCTTTGCCGTGCCGGGCTTATGAAAAGGTGAAAAAGTTAGTTAATTCTAAGGTGTATGTGAAGAACAAACCATACTAATGAAAAGTTATTCATTTGCTGAATATTATGAAATGATATTAATTTTTGGAAAATGTCGACGAAACGCTCGCACTGCTAGAAAATTTTACGCAGAACCTTTCCCTGATTTGCTGTGTCCAAGTTCTTCCACCATAAGACGTGTTGCTATGCGTTTACGAACAGGCACTGTGAGTCCCCGACCACGCATTGGAAGACCTCAAGGATCTGGTGTGCTGGTTCATGATGAAGATGTTGTCGCTTATGCTCTTTTAAACCCTCAGATCAGTACCAGAGAAATGAGCTTAGCATGTGGCCTTTGCAATGCCAGAATTTGGAAAATTTTGAATCTGCATGGTTTGCACCCATACCACGTCCATTTACAGCAGGCTTTATATGAAGTTCATAATGAACGATGGTTGGATTGGTGCAATTTCATTCTAGAAAAAAATGATCAACTTTCTTTTCTGCATGACGTCTTGTGGACTGATGGGGCCTGTTTCTCTCGTGAGGGTGTAACAAACAAAAGCAATTCTCATTTTTGGGCTCTGGATAATCCTCATGAGACAAGAGATGTTCGTCATCAAAGAAAATGGTATGTTACAGTATGGTATGGGATATGGAGAAACACAAATCTTGGCCCTGTATTTTTTCAAGGTCCGCTTACTGGAGGATGTTATTGTGACCTTCTAAAAGAAGTACTTTCTGATTTTTTTTTACGGTCTTCCGCTTCAAAGTCATCTTCTTATGTGGTTTCCACACGATGGAGCCCCAGCACATAAAGTATTGCCTCTTCAAAATTTCCTCAAATGAACTTTCAAGGAGAGGATTATAGGATATGGCAGGAACATAGAATGGTCACTGGACTTAACACTAATGGATTTTTATTTTTAGGGCCATTTGAAATCCCAAGTTTATGCAACACCACCCGATGATTGGAATGTTTTGAAACAACGAATTGTTATTAATGCCTGTAGGAGTATTCCTTCGTGTCAGCTGCGTAAGTTGCCAGAAACTGTACTTCGTAGAATTCAAACATGCGTTACAGCTAATGGCGGACATTTTGAATTTTGTGAATGATTTACATGTGATCTTTCCCCCACTATTACTGATGGTATTGTTATTAGAACGAGTTACTACATTAAAATGGCAAGTTTATGCAGTTCAGCGTGATTTTTTACTACAAGCCACTGACAAGTTAGAATAACTGCTTGGTTGAATTCAGCTATCAAGTTGGTGGTAAAAAAAATCATCTACTTTGTTTTGTCCTGATAGATCAATCACTACTGCAAGGGTCTCTTACTGTGAGTTGCTTTCCCCCCGAAATATCTGTTGATTTTTGTATTTGTTGAGCTCCTTAAGTGGGTTACCATAGGCAATAATTTATTTTGGGGATAGATTAGGACCATAATTTCCAAGATTCCTTATAAAGTTCTAGACACATAAACTGAAACCCTAAATTTACTACACAGCGGCGTTTTGCGCAAAGTTTAGGTGACTACAGCTTCTTGGCGAAAAGCGAGAGAAGTCGTGAAAGTGGGGGGCTTTGGAACCCTTAGTTTCGCCAGCGAAAAAATCATCCCCTCAGATGCCTTTTCTTATGAAGCTCAGGAAAAAGCAGAAACATTTCAAGATTTGCGGGGAAAACAACTTTTTCTTGTAGATGTGCAATAGCTTAAGAGGGCACAGCCCGAACCTGGAGAGCTATTAGAAATTTTTCTGCGGATTTACACTAAGGTAAAAACGCTGTATAACTTTGTAATTGGAAATTTTTTCCTAACCTGCTTTGTTTATGAGATACCCCGAGCCCCTGATCAGGAGGGCCTGGGGGGTCATTCACATACCCTGTTTTTCTGTTCCAATTCATTCTTGAGTTATTAAAGTGAGCCGCGACTTTGAGAAACACCCTGTATATATATATATATACAGCAGATATCATGTGAGGGTCACATTGATGAAGAAATTAATCGGTGTATAAAACTTGCCTGGAGAGCGTTTGAAAGAAACAGTATAATTTTCAAGAGCAATATGCCATTATGTCTTAAAAGAAAAGTGTTTGATCAATGCATCCTTCCAGTGCTTACATATGGTGCAGAGACGTGGACCTTAACTAAAAGAGACATACAAAGACTGCACACAACTCAAAGAAGCATGGAAAGATGCATGCTTGGTGTAACCAGGAGAGATAAGAAGAGGAATTCGTGGATCAGAAAAATGACAAGAGTGGAAGACATCATGACCAGAGTAAAATCCCTGAAATGGCAATGGGCTGGACATATTGCCAGAAGGACAGACCATCGAAGGACAGCTGAAATTTTAGACTGGATTCCGAGGGACAGGAAAAGACCCAGAAGACCACATGGGAGATGGGCGGATGAAATTTGAAAGTATGCGGGAGTAACATGGAGGAGACTGGCACAAGACAGACCGTTGTGGAAGAAACTTGGGAAGACCTTCGTCCAGCAGTGGATTGATAATGGTTGACAATGATGATGATGATGATACATATATATATATATATATATATATATATATATATATATATTAAACAGGCAGCTAATATACATCAGCTCACCGGACGAAAAATTAGTCACCGCTGTCAGAACTTAATAACTGGTGATGGCACCTCTTACCTTGATAACTGCATGAATTCGGTACGTGGTAGAGACCATGAGGTTGTAGATGTATTGAAATATCGATTTGCAGCCACTCGTGCATCCATTGGTCTCGAAGTTCTGCCAGAGTACAAGGGTGTCTATTCCGGCATTTCACTTTCTGTTCCAAATGATCCCACATATTTTCAATAGGATTTAAATCTGGGGATTTGGTGGGGCCATTCGAGGTGAGACAATGTTAATGATTGTTCGTAGTGCCACTCAGACACAGTTTTAGCTCTGGGCACATGGCAATTGTCGTCTTGGAAGACAGGAGTAGCAATGTGATGCTGCTGCTTGAGATGTAGTGCAAAAGGCAACACGTCGGCATTCGGAATGTGGAGGTACTCATGCTGGTTCAAATTCATTGTCACTGCAATGAGAGGGCCCATTTCATGGTACGAAAAACATCCCTAAAATATCACAGAACCCCCTCCAGCTTGAACACCTTCAACACCGTCAGGATTAAAGGCTTCATTGGGCCTGCAATGCACTCGTCACCTCCCATCATTGGAGTACAGTACAACCTCGAAAATTCGTACCTCCAAATTCCGGAAACCTCCAAAATTTGGACTTTTTCCGGATTTTTTTTTTTTTTTTTTTAATCTTACAGACTGCCGAAGTCGCGAATTTAAAACAACAGGGTAAGATTATGCATATAATGATATTTCAAAAACAAATATACTGATTATTTACTAAATAGATGCGATAAAATTTTTACAGAAATTTATAGATATGATGTCGCGATCTGTTAGACACATCTATTTAAATGATAACTCCGCTGTCCTGATGTTGGTTTATGAGGGAAAGTGGGGGAGGACGGGAAAATGCTCACGTAGGTCTTAAGGTTAGGAGGTTTGTTTGTGAAAGGATGGAATGGGAACATAAGCACACAGACCAGTAGCGTGACGTCCGAGGCTTCTGTGGATAGCGCGCCCAGGGTATCTCTTTCGTTGGCCGCAGTATACATCATGCAGCAGGAGGGTCCCGCTTGGGCTGCGCAGTATCAGACGCGGTTATTTTGAAACCACGCATGACGTAGGTGTGGACGCAGGACTCTGTCTTTCGACTTCTTGCATCCCTGTTTGTTTACATTTAGTGTGCTGGAGTTTTCTCTATTAACGCAGTTGATATTCAACCGCTTGAAGTTTGTATCATATAGTTCTATGTTTATGTTTTGTTTATTTTGATACAAAAATTGTGGATTCAGAAATGTAAGCATCAGGATTCCTTCAAAGTGTCCAGTGCAAGAGTGTGTTCTCAACATTTCACACAGGATGACTACCAGCGTGACTTAAAGGCAGAGTTGCCGCCCCGGTGGCGCAGTGGTCTAAGGCGTTGACCTCTGATCATTCGTCCGAAAGGAGTCCGAGTTCGAATCCCAGTGAGGCATGGATGTTGTGTTTGTCTTATGGCACTGGCTCTCTCCCTTCCCTGGAACCAGTGACCCTAAATTAGGGACGGGCGACTGCTTATAGCCCATTGAGTTGCTCACGATGGTCGTTAAACCTCCAATCAAAAAAAAAAAAAAAAAAGGCAGAGTTACTTGGGTTAACTAGCGGGAAAGTGTTGAAGCCTGATGCAGTACCTACACTAAACCTTCCCACAAGCAATAATACTGGTATTAATAAGGTAAGTTCGTGAGCCAGTGCTGACATTTCAGGACCTGAGACTACAACGCCTATTGCACTTCGATGTCATGACCGTGGAGTTCGGAAACGTGCATTGGAAACCCTTGATAATCTATCACCAAAGAAGAGGAATGTAGAGAAACCGATGGGAACTGATCAAGAAACACAGCGCATGCTGAGTGATATGAAAACAATGGAGAAAAGAATAAAGAAATTGGAGGAAGAAAACCAAAGGCTAAACACAGCGTGCATTCAGATGAGAGTAAGAAACAAGTACCTTCACAGTCAGCTCGTAACAACTCGACGACGTTCTCAGGAATACTTGAAAAAATTTGACACGGAGTTAGAAACCGAAGTAAGGAAAGTTTTAGCAAAACTCTTCACTGCAAATCAGGTCCATTGTTTAATAAAAGGTAAGAAATGTGTAAAATGGGAAAGGGAAGACATCTGTAAAGCCATTACTCTTCGTGCAATGTCAAGAAAGTGCTGTATTTTGTTGAGAGATAAAATGGGGTTTCCATTGCCAGGAATTTCAACACTGAGATGGTGGACTGCTCGCTCATTTCATTGTCACCCTGGCATTCTACATGATGTCCTTCAGCTAATGAAGGCACAGGCACAAAGACTTAGTACTTTAGAGTGTACATGTGTCATTTCTTTTGATGAAATGAACATAGATAGCAGAATTTTCTATGACCAAGAAGAAGATAGGATTGTTGGTCCACACAGTAATGTGCAAGTAGTCATGGTACGAGGAGTGTTTGCTCGCTGGAAGCAGGTAATATATTTTGATTTTGACATACAGATGACAGCCTCATTGTTGAACAAAATAATATCATCTCTGGAAGATATTCAGTATAATGTTGCTGCTGTAGCTGACCTCGGTGGCAAAAATCGTGCTGTATGGAAGGAATTACAAGTAACACACACAAACACATGCTTCCCCAATCCTCAAATACCAAATAAACGAGTTTGGGTGTTTGCAGATGTTCCACACCTTTACAAGCTGCTAAGAAATCATTTTCTCGATGATGGACTAACACTTCCAGGTAATAAGAAAATTACAAAAGCTACTATTGAACACCTCCTTACTCTGGATTGCAGTGAGATGAAGATATGCCCCAAGTTGTCACTTCATCACATTAGTGTGAAGGGCCGTGACCGCCAACGTGTATATTTGGCAACTCAGCTCTTTTCGAACCACACTGCACAAGAAATACGCTTTCTTATGCCACATGAAGAACACGTCGCGAAATTTGTTCAGCTTCTGAACGACTTGTTTGATGTGCTAAATTCAAGAAGGCCTACAGATGAGAAGTCTCTGGCATGTGGATTTGGAACTCATCGTGAAACCCAAGAGAGGATTCTACGACAGCTTCATGCATGCATCCGAGGAATGAAAGTAGGTAATGCAACATATCTGTTACCCTTTCAGAAAGGATTCATCACAACCATTTGCTCATTACTGGGACTCTTCACTAATCTAAAGCTTCTGAACATTCAAAAAAAAAAAAAAAAATATGCCGCCCCGGTGGCGCAGTGGTCTAAGGCGCTGGCCTCTGATCATTCGTCCGTAAGGGGTTCGGGTTCGAATCCCGGTCGGGCATGGATGTTGTGTTTGTCTTACGGCACTGGTTCTCTCCCTTCCCTGGAACCAGTGACCCTAAATTAGGGACGGGCGACTGCTTATAGCCCATTGAGTTGCTCACGGTGGTCGTTAAACCTCCAATCAAAAAAAAAAAAAAAACATAAAATACATCCTAACTGCTTGACTCAATCAAGACTGCCTTGAAATTTTTTTCACAAATACGTGGGCTTAGCCACTTCTATGATCATCCATTGCCTACAGAAGTGAAATCCTGTTTGCGTCTCTTGCTTCTAGGTGCCAATGTAAGTGACATTCCAATTTCAAGTGCTGCTCCTGTTGCACAAGGTGGGGGTGATGATGATTACTTTTAGACATCTCAATTGTTTAGTGCCGTTTTACCTGATATGTCAGAACCCCTGGCAATGATTGAAGGTGAAACTGAGATTCGGGATATCACACTACATGACTGTACGGGTATTCAGGTACCACCTGCTACTCCTGGCTCTGATTGCTCTGTAGAAGGCTTTCGTTACCTTGCATGTTACGTAGCTTACCGAGGAAGAAAATATGACCGTTCGCTGGGTACGCCAACTGGCCAGCTACTTAATCCACCATCAACTACAGAATCAGTACCTGTTAGCTGGATTGAGACCCTTTCACAAGGTGGCCTGCTTGTTCCATCAGATCCATGGTTGGAGAAAGTTAGCCAGTTTGAGTTGATGTTTGCAGAAGTGCATGGATATGACTCTTTATCCGAGGAACACAAGATTGTACACAAACTATGTGTGAAAATTGGTCAGAAGTTTCCAGATGTTCCTACAGAGGTGATAAAGTTGTATGTTAGAACCCGAACCTTTATACGGCTAAGACATTTAAATGCAAAAGCAAAAGTTAGGAAGGCAGAAGAAGCACAACGCTGGAAAGCACGTAAGTGGCAGGCTTCATCAAAGTGAAAATTTCCTGGATGCACATGGCCAAACCAGATTTTTCATGCCATGGAGAAAATATAAGCAACCTGCAGGAATAATGCCACGGAATTCTGCCATCAGAAAGCTAAGTTTTTTTGTTTTATTTCAATTTTTCATTGTTTCTATGCATGTATGCAAGTATTTGCAATTTTTCTGATAGCTATTATATATACTCATCTGAGAAAGAAAAGTTTTATTTCAATACATCTGTCATGGGCACATTGTGTTAAGGATCAAATCTGGTAAAGGAAAAGTTGTAGAATTTAATTAGCACAGCATCAGTGGTAATGAGTATACCAACTTATTTGCTAGTCATTAACATAAAAAAAATGTAACACACATATATATAGGAGAGAGAGTTTTTAAAGATGAAAAATTTTCACCATTCCTTCATGGTGTGTGTGTATATGTATGTATATATGGCGTGTGTGTATATGTATGTATATATGGTGTGTGTGTGTGTGTGTGTGTGTGTGTGTGTGTGTATGTATATATGGCATGTGTGTATATGTATGTATATATGGTGTGTGTGTGTATTTTTCAAGATGTCATTTCTTAAGTAGATATTCGATATAGTTTCTATATCTTCACTTCCAGAAAAAATTTCAACCTTCTTAAATGATGTGTGTGGCTGTGTACAAACAATTGTAAAAATAAAAACCTAGAAAAAGAAGAATATCAAAACCCAATTACCGAGCTATATTCTCCCCTTGATGAGGGCTAAAACTAAAAAACTGTAAACTCTAAAAGTGAGATTATAAAAGGAGACATGTAATGTAGAACATGTTGAGAATAATCACTTAGTCCTTCTTTAGGGTCAAACAGAAATGATCCCTCTCTCATTTCTACAAAGACCTGAAAGTGGGT
This sequence comes from Macrothele yani, assembly GCA_039090855.1. Lineage (NCBI taxonomy): Eukaryota > Metazoa > Arthropoda > Arachnida > Araneae > Macrothelidae > Macrothele > Macrothele yani. The sequence continues at coordinate 17,088,921 of CM077000.1, read as the reverse complement.
TTCTGCTGTATTACATCTGCTTAAGTGCACCAAATATAAATTTTGTAAGTTAATAAAATATTTGAACATTAAATTCTACTAAACCTGTAAACTACTAAAACAACCAGCTAGCACACATGCTGGTAAAAAGGTTTAAAGTGAAAACCACATTCTTAAGCTTAGAGCAAAATAATAAGCTTATTTAACTTTACAAGAAAAGGCAATTTTGAAAAAAAAAAAAAAAGGACGTATAACACTTAACTCTTGGTTTTCTTGCGCATATATATATATATTGCTTCTTTTAGCTTGCTTATGTGTTATATACATTCACACCATGAAGGAATGTTGAAAAATGTTTCAAGAGTGAATATATAGAGAGACAATATTTTTCGTGTTGTATCACAGTACGAAACTGATTGATTTGGCAGCGATACGTATCGCCGCCTTTGTTGGCATTTTTTGATGAAGTAAATTTCAGATTGGCATCTTCAAAATTAAGTATCAGTGTTTAACCTTAATTCTTGGAGTTGTTTATTTTTTATAGTGGCTTGGCGGTAAGTATTAAAATATGAGTTCACATATATGCAAATAAATTGGGAAATGTTGCGCTTCACGGAAGGTAAATGGTTTGATTTCATGATTTTGATTTATGTAGGAGCAGTTTTTTGCACTTTTATTTCGTTATTATCATAATAAGTGTGATTATTACGATCGTTTCGTATGCCTTAACCCAACGCCACAAGACGCTCAAAGCTACCATGTTGGCTGCCGAGCCCCGAGCGTCCACGCCGATGTCATTTCAGCAGCCAATGAGAGGCGGACATCGTAGCGAGCCCAACCTTATACCATGAGATATATCTAAAGACTTTGATCATGCAGGAAGGTGCGATGCAACCACAGATATCATATAAAGGACTAGATTGGACATCCGGCCAGTGAGACGTGACAGCGTAGGAGCCATGTCGAGCGGGTCAAAGCTGCTTCCCGTAGCTCAACGAAATGCGTGTTTCGTATAGCGATTCGCTGGCTCAGGTTAGATGATAGGTATCTAGTACACATTTCGGGGAGAAAATACGAATAATTATATTGAGAAAAATCGATATTTATTAGTACTGTACAAGTGATAGCTTTAAGGCGATTGCAAAGTATTGCGGAAATCAGATATTAGACCACAACTTAAAATACCCCGGAAACGGCGTTTCGATGCCTACGATTAAAAAAAAAGTCACTGATTCATGGGAAGTCTTGCAGTTCATTTTTTTAAAATAAACAATGAATTTGATACTAAGCAACTTATTTTCGAGGGGAGAGATTGGTTCAATAATTCACGGAAAACAATTTCCGACGTTCATCGATATAAGAGTCCACAATTTCTTAAAAACAGATTTTCAGTCCAAAAATTCATAATGTCAGTTTTAATATGCAAGCATATCTGACAAATTTTATCATTACGAAGGATCAAAAGTATTATTCATATTCCTGATTCTTAATAGACAGAGAATTCGTCCAACAATTTCTGCATTTGTTTTCTAACATATGTTAAAAAATAAGGAGTTCTAAAAAGATCTGCTCATTAGTGAAAATTGGGATCACACAAGGTGTGGTTATTCAACTCATAAAGGTGATTACTTTTAGTTAATGAGAAGGAGCGTTGCTAACACAGCAGCCCATATGTTAATTTACACTTAACCTACTTTTTATGGTGACAAAATATATATTGCAGAGACAATTTGTTTCTGGAGTATATCCATGTACAGCCACAAGTTATCTAAAAATTATAAATAAAACATTCTGATGCTGCACATTCAATACCTAGTAACATACAAATCTGTATCTCAGGGGCAATTTCTGTTTGGAAGTATGTGCATATTTACATATCTAAAAATTAAAAATAAAGCATTCTGATGCTGCATATTTGGTAATATCTACTAACACACAAATCTAGATCTTGGAGGCAATATCTGTTTCTGGGTTATATAAGCATATTTACACTAGTTTCCTAAAAACTAAAATTAATAGATGCTGCATATCAGGAGAGATAGGAAGAGGAACTCGTGGATCAGAAAAATGACAGGAGTGGAAGACATCATGGTCAGAGTAAAATCCCTGAAATGGCAATGGGTTGGACATATTGTCAGAAGGACAGACCATTGATGGCCAGCCAAAATTTTAGACTGGATTCCAAAGGATAGGAAAAGACCCAGAAGAAGACCAAATGGGAGATGGGTGGATGAAATTCGAAAGTATGCGGGAGTAACATGGAGGCGACTGACACAAGACAGACGGTTGTGGAAGAAACTTGGGGAGACTTACCTCCAGCAGTGGATTGATAATGGTTGAAAATGATGATGATTTGGTAAAATCTAGTACACACAAATGTAGATCTCGGAGGCAATTTCTGTTTCTGGATTATATATGCATATTTACACAAGTTATCTAAAAATTAAATTAATATATTCTGATGCTGCATATTTGGTAATATCTAGTAACACACAAATCTATATCTCAGGAGCAATTTCTGTTTCAGAAGTATATACATATTTACACACAAGTCATCTAAAAAGTAAACATTCTGATGCTGCACGTTTGAGTTAGCAACACACAAATCTATACTTCAGAATCAATTTCTGTTTCCGAAGTATATGCATATTTACACGTGCAAGTCATTTAAAAATTAAAAAAAAAAAACATTCTGATGTTGCACATTCAATAATATCTAGTAACACACAAATCTGTATCTCAGAAGCAATTTCTGTTTTGGCAGTACATGCATATTTGCACACACAAGTCATTTCAAAACTAAAAATAAAATATTCTGATGCTGCGCATTTGATAATATCCAAGGAGGTTAGAATAATACTTCTGGAGATTCTCCGAGTCTCTTAACCGTGAAGCGGCAAGGTGTGGGAATTTTATGTTGGCTATATGATACCCATGTAATTTCAATTGTGTGTATTTTGGAATTGCCTGGTTTTGGGTTGCAGAAATCATGTTAATATCAAACCAGAATGAATTATACTTCGTACACAAGTGAAGATTTCAATTTTAGTGTTATGTTTTGTTCAGCATTCACAGTAATGTTCGTGTATTTCAGTCTAAAATAAAAATGGGAAAGTGCCTCAAAATAATTAAGTTTTTTTTAAATTCAGCATTTTCTCACACGATGCAAAATTGGAAACATTTGCGATGAAAGAAGGCGATTCGGCCAACATAAAATACACTGCAATAGCCTTGGAAACCATCAGCTTTCCTACACTTCAACAGCCGTTGCTCGCTGGTATAGGCTTCACGCAAAGCGGTAGTGGTCCATTAACAAGGGCATCTCCAGATATTTTATTCTAACTTCCTTGATAATATCTAGTGACAAGTCTATATCACAAGGGCACTTTCTGTTTCAGAAGTATATGCATATTTACACAAGTTATCTAAAAACTTAAGACTTAAAATAAATTTTTAAGGCAAAACTTTTGCATAATGAATGAAAAAAATGACTAAAATTGTTTTGGTGATCAATAATAAAATATATAACACTGCATTTTATTAAATTAAATTAGAAAATGCCCCAAACCTCACAAATTTTAATCGTTGGATAAGGAACAATATAATCATAAGGTTCCTTAAATAAGCTTTGTATGTTTCATTTGACATATCATTAAATGAATATTTCAAGAAATAGTACCTGGTCTGACATAGTTTAAAATAAAATGTACAAAAGTTAATAACAGTTAGATACATAATGCAAATACAGTGAAACCTGGGTTGTATGTTTTTCTAGGTGGTCTTAAAAAACATAAATGAAATTCCAAGAGGTTAATAAATAGTATTGTTAAATTTACGCTTTAAAGAATCAGATGTTCCTTAATAATGATCTATTTAAAGTCAAATTGGTAGTCAGGAAACAAAAAAATGAGTGTTACAAATTATAATATATTTTATCACATTGCAGAAAATCATAAAAGTCTGAAAAACAAGCTTTTCTTTCAATGATTCTCTCGTTCTATAAAAATCATGATTCTACAGATCAAGTAAAATCCTCACAACTAAAAATCTGAGACCAGTGCTTCAGTATGGAACTCATTAATTAACAGCTTTCTTCTTCTGTGGATCCTAAGTGCATCCCTTTTAAAACCAGAATGTTGAAAATTGAAGACACATTCAAGATTCTATTCTATTATGCCACAGAATAGTGGAGCCACAAGGTTTCGTCTCTGGGATTTAACATTTTTTTAAATCCAGCATATGTGCGTGTGTCATGAAACCTATTTTTCATCAAAACCGAATGTTTCGATATGTTGAATGTAAACAACATACTCTTCTCTGATACGACATTGTTTAACTTTGGCTGCACCAACTCGTCAGCACTGTCTCAATTCTCTCAAAGTTGTAACACATTGAGTTACATATAAAAGAAACAAAGGACCAAGAAACAAAGAATTTGAATTTCAGTTGATAATCTGAAATTCAAATTTTAACTTATAAACACAAAACGTGTATAAATGAATTATGTATAACAGAGTTAAAAGTGATAGAAACTATAGTGAAATATCGGGACTAATGCAGAATGGCATGTAAAAGAGATAAACATATAACTGAGGTTCCACTGTACTTTCAATTACTGGTCAGATTGTGGCAATCAAGTAAAATTCAAACCCCAATCATAACATTACGAGCCCCAGTATACAAATGTGAGCAGGCCTTCACCCCTCTATTGGGATGACAATAGCTTCTATTGTGAAAAACATGTTGTGTGCAATAAAAGAAAAAGTACTGTAGCAAAGTCATTTAACTGGGAAAAATTATGTAATTATGGTTCCGCTACACTGTAATAACACTAAGACATTTTTGCACATTTATCATCACAGATCAAAAACTATTCCCATGAAAGAAAATGGGAACCTCTACAATAAATGCCAATCACCCTTGCTCCCTCTTCACCTGCATAAAGCAATCTTTAATTAGCTTGATTTTAAAAGACGGAAAATTTTCAACTGCACTCAAGCTGCAAAATTTAGAGGGAATATTGATTCTGGTTAAAAACAAATATCTGTTGACCAGTTCCTTGCCAACCTTTTTGGGTATCACTGAAGAAATTCCTACAGTAAAAACATCCACAGAAAAATGCCAAACCTCAAAAATATGCCAAAAACCCCAATATTCCTACATAAAAAAAAAATGTTGCTTAACTTAAATTATCACCTGGTTTACCATGTGCATCAATTTGGGGTGTGTAAATTAATGCCCATAGTATTAATTACATTGGTTTTTTGATGTCAAAAACAATTTTTGACCTGACAAGGGTATAAAACTGGTTTAAATCATCAAAAACTACTAGACCGAAAAATAAAGCCTTACCTACTGTTTTTAAACAAATTATTAGCATTAAATACATTTATTAAAAGTTCGAACTCGCCTTGTAGGTATTTATTTTTTTCCTTTTGCAAATTTCTTAACACCGAGGAATAAAAGTGTTATTTTTGTTAACATTTTCATTTTTTTTTTCATATGCACAAAATAATTACTTTAACATAACACTCTGCAGAGTTAATATTAATTACAAGTCTGGCTGATTTTTTATATCACATCACTAATATATCACATCACTAATTTTGCACATTTATTAACACCTAAATGAATTTGTAGGTTAGAGTGCATAATGCCAAAGTTAGAAAATATTCTCTCTATTGAGGCAGGACAACAGCAAAATCATTCTATTTGAACAAGTTCGGAAACAAGACCAGTCTTACAATTTTCACATTTGGAAATTCCTTTCCACCAGATCACAGGATTGGTCATCTTTTCACTTCTTTTAAAATAGGATGGAGAGACTGGTGTTTTCTCAACTTCGTAAGAAATTATTGGAGGAAAACACCCACTAACTCTTTCCGCCACCCATATGCGGACTGATCATTTTTGTGTGTTGATTAATCCTTCGTCCATATGTTTAGCATGCAAAATGTAAGTCAAATAATAAAATGGGTTCAGAATTTGCTCTATTCATTTTTTCACCTTTTCAATGTGATATAAGGGAACTTTCAAGAGACTAAGCCAAACACAGCATGCACCAACAGTTGTGGATGTATCTATCTAGAATATGTTGCATAATATAAAGTTACACTACTTAAAGAACCTTACTACAGGCATTATATTATTCACCTGTTAATAATTAAATGTTACACATGTTCATGCTATGTATCTTAAAAGGCTATTTTTAAATTAAAATGGGATATTTGAGGTTTTTGACACCAGAGTTTTTGATGACTGTTTAAATCATGGTTAAAACCATCAAAAACTAGCCAACCCTGGTTTTTGTTATTTTCTTCACAATTACTTTATTTGTTAATATAACGAAATAAAAAAAGGGAAGAATTTTGAGAAAAGCATAAGTTCTGGCAAGAGATTAAAAACTTGTAGGAAAATCTTAAATTCCTGTGGGTTTAAAAGTTAGCAAATATGGGCAATTACAGCACATAAGAATAACTGAAAATTTGAAAATCCTTATTACTGATTTTTAAAAATTATAGTACGAGTGAGTGATTGACGTACGCGTGATTTGTGTAGAGTCAAGTTAAATGACTTTGCTATAAAATGGCATCTTACTTTTAAAAAATTCTGAATGATAATTTTTAAAAATCTGTATTTGTCACAATTCACTGTAGGAAACAAATTCTTTTCAATGATAAGAGTCTGAAGCATTTCAGTTTCAAGTTTCAAACCCCAATTTGATGGTTTTTTTGTTATATCAGAAAGATGGCAAGTACATCTAACAACTTTTTCAATCAAATTAATAGCTTTTACTAAATCTCTTGAAGGATATGTCAATCCACCATTATCCTTAATCAATATTAAGAGGCAATTGGTGTTTTCTGCGATAAGAGCTGCACGGCAAGTATCACAATCAGCCTGTAAAAGGCATTTTTTGGCTACAAAACCAGCAATGTAAGATAATACATTATCAATTAATGGTGAAAGTGGCACGTTTCCTAAATAATTGTGGTCATATTGTACATGTGTTAGAAATGATACAGCAAGTTCTCCTGAACATTTAGAATCCGTACTTTATGTTCGTTCACCACTTATGTCAATTAAATCTGTAACATCTAATGGTATTACAGAGCCATTTTTGCTTGGTGCTACACCACACCGGCACAGCATTTTTTTGTAAATGCTACAAAATTATTTTGTTGTAGGGTTGTTGTTAAACCTACCAGCTTGGCGAACAGAACCAAAGAATAGTTCTAAATGATCCTGGGACCACTTGTATGTCAACGTGTATTTGACAGGAGAGGAAACATTTAGAACATGCGTTTCAACAAACCAAATTGTACTTTGTATATTAAAGGAAAATCCAATGAATGCAGTTTTTCTTCTTCCCATGTGCAGGGGTTGCCCATCAACTGTTTGGAGAGACATTAAATAGCTCTGAGCTTTTAGCAAAAATGATTGTTTAGATTTCCAGTTTCTACATGAAATGGGTGCCTTATATCCATAAGCAAAAGGATTCCTGCTATTCAGGATGTCAAATAGGTAATTAATTATTTCTAAAAACTCAACTGTAGCCTCACAATTTTTTAAACTGTTATATCCAGCCTTTTGACAGAACTTTAGGGCTGCTGCTACAGAAGAACTCAACACTTGAGCAGCAAATTTTACCTTCATTTTATTTGGATGGTACTGAATGTGCTGTTTTGTTAATTTATTTGCTAATGTCAGGCTCTCTGATGCTTGCAATACTTCCAAGGCTGAAATGTAACGCCATTCAATGTTACCCTTTTCTGATTTCAAAATTTTGTAATCAGCAAAACAATTTCTTACAAGTTTTAACATATGGCATGTATCTAGAAATACTGGAATTTTCACAGCACATTCTTCCCTTTCAGTGGTGATGAAATTATGTAAAGCATCTTGGGATAAATTAGCACCTAGATTTACCAGCATCTGCTGATTACTAGAACATCCATCACAAACAAACCCGACAACATCAACATTACAACCAAGCATGTTTGTAATTATTTCTTTCATCAAAGAGCTTAACACTACACCAGTTATTTTATCAATTAAAAAGTCTGCTAATGGCATTTTCCAATTTCCCAATACCCCAACTGCCATAACCACTAAAGCTTCTGATGCAACTGGAACAGTATCGCAGTCAGTGGTTCCTGCTCCATAATCCACCAGCCCAACCATCTTCTTATTGCTGTGGTCCCATTCAACATGTTTTTTAATAGCCATGCTGTCAACCATTATAGTGCAATATTTAAACTCATGCTCACCATCAGCTACTTTTTTCTTTATGAATTCAAATACCTGTTTTGAAAGGCCTTCCATCCATCTTCGCAAAGTGCGTTTACAAGGAAGATTCAAAATTTTTCTCAAATATTCATATGCCTTTGGAGAATATTTTTGTTTCTGAAGATCCAAAGGCATATTCATATGCCTTTGGAAAACAATTTTTGTTTCTGAAGATCATCCAATAGGTGAGCAATTGTATCAGACTTTCTTGCACCTTTCATTTTTTCACTATGCAACTTTTTCTTAACATGATTTATTGTTGCCTCAGATTCAACAAGTTTACGTTTCAAATAGGTGATTTCATCTGTTTGTATACTATACGTGTGGTCATGTTTTACTTGGAAAATAGTAGCAGAGACACTTTTTGTGTGTGTTTGTGTTTTGTTAGGGGAGATAAATTCATTTCTTTGTCGTGCTTTGACATTTCCTGGGAGTTCAAACACAGATGGCACAGCATTATCTCGAAGAATTTTCCGCTGCTGGAGAACTTCAAAATCACTAGGTACAAAATGCTTTGAGCATAAGTAGCAAAATTTAGAAGGTTCCCACACAGAGCCTTTTGTTTTCCCCTCCCTCTTTGTGGCAAGAGCCCACTCTCTTCTCAACTTCTCATTTTTGGGGAACCTACAATATCAAAATAAATTTAGTTTGCAAAACTTCAAGAAATAAATTGCTTGCAAGACTTTGAAAATTCAGATTTATGCAATACATTTTTGACACAGGACACTTACATATGAATGCATAAACTTGATTGAATGTATGCCATAGTAAATGCTTCAAATATTAAAATTTGATATACATAGAAATAGTTGATATACAGTAGATTCCCATTAATTGGGCCATTGATTAATTGGGGAAAGGCATTTATTTGGGACAGTTCTTGAAGAATATCCCAAATTAGCTCTTTGGGATAAAGCTTCACAAAACTGGGACAGCACTTAACTGGGCCAAAGTGTTCTAGTCCTAATTTACCAGAATCTACTGTACAGGGAAAGTTTAGATAAGAATATTCTTTTTGAATTAGTATGGTGAAAAATTTAGAAATTTGTTTTGAAATAAATTTTTAGTTTGTTCCACTATTAACATTTCTGAAGCATAACTAAAAATAAGTAGATAACAGCAAATATGGAGAAAGATTAGGTTTTCTAGCTGCCCAGTGCCAATCATTAATTTCCTAATTAAAATCAATAGCTATTTTTACTTCAGTAGCTACATATGGCTTAAGTACAATGTTTGTTTCTACATCACTTTAAAACTTTGCCACACTACATTTTTAAATTACTTTCCTATCATTTTATATACTATGCTAAATCAATTTCAAATTTCCCTCCTCAGCTAACACCTTCTTCCTTGTCTCCTCCCCTATAACTGAGTTACAAGAAAAAGAAAATTCGATTTAGTTAAACGCTAATGAATTTTCATTGAAAATAGTATTAATCATTATAAGCATCTCTACATTCACTGAAATAACAGAGGGCCGCGGGTGGCCTAGTGGGCAACGTTCATGACTGCTGCGGAAAGGACCTTAGGTTCAATCCCAGGCAGGTACGAACGCTCGATCCACTAAATACTCGCAGTGCGTTGGATGGGAACGTTAAGCTGTCGGACCCCGGGTACTGGCCCCCGGTAATAAATAAGGGCGTCTTCCTACCCCTTTCTACTTTGCTTCTGTGTCACTTTCCTATCGGGCACTGTAGCCTAAATCTCCTAGCTTCCTATTTCTAAGAGTTGTTTAAGACCTGGGGTCAGACACTCCCTTCCTAAAATCCTCTACATATGATATCAAATAACAGAACAATACTGTTTCATGTAGCACACCTAATAACCTTAACTTGACCCATTTCAAACTCAAAATTGGTATGAAATCAGATATTCAGATGGACTTTTTTTGCGGGGCCACAATATTTTATATCAACTTTTAACCACTATCACTAACTCGTGATTTTGATTGCAACTGACGTGCTATGACTTGGCCTCCAATTGATACAGCCAGTGAAAGGTTGTCAGATTCTTGTAATGTATTGCCATTCAATAAATCCAGTATTAGATTTAAGAATTTGATAATCAGCAAAACAGTTTCTGACCAGTTTTATCACATGGCAAGTATCAAGGAACACATGTATTTTTTATTGTAGATTCTTGTTTCTGAATTGAAATAATGGTGTCATACTTTCTGGTGCTAAATTTGTTAACATTTGTTGGTTGCAGGGCGCACACACGGGGTGGGACCATTGGGTCCGGACCCCCCCCCCTTTAAAATACCTTATTCCGACTACAGCAAAATTAAAAAAAATCTTTCTGCACGTTTATAGAAACTAGCTGGCTGTGGTGTGATTGTATCAATCACAGAGAAATCAGAGAGCTCTGATTTCTGTGATTGAATACAAATCACAAATTTTCAGAGTCCTCTCTGAAAAGGTAGTTCGACAACTGTAATAGTTTTCAAACGATGAGGAATACTTAGGTGAGTTAAATATTGTTTACTTTACTTTTTCGTTTTCCAATGATAATGTGTCTGCTCTTAGTGTAATGAACAGTGCTGTCAGGGAAAGCATATAATTTATATATATTATTTAAAGTGAGCTTAGATGAAAATGTTTCTGCATTACAGTAAGAGAAGCGATTTAAACTTTATTTTCCTGTACGTCTTAAGGTCTTACATAAATATTAATGGATATATTAACGCACATTTAATTTAGCAGACTTATTCAAAAGAGTAAGGTTTTTTAACCTGTGAACACATCAGTGCTGATTTATGCTAACAAAAAGAATTTGCACACACACACATATATATATAATCCATATGTGTGTGTGCCCAATTTCTAGTTTCATTTGTCCCGTGCATATTTTTTTTGTTGGACCCCCCCCCCCCCCCCTTGAGGAAATTCTGTGTGCACCCCTGGTTGGTTGTATGCACATCCATCCCAAATAAGCCCAAAAACATTTATGCTACACTCAATTAGATTCAATGTTTCTTTCACCAAACAGCTAAACATTTTCCCTGTAATTTTGCCAATCAAAAAATATGCTAATGGCATTTTCTGATTTCCTAAGACTTCAACAGCCATAACAACCAAAGCCTCTGATGCAACAGGAACGGAATCACTATCAACAGTTCCAGCTCCATAATCCACTACACCATGTTGTTATACTTATCAACTGGACATTAGCATCCACAGCTACCAGCAAAATATTTCACCAATGAATATTTCCCATAGTGAGCAGATAGGTTTTATCACAGCAGCACAACTCACCAAAAAGTGAGCTGCTTGGAGCATAGAGCACATTGGGGATGCTTTTCACTTGGGTGAAGAAGCATATACATGAAAGATGACCTTTCTGAGCAAATTGTTTTGAGCATCCATCACATTTCTGAAGTTTTTCACTTGTGTGAAGAAGCATATGTATTGAAAGACCACTTTTATGAGCAAATTGTTTTGAGCATTCATCGTGATGGAAAGATGTTTTACTTGTGTGAAGTGGCATATATCTTGCATTTAATAAAATAACTGTCAATATTTTGTTCAAACTATTGCAATATTCATTACAAACTGTAATTAATATTAACTAGACTTTAACGCTATTACAAATTAACAGGTGGTATATTCCACTCAGATGAATCTTACACACTACCATTGGGTCAACTTAATACTGAACAGAAATCTTTAAATTCGTAAAACTGACTACAAACACTCACCTGTGAAATGAAATCCCACGTTCTTTGTTGTTTTTATTGTCTCGGGCACTGCAATTTATTGCAGAACATGCTTTCACCATATTCGATATCTCGTAACACACATAGAGATCACAGAACACTCTCTCAAACTGACCCGCTCAATGTGGCTCGTTGATGCCACGTCGTAAGAGTGTTACACAAATAGCGGGCAGCCAATCTAGTTCCTTATATGATATCTGTGGTTGCAGGCCCCGATTTACGGGAGGGCACACGGGCACGTGCCCAGGGCCCCCGATTTATGGGGGCCCCCAAATTTGAATTAAATGTGTACTTAGTTAATGGGAATTTTGTGTGTGTATATTCAAAATTTATTATTTTTACTTTTGCATGCTCATGAGTCATGTGTTTATAGATGTGGTACTTACACACAGTGAGTTTGAGGTTCGAATTTCACGTAAACACGTGGCCATTAATGAGTTTCAGTGGTTTAATAGCCTTCAGGTGGCCAGTGAGAAGAAGGATCGCTTCCATTGAGTCACGTGCCTTTTCTTGCGTTTCCGAACGCACCTAAACTCAACTGATCCTTCAACTTCCTGCACATGGCTTGTCGTTGTCGTAACTGTAACCACGAAGGTTTGGTTGTATTTTGCGTTGCGTTTCTTGTAGTCTGATGGAATGTTGAATATTTGTTAAATTTATATATAATCAAATTTAGTTAGTTGTAACAATATATTTAAGTTGAATTATTTAACAGTTAAATTATGTCAAAACGTACATACTTATCAGGCAGCGCTAAACGGAAAGCCAAACAATTGAAACTGAAGGATGATGACCTGCAGCATGGTAGCATTGAACGTTTTGCCATTAAAAAATTGGATATTTCACTTGGTCCCAAACGTTCTACAAATTCATCTAATTTTAGTACTGGTGAGTCTCTTGAGCATAATCTGACTTCAGAATCATCTAACATCACAGGTGCTCCTAATTTGGGAAATCTTTTGAATTCATCTAATGAAGAGAGCACAAGTTCCACAATGAATGCAGTGGATCCTGCCTTATGGGGAGAAATTACAGAAGAAATGCGCGAATGCTTTTTGAGCGATCCACCAGTCCAAGATTTGAAGTTGCTGGCATTCACAGGGAAGGATATATGTGGTAAAAAACGTTTTCTAACAGAAGGTAATTTTTTCAGAATAAAAAAAAAATAATGAGAAGGTAAAACGCGACTGGCTTCTTTTATCCCCATCAACTTGTTTACTATTCTGCTGGATATGCAAATTGTATGCTAGGAGCACTACAGCATTAGGATCCACAGGTTTTTCTGACTGGAAGCATGCAAGTGAACGTCTTACAGAGCATGAAAATTCACACATACACAGGCAAGCAGTATGTGACTATTCATCACGCATGAATGCTTCTGCACGCATTGACTGTGAGATAGTTGAGCAGTATCGGAATGAATCCAAGTACTGGCAAGATGTTTTGCATAGAGTTGTTGCAACAGTTAAGTATCTCTCAGTTCGTGGGTTGCCAATGTATGGTGATGATGAAACAATTGGATCAGTTCAGAATAGAAATTTCCTGGGCTGCTTAGAATTAATTGCAGAATTTGATCCATTCTTAGCTCAACACTTGGAAAAATGTGGGAATCCAGGAAGTGGTAACACCAATTACTTATCTTCAACATGTGTGGATGAATTTGTTGAATTAATGGCTGTACGTGTTTTTAATGCCATCACTGATGAAATAAAAATGTCAAAATATTTTTCTGTCATAGTCGACTCTACTCCAGACATTACACACATAGATCAACTGGCTTTTATCATAAGGTATGTCAACAAAGATTTTGAAGCAAAAGAACGGTTTTTGACATTTATTCCATTCCATGGACATACTGCAGAAAACATTACAAATACCATGATATCTTTTCTACAAGAAGCTGGCTTGGATATTATGAATGTCAGAGGCCAAAGCTATGACAATGCCAGCAACATGTCTGGGAAGTATTCTGGTGTTCAAACACGCATTAGGGAAATCAATCCACTAGCGGAATATGTGCCATGTTCTGCTCACACTTTAAATTTAGTTGGTGTGAATAGCATAGATAGTTGTGGTAAAGTTCTCTCTTTTTTCACATTTTTGCAAAAACTCTATACTTTTTTTTCTGCATCAACTCACCGTTGGAAGATGCTTCAGGAGAAAGTCCAGGAAGCACATGGAAATTCATCACTCACACTGAAGAGTCGGTCAGTTACCAGATGGTGTGCAGATGCTGCAGCTACACGATCAGTGAGGAAAAATTATCGTGAAATAGAGAAAGTTTTAGTATTTCTGTCAGAAAATGTTGATGATTCTCCACAAACAAGAGATGAAGCAAAATCACTGCTGAAGAAAATGAGAACAATGGAAATATCGATCAGCACAGTAGTTTGGGACACAATACTTCAGAGATTAAACTGTGCAAATCAAACTTGCCAGAATCCAAAAGGAAATATTTCTGAAGTACCTAAAATTTTCCAGTCGTTAATTGAATTCATTCAGTTCGTGAGGGAAAATTTTGAAGTCTATGAAGAGGAAGCTCAAACATTAGTGTCTGAAAATGTGCAATACCATGGTCATGATTCCCGAAGAAAGAAGGTGCCACAGAATAAACACCTAGATGAATGTAACATTGAACTTATAGAACTCAGTGCAAGGGATATATTTAGAACTCAAGTTTATTATGTGCTTTGTGATGCTTTAGTCACTCAGCTTTCAAGCAGAAAAAGTGCTTATGAAAATATCATGAGAAAATTTGAATTTTTTACAAAAAAATCAAGATCTGAAATTTTTGAAGGTGCAAAAGCATTGCAGGAATACTATAACAATGACCTTGACGACCAGTTTGCAGATGAGTTTTTGCAATTCTCCTCAATGATTGGGGAGCATGCAACCATTATCCAGATGTTGCAAACTTTGAAGGTAAACAATTTAGAAGCCACATTTCCGAACACTGAGACTGCACTTAGAATGTTCATGACATTACCGATTTAAAATTGTACAAGTGAGAGATCATTTTCTTTGCTGAAAAGACTGAAAAATCCCTTTACGATCAACCACGAGACAAACAAAACTGGCATCATTAGCTCTGCTGTCTTTGGAGAGTGATGTGACACAGTCTTTAAATTATGATTCTCTGATACATGACTTTGCATCTAGGAAATGAAGAAGAAAAATATTCAACCCAACTGTTTCGTCCTGATATAGGAGGTAAATTTTCAATTGTTTTTATTCATTCCTAAAAATAAAGAATAGTAAGCACGAGTTATTACAAATAAAAAGATCTGGTGCCCAAACACAGCACTTTGTCATCGTATTGTCAGTTTTGTTTGACATTGGACAATTTATACATTCATGGCATTATGTGCTCATTAGATTTTGGTAAAAATTGGGGAAATGTGTAGTTTAGCGTGGTAAATTATTTGGTCGGAAAAGTTGTAAAATTTCTAAAAAGTGTGACGTACAGATTCTAAAATATGCAATTTAAGGGGAAATGGTGAAAAAATTTCATCGTTAGATTGAATATTAAAGATGTTTACCGAAAAACTTGAACTCCAAGTATGACGAGTCAGCAGACACTGCGGGAGGCCTTAAACAACGCTGAGGCGTTGACATGAAGCTGTGCTCCGTTGAAAGGAAGGATCGCTGCAGCCAGGACATTCACGGGCAGAATAGTACAACAGGAACCGGGTACGTTGTTGTCAGGAAAGAGTGTAGTGCTACGCTACAAAAATAGTTAATTTCGGTGTCAGTTCTTGACATCGCAATCGGACAGTTTCTTGTTTTTTTCACATGGGATTCTTTGATGCTGAATGTATGAACTCACTTCTCTGCGAAAGCTTTTCTTTTTAGTAATCAAACTTTCACTTTGAGACTTGCCATCTAACTTCCGTTAGAGAGAATGCGACACCTACTCTAACGCTTTTCTAGAAACAAGAAAGGCATGTGCATACTTACTATTTCGTATCACGGAATTAATACCAAAGAACGAAGACAGTCTCTGCATGTTTTTTTAAAAAGTGAGACAGAAATTACAAACTTCATTCTTTAGCATAGCAGTATATTCTGCTACTCTTTCCTGACAAGAGCGTACCTGATTCCTGTTGTACTCTTCTGCCCATGAATTCCCAGCCGCAGCAAACCTTCCTCTCAATGGAGCAAAGCTTCAGGTTGTCGCCGCAGCATGTGTTTACTCATCCTACTTGGTGGTAAGTGTTTCGGTAAACATCTTTAATATGCTTTTTTTTTTTTTTAATTTTACAACTTTTCTGACCAAATAATTTAGGATGCCGAAGTACAACACATTTACCAAAAATTGAACCGGACTAGGTGTTCCCCTCAGCTTTTCAGATTATTATGTTTTTTGTTTTGTTATTATTATTATTATTTTTTTTTTTTTTTTTTTTTTTGTGTAACTCAGACTCTTCCTCATCAACACAAAATTTTATGTTTTGCAGTTTTCTGATATATTGATCATGATGCGCTGATTTGATCTTAGCAGAAACCGTGAAGCCCATAGCACTTTTTCAATTTTTTATGCAGTTTCACACCTCTATTTATGAGGAAGTCCAGTGGAGGTCACCATGGATTTTTTTTTCTTGTTTTAGTTCACATTTTTTTGTTGGATGCATTGCTCTCATGTTCTAGACGCAAGAATCAGTACATTGCAAGACCACAATATTCACTAAAATTAAGATATCCATCCATTTTGTCATAAATATATTGTTATAGTTAGAGTCTATGGGGGTCATTAACACCACAAACTACTGATCAACTAGTTGTACCCGCACAGCCAGAGTTGTATAAAAATAAAATGCATCTGCATGCACAGCTATTGAAACAGAAGACTCGCTGCCAACCTGCATACCATGATAATAGAATAAGATAATTTAAAGGAAAATTAATAAAACAAATAATTATTAGAACATTACAGATTCCAATGAGGACAAAATAGTACATTCTAATTGAATGTGCAGCAATGTGTGTAAAATGGACTTTTATGGCAAAATATTAAAATATTGGACTACCTACCTCATAAAAACAAGAGATTAATTAAAGAAAGTTTTTATATCCAGAAAAGCAGTTCTATCAATGAACCTTCAAAAATTATAAATATGATTTTCAACAAGTTCATTCAAAAATACTGGACTTACAAAATGCATAAGGAAATATTTTTATTTAATTGGCAACTGAAAGAGGAACCTGGCAATAAAATTTAAATTCTGTGTAAACAAAACTTTTAATACAGTTCGTATACATTGAGAACAGGCCTTGATAAAATCTAGAGGCCAGAAATGTCTGTAAAAACAAAAGAACTCAGAAGATGTGAAAAATAATTTTCTTCAGTTAAAATAGAATTAAGTATATTAATCTGAGTAAAGTGTTGAGTAAGTGTTTTAATTGCTGTATATAGGCCTAGCATTTTTATTTTTTTAATCTACATGAAAACTATCTGCAAACCTGCTAAGGATTTGGAAACTATCATGCGTACGCATGTACGTCTACATTCTGCTACTCTGCACACAGTGACTATTATTTGGTCGATAGAGAATAAGGAGGGGGGCCCCGAAAATGTTTTGTGCCCTGGGCCTCGCATGTAGTAAATCGGGCCCTGTGTGGTTGTACCAGCTGCTTGGTGTTGATGCGTAGTACAGTATAAGCAGCGGTACGCTGATGTGTTTTTCCCTTCAAAAGGTAAACTGTTAATACAGCATTTTTTTTTGTTACGTTTTTGAATAGTCACTTGATGACGAGCGTATCCGCTGTGCTAAAATATGATTAGTTCATTTTTATTAATTACTATTAACAGAGTGTCACGTGGATGGTAAAACAATATGAAAAAAATATGGCTTGTCGACCACCTACGAAACGTGGACGTTTCAACTTCAATAAGAAGAATAAGTAGAATACGGCAGCGTTGGAACAATAACAAGCGGAAGAAGCAAATATGGAACAGCTTGCACATTTAAGAGCAGATGGTTTCCGATCACTTCCATTGGAAGTATAGATCAGCCTGCAAAAACACCATTCCGAACAGCTAAGGCGAGGAGCATGGAAATAATGTCCGACGTTATTATAACCCTCAATGAATCTATATCGGAAGAAAACCTCGATCGAATGCGGCGAATAAATAGATAACGAATCGCAGCTGAATCATCCGAAGAACGTAACCAGCGCTTGGAAGAACTACGCAACCGAAACCGCGGATCAACGTGTTCAGCGACTGGAACACTTGGGACAACGTGCAACTGAACGACTTAGCATTACAATACTTGGAAACAACATATCAAAATTAAAAAAAAAAAGGTGCCCTCATCCCCCTTTAACCGAGCGATCTTCGGTGTTCCTGATATTGCGTTATAACTTACGTAAAAATGCTTTGATTGAGACAAAACTTTATCATGTTGTTCCGGAATTATTCTTTACCAGTTCTATTGAATATCATCGAAATGGGGTCAAAGGTCAGGTCATAGGAGCGAAATTTATTCTACAGCCATTATCCTCATAACTTGAGCAATGCTTTCTGGTATGTTGGAAAGCGTATCATAATCAATGCATTGCATGATTTTACTAACTTCTTTTTCTGGATTACATTACCGTTGGTGAATCATAAAGAAAGATATTCCAGCGTTGACTATATGACCAAGCTCTGAAACATAGTGAGGAAATAGGATCGATGCAATAAGGTTACCCTTAGAGGACTGTGGTACAATTTGGATGTAATCCAAGATATATTACACAGTGTGGCAAATATTTTTTAAGACTGGGCCTGTAAAATGAAATAAAAACAAGAAATTATATTTTGTTTTGTTTTGTTATTCAAAATAAGTCCCTCCGGCTTCAATACACTTGTTACAGCGATTTAATAATGATTCGAATGCCTGTTCCAGTTCACTTTGCGGAATTGCCTCCAAAGCACGCGTCGAAGCTGTTTCTATGGTCGAAATATCATCAAAATAACACCCTTTTAACGTCATTTTAAGTTTTGGGAATAAAAAAGTCGTTGGGTGCTAAATCAGGCGAATACGGTGGATGATTCAACACAAGACGTTATTTTTCGCCAAAAATCTACGAACAAGAAGTGAGGTGTGACTGGGTGCATTATCGTGCAACAAACACCAACTGTTTTCATCTCGATATTCTGGACGAATGCGACAAATTCTGCCCATCGAAAGCCTCAAAACATTTAAATAAAACTCACCAGTAATTGTTTGTCCACTTGGAACACATTTTTTGTGGATAATACCCTTTCATCGAAGAATGTAATGAGCATTATTTTTATTTTCGTTGGAACTTTTCTTGTTTTCTTGGCTTGTGCTGAATTTTTTTACTTCCATTCCGCACTTTGTCGCTTTGTTTTAGGATCATATTGAAAACACCATGCTTCATCACCTGTAACAATCGATTTTACGAAGTTTGGATCATTTTCAGCGGCTGAAATGGTGTCTCTGCAATGTGCACTTCTCCTTGATTTTTGTTCATTGGTTAACGTGTGTGGAGCAAATTTAGCACAGACTTTTGTTTTGCCCAAATCTTTATGAAGGATGGTCCGAATCGTTTCTTTGTTGATATTTAAAGACTCTTCCATCATTCTTAGTGACGTACATCGATTGTCTGCCACGAAATCACGCACTGTTTTAATAATCTCAGGTGTCCTAGATGAACTTGGTCTTCTGGTACGCTTATCATCTTCCAGCGTCTCTCTTCCGTCCAAAAAACGTTTGTACCACAGGAAAACATTTGATCTACTTAAACAAAACTCACCGTAAACTTGTTTCATCATTTGGTACGTTTCCGAGGCACTTTTACCAAGTTTTGCGTTAAATTTAATAACAGCCCTTTGTTCCATCTTAATAATTCTACATGAAAAATATTTTACTTCTCTAATGAACGGCCGTTTCGTTTGAGTTACTTTAACAACTGCGCAGTACTTTTGGCAGAAAGCAAGCAGATGGTCACTGTTTATAACGCATTCGCAATTACACTGGTGGAGCCACCGTAGGCTGAAATCTAGCGCCAGTCTTAAAAATTCTTTGACGCACTGTGTATATTAGCCCTTTAACGAATCTTTTAGAGACAGTGATACACAAAATTTAACCAATCTTTCTTGGGAAAAAGAATTAAACCAAAAACAAACTGTAAGGTGACGGAGTCGGGCCCCACTAATTATTTCCAGGTAGTAATATTTTCTGTAATTATTTCTCATTTCAAATGCAATGTACTGTAAATTCAACGCACGTGTTGGCACGTGGTACGTTTCCTTTGTATGACGGATTGTGTAACACCGAACGAAGCACATGACTAGCAAGATCCGTTGACTTCGATCGGGTTGACGGGGTCTGTGGTATAGGTCAAAGGTCACCACTTCCGGTGAACGGCTAACTCTACACCAATAGGATTTCCAGAGGAGGAAAGGAGGGGCGGGGGAGAAGATTAAGGATATAAAAGGAAGCGACACGTTCGCTAGAGAGGCTTGAGTTGCGAATGGCTGAGTGGTTAGCGGTTCAGACTACCAATGCAAGGTCCTCAAGTTCGATCCTGGGCTGATCTTGCGGAGGTGGTGTGAATTGCTAACAATCACTGAATATTGTGCAACATCGTACTTGTACGGTTGCGCCATCTACTGTACTCTAATCTCACTACAAACTGTTCTGTCAAAGTCGCTAGACTTGCTCTCATTCTTCCGTTTCTGTGTCCTGCCCAAAAAGGCGAACTCGCTGTAGGTGGCTGGGACCTAAACTCTACTCACTGTGGACGGAAGTCCTACAAGAAAATGACTCATACTTGCTTGCTTATCCCCGCTAGAGAGGCTTTTCGCGTTTCACCAGCGTGCGTCGGATGAGGACTGTCAGCCCCCCCCCCCCCCGGTAACAAATAAGGGCGTCTTTCTCCCCCTTTCTACCTCACTTCCGTGTCGCTTTCCTATCGGGCACTCTAGCCCAAATCTCCTAGCTTCATATTTCTAAGGGTTGTTTAAGACCTGGGGTCAGACACTCCCTGCCTAAAATCCTCTACATATGATCTATTACGCGTTTCACCTTCCACGGAGTTGGACGTCGTGTTTTACGCAGAGAGTGTCGGTTAGACCTCTCGGGGTTTATCGTTTTCACTGACGGAGGGGTCAGGGTTTTTCGGCGATAAGAGATCTGCCGGGGTTTTAGACGGAACGACTCAAGTCCACGTGGCGGAGGGTTTTTCGCGATATCGGTGAGATAGTGAAGTGTTCGCTAGCTGGAAACCTGTTGGCACGTGGAGATAACCAATCGAACGGAACTTATTCTTTCATCTATTAAATTTTGTCTCGTCTAACCAAGGACTTGTTATTGGAGTGCCTCATTATCGTAGATCTCAAGAATTTCTGACTACACGTTCCAGTACTTCAGCGGTCGAGTTCAACTCATCGGCACTCAAAAGAACCTACGTCAGGCCCGTTTGAGAGATTCGGATTGCGTAAGACCTAGTGGCAGATCGAACCCAGCGGGACCTGTCACAAACATTCAAGTTTATTTGTTCCAGAAAGATCTGGTACGCTCCTTCAACAAAAAATAATAATAGTAGCAAATTGATGCAAATATAGTGCTTAAAAATTATATACAGCATATGCACAATCGTATCAGAATAATATGACCACTTACCTAATAATGGGAATAACCACCCTCGGCCCGGATGACAGCTGCGAGACATGGACGCAATGAGGCCCTAGAAGGTTTCCCGAGGCACACGTGCCCATTCGGACTCCAGCAGAGCACGAAGGTCCCGGAGATGAGATGGTTGTGGGTCGGCACGTCGAACCTGCCGATCCAAATAGTCCCACAAGTGCTCGATGAGATTGAGGTCAGGCGACTCGCCGGCTAAGGGAGAACGGTGACATCGCTGTCGTGTTCCTGGAACCAGTCACACAGCTCCTTAGCGCCGCCCCGGTGGCGCAGTGGTCTAAGCGATGGCCTCTGATCATTCGTCCGAACGGGGTCCGGGTTCGAATCCCGGTGAGGCATGGATGTTGTGTTTGTCTTACGGCACTGGCTCTCTCCCTTCCCTGGAACCAGTGACCCTAAATTAGGGACGGGCGACTGCTTATAGCCCATTGAGTTGCTCACGGCGTCCAATCAAAAAAAAAAAAAAAAAAAGCTCCTTAGCTACGCGGCGCGGTGCATTGTCTTGTTGGTAGACACCATCACCGCCAGGGTAAACGTCCAACATTAAGGGATGCATGTGGTCAGCGAGAATGGACAGGTAGCCATTGGCGTTCAGGGACCCATCAAGTGGTATCAGCAGTTCCAGATCATACCAGGAAAATGTCCCCTAGACATGCATTTTGCCACCGCCGGCCTGAACTTGTCCGACAAACGTGTTTGGATGTTGGTTATCGTGTGTCTGACGCCGTATCCGCCACCGCCCGTCACTTCTGTGGAGTAGAAGCCTTGTTTCGTCGGAGAAGGCAACTTTTCCCACTCTTCCACTGTCCAATGACGGTAGTCCCATGCGAAGTGCAGGCGTTATTGCCGATGGACCTGAGTTAACATGGGCGCCTTGACGCAGCGTCGACTCCGGAGACCATGCGTAACAGGGTGCGCTCTACTATTATCGGGGATCCGTACCTGTGTGCCCTAGCGTTCATTTGCGTGGTCAATTTGTGATGTAGTACAGAGGTTAAAGCACATGTGAAGACGACAAATCTGCAGCGATACATTCCGTCCGTGTAGTTTAGTTGGGAGTACAACTTATTCAGGAACGAGGGGGCGCGGATATGATCCTGTCACGGACAAACTTGTGTTTTCACATTGGCGTAAGAACGTAAAAATAAATGTACTGGCAGTTGGGTTCTTCGAAAAATGTGTGATGTTTGTTCTACACATTGGCTAGAATTAATAAAAATTTGTTCTTTTCTTCGCTTAAAAAAAAAAAAAGATTAAGAAAGAGATGATGTGACGTACTACAGAGATTAAAGCATGTGCCAAGACGACAAGTTTGCAGCGATACATTCCGTCCGTGTCGCTTAGTTGAGAGAGCAACGTACTCCGGAGTGAGGGGGCGCGTTTTCGATCTCCGTCAAGGACAAATTTGTGTTTTCACAAATTGCTGCACTATTGCTCGTCGATTGCCCTTTACCAGTCGACGGAGGTAACGTTCTCCTTTGGGGATTCACAGTTATGACGTCTGGAGGTACTCGGTGTGCCAGCGGTTCATTCTTAGTACAGCACCTCGCGAACAACACACGAAGTCTGCTGTTTCTGAGATGCTTCCCCCATTGGCGCGGTAGCCGATGATAATTCCTTTTTGAACGTCCGTCAAATCACTACCTCTGCCCATTGTGCTCACGTAACGCACTACGGCTCATCTGTCCTGCTTATATCTCCGTGTGGCCGACCTTGTCACGTGCACTCTGAGACGCGCCTGGGCGGGTACAGTGTGATTCCAGGGGTGGTCATATTATTTTGACACGACCGTGTATATGGCAAATAGAAAACTTGCTCCCTCTAAGGTTCCATTTGCCCCCCCCCGGTCAAAAAGTTCTGAAAGAAACACCGGGCCTTGCATGCGGGAAGCAAATGCCCTTTTAGCACCCTTGCATTGAAGTATCAGGAAACATTATTTTCCGACTATGGACACAATTCCAAAATACGGGAAGTGTTCGAAGAAACCAAGGTCAAGGCCGTCCACGTGAAACTACAACCAAGAACGACCGTTATCTTTCGTAAACAGTCCATCAAAACAGACGGCAAAATGCTACTCAGCACCGCGAGAGCTCCTTGTGTCAACAGGCCGTCGAAACAGACGGGAAAATGATACTCAACTCCAGCGAAAGCTCTTCGTGTCAACAGGACATAGATTGTCAACTCAAATTATTAACAATCACCTTCACCAAGGTGTCCTTTATGCACGTAGGCTAATGGTGTGAGTTCCTTTAACCGGACGTCGCCATACGGTTCGTAGAAACTGAGCTGCGGAACTTCGTGGTTGGAGTCACGACGACTGGTCAAGTCCCCTTTTCTGATGAGTCGAGATTCAGTCTGGAGTCTGACAATCGACGAGTTCTTATCTGGAGAGAAACTTGCAAGCGAAATAATTTAGCTTTTATGCAAAAAGCATCACATTGCGGCAGACATGGATTGATTGTCTGGGAAAGCCTAAGTATTGGTGGACGTACAGACCTGTATGTCATCCAAAACGGTATTCTGACGGCTCAGCAATAGAGAGACGAGATTTTCAGAGCTGATGTCATTCCGTATGCTGCAGGCGTCGATGATTCGTTCCTTTTCGTGGACGATAACGCTCGACCTCATACAGCTCGGCTAGTGAACAGCATACTTAAAGAGAAGGGAATCCAGCGTATGGAGTTGCCAGTATGCTCAACTGAAAAATCCGATTGAACATGCCTAGGACGCACTTGGAAGACGTATTGCAGCTCGGCAGGCGGTACTTCCGTTGACTCTTTGTAGATTGGAGACTGCCCTGGTTAAGGATTGGCAAAGATACCCACAAAATCTCATTAGGTCCATGCCCCACAGGTGTGCAGTGGTGTTAGCCGTTCGAGTGGAACACACACCCTGCAATAGGTCAGTTGCAACCTTCAAAAAGTCATTTTTCTTGTTGTGCAGATATGCGTATTGTTGTATACGTATAACATATCTCATGATGTGCATTAAATGATAATATTGCATAAAAATTCGCTAATGTGCTTTTTCTTGCCTATATAATTGAATATTCTACTGTATCTTACATAAAAATAATATTTTGCGTTCAACAACGTGAGTCGCACATGACTTTCTTTACAATATATCTTGGTCCCCTAATTCTTTTGAGTAGGATATTTATTTTTTTAGTTTACTCTTTTGGTCCTTTCTGTGGATCATCGTAACAGCATCGGAGTTACTGATGTCGTATTTTGAATCTTTCAACTCCCTTTCTTCGGTTCTAATTTTTTCTCCATTTTTTTCCACGTGTTCTCCTTCACTGGTGCTCTGAGATATCCTCTTCTTACGGTGGTAAATAGCCAAAACTCCTCCCTTAACCACTCAGAAACCAAGAGCCCTTAGATTCACGCCATCAAACCATTTTTCTCCCTCACACGCATCGTAAAACCCCCTACTGACCGCAAAACAATAAATACGAAGAAGTTGAAAGATCTCCCTCTCTTACATAAAGATTTCCTTTTATCACTATTTTCTAACCCCTAGAGAAATGTATACGCAGGTAAATAAAAAAGTAACTGAAATTTGGAAGTTACATGGTATCCGCAACGGATAGAAGCTGACGGAATACATGTTTACAATGACTTATGGGTAGTTCAAACACATACAGCGCAGCGCTCTGCCGTTAGTCCAGTTGAGACCATGGTGAAATAAATATGGATGCTCTGCTGCGGGACTGCACCAGTGTTGAACAAAGCACCGTAGTGAGATTTTTTCGGGCAGAGGGAGCGAAACCTGCTGAAATTCACCTAAGTACATTAGCTCAATACGAAAGTGAAAACACCATGACTTAACAAACACATTTTGAATGGGTAGAAAGGTTTAAAGCGGGAAGTACAAGTTCAACCGATGAAGCTCGATTTGGTTGGCCGTCAGCATCGTGACATGCACACCAGCCCGAATCGACAGGGTGAAAGTCTTAATCAAAAAAGACCGACAGATTACGTTGCCCGTTGTTGCTGCACATTTCAGGTATCAGCTATGGATCCGCACACGCCATAGTACCTGATGATTTGAGGTACCGTAAAGTTTGCGCAAGTTGAGCACTCAAATAGCTTACTGATTTGCACAAATAACAGCACGTGGAGGTTGCGACCCAATTCATGAAACGCTATTTAAAAGATTCGAGCGTTTCGGAGAGGATTGTCAGCGGCGACCAGACATGGGTTCATCACTGTGAACCTGAAAGCAAGAGAGAAAGCATGCAGTGAGAACACCCGTCTTCTCCAGTAACAAATTCAAACGACAGCACTCCGGCAAGAAAATCATGCCGACCTTCTTCTGGGACATGAAGTGTCTTATCCGGACGCATTTTCAGGAACACAGACAAACAGTGACCAGTGCAACGTACTGTGCTGTGCTTAGAGAGAAACTGAAACCTGCAATTCGCAGAAAAATAAGAGGAATACTGTCAAAATCAGCCTTGCTGCACCATAACAATGCACGTCCCCATTTAGTGGCCGCAACAGCGGAGGCAATGCTACAACTGCGGTTTGAACGTCTTCCACATCTCATTTACAAGAACTCCTGGATTATCTCATTTACAAGAACTGATCTGGAACCATGCGATCATCACGCATTCAATCCACTTAAAGAGGACGCATTCAATCCACTTAAGAACCCGCTGTCGCAGGTTCACCTATGATTATGAGGTTAAGGAAGCGGTGCATACCTGGATTTGGCAGCAGCCGAAAAGTTTCTTCTTTCAAGGAATGAAGAATCAGTTGGACGTTCAAAGAAGTACATCGACCTGCAGGGGGTCTACTTGGAGAAGTGAAATAACCGTTAAGTTCATTTGGCCCCAGTTATCGCTATTAAAGTGTGTATGTGGTCTTAACTTTCTGATTATCCCTCACATTAAGCTCTTCCCTCAACATTACTTGCAGGCAATTAACTACATAGAAGTTTCATAACAGCAGCTTTGCATCTCATAGTCACTTGAGTTATATCCTTCTGTGCAACTACGTATCCATCTTCTATCTCCGCCTCTGCTCACCCCCCCCCCATCCTGTCTATCTTTTTCCCCCGGGGGTTGGGTGGGTGGAATGGTCACGTTCTTCGATATTTTACGTTTCTTTGAAAAAGAAAGGGGCATTTCTCTCTCTTATTACCTTTAACACCAACAAGTCATGTGCCTCAGAATCATTGGCGCAACTCTTCCTACAGATTCAGCCCGAGAAGCTTTTTTTCAGTCATTCATCGTTCGTAATGCCGTACTGTATCACTTCGATTTTGCTTTTACAAAAATGTTCAATACACGAATAAATAAGGTATGCATGCTTGTAATGGAACAAAAGAGTAATTTTTACAAACCACTAAAAATAAAAGTTCAGAGAATTTGCAACTACGTCCATCTTCCAGGAGTTCTTGCTTGCCTTTCAGGGGATGAGTACCACCTTCCCCTTGCTAGCTACGGCCGTATCATCTCTCTCTCTCTCTCTCTCTCTCTCTCTCTCTCTCTCTCTCTCTCTCTGATTCTTACCTGTGTACTTACAGGAAAGAATCCAAGGGATCAGTGGCGAACCCACGGAGGGGGCTTAAGCCTCCTCCAAGAGATTAAGAATGACGTATAGTCTGTTCAGTTTTACCTGGTAGTTGAGAAGAATTCATTTTACCAGTTTGAGGGGAGTAAGCAGCGTGCCTTTTAGGAACTAATCGCTTCCAGCAGACCAAAGACACTTTCAACAATGACGAAGGGAGGGGGAGGGAGTGTTGGAGGATCCTCCTAGTGTTGACTCCCTGTGGCGCTTAGAAGCTTCTGGTTAAATAGACTTTGCATGCTGGGTATCCTCTATGGTTTTGTGAGATGGTATCGGATTTCCATGATGGGCGGGAGCCCGGGGTTGACATTAAAAGTTTCAACCAAATGCGGTCAAATAAGGAAACAATCACGGGTAGGTTTTAATAAGAAAATGCATGCTGCTAATATTCGCTAGCAAATGTCGAATACTGTCATTGCATTTACAGATAACACAGGGGGAATTATTTTTTTGTTGTTCTCTATGTGATACAATTTAAACGAAAAGTTTTCAGTAGTTATATATCGTATATATACACTATCGCTGTGCACATTTCTTTAAGCAGACAGTGGGTCCAGGGCTGGGCCATTATTTTTGAATCTCAGTATTAGTGCACATCTAGGATCTCACTATGGGTGACCGAATAGAAATACCAAGGAGAAAAATTTCCCAAAAAACATGATATTGATGAGGAAGCCATATAAATATCCCCTCCGCATTGAAGTGCGTTTCTCATGTTTCATAACGGGAACGGAGAACTGGCCACACCGGAGAACTGGATACATTGGAATTTCAGTGCCATAAAATTGTTCTGCATAAACAAATTTCGTGTCGCTATATTTCCCACTACTTAAGCAACTACTGAATTTTTTTTAAATATTTCATTTTCAGTAAGAAATTTAAACATTTCCATGATTTTCGGGAAAAAGACAAAGCGGAGAACTGGCCACAAAAATGTTAAGGGGCCGTATAAAAATTGCGTTCTGGATTGCTCCGCGGCTACGTCTCCGGAGATTGGTTATCTGACACATAAAATTTCCGTAATTTCGTACTTTCTAATTTACGATATTTTTCAAGGTATATAAACTACAGCTAAACAAATTTTCTGCGTGTATGTGGAAACCCATGAAACTTACCGGGGAGGGGGCTTAAAACCTAAAATATGAAATATAAAGAATTTCTGGTCCGATCGGGAGATTTTGAGCATTTACAAACTAATCTGAACCAAATCTTTGCGAACATGTGATAACGCAGAAAACCTGTGTCGGGCGCGGGGTGGGGGTGGGGTGGTAATTCCCAAAGTGTAAAATATAAGGAATTTCTTGTCTAATCGAGAGATTTTCAGCTTTTACAACCAGAAATACTTTGATTTTGTTTTATATTTTAGGTACCCCCCCCCTCCCCCGACAGGTTTCGTGAGTCAGCAAATGTTTTCAGAGAGTTTGTTGAGATGTAGGTTGTAAATGCTGAAAATCTCCCGATCGGACCAGAAATCCTTTATATTTTACACTTTTGGTATTAACCCCCCCCTCCTTCGCAGGTTTGCTGAGTTGGCACATGCCCTCAGATAATGGCTTATGACTTTAATATTTAGTGCCTAAGTAAAAGCGCAATGCTATTGGCTTGATTTGATACGTAAGCGTTATGAATATGAAGTTGGCGGATTAAATGCTGTTAAAAAAGTCCGAGGTGTAGGGCCTATGAATTAATCAAGTAAATGAAAAATATTACAAATTTGACATGTTATGTAAATAGTTATTAAAAAATCCCACCTTATTGTCCTTTCCTGAATGCAGCAATTTTCGCTTGGCTTACATAGAACGTTTTCTTGAAATTTGTTTGGAATTCCCAATTCAATTCTCAATATAGGCCAAAAAACGACAATATTTATACTCCCCCCTCAATCCTCGAACTTCTGTGGCCCGTTGCTTTAAGTATGAACGGACATGAAAATTCCGACAAACAAAAGAGCTCCTTCCCATCGTTAGGTACCTTGGGAAACTGCCACACACAATTCGGAAACTTGGAAAACTGCCACACATTCAAAGTGTTCCTCGGAGGAATAGCAATTTGTACCCCGCCCCTTAATGAAAAGCGTGTGGCAGTTTTCCTGTGTGGCGGTTTACAGTGAACCTTTTACTCAATGTAGTCTTACCTCCGTCAAAATCAATACTGTCGCGTAATTTGATTAATAAAGACTGAACAGTAGGGATTTCCTTTTTTCATACATGTCATGTACCGTTCTGCGCACAACGCATTTGTCAAAATCATCTATTTCGCGCTTCGGAGCTTTCTTGTTTCGTCTTTTACCAGGAGTTGGCAAAACCTCGCTTGTAGCAGCCTGTTTCCGAATTCTGTAAACAGTTCTCAGTGAAACTCCTGTAGCCTCCGAAACGCGTTCATTGGATTTTTTGACATCCACTTTCGGAACTCCATTTCGTTTTTCTTCGTCCATGAACATTATTACATTCCCAATAATTTCCCTAGCTTGGCTTTTCAGTACTTTTCCAGCTTTCAGTGTGCTGAGTGCCATAGTTGTGAGCAATAATATTAACAGTATCACACACACACACACACACACACACACACACACACACACACACACAAAAAGAAACAACAAAAGAAAAAAAACCCGTGCCGCCCCGGTTGCGCAAGGGTCTAAGGCGCTGGCCTCTGATCATTCGTCCGTAAGGGGTCTGGGTTCGAATCCCGGTCAGGCATGGATGTTGTGTTTGTCTTACGGCACTGGCTCTCTCCCTTCCCTGGAACCAGTGACCCTAAATTAGGGACGGGCGACTGCTTATAGCCCATTGAGTTGCTCACGGTGGTCGTTAAACCTCCAGTAAAAAAACCGTGAGTAAAGATCTCTTGCTTGCTACAAAGCTAGCTTGAGAAATCAGTAACAGAAGTCGGAAAGGGTCGTTTGGTGATGTTCAAGAATGCCTTATTCTTTTCCCTCCTATAACGAAGTGAATTTCTCCGTCATTTTTGGTCTACGACGGGATTCGAACCCGAGGCCGCTTATTCCGGAACAAGTTGCTCTACCAATTAAGCTACGCGGACATGTATTCTGATTCCTATCTGCCTTTATGTCATGTGCGTCCTGCTGGCAGGTACGTCACATCTCCTGGTACGTTACATCATCTCCCCCTTATTTTTCTTTTTTTTCTTTCGAAGTGCTGCTCATATTTTTCCTATCTCGCGGTGTGGAAATAACATCACACCAATGCGAGATTTTGAACGGTCGGGTCATCCGGATAGTTCGGGCGCCATTATAACGAAGTGAATTTCTCCGTCATTTTTATCCGCGCCGGGGTTCGAACCCGGGTCCACTCATTCCGCAATAAGTTGCTCTACCAATTAAGCTACGCGGACATTTGTTCTGATTCCTATCTGCCTTTATGTCATGTGCGTCCTGCTGGCAGGTACGTCACATCTCCTGGTACGTTACACTCCCACAAAGACCATTGAAGGAGAAGCTCTAAACACCACAGGGAATCAACATTAGGGCGGACTGCCAACACTCCCCATCCACCCCGTATCGTTATTGTTTATTGCCCTGCTCCAAGAGGGTTGGAGGCGACTAGTTAAAAGCACGCTGCTTACAATACGAAGCTCCCCTAAAACTGGTAAAGTGATTCCTTCCCAACTGCCAAGTTAAATTGAACTGACTGCCGCCCCGGTGGCGCAGTGGTCTAAGCGATGGCCTCTGATCATTCGTCCGAACGGGGTCCGGGTTCGAATCCCGGTGAGGCATGGATGTTGTGTTTGTCTTACGGCACTGGCTCTCTCCCTTCCCTGGAACCAGTGACCCTAAATTAGGGACGGGCGACTGCTTATAGCCCATTGAGTTGCTCACGGTGGTCGTTAAGCCTCCAATCAAACAAACAAACAAACAAAATTGAACGGACTATACGTCACAAATTAAGCATTCAAAAACACTGGCGTAGTCAGAATTTTTTAAGTGTGTGTGTGTGTGGGGGGGGGGGGGTTGGACCCGAGGACCACCCCTTGGCTACGCCTATGTTCAAAAATATTATTTTACACGTTCAAAAAATTACATAGTGTCTGACAGAGTGTCTTCTTCCCAAAGAGATTAAGAGCGAAGTACGTCACAAATTAAACATTCAAAAATATCGTTTCACATTTAAAAAAATTACATAGCGTTTTCTGTTACATGGTGTCTTCTTCCTAAAGACCCAAAGAAATTAAGAGCGACGTACGTCACAACCGTACATAAATTATAGGCATATATATATATCATCATCATTGTCAACCATTATCAAGCCACTGCTGGACGAAGGTCTCCCAAGTTTCCTCCACAACGGTCTGTCTTGTGCCAGTCTCCTCCATGTCACTTTCGAATTTCATCCACCCATCTTTCGAATTTCATCCACCCATCTTCCATGTGGTCTCCTTCTTGGTCTTTTCCTGTCCCTTGGAATCCAATCTAAAATTTCGGTTGTCCATCGATGGTCTGTTCTTCTGGCAGTATGTCCAGCCCATTGCCATTTCAGGGATTTAACTCTGATCATGATGTCTTCCACTCTTGTCATTTTTCGGATCCACGTGTTCTTCTTCTTATCTCTCCTGGTTACACCAAGCATGCACCTCTCCATGCTACTTTGGGTTGTCTGCAGCCTTTGTATGTCTCTTTTAGCTAAGATCCACGTCTCTGCACCATACGTAAGCACTGGAAGGATGCATTGATCAAACACTTTTCTTTTAAGACATAATGGCATATTGCTCTTGAAAATTATGCTGGTTCTTCCAAAAGCTCTCCAGGCAAGTTTTGTACGCCGATTAATTTCTTCACCAATGTGACCCTCACTTGATATCTGCTGTCCAAGATAAACGTACATGTCTGTTATCTCCAGCTTTTCTCCATCAATCGATAAATCTTCATTTCTTGTAAAAGCATTGTACATCACTTTTGTCTTCTGAAAGTTCATTTTTATTTCCACTTCTTTACTCTTGTCAGCAAGTTCCTGGATCATACTCTGTAGCTCTGATGGGGTAGTTGCAAAAATGATTATGTCATCAGCAAAACGAAGGTGGGTTAGATAATCTCCATTAATCTTTATCCCTTTGTTTTCCCAGTTCAGTGATTGAAAGACATTTTCCAATGTGGCATTAAAGAGCTTCGGAGATATGGTGTCACCTTGTCTCACTCCTTTTCCAATTTTTATATGTGTTTGTATTTTCAAACCGCCGAATCTTTGCACTTGCATTTTCATAGATGTTATTAATAATATTAATGTATGTATCTTCAATACCGCAGGATTTCAGAGCCATTGCAACTGCTGATGGTTTCACCGAATCAAAGGCTTTTTCATAATCGATAAAGCCATGCACAATGGAAGCTCATATTCCCTCGCTCTTTCAATTAGTTCTCTCAGTACGTGGATATTATCTATTGTGCTGTAGCCACTCCTGAATCCAGCTTGTTCTCTCGGTTGAGTCATGTCCAGTGTCACCTTCAAGCGGTGTGAAAGAACTTTAGTGAAGATTTTATAAACCACTGATAGGAGGCTGATAGGTCTGCAGTTCCTGAGATCCTCAATGTCACCTTTTTTATGTAGCAAGATGATTGTAGCGTTGTTCCAATCCTCAGGAATTTCCCCTTCATTAAGGCATCGAGTGAAAATTTGGGCGAGTACTGTTTCGATTTCTCCACTTGCTTCTTGTATGATGTCTACAGTAATTCCATCTTCTCCTGGAGCTTTTCCCGCTTCATGTTCTTGATTGCATGTGCAACTTCTGCTGGAAGGACTGGAAGAACTCTGGTACTGGTACCTTTCATGATGTCTGGAGTACATGTATCATCCCTTTCATATAATTTGGAGTAGAAATCTTTCACTCTTGTCAAAATTTCGCCTCTATTTCTTGTTACAGAACCATCTTCTTTTCTCAGTGCCATAATCTGTTTTTCCCCTTACTGAGATGTCCCTTTGCTATCTTTAGGCTTTGGTTGTTTTCAATTGCTTTCCTTACTAGTTCACAGTTGAATTTCCTTACGTCTTCAGTGATACTTTTTCGTACTGTCTTGCATAGCTCTATATATTCCACTTTGGAACTCACATCTTCTTTAGTTGTCCTCATCACTCTTCTTTTTTGCATCAACATTTTGGTTTTTCCTGCTAATTTGTTCACATGCAATTTGTTCTTAGATCCAGCTAATTTTGTTGTTGTTTCCATAAGAGCTTTGGTTACTTTTCTGTTAACTTCAGAAATATCCACTTCTTCCGATGTTAGGCCTTCTAAAGCAGAGAATCTGTTCTTCAGTTCCAATTTGAAGGTATTATGGTGTTTTTTAAGGTTGGTTATGTCAATACATTTTGTTTGTCTTATGAGCTTGCTACGTTCGAGTTTAGTGTTGAGGTGCATCTTACATCTCACCAATCTATGGTCACTGCCTGTGTTGAACTTGTTTAGCACACTGCAGTCTTCTATGACGAATTTTTTGTTACACATAATAAAATCAATTTCACTTGTTGTCCCATTTGGATGTTCCCATGTCCATTTCCTGTGTGGCTTTTTCTTGAAAAAGGAGTTACAGATGAAAAACCCTTCTGCCTCTGCAAACTCTACGAGAGTATTTCCACGCTGGTTTCTGTTGCCGTGACCGAATTTACCTACTGAAGTTTCATTCTGTTGCCGTTGCCCTATTTTTGCATTGAAATCTCCCATAATTATTTTCAAGTGCTGCTTACCTTTATTATTTAGATCACGAATTTCCTCATAAAATTCTTCAATTTCTTCTTCAGCATGACTTGTGGTGGGTGCATAAGTTTGAATAATCTGAGCCTGGTATCTTCTCGAGAGTTGGATAACGAGTCGTGCAGCTCTGTCAGAGGAACTTTCATCTTCTACAACTTTATCCTTCAGTTTCTTGTTTATTATAAATCCAACACCACTAGTTCTGCCAGTATCTGTCCCACGATAGTAGAAGAGATGTCCACTTTTCAGTTCAATGAGATCTTCTCCTTTTCTCCTTACCTCATGTCCCACTTGATCCTTACCGATGTCCCACTTGATCCTTTGTAGTTCCTCTTCCAATTCAAGAAGCCTTGAATCAGAAGATAGGGAGCGTCCGTTATACGTCGCCAAGGTCAGCATCAGATGGCAGCCTTGTCCGGTCCTCCGGGATTCTCAGCAGCCTCTGCCTTCATGTCGCACTGGCCGCGGCCTTGGCCAGGTACATTCCAGCTGCCGGAGACTGAGGGCCAATATTTAAGTTGTGGAGTCATTTTGGAGGGGTTTGGCCATAACTCACCACGCTGGCCAAGCGGGTTGGTGAGTGTGGGATAGCATTTCCTCTAATCCCGATGGTATAGTTATACCGCTATTGGCGGTCGTCAGAGCCCCTTTAGTGGGAACAGGATGTACCACGAGAAGGCGGTGTTGGACATTTGTCAAGGAGAGGCTGTGATGTTACGCATCACCTGACCTTACATCCCATATATATATATATATAGATTAATGGAGATTATCTAACTCACCTTCGTTTTGCTGATGACGTAGTGATTTTTGCAAATACCCTGTCAGAGCTGCAGAGTATGATCCAGGAACTTGCTTAAAAGAGTAAAGAAGTGGAATTAAAAAATGAACTTTCAGAAGACAAAAGTGATGTACAATGCTTTACAAGAAATGAAGATTTATCGATTGATGGAGAAAAGCTGGAGATAACAGATACGCTCGTTTACCTTGGACAGCAGATATCAAGTGAGGGTCACATTCATGAAGAAATTAATCGGCGTATAAAACTTGCCTGGAGAGCTTTTGGAAGAACCAGCATAGTTTTCAAGAGCAATATGCCGTTATGTCTTAAAAGAAAAGTGTTTGATCAATGCATCCTTCCAGTGCTTACGTATGGTGCAGAGACGTGGACCTTAACTAAAAGAGACATACAAAGGCTGCAGACAACTCAAAAAAGCATGGAGAGGTGCATGCTTGGTGTAACCAGGAGAGATAAGAAGAGGAACTCGTGGATCCGACAAATGACAAGAGTGGAAGACATTATGATCAGAGTTAAATCCCTGAAATGGCAATGGGCTGGACATACTGCCAGAAGGACAGACCATCGATGGACAGCCGAAATTTTAGATTGGATTCCAAGGGACAGGAAAAGACCCAGAAGAAGACCACATGGGAGATGGGTGGATGAAATTCGAAAGTATGCAGGAGTAACATGGAGGAGACTGGCACAAGACAGATCGTTGTGGAAGAAACTTGAGGAGACCTTCGTCCAGCAGTGGGTTAATAATGGTTGACAATGATGATATATATATATAAAGGTGGCTGTGTATATATACAGCCACCTCCAACAAAAATTCTTGTCATAAAAACTATATATACAGCTCCCACCAACAAACATTCCTGGGTGCGCCACTGCAAGGGATTATTCATTACGGGAATACTACAGTATAAAAAGTTCTCATTTTTTTTGTCTTCGGATGTGAAATGTTTTATTTTTTGTTAAATTGCTTTGGCACTTCATGTTTGGAAATTTCAATAGCCACTGACTGTATAATTTGTTGAAGTAAGTTTCTAAGCTATCATTTTTGTTGAAAGGATATGCTCTGAAATTATTAAAACTTAAGTGTACATTTAGTTTTTAGTTTCTTTTGTAGGAGGAAAGCAAAGAGTTTTTTTTTCCTTTTTTCGCACTAGGTGCTTCGAATAGCCTTTTAATTTCATGACTAAACTTAACAAATTGATACGGATATATACGTATTTTTTAATAGCAGGAGATAATTCCTTGAATTTTAAAATGAGATCTTAATGTACTGGAGATCACACACAATTATTGGGTTCGTCAATGTGTAAACTTATTTATTATTGATTTTTAAAACTTATTAAATAAAATACTTGATTGTTTCTTATCGATATTCCTGCTCATTATGAATTAACAAAAATATGAATATTTCGTCAGGAGAGATATTTTTCAAAGAAGCTAAATGCTTCAAATCCTAATTTTTCTGCATCAGGTAAGCTCTGATAATGGAAGCAATTGTGGTGCCCAGAAACATTATGCATGGTAAATATTACGAAGAAATTGGATAGAAAAAATTTAAAGAGCTTTACAAAATCTGTGGAAAGCAATTAAATTTATTGTCATTTTTGAACAAATTACGTTAATATGCAAACTAGTGATGAATAGCGTACTATCGTATCACCAGTTTGTCTTTGTCGCCTAATAAAAACAGAACCGACCGCCGATCGTATTATGTATATGTTTAATTCAAATGGTCTTCCTCATTCAATTTTTTCCATTCCAGTTTTTTCGTAGAACTGTTGCTTCAAAAATTTACCTTCAGATTCACCTTCTCAATTCTATACACCAAAACATTCAGTTCAAATTAATTAACAAATAACATCGCTGGCGACAGTGTAAGCAAGTCTATAAGTGAACTACGACCGTTTGTTTTTGGACGAGAAACAGGGTCAATGCGCCGCCCCGGTGGCGCGGTGGTCTAAGCGATGGCTTCTGATCATTCGTCCGAAAGGGGTCCGGGTTCGAATCCCGGTGAGGCATGGATGTTGTGTTTGTCTTACGGCACTGGCTCTCTCCCTTCCCTGGAACCAGTGACCCTAAATTAGGGACGGGCGACTGCTTATAGCCCATTGAGTTGGTCACGGTGGTCGTTAAACCTCCAATCAAAAAAAAAAAAAAAAAGCTCAATGCGCCATCTTAGGACGTGAATTTTAACAAAAAATATGGAAATGTCAGAATTAAAGCGGGACCGGTATTGGTTAATGTGCCAAAGCAGGAATCGCCCAGACCCCGCCTGCGAGATCACAGTGACCAATCACAGAAGGAGCGTGAACCTAGTTTGTGGACTAAAGCGTGAATTTAGCCTCAGCCTTCATTTCTCACCAAATCCTCCCAATTACAGATGGCGGTGCTATCTCAATCGTTGCTCGTACGTTTCGCAGTCTATTCTCTCCAAGGTCTTTGGATCAAGCTTATTTGATTGCGGTTTTGAGAGTCGTTGGCAACACTGCATGTTTTTACTGTTTTGAATTGTTAACTTTGACCGTACCGTACACAGAGTGCTATGATGTCTGTTATTGTTTGGTAAATTGTTTGTACTTTGTAAGAAGTAGTGCGTAGTGCACAGGAAGATTGAGTTACAGTGAGTAACACTGAGTATTGAGTAGTAAAGAATGCTGGATATTCCTTACTTTGTTGCTGGAACTTATTTGACACATTTTTATTAGGCGTCTATGTAACCCTTGATGTAAGTATAGAAATACGTAAGTAAAATGTAAAATAATTTTTTTAATGTCTCATCGGCGAAACGAATTTTGTTAGGTGATATCAGTTGTTATGAAACACTTGGTTTTGATTTTATAGAATAACTTTCATTCCTCAGCTATGAATTGTGATGAATCTTTTTTTTTTTTTTTTTTTTTTTTTTTTGATTGGAGGTTTAACGACCACAGTGTCAACTCAATGAGCTATAAGCAGTCGCCCGTCCCTAATTTAAGGCCAGTGTCGTAAGACAAACACAACACCGGTATTGGAACCCGGACCTTTCTTGGACGGATGGTCAATAAGCAATCGCTTAGACCACTGCGCTGGCTGTGATGAATTGTACTGGTTTCTAACAGCCGTGTATTTTCAGTCAAGTGACTGAAGGTTATGAAATTGCCTATGTTTTACTTTAGGGTGGTTCATTTAGTGATTTGTGTTAACATTAAAGGTAAGAAAAGTTGCAGCTGTTGGCTTAGTCAGTTTTATTTTTATGCATTTTTTGGAATATAATAAGAGCACACCAAAAGATTTTTTTTTTTAATTCTCTCCTGGAAGATAATGCTATTTGATAGGGGCTGGTTTTTCATCGATGTGTGTGTATTCCATTGTGTAGTGAATTGAACATTCGTTATCACCAAAGGAAAAAGTTTCTTATTACCCTTGAGCTGGTTTTGTACATCTATAATTGTTTTATGTGTAGTTCAATATTTTCCACAGCACAACCATGAGTTATTTTTATTCTATGTGGTACATGATTATAAAATGATGTATTTTTTGTGATATATGTCGGTCATTTGTATTATATGTTTAGGAAGATTTTCAAAACATTTGTCTAGAAACTAGGCCAGATCCATAAAATAGAAAAAAATTTAATGAGAAATAATTGTTTAACTGGATCATAAAAGACAGAGTGGTACAACTAAATTAATTAAAATTTATATTTGGTAATTGCGTATGAAGAGAACATGTATTAGCTAAATGCAGAATTTAAATTTTGTTTTCTGATATAAACTTATTCTGATTGTTAGGAAAATCATATTCTTTCAAATTTTGTTATTTCAGTATGAACTGGCACAATGGTCGAATTCTGATGAATTTAGATACTCTGCAAAAAGATCATTCCATGTTAAATCAACACAGCACTCAACCTTGACTTCCGATTTTAATGGAAATTGGTGAGAAGTAGTGATGGATCTGTACAGCCATAACTGCTACAATGTAATGCATACTCAAATGTAACGGGTACAGAATATTGGTACTTCCGTTTTTCAGTTGTCACTTCTCATTACTCGTTACATTTTCTTTCACGGGATAAGTACTGATTTACTGCAGTTGTTCCTGGGATGGGGTGGTACATCTGTAAAAATCCGGAATCGGCATAGTCCAGATCTCCGGCCGATTCCGGATTTTCGAGGTTGTACTGTAATATTTCCATATCTGCGAACTACTACGGAATGTCCGTATTTTCTACGGATTTAGTTGGCTGACTACGGACCTCGCTGTCAAAACTACGGATTCTACGAATTTTCATTTTTTATTTTATTTTATTGTTTTACGATATGCATGAGATTCTTAAGCGGACTCGCGGAATTCTGCGTTTTTTTGTCATCATTTAGATCGTTCTCAGGATCAGTGTAAAACTGAAGACAGTTTGCGGGCGGGTGGGGGCATGCATGGGGGATTTCGTCAGGAGACGGTATTTCGTGTCTCAAAACTTTCAGAAACGGTAGTTGAATGGAGTGAAAAAGTTACAGTAATCGTAATTTTTTTCTCCTGATATTGCCTTAGTGTAAAGTTTTATTGTTAAATATGATTTTATTGCATAAAAAGTATTTCAGCTTGAAACTGTAGGCAACAATGTGCGAAAACGGAGGTTAGACGGCGAAAAAATTTTCCCGTATTCTTAGGCATCAGATTCTTCCGCGAAATCGAGGAATTCCGCAGTTTTCGTTATTATATTGGTCATTCGCGAGATCAATGAACCAGTGAACACAATGGGGGGGGGGGGGGGGGTTCGTCGGAGGACGGAATTCCATCTTTACGAACATTTTGAAAACGGAAGGTCGACAGAGTTCAGATTTTTTTTCGCAATCGTAATTCCTTTTTCTCGCGATGTTGCCTCTGTCCAGTATTATTGTTAAGTAATATTTAACTGCATAAATATTTGTATTTCAGCTGGAAAATTGAAAATAGCGGGGAAATTTCCAAAACCGGAAGTCGGGCAGTGCGTAGAGTTCTTTGGTAAGCGCACTCCCCTCCCCGCGCAATGTTTCCGCTCTCCTGCATTGTTTTATTACTTCAGTTTCAACTTTTCTGAAATATGAAAAATAAAACGTACTGATATTATACTAAGCAATTTTATAAAAATATTTTAGTATGAAATATACAATTTGATTTTTTTCAAAGTTTGGCCACTGAGGTTTTTTTTATGGCCACTAACAATTTTTTTGGTCTTGGTGGCCAATGTCTACTAGCAAAATTTGTAAGTCTGGATCTTTACAGATCTGGGAGCGTGATGATAAGTACAAGACTCAAACATTTCTATGGCAGTTTTAGTATTGCAGAAAAAAGTTACTGGCAAATTTGAACTTTACATATCCTCTGCCTTGTCAATTTTTTTCCAGAGTTGTAATGTAATCCAAGTAAATATCAAAATCAGAGCCCAGATTCTTCATCTGTTGCAAGTATTCCCATGGCAAAATTTCACAAGACTGTACATGCTTTGAGTATTTTGACAGTAGATCATATGTATCCGCCAGAAGTAACACACTGAACATGAGAGATTTTGTCAGTAGTCTGTAACGAAGTGAAAACAATTCTGGATCTTGCCTCACAGGCTGATACAAGAAATTTATAATCACCAAGAAATGTTTTGAATACATCTTTTGAATAAGCTGCAAACTTCATATAAAAATTTTGGGCTTATGAAAAAAATCACTGAATTCTTCTGAACAT
The DNA here is from genome assembly GCA_039090855.1 of Macrothele yani. NCBI lineage: Eukaryota > Metazoa > Arthropoda > Arachnida > Araneae > Macrothelidae > Macrothele > Macrothele yani. Next base: position 17,048,511 of record CM077000.1, on the reverse strand, counting down.
TTCAAAAGTGCTTCATATTTGGAGCCATACATGAATTGTTTCATTGACTCATGTATCAGGCTGTGAGCCTTATTGACAACATTGGGCATTTCACAATGTTTTTGCATCAACTCAATTCGATGCATCGTGTCCCAAGATGCAGGTACGTTGTTTATAGCTAATTCATTTTTTATGTGGTTAGCCACCCCTAATTTAATATACTGACCATCAACAGCCAGATCAACTAAATTTTTATGAAGGAAGGCCTGATCAAAACAAAATTTATCTAGAGTTCCTAGAATACTGAAAGCCAGTCCTTCCCCTGTAAAATCATTTACAAAGTTGTACTCCAGGTACACTGAATGATACAAATTTACAAGTTTTAACAGTTAATGTCAAAATAGAACCCATAACCCAATAATGTGCCTGCTTCTGTGATTGACAGTTACTTTATCTGCCATAACACCTACAGGAACTTGAGGAAGATCATTGCTGATAATGAATGATGCAATTTCTTTATGAATGAAATATAATGAATCATGCAATTTCTTTATGAATGAAATATAATGAATCATGCAATTTCTTTATGAATGAAATATAAGGAATGATGCAATTTCTAAATGAATGCACCACAGGTAGGAAAAGGCGTGGGAACTGAATTTTTACCCCCAACTCCATAGTCACTGTTATGCAATAGGCAAATCAGACTTTCATAAGATTCATATGACATGTCCATTTTATATGTCAGGTAGGCAGCATTTGCACAGTTAAGAGCACTTTCCTTTGCTGAATTTCCAAGTTGCACACATTTTTCTTGTTCAACTCTGTAATTCTTTGAATTGTTGAAATGCTTCTCAGACTATAAGTGCCGCTTTAAATGGCATTTCAAATGTCTGAAAGGACCTGGGAGGATGTCATCAGTTAAGGAGTCGCCATTATTATAGTCATAAAGTAAACTGGTACCACAGTATTTGCATACTAGGCCATCATCACATCGCATAAAGCAGCCAGACCATTTAATCAGCCTGTCAATTGAACGAGCATTACTCAATAGATCAGCCTTTTCTTCATCTGTGAGAATCTCACTGGAAGTACCACTATTCATAGTTAAAGCACTGTTATTGACTTCCTTCACAAGTTGTGATAATGCAGGAAACTTGCTTGAAGTTGCGACAGCTGAACTCCCCAGTTGTTCTGAAAGCCCTGAAAACAAAGGGAGGAAGGAAAATATTACTTGAATGAAGACAACAACAAACATTGATGCAGATAATAGGTAAAGTGTCATATCTAGCACAATACACAGGGCTTAAAATTCAAATTTGAAATGGAAGGGAGTCTTCCCACTTGTGTTTTGAAAATAGAGGGGATTGAAAATTTCATACGGAAATTTTTGAATATGTGACTTAATAATATTAAGACCATGGGAAAACAGTAGTAATTTTTCAAACAAAATAAGTTGTACTTGATTTTTAAAACAAATGGGTGAATTAGATCAGAAAATTTACTACATTCAATTTAATACAAATTACCATGTTTCATGAATGGAATACGGGATTACACCGTACAACATAAATGGTAAGTCAGATAACTTGAAAATTTTGTTGTCCTGGAGCATACCCGGGCTCTATCTGTGAGATGCGGGTTTGATTCCCGCTCCAGGACGATGAAATTTTCAAGTTTAGGGATGTTATCTGACTTAACATCCTTTTCATGTTTACACCAAAAAACGTATTGTCATCTTCAAAATGTGTGTACCGTGATGCATTTTACAAAACTAGAGTTGTAGTGCATTGATATAAAATTGTGCCTGAAGTATATACACTGGCAGAAAGTGAAAAAAGAACACCAAGAAGGAGACGTCTGATACCAACGAAATTTATACAGCATAATAACGGAATACAGAGGATAACGTGATCAAAAAATTATGGCAAAATACAGCTGTATTTGCTGGTAAACTGAAAAATAACATTTCCATGTAACATGGTTAGTATGAGGTTGAACTGCCATGAACTTCGTCACACTGTGCGATTCTGGCATGGAGTCTGTCGTACAGATGTTGGATGTAAGTTTAGGGTATTGAGTTCCAAGCATCCTCAACCTGAACGCGTAAATCGGGGATGGTCGTGGCTGGCCGTAGAGACCGGATAAGTCGTTGTCCCCGTAAAATCCCACATGTGCTCAATGGGGGACAAATCCGGTGAACGTGCAGGCCATGAAAGTTGTCTCACACCCTGAAGTGCATGTTGTGTTGCACGTGCCGTGTGTGGGCGTGCATTATCTTGCTGGAAAACACCACGATGGACCGACCTTACAGATGGCACAACAACGGGCTGAATGATGTTGTTGATGTAGGAGGTGCTGTTTAGCGTACCCGGTACAAACACTAGTTGTGTACAGGAGTGATAGCTGATTGCTCCCCACACCAGGATACCAGGTGTAGGCCCTGTGTGTCGCTGGCAGATGCATAAAGGGTGGAGACGCTCCCCTGTGCATCTGTGAACACGCATAGGCCATCGGAGGCTCCCAAGCAGAATCTGCTTTCATCGCTGAGCACGACAGATCGCCATTGCGTTCTCCAGTGCTGACATTGGCGACACCGCTGCAGCCGTTCCTGATGGTGGGCTGGACTCAGAGGTACACATGCCAGAGGCACACATGCACGTAGTCCTGTATCCAGTTGACGGTTGCGGATTGTTCGCATAGTCACCTCAGGTGCAACGGCAGCTAGGATTTGTGTGGCAGTGGATGTTCTGCTTGACAACGCCGCTCTTCTTTTGCGTCGATCGGTCCTCTCATCAGTCCGTCTGTGACTCCCGGCTCCATGTCTTCTCGTGCGGGAATGTTCCTCGGACCATCTACGCCACCATCGTACCACCACCGATACTTCCCGTCCAATTCTCCGCAATACGACGATACGACTACCCGGCCTCGCGGAGTCCGACTAGACGACCTCGCTCAAAGTCCGATAACTGCTGAAATCGTACCCGTCTTCCATGTCCAGGCATTGCAGCTTCTTCAGGGTCTTTGCACGTGTCCGTACGCCGACGACTGATTACATTCACTTCGCCGTACTCCTTAAATACCACCGACGATAATTTGCATATTATGCCGTGCTGTGGCGTAAGCGCTCACCGGTTGGTCCCGAAATTAACATCACACCTACGTCAACTTGACTCCATTAACATATGTAAATTTCATGATCGTCCGCCAATTCCTTCTTGGTGTTCTTTTTTCACTTTCCGCCAGTGTATGTCTGTCTTTGATTCCTTGCCACAGTCGGCAAGCTTTGATCAGCTGTTGTTTTACTTTTGAGGGTTTATCCGCCCCAATTCCCAATTTTAGGATTAATATGCATTAAGATTTTTGCTACTCAGTAAATCTCTAAATTTTAACTGAATTCTGTTTTGTGTGCTAAAGCCTGACATGGTACATTTTTTAAACACACCATAAGACATTTAAAGCAGAACCTTTTGACACTAATGGAAATGTGTGCTTTTATAAAACTCTTAGAAAACTTTGGACATTGGCACATGTAGTCTTGATTTTTTACAGCTGTTTGAATGGGGAATATTCCATAACTGCGTCTTCATTAATTTTCGAAAAAATAAACAAACAGAAAAAACAAAACAAAACTGGTCTGCCAAGCGTTTGAAAGACGACACTGAAACTTTTGTTTGTGTGTGTGTATTGCTTCAGAGATTCAAGCTCTACACACTCAAACTTCAAAAAGAGTTCCATTGTGGAGGAAGGAAATCTGCAATCTATCTCAATCACAAAAGATAAAATAAACCTTCACTGGACATTGTGATGTGCAAGTTTAGAACGACAAGGGTCAACTAATTTTTTTATTTTTGAACTTGTTTCCCTTCAGCTCTGAAAAAAAAAATCTTGAATGCTATCTATGTATGAGATGTTTACAGTTCACATAATTGAGACTTGGTTGATTCAACCATTCTTCCGATATGATCAATGTATAGTTTTTCCCTTTGCAACTATTTATGGAGGGAAAATGACATTTGATTCAGGACAGTGGGAACATTGCGAAAAAAAATTTACGATTAAGAAAAAAATTTTCCTCCATTTTCAAGCTGAAACACAATCAGTTATTGAACAAAATTATTTTACAATAACACTCAGCACAGGGAATATCGCGCAAGAGAAAAAATTACGGTACAATTACAGATTAAATCTGCAGTTCGTCTAACTTTCGTTTTTGAAAGTAATTATCTTTAGTTTTGAGAATGATGCAAATAATGACAACAAAGTCAGAGTTTCTCGAATCTGCAGAAGAAACTCGTGCCTAAAGTTTACATGGAAATGTTTGTTCCGTCAAACTTTCGATATCGGAAATTGTTATTTACACTTTCAAGATGAAATACAAACAATCATGCAACAAATTGATATTTAGTAACAATACTATACAAAGGAAACTTCGCGGGAAAGTTTTTCATTCCATTTAACTTTCGTTTTCGGAAGTTCTGTAAAACAGAATACCCTTCCCCAGATGGAACCCCCCCCCCCACTAATCTTCCAAAAATAAAACATTATCTCTTCAGTTTTTTGTTTTTTTGCATTGATGACGATGATGGGCAAAACACGTAACAATATTAGCAAATAAAGGTAACTTGATCACGCTAGTTACGTTAAATGAAAACTTTTACAAAAAAGTTCGTAAGTTGGAAGCTTTCGACCTTATCTTAGGTCTTCATCACGCCAATGGAGGACTAAGATTGTTGCCAGATTCTACATTTGAATTTTTCCTATTTTTGTTGCCAAAACTTAGAATTGATCTCCAGATCATCGGAATGTAGAGAGGAGATTCGGAATTGCAAGTCATTGAGTTGAAAAAATTTCCAGGCTTTCACGGTAACAGAGGGCAAAACGATTGTCAAAAGAAGCAATTCGTTTTGCTTCGTTCCAGTGGGGAACTGCAGATGTGTCCTCCATTGTCAAAATAGACAAGGCAGTATATCGTAAACCTTCTGCGTAAACCTTCTGCCGCCACTAACATCATTCCCTACAAATCTTTCACTCTGCATCTCTACAAGCTTGCAGCATTGAAGTCCTACATCCACAGGGCTCATATCATTTGCAACAACCAACTTTCTCTTCAAGAAGAATTCTCCAAAATTTCTACAATAGCCCTCTCTCATGGTTTCCCTGCTCTTACAGTCGACTCCCTCATAAAGAAATATGAAAACAATTCGAAAATTGAATGCCTCCTTCCTCAAAAGAAAGAAAACCTGAAATTCTGTTGTTCTGTTCCTTACCATCCTTCCTATGCTTATAAGTTACAGATTCTTTTTAGAAGTTTTGGTTACCATCTTGCCATTAAATCTACCCCAAACATCTTGAAACTTCTACAAAGGGATAGGGACAAAGTTGAAAGCCTGAACCTCCCAGGAGTTTACTGCATTCCTATCGCTTCTTCTACTGGGGATAACTTATACATTGGAAGCATATACAGGAGCATTAGCCATAGAATTTTAAACGAATTGCTTCTTTTGACAATCGTTTTGCCCTCCGTTACCGTGAAAGCCTGGAAATTTTTTCAACTCAATGACTTGCAATTCCGAATCTCCTCTCTGCATTCCGATGATCTGGAGATCAATTCTAAGTTTTGGCAGCAAAAATAGGAAAAATTCAAATGTAGAATCTGGCAACAATCTTAGTCCTCCATTGGCGTGATGAAGACCTAAGATAAGGTCGAAAGCTTCCAACTTACGAACTTTTTTGTAAAAGTTTTCATTTAACGTAGCTAGCGTGATCAAGTTACCTTTATTTTTGCATTGATCTCGAGTATAACCGAAATGTGGCGAAAAAAGCGGAATTCCGCGAATCCGAAGAAGTATCTCATGCTTGATTCGCAGCAGTCCACGATATGCAAAATGAACTGCTCATGTGGCGCTACATATGGAAGCCGATTCATGTGTCCATTAACTGATTCTGTTCCCGACATGAACGATGTATTCGATTGCATATTCGGAACTCTGAACGGTCCTATTCTAATGCACATATTTTTATGAAGGATACGTTTTTAATGCACGAATTTTGCGAGTGGTTAAAAAACGGACCCAAGATTATATATATATATATTTTTGCTTAGGTATCTTCTTTATAGAATATATATATATATATATATATATATATATATATATATATTTTTTTTTTCTTAAAATTTCTTCAGGCGGGAGGCTGGTAACAACCTTATTTCGCCGGGAGTTTAAATATTTCTGTGCGAATCCCGCCCTGAATTTTAACCCCTGATACAACAATCAATAAGTTTCTTCTAAAGAAAAAAAATCCTTTTTAGAAATAAAATATTTCAGAAAAAACTTCCTGATTACAGTATTGTTATTATACTATGCTGTAATCAGGAAGTTTCAGGGCACAAAATTTTCGGTCGCCCACTTGCCACTGGCGATCGAAAATAAATTTTTGGCGAGGAAAAATACATTTCAGGTGTTTTCTATTCAACTTCATCAACAATATGTTGCCGATGTTTGGCGGGTCCCATTTGTTTACGCTTGTGCAACTATCGAATCCGCCGGCTGTCCTAGGTGAGAGTTAATTACCCATATCTATGCCCAGCCCCATACGGGAGAGAGCGCAGTTGAGGACATAACTGGTAAAATGTAAGAAAAGTATCACATAGTTCGTTTGCATTTGCATCGGTAACGATAAAGGCTTAGATAGTCTTGATGCATTTTGTAAAAAAATACAGTACCTTGGCTTTGCTATGCAAAATATGAAAGTTTTGTTACTTTTCCCCTGTTATATGTTGGACAGGGAAAGTTATGAATAAATAACAGCCATACAAGATAGCTGCAAAAATGTAAATAAACTGGAAGTAGCTTTCCCACCAAACATCGGCCACATATTTTTGATAAAGTTGTATGAATAAAGAAAAAGAAAATGTGAAAAAATATAATTTCCACTAAAAATACGCTATTAGAAATGCTTAAGCAGTGGGGTGGGGAAGCTATGGATACTAACAGTCACACACAAGAACCGTGAAAGCGTTGACAAACAGAAAGGCGCCTTTCCCGCCAAACATCGGCCACATATTTTTGACGAAATTACATGACTGAAAAAAGATGGGAATTACAATTTCTGCCATCAGAAATGTTTGTTTAAGCAGTAGAACAAAATAAAATTAGAAAACAGATTCACTCATTTGCTTAAAAATTCATGAAACTAGTCCATTGATCTGGATGATTTATCATGAAATAGGAATTGAGGGGTGCATACGGACTGGAGAAATATTTTTCTTTCTGCGAGTGAAGAGCGTGAAATTTCTACCCATGATAATAATAATATGCTATTTCACCATTTCGTAACATGCTGAAAGTACTATACATTGTCATCATATTTATACAAAGTAAAAAGCAAAAAGAGTTTAACGTTACGAGTTTTTAAGACTGTCTCTTTAAGAGCCAGTTAATTTTTTTTTTCCTGCTCGGTGATTTGCTCAATTTCGCTACTTTCAATTTACCATTTTTGCATAATTTATAAAAACATAATTTTAATGTCTTTTTTTTAAAACCCATTTCAAGAATTTTTCATAATTTTCTTGAAATACTATAACATAATAAATGGGGTTTTCAACAAAATCAACAACTAGTTGTAAATTGAATTGAAAAGAAAAACAATAGAATTGAGGTGTAAACCACAAGTTTTCTATACCATGGTTATAAAAAAGTTTTGATTCTTAGAAAAAGAAAAGAGCATGTGGCTGCAATGTGTGTGTGTGTGTGTTTCTTTCGGCTGATTTTTCAACATTTTGTTGTAAAATAATGTGCTCGCCATGGATAACACGTCGGCAAAATTAAAACAAGCCAAAACAAAAGATTTGGTCGTATTTTTGTGAATGGCGACTGACATTAGCGAATGTTGGCTGTTGAGCTCACTCGGGCCGTGCAGAAAATTAGGGGAAAGGACTAGATCCTGATTTTCAGTCTTTCCTAATTGCAATACATTGATTGAATAACTCAGATTTTCATCACATTTCTGGTGTAAAGCAATATCGCTACTCAACAGGTGAGGCCTCGTAAGGCTTACGATCCATTCTTCCAGGTCGTATCGCCCGTTCATTGCATCAGTGGATCTCGATATTAAACAGGATTCCAGAGCTGCCAAGTGTCCCGGTTTACTCAGATTTTGTCTGATTTCGAAAATATTTTCCGAAAAAAATCCGATTTTTCTACAAAAATCTGGTTTTGTGGTTTTCTTATTTGTTCTTTTATTTATTTAGTATGCATGGTATTTTTTCCCCTCATTAATGACAGCCATCGTCATTCTCCAGCATCAACTCTGGCTGTGGGAGTCTGTAACGAATGGAGGCAAATGTTTTTTTGTGTATCCACGGCACTTCAAGCGTCAAGGTCATGAGCCCTGTGATGGGTAGCAAGAGAGTTGATGGCTTGGAAAGTTGAAGTACTGGTTTATGGCATCACATCCACAGCGATTGTGCGGTGCCTCGTGCAGGTATGGGAATTCTCCACCAGTGTGCGCCAAAACAAAAATCTTGCATCATCTTGCTACAAAAGGCAGATTTTGCGCCAGAACAGCAGTGCTGCGTTGTCATCATCGGGACTTCGTCACAGTAAATTCTCCTTGCACACCGTTCCTAGACGTGCCAACCTTCAAAATCTAAAAAGCAGGAGATTTTTACAGCTCATAAAATCACATGAGTGCTATTTTTTATCGACATTTTTCAGATGCAGGAGCAATTTTCCTGAAGTAGTATTATAGGTACATAGCATTTTTAATGTTTAAAAAGTTATTCTAAATGCAGACTGTATGTTTATATGTAAAATAAAAAGCGTAGTGATTAGTGAAAATAGTTGTCAACCAGATACAATTAATAGCATTAATAATTAATACAAGATATGTATTTAATTTTAGAAACATTTAATCAGAATTAATCATTATCCTTATTTAGTAAATGTACAGTAGCCAATTTAGCTCTCTTTAACAAAGATCTACAAAAGTTCTGTTCAAGGCATTTTTATTTCATTCTGGATTTAACTGTTAGCAGTTCTTCCAGTGTTGGAATAGAGACACAGAGGCATCTGTCAAAACAAATGTGGAACTGACAGGCTTTCTTCTTGGTTGGAGGTTTAACGACCACAGTGAGCACCTCAGTGGGCTATAAGCAGTCGCCCATCCCTAATTTAGGGCCACTGGTTCCAGGGAAGGGAGAGAGCCAGTGCCGTAAAACAAATACATCATACTTGCCAACTTTGGAAAATGTGCATCAGTAAAACTTTTGCGTGAACGCCATGCCACAAAGCAAAGCATAATTATATTAATAAATATGCAGTAAAAATCTCTGCATATGCCACAATAACTAAACTAGTATTATCTGTGTTTAAAATAATAATTTAAAAAACCATAAAATAAAATCTCAATTTTGTTCAATGTTAGCCTTGCAAACCTGTGGTGTTTCAAACTAAACTAAAATTTTCATTTGCTTGTCAGTATCTTTTTCCCTTCCCATTTCTTTGTTATCGTCTTTTTTTTAATGCCCTTGGATGACAATTTTATCCATCTTGAATGCATGACAGCTTTCACTATTTTAGACAAAAGATGAACAGTGTAATTTTGAAAATATAAATACTTTTGAACACCATGTATCAATTTTTACATATTTTTCAGCTTCGTCACTTTCGTTTTCGGACCCCCTCCCCCCGTTTATCAAACTAAAATGCAAAACTTTTGGGGGGGGGGGCGATATTTAAGAATACAGGATACATGTTCTGATCGTCGTTGGGGGAAAAAATTAGTTACAGGGGATATCTTTGCTACGTCTGATTTCTGTTTTCGGACATTTTCCCTCCATTTTCAAGTTGAAATACAAATATTTATGAAATAAAATTATATTTAACAACAATACTAGGCAGAGGAAACATCACGTGAAAAATAAAATTATGATTACGGGAGAAATCTTCACTGCGTCTAACTTCCGTTTCAGAAAGTTTTGAAAGACAAAACTTCCTCTTTCGAAAGTTTCAGGCGGAAAACTTTTTCCACCACTACTAATTGCTCCAAAATTTCTATTCAGTTATGCATCGATGTCGTGGGTAACTGGACAGGGGCAACATCACAGAAAAAAGAAATTACGATTATGGAAGAAATCTTTATTTTGTTTACTTCCGTCTCTGAAAGACGAAATACTGTCCCGATGCATATTTTTATGAATTGGTAAAATTCTTCGATAAGTAGTTTTACGCGCCGAGAAAAATTCACGATGCATATTTTTACGCCCCAAGAAAAATTACTGACGCGTGCTTTTACGCGGCGAGAAAAATTCTAGATGCATATTTTTACGCGTTGATAAAGTTTCAATACGTACTAGACGCATAATTAGATTATGCATTTTGGAGAACTCTGGTCGGCACGTCACTTGAGCACTCACGTGGAGAGAGAAAACGACTGCACGACACCACGAAGCGGAGCCATCGTTATACCTGATGGCTCCGCACGAAGCCGACGAGTCAAAGATGACATCATCGCGTAACACGGCGCTCGTAAGGTCTGTTAGAAAATCTAAATGGATGGTTGCAGGGGATTGAAATATTTTGATTGAGCAATCGAAATATTAAAAAATTAAGCAGAAATCCATAAAAGTTGGCAAGTATCCAACATCCATGCCCCACTGCAATTCGAACCCGGACCCATGTTGGACAATTTGTCGAAAGCCGGCGCTCAGTTTCATAACTTTATTATGCAGCAAAGACAATGACAGCTAATATGTAAAGAAGAAACAAATTGCCAAAGATATGACATAAAATAAAACATTAAAAGCTGCAAAAGTGGCGTAATGCAGAAGGAAAAATCTCCGGCAAAAAGTAAGCGAAAGGAATGCGAAAAAAAAATCACAAACTAAGTGCACACAAAATGCTACAATAGATGATAAAACAAAGCTGACAATAACAGATTTGCAATTAGAGATGAACAAAGGAGCACATTAATCTTCTACAAAATGTGATGAAGGGAAAAGAGACAAACATGGTACAAAACAAGAAATAAAAATCTCCACAGTAAAGCAAAACTGAAAAGCACTCTGCAAAACTCTGAAGAAAACATAAACAGAGCTTGCAGTTAAGCGCGGGAAGACGTGAAACGATAAGTAGGTCACAGCTGGCACGCGAGTGTGTTTGTAACCAACATAAAACAGACCACTGCACCACCAGGGACTCTTTTTGCAGATATGAGGAGAGGAAAAGTACGATACTGATGACTGTAAATGTAGTCTTACATCGACACAGGAAGAAAAAGATTTCACAAGCAGTTTGAAATCTTCTTCTGCGTTGATCCAAGGCGGTGGTTGATAGAATTTCGACCATCGTAATGGGTAATTATCGGTGGAAATCGGGAGAATGTGACATTTATCCGAAGGGCAGGAGGAATGGGTGAAAATCCGGAGAGTTGGCACGTCTGCGTTCCATTTGACACTGAGTAAGAACATGGTGGGAAGAAAGATTAAGAGACTAAGTACTACGGAGTTTACGTAGTTACTATGGAAATCGTCAGTCGGCTACAGATTACGGAAAACTGGAAAACATAGAGTATGATATGGAAATCGAAAATCTCAGTGCGATAACATCATTTAACATCTGTGTAAAGTTTATTAATTATTTTCATATTTTCAAGATTCTAACACTTGTTAAACATTTTCGGGAATTGGGTGTTTTCAATATGATGACATTTCTTCAGTGTTTTTTTTCTTTGTTCTTTTTTTTTATTTAGTTGTTCACTATTTAATTGTTTATTTTGTTTTTTAGATATTATAATTGTTATAAGCGTCTGGTCATATGACAGAGTTTGCACGGCCCCTGGAATCCTGGTAAAATTCTGAAACTCGATTTCCCTTTTGTTTCCAAGCCTTGTAAAGTCCTTGATTTTTCGCATTTTGGTGAATTTCGTGAAGTAGTACTGCTTTCTTTCCAGCAGTGAAAATTTTTTAACAAAAAGTTCGAAAAACCAAGATAGCGTAGGGAGCGATTGAAAAAAATGGAAAAAAGTCAGCGATTCTCACAAATGTTCATAATCACACCGAAATTGACTGCTGTAGCAGCGATGAGAATGTCACGTCATTTTCTGTTTTTGGATACTAAATTTTTCCGACTTTACCTTCTTTTTTTCTTTGCCTGATTACAGTTTTATTTTCTGAAGTTTTCTGTGCGCGTGTGTATGATAATGTCCCTCGTTTTTAATATCTTCCTTAATAGTGAAAGGGAGTGACTTCGTATTTTTAAAGAATTTTTTTCTAATGAAATTTGTGTTTCCCTATTTCTAATACATCATCATCATCATCATCATCATTGTCAACCATTATCAATCCACTGCTGGACAAAGGTCTCCCCAAGTTTCCTCCACAACGGTCTGTCTTGTGCCAGTCTCCTCCATGTCACCCCTGCATACTTTCGAATTTCATCCACCCATCTCCCATGTGGTCTTCTTCTGGGTCTTTTCCTGTCCCTTGGAATCCAATCTAAAATTTCGGCTGTCCATCGATGATCTGTCCTTCTGGCAGTATGTCCAGCCCATTGCCATTTCAGGGATTTAACTCTGATCATGATGTCTTCCACTCTTGTCATTTTTCGGATCCACGAGTTCCTCTTCTTATCTCTCCTGGTTACACCAAGCATGCACCTCTCCATGCTGCTTTGAGTTGTCTGCAGCTTTTGTATGTCTCTTTTAGTTAAGGTCCACGTCTCTGCACCATACGTAAGCACTGGAAGGATGCATTGATCAAACACTTTTCTTTTAAGACATAATGGCATATTGCTCTTGAAAATTATGCTGTTTCTTCCAAAAGCTCTCCAGGCAAGTTTTGTACGCCAATTAATTTCTTCATCAATGTGACCCTCACTTGATATCTGCTGTCCAAGATAAACGTACGTGTCTGTTATCTCCAGCTTTTCTCCATCAATCGATAAATCTTCATTTCGTGTAAAAGCATTGAACATCACTTTTGTCTTCTGAAAGTTCATTTTTAATCCCACTTCTTTACTCTTGTCAGCAAGTTCCTGGATCATACTCTGCAGCTCTGATGGGGTAGTTGCAAAAATGACTATGTCATCAGCAAAACGAAGGTGGGTTAGATAATCTCCATTAATCTTTATCCCCTTGTTTTCCCAGCTCAGCGACTGAAAAACACCCTCTAATGTGGCATTAAAGAGCTTCGGAGATATGGTGTCACCTTGTCTCACTCCCTTTTCAATTTTTACGTGTGTTGTATTTTCAAACAGCCTAATCTTTGCACTTGCATTTTCATAGATGTTATTAATAATATTAATGTATGCATCTTCAATACCGCAGGTTTTCAGAGCCATTGTAACTGCTGATGGTTTCACCGAATCAAAGGCTTTTTCATAATCGATAAAAGCCATGCACAATGGAAGTTCATATTCCCTCGCTCTTTCAATTAGTTCTCTCAGCACGTGGATATGATCTATTGTGCTGTAGCCACTCCTGAATCCAGCTTGTTCTCTCGGTTGAGCCATGTCCAGTGTTACCTTCAAGCGGTGTGAAAGAACTTTAGTGAAGATTTTATAAACTACTGATAGGAGGCTGATAGGTCTGTAGTTTCCGAGATCCTCAATGTCACCTTTCTTATGTAGCAGGATCATTGTAGCGGTGTTCCAATCCTCAGGAATCTTTCCTTCATTAAGGCATCGAGTGAAAATTTGGGCGAGTACTGTTTCGATTTCTCCACTTGCTTCTTGTATGATGTCTACAGTAATTCCATCTTCTCCTGGAGCTTTTCCCCGCTTCATGTTCTTGATTGCATGTGCAACTTCTGCTGGAAGGACTGGAGGAACTCTGGTACTGGTATCTTTCATGATGTCTGGAGTGCATGTATCATCCCTTTCATATAATTTGGAGTAGAAATCTTTCACTCTTGTCAAAATTTCACCTCTATTTCTTGTTACAGAACCATCTTCTTTTCTCAGTGCCATAATCTGTTTTCTTCCCTTACTGAGATGTCCCTTTGCTATCTTTAGGCTTTGGTTGTTTTCAATTGCTTTTCTTACTAGTTCACAGTTGAATTTTCTTACGTCTTCAGTGATACTTTTTCTTACTGTCTTGCATAGCTCTATATATTCCACTTTGGAAGTCACATTTTCTTTAGTTGTCCTCATCTCTCTTCTTTTTTGCATCAACATTTTCGTTTTTCCTGATAATTTATTTGCATGCAACTTGTTCTTAGACCCAGCTAATTTTGTTGCTGTTTCCATAAGAGCTTTGGTTAATTTTCTGTTAACTTCAGAAATGTCCACTTCTTCTGATGTTAGGCCTTCTAAAGCAGAGAACCTGTTCTTCAGTTCCAACTTGAAGGTATTATGGTGTTTTTTAAGGTTGGTTATGTCAATAGATTTTGTTTGTCTTATGAGCTTGCCACGTTCAAGTTTAGTGTTGAGGTGCATCTCACATCTCACCAATCTATGGTCACTACCTGTGGTGAACTTGTTTAGCACACTGCAGTCTTCTATGACGAATTTTTTGTTACACATAATAAAATCAATTTCACTTGTCGTCCCATTTGGATGTCTCCATGTCCATTTCCTGTGTGGCTTTTTCTTGAAGAAGGAGTTCAAGATGAAAAACCCTTCTGCCTCTGCAAACTCAACGAGAGTATTTCCACGCTGGTTTCTGTTGCCGTGACCAAATTTACCTACTGAAGTTTCATTCTGTTGCCGTTGCCCTATTTTTGCATTGAAATCTCCCATAATTATCTTCAAGTGCTGCTTACCTTTATTATTTAGATGACGAATTTCCTCATAAAATTCTTCAATTTCTTCTTCAAGATGACTTGTGGTGGGTGCATAAGTTTGAATAATCTGAGCCTGGTATCTTCTCGAGAGTTGGATAACGAGTCGTGCAGCTCTGTCAGATGAACTTTTAACTTCTACAACTTTATCCTTCAGTTTCTTGTTTATTATAAATCCAACACCACTAGTTCTGCCAGTATCTGTCCCACGATAGTAGAAGAGATGTCCACTTTTCAGTTCAATGAGATCTTCTCCTTTTCTCCTTACCTCACTTAGCCCGACGATGTCCCACTTGATCCTTTGTAGTTCCTCTTCCAATTCAAGAAGCCTTGAATCAGAAGATAGGGAGCGTCCATTATACGTAGCCAAGGTTAGCATCAGATTGGCAGCCTAGTCCGGTCCTCCGGGGATTTTTAGTACCCTCTGCCTTCATGTCGCACTGGCTGCTGCCTTGGCCAGGTACATTCCAGCTGCCATACTGAGGGCCAAGATTTAAGTTGTGGAGTCATTTTGGAGGGGTTTGGCCATAACTCACCACGCTGGCCAAGCGGGTTGGTGAGTGTGGGATAGCATTTCCTCTGATCCCGATGGTATAGTTATACCGCTATTGGCGGTCGTCAGAGCCCTTTTAGTGGGAACAGGATGCACCACGAGAAGGTGGGGTTGACATTTGTCAAGGAGAGGCTGTGATGTTACGCATCACCTGACTCTTTCATACTTATAATGCATTAAGTCTAGGAATAGCCATATCATCAATTATTACAATTTTTTCCTGCAGTTGACATCTAGGAGGAACACTTACTAAGTTTTAATGGTCCTCAGTCCATTTGTAGATGTGCGCACCATGTGTGGTGCGAAAAAGTATCACTGAAGACTTAATTAAGGAAATTCAACTGTGAACTAGTGAGGAAAGCAATTGAAAACAACCAAAGCCTAAAGATAGCAAAGGGACATCTCAGTAAGGGAAGAAAACAGGTTATGGCACTGAGAAAAGAAGATGGTTCTGTAACAAGAAATAGAGGCGAAATTTTGACAAGAGTGAAAGATTTCTACTCATAGTTATATGAAAGGGATGATGCATGTACCCCAAACATCATGGAAGGTACCAGAGTTCTTCCAGACCTCCCAGTAGAAGTTGCACATGCAACTTCTACTGGGAGGACTCAAAACAGTACTCGCCCAAATTTGATTTCTACTGTTTTGATTTCTCCACTTGCTTCTTGTATGTAGACATCATACAAGAAGCAAGTGGAGAAATCAAAACAGTACTCGCCCAAATTTTCACTCGATGCCTTAATGAAGGGAAGATTCCTGACGGTTAGAACAACGCTATAATGATCCTGCTACATAAAAAAGGTAACATTGAGGATCTCGGGAACTACAGACCTATCAGCCTCCTATCAGTGGTTTATAAAATCTTCACTAAAGTTCTTTCACAACGTTTGAAGGTAACACTGGACATGGCTCAACCGAGAGAACAAGCTGGATTCAGGAGTGGCTGCAGTGCAATAGATCATATCCACGTACTGAGAGAACTAATTGAAAGAGCGAGGAATATGTACTTCCATTGTGCATGGCTTTTATCGATTATGAAAAAGCCTTTGATTCAGTGAAACCATCAGCAGTTACAATGGCTCTGAAATCCTGCGGTATTGAAGATGCATCCATTAATATTATTAATAACATCTATGAAAATGCAAGTGCAAAGATTCGTTTGTTTGAAAATACAACACACATAAAAATTGGAAAGGGAGTGAGACAAGGTGACACCATATCTCCGAAGCTCTTTAACGCCACATTGGAAAATGTCTTTCAATCACTGAACTGGGAAAACAAAGGGATAAAGATTAATGGAGATTATCTAACCCACCTTCGTTTTGCTGATGACATAGTCATTTTTGCAACTACCCCATCAGAGCTGCAGAGTATGATCCAAGAACTTGCTGACAAGAGTAAAGAAGTGGGATTAAAAATGAACTTTCAGAAGACAAAAGTGATGTTCAATGCTTTTACACGAAATGAAGATTTATCGATTGATGGAGAAAAGCTGGAGATAACAGACACGTACGTTTATCTTGGACAGCAGATATCAAGTGAGGGTTACATTAATGAAGAAATTAATTGGCGTACAAAATTTCCTGGAGAGCTTTTGGAAGAAACAGCATAATTTTCAAGAGCAATATGCCATTATGTCTTAAAAGAAAAGTGTTTGATCAATGCATCCTTCCAGTTGCTTATGTATGGTGCAGAGACGTGGACCTTGACCAAAAGAGACATACAAAGGCTGCAGACAACTCAAAGAAGCATGGAGAGGTGCATGCTTGGTGTAACCAGGAGAGATAAGAAGAGGAACTCGTGGGTCCGACAAATGACAAGAGTGGAAGACATCATGATCAGAGTTAAATCCCTGAAATGGCAATGGGCTGGACATACTGCCAGAAGGACAGACCATCGATGGACAGCCGAAATTTTAGATTGGATTCCAAGGGACAGGAAAAGACCCAGAAGAAGACCACATGGGAGATGGGTGGATGAAATTCGAAAGTATGTCGGAGTGACATGGAGGAGAATGGCACAAGACTGACCGTTGTAGAGGAAACTTGGGGAGACCTTCGTCCAGCAGTGGATTGATAATGGTTGGCAATGATGATGATGATGAAGTATGAAAAAGCATTTTTAGCAAGTTGTAATGAAAAATCCAGGAAATAGAGATGCATGTATTTCAAGCTTAACAAATTTACAAAACACTTAGCCATTTCGTCCAGGTTGTCCCCATTGAAACTGATGACCTTGTTCCACTGATCTACGAGTTGAAATATCCCATTGCCATAGAAGTCTGGTGAGCGGGAGTTGAAGTCATCTATGCAGTGTTTCAAATCATCATCAATTGCAAAGTTTTTCTCAGCGGGAAAATTTCATAAGGTCTAGGGAATGGGGGGGGGGGGGGGCAATACTATTTCCTATTGCAGCTGGTGCAACATTTGCTAGGACCATGAAGCGGACATGTGGATGAGTCTTATCCTGGTGAAAGGCAACTCCGTGATGATTAATCAACGCTGAGTGCTTTTCTTGCATTGCAGCATGGAGACGGTCCTACTGTTGTGTGTAAGCATCCGCTGTGATGGTATTGTTCCATGGTAAGAGTTCATATTGAATTGCACCACAACAATCCCTCCAGCAACTCAGTATCATTTTTTCCGTCTGTGAGGGGTGGTTCAGTGACCTTCTGTGGGGGTTGTTGCTGCTTGGTCGCGTTACATTCATGTATGTTACAAATTTTTCGTCACCCGTGACTAACTGATGCAAAAAGCTTTCCCGTTTTTCTCTCCCACGCAGAGCAACAGCAATGGAGTAGCGTTGCATCCGATTCTTGCCATACAAAGCATGGGGTACCACTTTGCACAGTTTACACGAATATCCCAACTTTCGAAGTTGGGTGTTGACAATCATATGGGAGGTTTTCAGTTCCTCTGCCAGTTCCCGTAGTGCTGCATCAGGCTTAGTCGATAGCATATGTTGCAGTGTATTGCCTTCAACCTTACCGGGTCTGCCATTTCTGGGCACATCAGACAGATTCCGTACTCCAGTGTCGAATTTCCTGTACCAGTCATTGCAAGTACTCTTTGATAATATTGTCACCAAACACGTTTTGCAATTTTCCAAGTGCTTCCACAACTTTCCTGTCATTCAAATATCCATAGAGCAATATTGTATGCACACCTTCCTTTGATATTGCCATTGTATCATCGCCATGTGCAACTAATCTTCACCACAACAGTATATGTTGTTCTGTTTTTAAAATCTGTTCCTTCACGCACAGCACTTTGGAATATTTACGTCACCACAGCCTCACAGTATATTGCATTATACATGCCACATATGATTTTTTCTGGAAACTGGCTGTACAACCTTATAATACAGGAAAAAATAGTTTTTTTTATCGATGAGTTTCATCCCTCACACCATGTATTTTTTTCAGGTCTGAAAACATAATAAAATACTAAAAGTGAGGTGTTCACTGAGTAAATGTGTTTGATCTAATAGCTAATCATTCCTGAGGGTGGTTGTAAAGGTTATTGTTCCCTGAATGTAGCAGACAAGTGTGACAACAGGAGCTCTATGGAACACTTTGTTTTAAATGTTTCAGAAATGTTAGCCTGTATGTTTCTGATGCATGTTTTTTTTTTTCCAGGTTTTATGAGGCATGTCATCTGAAGCAGGAACACTCAAACACATCTGCATGGATGCTGCATGGTGTGCAGAATTTGCTAGTTCATCTGAAGGTGTTAAACATCTTATTGCACCAGGCACAGTTAAAGTGACAAACAAGAATCCCAACATAGGACTGTATCTCAAAACTTATAAGCACAGGGCATCGATCAGCAGCAGTGGTGGTTGTTATCCCTCATTTAGTAAAGTCTCTAAGTATTATGTGAAGCGAATAAGAATTGAACCTGCACATAAAAGAAAGAGAAAAGAAATTCCATCTCAACATAACAAAAGAACTGACTACCTGTTGAAGACAGAATCATCAGTATGTGATATTCCAGTTAACTCTAGAGAAACAACCACCTCAGAACGAAGTCCAGATCCTTCTGTATGCGAGTTCAGTAATGATATTCGTGGTGTAAGCACTGAATCAGCTCAGCTACCTTTAGAGAGCAATTGCAGCAGTGAGTCACAGAAACAGGAGGTTCCAAATTATTTTGGACTATTTGGTGCTACTGAAGCAGATGAATATCCCGAGCCAGATTATTTTAATCAGTTGCCTTTGGAAGTGATGGAACACATTTTTTGTCAGCTTCCATTTTTGGACTTACAAAACTGCAGACTTGTATGCCATTTATGGAATGATGCCATTAGCAGAGAAAGTGTAAGTATTTTTCATTTCACTAAAGCATTTAATGTGTTTAAATATATACATATCACTAAGCTGTTCTCTGTGTTTTTTGGGTTAGCTTCTCAAAGAAAGCTCACCAGTCAAATTAGTTAAAACTGATAATACTATATTTTACGTACTGTTGATGTATCAAAGGTGTCTATTTACAGCCGTCTTGACACACAACTCGAGTTTCAATGACATCCATCACACAAGACCACATGTACTTCATACTCATTATCTCTTTCTCATGCAGACATTCCTGAACCCTTGGTCATCATCCCATACTTTCCTTTACCTTTCTTTACTTTTACTGGGCTGAATAAATTCTCATAGTAAGCATCTGGCCACTCATTTTTTTAATGTGGCCAAACCACCTCAGAATAATAAATAGCATCCATTATGCCTAAGTAAATGACATGTTCAATCTACTGGACATAAATTACTGTGGGACTCAGTACAAATTCGGGCCCACCACCAGAGTTGTATAAATATAAAATGTATCTGCGTACGCAACCATTTAAACAAAAAACTTGCTGCAAACCCCGCAAATCACGATAACATAAGATAATTTAAAGAAAAATTAATATAACAATAAGTAATTATTAGAACATTACAGATTCCAGAGAGGACAAAAGCACATTATGGCTGAATGCATAGAAATGTATGTAAAATGGATCTTAAGGACACACTTTAAAATATGGGACTATGAAAACCTCATCAAAACAAGAGACTAACTAAAGAAAGTTCTTATATCTAAAAAAGCAGTTCCATTAATTAACATTCAAAAATTATAAATAGCATTTTCAACAACTTAATTTAAAAATAATAGACTTATATAAAATACATAAGGAAAATATTTTAATTTAATAACTGGCAACTGCAAGAATAACCTGGCAAAAAAATCTAGTCTTATGTGTAACCGAAACATTTGTTACAAAGTTAACGTGTAAATGAAACATTTGTTAAGATGTGAAAAATAGTTGAACATTTTCACGTTAAGATAGAATTAAATATATTAATCTCAGTAAAGCCTTAAGTGTTTTAATTGCTGAAAATAACATTTTTACTTATTTTAATCTACAAGCAAAAACTATCTGCAAAATCTGCTAATAATTTGGAAACTATCTGCGTATGGCGTATGCATGTACGTCTATGTTCTGCTACTCTGCCCACCACTAACATTTCTTCAAGAGAAAACTGCTAGAAGGTCTAGAACTTAAGAGAAAAAGAGGAACTACATTAAACGATTTTAAAGGTTAGAGTTTTACCCAAGGTTGGCAACACTTACTGTAGTCTAGTCCTGATGAAAGGTAAGATTACTACCCGAAAATTCGACTGTTAATAAATAACATCCGTTTATTCATAAATAAATCCCATAATCTGTGTGTTTTATCTATCATATGTACCATAAGTTTTGTCATATACTCTGTGGATTATCTGCTAAAAAAGTTAAAAATTTAAGTTCTGTAAATAATACGCTAATGTGGGAAATACACCGATTTAAAAAAAATGTTTTTGCGGACCTTTGATTTTTAAAAAATCTTCTGGGCAGTTTTGCGTGAGAAGGGGGTATGATTGGAAAAGGAATTCTCTCTGAAAAAATTTTCTCAGTTCAGGAGCTTGCACAGAGTAGAGAGGAGGGGGAAGAGGTGTCATAATGAAAGATCGGGAAGTTGTAGGGAGGGATGTGGGAGTCATTTTATCTTTGTATTGTTGAGAAAGACAAAACACTGATTGCTTGTCCTCTCTCTTTGTTAACCAGCCAATGAAATCGTATCCCCACGGTGCTTGCTACATGAACTCCTCCCTTCAAAGTTCCTTGTTCTGGATCTCATGTGCACCTTGTGTTTAGTTTGTCTTTTGCTGTTTTGACAAATGTCTTTAGTGCTATTTTCCTTCATTGCTATTTATGATGGAGGGCACAGCTCACTGTATGCAGAGATGCCAACTTGTACGGATTTTCACTTCGTCTTACGGTTTTACAGAAGGCACCCGAAAAACTACGGAAAAGCTCAGCAAGATTCCTGAACGCAATTTTGTATTTTTTACCTTTTTTTTGGGGAAAAAAAAAGCACTTTACAGATAGTCCTTATATGCCTTCACAGGGATGCCAACCCCTACGCATTTGGCGTAGAAACTAGGCATTTCTTTAGCTTTACTATGCACTACATGCCTAATACTACGCATTTGTTGCTATGACGCCGCATTTCCCCCCTCCCCCCACTAACTTTATTTAGCATAATTTTTGTGTTATTTGTGGACCCCCTTAGCATTTGTCATGGACCCAAGTGCTTTAGTGTATTCAGACAACTCAATAACAGGTTGCATATAAGAATAGTCAAAAAATGCAATGCAGAATCTCTATCAATGTTTTGCCAGCTATACTTCGGTATCTGGCCTGCGTCGTCTGCTACAACAAAGCAACTGCCGATAGGTGGCGCTTCTGCTGCTTCGCCGCCGAGGCTGATGGTTCCACGCTGATCCTCGGCGATGTCACAACCCCACTCCCTACCTTGGACAAAATGACCAATCTTGGTGTAGATATGATAAAATTTAAAAAAAAATGTTTGCTGCATTTTATTTCATAATTGCTCTGTATTGTTAAAACAATTCAAGGGTTGGCACAATCATTTTTCTCCGAAACTGTTAAAATCCGAAAAAAAAACAAAAAAGGCCAGAAGGAAAGAAACTTACATGCGGGCATTCTTTGTAATGGTTTTGTTTAAGTTGCGTCACTCGGCCGACTTAAGCTGTTGAAAGCACATTGCAATTTCCGTAGTAGGTGAATGACTCAAGATAAGTACTGAAGTGCAAGCAGTGTGATGTTTTTACATACTGGGAAACAAAATTGCGGATTATCTTTTTCTCGAATTTTCAGTTAAATGTACAGAACTGTTTACAGATGCCGTCATTTATTAAAACAAAGTGACCCTGAAAATTTCACTTCGATAACTTAAAAACTTTTGGAGTTAGAAATGCAATTTTCTTATTATTCCCTCTTTCTCTAAGTGTCCAATTTTTTTTTTTTGTGTGTGTGTGTAAGTAATTTAAAAACTTTTAACCAGATTTAGGCAAAATTTTCAGGGTAACTTTGTTTGACCAAGTTAGGACATCTATAAAAAAATCAGCTTTTTAAAATGAAAATTCGGAAAATTAATTTTTCACATTTTAATCCTCAGTTAAGCAAAGACGCAATACAACAACAGCAGGTGGCAAACGGGCTCAGAGTAAAAGGGGGAGAGAAATGAATGTTGCAAGCTCATAGTTCTTGGTCATCTGCGCTTTCCCGTGAAGTTGATCTTTCTTTCTCTGAACGTCTTAATAATAAAAAAGAAAAGTGCGTAATTTAAAAAGTTTCCAATGGATTCAAGCGAAATTTGCAAGGTAATCTTATAAGACCAAGTTATGGCATCTGTCAAAAATTCAGCTCTATTAAATGAAAATTTGGAATTTTTTTTCTTTTGCATTTTTATTCTTAATTAGGGAAGGAGTAACTCAGCAGGTTGCCGTGAATAAAAGGGAAGACGTTACCGAAACCCACATTATAGATTATGGGAGTCTCGCCCACGCAATGCCCCCGTGGGTCTCGGATGCGAGTGATAAATGGCACATGCCTGTTGGTCCTTTTTAAGCTGCTCTTCTCTTTCATGAAAATAAAATGCTGATGTTATTCGTTTGTGTATAAGTCGCTATTGTTTAATTCAAAATCTCAAATCCGCACATACAGTTCTCAATATTGATTTTTTTCTAGTTATTTTTATAACTGTCTAGTCTGCAGTAAATTTAAAACATCTTAAAATACTTTTTCGTAATATTTCTCGTGTCTACACACATGAAAGCTCAAAACTACGCATTTTTATGGCTTGGACTACACATGAATGCTGTAAGAAGTTGGCATCCCTGCCTTCGTCCGCTAACGGAAGCTCTGCCTCTGTTAGCGAAGCCTGTAATCACTGATCGTCACATGATTCCCTGAACAGCCATTCGAGCGGCAAACGTCACGGCGCAACCACGTTCTCGAGGAGCAAACGGAAGTCACTCGGAGAAACTGGTTGCGCCGAGACGCTTGTATTTGAGAGCGCCGTGCGCAAAAACTGAGCGGGAACTCAGCTGCTCAGCACCTTTTGTGAACTGTTTAAGTTGATTACACGTGTCTTTGTGCTTGTGAAAATTTTAGTGCAATGAAATGTTTTAATTTAGATTAAAACAAAATGAAACGTAGCGGTGACAAACAGCTGTGACAACAAAAAGAGCAAAGTCAGTTAAAACTTATTGTCAAGTGTATCGCAAGATATATAGTAAAGAATGGACTTTTTATGAAGCATCTAAAGTTTCGCCGAATCACGTGTTTTGTAAGACATGCGGCTGCAACTTTAGCGTAGCACATGGTGGCCGCGATGATTGTAGCCGTCATGCGGAGAGCAAGAAGCATAAAGATTATGTGAAGTTGAAATCCCAGTCTTTGGAGAATTTTTTTCTGTGAAAACTAATGATTCTACTGAAGCAGAGCTCTTATTTACATTGTTCATCATTGAACACAACTTGCTTATCGCAGCTGCCGACCATGCCAAAAATCTGTTTCGTAGGATGTTTCCGGATTCAGAAGTTGCAAAAAATGATGCGTGTGCTAGAACAAAAACATCAGCACTCATCCATTGTTTAGCTGATTCAACCAAGGAAAAAATATTGTCTGTTATTAAAGAGCAAGCATTTTCTTTAGTAACTGACGGAACTAATGATACAAATGATAAAAATTTTTTATCCTCTTGTTATAACATACTTCGATGCGATAAATGGCTGCAATAAAACAGTTGTGCTTTCATTGATAGAAACATCAGACAACACAGCTAAAGGAATTTTCACTGCCATTGATAGTGAACTGAAAAAAAGAAACGTATCTTGGAAAAACTGTGTAGCATTTTCATGCGACAATGCGAGTACGATGGTAGGCAGTATAAAAGGTGTTGCAACTCTAATAAAAGAGATTCAACCTTCTATCGTCATAGCCCCTTGCACTTGTCATCTTATCCATTTGGCTGCAAAAAAAGCCTCAAAGCTTAAAAATTTTGATGTGGAGCAATTTGTAGTTCAGTTATTTTTCTACTTAGATAAAAGCTCAAGAAGAAAAAATGCATTAAAAATAAGCCAAGCAATCTGCAGTTCAAAACCACACAAGATATCATAAGTACCCGATGGCTATCACTTCTTGAAAGTGTTAATAGAATTTTAGAACAATGGGAAGCTCTTGAAAATTTTTTTGATGCTGATGAAGATCATGGCCAGTTTAAAAACTTGCAGTCTTCAATAAGGAATCCATTATCCAAGTTGAACTGTTTGTTCCTGTCTTCAACACTTCCAGTTTTTACTGCTATTAATCAAGAATTGCAGCATGAAAAACCATTGATATTTAAGCTTAGAGGTAAGGTGAACAATTTATTAATGAGTTTAATTTCAAGGTTTATCAAACCTCATGCTTTTGACACTACCAAAAATGTTAAACTTATAAAATATGACAAGGTTAAAAACCAGAAAGCTGATAATGATTTGGTGATTGGAGCAAAAACTCGTGCACACATTAAAAATTGTTCTGCTTTGAGCAAAGATGATATTGGATCATTTTACCATTGTGTGAGAAAATTTTATGCTGCTGCATGTTGTTATATCATAAAAAAAATTCCCTTAGATAATGAGTTTTTATCACATGCTGTAGTTGCTGATATCAGTTTGCAAAAAGAAGTAACTATTTCATCAATACAATTTTTATCATCCATCTTTAATTTCTCCACTGATGAAATGGATAAGTTAGAAGTAGAATTTGCCAACTATCAAAATGAAACTTTTGATTTTGATAAATTAGATAGTAGAATGGACAAAGTGTGGCATGAAATTTCTATAATGAAAGACGACAATGGGAAGACAAAATACGAAAATTTAAGTAAATTGATAAAAAATGTTTTAGTTGTTCCTCATAGTAATGCTGCAAGTGAGAGAGTTTTCTCTTTGGTGCGAAAAAATGCCAATAATTTCCGACCCAACTTGTCAACAGGAACATCAAGTGCGTTGATGGAAATTGCAAAATCTGAACTTTGCTATGAGAAAAAGTTTACAAAAGAAGAAGTGAACAGAACTAAAAAAGCAACTAAATTAAGTCTTAAGGCTAATTAATCACTTATGGAATTTTAAAATAAATATTTTTGTTGTACTGAAAATCTTACTGAAAGTTGAAGCAATTGTACTGAAAACTACTGATTTTTGTACTGATGACCCTTCTCTAAGGTTGGCATCTCTGTGTATGATCGTGTCGCTACACAATAGTTTTCAGAAGGTCAGAAAACTAATGCGCAGTGACACTCGAAAAGCCACGATCTAAAAAGTAAACAAGCCCATCGGTGAACTACCCTGGAGAATTCAACAAAGTCCAGCCCTCATTTACTGACCTGTGTGTAAGCCAACGCCCCAACTTTGAAAGCAGGATATCTTCTAAGAACTTTCGACTTACAGGACTATATGCAATATTTCTGTATCAGTGTTTTGTCATTGACAATGTTTGACGTAATACTCTAGAGTTGTATCACGGCTCAAAATTTCAGCTCTAACTCTACTAGCCAAAAAATTTCTTCACTCGCCATCACATCTGTGTGGCACGCAAGAGACAGTAAAAGAGTGAAGTAGGAAATTTGCAGCAATTTTTCTGTTTTGATGATTGTGTATGCAAATAGTTTGTATATATACACTATTGGCAAAAGTCACTGGACACCTAGAAGAGAAACACAACATAGCATTTATTGACTGTACATTAGTATGGTGTCGGTCCACGTTTGGCCTTAATGCATGCACTGACCCCCTTCAAGACATGCTTTCGACAAGGTTTTATAGGTATGTGCTTCCATTCAATACGTAATGCTGCCGCTAACAGTTGCTTAGCAGTGGGCCTCGGCAGGGGTGCAGAAAATGTTCGGAGCCCAATATTTTCCCAGAACACTTTTTTTTTTCTCTGAAATTTCCCCAAAAACTGTAGCAGATTTCCATACAAGTTTAAGCGATTATTAGAGTATATGTCAATGATCAAGAACGCTCCTTAAAGCCTGCTACATAAAAATTTGAAAAAAAAAAAAAACAAAAAAAAAAACCAACAACCACCAGCTAATATTTATTCCAATGAATAACTAGCTTTTTTTTTCACGAAAAAAATTGTCCTTTTTTTTTTTTTTTTAGCGCACGGAAGGTTAAGTGCTCCAGGTGAGTCTCTCCCCTCTAAGAGGCAAAAGTTTTAGGCGAGACAGGAATAGACGAATCAAAAATTCTTTCCTTGCCTAAAATGGCGGAACCTATTAACTTTCGGCGTATGAAGAATAGGCGAATCAAGAAGTAAACCGGGGCAGAGAGGCTGAAAAATAAACAGCTAAAAAATTCTGTAATTAACTATAATTTATTTCATTCTAGCATTCCAGACGTCTAATTGTGCCAGATAATTTCACTGAATGAAATTTAAATTCGACTTAAATCCTTTGAAAAATGCATGGGTCATTCACTTTAAAATGTCCAGAACCCTCAGTAAGTTTTCAAATCAGCACCTATGACACATTCGCTGCCATTATTATTATTATTTTTTTCGATTGGAGGTTTAACGATCTCCTAGAGCAACTCAGTGGGCTATAAGCAGTCGCCTGTCCCTAATTTAGGGCCACTTGTTCCAGGGAAGGCAAGAGTGAGCGCCATGAGACAAATACAACATCCATGCCTCACCAGGATTCGAACCCGGACCCATCTCGGGCGAAGGATCAGAAGCCATCGCTTAGACCTCTGTGCCTCCAGAGCGGCCCATTAGTTTCGGAAGTGTTTATTAGCGTGACTAGTGGTTGCATTGTACTCGTTACTCACGCCACGCTGTCTCCGCCTCGACATTAGTAAAGTCGTTTAGGCTCGGTGAATTGTTTGCGAGCGGTAGTTCGCAGTACATCACAGCCCTCATAACCTCTTGTATTCATAACGACACATTTTTCAAAATGATTACCTGATTACCGTGAAGTAAATTACTCCTATTTTTCACGTTATATTCGTTGTTAATAAGTCAATTTTTCGTTTTATATTACTACAGTACAATTCCAAAAATCCCCACAACTTGGTTCCAGAGGTTGTGCAGATTTTAGAATTTTGCGGATTTTAGAGAACCTGTGTGTGTTTACTAGTACATATGTACTGTAAACACACACAGGTTCTCTAAACTATATAATACTAATTCAAATAGGATGGTATGTATGTATGTATTATAGGCTTTCATTTGTTTAATAATTAGTAAAATTAATTAGTAATATGTATTTAATACTGTAATTAGTAGTATTTGGAATTTATGTAGATATATGTACAGTATTTAATAAGTAAGTAAAATATAGGGAACAAATTCATAATACAGTACTATATTAATTATTTGAATTTTTATTTACGAAATACTGTATATGTCAATCAAACATTCTGGCTGCCACATTCCATCAAAAAAAAAAAAAAAAACTAATGCTAAGTAAGCTTGAAGTGATGAACACAATTGCACAATGAAAGTGCTGATCGCTTGTTAAATCTAGCAGACGGCACATTTCTCTGTAGGTGAATTAATTTTATCATTGTTTTGACATTAACAGTAAAGTAATTGCATCGCGGTAAACATCATACGTACGTATATAAACTCCCCCCCCCTTTTAATTTCACCAGCGTGCAGCACTGGGGTTTGAAGTGTGGGAATTATTTGACATTCATCAAACAGCACCCAGTCCCGCCCCTGCGTGACATTCTGTCCATTGTTCACACGCCGTACATTTTTCTTTTGAACTATCGCAATTTCTGTACTACTGTAAATGACAAAATACTGTATCATACTCAAATGTTTCACATTAAAAAAGCATATTTTTATTTATACAGTATTCAACAAATATCCATAGTGTAGCATACAAAGGAAAGAGCAGCTTATCAACTTTGAAACAAAACTTGTTGTTGTCCGCTAAATTCAACAAGTGGGATGGTGGGGAAAGCAGGAGAGTTCCCCATCTCCCGTAACTGCATTACGTAAGAGCAGGGTTCCCTGTTTGCTACAAAGGTTTTGCCAGTAGACTGGATAAAAAAATAAGAAAACTCGTCATTGTCAATTCTTTATGAAACTGGCTCAAATTTTTACACACTCCATCATTAGCTAAGAGTAGTCAACTCTCAAAATTTTGCTTTAATTGGTTAAAAACTTTTTAATTAGCCAGGAACATTTTTATTAAGAGATTTACGAGGGACGGGAACACAGGAATGTTTAATTAAAATTTTCATGGCTAGTTTAAAAAGTTATTAAACAATTCAGGCGAAATTTTGCAGATCCATTTGTAACAAGGATTTATGGTGCTTATGGAAATTTCAGACAGCTGTCTGAAAAATTCGCGAAAATGCATTTTTGCGTTTTTCATTTAAGGTCAGCAATCATGTGAGCTGAAGAAGAAGTTTTCCCCTCTTGCTCTTGTTGCATTCTGCTGGCCCCACCCAATATCACCCTCCCCTTTTCTGCCATCTACCTCCCCCAGTTCACTAAAACACTTGAAAGCCGCCAACATACACACACACACACACACACACACACACCCTCTCCCCTTATGTCCAACTCCTAGCTAGTCCTAAACCATGGATTCTCAGTACGGAGACTGCGCGCGCAGGAGATGTAAGATTAAACGTTTGATTTTTATCCACATAAAAATAAAAATGATCAAATTTCTTAATGGCAACAAGGATTAAAAAACAAACAAAACACAATTTTTAGCATTCGTTTTTTGACGATTCAGGTGAACTTTTTTTTGGCGTATTATGCTTGTCGCTTTTTGGTGAAAAAGTGATAGGCAGCTTAAACACTGTCAGCTGGGCAGGCGCCCACCAAACAGTCTCTAGGGAGAACACTATTACGTATATCATTAGTAATATTTTTCAAATAGGGAAAACACATAAAATATTTTAAAAACCTTTAAAAATATCTTAAACATTTTTTTGTCAGCTGGAAAATAAAAATTTCGATTTCTGAAACCTTTTTTTTTTTTTTTTTTTACCCGTCTGTTAACTGTGACCGATGTTCGAATCCACGCGGCCTCTCGGTTTCTCTTATGGACAACCCACTAATATAACACCCAACAATCTTTCCTTTCTCAAAGTCAGTTCTCTCCTGCCGCAACATTTTCACTCAACCTCACAGTGCGATATGATCGTGGTCAGCTGCAGGCTTGTTTTTATACCATTTGCAGCTGTACCGTGCATCTTAACAATGCAACGGATCCGTTCATTTGCTTTTGAAGGGGTGTCCGGTGACTTTTGTCAATATAGTGTATATTTCTCAATATAGTGTATATACAGGGTGCATAAGAAAGTCCCTTTAGCCTGGAATAACTTGCGAACGGAGAGAGGTGCAGTTATGCGAGTGAGATAACGGTATAGTAAAGTGACTACGCCCGATCGAAAGCAACCGTAGCAGCACCCCTAGTTGCAAAATGCAAAAGTTAGCCATTGCAAATCCAAAACGAAAAGAGATTGAGCAAAACTTTCAATTACAAAGTTGTAGAGCATCAATTAATTAGTACAAAATGACATTTGTTTCACACAGATAAGATAAATTGTCGCCTGCATGAAGATCTCCCCAAGTTTCTTCCACAGCGGTCTGTCTTGAGCCTGTCTCCTCCATGTCACTCCAGCATGCTTTCGAATTTCATCCATCCATTTCCCATGGGACCTTCTTCTGGGTTTTTTCCTCTCCCTCGGAATCCAGTCTAAAATTTTGGTTGTCCATCGGTGGTCCGTTCTTCTGGCAACATGTCGAGCCCATTGCCATTTCAGTGATTTCACTCTGGTCATGATGTCATCCACTCCTGTCATTTTCCTTATCCACAAGTTCCTCTTCTTATATTTCCTGGTTACACCAAGCATGCATCTCTCCATGCTGCTTTCAATTGTCTGCAGTCTTTGTATGTCTTTTTTAGTTAAGGTCCAATATACAGGGTGTTTCGAAACTAATGGAACAAACTTTAAGGGGTGATAGAACACACCGAAACAAGCACTTTTCGTCATAGAATGCATGGTCGCAAGTTACACGGTTAGGCGCTGGAGGGCGCTTTCCGTTTCTCCACACATGCCTTCTTTCGCAACACCAAGACAGGAATGGCACAACAAATCAAAACAAAGCTTTATTGCAGACAAATTAAAAAAAACAAAACGTGACATCACAAAATTGCATCAAATTTGCAAACATTAATAAGTAAATACTGAAATTAATTACATTTACAAAAGCTGCTCAAAAGGGCGACAGCTACTCCTGATACACACTTCGCATCATTGACGTAAAGATGCCCGTATGTTGTGAAAATACCAGGCATTTTATGGACAGCTGCAGCAGCGACTAGTTCCTCATTAGAATCAGCGGGGGTGCAGCACATTACAGACTTAAGATGTCCCCATAAAAAGAAATCCAGGGGGGACAGATCTGGTTATCGTAGTGGCCAATCCATTGGCCTGGAAATGTGGCATTCAAGTAATCACGCACCTGAGTGCTGAAATGAGCTGGTGCTCCATCATACTGGAACCACATTTTGTGGCGGACAGCTGCTGATACATGCTGGATCAATTCAGGCAATACTTGTTGAAGGAAAATAAGGTACGTCCTCCCATCCAGACGTTCCGGTAAAAGATATGGGTCTTTGCATTGTGAAAGACGTCATGTGTGGGGAAACGGAAAGCCGCCCTCCAGCGCCTAACCGCGTAACTTGTGACCACGCATTCTATGAAAAAAGTGCTTGTTTCGGTGTGTTCTATCACCCCTTAAAGTTTGTTCCATTAGTTTTGAAACACCCTGTATATATTATACAGTATAAGTGCTGGAGGAAAAGAAATAACTAAAATAACATTAAAAACAAATGTAGCTCATACGTCACAGCCCGATTTCCGCATAAAGGTAATGGTCAGCACCTCCACCATCATGCTCCTTTTCCTCATATGATGGGTTCCCTTTCAACTTAGGCAGGGTCGTACCATCATGATCTCAGATTTCTCTAAAAAAATTAAGGGGTGTTCCTTGACTAAAATAAGGAGACCCATATATTTTTTTTTTCGGCAAGAAAAAATTTTCCCTTCGAGATAGAGGGTTTCAAACCTTGCACCGTCAAACAAGTTCTCTAGAAAACGGTTATTTTTCCTAACTTCAGCGAGTCATTGCAGCGGAGTTTAAAAAGATATTGTGTTCTTGTATGTATTTTTTTTGCATTGTGTGTATAACATACAATAATATATGGTGCTAATATTTGCTACACATCGTATGATTAAAATTTTAAAAAATCATAAACTTTGTGATTTAAAAAAAAAACTGAATTTTTTAAGGTTTTTTAAACAGGTTCGGATGGAGTTCTTTCTATATTCGTTTTTTTCGTTAAAGACATACACAAATGTGCACTTTATTTGTGATTTTTTGTGTGTCTGTAAAACTCAACTGCTCTCCTCTGTCAGAAGAGCAGTTGCTGTTTTGTTATAGTTGCTAAAGTTAACCTCAGTTTTTCGTAATAGTAAAATATTCGCTCAGGAGACTTTTGTCCTTTGCAAACGGGGGGAGAAGCTGCAGTGCTCTTGACCTCGCTGCTGGGTTGATAGCGCTGGTCGCTACCCAAACTCTGCATACCTACTCTCCAAAACGTAATGGCAATTGTTTAATCTACTAAATAAATAACAATTAACACATACACGTGCATGCTTTTTCATAAAATGTAAGTTGAGTATATTTCCCGTTCAATCAGCTGATTTTACAAGTAGAATACATATGCAACTTATGCGCGTATAATGGTGTAAATATTTTTATCTATTTAAAACATATTCAAAGTTTTCGATTTCTTAAGGGGGGGGGGTTGTGTTTGTAGTGATTTCCATCTGGGCCACGATAAACCATGCACTGCCCATGTCTTCTGTTCCCTTAGAAGATAATGCTCGATTGATGGGAGACTAGCGGAGTTTTGACACCCCCTCCCCCTTCACGTGGTGGTGAGTAGTCTCAAAGCTAGGTAGCGTAGCTTTCAAAAATGTTTCAACTTAGTTGGCTGGTAACAAGAGAGGGATTCCATTTCAACTCTGGCAGGGTCGTACCATCACGGTCTCAGATTTCTCGAAAAAAATTAAGGAGTGTCCCTTGATTAAAATAAGGAGACACATTTTTTCTTTCGGCCAAGAAAATTTTTTCCTTCGAGACAGGGTTTCAAATCTTCCACCGTCAAACAAGCTCTCTTAAAAACGGTTATTTTTCCTAACTTCAGCGAGTCATTGCAGCAGAATTAAAAAATATATTTTGTTCTGGTATTTTTTTATTACATTGTGTGTATAACGTATAATAATATTTAATGCTAATATTTTTTACACATCGTATGTTTAAAATTTTAAAAAATCGCAGACTTTGTGATTTAAAAAAAAAACTAAAATTTTTAAGATTTTTTTTTAACAGGTTCAAATGGAGTTTTTTTTTCTGAACTCATTTTTTTGTTAAAGACACACAAATGTGCACTTTATTTGCAAGTTTTTATGTTCTGTAAATTATACGAAAATTTTGTTGCAATTTTTATGTGTTGTTATAAAATTTACAGTTCTGTAGATTTTACGAAAATTTTGTACGGGGGACCCCGCTTGACCCCGGGCTCCGACCACTTCCCAAATCCGTCTAGTCAAATTAAGGGTACCAAGAAAAAGTATACCAAATTTGATGGTTCTAAATTGAAAACTAGATTTTATGGAAAGTTTGCGTGGGGCCACTTGACCCTGGGCTCCTACCCACCCAAAGCTCTGCCCCCTTCCAAAAGCCATCTACGGTCTCAGTTAGGGCACTATAGTATACCAGTATATTTTACAGAAATTTTGTGTGGGAGCCCTTTGACCCAGGGCTCCGACCCCTTCCAAAAACAGTCTGCGGTCTAAGTTAGGGTACCATGCTATAGTATTCCAAATTTGGTGGTTCTAAATTTCAAACTGTAGATTTTATGGAAGTTTTGTGTGGGGCCTCCTTGACCGCGGGCTCCGACCCCTTCCAAAAACCATCTACGGTCTAAGTTAGGGTATCATGAGATAGTATACCAAGTTTGGTGGTTCTAAATTGAAAACTGTAAATTTGTTTAGCAGACATACAAACAAACATTCAATTCTATAAACACTACCGGAAAAAAAAAATCCCAACACCACGAAAAAATATTTGTAGAGGAATGAAATGGCGGCAATACATTTGTATAGGTAACATATTTAATCGATTAAGGTTTCAAGATCACAGCTTAACGTAAACGCGAGAAGAGCCATTTTAAATGTGAAATGCTGGTACATTAATAACCGGTGTAACTGCCAGAATGTTAAATGCAAGCACACAAACGTTCATGCATTGTTGTGTCGTACAGGTGCTGGATGTCAGTTTGTGGGATGGAGTTCCATGCCTGTTGCACTTGGTCGGTCAATACAGGGACGGTTAATGCTGGTTGGGGGTGACGCTGGAGTTGTCATCCAATGATGTCCCATACGTGCTCGATTGGAGAAAGATCTGGTGATCTAGCAGGCCACGGCAACATGTCGACACTCTGTAGAGCATGTTGGGTTACAACAGCGGTATGCGGGCGAGCGTTATCCTGTTGGAAAACATCCCCTGGAATGCTGTTCATGAATGGCAGCACAACAGGTTGAATCACCAGACCGACGTACAACTGTGCCGTCAGGGTGCGTGGGATAACCACGAGAGTGCTCCTGCTGTCATAGGAAATTGCTCCCCAGACCATAACTCCAGGTGTAGGTCCTGTGTGTCTCGGCCGCAGACAAGTTGGTTGCAGGCGCTCACCTGGCCGCCTACTAACCAACACACGGCCATCACTGGCACCCAAGCAGAACCGGCTTTCATCAGTAAACACAACAGATCTCCACTCCGTCCTCCAATGAGCTCTAGCTTGACACCACTGACCACGCAAACGGCAGTGGTTTGGAGTAAGTGGAATGCACGCTACAGGGCGTCTGGCTCGAAGCTGTCCCTCAAGTAACCGATTTGTAACAGTTCGTTGTGTCACTGTGGTGGCAACTGCAGCTCGAATTGCTGCCACAGACGCAGTACGATGCGCCACGGCCATACGCCGTTCACGACAGTCTTCCCTCTCAGTACTGCCACGTGGCCGGCCGGAACAAGGTCTTCTTGAGTACCTTCCCTTGACCACCGCTGCCAACAATCATGCACAGTGACTACATTCCTGCCAAGTCGTTCTGCAATATTGCGGAAAGAAAATCCACCTTCTCGAAGCCCTATTACACGACCTCGTTCAAACTCTGTGAGCTGTTGATAACGGCTTCTTCGTCTTCTTAAAAGCATTCTTGACTAACATCAACACACTACGTCGAATCTCAACGATAACTAACGCTCACGAACGTTACTGCGTGTATTTACAGCAAACCTGCTTTGCATGTTCTGGGGGGGGGGTGCTACTAGCGCCACATGTATGCACCAAGCGCAAAATTTGCATAGACGTCATTTTATAGATGTACTCTCACCGCCTACCAACTGTCGTTTATCAAACACAACCCCTTCTTGGTGTTGGGATTTTTTTCCCGTCAGTGTATATAGATTTGTTATTTTTTTTCCAAGACTGTTTTTTAGGCATGTTATCCCTCAGGGTGGGGTGAGGTGAGCCAACTAAGTTGAAACATTTTTGAAAGCTACCTAGCTTTGAGACTCCTCACCACCACGTGAAGGCGGGGGTGGGTGGGGTGGGTGGGGTGGTGGTGGTGTCAAAACTCCTCCAGTCTCCCATCGATCCAGCATTATCTTCTAAGGGAACAGAAGACATGGGCAGTGCATGGCTTATCGTGGCCCAGGTGGATATCACTACGAACACAATTTCTCCCCCTTAAAAATCGAAATCTTTGATTATGTTTTAAATAAATAAAAATATTTACATCATTATAAGCGCATAAGTTGTATATGTATTCTACTTGTAAAATCAGCTGATTGAACGGGAAATATACTCAACTTACATTTTATGAAAAAGCATGCACGCATATGTGTTAATTGTTACTTATTTAGTTGATTAAACAATTGCCATTATGTTTTGGAGAGTAGGTATCAGAGTTTGGGTAGCGACCAGCGCTATCAACCCAGCAGCGAGCTCAAGAGCATTGCACCTTCTCCCCCCGTTCGCAGAGGACAAAAGTCTCCTGAGCGAATATTTTACTGTTACGAAAAACTGAGAAGTTAATTTTAGCAACTATAACAAAACAGCAACTGCTCTTCTGACAGTAGCCTACAATTAGCAACTTACAGTATGTGTGCCTGCACTCTTTTTCTTAAAATTATTTCAGAACAGTTTTCTACTCTTTCATGGTTTTTTCTTATGCCATGTTTAAGTATATACGTAAACAAACAAACAAACAACTGCTGTCTTTTGCAACTCAACTTTGTTAGTGGAGCAGCAAGAATTTTTTAATTTATTTGTTATCCCCCCGCCAACAGTTTTTTAGGCATGTCATCACTTGGGGAAGGGTGAGGTGGACGTATCCAACCAGGGCCGGGCCAGCTGATCCAATGCTCTCATTCCATCATTCGGGTAAGAGAATACGTACTTTGCGCCTGAGATTTTTCCAAAATGGCGCCTTTAGAACACAGGAAATCGTAGGCTTTCAACCGAATTCAAACGCGTATAACTCGGAAACGGGCGTTTTTAGGTCCGTGAAAATTTACACAGATATTCTCCTGTTGACAATGAAACAGTGATTTAATTTTCAGAATTTTAGAAAATGGCCTTTTTGAGAAAATCGTTGGCAAAATTAGAGATTTTTCAAAATCGGCTGTTTTTAACGCTGCCGAAACGCGGAAAGTTGAGTTTCCACATTTTGGCAGCGTTCAATTTTTTTTTTTTTTTTGAGTTTCACAGACACACAAAAAATTACAAATAAAGTGCACATTTGTATGTCTTTAACGAAAAAACAAATATAGAAAAAAAAACTCCATCCGAACCTGTGTAAAAAAAACCTTAAAAAATTCAATTTTTTTTAAAATCACAAAGTTTACGATTTTTTAAAATTTTAATCATACGATGTGTTGCGAATATTAGCACCATATATTATTATATGTTATGCACACAATGTAAAAAAAAAATATAAGAACACGATATCTTTTTTAACTCCGCTGGAACGACTCGCTGAAGTTAGGAAAAATAACCGTTTTCTAGTGAGCTTGTTTGATGTTGCAAGATTTGAAACCCTCTATCTCGAAGGGAAAATTTTTTCTTGCCGAAAGAAAATATATGGATCTCCTTATTTTAGTCGAGGAACACCCCTTAAATTTTTTAGAGAAATCTGAGACCATGATGGTACGACCCTGCCTGAGTTGAAATGGAGCCCATCATATGTAAATACCTTTCCTGGAATCCCGGCAGGTATGGCAAAGATTAATCGGGCTGCCCTGGTGGCGCAGTGTTCTAAGCGATGGCTTCTGATCATTCGTCCGTAAGGGGCGTGGGTTGGAATCCCGGTGCGGTATGAATGTTGTGTTTGTCTTATGGCACTGGCTCTCTTCCTTCCCTGGAACCAGTGGCCCTAAATTAGGAATGGGTGCTTATAGTCCATTGTAAATGTATGATTTAAGAAATTCTTTCAACACCAGATGCCATTTTCCTTGTGGAACACTTTAGGTTATTATTTGAGGAGTTTTATAGTTCATAGTTCTGCCCCTAGGTGGTGTTTATGTACTTCTTCTTGCAGCTGTGTCTCTGCTTCTAAAAATTCTATTGAGCATTTTTTTTTTTTTTTTACTGTTTGCTGTTCTCCACAATAGAGATGTAATACAGGATCCTCTTTAAACAATGCACAGATTTCCCGCTAGGGTGTGTAAAGGTCAATACCTTTTTTACACTGTATCTTCTGCTGGGAGACATATTTGTTAAGTTCTTTTTCCTGAGCACAGCTTTTTCCATGGATATTTTTCGACTTTCCCATTATGCAAAATTCTTCCGCTAGCAAGCGTAGAGTTATATCATATTTCTTTCTTTATTTCTCTCTTTTAACTGTTCGATTTGAAAATCTGTTTGTCTCCGATAACTTCCTTCTACTCTGAGAA
This sequence comes from Macrothele yani, assembly GCA_039090855.1. Taxonomy (NCBI): domain Eukaryota; kingdom Metazoa; phylum Arthropoda; class Arachnida; order Araneae; family Macrothelidae; genus Macrothele; species Macrothele yani. Next base: position 17,010,758 of record CM077000.1, on the reverse strand, counting down.
ACTTTTTGTGCACAGTTTGTTAATTTACATACTTTTTAGCCGCTGGTGGAAGTAAGTAGCTATTTCTATTTCTGGATGTTTTGTCAATTGAAGAAATCTGGTTGATATTTTTCTAACCGGTTTCACTGACTTTGAATAACTTTGATAAATTTAATTCCTATCAGAAAAGATTTAAAGGAAGTGCTCATTACAACCGAATATTCGGTCATCTTTCTTGTTTTCTTTTTTGTTCGCATTATAGCAAAACAGTTTAAAGAAATGTATGGGCATTTAAAATTACATAGCTGTATAATTTTCTGAATGACAGTCAATGCACTTACACTCTAAGAAAAAGTTATTGGTACAGGCTGAAGAAGCTAATGCAATATAAACATAAATTAAAGCAACACACACACAAACACACAAACTGTGAAGTTAAAGCTATGTCATACATTGCATTTGGATTGTTAAAGCTCTTCATTAGTGCCCTGGGGGCTAAATGTTATCTATTGAGGAAGTATTTGATTTATATAACTTTTTCAGTTTTACGTGTGCGCAGTAATACCGAGCCTTACATATGTCTACTTAACGCATGTTTTCTATAATGTACGTACATTTTTACCCATTCCTGACATAACTTATCAACATCACACTGAAAATTTCCATCAATTGGAAGCTGCATACTTTGAAGTCTAGAAATCTTCATTTATGGTACGCTTTTTCTGGTTTCCTTGATCGGAAAACGGGGAATTCTCATTGGTATTGCTTTTTTATTGATTTACTAAGGACAATCTTGTAAAAATGTCTTCCCATAAAAGAAAAAGTGGTGCTGAAAGTAAAATAATGGTAAAATGTCACAGAAATCCATAAAATTACAAGAAAAAGTGGACATATTAAATATGAGGCTAGTGAGTTAATAACTAAACTTTCAAACTCTATGAAATGGTCCCAGCCACCCCACATATGCAACAGACCATACCCTTATGAATTTCTTTTTTCTTTTGCTACCTAACAAACACACCTTAAGTTCAACCTATGGATCAAGGAGCTATTGCCATTTTTGAATCGTATTATTTATCGCATCATGATCTGAAGACAGCTTATGCAACTGTTCAACAGTTTAGTCGTGATTATAATATTTTGCATGCAGTATCACAGGAACTTCGATAGTGCATGGAAAATGATGGCACGGTAATGCATGGTTGGACTTTAACATGAACTTTTTGTCCACAATTTGTGACTGATTTGAAAGGATTTGAACCAACTGTTAGATTAATAATATTGTTCAAGAAATTCTCCAGCTATCTGAAAAGCTTGATTTGGAAACTAATGATGTGAAAGAATTGTTAGCCTCACCCAATGAAAGACTTAGCACTGAGGGCTCATTGAACTGGAAACATGGTCAAGGAAAGTGGCTCATAAGAAGACTCAGTTGAATAAACTACTAAAAAAAACCTACACTAACAAACATTCTCGATAAAACTTTCAAAATCATAAAACAGCTTATAAATAAGTGTGGCCTTAATTGAGTGCAGTTCTTCAGTTGTGTATATGTTTTAATACTTTGTGATACAGTGTGAAACTTGTTTTGAATAGCGTTGAAATAAATTGCTATTAATTTTAATTGTTGATAACAGTCTAAACCTTTATAATGTTCTTCCTATACTAGCTTAACATACTTTTGTGTAACGTGGTTTCCGGTTACAAGTAATTCTTTATAGTGGGATATTTTGAGTTTTCCACCAAATACGAGCTTATTGGTAAAAAAAAATGCTATTTATTTTAACTTTTTAGAAATAATTTTATACTAGACGAAACCTGTTGGAATCGATGGTTAGGTTTTTTTTTTTTAAAGAATAAACTCATATGAAACAACAAATGTAAACTTTATTTGATTGACAAATTCACTCAACCACTTCAGTAAAAAAAATAGTAGGTTCATGATTTTTTTTTTTTTTAACTGAAGGTTTAATGACCACCGTGAGCAACTTAATGGGCACACCTTAAGTTCGACCTATAGATCAAGGAGCTATTGTCCTTACAAAAAAAAAAAAAAAAAAAGCCTGTCACTGTTCCAGAAACCCTAAATTAGGAACAGGCTTTTTTTTTTTTTTTTTTTTTTTCTGCGGGAGCGACATTTTGTTAAGGGTAAGTATGCAATAAAGTACTTACTTTAGGACTGATCAATAGAACACCATGCACACACCAAGTCTGACACTGAACTGAGCGCCTGATGTAGATAAGGGCCGCCTGCTTCTCCCATAGACCTTACATGGGAAATTTGCTGTCCCGCCACACCCGAACCATTGCCCCAATCTCAGTTTTCTCTTTCTCCAATCTTTTTCTCATCTACATGGTAAGACCTTTATTTTGATACCTGAACCATATTTTTACGTTCAGCCGTTCTCTCAAAATAGGTCTCACAGTAAAAAACCTTATAGAATGAAAATATAGATGGCGCAACTCAATATGTACATTCTAAATATTTTCACTAACAATGGTCAATGGAATGTTTATTTACAGCTTTACATAATGGGAAACATCTTACCGACGTGAATAAACTGGACCGAATGAAGATTACATTATATACTTTATATACATCACACAGTCCAACGGCGTAACGCCAGCAGGTCTTCGAGAGTGTTTGCTGTTCCGATAAGAAGAATGTTGATTCGAATACCTGCTAGCGTTGCTCTGCGCAACGGTTCACTCAGAAAAGAAAATACTTCGGACTTTGGACTGTCTGAGTCCCTCCATGCTTCCGCCTTCAACAGTGCGTGAGTCAACCGCAAGCTTCTCCCATAGACTTTACATGGGAACTTTGCCGCCCCACAACGCCCGAACCATTGCCCCAATCTCATTTTTCTCTTCGACTGGCACATCTACATGGTAAGACCTTTATTTTGAAACTCATAAAGACTGTCCTGCAAGAAGGGAGGACTATTAGAATTCAACAAACTCTGGAAACATGCCCTTAAAGTTTTGTAATCATCAGTGGCTGGAAAATTGTCTTTCTGCTGAAAGAGCCATTGGCATGTGGGAGAATGTATAAATTATGTTATCTTCATTCTGTAATTAAGTCACCCAACTTTTCATTTCTATTGCTCAGTGTGTATGACCTGATGAAGGGACCGACACAGTCTCCAAAAAATCTCGCCCCTTTTTAACGTTTTTGTGTTTTTAACATTTTTAAATATTAAAGAGTGGTTTTACCTGAAAATTGTGTATGAGACGGCTTATTCGGTGACTTCATATGTTTCCCTTATTGACAAAGGGAAATCTGCAAATATTCTAAAGTGCAAATCATACCTTGTAGTTTCACAGGCATGCAAAGATGTCCTGATGAAAGTGAAGCAGAATTTTTTCCTTTCAGTTTCAGGGATTTTGCAACCCTTTCTAGTTCACTACCAAAGTGACTCTCCGTTGTTGCCATTTTTAGCTGAAGATATTAAAAAATAGTATTGGACTGTTTAAAAATATTTTGACATATTGAAACCTCAGAAAATAAATGAGAGCAGCACTGTGTATGGTGTGACTTTTTTTTTTTCACTGATACATCTGCTTATTCATGCCTCAATTGAGCCTTGGCATGACTGGGGATAAATTCTTAAAGGTATTTAGTTCCATGAGGAAAAAACTGTGTCAGTGATAAGGAAACCTGAAATCTTGTGGAGCAATAACACCTCACCTGCCACGATGTTTAGATATAACTATAATTTTAATTGAACTTTTTGACTGTTACTACTTATTTTGGTGTTTTATGAGAGTTATTGGGCACCTTGAAAAGTCTTGAATTTTTTGGTGAAAAAAGAGTGGGAACTATGACAGGTATCAAAATGAAGGTCTTGCCATGTAGATGAGAAAAAGGCAGGTGGTCATATTATTCTCATGCAACCGTGTACAGTGTTAGAGAAAATATATTTTCTTTGCTGTGCAAATTGTGTTTGAATATTTGTGAAGGTAGATGAATTTTTATTTCTGTTTTTACAGTGTACTTCCAAAGTAATGGCTGATAATTTGTGTTGAATACTAATAATGTTCTGGTAGTAAACAGCCAAATGTTTTACCCTCAGTGTAATTGACATTGAAATTTTGAAGTGTTCTTATACTTAGTTCTGAATTGTTGCCAGCAAAATGAGAAATTTTCTTTGTACAGGATATTTTTTGAATGTAACTTACATATATGAAAATTGCTTGTACTGTTGCAGTTTATTCATTGGAAAACAACATATTACAAGTTAAAGTATGGATGTTCAGGTGCAGGGGAAGCAATTGCAGTTCTTTTAGCTTCATTGGAAAGCAATAATTCAAAGCATTGTTTGCGTGCCTTAGTAAGGTAAGACAAATAAATCTTTGATTTCATTCATTCACAATATATCATGCTGAGCTTATTAATTTACGTGTTTTTTTCTTGTCAATAGTAAAGATTTTTTAATACTATATTTTCTGTTATACACGTTCTTTTTTGTATCTTCGGGTGCAAATTCCAACCCTTCGAGAGAAAAAGTTTTTCGTTTTTGAGATTAAAGTATGATATAAAATTAACTGTCTATTAAAATTTTTCTCATTAAACTTAAAAAACAAATGAAATTACTCACAGTCAGGATAATCCCCCTTTCTCCAGTCAAACGTTCACAAGTTTTAGTCATTCGTGGTTCACAAAGTAGTAGGCCGTATTTGGCATTAGAGCCACGCCCAGAGTTATATAAAAATAAAATGTTTCTACGTACACAACCATTGAAACAGAAAACTTGCTGCAAGCCCGCGAATCACGATAAAAAAAGAAAAATTAATAAAACAATAAATAATTGTTAGAACATTACAGATTCCAGTGAGGACAAAATAAGTACATTACAAATGAATGTTCAACAATGTGTATGAATAGGACCTTTATGGTAAAATATTGGATTATGAATTTCATAAAAACAAGATTAATTGAAGTGTTTTTATATTTAGAAACACAGTTCCGTTAATGAACCTTCAAAAATTATAAATAGCATTTTCAACCACTTAATTAAAAAATAGTATACTTTCAAAATACATAAGGAAAAGATTTTAATTTAATAAGTGGAAACTGCAAGAGGAACCTGGCAATAACATTTTAACTGGTTCTGTGTAAACAAAACTTTTGTTACATTTCCTATGCATTGAGAACAGTCCTTAATAAAATTTAGATGCCAGAAACGTTTGTAAAAACAAAAGAACTCAGAAGATGTGAAAAATAATTGAAAGTTCTTAAAGTTAAAATAGAATTAAATATATTAATCTGAGTAAAGCCTTGAGTAAGTGTTTTTACCTCCCAGCAAATAAATTTTTTTAATCTACAAGCAAAAACTATCTGCAAGATCTGCATAAAATTTGAAAACTATCTGCGTATGGTGTACGCGTGTACGTCTACATTCTGCAGCTCTGGCCACGCCCCTCCTTTGTTACAGCTTCCGACTTTGTTGCATCCATAGTTCCTGAAAGTTTGTAATTGTCTATGTACACTTAAAATAACTGAATGTATAAAATATTTATAAATGAAGAATGTCCTCCAGAGCGTATAAATGAAGAATGTCCTCCAGAGCGGTAATTGATGTCGTCCAACGGAGAGCAGTTCGGTTGAGATGTACTTTCTGGAAGTGTTTTCTTCATTACTCGGTGTATTCCGTCGGTCTAAAACATCAATGGAGGTCGTCCTATGAAGGAATGTCTAAAACAGCACTGGATGTCATCCACCGAAAAGTGGTGCGGTTGAAATCTATACAATCTCCAAGTGCTATCCTCGTTAACTCAAATTGCGGCCACCGCCCCTCCTTTGTTACAACTGCCGACATTGTTGAAGCCATGGTTCCTGAAAGTTTGTCATTATCCATGTACATTTCTCTCTTCGACTGGCACAGAGACAGCGAAGACGAAGGTCGAAGTGGAATTTTGATACGGCACAGAGGTAGAAGATCATGAGAGATACAGGTCTTGTCTCAGACGAGAATGACTCTCTCAAGATCAGGGAAATAGTGCTAGGAGATGATGCCAAGTTTACAATTGGCAAGTTACGAACTTTTCACCGGATAACGGACATTTTGATCTGCCATCAAAGAAAGACGGCGACTCCATAGACAGACTGATTCCAACTTCAGATCTATTCAAATAAATTTGTTAAGTTTGATCAAGTCCTCATGTATTGTTTTAGGACATTGATAATTATTGTTTGAATTTCAGCGCTCTCGATCCATCCACCTGATTCGCAGATTATTTATAGAAAAGCGGGGAGGATTTCGTCCATTCACCCAATCTTGGTTTTGGGGAAATGTCTTAGGAAAGAACCTCATATTTCTATTGGCTGGGGGGAGGCTGTAACGTGGATGGCCATGGAACATAATTTTTGGCGTGTCAACATAATTAGATGAGTACGCTCGCCCCTACAACATTAAAAGTGTGTTTCAGTATTTTCTAAATGAAGGTAAGCTCCTTATTGAATATTGATTTTGCAAATTCCACTGCTTGACATAAAAAAAATGCCTCACCATGAAGGAATGTGTGAAATGAGAAGAAACTCACATGTATACAATGGCGTAGCTGCGCGCGCGGGGGGGGGGGGTGTCGTCTCCAGTCCAGACCCCCACTCCCCTGAAAGATTGAGGGTGGACTCGATATCAATTTAAAGCGATATGTATATATGAGGCTTTCTCCAATGAAGCAAATCGATGCCCCCCTCTGTTAGAAATTTCTGGCTCCTTCACTACATGTATAGTTCAAGCGCTATTTATTCATTGAATGATGGAAAAATTAAGTATTCACAGATTAAAAACCAGCAATGGATATTTACACATGGAGATGGGTGTGAAATGGAAAATATTTAGAAATGTTAAGTGTGAATTCGAAATATATACATTTTTTACAAATGGTATTGTGAACGTCTATGAAACAAATGTGTATTTACAAAAATAAGAATGTGAACTAAAGGATATACAAATTTACAGATGGTGGCGAGGGTGATCTCAAACAAACTGTGCTTGAGTTTTGTATATGCAGATCACCAGTTCGTTGGTAGCAGTTGGAGAGCAGAAAAGAAGCAAAAAATATAATGCAGTGAAAGTTCACAAGTAACGCTGAAAGTGAGATGTGTCATGTGACTTCCGGGTTAATGTCCGAGATCAGAGTTCTTGTGATGTGAAGCTGGCAACGTAGAAAAACTGGAGTATTGATGTACAGTTAAAATACACCATAACGCAAAGGCAGGCAGGGGGTTATATTCTGTGTCATTCTGTTTTGATGAACTGAAAGCCATCCTACACATTTTGAAGATGACAATCTGATTTTTGGCGTAAATGTGACAAAGGATGGTAAGTCCAAGTTTCTGATCAATTTGAATTTAACCATCACAGGATTCGCTAGTCGAAGCAACCGGCATTCATGTTTAGTGAATCTGGAGGTTAAGAATCTTATCCCGTGTTTGCCCGGAGAAGCAGATAAATCATGAAAGAAATACGGGATTACGCCATATAATACACCTTTTGAAGATGACAATCCCATTTTTGGCGTAAATGTGACAAGGATGGTAAGTCAAATAATATCCGAAAACTTGAAGATTTTCATCGTCCTGGAGCGGGACTCGAACCTCTACCAGAAAACGCCTGGGTATGCTAACCACTACACCACCCAGAACGACCAAGTTTCAAGTTTCCGATCAATTTGAATTTAACCATCACAGAATTCGCTAGTCGAAGCAACCGGCATTCATGTTTAGCGAATCTGGAGGTTAAGAATCTTATCCCGTGTTTACCCAGAGAAGCAGATAAATCATGAAAGAAATACGGGATTACGCCATATAGTACACCTTTCGAAGATGACAATCCCATTTTTGGCGTAAATGTGACAAGAATGGTAAGTCAAATAATATCCGAAAACATGAAAATTTTCATCGTCCTGGAGCGGGACTCGAACCCGAGTCTCCCAGAAAACGCCCGGGTATGCTAACCACTACACCACCCAGAACGACCAAGTTTCAAGTTCTTGAGAGCCATCCTGTTTGCACAGATGGTTTAACATGAAATTGAGAAACAGCTCAGGTTTGAAGTGCATGATTGTATTATCGTTGTAGTCAGAATTTAAAAAAATTACGGAAAGGGGTACATAGAAATCTGCTTGCTCTTCTTGCAGAAAGATGCAAGGTTGTATTAAGAAATTTCATTTCAACATGATAGATGGGTTGATTTGGTCAAAATAAAAACTAAGGGGCAGATGTCAGAATGGTAAGCTGTGCTGGTTTCATGAGTGAAAAGAAACAAGTAGTCGTGGATAGAATTAGTAACATGGCATGCTGAATGCGTGATTTGGAACATACAGGGTGCATAGAAAAGTCCCTTTAGTCTGGAATAACTTGTGAATGGAGAGAGGCACAGTTATGCAAGTGAGATAACAGTGTATTAAAGCGACTACGCCCGATCGAATGCAACGGATAGCAGCGCCCCTTGTGGCGAAATGCGGAAGTTAGCCATTGCAAATGGAAAACAAAAAGAGATAGAGCAAAATTTCCAATTACAAAGTTGTAGAGCATCAATTAATTAGTACAAAACGACATTTGTTTCACACGGATAAGATAAATTGTCGCCTGAATACCCTACAATGTCCAAAATCGATGCGCGGCGATTTGAATCTGCATATTCACATTTCGCAAATGTAGCCGTATGCAAATGCAGATTGTGACATTGTACCGTACTTACGATATAAAAACCAGTAGCAGGATGTACCCTGATCAGAAGTTTAGGTCTACGTACGCTGTGTGAGAATGGCAAGCTTGCATTTCTTGGGTTACGTAAAAAATCAGGTGTATGCAACAGCGCCTACAAGTCTGCTGGATCTACATCGTCGTGTTACAGATGCTTGCAATAGTGTGACACATTCCATGCTGAGGAATGCGCATGCAGAGTTACTTTCACGAATACAAATGTGTATCGTGGGCAATGGCGAACTCTTCGAACATACTCGACTTGACTTTTTATCACTGTGCGCCAGTTTGCCTTTTTTGTTTTTATTTTGTCTGACGTCATCAAACTGTATTGACATAAGTACACATTTATGCAATAAATTGTGTGTATTTGCTCACACCTATGCCTGTTCCCTTCAAACGTTCACACAAAAAATCGTGCATCGATTTCGGACATTTTAGGGTATTCAGGCGACAATTTATCTTATCCGTGTGAAACAAATCTCGTTTGGTACTAATTAATTGATGCTCTACAACTTTTTAATTGGAAATTTTGCTCTATCTCTTTTTGTTTTGCAAAGGCTAACTTCCGTATTTTGCCACTAGGGGCGCTGCTATCGGTTGCATTCGATCGGGCGTAGTCGCTTTACTATACTGTTATCTCACTTGCATAACTGTAACTCTCTCTGTTCGCAAGTTATTCCAGGCTAAAGGGACTTTCCTATGTACCCTGTATATTGAAGCAAAAGAGTAATGATAGGGCATTGTTGATAAACATGAGTCAGATTGGCTGAAACTTGACAATAAAAGCAGTTGGGGGAAGGAATGATGCGAAAGCAATAAAGGGTGATAGGGATGGGGAGTCTTTGGAGAAAAAGCCACTGAATATCTTTGTCTTTCAGAGTGGGGAGGAAAGAACTTAGTGAACTGTAGGTACGTGTGACGGAAGAGTCCGGGAGATTGTGAATTAGGACTGCTGTAACCAGTACAGAGCAAAAGGAAGGAATGTAACTGTTTCATGGTAATATGGGCAGGTAAGACGTCGGAATTATGAAACTTGAGTGAGAAGGGTAAAATATTTGCAGCAGAAGGCGAATAAATAAGACCAGTTGTATCAGCGAGATCTGGGAAGGAGCGAATAACATTTTTTAGCTGTTGAAATTTTCCTCTATTTGTGAATGAGTTATGAATGGAGGACAAAAGTGCTGTCAGAGGTTTCCATTGGAGATCAGAATCAATGAGGTGTACAACTGTGACAATGCCTGCATGAATAAAGATGGTGAAGAAAAAGTGAGTACTGTATATACTCGCGTATAAGTCGAGAAATTTGGGACAAAATGAGAGCTTCAAAGTAATGGGGTCGACTTATACGCGGGGTCTAAAAAAATCGTAAGTCCAAAAGTTCTTCCCGTGAGGCAAAAGGCAATCCATCCCAAGAGAAATAAAAATGCCGATGCGGTATTAATTACGAATCGCAACCCTCCGAAAGAAAAAGAAAGAAAGAAAGAAAGAAAGAAAGAAAGAAAAAGCACTGATGTGGTAGAATTACGAAATCGTGACCCTCCGAATTGCTCCGCGCTTTGAAAAGTCTCCTCTCTTCTGGCTTTGCGTATCCACAGTGCAGTCACAGCCGCGCATAAAAAGCTCCGCCCTTCCAACTACCAGTTCATTGCGCTGACCTTCGACGTAATGGAGCCATGCGACAGCCAGTGTTAGGTTTTGCTTGTTCTTAATCGCACATGTTTTTCTTGTTCTTAATCTCACGTCTCGCTTCTCCTATTATGGGTGACACGGATTGTGTAAAGAAACGGATGTCCTATAACGCAGGATTCAAGTTGAAAGTGGTTTCTTTTGCAGAAAGTACTAACAACTGTGCTGCTTCACGTCAATTTGGCATTAATAAAAAACTGATTCGAGATTGGCGTAAAAAAAACCGGACTTGGTGAAAATCCCAAAATCGCAAAAGGCGCTGCGCCATGGAACGACATCTTTCCCAGAGCTGGAAAGTGTCTTGAATGATTGGATTGTGGGCTGCAGACAAAATGGTTACATTGTAACGCGAACTGGTATACGTTTGCGAGCAATGAAGCTAGCAAAAGATGAAAAGTTTGCAGCTGCAAATAACACTTTTCGTGCCTCACCAGGTTGGTGCACAAGGTTCATGAACCGCTATGGGTTGTGTCTACGCCAGCGCACCAAAATTGCACAAAAGTGACCTCGAAGCAAAGATAATGGAATTTCAAAAGTATGTAATTCAAAAGAGAAAAGAAACTGCTTTTGAACTTTCCCAAATAGGGAACATGAATGAAACTGCCATGTGTTTCGACCTTCCTGGAAATAAGACGGTGAACCAAAAGAGAGAAAAAAATATCTTGATCAAAACGACTGGCCACGAAAAATCCAGTTTCACGGTTGTTCTTTCCTGTTTGACCGACGGCAGTAAGCTACCTCCGGTAATTATTTTCAAACGCAAAACTCTGCTGAAAAGCGTTGTCTTTCCGTCTGGTGTGCTCGTTCGTGCCCATGAAAAAGGATGGATGAATGAATCCGGAACAATTGACTGGTTAAAGAATGTGTGGAACAAAAGGCCAGGTGCACTTTTGAGGAAACCTTCTCTTTTGGTGTGAGATATGTTTGTTGCACACCGTTGTGCAGAAGTGAAAAAAACTGCAGAAAATTCAAAAACAACTCTTGCTGTCATCCCAGATGGGTTGACATCTGTTCTTCAACCACTAGATGTCTACCTTAATAAGCCCTTCAAGGACAATGTGCGGAGGTATTGGGCAGATCGGATAAGTTCCGATTTGCCAACTGAAACCAAGGGCGGAAATCTAAAGAAGCCGGATATCGTTTTTATTGTGCAATGGGTCAAGGATGCTTGGGATGCGATACCTGCAGAAGTGGTCATGAAATCATTCAAGAAATGTTGCATTAGTAACAAACTTGATGGCACAGAGGATGATGAGATTTTTATGAGTGATGATGACAGTGATTCTGATGACACCGGCATAGATGGGAATACTGATGTTTATGATGACGCGCCGATGACGGAGAAAGACTTTTTTGAACTGTTTGGCGAGTCTGACTCGGAATTGGATTTTGAAGGGTTCCGATGAAGTTTTTGGGTATGCAAATTAAATTTAGTATTATATATATAATTTTTTTCGTTTTCAAATGTTTTTGAATAAATTCAGTGAATTTTTTTTTTTTTCTCATTCTGGGATCGACTTATATGCGAGTTTCCGATTTCTTACGATTTTTTTCCTCTGAAGGGGGGGGTCGACTTATGCGCGAGTATATACGGTATGTTGACAGGGATGAATTAGCGAGTTGTATAAGATGGGTTCTTGCAATAAATCAAAAATGGATGTTGGAGTATGATGTTGGATGGATAAGGACTTGATTGCTTCTCTGTATGCAGGTGGCAAACGAAGGGAAATCAGTGGGTATTGGTCCATCAGAATATGAGCTGAAATGGTGAAAGCCAGGTTTGATGGGGAAATGAACATATTCAAGATCTCAGTTGCAGCTGTTGGTGTACCAAAAATCATTCTCAGAAAATGGATAACTCGGAAGGAAATGCATTTTTGTTGGATGGTTGGAAGATTGATGCCCGCATAATGGAGGGGGTAACATAAAACAGATGCTTTGACATAGTGAACAGATTTCCAAATAAAATTGACAAATGCTGCTTGGATGGAATTAACAAACATTGTAGGTGGTATATGGGGAACCCATGAATGGGTGAGCTTGGCATCAGAAAGGTTTGAATAATAGCTGCTTTCTGAATTTATGATAGATTTGATGCAGTTCCAGACATGTAGAGACTTGGAAATGGTATCTGAAATGGGATGCCAGGTGTTGTTCACAACGCAAGCTGATTTACCAAACCAAATTCCAAGTAATTTTTGACAGTCACAAACTCCATTGAGCACCCCAAGGTTGGTCTGTATGAGACATCTAGGTCCCTAGCCAAAGACCAGAACATTTTTCTCTGTTGAGAGCTGCACCAGATTGTCATGAACACGCATAGATGCCAACCATTATGGATTTCTCCCTGCAATTATGGATGACTAACCAAAAAATATGGATATTCAGATTTTCGCCGTTATTAAGAATGTTTTACTGGTTTTGTAATTGATCAATGCAAAAGCCTCTGAACAAAGTTCATAACGCAGCTCCTTGTTTCTTTTTCTTTTTTTCTCCGAGGAGAAGAAATACGTTTTGCTTGTTTGCCTTGGAAGTTAAGTGGGAAGAAAGCCTGGCGCCGAGCCAAGATTTCGTTGGGTGTGTCAGTAGCCCTGTAGCGTTGCTTACGTCATCTGCCATCAGTTAGATACAAGTCAGCCGCATGCTGCCGACATGAGTGCAAGAGATAAGAACTTGGTGGGGGGTGTCACTCTGTTTTGTCGATATATCTTCATCCCTCCGCTTAACTGAAGCGGTGTGGCCAGCGGCCCGATAGACAAGATCACGTGGTACAACGACACTGGTTTTGACATAGGGTACTGCTTGTTACAGCTGGGGTGTGACGGAGCGTGTTTTCTGTTCCATTAACACGGGGTGGGTGTTATATTCTGCAGAAAAATCTTTGTCTTTTAGTTTCTTCTATGGGGAAATCCTTGCTGCTTTAATCTTTGCGCTGTGCGAAGTTTGCCTTTTTGGCGGTTTCTACTCCACATTATGTTGAAACGGCGCTCTGATTGTGATTTCCAAGGAGAAATACTGAAACGACCTGCTGTTGCTCAAAGTTTTCACAGTGAGTATAAAGTGGAATTTCCATGCTTAGATGTGTCGACAGTTTCCGAAAAGCATGCATTTTGTACTGTTTGCAACTGCAATTTTTCAATTGCGCATGGTGGGGCGTGATGATTGTCGACGACATGTACTGTGCAAAAAACACATCGTATAGTGAGCTTAGAAAACAAGCAAAACTGCTGACTTCATTTTGTGTGCCACATGATGTTGATTCCAGTGTTACCAAGGTTGAAATGTTATTCACAAGGTTTTTAGTGGAACACAATGCACCTCTTTCAGCAGCAGACCACGCTAGAGCATTGTTTCAGCAGATTTTCCAGACTCCAATATTGCAAAGAAATGTAGATGTGGGAGAATAAAAACAAATTCAATTCTGAAATCCATATCAGGATTAGCTGTTGATAGTATAGTAAGCGATTTGAGTGATTTTTCCCTTGCAACAGATGGAAGTAATAATAAAAATGACACAAAACTTTATCCTTTAGTTGTGTCATATTTCCACAAAGATAAAGAGGAAATAATAACTTTGCTGCTTTCACTTCTTGCATCAGATGACAATGCAGGTAAAGGAACATTCTCTGTTATTGACAAAGAATTCAAGACTAGGAACATTAAATGGGAAAACTGCGTCGCCTTTGGCTGCGCTAGTGCCACTACAATGATAGGCCATGGCAAAGGGGTTATCTGCTTTCATTAAAAATAAACAACCAAATGTGTTGGTACAGGGCTGTGCTTGTGATCATTCATTTGGCAGCACAAAAAGCTTCACTGCAGTTGAAATTGGTTAATATTGAAACACTTCTTATTGATGTGTACTATTTCTTAGATAAAAGTTCCAAGGGAAAGAAACATGAAACAGTGCCGAGCCATGAGCTAACACCTCACACAATTTTGAAACACATTAGCATGAGATGGTTGTCATTGTTGGACACTATTAATGGTTTTCTGGAACAGTGGGATGCACTACAGATGTTCTTTGGAGTTTTCGTGGATGTTGGTGAACTTCCAAAGGAGCAGGCAATTCACAGCTGTTTCATGGAGTTGCGTGAAAGCTTGGGCAATCCCTTAACGAAGTTGTACTGCATGTTTTTGAGTAATGCCTTGCCAGTGTTTGTTAAGGTTAATGTGTTGTTGCAGAAGGAAGCTCCTTGCCTCCATATTTTAAGAAGGCAACTTTTGCAGCTACTTATTGATATCATGGTCAGGTTTGTGAAGCCTTCTGCAGCTTCAAAGCATGCCACTTCCCCAACTGAAATAGAATTTCTAAATCAGAACAAGCAAAACGATGATGTGGATTTAATCATTGGTGCCAAAGCAAGATTGCTCTTAAATGACAAAAAACAAAATTGTCAGTGATATAAGTGCAGCAGTTTTACCAGGAGGTTCGAAACTTTTACAGTATCTCATGTGACTATATTTTAAAGAAATTTCCACTGAAAAGTGAATTCCTGCTACACGCAGAAGTTGCTGATGTAGGAATTAGGAAGAAAGCTTCCTTTTCTTCAGTAATGTACTTTGCAAATATTTTCCTAACTGTTGCTGTTAGTGATGGTGATCTGGACAAGTTGGAATTGGAGTTTGCCTTGTACCAAGCTGATGAATTGGAAGAGGTATTTTGAATAGCCCTAGAATTGATACCCCTTAATCAAACATTTTGAAAATGACCGGTTCATGTGGTGCTAAAAAGTATGAAGTTTTGCCATGCCTGATGCAGGGTATTTGTGCCACACAGTAAGGAAACTGCAGAAAGAATTTTTAGCATTGTCCGTAAGAATCAAACAAAGTTTAGGCCCAATCTAGCCACCAAAACTTTTGGGGCATTGCTAGCCTTAAAAGTGAAGATGGCATCATTTTCAGAGGTTTGCCATTCTGCTGCATTTTCAGAAGAAAGAATTGACTGTTCCAAAGCATGCCACAGTGAACAGCACTGAAAGGCAACCAAGGCAGCCAACTTGTTTAGAGAGAAATTTGGCTTAAAGGCTTGTAAATATGTATAGAAATTTGAAATAAAATGTGTAAATATGTACATAGTTTCAGTTGCCATTTATAAACTGTCAGTGTACTCGGACAATTTTTGATTAGTATTGAAGTGAAACAAAGCATATGTAAGGCAAGGCAAGAACTCTCCAGGCAAAACTGACAGGTAAACCTAACTATTATTTTTTAGTTTCTTTTTTAGTAATATCATTTATGAATATTGGAGGAAAAGAGGGTTGTGTGAAGTTGGTTTTTCTTTTTATAAGTATACATTAATTTCTAACCACACTTCTAATTTTGAAAAATAAATTTATGGGATAGTAAAGGATTTGTTAAAATATATTCTCGTAATTGTGCTGTTAAAAGAAGAAATTTATATGATAGTAAAGGATTTGTAAAATACACAGCCATTATATAATCTTAGATTTATTAATTTAAATTTTCTGTATTAATATAATTTCTGTTTAACAGTATCCATCAAAGTGTCGAATTTAGAAACAAAGAGAAATTCATTAACGCAGGACTATAACGGAATATTTTATGATAGTGTCCTTTAATTCATATGAAAGTCAAGTTACTATGATATACAAGTATTACAGGTTACACAGTAGTAATATAATATTGTCCTTAACTTTGAAAAAATAAAAGTTACATTATTGAAAATATTACTGAAAGTTTGTGTTCCATTATTGAAAAATCTCCTTACTGGTAAGTTCTGCTAGTATGTAGTGTAGGAATCTTGAATAATGTCAAATTCTGAGTCATGACGAATGAAAATGGTAACATCCATTTTCATTCATCACAACTCAGAATCCGCGTTCTTCTAAGAACGTGGAGAATATTCCAAAGCTCTTAACACTCAGGTACACGCGAATTCGCCGTCGTGGGTGGTGCAACAGATAGCATGATTGAACGGTAATCAGGAGATGTGGGTTCGATTCACGCTCCATGGCGAAGAAATTTTCAAGTTTCCTGATGTGATTGCATTCACATGTGAAGCAGTAATTACAGTCAATTTAGTGATGTCTGATTGCTGTGTTAATTATCATGGTGCAGTGTATTCACTTGAACACATTGCTCTTGCATGTGGTCATTGCAAAACATGATAAATTTAATGTTATTGTTGTAAAACATGAGTATTATATTTATTAGCAAAACAAGAAGCAAAACAGATCCAAATTCTTAATACTCGTACATTGAGTGGTAGTGAAATATTTTTTAATATGAAAAAATTGGACCGATTTTTCATAATCGCCCAGCATTTTTGCCAAGTTTTTTTTATTTCATCTGTTTTTGCATCCATTTTTGCCAAGTTTTTTTTATTTCATGTGTTAAATGCAAACTTTTTGGGGGGAATATTTAAGAACACAGGATACACGTTTGGAACATCATTGGGAAAAAAATTACAGTTACGGGAGAAATCTTTGCTTTGTTCGACTTCCGTTTTCAGACATTTCTCTTCCATTTGCAAGGTGAAATACAAATATTTATGAAATAAAATGAAATTTTAACAACAATACTAGGCAGAGGGAACATCTCGTGAAAAATTAAATTGCGATTACAGGAGAAATCTTCACTGTTTCCAAAAGTTTTGAAAGATGAAATTTCCGTTTTCGAAAGTCTGAGGCATAAAGTATCCTTCACCATTACCAATTGCCTGAAAATTTCTGTTCAGTTATGCATCGATCTTGAGGATAACCCAAATTATGACGAAAAAGAAGAAATTCCTAGAAGCCGTGGTACTTTCTTGCCGGAAGATTACACGGGAATTTTTGTGCCATCGAATTTCTATTTTGGGAAATTTTCAAACTGAAATACAAATATATTTCTGGAATAAAATGATGTATAACAATAATACGGGACAGGGGCAACATCGCAGGAAAACAAAATTACGATTACGTAAAAATTCTTCATTTCGTTCACTTCCGTTTTTGAAAGATGAAATGCTGTCCCGATGCGTATTTTTAGGTGTTGGTAAAATTCTTCGATATGTAGTTTTACGCGTTTCTCGATGCGTGTTTTTACGCGTTGATGTGTATTTTGCGCGTTTCTCGATGCATGTTTTTATGTGTTGATGTGTAGGCTACTTTATACATTTCTCGATGTGTATTTGTATGCGTTGCGAAAAATTCCCGATGCATGTTTTTATGCATTGGTAAAATCTCAATGTATAAACACACTTTTTGATGCATGCTAGACGCGTAATTACTCATTTTGGCGAACTCTGCTCAGAAGATGGGGAAAATTATTGAACGTTCTTCATGTTATAATAGAATTAAGTATATTAATCTGAATAAAGCCTTGAGTAACTGCTGTAAATTTCATTTTCATTTGTTTTTAATCTTCAAACAAAAACTATCTGCAAAATTTGCTAATAATTTGGAAAGTATCCGTGTATGTTTGCATTATGCTACTCTGCCTGAATCTATAAATTAGCAACACACACACACACACAAACACACACTTTTCGGTTTTTAAAGGCTTTGCTGACCT
Organism: Macrothele yani; assembly: GCA_039090855.1. NCBI lineage: Eukaryota > Metazoa > Arthropoda > Arachnida > Araneae > Macrothelidae > Macrothele > Macrothele yani. Next base: position 16,992,859 of record CM077000.1, on the reverse strand, counting down.
TTTTTTTTTTTCATTTTTTTTTTCAAAAATTAATGAAGATGCGGTTATTGAATATTCACTATTCTGTAAAGAACGAAGAGTATATATGCCAATTTCCAAAGTTTTGTAAGAGTTTTATGAGCAACCATCAGCACACATTTCCATTAGTGTAAAAGGTTCTTCTGCAAGTAGATCTTGTGTTGTGTTAAACAAAAATGTAACATGCAAACGTGGCTTTAGCACACAAAACAAAATTTCAGAGATTCATTGAGCAACAAAAATCTTAATGCATATTTCTGAAATTGGGCCAGAGTAACCCTCAGGAAAAAAATAATAAATAAAAAAACAAAACAAAAAACCCAGCAGTAGTTGATCAAAGCTTGCTAACTGTAGCAAGGAATAAAAGACACAGACAGAAATAATTCAAGTACAATTTTATAATACCAATATACTGCAAAACATAACTCTGTTTTTGTAAATGAATCCTGGTACTTTGTCTTAGATTGCAGCGATGGAAAGATTTGCGCCAATTGCTCCCAACTGCGCCAATTTTGTTAGCTTGCGCCAAACTGCTACAAATTATGAAAATATTTAATATTTGCGTCGAAACGGCAATCCACAGCAAAAACTGCCAAGTGAAAAAAATATTCACGCCAAAAAATGCCGCTTTAAACAGCGAATCGAATGGTACTTTTTTAAGGTCTATGCATAATTTGGTTAAACATATAACAATGCTTAAACGACACATACCGCCAATCCCAACATTTCGGAATGTTTTTCACCTACCTTCTAATTCGTTCTTTTTTCGGCATAGGTTTTGCGATGTAAGTGGATCTTATAGAGGAGGAGTTTTTTTGTAATCACGTGGTATGTAGGAGAAATGATGCTGTTCGTTATGAAATCCCGATGAAGATTGTTTACAGAGGGTTTGGTGGTCTTTCGGAGTGTTGTGCAGTTAAGATTGTTTATATGTCAATCCCTGCTCTTTGGGATGACGCAGTTATTTCGTTCCGGGTGAAGTGTGCGATTACGTAAATACAGCGTAAGGTCAGTAGTTAGCTATTTCGTTGACGCGTAGGACGACTGAAAATGGCTCTCCGTGGCAGGATACAATGGTTCTGTTTCTAAAGGATTCATAGGCATTCAGAGATGCCACCGTTTACGGATTCCATAGTTTGTACGGAATTTCACTGTATCTTACAGTTTTACGGAAGTCACCCAAAAAAAAACTACGAAAAAGCCCTTGCAAGATCCCTGCACACAGTTTTCTATTTTTTACCGTCTTTTGATCGAAAAACACACTTTACAGATAGTCCCTATACACCTTCGATGTTCTGGCTTCCCCCGCCAATGGAGACAGAGTTTTGTCATTGCGAACTCTACATTGATTACATGTGGCTTTGTGCTTGTGAAAATTTCAGTGCAAATGTTTTAACCTTTTCCACTAGACTGTCGGGTAGTACCCAACATTACGAAATCGTCGAATAGCTCACGTGGCGGATGTCACCTGCCGCGTTGATAACGTCTCTGTAGCTTGCATGTCGGCCTCGCGAGACATATCTTTTTTTGTCGGGTGTCACTCGCCACGCTGATGACGCCCCTATAGCTCGCATGGCAGGGCTCGCCAGGCATTTCTTTGTCACCGAATACAGAAAAAGAAACGTCATCGCCATTCCGATGACTCCTCTATTAGCTCGCATGTCGGCGCTCACGAGACATTTCTTTTTGCCGAATAGGTCGGGTGTCACCCTCCACTCCGATGATGCCTCTATTGCTCGTATGTCAGCGCTCCCGAGGAATTTCTTTTTCACCTAATGGGTCAAGTGTCATCTGCGACGCCTCTATAGCTCATATGTCAGTGCTCGTGAGGAATTTCTTTTTCTCCTAATAGGTTGGGTGTCATCCGCCACGCCTATGGCACCTCTATAGCTCGTATGTCGGGGCTGGCGAGCCAAAGCTGAGCTTTCACTAAGCTGTGGCCTCAACCGTAAAATCAAACAAACAAAAAAAAAAAAAAAAAAAAAAAACTAGTACTGGGTGAGTATGGGTGAAAAGCTATTCGAGTGGAAAGGGTTAATTTAGATTAAAACGAAATGAAACGTAGCAGTGAAACAGCTATGACAACAAAAAGAACGAAGTTAGATAAAACTTATCGCCAAGCGTATCGCGATATACGTATATAGTAAAGAATGGCCTTTCTATGAAGCGTATAAAGTTTTGCCGAATCACGTTTGTAAGCCATGCGGCTGCGGTTTTAGCCTAGCGAATGGCGGCCGCGATTATTGTAGGCATTATGCGGTGAGCAAGAAGCAGAAAGATCATGTCAAGAGACCAAATGGAGATGTGAGTAAAATTAATGTAACCAAAAAACTTCTGGCAGCTTATAAACAATCCTGGAAAAAATATCAAGAGCAGATTAGTGCTACAAAAATGCAGCAAAATAAGCAAAAAAGAGAAGAAATTGAATGTTCCAAGGTGATTTTAAATTGGAAGAAGCTGAACTTTTGCAACAGAGTTGGATTCCTCTCATAAAATGTTAAACAATGCTGAGATGAACATTGAATGTGGCATAAAAAATAGAGACATGAGGGCAACAGAAAGTGGACAGGTATTATTAAAAGAAGCAAAACAAAACATTGCTATCTTAAAAAATTAGAAGAAAATAGAAGTGAGCAATTAAAGATTGAGAAAAGCAGCAAAAAATATAAAAATTTTTTTGTAAAATAAATGATTAATAATGCACTGATGTTCAAAATTAAGAGAATTTGCACATTTTGTCAAATTTCTGAAAAACTAATGGACACATTTTAATGAAATTTAGTATGGATACACAGTTATATAAGAGAAAAAATTATACCATACAACAGTCACGGTACGCACTCATGATCGTCAGTAAGGCTCATCAGCGCAGGAATGTCTAAAATCCACATTTCAAGATCGAACATAAAATAACTCTTAATATGGGGTATGGTCCCCTCTCACAGTCATGCAGCTCTCACAGCGTGACGTCATACTAGAAATGAAGCAGTTGATGAGTGTCTGTGGCAGTCGGTCCCACTCCTGCAGCAATGCAGTTTTCAGCTCCTAGATGGTTCTCGGAGGGGAGTGGCGAGCTGCAATTGCCCTCCCAAGAGCGTCCCAGACATGTTCGATGGGGTTTAGGTCTGGCAATCTGGCTGGCCAATCCATCCTGGAAGCCATATGTGCTTTTCATGCCCTCCGCTGTCACAGCTCCGTCCACACGCACGTGTACGCTTACATATTCGACACTGCAAATTTGCATTCTTATTCAGCAGCATAATTTGTACCTTTGGTTCCATACTTTTTGTGAAAATCGACAAAATGTACAAATTCTTTTCATTTTGAACACCAGCATAGAATCCTGCTATGGTTACAAATTTTTTTATCTATTTAAAAACTAAAATTTTTGCATGTGTGTGTGTGTGTGTGTGTGTGTGTGTATTTCAATGCAAGGTGTTTTAAATTTGAGTAGGGTGCATCTAGTTCTAAAATATTTTTTGCTTAAGAGTTTGTTCTATCTACTAATATTTTACCTGCTCCGAAAAAATGTTTTCTTACACCAAAAATGTATTTTATCTGCTCCAAAGATGCATTTTGTTGCTTCAAAAAGGTATTTTACCTGCTACAGCATTTTGCTGCTCCAGAAAGGTATTTTACCTGCTCCAGCATTTTGCTGCTCCTAAAATTATTTTGCAACTTTCCATCACTGCAAGTGTGTACAGAACACTTGTCACTCACACACTCAAGTTTGCTTTTAGCAAGGGATTATAGTATTAATTCATTGCTGTGTGTTTGTACATTTGTTAAAATGGGCTTCCTTGAATTTTAAAATGCATGTATATTTTTTCATCCACTAGATTCATGAAAGTGAGTTTCACACGTATTCCAGCCCCTGACATGCTTGAGAAACTTAAAAAGCATAAGAAGTTTGATGCTGCAGAGAGTGTGCTGAAAGAAAGGTTTCCTGATTGGAAAGAAGTAAGACATTCTACGTGTTGTTTTATTTACCATTCAGTGATATTCCAATATGTTGTAGGGGGAAGGGGAGAGTGTAAATTTACTCAGAAGTGACAAAATTGATGGGAAAAGGTATAAATTCACTGAGGAATGGAAAGAGTAGTTCATGTTTGAAAGGTGCATTTCTTATCTCATCAATTCAGTAGCCTCCTCTCTCCTGAAATTTTCTCATTCACTGTTATAAAAAGAATAAACCAAAAATAATCTTCACTTTTTTAAGAGAAAATAGTCCTCAAGTGTGATTTAAAAGATTTGGATGCCTGCTTGACTTTTACTTTGGGAATGTTGGTCTAGTATGTCAGAAGGATTCAGTCCCTGTTGGAAAAGGGCTTTTCTTGAAAAGTAAAAAAATAAATAATATATATATATATATATATATAAGTTTGAATAATCTATAAGTTTGAATAATCTGAGGCTCAGATTATTCAAACTTATGCACCCACCACAAGTCATCCTGAAGAAGAAATTGAAGAATTTTATGAGGAAATTTGTCATCTAAATAATAAAGGTAAGCAGCACTTGAAAATAATTATGGGAGATTTCAATGCAAAAATAGGGCAACGGCAACAGAATGAAACTTCAGTAGGTAAATTCGGTCACGGCAACAGAAACCAGCGTGGAAATACTCTCGTTGAGTTTGCAGAGGCAGAAGGGTTTTTCATCTTGAACTCCTTCTTCAAGAAAAAGCCACACAGGAAATGGACATGGAGACATCCAAATGGGACGACAAGTGAAATTGATTTTATTATGTGTAACAAAAAATTCGTCATAGAAGACTGCAGTGTGCTAAACAAGTTCAACACAGGTAGTGACCATAGATTGGTGAGATGTAAGATGCACCTCAACACTAAACTTGAACGTGGCAAGCTCATAAGACAAACAAAATCTATTGACATAACAAACCTTAAAAAACACCATAATACCTTCAAGTTGGAACTGAAGAACAGGTTCTCTGCTTTAGAAGGCCTAACATCGGAAGAAGTGGACATCTCTGAAGTTAACAGAAAAGTAACCAAAGCTCTTATGGAAACAGCAACAAAATTAGCTGGGTCTAAGAACAAGTTGCATGTAAATAAATTATCAGGAAAAACGAAAATGTTGATGCAAAAAAGAAGAGAGATGAGGACAACTAAAGAAGATGTGACTTCCAAAGTGGAATATATAGAGCTATGCAAGACAGTACGAAAAAGTATCACTGAAGACGTAAGGAAATTCAACTGTGAACTAGTGAGGAAAGCAATTGAAAACTACCAAAGCCTAAAGATAGCAAAGGGACATCTCAGTAAGGGAAGAAAACAGATTATGGCACTGAGAAAAGAAGATGGTTCTGTAACAAGAAATAGAGGCGAAATTTTGACAAGAGTGAAAGATTTCTACTCCAAATTATATGAAAGGGATGATACATGCACTCCAGACATCATGAAAGATACCAGTACCAGAGTTCCTCCAGTCCTTCCAGCAGAAGTTGCACATGCAATCAAGAACATGAAGCGGGGAAAAGCTCCAGGCGAAGATGGAATTACTGTAGACATCATACAAGAAGCAAGTGGAGAAATCGAAACAGTACTCGCCCAAATTTTCACTCGATGCCTTAATGAAGGAAAGATTCCTGAGGATTGGAACACCGCTACAATGATCCTGCTACATAAGAAAGGTGACATTGAGGATCTCGGAAACTACAGACCTATCAGCCTCCTATCAGAAGTTTATAAAATCTTCACTAAAGTTCTTTCACACCGCTTGAAGGTAACACTGGACATGGCTCAACCGAGAGAACAAGCTGGATTCAGGAGTGGCTACAGCACAATAGATCATATCCATGTGCTGAGAGAACTAATTGAAAGAGCGAGGGAATATGAACTTCCATTGTGCATGGCTTTTATCGATTATGAAAAAGCCTTTGATTCGGTGAAACCATCAGCAGTTACAATGGCTCTGAAAACCTGCGGTATTGAAGATGCATACATTAATATTATTAATAACATCTATGAAAATGCAAGTGCAAAGATTAGGCTGTTTGAAAATACAACACACATAAAAATTGGAAAGGGAGTGAGACAAGGTGACACCATATCTCCGAAGCTCTTTAATGCCACATTGGAGGGTGTTTTTCAGTCACTGAGCTGGGAAAACAAGGGGATAAAGATTAATGGAGATTATCTAACCCACCTTCGTTTTGCTGATGACGTTGTCATTTTTGCAACTAGCCCATCAGAGCTGCAGAGTATGATCCAGGAACTTTCTGACAAGAGTAAAGAAGTGGGATTAAAAATGAACTTTCAGAAGACAAAAGTGATGTTCAATGCTTTTACAAGAAATGAAGATTTATCGATTGATGGAGAAAAGCTGGAGATAACAGATACGTACGTTTATCTTGGACAGCAGATATCAAGTGAGGGTCACATTGATGAAGAAATTAATCGGCGTACAAAACTTGTCTGGAGAGCTTTTGGAAGAAACAGCATAATTTTCAAGAGCAATATGCCATTATGTCTTAAAAGAAAAGTGTTTGATCAATGCATCCTTCCAGTGCTTACGTATGGTGCAGAGACGTGGACCTTAACTAAAAGAGACATACAAAGGCTGCAGACAACTCAAAGAAGCATGGAGAGGTGCATACTTGGTGTAACCAGGAGAGATAAGAAGAGGAACTCGTGGATCCGAAAAATGACAAGAGTGGAAGACATCATGATCAGAGTTAAATCCCTGAAATGGCAATGGGCTGGACATACTGCCAGAAGGACAGATCATCGATGGACAGCCGAAATTTTAGATTGGATTCCAAGGGACAGGAAAAGACCCAGAAGAAGACCACATGGGAGATGGGTGGATGAAATTCGAAAGTATGCAGGGGTGACATGGAGGAGACTGGCACAAGACAGACCGTTGTGGAGGAAACTTGGGGAGACCTTCGTCCAGCAGTGGATTGATAATGGTTGACAATGATGATGATGATGATGATGATATATATATATATATATTATTCTTAGTTTAGCAAAAGTAACTTCTCACTTTATGGCATCATATGGTGACTGGCAGAGTGAAATGAATTTCACAAATTCTTTAATGAATCTTGAAGGTCAAAAGAAATAATCTATTAATCTGTGAAATTATTAAGGAAATTATGGAAGAAATATTCTTCACAAATACATGGAACAACTAGAATTATTAACTTGGAAATCAGAATAGGAATTCCCTGGCTTACTTGTGAACATATAACTTCATTTCACATAATTAGCCTGCTTGAATGGAAACAGGAGGTGCAAGCTCATTTCTTGTTCCAGGGCGATGTAATTTTTGCATTTTCTGAAATGATGTTACAGGTTGACCAGTCAATCAGGAAATTAAGGCTATTCTGATTACAATGTTAATAATTCTGTAGTTCCTCCAATGTATTTGTGGATAATATTTCTTCCATAATTTCCATGTCGCTTCTGTGGTGCAGTGGTCTAAGCCCTGGCTTCTGACCATTTGTCTGAGATGGGTCAGGACTCGAATCCTGGCGAGGTATGGATGCTGTGGTTGTCTTACAGCACTGGCTGTCTCCCTTCCCTGGAATCAGTGAACCTAAATTAGGAACAAGCAACTGCATATAGCTCATTGAGTTGCTCATGTTGTTTGTTCAACAACAAAACAAAGAAACAAACAACCTCCAAACACACAGTCTGTTCAAAACGTTTTTGAATTTTTTTTTATTTTTTTTTAAATTTCTTATGGCTTACCTACATGCTATTCACTCTGGTCTCCTTCGAAGTATGTTCCTCCGCAGTTGATACATTGTTCCCAGCATTTTCTCCTGTTCAGGAAAAACTGCTTGAAGGCTTGTTTTAATATTGTGTGCAGCTCTGTCTGTGAATTTTAGTTTGTCATTTAATGTGGCAAAATGTGTGCATTTCAGTGGAATTTTCAACTTATGGAAGAAAAAGAAGTCTGAAGGAGCAAGGTCAGTGAATAGGGTGGCCGAGGAAAATTTTTTGTTGTGTTTTGCCAAAAAGTCAGAAGCCAATATTGATGCATGAGCTGGTGTATTGTTGTGAAACGTCCATGACTTCTTTTTCCGAGCCTTATGCTGGTTCCCCCAGACACTTTTGTGCAATCCCTGAAGAATATCACAGTAAAATTATTTGTTCACAGTTTGTCCTTGAGGACAAACTCATGATGTGCCACACTGTTACAGTAAAAAAGCACGATCAGCATCACTTTGACTTTTGATCTGACTTGTAGCACCTTTTTTGGTCTCAGTGGACTTGGTGAAACCCTCTGAGAAGATTGGGCATTGGTTTCAGCATCACATCCATATACCCAGGTTTCAGTGTTACAACACATTATTTAAAAAAATTGTCATCAGCATTAGTGCGATCCAAAAGTTTTTGGATGATGGTTATGCATTGTTGTTTCTGCTTGTCAGTAAGAACCTGATTGTGGATCGTCTTCTATTGACTGCCGACCACTTTTAAAGTGTTGGCACCAATCATAAAATTTTTTACAAGTCATACATTCATTGCTGTAAACTTACTTTAACATTTCATAAGTTTCAGTGAATGATTTCCGAGTGTAAAACAAAATTTAACATTCACATGCTGCTCGTGATGATCAGCCATTTTGAAAAATTGCAAACTGCACCTCACACACTCACAAACAAAGCCTTACTGATAAAAAAAAAGTTAATAAGACAGAGTGGTGTGCTTAGTGTCTTTTTTGGAACAAGAACCTCGCTGTCACATGACACTTGCTCGATTTCAGACTTCAAATTTCCGTCTACATCAGGAAGCTCAGAAGTGTTTGTAGACCTTGTAAGAAATATTGGTGATTTATTATGCTACAATACTAGCATCTCACCAGAATCCCCATTGTTTCATGCATTTGTGAAGAATATTTCCATCATAATTTCCATATATGAGATACAGACATTTTATTATGCTACGAGGAAGCATTGGTTTGCTTTGACTGGTGAAAATCTGAAGTTTTTCAGGTTCTTCATCTTCTGATACTTGGAACAAAGGAACTTCAGTGTCCTGGATAGTGTAATGGATAGCATGTTCAAACAGAAATTGAGAGATGCAAGTTTGTTTCCCCCTCCAGTGACATAATTTTTGAGTTTTCTGAACTGATGTTACATGTTGGACAGATAGATCTGGAGACTGCACTCTGAAGGCACTATCATAATAACACTGTGACTCGACCTGAGGAGCTGCACACTTCCATTTCCAAACCCTCCCACATCCACACAGCAAATGATAGTGCGTCGTTCTGACACCACTGCATTACTGAGAGTCTTACCTTGACATGACACAATTATTTTCCCCGATTGCATCATCCGCTTCTGTTTTAGAGTAGCGTGTGCAGAACTTTTATTATGACCCTTTTATTAATAAATTTGAAGATGATTTGTGGTTTATCCTGAAACACTTTTCCTGCTCTTTTGTTGAAACTTCTGCTCCCAGAAGTAACAAATCTGAATTTTAGAGGTGTTTTGTGAAATTTGGGAACAGCAAAAATATAAGGGAAGTGCTTAAGGTCCCGAATTTTCAATATAGTTTATGAAAAGCAATTATTTTTTTCTTAAGTAGTCAGTATATCCTGATTGGTAACCCTGTGGTAAACAGATTCATTAAGAATTTCTTTTATCATAATGGAATACAGTAAAACCTCGAAAATCCGGCATCAACAGGACCAGACGAGTGCCGGATTTATGAAAATTCCGGATTTCTGAAGCTATCCAAAAATTGTGTAACAAGCGTTATGTAAAGCATGTACTTCTATGTAACAGGTCACTTTAACGAAAATTTGTGCGTCTACGCCTTATTAACATGCAGGGGTTGCGCCGCCGATCGCATTCTTCGCAATTTGAGAGAAAAAAAATCGTTTTGGCAATGGGAAAAACGTTTTGGAGAAAATATTGGTGATTTACTTTTTCTACTATTTATTATTAAATCTGTCGAAAAAAATTGAATTTGGCGAATGGTTAGGCAAAAACTTGAAAAAAGCCAGAGCAACCGCTAGGGCTGGGCGATGTATCGATACATCGCGAAAACCCAATGTGAAGTTTACATCGATGTTACAATTCTTCGACTGACGAAACTACGATATATCATGAAGGCGATTACCGCGATGCATCATGAAGGCCAATGTAGATGTCATTACACGATCAAATCCACATACTGCCACCACCAAGCACAGATCATTACACGTGCGATGCGCATTTCAAACGTACACGCCGATTCATCGCCTCAATGGCTCGCGTCACTCCAGTGAGGCCTAATGAGATGATGAATTTAAGAAACCTCCTGATGTTAGACGTAGGCGGCTGTCAGCAATTCGCGTGCTGAGATCGGCTGATCTCGCGATGTGTTGTTGAGACAGTGCGTCGGGAGATTTCCATGGTTCTGGTATTGTTTTTCTTGACAGAAGCATGCTAGGTCGTGAAATAAAAATTTTGTTTTGTTTCAAGACCTAGATTTCCCTATTCTCTGCAGAAATTGTTATAATTATAAATTCTTTTGCAAAGAGTTTCGACATCTGTGTGCAGGGATAATCTGAAGAGTATTTCTGTGTGGGGAATTGTTGCATTTTATCCCTAAGGATATTTCCAAATGGGATCTTATAAAAAAAAAAAAACTTGCTTGGAAGGAAAGAATGCAATATCCCCCCCATAATTCTGTGCTTGCAGTGATCAAGAATTAGATCTCTCAAAGGTAGTAAAGAGAAAGAAGGAAGTCTATTTGGGAATGTTGCAAGGTAGAGTTTCTGTAGATGAATATCGCTGTAAGAAGTGTGAAGGATCTAAAAAAACAAAAAACAAAAAAGGCTGAAGCGGTAGCCACTACGCTTACCGATAGCCCTCATGAACAAAACAGACTACATCACTGAACTAAAGAGTTTCACAGCAGAAACATCTTCTCTAGAAACTAAAGCAAACTCTACCAATGCTCTTGTTAGTAAAGTAAAAGGCCTAACCAAATGGAAGCACTTACCTGATAGCATCAAAAAAGCAGCCATTATCTCACTGGGGCCATCCATTCCTCCCTGGTATAGCAGACTGAAGCACCATAACCCTGGCCTTAAACTCAGACCCCTTGTTTCCAAAATAAGAGCGCCAACATATTACGTAGAGAAAGAGCTGGCTAGCTTCCTGAAAACCTACCTACCTGTCTCCCAACATACCCTATGCTCGACTGCAGACTTTATAAGCAGAATAAAAGACATAAGTTTGGATAAAAAGGAGGTTATGGCTAGTTTTGACATGACATCATTATACCCGTCAATCCCGGTCAAAGAAGTGTGTGACAACCTAGAGAGCTTTCTTACCAGGGATAGTGAACAACCTCCGGAGGCAGTGCAAGACATATGAAGGGTGTTGGACCTGGTTGTAAACAATAACTACTTCCAGTTCCTAAGAACACACTACAAGCAGACAAAAGGTGCCCCCATGGGATCTCCAATGTCAGGAGTACTCGCAGAAGCTATCCTACGCCCACTAGAAGAGAATATCTTCTCAAGCAGCGGCAAGAAACCGAAATTATGGCTTAGCTATGTGGATGATGTGTTCTTAATTTGCCAACATGATGACAGAGACCTTGAGGAGTTCCAACAGCGAATCAACACCATCCACCCCTCCATTAAATTCACTTGTGAAATGGAAAAGGATGGGAAGCTACCGTTTCTTGACGCTGATATAAGCAGATCCCAAGACGGCCACTTATGCTCCACCATATATTACAAACCAACAACTGTGACAAATCCTAAGTCCACATCCCCTAGCTCATATAAAATGGCAGCATTCCGTACCCCTTCAGTAGAGCAATCACAATTTGCTCCACCAAAGAAACGAGGGACAGAGAGATAACAAACATCATGTTGTTAGGCAGGGAAAATCCTTTGCAGTCATTGATGATGGAATTTTGATTTTTCTCAATCTCTATTCCTTCTTTTAGCTAAAAGAAGAAATAGAGATTGCGAAAAATCAAAATTCCATCATCAATGACTGCAAAGGATTTTCCCTGCCTAACATCTGGCAGGATTTGGTGAAAAATAACCGTAACCACGATAGTGACGGGAATAAGTGACAACAAAAAGACAGCCTGAAGAAGGAGAAGAGTTTTCTCCGAAAATTTGCAATTTAAATAAAAAAATTTCCTAGCAAAATTCCCATAATAGTTGTTTTGGATTAGTAATTGAATTAAGAAACTAGGAAGCCAATTCTCAACATGAGTTTTATTCAAAGGACATTCTTGTGTTCACTGGCCTTGAGAAAGCCTCCCGTTGGGAGTGTGAAAGCTCGGCACTTAGTTGTGTGTTTTTATAAATTGTTACACTGTTAAATACGGAATAAAATACTTCAAGTTGTATAATACTAAGGTGTAAGTTCCATTATTGTAAATCCTCTACTATTTAGCAGTTAACAATACCTTGAAAAGTGTGGAAACTTTTGATTTTACTAATTTATTCACTTCAACAGATTTGGAAGATCTCTGTAACGTATTGGACCACTACTATCTACACTTTCACGAATCTATGAATTATGACAAAAATCAGTGGAATGTGTTATGTAAACTGTGTTATACCTAATAACTACAAATTGTGATCAGAAGAACATTTAGTGCAAATTATGGGTGCCCCTATAGGCACCAATTTTTTTAGTTTATTGGCCAACACATACTTGCAGAATTTCATCTCTTAGAAGTCAACTGCTTTTCTTATGTTGATGATTTTTATAAAACTCGTAATGCAGATCTTAGACTTGAAGCTGTTTACCCCAGTGGTCTTCGTCTAATTAAGACAAATATAGAAACTAATAAGGTTAATTTTCTTGATATACAAATGGAATTTAAAGAAATAAACCAGAATTAGATATATGTGACAAAAAGAGATGTTTAATTTCAAAATAAAATTATACAGTCACAGGACTTCCAACCTTTCAAGAAGTTTTTTCCGTAATTTGATTATTTGACAAATCTTGCGAATTTCTAGAATTTGTAATACAAAACATGGTATTATTAAACAACCGAGGATATTATATTGGAAATGCTTAAATAATGAATGTCCTGAAATTTTCTGTAACTGTTATTTTAGCAAACTATTAAAATCAACCGAACCACTTACGCCATTAAGATTAAGATTCTCTCTAAGATTAAAAAACCAGAAACCCATCCTTACTAACTTTCAGGGCTACAAAAAATTACTGTTTCTTTAGAGCTGCCCTGGAGAATTTAACCTTCTTTTCCTTACATACATAGTACTTTTTACAGTGGGTAAAGACTAGCTAATGACCATTAACCTGTACCGTCCAATTGCGGACTCCACAGGGTTAAAAGAACTCTCTCGAAAAATAAAAGTGACGGCGTTGCGAGTAATCCTGCCAGGATCCGACATTCCCCCATCCGGACAGAATCGGTCCGTAGACCTGCAGCTTGCTGCTACCCCCGTGGGCCGGCACTTCTCACCTCTCCGTCATGACTCGGGTGTGCGTGCCATTTGGGTAGGGGCTAGAAAAATAATTCTCTACCCCTGACTGAAAGAATCAATTGCTGGCGCGAACTGTTTGGGGCGTCCGCCTTTTATTCAAACAGATAAATACATGCATATTTATTTACACTGAAGAACCCATCTCCGCGTGGGAAACAAATCCTTTGCTTATTGAGCCCTCTTACACTAAAAAACATTGAAAAACTATTTACATTGAAATTTACATTTCCACAGGACTAGGGTTAGTTCTGTGGTGATGACTCTGGGCTCGAGTCATCAGATCCACTTCTCGTTCTTCATCCCACTTCTGTCTTCTTTCTTCTTCGGTCACCCCTCAATTAGGTAGACCGCCTGTTCCTCTTTGAGATGCTTGACCATCTCGATGAGCCCCTGTCGCGCTCTTGGGTACGCGAGCAGGATCGAGGTCCCTAGTCTTTGCCAATTCTGGCACTAATGTTGCTCTCTTCCCTGCCAGAGAAGCACATTCTAGAATCATGTGTGCGACATCTGCAGTCTGGGCACCACACATGCACACTTGCTCCGTAACCGCAAATCTGCGGAAGTACTCCGGCGACCCGCCGTGCCCGGTTAGTACCTGGTTGAGGAAGCCATTATTCTCAATGCGCCTTATCGAAATTTTGGGGAATATACGGAATGTTCTTCTGCCCGTATCCCCCTCATCCCATCTCTGTTGCCACTCCTCTAATGTGGCTTTTTCAGTTGCGTCCGCACGCTTTGCAGCGGCGTTCGCATCTGAAAATCTATGCCTTCTTTACCAGTAGCTTCCTTTGCTAGCTGGTCTGCACGTTCATTTCCAACTGTACCAACATGACTTCGGATCCAGTGGAAGGTAACCCTCCTACTCTCCATTGACTTGAATAGCGCTTTTATCTCTGACAAGGGGAGTCTTACTCCCGAACTTACCAAGCACTTTCAGGGCCGCTTGGCTATCAGAGAATATGCTATAGGCCCCTTCGCTATTAATAGACAGCACCCAACGCAGTGCTTCTCTGATCGCCAATAACTCTGCTTGGAAGACAGAGGAATTGGGCGATAGTTTCACTCGCTCCGCGTGCGTCTTGTTGCCATCCGAGATCACGCAAAAACCTGCGCCAACACTACCATTTATTTTCGAACCGTCCGTGGACAGTTCCTTCACCTGTCCTGTGGGGGATCTTTGTCCCAGGCCAGACAAAGCTCATTGGCTGGGTGGCAAGTCCAGTCCATTCTCAGCAGTTCCACCTCGGACGACCGGTACTGGTGTCCTAGGAATGAAACATCGTCCCCGTAGCGGAGGGTCTGCATTACTGCTTCCCTCGCTACGACCAGGTCCGCCGGTTCACACCCAGCCAGCACTTGGAGCGCTGCTGTGGAGGTCGTGCGGAAACACCTCATCATGCCCAATAGCGCTCTGCGCTGAATTTGGTTTATACCATTTCACATTCTAATGGTATCTGACCACCAGGCGGGACACGCATATGTTAGTATGTGCTCCATCCCTCGCTTATAGAGCACCTTTTTATCTGGCCCAGTCAGCCGCATTCCGTTGATCTTGTTTAGAATGCTGGTGCATCTGTCCTTCAAGAAGCGAAGATGCGGTAGCCCCGACAACCTGGTGTCAAGGATGACTCCTAAGTACCGCATCTCTCTCACTGTTTTAATAGTATGCCCATTGAAGCGATACTTTGGTGGGGGGACCAGTTCCCCCTTCTTAGCTATTAGCATAAGTGTCGTCTTTTCGGGAGCGAAGCAGAGCTTGCACTCCTTGCTCCAACTATCTAGCTGTGAGAGAGCGGTGTGTACCTTCCACTCAATCACGTGCCTACCAGATGCTGAC
The DNA here is from genome assembly GCA_039090855.1 of Macrothele yani. Lineage (NCBI taxonomy): Eukaryota > Metazoa > Arthropoda > Arachnida > Araneae > Macrothelidae > Macrothele > Macrothele yani. The sequence continues at coordinate 16,977,540 of CM077000.1, read as the reverse complement.
ACTATTAGCATTAAGTCATCTGCGTAGGCCTACAGCTGCACCCCGTCTTCCAGTGGAAGCGCAAGTACAGTATCTGCAACCACATTCCACCACAAGGGGCCCGAGCAAGAGCCTTGCGGGCACCCTTTGGTGTACTCCCTGCTGTTGTAGGTCTTATCTCCGACCTCAAATTCTTCTCTTCTATGCGAGAGAAAATCGCTTATTAGCAGGAACAGATTCCTGGAGATGCCAAGTCTTTTAAGACGGTCTAACACCAGTGGCCACCAGACGTTGTTGAAAGTGCCCCGCACATCCAACGAGACAAGACAGGTGTGCTTTCCCTGTGCTCGATTTTGCTTTACCTGCTTAGTAAGGCTGACCAGCGCTTGGCCGGTACACCTCTCCGGCGTGAAACCGAATTGGCGGCTGGAGAGCTTACCTAGGTCGACTAGGTAATGGGTTGCTCGGATCACAAGGACCTTTTCCAGCACCTTACTCCATGCTGTTAACTGGCAAATCGGCCTGTAGGCTGTGGGATCTGCTCGGCTCTTGTTTTCTTTGCTGAAGAGAACGAGCAGCGCAGTCTTCCACAATGATGGGAAGCAACCTCATTCCAGGCATTTATTCAATAGGGCAGTGAAGTACCCAGGGATGGCTAGAAACACATCTGATGATAGAGAGGTACAACCCATCTATGCCTGGTGTCTTGCCTTTGTTCAGGCTGTTGATTGCAGCACCTATCTCCACCTCCGTGAAGGGCGGGTTGTCAACCGTGTCGGGTGGATCTCTGCAGCGTTCTCTGATCGATATTTGATCGGGGAGTCCCCCGTCTCCTCATCGGTTGGGAAGTGGTGGTTTAAGAGCACTTCCACTGTGCTGTGTCTTGCAGAGTGGCGGTGTTGGTGCCACTCTCTGTTCTGACGGATGCCAGTAACGGTGGGCCGGTGAGTGAGCCCTTCGCCACCTTGTACAGTATCCCAAAGGGATTACCGACAGGGGTGGTCTCACACAACTGTCTCCAGTGTTCTCTCTTCGATGCTACCATTGCTTTGCGATGCATAGCGTTGGAGAGATTATATTCCCTTTTCAGGCGTTCCTTCCTGTCTGGGTCAAATCTCTCGCGTTGCATTCTACGTCTGCTGCATCTGGCTTTCCCTCGCAGAAGGCTCAGATTTTCCAACCACCAGGGAAGCAGGGGTCTTGCCCTACCCCCGCTTTCCTGCAACCCTCACAAGTAGCTACTATCTCTGTGGTAAGTTTACCGAGATATTCATTTAGGTCTTCTACCTCATCGAGATCTGCTGCACATCTGTCTCTTAGCAGATCTGATAGTCGGCCCTGGAGTTCCGACCATCGGAGGTTCCAGGCGTCGAACCTAGACTTGGGCTTTTTCCCAACTTTCTCAACCCCTATCGTGAAGGTTATGGCAAGGTGATCGCTGCAACTCACATCGTCCAGTACCTGCCAGTTCTGGAGGAGGTTGAGGACGGATGTCCTCGTGAGGGTGAGGTCGACCCACGACGTCCCAGTGGCAGCTTGGAACGTGGGAATACTGTCAGGGTCGTTCTTGATCGTCAGATCTGAAGAAATTACGAAGCCAAGGAATTCACTACCTCGCCCATCTTCATCTTGGTCTCCCCAGAGGGGATTTTTCGCGTTAAAATTGCCTGCAATGATAGTCTCGTGTTGTGGGTGGGAATCCAGCAACCGAGAGATAGTATTTAGCACGTCTGAGAGAACACCTGACGGTGAACAGTATGCATTGACAAGCAAGATTTTTCTGTTACTGCTCTCAATGCCCAATGCCACCACATTGGATGTGCATTCAAGCTCCAGAGCTCCCAGGTCTGGGTCGAGAACGACTGTGGCGCTACAATTGGTTTTTCGCACCGAGAGTAGTACCTCCGTGAGGAGTTGGGAAACCCCGCTACCCTACCATGGGAGTGGTACGGTTCCTGCAATAGCAGGATTTTCGCAGCGACTTCACCAGCAGTTTTAAGAATCTGCCCTGTTGCGGCTCTCGCATGGTGAGCATTAAGTTGGAGTGCTCTTAGACCGGTGCTTGTCCTTAGCCGATCAACCATAATTAATTCGGCTTCTCTGCTGCTCCAACTCCCTGATCAGAGAGGAACAAGTCTTGCTGAAGCTAGAATGGGCTGTTTCCAGCTTCAGCTTAAACCGCTTGTTCGTGGATGTACAGTTAATGCACTTCGGAGCAGCAGTGCAATCTTTGTGCCGGTGACCTGTCTCACCGCACTGTCCACACTTGTCCTCAGCTTCCTTGCAGCCATTCCTGAAGTGGCCGTTGCACCGGAAGCATCGGACTTCTCTGACAAATTCTTTCAAGCGCAGGATCGATCAACCCAAGTTGAGTCGTCCTCGCTTGATTAGCAATCTGTAGGCCAGAGGTTCGCCTTCCACCACCCAGTGGGCCTTGCCCCCTTTTGCCTTAATGGCGAATTTCGCCAAAAAGTCCCCTTCAAGGTCCGGGTTTTGCTCTTTAACTCCGGCCTCAAAGTCCTCTCGCGAGACCTCCCCATCAACGCCATAAACAATCAGACACGGGAGTCGCTTTGGGGGGGGGGGGGGGGGTTAGAGTGGGTGCAATCCGTGGTCAGGGGATTGCTCCGCAGCTCGCCTTCCAGCTTGGCAATGCCCTCGCTCTTTGAGCACTCAACCGCCACCCCTCCATTCCGTACTTTACGTACACCTTTAACTCCTATCTGCAGTTTTGCTGGCTGTACTGCGGATAGGAGTGTTTTCTTAACGTCATCAGACGTCTTGCCTTCGTCGGTGGGATAGATCAGGAGCACGTGTCTCCTGTCTGGCACCACCTTCTTTACTACCTTTGCCTTGGGTGCCGGCACAGACCGTTGCGCCTTCGTGGCACCCATTTTGGCTGCGGCAGCGTAGGACATGGGTCCTACAGAAGGGGGCTATGGCGCTCCTTCCTCACCTCAAGCTTGCCCTCCAGCTTTGAGGTCAGCATCCCTTGCTGTTTGCAGGCGTGTTGAATTTTGTTCAACGCCGCCGCGATCTTGCTCACCGCAGCCTTGCTTACCGTCTTGGGTAGTGAGCCCAAGACCATTCCAATCGTCCCTACTAGGGTAGTCTCAACCCCCCCCCTTCCCCCGATTGGCCTTCAGACTGGGGTCCGAGGTCACCTCCGGTGAGGCCTTTGGTGACCGAGAGAATCCGGGTTTAGGAGAAGAATTCTCCGTTGCCTGGACCTCCGAGGGTAGCACCTTGGTGGACAAAAGTGGGTTTTTCCCTTTTTTCAGGGTGGTTGGAGAGGAAACCCTCTTCAACATTGCTCCCTTTTGGGAGGTTGGCATCTCTGTGAGAGAGATGCAAAGTTTTTTCTGAGTATTACAGTGGGTAACACTAGCTGATGACTTTACCTGCACCGTCAAAGTGCTGACCGCAGGGAAATGCGGAACTCTCTCGAATAGTTTGGGATTGATAGGATCCCTGACGGCGTTCCGACAGCTAGCCTGTCAGTCACCGGAAACCACAGTCTTCTACTCGGACAGATTCGGTCTAGAGACCTGTGGGGATCTGCCTCCCCCACGGGACCGGTACCTTACACCCTTCTGTCACAACCCGTGTGTGCGACGTGCTATGGGCAGTTGGGGCAAGCAACTTTTCCAAAAATCTCATCTCGTGGCCGGGAGATCGCCCGCCAACGCAAGTTTTTTTGGGACTACTGTCCTTTATTTAGAAACTCAGCAAAGTACATGCACATTCACTATGAGGGTCTCATGCACCCCTCTCACAATATTCAGACACTAAAACAAAAATCACACGAATTGAAAAATTTACATTGTTCACAGCGCTAGGGCCAGTGATGTGGTGATGACCCCGGGCCAGGGTCAACTCAAACACCTTGGTCAATAGACCGAAAAACTCATTATCGAGAGCTGCGTACCTCCAAGGGTACTACCTTCCGTCAACAATAGTTGACCCGACTCTTCCTTTGCTCAAGTTCCCTAATAAGACTAGGGCATGTCTTGCTGAAGCTGGAGTGTGAGACGTCCAGTTTCAGGCGGAACTTGGCATTCGCAGCGGTGCAGTTGCTGCAGTTCGGTGCGGCGGCACACTGGTGGTGCTGGTGCCCAACTTCACCACAATTGCTGCACCTTGCATCTGTCTCGGGGCAGTTGCCTCGGAAATGGCTGAAGCCATTACACCGAAAGCTCCTGACCTCCCTCAAAAATTCCTTTAGACAGAGCACTGACCAACCCAAGTTCAGTGTCTTCCACCTCACCAAGTGCTTGAAGGCCTTGGGCTCCACGTCTGCCACTCAGTGGACCCTACCTCCCTTGCCCTTGATGGGAAAACAGGCTTTGAACCCGTTCTCGAGCTCTGGGTTCTGCCAACAAACTATCTGCTCGAACTCTTTCCCTGAGAGATCCCCGTCGACCCCATACACTATCAACCGGGGATTTCTCTTTCGTGGGGGATGTGCAGTCCTTGGTCATCGGATTGCTTCTGAACTCCTGGGCTAGGTGGTCGAGCTCCCCGGGATGGGAACATTCCACCGTGACCCCTCCTTTCCTGATGCTCCGAATGCTCTTCACCCCTATCTGCAGTTTAGTTGGGTTTATTGCAGTTTTCAGGGTCTTCTTCGTGTCCTCTGAGGACGCACTCTCGACTGTCAGGTAGACTAAAAGCACGTGTCTCCTGTCTCCCGACTTTACCTTCTTATTTTTAATCTCAATCGGGGCGGGCGAAGGCCCTTTCGCCTTGTTAGCCCCCTTCCTAGCCACTTCGGCGTAGGAAGCCGCTTTCACGTCGGCTTCGCATTCCGACTCATCCAGCACGTACAGCCTGCCTTCGACATAGGCTACCCATGCTGCTTGCTCGTAACAAGCCTTGTTAATACTGCTCAAGGCAGCTTTCACCTTTTCTCTCCCGGAGGAAGTGACCCGCGAGTCCAAGAGAGCGGACTCAACTTCCCAAGTGAGATTGAAAATGTGGCTCACAAACGCCTCAGGTGTAAGCACCGGGGGTGTCCTGGGATGCGTACGTCCCACCAAAGGTACTTCTGGGCACCCCGCGGACTACCCCTCCGGAGCCCGAGAGGGTTCGGGCTGGGGTGGTGTTTTACCCTTCCATGCCATGGGCGGAACTGGCAAGGGGGTGCTTACACCGCTAGCTGACTGAGACAGCTCAGTCCAGGCTCCCTTCGTGGGTGTGGCGGCTTTAGAGCCCTTCGCTGGGGGAATCTTCTTTGACGGTTTCCCCCTAGCGTTGGGCTCTACCTTCCAGCTGTTCTCGGAAGAGGGGTTTACCCCTTTAGCACTGCCAACTGGACTTGGTGGTGCTTCTGCCGCTACCTTCTGCGTTCGGGATGACCCGGACGATTTGGGGACGGACCCCTTTGGTTTCACTCTACCCTTTTGGGTAGTTGACATCTCTGTGAGAGAGATGAAAAACACAAAATTTTCTTCTAAGTACTGAGTGGGCACCCAGAGGTTCTCCCACTCTAGTCAAACCTTAGAAGCCGGGCTCTTGGGCTTTGGGCGGGCGAGGGATCAAATAGCCCCTTCGTCCGCGGGACCAGAACGGCGATGACGTACCCAAAACTGATACCAGAGTTCTCAATGCGGGCTGAACGGAACTTCGCCCTCACAAGGGCGTTTTCACTAAGTCCCGTCACTGCATTAATTTCTAGGGAACATAAGGGACCCCGTTTCTTAAAAGAAAAAAATCACGAGATCGGGTTGTGACCCCGTCTCGTGGTTGAAATCTTCAGTTCTGCTTTTGCAGTGCAGTATTGCTCAGCCAAGTCACACACTAGGAACTCTCACCCGGTCGGTATCAGAGCGACCGGCCTTACAGTGAGTAAGAACATCTATACAAGTTTGTAAAATGCTAAACATACCCCTTGCTACTATACTCCCAACTCAATAATGATCTCAGTGATGTGGATGGCAACAGTAAATTGTGTTTACTGGATTTAAGCACCAGTCAGGATAAAGGTAGGTCCACTTTGAATAATTATTTTTTTATTTGAGATGCCTTTAACAGTGATTTTCTGACACGTAGGGAGGATAGGGTGTCCACTGGTTCTTTCTTTTTTGGCCGGAGTTGCTAAATTTAGACATCCGCATGAGACCTGTTAGTGGCTCAGCCATTGGATGCGTCCGTATGTTTTCCCTATTTTTTTTTTTACACCCGGGTGGCAAGAAATTTTAGCTGGTTGCTACTTTTAATAAACCCTACCCCAATTGAGAAAAGAAAAAAAAAAAGATGTTTTGCTTAACATTATTACACTTACTAAACATCTTTAGCAGTGTGGTAGGCATTAATGTAACATAACATGATAAACAACATTAGAAAATTTTATACAAATGATAAAGAAAAAAAGAGAGTACTTACTAATAAATGATATTCGGTGCAGATTTCAGCCAGTTTTCATCAATATTTATGGTGTATGTGGGAAGAAGTTTTCCACTTTTACTATTGTGTGCATTGTGAAAATGTTTATTGAAGAAAATTTAACTGGGCAGCAGAGAAATACCTGAGTGGGCCACCCAGTAGAAATGTTGAAATCTTCAGTCTTCAGGAGGACATAGGGAGCACTACGTCCTCCCCTGAAGACTGAAGATTGGCACCTGATGGCAGACCATGTATAATTTATAGTTGTTACAAAGTTATTAAGAGTTCTGTAGTGCTTGTAGTGTCTACATTATGTATGTAGTTTATATATATATATATATATATATATATATATATATATATATATATATACACACACACACACACATACCGATGAGCTATTACATTGTGACCACCTACCTAATAAACTGTAGGCCCCGTTTAACCTGCAAAACAGCAGCCACTTGACGAGGCATTGATTTGATGAGGTTGCGATAGGTATCCTCGGCTATCTGGTAACATAAGCAGGTCCTCCAGTTCCTGTACATTTTGGGGTAGTGGTGATTTAGCGTGAACCCGCTTTTCCAAGTCGAACCACAAATGTTCGATTGGGTTCATGTCAGGTTAATTTGGATACCAGGGCATTAACATAAAGTCACCAGCACGTTACTTGAACCACTCCTCGATGATTCTGGCAGTGTGGCATGGCGCAATATTCTGTTGGTAATGGCCATCTCCAGCAGGGAACACAGTTGCCATGAATGGGTGGACTTGGTCCGCAACGATGTTCAGATACCTGACAGCCAGTGGTGCATTATCCTGTTGGTAATGGACATCACCAGCAGGAAACACAGTTGCCATGAATGGGTGGACTTGGTTCGCAACGATGTTCAGATACCTTACAGCCAGTGGTGCATTATCCTGTTGGTAATGGACATCACCAGCAGGAAACACAGTTGCCATGAATGGGTGGACTTAGTCCGCAACGATGTTCAGATACCTTACAGCCAGTGGTGCATTATCCTGTTGGTAATGGACATCACCAGCAGGAAACACAGTTGCCATGAATGGGTGGACTTGGTCCGCAACGATGTTCAGATACCTTACAGCCAGTGGTGCATTATCCTGTTGGTAATGGACATCACCAGCAGGAAACACAGTTGCCATGAATGGGTGGACTTGGTTCGCAACGATGTTCAGATACCTGACAGCCAGTGGCGCATTATCCTCTTAATAATGGACATCACCAGCAGGAAACACAGTTGCCATGAATGGGTGGACTTGGTTCGCAACGATGTTCAGATACCTGACAGCTAGTGGCGCATTATCCTCTTAATAATGGACATCACCAGCAGGAAACACAGTTGCCATGAATAGGTGGACTTGGTCCACAACGATGTTCAGATACCTGACAGGTGTCAGAGATTGTGCTATTGGGATAAGGGGGCTTAAAGTGTCCCAAGAAAACATTGCCCACAGCATAACACCACCACCACGAGCCTGTTTCCACCCAACAGTGCATTCAGGCGCCATAGCCTCTGTTGGTAATCAGCATATCCATGCTAGGCCATCTACATGATGGACCAGGAATCTTGATTCATCAGACAGGCCACTTTCTTCTAATCATCCACGTTTCAATGTCGATGATCTTGGACCCAATTCATGCGTTGGTGGTGATGACGTGCAGTGAGCATGGGGACCCGGCTGGGTTTTTGGTTACGCAGGCTCCAGGCTCACTCATTTCTCTAGGCTGGGGGTGGTCATACTGGAATGGCCCATTAGTGTAAATCATTACAAATAACGATTTCCTATTAATATATTCATAATGATTTAGTTATTTTGCAAAACCTGAATTTATGACAGTTTTCCAAATGTTACTTAAAATTTATATGTAAAATGATATTATTATTATTACTTGCAGAATATAAGTCCATGGTGCTTTATAACTACAATAATTCTTCTCTCCGAGGCAGTCGGTGATATCTTCGAAATAATTCGTCTCCTTAGTTATACAGTTGCTGTCTTAGAGGCTCTGTATTGCAATGCAACCTTTCTGTTGTACTGTATGAATACTTTGAAAATCAATCATGGGTATGTTGATAATTTTTTTTATTAACTTCTGATGTAATGTAGCTTTGTCTTCGCAATCTCTGTTAAAACTTTTAAACATAAGAGATGTATTTCATCCGAGAAAACCATATGTGTGTCTAAAGCTTATTTCATTTGTTTAAATAATGTGTATTTATGTGCAGTATTACCTTTTGATCAGAATGAATGAGCAATTATTTAAGTGCCAAGATAGCAGTGAAGCAAAGCAAAAGTGACTTGTAGACTAGGTGAAGAGCATTCACAATTTACATTCTGTTTGTCAACTCTGCTTTAAAATGAAGAAACACCCAGTGATGGAAAGTTTGTGCTGAACTGTGCCAATTTCATTATCTTGCGCCAAACTGCTACAAAATAAGAAAAAATGTAATATTTTGCGCACAACTGCACTGAAACGGCAATCTACAGAAAAAAAAATGCCCAGCGGAAAAAAATTTTCATGGCAAAAAATGTTGTTTTAAAAGACGAATCGAGTGACGCATTTTTAAGGTCTATTCGAAATTTGGTTAAACATTAATGATGCTTAAACAACACGTACCGCCAATCTGAATTCGTTGTTTTTTCGGCATAAGAGACGAATAGGTTTCACGATGTAAGTGGAGCATGTGGAGGAGGAGTTTTGTTGTAATCACGTGGAATGTAGGAGAAACGATGCTGTACATTATGAAATCCTGATGAAGATTGTTTACAGATGGTTTGGTGGTCTTTCGGAGTGTTGTGCAATTGAGATTGTTTATATGTTGTTCCCTGCTCTAAGGGATGGCACAGTTATGTTGTTCTGGGTGAGGCGTGCGATTACGTAAATACAGCGTAAGGTCAGTCGTTAGCTATTTCATTGACGCAGAGGATGACTGAAAATGGCTCTCCCGTGGCAGGATACGACGGCTCTGTTTCTAAAGGATTCATAGGTATTCAGAGATGCTAACTTTTACGGATTTTTCGTAGTTTGTACGAATTTTCACTCCATCTTACGGTTTTACGGAAGTCACCCAAAAAAACTACAGAAAAGCCTGTGCAAGATCCCTGCAAGCAATTTTCTTTTTTTTTTTACCGTCTTTTGGTCGAAAAAACACTTTGTTATTCCTAGGAGTGTGGTATGACAAAGCTTCCGTGTGACTTTGGTTTGTGAAAAGAAAGGTTGTATTGCATGGTGATATGTAATGGCGGGGGAACCAGTGTGAATTATGTTTTTAAACTTTTTGAAGAGTTCCACAAAATCCCACTAATGAAGTGAACAGTATTATTTTTGGTGAGCAAATTTAGGCAAACAGAATCTGTTCTGTGTCAATGGAAAAATCACTGTGGAAGAAAACTCATGTTCACAGACAATGATCATGTGGGGATTGTGCTTGATAAGATTTTGCGATCTCCTAAGAAAAGTCGGCAGCGTGTTGCTAAAGAATCTGGTTTGAAGTGTATGTCTGTGCATGCACTTGTTCATGAATTGGGAGTATTTTTATATCATATGCAGGTATGTCATAAGTTACATGACACTGATAAGTTACAGCTAGGCATTTATTCTGTGCTTGCATGTTGGCAAATGTGTATGAAGAATAACATTTTCTGCCCAATATTTGATTTTTTGATGAATGTCACGTCACCTTGGACAGTTATGTAAACAAAGAACCAGATATATTGGATTTGAATGGCCGACTGAGGTTCTTGAACATCTTTTACACTCTGAAAAGGTTATTGTGTGGGGTGCCATTTCTGGCCATAGGTCGGGGACCCTTTTTTTTTCTTTTTTTTTTTTTTGAAAAATGTGAATGGTAGACAACCCATCAGTCAGAAAAGATAGAGAGAACTGGTTGTCTCACCCTTTGTGACAGATTTGAGGTCAACAATACATTTTATTCAATAAGATGGTGAGATACTAGCCCACCTCTTGCGAGGTAAAACAATAAAAACAATAAATGACAATATCTACTGATGAATGCATGTTCAAAATAAGATAATTGAAGCAGATGTAGAACAAATAACAAACATGCAGACAAAATGGTCCACAAACAATCCGGGGTGAATAGTACACAAGAACACTATAAAATCACAGGGGTAAACCCCTTTAAAATCTGTCAGTACAAAACAAGCGTGGGAGCAACAAAGAAATCAACAAAATTAACTGAATCATGGGAAGCATCATACGATAAATACAATTCAGGAAAAGTCCAACTCATCATCTTCAGGAGAAGAACGAAGGAATCTAGCAGCCTCATGCATGACATCAAGCCGTTGGTAGCAAGGAAGGAATGCACGATCAGTGTTACAGGTGTCATGGAGGTCGTTCATCACTCCCGACAGCCGAGCAGCGACAACATCCAGATCAAAAGTGGAGTGTGAAAGATAAGAGGCGATGTCAAATGACGGATCTTGGAAGAACGCAAAAAGATGGTACAAAGGGTGAAAGGTCGAGTGATTACATTGGTTTCTTGACAAAACTGTTCAAACTGCACTTGTAATGCATACTCTGTAAGCGCTGTTGGAGGATCCATACGGCCACACTCTCTGGGGGATGCTGGTGGAGAATGAGTGCTGGAGGAGGACTGGGAACAGGAGACCCGTGGGTGTCCTCGTTTGGCTGGAACCCTAGGAGTAAGGAAAACATTGCGTTTCGCACTCCAGGAGCGGAGATCACTCACGAAGTCGTCGTCAGGAGACGGGTCAGTTCCCAGAGGATTGGCTACATCGGTAGGCACAGACAGAGGAGCAGAAGATAGAATACTAGATGTAGGAGCTGAGTAGGAGCAGCGGACGAAACAACAGGAGATTCCACAACAGATGGAGTCTCAAAAGAAGCATCAGGGGAAAGCTCCTAATCAGAGGCGGTACCCACGTTGTCCAAAGAACCAGGCAGGGCAGGAGCCGATGACACCGGAAGCAGAGGGAGTTGATCCACAGGGAGAGGCATAGGCAACAAAGAAGGAACACCTTGGTCCGGCCCATTGACGGCTGTTGTCGGAGGAATATCCATTGCTGAAGGCACAGTCGTCTGCTGAGGAAGTGACTGAAGAGCAGAAGTAGTAGCAGGACAAGCCGCTCGTTGATGTCCAAACATACATACATACATACATATCACTAAGCTGTTCTCTGAGATTCAGAGGTTAGCTCCAAAAAGAAATACAAACTTCCAGATATTTTTACTTATTGTTGTCGTATCAAACTTCGCCATTTACAGCGATCTTGACATACAACTCGTGCTTCACTGATATCCATTACACGCCGTACACAAGATCTTTTATACTTCATACTCATAATCTTTTTCTCATGCAGACACTCCTGAATCTGATCCACCCATGTCTTCCTTGGCCTTCCTCTGCCTTTCCTTCCTGCCACTTGGGCTGAAAAGATTTTCTTAGAAAGCATTTCATCACTCATTCTTTCAACATGACCAAACCACCGAAGCATATTGGTCTCCACCTTGCTAACAACATTTTGCTTTACATCACACAACTGCAATACATCTTCATTCCTCACACAATCAGATTGTGTCTTGCCACAAACCCCACATAAGTAACGCATTTCTCCAGCACACAAACGACTCCTATGTTTCTTCTGCAGTACCCAGGTTACACTGCCATACATCACAGTAGGAACAATTACTGTTTCATACACAGCCATGCGGGACTCTCTAGAGAACCCATCATTCCTGTGAAAACCTCCCAGAGCAGCTATGACTTTCAAAGAAGAATTCACTCGCCTACTTATTTCACCATCCAACTTGTTCTCTCTGTCAAACATGCTTCCTAAATACACAAACTCACTCACCTGGTCAATCACAGTGCCATTTATACTTACATTACATTCAGTGCTACCCATTCCTCTCTCAAACACCATAACTTTGGTTTTTCCCTTATTTTTACTCAGTTTGAATTTCATGCAAACTTCGTGCATCCGAGTCAACATACTCTGCAACTCACTTTTGCTCTCTGCGAACAGGACAGTGTCATCAGCATACAGCAATCTGCACACACGGATATCACCAAGACATAAGCTGCTATTATCTATTTTGGCCTCACGCATGCATGCGTCCATAAATATATTAAACAGCCATGGTGACATTACACAACCTTGTCTAACTCCTGCACCAATGGAAAACCATTTTGATAAAACACCATTCACTCGTACACAAGCTCTACTACCAGCATACATGACTTTGAAACTATTAAGTAGATTCCCAGTAACACCATATTCATTCAATACCTTCCACAAAAGTGTCCTATTGACTCGGTCGTAAGCTTTCTCTAAATCTATGAAGGCAGTAAAAACTTTCTTCCCAACAGCCAGATACTTTTTAATCATCATGTGTAATGCCAAAATCTGGTTAGTGCAGCCTTTATCAGGCATAAAACCACTCTGAACATCCCACACTTTCTCTGATGTAAGACCCCGTACTTTTTCAATAACAACCTTACCAAACACTTTCCCTGGCACACTCAGTAGGCTAATACCACAATAGTTCTTGCATTCAGTCTGATCACCTTTTCCCTTATACAAGGGAACAATGATAGCATCCTTCCAATCCCTAGGAACCATTCCTAACTCCCAGCACAACTGGCAAATTTCAGTTTACCAGTCAATTATAGAGTCACCACCATACTTCAACATCTCTGCAGTTATGCCGTCAACTCCTGGAGCCTTACCATTCTGAAGAGATTTTAGAGCTTTACACACTTCTTCTTTTGAGATCCCTCCTGTGCTTTCATCCCTCATTGTGACATCATCTGCATCAGAATCATTTTTGCTCTCCTGATCTAATAACTCACAGAAGTATTTGCCCAATCTGTCACTTAACTCATTGGGCTCCCATAACATTTCCCCAATCTCATTCTTCACACAACTTACAACTTTGTTTCCCCTATTTTTCCTGAGTCTCATGTACTTCCAGAAGGACTTTCTATCTTTCCAAAAAGCCAGTTCATGCTTTCCACTTTCTCTTTCCTATCTTTTGCCTTACTGTGGCGAACCAGCTTAGCAGCTTCACGCTTCTTACAGCGATATTCATCCACAGAGACTCTACCTTGCAGCATCCCCAAATAGGCTTCCTTCTTTTTCTTTACTGCCTCATCAATCTCGCTATTCCACGAAGCATCACCTCTATTGTTACCCACTATTGTGGTGCCACAGACCTTTTTAGCAGCAGTAACAACACAGTTCTTAAAACATTCCCACTTCTTTTCTACATCCCTCTCACAAGATTTCAGATCCTTCAGTCGTTCTCTGAGTAAGTCAGAATACCGCTGATAATCTTCAAGGAGCCTATCAACCTTTATTCTTTCTATCCTGGGTCTCTTCCTATTCCTTTTCCTCCAACCAACATTAAGTTTCACTCGTGACACTACCAAGTAATGATCAGAACCAACATCCGCACCTCTCATCACACGGGTGTCAACAACTAAGTGTTTCAAACGCTGATCATAAACAACAAAATCTATCACACTCTTTTGACCAAGAGTACGATTTTTCCAAGTATATGTGTGTATATACTTGTGGTTGAAAAATGTATTAGATACACACGAATCATTCTCAATGCAGAGTTCAATTAATCTTTCACCATTATCATTCACACAAGGATCACTAAACTTACCCAGAACATTGTCAGAAATTGCATTCTGCACACCTACTCTAGCATTGAAATCCCCTGCTATTATAACTTTTTCTTTAGTACCAAACTGGCTCAAAACAGCTTTTAGCTCATTCCAGAAATCTTCTTTCTTATCAGAAGGTTCCGAGTCACAAGGAGCATACACTACAACAATTACAATTCTCTGAAGTTTCACTTTCAAACGAATCAAGAGAATTCTCTCACTTATGCAACTATAGTGAATCAAGTTGTTCTTCATCTTTTCACTTAAAATCACACCTACACCAGCCTGTCCTCTCATATTATCCAATACTCCAGACCACACACTCACCGTGCCATTCACTTCTTCTACCCCAATTTCCTTCTTTTTGGTTTCACTTACACAGAGCACATCCAGTCTATACTTATTCATCTCCTCAATCACCTCACTTATCTTGCCATTTATACCTCTAGTATTACATACACCAATCTTACATTCACTCAGCCGAGATCTCTTTCTCATACGCCATTTAGAAAGTCCAGGTCGATTCCGTGGTGGACCGTCCTTCTCAAGTGTGGTAGGTCCACCATATCCCACACTTGTGTCATTCTTAATATTTCTTTTTGTCTTTTTAATCAGGTAAGTACATCAGTGTGGGGGATTAGCCCACAGCTGAGGGTTCCAGTTGGTCATTCAACCTAAGGATTCTGGAACAAAACCCAGTGAGTTGGGGTCTTTTTGCCAATGTCACACAGAACTAGCTTGCACCTCTCCAAGATTCACAGAGGCCCTAGTTGCTGTTGTGTGTGCCATTGTTACCACGGAGCGCCCCGAGGAGGCAAACCCATCGCTCACTACGACCGCCCGCCATGTCCAAACGCCTGGCATTTATCACAATGATAGGATGTAAGGAGGTTGATGTGTCGAACATGACCTTCACATTAACTATCAGCTTTGTAGGGCAGCAAGCAATATCATCCTGGGAGGCAAACACCATCTGCGCAGTGCGTCTAGGACTTAGGATGGAGCGATCTGCTGCATCGCGTGGTGCAGCGGAAAAAGTGTGAATACAGCCGGCAGCGCAACCTACTGTGGAAAGGGCGGCATAGAGCATTAAGTCGGTCACCTCTGGAGGGACTGGGTACAGTGATACAACGACAGTACGCTGAGCAACGGGTTCCGGCAGGAGAAGTTGATTCCGGATAAACAGTTCAGTCTGTAGAACAGAATGAGCTATGGCTGCCTCCGTGAAATACACAAGGACTAATTGTGGACGACGAGACGTGAAGTATAGCGGAAGAGGAGAACTGGCGTTTAAGAGCAGTAGATAGATTTTAGGAGGCGTGTTAGGCAATGCTTCGAAACAAACCCCTTGTGCTAGAATAGATGAAAATGAGGCCCCGGGAGACGAATCGGCCATGAGATCAAGAAGAACATTGTCGCCATCACAACGTAAGTAGGGTTAAAGAGTAGTAGCATCCTGGTACAAAGAAGGCAGCACTCGAGCGGCTGTGGCTGCAGTAACCGCAGAATAGGATGATTGCTGTTGAAAAGCAGATGAGGGTAGAGAATGAGCACCATCCGACTTGTCCATGATGTCATCAGCCGTCACCGAGGAAGAAGTAGTAGAAGAACATGCAAGCTGAGGAGCTCCAGAAACACGCTGAGATGACGCACCTGAAGAGGGCAGCTGACCAACGCTGGAAGGTGAAGGTGACGTGCCTACGCCATCAAGCAGGAGTCCAGGAGTTGAATAACCAGAAGTAGGGTTATCGAACTTGACATCCCTGCCGGAAGGGCGGCGCCCAGCATCTCTGCTGGCCAACTCGACTAGAAGGTAAACAAGGCTTATACTGAAGAAAAATCGTACTTACGATCCGGAAAGTAAATCAAACCGATGCACTAGACCTTTAGATGCACGAAAAGCACAAAATGATAAATCGCAGGGCACTAGAAACAGAACTTTGGGCACAGAAATATCGGAGCGAATGAGAGTGTGACTGGGCAGGTTGTATTTGAGTCTGCTTTGTTGAGCTAGAAATCTGCTTTTCAGAAAACAGCAGTTTCAGCAGGATGGTGCAATAGCACACATGGCTGGGGACATATTCAGAACCACATCATCTCAAGAGGAGCACACTATCCGTATTCTTCGAATTCTCACACCAGTGGATTCTTATTCGTGAGGCATACTGAAACAGTGCCACTACTGTGATGCAGTGCCTCATGATATTGCGCAGCTGAAAACCAATGTCAGACGTGTGTTGCATTCAATTTCACAGGACACAACTGCAACATTGTTTGTAATCTTCCAGGGTCGGTATGAAAAAAAAACCCTGATGAGGCTGCAATGGATTCACTCGCTGTGTTTAAACACAGAACTAAGTGTGCCCTGTCTTGTGCCTATGATAAGATCGTGAATGCTCGGCATTGGTAGTTCAGGGTGTTCCACAAATTTCCTGTTCTGCCAGTCTTTTCAGTTTCCGCAGCTCCTTTCTGCCCTCAAATTCACATTTTCGTGACATTTTTAATGTTTTTCCCCCCACTAATTGTACAAATCTGCAAAAAAACAAAACCAGTTGTGATTGTAATTTTTTTAATACACACGACTAGTCCACTATGTTAATATTAATTACATACCAAAATCAATGTTCAATCAACTTTTAGTTCAGAAGTATTGAATTCACACGACTAGCCCACTATGTTAACATTAATTACATACCAAAATCAATGTTCAATCAACTTTTAGTTCAGAAGTATTGAATTCACAGGACTAGTCCACTATGTTAATATTAATTACATTCCAAAATCAATGTTCAATCACCTTTAGTTGAGAAGTATTGAAAACGAAAACAAAAGTATACTCGCGGTGCAGAGCACAAAAATGACCATCCATTATAAACAACACTTGCCGTTTTTACACGATATTATAAAAGTCGACTTTTATAATATCGTGTAAAAACGGCAAGTGTTGTTTATATGACTCGTACACGAATTAAGCTTTAAAATGACCATCCATTTTGGCGCGCTGTCACAAACTACTATTGATCGATATGATACTCATTTCTGAAGTTTAAAGCATTTTCAATAATAGGGTAAGTTAAAAGTTTGTTCCATTTTGAGCTACACATAATTTTTTGGGCCTCTACTCCAGTGTAAAATGTGTGCCTTCGTTAGTCGGGTACTGCGATGACATGGGACACACAAGGCTGCTGACATGCTTTTAATAGAGAGCCACATTGCATTATCATGTGAGCAGAGGATGGAGGTCAATAAATGTGCTGTTTGGGTGCTCCTTTGCCATTATTAGAAAAAAAGGTTAAATGTGCTGCAGCAACAAGATAAATTTGTGCAGTTGATTTGATGGTGAGGGAACAGTGGACCACAGCACTTCACAAAAGTAGTTCCTGCTTTTGAATGCTGGGCACACCAGTCTCAAAGGCAAGCCGATCTCAGGACATCCATCGACCACCAACACTGACATCCTCATTGAAGCTGTGACAGCGAACCACAGTATTAGTACATAACAACTGTGCCATGCTAGGAAACACAGCCAGTGATGCAAAGAGGACAGTTCAACAGGAAAGTCATGTTGTTCAACTCATGGAGTTGTGAGGGCCTTGTGCACCTGGAACTTGTGCCAGATGATCAGGATGTGGATGAGAACTCTGTGCAAAACAGCTGCAGAGGGTGCATCAATGCTCAGCAATATGAAGCGGGCATTGCTGCAAGTGGATAACCCCACAAGTCACATCTCCAGTGTGTTCCATGGGAAGTTACCGGAATTGGAAGGTTGAGGTTCTACCCCGTCCTCCATACAGTCCAGACCTTGGACTGTTTGGAGGACAGGGTAGAACCTCAATTTGATTACTACCATTTGATTACTACCTGTTTCGCTGTATGGCCCATTTGCTACATTATGGCACATTGCTTCTGTGGAATGTGGAGTCTGGCAGCAGAGAGTTTGTTGTCGGAACCTGCTGAGTGGTACGTCATGATCAGCAATTATGATCCGCTATGGGATCATGACATTGGTGGAATGTTGGCAAGGGACTAGAGAAAAGAGCAGCCTATATTTTGCAGAATAAGGTGAGCATATGCTGCTTTCTTGCATCATTAAACTTTTAAGTTACCAATGGGACAAAGTTTTGTCTCACCCTGGTAGGTAGCCAGTGAATACTTCCAGTGTGCTGTAAACTTGGTTCCCCATCTGCGTGCTGTTGCCATTTTTCGTTTTTATGTGAAACTGTTGCCCACAGACCAAGTACAAGAGAATAAACATAGCCACTCGGAATGCTGTTTCCTTCATTTGCAGTTATTGGGTGGCAATAAAAACAGCATGCAGAGTTAAACATTTTATGCAACATGGATTGTTTATTGTCATAGCAAGTCAAAGTTTAAATTGTTAATAAATGGTTATGTGATTATGTCCAGATTTATCACATTCATGTTCCAAGCAAATGCTCTTTGTTTCCAAGATTTTTCAATATCTCATGCTGCTAGAGGCACAAATTGATAATTTTACTCATTTTCTACTTTTTGCATAACACTAATGCAAGGCTGGAAAAATCCCAGTCTCTTAAAAATTGGTTACTGGCTCCCAGTTCTCTTTTACAAGTCTTGTAATGTGTAGTTACATACCTTAATTTCTGTGGCATAATCAGTGGATTATCTGTGTCAAGGGGCAGCTAACATTTTATTCCTTTATTCGAAGTGAAATTAATGTTCAAACATGTTGCTGCATGCAGAAAAAATGTCTATGGTGAACAAAAGATGGTGACGAAGAGTTGAAGTTAAGATGCTGAAGTTAAATTTTTTGGAAACAAAAGCGAAAATACATAATCATTTCATCTGTTGATATTGGAAGAATTGGTCTGGTCTGAGATTTAATAACCACCGTGAGCAACTTGATGGGCAGTCGCACATCCCTAATAGCAGTAGCCCGTCCCTAATTTAGGGTCACTGGTTCGAGGGAAGGGAGAGCCAGTGCCATATGATAAACACATCATCCATGCCTTACTTGTATCCAAACCCGGACGAATGGTTAGAATCCAGCTCTTAGACCACTGCACCACTGGCATAGCAAGTCTTTAGTTAATGACAACTATGCATTTTCAGTAAAATTAAACTTTAAAAAGTTTGATATAATCGATATTGGTTAGTAAGAACAACCAAAAATATAAAATATGTGGTAATTAATAATAGAATAATAGCTACATACTATATGTACTACTGTTTCACATGTTATATATGTTCCATGTGTTGTGTGCATACTTGCAGCAAAATCATCTTGGCATTCATACATCATATATGACTAGGAATATTATTACATGTTTAAATTATTATATCATCCAGGACTCACCTTGTATAGGTATTACAAATTAGTATTCTTCATCCTGTATCTTGAAATAAAAGTACGTGTCTCTAGTGTGTCAGACACGTAGCATCTTCCTGTTGCAAATAGGCCTAATTGAAAATTGCGACCAGAGTTGAAGTTCAAATAAAACACGACTATGCATATCCGTCATCATTACATATACGTGTATTCACGTATATGTAATGATGACAGAAGACATTGACGTGGAGCAACTGTGATGAGGGAGATGCCGAGGTGACCTAGATATATAACAACTTTGAACATTGATTCAGGATGCATACCGTTGATAATGGCCGAAAGTCAGTCGTGCCGAAACATGTCCGGTGGTTTATGTGGAGTCGTGTGCGTGTTGCAGAGATTGTCTGGCATTGTTCAGTAATTGATGAGATTTTATTTAATGTCTGTTTGGATAGTCCTTGATAGTGTTCATTCCTTCTTTTTAAAGATTGACGATACCTGTTGATGGTAAATGGTTTTTAATTGCATTGTATATAATTCTTTCACACACTCTTTGTATGATATCCATAGTCGTGTTTTATTTGAACTTCAACTCTGGTCGCAATTTTCAATTAGGCCTATTTGCAACAGGAAGATGCTACGTGTCTGACACGCTAGACACATACTTTTATTTCAAGATACAGGATGAAGAATACTAATTTGTAATACCTATACAAGGTGAGTCCTGGATGATATAATAATTTAAACATGTAATAATATTCCTAGTCATATATGATGTATGAATGCCAAGATGATTTTGCTGCAAGTATGCACACAACACGTGGAACATATATAACGTGTGAAACAGTAGTACATATAGTACGTAGCTATTATTCTATTAAAAAGTTTGATGTTGTCGACTCCTGGAAAATTCCTTAAACAGCCTTCCAACAATTAGTAGGAACCCTGTTAATAGATTGTCCAGCCCCTCATTAAAAAGTCTCTAGTTACAGACAAACAAACACATTTCATGATAGCTTCAGTCTAGAAGTTAAGTATATTTTTCACCTACTTATCCCATGCATGTATGCATATATAACTAGTATGATTTTTTTTTTCACATGGTGGCAATTAGGATAACTGAATTTCTCCTTTTTGTACTTGTTTTTTTGTTGTTGTTTTTTCTGTATGAAATTAAAGGTGTCCTGAAGGTAATGTTGTATGTGCTATAATGATAGAAAGTTTTATTATAATTATTATTATTGTCTTTTCAGGTTTCATTACAGGGTGTATTACGCATTGTATACATATGAAAATCATCTTCCAGCTGAGATTGGTAATAGTTCTGTTCAAAATAATGTATCATCTGGTCAGCAGACTATGCATAATTATTGGTGAGCTTTTTTTCTTTCTTTACTATTACTGGAATTTTTATATATTTGAACTGGACACATGCAGCATATGTTAGTACCATCCTGTTATTTTGCTCTTGGTGTTACATTTAACAAAGTTTCAACGTATTTGTGACAGTTGTGGGGGAAAAAATTCTGTTAAGTACCGAAAATATTTAAGCTTCATTGTTTTTGGACTACTGTTTCAGTACAGTTTCAGTTGGTGGTCATTCAAGTAGTCTTTTTCCTAATCACTGTTATTTCTGTGAAAGGCAGCATAAATACAAACAGTTATAAGTTCTGTGCATAGTTTTTCTTTTTAGTTGTTACTTTTCACATAATATCTTTTAGTTGAAATTTTTGAAATAAAATATTGTTAATTTTTATTACTCACCTAACTTATAGATACTTAAATTTGGTTTTGATATGTAGTGCCTTTTTTCCCAAGATGCTTGACAAAGGTGGCATGAAAATAACAACAACAATGAAGAAAACCCAATTGCTTTTAGAGTTGTATTAGGGTGATTCAAAGTTATTGCTGTTTTGAAGAGTCATCCTGTGTCAGACAATTACTTAGCATGCACGTGTTATGCAGATAAAAATAACTCATAACCAGAAAACCGGTATTGTCTAGGTAGTGTAAATAGGAGCACATGTTGCTGTGATTTGCTGGAAAATTTTCATGCGTTCAAAACTGTGGGCAAGAAGTAAAAGATCTGAGTACTGTTATAGTTTTTCTTTTAAAAAAGTTGACAGCTGCAGCGAAGGAAATCTGTGCTGTGGAAGGTGAAGGAGCAGTCTCAGAAATAATGACAAGATTTTGGTTTCAGCCATTTAAAAAATGGGAACTGCAGCCTTGAAGACAAAGAGCCGCGGATGGCTTAGTGGTTAGCGAGTCAGACTATCGATGAAGGGTCCCCAGGTTCGAACCTGTTCTGATCTTTCTGAGATGGTGTGATTTACTAACAATCGCTGAATATCCGCCGTGCATCGGACGAGCACGTTAAGTGACGGCCCCCAGGCTGGACCCACTGGTTAAATGGGTATCCTTTCCTATGCCCCCCTGAAGTGCTCTCACCCCTCTATGTGCAACATCGTAATTGTACGGTGGCGCCATCTACTGTACTCTAATCTCACTACGAGCTGTTCTGTCAAAAGTCGCTAGACTTGCTCTCATTCCTTCCGTTTCTATGTCTTGCCCAAAAGGCGATCTTGCTGTAGGTGGCTGGGACCTAAACTCTACTCACTGTGGACGGAAGTCCTACAAGAAAATGACAAATACAAGTTGCATTGAAGACAAAGCACATGCTGGAAGACCTTTCTGAAGCTGTGTGCCAAGCTGTAGAGTCAAATTCATGAACAAGCAATATACAACTATCAAATGAGCTGGGAATACCTGAACTCACAATTGTTTGTGAGCTGCAGAAGCTCAGCATGACACACAGACGCTGTTGACAAGTACCCCATGAACTGACTGCTGCTCAAGCTCAGTGACATGTGCATGTGTGTTGCCAATTACTGAAAAATTCCCTGGATGACCATTCCTTTAAACAAATTGTGACATGTGATGAAAGGTGGATATTTTTCCAGAATCCTGACATGAGAAAACAGTGGTTAGATCCCGAGAAGCCATGAGAACCCGTCCCAAAAAGGGAATGATTTAAGCACAAAGTTATGTTATGTGTGTATGGTGAAACTTTGAGGGATCCATTCATTGGGAATTGCTTTCAAATGGTGGAGGCATTAATGTGCAGCTGTACTGTGGCCAGTTGGAGCAAATGTATGTCACTTTAAGCCAAAAGTATCCTGCTCTGGTGGACTGTAAACGAGTTATCCTCCAACAGGATAATGCTCCTGCTCATTGTGCCCATTCTACTAAGGAAAAAAGTACAGGAACTGGAAGATTTTGAGGTAAAGCCTCACCCTGCTTACAGTCCTGATCTGTGCATTTGTACTAACACTTATTGCTGATTATGGCACATTTTCTAATTTTCTAGGTGGGAAACACTTCCAAAAACATCCACAATGCTGAATTTGGGGTCCGAGATTTTTTTGCTTCGAAACCAAGGGAATTTTTTTGCAGGGAGATTTCAAAGATTAAGCTTTTACATTTATGCACGGTTTGATTAACTGTCAAAAAACTGTGATAACTTGAATCACCCTGGTACAATATGTGTCACATACAGATAGATGTTGAGGCATCATAAAAGTACATCAGTGTGGGGACACAGTCCACGGCCGACAGTTCCTGTTGGTCTTTTCACCTAAGGATTTTTTTTAATTTATTAGAGGTTTCGTGACCACCATGAGCAACTCAATGGGCTATAAGCAGTTGTCTATCCCTAATTTAGGGCCAGTGGTTCTAGGGAAGGGAGTGGACTGGTGCCTTAGGACATATGCAACATTTATACCTCACTGGGATTCAAAACTGGACCCGTCTTGGACGAATGGTCATCACTTAGCACTGTGCCACCAGGGCAGCCCTAAAGATTCTGGAACAAAATACAGTGAATTGGAGTCTTTTCGCCAGTGTTAGAACTAGCTGGTACCTCTTCAATATTTATGCTGAAGTTTAATCTTCCATTAACTTCTCAGATTCACAGAGGTGCCAACCATTATGAATTTTCCGTAATTATTACGGTTTCGACTGTCAGATTACAGACAGGTTGGAATAATTACGGATTTCAGTGTGTTTCAGAAAATCTCTATTTTATATCCTTTTTTGTAAAAATACTATGAATTTAGGGAAATTCATAAAACTAAATAAGAAAAATATTTAACGGTTTCCTAAAAATCTCAAAAGCCAACTTTCTTAGCATGTCTTTTGTAAAAAAGATCGTGCTTATGTTATCAGTTGTCCGTCCATCCGTGGACACCATATCTTTGCAACTATTAGTTCGATTTCAAAAATTCCTTTTGCATTGGAAAACTTGAAATGTGCGAAGGATAATCATCCATGTCGTTTTTCTATACGATGCACACTTTTGTTGCTGGAGGGCATAAATGCAGATGATGTCGAATTCGAAGTACATTTAATTCCATATATTTGCTTCTAAACATCCAACTGAAAAAATTCTTTTACCTTTCGATTCCATTTATGTTGAAGACTATTTTAGGTATAGTCACTTAATTCGAAGTTACGTATAGATTTTCCGGTAGGGGCGTAAAGGTAAATTGCGTTCTTCCCAATATCTCTGCTTATAAAACTCCGATTTTAAAAATTCTTTCTGCAGAGGATACAGCTCCTAATGAAAAATAGTTTGCACATACTTTCTAATTTTTTGGTAAAAATGGTTTGGCCACCAGGGGGCGTATGTGTTAATTTCTGCTTCTGATGCATTTGCAGCAAAATCTGAGCTTCTAAAATCCCAATTAAAAACATTTATTTCGTGGACCGATACCACTCATGTCAATAAACCTTTCCAGAATATTTTCTCCTTAAAATAATGCATGGTCCACCATGGGGTATAGATGTACATCTAATTTTTGTCAATATCTCTGCTTCTAAGAGTCCAATTTGAAAAATTCCTTCTTTGTTTGATAGTTTCCAGTGGGAAATGTTTTTCATATGATTTCAAAATTTTCAAGTAATTCATAGACTTTCCGCTAGGGGGCATAAAGGTAAATTGCATTTTCCTGATATCTCTGCTTTTAAAACTCTGATTTCAAAAATTATTTCTGCACTGGATACAGCTCCTGATGAAAAATGCTTTGCATATAATTTCTACCCAGCAAAAACACTCTTGCTGGGCCAGCACTGCCCGCAATGGCCCAGCACAATGTTGCTGCTGCCGAACCGTCAATAAAATGTCCGGGCGGCCAACAGAAGTGCCAGCAGTTCAGGCCAACAGTTGGCATTCCCATCACTTGTCATATGCCATAACAGGGCCATCAGTTATCCATCACAGGCAGCATCTGCCACAAGTGGCCCTTCAGCGGCACTGCAAGCACGTGCCATAAATGATGGCTAGCCCAATGTGGTCCACTAGTTTCCCGGCAGTGGCAGCTGGCAATCACGTGACGTAACTGATGGCTTGCCGAATCTTGTCCCCCAATTTCCCAGTAGTAGCTATAAAAAAAAAAAAAAAAAAAAAAAATCTAGGATAGCCAGTTTCCCAAAACTACAACTTTCCCACTCCCCTTATGAAACATCTGAATTACAACACTGCCCTGGAGAAATTTTCTCAATGGACCGGAAAAACGCCTGTTTGGATTTGGTTAAAAATGAACCAAGGCTGGCAACGTGGGAGGTGAGCTCTCTACTGACGTGACTGATTTGCCACATACGAGCGTGTGCTTGAAGCTGTCTCTTTCCAGCGGAATGTGTAATCGAATGTTTCTAATTTTACAATATTGCGAGGTATTTTTCATAAATGTCAGTTTCATATAATTCATAAATTTATTTTTGCAACATAACGATAGTTTTTTTACCTTAAGGGAACTTCACTCATTTTCAAGGAGTGTACCAACTTAAAGGCGCTTTCCAAAGTTTTGTGTTGTCCTTGTCGTCTTGAAAGGTGACTGTTGAATTAATATCTTTACCTGTTCAAGTCACATTCTGTTACATTTTTAACGTTGTATCTTTCCTTTCCGTTGTCCAAAGCTACATTTGTTTTAAAGAGGAAATATATTTTATTTTACTTCTCGTTATTTTTAGAAGCAAATTCCTCCAGTCTTGTGTATTCAACCCATGGATGAGTACATTATATCCACATAGAGTAGCTTTTTTTTTTTTTTTTTTTTAATATATATCTCCTTTCAAATAATTGATAAATTTTGTATGCATATAATTCTTTTTTCCAACAAACGTTCTTTTAATGTTTTCCCAGGACTGTTGTTTCAAGCAATTTCAAATTATTTCTTGTGATTCATGGGAATGGAGTGGGTGTATTTCACAGCTGTAATCTAGTATTTCATGGCTTAATATGATATCTTCGTCGACTTGGCATTTCGTTAGGAAATTAATTCGCCTCTCTACATATGGCTTTTTTTCTTAACATCCACTAAAATAACATGATGGTGATAGCATCATCTTCAACTAACTGGTACTACGAGATACACAGCACATGTTGCTTCTGCGCATGTGCAGTCCCGTTCCTTCCACCTGGTGTTGGGGTTTCATCGGTTGCCAGCTACGGTCCACTAGTGGCACTTTTGGTGGCCCGCAATTCATGGCGATGCAGCAGGGCCATCAATGGCTCACCAACTGATGGCGCTGCCACCAACGGACCGCTGCGAGCGGCAGATTTCAGCCAGCAATGACCATCACTGCCAGCTGGGGGCCAGCAGTTTACCAACACGCGTACGCCATACGTGAATAGTTTGCATATTATTAGCAGATTATGCAGATAGGTTTTGCTTGTAGAATAAAGAAAAAATGAAATGTTATTTACAGCAATTAAAACACTTACTCAAGGCTTTACTCAAATTGATGTACTTAATTCTATTTAAACTTGAAATTTCAATTATTTTACCCATCTGAGTTCTTTTGTTTTTGCAGACATTTCTGGCCCCTAGATTTTATCAAGGCCTGTTCTCAATGTATAAAAACTGTATCAAAAGTTTTGTTTACACAGAAAGAATTTAAATTTAATTGCCAGGTTCCTCTTGTAGTTGCCACTTACTAAATTAAAATATTTTCCTTATGTATTTTGTAAGTTTACTATTTTTAATTAAATTGTTAAAAATGCTACTTATAATTTTTGAAGTTCATCATTAGTGGAACCGTTTTTCTGGATATACATTTTTTTCTTTAGTCTCTTGTTTTTATGAGGTTCATGATCCAATATTTTACCATAAAGGCCATTTTGCACACATTGCTGCACATTCAATTGTAATGTACTTATTTTGTCCTAATTGGAATCTGTAATGTTCTAATAATTATTTATTGTTTTATTAATTTTTCTTTAAATTATCTTAAAGAAAAATTAATAAAACAATGCGGATTTGCAGCAAGTTTTCTGTTTCAATGGTTGTGTACGCACATACATTTTATTTTTATACCACTCGGGAGACAGGCCCCCACCACAGCACCACAGCAGAATGGAACCACCCACGTGTGTTGCGGGTGGTTCCATTCTGCTGAAAAAATTCCCACAGAGAGTGGGCAATTCCTAGCACGTGTGTGAAAAACAAGGTTCAGGCGTTGGTTTGTTTGGATGTAATGTGGCTTGCAAAGGAAACATACAGATGCCGAATTTGAGAATCATCTTCCTGTATGAATTTAAACTGGTCCATTCTGCAGGAATTGCTGCTCGAAATGTTAACAAACCGGTTGGGAAGAATATCACCAATGAACGAACCATTTGACGATGGATTGTGAAGTTTCGAAGCGGAAATACAGACCTGCAAAACGAAGCATATGGTCACTAACCTGTTGCTGTTTCTGATGATAATCTGTTACATGTGGTTGAAGTGGCCCCCTAAAAAACGTGCCATGAGATAGCGGCAGAGGTAGGTGTCCACCACATGACAGTTGTTTGACATCTGGCTGCTCTGGGTAAGGTCAAAAAGTTAGACATGTAGCTGCCGCATGAGTTGACAACTGCCAACGAGACTAGGCATTTGGAAGTCTGCACATCGCTGCTTGCCAGGAATAAACAGGAACCTCTACTGCATCGAATCATCACCTGCAACGAGAAGTCGGTCCTTTATGATAATTGGAAATTATCTGCACAATGGTTAAGCAAGGCACAGCCTGCTAGACGGCATCCTAAGCAACCCCTACACACCAAGAAGGCGATGTTCCTTGCCTTGTGGTCCACAGCCGGGATAATTCATCGGAGTTTCTTGTCAAGAGGCTAAACCATGACTGCAGAACGTTATTGTGCTGAATCACACCAGATGCACCGGAAATTGCCACAGAAACAACCGGCTTTGGTCAACAGACATTGTGTTCTTCTGCTCCAGGACAACGCTCGCCCTCATGTCGCACAACCAACGATGCTGACACTAAGTGCCTTGGGCTATGAAGCACTGCCTCATTCTGCCTATTACCCGGACTTGTCTCCGACAGACTATCATCTGTTTCGTCGCCTGGATCACTTCTGTCCGGGAAACAGTTCACGACAGACAATGAGGTTCAACGTGCAGTTGATGACTTCTTCGGGTCCCAGCCACAAGACTTTTTTCTTTCCGGGATCATGGCCTTGCCGGACAGAAGGCAACTATGTGTTGATGAAGAGGAGGATTATTTTGCCTAGGTAAGTTGTCCTACTTTTCTGTTCTCACTGTCCATGTGTGCTGGTCCTTTGCTGGACATTTCATTCGCACCAACCCAATATTTGGTAAAGTATGGTTTGGTCACCAGGGTGCGTAAGTGTTAATTTCTGCTTCTGATGCATTTTCAGCAAAATCTGAGCTTCTAAAATTTTGATTGAAAAAATTCTTTCGTGGACTGATACCGCTTTCGTCGATAAACCTTTCGGAGTATTTTCTTCTTAATATAATGCATAGTTTCTGCACCAGGGGACATAGATGCGTACCTTTTATCAATATCTCTGCTTCTAAGAGTCTAATTTGAAAAACTCCTTCTTTGTTGGACAGCATTTCCAGTGCAAAATGTTTTTCATATAATTTCAAAATTTTCAAACAAAAATAAGCAAACATCATTTGTTTGTTTTTTTATTTTTTCTGACAACAAATCGTAACTTCTAATGTCTGTAAGGTTTATTTATTTTCCTTAATTGTCTGTTTTTGACGATGAGAGGAAATGTGAAAGGGGGTAAGAGAGTCAAAGTCCAGCAACGTTACCGGGATGAATACTCTAAAACATGACCGTGCATATCAAAATCAAATGTTTCCAAAAACCATATGCTTTGTACCGTGTGTGATTGCGATTTTTCAGTAGCCCATGCAGGACGAAATGATCGCAGAAAGCATATCCAGTCAGAAAAACACGAGGATCGTGTAAAATTAAAGACTCAATCAAAGCCTTTGGATAATGTTTTTGCAAAGAAGAATGAAAATAGCATGGTAAATGCTGAATTGCTGTTTACTGCATTTGGTGTGGAGCATAACCTACGTATAGCAAGCTGTGATCATGCTGGTTCCTTGTTTTGTGCTATGTTCCCAGACTTGGATATCATGAAAAAATATGGCTGTGCTCGAATAAAAACTGGTGCACTAATCCAAAACATGGAGAGCTCAACACAGCAAGATATTGTCTCTGCTTTGCAGAAAAAGTCATTTTCATTATCTACAGATGGGAGTACCAATTCAGGTGATCACAAGTTATATCCACTTGTGGTATCGTATTTTGATGAAGCCATGGGTCATATCTACTCTTTGTTGTTGACAATACTAGAGTCCAAGGGCAACACAGGCAAGGGCATTTTTAAAAATATAAATGCTGAATTCAGCAAGAGGAATATTCTATGGGAAAACTGTTTGTCTTTTGCATATGATAATGCAAACACAATGTTAGGCCATATTAAAGGTGTTGCTGCTTTTTTAAAAGAAATTCAACCCACAATAGTTTTTAGTTGTACTTGCCATTTGATTCATTTGGCTGAAAAAAAAAAAAAAAAAAAAAAAAAAAAGCTATAGCTGTACTTCAGGAAATAAATGTGGAGCAGTTTTTAGCACAGTATGTATCTTGATTAAGAGTTCAAAAAGAAAAAAAAACAGTCTCAGCTTGTGTCAGGCAGTCTGGTATTAAAGGACATAAAATTTTAAAGCACATCAGCCCTCATTGGCTGTCACTTCTTAATGCTGTGAACAGGAGCAGTGGGAAGCTTTGCAGAAGTTTTTTTTTTTAAGGAAACTGAAGAAAAGGTGCAACTTTACTGCCCAAATTAAAGATCCGATGTTGAAACTGTATTGTTTATTCTTTAGCAACACACTTCCAGTGTTCACTTCTTTCAGTGTATTTTTCCAGTGTGGAGAACCTGCCATACATCTCTTACACAGAAAACTAATAAACCTTTTCACCGATCTATTGGTAATGTTTGTCAAACCGTTGGCTTTTTGTAAAGCATCAACGTCAATCATAGGTGTCGATTTTGCGAGAATGAAATATCAAAAAGAAGATTGTTACCTGGTAATTGGTGGGGCAGCCAGAGCTTATATAAATTCCAGTAGTTTTTCTAGTACACAGTTAAGCAAGTTCTATTCTAGTACACAGTTAAGCAAGTTTTATTCTAGTGTCAGAAACTTCTACAAAGTGGCCTGTGCATATATACTGAAAAAGTGTCCCATGCAAAGTGAACTTCTGAAGCATGCTGTAGTAGCAGATATCTCAATGGGAAAGAACGCTTCTTATGCTTCCATAGAATACATGGTATTCTCATTTCCAAATGTGCTGAACTCTGAAGAAGTAAGTAAACTAGATGCAGAGTTTAGTGTTTATCAGTTTGACTCCATCAATGAAGCTGCATATCCTAGAGCAGATGTGGCATGGAATGAAATATCTAAGATGAAGGATTCATCTGGCCTTCCGAAGTATTCTGCATTGCCTAAACTAATGTTGGCAATATTGACTATCCCTCACAACAATTTCTCTACAGAGAGAATATTTAGTATAGTGAGGAAAAACCACACATACTTCCATCCAACAATGACCACCAAAACATTAATTGCCCTTCTTGTACAGAAAAGTAAAGCATTTTCCTCAGGTGAGCAGTGTTATAAAAAAAAATTCTGAAAAAGAATATACCACTGCAAAACAAGCAACAAGGAAGTCTTTATGTCTGCAATGACATGAGGTAAGTGCAATATTGCTAATTTAATTTCACAAATTTTTAGTCAATATAGTGTACAAACTTATAAGGTTATTACACATTTCACGTGTTAATATCTCGTGAAATAACCTTTCTTCACATTAACGACGAGGCTTCGTATGGTGATTACTGATAGGCACCTCTGGATTCGTAGAGGACCTTGTTATGTGTGGCATTGCTGCTCAGTGGTGTATTCCTTGGAGGCAAGCCGATCTCTCTCTCTCTCTCTCTCTCTCTCTCTCTCTCTCTCTCTCTCTCTCTCTCTCTCTCTCTCTCTCTCTCTCTCTCTCTCTCTCTCTCTCTCTCTCTCTCTCTCTCTCTCTCTCTCTCTCTCTCTCTCTCTCTCTCTCTCTCTCTCTCTCTCTCTCTCTCTCTCTCTCTCTCTCTCTCTCTCTCTCTCTCTCTCTCTCTCTCTCTCTCTCTCTCTCTCTCTCTCTCTCTCTCTCTCTCTCTCTCTCTCTCTCTCTCTCTCTCTCTCTCTCTCTCTCTCTCTCTCTCTCTCTCTCTCTCACACACACACACACACACACACACACACAACACCCTTTCATTCTTCTGATTTCTCACTACAATCTCTTCCCCATTCCATCGTGCCGTGGGTGGTATCGCATCATGTTTACTTGCCTGCAGCTATTTCAGAGCTTTTCTGTTAATTGCACTTGGGAAAATGAAGTTTCAAAACTTACTCCTATTTACATCAACAAAATAAGAAATAAACAAATTCTCTGAGATTTATGCAGTTTCAAAGTTTTCCATGCTTTGTACTTTAAACACAAAGCAGTAGTAGAAAAATAAACAAGTGCTTTGAATTTATTTGGTTTTCAAACGAAGGTATTCTTTTTAATGAAAGACAAAAATGTAGCAGTTTTGTCATGTTGAACTTCCTTAGGCTTCTTTGATGTGGAGTAGGTGTTGCCTGTGCCCACGTGTAAGTGCAGACCCACAGGAATTTTTAACTAGATTAGAGCAGGCTTTCACACAAAGTGGGGTGCAAGTGCAAAAGGGCCCTGAAAGCATGTCAATGTCAAAACTTTGCTGCGGTGTTGCACACACACTTGTCTTGTTCATTGAACAGAATGCATGTCTTCACACAACACAGATGCTGACTGCCTTTGGCTGCAACTTCAGTCTCTGTCAAGTGTTTGAATGATGTAGTTGGTTGCTTTCTTTTTTTTGTGTGTTGCTGTTAAAAAAGTTGTAGGGTATTTTAAAGATCAGGTAAAAGTTAAGTGAATTTTTCAATTTAAAAGTTAAAAGTTTAGTTTGTCCATTTGTTAAATATACATTTTGAATGAATAGCCTTTTTCTTGTTAACTAATAACACAACTAATAAAAAAAATTATTTTTCTTTTTGAAAATGGAGACAAAAAAAAAAAGGTGTTAATTCGATATAGGCACAAGCTTGACTGACCGAACTTTGTTTTAATATGTGGGCAGAACTTTGTTGCAGGCCGCTTGTGTGAAAGCATTGTCTAGGGAGCCTGCACCTGCACTAATAGTGAGTGCAGGCAACACTTGTTCTGTGTAATAGAGGCCTTATTCTAACATCTTGTTAATTATAATTTTTACAGGCTTACATCATTACATAGAACTGTAAATTCACTTTAATTCAATTTCTTAGCATAATGGAATTTTTTTTATTTATAATGTAAAGCAACATGCTATAGTATTTGTATTGTAAACTGTGGCGAGTTTGATCTAGTATTGAAAATTGTGGTTACTTCATCTTGTTTCAGGAAATCTCATTTTTGGTTAAAATGTAGAGGAACACTTTGTATTCTAATACCATAAACTATGGTTACCTGGAACTTGTTTCTCATTTTATCTAATTTTTATGCATAGAACTCAGTTGGGAAACTAAACTGGTGGGAGTTTCACAACCCACAGAATCTATAACAGAAAAATGAAACAAAGCTTGTATTAAAGCATTGTAGATCTAAAAGGAAAACAAACATTCCAGCAAATACTTGGTAACCCCTCATTCAGTTGGAATGCAAAAATTAACACTACTGTGTAGCAAGTTCTGCTGTTTATGAAATGAAACATCTATAATAATGAAAGTAAATTTTCTGTCTGTGGCAACTAACTCATCGAGAATTTATGGTGGCCTTCAAAATTTTGCTGAATGTTTTTCGCTATTGTCCGAGTTGTAGTGGCTGGTTTTAAGTTAGAATTCCTAAATGGATACTTGCTAGAATTAAAAAAAAAAAGAAAAAAAAAAGAAGTATAACATTTCTACAGAAATCAAGATGTTACAAACAAGATAACGGAGAATGTGCGTACGACCTTCAAACCACTAACATGCATGCACTGATTGGACTGGCATCAGTGTCATAACTACTTTTTTGTTAAGTGATGCTTAAGGGGGTTGAGAAAAGTAAATTTTTTAACTCAAATTGACTTACAAACAAGGAAGATGAAGGATTGCTGGGGAAAGAAAAATAAATGCAAGCTAAAGTCAGAGAAGAGATCTACTCAGTTTACTCATCTTCTGTGGCAGCAGTGCAGGGATGTCTTTGGCATGGTGCCAAGCATTGGATGACTGATTTAAAAGTGCTGAAGATATGTTCAGAGTAAATGTGTTTTACAGAAATTTATTCATACATATAACACAAATTTGATCTATTGGTATGCAAAGAATGTCGGCAATTTCGCATTTTTGGAGCTTCAGAACTTGCTTATACTAACAAAAAGTGATATTTTAAAATATGGAGAGAATTTGTCAAAAAATATGTGATAAAAATCTAAGAAATTTTCTTATTCACAACTTTTGCAAATAGTTTCAAATAGCTTTATAGAAGAAAGAAATCAAACTAATGAATTCAATAAGAGGACTTGCTGAAGTGTTAATAATAATATTTAACATTTTGTCCATAATTACTGGGGCGTCTCCACAGGACTTATTTTATATCTAACAATGTCTGTTACAGTAGCTATTATACTTCTGAAGGATCATTCAGCAAGCTGAAAATAGTCAAATTATTTGTGCAGTACAATGTATTAGGAATAACTCTAATGTATTTTACTAATTGTCATTGAAGTCCAAAAGGCAGAGGAATTAAACACCAAAAATTGAGTCAGCCAATGCAAAAAATAGGTATCTATAAAAAAAATCTTGGTTATCTATAAAAAAATTGTTATTGAAATAAATATTTTAAAAAGTTAAAATGTATGTATTTGATTTTGATTTTATTTATTAGTTTTGCAAATAGAGCAGTGTGTGGCAGGGGGTGAGGTGGGCTGGGGTGAGGTGAGAATTTGTAAAGGAGCGCTTGCTAGAAAAAAATATTACAGAAAACATAACATTTCTCCGAAACCAAGATCCTAGAAATGAGACAGCAGAGACTGCACGTGTGACCTTTAAACGGCCAACATGTGTGCCCTGTGATTGGACGAGTTTCATTATTTGGGCTTTGTTATTTCAGCTGTTATTGTGGTGTTTGGTGACAATGAATAAAGGTCACTCTCATGTGATAAAGTGCTACTCTACCACTCCAGGTATTTTTTGAGTTGGACAAATTATTTTACCGGTGATTATATATAAAGGTTAGTACTATTAAAATTTAAAAGCAGTCCAATAATATGAGATTTAGGAACAGATTATTTATTGCATTAAGCATGTGAATGTGCAGATTGCACCTTAAAAATTAGACCTTGGCAGTGTGAGGTACAGTTCAGCTATTAAATACTCTTTGCTAAACAACAATGGAGCACCCAGATGGAATCTTGTAATCAAGATGAAAATTGTTATGTGCAATGTACATGTATAGGAAATGAAATTTTTGTAATTCCAGAGCAGTTGAACCATATATTCGGATAAAACAGCTTCATGAGTAGAAC
Organism: Macrothele yani; assembly: GCA_039090855.1. Classification (NCBI taxonomy): domain Eukaryota; kingdom Metazoa; phylum Arthropoda; class Arachnida; order Araneae; family Macrothelidae; genus Macrothele; species Macrothele yani. Next base: position 16,943,252 of record CM077000.1, on the reverse strand, counting down.
AATTCGGTATGTTGTAGCACCACATGTGGCATAGATGCATGTAGTTCGTGGGTACTGTACTGAAGTATAGCACACCATATAGTGTCCACATTGAGGGCTAGTTTGCCATCATTCTGGGAGGGGGCGTAAGTGGGGTCCCATCATGTCCCAAACGTGTTCGATCGGTGAGAGGTCAGGTGATGTGGCTGGCCATGGAAAGGCGTCGGCATTATGGAAGCCAGCCTGGGATAGCCATGCCCTGTTTGGCCGGGCATTATCCTGTTGAAAAATTGCTCTGTGATGCTGTGACAGGAATGGCAACACAACAGATCGTAGAATGTTGATGTACCGTTAAGGTGTTACGGAGAACTATCAAGGGTGTGTGCTGTTCCATGGTAAAGGCAGGATCTGTGTGCTGGCTGACTCTTCTCCAGACACATATAATCTGGTCTTTGGCGCCAAGTGCTAACCGTGACTCATCACTGAAGACAAAACGCCACTGGACACTATGCCACATTGATTGGACCCGACACCACTGCAACCAGTACCGACAATGCTCACTGGTCAATGATAGGTGGTGGAGTGACTTCCTCGAATATAGTCCCAGTGCAGCGAGTCGTTTGCCAATGGTCCTGATGGCTACTTCAATGCCTGTAGATGATGCAACATGCCCACAAATTCGGTTCTGTTTGTGTGGCTCTTACAATCGCTCGATCCTCACTTTCTGTCATTGCCATCCGCAGCCTGTGTGCCGCTGGATTGTGCCCTCCTCGTCCCATTGTCACGAAATCGTCCGATTGCCATGCTGCTCTGATCCAAATGGCTGGCTATATGGTGACTTGACCAACTGGCCTTTGCAGCCCAATTATATGTCCTCCCTCAAACTCGCTCAACCCCTCATATCATGCATTGATCTGACATTGAGGCATCCTCACAGTCTGTGGAGATTAATGCAGTGACAATCTGCTGTCACAATTGTTCCTGCATGCGAGCTTTGCTCTTGATATAACCTCCTCAATGCACTGTTCCTGTGTGCTGTGGTGGGCCACTATTTAGTCATTGGTCGTTATTTTTTAATCATTTGCATATTCAGCCCTGAGGTACTTGCATGCAGAGTTTCATCAGGATTGAACAACTTTCTCGGGGTGCTTCTTCTTTTTTTCATTTTTGGCAAAGAGTGTATTTCAGATTGTAACACTCGCATCTGAATTCACTTTTACATGATCCATAAATGGTGAAAGAAAAGTGAAAAAAAATGTGTTTTGGCTTGACTAATCTCACTTAGCAAATGATGAACCATGGTCAATAAGATCAAGTTCCATTTAACATATTGCATCATTTTAAAAGGTGGTCTTCTGTAAGTGAATTCTATGTCGTGTTAAAATGCTGGTTTAATTTATGTATTATTGAGTTACTTTGATGAGAACATTTTTATTAAGAATTGTATTTTTGTTGAACTTAATGGTTTATGAAAATTGTAAACAGGAAATGTAAACTTTTCCTTTTGACTATGTGTTTGTGTTTGTACTTTCCTGCTGAGTGATAGAATTTCTCATAACCCTACTTTTCAACATTTCAGTTCCTCCTTGCATCTCACATTTGAACAAAACAGGATTGTTAGGCATAATTTGAAAGGTGGTGATGTTATTAAAGTCATAGGTTTTGCAGGTAACTTTGATTCCTGAAAATTTTTGGTTTGCTGTTGTTTACTATTGCTATTATAATTTGTAGAAACTAACTGTTTAAGAGTATGAGTGGTACAAAGACTACATACAGTATATAGCACTATGTTATTAAATCATTTGAATATTTGAATGCAAATTATTTGAAATCAGTCCATTTAGAGCAATGGTTTTTAATTACTTTTCACCAGGCGCCACATTTTTTTTTTTTTTTTTTTTCATGGAACTGGACCAGAGGTGTGAACACTTAATTTGGAAATGTATGTTACATATCATACTAATACTCATATAAACATTATTTTTATTTTAAAATTTATTAAAGGTAATGTGAAAATTATAAAATGAACTCATAGTGAGCAAATGAAGAAAAATAGAATAAATTTCAGAAATTAGTTATTTGTATTAACAGGAAATCACAACAGATGATTTCTAATAACTTGCACTTACAGAAGATATTTCAGTTTTCTGGTTGTTCGATCCAGGAGGAAACTTTGGATTAAAACTCGCATGTGTAGTATCAAAATGGCATCTCATATTGTATTCTTGCATACAGACACAGTTTTGTTGCACATTAGGCATAAAGGAATAGCCCCCTTTCTCTGTGGTAAAATAAACAAACTCTGAACTTTCCAGTCACTGTTAAACTCACAATTTTTACTGTCAACTTTTCTCTTTTATAGCTTTTAGAATGGCATTTTGAACAATCACAATTATTAGAGCTGTTGTGCTCACCGCTTCACAAAGCACAATATGGAATAAACTTCGAAAAGCATAAATTCCAAACGCCGCCAGTAAGAATTCATAGATGTTGTGTTGAGTAGAGAACCGTACGTTCATAAACATGTGAGTCCTCCTTCCTCTCTCCCATGACACCTAGCAAAAAGTTGCTTTGGAGCATTAGAAAATCCCGCAGAAAATTACCTAATTAAGTTTATCATTTGTCACATGTGAATGCACATTCTGAAACCTTTAAACACAGTCACAGATCGTTGGTCCACTACAGATGACGGAAAACATCAAGTATGCTATGGAAATCGTTGGTCCGCTGCGAATGATGAAAAATATCGATTATGCTATGGAACATATCGGTCCGATACGAAAGATGGAAATCAAAAGTCTCAGTGAAGTAACATTATTAAACATCTGTGTAAAGCTTATTTATGTGTTTTCAAGATTCTAACACTTGTTAAACATTTTCGGGAATGTTTCTTAGATGTTAAGAATGTCACGTCATTTTCTGTTTCTACATATTAAATTTTTCTGACCAAGTTTCCTTTTTTTCTTTCTCCCCTCTCTGCCCGATTATATTTTATTTTTTGATGTTTTCTGATCATGTTCCTTATGTTTAATACCTTCAGTAAAAGGAGTGACATCGTATTTTTTAAGAATTTTTTGTAATGAAATGCATGTTACCCTATTTCTAATAGATATTCTTCAAAAATAATCAATAGAGAGCAATCATTTTCACCCCTTTCCCTTTTATTAAACGAAATTAAATTTCTAGATTGGTATTTAATCCGTCCGTGGTGGAATCCACCCTGTTTCTGTGTCCAGTAAAATTGTTTCACGGCAGAGTGAGCAACGCAGTATCAATTTTTAATTTTAATTTTCCATAAAATTAGTGTTTTTCCATTTTTTAGTCACTTACTCATACATGAGGTTATTTCGTGGATTCACGGAATTCTGCTTTTTCTTTCATCATCTGGGTTATTCTAGAGATCGATGCAAAATCGAAAAGAAATTCATGAATGAAATACGGAAATACACCATATAATACAAATTTTGAAGATGACAATCCATTTTTTGGTGCAAATATGACAAGGATGGTAAGTCAGATAATATCCGAAAATTGGAAAATTTCGTCATCCTGGACTGGGAGATGCGGGAATCGAACCCGCACCTCCCAGTTAGTGCCCGAGTCTGCTAACCACACCACCACCCAGAATAACCAAGTCTCAAATTTCCGATTAATTTGAATATAGCCATCACAGGATTCACTAGTCGATGCAACCGGCATTCATGTTTAGTGAATCTGGAGGTTTAGAATCCTATCACGTGATTGTCCGGAGGAGCAGATAAATAATGAATGAAATATAGGAGATCATGAATGAAATACTCTAAGAGGTCGAGTGGGGCTATTACATGCAGTGACGAGAGGTCTAAGCGGTCGGTCGACTTTATGGGTTTTTACTTTACCAAATAACACTTAATAGCCCCACTCGACCACTTGAAGGGGCCTTAGCTAATTTTTTACAACCTTTAACTTCTAGCTCTTTGTATTTTGTGACAAGCTCCAACCAAGCTCTACAAAAGATTCATTCTATTTTTCCTTCATCCACAAAGTTCTTCAGGATATCTCTTGATGTAACTTCCTTGTATTCAAGTGTTCCTGTCCCCCTTGTGCATCAAATTATTGAACAGAAACTCCTTGCAGCAGGTACCTCCACGCCAAAGAAACACGGGGCATACTTAATGCCCTAAGACTTGTTTATTCTTGATGATACTTCAGGTTCAACGATATTATAATTTACCGGCAGTGTGAGGGATCCGTTATGGGGTCACCCTCTCCACCGTATTGGCAGAGGTCTTAATGCAAGATATTGAGGAAGGCGTCCTGTCAACTTTTCATGTGACGCTGTTTTTGTACATTCGTTATACTGACGACATTTTATTATTTTGACAATCTACTCAGGATAAATAGTAATGCTGTACTAGTGATCTGATTTATTGGCGCAGAAAATAAACACATAAGCGTTTCCAAGCTTTCGCACATCAACCAGATGGCTTTTTCAAGGAAGTTAGACAGAAACTGCAAACTAAAAAATAGAACGCTTAACAATTTGAACGCGGGAACTTAACAATAAATAGATGCGACGTTATATTCATTTAAAGATACGAGGCATCACGTTGGTTGCACGCGGGATCCTGGTAGAGAAAAGGTGTTACTTGAAGAATTGGTTCCAAATTCGTGGCAACTCGAGCGAGACACAATCATTGCAAGCATCGCTGTTGGTAATGATCTCCAAGGTTTCCCGAATGGCTGTACATTTAAGGGTAGAGTAGCTAGCTAATTTCTTTATATCATCCCACATGGGAGTTGCTGACTTGAATTTTACTTCTCTGGATAGTGCCGTGGCTACTTTACTGTATTTTGTGTCCCTTTTATGTTCGTTGACTCTGATTCCAAACGAACGCTTGGTCATTCCAATGTAGTAACGTTTAGAGCCGTTCGGATACTGTTTATACGCAGGAGGCATGCCTCAGCATCTTCAAATTAATAGACTTGGTCTCTAATACTAGCTTCTACAGTTTCCAAGGACAAGTATATAAACAGAATAATGGCGCTCCGATGGGATCCTCACTTTCACCCATCCTTGCAGAAGCAATACTTCGCCCAATTGAGCAGAATATATTCTCCAGCATTACCCCACGGCCTACCACTTGGCTGCGTTATGCTGACGACGTATTTTTTGTATGGCCCCACGGAAAAGAGACTCTTCCAATTTTCCTTGATAAAATCAATGATATACATCCTACGATCAATTTCACGATGGAGCTAGAAAGCAACAACGCTTTACCTTATCTGGATGTTTTATTGAGGAAATCGTCTGACAACCGCCTCGGCACACAAGTCTACTATAAACCCACGTCCGTCCCCAACCTGATGCTCCGCAGCTCTTTCTGTCTCGCAGAATACAAAGCAGCTATCTTCCGTTCTCGAATTCAAAGAGCCTTCGCCGTTTCTTCTGATACCCATTCTAGACAACACGAAATTGAAAGCGTCATCAAGCTAGCCACTGATGCAGGATATTCATTGAATCAGATACGTAGCTTTATCCAAAAAGCCAGAGCCAAACATTCCGGTCTTCCTGCGCCGCAGCTACGTTATATAGGCTCAATTCCCTACATTCCAAGTGTGTCTTACAAACTCAAAAACGCTCTCAAGGAGATGAACTACGGTGTCGGCATAAGGTCCCCTGCATCTTTACATACTATACTAAAGAGAAATAGTGAAAAACCACCTCTCTCCTGCGAAGCAGGCGTTTTTGCGATCCCCCTACAGTATCCGAACGGCTCTAAACGTTACTACATTGGAATGACCAAGTGTTCGTTTGGAATCAGAGTCAATGAACATAAAAGGGACACAAAATACAGTAAAGTAGCCACGGCACTATCCAGAGAAGTAAAATTCAAGTCAGCTACTCCCATGTGGGATGATATAAAGAAATTAGCTAGCTACTCTACCCCTAAATGTACAGCCATTCGGGAAACCTTGGAGATCATTACCAACAGCGATGCTTGCAATGATTGTGTCTCGCTCGAGTTGCCACGAATTTGGAACCAATTCTTCAAGTAACACCTTTTCTCTACCAGGATCCCGCGTGCAACCAACGTGATGCCTCGTATCTTTAAATGAATATAACGTTGCATCTATTTATTGTCAAGTTCCCGTGTTCAAATTGTTAAGCGTTCTATTTTTCAGTTTGCAGTTTCTGTCTAACTTCCTTGAAAAAGCCATCTGGTTGATGTGCGAAAGCTTTGAAACGCTTATGTGTTTATTTTCTACGCCAATAAATCGGATCACTAGTACAGCGTTACTATTTACTACTTAATTGGTGTATTGTTCCTCGTTATAAATTTACTCAGGATAATTTAAATAAATTTATCAAGTTGTTTGAATCTAAATATAGCTCCATTAAGTTCACTTTAGAGTTTGAGAAAGATTTCCAACTACCTTACCTTGACTTTTTACTCGTAAGGGATCCCGATGCATGTGAAATATCACATTCAGTTACAGGAAACCAAACTCTATATTTACTATACCATTCAACTCTGCACATCCTGTTGGCCAAAAACTGTCCTCGTTACATTTCATGATTCGGCGCACCATATCACACTCGTCTACAATTGCATTTTGTGAAAATGAACTTTGCCAAATTAAGAAGCATGTTTCCCACTTTGGTTACTCTCAAAGACTGGTTAATGCAATAATTCGCTGTGTTTGCTCAAGTGTAAGCTCAACTTTGGTAAGAGACAGACACCCAGTAACTTTAGTTGGCTCGCTTCCTTACATTCCTGGAATTACAAACCGAATAAAAACTATCTGCCGAAGCTACGACATCGACTTTGGGTTGAAAACTCGAAACATTAGCCACTTAATAAAGAAGGACAGAGACCAAATTCCGAAGGACATCAGATATGGTGTATATGCAATACCATTGGAGACAACCTGCGAAGATGCCAGTAAACTGTTATACACAGGATCTGCATGGCGGAACCTTAGATTGCGAGTGAATGAACATAAATACAGTGTCAAGACGCACTGTTTAGCAACTTCTCTATCAAGGCTCTGCCTGTAGAGTAATCATCAACCCGACTGGCAAATTGCAAACATTCTCAAAACCCCAAATAACTGTTCATCCTTGCTTTTGGTCAGAAAGTCGGCTCATATAAAAGCATTGAGAGAACTGCTGTAATGATGACATTCCCATAGCGATTCCGTCACCATGAAGAGTACTGTGTCAAAACTCGGAACTTTCTCCGACCACTTGCAGTGAATAACGTAACACCTTTCTCACTGCGCATGCTCATAAGAAATACCATCCACACATATACCATCACTCCCAGTTTAACGCAGCATTTCACACATCTGAAGATGAGCTCAACGTGAGCTCGAAAGTACTAATGTTTTAACTTGTCGTTTTAGTGTACAAAAACGACAAGTTAAAACATTAGTACTTTAATTTGCGCTGAACTGCGCCAATTTCATTATCTTGCGCCAAACTGCTACAAATTACAAAAAAATTTAATATTTGCGCCCAACTGCGCCGAAACGGCAATCCACAGCAAAAATTTCCGAGCGAAAAAATGTTTTTACGGCAAAAAATGCTGTTTTAAACGTCGAATCGAATGACACATTTTTATGGTCTATGCGTAATTTGGTGAAAAACGACGCTTAATCAACACGTACTGTACCGCCAATCCCAAAATTTCGGAATGTTTTTCACCTACCATCTAATTCGTTGTTTTTTCAGCAAAAGTAACGAAAAAACAACGATTTTCGCGATGTAGGAAATTAAATTGTTTTTCCTTATAGAGGAGGAGTTTTGTTGTAATCACGTGGTATGTAAGCGAAACGATGCTGTACGTTATGAAATCCTGATGATTGTTTACTGATAGTTTGGTAGTCTTTCGGAGTGCTGAGCAATTGATATTGTTTATATGTCGTTCCCTTCTCTTTGGGATAGCGCTGTTATTTCATTCCGGGCGAGGTGCGCGATTACGTAAATACAGCGTAAGGTCAGTCATTAGCTATTTCGTTGACGTGCAGAGGACGACTGAAAATGGCTCTCCCGTGGCATGATACAATGGTTCTGTTTCTAAAGGATTCATAGGTATTCAGAGATGCCAACTTTTACGGATTTTCACTCCATCTTACGGTTTTACGGAAGACACCCGAAAAAACTACGGAAAAGCCCTCACACGATTCCTGCACGCAATTTCTGTTGGGTTTTTTTGCCGTCTTTTGGTAGAAAAACGCACTTTACAGATAGTCTCTTATGCGTCTTCGATGTTCTGATTTCCCCCGCCAATGGAGGCGGAGTTTGTCACGTGATTCCCCATACAGCCATTTGAGAGTACCGTGCGCAAAAGTCGAGAGGGAACTCAGCTCAGCGCCTTTTGCCAACTCTTAACATTGATTGCATGTGGCTTTGTGCTTGTGAAAATTTCGGTGCAAACGTTTTAACCCTTTCCACTTGACTGTCGGGTGACACCCGACATTATGAAATCGCCGAATAGCTCACCCACCACTACGATGATGCCTCTATAGCTCGCATGTCGGTGGCCGCGAGACATTTCTTTTTCGTCGAATAGGTCGGGTGTCACTCACCACTCCGATGACGCCCATATAGTTCGCGAGATGTTTCTTTTTCACCGGATAAAGAAAAAAAAACGTCATCTACGTGTCGGGTGTCACCCGCCATGCCGATGATGCCTCTATGGCTCGCATGTCGGCTCTCACAAGGAATTTCATTTTCACCGAATTGCTCGCGTGTCATCCACGACGCCTATGGCGCCTCTATAGCTCATATGTCAGGGCTCAGTCTGTAAAGATATTGAGGAAAGGTTGAAACTTTTGATTTGTACAAGGACAGATCGATGTATTTTAATGAGCGTATTCAATGCTGCAAATGCATCTGGGCCACTAATAACATTTTCCAATAAGGTACTACTCTTCATGGAAATGGTGCATTAGAAAGGGTTTTACTAACAGTGAATGTTTGGTAGAGAATTTGAATGAAAGTTCATTAATTTCATAGCGTTGTATGCACTCTTATGTTTTGTCATCTGGTGTAGTACAAAATTAAACAGTTACAAAAGTCATGGTAATGGCAGCAAAACAAACATAAGCTAAATGTCAAGAAGCATGGAAGGGTGGGGAAGGCAGTGTGAGGGGACAAATAAGATAAAGGCCATCATAGATACAGTGAGAAGGTTGCAGAAAAAGAAAAGAAAGATAATGCAACTAGCAGCAGAAGAAGCTTGTGTAACACATGAGATATAATATTGTAACGGGCCCGACTATGAGGGGGTCCGGTGGGAGAATTATTCCCACCTTGAAATGCCAAATTGTGATGTGGGCCCCAAACGAGAGTCCCCAGTCTGTACAGGGGTCACACTATGGCAATTCCATAGCTGCCAAGTGTCCCGGTTTCCCCGGATTCTGTCCGGTTTTGAAAATATTTTCTGGGAATCCGATTTTTCTACAAAAAATCCGGTTTTGGGATTTTCTTTTATTTATTTATCATGTATGGTTTTTTCCCTTCATTAATTTTATCAGCCATCATTTTTCTCCAGCGTCAACACTGGCTGTGGGAATCTGTAACGAATGGGGGGGGGATGTTCATTTGTTAATCCACGACACTTCGAGCGCCAAGTTCGTGTGCCATCCTCAAAGGCTTGGAAAGTTGAAGTACTGGCTTATGACGTCACATCCACAGTGCTCGCAGCCAACGAGCGCACGGCGCTTGTGAGGAGCTTTGTGGGAGTGGAATGGAAAGCTGTTTGTTTGATAACGTTTAAGTTGAATGCTGATTCGGTACTTTGATCTTTCAAACGAAAAAGTTGTGTTGCAAGTTATTATTTCAGTTCACAACCCCAGAATGGGGCCTTTTTTAAGAAATACTCTGAAGAATTTGACTTGTAAAACCATCACGAAGGGTCAGTTTCATGCATATTGCACTTTCAGAGGTGCCAACCATTACAGTTTCGGCCACATGATGACCAAATTACGGACAGGTTGGAAGAATTGCGAATTTCAATGTATTTCGTAAAAGTTCTGAATTTTGTGTCCTTTTTTACGCTTTCCAACCGTAGGTTGAAGAAGCGTATATGCTCGAGCTTTTTCTGTCCGTCCGTCTGTCAGCACAATAACTCAAGTAAAAATGGTTCGATTTCGATGAAATTTTAGTATGTGGTAGGGGACCACCAGGGGACAAACCCTATTGAAAATGGGTGAAGTGGGGTCAAAGGTCACGCCATAAGAGTGGGATCCATTCAATTGCCCTTATGCGTCATAACTTGCGTAAATATGGTTCGATTGCAATGAAATTTTAGTATGTGGTAGGGGACCACCTGGGGACGAATCCTATTGAAAATGGGTGAAGTGGAGTCAAAGGTCAGGACATAGGAGCGGGATGCATTCCATTGCCCTTATGCGTCATAAGGTGCGTAAAAATGGTTCGATTTCGATGAAATTTTAGTGTGTGGTAGGGAACCACCTGAAGAGGAACCCTATTGAAAATGGGACAAATGGAGTCAAAGGTCAGGACATAGGATCGGGATCCATTCCATCGCCCTTATCCCACACTATTAAGGTGGACGTCAAGTAATTTTGCTTCCTATATTTCCAATGGAAAACCTTTAGTACATATTTCTTTCACAATTAGTGTGTTCCCAAGGATGGAAATTTGAACATCGATTAAAATAACTTCATACTATAACTTGGAATACTTAACATTTTGTAAAACATAACCATATTTATATTAAAAAACAATGTTTCCTTTGGTGGTGTTGAAACCAGAAAAAAAAATGGCGCGACCTGTACTTTGATGACGTCAGTGGACAAATAAATGTTGGATTGCATAATTACGGTTATGGTTTAGAAAATATTAGTACGGTTATGGTTTAGAAAATATTAAGTATTCCAAGTTATGAAATGAAGCTATTTTAATCGATGTTAAAATTTTCCTTCTTGGGAACACATTAATTGTGAAGAAAATGTGTACAGAAGTTTTTCCATTGGAAGTATAGGAAGCAAAATTACTTGACGTCCACCTTAAAGTAGCAATTCTTGTATGTATGTATGTACGTACATTTTATTTTGAAAACGGTTCTAAGAATTTTGATGAAAGTCGTTAACCTACCGTTTCCTGGTACTAGAAATCGATTTAGCTTGATCTCAACTTTAGGAGAATTTGTTTAGTGGGTCAAATAACCACCCCAAATTATAACGTTCTTAGTGTCATGGCGTCGTTCCATTAATGTTTCCAATGCTCAGAAATCTTATGACGTCACAATCTCGCGTTTGAGAATGTTGGCGCGCAGTCACGCCATCTGTCGCATTACGTCACGCGTTGTGTGTGGATACTATTAAAGTTTTATGACGTCATTTTATGACGCGATTTACATCTGCTTCATTACGTCACGCGGTGTGTGCTTATGTCCGGCCGTACGATAACTCGCGTAACAATCGTTCGATTTCGATGAAATTTTAGTATCTGGTAGGGTATCACCTAGGGAAGGAACCTCATTTAAAGTGAACTAAATGGGGTGAAAAGTCAGTACATAGGAGCGGGATCCATTCCACTGCTGTTATGCATCAAAACTAACGTAACAAAGGTTCGATTTCGATGAAATTTTAGTATGTGGTATGAGACCACCTGACCACAAACCCTATTGGAAATGGTGTCAAAGGTCAGGACATAGGAGCGGAATCACTTCCATCGCCATTATGCGTCATAACTTTCGTAAAACTGGTTCGATTTGGATGAAATGTTAGTATGTTGTAGGGGCCTGCCTGGGGACAAATTCTATTGAAAATGGGTGAAATGGGGTCAAAGGTTAGGACACAGGAGCAGGATCTATTCCATAGCCCTTATGCATCATAACTTACGTAAAAATGCTTCGATTGTGACAAAACTTTATCATGTTATTTCGGAGGTATACCAAACCGGTTCTGTTGAATATCATCGATATGGGATCAAGGGTCAGGGCACAGGACCGAGATTTATTCCACAGCCATTATTCTCATAACTTGAGTAATGATTTCTGGTATGTTGGAAAGCGTATTATAATCAATGCATTGCATGATTTTACTAACTTGTTTGTTAAAATCACGGTTTAAACTGCGACCGCATTTTGCGAATATATTTATAGTTCTTTTCGCACAAATGTGAAAACTTTTAATTGGTCCCATTTCTAAGTAAGCAGCTTTGAAATTCAGACATTGGATGCATCGGCAAAGCCAATATCGGACGGATATCGGGTAAAGAACGGCAAGGTGATATTACATAATATGTCGGAAAAGCCGATATAAGTGCAATGACGTCTGCATACCTGCCAAGTATTCCAGATTTCCCGAATGTTTTACAGAGTTTTGGGTAGTTTTACGGTCGGAAGATAGTTTCTTCCGGATTTTCGCCAAAATGGCTCGTGATTTTTTTTACTGATGGAAAATGATATCGTTATTTTCGCTTAGTGTAAACTGCTGCTTTTGTTTTATTATGATCTCATAGCGATTGAACCTTATGTTATCTCATGTTTCTAGCTGGGAGCAATCACACACACTCCCTCCCGCCAATCCTTCCAAACTTGCTCTCCCTCAGTGTTTGGAATAGCTGCGCTAATTGCGCCAAAGTGCAATTTTTTTTTAATTCTGCGCCATGCAGAGTTCGCCAAAATGCGTAATTGTGCATCTAGTACTCATCAAAAAGTGTGTTTATGCATCAAAATTTTACCAACGTGTAAAAATACGCATCGGGACGGTATTTCGTCTTTCAAAAATGGAAGTAAACGAAATAAAGCTTTCCATAATCGTAATTTCTTTTTCCTGCAATGTTGCCTCTGTCCAGTATTGTTGTTACACATCACTTTATTCCAAAAATATTTATTATTCAGTTTGAAAATGGGGGGGGGGGAAATTTCCTAAAACGGAAATTCCATGGGGCAAAAATTTCCCTGTAATCTTCAGGCATGAGCGTGCAACAGCTTTGAGAAATTACTTCTTTTCCGTCATAATTTGAGTTTTCCTCGAGATCGATGCATAACTGAACAGAAAGTTCGGGGCAATTGGTAGCGGAGGAGAATGTTTTTCGCTGGAAAATTTCGAAAACAGAAGTTTCGTCTTTCAAAACTTTTGAAAACGGAAGTTAGACGCAGTGAAGATTCTCCCATAATCGTAATTTTATTTTTCACGCAATGTTTCCTCTGCCTAATATTGTTGTTAAATATCATTTTATTTTATAAATTTTTGTATTTCAATTTGAAAATGGCGGGAAACTGTCCGAAAATGGAAATTGGACGTAGCAAAGATTTCTCCCATAATTGTACCCCCCCCCAACGATGTTCTGAACATGTATCCTGTATTCTTAAATATTCCCCCACCCCCAAAATAAGGTTTGCATTTCAGCTTGACAAAGAGAGGGTGCGGGGAAATAGAGATTATTCCCATAATCGTAGTTCTTTTTCCTGAAAACGAAAGTGTCGAAGCTGAAAATTTGTAAGAATTGATGCATGGTGTTCAAAAGTATTCATATTCTCAAAGTTACACTATTCATCCTTTATCTAAAATAGCGCTATCATGCATTCATAATGGATAAAATTGTCATCCAAGGGCATTAAAAAAAAAAGTCACTGTCTTGTCATTGCTTAAATGAAATCAAGTTATTTCTAAAATTGCATCATTCAATTTAAAAAAAAAATTCAAAACCTTGAAAATCATCACAATTTCTGAACTCCATCTATGAGTGACTGATACAGAAAATTAATTGAATACAAGTATCATCAAACATACTGCTAGCACATCCCATACATTTCCGCTCTTCCCGAATAATAGATAATCATAAATTAACAGTTCTGGTACTGTCTCAAATCTTCTTGATTTTATAGTAAATCTTGATTTTTGCAAGCAATCTTCTTGATTTAGGGAAAAAAAAAATTTTTTTTTTTTTTGGGCACTTGTGGTTACACACTTTGATAATCATTACAAGCGAGTGAGACGCATGCTGCTCTCTTTGCCATGCCTAGAAACTAGTTCAACAGGTGAAAATATTGCCAAGCTTGTGTCTGAAGAATTTCAGTATCTTGGAATTCCATGTATGAACTATCTTGCCATATGTGATAACACTCCTGTTCTGGTGGGGAGAAAAATTGGTGACTCTCTGAAGAAAATAGTGTCTCACTCTCTAAAAATGAAACTCATTAACAAGGTTTGTTAATCTTATTTTATACTTAAATACTAATGTTTTTTGTAAATATTTCTTTATTTGTATTAAATAATTAACTGTAATAAAAAAATAGAGAAACCTATAATATATAATTTTATTATTTATAAAGTGTAAATACGCGCGCCACTGAACGCTTGTTGATGTCCCGGTTTTTGATTTTGAAAAGTTGGCAGTTCTGCAATTCGAACTTGCTGACCTTGGGTCCCGAACCACCGGATGGTAACTTCTGAATCACGGATTGAAACACTGAACCCGCTGGTACCTAAAGCAAAGTTCGTACACGTCCTGGAAATCCTGAAAAAGTCTTGAAATTCCATTTTGTCCTAGAAATGTCCCAAAATTCTGTTAGATGTCCTGGAATTTTATCCATTCCAGCCTTTTTTGTCCCTGCATGATGTTTTGTAGTTGAAGATTTTTCTAGTGACGTAACTTATGTCTAACAAATTTTCCTCCCCACCCCCTGCAAAATGCGCGAGGAGGGGGGGGTGCATAAGTTTTCCACCAGGGGCATATACTATATCTTATTTTTTTCCATCTCTCTCTTTCTAGGAGTATGATTTGGAAAATCCTTTCTTTGTTGGAGAACATTTTTGGTGCGAAATGTATCTCATATAATTTCAAATATTTCTTAACGCACAAGTGTGCCACTCGAGGGCAGTTCAACGTTTCCGTTTACAGCAATATCTATGGGACTAATAACCCGATTGACAAATATTCTCTTTTGACCAGATACTATCAACTATGAAAACTCCTTGTGTGTATTTTCTTCCCAGAATAAGGGAGTGCAAATATTTAACCTATTTTTCCCAATATCTGTACTTTTAAATGTCAGATTTAAAAATTTCTTTTAACAACAGATACAATTTACCTTATGGAACACTTTAGGTTTGTATTTGAGGAGGTTTATGGTTCACAATTCTGGCGCTGGGTCGTGTTGCACTTCCGTTTGTAGTCTATCTCTGCCTCTAAAAACTCTATTGAGAAATTTCATTTTTTACTGTATGCCATGCGCTATAATAATGATGGAGAATGAATAAGATTTTTGCTACAATAAGATCCTCTTCAAATAATGTGTACAACTTCTTCCCTAGGGGTTGTAAAGGCCAAAGCGATTTTCTTGCTATCTCTGCTTCTGGGAGATGTATTTGAAAAGTTTTTTTCTTTAGCATAGCTTTTGCTGTGAGCAATACTTTTAGCCTGTTTCAATTTTTCCATTGTGCAAAATTCTTCCACTAAAAGGCATACAGTTATATCATGTTTCCTTCTCTATCTCTTCTTTTAACTGTTTGATTTGAAAACCTTTTTGTCTCTAGTACCTTCCTTCTGCTATGCGAAACGTTGTTTGCAGCATTTGTTAATTTTTGCGTAGCATACTTTTTAACCACTGGTGGGAAGTAAGTAGCTGATTTTTTTTTTTTTTTTTTTTTTTTTGGAACCTTTATTGAAATTTGCCATAAAATTAGATTGCTTTCTAATATTAGAAACTTAAATCTAGTTGTTTCTTAGTATTTTCTGAGCAAACTAATCACTTTTCATCTTCTATAATTAGTTTTCTAATCATGCCCAGTTAAATTGCTTTGATCACTTATGAATGCAGTTGTACACAGCCCTTGGATTTAGCGTTCTCCCATTATTCTCTTTCATTTCATGTTGGAAATTTTTGTGCATACTTTGTTTGCTGGCGAGTACAAATTAAAAACTTAGCTACAGCATCAATATTCTGTTGAAAATTCCTTTCCTAAATAAAATGCAACACAAATACTTGCTCCCATGATTATGTGTTTAAGAAATAACAATCCCTTTGGCCTTTTGAAAAAGTTCCAAATATTTCATCTTTCCTTACTCTTAAATTTGCATTGTAAGCATTATTTCAAAATACTTAAATATAAATAGTATTTTATGTATTGATTGTGTGGTATATGAAAGCATTTTAAGAGTAATGCCACATACCTATGTATTTTTGAGTTTTATGTTGTTGTTTTTTATTCTGTAATTCGCTTCAATAATTTAACTAAAGCCAAAGTGGAAAAATAAAATGGTAAGGCTCCAGGAGTTGATGGCATAACTGCAGAGATGTTGAAGTATGGTGGTGACTCTATAATTGACTGGTTAACTGAAATTTGCCTGTTGTGCTGAGAGTTAGGAATGGTCCCTCGGGGTTGGAAGGATGCTATTATTGTTCCCTTGTATAAGGGAAAAGGTGATCAGACTGAATGCAAGAACTATCGTGGTATTAGCTTACTGAGTGTGCCAGGGAAAGTGTTTGGTAAGGTTGTTATTGAAAAAGTACGGGGTCTTACATCAGAGAAAGTGTGGGATGTTCAGAGTGGTTTTATGCCTGGTAAAGGCTGCACTAACCAGATTTTTGCATTACGCGTGATGATTGAAAAGTATCTGGCTGTTGGGAAGAAAGTTTTTACTGCCTTCATAGATTTAGAGAAAGCTTACGACCGAGTGAATAGGACACTTTTGTGGAAGGTATTGAATGAATATGATGTTACTGGGAAGCTACTTAATAGTGTAAAAGCCATGTATGCTGGTAGTAGAGCTTGTGTACGAGTGAATGGTGTTTTATCAAAATGGTTTTCCATTGGTGCAGGAGTTAGACAAGGTTGTGTAATGTCACCATGGCTGTTTAATATATTTATGGACGCATGCATGCCTGAGGCCAAAATAGATAATAGTGGTTTATGTCTTGGTGATATCCGTGTGTGCAGATTGCTGTATGCTGATGACACTGTCCTGTTGGCAGAGAGCAAAAGTGAGTTGCAGAGTATGTTGACTCGGATGCACGAAGTTTGCATGAAATTCAAACTGAGTATAAATAAGGGAAAAACCAAAGTTATGGTGTTTGAGAGAGGAATGGGTAGCACTGAATGTAATGTAAGTATAAATGGCACTGTGATTGACCAGGTGAGTTAGTTTGTGCATTTAGGAAGCATGTTTGACAGAGAGAACAAGTTGGATGGTGAAATCAGTAGGCGAGTGAATTCTTCTTTGAAAGTCATAGCTGCTCTGGGAAGTTTTCACAGGAATGATGGGTTCTCTAGAGAGTCCCGCATGGCTGTGTATGAAACAGTAATTGTTCCTACTCTGATGTATGGCAGTGAAACCTGGGTACTGCAGAAGAAACATAGGAGTCGTTTGTGTGCTGGAGAAATGTGTTACTTACTTGGGGTTTGTGGCAAGACACGATCTGATTGTGTGAGGAATGAAGATGTATTGCAGTTGTGTGATGTGAAGCAAAATGTTGTTAGCAAGGTGGAGACCAATATGATTCGGTGGTTTGGTCATGTTGAAAGAATGAGTGATGAAATGCTTACTAAGAAAATCTTTTCAGCCCAAGTGGCAGGAAGGAAAGGCAGAGGAAGGCCAAGGAAGACATGGGTGGATCAGATTCAGGAGTGTCTACATGAGAAAAAGATTATGAGTATGAAGTATAAAAGATCTTGTGTACGGCGTGTAATGGATATCTGTGAAGCACGAGTTGTATGTCAAGATCGCTGTAAATGGTGAAGGTTGATACGACAACAATAAGTAAAAATATCTGGAAGTTTGTATTTCTTTTTGGAGCTAACCTCTGAATCTCAGAGAACAGCTTAGTGATATGTATGTATGTACGTATGTAGTATACAAAAGTTTAGTAGATATTAAACCTGGTCACATTTTTAGTTACAGTTTTCGTATTTCAGTACTTATCTGTGATTCTAAGTTTCTGATTAGCTGCAGCAGACAACATTTTTAACATTCTGCATTAAGGTTGCCCAAGCATGTAAGGAGTTGTTTGTTGTAGGCTACAGGTTTAACAGACCTATAGTTTCATTATATTTTAAGCAAGAGCGTTTGAATCACATGTCCTGGAAAATGACGATGATGGGCAAACCACGTAACAATATTAACAAATAAAGGTAACTTGATCACGCTAGTTACGTTAACTGAAAACTTTTACAAAAGTTCGTAAGTTGGAAGCTTTCGACCTTATCTTAGGTCTTCATCACGCCAATGGAGGACTAAGATTGTTGCCAGATTCTACATTTGAATTTTTCTTATTTTTGTTGCCAAAACTTAGAATTGATCTCCAGATCAACGGAATGTAGAGAGGAGATTCGAAGTTGCAAGTCATTGAGTTGAAAATAATTTCTATGCTTTCACGGTAACGGAGGGCAAAACGATTGTCAAAAGAAGCAATTCGTTTTGCTTCGTTCCAGTGGGGAACTGCAGATGTGTCTTCCATTGTCAAAATAGAGAACAGCTTAGTGATATGTACAGGAGCATTAGCCATAGAATTTTAGAACATAGAAAAGATGTTTCGAAAGCCAATCCTAATACTGCCTTGTCTATTTTGACAATGGAAGACACATCTGCAGTTCCCCACGGGAACGAAGCAAAACGAATTGCTTCTTTTGACAATCATTTTTGCCCTCAGTTACCGTGAAAGCATAGAAATTATTTTCAACTCAATGACTTGCAACTCCGAATCTCCTCTCTACATTCCGTTGATCTGGAGATCAATTCTAAGTTTTGGCAACAAAAATAAGAAAAATTCAAATGTAGAATCTGGCAACAATCTTAGTCCTCCATTGGCGTGATGAAGACCTAAGATAAGGTCGAAAGCTTCCAACTTACGAACTTTTTGTAAAAGTTTTCAGTTAACGTAACTAGCGTGATCAAGTTACCTTTATTTGTCCTGGAAAAAGTCCTGGAATTCTGTGATTGAAAAAGCATATGCACCATGCTAAAAGCAATCAGAACTCACAGTATAATGTAAAAATTCAGGTCCGCAGTAGATAACAGAGACACTTTTTAAAAACAAATCACCTGATAAATTCAGTAAAAACAATAGCTGGACATTTGCATGGCTAACTTAATCACAGGGCTCATTCAGCAAACAACCATTTGTAAATTCTTAATTAGCCACATTCTGACACTCTGCTCGAGGTGTTTTCGTACCATATGCTTAGGCTCAGGAAACATAAAAAGCTCTTACATTAGCGGATGAGGATCAATGTTTATCCATGTTCTTGCAATTTTTTTCAGAATTAAACATCAGTGTTGCTCTTGGAAATGGAGCATGCTCACTTTGTCTTGGCGCTGTCCATAATCAACACGTGTAAGAACGTCATATATGTTGACAGGGGAAATGTTCTCCGGTTGTTCGCACTTCTGACAGGGTTGCACTAATGAATGAACGTGCACAATACACACACAAACACATGCGGTGAGCCTCATGTCCCCTGGTTTTGGTATGAAAAGGTGTTCTTCCTTCCTCTCTCCGTGGCATCAGCGGCTAGACCTTGGATTTTCCTTCTCAGCTGACTTTCATCAGTCATTGGCAGGCAGGAGATGTTCCGGCATAGTTCCCATCTGGTGTTTAGCTTTGCCTATGTGAATGCCTAGTCCTTACCTTGTATTTCTCGGAGGTTTAACTTGATGCATTCACGGCAGCAGGTCATTAGGCAGCTGACTGCAGTTCAGTCTGAACCCAGGACCACACAATTTCTTTTACAGGGATTTGGCTCACTGCTTGTTTAAGCATGTCCAAGTCAATTTTTGGTTGACACCATATCTCCGAAGCTCTTTAATGCCACATTGGAAAATGCCTTTCAATAACTGAACTGGGAAAACAAAGGGATAAAGATTAATGGAGATTATCTAACCCACCTTCATTTTGCTGATGACGTAGTCATTTTTGCAACTACCCCATCAGAGCTGCAGAGTATGATCCAGGAACTTGCTGACAAGAGTAAAGAAGTGGGATTAAAAATGAACTTTCAGAAGACAAAAGTGATGTTCAATGCTTTTACAAGAAATGAAGATTTATCGATTGATGGAGAAAAGCTGGAGATAACAGACACGTACGTTTATCTTGGACAGCAGATATCAAGTGAGGGTCACATTGATGAAGAAATTAATCGGCGCATAAAACTTGCCTGGAGAGCTTTTGGAAGAAACAGCATAATTTTCAAGAGCAATATGCCATTATGTCTTAAAAGAAAAGTGTTTGATCAATGCATCGTTCCAGTGCTTACGTATGGTGCAGAGACGTGGACCTTAACTAAAAGAGACATACAAAGACTGCAGACAACTCAAAGGAGCATGGAGAGGGCATGCTTGGTGTAACCAGGAGAGATAAGAAGAGGAACTCGTGGATCCGAAAAATGACAAGAGTGGAAGACATCATGATCAGAGTTAAATCCCTGAAATGGCAATGGGCTGGACATACTGCCAGAAGGACAGACCATCGATGGACAGCCGAAATTTTAGATTGGATTCCAAGGGACAGGAAAAGACCCAGAAAAAGACCACATGGGAGATGGGTGGATGAAATTCAAAAGCATGCGGGAATAACCTGGAGGAGACTGGCACAAGACAGACCGTTGTGAAAGAAACTTGGGGCAACCTTCGTCCAGCAGTGGATTGATAATGGTTGACAATGATGATGATGATGATTTATAGTTTGAGTATAGTTGGAGTATTTTAGTTGCTATTGTAAAGGTACTAGAGTAAGGTTAAGCAGGGTTCATCCTAGGACTAAAAAAGCGCAGGGTGCTTGTTTAAGGTATTGACCTTACAAAAACAAGACCATACATGCAGTGTTAATTCACCAGAAAAGTTCAACAGTAATTTGCTGTGGATATCAGTTTAATTTGAGAAAATATTCTTTATTCAGTTTAATTTGAGAAAATATTCCTTACTCTGACACTGTATCTCTCTCTCTGCCCGTCACTTCTGTGGCGTAGAAACCTCAGTTAGTCAGAGAAAGCAAGCTTTTTCTACTCTTCCACTGTCCAATGATAGTATTCTCATGGGAACTGCAGGCATTGTTGCTGATGGACCTGGGTTAACATGGGTGCCTTGACGCGGCGTCGACTCCGGACACTCCTGCTTAACAGGGTTTCCTCTACTGTTATTGGGGACACATACCTGGGTGCCCCAGCGTTCATTTGTGTGGTCAGTTGCTGCACTGTTGTGTGTTGATTGCTCTTTACCAGTCGACAGAGGTGGCATTCTCCTCTGGTGTTGATGGCCTTTTGGGGCTCCACAATTATAATGTCAGGAGTTGCTCAGTGTGCCAGCGGTCCATTCTTGGTACACCCTTACTACAGCACCTCGCAAACAGCAGACAAAGTCTTGCTGTTTCTGAAATGCTTCCAAACTTGGCGCGGTAGCCGATGCTCATTCCTTTTTGAACGTACGTCAAATCCCTACCTCTGCCCATTATGCTCACGTAACGCACTGTGGCTCATCTGTCCAGTCCGGCTGCTTATATCTCAGTGTGGTCTACCTTGTCACGTGCACTCTGTGGTGCACCTGGGTGGGTAAACTGTGATTCCAGGGATGGTCATATTATTCTAATACGACCGTGCATGCTTCTTTGATTCTTTTGTGCATAGAGACATTTGGATAAAAAAAATTAAATTCTGCTGGTCAGTTCCATATCTCTTAAGTTTATTCCTTGTATGTTCAGACATTGCAGTCTGTATTTACCTAGTAATATTTTTCAGTGCTTTTTTTCCGCAAACGGATATGTTCTTTTTGGGATTAATTTTACCCATGAGTTAGTGCATGTTGAGGGAAAAAAGGTCATCCTGGTACCAGGAAGATTATGGCATTTCACCAGGTTCCCCATAGAGATTGTTCATGACACTATTTACCTCTAGTATAATTATGGTTTTTGCACAGTAGTAGCTAGTGTAATAACTTCTTGCTTTGTTTTTATTTTTTGAGGATTTGAGTGTACAGGTTCTTTAGCTGGCATAATGTGTGAGTGCGTGCATATATATCATTCTGTGCAATTTCCCTTCACAAAGTTAATATTATACCACTGAATGGAGAATTTGCTTTGCTCATAACTGACACAGATTTTTCAGTTTCTGTTGTTATGATTTTTTACTAGTTATGGCTCTATTGTGTGCCTTGTTATGAAAATTATGACATTCTAAAGTAAAACTGTCAACCTTTATTTTTAGGAAGTGGTAAAACCTCAACACTGATTGAATTAGCAAGATGGAATCCTAATCTTCGTTTTTTGAATGTAATGTTTAATAAGTAAGTTATTTGATTCTTCATATCCTAATATAAATAGCTTTTTTTTTCTTATCTTTTTTTTTGTACATCACCTTTATATTTTTGGTTGGCCGCCCCGGTGGCGCAGTGGTCTAAGGCGTTGGCCTCTGATCATTCGTCCGTAAGGGGTCTGGGTTCGAATCCCGGTCAGGCATGGATGTTGTGTTTGTCTTACGGCACTGGTTCTCTCCCTTCCCTGGAACCAGTGACTCTAAATTAGGGACGGGCGACTGCTTATAGCCCATTGAGTTGCTCACGGTGGTCGTTAAACCTCCAGTCAAAAAAAAAATATGTATATATTTTTGGTTGATTACATTCACAATGTTTTTAGAGTTCATGAAAGGAGATTTTACTCTTCATTTAGTCATTGAATACATAAAGGTGTGTATGAACACTTCTGCATGCTATCTTTGTAGAATTTATTTCACATCTGAAATAGATGAAGGCAGCATACTTACATCAGGTATTTCAGATATGAAGTAAAAATTGTGCAATTTGATTTTATACACTCTGTGATTGTTCTGTATAAAATTTGTGTAAAATTTGCAGTGTTGAGTTAAAGATAAGAAATTTCACGTATTACTGCTGACTTATCCCTCTGATATGTGCTCCAGATTCATTACATTGAGATTACATTGATTAATTATATTATACACTCAATTGCCAAAAGTCATTAGATACGTACCTAGTATTGTGTAGGAGTTCCTCTAGTCCTGTGAAGTGAAGCAACTTGATGGCGCATCAATTCCACAAGTTGCCGGAATACTTCTGGAGAGATGTTAAGCCATGCCACCTGACCAGCCACCCACAGCTCCCTGGTATTTGCAGGTGCAGCATCTTGAGTGCAAAGGACCTTTCCACCTTGTCCCATAAGTGCTCTATTGGGTTCATGTCGGGCTAACATGGGGGCCACACCATCTGTCAGAACTTTCCAGAATGCTTCTTGAACCAATTTTGGACAATTTCAGCTCGATGACATGGTGCATTGTCAGTTTAGAAAGTCCCATCGTCATTGGGGTACATGAAATCCATGAAGGGCTGCAAATAGTCACTGAGCAGAGCAACAAAGCAATTACCAGTTAATGACGTATTTACGAGGACCAGAGGACTCAAACCATACCATGTAAAGAGGCCCCACACATGTATGGAACCACCATCAGCTTGCATGAGGACCAGAGGACCCAAGCCATACCATGTAAAGACACCCGACTCATGTATGGAACCACCATCAGCTTGCACGAGGACCAGAGGACCCAAACCATACCATTTAAAGACACCCCACACATGTATGGAACCACCATCAACTTGCACGAGGACCAGAGGACCCAAACCATACCATGTAAAGACACCCCACACTTGTATGGAACCACCATCAGCTTGCATGAGGACCAGAGGTCCCAAACCATGACACATAAAGACACCCCACACATGTATGGAACCACCACCAGCTTGCACAGTGCCTTGTTGACAGCTTGGGTCCATGGCCTCATGGGATCTGCACAACGCCCGAACCCTACCATCAGCTGGTAACAACTGGTAGCGTGACTCATCGGACAATGGTCCAATTTCCGTGTTCACAAGCCCAGGTGAGGCACTGTGTTTATGTCGTGGTGTTAATAAAGGCACTCTGGTGTATCTTCTGCTGCTATATTCTATGGATGCTAAATTATGCTGCACTGACCTGATGGATATGTCTCTTTTACCTCCTGCATTGAATGTGGATATTGTTTTAGCTAGTATCGGTTGTCTGTTAGCATGGACAATCCTGGTCAGACACCACTGGTCATGGTCATTCAGCACCCGTGGTCGGCCACTGCGCTCTCCATGGTGGGTGGTAATGCATTCCATGAGGTATTTTCGGTACACACGTGACACTGTAGATTGAAGAATGTTCAATGTTCACACAACTTCAGAAATTGAATGTCCAATCCGTCTGGCTCCCACTACTATGCCTCTTTCAAACTCCGATAATTCACATCGGCTTGCCATGATCCTACTGGCGGTTGTTCAGTCTGACTCATAAGATTAAACCTTACAACTGTTAAAAATTGTGGCGTGTGTTGAAGCCTTTATACAACGGCAGTGCCAGTTAAAAATTTGCATGCTGCTGTCCCAAGACTTTTGGCACTTCAGTGTAGTATCAGAGATGTGGGGATTGTAGTTGAATTTCTGCCATTCAGAAAGCTGTGGAATCAGTGTTTCAGGTGTGTGAAAGTTGAGTAAGTGGATGGTTTTACTTTCCATGTATATTTCTTTCATTCGTATGTATTTTAGTGTAATGTTAGATTCATGAAAAACAGTACACACAAATAAATAAATAAATAAGTATACACATGTGCATACAAAACTCCTTAAATAAAAGAAAATGGTAACTTTTTTTTCTGCTTGGATGAATAGTTAATAGTTCACAAATTCAGATTGGATGAATAGTTCATGAATTCAGATTAGATGAATAGTTAATGGATTCGGGTTGGATGAATAGTTAATGGATTCAGGTTGGATAAGTAGTTAATAATTGCTGTTTGTATGCAATCAGCAATTAAGAAAATCACATTAATAAATAGCAAACCACTTCTGTATTTGTATCATTATTTTCAAATTTGTGTATACATTCTTTTTACTTAAGCATACTGATGAAGAAAAGAAACTTGGAACAGCTCCCTTTGTTGCAGTTTTGCCTCGTGCATAGTTGTGTAGTGAGCTAAAATGTAGATAGATATACACATGTATAAAATATGGTGCTTATGATTTTTATGAAACATGTTTTATTAACGATTTTGTGTGCTAATATTGCTATCAGTTTACTTGTGAACTCTGCATAAATTTATGATTCGAGTTTAAATTCTCAATAGTAATTGCACTTAAATATTAAGAAGACAAAGGTCATGTCAACTTCCAACCTTATAGATTTTATAATTGATGGGAGGAAGTGAAGGTCGTAGCCAATTTTGTTCTGTTGGGCTTCAGAATAAATAACGAGGGGCGGTGTGCTGGAGAAATAAGGAGATTTTCCCTAGGTAGGAAGGCAATGCCAAATTTAAAGAAGATCATGAAGGACAACAAAGATTAGAATTGTTAAAGCAATGATCTTTCCTGCAGTAATGTATAGTTGTGAAAGCTAGACATTGAGGAAGAGTAAGAAGATGGATGCTTTTGAATTATGGACCTGAGGGCTACTTATAATTCCATGGACTGCAAAAAGAACTAATCAATCAGTACTTAAGCAAATAAAGCCTACCTGCACCCTTGAAGCAATGATTTGTAAGTGAAAATTCACATATCTTGGACATGTGATTTGTGCCAACATTGGGTTTGAAAAATTATCATGCTTGGCAAGGTTGAGGGAGACAGAATGGGAAGACATAAAACAAAATGGTTGAATGGAATCAGAGACACTTGTTGAATGAACACAGAAGAGTTGTGAGATCTTGCTGAGAACCAATTCAGATGGCGGGCTTTTGTTCATACTGTCAGTCACATAGTTGAACACGATTTGATGGAACCTACATGAAATTTTATGTTTGACAATTTATCTTATTATTTGCTTTTCTTTCTTTCTTTCTTTCTTTTTTTTTTTTTTTTTTTTTTTTTTTTTTAATATACTTCAAACTTGTTTTATTAGGTCTGTGTGTGATCATGCCCAGAAACTGTTCCCAAGTAACGTGAAGTTTCGGACTGCCCATTCGTTGGCATTTGCATCAAAAGGAAAACAGTAAGTGTACTTTTGTTTAACTATTTTCATTAATTCTGTTTTGATTAGGATTTCTGACTGTTTGTATGGGGGCAAGAGTTTGTATTCTGTCTGGGGAAATGTCCATCTTTGGTGAATTTTTTGGTGAAAATCTAAAAATTGCAACAAGTGCTCAATTTTACGCTTCTTCTTGTTCTATCAATCAGCCGAGTAAAAGCATTTTTGTGTTTTTCATGTGTTCTAGTTCTGGCACCATTTTTTCGACCTATAGCATTGTTTTCCTGTCAAAGTGAGCATTGTTAGCGGTCTGCATTGGTCTGGCCAGGCTTTTTTTAGTTTAGAGAACAAAGCAACAAGCCAGGCTTTTCCCTAGACACTTACGGCTGGGTCGAGCCAGGCCAAGGCGGCCCATTCTTTTTATCATAATGGTAAAGAAAGAAAAAATGTTGTGTTTCCCGATTTCCTGGTCTGTTTAACTGTTTTGCTGACTTTACTTACTTCCATGACAGCCCAGCGCATAATCACAGAGGCGAGGAGAGGCACTCACAGTGTTTTTATCATCTGTATGTAAAGAAAGAAAAAAGTCATGTTTTCCCGATTTCATGGTCTGTTTAACTGTTTTGCTGTCTTTACTTATTTCCATGACATAGTTCAGGCATAATCACAGAGGTGAGGATAGGTACTCACAGTGTTTACCATCTGTAGGTATTAATATGATGAAAATACTTTGGGGCTTGTCGACAAGAAAAAGATTTGACGGAAGCGAGTGTCTGTAGAGTGGGGAATGGGAGGTGTCTGCAATGGGTGTGTGTGTGTGGGGGGGGGGGCAGAGAGAGAGAGAGAGAGAGAAAGAAAGAAAGAAAGAAAAAGAGGGAGGGAGAGTCAGTGGTACGACATCGATTATTTCTCCTATCCCTAATCCCTATAGGTATTGACTTTTGTGGTGTTGTCGCTTGCTAGTTTGGAGAAAGGGAGATTTCGAACGCATGTAGTCTCCTTATTTCTCTATCTTTGAAGGTTATATTCTTTGATAATTGCCAAAGTTTTCATACAATGAAAATTGGGGTCTGGGTTTACTCATTATTATGATTTTTTGTTGTTGCTATCGAAAAACATATTTTCTTCTTTCTTTAACAACAGAGTTTTTAACTGTTCAACAAAATTTATCTTCAATAAAAAAAAAAGGGCCTACAGTCTCTTATACTGGTGGTGGACTTTGGTGAAGTGCACAAAAAGAAAACAATTATTCAAAATCTCAAAAGTTATTCACTATTGTCAGAGACTCCAATTACCATGAATTCTCTGTAGCCACTATGGAAATCGTCGGTCTCCTGTGGATTACGGAAATCAAAATCTCAGTGAAATAACCTTTTTAATGATGTTTGTGTAGTTTATTTTCGCGTTTTCAAGATTCTAACATTCATTTAACATTTTGGAGAGAGTTTATTGGAAGTTATCAATATCGTTGCATTTCTTCCAAGCTATTCCAATATGTTTTGGATATCTAAGCATCTCTGGTCACTACAGAGTTATGCCGGCCATGGAATCCTTGAAACGTCTTGAGTTTTATTTCCCATTCCATATCTTGAAAAGTCCTTAAATTTTAATATTTTTGCGTAAAATCCTGGTGTAGTACTAAAATTATTTCCTGCAATAAAAATTTTTAAGAAAATGGAAAATTAGGGTAGGGTTGCCAGCAATTGAAAAAATCGGGGAAAGAGTCAGTGAATGTTCGGGACTGACTGAAAATGACTGCTTTGTCAGTGATGAAAATGTTCTGTTGTTTTCCATTTTTCGCATTTTAATTTTTCTAATCAAGTTTGCCTTCCCCCCCCCCCTTTCATTCTTTATTGTTTTGGGGTTTGCAGATTACCATGAACAACTTCCAATCTGTGCAGATACTCACTATGTTTACTGTAAGGTTCCTGTTAGAACATTGATTGTGTGTGTGGTTGTGTGTGTGTGTGTGTAAAATATCTGCATTTTATGGACAATTTTTAAAGTAAAAATTTGCCTTTTTATGGATTTACATTGTCATTTTGCTGCTATGACAATTTTTTTTTAACGGTGTGTATAATACAATTTTATTCTTTACTACTGAAAAAACTGAAAACTATTGATATTTGTAGCTCTTACTACTGATAAAAGCTTTTAAAAACTATGGATTTTTTTAGTGTTTACTACTGAAAATTTCCAATCAGGGTTGAAGTCTCTGTATTGTTCACCCCCCCCCCTCCCAAATCCCAAGGTTCTATCATAAGAAACTCCCACTAAATGGAAGGTGATTCCACCAGCACAAATGAGAGAATTTCACATGAGACACAAATGACTTGCTCAAACATGTATTCCAGGTTAACTTAAGGTTCATTTGTGTACCCTCAGGCACTTTAAGAAAACACTTCAATTTACAATGGAGCCTTTTAGTAGCTGATGTTTTTCTAGCTAGCTAAGCCAATATAAAAAGGAATTTTGAAGATATGATGCTTAAATTCCAGAAATAATTTCCAGTCCTAAATCATCCCTCTGAACTTTCTGGTTTGCAAAACAGACAGAATTTCACCTGTGGGATGTTTTCAGAGATGAGGGAGTTAAGTGTCCCAATTTATTTACTGGCCTGCTTTACAAAGATCATCAAAGGATCTGACAATTCACTGAATTAGTGCTAAGAGCTTAACGCTCAATGTGCAGACTTGTTACATGTTTAAATTTTATCTAGATGCTCTTTACAATGTAATGTAGCAGGCTAAGAGTGACATTTTAATTTTACAGTATACTTTTTCAGTTTAGTTACCTGGAAAATTTTCTGTTCTGACATTACAGCAGCACAAAACAATAACAGCAACAAAAAATTACTATCTAATTTGAAAGGCAACAAAGAATTACTGTCTAATTTTGAAAGTTTTTCTAAATTAAAAGGAGTCAACAGATTTTCAAAGTGTAATAGACAATATTTCAAAGGATAATGATTTTTTAAGCAAGAGGAGAAAAGTATTTTTAGTTGTTCTGTGATGTTAGATCTGTTATTGCAAATTCTTGTGACTCTTAACAAATTGAGAGACAATGATATTCCTAAGAAACAACTAAAAATACTTTTCTCCTCTTGCTTAAAAAATCATTATCCTTTGAAATATTGTCTATTCTACTTTGAAAATCTGTTGACTTCTTTTAATTTAGGAAAATCTTTCAAAATTAGATTATGCAATATTGCCACATCTAATACTTTTGATTAACCATTCTTCGGGCTACAATTCATAATATTTTCTTCTGAGTCGCCCCGGAACATTTAACATCACACCTGCTTTCATCCATTAATTTGTACATGCACCTAGTTTTAGTTTTTTTTTTTTTTTTTTTTTTAATTCGACAGGGGATGCCACTGTTATTATTTAGTTTTTTTCTGATTCATGAATTGTGTTCAGGAATCAGTATGGCATTTGTTCATTTTCTTTCGTGTGGTTTGGGATTAGTGTCTTCGAGGGGTGAATTGGAGTTCGTTTTCGTTTGCTTTGGAGATTTTTTTCAGTTAATTCAACGCCTGCATGAAACCTGAACCAAGGTTGAGGACCAGGGGTGTCTTTCCCTGATGAAAAGCTCCCGGTTTGGTTCCCGACCTTACGTGTTTGCTTTCATTGTATTTCTATTATGACTATTTTTGTGTGTATATTTGTAACAGTATGTGTTTGGGTTTACGTTCGTTAGTTTATGGGAGGTTCGGGGTTTCCTTGGGGAGTTCGTTGATTGTGAGAATTTTTGTATATATACTCTACTCGTGGTTCTTGCAGCTGGGCGCAG
The DNA here is from genome assembly GCA_039090855.1 of Macrothele yani. Classification (NCBI taxonomy): domain Eukaryota; kingdom Metazoa; phylum Arthropoda; class Arachnida; order Araneae; family Macrothelidae; genus Macrothele; species Macrothele yani. Next base: position 16,913,532 of record CM077000.1, on the reverse strand, counting down.
TTCCCTGGTGAGTTGTACAACTTCAAAGTACACGTTTTTAAGTATATTTACCTATATGCATATATATATAGATAGATAGATAGAGAGAGAGAGAGAGAGAGAGAGAGAGAGAGAGAGAGAGAGAGAGAGAGAGCAAATAATGTGAAACAACAAACACCATTGAACAGATTTGGAATTCGTTAGCGCCAGAGGCTGCATAAGAGAAAGATCAAATAAGAATAATTTTGCAGCTACGTTGGTTGCATTTTGGTCCTTTTGTTCACTCTTGGGTGAGATCTGTGTTTTTTTGGATTTGTGTTGCGGGAGTTTGTACTCCTTTTTCCTAAATTTGGCTGATTTATTTTCCTATTTGGTTGTTTGCTTTTTCTGGTTTAATTTTTTTTTTTTTTTTTGGTTAATGATTAGGTTGTAAAAAAAAATATTTGTAATTACTGGTTATTTTTGGCTGATATTGTGTTTCCTTTAGGTTACAAGTTTTATGTATCCCTTTGGTACATTCATTAGATGGATATTAATTGCTCGCTTTCTTCATTTTTAATTTTTGTTGCGAGGTCGGGCAAATGTGTTTTAGTTTGCTGGGTGCTGGTTTTTTATTAGTTATCCCTTTTATTGACATTATTCCCCTAAATTTAACTGGTCCTTTTAGCAAACTAAAATAGCAGAAACCCACAATTCTCTGGTCTTAGTAGATTAGTGAGTGTTTTCTTGTTGCTTGCCCTTGACGAAGCCGACAAGGGGTCAGTCATTAATATGCTTCCCTACATTCTTTTATTCAGTACTTTGCATCGTTTGAAGCTAGCCTGGTTCGGATGAAGTAATTGGTGACTGTTGGTCTTTCTTTTATTTCTCGTGTTCAAAATTTTGCTTTGTTTTGCCCTATATATATATATGTAAATAATACTTACAAATGTCAAGAAACTCCTAAAGTAAGTTTCTGTGCTACATGAAAATTGTTCAGGATCACCTCCTACTTCTGCGACCACTTATGTCAGCTAAGGAGTTTTCAGTTGAGAAGGACTGTCAGTGAGATGATGCTTCTGAATTTATCCATTGCTTCAACAAAGCAAAGTACTGAAGTCAGTTTGGGTTTCCTTGAAATCCTTTAAGCTTCCTGAATAGACCACTCTGTCATGTACGAATTCTAAGTGGCAAATGCTTTTTATTGCCACTCAGGCATTTATTTATTTATTGATAGTTCCCTTCACCACAAAACCAGTAACATTCACAGGAAAATGAGCATTGCAGTGAAAAGCAAACACTGTTATGTCTATGGGGGGTAGGCTTCTTTCCTCTCCTAAATCACGTAGAAAATAAATCCTCTACTCATAAACTGTAGTCATTTTTAGACAGCTGAAGCTTCTCAGTGCCAATAATAAAGTAGATAACTTTTTCCAAGTGCCAAAGACTTTAGAAACGGAAATATTAAGCCATGATCAATTATGCTTTTAGGCGGCATTGACACCTGGGTCAAGTGTTGTGCGATGCCTCAACATGTCACACAGCAGTGAATGTTTTGAAGTAAAAATTTTCTGCAGTCACAATACTTTTGCAATTGCAAATGAAAATTTTGTCTGTGTATGTAACCTAATAATAGAATCGTAAGGAGAGAATTATGCAGCAATTGCACTTTAATCCCTTTATTGCTAACAACCCTGAAGTTAGCAGCATATGTCAAAGAAGGAACAACAAAAACACATTTTATTACTTCCTTTACTCCTTCATGAGTGCGCCTTATACACCGAGTGGCCACTTTATTATGACCACCCCCTCAGTACTTCGTTTGGCCACCTTTTGCCTTTAATACTGCATCAATTCTTTGTGGCGTGGACTCCACGAGATGTTGATAGGTGGTTTGTGGAATCTGAGACCATGCTTGATAAATAACACTTTCCAATAGTGTGAGATTGCAGGGTTGTGGATCCACCTGTCTGATGGCTCGTTCAACTTCATCCCACAAATTCTCAATGGGGTTGAGATCTGGAGATTGTGGGGGCCACCTAAGCAAAGTAAACTCACCGGCATGTTCCCGATACCAATCCTGTACAATACGAGCACTATGGCAAGACGCATTATCTTGTTAAAAGTAGCCATCATCATTGGGATAAACAGCATTCTTTCGGTGACTCTGTTCATCCTCCGCATTAATTGTTTACTCAAAAATCTTCCTCCTACGGTTTCGGCTACCATTTATGTTGACGACCTTCACATCTTCTGTTCGTCATCCAGCATGCATTTCGTTGAAAGGCAGCTGCAGTCTGCAATTACCCAGATTGTTAAAGCGGCTAACAATAATGGGTTTGTTCTTTCTCCCGACAAGACAGCCTGTGTCCATTTCTGCCGGAGGCGTGGCCTCCATCCTGATCCAGAGCTCTATTTGGACCGTGCAGCCATTCCAGTTTTGCCGGAAACCAAGTTCCTTGGTTTGACCGTTGACCGTGCTCTCACCTTTCGCTCGCACGTTCGACGGCTAAGGACTTCCTGTCTGAGAGCCTTGTCAATCCTTAAGATCCTTGCCTCAGTCTCCTGGGGTGCAGACAGGACTTCTTTGTTCCGTATTTACCATTCTCTCATTCGGTCTAAGCTGGATTATGGCTGTATGGTGTATGGCTCTGCGCGTCCTACCGTTCTCCGGCCGTTGGATACCATCCACCATCAAGCGCTGCGTCTTTGTACGGGAGCCTTTCGTACGTCACCCATTCCCAGCCTTTATGCCGACGCGAACGAACCGTCGCTTCATTTACGCCGTCTGCAGCTGTCTCTTCAATTTTACCTGAAACTTAAATCTCTCACAGACCATCCTTTATACGATGCAGTTTTTCATCCCCAGCATGCTCGTTTGTTCGAGATCCGTCCCTCGTGCATTCGAACCTTCGGTCTTCGTATGGCGGCCGTAGCTCGTGATGCAGGGCTCGACTTGTCACTCGTTGGAGAGACCAGGGGCTTTGAGGATCCCCCATGGCATCCTCTTGGTGTCATGGTTGATACCAGCTTTACATCTTTTGACAAGTCCTCAACCCCTGCGTCAGTGTACCAGCAGCTCTTCGCTGAACACCGTTACGTCAATGCAGACTTTATTCCTGTTTTCACCGATGGATCTAAGGCGGCTGGTGTTGTTGGATCCGCCGCCGTCTGCGTTGACGAAGTTTCTGTTGCCCGCATTCCTCCTGAGGCCACGGTGTTTTCGGCGGAGATGCATGCTGTGTATCTTGCACTTGTTCACGTGCAGTCGAGCTCTCATCAGCGTGCTATTGTGTACACTGATTCGTTGAGTGTTGTGCAATCATTGTCATCTTTGGATTTCACTGGCCACCCCCTTCTTTTTACCGTACGGAGACTTCTTCGTTCTTTGTTCGAAGCTGATGTCCAGATTCGGTTCTGCTGGATTCCTGGGCATGTTGGGATCCCAGGGAACGAGTCTGCTGATGCTGCTGCTAGATCTGCCTCCTCTTTGGTTGTCACACCGTTGCCACTGTTCCACCGTGATTTTCGCTTTCTTGTTCACAATCATATCAGACGAACGTGGCGGGGTCTGTGGGACCAACAGGTGGAGAATAAACTGCACCGTGTTAAACCCATCCTTGGAGTCTGGAAATCATCGTGTCGCCGGAACCGTAGGGAAGAAGCTGTTCTTGCGCGTCTCCGCATTGGGCATTGTCGCTTCACGCATAGCTATTTGCTGTGTGGCGACGCTGCCCCAATGTGTGAGGCGTGCGACTGTTTACTCACCATCTCTCATGTTTTATGTAGTTGTGTTCGGTTTTGTAATAATCGGTTTCACTATTTTCAGTCTCATCTGCTGGACGAGGACGCAGCTACGCTTCAAAAACTTTTGGGCGACCACTGCGACACTTTCGCAGTATTTTCCTTTTTAAAACAGATTAACTTTTTAAAACTTATTTAAAAAAAAAAAAGTTATATAATAAATATAATAGTAAACTAATAAAGTTATATATAAACCTAATTAACTAACTAGTCTTCACATCTTTCATCATCCTCTTTTCTAACTTTTACTAAGCCCGTCTGCTCTTAATCATTCTCCACGCTTTTAAAAATCTTTAGCTGATAGTTCTGTGTCTGGCGCTCTTTGGCCAAACCTGGCCCTTGCGCCACTAAAATCAACTAACTAACTAACTAACTAACTAACCACTTGGTTCGCAACAATGTTTAGATATGATGTGCCAGTCAGACGTTGATCAACACGAATTAAAGGGCCCAAAGCATGTCAGAAAAACATTCCCCAAACCATAACTTTGCCTCCACCAGCTTGAAGGGTTGTAGCAATGCATTTCAGGTCCATGCTGTTTCCGCCAAATTCTCACTCGGCCATCGGCATGGTGCAGACCACATAATTTGTTTCCAATTATCGACTGTCCAATCCTTGTGCTCCTGTGAGAACTGGAGACGTTTTCTCTTGTTAACTGCAGACAGCAAAGGTGTTCGAACAGGACTTCGGCTGCCATATCCCATCCGATGCAGTGTATGGCGAACAGTGCATGCTGAGATCATTTGAGGGGATCCTTGATTAAGATGGTCTGTAATTTGCTGCACTGTTGCCCTACTGTTGTCTGTTACCAGTCTGGACACTCTCCGTTCCGCCCGAGCAGTCACTAGTCAATGACAACCACACGTTGCACATAGAGACCCAGTTTTTTGGATGACAGTCCAGCCTTAAACACTTTAACAACAGCTGCTCTATAACATTTCACGAATGCGGCGGTTTCGGTGATACTCGCTCCATGGCTCTGAGCTCCTACAATCATCCCACGTTGAAAGTCCGTCAAATCGCATTTTTTACCCATCTCGTCACCCAAAATTCACTTCTACTACTGTCGCAAGCACTAAGCTTTCCCTTTTTATACTAGCCTCGCCCTCTGGCGGCAACAGCATGCAGCCATAGCTTATTTGCTTAAAACTGTCAGGTGGTCATAATAAAGTGACCACTCAGTGTATAGTAAACTGATAAATATATTTTTTTCTGTGTTTGTTACATTGCTTTTAAACAATTTAACAAATAGGTATAAAAAATTTATTCATTTTATTTTAGGTTTGTGCAGAGGTTAGCTTCAAATTTTTCATTAGATATCATCAGGCACCACTTGAATGGTACAGAAACATTTCTCTATTGCAGAGCTGTTGTAATAACAATTCAAAATTTCATGGCATCAGATGACATAGAAATTTCAGTGAAACACGTCCCTGAAGTCAAGCCAATCACTGAAGAACAAATTATTCAATTTACCACTCTTACACCCAACCAGAAACTTGTAAGTATAAGTGTTTGAACTCATATTTTTAAACATTCTAAAGCTCATTTTTGTGCTTTAATTTGTAGTTATGGTGTGGATGTATGCATGTGTGTGTGATATCAGCTCATAGACTTACCTTAAACTATTGGTTTGTATTTCTAATAATCAAGGTTCATAGTGACCTGGTGTTATATATTAACTGTAATAACTTGGCTGATTTAATTATCAACATAGTCCAAATTAGTAAACTTCATCCCAGTGGACCAGGAACATCAAACAAAGATCTTCGCTCTTTCCACGTTTTATAAGTGAGTCACGGAAACATTCTCATTAGCCGCCACCGAGAGTCGAACCCAAGGTCTTCCAGTTACGCACCGGATATGCCACGTTAAATGTCTGTATTAATTATTCATTCGCCTTCTAATTATTTCTTCAGTTGCTGCTTACCATCTTTGGTGAATCCCCAGCATTGTGCGGGGCTCCAAGAAGCAACCTGCCAACTTGGCTTGGCAGTTAGCGTGTGTGAGTCTGGAGGAATTCGAGGCTGCTGTGGTGTAGCGGAAGCATATCCAGCGCATAACTGGAAGACCCTGGGTTCGAATCCCGGTGGCGGCCAATGAGAATTTTTCCGTGACTCACTTATAAAACGTGGAAAGAGCGAAGATCTTTGTTTGATGTTCCTGGTCCACGTTAAATGTCTGTATTAATTATTATTATTACTGTACTATTATGTTAAAGATGTTTTAGTGTATCTGGAAGTGTTTATTTAATGTTTTTTATGCGTTAAAAGGTTTTCTATAAACAAACATTTGACTAACTGGCATTAGAGATATGAACTGTACCTAACTGTTCTGATTTAGATACAAATTTGACATTAAGACAGACTTATGAACAGAACTCGTTCATAATCCGGTGACTGCCTGTATTTTCTCACCAACACAATATGACGAAATTAACTATTGCTTTAGAATTTTATTTTTAAAATCCAAAATTTGTAATTGAGTGCAATGTCAGAAACATTGCAGAGATTATGTGCTATGCACATCATCTCTTGGGCAGTACATGAACCATTTTCGATAAACACTCAGCGATTGTAATTTTTTCACCCTGTTCTGTTTTAGCCATGGTGCGCAGTGTGTGTGCTTTTCATGCTGGAATTTTGACCAGGTCACATTTTAGAGGATGTAACGAAGGGCCAACATTAAGTTCCGCTTTAAACACGGTAAATCTGCATCAGAAACATCCAAATTCATGAAACAAGGATATGGTGATAAACATACATATCTTAGTCCAGAGTATATGAATGGTATGCACATTCTTCTAATAGTTGACAGTCGCTGGAGTATGATGAAAGGGGCGGACGACCTTCAACAAGCAGCATTGATGAAAACGTGCAGCCTGTTAGCAAACTGCTGGATATGGATTATCGATTAACGCATCGGATCATAGCAGAAGAACTGAATATCAGCAAAACAGTTGTGAACAGTATTATTTGTGATGTTCTTGGCAAACAGAAGCTGTGCACTAAGTTTGTGCCACGCTTTCTCACTCCGGAACAAAGAGAGCTGTGAGTGACTGCATCGCAAAACTTGGTGGGAATGGTTAATGGCCACCCAGATTTTCTCAACAAGGTAATAAAATGGTGATGAATCATGGTGTTTTGAGCATGACCCATCCATGAAAGGACATACTAGCAAATGGTCAAATCTGGAAAAGCCAAAACAAAAAGGTTGTGAAATTGAAAATCAAAATGATGCTCACTGTAATCTTCGATTCTTGTGGGATCATCAACCGTGAATTTGTGCCAGAAAGACAAAAAGTAAGTGGTTTGTTCTACAAGGAAGTCATAGATCACCTTCTCAAGAGAATTTGACAAGTTAGGCATGGTTTGCATCGAGGCGGAGAATGGTTCCTCCTCCATGATAATGATCAGTCATACAACTCAACCACTCTTACCCAGTTTCTGGCTAAAACCAAGGTAACAATGATTATGCATCCCCCCCCTAGTCGCTGGACCTAGCCCTGGTACTTTTTTTCTCTTCCCAAAACTTAAAGCACCCATGAAGAGAGGAAAATTTGGGTCCATTCGATTCATTTAAAGGTTAGTGGCAATGTACCTGAAGAACATGCCAGAAAATGACTTTCCCAGGGCATTTGAGAGAATGCACATACAATGCTTTCGATGACATTTCTTTATTCAGGCATCAAAATAAACTCTGCAACACGCACACGACTCCACATAAACACCGGACATGTTTCGGCTCGACTGACTTTCGGCCATTATCAACGGTATGCATCCTGGATCAATGTTCAAAGTTGTTATATATCTAGGTCACCTCGGCATTACCTCCGCTATAGTTGTTCCACGTCGACGTCTTCCGTCATCATTACATGTACGTGTATTCACGTGTGAGTCATATCCACGCCATCTATTGGGTTAATTCCGAAACTGCTGTCGCTGTTTTTGCGTGTGCGTGTTGCAGAGTTTGTCTGGCTTTGTTCAATATTTGAAGAAAATTTTATTTGAAGTCTGTTAGTAATGTCATTGATTATGTCCATTCCTTCTTTTAAAGATTGACGATACCTGTTGATGGTAAATGGTTTTTAATTGCATTGTATATAATTCTTTCACACTCTCTTTGTATGATATCCATAGTCGTGTTTTATTTGAATTTGAAACTCTGGTCGCAAATTTCAATTGGGCCTATTTGCAATACGATGATTCTACGTGGCTAATGGCACGCTAGATACATACATTTTATTTCAAGACACAAGATGAAGTTTACTAATTTGGAATACCGATACAAGGTGAGTCCTTGATGATATAATTATTGAAACTTATAATAATATTCCTAGTCATATGATATACAAATGCCAAGATGATTTTGCTGCAAATATGCACACACAACGCATGGAACGTATATAACGTGTGAAACAGTAGTGAGTATAGTGTATAGCTATTATTGTATTATATAATACCACGTATTTTATTTTTTGGTTATTTTACTAACCAAAATCAAATTATTTGAGTAAAACAAGACCTACAACATTTGATAACATACTGAGGAGACAATTCGAACACCTGCCATCTTTTTGTTTTCAAGCCGCAGAAGCTATGATGTCATTCATGGCTAATACGCAGCTGATTGGCGCCTCGTTCGCCCACCATTCTTGTCATATCTTGTGCCTGGTGTTGCAGCCAGCGAAGTTAGATAGATGGCATTGTGAGGAGCTACCAATATAACAGTTTCACTTGTGGCAGTGTACGTTTAAAATAAGTAGGGGAAGGCAAGCAGTTTTGTGGAGCTGAGTTTTATTCTTCATCTTTAGTTTTCTTAATGTTCAAATTTAAGCTGAAGAAAGCAACCAGATCTGTATTGTTGGATGATGACGACTGCTTCACACTTACATTATTTATTTATTTGTGTGTGTGTGTGTGTGTGTGTGTGTGTGTGTGTGTGTGTGTGTGTGTGTGTGTGTGTGTGTGTGTGTGAACGAATTAACAATCATGAGCCTAAATTAGCAATCTGGTAACACTGCAACATTCTGTTGGTTCGTAAACACACGCATGGCGAGTCCACTATTATTGTTTCACCGTTTGTGCTCGTGTTAATACTTTACAAATATCTTTTGCTTTGTATTGTTTCCGGGCTTAGTTTTCAAAATTAATATGAAAAAAAAATAGTACTTGCAATCCTTTTGAGAAACATATAGTGTGAATTTCCAATCATCAAAAGTTCAAGTGGCGGTCCTAAATAGGCATTCTGCAGTATGTGTTCAATAGACTTTTTAATATTCCAAGGTGAAAAGAGTGATATTAGTGATATTACATCTCATTTGAAAGCATTGAAACATCGTCAAAAAGTGATAGATGGTGAAAAAAACCCCATAAAAATTAACACATTTATAACAAGCAGTGTAAGTCACCAAGATACTCAAGTGATCAATGCTGAATATTTATTTAGAACATAACTTGACTCTTAGTGCAGCAGTTCATGCTGGCCCTTTATTTCTTAAGATGTTTCCTAAATCAGAAGTGGAAAAGAAATATGGTTGTGCGAGAACGAAGACAGTATCAATTGTAAAAGAACTTTCATCTGACAAAGGAAAACAAATAGTAAGTGCCGTTCAAAACAGACCTTTGTGAATCGGGATCAATGAAAGCAATGATGCTGATTCAAAACTTCATCCTATTGTTGAAACATATTATGAGGAAACAAAGAAAAATGCAAAGTTGCCTTTTAGCTGTTCCATCACTTCAAAGAAGTGCAACGAAGAAGAACATTGCACAGGCTGTAGTTGATATTTTTAGCCATCTAGAGATTCCATTCAACAATTATATTGCTTTTGGAGCAGACAGTGCTCCTGTTATGGTTGGAGAAAAAAAACTGTGTGGCTCGTTACCTGAAGGAACATCAAAAGTGAAATAATAATTATAGGATGTATTTGCCATTTAATTAATCTAGCTGGACAGAAAGCAGCTTCAGTTTTACCTACAGAAGTAGAGCAAATTGTAATTGATGTTTTTTAGTTTTTGAAGAAAAGTTCCAATAGGAAGGAAAGCTTAAAAGCTTTCCAACATTTACATGATGCAGGAGTATGCAAAATTTTGAAGCATGTATCTACCAGATGGTTATCCTTAAGTAAAAGCCTTAGAAGGGTTATGGAACAGTGAAAACCTCTTCTCACTTATTTCCTGTCTGAAGTAAAAAAAAAAACTCCCATAAGTACCAAAATGCATGTTGCACAATCAAATTATGCTAAAGTAACAGATACAAATGCAACTGAGAAACATTTAAAGAGAAAATCTTGTGAAGCAAGTGAAAGTATTACAAAAAAAAAAAAAAAATTGCCATTGAAATAAATCAAAAATCATTAATAAAATTGGATGTAAAGAAACTAATGTTAAAAAAATAAGATGGAGCTGAGAAGAAAGCTCTAATGCAAATATATATATATATATATATATATATATATATATATAACTACATACATATCATTAAGCGGTTCTCTGATATTCAGAGGTTAGCTCCTCAAAGAAAGACCATCTGACAAATAAACATTTAACAGATAATACATACCAGCAGATAAATTTTTAACTGATTATTTACTTACTGTTACCATATCAAACTTCTCCATTTACAGCAATCTAGACACAACATGAGCTTCAGTGACATCCATAACACGACGTGCTCAAGACCTTCTATACTTCATACTCATAATCTTTTTCTTATTCAGGCACTCCTGAATCTGATCCTCCCACGACTTCTTTGGCCTTCCTCTGGCCTTTCTTTCCTGCCACTTGGGCCAAAAACATTTTCTTAGTAAGCATCTCATTACTCATTCTTTCAACATGGCCAAACCACCTAAGAATATTAGTCTCCACCTTGCTAACAATATTTTGCTTCACATTACACAACTGTAGCATATCTTCATTCCTCACATGATCTGAACGTGTCTTCCCACAAACCCCACGTAAGTAACGCATTTCTCCGGCACACAAACAACTCCTATGTCTCTTCTGTAGTACCCAGGATGCACTGCCATACATCAGAGTAGGAACAATCTTACTTTCATACACAGCCATTCGGGACTTTTTTGGGAATCCATCATTCCTGTAAAAACCTCCTAAAGCAGCTATGACTTTCAATTAAGAATTCACTCGCCTTCTAATTTCGCCAAATTAAGAATTCACTTGCCTACTAATTTCGCCATCTAATCTGTTCTCTCTGTCAAACGAGCTTCCCAAATATACAAACTCATTCACCTGGTCAATCACGGTGCCATTTAGACTTATATTACATTCAGTACTACCAGTTCCTCTTTCAAAAACCATAACTTTGGTTTTTCCCTTATTTATACTGAGTTTGAACTTCATACAAACTTCATACATCCTGGACAACATGCTCTGCAACTCACTTTTGCTTTCTGCCAACAGGACTGTGTCATCAGCATACAGCAATCTGCGCATATGGGTATTACCGAGACATAAACCAGTATTGTCCATCTTGGCATCACACATGCATGCGTCCGTAAACATATTGAACAGCCATGGTGACATTACTCAACCTTGCCTGACTCCTGCACCAATAGAAAACCATTTTGATACGACACCATTCACTCGTACACAAACTCTACTGCCAGCATATATGGCTTTCATACTATTAAGTAGATTCCCAGTAACACCATATTCATTCAACACTTTCCACAGAAGTATCCTATTTACTAGGTAATAAACTTATCAACGGCCAGATACTTTTCAATCATCATGCGTAATGCAAAAATTCGGTGAGTGCAGCCTTTACCAGGCATAAAACCACTCTGAACGTCCCACATAAGACCTCGTACCTTTTCAATAATGACCTTACCAAACACTTTCCCTGGCACATTCAGTAAGCTAATACCACGATAGTTCTTGCAGTTAGTCTGATCACCTTTTTCCTTATACAAAGGAACGATGATAGCATCCCTCCAGTCTCTAGTACTATTTCTAACTCCCAGCATAACTGGCAGATTTCAGTTAACCAGTCAATTACAGAATCACCACCATATTTCAACATCTCAGCAGTTATGCCATCAACTCCCGGAGCCTTACCATTCTGAAGAGATTTTAGAGCTTTACATACCTCTTCTCTCGAGATCCCTCCTGTGCATCCATCTCTCACTATGACATCATCTGCTTCTGCCTCAGAATCACCTTTGCTTTCTTGACGTAATAACTCACAGAAGTATTCACCCCATCTTTCACTTAACTCATTGGGCTCCCATATCATTTCCTCGATCTTATTTTTCACACAACTTGCAATTTTGTTTCCCCTATTTCTCTGGTGTCTCATATACTTTCAGAAAGTTCTATCTTTCCAAAAAGCCATTTCATGCCTTTCCACCTTTTCCTTTCTATTTTTTGCCTTACTCTGGTGAATCAGCTTCGCTGCCTCATGCTTCTTACAGCAATATTCATCCTCAAAAACTCTACCTTCTAACATCTCCAAATATACTTCATTCTTCCTCTTTCCTGTCTCTTCAATCTCACTATTCCACCAAGCATCACCTCTAGTGCTACCCACTATTTTGGTGCCACAGACCTCTTCAGCGGCAGTGACAACACAGTTCTTAAAACAAGTCCACTTCTTTTCTACATCCCTCTCACATGACTTCAGCTCTTTCAGTCATTCACTGAATAAATTAGAATAACTCTGATGGACTTCAATGAGCCTTTCAACCTTTATTCTTTCCATCCTAGGCCTCTTCCTAGTTCTTTTTCTCCAACCAACATTCAGTTTCACTCGCGACACTACCAAGTAATGATCAGAGCCAACATCTGCACCTCTCACCAACAACTATGTGTTTCAGACGCTGTTCGTAGACAACAAAATCTATCACACTCTTTTGACCAAGAATACGATTTTCCCAAGTATATGTGTGGATATTCTTGTAGTTGAAAAACTTATTAGATACACACAAACCATTCTCAATGCAGAGTTCAAATAATCTTTCACCATTATCATTCACACAAGGATCATTAAATTTACCCAGAACATTATCAGAAATTGCATTCTGCACACCTACTCTAGCATTGAAATCCCCTGCTATTATAACTTTCTCTTTAGCACCAAACTGGCTCAAAACAGCTTTTAGCTTATTCCAGAAACCTTCTTTCTTATCAGAAGGTTCTGAGTCACAAGGAGCTTGCAGAAAATTCTAGTAAGCTCTGTTCTGCTGACCCAAGCGATGAATGTTTTTCTGTTTTTATCTTTGAACAAGAACAAAGCATATTGTAGTTTCTTATTGTATGCAGTCAAGGATTTAGAAGTAAAACATGTGATGTTGCAATCTGCTGTTCCACATATTCATAAGCTGAAGAATATTTTGTTTGAACTTTTGAAGTTTGTAAAACCTGCTGTTATTAAGAACACAGATTTGATGAAAATTGAGTATGACAAACATGCTAGTGAAAAAGAAGATTGTGACCTGTGTTTCCTATACCTGTCCATAGGAAGTCAACATATGAGGTGGTACATACAGTCACTAAAGGATGATGAAAAAGCAAAATTCTTCTTCTATGTTCGGAAATATTTTATGACAGTTTGTGACTACATGATTAAATTTTTTTCTTTAGACAGCCATGTACTGAATTGTGCAGAAGTTGCAGGCTTAGATAACCTTGCAAATCAGCCTTTTCATAAAATCAGGTTTTTTATTTAAAAGTGTCCCTTTCTTCTGAAAGTTAGAGAAGATGAAACAACAAGTGATGCATGGGACAAGTTAGAAGAGCAGTTTACCTTCTTGATGGCTAAAGATTTAACCCAACTATTGCAAGAAAATGTTGATGCACAAATTGCTATCTTAAAAAATGTGAAAGGAGTAGATGCATTATTGAGATTCGATAAGGTTGCTCATGTTCTGTTAGGAATACAGGAATATTGGTGATTCCTCATAGCAATGTAGAGTGTGTGAGAATTTTTTCTCTGGTTAAAAAAAAATTAAACAGTGTTTTGGTCCTCAATGTGAGATAAGTGTCTTGAGAACCTTCTTGTAGTGAAATGTAAGGAAAATGTACCTTGTTATGAAACCGAATTATCAAAATATTTTTTTTTAAGCAAAACAGTCCACTGTAAACAATGTAGCAAAATGTTAAATTATATTCTGCTTCTTGATCGCATTCATCTGAAATATCTTTGAATAAAATAAAAAAAGTGCCCTTATCACATAAATTGAAACTGATGTTGGAAAAATGTATGTTTTTTTGTAACTTTATAAAAACATACTATAATTAAAAATAAATTATGATAAAAAAAAACACTTCAAATAAAGGTAAGCACATTTTTTAAGCAGTTACAGTAAAAAAATCTTTTATATTTGTATAACAAACCAATGTCAGAAAAATCTTCATGATTATTATGCAATCTTCTGGATTTTTTTTTTTTCAGTCTTCTGGTTTTTCATTAAATTTAGTTGGAAGCTATGGTAACTCTAATTTTTAATATAATAGGCTTTACTGTCATTGGCTTGTAACTACAGGTTGTAAATAAGTCGGATGTTCGCTAACCCAGGGACTGCGTATAATTTTGATTTTCATTTAAAAAAAATAAAGAAAACAAAAATCAGTTGTCATCATATTTGATCAAGCATATAATTTTCATTATTACTAGTGGTCATAAAAATCACAAAAAAGTCACGAATTCAGAAAAAGGTCTTGAAAGTTGAGAAAAAGTCACAAATTTTGCTTTGGGGTCATGAATTTTTTTATTTTTATTAAGTTTTCATTTTGTGGCTAAAATCTCAAGTGATTCTCCATGCACTGATCACATAAGGCACACTCCATCTTAATGATTTAAGTGTAAAAAAAAAAAACCCAACAACATCCAGTGGTACCAGCGGTTCCAGTTCATACCAGGAAAACATCCCCCCAGACATGCACACTGCCGCCGCCAGCCACTACATGACCGATCGATGTGTTCAGGTGTCTGATGCCTTACCCCCCTCCCCCCAACCTCTGTGGAGTAGGAACCTCGATTCATTGATTGGAGAAGGCAACCTTTTTCCAATGACCGTAGTCCTATGCAAGTGTCGTTGCTGATGGACCTGGGTTAACATAGGCTCCTTGACGTAGCTTCAACTCCGGAGAGCCATACATAACAGAGTTCACTGTACTGTTATTGGGGAGATGTACCTGGGTGTCCCAGCGTTCATTTGCGCAGTCAATTGCTGTACTGTCGTGCATCAATTGCCGTTTACCGGTTGACAGAGGTGATGTTCTTCTCTAGGGTCGAAGGCCTTTGGGCTCTGCAGTTATGATATCAGGAGGTACTTTGTATGCCAATGGTCCATTCTTGGTACATCATCACTACAGCACCTGGCAAACAGCCAACAAAGTCTGCTGTTTCCGAGATATTTCCACTGATGATCATTCCTTTTTGCACGTCCTTCAAATCACTACCTCTACCTGTGCTCATCGTGTTTGCGTAACGCACTATGGCTCATCTGTCCTAGCCTGCTGCTTTTATCTCCAGTGAGGTCGACCTTGTCACGTGCACCCTATGACGCGCCTGGGTGGGTGCACTGTGATTCTGAGGGTTGTCATATTATTTTGATATGACTGTGTAACTCTGTATGAAAGAATAAAGTTTACATTCCGTAATTTTTTTGTCCAGTGCATTTATTTTCAAGTTTATGAAATACAATTTGCTATATGCAGGTTGTCCACATTCTGGAAAGTCAGGGGAAATTAGGGAAATGAAAATTGGTCAGGGAAAGTCAGGGAAATGCCTGAAATGTTGGTAAAAGTCGGGGAAAATAAGTGGTATTTAAAAAAAAGTCGGGGAAATTTCAATCACAGTTAGACTACAACTAGTTTGAATAATATTGTGTATTTTTATGAATATTGTGTATGGGTTTGTTTGAGTGTTTCTTCAATAAATGTAAAACCATGAAAAAAAGAGTAAACTTAAAATTAAAAGGGTGTGAGTTGGACGGCTATGGGGAAGGTGGAGGCCCATAAAAAAAATATAAAAAAATGAATCAGTTATTTGGGAAACTTTATACGTCAAACGGAAACATTTTTAAATAATATAAGTTTCTCAATTATCCAATTCAATTTTATTTATTATCATGGCACATATATTGAAAAACTCAAATAAACCTATTTGTGTAAGGTCAGGGATTTCTTATATATTTGGTCAGGGAAATCAGGTTTGATAATTCTGTGGACATCCTGTACATGGCGAAAAAATAATCTAAAATTTTTTATCTTGTGTAGCAGAAAATCCAGTTATTTGTAGACTTTCACTTTTTTTCTTCATATAATTTCAGCATATTTGTGAGTCAGCTGCTGCAGTTTGGAAAGTTTTGACAGATAGAAATGAGAAGTGTCCAGTAACTCGTGACGTTTATTTGAAGATGTTCCAGATGAGAAAGCCAGTCATAAAGAAGTACGACTGCATTATGGTGGATGAAGCACAGGATTGCAATCCAGGTAAAGTAAATATGTTTTACGAACGAGTGCTTTTCTCTGCTGTTTACCATGTTAACATATGAGGGAAGGTAATAAGTAATGCACACGGTCAAATATCCATAAAAAGAGACAATGTATTTGCACAAACAAAAACCAAAATGAAAGTTCAGTGGTGTGCAAAAGTATTGCAACACCTGCAAAAACTGTGAATTTTTAAGTTGAACTCTTTATTTAACTAATTTTTATAGTTATTTAATCATTTATATGTCATTAAATGTGGAATTTAATGGAGATTTTAAAAATGTCTTAGTTTTTTCTGTAACTACTTCTGTTCTTAAGATACATTACAAAAATGACCAAGTTATTATGAAAAGGATCATTTGTCCAATACCCAGGTTTACAGCAATAAATCGTTTTTGTAATTCATAAGGAATGAAATACATTTGAATACAGATATATAATGAAGCAAAAGTATAAAATGTACTTAATATTTTGTTGTCCAGCCTTTAGCTTCAATAACAGCTTTGCATCGTGCTGTCATACTGTGAACACGGTTTGTAAAGGATTGGGTCAAAAAATGTGATTCCAAATTTGAAATTAGATCTTCAGTGAGTTGAATTTAGTTGGCTTCTTTTTTACGCATTCCAACCGTTGGTTGAAGAAGTGTATATGCTCCAGCTTTGTCCGTCTGTCCGCACGATATCTCGTGTAAAAATGGTTCGATTTTGATGAAATTTTAGTATGTGGTAGGGGACTACCTGGGGATGAACCCTATTGAAAATGGGCGAAGTGGGGTCAAAGGTCAAGACATAGGAGCGGGATCCATTGCAATGCCCTTATGGTCCTGACTTGCGTAAAAATGGTTCGGTTTCAATGAAATTTTAGTATGTGGTAGGGGACCACCTGGGGACGAACTCCATTAAAAATAGGTGAAATGGGGTCAAAGGTCAGGACATAGGAGCAGGATGCATTCCATCGCCCTTATGCGTCATGACGTGTAAAAAAGGTTCGATTTCGATGAAATTTTAGTATGTGGTAGGGGACCACCTGGGGACGAACTCCATTAAAAATGGGTGAAATGGGGTCAAAGGTCAGGACATAGGAGCAGGATGCATTCCATCGCCCTTATGCGTCATGACTTGCGTAAAAATGGTTCGATTTTGATGAAATTTTAGTATGTGGTAAGGGACTACCTGGGGATGAACCCATTGAAAATGGGCGAAGTGGGGTCAAAGGTCAAGACATAGGAGCGGGGTGCATTCCATTGCCCTTATGGTCCTGACTTGCGTAAAAATGGTTCGATTTCGATGAAAGTAGGGGACCACCTGGGGACGAACCCCATTAAAAATGGGTGAAATGGGGTCAAAGGTCAGGACATAGAAGCAGGATGCATTCCATCGCCCTTATGCGTCATGACTTGCGTAAAAATGGTTCGATTTTATTGAAATTTTAGTATGTGCTAGTGGACCACCTGGGGACAAACCCTATTGAAAATGGGCAAAGTGGGGTCAAAGGTCAGGGCATTGGAGCGGGATCCATTCCATTGCTCTTATGTGTCATAACTTGTGTAAAAATGGTTCGATTTCAAAGAAATTTTAGTATGTGGTAAGGGACCGCCTGGGGACAAAACCTATTGAAAGTGGGCAAAATGGGGTCGAAGGTCAGCACATAAGAGCGGGATCCATTGCATCGCCCTTATGCGTTAGAACTTACGTAAAAATGCTTCGCTTGACACAAAACTTTATCATGTTGTTCCGGAAGTATACTTTACCGGTTCTATTGAATATCATCAAAATGGGGTCAAAGGTCGGGTCATAGGAGCGAGATTTATTCTACAGCCGTTATCCTCATAACATGAGTAATAACTTGAGTATTGATTTCTAGTATGTTGGAAAGCGTATCATAATCAATGCATTGCATGATTTTACTAACTTGTTTACGCTTTCCAACCGTAGATTGAAAAAGCGTATATGCTCCAACTTTGTCCGTTTGTCTGTCCGTACGATAACTCGTGTAAAAATGGTTCGATTTTGATGAAATTTTAGTATGTGGTAGGGGACCACATGGGGACGAACTCTACTGAAAATGGGCGAAATGGGGTCAAAGGTTAGGACATAGGAGTGGGATCCATCCCATCGCTCTTATGTGTCATAACTTATGTAAAAATGCTTCGATTGCGACAAAACTTTATCATGTTGTTCCGCAGGTATATTAATCCGGTTCTGTTGAATATCATCGAAATGGAGTCAAAGGTCAGGGCACAGGAGTGAGATTTATTCCACAGCTATTATCTTCATAACTTGACTAAAAATGCTTCTATTACAACAAAACTTTAGTATGTTGTTCCAGAGGTATACTGAACCAATTCTGTTTAATATTATCGAAATGGAATCAAAGGTCGGGGCACAGGAGCCAGATTTATTCCACAGCCATTGTCCTCATAACTTGAGTAATGATTTCTGGTATGTTGGAAAGCGTATCATAAACAATGCATTGCATGATTTTACTAACTTGTTTGATAGTTCATACAACACTGGGGACTACAAATTTTTGATCGAGATTAAGTCCGGTGACTGTGGTGGTCAATCAAGATGCTGAACATTTTTTTTCTGAAACCATTTTTTCACTACTTTAGCATGATGACAGGAAGCATTGTTATCTTGAAAAATAAAATTGCCATCATAAAGTCTTCTAGATGATGGTAGCATCTTGTTTTCTAATATCCGGATGTATTTCTTGAGAAGGATGGTCCTCCACGGAATCAACCTGGATCTTCTAAATGGCATGTGAGAAAGAGATCTCGGCTGAGTGAGTGTAAGATTGGTGTATGAAATGCAAGAAATATAAATGGAAAGATGAATGAGGTGATTGAAGACATGAATAAGTATAAATTAGATGTGCTGTGTGTAAGGGAAACTAAAAAGAAGGAACTTGGGATAGAAGAAATGAATGGAATGGTGAGTGTGTGGTCTGGAGTGTTGGATAATGTGAGAGGACAGGCTGGTGTTTTAAGTGAAAAGATGAACAACTTGATTCACTATAGCTGCATAAGTGAAAGAATGTTCTGGATTCATTTGAAAGTGAAACTTCAGAGAATAATAATTGTTGTAGTTTATGCTCCTTGTGACTCAGAACCTTCTAATTGGAAGGAAGATTTCTGGAATGAGCTAAAAGTTGTTTTGAGCCAGTTTGCTGTTAGAGAAAGCTATAATGGCAGGAGATTTCAATGCTAGAGTAGCTGTGCAGAACGGGATTTCTGATAACGTTCTGGGTAAGTTTAATGATCCTGGTGAGAATGATAATAGCGAAAGATTAATTGAACTCTGCATCGAAAATGGATTGTGTGTATCTTATATGTTTTTCAACCACAAGTATATCCACACATACACTTGGAAAAATCACACTCTCAGATTAAAGAGTGTAATAGATTTTGTTGTTTATGATCAACATCTAAAACACTTAATTGTGGATACCTGTGTGATAAGAGGTGCAAATGTTGGCTCTGATCATCACCTGTTAGTTTCACTGGTGAAACTGAATGTTGGCTGGAGAAGGAGGTATAAGAAGTGTGAGGCAGCAAAGCTGGTTCACCAGAGTAAGGCAAAAGATAGGAAGGAATAGGAGGAAAGACACAATTTCACTCTTTGGAAAGATAAAAAAAAAACATTCTGGAAGTACATAAGACATAGGAAAAATATGGGAAATTAAATTTTAAGTTGTGTAAAGAATAGGGTCGAGGAAATGATATGGGAGCCCAATGAGCTAATGAAAGATGGGGTGAGTACTTCTGTGATTTATTAGATCATGATAGCAAAGATGATCCCAAGGCAGAAGCAGATGATGTCATAGTTAGAGATGGAAGTACTGATGGGATCTCTTAAAAAAAGAAGTGTGTAAAGCTCTAAAATCTCCTCAGAATGGTAATTCTTCGGGAGTAGATGGCATATTTGTTGAGATGCTCAAATACGGTGGTGACTCTGATTGACTGCTTAACTTAAATTTGCCAGTTATGTTGGAAGCTAGGAATGGCCCCTCAGGATTGGAGGGATGCTACGATTGTTCCCTTGTACAAGGGAAAAGGTGATCAGACTGAATGCAAGAACTATTGTGGTATCAGTTTGCTGAGTGTGCCAGGAAGAGTGTTTGGGAAGGTCATTATTGATAAGGTATGGGTCTTACGTCGGAGCAAGTGTGGGATGTACAGAGTGGATTTATGCCTGGTAAGGCTGCACTAACATACCTGCCAACTACTGCGAAATATCCGTAGTTTCTACCGATTTAGTTGTCTGATTACGGACCTCGCTGTCGAAACTACGGATTCTATGAATTTTCATTTTGTTAATTTTTTTTTTAATTTTGCTATTGTTATATGCCTCAAGAAAGACCTGCAATTCTTGTTCACTGTGTTCCCAGATCATAAAGATGTCATCCACGTATCTACAAAAAAAAAAAAAAAATGCTGGTTGTGGAATATTATTATTTTGCAGATTTTTTAATCTGCTGTAAGACTACTTCAGAAAGCAAACATGAAATAGGAGAGCCCATAGGAGCACCTGCAATTTGTTTGGATATTGTACCTTCAAAATTAAAATAATTATTTTGGTCAATAAAAATCAATGCTTTTTTTATGTCTTCAATTTGTACTATTGGGATATTGTTTCTATGTAATTCTAATTCAATAAGATTTATTGCTTCGAGCATGGGATAGGGTGTCCACATTCTGGAAAGTCAGGGGAAATCAGGGAAATGCCTGAAATCATGGTAAAAATCAGGGAAAATCAGTAATATTTAAAAAACAGTCAGGGAAATTTCAATCACAGTTAGACTGCAACTAGTTTTAACCCGGCGTCGGGGAGTGACGCCCTCATCGCCCAACACACTTGCACTTGCTGTTGCAGACAATCACTAACTTCCCCTTCCTACTAATGTAACCTTGTATTTCCTACCAATTATTGTAAGTTGTGTTACATTACTTGTTAACATTTCTTTTTTTGTTTTAGGTCAAAGGAGTAGAAGAAAATTTGTGATATAAGTTATACCTTGTTAAAAGGCAATTAAGACTGCAGCAATGCCAAAGCGTTGTGTGTTTAATGAACAATGGTTGGATGAACAATTAAATCCTGATTATTATATTTGCACTTTTAAGGTATTAAACCTCAGCAAAGTGCGCATAGTTTACGTGCAATTCATTAATGATATACTATTAAAAATCACCAATCACTTACCCTAAAGATTATGGTAATTTCCATCCACAAACACTTTAAGCACGTCAATTATTAAATCCTGAGTTTTCTGGCTGGATAGCTGCTGTGAACGGCGACAATGAATCAGCATTTTGTAAAGTGTGCTTTAAAACTTTCAAGCTTAGCAACATGGTGCGTCAGGTAGTCTCCAGCCACGGAAATGGCCATAATCATTTGAAAAACATCCGTGCTAAAATGTCTCAGCCCAGTCTTGCTTCTTTCACTTCCTCTGTGAAAAAGAACTCTGTAATAAGGAACTCTTGCCATCAACAAGCTCAGGAAATGTGGAATCAGTACTAGAAAATATTAAGTCTTAATGACTCAAATACTTATGTTGTGAAAGATGTTTAGCCCAGTGACCTTAATGCTTATGTAGTGAAAGATGATGTAACAAAGTCGGAAATAATATGGGCCATGGAAGTGTTGTCAGAGCGAATGTCTCTGAATGCTTGTACACAGATTAACAAAACATTCCAGTTAATGTTTCCTGACAGTGTGATAGCTTCAAAATTTACTTTAGGCAAAAACAAAGCATCTTGTGCATAGATGCCAACTAGTACGGATTTTTCGTAATTTTACGGATTTTTGGTTGCTGTTACGGAAGTACGGAAACACCGCAGAAATTACGGAAAATCGCCATTTGATTTAATTTTCTGAGATAGAAAGCAAATTTTCATCAACTTAAAAATTTTTGTTGGTTCTTCAAGTTTTTCTGGGGGAAAAAATTAAATGCTACATTCAGGGCTGCCAGACCTGCGCCAATTGCGCCAGCCGTGCCAAAACGTTGTTCTTACGCCATTCTGCTAAAAAATCACCATTTCGGCAAAATCTGTGCCAATTTTGCGCCAAAAGTTAAAATTTACCGGTCATCGATATTTTAGCGTTATCTTACGACATTCGGAAGTCGATTCAGCGGTGAATTCGTACATGAGATTCTTCCGCGGGTTCGCGGAGTCCCCTCCGGTCCCCCCCGAGATCGATGCAAAAGTGAAGAAATTTTCGGGATATTAGTTGGGGGGGGTCGTATTCCGTCTGAGGACGTTGTTTTGTCTTTTTAAACGTTCGGAAACGGAAGTTAAACGAAGTGCAGATTTTTCCCGTGATTGTATTTTTTTCTCTCTCGTGATGTTGCTTCTTTTCAGTACTGTTAAATATAATTTCATTGCATAATTTCAGCTTGAAATTGTGGGCAACGATTTCCGAAAACGGAAGTTAGGCCGCCCGAAAATTTCCCCGTAATCTTCGGCGACGAGATTCTCACGCTGATTCGAGGAATTCCGTCTTTTTTTGTTATCATTTGGACCATGTACGAAATCGATGCATAACTGAACTTAAATTTTAGGTGGATTGGTGGCGGCAGCCGGGGGGGGGTGTTCTCCGTCGGAAGATGGAATTTCATCCTTCGAAAACGGAAAGTAGACGGAGATAAGATTTCTCTGGTAATCGTAATGTTTTTTTCTCGCGATGTTTCCTCTACCCAGTATTGTTAGATATCATTTTATTCCATAAATATTTGTATTTCAGCTTGAAAATGTTGGATAAATTTCCGAAAACTGAAGGCTTGAAAAACCATTATTTCAAGCCATGTTTCCCGATTCTGCGATCGCAAAAAAATATTCGTGTGGAAGAACCAAGGCTACTGCACTAATTCAGCACATGGCCAGTGTTTCTACAAGTAACATCGTATCTGAAGTTAAAAAAATATTTTTCTCTATCTATGGACGGAAGTAATGATGCTCAAGCAAATAAACTGTATCCCATTACAATAACATATTTTGACGAAAAAATAGGGAAAAAATTCAACTGTTTTGTTATCATTGGTTGAATCAAGTAATAATACAGGTGAAGGAATATTCAACGTTTTGAACAATGAGTTTGTTAAAAAAAATATCTCATGGAGCAACTGAGTGCCATTTTCCTGTGACAATGCTAACTAACACTATCATAGGTCAAGTAAAAGGTGTTGTTTCTCACATAAAGAAGGTTCAGCCTGCAATCGTAGTGCAGCGATGTTCATGCCATTTAGTAAATTTAGCTGCACAGAAATCTGCTACTCAACTGCAGTTTCTGATACAGTTTTTTTTTTTTTTTTTTTTTTTTTTTTTGGAGAAAAGTTCAAAGAGGAAACGCAATCTAAAACTGAGTCAAGCTGTTTGTGGTACTAAACCACACAAAGTTCTAAAGCATGTCAATACTTGCTGGTTATCACTTTTGGAATCCATTGACAGAATTTTAGAACATTGAGAGGCTCTAGAACATTATTTTAGTGACAATGAAGAAGCTAATTCACAGTATAAGAACCTTGCAAGTATGATTGGAAATCCTTCATCTAAACTTTATTGTCTTTTTTATCTGCTGCTCTTCCTTTGTTTACATCTGTTAACGTGTTCTTGCAGCAGGAAGCTCCGCTTGTGCATGTATTAAAAAGAAAACTTCATAGTCTGTTATCTGAATTGCTTGTACGATTTATCAAGCCATCGGCATTTGATGTGACAGCAGCATCTCTTGCAGATGGAAATTTTGAAAGAAGGAGAAATCAAAAGAAAACAGTGATCTCGTAATTGGGTCAAAAGCGAGATCTTATATAGGCACAACTGCGGATCTGAGTGAAGACGCAGTGGCTACTTTTATTCTGAGGTAAGGGAATTTTACAAGGCAGACAGCAATTACATTTTAAGAAAATTTCCACTTAGTGATGAATTTCTGAGTCATGCTGAAATTGCAGATGTAGCATTAAGGCAAAGTGTTTCTTTTGCATCAGTCAAATATATGTGTTCCCTGTTTCCAGTTTTGAAACCAGAAGAATCTGACAAGGTGGAATCTGAATTTACTCACTACCAGTTTGAAAATTTTAACTGTGCTGTTACTTCTGGGAGAATGGATGAAGTGTGGCACAGAATTTCTTTAATGAAAAATGGAAGTGGCCAGTTAAAGTATGAATCTTTAAGCAAAATTATGAAAATGATTTTAATAGTCCCTCATTGCAATGCAAGTACAGAAAGAATATTCAGTATTGTGAAGAACAAACATAAATGATTCAGACCTAATTTAAGTAGTCATGTTCTGTCTTCTTTATTAGTAGAAAAAATAAACAGCATTGCACACAGTGAACTATGCTATCAGAAGAAGTTTTTGCAAATTGAACTAAGGAAGGCCAAAATGGCAACTACAGCCAGTTTATCATAATAATTTGGCAACATTCCAAGGAATAATTTTTCTTTGTGTCTGGAGGAAATGTATTATATTTTCCTGGTAGACAGTATTTTAAATTTTCCCACTAGCAAATTGTTTTTTATTGTATTATTATTATTATTATTATTATTATTATTATTATTATTATTATTTTGTTAATAGTTCTGACAGATTAAAATTTGTTGCAGTGTTAAATACCCAAATTTGCCGCTGTAGACTGGATTACTGAAAATTACTGAAAAATGAACATGTTGGTTACTGAAAACTACTTTTAGAGGTTGGCATCTATGCTTATGTGATAACCCATGGATTGGCACCACATTTCAAAGTGTTTAATGGACGACCTGAAGCAGTGCACTGACTTTGTAATTTGTTTTGATGAATCACTAAACAAAAGCTGCACTAACTTTGTAATTTGTTTTGATGAATCACTAAACAAAAACTGCATTATTAGCACGTCTTTTGTAAGAAAAAAAGTGCATATGTTATCGCTTTGTCTGTGTAACCGGGGACACCATATCTCTGCAACTATTAGTTTGATTTGTAAATTTCTTTTTGTATTGGGAAGCTTGAAAAATGTGAGAATGATGATCTTTTAATTCCATTTTTTGCCAGTGCACAGTTTCGCCGCTAGATAGGATAAATGCAGATCCTATCAAATTCAAAATACATTTTATTTCATATATTTACTTCTAAATATCTGATTGAAAAGAATTCTGTTTCCTTTCTATGCCATTTATATCAAAGATTATTTGAGTTACATTCTCATTTTCAAGTAATGCATAAATTTCCCACTAGGGAGCTTTAAAGGTAAATCGTGGTTTTCCCAATATCTCCACTTCTAAAAATCTGATTCAAAAAATTCTTCCTGCATTGGATACAACTCCTTATGGAAAATGTTTTGCATATAATTTCTCATTTTTGGTATAAAAAGAAATGGTTTGGCCACTAGGGGGTGTACATTTATTTCAGCTTCTGTTGTATTTGCAACAAAATCTGAGCTTTTGAAAACTCGATTGAAAAATTATTTTGTGAACTGATACTGCTTACCTCATATAAACTTTTGAAAATACCTCCTGCTTAAAATAGTGCATAGTTTTTCCACCAGGGGCGTAGCTATATATCTTATTGTCGATGTCTCTGCTTCTATGAGTCCGATTATAAAAATTCTTTCTTTGTTGGAGAGCATTTTCAGTGTGAAATGTATCTCATATAATTTTTCTTAATGCACAAGCGTGCCATTAGAGGCTGTAAAGTTCACATTTCCTTTTACAGCAATATCTGCGGGTCTGAAAACCCGATTGAAAAATTTCTTTTTCGATCAGATAGTACTAACTATGAAAACTCCATGTGTATATTTTCTTCCCTCAAAAATGTACAATTTCACCGCTAGTGGGCACAAATATTTAATCTATTTTTCTGAATATATGCACTTCTAAATGTCCGATTTAAAAAATTATTTTAACACCGGATACCATTTATCTTATGGAACATTTTAGGTTTGTTTGAGGAGGTTTGTTGTTCACAGTTCAGGTGGTGTTTGTGTACTTCCGTTTGCAGCTGTATCTCCACTTCTAAAAACCCTATTGAGAATTTGTTTTTGTTTTTTTACTGTATGCCATTCACTACAATAAAATGTCGAATGAGTAAGATTTTTGCTACAATATGATCCTCTTTGAATAATACACACATTTTACCTTTATGAGGCGGAAAGGTCAAAACCTTCTTCTTGCTATTTTTGCTTCTGGGAGACGTATTTGAAAAGTTCTTTTTCCTATAGCTTTTGCCTTGAAAAATACTTTTTGTCTATTTTCAACTTTCTGCATTATCTAGGTAGATGGCTGTTATCCATCCAGTTGACTATGTATAAAATTTTTGTTATGAACATATACACTTAGTTGGGACATAGAGATTCTGGTACATTTTTCAGATATCATTATCTGTGATCTGATTATGCAGCATCCACACTGTACATGTTTAAAGTCATTTATGAACATATAAAATGTACTTATACTACAACAAACTTGGGATATATTGTACTATTTCTATGCTGTCATTTCATATGTATGAAATGGGTCTGGTTCATTTGCCCGACGTTTACTTCACCGAAGGGTCACTTGACCGAAAATCACTTCACCGAAAAGATTTTTTCATCGAAAGATCACTTGATCGAAACGTTCATTTCACCGAAGGGTCACTTGATCGAAAGGTACATTTCACCGAAGGGTCACTTGATTGAAAAGTTCCTTTCACCGAAACGTCTCTTTACCTAAAAGTTCATTTCATCGAAAAGTCATTTTACCGGAGAGTCAGTCTATCAAAAACTTTGGATTTCATTACAGGATCTGTTGAAGTATGGTGCAAGTTCAGCAGACAGACCACTGAAACGTTAAGGGATCATACTCAAATTTCATTTTTTGATTTATCCATGTCACAGAGAATGCAAAGATTTAGGTTTAAGACTAAAGTAATTAATTTTAAGTCCCTAGGCCACGGCTTAGGCCTTTTTAGCAAATTTTAATCATGTTCATAAGGTTTACATAAAAGTCATGTTCAGTGCTCATGTTCATAAAGTTTGCATCAAAAGTAAAATTTATAATGTTGCACATTTTTTCAGACAAAAAGTATCAACTTTTTAGGTCCCTAGGCCTTGGCTTAGGCCTTTTTACCCAATTTTAATCGTACGAACTCATGTTCATAAGGTTTACATAAAAAATCAAGTTAATAATGTTGCACATTTTTTCAGGCAAAAAATCAATTTTAGGCCCCTAGGTCTCGGCTTAGGCTTGTTTAGCAAATTTTAACCGTTCATAAGGTTTACATAAAGTTACTTTATATTTTATGTAATGCTTATGAATATGAGTAGGCTTAAAATCTGTTAAAATGGTCTATATCTAGGCCTACGGTCAAAAAATTAATGGTTTGTGGTTGAGTAAAAGTGGAACATTATTTACTTGATTTACTGTGTAACCCTTATGAACATGAGCTCAGAGGATTAAAATTTGACAAAAAGGCACAGATCTAGGCCTTGTAATTAATTTTATATTTCGAAAAACCTACTCATGGGGAGATGTTTCATAGAAATTAAAAGTATATTTTTATACAATCCGATAATGTTTAGGTGGCCAGTTTTTCAAAACCAGTGCCACACTCCAACAATCTCTAACAACAAAGTTTTAAGTGTTCGATAAACTGACAATTTGGTGAAATGATCTTTCGATATAATGAACTTTTAGGTAAAGTAATCCTTCGGTGAAATGAACTTTTCGATCAAATGTCCTTTCGATCAAATGAACTTTTAGGTGAAGTGACCTTTCGGTGAAATGAACTTTTCGGTCAAGTGACCCTTCGGTGAAATGTACCTTTCGATTAAGTGATTTTCGGTCAAGTGACCTTTCGATCAAGTGAACAATACCCGTATGAAATAGGAAGTAAAACACAATTTACCACAGTTTACACAGCTTTTGGAGAGTATGATATATAACTGCAATGCTAAAATGCTAACCAAGTTGGTTTGTATTATGAAGAACACTTCAATTCTTGTCATTTGGAGATACGAACAGTTACTGAAGATGGTGATGTATGTGATATTGATAAAAGATAGAACAAAGAAAAAAAAACTGCATGGGAATAACTCAGATTGAATAGTCAAAAGGCAGATAAAATTCCAAAACCTCTAAACTACGAATTATAAAAGTTAAAAGGATAAATACTTGAAGGTCGAATGAGTATAAAAGTTGCTAAAAACAAGTAAAGTTCTATTATTCTTTTAAACCATATTTTAAAGGTGAGTCAAGTGAAAGTGATCCAAGGCGATTATGATGGAAAGCGTTACTTGTATGTCAAAAAAAGGCACCACCAGCATTGAGGGATTTGTCCCATTGACTAACGAGCCTAGTGATTCCGGGCTCATAGAAGTCCCTTGGTTGCTGCATCAGAATTAGTGTAACTGCCTCCTGCACTTCAGTGTCCGACGCAAATCTGCGACCCTTTAGCTTCTTCAACTCACCAGAAATGTGAAAGCCACAAGGCAAAAGGTCCGGACTGTTGGGAGGGTGTGCAGGAGTTTCCCATTTTTAGGTATATGTGGTTACACATTGTGGTGCAACAAGTTGATATCCTTCAAAAATAAGCCGCAGCACTTGTTCTTGCCGTGTGCAGAAGGTGCAGTGTGACGTAATAGTGGTCAGCATTGACAGCCTCCTCATGTTCAACATATTTGATCAGTAATGGCCCCTCACAGTAAAAAAAAAAAAAAAATGTCAATATTACCTTTCAGGTAGAGATGTTCTTGTTGGCCTTCTTTGGGGATGGTGATTGAAAATGCTTCTACTGCAGGCTTTGCCATCGTGTTTCAGGTTTGTTGTGGTGGCACCATGATTCATCTCCGGTGACAATGTGATCCAACTGCTCATTTCCTTCACACACAGAGATACTGTAGCAGATGTGTCAATGCAGTGCCTAGTCTCTGCTTCTGATTCTCACCGAGAACCTTCGGAATCCAACGAGCACAAAGGAGCTGATAATTTGGATATTCATGAATAATGATGGATACCGAACTGTGACTGATGTTCTCACTTGCAGCCAACTCATCAATACTCCGACACCAATCTTTTCTATCAACACATCCAAATATGTTAATGTGTTTGGTGTGATGGCATGATGGCTTTATCCTGGTCTCGGGTCGTTGCTGCAGCTTTCACAATCTTTTTTGAAGCGTCTGCTCCATTGCTTCACTGTGACCAATGAAATGCAATGCTCACCATAAGTTGTGAGCAGGCGGCGATAAATATCGTGTTGTGAAACACTTTAAGCCATTAAAAATTTAACCACACCACGCTGTTCTTCTTCTGGAGCATCCATTGTGGTGCAGATCCATGTTCAAACCAATGCAACTCAGATCCACAGTACCTCTCCTTACAACTGTGCCTCAGCTACTGACTTGACAGGTGACTGCATGTGATAAATGTGTCTTGAGTCAGTGGGCACAACCATTTGGCCACGGGGAAGGCTGACTCACTTTGACTCACCCTTAGACTAGTTTTTAGCAACTTTCTAATGCTTTCAACTTTCAATTATTCATCTTTTTATTAACTTTTATAATTCGTAGTTTTAATAGTTTCAGAATTTCGTCTGCATTTTAATTATTCAATCTGAGTTGTTTACATGCAGTTTTCTTTCTTTGTTCTATCTCCTATATTCCCCATCTTCAATGGGTGTACATGTCTTCACCAAATGCAACAGCAAGAATTGCAGCATGCTTCACAATCAAACCTAACTGGTATGTTTAAATTATCTTGTATGTTTTCTTGCATATCTCTACCCTTTGAGAGCTGTGTGTCACCCTATTTAGAATGTATGTAACAGATACAAACTGTGCTAAATTGAGTTTTTACTGCTTATTTTGTATGTCATCTGATATGTTGCATTTTCTGCTAACCAATTTTAATTTAGACTTTTGGGAAGGTGAGACTACATTTATTGGGTTGTCGGAAAAGTCATGACTTATTTTAGCCCTGTTCTGCAAAGGTCATTTATTGATAGAAAGAACAAAGATCAATCAATGATATAATGCCCGTTTTATTCGATAACCTTTTGCCATCTTTCAGTGAGCTGCAGAATGCCTCGTTCATAGAAGGACCTGTCTTTCGTGACGAAAAACTGTACAAGGTGCTGATTTACAGCCTCATCTGAATTGAACGTTATACCACGCAAGGACTGTTGAAGAGAGCGAAACAAGTGGAAGTCTGACGGCGAAAGGTCAGGCGAGTATGCTGGATGTGGCAACACATCCCACCCAAGCTCCAATAATTTTTGGCGGGTGATCAAACTTGTGTGTGGTCTCGCGTTGTCGTGATGGAACACAACACCTTTACGATGAAAGAGCTCTGGACATTTCTGAATGATGGATTCGTTCAAACTGTCCAATTGCTGACAGTACACATTCGAATTGATTGTTTGGTTCCGTGGTAGGAGCTCAAAAAACAAGACACTTTTAAAATCCCACCACACTGAGACCAGAACCTTCCGCTGATAAATGTCTGCTTTGGATTTTTTGAGGCGAAGCAGCACGTCTGGACCAAGACTGTTTGCACAGCACATTGTTGTACACAATCCACTTTTCGTCACTAATTATCAGTTGCTTCAAAAAAGGATCGTTTTCCTCACGTTTATTGAGCATATCGCAGAAGTTTATACGCGCCGCCAATTGAGCTTCTTTGAGTTCATGAGGAACCCACACATTGAGTTTGCTTACGTATCCCAGCTTCTTCAGGTGGTCGTGAACGCTTGAATGATGGATGTGCACTGTGTCTGCAATCTCTCGTGTCGTGTAACATGGGTTTGACTCGATCAATGCCTTGATTTGGTCGTCATCAACCTCGGTGGGCCTCCCGGACCAAGTAGCATCGTTGAGGTCAAAATCACCAGCACAGAATTTTGCGAACCACCGCTGGCACTGACGTTCTCGTAGAGCATTGTCACCATACACTTTACGCAACTTTTCACAAGCTTGATGTGCGTTCTTCCTTTTGCGGAAGTAAAACAGTAAAATATGGCGCAAATGCACAGTTTGGTCTTCCATCTTGAACTTGATGTCAAATCTCCGCAAATCAACCAAATCGCTCACTATTCCTTTTAGACTGCAGCTAGAACTGGCACCTGTCGAATGCCGTAGCGATAACAGAGCTGTGCATGCCTCTAGTACTTCCAAAACTGCCCCACCGCCATCAGGTGCCAAAATACGTCATGACTTTTCCGACAACCCAATAGTTTCTTGATTGTTGTATTAGTGATTTATGCAAATGTAGTGCTAATTTTGTGTGGAATACGTTTAATAGTATATGCACTTCCAAATGCTGTTGTGGGCCCCCAACCCTCCCTCCTGCCATCATTATGCTCTTCCTGTTTGATTATCTTACTCATAATTTTTCTGACAAGTATGTATTTTCTTTGTAGTCCTGTTAGATATCGTCTTGTCTCAGAAAGTACCTGTGATATTAGTTGGTGATCCCCACCAACAGATTTATGGCTTTCGTGGAAGTAAAAATGCCCTGCAAGACATCAAGAGCACCCATACTTACCATTTAACCAAAGTGAGTGGATTTATTTTTAATTTTTTGCACATAATTTCTATTCTGTAGTTGCCGGGGAAACTTCTGTGTTTATTGCTACCAAGGTTCTCATGATCTCTGAAATCCTGGTAAGGTCCTGGAATTTGATTTTCCTTTTTTCCAGGTGTGGAAAGACCTTGTTTTTTTTATGTTTCCGTGATGGGTCCTGGAATAGTCCTGGATTTTTTTCATCCAATGAAAAAAATAAAATTGGTCAAAATGTTTAGATTGTTTGCACCACCTTGTTCCAGCTCCCCCAGCAGCTTCTGCTCTCGATGACATCATTTCCTTCCAGGGAATGTGGAGACATGATGTAATCTCATGTGACACTGGAGTGCAAGATGTTTAACCCGTTTATGCCTGGCGTCCTATATGTAGGACGTTTTCAAAATGCTCGCCAATTTAAACACCAGATATAAAAAATTGATGGTGCTGGGTATAACCATACGGTTAGTATTCCCCAGAAGAAGCAAACGAGATGTACCCATTGTCATCAGAAAGCCACAACTAGATGCGAAAAGTGTGACAAAGGACTCGACGTGAATCGTTTCAAAGATTATCACACTGCATAAACGTAGTAGAAAACATGTTATGAATACCTGGTGTCCTACATATAGGACACACCCGTAATATTGTTCAAAATTATGAAAAAATAAATATCAATTTTTGTTACCTTTAAGAAGGTGCAATAAGTGTAATTCATGGTGATTTCTACAAAAAATTCAATATTACCACTTTAGGCATAAATGGGTTAAGGCAGTATTTCTAGTGACCTTGGTTTGTGGTATACCAGTTACAGTTAGTCCCAGCCAGTGCTGCCAAGTCATTCATTCTGAAAGTCTCCAAAAGTGAAAACAGTCCCTAAAAATAAGATTTAAATTATGTTAAATATTTGCATTTATCTGTGTGTCATTCAAAATTTAATGAAGCTTTATTATTAGTATTTATCTGGTACTTTAAGTCAATAATGTAAAAAGAAGTGAACATGATACCATTATTTCTACTTTCCTCACTTTTGTACATAATATGGCTTCAATAGTGTACTTAGTGCGAAGGAATACACACACATACATGCAACACACACACACAACAATATTACATTATAGACTATAAAGTGGTGGTCCACTGACCGTAGACCACTAGACTACAAGTAGTAGTCCACTGGTCTAAGGACGAATGGTCAGAAGGCAGTGTCTTGATCTTGATTGTGCTGGCTTCTACCATTTGTCCGAGATGTCTTGCAGATGTAACATAAACCAAAAAACACTATAACAATGCAACCCAGAATTCATGAGAATTTTAAGTGCATAATAAATTTCAATTGAATTTGCAAAATATGGAAGAAAGCAATATGATTCTAGCCAGTATTAGGCTCCTGGAGTGGGAATGTTTTAAGAAATGTGTTGTCACTGCTGCTAAAGAGGTCTGTGGCACCACAATAGTGGGTAACAATAGAGGTGATGCTTGGTGGAATAATGAGATTGAAGAGGCAGTAAAGAGAAAGAAGGAAGCCTATTTGGGGATGTTGCAAGGTAGAATCTCTGTGAATGAATATCGCTCAAAGAAGCGTGAAGCTAGTTCGCCAGAGTAAGGCAAAAGATAGGAAGGAGAAGGTGGAAAGGCATGAACTGGCTTTTTTGAAAGATAGGAAGTCTTTCTGGAAGTACATGAGACTAAAAAATAAGGGAAACAAAGTTGTAAGTTAGGTGAAGAATAAGATCGCGGAAATGATATGGGAGCCCAATGAGTTAAATTAAAGATGGGGTGATTACTTCTGTGAGTTATTAGAGCATGAAAGCAAAGATGATTCTGAGGCAGAAGCAGATGTCACAGTGAGAGAGAAAACTACAGGAGGGATCTCAAGAGAAGAGGTGTGTAAAGCTCTAAAATCTCTTCAGAATGATATGGCTCCGGGAGTTGATGGCATAACTGCCAAGATGTTGAAATATGGTGGTGGCTCTGAAATTGACTGGTTAACTGAAATTTGCCAGTTGTGCTGGGAGTTAGGAATGGTCCCTTGGGATTGGAAGGATGCTATTATTGTTCCCTTGTATAAGGGAAAAGGTGATCAGACTGAATGCAGGAACTATCGTGGTATTAGCCTATTAAGTGTGCCAGGGAAAGTGTTTGGTAAGGTTGTTATTGAAAAAGTACGGGGTCTTACATCAGAGAAAGTGTGGGATGTTCAGAGTGGTTTTATGCCTGGTAAAGGCTGCACTAACCAGATTTTTGCATTGCGCATGATGATTGAAAAGTATCTGGCTGTTGGTAAGAAAGTTTTTGCTGCCTTCATAGATTTAGAGAAAGCTTACGACCGAGTAAATAGGACACTTTTGTTTAAGGTATTGAATGAATATGGTGTTACTGGTAATCTACTTAATAGTGTAAAAGCGATGTATGCTGGTAGTAGAGCTTGTGTACGAGTGAATGGTGTTTTATCAAAATGGTTTTCTATTGGTGCAGGAGTTAGACAAGGTTGTGTAATGTCACCATGGCTGTTTAATATATTTATGGACGCATGCATGCGTGTGAGGCCAAAATAGATAATAGTGGTTTATGTCTTGGTGATATCCGTGTGTGCAGATTGCTGTATGCTGATGACACTGTCCTGTTGGCAGAGAGCAAAAGTGAGTTGCAGAGTATGTTGACTCAGATGCACGAAGTTTGCACGAAATTCAAACTGAGTATAAATAAGGGAAAACCCAAAGTTATGTTGTGTGAGAGAGAAATTGGTAGCACTGAATGTAATGTAAGTATAAACGACACTGTGATTGACCAGGTGAGTGAGTTTGTGTATTTAGGAAGCATGTTTGACAGAGAGAACAAATTAATGGGATGGCGAAATTCGTAGGCGAGTGAATTCTTCATTGAAAGTCATAGCTGCTCTGGGTGGTTTTCACAGGAATGATGGGTTCTGTAGAGAGTCCCACATGTCCGTGTATGAAAGTGTAATTGTTCCTACTCTGATGTATGGCACTGAAACCTGGGTACTGCAGAAGAAACATAGGAGTCGTTTGTGTGCTGGAGAAACACGTTACTTACGTGGGGTTTGTGGCAAGACACGGTCTGATTGTGTGAGGAATGAAGATGTGTTGCCGTTATGTGATGTGAAGCAAAATGTTGTTACTATACTGTGCAAATTAATTAGGACAAAGTAAAAAATCACTATTTTTCTCAAAACTATGCCTTTATATCATTCTATGCCTTAATATACACTGATAAATACCTGTATTAGTATGTAGTATGTCCTCCTTTAGCAGAAATGACCTCTTGAATTCATTTTGGCATTGACTCCACTAATTGAGTGCACATATTTTTTACTTCATAATCGTGGAACCACACTTTTATAGCATTCGTTGTCATGCGTTCTTTGGCTGTACAGTCCATTTTACCTAAACGTCTCTTCAAAATATTCCACAAGTTATCTATGGGATTTAAGTCTGGTTAATTTCCAGGCCAATCAAAAAAATGAATTTGATTTTCCAGAATGAAATTCTTGACCAATTTCGAATTGTGACATGGGACCAAGTCATGTTGAAATGTCCCGTCAAAAGTTTGCAAGAATGGAACAATCATGCGTTGTAATATTTCTACGTACTTGGCTGAATTCATCATACCTTGAACAGGAACTAAGCTTCCAGTGCCATTTTATGTGAAAAAACCCCAAA
Source organism: Macrothele yani (assembly GCA_039090855.1). Classification (NCBI taxonomy): domain Eukaryota; kingdom Metazoa; phylum Arthropoda; class Arachnida; order Araneae; family Macrothelidae; genus Macrothele; species Macrothele yani. Next base: position 16,878,117 of record CM077000.1, on the reverse strand, counting down.
ACATCTGTTTCAGAGGGTGTTTTACAGTTTGTTTGACATGCTCAGGTCTTAAGGGTTCACAGTTGCTTCGTCTAACGACATTTGCTTGGTAACCCTGCACAAATAAATTAGTTTCATCACTGAAAATTACCTTTTTCCAGTTGTCAGCAGTCCATGATTTATATTTTTTGGCCCATGCTAAATGTTTTATCTTCATTTTCGCATTCAAATATTGTTTTTTTGGATTCATTTTACTATTTCTGATTAGATATTTATCGGTTCGTGGAGTTGTTTTTCGTTTTCTTCCACATTTACCTCTCCTTTTTGGAGACGATGATCCAGATGCATTGTATCGCATAAGCAGTCTTGATTATCTTGATTTGCCTACACCAACTGAAGAAGCGATATCTCTCACTGTCATAGAAGTGTGATCCTTCAGAGCAATTATTTTTGCACGCTTCCTTGGGGAAATAACCATTTTTCAATGCACGAAAGCAACACGTACTCACAGAGAGCAAAAACTGACATCCACCTATCACACACGAAAGCTCACAACTGAAGGAAAAGTGCCTATTTCCTGTTTAAAACCGGTCAAACCACATTCTTACTATCAAGTTCTAACAGTTGCACCATCTCACAGCTGATAAAACTGGTTTACGTGGGTTTCCTACATCAACTGGCAATCACATTACAATTCTGAGAATAAAATAGCTTGTCCCAATTAATTTGCACGGTATAGTAGCAAGGTGGAGACCTATATGCTTCAATGGTTTGGCCATGTTAAAAGAATGAGTGATGAGATGCATACTAAGAAAATCTCTTTAGCCCAAGTGGCAGGAAGGAAAGGCAGAGGAAGGCCAAGGAAGACATGAATGGATCAGATTCAGGAGTGTCGGCATGAGAAAAAGATTATGAGTATGAAGTATAAAAGATCTTGTGTATGGCATGTAATGGTTATCAGTGAAGCCCGAGTTGTATGTCAAGATCGCTGTAAATGGAGAAGTTTGATACGACAACAGTAAGTAAAAATATCTGGTAGTTTGTATTTCTTTTTGTAGCTAACCTCTGAATCTCAGAGAACAGTTTAGTGATATGTGTGTGTGTGTGTGTGTGTGTGTGTGTGTGTGTGTGTGTGTGTGTGTGTGTGTGTGTGTGTGTGTGTGTGTGTGTGTGTTTGTGTGTGTATGTAATTTCAACTGAATTTGCAAAATATGGAACAAAGCAATATGATTCTAGCAAATATTAGGCTCCCGAAATTTCAACTGAATTTGCAGAATATTGAACAAAGCAATATGGTTCTTGCAAATCTGGACTCCCTCGGAAAAGTCTTGGAATTTATTTTTCTGTAAGTATGTGTAAACCCTGTACTCAGAAAGGCACTGTTATTGTAACACTTAATTTAAAGGCGTCACATTTTGACCATTTGTCAGTAATGAGCTGTATATCCGTCGGAATACGAATGGCTGTCGGACATCTTCCTTAACAAGTGTGACAATGACTAGTTCTTCTGTCATTTACACCTTGTCCAAAACTTAAGCACAGTCTACATTTTTACCTATATAAGAAAAACAATACATGACTACAGCCAAATGAGGAAATAATTATATTGCCTGCATTCAAACACAAGAAAAGACACGAAAATTGTTTATAAATGGCGTACACATTGCATTGTAATCAGTGTGTACACAAAGGTTGGAAATTTCTGAAGGACCTAGTCGGAGAATGGATGTACAGTGCTTACCAGTAATCAGACGAAGAGACATTTCAGTATGGAATACGTCCACAACGTATTCCATACTAAAATGACTAACAAGCTCTCACAACGTTGTTTCATGCTGAGCACCAAGTGATCCAGGAATTCCTGAGGCAAATTGGTCGACTCCTCCCTCAGAGCACGGACGAGGCCCAGTTTGTTTTCTGCAGGAGGGTTTTGAGCACCAATGCATCTCCTCATTGTATCCCAGATGTGTTTGATGGGGTTGAGGTCTGAGGAGCATGCTGGTCAGTCGATGCAATGAATATCCTCGATCTCCAAAAGTGTCTCCTCTGGTCTCGTACAATGTGGTGTCGCATTGTCATCCATGAACAAAAAGTCTTTGCCTACAGCAACACGGAATAATCAAACATGATGTTCAAGAACTTCTTTGCAATATCGTTTGCCCGTCATAGCACGATTTTCCAGCACCTATAGCTCGGTGCGTCCATTAAGCACGATGCTGCCCCACACCATGAGCTCAGTATCACCGCCATATCTGTCCCTTTCCTGCACGTTCTCGTGCTGATATGCAGTACCACAGTCACACCTGATCAGCTGAGGTCTAGGTCTAGAATCAGGAGATCAGCTGAGGTCTAGAATCTGAGGACAGATTAAAATGACTATCATCTGTGAAGTGTACATTGGCCTATTGATGACTTGTCCAATTTTTGTGGATATAACACCACTGAAAATGTGTGCTAGTTGAGCCCTGGATAAAGGGACGCAGACTACTGGCCTGCTCTAATATAGACATATATGTCACAGACATCTTGCCACAGTTTGTTGGGATATCCACGTTCCTGTGCTAGAATGGAGGTGACTTGCAAGCTGACCGGTCATGGTGCAGTGATTGCATTTTACTGTTAAACAAAAATCCTGTCTTCATGCATCGTAATAGAGTGAGGGTGACCTCCTAACATGCATGTGGAATGCATGCCATTAATTTGAAATGCTTCCCAGAGCCTGTATACCGCACTATGCATGATTCCAAGCTCCCTGGTGACATTACTAACTCGGCAGCCTTCTTCTAGCTTCCCTATACTTCTTCCCCATGTGAAATCATGTAGGTAGGTGTCTTTGAGACATAACATTCATACCTTTATGCCTTCATGTCCAGATTTTCCTTTAAACACATGTTGCCTACCGTGCCCTTTCCTCTTTTATCTGTTTAAGTGATACCACATGACCCCTGTGCATACGATTCGACATTTTGCACGTGCGTTGGCTTTCTGCTGAACGTCCCCAGTTATGAAAATTGCCATAAGGTGCTGCGTCTGATATTGTGGTTGTGACCACAATATCAGACGCAGCACCTTGGACTGCTCAGTCAGTTTATTAGACCACCTACCTAATAATGTATTGGACCACCTTGGCCTTCAGTAACCAGCAGCTTGCCTTGCATTAATTTTACTAAATTTTGGTAACTTTGTAATGAAACATTGGCCCACATTAATTAAATTGCTTTTTCAAGTTCACACAGATAGATGGCAGTGAATCCAGATGTCCCATTCGACTTTGTCCTATGAATGCAGTGTGTCCGGAACCACTCTGAGAGAGTGCAGTGCTAAAAGAGAAGTCTGAACCTGTTTTAACCTTTTAAATGTCAAACCCAAGTTAATGTGCTAATAACCTTTGTGGGTACAAACAAGCTAAGCTGCAGCCCCTGATAAAGCTTCTTGGTCACAAATGAGCTGATCTCATGGCATCTACTGCCACTGCTATTGGCAATCCTGAGTCTAGCTCACATGGGAACTTAAGAGGAAATGCTTTGTATGAAATGAACAAACTGCTCTTGTCTGACCAATTTGTTTCAGTTTCTGTTGAAACATCATAGTGTGAAATGAGCTTTCTTTCCATTTTCCCGTGCTTAAGGTAGTTAATCTTTGTTTTGGTTTCACCCTGGGTCAGCACTGCTTTGAACAATGAATTCGAAGGGAGCCTATTCAAAGTGCTTTAGAAAATGAAATAGCTTCAATGATCATGTGTCTGGCACTGTTTTCATATTGGGAAAGTGATATGCTGCTCCCACAGAGACTAGACAGGTAAAAGATTTCAGACAGAAACTGGAGCCTGCTGTGCAAACCATGATTCTACGCGTTGCGTAACACATGCTTCAGAATTTTTCACACCCAAAAACAGTGCTTTGTTTTTTGAACTCCCATGCTTGCAAATTTACAGTATGTATGTATATTTATTGTGCATGCATGCTGCTTAAATACTGTAAATGTAACATCATATTCACATTTATTATTCTTGTTAGCAGAAACAGGTTTAATCTGATTAAATTGATTTGGTATTTTTTAAATTCTTACATATATTGCATTAATTCGCTTTATTTTTCCTAATATTTTTGTCGTAAACATAGCAGCTACATATGTAGTATTTTTGTTATATTATTTCTGGGATTCATTTTAAAAAAAACATTTTGTTTCCTTCCCTCCACCTGCATCAATCTTATATTGCTATTTCCACTGTTTTCTAGTCTTTCAGATTTGGGCCAGAAATTGCATATGTGGCCTCGTGTTATATTGAAGTTCTGAAGAAATACAGATGGGAAACATTAGTTGGCAGCAGTAGACCTGGTAAGTAAATAATAAATTGTTTACTTTTTATGGAAACACAAAATTTCTGAAAGATGCCACCCCCTTTCCCCCTTCTGTTTTGGGCTATGTACATGTTTGTGTGTGTGGGGATGAACTATGTTCTGTTTTAAGTCTTCCATTAAAGATTTTTTTTTCATCACAGCAAATAGGGACATGTGAAAATTATTTCATGAATGAAACAAGGGTATTTGAAAAAAAATAGGAACTTGCACATTGCTTTCAGTGCATTGCTCACCCTTGTAACATCTATACCATATCTGCTGTACTGAGCATCAGGTTGTTCGGAAAGTAAGTGTACACTTTCAGCTTATCCTAATTCTTGTAATAGTAGGCAATGATCACAATATTTGAGGGCAGTTGTTAGAAATTCCCCTTATTATCAATATTACATTCCCAAACTCTGAGCAGTTCACAAACACCATTAAAATTACCAATGTCATTCAGTCTCTGTAAAATGTCTGTGATTCAGAGGTCCAAATACTCATTTTTGTTGCTATAGCAAGTATCGGACTCCTCCCGTTTCAAGTGGCCAAAAAATGTCTGTGATTCGAAGGTCTAAATACTCTTTTTGTTGCTGTAGCAAGTATCGGACACCTCTCGTTTCAAGTGGCCAAAACACTTGATCACAGGGATTATATCCAGTAATTAAGGAGGATGAGGCAACTGCTCCAAACCTTTCTGTTCAACGAACACCCAAAAAATCCATGCCTTGCACTGCTGTGCATGAGGACAGGTTGTTGTAGCAGGGTTTGTGCTTGGATGTGCTACTTTTTCTTCCCGCGCTATTTTCACTATCCTGTGTTGTTATTAAGCATTACTTTCTCCCATAAATGTTTACGCTTAGGCTTGATAAGGGAGGGGAAATTTTCCAAAAACGGAAGTGACAGAGTTTGAAAATTTGTTAGAATTGATGCACGGTGTTCAAAAGTATTCATATTCTGAAAGTCACACCATTTATCTAAAGTAGCGAAAGCTTTGATATCGTGAGTTCGTGGTCCTCAGGCTGAAAGTTCTTTCAGCATGGTGGATAAATTATTGTCATCTTAGGGAATAAAAGGGGAGGAAGAAAGAAAAGTGGTGAAGAAATAGGAAGGGAATGATATCAACAGAAAGAAAAACTAAGCAAAGATTGCTGTGCAGCTGTAGAGTCAACAAAAGACAAATATGGCCATGGAACTTGCTGAGAAGAAAGCAATACAAGGGGAAAATTGAGCCGATGTTCTAGCAAGTACAAAAAAAGGAAAAGAGATGTGTTTGGTGAAGTGTCTTTTAAAATCACTTTGTTTGTTTTGAATTCAGTAATTTTATATTGTGAATACAGTGAACAATTCCATCTTGTTCATGCTGCTTTATGTTCACACTTTCTTGTCGCATGTTCTGATTTTTTTTGCCCGATTAAAAAGTTCAGCTTTCTTGTTCTTTGGTCAGTCTCATATCTGTATTTAAGGCTTTTATAAATAGTTTGCCTAGTTCCATATTTTGGGGTAGCACTTTACAAATTTAACTTAGCAATGGTTTTGATTAAACAAAAAGTAAATTGAGGTACTTTGAAAATTTTTTTTTTTTTTTTTTTTTTACAGAATTTTAGTTTTCATTACTTTTTTTTCCTTCTACGATGCACTGGCAGACATAGATAGAGGTGGTTAGATTCTTTTGGGTTGTGTAGCGGACCAGGACTTTCTGATGACTTCTGTGATGAAACTTGTCTGAAACTTATGACCATGTTCTGAAGTTACATTTTCTGTTTTAAAATTTATTGGTTCACCCATCTATGATTGTATACTCCCAAATCATTTTTTGAGGTTCATAGTGATTCCCTGGCTTATGCTTTCTGATTTATGATTTAACATAACTGTACTACAAATTGGGGGAAATTTTCCTCAAGCCTGCCACATATTCTCTCTAGTTATTAAGATTTTCATTGCCTTCAACAGTCACATCCTGATATGCAGCCTCCAGTGGCAGTCATTGGGATTGTTAAAAAAAAAAAGATTCATCTCCGCGTTTGGAAACACTTTTTATCAGGGGTGGAATCCAGCTGTGGGCACATACCCCATTAAAAAAAAAAAAAGTGATTGAGTAAGTACATAAGTGCTTTGCTTTGTCTCTCGTTTCTTGTTTACGGACATCACACACTTTTTCACTTATGGATTTGTAACTCCACGTTTTGTTTTACATTGGTCTGAAATTTTCAGTGATCACCACAGCAGTACTTCAGAACTGCTGTTTTGTGATACACTGACAGGCAAACACCCAATCCTGCTGGGTGGTTGGGGGGGGGTGTGCATGCCCCATCTCCCCCTTTTGTGTCCCCCATGCTTTACCACCCTGTATTTTTTGGAGGATATAAATCTCAGGGATTTTTTTACCAGTCCTCTGTTACACGCATGCCCTCCCCATTCTTAAATTATGGATCTGCTCTTGCTTTATTTTATAATAAGTTCAATTGTTATCAATAATAGATTGATTACATGCAACAATCATAGCTAGTAATTAAGATTTTCATTACTGATATTTTGATTACATGGAAGATAGTGCAAAATAGTGATGCAGCTAAAATGTCTGATTGAATTAATTCATTTTCAAATTGAAGGAAAGGATTATCTGATAAGCCTTGTGGTAATTGCACCATGATTCAATTTAGCATTGTTGGGTAATTCTCCAATTAAAAACATTAAAAAGAAATGTAATGAGCAGAAAAGCACACTCACCCATTTACATGGTGTCTATAAATGATTGAAGCGGTTTCGTGATTTTGTTTTGTTTTTGTGGCTGTAATATTAGCGATATGCTGTGGGAGTTGGATGTTACCAAACACGCATTGCTCAAAAGTTTACTTTGGTCACTGCTAGTGACCACGAGAGGGCAGTACTTATCTTACAGTCATTATCTTACATGGCTTCAAACTTATCTTACATGGCTTCAAACAGTGAGAAAGCATTTGCTGTCCTCGAATTTCATGCTAGTCAATCTCTGAAAACAGTGCAACGACACTTTTGAACGAAATTTAGGAAAACCACCCAGCGCCAACTCCATTCGGAAGCGACAGGATGCCTGTGTAAAGTGAAATCAACAGGTCATCCATCAGTGCCTGAAAAAACCATGGAACTTGTGCGGTCAAGTTGCGCACGTAGCCCATAGAAGTCGACATGCACAGCAAGTAGAGAAATGGATGTTCCACGATCGACCATTTTGAAGATCTTACGCAAACGATTGAAGCAGAAGCCATACTGCTTGCAATTGCTGCAAGCCATGACGCCCGATGACAAAGTGAGTCGCTTTGAGTTTTGTTCGTGATTTCAAAGTTTTATGGAAGAAGACGATGTGTTTTCTGATAAACTTGTCTTCATTGATGAAGCAACTTTTTTTGTTAGTGGCAAAATGAATAGGCACAATGTGCGAATCTGGGGCACAGAAAACCTCCACACCTTCGCGGAGCACATTCGGGATTCTCAAAAATCAATGCTTTCTGTGCAGTCTCAAAATTTAAAGTTTATGGCCCCTTTTTCTTCTGCAAAAAGACCGTTACCAGACATGTGCATCTGGACATTTTGGAACATTGGCTCCTGCCGCAAGTTGAAGACCGACAGTGTGGACTTCATTTGCCGACAGGATGGCGCTACACCCCATTTACATCGCGATGTTCGTGAATTCTAGAACGCCAGATTGCAATAGCAATGGATCGGTCGTGCTGGGAATGATCATCACCAACTGCTGTTATGGCCTCCACGCTCCCCGAATTAACCCCCTGCGGTTTTTCGTGTGGGGTTATGTGAAAGACTTAAGTGTTTGTGTCGCCTTTCCCAGCCGATTCATCATTTTTATTACTTAAAACTGAAATTACTTTTAAAAAATAATTTGGCCATGGTACTGTAAAGTGTAATAATCATCCTGGAATTTTTTTGTATATGTCCTGGAAAAGGCCTGGAAAGCCCTTGAATCCCCCCCCCTCCCCAAAGTGCACGAACCCTGCATTTAGTACACAACTTCTCAAATGCTCGCTGAATTACGCTAACTTTATACAATTAAAATCTGAAGGAAACATCAAGGACACAATACTATGTTAAAAACATCGAAAAGTCAACACTACCATGACACTCTCACCTCCTCATGATCTGTGGAATTCGCAATGCATTTCGATACACACTTTAGTTTCATTATCAAGCTGTTATGTGGAGTCTCCCAAAGCAACTTAAGTATATGTACATGGGTACAACCAATCAACTATCATGTCACTGTCCACATCATTACCCGTCGCCAGCATCATGCCTTCGCTACGTAGCAGATTTTTGTCCAGCTACTGTAAGCTGACTTGAACTTTCGGATCCTGGGTTGTAAATTACAGTATTTGTTTAACAAATGCCTTAAATTCCAGTATTGTTTATTGCTTGTAAATTCCAGTATTTGTTTATTATCAGTGTTTGTTTATCATATTTCTCTTTCAAAAGAATAAGACATGATAAACAAATACTGTAATTTACAACCCAGGATCCAAAAGTTCAAGTCAGCTTACAGCAGCTGGACAGCAATCTGCTACGTAGTGAAGGCATGACGTGGGAGACGGGCAGTGACGTGGACAGTGGCATGACAACCATTGATTGGTAGTACCCATGTATATACAGGGTGCCCAGTAAAGTCCTTTCTCAGCCCCGTAACTTTCGAATGTCAACAGCTAGAGCCATAAAAACGGTGTCTAGGTATAGTCAAGTGGCTATGCGCTATTTGATGAGACCGCTTACAGCCCCTCCTAGCGGCAAAGTCAGGAGTTATCTTGCCGATCTTGAAAACTATACGAGATACAGGGAAATAGTCACTTACAAAGTTGTAGAGCAGCATCAATTTAACATGAAAAGACACCTTGCGCACATGAATGCTAAGAATAGAATGCATACAATGCTCGTTTGTTTGTTCGCGATGTCGAACACTGTTACGTCACGAAACGTTGTCAGAAAGGAGATAATATCGCCTTCCGCAAAGCACTAGCCCGACTCATGGCCCAGTGGTAGCGCGCGCTCTTCGCATGAGATAGGACCTTGGTTCGATCCTCGTGGGGTTCATGCTATAGTCACTGTAAGAAACGAGTGGGCTCTGTGGCGATCGTGACAATTCGCCTCGCATCGACTAACCAACTGAAATCAACCCGCGATTGATATGCGAGTCGCATGCAATTTCTGTGATATGCAAATAAGTATGGAATGCAATAGCTTTTCGGCAGGTATAAAAGAGAGTTCCCGAGGTGTATGTCAAATCTCGCTGTCATAGAGAAATATTCCATTGATGAGTATTGTGAGATGTTGCTCCTATACAGTGAATGTGGTCGCAATGCAAGTAAGGCAGAACGGCTATATTGCAAACGTTTTCCTGCAGGACCGCATCTGTCATGGAAGACCATCCTCAATGCTGTTAATAGGTTAAAGGAGATGGGCTGCATGACCAACCGACCTCAATTCGGCAGACCAGCTGCTGTAGGCCGTCAAGTGCAACCAGAGGATGTCTTAGAATATGTCCTCAACAATCCTGAGAGCAGCACAAGAGAGGTTAGTGCCGAGTGTGGCCTCTCAAAAAGCAGCGTATGGCAAATCCTGCGGCGATCAGGTGCTCACCTGTTCCGTCCAACACCGTTGCAGGCACAGCCAGGGGATCCTAAACGACGTTACGACTGGTGTAAATTCGTCATGAACAAATTAGAGGTCCAGCCAACGTTCCTTGCCGACAGTATTTGGACAGATGAGGCATGCTTTAGGCGTAATGGCGTCTAGAATAGGCAGAACACCCATTACTGGGCGCTGAAAAATCCTGCTCATGGGCTACCAGTTTGTCATCAGGTGCAGTGGTCCATTAATGTTTGATGCGCCATTTTCAAGGACAGCCTCATCGGACCTGTGTTTTACGAGGGTTTGTTAACGGGAGCCCGATACTTGGTGCTTCTACAGTACGTATTACCCGATCTTTTGGACAACCTGCAGCTGCCTCAACTGCAGAATGTTTGGTTCCAACATGACGGTGCCCCTCCGCACCAGTCAGGAAACGTAAGATGGTACCTGGTCGAGATATTTGAGCAACAAATCATCGGCTATGGTGGTTGCGTAGAGTGGCCTGCACGCTCACTGGACCTCACCCCATTGGACTTCTTCCTGTGGGGCTACCTCAAAGAGCAGGTGTATCAGACCCCTCTGACAACGTTGCAGGACCTTTGACGTCGTATAACTGATGCTTGTCCAGCGTGTCACCTGACATGCTGCAAAATTTGGAGCATGAGATTCAATCTAGAGTCCAAATGTGTATTGTGGCTGACTGAGAGCACATTGAGCTCCGACGGTAAATGTGCCTAGTGACAACTCATTGCTCCTTTCTGACGCATTTCGTAACGTAACAGTGTTGGACATCGGGAACAAACAAATGAGGGTTGTTCGTGTTCTATTCTTAGCATTCATTTGCGCAAGGTGTCTTCGTACTAAATCGATGCTGCTCACCAACTTTGTAATTGACTATTTTACCGTATATCGTATAGTTTTTGAGATCGGCACGCTAACTCCTAACTTTGCCGCTAGGAGGTGCTGTAAGCGGTCTCTTCGAATAGGGCATAGCCACTTTACTATACCTAGACACTGTTTTTATGGCTGTAGCTAGCTGTTGGCGTTCAAAAGTTACTGAGCACCCTGTATACTTAAGTTGCTTTGGGAGACTCCACATAACAGCTTGATAATGGTACTAAAGTGTGTATCGAAATGCATTGCGAATTCCGAAGATTATGAGGCGGTGAGAGTGTCGTGGTAGTGTTGACTTTATAACGTTTTTAACATAGTATGTGTCCTTGATGTTTCCTTCAGATTTTAATTGTATAAATTTAGCGTAATTCAGCGAGCATTTGAGAAGTTGTGTACTAAATGGTAATAAATATTTTTTAGTGAAATGTTTTCAACAGTAAGACTAATAGTCTTTTGAATTAAATAGTCCCGGGAACCTCACGTTTTTCTAATATATTTTTTATTGCATTATCCAGATTGCTACAGTTTTATAGTGCATGCATCAAAGTGAAACTAAACTACTCATATGAAGGAATGTGCACAGAGTTTAAGATAATGAGAACTGTTTTTGAGAAATGCACCTTATCAGATAGGTTTCGGTAGTTGACATTTACCTCATGTCCCCTTGTTGACTACAAGACATTAAAAGATTAGGCTGCAATTTGCAAAGAGGCCTAATACAACAGGAGTGAGAAGGACTTGGAGCACATCATCTGGTCCAAAAAATCATGGTTTCTACTCTATCACGCCAATGAGAAGGTGTGTGTGGCATAAACCACAGGAAGCAGTGATCCCAGCTTTCCAAGTTGGGGTCATACAGGCACATGGAAGCAGTGTGGCAATTTGGGGTGCTTTTGCATGGGGTTCCTTGGTCCCCCTCATAGCTGTTCAGCTCACTGGGTGTGGACATCCTTGCTGACCCTCTGCACCAGTTCGTAAAGATTCTTTTTCTGCAGCATGATGTCATTTTTCATTTAGATACCACCACACTGCACACTTCCCAAGGGACGACCAATTGGCTCCAGGAGCATTGAAGTGAGTTCACCACCATGGACACAAATATCTTAGTTTTCAGAAGGGGCAAACATAAGTTGTACTGCGAATAGCTTGCACAAAACACCACATACAAATTTTTACTCTGCCTTCTTGTCGTCTCATACAGTTTCAACGTATAAATTTAATTGGGAACCAGAAGACTCCAAATCTATGTAATATAAATGGATAAATGAAATTAGACATCATGGTAGGGCAACAAAGAAATTTCTTTGTTGTTTGTTCTATCTTTTTGGTAACATGGGCCACGAAACTTCCAGAGATCACTCAGTCGGTCATCAAGAATGAAAAAAATTCAATTGAGACAAATTTCTGGGGAAAAATTCGAGAGATCTTGGTGAATAGCTGCTGCAAAAGATTATATATTTTTCGTTCCTTTGCCTTTCATACTGTATGTATGCATGCTGTTTTACAACATGCAATGGGAAATTTTATCATTACTTTCTACTGTAAATTTTCACTCTTTCACTGGAAATTACCAATTTTTTCTTATACAATAATTGTCATAAAAATCCGCGCACCAAGAAAGAGGCGTTGGATTGAAATGAGATTTCAGTAGTGAGATAGTACATACCAAGGACGGAAGTGATAACAACAACACAGCAGCAAGATGCCTTCCCGCAGACATACGGTACACATTCCGGTCATCATTAGTACCGCATCGGACCACCTTGTGCTCAGATACATGCTGTGATACAGTCCGGCATGGAGTCAAAAGAGACACTGTATGTTATCCTGGGACAGACTGGCCCACACTTCTTGCAACTGATGCTCTAAATCTTGAACACTGAGATATGGAGAAAGCTGGCATCCCATCTGGTCCCACACATGCTCAATGGGCAAGAGATCAGGCGATCTGGCAGGCCACAGAAGCGCCGAAACATGACGTAGACAGTCTTGGAAAACTCGAGCAGTGTGTGGATGGGTGTTATCTTGTTGAAAAATGGCTCCGGTCCACTCCACCAAGAAAGGCAGCAAATGGGGCCATAGGACCTCCTGTACGTATTGCTGTTCTGTCAGCGTCCCTCGGATCACTGCGAGGGAAGTACGGCTGCCATATGAGATGGCTCCCCAGACCATCATGCCTGCAGTTCAGGACATGTGCCGCTGTACAGTGAGGTTGAGATTTGTAGCACTCACCTGCATTTTCCACACTCTTGACATGGTGGTCATTTGTTTCCATACAGAAGCGAGATTCGTCGCTGAACACTATACGTCACTAGTCCATAACATTCTACGCTGCTCGTTGCTGACATCAATTCAGTCAACACCAGCGATGGTCAGGTGTTAATGGCAGAAAACGTAATGGCCGTCAAGAGTGCAGATTCGCCTGTGCCAGGTGTCCGGAAAACATATCACTCGTTGCGGTCATTGATAAAAGGAGTGATTTATCAGATTTCCAAAAAGGGATGATTATCGGTTTTCAGACCAAGAGTGGCAGTATTTGAAACAGCGCAGTTTGTGAACTGTTCGCGTGCTGCTGTGGTTAAAGTGCATCGTGATTGGAGAAATGGCACCATTGTGAATAAACGATGTGGAAACTGCGGAGCACCACGTGCCATTGATGTAAGAGGTGAATATCGGTTTCGAAGGTGCATGAGGTACGGTGGAGCAACTCACAGGCCGAATGAACCAGGGGGCTACCAGAAGTGTGTCTAAAATGACAGTTCAGCGAGCCCTGCTGCATATGGGGCACCGATGCAGACGGATGGTCACTGCACCTGCTGTGCTAACGAAGGTGCATCGGCAGAAAAGGCTTACATTTACGTTGCAGTATCGGAATTGGACCTCCGCTGGTTAGTAAAGGATTGCCTTCTCTGATGAGTCACGTTTTCTGCTTCATCGAACGGATGGTTGTTGGTAAGGCGAGAAACATCGGAAAACAAACACTCTTCAACCCTAGCTGGAAGAACTCAAGTTGGTGGGGGCAGCATTATGGTCTGGGGAATGTTTTTGTGGAATTCCCTGAGTCCACTCATACCTGTGGAAGGCACTATGGACCGAATTCATAATGAATCCATCCTTGCAGACCACGTTCATCCATACATGCTGGTTGTCTTCTCTGGGGAGGATGGGATATTCCAGCAGGACAATGTGACATGTCACTCAGCTAGAAATGTCTGTCATTGGTTGGAAGAGCACGATGAAGACTTCAAATTACTTCCCTGGCCCCATAATTCCCCACACTTAAACACAATTCAGCATTTGTAGCACGACCTCGATCATGTTGTTCGCTCTATTTATCCTCCACCACGCACCCCCAGCAGCTGCCAGATTCACTGCAGTCAGCATGGCTCCACATACCTGTGAACACCTTCCAGCACCTCATTGAGTCACTCCCAGCTCGTCCAGCTGCTGTCCGTGCTGCACACTGCGGTTACTCTGGATGTCAGTTGGTGGTCACAATAATGTGATTCGACTGTGTAAGTATTCTGTAGGTTGTTCTGTGATCAGTCTGAATGCTACAATAGACCAAGTGAATGAATTTTTGTATGTTTAGGAAGCTTATTTTTTAGAGAAAACAGATTAGAAGATGAAATTAGGCAAGTGGCTTCATCTTTGAAAGTCTTAGCTGCCTTAGATGGATTTCACAGGACTGATGGGTTCTCAAAAAGGTTCCAAATGGCTGTGTTTGAAAGGGTACCTGTTCCTATTCTGATGTACGGCAGTGAAACCTGGGTGCTGCAGAATGAATGTAGGAGTCGTTTGCGTGCAGGATAAATGAGTTCCGTACAGGAAGTTTGCGGCAAGACACATTCTGGTGGTGTGAGGAAAGATGTGTTTGAGATATGTAATGTAAAGCAAAATGTTGTTAGTGAGGTGGAGACATATTCTTGGAAATTCCAATAACAGGCATCCCACCAATATCGTACATAGGGAGTACCAAAAACTAATTAAAACATCGCCTACAACAACACATAAAAAATTGGCAAAAAAAAAGAAGCAAAAACAGCACTGATACAATACTGCTTAGATAATCAAAGATACCCAAAATTTGAAGACATCAAAATAATTAAATCATGTAACAATGAAAGACATTTGCGTATTGCAGAATCAGTACTGATCGAAAAAAATAGGGATAGAGTATGTAATCATAATGACCCAAATATACTTAATGAAAAATGGAAAGAACTAATAAAAATATAACAAAAAAGGAAAAACTACTCCAGAAGGAAATAAAATATTAACTACAGTTCTTAACAGATGGAGCCACGGTGGCCATGTGTTCAATATGACGTGGGACATGTGGCCGACGCAAGAAATGGCTTTTCTCACTCACTCGCACTGTGATAGCAGGGTTGATGCCAACTGGCCTCCAGATGATGACCCTGGATGGGTGGAAAGCTGCTCGGGGCAATCTACATTGGGAACGGCAGAGGTGTGGTGCATGAATGAGAGTGTGAGATGAGTTGGTAAATAGAGGGCAATGAGATAAGTTCGTTGTGAATAATTGAATTTTAGGCTTTTAAATGTTTTGTTTAGATGTTTTGGTGTTTGTAAATAGGAAGTTTGTTTATGGTTTCTGAATGTTCATGTAATTAGGGTTTTTTTTTTTTTTTTTTAAAGCCAATTAGGTTACCGGTTAGGGTTATTCAAAGTCAATGTAAATATAAGGTTTTTAAAGTATAAAAGAGGTTTCTTGGACCAATGTATCAGTTCTGCAGCATAGGTTAATAAATTGCTCACTCAGTCAAATAAAAGAACATGTTGAAGACAACATAAAAAAAACCACCGCACCAACGGCCAAAACCAGCCGTGGATACTAAAATGGAAGTTAACGTGCAAAGAAATGTATGCTTTTCTGAGAGAACGGACCTACTGGTAAGGGTAAGTTCACTCTCATTGCTCTTATTAAAGTAATTGTAGGCACGTAAATTTTTGAATAGTTATAGTGATACTGTGGCTTGTCAAGCAAGGTATTCTTGGATTGTTTGGCCTTGTTGAAAGAATGAGTGGTGAGATTCGTACTAAGAGAATTTATTCAGCCCCAGTGGCTGGAAAGAAAGGTAGAGGAAAGCCAAGGAAATTAATGGAAGATCGGATTCAGGAATGCCTGCATAAGGAAAAGGTAATGAATATGAAGTATAGAAGGTTGTGTATGAGATGTGTGATTGATGTCATTGAAGCTCAAGTTGCAAGATGAGATTGCTGTAAAAGGAGACATTTGATGCATTGAAACTAACGTCAGTAGCTTGGAAATATTCTAGTTGGATAATGCTTACCTAGGCATTCCATTTCTAGTGATGATTTACTTTTCTCGCACGTTTCGGGTCTTCGTTGAAGCTATTGTCCGTTGTATGTGCAGCTACCTTTCACATCCAACACACTGCTTACTTTGGGTAGATTCAGTAGATCTTCGCTTTAGGATTCAACAACTTCAATACTTTACCGTTATTAATGTTCTAAATTTTTTGCCCAGTCTTTGGGCATCCTCAGGAGTGTGACGACTTTTCCACCGATGGCGCCATCTATGTTTCACTAAATCTAACTTCTTTTTTTCTTCCCCTCGTCAAATGGTCGTTGATGTCGTCTTTCCGTATTCTTCTTCTTTCATTTCCTATTCCTGTTCCCTTGTCTTTTTTGTCGTTATGTTTTTTTTTTCTTGTTCTTTTTCTTGTCTTATTAGCTCTTTCCAAAGGCTAGATAATGTATTAGGGTCATTCTGGTTGCACACCCTTGTTTTTGCATTTTTGAACTTCACTTTTAGTTGGTTAAGTTCGATGAACACTTACCGCACGTGGGGCTTGGCTTTCAATTCCTATTTCCGTTATGTGGATGCCGCACGGGGTTTTTCATTTGGCCACGGGTCCGCTTCTTTTTTTCCCCATTGGAATTTATTTTGTCTCATCACCAAATGAGTTTTTCCTTTGCTGCATCCTCATTTACTTCAATATTTATTCATACCCGAGTACTTTCAGTAAAATTCCTTTACCGTCTTCGAGGGACGTTTTGCTCCGACTAGCACGGACCGTGTCAGCTGGGCATTTCGGTGGTTCTCGCGGGCTGCTTCTGTCATCGGCTATCGCTTCTTCTTGGGCGTTGTGGCGCCATCTCTTGTTGGTCATTGATCTCACTTTTCGAACTTTTTCATTTTTTTGCTCAATTTTAATTAAATTAATCATCAATTTTAATTTAATTAAAATTGAATTAATCATCAATTTTATCAATTTTAATTTAATTAAAATTAAATTAATCATCAATTTTAATTTAATTAAAATTGAGCAAAAAAATGAAAAAGTTCGAAAAGTGAGATCAATGACCAACAAGAGATGGCGCCACAACGCCCAAGAAGAAGCGATAGCCGATGACAGAAGCAGCCCGCGAGAACCACCGAAATGCCCAGCTGACACGGTCCGTGCTAGTCGGAGCAAAACGTCCCTCGAAGACGGTAAAGGAATTTTACTGAAAGTACTCGGGTATGAATAAATATTGAAGTAAATGAGGATGCAGCAAAGGAAAAACTCATTTGGTGATGAGACAAAATAAATTCCAATGGGAAAAAAAAGAAGCGGACCCGTGGCCAAATGAAAAAACCCCGTGCGGCATCCACATAACGGAAATAGGAATTGAAAGCCAAGCCCCACATGCGGTAAGTGTTCATCGAACTTAACCAACTAAAAGTGAAGTTCAAAAATGCAAATGCATTAATGCACGTTAAATAATATAACCTCCAATATCGGAAGTAAATTGAAACCCTTGTTTTATTTTTATAAATTAGGATCGATTCCTCCATTCTCATTTGTCTCTCTGATTTTTTATATTCCGTTTTAGCATTTTAATTTCTTCGAATTTTGGGGATGTTCAGTGGTCAATACAGAATTGCATTAATGCAGTTTTTGCTTTTTTTTTTTTTGCCAGTTAGCTATGTGTTGTTTTAGCCTTTTTTTTTTTTAACCTGTTTTTAGTACTCCCTATATACGATATTGGGGGTATGTGTGCAATGGGAATTTCATAAGACCCTGATTCCTCTAATATTTTGCTCACAGTTTTTTTGTTAACAATCAGATTTTTCAAGGTGTTCATTGAACTTCCTAGTTGTAAGTCAAATTTGGCACATTGCCTATTAATTTCTTTACTGACACCTTCCAGGTAAGGGAATGCACCTATATATTTTAATTTATTTTTTCTCACCTTTCTTAGATTGTAAATTTCTTGGTCTTCATTTCTCTTAGCCATATGTTTTTTATTCTCATATATCCATTTCTTAATAAGCTTATTAGGGCAACGATAATCTTGTGATATTTTCAAGATAAAATCAAGCTCTTGATTCTTTAGCCTATTATTAGAGGTGTGTGTATACGCTCTTCGAATCAAGTTTACTATGCTTTTTTTTTTTTTTTTCTTTTATGTATAACAGGATAGTGCGAGGAGTATGGAATGAGTACCGGAATGTACGTTGCTTTCCTGAAAACAGGATCTTACGAAATTCCCATTGCACACATACCCCCAATATCGTACATAGGGAATACTAAAAACGGGTTTAAAAAAAGGCTAAAACAACACATATCTAACTGGCAAAAAAAGAAGCAAAAACTGCATTAGTGCAATTCTGTATTGACCACCGAACATTCCCAAAATTCGAAGAAATTAAAATGCTAAAACGGAATAAAAAATCAGAGAGACAAATGAGAATGGAGGAATCGATCCTAATTTATAAAAATAAAACAAGGGTGTGCAACCAGAATGACCCTAATACATTATCTAGCCTTTGAAAAGAACTAATAAGACAAGAAAAAGAACAACAAAAGAAAACCTCACAAAAAAGACAAGGGAACAGGAATAGGAAATGAAAAGAAGAAGAATACGGAAAGACATCATCAACAACCATTTGACGAGAGAGAGAAAAAAAAAGTTAAAAAATAAAATAATAATAATAATAATAATAAAAGGTAGAATTAGTGAAACATAGATGGCGCCGGCTAGGTTTATTTAAGAAAAGTATCTACAGCGTATCCGACGAGTGGCAACGTGGGGTATCGGACTCCACTGACGAGAAATAAACCACGAACATCGGTGGAAAAGTCATCATGCTCCTGAGGATGCCCAAAGACTGGGCAAAAAATTTAGAGCATTAATAACGGTAAAGAATTGAAGTTGTTGAATTCTAAAGCGAAGATCTATTGAATCTACTCAAAGCAGTGTCTTGTCCGTTGCACATACAACTGACAATAGGACAATAGCTTCAACGAAGACCCGAAACGTGCGAGAAAAGTGAATCATTGCTAGAAACGGAATGCCTAGGTAAGCATTATCCAACTAATATATTTCCAAGTTTTTTAAATAATGCGCGTAAAAATGTATAGTAGCCTTTTCCGATCGATTTCTAAGTCGGGATATGAACTGCTAATATGAATTGTAACGTCAGTAGTTTAAAATTTAATCTGGCAGATGATATTTCTTTGAGGAGCTAGCTTCTGAACCTTGGAGAACAGCTTAGTGATATTTGTCCTGATGAAGCTGAGCCAAATGCTCAGCAAAACTATTGTAGATCTTAAAATTTTTAATTGTGAATAAACATTGCTGATGTAATTTGCTTAGTGATATGTATGTATTTACCATTTCATTTTCTGTGGACAAGAAAAAATTGTTTTCGTGTTACATAGTACTACCATAGCTTTTTTATGCTACACTTTAAATAATTAGCCTTTCATTTTATCTGATTTTTTAATTTTAGGTACCGTAAGTGGTGTCGTCAGAGGTCAGTATGCTATAATAGCAAGAACAAATTTAGGCTTATTTAACGAAGCTATACGCTTGTGTTGCCGGAAACTGTTTGATCATGAGGATGAACCGCGCTCCATTCATGGGGCATTTATTGGTGTAAGTTTTTGTTTGGTTTAATATTGGTATTTTGGTTTATCATTTCTTACCTAAATTTAAGTATTACTTACTGATGAGTTTGCCTTGTAAATGCTTCTGAAGGGCACTGTTGCACTTTCTTTATAAATTACATCATGCATACATCATGTTTATACACTCAAATATTTTTGGAGGAATATTATGATGATGAAGTACAAATAAGTGTTGCGTGCTCGTGGTCACAGAGAACGAAATATTAATATAGTGGGGGAACGATGGGATTAAGTCTGATTGCTTATAAACTTTTGCTATGTCTTTCGTTTGTAAGATTTCTAACAGCCCTATCACAGACGAAACTGCCTCTGTCATAAACAGTGCCACGTACGTCATCAATTTGTTTTCAGTAGAAGGGTCCAGAAGAGACATATAAGTCAAGCAGGTATTTCACAAAGGCTTGTGCTGTGGTAGAGTTTTGAAAAATATGCACTTCTGACTCCCACACATGTTGAGACATGTCATAGAGATAAAGACCACGCCTTTCTTCCTTTAATTGAAAGAGATTACTTCAAAGAAGAGTTGCTGCTTGAAAATTGTGACCTGTTTTGCTGAAAGCTCATATAGAGTGCAGGATAGTATCATGTTTTAAGTCGGCTTTTTGATTTAGTTGTATTTTTAAAATCCTTTTATTGTTCAAATTGGTATGGTTGAGTTTTTTTTTTTTTTATCATTGACAGTGTTTTAAACCTTCTGTTTTAAGCTATTAAACACTTATGGTTTGACAGTATTTTTATTGGTTTAACTTGTAAATATTGTTATTTTAGTCTTGAATGTAAAGTTAAAAATTTGCTGGGGCACACATCGACTTCAGAGTTCACATGTACTGTAGCATATGTTTACATGCAATAGGTAAGTTATAACCTGTGTTATAACTCTTAACTTTTATTTGCTGGGAAGAGCAGCAGATGGCATGGCTTGTTGCTAAAGAAGAGCAGCAGTCCTATTCACAGGGTTCACATGGACCCTGAAATCCTGGAAAAGTCCTGGAATTTGATTTCTCTTTTTTCCAGACCAGGAAATCCCTTGATTTCTCATATTTTCATGAAAGGTCCTGGAATAGTCCTGGAATTTTTTTCTTACAGTGAGAAAACAAGAAGGATAACACCAAATTTTCAGTTGTAATGAGCACATATTTTGAATCCTTTCCAACACAGATAAAATTTATCATAGTTATTCAAAGTAAGTGGAACGGGTTAAAAAAAAAAAAAAAAAAAAAAAATCTGCCGAATTTCTGCAATTGATAAACATCCAGAAATAGAAACTGCTATTTACTTCCAATAGTAGCCAAAAAGTATGTTACAAAATTTGACAAATGGTGCACAAAAAGTTTCTCATAGCAGAACAAAGGTAATAATAATAAAAAAAAAAACAGATTTTCAAATCAAACAGTTAAAATTGGAAATGTAAGAAGTACACATGATGTAACTGTATGCCTCCTGGCAGAAGAATTTTGTGTAATGGAAAAGTTGAAAATAGCTGAAAAGTATTCTTTGTGGTAAAAACTATGCTAAGGAAAAATAACTTTTCAGACACGTCCCCAAGAAGCAGAGATAGCGAGAAAAAGGTTTTGACCTTTATGCTACCTAGCAAAAAAGCTGTGCATTATTTAAAGAGGATAATGCTCCTCATCTTATTATTGTAGCGAATGACATAAAGTAAAAAAAAAAAATATCAATAGGGTTTTTAGAAGCAGAGATAAAGCTGGAAAGGGAAGTACACAAACACCACCTAGCAACAGAATTGTGAACTACAAAACTCCTCAAAGACAAAACCTAAATTTTTCCACAAAGTAAATGTGATATTCGGAAAAACTGATTAAACATTTGTGTCCCCTTAGTGGCAAAATTGTGCATTATTTTGAGAAGAAAATACATGCGCACAGTTTTCATAGTACTGTCTGACCAAAAGCTTCCATCAGGGGTTTTTTAGTCCTACAAGTATTGCTGAAAACGGAAATGTGAAATTGTGCCCTCTAGTGGCACACTTATGTATTAAGAAAATTTTTAAATTATATGAGAAACATTTTGCATCGTAAAAACACTCCAACAAAGAGCGAATTTTTCACAACAAAAAGAATTTTTCAAATTAGACTCTTAGATGCAGAGATATTGACAAACATAAGACATGTAGATATGCATCTTCTTCCCCGGCGGGCAACTGCTTGTAGCCCATTGTGTTGCTCACACAGTGGTCAAACCTCCAATCAAAAAGAAAAAAAAAAAAAACTTCCCTGGTGGAAAAACTATGCAGTATTTTCAGCAGGTTTTTCGTGGTGAGTGGTATCGGGTCTACGAAAGAATTTTTTCAGTCATGTTTTGAGGAGCACAGATTTCGCCGCAAATACATCATAACTCTGACGTCTCCTGGTGGCCAAACCATTTGTTATTAAAAATTATGCTCGAAACATTTCCCATTGGGAACTGTATCCAACGCAAGAAAAAAAAAATTGAAATCAGACTTTTAGAAGCAGAGATATTGGGGAAAATGCAATTTACCTTTATGTCCTCTAGCGGAAAATCTATGCATTACCCAAAAAATGAGACTGTGCCTAAAACAATCTTCTATATAAATGACCTCAAAAGAAAAAATAATTTTTCAATTAGATTTAGAAGCAATATGTGGAATGAACTGTGTTTTGAATTTGATATCATCTGCATTTATGCCCTCTAGCTGCAAGGTTGTGTGTGCATGAAAGTCACAAAAAAATAATGAATTCAGAAAAGGGTTATGAAAGTCATGAAAAAGTCACAAATTTTACTTTGGAATCATGAATTTATTTTTATTTTTAATAATAGTTCATTTTCTGGTGACAATCTAAGTTGTTCTCCATGGACACTGACCACATAAGATGTAAATGTAGCTTCGATCTTATGGTCCAAGTATCAGAAAAAGTACACTTATGCACTCCCCCACAAAAAAAACAGCTAAATCAAAAAACCTTTTAGCATAGAAATACATTCATTGTCATAAAAATCTGCACACTAAGAAGGAGGCTTCAGATTGAAATGAGAGTTTAGTAGTGAGATGGTACATACCAAGGACAGAAGTGATTACAATATCACAGCAGCAGGACAATTTCCTCTGGACATATGGTACACATTCCGGTCAGCGTTAGTACTGCATCGGACCACCTCGTGCTCAGATGCATGCGGTGATATAGTCCAGTATAGAGTCAAAGATATGCTGTATGTTATCCTGGGACAGATTGGCCCACACTTCTTGTAACTGACACTCTAAATCACGAACACTGGGACATGGAGAAAGCTGCTGTCCTATCTGGTCCCACACGTGCCGTGCATGATGGGCGAGAGATCAGGCGATCTGGCAGGCCACAGAAGCGTCGAAGCATGATGTAGACAGTCTTGGAAAACTCGAGCCATGTGTGGACAGGTGTTATCTTGTTGAAAAATGGCTCTGGGCCACTCAGCCAGGAAAGGCAGCACATGGGGCCATAGATTCTCCTGTACGTAGCACTGGGCTGTCGACATCCCTCGGATCGCTGCGAGGGAAGTACGGCTGTCACACGCAATGGCTCCCCAAACCATCACACCTGGAGTTCGGGACGTGTGCCGCTGTACAGTGAAGTTGGAATTACAGTGCTCAAGCTTTGGGCCTCCACACTCTGACACGGTGGTCATCCGTTCCTGTACAGAAGCGGGATTCGTCGCTGAACAGTATGCATCGCCAGTCTGTAGCATTCCATGTTGCTCACTGCTGATACCACTGCAGTCGACGCCGACGATGGTCAGGTGTTAATGGCAGAAAACGTAAGGGCCGTGGAGAGTGCAGATTCGCATCTGCCAGGTGTCTGGAAATGGTTCCGGCAGACACAGGAGTTCCTTGTACAGCCGCCACAGGTCTCTGGATATTGGACAAGGACATCATTGCATCTGTGCGTGCTGCTCTCACGATCCTCTCTGCTGGTGGTGTGTTTGGGTTATCCAGTGCCTGTCCACCATGTCTGGGTGCCTTCTCATGTCCATTGCTCCCAACACGATCACACGATACTGTCCGACTGGCCCAAATGACAGCCGATTCGGCGCTGGCCACCCTGACTCTCTCATCCCAACGATACGGCCTTGTTCAAACTCTGTCAGTTGCCCGTATGTCTATCACTCAGGGATCTTAGCTGACTATTACCGTGCACTTTGGCACACATGTGGAGTCCCTGCGTGGCGCCTTGTAAGCCCCAAGGATTACGATAGCAGCTCAGATCTTAGACATACGGGCATGCGAAATCGCATGAAACTTTAATCATTTCCATGTCTGCCCTCCCCCATAGCCATTATCTGAGTTTCGCGTTATTCGAACAGTTTTTTCTTGGTGCGTGGTTTTTTATGACAATGAGTGTATATGTACAAATTTTGAGATCAATTTAGCAATTTAAATTATGCTGCTAATATAGTAATGACATTTTCCAGGTATAAATGTTAAGGAAAGAAGTGTTGTGAAATCATGTTGCACAATAGTGAGCATTTCAACTTATTTTAGGCACAGTCAAAGTGTGAGGAGTCAGTTTTTGTTACTAGCGGAAGGGCAGGAGACACTTTTTGCGTAGGAAAAAAGAGTTGGTGTAGTGTCTGAACTCTTTAATGTATGCTGATTGCGTCTGGGTGTGTGCGCGTGTTTGTGCACGCATGCACCTATACACAATGACGAGCATTTCAACTTTAGGCACAGTCAAAGTACGATGTCAGGTTTTTGTTACTGGCTGAAGGTCAGGGGGCACTTGTTACATAGGAAAAGAGGGTGGAGTGTTCCGCTCTTCAATTCTTACTGTATAGGTGTGTGTGTGCGCGCGCGTGTGTCATATACTGCTGCTTTGGATAGGGCAATACACTGAGTGGCCACTTTATTATGACCACCTGACAGTTTTAAGCAAATGAGCTATGGCTGCACGCTGTTGCCGCCAGAGGGCGAGGCTAGTATAAAAAGGGAAAGCTTAGTGCTTGCGACAGTAGTAGAAGTGATTTTTGGGTGACGAGATGGGTAAAAAATGTGATTTGACGAACTTTCAATGTGGGATGATTGTAGGAACTGGGAGCCATGGAGCGAGTATCACCGAAACCGCCGCATTCATGAAATGTTCCAGACCAGCTGTTGTTAAAGTGTTTAAAGACTGGACTGTCAGCCAGAAAACTGGGTCTCTACGTGCAACGTGTGGGCGTCATCGACTAGTGACTGCTCGGGCGGAACGGAAGCCGAAGACCTGTTCAAACACCTTTGCTGTCTGCAGTTAACAAGAGAAAACATCTCCAGTTCGCACAGGAGCACAAGGATTGGGCAGTCGATAATTGGAAACAAATTATGTAGTCCGATGAATCACGTTTTCAGTTGCACCATGCCAATGGCTGAGTGAGAATTTGGCGGTAACAGCACGAAAGCATGGACCCCAAATGCATTGCTACAATCCTTCAAGCTGGTGGAGGCAACGTTATGGTTTGGGAAATGTTTTCCTGGCATGCTTTGGGCCCTTTAATTCGTGTTGATCAACGTCTGACTGGCACATCATATCTAAACATCATTGCGGACCAAGTGCATCCTGTCATGTGGATGGTTTATCCCAATGGCGATGGCTACTTTCAACAAGATAATGCGTCCTGTCATAGTGCTCGTATTGCACAGGATTGGTTTCAGCAACATGCCGGTGAGTTTACTTTGCTTAGGTGGCCCCCCACAATCTCCAGATCTCAACCCCATTGAGAATTTGTGGGATGAAGTTGAACAAGCCATCAGACAGTTGTATCCACAACTCTGCAATCTCACACTCCTGGAAAGTGCTATTCATCAAGCATGGTCTCAGATTCCACAAACCACCTATCAACATCTCGTGGAGTCCATGCCATGAAGAATCGACGCAGTATTAAAGGCAAAAGGTGGCCCAACGAAGTACTGAGGGGGTGGTAATAATAAAGTGGCCACTCAGTGTATATACAGGGTGCCCAGTAAAATCCTTTCTCAGCCCTGAAACTTTCGAACACTGACAGCTATAGCCATAAAAACGGTGTCTAGGTATAGTAAAGTGGCTATGCGCTTTTCGATGAGACCTCGTACAGCGCCTCCTAACGGCAAAGTCAGGAGTTAGCGTGCCGATCTCAAAAACTATACGAGATACGGGAAAATAGTCAATTACAAAGTTGTAGAGCAGCATCAATTTAGTACAAAAAGACACCTTGTGCACATAAATGCTAAGAATAGAATGCGTACAACACTCGTTTGTTTGTTCCCGATGTCGAGCATTGTTACGGCACGAAGCGTGTCAGAAAGGAGACAATATCGCCTTCCGCAAAGCACTAGCCTAACTCAACCACGGAATGTTTGGTTCCAACATGACTGCGCCCCTCCACACCAGCCAGGAAACGTAAGAAGGTACCTTGTCGAGGCATTTGAGCAACAAATCATCGGCTATGGTGGTTGCGTAGAGTGGCCTGCATGCTTTTCGGACCTCACCCTATTGCACTTCTTTCTGTGAGGCTACCTCGAAGAGCAGGTGTATCAGACCCCTCCGACAACGTTGCAGGACCTTCGACGCCGTATAACTGATGCTTGTTCCAGCGTGTCACCTGACATGCTGCAAAATGTGCAGCATGAGATTCAATCTAGAGTCCAAATGTGTATTGTGGCTGATGGAGAGCACATTGAGCACCGCCGGCAAATGTGCCTAGTAACAACTAATTGCTCCTTTCTGATGCATTTCATGACGTAACAGTGTTCGACATTGCGAACAAACAAACGAGCGTTGTACGCGTTCTATTCTTAGCATTCATGTGCGCAAGGTGTCTTTTCGTACTAAATCAATGCTGCTCTAAAACTTTGTATGTGACTATTTTCCTGTATCTCGTATAGTTTTCGAGATCGGCACACTAATTCCTGACTTTGCCGCTAGGAGGCGCTGTAAGCGGTCTCATCGAATAGAACATAGCCACTTTACTGTACCTAGACACCAATTTTATGGCTATAGCTGTCAGCGTTCGAAAGTACGGGGCTGAGAAAGGACTTTACTGGGCACCCTGTATATATATATATATTTTTTTTTTTTCAGGTGGAGGTTCATAAAGAAATGTAGTAGTCAAGTGAAAAACGCTCACTTGACTACTACATTTCTTTATGAACCTCCACCTGAAAATGGTTCCCCAAATATTAATTGAAACCCGTGGGCAAACAGTCAGACGAAGGGGCACAGTTCTTACTTGGGGTCAGAGTTACGTAAGGTTCATAAAGGCTATCCAGAAAATTTCAAATTTTTATTTCCAACTGTGCACGAGACATTCATCAACAAGAAAAAAAAAAAAAAAAAAAATAGGCACAGAAAGTTCAAATATGGCGCACGCACGTTACAGTTACTCCCGATTCTTAAAAACCACCCAGAAGATTTTGTATCTATCTCAAACGGTTTCACGGAGCAGAGTTTTTCGTCAAAAACATGTGGACGCATATACTGTGTGTATATAAAAGTATCATCATCATCAACCATTATCAATCCACTGCTGAATGAAGGTCTCCCCAAGTTTCTTCCACAATTGTCTGTCTTGGGCCTGTCTTCTCCATGTCACTCCAGCATACTTTCAAATTTCATCCTTCCATCTCCCATGGAGTCTTCTCCTGGATCTTTTCCTGTCCCCCAGAATCCAGTCTAAAATTCCGGTTGTCCAGCGGTGGTCCATTCTTCTGGCAACATGTCCAGCCCCTTGCCATTTCAGTGATTTCACTCTGGTCATGATGTCGTCCACTTCTGTCATTTTCCTTATCCACAAGTTCCTTTTCTTATCTTTCCTGGTTAGCCCAAGCATGCGTCTATCTCTCCATGCTTCTTTGAGTTGTCTGCAGTCTTTGTATGTCTTTTTTAGTTAAGGTCCATGTCTCTGCTCCATACGTAAGCGCTGACAGGATGCATTGATTAAACACTTTTCTTTTAAGACATAATAGCATACTGCTCTTAAAAAGTTGTACTGTTTCTTCCAAAAGCTCTCGATCCAAGTTTTATACGCCGATTAATTTCTTCATCAAATGTGACCCTCACTTGATATCTGCTGCCCAAGATAAATGTAGGTATCAGTTGTCTCATGCTTTTCTCCATCAATTGATAAATCTTGGTTTCTTGTTGTACATCACTTTTGTCTTCTGAAAGTTCATTTTTAATCCCACTTCTTTACTCTTGTCAGCAAGTTCTTGGATCATAGTTTGCAGCTCTGAAGGGGTAGTTGCAAAGATGACGTAGTCATCAGCAAAACGAAGGTGAGTTAGGTAATCTCCATTAATCTTTATCCCTTTGTTTTCAAAATTGGAGTTGAGATTCAAAGAAACTACAGTGGAAAGTATTATTTTCTTTTCACCATCCGAAACAACTTTTATTTCCTGGGGGTACCACCAGATAGTGTGCGTGGTTGTCACAGGAGACCAGCAGCCATATTCGGTGGACCGGTGTATCGTTCTGAAGCATAAACATGGAGGTGAGATTCAAAACCATCTGAAAGGAAATTTTTTATTTACTTATGGGACCAATAAGATGAAATGGCAGGTTGTTATCAGAGAACAACAGTCATTTTCGATTGAGCTATGGGTCATTATTGTGTGACATAATCACAGAGTTGTGTGTGAGGTTTAAAACAACTTATAGAAAATGTTATTTACCCTTCACCATCCAAAAGAACAACTTTAATTTACTGAGGAGGCCAATTATAGATGGGTAGCCAGGTTGTTACAGAAGCATAGATGCCAACCAGTACAGATTTTCCCATAATATTATAAATTAAAAACCCATAGAAAATATTACTTTCTATTCACCATCCAAAAGAACAACTTGAATTTACTGAGGAGGCCAATAATAGATGGGGAGCCAGGTTTTTACAGAAACATAGATGCCAACCAGTACAGGGTTTCCCATTATACTATGAATTTTTGTTTGGGATGTACAGACATAAGAATGAAATTATGAAAAATTCACCATTTGATCTTTTCATTGTTTCGTAAACAGATATGAGATTCTTCCACTTGATCATAGAATTCCACTTTTTCGTCATCATGTGGGCTATTTTTGAGAATGAAGCTATGCTGAATAGAACTTGGTGAGGGGGGGATTCTTCTTTCAGAACTTTAAAAAGTTCCCAACTTAAAAGTTAGGAAGAGTGAAAATTTCTCCCATAATCATATGTATTTTTTTTTGCTTGCAATGTTGCCTCTGTTCAGTATTTTTTCTTAAATATAATTTTTTGAATGCAGTATTGTTGTTAGACATATTGTTTTGTATTTTATTTTGA
Organism: Macrothele yani; assembly: GCA_039090855.1. Classification (NCBI taxonomy): domain Eukaryota; kingdom Metazoa; phylum Arthropoda; class Arachnida; order Araneae; family Macrothelidae; genus Macrothele; species Macrothele yani. The sequence goes on along the minus strand of CM077000.1, from coordinate 16,849,085 downwards.
AAGTAGGGACAACACTCTCTAAAACTGAAAGTTAGACGATGCGAAAAGGTCTCCGTAAATTTGTAAACTCTGTTTCTCACAATGTTCCATCTGCCTTCTATTGTTGTTAAATATAATTTTATTCCATAATTTATTTGTACTGTAGCTTGAACATGGAGGAAAAATTTCCCAAAACAGAAGTCATACAGAGCACAAATTTCTCTCATAACCACACCTCCACACGATGTTTCCACTGTCCAGTATTTATTGTTAAATATTAGTTTCTCCCTAAATCTTTTATATATATGATAAGTAATGTTTACTGAGAGAAAACATTAGTGACGAAGTTAGAAAATTTTTAAGATTTGATGCATGGTCGTTCTTTCAGCATGATAGATGAAATTGTAGTCATAAAGTCAGGAAAAATGAACATTGAAACCTGTTTGGCTATTTCAGTTGTGAACTAAACACAGAGTAAATCTACAGTTCAGCTGTTCAGTAAAATGGGTTATATAGAAGAAGCAATGGATTCCAACTCTGCCAAAATCTGAGGGCATTAAAAGAAAGAGAGAAAATTAAAAATCTGAATGATAAAAGGTAGTTGTTTAGATTTTTCCTGTGGACAGCATTTGTAATTTTAGCACTAGCAAACTATTGTTTAAAATTTTTTTTTTCCTGCAATAATTGTGGCAGACTGAACTTAATTTCTATGTTAGATACCCAAATTTGGCGCTGTGTGCTGGATTGCTGAAAATTACTGGAGGGAGGAGGACATGTTTCTTACTAAAAACAACTTTCAGAGGTTGATATACACTATCTACCAACAAGTAATTGGATACCCCTGCAATCGACGATACCTGCGGTCCTGATACACGTCACGGCCGCCGCCGTTAAATATCGTGTGGGAAACAACAATGCAACCAGTCGCATGCAAGATGCCATGCAGTTCGGAGCTCTTTTATTTTGAGGAAGGTGTAATCGTCGGGTATCACAGAAATGGCCGATCCATACGTGACATATCCAGCGAGTTAAAGTACCCAAAATCGACAGTGGCCTACGTGATTGGCAAGTGGAAGATGAGAGGTGACTGTCGGAATGTGCCCCGACTCGGTAGACCCACAAAACTGGGAGTTAGAGACCGACGGGTGCTGCCCAGAGAAATTCGGAAGAACCGCACCAAATTGATGGGCCACATTCGCAAGGAGTTTCAGCAGGCATCTGGGAGTGTTCTTTTGATAAATACCATCCGTAAGGAAGCCCATCTGCTCGGTTATCATGGACGTGCTGTCGCCCACAAGCCTTTGATAACCAAGTCCAATAGCGCTGCTCGGCTAATGTGGTGCAAAGAACGTCGACAGTGGTCCGTTGAACAGTGGAAACAGGTTCTATGGAGCGATGAATCAAGGTTCACCCTCTACCGTTCAGATGGCAGGGTCTGGGTTTGGCGTCTGCCTGGAGAACGCCTCCTGCCGGAATGTATTGTGCCAACTGTGAAGTTCGGTGGCGGTGGAATTATGCTATGGGGGTGTTTCTCCTGGTATGGCACGGGACCATTGGTCGCAATTCCTGGTAGACTCAACGGCGAGACCTACTGCACCATTTTGGATGACCATGCGCTTCCTACGGGGTGGACCCATGTTACTTTCAGGATGACAATGCCACCTGTCATTTTGCGAGGTCTACCATGGCTTGGTATGGTAACAATGGGGTTAATCGAATGGACTGGCCTGCACAGAGCGTGGACCTTAACCCTATCGAGCACCTCTGGAACGAGTTGGAGCGTCGACTTAAGGGGTGCCCCCACCGTCCGAAATCGGTGAAGGAACTGACCTGTCTTCTCCAAGCCGAGTGGAAGAAAATACTGCTAGCCGTCGTACAACGCCTGGTTGAGAGTATGCCCCGGAGGGTCGCAGCTGTAATCACCGCTCGTGGTGGCTCCACCAACTATTGAAGGTGAATAAACTTTGTTTTCCTTTGCTATCACAGGTGTCCAATTACTTGTTGGTAGATAGTGTATATGCAGAAGAGTAGCAGTCATATTCAGTTGACCTACATTTTATTGCCTAATATGATCATGGAGGTGATCTATAAATATTCTCACATTATAATTTCTTATGATTTCTAGTGCTGACTAAGTCAATTAGGAGTGCTTGGAAACCTGTACTTTTATGCTTAAATATGTTTTTTTCTTTCATAATGAAGAACTCATATTGTTCATCATTCCTGTATTTTTGTTCATAATAAGGAAACCATTGGCCCATCAGGAGTGAAGTCTTTTCACATTTGCCAACTGATTGTCTCCAACTTTACCCATTTCATTTTCGTTTTTTACATTTCCAGCTCTACTATTCAAATCAATGATAACAATCTCACCCCCTCCATTTATTTGGTTTTGACTACTACAACATAATCTTCATAAGACCAATCCACCTGTTCTGGACTAGTGATTTCTGCTAGTTTGTTATCGACCACAGCTTTTTATGCTGACATTAACTAGTTATAAAAGGCAACCCAATATAATGCATTGAAGTGCGAATTCCTTGTAACCATTTATTTTTGTCTGCAAATTGTAGCTGTTTAATAAGGACTGAAAGTAAGCATAGAACAAAAGTATTTTGTGTTTAAAAAAATGCAGTTTCTTCCACTGTACAAATGTTGTTGCTTATGTGGGAGAATGGGAAAACACAATGATCCAGCCCTTTGAAATATTTTTAAAAATGCAAAATATCCAACTTAATGGAAATGTTGGATTTATTTTTTAAACAGCTGTGTATATGTGGGTTTCCAAAACACTAAAAGCAGAAAATAAAGTATTTTATTTTTAATATATTCAGGCTAAAGATATGTGGTCATTAATACCGATAAAGTAATGAGTAAGTTTCCTTGTATTTATGATTTGTTCCATGCAGAATAAATTCATGATAATTTTTTAAAAAATTGGACACCATATTGGCTTAGCATATGGATATAGTAATTCCTACATTTAATGTTTGTGCAACTCTTGAGCCGCTGAAGAACTTTATTTAGCTTAAATTGTGATTTCACTGTGTGCATGTGATTTTAGAATGCAGTTATATAATATCTGAGATACCCTGTATTTTATTGCTGTCGACATAAAATATATCCAACTTTTTTCCTTTTTTTCATCGTAGGGTCTTCATGCTTATGGTTTGGATCAAATAGAAGATATTTATCGTTTAAAGACTTTATCAGGTACATTGTTTATTGGTTATTGTTCATTGTGTTTATAATATGCAATATTTTATTGTTTAATAACTTCTTTCTCGAAAGATCTTAAATTCGAGTAGACCTGTGTTACTGCCTAAATAAATCATGATACGTGACACTAGAAGCTTTGAAATTCAATGAACTATCAAATATACTGAAGAAAAAAGAGACTATGCGATCATAAGTCCGGGCAATTCCTGTGTCTGCTTTTGAAGCTTTAGTATGTTGAATACTTGATATGTTCCATCACATTCGGTTATATCTTCTCTATGTCTTGAAATCTTTTTCCTTTCAAGTGGTATTTCCTTTTTGGAAAGTGAAAAAAATCTCAGGGAACGAGATTTGACAAATAGGGCAGATGGGCCAGTGCTGCAATGCGGTGCGTAGCAAGAAACTGCTGCACAAGTTGCCATGCCTGGGCAGGCGCATTGTCATGGTGGAATTTCCACTCGGCACTCAAGACAGGAATGGCAATGTAATGCTGCTCCTGGAGATGTAGGGCAAAGGGCAACACTTCATCATTCAGAATGTGGAGGTACACATGCTGGTTCAAATTCATTGTCACTGAATTTGAAACAGAGAGGGCCCGTTTCATAGTACGAAAAACATCCCAAAACATCACAGAACCCCTTCCAGCTTGAACAACACCTTCGACACAATCAGGATTAAAAGCTTCATTGGACCTGCGATGAACTTGTCGCCTCCCATAATTGGAGTACAAACAAAAACTAAACTCGTCAGACCAAATTGCTTGTTTTCAATCCTCCACAGTAAAGTTTTGGTGACTGAGCCCATCGATAACATGCAACTTTGTGACTCGCTGTTTAAAGATACCTCTTCTGTGGTACTCTGCTCCAGATGTCCATCACATGCAGATCTCGTCTCAATGTCTTTTCGGAAATTGGTTCGAGAGGACTTTCATTGACTGTTTGGAGCAATTATTGCCTGGTTTGAAACCGATTTTCAGTTATTAAGTGTGAAACATGGCGGCAGTCCCTGTTGGTAAGAATCGTTTTCCGGCCAGTTACATCGCTGATTTTCAGTTGACTGCGAATTACACCACTGTTTGTAGACCCACTGGACAGTACGCTTCGACACACCAACAAATTGGACGACTTAATTCACTTCGTGTCCGTGGGCACAGCCAAACATAATGGCTCCTTTTTGCCACTCAGTAATGTCTGTCTTGCAACCCATATTGCAGCCTAAATTTAACACACACATTGCTCTTCACCACTGCACGAGACAGAAGTTATCTTGTAGACCACGTCAGTGCTATTTATCTCCTAAGAATGCTATCACGGCGCCCTCTGTGCAACCGGAAACTTTACTGTCATTTCTGTTAGGGGTGACTAATTTTTTTCTGGTGTGCTTATTCAGTACTGTGTGTGATGTGAAAATATTTTGAGTTTATTCAAAAGTCCAAAGAGAGAAAGAGGGGGGATGGAAGAAATCATATTACAGTTTTGTAAGTTGATAAATACTTGGTGCATAATTTTCAGTTTCCCGAAGCTTTTCCATTAGACATAAAATTCTATTGGATATAATAAAAACTCTTATGTATGTAACTGAATGGTCACCCATAAGCTTCATCCAGAAAAGGTTCACTTTCATTTTCTCACACCTTGAAGTAGATCATCCATTTCACTTTCCCACGTGGCCTTAGAAATCTTGAAAATTGCATCGTCTGGGAGTGGGAATCGAACTCTCAATTTCTGATGTTTGTCTACTCAGGCTATCATTTCTTACAGAATTTCTAATCAAAGCTCAGAATTTCTAATTTAATTCATATGTATATTTTATTTTTCTACATAGCCCCATCACACTCAGTACAGTTATGCCAATATTTAACAAGCTTTTTAAAGCCATCTCTGTAAAAATCTTCAGGTTGTTTTCTCAAAACCATTTTATCGGGGCGGCTTGAACATCTGCTTTACAGGTGAACTGAATTCTTGTCAGATGTCTCTTGAGAGCATAAAACAACCAGAAGTCGGACAGTGCTAAATCTGGACTGTAGGTACGGTGTTCAAGAACTTCAAAGTCCATTTTCTGTGTAGTATCTGAAGTGAAAGAAGTGGTGTGGGGTGCATTATCAGGGTGCAGAATCAGTGGCTCCCCCCCCCACGCTTGCTGTTTATTCTTTGCTTTAACTTTTTAAAGGTAGGCACATAGCTCTCAGACTTTATTGTCATGCCTTTGACCATGTATATTCCTGAAGAATAATGCCTCTGTAGTCCAAGAACACAATGGGCATGCACTTACCGGCAGAAATTTGAGTTTTTAATTATTTTTTTTCCCCAAGGAAAAGATGGGTGTTGGTATTCCAGCAATTGATTTTTCATTTCTGGGTCATAATGGTGAAACAACTCTCATTACCAGCACAGTGCTTTGGAGAAAATCACTTCCATATTTTTCGTAGTGAACACGCAACCTTTGGCATGTTTCAAATCTTGATTTCTTCATTTCAGTCATTAGGTGATGCGGTACCCAAGAAGTACGCACTTCATTGTATCCTAAAACATTAACAATGTCACTGATGCTACCTAAACTAATGTTCAGCTTACCTGCTGTGGTTCTCTGAGCTATTTTGGTGTGTCCTAAAACGTTAACAATGTCATTGACACTACCTAAACTAATGTTCAGCTTACCTGCTATGGTTTTCTGAGTTATTTTGTTGTATCCTAAAACGTTAACAATGTCATTGACACTACCTAAACTAATGTTCAGCTTACCTGCTAAGGTTCTCTGAGTTATTTTTATATTTTGCTTCATGAGCTCATCCACTTTGTGCTTTGCTCAAATCGCAAGTTGCTGTTATAAGCCTCCCATTTCGTGGTTGATCCTTTGCAGCCAACATTCCTCCACCATCCTCTGATTTTCTTACCCAACAATGAACAGTGCTTGTGTCCAGAAGTTACAGAACCATAAACTGCCACTAATCTAGTGTAAATTTCTTTGGGGGTACACTTTCATGAGTTAAAAGCTCATCTGATCATTGTTTGGCACCAGTCCACATAGTTGAATAAGAATTATTCATTTTAAACACAATTAAATATGATCAAATAGGTGTATGGTGTTCTGTTACACAGTAAAATGAAGCTAATTGCACAAAGAATCATTTGCTGTCTGACTGGTTGCTAGACACCTATTTGCCAATAATGATATCAGTGACTTTTTTTTTTAAAACCAGCTTTTCCAATATCTAATAAAATAATGCTGTTCCTACAAATTAATTAATTAAGTTGCCTAGATGACAAAGTGATGAAAATGTTATGTTCTGGCTAATAATCTTGAGTGTGTCTGGTTTTGTATACAAAACATGAGCATTGTGCTTTACCTACAGTTCTAGTGGTGTTGCTTGAGCCTCAGATGCTAAACTGAAAATGTTTTACCCCCCCCCCTAAATATATATGGAGCTGATTTTTTTTTTTTTTGTTGTTGTTGTTGTTTAATCTTCAGGTATGAAGTCTAATAAGATAAAACCACAGGATCGGCCACGAGACAAGTTTGTAAAACGTTTCTCAGACTTCCATTCTTTGATGACCTATGCTCAAAGGAATGATGATACAGAACTTAGTTTCAAGATTGAACTTGTTTTGGAGCATGCAGATAAAATTCCAGTTTACATGGCCACTTTGAGGAGAAAGTGCAGTACTGAATTAGAACTGGCAAGTAAGTGCTGTGTGTGTGTGTGTGAGAAGCAATGTTTAAAATTTAGATATTGTTGTTTATATAGTCAAACCATATATAATGAAATTGAAGAGAGAATCAAAAACATTAGGTATATAATACATGTGAACTTTGTTATAGCTTTGCAGATAAAAAAAAAGGGGTCTATTTCTAGAGTATTACATTAATGTCAGATTAAAACTAGTCAATCATAAATTGTTTATCAATTAATCAGAGGTAAATAATACTGGTTAATTGAAAATTACAGCTATGAAAATAATATGAGTGAGGTCTGCTATAAACAAAACATTTGATGAATGTAAAAAAAAAAAAATAACTGCCAAAAATATTAAATTTTGTCTGTTACATGTTACCTGGAATATATGAACCAATTCTTTCTTGTTTTATGCTTTTTGTGATGTCTGTTTTAAATGTTTTTCAACTTCCTATGATGCGGTGATTAAGATGTTTCTAGATGCAAAATAAAGTCTAAGATTTCCTAAAATGAGATTAAGTGACTGAAAGGTGGCAAGGGAGGAGATTAAAGACAGCATTTGTCCTGGATATGTATGTTTGGCAAATGTGGGGGTGATGTGGGTAGATCATTTCACATGAAGACCTTCTTGTCTTCAGGCAAAATAACCTGTCTGTAAGGGGGGGCTGGAGTGTTTTCAACAGCAGGTAATTCCTTGCTTTCCAGTGAAAGAGGAAGGTTTAAAAACTGGGTGGAAATACCTTTTATTTTCAGTGATGGAAAGTTTGCGCCGAACTGCGCCAATTTCATTATCTTGCGCCAAAGTGCTACAAATTATGAAAAAAAAAAAAATGTATATTTGTGCCCAACTGCGCCTAAACAGCAATCCACCGCAAAAATTGCCAAGCGAAAAAAAATTTTCACGGCAAAAAATGCTGTTTTCACCGTTGAATTGAATGGCGCTTTTTTAAGATCTACGCGTGATTTGGTTAAAACGACGCTTAGTCAACACGTACTGCCAATCCCAAATTTCGGAATGTTTTTTCACCTACCTTCTGATTCGTTGTGTTTTCGGCATAAATGACGAAAAATCAACGATTTTCGCGTAGTAGGAAATTAAATTGTTTTTTACTTATGGAGGAGGAGTTTTGTAATCATTTGGTATGTAGGAGAAACGATACTGTATGTTATGAAATCCTGATGAAGATTATTTACTGATAGTTTCGTGGTCTTTCGGAGTACTGTGCAATTGAGATTGTTTATATGTCATTCCCTGCTCTTTGGGATAGCGCAGTTATTTCATTCCGGGCGAGATGCACGATTATGTAAATACAGCGTAAGATCAGTTGTTAGCTATTTCATTGACGAGGAGGACGACTGAAAATGGTTCTCCTTTGGCAGGATATGACGGTTCTGTTTCTAAAGGATTCATAGGTATTCCGAGATGCCAACTTTTACGGAAGTCGCCCAAAAAAACTACGGAAAAGCCTTTGCAAGACCCCTGCTCGCAATTTTTTTTTTTTTTTTTTTTTTTTTTGCCGTCTTTTGGTCAAAAAACCGCACTTTACAAATAGTCCTATATGCGCCTTCGATTTTCTGATTTCCCTTGCCAACGGAGGCGGAGTTTGTCACGTGATTCCCCATACAGCCATTTGAGAGTGCCGTACGCAAAGTCGAGAGAGAGCTAAGCTCAGCTCCTTTTGCCAACTCTTTACATTGATTGCATGTGGCTTTGTGCTTGTGAAAATTTCGGTGCAAACATTTTAACCCTTTCCACTGGACTGTTGGGTGATACCCGACATTACGAAATCGCCAAATAGCTCACCCGCTACGCTGATGACGCCTCTATAGCTTGCATGTCGGGACTCGCGAGACGTTTCTTTTTCACCGGATAGAGAAAAAGAAATGTCAGGTGTCACCCGCCATGCCGATGACGTTTCTATAGCTCGTTTGTCGTGTGTTATCCGCCACGCCTATGGCACCTCTATAGCTCAGATGTCGGCGCTTGTGAGGAATTTATTTTTCGCCAAATAGGTCGGGTATCATTCACTACATTTATGACAACTCTATAGCTCGTATGTCGGCGCTCGCGAGACATTTCTTTTTCGCCAAATAGCTTGCGTGTCGGGTGTCATCCGCCATTATCATGACGCCTCTACAGCTCGTGGGTCTGGGCTTGCGAGACATTTTTTTTCGCCGAATATTACACGTGTCGAGTGGCACCCTCCATGCCGATGACGCCTCTATAGCTTGCATGTCGACACTCGCGAGACATTTCTTTTTCGACGAATAGGTCGGGTGTCAGCCGCCACGCCAATGATGCCTCTATAGCTCGTATGTCGGGGCCGGCGAGCTAAAGCTGAGCTTTCACTGCTAAGTTGTGGCCTCTACTGCACAAAAGAAAAAAAAAAAAAAAATGCGAGTTCTGGGTGAGTATGGGTGAAAAGTTATTTGAGTGGAAAGGGTTAATTTAGATTAAAATGAAACAAAACGTAGCAGTGTAACAGCTATGACAACAAAAAGAACGAAGTCAGATAAAACTTATCGTCAAGTGTATCGTTTTATGTATAGTAGTATAGTAAAGAATGGCCTTTTTATGAAGCATCTAAAGTTTTGTCAAATCACGTTTTATAAGCCATGTGGCTGCAATTTTAGCCTATCGCAAGGCGGCCGCGATGATTGTAGGCGTCATGTGGAGATTAAGAAGCACAAAGATCATATCAGGAGATTAAATGGAGATGTGAGTAAAATTAATGTAACCAAAAAACTTCTGACAGCTTTAAAAAATATCAAGAGTGCTGGAAAAATGCAGCAAAACAAGCAAAAAAGAGAAGAAATTGAATGTTCACAAAATGATTTGAAATGGGAAGAAGCTGAACTTTTGCAGCAGTTGGATTCCCTCATAAAATGTTAAACAATGCTGAGATGAACATTGAATGTGGCATAAAAAAAGAGACATAAGTGCAATAGAAAGTGGGCAGATACTATTAAAAGAAGCAAAACAAAACATTGCTAACTATCTTAAAAAATTAGAAAAGAATAAAAGTGAGCAATTAAGTATTGAGAAAAGCAGCACAAAATTTAACATTTTTTGTAAAATAAGTGATTAATAATAGAATCCTGCTATGGTTTCAAATTTTTTGATCTATTTAAAAACTAAAATTTTTGCATATGTGTGTGTACACTTAAGTCAGTTTCTTAGTGTCTTTTAATCAGGTAAGTACATCAGTGTGGGGGATTATCCCACAACTGATGGTTCCAGTTGGTCATTCAACCTAAGGATTCTGGAACAAAACCCAGTGAGTTGGGGTCTTTTTGCCAATGTCACACAGAACTAGCTGGCACCTCTCCAAGATATACAGAGGCCCTAGTTGCTGTTGTGTGTGCCATTGTTACCACGTAGCGCTCTGACGAGGCAAACCCATCTCTCTCACTTAGATCACCCGCATAACAGATAAATTATATTAGATAAATACAAGAACATAGTTACAATGTTGAAAGATTCACGTGCTCTTGCTTATTTGCACTTTTTGGTAAGTGTTGGTGCAATTTTTGAACATTTCCTTAAATGTTTGCAGCAGAAAACTACACTGGTGCATATATTGTATGATGAATTGTGTCAGCTTCTGCGCTAACTCTTTGGTTGTTTTATTGATGCTGATGTATTGCAGCAGAAAAATGGGGAGCAAATAGCCTTCCTGAACATAAAAAAAATAAGCAGATAAAAAAAAAAAAAAAAAAAAAAAAGGATGTTGATGTAGGGAGCAGAACAAGGAAGCCCTGTCTAAGCTAACATCTGAATTAAAAACAATTTTTTTATTTGATGCTAGAGAATTTTACATAACTGTTTCTTCATATCTTATGGAGGAACTGCCTTTAAAAAACAACAGTGTTGTATGTACCAGTGTTACTTCAGTGTATGCAAGTATTACATCCTGTTATGCAAAAAGAAAGTGTGAAACATACATTGCCATTAATCAGACGGATGGGTCATTACAAGTCAAATCAATACAGCTTACAATCTGACCTCCTCAGATTTTATGAGATTTAGCACAGATGTTAAGCTTATGGAGAAATGAATTCATGCTTAATGTTAAGTCTGTATTTCTTTTGGTTTCTGAAATACAGAACTGCGAAAATGGATGGAAAGCTTAAATATTCCCATTTCAGGCATTGCAAGATCATCCACATTTTCTTTATTATTTGACACAGAGCCTTGATATTGGTACTTTTGAAAGCACTTAACATGGCCTTTCATATGGTATATCACATGAATATATTTTTTAAATTTTGGTTTTAAATTTTTGGTTTTTTTAGATTTACTTTGATGTTTTGTATCTCAAAAAGAGGTATTTTTGAAAAATTGATATGTTATTCTTATATTCATGCTCTACAACATCTGGAAATTTCAATTTGGGACCACAATGGGATATTCAGTTATAAATTTAAATAGAAACTGTTTGTCCCCATTTTCACACTAAAATTTCCTGTAAATATCATTCCTTACAGAAAATTTTTTTATCACTATATACAAAAAAAAAAAAGGAAAAAAAGTGCATTTTGGACAATCAATTGCCCCCAGATATTTTTAACTTATTATGGAAAGATTCTTTTTCATGGCTACCGAGTTATAAATAGAAACTGCCTGTTGCATAATCATATTGAAAAATGGCATTACATGAGCTATTACATTTTTTGATAGAATTTTCTCTTATGCCATGTCTTGTATGGTTAAAAATATGTGTCAGTAAGTTTGTTGTTCTGTCACAGTACTATATGAAGAGATACATCAGAAAACGGAAAAGCAAAGCAGCTTTTTAATTAATTATGAAATTAAAAAAAATCAAAATCAACTTAGATTTTAATTTGCATTTAACTGTTAAGTCCAAAAAATAGTTTGTTCAGCTACATGTATTTGTAATGTATGTCAGGGTTTTTAGGATAATAAAATGATGGAGATGGACCATTCGGATGGAGGAAGTTCCTTTGGTTTCTTTTATACCATAATTCATACTGAGGAGACACAACCTATTCACCACTGTGCTTCATAAATACAAGTTAGAAATCATTTCACTGTCTCATTTCAAGTTCTTCTTCTTTGGTTACTTTTACTTTCTTGCCTGTTGTTGAATTAGAAAAAAAAAATGCATAGAAGTATGTTACTTCTACATGGTATGAAGGCATGCAACTTCTACATGCCCGGGACAATGTAAGGCAAAAAATGTTCCTGTAAAAAATATATATATATATATTTCTTAAACTGCTCGGAAGTGACATAAGCAATTGTATCCCTGCAATATTAGAAGATGCCCATCCATCCCATTCATATAATTGCCAAACAGTTATTATTTAGTCTGTGTATAGATGCTTGAAGCTGGCACAAGCTGCTAGTCTCTTATAGTTCTATCCAACTCTCCTTCCCCTTGAGCTGTAGTAAAGAAATACCACTCTGCTTGAATTCTAAAATCCTTTACATGGCAGCACTTTCATAAATTTTTGTGATTCTCGTAGTGAGCAGTTGCTGAGTTATGCCATCAGAAAAGTGCATTATTTTTCTAGGGGCCCATTAAATTTTTCAACTAAAAGCTGAATTAACTTTTTTTTTAAACAAATGAACAGCTGTAGTATCACGATAAAGGCATTCAGAAATTATCACAAAACCAATATTTTCTATGATGTGACCAGTATGGACATTGTTGTCGTAAACAACACATGGGTGAATTATTGCTTGTGAGTCATTCCAGTAAAATCCCTGAGCCTCATCTTGAAGAATAAAAAGAAATAGTCTTCAAAAAATTCACAAATTATTTAATAATCATGTTTAATGACTTCATCACATTTAAGATTTTTTTTTCAATCATGAGAGAAAGATTACTGCAATTTAGCAGTAAATAAATGCTTTTTTTCCCCGCATGAGCAACTATTTTGTTCTCACCCCCCCCCCTTCCCTGTGAATGAATATCGAGTTCAGTTCCCACGCTTGTTCCTGCAGAAGCTTAAAAAATGAATGGAAGTAAAGGTGGGCTTTGAGAGAAACTTAATCTGCTGATGGATCAGCCTGGAGCGACCAAAGGGTCGAGGCTACTGAAGCAACCTTTGCCATGGTATACCTTGCACAAAGTATATAATGCCATCTGCAGGTAAAATAATTATCTTTGTTTAGCAATGTATATGCTCAACAAAAAAGAAACAAACTGTTATGGTAATGTTTTTAAGATGATGCAGCTGCTACATCTAATGCCATGTAGTATTGCTCCTTGTGAGCGTGGCTTTTCAGCAATGAACCTCATAAAAATGAGTAATCGGGCATGTCTGAATTGTGACACTTTGAATGACTTAATGATGATTAGATGCAATGGCCCTTCAATTGAAAATTTTGATCCTTAAAATATCATTCATTTGTGGTGGGTTCCTCTGATAGGAAGATCAGACAGTACATATCAGTGGTAAACTGTGTCAACATTATTAGTGCCACTTTACTGTATGTATATATATCCCAGCTTTTGTCCCTTTATTTTAAATAGTATCAAATTAGACATCTAACTTCAATGGCCTCTCAAAAATAAATTATGTATATGTGTAAATTAAGATAGTAAGAGTAATGATATTACAGCACTGAAAATAAATTGTCAAAAAGTCAATCATTTTGGAACAAAAGCATATGAAATATTTGCAGTCAATCTAATGATCCTATGCAGTAACTACTCTGCATCTGTTTTTATGAAGTTAATGGGGGAAGGATCTCTCATTAGAAAGAAAAAAAAACATTCACCTATTTAATTTCATAGAAACCTAAGTAGAGAAGTTACCGAATTATCATTATTTTTTAACTTTGCATCAGTAGATTTTGTCATATTAGATATTTCAGCTAGATAATGCTTACCTTTGCATTTCTATCTTGCTTGACTTTACATTTCCTGCACGTGGTCCAGTTGTCGCTGATGTTATCGTTCCAATCGTCCGTTTCAGGTATAGCTGTTCTTGGCGCTATTCTCATTTAACGCAGGTTTGCTTCACTACACTTCGATTAGGTTCCGTTAATACCAACTTTTACCGTTTTTCTTTGCTTGAAATTTTTCGCCCAAACAACTTTGGGCATCTTCAGGAGCGTGGCGATTTTGCACCTTTGCTTGTGGGTGCCTTCTCGCTTACTGGGGTTTGCTAATCCCCATTGCCATTCTTCGTTCGTCTCGGATACGCAGTTTGATCGTTTCTACCCTGTCGCCATCTATGTTTCCTCTTTGGACTTTTTTTTTTAATACGCTATCTCGTTTGTTTTCCTTTACTTTCTTCTATCTTTGTCTTTTCTGTTGTGTTTTTTTTTTTTTTTTGCTCTTTTTCTTGTCTAATAAGTTCTTTCCATAGGTTAGATAACGTGCTCGGGTCGTTCTGGTTACATACTCTATTTTTATTTTTATATATTAAAATTGCTTCTTCCATCCTCAATCGTTTTTCCGATTTTTTATTTCTTTTTAGCAATTTTAGTTCGTCAAATTTCGGGAACGTTTTGTTTTCCAGAAAGAACTGTACTAGCGCCGTTTTTGCCTCTTTTTTTTTTTTTGCCAGTTGCTGATATGTTTGTTTCAGCCTTTTTTTAACCTGTTTTTTGTGCTCCCTATGTATGATATGGGGGGGGGGGGGGATTTCGTACGTTCCCGATTCTTCAAGCATTTTTTCCCCTGTTTTTTTGTTCACCGTCATATTCTTTAATGTGTTCAAAGACATCCCTAGTTTTAGATCGTATTTCGCACATTGCTTGTTAACTTCTTGGCTGACACCTTCTATGTATGGTAAGGACCCTATGTATTTCACTTCCTTATCCATATTGCTTCCTCCTCGGCTTTCCTTGCTCTGATTCTTTATTTTATTTTTTGTTTCATTTATCCACTTTTTTATTAATTTATTTGGGTACTCATAATCATGCGCGATCTTTAATATGAATTCCAGTTCTTGGTTCTTAAGCCTATTATTAGAGGTGTGCGTGTATGCCCTCCTTATGAGGTTAACGCTATTTTTTTTTATGCATGTTTGGATGGTGCGATGTGTATGGTATCATTACTGGTATATAGGTATGTTTTCTGAATATGGAGTATTCAAACTTATTTTTGTTTCGTTTTTACCATCACATCTTGGAATGGCAGACCATTGTCTACTTTATATTCTAGCGTTAGTTCAATTGAGTTACATATTTTCGTGAACTTACGGGCCAGCTCTTGTAGCTCCATTTTTTTAAACTTAGAGATGATTATGATATCGTCTACATACCTTGCGTACATTATTGGTTTTTCTTGCATGGTTTGTATGATTTTTTCTTCTAAGTACGCCATCGCAACTTCTGCGTATATGGCTGGCAGCGATCCCATCGGGCCTCCCTGCGTTTGCTTGTATATATTATTTCCAAATTTGAAAATGTTGTTCTCTTTGATGAAATATAGGGTTGTTTTTAGTTCGTTCATTTGGGTCAAGTTTAGCTCTTTTCTGCTTTTGAGTTGTTCCATAATTATCTTGATGCTAGAGAATTTTACATAACTGTTTCTTCATATCTTTTGGAGGAACTGCCTTTAAAAAACGACCCTATATTTCATCAAAGAGATAACGAGTCGTGCAGCTCTGTCAGAGGAACTTTCAACCTCTACAACTTTATCCTTCAGTTTCTTGTTTATTATAAATCCAACACCACTAGTTCTGCCAGTATCTGTTCCACAATAGTAGAAGAGATGTCCACTTTTCAGTTCAATGAGATCTTCTCCTTTTCTCCTTACCTCACTTAGCCCGACGATGTCCCACTTGATCCTTTGTTGTTCCTCTTCCAATTCAAGAAGCCTTGAATCAGAAGATAGGGAGCGTCCATTGTAAGTAGCCAAGGTCAGTATCAAATGGCAGCCTAGTCCGGTCCTCCGGGGATTCTTAGCACTCTCTGCCTTCATGTCGCACTGGCCGCTGTCTTGGCCAGGTACATTCCAGCTGCCGGAGACTGAGGGCCAAGATTTAAGTTGTGGAGTCATTTTGGAGGAGTTTGGCCATAACTCACCACGCTGGCCAAGCAGGTTGGTGAGTGTGGGATAGCATTTCCTCTAATCCCGATGGTATAGTTATACCGCTATTGGCGGTCGTCAGAGCACCTTTAGTGGGAACAGGATGCACCACGAGAAGGCGGGGTTGACATTTGTCGAGGAGAGGCTGTGATGTTATGCATCACCTGACCTTACATCCCTATATATATATATATACATGGGAGATGGGTGGATGAAATTCGAAAGTATGCAGGGGTGGCATGGAGGAGACTGGCACAAGACAGACCGTTGTGGAGGAAACTTGGGGAGACCTTCGTCCAGCAGTGGATTGATAATGGTTGACAATGATGATGATGATATATATATTTATTTATTTATTTATAAAAACTTCTCTCTACAATAATTTCCAGGAAGCTGAGATGATCTAAGCACTGTCTGTTTGTTTTCCTCAGTGATCTGTGACAAGTCCATCCAGAGGGGAGGGGCCTTGCCAAGCTTAAGGGTTTCATTGACGAGATCTATTGTTAATTTACACATCATAGTATAGTGGAACTTGATTTCAGGATGCATTCTAATAGCAGGGAGAATGCAAAAAGGAGTTACAAAGTGGGAGCACACATTTAATTTCAGAATCATTCATAATATATATATAAAATTTTAGCTTTTTGTCTGTGCAGGATATTCTAGAACAAAAAAAAAATGGTTTAAAGGGATTTCAGTATGAGAAAAACATGCCTTATGAAAATAAGCTTACAATTTCTTATTAACAAAAATGTTCAAGGACTGTTGGTTGTTTCCAAAATCCATTTGTATAGGATATTCAACAGATAATTTTATATTAAAAAGCTTCATGCAATGCGAATGTGTGTGTGCATTCACATGTGTGGTAGGTATTAACTGACATGTAATTCTTTCTGACTTTAAAATCCCAGTATCCCATGATGGTCCTAAATTGAGATTTACAGATATTGTTCAGCATAAATATAAGAATAAAATAAATTTTTCTAAAATTAAAAATACCCCTTTTTGAGATACGGAAGGTCTAAGGTCGAGTGTCTGACCTTGAAACCAAAAATTAAAAAAATATGCTCATGTGATACATCATATGAAAGGCCATATCAAATGCTTTCCTATGATACCAACATCAAGGCTCTGTTTCAAATAAGAAAGAAAATGCGGGCAATTTTGTAATGCATGACACGCAAAAAAAAAAAAAAAAAAAAAAAAAATTCTGTCCATTTCTCAGTTGTGAATTTCAGTAACCAAAAGCGGTAGATTTAAGATTGAGCATGAATTCATTTCTCCATAAGCTTAACATGTGTGCTAAATTTCATAAAATTCTAATGGGGTCAGGTTGAAAGTGCAATTTTTTGTGTTGATTTGTCATGGAATGACTTGGTTTGGAATATTGTTGCCTTGTGTAATACCTACTGCCAATGTAGACAGACTGACAGATGAGTGGCAACTATATTCTTGTAACAATGAGATCCTTGATGAATGGTCACGAGAAATTTGTGACAGTGCAGCAATTTGTCGGAAACCAATGGATGAGTTTTGGAAAAGTGTGGCTCTTCTAAAAGACTCCAATATGTCTCAGAGATATCCATATCTTGTAACATTAGTCAAGGCAGCACTCACTTTCTCTCATGGCCAAGCGTCAGTTGAACATGGATTTTCCATAAAAGAATGCTGCCGACTGTACGTTCATGCATGAGCCTTGAAACTCCTTTTTCTACTGTTGTTAGTAATGTTGCGGTGGGGATATTGCAGTGGGGAAATTATTGTAATTGGGCATTCAGAATTTAATCAATCTAGTCATGTGTAAATCCAGAAGTCAGATTTTGTTTGATCTC
The DNA here is from genome assembly GCA_039090855.1 of Macrothele yani. Classification (NCBI taxonomy): domain Eukaryota; kingdom Metazoa; phylum Arthropoda; class Arachnida; order Araneae; family Macrothelidae; genus Macrothele; species Macrothele yani. The sequence continues at coordinate 16,831,368 of CM077000.1, read as the reverse complement.
TATACTTCCTTTTACTGTAGTTATAAAAAACTAAAAAGGGGAGAGGTGGAATGGGATAGGTGATAAATAGGGAAAGGTATTGAAGACATAAATGCACCATGCATTCGTGTACTTTTTCAATTAGTACTACACCACAGCATATAATTCCTTTTTTTTTTCTCCCTTGAATACCAGAAATTTTTCACATGCTGTATATATACTCGCATATAAGCAGAAAGTTTTTGGAAAAGAAATGATTTTTTTTTTAAAGTAAAGGGGTTGGCTTCTAAGTGAACTGGCTTGTACACAAGTATATATAGTAATTTTGTCTGAACATATTTTTTCCCATTTTACCTGAATTTTATTAATTTTTGCAACTATTCCAGCAAGAATGCATTTTTCCTGGCAAAGACCCAACCCTGATGTCTACATTTATAAAACAAATAGTTTATCATAATTTTATGTACATGACTAAAAAGGCTGCAAATGTTTATGCACAGTTGATATTTCATTTAGCATTAATCTGATATTTGTTAAAGGTACAGTGTTTTAGGCAAACTGCTTTTGTAAACGAGGAAAAAAAAAAGTTGGAAATGAGAGTCCTTATTTTTTGGGAGAGAAAAAGAGTGGGAATTCTGATCTGCTTTGCATATTTTTATCAATAGGACTACAATTTTTATGGTGTTGCATTTTTTGTTGTTGTTGCAATGCTAAAATGCTGTTCAAGTGTACAAATGTGTTTCATACAAAACTAAGCAGCTTTAAGTACCTTTTATGTAAGGCATTTTTTCAGGTTTTTTTTTTTTGGTCTTTTTAAGGTTTTTTTTTTTTTTTTTTTGGTCATTATATTGTATTTTTTGTCATTTTATATAAAAAGGTAATTTTTGAATGAATTTCCCTGAAAGTCCATCCTCCCCCTCCCCCTGAAAGCAAATTGAAACATGCAATGAGGGGGGTGGGAGGCTTGTGGTTAGAACCTCTGTACACATGTCGTAACAAATCGCGGTGCCATGACAGTGGGAAAGCACTTCCGCCCCTCCCGTCTCTTCCTTCAAGCTGATTATGAGCTGTTCCCCCGGTTGGAGTTCAGCTATTGCCATTATGTCGGAAGGCGGGTTCGATGCAGGTACATTTTTGTGTTTTTTTCTTGTTTTCTTTTATAGGGTATATTTTATAAATGTTTAGTTTGGCACAGAAATTGTAAAACTTTCTTGTTTATTCCTTGTTTTGTTCTGTAGGTCATGTGTGGATTAGTAAAATAAAGAATTTCAGTTGGCACAGCAACAGTCAACAAATGATTGTTATATTTTTTAGATTCTTTTTGTTTTGTTTCATGCACCTCTTCTTTTTTTAATTAATTAGTTTTGCAAGTAAATAAAGAAATGTGCTCTTCATAGTATTTTTTTATGGCATTTTATAAGCCTTTTTATTTTATAATTTTTAGGTCACAAAAATCCTAGCCCTAGTTATCAGTGTTATATAATAATTTGTCCATTCAGTGTACATGAAAGTTGAACTCTGCCTGTGAAGTGCTCATGTTCCTTTTTTTTTTTTTTTTTTTTTTTTTTTTTTGGTATGATTTCATAAGGAAATGTGAGAGCTGCTTTTTTTTTTTTTTTTTTACATTTTCTTTTTCCCTGTTTACAGATGTTGTCTTTACCACTGCTCACAAGGCAAAAGGTTTTGAATTTGACACTGTTCGTTTGGTTGATGATTACCACATTAATGGAAGGAACATTGTTAATATTGTCTCGCAAGGTTTGTTTCAACTTTTATATTTTTTCACCCTTATGTTTTTTGTAAGAGAAAATAGCATGACTATTCCTAGATGTTATTTACTCATGAGTTTTACAAATATAAAATGAGGCTTCATAGGAATATATTATTTTTCACTTGTCAATGACACAATAATTAAACAATAATCTATTCCTATGAAACCGTATTTTGTACTCAAAACTTACAGTTTACAGTTTTTGTATTCCTATGTACAGGAATGTCTTCATGCCTCATTTAGAGAAGAGTGGCTTTTAAAACTTCATTTGTAAGCCCAACAGTATGGACCTACTAATGTCAGGCCCTAAACATCCTTTTTGGTGTATTTGTTACTTTTGGTGTGTTTATTTTTCATCATCATAGCTTTCAAGATTTTGGAAATGCAAGATGCCAAGTAGTATGGATTTTCCTTAACTTTACAGATTTTTGGTTGCTGTTGCAAAAGTTCAGACATACCAATAAAATTACAGAAAATCACCATTTGATTTTTCTGACATGGAAAGCAATTTTCTCATCAACTTAACAATTTTTGTTTGTTCTTTAAGTTTATCTGGGGGGGGGGGGATTCAAAGCTGTGTTTTGTGTAATACAGATTTCTGTATCTTGATTGCAGTGATAGGAGTGAGTCTCCTTTTTAGCTAAAAGTCTATTTTTTTCCCCCAACTTGTCTCTTAAAGTATCTTTTTGTACTCAAGTCTCCTAAAATCTCTTTTTTTAAGAGATTTGCTTTTGAATTCTTTCTTATTTTTTCAAATTTGTTTAACCTTAGGTAATATTGTATAGTAACTCCAATGAAGGTTAACTGAGGTGTGTTTTGGTTTCATTTGTTCTTCTCTTTTGAATTTGAGAGGTGAGCACTTTTGAAATTTATGAAGTCTTAATTTTGTATGTGTCTAATGAAATGTATTTTTATTGTTCCAGGCACTTTGAGTGAAGAATTTTTATGCAAACTATGACAGTATTGGTATTATAGTATTAGTATTGATAGTGTAAAAATTCAAGTGGAAGTAGTGCAATATTTTGGTGTTTTAATAGTTCGTTTAATTAAACACTTTAGTGAAAAAACTGAGATTTCATTATGGGCAAGTGCAAGTTCGAGACTTGGTTGAAACAAGAAGACAGTAATGATCACAAACTTTTTCATTGTGGTGTGTTAAACAAGTGAGTCTGAGGCTTTTTGTAAATTATGTGTTTCTGTGACAAATATTGGGAACTAGAGTGTTCACTCATTATTACAGCATGCTGGTGGCTTCAAACATAAGAAAATCTCATTGGAGGTTTTGTATGCAAAACAGACGACTTTGTGCAGGCCAACTGCAGCATTTAATGTTGGAGAGCAACAGTACTAATCAAAATGCCCAATTAGGGCTAGTGAGTTCAAAAGACAAAGCAACCACTGCTGAAATAATTCTTACCCTCAAACACATTTGCAGTAATTTCTCAGCTATTTCTTCCAGTTACTGGAAGGAAGTTTTGGATGCCATGTTTCCAAGAGTAATTCCATCGGACATCTCTGTCAGTCCAAAAAAGATGCGGTACCTTATAAATGATGCACTAGGCATTTATTTTCGTGATCAAATACTAGAAGATTTAGGTTTGACAGTGTTTACTATTTCATTTGATGAAACAACTAATATTGAGAACAAAAAGGAATTGCAGACACTGTTCATTATTGGTCAGAGGCCAAGACTGAAGTTGTTTCACATCATTTAGAAAAAGTTTTTCTTGGCAAAGCTGATGCTGAAATGCTTTACTTTGAAATTTCTCAGCAATTGATCGTACTAATTTACCACTGAATAACCTGTTAATGATAGGCTCGGGTGTTCTCAATGTTAACAAAAATGTGCATAGGCTGTTCAATGAGGAACTCTTGACAATAAGGTCCAAAGGATTTTTGGACATTAGAACCTGCCCAATCCACAATGTCCACAATGCATTTTTCAAAGCTCTTGAAAATTTTGCTAAAGATGCTTCCTCTTTGGTGATAAGCATTCATTATTATTTTAGTGACTGGCCATCAGGATGGGAAGATTTTGAAGCTATCCAGAATGAACTCAAGCTGCCTACACATAAATTCATTTAACATACTACTTCTAAATGGTTAAATTTGTTGATGCTGCCAAAAGACTGATTAAGCAGTGGCCTGTTGTTTTAGTATTTTTTTTAATTTTTACCTTCTAAAAAAAGTAATGGACATCTTCAGAGAAACTCTTTTAAAAATGTTGTTGCATTGTTAAAGAAACTTGGGATGTTGGGTGAGATTCATTTTACTCTTTCATCTGCTGAACTTTTTCAGACATTCACTAGAACCTTTCAGGTTGACCGTCTGCTGGTTCATATTTTGTTTAAATAACTTCTGTCAGTAGTGCAGAAGCTAGCCAGTCACATTTGCTATTCATCTGCTTTAAAATATTTGTATATGACTGGGTAAATAAGAACTTATTTGATCAGATAAATTTGGTAGAACTGTCTTCTACTGCTATGCCTGAAGAAGCAAAGAAAGAAGTTTCTTTGCTTAACCAAAAAAGTAAACTGATTTTTCCGAAAAATGTCCAATCACACTATATTGCTGGTTGTATACACCTTATAAAAAGGCCTTCACACCTTCATTAAGGCTTAAGAAAGCCCTTGGATGTCTACACAAATCAGAAAGAAACACAGAGAGAAGCTGTCGACAGATTGTGACTGTTGCCAAAGCACTCCCTTTGGATATTTGTGAAGATTGCCTCCTAGATGAGTGAAAATGTCTTCAGGTGGAAAGTGATGAATCAGATGCCAATGAAATCAAAGTATTGGAATCACTTTTTTTCTCTTGAAACATCAGATGTTTCAAGAGAAAAGTATCCTATTGTTCCCAAGCTTGTGAAATCAGCATTATGCATCTCGCATGGAAATGCTGACGTTGAAAGAAGGTTTTCATCCTCCAAGTTTATTCTTGATGATTTTTGACAGATGTCTGTGAGAACACTTACTTGAATTCTTATTATAAAAGATGGAATGGGACAATATAAATGATTACCCTATATGGGACAATATATATGATTACCCTTCCTTTATACCAATTACTAAGAAACTTATATTGTTGGCACAAAATGCTCATAAACATTACTAAGCATATCTGGAGGAACAATGGCATCCAAAAGGAAAAGAAGAGTGTATGAAGGTAGGAGAAAAAAAAAAAAAAAGAAAGAAAGAAGAGCAAAGACTCAAAAAAGAAGAATGTTCTAAGAAAGAAATTCAACACTTGGAATATACACTTAAAGGTAAGAAGAAGAACCTACAAAAACCACTAGAGAATCAGCAGATGTTTTGTTAGAAAATGCCACAAAAACGATGAAAAAAGGTTTGGAGAAAGGAGATCTTGTGCAAATTCAAGTGGCTCAAGGTATATTAGAGGGTTTTCGGTCACTGAAAGACTTGGAAGAATAAAGAAGTTCAAACAGCTGCAAACTGTGGTTGAAAAAAGAAAAAAACACTATGATTACCAACTTATTTCACAAAAAGCATAAAAACAGTATTGTTTTGTTGCGTTTTAATTTTTTGTAATGTACAGTTTCGTAATTTTAATAATTAGGCTACATTTAATTATAATCTTAGTACTTTAAAAGAAGACTTTTCACTATTGTGATTTATTAATAAGCTAATAGATCTTTAAGATAAGTTTATTTGTGCTATTTTTATTTTTATCTATAAATTTCTTGTAATGTTGATAAATAAAGAAAATTTGGCCATACCCCATCCATGTTAAGAATAAAATAAACGATTTAGTTATAACTGAAAACGTTTTGCAGTTTACTTGCCAGAACTAATAAATTGACATTTCGTTTTGGACTTAACCAGCCTTTTGGCCTTTGGTAGGGTTTTTTTGTTTTTTTAATGTTTTTTTTCAAGTCAAAGGTATAGTAATTGTAGTCTTTTTTTCCTTTTTCCTTTTTTTTTTTTTTTTTTTTTAAATTATAGTCTCTGAAATCTCTATTTTTGGCTTCCAAACCCTCTCCTATCCCTGTAAGTGGTAATCCCATGAGTTTTCTATCTACAAAAGGAAATCCAGCAACAGGGAATAATAACATCTGCTTGACGCTGGCTCAGCCTTTGGCCCCATTTTACCCATCCCATGATGTCTCTGTATCACCAGCAACTATGGACGCTGCTCCTTATCCCTCCCATGATGCTCTCATTGCCACCTGCAGCTACACAGAACATGTGCGTTGTATGTCCACTGTTCCAATAGCCTTTTCTTTGTGCTCTCTGGCCTCTGCAGCACGTGCTACTGTTGGATAGAAAAGCGTTGCAATCGGTTGTGCAATTGTGAACGTTTTTTTTTAATTATTTATTTAAAATGAAGCATTCTTCTGGCTGGCTTTCATCTAAAAAGAAAGTGCTTCCTAGAAATGTACCATAGAGACTGGCCATGTTTTTAAAAGTCACAGGTTTCTGTGAACCATGTGTTTTGCGGCATATGAAGTGCGATTTTAGTATTGCACTCAGTGGGGGTGGTCCAGGGGCCCGGGCTCTTCTCATGAAGTATCACTTGGTCCTTCATTCTTTCTTATTGATGGTTATTTGTAATTATACTTGTATATGATTTTAAAATATATAATTTACGAATAATCGGAAGCATACTTTGATGTGATGGAGATATTATCATCACTCCTCAATATTTTGGGAGATGTTACTCCAGAGTATTTTCATTATCATATCAAATATTTAGGGCCACTTCATAAAGAAATCCTGGGTGCACCACTGATAGGCAGGATGATTGCCGAATGCACACAGAATTGAAGAAGCATCAACATTCCAAGGAATGATTTTTCTTCATGTCGGAATGTAATCTTTTATACTTTTTCTGTTAGACAGTATTTTTAATTTTTCCACTAGCAAGAATTTGTTTATTATCATGGTTACCACGGTCCTTGAAAACTACTTGAATTTAATTTTCCTTTTCAAGGGCCCTGAAAGTCCTTGAATTTTGTATGAGTCCTTGAAAGTACATATTTCTTGTATATCTTCTGTATTAGGAAGTCACATGCTATACATGGTTGAAATACATGATATAAAGAGATTCAGTATCTCTTTTAGAATTATTATTACACATGTCAAAATGTGGATATGTGATTATGGTGGTGCAGAAAGTTATCACTTTCTATTATTTAAAAAATAAAAAATAAAAGAAGGTAAGAGCAATTACTCACATATATTCATCTCGAGGTCGTCATCATTCCTTCATTCGTATATTACCGCAAGTTGTTCAGCTGCTATGCATTGCAAACAGTCCGATGGTGACTATTATAAAACGATTAGCAACACAAAGGTAATAGTCGGCCTCAAGAATCATTCCATATGTTGCATCGTAAGTTCAAAAAAACAGTACAGCAGAAATAGAAAACCGTATTATTACTTATACCACGGTCAGGTTGAAAAGCTAACAATGAACGAATCTAAAAAGTTAGTTGCACTCCTCCGTAAAACATTTCAGTAAAAGGATATTTTGTTGACACTTTGTGGCAACACTGCTGGTATTTATCTGCAGCATGTGCCGCAGTAGTTTTAGTTCGCTCACCAATGAGTCGTGAACATGCCTCGGCAGCTGCTGGTGGCGTCCAAATTGGAACTGCATGCAGTGATTCGTTTTTTGTGGGCAAAAGGGTGTAACTGCACTGAAATTTTTCGGCAGTTGAACGAAGTGTACGTTGAGAACGCAGTATCGCATCAAGCTATTGCAAAGTGGTGCATCTTGTTCGAGAACGGACGTACTGATATCGAGGACAATTACCGCAAGAGAAGACCGTCAACTTCGACAGCGGCTGAGAACGTTACGTGCATGAATGAACTCATTCTTGCAAACAGATGAGTAACAGAAGACGAAATCGCAAAAGAACTGGATATTCCACATGGAAGCGTGCATACGATTATGACGAGGTTAAAGCGGCAACCAGCAATGGTTATCGGACGTTGGATGGAATTTCTTCGCAGAAGGCATAGAAAAACTTGTGCCACGCCTCGACAAATGTTTCAATAAACTAGGTGATTACGTCGAAAAGTAACTTTTGTATGGAACTTTGAGGTACATATAACATTTTTCTGTAATTTTGATCCTGTGTTGTTTTATCGAGCAGTGCAACTAACTTTTTGACTCACCTATGTAAAAGGCTGACTAACAAACTTAAAAAAACAAAATAAAACATGAAAAGCAAAAAAGAACAATGAATGAACTATTTACATAATGTATGCACCACCACCTTACGTCCACTAGCGTCCCTGGACGCATTTTGCCCTAGTCTCTTCCTAGGCGTTTTCAACAGGAATGAAACGTATGTTGGTAACCTTTCGTACCTCCAGAAGTCGTGAAATACATTGTGCATGGGTCAGATTCTCTCTTATAGCGTGGTGCCATCTAGTGTCAGAGTTTGATTTTCTTGTATTTGTTGTCTTTTAATTTTATTTTTATGGTGGTCTTTTAATCTTTTTTGGGTGCCCACTAAATTTCTCCAGGCATATGAAAGCTCATATGGTGAATTACTATTGCAATTTGATGATTTGGTTTTCTCAATTAAAATTGATTCCACGATCTGTATGGCTTTCCAGCTTTTTTATTGATTTATCAATTTTATATCTTCCCACAGTGGTGTGCATTGGTTATTTATACAAAAATCGATAAGTGCAATTTTATTTTATTTTCTGAACCAATTGCTGATATGTTCCGATAGTCTTATCCTGATATTTCTTTTGGTGCTTCCTATATATTGGCTGACTATCTTATTTTGGCTATCCCCTATTGGAATTGAGTAAACACCTGCTTTCTGTAATATCGGTGTGTTTCCGTGATCAGAAGTTAATGTGTCTTCGATGTTTTTGGTTTTTATGCCAAAAACATACTTCTTTTAATATGCTATTTTGATTGTGAGATACTGATCCACAGTATTTTATTTCTTTTTTATCAGTTGGTATTCTAAAATGATCATTTCTTGTCTTCTCTGTTATATTCTTCATAAGATTATTTATTACTTTGAGATCATATCCAAAAGCAGTAGCCACATTTCTGATCTAATTGAGTTCCTTATTTAACAATCGGTTATTGGAAGTATGGGTTAACGCCAGAGTTGTATAAAAATAAAATGTATCTGCATACACAACTATTGAAACAAAAAACTTGCTGCAAACCCGCAAAGCGCGAACTAACATAAAAACAGAACAATTTAAAGAAAAAATAATAAAACTATAAATAATTATTAGAACACTGCAGATTCTAATGAGGACAAAACAAGTGCATTACAATTGAATGTGCAGCAATGTGTATAAAATGGATCTTTATGGCAAAATATTGGACTATGAACCTCAAAAAGCAGGACTTATTAAAGAATATTTTTATATACAGAAAAACAGTTCCATTCAGGAACCTTCAAAAATTATAAATAGCATTTTCAACAACTTAATTGAAAAATAGTAGACTTACAAAGTGCATAAAAAGATTTTAATTTAATAACTGGCTACTCAAAGAAGAACCTGGCAATAAAATTTAAATTCTTTCTGTGTAAACCAAAACTTTTGATAGAGTTCCTATTCATTGAGAACAGACCTTGATAAAATTTAGACTCCAGAAATGTCTGTAAAAGCAAAAGAACTCAGAAGATGTGAAAAAATAATTGAACATTCAAGTCAAAACAGAATTAAGCATATTAATCTGAGTAAAGCCTTCAGTAAGTGCTTTAATTACAGCAAATAAATTTTTTTTAATCTACATGCAAAAACTATCTGCAAAATCTGCTAATAATTTGGAAACTATCCGTGTACGTCTACATTCTGCTACTCTGGTTAACGCTCTATTGATGTATGACCTGGAATCTGAGTATTTATATGATACTGGATGGTGAGAATTTGCAGGAATAACATTGGCAATATAGTTAGGTTTTTGGTATATCTGGAAATCAATTCTATTATTTTGGTTATTATGAAATAAAATATCTAAATAAGGTAAGGTACTTTTGGATATGACCTGTTCTTTTTCTATTGTCATATTAATGAATGCATAATATTTGTTATATTCTTCGAGAAAAACCTTTAATTCTGTCTCACTACGTTCCCAGATCATAAAGATGTCATCCACGTATCTACCAAAAAAAAAAAAAAAAAAAAAAATGCTGTTTGTGGAATATTATTATTTTGCATTATAGGTTTTTCAATCTGCTGTAAAACCACTTCAGAAAGCAATCCTGAAATAGGGGAGCCCATAGGAGCACCTGCAATTTGTTTGTATATTGTACCTTCAAAATCAAAATAATTATTTTGGTCAATACAAATCAATGCTTTTTTAATGTCTTCAATTTGTACTGTTGGAATATTGTTTCTATGTAATCTGATTCAATAAAGTAGAAACAATATCATAGATACAATATTCCAACAGTACAAATTGAAAACACCAAAAAAGCATTGATTTTTATTGACCAAAATAATTATTTTGAATTTGAAGGTAATATGTACAAACAAATTGCAGGTGCTCCTATGGGCTCCCCTATTTCAGGATTGCTTTCTGAAGTGGTCTTACAGCATATTGAAAAATCTATAATGCAAAGTAATAATATTCCACAACCAGTATTTTTTTGTAGATTGGATGACATCTTTATGATCTGGGAACAAGAATTACAGGTTTTTCTCGAAGAATGTAACAAATATTATGCATCCATTAATGTCACAATAGAAAAAGAACAGAATAATACCTTACCTTATTTAAATATTTTATTTCATTATAACCAAAATAATAGAATTGATTTCCAGATACACCGAAAACCTAACTTTTGCTAGTGTTATTCCTGCAAATTCTCACCATCCAGTATCATATAAATACTCAGCCTTCAGGTCATACATCAATAGAGCATTAACTCATACTTCCAATAACCAATTGTTAAATAAACTCAATTGGATCAAAAATGTTGCTACTACTTTTGGATATGACCTCAAAGTAATAAATAATCTTATGAAGAATATAACAGAGAAGACAAGAAATGATCATTTTAGAATACCAACTGATAAAAAGGAAATAAAAAATTGTGGATTGGTATCTTACAACCATGAAATAATATAAGTAGTATATTAAAAGAAGCATGCAAAAAATTTAACTTGGGCTTTGGCATAAAAACCAAAAATGTCGAGGACACATTAACTTCTGATCACGGAAAGACACCAATATTACAGAAAGGGGGTGTTTACTCAATTCCAATAGGGGACAGCCAAAATAAGATCGTCAGCCAGTATATAGGAAGCACCAAAAGAAATATCAGGATAAGACTATCGGAACATATCAGCAATTGGTTCAGAAAATAAAATAAAACTGTACTTATCGATTTTTGTATAAATAACCAATGCACACCACTATGGAAAGATATAAAATTGATAAATCAACAAAAAAGCTGGAAAGCCATACAGATTGCTGAATCAATTTCAATTGAGAAAACCAAATCATCAAATTGCAATAGTAATTCACCATATGAGCTTTCATATGCCTAGAGGAATTTAGTGGGCACCCAAAAAAGATTAAAAGAAGGCCATAAAAATGAAATTAAAAGATGACAAATACAAGAAAATCAAACTCTGACACCGCCCTATAAGAGAGAATCTGACCCATATGCAATGTTGTACTTCATGACTTCCAGAGGTACGAAACATTACCAACATACGTTTCATTCCAGTTGAAAACGCCTAGAAAGAGACTAGGGCGAAATGCGTCCGGGGACGCTTGTGGACGTGAGGTGGTGGAGCATACATTTTGTAAAAAGTTCATTCATGGTTCCTTCTGGCTTTTCATGTTTTATTTTGCTTTTTAAATTTGTTCATCGTCAGCCTTTAGATTCGTTCATTGTAGCTTTTTAGATTAATTCATTGTTAACCTTTCAGCCTGACCATGGTATAAGTAATAATATGGTTTTCTGTTTCTGTTGTACTGTTTTTTTGAACCTACGATGCAATGTGTGGCATGATTCTTGAGGCCGACTACTACCTTTGCGTTGCTAATCCTTTTATAATAGTCCCCATCGGACTGTTTGCAATGCATAGCCGCTGAACATCTGGGACTGAACAACTTGTGGTAATATACGAATGAAGGAATGATGACGACCTCGAGATGAATATATGTGAGTAATTGCTCTTACCTTCTTTTAGTTTTTATTTTTAAAAGAATAAAAGTGATAACTTTCAGCACCACCATAATCACATATGCACGTTTTGACGTGTGAAATAATAATTCTTAAAGAGATACCGAATCTCTTTATATCATCCTTGAAAGTACTTGATTTTTTTTTCTTTCCCCAAATTTCAGAATAGCCTCATTTAGCTGAAGAGAACCTATTGCCAAAATATCACAAGTGTCACTGAATAGTGGAACACTCTCTTGGAATCAGCACATGGATTTAACAGTCAAAGCGGATGGACATTAATGTTTGCTTCTGGAGTGCAGATAAGAACATAGTTCTTAGCAGATACTGATGGACTAGTTAACTGGAAGGTTTTTAGCCTTCTGAAAGCAGGAATTAAAAAGGAGTTTGGTTCTGTGCCAAATGGTTAACATAGGTAGTTGTGGTATTCATACACCGAACAATTGTTTTAAACATGGATGCTCAGCTTCATGGAATGTACGAAGGGAAGTTAGAAAGTAACTTTCCCAACATCATATATTTTGTATTTATTAGTACAAAGAAAAGTATGTACATCTCTGAGATATAGCCATCCATACACTACTTCTCAATGTAGTCACCTTGTCTGTTCTGACACTTGTCAAGCTGGGAGATCTATGCATCAAAAGCTTGTCTGGCAACTGTCTATATAGCCATTGTTTCACAGCATGCTTCAGAGCGTCATCCGAGAATAATTTCCCATGAAGGACCTATTTCAGTTGTGGAAAGCTGTGAAAATCTGATAAAGCCAGATCAGGGCTGTAGGCCGGACGTTGCAGAATTTCCCATTCCCAGCTTTCCATCAGGTTCACTGTGTAACTAGCGGTATGCAGGCGAGCATTGTCATGCAACAAAAGCATGCGTTGGAATGACATTTTAGGCCTTTTTTGTCAAACAGCTGTCTTCAATCTCTTCAGGGTAGCTTGATAAGAAGCAGCACTGGTTCTTATCATGGAAGGTGTAAAATCCACCAGAAGCACAGCAGGTATGTCCCAGAACACTGTCACCATAATCTTCTTACTGCTGGTAAGATGTCTTGAATTTTTATGCAATGTGAGACCCTGGATGCTTCCACCCTCCTGGATTGGGCCCTTGACCCAGGAGTGTAGTGGAATATCCATGTTTCATCTCTGGTGATGATGTGCCGTAACAAATCGTCACCACGGTAATTGAAGCGAAGCAGATGGATGAGAGAAGCACCCATACGGTTATTCCTATGTTCCTCTGTCAGTTGTCTGGGAATCCACCTACTGCACACTTTTTCGCTAGCCCAAACAGTCATTAACAGTGTCTCATATGGTGCCATGCAAAAGATGGAATTTTTGTTCCAGATGATGCAGTGTCACGGCGATCTTCATGTAAGCACTCTTCAATTGCATCGACATGATCTGTTGATGTGGAAGGACATCTGGTCCTTGGTTCATCATGGGCACTCACTTTGCCACTACTGAAATCGTGACACCATGTTTGCATCTGCTGCACTGTCATTATGTTTGGGCCATACATAGCTTGAAGTTCACAGTGAATTTCAATAGGCAGCATCTCTTTTGCCCACAAGAAGAGAATTGACTCCTCAGGCTTCTTCTTTTATCCATTCAACCAGGACAGTAGCCATTTTGAATCAGTGTTGTTCAGGAACATGATGTTCTCTGAAGTTTCAAACTGCAGCCCCTAAGACAGAACATATCAAGTTACACATTAGCAAAAAAAATGTTCAATACATTAAGTACTTTTAAAAGTTCTTCAATAGGGAAAGTTACTTTCTGACTCCTCCTCGTAGCAAGTTTTCGGACAAGCCTTTAAATATCAACTTTATGAAGGCTGTCCTGCAAGAAGGGAGGACTATTAGAATTAAAAAAAACTCTGGGAAAGTGCCCTAAAAGTTTTGCAACCATTGGTGGCTGAAAAATTGTCCTGGTGCTGAAAGAGCCATTGAGATGTGAGAGAATGTACAAATTTATGTTTCCCTTAGTGATAGAGAGAAATCTGCAAATATTCCAGAGTGTAAATCATATCTTCTAGTTTCACAAGCATGCAAAGATATCTTAATGGAAGCAAAGCTGAATTTTTTCATTCCAATTTCCAAGATTTTACAGCCCTTCGTAGTTCACTATCAAAGGGACTCTCCATTGTTGCCATTTTTATCTGAAGATGTTAAAAATTTAGTATCATATATATACTTTAGTATCATATAAATTTGAAGATGTTAAAAATCTAAAATGTTTTGTCATATTGAAACTTCAGAAACTAAATGAGATTAACACTGCATATGATGTGACCATTTTTGATTTCACTGATACGTCTGCATATTCGTGCATAAGTCAAGTGAGCTTTGACTTCATTGGTTATAAATTGTTTCTTAGTTCCAGGGAAAAAGTGTGTGTCAGTGATAAGGAAACCTGAAATCTTGTGGAACAATAATACCTCACTAAAGTTTTCCACTATGTTTTGCTAAATATAAATATAATTCTAATTGAACTTTTTGACTGTTTGTTACAACGTATTTTGATGTTTCATGCAGGGTTGGCAGGGTTTTGGACACCACCATGATATTTACCATGGTTTTTACCGTACTGTCCAAAACTGTTATGCCCAAAACTGTCCGAAACCTCCACCAGATAACCATATGTAAAAAAAACTTATAAAATATGTTAAAATATGTAAAAATAAACAATAAGATAAGTAACCATATGTAAAAATTTTGAAATGGAAAACTATATGTACACAGTTATATCAATTGGTTTTAGATTACTAAGTCCAACATATTAATACAAAAAGTATCGTGTTTTTGTTCGATTTTTCTTATGTACAGCCATTGACGACACACTCTGTAACATTTAAAGAAATAAAATTTGCATTAGGTTCAATATTGGGTTTAATTTAACAAAAATGTATGTTTGTAGTACTACAAAAAGTGAAAAGTAAGATGAAACTGATACATGAAAATGAAAAAAATTCAATTGCAAACACTACAGAAACATATAAGTGCAAAGTACAAAGGAAACAATAATCTGGTGCAATTGGTCCTCTTAACATCCGATAACACATAACCAGTTTAGTTGGTGTGTTTGGCGGGCGATCTTAGTGAGAGATGGGTTTTCCACCTCGGGGCACTCCGTGGCAACAATGGCACACAGAACAGCAACAAGGACCTCTGTGAATCTTGGAGAGGTGCCAGCTTGTTCTGTGTGACATTGGCGAAAAGACCCGGACTCACTGGGGTTTGTTCCAGAATCCTTAAGTTGAATGACCAACTGGAAGCGTCAGCTGTGTGCTAATCCCCTGCACTGGTGTACTTACCTGATTAAAAAGACGCAAAGATATAATTATTCGGATTCTAGTGTGTGATATGGTGGACCTACCACACTTGAAAAGAATGGTCCACCACGTAATTGACCTGGACTTTCTTAATCTAAACGGCATGGGAAAAAGAAATCTCGGCTGAGTGAGTGTAAGACTGGTGTATGGAATATTAGGGGTATAAATGGCAAGATGAACGAGGTGATTGAAGAAGATGAATAAGTATAGATTAGATGTGCTGTGTGCAAGTGAAACCAAAAACGAAATTGGAATAGAAGTAAATAGAATGGTTAGTGTGTGGTCTGGAGTATTGGATAATATGAGAAGACAGGCTGGTTTAGGTGCGATTTTAAGTGAAAAGATGAACAACTTGATTCACTATAGCTGCATCAGTGAGAGATTTCTTTGGATTCATTTGAAAGTGAAACTTCAGAGAATAGTAATTGTTGTAGTGTATGAGTATGCTCCTGAATGAACTAAAAGCTGTTTTGAGCCAGTTTGGTGCTAAAGAGAAAGTTATAATAGCAGTGGATTTCAATGCTAGAGTAGGTGTGCAAAATGCAATTTCTGACAATGTTCTGGGTAAGTTTAATGATCCTTGTGTGAATGATAATGGTGAAAGATTAATTGAACTCTGCATTGAGAATGGTTTGTGTGTATCTAATATGTTTCTCAGTCACAAGTATATCCACACATATACTTGGGAAAATCATACTCTTGATCCAAAGAGTGTGATAGATTTTGTTGTCTATGATCAGCATCTGAAACACTTAGTTGTTGACACTTGTGTGATGAGAGGTGCAGATGTTGGTTCTGATCATTACTTGGTAGTGTCACGGGTGAAACTGAATGTTGGTTGGAGGAAAAGAAATAGGAAGAGGCCAAGAATGGAAAGAATAAAGGTTGAAAGGCTCCCTGAAGATCATCAACGTTATTCTGACTTACTCAGAGAACGACTGAAGGAGCTGAAGTCTGGTGAGAGGGATGTAGAAAAGAAGTGGGAATGTTTTAAGAACTGTGTTGTCACTGCTGCTGAAGAGGTCTGTTATACCACAATAGTGGGTAACAATAGAGGTGACGCTTGGTAGAATTGTGAGATTGAAGAGGCAGGAAAGCGAAAGAAGGAAACCTGTGTGGGTATGTTGTAAGGTAGAGTTTCTGTGGATGAATATCTCTGTAAGAAGCATGAAGCAGCTAAGCTGGTTTGCTAGAGTAAAGCAAAAAATAGGAAGGAAAAGGTGGAAATACATGAACTGGCTTTTTGGAAAGGTAAGAAGACTTTCTGAAAGTACATGAAACTCAGGAGAAATAGGGGAAACAAAGTTAAAAGTTGTGTGAAGAATAGGATCGGAGAAATGGTATGTCAGCCTAATGAGGTAAGGGAAAGATGGGGTGAATACTTCTGTGAGTTATTAGATCATGAAAGCAAATGGGATTCTGAGGCAGATGATGTCACAGTGAAGGATGGAAGCACGGGAGGGATCTCAAGAGAAGAGGTGTGAAAAGCTCTAAAATCTCTTCAGAATGGTAAGGCTCTGGGAGTTGATGGCATAACTGCTGAGATGTTGAAATATTGTGGTGACTCTGTAATTGACTGATCATACCTGCCAACTAAATTTAATGAATATGCAGAAGATTGTTTTGAAAAATTCAGAAGATTGTATAAAAATTCAGATTTTTTTTTTTTTTTATGTCGATTTGTCACACGATAAAGTAATTTTGAACTCATGCTGCTTAAAGGGAAAAGGAATACAGGACAGTCACCTTTATTTTTTTGTGTGTTTCTATTGAAGGGAACTTTTATTTATAGTAATTTAACATGTAGCTAAACTTTCTACAGTGGCCTTTTGGGCTTTTTTTAAGAATTCTTTGGAGTACTCTTTTTGAAAACAAAGTGAATTTTCAAGCGATTCATATGACATTGATGATCGAAACATTGTGCAATTTTTTTAAACAAAGAAAAAATTATTTTGCATTATTAATTAAATGGCAAATACACCCTATAATTATTTCACTTTGGTGTTCTTTCAAATGACGAGCCACACCATTTTTCTCTCCTATCATTACAGGAGCATTGTCTGCTCCAAAAACAATGCAATTTTTGAAAATTATCCCGTGCTTACTAAAAACATGAACTGTAGCTTGTGCAATATTCTTTCCTGTTGCACTGACCTTTAATGATGGAATAGCTAAAAGGCAACTTTGTATTCTTTCTTTTTCTTCGTAGTAGGTGACAACGATTGGATAAAGTTTTGAATCAGTTTCATTGGATCCATCTATTCTGATTGAGAAGGGTGCATTTTGAAGAACACTAATAATTTGACTTCTCATTTCAGAAAACAGTTCCTTAACAATTGCAGTAGTCTTTGTCCTACCATAACCGTACTCTTTTTGCAATTTCCGATTTCGGAAACATCTTACGAAATAAAGGTCCAGCATGATCTGCTGCACTAATGGGCAAATTATGCTTTATTAAACACATTGTAAATAGGCATTCGATACGAGTCACTTCTACTTCCTTATCTTCATTGCTACTTGTCAAAAATGAGCTTATTTTTGCGGTATTTTCATCATCGGGCAATTTCTGACGATGCTTTAACGATTTTAAATGCTTTTTTATGTCACTTTTTCCGCCATGACATTACTAAGTCCATTGAACAAATAGTGCAAAACGCATGTTCAGAACCAAGATTTGATTTCTCGATACACGGAATTTTGGCGCCATATGTTTCACGATAAGACTGCACGTACTGTTTTTGTTTTCTACTCATTTCACCAATAAGAAGGAAACTGCTTAAATATTTTCAGCTACAGTACATGTCATGGGTAGATGAAAAATCAGAAAACTGAGAAGAAATCAAAAGCTTACTAATGTAACGTTGAAGTCTTGACCGTTATGTATCATCAGACAGACATGTGAATTATTTGTGGTAGCGGTTACAAAGGTGCCAACCTCTAGCAGAACGTATCAGTAATCAATAGGGGATTTTTCAGTAACCTAACATGCCATTTTTTTTTTCAAAGTTAAGGACAATATTATACTGTAGTATTACTGTGTAACCTTTAATACTTGTATGAAGTGCCAACCTTCCGTGGAGCCTATCAGTAATCACCATGTGAAGCTTCATCTTTAACGCGCGGAAAGGGTATTTCATGAGAAATTAATGCATGAAATGTGTAATAACCTTATATGTTTACACTATCATGACAAAAAATTATGAAATTAAATTATCAGTATTGTACTTACCTCATGTCATTGCTGACATAAAGACACCCTTTTTGCTAGTTTTGCAGTGGTATATTCTTTTTCAGAAAACTTCCTTTTATAACACGGCTCACCTGAGGAAAATACTTTACTTTTCTGTACAAGAAGGGCACTTAATGTTTTGGTGCTCATTGTTTGGCAGAAGTATGTGAGGTTTTTTCTCGCTATACTAAATATTCTCTCTGTAGAGGAATTGCTGTGAGGGATAGTCAATATTGCCAGCATTAGTTTAGGCATTGCAGAATACTTTGAAAGGTCAGATGAATCCTTCATCTTAGATATTTCATTCCATGCCTCATCTGCTCTAGGATATCCAGCTTCATCAATATCAGAGTCTGGGAACATAGCATGAAACAAGGGACAAGCATGATCACAGCTTGCTATAGGTAGGTTATGCTCCACAATGAATGTAGTAAACAGCAATTCAGCATTAATCACGCTATTTTCATTCTTTTTTGCAAAAAAATTATCGAAAGGCTTAGAGTCTTTAATTTTACATAATCCTCATGGTTTTTTTTACTGGATATGCCTTCGGCAATCATCTCGTCCTGCATGGGCTACTGATTACTCCCATATTAGAAGGCATGCAAGAAAACCTTTATTTCAGCATTTGTAACAGTTTTCCATTTCCTAGCTCAAGATTTGGGAGAAAGATTTGGATGTTCCTGAAGAAACCTCTTTGCGTACTTATTTGTTTTAGAAACGATAATTCCAAGGATGAAATTGGTAAAAAAACAAGTCAAAATATGTAATAGGTGCCGCATCAGTTGCAGGAGCATGTTTGGGCCCCTGCATTTCATGAAAATCAAAAGGATGCTGAGGTTGTTCATCACTTCCTTTTATTACATCCTCCCATTAACTTTCAGAACTTTCATGATCTGATGATTCACTATCAAGATCTTCACTTTCTAAAGAAGATATTGTGTGCGTGGCACGGTGGCTAGTTTTCTGGCTTGATGTTGCTTCGCCAATATCACTCTATGATGATTCAAAATCATCACTATCACTTGGCAAACTTTCACGCAGTAGGAAAAAGCACATCTGCTAGTCTGAGGAACAAGCTGTCAATAAAGTCATCCTCTGCTAACACAAGTTTGGAAAGGGGGGGGTCGCAATCCACGGAGTTTTGATATTGTGTCTCTTTGTTTGGAAAAAAGAAATGAATAATGTGAAGAGCTTCTAGTAATAAAACACCGCACCTCGTTCTCCCGTGCGGCAAAAGTCAGCAAGAAATATTCACTCCGTCATCGCGGGACCAAGTGTTGCGACAATTTGTGCGTTATTGTACTTCGAATGGGGCTCGAAAAAGTTATTTCCAACAGTACGACGTCTTATAATTCACCAACAACGCCAAGTGAACAGCCCTGCCTCAACTGCAGTAGGAAAAGTTTTGGCTAAAGTAGCCTTTCTTCCGTCACACAGAGAAAGTGTGCGGGAAGCCGATAGCAAGCGCAGACTCTTTCACGATACGACATTTATGGCATATTACCATTCTTTTGATAATATCGCTGTTTGACGATATGATTCATGGAGTTCATTTCAAAACGATATGATTGAAATGATATGATCATCGACACCGATATCTGGCGTCTGACTCGGGATATACGTGGATCAAAATCGAAGGCTGACAAATTGGCCACGTTTCACTAAAAGGGTTAACAAAAAAGGATGCAAAATTGAGATTCTCCAAAACACACTGAAATCCGTAATTCTTCCAACCTTTCCTTAATCGGGCAGTCGAAACCGTAATAATTACGGATAATCCGTAATAGTTGGCACCTCTGTGGTTACATGCAACTGCCGCCAGTTGTTACCACGCTGATAGAAGGGAAGCAGCCACAAAAAGGAGCGGCCAAAAGCAGATGTCATGTGCCACGTGACCATATCATTTGCCGTGAATGACGTCATAGCTTCTGCAGGCGCGAAACATACAAAATGAGCAATATACAAAATTAAGACTAATAAGTTATCGTTGCACTTTTTAAAAAAAATTTATTGAAAAGTAACAAAAATTAATTAAACAGGTTATTTTTCGCACAAAAACACAGAAATTTTTCGAACGGCAGAAGAACATGAGTTTGGTCGGAAGAGTTGGCAGGTATGACTGGTTAACTGAAATCTGCCAGCTGGGGAGTTAGGAATGATCCCTCAAGATTTGAGGCATGCTATCATTGTTCCCTTGTATAAGGGAAAGGGTGATCAGACTGAATGCAAGAACTTTTTCATGGTATAAGTTTGCTGAGTGTGCCAGGGAAAGTATTTGGAAAGATAGTTATTGATAGGGTACGGGGTGTTACATCAGAGAAAGTGTGGAATGTGCAGAGTGGCTTTATGCCTGGTAAGAGCTGCACTAATCAAATTTTTGCTTTATGCATGATGATTGAAAAGTATCTGGCTGTTGGTAAAAAACTGTTTGCAGCCTTCATAATTTAGAGAAAGCTTATTTGTAATGCCAAGATGGACAATACTGGTTTATGTCTTGGTAATATCCATGTGTGCAGATTACTGTATGCTGATGACACAGTCCTGTTGGCAGAGAGCAAAAAAGAGTTGCAGAGTAGGTTGTCTTGGATGTACAAAGTTTGTATGAAATTCAAATGAGTATAAATAAGGGGCAAAACAAAGTTATGTTTTTTTAGCGAGGAACTGTTAGTACTGAATACAAGAGAAGTCTAAATGGCACACTGATTGACCAGGTAAATGAGTTTGTGTATTTGGGAAGCATGTTTGACAGAGAGAGCAGATTAGGTGGCAAAATTAGTAGGCAAGTGCATTCTTCATTGAAAGTCATAGCTGCTTTAGGAGGTTCTCACAGGAATGATGGATTCTCAAAAGATTCCTGAATTGCTCTGTACGAAAGTGTAATTGTTCCTACTCTGATGTATGGCAGTTGAAATCTGGGTATTACAGAAGAGACATAGGGGTCATTTGTGTAATCGAGAGATGTGTTACTTTACAGGGGTGGGGGGGACACGTTCTGATCGTGTGAGGAATGAAGATGTGTTGCAGTTGTGTAATGTGGAGCAAAATGTGGTGAGCAAGGTAGAGACTAATATTCTTAGGTGGTTTTGCCGTGTTGAAAGAATGCATGATGAGATGCTTGCTAAGAAAAAAATTCAAGTCCAAGTGGTAGGAAGGCAAAGCAGAGGAATGGCAATGAAGTCATGATAGGATCAGGTTCACGAGTGCGTGCACGAGAAAAAGATTGAGTATGAAGTATAGAAGGGCTTGTGTACATTGTGTGATGGATGTCAGTGAAGCCCTTGTGTGTCAAGATCGTCATAAATGGAGCAGTTTGATACGGCAACAGTACATAAATGATCAGTTAAAAATTCATCTGGTGGTTTGTATTTCTTTGTGGAGCTAACCTCTGAATCTCAGAGAACAGCTTAGTGATGTGATGTACAGTATGTATGAGTGCCTTGCCTTTTAGGTTTGTATAGAAGTGGGTAGAAAAGAAACTAAATCCTGTGAAGCTTGATGATGCACAATGTCATTATTGAGGTTTACATGATTCATGTTCTCAGAATGCTTTGGGGTCTTTCACTTTAGCTCAGTGCCTGCACTCTGATATGTAGGCACTGTAAACAAATATCATGTTACAGAGAAGAAAATTATCAGTACCTTGCATGTATTTTATTTTGTTTGTTTTCGAAATGCAAGGAAAGCATGTTTAAGGTTTTAATGAATCAGAATGTCCCATCTCTACTGAAGTGTATATACGTATATCTTTTCTGCTTTCGGTTGATATATTCTAAATGTGTAGTGCTGCCCCTGTGGCCAAATGGTGTGATGCAGTTCTTCTGACCATTCACCCAAGATGGGTCTGGTTTCGAGTCTTATGAAGTATGGGTGGTGTATTTGTCTGATGGCTTTGGCTCTTTCCCTTCTCTGCAACAAGTAGCCCTAAATGTGGGTGTGCAACTGCCTATAGCACTCAAGAGTTGCTCATGGTGGTCAATAAACCCAAAAACTCAAGAAAGAAAAAATAATAAGAAGTAAGCTTCACAGCAATTTACAATATAGGCAAGAAAGTACAGTGATCCTAGTTAAAGTTTGGATTTTTTTTATGGACTCCTGGAAAAGTCCTGGAATTTATTTTCTGTAAAAGTGTACGAACCCTGATTGCAATTTTTAACCTTTACTACAGGAGTGGTTAACTTGAAAGGATTGAATTTTATGTTTTTGTTGTGCTAGGTAAGCTAATAACTTTAAACATCAATTTAAATATGAACACGTTTCCTCTTGCACTCTTAAGTATAAATGCGGTAACCTTGATCCCCAAATATGTAAGCGAACACTGTACTTCGAACTTTCTCATCTGTGTTGTAGGAATGAATCACGGCAGAAGCTAATTTGGGTCTTGTTAAGCTGAAAAGTCTGTTTTTATAAACATTTTTTAGAAAAGTATGAAAGTCATGTGTTTTAGTCATGAATTTGATATCAACCTTTAAAGAAATAAGCAATCCCATTTCAGATTCATTTTACTACACGGAATTTTGATTTACATGTAATTAATTAATTAATGCCCTTGTGGCAGTTGGGGTCTACATATTTTACTTGGTGATCTTCGCCATCTGATTTTTTAGCAAGCCAATCTTTGTTTTGTGAAATGAAAAGTTCTTTTTTAATCTAGGAACAAAATGCTAAACCTTCCAGTACAGGCCTGGCCCAAGAACGGAATTTTTCACTTAACTGATGAAAACAGAACCCTAGGCTGTGCTTAGGCCTGTGCAAACCTCTGGTGACTTACTTTTTCTGTACATCAGTGAACTGGATTGTGCTATTCCTGGCAACTTCAAGGAGCAAGTAAAGAATTTGCTTTCGTTCAGTATCATGAGAGAGAGAGAAAGAGAGCAAGTAAAGAATTTGCTTTTGTTCACAATCGTGAGAGAGAGGGAGAGAGAGAGAGAGAGAGAGAGAGAGAGAGAGAGAGAGAGAGAGAGAGAGAGAGAGAGAGAGAGAGAGAGAGAGAGAATCTCAAGGGACATTGAATAGAGAAAAGGTTGTAAAAGCAAACAAAAACTTCCAAATTCATCTACTTTATGCTAATGTAAATCAACAAAATTTGATTACTATATTTTATACTGTTTTTGCATAATTATTACCATCCTTAAAAACTTACACTGTGTGTGCATGAATCATTGTATTTTTTTTTTTTTAACTTTGAGTTGTGCTATTATAAATGAGTTAAGTGTCTTGCTTATAATAATTTTGTTATTGTGATTCTTGTTTTAGAAACAGAAGAGGAATGGAACATCATGTATGTGGCTCTCACTCGGGCAAAAAGTTCCCTTTTCATTACAGAGAAGCTGTACTACATTCTGCTACTTGCACGGGTAAATATATTCGTGCTTACTTTTGGTCATTTTTTGATGCTAAGTGCAGTAAATGAGTTACTTTACTTTATTATGAGTTCTGCCATTATTAATGATTTTCATATACACTGGCGCGTGCAAAAATTAAGGACAAGACGGGTTTTCGAATGTAACGTCGTGCAGAAGTGCTCCACATCGACTCAAATCATACCATAAGATCCCCAAGATGTAAGGATATGGGACAAGTGAGCAAAACCGTCCAAACAAGGAATCCAAAGGATACAAAGGCATTTTATTGAAAAGGTAGCTTCGAGCACAACTAGACAGAAGACAGAAATGCCCATGTGACAGGCGGCTGCCAAGAAAAATCCAGTCTTTAGTAGGGGATATGATCACCCCTGGCTGCGTTGCAGGATTACACGTCTGTCCATGCTGAGGGCGAGGTTGTCAAGGAGCTGTTGAGGCATTGC
Organism: Macrothele yani; assembly: GCA_039090855.1. Lineage (NCBI taxonomy): Eukaryota > Metazoa > Arthropoda > Arachnida > Araneae > Macrothelidae > Macrothele > Macrothele yani. Next base: position 16,807,100 of record CM077000.1, on the reverse strand, counting down.
GGCCCATTCCTCTTGTAGCGCCAATCGCAGCTACGGAATCGTTGCTGGCGGCTGGTGACGTGCTGCCAAGCGTCTCCTGAGAAGGCCCCACACATGTTCGATTGGATTTAGGTCCGGAGAGCTTGCGGGCCAATCCATGCGTTGAATATCTTCGCTCCCCAACAGCTCTGCGACAGCCACTGTACAATGAGGTGTAGCGTTGTCGTCCATGAAGAGGAACTCAGGACCCACAGCACCTCTTAAACAGATGCACGTGAGGCAGGAAAACCTCGGTACAATAGCGGACACCAGTGACTGAACCTCCTTGCAAGATGTGGAGGTCAGTACGGCTACCAAGCATGATACCGCCTCAAACGAAAACTCTGCCACCCCCAAACTGGTCCCTTTCGATGATGTTGGAGGTGTGATTGCGTGTTCCCTGCTCTCTCCAGATGTGTATACTTCCAGAATCGCTCGTCAGACTAAATCGGCCCTCATCCGTAAAGAGAAGTCTACCCCATTGCTGATAATGTGTCCAGTTTTTGTGTTCCTGGCACCACAGAAACCGCTGTCTCCGATTAGCAGGCGTTAATGGCACACACCGTACTGGTCGTCGTGCAAATAGACCACCTTTGTGCAGCCTCCTGGCCACGGTAAAATGCGATAACGGACGTCCAGTTGTCTGTTGCATGTGCCTTGCGATTTCTCCCGCTGTCTGCCGTCTGTCTCTTCTCGCCTGTAGGACAATATACCGGTCGTCCGCCGCCGTGGTTGCTCGTAGACGACCACTGCTAAACTCTCGGACAGCTGTTCCTGTCGTTTGAAATGCTCTCCAAGCTCGTGAAACGATGCTGTGAGCGATCCCGAACTCCACGGCCACACTAGTCACACTTCGATCTTCTTCCAACTTCCCAGTGACGCGACCTCGGGTAAAGTAATCCAGATGTCGTCTACTGGATTGCCTGTTGGCCATATCACACGGTGGCAGCAACTCGACGTTGTTCAAACTGATGTACACTGTGCAATAGCTTTCACCGAATTGCTGAGTGTACACCGCTCGTGTGTTTTATACCCTTCCGACCCCCCCCCACGTCATGCTGCATATGTGCATGCCCTACCATACCGGACCCTAGTCTATCTCCTGAGTGGTCTTTTGGGGTCTGTTCTGCCTGCTCGTTCCGCTGTTATGCTAATTTCTCCTCTCCGTCCTTAATTTTTTCACACCAGTGTATCTTTCCATGTTCAGTCATGCTGTTTGTATTAATATATATATATATATATTGTTGGTGGTGTGTGGAGGGGTGGGGGGTACATTCGGAGATTCATTGGGCTAGGTCAGTACTGTCCAACTTCTATAGAACTGCTGGTCAACATTTTTAAGAGGTAGATGGCAGGTCACATATTGTGTTTTAATGTATGTAAAGTGATTTAAATGTAAAGATGTTCTCCTTAATTTTTAAGCCTTTAAACCCCTTTAATTAATATTAGAACCATTGAGATTCAAAATTAAAAAACAAAACAAAAACAACATTTTATTTAATGAAGGCACTGGTTGATTAAACTTCCCTAAAGTTGTTGTATGTCCATTTTGATGTTTGTAATTGAAAGTCAAAGAAATTGTTCCAGAGTAAAATCATTCATTACTGTTCCTGTGTTTTGACTGTAATGTATTTCATGTCAGAAAATGTTCTCTCACATATATAAGTACAGCCAATCCTGTACATAACGAAGTTGAAGTGAGAGTCAAAAACATTTATATATGCAAACTTCGTTATAACCGGACACATGAAATAAGGGATATTTTTGGCAAATAACATATAAAGGGTGTCCGAAAAGTAACTGTGCCCTGGAAGTAACACTTAACCATGTTGAACTGGTTCCTACAGGAGGCGTTGGAAATGTGCCCCACCGACGTCCAAGCATGCCTGCAACGCTTCTGCATGTTGGTGAAGACCTATCTCAGGTTATGATATGTGGTGTGATGTGTTGGATGTGAATCATTATTGCAGCTAGTAGCTCTTGAAGTGTATGCGGATTACCTGCATAGAGCTTCCCCTTCAGTGCTCTCCACAGAAAAAGTCAGGCGGTGCCAGATTCAGTGACTGGGCAGGCCACAGTCCCCAGGAGATGATGTGATTTCCGAAAAATTCCTCCAGAAGCTGTATTGATACGCTAGCGGTGTGAGCAGTTGCACTGTCATGCTGGAACCATCCTTCGTTGATTTCCTGTTCTGTGAGTTCAGATATGAATGGTTGGATAATCTGGGCACTCTACCATCCGTTCTGCATTAATGGTTTCACTGAAGAAAATAAGCATAATAATGCACTTACGAGTCATGGCACACCACACCCCTACCTTCTGGTTTTGGAGAGGTACTTCCTTAAATTCATGGGGATTTTTTAGTACTCCACAGATGAGTGTTTTGGCTGTTGATGTACCCGGACAGGTGGAACCATGCCTCATCTGTAAAGAAAGTCACAGCCAGAATGTTCTCATTTTCTTCAGGCAGAAACTCTTGGAACCACCTGCAGTACTGAACATGGGTCTTGTGGTCTGTTTTTTTTTTTTTTTTTTTTGTTTGTTTTTTTTCAGCTGATGCACGAGAGTCACTTTGTAATGGGGGAAACGCAACTTCCTTTCCAGAATATCGTAGGTTGTACTCTTTGGCACATTATCTTGTTGTGTCAGCCACCTCAGACTTGTGTAGACTCCTGTATCCTGTCCTGAATATCCTGTATGGTCTGTGAAACTTTCAAAAACTGAAGTTAGATGCAGTGAAGGTTTCTCCCATAATCTTTTTTTTTTTTTCCTTGCAATGTTTCTTCTGCCCAGTATTGTTCTTAAATACCCTTTTATTCCACAAATACTGCATTTCAACCTAAAAATAAAGGAAGAAGTTTCCTAAAACGGAAGTCGGTTGGAGCGAAGATTTCTCCCGAAATCGCATTTTTTTCTCCCCTTCCTGTGATGTTTTCACTATCTTGTGTTTTTATTAAGTGTTACTTTCCCCCATAAATGTCTGCACTTAAACTTGATAAGGGAGGGAAAATTTTCTAAAAATGGAAGTGACAGAGTTTAAAAATTTGTTAGAATTCATGCATGGTGTTCAAAAGTATTCATATTCTGAAAGTCACACCATTTATCTAAAGTAGCGAAAGCTTTGATATCATGCGTTCGTTGACCCCAGGCTGAAAGTTCTTTCGGCGTGATAGATAAATTGTCATCTGAGGGAATAAAAGGGGAGGAGGAAAGAAAAGTGGTGAAGAAATGGGAAGGGATTTATAGCAACAGAAAGAAAAACTAAGCAAAGATTGCTGTGTAGCTGTAGAGTCAACAAAAGGCAAATATGACCATGGAACTTGCTGAGAAGAAAGCAACACAAGAGAAAAATCGAGTTGATGTTCTAGGAAGTACAAAAAAGCGAGAGAGAGATATGTTTGTAGCAGTGTCTTTTAAAATACTTTATTTTGTTTTGAATTCAGTAATTTTATATTGTGAATAGAGTGAACAATTCCATCTTGCTCGTGGTGCTTTATATTCACATTTACTTGTCGCATGTTCTGATTTTTTTTTTTTTTTTTTTTTTGCCCGATTAAAAAGTTCAGCTTTTTTGTTCTTTGGTCAGTCTCAGGTATGACTTGTGCACTTCGTCCATGTACTTATCGTCATGACTAAAGACATGTTCCACCAAAAACACTCTGTTCAACCATCAACACCATTGTCCTTGTTCCAAGATGAGTGATCAATCGACATGTCTGCCTCTGTCAACCAAGCGCTCGTAATGAAAGCTGCTCGCACCTCGGGGTGGGGAGATGTGAAGGTTACTAGACACGGAGCACTTCCACTGCAATTCATACATTCCACGCACAGTCATTATTCGCACACCCTGTATTATGCCAGGTTAAGACTAATTAATCATAAACTAGTTATCAGTTAATCAAAGAATGGTTCATATGCATCCTGGAAAAGTCCTGGAATTCCACGTTATCCTGGAAATGTCCTGAAATGCTATTACATGTCCTGGAATTTCACCCATTCCTGCCTTTTTGTCCCTGCATGATGTTTTGTAGTTGAGGATTTTTGTACTGATGTAACTTATATCTGACAAATTACTCTCCCCACCCCCTGCAAAATGCAAGTTTGTTGTTGTTTTTTGTGGCTTATTTTGATAATGAATATTTTATGTAAAATTTCTCATAAAATCAGATTGCTTTCTATTATCAGAAACTTAAATCTAGTTGTTTTTTAGTATTTTCTGAACTAACCAATCGCTTTCCATCTGCCATAATTAGTTTCTAATCATGCCCTGTTAAATTGCCTTGATCACTGATGAATGCAGCTGTACTCATAACCCTTGGAGTTTATATTTTCTTGTTATTCTCTTTCATTTCATTTTGAAATTTTGTTTTTGTTTGCTGGTGAGTACAAATTCTAAATATAGCTAGAGCATCAATACTAGAAGCTCGAGCATCACTATCATGTTGAAAATTTCTTCCCTAAATAAAATGTAGCACAAATCCTTGCTCCCATGAGTATTTGTTTAAGAAATAATAATCCCTTTGTTCCTTTGAAAAAGTTTAAAATATTTCACCTTTCTTTACCCTTAAATTTCCAGTGTAAGCATTATTTCAAAATAATTAAATATTAATAGTTTTATATATTGAATGTGGGGTATATGAAAGCATTTCAAGAGTAATGCCACATTTATGTTCTATGGATATTATACCTATATATTTTTGAGTTTTATGACTTTTTTATTCTGCAATTTGCTTCAATAATTGAACTAAAACTGATGTAGAAAATAATTTTTTCTCAGAAACCGTATCATCATCATCATTGTCAACCATTATCAATCCACTGCTGGACGAAGGTCTCCCCAAGTTTCCTCCACAACGGTCTGTCTTGTGCCAGTCTCCTCCATGTCACCCCTGCACACTTTCGAATTTCATCCACCCATCTCCCATGTGGTCTTCTTCTGGGTCTTTTCCTGTCCCTTGGAATCCAATCTAAAATTTCGGCTGTCCATCGATGATCTGTCCTTCTGGCAGTATGTCCAGCCCATTGCCATTTCAGGGATTTAACTCTGATCATGATGTCTTCCACTCTTGTCATTTTTCGGATCCACGAGTTCCTCTTCTTATCTCTCCTGGTTACACCAAGTATGCACCTCTCCATGCTGCTTTGAGTTGTCTGCAGCCTTTGTATGTCTCTTTTAGTTAAGGTCCACGTCTCTGCACCATATGTAAGCACTGGAAGGATGCATTGATCAAACACTTTTCTTTTAAGACATAATGGCATATTGCTCTTGAAAATTATGCTGTTTCTTCCAAAAGCTCTCCAGGCAAGTTTTGTACGCCGATTAATTTCTTCATCAATGTGACCCTCACTTGATATCTGCTGTCCAAGATAAACGTACGTGTCTGTTATCTCCAGCTTTTCTCCATCAATCGATAAATCTTCATTTCTTGTAAAAGCATTGAACATCACTTTTGTCTTCTGAAAGTTCATTTTTAATCCCACTTCTTTACTCTTGTCAGCAAGTTCCTGGATCATACTCTGCAGCTCTGATGGGCTAGTTGCAAAAATGATTACGTCATCAGCAAAACGAAGGTGGGTTAGATAATCTCCATTAATCTTTATCCCCTTGTTTTCCCAGCTCAGTGACTGAAAAACACCCTCCAATGTGGCATTAAAGAGCTTCGGAGATATGGTGTCACCTTGTCTCACTCCCTTTCCAATTTTTATGTGTGTTGTATTTTCAAACAGCCTAATCTTTGCACTTGCATTTTCATAGATGTTATTAATAATATTAATGTATGCATCTTCAATACCGCAGGTTTTCAGAGCCATTGTAACTGCTGATGGTTTCACCGAATCAAAGGCTTTTTCATAATCGATAAAAGCCATGCACAATGGAAGTTCATATTCCCTCGCTCTTTCAATTAGTTCTCTCAGCACATGGATATGATCTATTGTGCTGTAGCCACTCCTGAATCCAGCTTGTTCTCTCGGTTGAGCCATGTCCAGTGTTACCTTCAAGTGGTGTGAAAGAACTTTAGTGAAGATTTTATAAACTACTGATAGGAGGCTGATAGGTCTGTAGTTTCCGAGATCCTCAATGTCACCTTTCTTATGTAGCAGGATCATTGTAGCGGTGTTCCAATCCTCAGGAATCTTTCCTTCATTAAGGCATCGAGTGAAAATTTGGGCGAGTACTGTTTCGATTTCTCCACTTGCTTCTTGTATGATGTCTACAGTAATTCCATCTTCTCCTGGAGCTTTTCCCCGCTTCATGTTCTTGATTGCATGTGCAACTTCTGCTGGAAGGACTGGATGAACTCTGGTACTGGTATCTTTCATGATGTCTGGAGTGCATGTATCATCCCTTTCATACAATTTGGAGTAGAAATCTTTCACTCTTGTCAAAATTTCGCCTCTATTTCTTGTTACAGAACCATCTTCTTTTCTCAGTGCCATAATCTGTTTTCTTCCCTTACTGAGATGTCCCTTTGCTATCTTTAGGCTTTGGTTGTTTTCAATTGCTTTCCTCACTAGTTCACAGTTGAATTTCCTTACGTCTTCAGTGATACTTTTTCGTACTGTCTTGCATAGCTCTATATATTCCACTTTGGAAGTCACATCTTCTTTAGTTGTCCTCATCTCTCTTCTTTTTCGCATCAACATTTTCGTTTTTCCTGATAATTTATTTACATGCAACTTGTTCTTAGACCCAGCTAATTTTGTTGCTGTTTCCATAAGAGCTTTGGTTACTTTTCTGTTAACTTCAGAGATGTCCACTTCTTCCGATGTTAGGCCTTCTAAAGCAGAGAACCTGTTCTTCAGTTCCAACTTGAAGGTATTATGGTGTTTTTTAAGGTTGGTTATGTCAATAGATTTTGTTTGTCTTATGAGCTTGCCACGTTCAAGTTTAGTGTTGAGGTGCATCTTACATCTCACCAATCTATGGTCACTACCTGTGTTGAACTTGTTTAGCACACTGCAGTCTTCTATGACGAATTTTTTGTTACACATAATAAAATCAATTTCACTTGTCGTCCCATTTGGATGTCTCCATGTCCATTTCCTGTGTGGCTTTTTCTTGAAGAAGGAGTTCAAGATGAAAAACCCTTCTGCCTCTGCAAACTCAACGAGAGTATTTCCACGCTGGTTTCTGTTGCCGTGACCGAATTTCCCTACTGAAGTTTCATTCTGTTGCCGTTGCCCTATTTTTGCATTGAAATCTCCCATAATTATTTTCAAGTGCTGCTTACCTTTATTATTTAGATGACAAATTTCCTCATAAAATTCTTCAATTTCTTCTTCAGGATGACTTGTGGTGGGTGCATAAGTTTGAATAATCTGACCCTGGTATCTTTTCGAGAGTTGGATAACAAGCCGTGCAGCTCTGTCAGAGGAACTTTCAACTTCTACAACTTTATCCTTCAGTTTCTTGTTTATTATAAATCCAACACCACTAGTTCTGCCAGTATCTGTCCCACGATAGTAAGGAGAGATGTCCACTTTTCAGTTCGATGAGATCTTCTCCTTTTCTCCTTACCTCACTTAGCCCTACGATGTCCCACTTGATCCTTTGTAGTTCCTCTTCCAATTCAAGGAGCCTTGAATCAGAAGATAGGGAGCGTCCATTGTACGTTGCCAAGGTCAGCATCAGATGGCAGCCTAGTCCGGTCCTCCGGGGATTCTTAGCACCCTCTGCTTTCATGTCGCACTGGCCGCTGCCTTGGCCAGGTACATTCCAGCTGCCGGAGACTGAGGGCCAAGATTTAAGTTGTGGAGTCATTTTGGAGGGGTTTGGCCATAACTCACCACGCTGGCCAAGCGGGTTGGTGAGTGTGGGATAGAATTTCCTCTAATCCCGATGGTATAGTTATACCGCTATTGGCGGTCGTCAGAGCCCCTTTAGTAGGAACAGGATGCACCACGAGAAGGCGGGGTTGACATTTGTCAAGGAGAGGCTGTTATGTTACGCATCACCTGACCTTACATCCCTATAGAAACCGTATAGCATAATGTATATAAAAGTTTTGTAGAAATTAAACCTGGTTACATTTTCAGTGACAGTTTTGGCATTTCATTATCTGTGATTCTAAGTTTCTTATTAGCTGCAGCAGACATTTTTAACATTCTGCATGAAATTTGTTCAAGCATGTAGGTAGGTGTATGTTGTAGGTTACAGGTTGAACAAACCTATGGTTTCATTGTATTTAAAATAAGAACGTTTAGATCATATGTCCTGGAAAAAAGTCCAAAAGTTCTGGAAAAATCCTGGAATTCTGTAATTGAAAAAGTGAATCATGTCAAAAGTAAATAATATTTGTTAGTTGAAAACTGTAGACAGCAAGATACTATGAGTGATACCTGCAATAAGCAAAACATTTAGTAAATGTAAGAATTAAAGTAACTAAAAATTTTCAATTTCAACAGTTACATTTGATATATGAGCTAATCCTTGTTTGTTTTGTGCTTGTCATGATCCTGGGTTTAAATGTTTTTAAGTTCCTGTGATATGGTGGTTAAGATGTTTCTAGATACAAAATGAACTCGAAGATTTCCTGAAGAGAGATTAAGTAATGGTAGGTGGTGAGCTGAGAGGATAAAAGACAGCATTTGCCCATGGAAAGTATGTTTGGCAAGTGTCGAGTGGGAAACAGGAAGTAGTTAAGAAAAAATTTCATGCGAACTGACAAATTGATAAGGAAAACCATGAGGTTATTGTCAATTCCAGGTAATTTCTTGTTTTCCAGTGAAAGAGGATGGTTTAAAAACTGGTTGAACTCCACTCAGTTTGTTTGCAGATAACCATGCTGAATTTCAATAAATGCATACATACATACATACATATCACTAAGCTGTTCTCTGAGATTCACAGGTTAGCTCCAAAAAGAAATACAAACTACCAGATATCTTTTTGCAGTATGCGGTTAAAATAACAATGAATGTTACGAAGTTTGAGGGATCTATGAAAACTTCAGTTTATGTGGTACTTTAAATTATGTAAACTCATTGTATGTGGTTTCGACTGTACTTCCAAACACAGAAATAATTTTAATCTCAAATCTCATATATTTGAACATTTCTCAGTAAAAGAAAAGTTAAACAATTCTGTTCCACTCTCTGTTTGAGCTCTGATAAATTCATCTTCTTGAAGTTCACCCAAGTTCATTTGATAAATTGTTGTTTGCTCTTTCATTGTCAATGTGTAGTGCTTTTTTGACTAGATGTATGCTAGGTTTGAGGTCATCAAAATTCTTAATAACTTAGTCAAGCTGGGGGGAAAGTACTTTAAAATTTAAAATTTCACCAAGTATTGTCATTTCATTAAAAATCCTTGAAGGATTCGAAATGAGTAAAACTATTTCTTTCTAGATTTGATTTTAATCATGGCAGCTTGTTACAAAAATCAGTTATATGACTGTAAAGATTACAGAAATTTTGGTCTAAATAGGGAAAAAATGAAACTTCCTATTTAACTACAATATACAGGTGATGTTACTAGAATGATAGAATAGGAAAGAAAGTTCAGAAATGAAATTTGGTTTATTCTTCATTTGTGGGCTGTAAAATTTAGTTTTGCTCTCTGTAAGTTGGACAGCCATAGGCTAGATAATATTTCTATCTTTGCATTTTGATGTTTGAGGAAGCCTCAAAAGATATCGCTAAGGCACTTATTCACAATTTATCTGGAACTGAAGATATGGATAGTGACATAATTTCCACATAGTTTGCCGTAAGACATTGTCACTGTATATCTTTCCAGTGAAAATTTTTTCATTACAAAAATGGAAGTTAGACAGAAAAAAAAATTCTCTGAAATACTCAGGCACGAGGTTCTTCCACAGATTTGAGGAATTCCACCTTTTCCATCAACATTTCTGTCTTTCTCAAGATCAGTGCTTAACCGAACAGAAATTTTGGCGGGAATGGTGGTGGTGGGGGTGTGGGTCATTTTCCATCCGAGGACTGAATTCCATCTTTCAAAACTTTTGAAAATGGAAGTTAGATTACATGAAGATTTCTCCCATAAACATAATTCTTCTTCCTGCCCATTATTGTTGTTAAACATCATTTTATTTCTTAATTATATTTCAGCATGAAAACAGAGGGAAAATGTCCAAAAACGGAAAGAGTGAAGAAAAAGAGTGATCGTACCCCTACCCCCTCCGGTGGTGTTTCTTCTATCTTGTGCTGTTGTTAGAGGCATTTTCTCTCATAAGCAGGCCTCCACAAATTGAAAAAAACCTGGTAGCTAGCAAAAGTTTTCAGTGGCCAGCCCCATTTTTTGAAGTACAGAACATATTTATGAGTCCCCCCCCCAAGAGAATCGCTGTTCATGCGATTCTTCCAGCATAAATAGTGCAGGACTAGGCTTAACTTTCATTGACTGGGCTGTTTTTTGTTTTGTTTTTTACTGTTACAAACGTATCCAAAAAAAGTTTTACAAAAATCAGTCTACAGAATTTATTTATTTTCAGTCCCTTTTGAAAAATGCAAAAGGAACAGGTCTCGGGTGCAGATATGAAACAAACACCTGCATCATTTTCCCTAAATTCCCAAAAGCATTATTGGAAAAAATCTGATGGAAGGAAAAATCGCATAAATATGAAGTTATTTTTTCACAGACTGAGGATTTGTTGTAGATCAATTGCACAATTTTTTTTAGGTTAATAAGAAATTGTACAACAATATACATAAGTTGAAATGTTTGTGTCCAAACTTACATTTTTCATATTCTCACATTAACTAAAAAAGTACTGCATACTGATCAGGACTGAATACAATTCTGCAAGAAAAATGGGTGGTGGTCTGGTCTCATCTCATGAATTTTGTGGGGCACATTTTGTTAACTGTGCATTTTCGAAAAAGCATAAGTTTTTATTGCATTGATTGAGAAAGAGTAATTGCTAATATAGTAATATGGACAGTGAATTCAGATGTTGCATTTGGTAACTTCAAATGTTCACAGTTAATAGGGATTTTGAAAAAATGTCAAGAAGAATTTATGTTTCATAATCAAGGTTCAAGAAACTGTAAATGAAAATTGCATTAGCACATTCTCAAATGTTTGAGCAGTAGTAGTATGCCTTATAAAGGACATCCCACTAGGGAAAAAAATAATTTCTCTTAACAGTCTATTTCTGATGTAATTCTTCAAATTCTGTTTTTCCTAATTTTTGCTTTTTAACTACTGGCATATATCCTTGTGTGTGTCTAGATTTTTTGGATCCAAAGAACCACCTATCAATAGCTTTCTGTGGTTTATAGTCTTTTAAGTGGAGGGCCATTCAAGTGAATCAATCATGAGATCATTAAAAGTTGACGCTTCCATGGATGTTCTGTTGTTGGTTTTTATCAAATTCATGTGACTGAAACCACGTTCACATGATGCAGTACATGTTGGTAGAACTGCAACAATTTCTAGTAGGTGGCCAAGAACTGGAAATCTCTCTTGGTTAGATAGTGTTTTTTAGAGCAAATCTGCAATCTGCAAACCTCGCCCTAAAACTTTAAATTCATACCACTCACTCATTAGAGACTTCATTTTAGTTTCCCATTATGAAAGGAAAGATGTCTTTGAAAGTGCTTGGCAAGAACTTCAATTTCACTTTTCCCCCAAAATCTTCCAGGTTTTCTTCTGTCCAGACAAAGGTGTCAAACACTGAAGAAGCTTTTTGTAAAGTAGTCTCAGACTCTAAAAATCGTTCCTGAAGGTACCTTATCCCATTGCTGATCCTTTTGTTCTTGTCTGACTCAAAGCTTTTACTGTCAATGTTTGTAAGTTGAATGCCCAAGTAGTTTCCACTGATAGTTGTCACATTTGTGAACTGGCTTTCATTTAGTGATCTTTTAATGCGTAGCTCAACTTAGCTTAAAAGTAACTGCTCTTTTTGAAAAATCAATGAAACTTCTTTAAATATTAGCAAAAAAATCCAGTAAAAAGTGCAGCATTGCAACAAATCTGAAACTTTTCATTTTCTTTTTTTTACAATTCCTCTGGCTACAGCAGCATCATCCCCCATCTCATTTGATACATCTTCTAAATGAGCTATAACTACATTATAATTCTTTACTAATGCAGTAAGAGCACCTACTTTGCTTGAAACCCACCGAACCTTGTGTAGATACTGAAATTTCAGAATCTTTGACTCCAGAATTTTAGCAATACTGTTTAACTGTCCCATTTGTTTAGGCGAGTTCCGGTAAAACTTGTATAGCTTTTTGAGGACAGTATCTAATTCATCTAGATATTTCACATTTTTTATTGAGCTCAGAACACTCAAATTTAATTTGTGACCAACATAGTGTTGGGAAATAACATCTGGGATGCTTCTCTTTACGTTTGTAGTTAGCCCATTTTCTTTCTTAATCATGTTTGCCGCACCATCTGTACCAAGCCCGACCAACCACTGCCCTTCTAACCAACTAATTCCCAAATTTCTCATTTCTTCATCCAAGACCTTGTAGTACCCTTCAGCAGTAGATGACTGAAGAGGTACTAGGTACTACTGACAGGAACACTTCTTTCACTTTCTTGTCTTTGACATAGCGAATATAAATAAGTAACTCTTCTACTGCTGACTTATCGGTTGATGCATCAAGAAGGATAGTTGCATGGTTACACTGTTTAACTTCTGCAATTAGTGCTTGCCTAACCTCATCTGCAATATGTGATATGAACTCTTTACACCTCATATCATTTTGATATTGTTCAAGACTCACATTTACATCAAATTTAGTTAATAACACAATCAGATTTTTAAAATCTGTAAATGGCTGATTATATTTTGCCACATAATATGCAGTGTTGAAGAGCTTTTCAAGATGGTTAAACATTTTTTCATACATCTTTTTGTGACACTGTTAATGGTGTACACTCTGGTTTTTCTACAGCAATATCATGTTCAATGCAGTTTCTGTGCATTTTTGATAGTAGGTGTATCTTGAAAGTCTCAATTTTGAAAGACCACTAGAAACCACGAACAAATTTTGAGGTTTATCTGAAATATTGGGATATTTGGAGCATATTTTGCATGAAGCTTTATCGTTTTCAAACACTAACCATGGAAATTCTTCACACCATTTTTTCTGAAATTTTCTCTTGCTATCTTTCCTAATTTCTTTTGTAGTCTTTTGAGACAATCCAAGTTTGTTTTTCTGAGGCACTTGTTCAATTTGGCCTTTGTCGTCATTTTGCGGAGTTCCAAATGCCGGTCGCTTCTGAAAAAATGAAAATAGACTCTTTTGTTCCATCATAAAAACAACTTGAGCATGAAAGAACCGTGCCTCGAAGTGAGCTGAGGAAGTCAAGCACTTTTAATTTGAAGCAAATAGCACCAAATATTTTTTAAGTCGCATGAAGCTGGTTATAAATTTTTATTATCACATTCGGAATCCTTCCAAAGCATCAGAACAGTCAAGTAACACGCGCTTCTCCATAAGCGCTTAAGCAGCATGGAGCCCAAAGTCCAGTGGGACAAAGATCGCACACCTGTAACCATCACAGGCATGGGTATTGGCACCTGAAGTCCAGTGGGACAAAAGATGGCGCACCTGTGACGGAGAGGGAGATGAGATGACACCAAAGAATGATGACACTCTCAATCTCTTGTTCCTTCTGCTGTGTTACGACGGCGGTTTACGCAAAAAAATTAAACAACCATTCAACTTCAAAGATCTGCATAAGTCTGGGTGCTTAAAAATAATAGAGTTGATGAAGGAAGGGAATTTCCTAATTGCATACCTGCCAACTAATTTTAGGGAAATTCTAGAAAACTGCTTAAAAACATCCTGAAGATATTTCAAAAATCAAGAACAGAATATGGTGCAAAAGTCAATTTATGAGTGCATTATAAATACTTAAAAATTACGGAGAAAAGCATTTTTTGCTTTTTCAAATAAATAATTAAACGCACACAGATATATACAGAGCTGTATAAAATATATACCGAGATGCGAATGTCTGGAAAGGAGTTCCAGAAATCAACGCACATTGTTTTACGTAATCTTACCATCATAAATTGACTTTACAAAAAAACCTTGTACTTCGTCCTATTTTTGAAGCCCTAAGGGCAATGCAAGAAATGTATAGTTGCATAAAGCAAATCGAGTTTGCACGCTTCTCTGTGATTTCAAAAAAACCCGCCCTTTTACTTTGCCATTCCATGCCCCCATTCCCACTCCCACCAAGGTAAAAAAAAAAAAAAGAGAACAGTGGGTTCCGAGATGGCTACCTGCGCTACGCATAGCGGACTGAGGCTATGTCGTTACAACCGAAACTCTTATCTCAAAACAAAGCAATGACACAAGTTCCGATGATATCCCACTTCGGAAGACAGAGCTTTGGTTTAGTTTAACAGTGCACAAAAAAAGTACGGAGTTGTTTACAAAAATATCATGCACTCAGAAATTAAAGTGATAAAGCAAAGCTATTACATTTTTATGTAGAATTACGTAATCACTAAAACACTTTTTTCTTTACAGTAAACGAAGAAAAGAGAATCTGTACGGTTTATTTCTACATCGAACTATCTTAACGTAATTATTTTTTTGATCTGTTAAAGTAGGTCAAGAAAGTTGTGACTGGAAGAGAAGTTCCTTTATCACAAATATTTTGTGTTGTGCAGCATAGCAGCCAGCAGCATGCTTCCCAGTTTAAGATTTGTTCAGCGCAAAGGATTCTGGGGCCCCTACCCTTCCTAGATCGCGAAAGAGAGCACAACGAGGTCAAGCCTTTCCCACCGGTCACGTGATGTGTGGTGGGGGATAGGCAGATAGGAGAGAGACTGCAATTGTGCGGCTGCACGCACGCCTCTCTGTTACTGATTTCCGTAAAAGATAAAAACACAACCATTCCAAAATTTGCTACATTACATTAAAAATAATAATAATAATAACTACTAATTAAAACTGCTGAAAACATAGTCGCCAGCCAAAATATTTTGGTCGTCGTTGGCGACCTGGCGACCGCATTTGTGGAGCCCTGGTCATAAATGTGTTCATTTCAGCTTAATAAGGGAGGGGGAAATTTCCAAAAACTGAAGTGGAAAAGTGAAGTTTTGTAAGAATGGATGCATGGTTTTCAAAAGTATTCATATTCTCAAAGTTACATCATTTGTCTAGAATAATGAAAGCTTTGATATCATGCATTCATTCTCCTCAGACTGAAAGTTCTTTGAGCATGATTAAATTATTGTCATCTGAAGACATTAAAAAGAAAAGTAACAATAAAGAAATGGGAGGCAAAAGATGACAGCAGAAAGATAAATTAAGCAATGGATGCTGTGCAGCTACAGAGACAACAAAAGACAAATATGGCCTTGGAACTTGCTGAGAAGAAAGTAAAGTTGCTCATAAAAGGAAACAAGCTGACGTTCTTGCAAGTAAAACCAAACAAGGAAAAAAAAAAGCTGTGAAGCATTGTCTTGAACATTTTTTTTTTAATTTAGTAATTTTATATTGTGAATACAGCAGTGCTCCAGTTTAATATTTACATAAATTATAATGAACAATTTCATCTTGCCCATGCTATCTATGTTTATGTTGTTGTTGTTTTTTTGTCACACGTTCTGATTTTTCACATGGTTAAACAGTTCACCTATTTTTTTCTCTTCATCAATTATGTGTATGAAAAAATGAAGTTCTTAAAGTAGTAATTTTGAAATCTGTCTTGCAGTATCATTTGAAAACACTGTTTTATAAAAAAAATGGTAGTGGGTTTGTCTTTCATTAATATTTTTGCCCCCAAAACATTCATTGCATTCTTTCTAATTCAAAAACATTTTCTTAAACTTTTCAGGAAAAATTTGAATATCCAATTCCATCAAAAGATATTGTTCAAGATGTAGTTACTCAAAACTGTTTCGTATGTTTCACACCACTCAAGCCATACACTGTCCTTAGCTTAGTTCGACGAAGGGTGGCACTGGTAAAGAAAGACTCTTAACTTTTTTTGTTTTTAATGTTGGTAAAATATTTTGTATTTGCTTGTACAGTTTTTATTCATCCTTTTCAGTTTTCTAAGTTGCAAAATACTCATTTGTTTAATGTGTGTCAAGAATTTTATTAAAAATGCAGATTTACTACAGGAAACTGATTTCTGTAGACTAGTCATGAGCTTTACAGGGTTTTTTTATTTTTTTTTATTTTACCTCACCTAGTAAGTTGCATGTGGAATGCAGAATTTACAAAGAATGCTGCTGAGTACAGACAAGTTAAAAATCCCAGTATTTGTTTCCTGTTGAGTTTTGTAAGAAAAATGTATGTCCATGTACTTACAAAAGTAGATTGAAAAAAAATGTCATTGGTGTTCTTACCTTTTGTTGAGAATATAATTCACAGGAACATGGTCTCAGTTGATGGTGGCCACTGCTGTATAGGCAAGACATCCATTGTTCATTCTTGTGGACTTCCTCTTAATGTTGCTCTTTGACTACTGAGATTGTTTGCATTTGGCTTGTATTTAGTTTCAAATTCTTACTTTGAGTCTTGCAAATCGCAGACCTGTTTGTCCTCTGGGTTATGGTCACATTCTAAATCTGGGTTTGTAAGTTTTAGAAGAATTTGAGAATCTGCAGTTGTGTCAATGCTTTGAATGCAGCAAAATGATAATTAAAAGTGCCTTTGAGTTCTGCTTGCTTAGAAATTACAGTGTTTGGCAGTAAACACACTGCATTACCATCCTCCTAGTAATGCATGGTGAAACAAAAGGCTTTTTTCATCATTTTTGCAGCTGCATTCAAAATTGGATAAAAACTGCTATACAGTTTCCAGAGCTGAAGTGATCTCCATAGACTTGAAAATTTCCATTTTTGAGTGATTTTTTTTAACATACTAAAAACAATTTTGGTACAGAAAGAGGTGTGAAGTTAAACTGTACTGAGGCTCCCGTGGCTATTTGTTGTGTAGCTAGTTTACATATGTGTGATAAATAATGAGCATTATATATATATAATGCACTTAGCTCAGAGTGTCCAGGTTTTTGTTTTGCCTCACAATCATCTCTGAAATCATAAAAAGTACATCAGTGTGGTGGAGGATCAGCCCACAGCAGTTGGTCATTCCACCAAAAGGCTTTAGAACAAAAACCCAATGTTAGTTGGAGTCTTTTGACTATGTAACACAGATATTGAGGCTTAGTTTCACATCAGCTTCTCAGATTCCCTTGTTGCTGTCATCAGAGTAGCAGAGTGTAGACGTACACGTGTATGCCATACGCAGATAGTTTACAAATTATTAGCAGGTTTTGCAGATAATTTTTGCCTGTAGATATAAAAAAAAAATATTTACAGCAATTAAAACACTTACTCAAGGCTTCACTCTAATTAATATATTTAATTCTATTTTAATCTGAAGAAATTCACTTATTTTTCACATTTTGTTCTTTTGTTTTCACATACTTTTCTGGCCTCCAGATTTTATCAAGGCCTGTTATCAACATATAGGAACTGTATCAAAAGTTTCGTTTAAACAGAAAGAATTTAAATTTTATTGCCAGGTTCTTCTTGCAGTTGTCAGTTATTCAATTAAAATCATTTCTTTATGTATTTTGTAAGTCTACGATTTTTTAACTTTGTTAAAACTGCTATTTATAATTTTTTAAGGTTCATTAATGGAACTGTTTTTCTAGATACAAAAACTTTCTTTAATTATTAGTCTCTTGTTTTTATGAGGTTCACAGTTCAATATTTTGCCCTACAGGTCTATTTCGCACACACTGCTGCACATTCAGTTGTAATATTTTCTTTAATTTATCTTATTCTACTGTTATCGTGTGTTTGTGATTCGCGGGTTTGCAGAAAGTTTTCTGTTTCAGTGGTTGTGTACGCAGATACATTTTATTTTTATACAACTCTGGCTGTCATGTGTGTCCTTGTTGCCCAGTGGAGCATCTCTTGGGGCTGACTCATCTCTCACAAAGATCGCCAGCCTTTAGTTTAGCTGTGCTAGGAGTTAGGAATGGTACCTCAGGATTGGAGGGATGCTATCATTGTTTCTTTGTTTAAGGGAAAAGTCATGAGACTGAATGTAAGAACTATTGTGGTATCAGCCTGCTGAGTTTGCCAGGCAAAGTGTTTGGAAAGATCATTATCGATAAGATACAAGGCCATCAGGGAAGGTATGGGCTGTACGGAGTAGTTTTATGCTTGGAAAAGGCTGCACTAACCAAATTTTGCATTAATTTTTTTCTTGCAATGAAAGAAAAAGAATTGGTTGAAATATTTTAATTGATTGCATCCCTGCATTATAGCTCTCTGATGCGTGAGCTTGCGAAAAACTTTAGGAATTATGGATTTTCATGTTCTTGAGTTTATAGGAAACATTTTATACGTAGCCGCGGCATAGAAAGATCGGTATGATTCTTTATGTTTCTTTCGCGCTCAGAAAGATGAACCTCGGTGTCTGCATAAGATCTCCGACACCTTTATATGCTATGCTTAAGCGAAATACTGACAAGCTCCCACTTTCCAATGAAGTAGGTGTTTATGCCGTCCCTCTACAATATCCGGATGGCTCTAAGCGATACTACATTGGGATGACTAAACGTTCATTTAGAATTAGAGTCAACAAACATAAGAGGGACATAAAGAACGGCAAATTAACCATGGCCCTATCCAGAGAAGTCCAGTTCAAGTCCGCCGATCCTATGTGGGATGACATAAAGAAATTAGCTGCCTACTCTACTCCTAAATCCACTGCCATTCGGGAAACATTGGAGATCATTGCCAACAATGAGGCCTGCAATGATAGCGTCTCGCTAGAATTACCACGAATTTGGAACCAATTCTTCAAATAATGAATGCCTTTTGTTTTCCTCCAGAATTCTGCGTGCAATACGAACATAATGTCTCGTGTTTTTATTGAATAATTACGTTTGCATCTCTTTGTTTATTGTCAAGTCAACTCACCGCGTTCAAATTGTTGAAACATTCTATTATCCAGTTTGCAGTTTGCTGTCTACCTTCCTTGAGAAAGCCATCTGGTTGATGTGCGAAAGCTTGGAAACCTTGATTTTATATACACCAATGAATTTGGATAACTAGTATAGTTGTACTATCTTATATATAGTTGGTGTACAGTTCCTTGCGTTATTATTTAGGTTTTGCAATCTCCGAGCAACGTGGAACGCCTTTAAACAATTCCGACAGCTTCGACTCAAATTGGAAAAGGAACGGTCCCACCTGGATTTTTTAACCGCTTGCAAGACGTCATTTTTAATCCTGAAGTTCCTTAATTTTAAGACATCCGTAAATGGATCATGGTTCGAGAAGAAAAAGGACAAATTTCTTTGCCAGACTCTATCAAGAATAGTGAACCTGAAAAGAAAGGAGGTCATGCCAATGGAATCAAAGTGTTATGCCCTACATATGAAGTTAAATAGACTTTTTGACCCGATAACTTTCAACAACCTAATCCTCAGAGTGGACATGTTAGTCGAAAGACTCCAAACTTCCTTATTCTCCAGACATAAAAAGAAGCCGGATTACCTGAAATCATCCCAGAATCCAAATCCTAAAGATATCACTATTCCCTTCGTCAGTATTTCAAACCAGACGCTCACACTGGAAGAAAAGAAAGTTTTGGAACTTGGACCAAAGTTCTGCTTCAGAACGAGGCCGAATCCAAAAACCGTCATTTCGGAGTTGGAGGGCATCATATCGCGAGTTCCGGAAAACACCAAAGACGAACTACGCCACCTCTGTTGCTCTAGGCTTCGATCGCTTTACAATCCAAAACAATCGTCCAATGGATTTAATATTCCGAGACCGATTTCGAACCTTAAAACTGACCGTAATATAATATTAACCCTAACTGACAAATCCGGTCAGATAGTGATTATGGATGCTGTATATTACAATCAGAAACCCGAGGACTTCATCTCCGCTTCTGGATCTATAGTACTACGAAGGAACCCTTTAAATTGTTGGATTGCCGAGGTACAAAGAGCTGCCAGGTTGACCGCTATCCCGGAGGATCTTAAGAAAGCCGCCAAATTGCCACCAGGCTCCCAAATCACGAAGCTCTTTGGAAGACTTAAGCACCACAAGCCCGATAATCCATTGACACCCATCGTGTCAAGGAGATCTGCACCGACGTACCATTTAGAGAAGGCACTCTGCAAATTTCTGGCCAATCACCTCCCTGAATCGGACTTTATAATAACTTCCACTCAAGATTTTATCACGGAAATCAAGCAAATCTCTGTCCAACAGTAGTTTCGACGTGGTTTCTCTTTATCCCTCGGTCCCCGTGCCGGAAGCCATCAGAACATTAAAAGAAGCTATATATAATTCAGCACTTTATTCGCAAGAATCTTGCCACAGCATCTTCAAATTAATGGACTTAGTCTCAAATTCTAGTTACTATAGTTTCCGAGGAAAAATCTGTAAACAAACAAATGGCGCTCCGATGGGATCTTCACTTTCAGCAATTCTCGCGGGAGCCATCCTTCGCCCAATCGAGCAGCACATATTCACCAGCATTACCCCAAGACCCAGGGTGGGAAATTAGCGGTCGCCAGGAGCAAAATGCGACCATAATTTTACGTTTTGTGACCAGTATTTTAAACCTGGGAGCCAATTCGCGACTGCATAAATTTTTGATTTTTCTTTTTTAACATGCGTACGTAGTAATTTTCAATTGCAGTATTTATGTTTCTTTTTTTAAAGTTCCCAGTGGTGTGTGGTTAAAAGTATATTGGGGTAGGGAGAAATAAGTTCAACCTCGCTGCTAGCATGTGCTGAACTAGGGGAGTGTACATAAAGTCCCGTGAGGAATGCAGGTGCGTGCTACTGTGACCTTCGATGGCACTACTGGGGGTGGGGAAGGGGAGCAAGCCTTAAGAAAGGGATGGGGGGAAATCAGCTTCAGAGGTAGAGTGTGGGGGGAGGAGAGGGGGACAAAAAGAGCGGCCGTTAAGGGGGAGTATCAGCATGGGAGATAGGGTGTTTGGCATTTCCTACCATTTTAACTAAACAGCCTGTCAAAAAAACAAACAAAAAATATCTATGTGAATTTTCCACGTAACTGGTAGAATTTTTTACAAACACCATAAATCATTTATACGAAAGCCCCTCCAAACTGCTCCTAAATTGGTTAAATACTTTTTAAACTAGGCATGGAAATTTTTATTAAGAATTTGTTGTGCATAAAAGTGCCGTATTTTCCCGCACATAATCCGCATATTATCTGTTCCTAAAAGTTTAAATTCTAGACACTGCTGATTATACGACGGTGCAGATAATACAGAGCTCCCCCCCCCTCTAAACCTGAAAATGAAGCTTTAAGAATGCCACATGTTCGACGATAATATGCAGTGTCACTCCATCAACATATCTCCGCTTGCCCCTTGGCTTTGGCAAAAATGTCTGTGTGTATGTGTGTAGACATTTCCTCTCTGGGAAGGGATTGCTGCTTTGTAAAAGTTAAGAGGAGGAAACATTGCCTTCAGCAAAGCGCGTTGACCTTGAATAGCGGAGTGTGGTTTCCATTCCATAAAACATTGAGACGTGCCGCTCTGACCCGTGATGTCACCTCCCCACCCCACTCCCACTTGTTTATTTTCCTTTACTTCGAAGAGAATGCCTCTGGCACTTCAGCTCCAAGACTGGAGAAGAACTTCGACACCATTACAAATTATTTACGATCTGAAAATCAGTGTTTTAAACATTACTCTAGAGTTACAGCGCGATTGCCACAGAAATAAAAAATACATATCACAACCGTTTGAAAGTTGCGGGGTATTGTAACTAACTTTTTTAAATTTTCAAAAAATTTCACAATTTTATAAGTTTTTAAAATGGAAAGAAAGTATATTTATACAGTAAAACCTCGAAAATCCGGCATCGACGGTACCGGACGAGTGCCAGATTTATGAAAATTCCGGATTTCTGAAGCCATCAAAAAATTGCGTAACGGGAGCTACGTAAAGCACGTACTTACACACAACAGGTCACTAACAAAATTTTGTGTTTTGTCATATGGCACTGGCTCTCTTCCTTCCCTGGAACCAGTGGAGCTAAATTAGGGACGGGCGAGTGCTTATAGCCCATTGAGTTGCTCACGGTGGTCGTTAAACCTTCAATTAAAAAAAAAAAAAAATTGTGCGCCTACGCCTTATAAATATGGAAGGGTCGCACTGCCGATCGCATTCTTTGCAATTTGCAAAACAGAAATCGTTTTGGCGATTAGGTAAAAAGTGTTGGTGAAAATATTGGCAATTACTTTTTTGTACTATATATTGCAAAACTCTGTTGTGGATTACATATCTGTTTTTTTTTTTTAACTTTTACTATGAATTTTGTCTGCGGATTATACCCCGACGTTTTCTATCACGCTGAATTTTGCCGTCTGCGGATTATATGCTTAAAAATACGGTACTTAATAAAAATTTTCGTGGGTAATTAAGAAAGTATTTTACCGATACACATGAAATTTCCAGGGTGGGCTTCTATTATCTACTTATCCTGTGTATAAAAATTTCAGCCAGTTTTATTAAGAATTCGTGATGATAGCTTTCCGATTTTTTTTTTTATCTAGTTCCATAGTTGAACAAGGTGGGGAATGTGCTACCGACAGAGCCGGTTCCTTGCTGGGCTAACTGGGGGAGCCCAGCAAGGAACGGCTGCTAGAATTTCAGATCGGCTCCTAGAATTTCAGCTATGGGAGCCATTTTGCTCCTAGGATATTTTTCTAATTTCCCACCCTGCCAAGACCTACCACTTGGCTCCGATATGCTGACGACATATTTTTCATATGGCTTCGTGGAAAGGAGACTCTCCCGCTCTTCCTGGATAAAATCAATGATATACACCATACGATCAATTTCACTATGGAGTTAGAACACAATAATGCATTACCTTATCTGGATGTTTTACTGAGTAAATCCCTTGAAAATCGCTTTCGTACACAAGTTTATTACAAACCCACTTCGTTCCCAACCTGACGCTCCATAGCTCAATCTGCCCGGCTGATTACAAGACAGCTTTATTCCGTTCTCGAATCAGAAGAGCATTCGACATGTCCTCCGATGTTCCTTCTAGACTAAGCGAATTAAAAAGCGTTATCGATTTGGCGACCGAGGCAGGATACGGTCCGAACATGGTACATAGATATATCGATAGAAACAAAAAGAGGCATACCGATCTTTCTATGCCGTGGCTACGCTATCTGGGCTCTATTCCTTACATACCAAATGTTTCCTATAAACTCAAGAACGCGCTCAGAAAGATGAACCTTGGTGTTGGCATAAGATCTCTGGCATCTTTATATGCTATGCTTAAGCGAAATACTGACAAGCTCCCACTTTCCAACGAAGCAGGTGTTTATGCCGTCCCTCTACAATATCCGGATGGCTCCAAGCGATACTACATTGGGATGACTAAACGTTCATTTAGCATTAGAGTCAATGAGCATAAGAGGGACATAAAGAACGGCAAATTAACCATGGCCCTATCCAGAGAAGTCCAGTTCAAGTCCGCCGATCCTATGTGGGATGACATAAAGAAATTAGCTGCCTACTCTACTCCTACATCCACTGCCATTCGGGAAACATTGGAGATCATTACCAACGATGAGGCCTGCAATGATAGCGTCTCGCTAGAATTACCACAAATTTGGAACCAATTCTTCAAATAATGAATGACTTTTGTTTTCCTCCAAGGATTCCGCATGCAATATGAACACGATGTCTCGTGTTTTTATTGAATAATTATGTTCGCATCTTCGTTTATTGTCAAGTCAACTCACCGCGTTCAAATTGTTAAAACATTCTATTGTCCAGTTTGCAGTTTGCTGTCTACCTTCCTTTAGAAAGCCATCTGGTTGATGTGCGAAAGCTTGGAAACCTTGATTTTATATACGCCAATAAATTCGGATAACTAGTATAGTTGTACTATTTTATATATAGTTAGTGTACAGTTCCTTACGTTATTATTTACATACATATCACTAAGCTGTTTTCTGAGATTCAGAGATTAGCACCCCAAAGAAAATATATGTGCCAGATTAATGTTTAACTTTGGAACTTAACAGTTGATGTACCAAATGTCTCGATTTATGGCGATCTTGGCATACAACTCAGGCTTCACTGACATCCATTACGCGATGCACAGGACCTTTTGTACTTCATACTCACAATCTTTTTTCATGCAGACATTCTAGATCTGGTCCTTCCAAGATTTCCTGGGCCTTCCTCTACCTTTCTTTCCTGCCACTCAGGCGGGAAAAAATTCTTGGTAAGCATCTCGTCACTCATTCTTTCAACATGGCCAAACCACCTAAGAAAATTAGTCTCCACCTTACTAACAACGTCTTGCTTAACATTACACATCTGCAACACATCTTCATTTCTCACATGATCAGATCAACTCTTACCACCCCCACCCCCGTAAGTAATGCATCATCGCCCCAGCGCGTAAATGACTTGGTCTTTTTTGCAGTACCCAGGTTTCACTGCCATGAATCAGAGTAGGAACAATTACACTTCCATACACAGCCATTCGAGACTTACTTGAGAATCCATCATTCCTATGAAATTCTCTTAAAGCAGCTATGACTTTCAATGACAAATTCATCCGTCTACTAGTTTCACCATTATCTTTGTTTTCTCAGTCAAACATTCTTCCTAAATACACAAACTCACTCACCTGGTCAATCACTGTGCCATTTTGACTTATCTTGCAAATAGTGCTAATAATTCCTCGCTCAAAAACCATCTTTGGTTTTTCCCTTATTTATACTCATTTTAAATTTCATGCAAACTTTGTACATCTGGGACAACATACTCTGCAACTCACTTTTGCTCTCTGCAACAGGACTGTGTCATCAGTATACAGCAATCTGCATACATGGAAATTACCAAGACACAAACCAGTATTGTCCATTTTCAAATCACGCATGCGTGCTTACATAAATACACTGGCTGACAAAGAAAATGCCTCACCATGAAGTAATGCTTGGAAACGGACCGAACTGCACACACAGATAGCCAAGTAGGTCCTAAACAAATGATTTAATTGCCACATACAGACTAGGCTCCAGTGGCCAAATATACAGGATGATCAATAAAGAGTGTGGCCCCCATTTTGAGGGATACAGCGTTGAATCCGACGTGGCATTGGGGCAATGAGAGTCCGAATAGGATCCTTGAGTATTGTAGACCATGTGGTGTTGATCCAAGTCCACAGTTCATCTTCATTTTGCAAGGTGGGAGGGTACTCAACCGATGTCCAATCGTGTCCCACAGATGTTTGATGGTCGGAGGATCGTGCTGGCTATGGAAGCATCCGCACACCTTGTAAAACATTCAGGCTTATCCGAGCGGTATGCTGCTGTGCGTCATCCTGTTGCAAAATGGCGTTTGGGATGCCCTGAAGATACCGTAGAGCAGCACTTCATCAACATAGCGGCGTGCCATCAATGTACCTTTAATGCATACCAGCAGTGATCGGCTGTTGGCACTGATAGCACCCCACACCACGCTTCCACGTTGCCGGGCCGTGTGGTGCACCACACACGCTCCACATAATGTCACCACAATGGTGGAGAAATCCACCCATTGGCCACGTTGCCTCCTGACTCTCACACGGTGATCATCCGTCAGATAAAACCACGATTCGTTGCTTTTCGATGCAACACCATTCACTTTTACACAAACTCTGCTGTCAACATACATAGCTTTCACTCTGTTAAGTAGATTCCCAGTAATACCATATTTATTCAGTACTTTCCACAGAAGTATCCTATTAACTCTGTCATAAGGTTTCTCTAAATCTATAAAGGTAGCAAGAACCTTCTTACCAACAGACAGATAATTTTCAATCATCATGCCTGATAAAAATGTTTGATTATTACAACCTTTACCAGGCATAAAACCACTCTGTACATCCCACGCTTTCTCCGATGTAAGACCTTGTTCCTTATCAATAATGACCTTCCCAAATACTTTTCCTGGCACACTATGTAAGCTGATACCACAGTAGTTCTTGCATTCAGTCTGATCACCCCCTTTCCCTTATATAAAGGAAAAATTATAGCATCTCTCCCATCCTGAGGGACCATTCCTAACTACCAGCACAACTCGCAAATTTCAGTTAATCAATCAATTACAGAGGCACCCCCATATTTTAACATCTCAGCAGTTATGCCATTTACTCCCCGAGCCTTACCATTTTGAAGAGATTTTAGAGCTTTACACACTACAGATGAGTTCGGGCTCAATTTTAGGAGCCCGGACCAAGCTTTCTTTCTTTGATTGCATGTGTTTGCTAAGCCCGGGGTTCTCAGAAAATTTTGCTTAGCAAGGCATGCATTATGCACAAGCCAAAGCTATGACCCAATCAAGGATTACCAATTAATGCACTTCATAATATTAATATGTTCTTCAAAACACTATGCATAAAAGCAAATGTTCTAAAATGTGGACTAGAAAGTAAATAATCAATTCACATGCCATTCAACTATACCAGGAGAATCAGTAATTTTGCCAAAAGCTGAAGATAAGAATAGAAACACAAAATATTCCATTCGTTATTTCTTTTGGATTTCTAAATTTACTTTTATTTTGAATAAATTGCATTACAAAATGTACAACTCTTTACAGACAGTTGCACGTGTTTAAAAAATGCTAAACTTTGCAATATAATTTACATATATGCTAACTGGTAAAGATGGTTTACAGTAATGTAGTAGAGTATAAAAAAGTATGTAAGAAAATTTCCAAAAGGGAAAAAAAGAAAGAACGTGTGAGCATTCCAGACCAGATTATTCTGCATTTTGTAACATTAACAAAGCTTTGCACTTAATAGTGTAATAACCACAATATTATTCTATGTGTGTACAGTTTCCAGCAAGTCCATCATGAAAATTGCTTACCATTTAAGCCACTTGAAACTCCTCTATAAAAGAATCTCATCTAATGCTTCAGCGCTTAACCTTGATCTTCTTTCCTCTAAAACTTGACCTGCTGCACTAAACACTCTTGCTTGCAGAACTACTGGCTGGTATACATAGTACACGTCTCGCAATGGCGGCTAGCTTAGGAATTGAGAATTCTTCCACCATGGTAACAAATCCAGAGCTTCAAGATGTGTTTCGCCCATGCGCAATTCCACATACTTACAAATTTCATCTGGATTAGGATCATGAATTTCAAACTCATCTTCCAAATCTTCAATTAAGTCTGCTGATTTTTTTCTGGAAGTCAATTGACTCAATTTCTTCAGCAATGTCTCAGTCTTTTCCTCTCCCTCATCGGAAAGCTCATCATTTTGTTCCAGCAGTGCTTGTACTTGCAGATGCACATCTTTTCTTTCATCCTCCATTAGCATTCTCAGTGACTTAAAGCAGGGGTGAAGAAACGTTGCAATTTTATGCAAATCACTGATAACCAGTTTAGTTTTTAATTATTTTTGAGTTTTTGTTTTTAACACCCTCTCCACTTCTGAATCTGTTGGAGAAACGTTGCAGTGCTTCAAGAGGTAGTGATACAAATAAGAGCACCAAATGCAAAGTTGGACAGAATTCTCCCTCCAGTTGAATAATTGCCTCCTGAAACTTTTTCAAAAATAGTATTTATATCATCATCGTCATCATTGTCAACCATTATCAATCCACTGCTGGACGAAGGTCTCCCCAAGTTTCCTCCACAACGGTCTGTCTTGTGCCAGTCTCCTCCATGTCACCCCTGCATACTTTCGAATTTCATCCACCCATCTCCCATGTGATCTTCTTCTGGGTCTTTTTCTGTCCCTTGGAATCCAATCTAAAATTTCAGCTGTCCATCGATGGTCTGTCCTTCTGGCAGTATGTCCAGCCCATTGCCATTTCAGGGATTTAACTCTGATCATGATGTCTTCCACTCTTGTCATTTTTCGGATCCACGAGTTCCTCTTCTTATCTCTCCTGGTTACACCAAGCATGCACCTCTCCATGCTGCTTTGAGTTGTCTGCAGCCTTTGTATGTCTCTTTTAGTTAAGGTCCATGTCTCTGCACCATACGTAAGCACTGGAAGGATGCATTGATCAAACACTTTTCTTTTAAGACATAATGGCATATTGCTCTTGAAAATTATGCTGTTTCTTCCAAAAGCTCTCCAGGCAAGTTTTGTACGCCGATTAATTTCTTCATCAATGTGACCCTCACTTGATATCTGCTGTCCAAGATAAACGTACGTGTCTGTTATCTCCAGCTTTTCTCCATCAATCGATAAATCTTCATTTCTTGTAAAAGCATTGAACATCACTTTTGTCTTCTGAAAGTTCATTTTTAATCCCACTTCTTTACTCTTGTCAGCAAGTTCCTGGATCATACTCTGCAGCTCTGATGGGGTAGTTGCAAAAATGACTACGTCATCAGCAAAACGAAGGTGGGTTAGATAATCTCCATTAATCTTTATCCCCTTGCTTTCCCAGCTCAGCGACTGAAAAACACCCTCCAATGTGGCATTAAAGAGCTTCGGAGATATGGTGTCACCTTGTCTCACTCCCTTTCCAATTTTTACGTGTGTTGTATTTTCAAACAGCCGAATCTTTGCACTTGCATTTTCATAGATGTTATTAATAATATTAATGTATGCATCTTCAATACCGCAGGTTTTCAGAGCCATTGTAACTGCTGATGGTTTCACCGAATCAAAGGCTTTTTCATAATCGATAAAAGCCATGCACAATGGAAGTTCATATTCCCTCGCTCTTTCAATTAGTTCTCTCAGCACGTGGATATGATCTATTGTGCTGTAGCCACTCCTGAATCCAGCTTGTTCTCTCGGTTGAGCCATGTCCAGTGTTACCTTCAAGCGGTGTGAAAGAACTTTAGTGAAGATTTTATAAACTACTGATAGGAGGCTGATAGGTCTGTAGTTTCCGAGATCATCAATGTCACCTTTCTTATGTAGCAGGATCATTGTAGCGGTGTTCCAATCCTCAGGAATCTTTCCTTCATTAAGGCATCGAGTGAAAATTTGGGCGAGTACTGTTTCGATTTCTCCACTTGCTTCTTGTATGATGTCTACAGTAATTCCATCTTCTCCTGGAGCTTTTCCTCGCTTCATGTTCTTGATTGCATGTGCAACTTCTGCTGGAAGGACTGGAGGAACTCTGGTACTGGTATCTTTCATGATGTCTGGAGTGCATGTATCATCCCTTTCATATAATTTGGAGTAGAAATATTTCACTCTTGTCAAAATTTCGCCTCTATTTCTTGTTACAGAACCATCTTCTTTTCTCAGTGCCATAATCTGTTTTCTTCCCTTACTGAGATGTCCCTTTGCCAATTTTAGGCTTTGGTTGTTTTCACTTGCTTTCCTCACTAGTTCACAGTTGAATTTCCATAAGAGCTTTGGTTACTTTTCTGTTAACTTCAGAGATGTCCACTTCTTCCAATGTTAGGCCTTCTAAAGCAGAGAACCTGTTCTTCAGTTCTAACTTGAAGGTATTATGGTGTTTTTTAAGGTTGGTTATGTCAATAGATTTTGTTTGTCTTATGAGCTTGCCACGTTCAAGTTTAGTGTTGAGGTGCATCTTACATCTCACCAATCTATGGTCACTACCTGTGTTGAACTTGTTTAGCACACTGCAGTCTTCTATGACGAATTTTTTGTTACACATAATAAAATCAATTTCACTTGTCGTCCCATTTGGATGTCTCCATGTCCATTTCCTGTGTGGCTTTTTCTTGAAGAAGGAGTTCAAGATGAAAAACCCTTCTGCCTCTGCAAACTCAACGAGAGTATTTCCACGCTGGTTTCTGTTGCCATGACCGAATTTACCTACTGAAGTTTCATTCTGTTGCCGTTGCCCTATTTTTGCATTGAAATCTCCCATAATTATTTTCAAGTGCTGCTTACCTTTATTATTTAGACGACAAATTTCCTCATAAAATTCTTCAATTTCTTCTTCAGGATGACTTGTGGTGGGTGCATAAGTTTGAATAATCTGAGCCTGGTATCTTTTCGAGAGTTGGATAACAAGTCGTGCAGCTCTGTCAGAGGAACTTTCAACTTCTACAACTTTATCCTTCAGTTTCTTGTTTATTATAAATATAACACCACTAGTTCTGCCAGTATCTGTCCCACGATAGTAGAAGAGATGTCCACTTTTCAGTTCGATGAGATCTTCTCCTTTTCTCCTTACCTCACTTAGCCCCACGATGTCCCACTTGATCCTTTGTAGTTCCTCTTCCAATTCAAGAAGCCTTGAATCAGAAGATAGGGAGCGTCCATTGTAAGTAGCCAAGGTCAGCATCAGATGGCAGCCTAGTCCGGTCCTCCGGGGATTCTTAGCACCCTCTGCCTTCATGTCGCACTGGCCGCTGCCTTGGCCAGGTACATTCCAGCTGCCGGAGACTGAGGGCCAAGATTTAAGTTGTGGAATCATTTTGGAGGGGATTTATATATGCCAGCATTTATTCCTTCCATATGATGGGTTTCATTTTCTTTTACCCAAAATGTCACTGATGTCACTTAACATTGCGCACAGGGTATTCCACTGAGTTTCCACTTCTTGGTAGACAGATTTTTTTAACGCTGACACAGTACCTGGTTTCTTTAAGTACGTAACTAATGCTTTACAACTCTTCGCAGTTGCTTTCATTTCAGGTAATTCCTCAATTGTCTCCATAAAGCTGTGTTTTAAAGCAGTGTTGAGTGTGTGGCATGTACACGTCAGCCTGCGGAAACATCATAACGCTGAAACTATGTTGGTTCCTTCATCCATTACAAACACAATATTTTTTATCCAGAGCTGAACAATCACACCCAACATTTTCCAGGGACGGCAAAATTTCAGTTTATAACTTTTTCCCAGTTTTGGAAACTTGTGGAAATGCCACTGTTGTTAATGCAATCAATGCCTCGTAAAATAACATCGTTATCCACAAAATGGCAGGTGATGGCCATGTATGCTTCGTTATGATAAAGGGCTGTCCACATATCTGTTGTAATTGCACCGCCATATTTCTGGATGACTGCGTTTACTTGTATAACGTATTCTATATGTATAGATTCAGCTGAACCTTTAATATGTTAAGATACCGTATTGCGATGTGGGAGCACATGTTCAGCCATCACTTTGCCCTCAGAAGCACTGACATCAATCGAAGTCAAGGAAGTTTTTGCCTTTGACAATATCAAAAGATCGAATGTCTTCAGTGCAGAATTTAACACAGCTTTTTAGAACTTTTGCTTTTACTGCAGCGGACATGTTCCCCCTACCTTTAAACAAGAATTTCTTGACCGAGCCTGAACCAGGTTGATTGCTGCATTTTTCAGCGTGTCTAATAATTCTGCTGGATCCTGTGAAATATCTGTGTGTCCAAATTCCTTTACACTTCACACATTGAAAATAATCGATTTTTTCATTGATTTTTGAATCTATTATTTCTTTGAAATAATAGATAGTACTGAAAATAATGCCAAAGTGGGCATAACTTTTTTATTAACGGAGAGAGGTTCAAATTGCACATGTTGGTAGAATAACTCTTCCTCTATAGCAGGGGTGGCCAAACTTTGAGGTACCGAGATCTACCTTAAGCTATCATTCTCTACTGTGATCTACCTTTGGTTTATCGCAGTGATATAGGCATAGGAATAAGCCTATATCATGAGTGTTTTGTTAGTGCATGTGGTTTTGTAAGTTTGGAAACAAATACAGAAAAATAATATTTAAATCATTTTTATTTCTGAAACACTATTTTTCAAACAAATTATATAATTTTTCTTATAGATTCTTTATTTACAGTATTTAATTCTTAGATATTGATGCATGATGTATGTCCTCACAAGTTTAGAATCATCAGGCATATATTCCGTGAGGCACAGTGGAAGGCACGCTTCTAAATGAGCATCAGTCAGGCAGCTGCTGTATTTCGACTTCATTAGTTTCAATTTCTGAAAAAGCTGGTTCACAGAGATATGTGTATCCAAAGAAAGCAGCCAGCCGCAAAGCAACAGATCTCAAGCAGGGATATTTTTCTTCTGACGATAGAGTCCAAAATGTGTTATCTGACACTCTTTCCTTCAGTACTATGTTAGATTGATGTTACACAATTTCTGATACTAAATCTAAAGAATCAAAGAAGAAATGTTTGTGGTGAAACTTCCTCGATATCACATTTGCCAAAAGGGTATGACATGAAGCTCAAAATGTGGTGAAATTTTTCAGGTTTTTGAATCCTCTGCCAAATTCTGTTATCAGAGCTTCTATATCAGAGAAATATTCATCAAAATTGCAATCAGTTTAACATGTGTGTTTTTCCAGATTGGGAAAGTTTTTCAAATTTCCTTTACCAAGTTGATATTTTAGCAGGCCTAGTTTTGATTCGAAATTATTCAGTGAGCTCACTAAATCTATAACTCTCTTCTCTTCCCTTGCAGCTCAATGCTGAACGTGTTGTAGTGTGGCCTGTGAGATCAGTTACAAAAGCCAAATTTTGTAGCCAAGTAGCGTCTCGTAGCTGAGCATACTTTTCCCCTATTGCATCTAGGAATTTGATTATTTCTGGCAAGAGATTCAAGAAACTTTATTAAGCCACCTAGCATTCGTGAAAAACAGCAGGCCTTCGTATTCAGCTTCATTTTCTTCTAGTTGGCTTCGAAAAAGGCCCCTATGTAAACTTCATGCCCGAATAGTTTTGGCAGTTATGTCGATAATTTCTTTCATGTTTAAAACTTTGATGCATAGTGCATTTTGGTGGATAATGTAGTCAAAAGAGGTAACGTCGAGAAAATCGTCATATTTCCTACAGAGTGCAATGAATTCAATGGTTTGGCCTGCCATCGAAGGTGGCCCGTCAGTTCAGTAGTGATACAAACAAGCTTCCATGATGGCAGATTTATTTTTTGGGCGAATTCCGTAAAAATATTTAAAATATCTTGACCCCAAGTTGGTTAGGGTTGGGGAGGAAAGTCTGGTTGATTCATTCTATTATCTGGTCTCAGACAGTTCAAATGGAACAACATATGCCTGCTTAATAAAACAAACGATCGACAGTGAAAACATTCCAAATACGTGGCCACAGTTAATAAATAAATACATCGCTCTCTCCACGTTCCAGAAACACACAGCAACCGAAAAATTGTTTTTCAGCCGCCGTTGTGGAATCAAACGATCGACCATATGAGAGCTCGCGATCGACTGTTTGGCCACCCTGCTCTATAGCAACCCTTTTTCTTCATTGCAGGTAAATAACAGATTCCAAGCAGAAGCAACGTGCTGTCATTGAGTTTTTGAACACACATATTTTTCTAATCTGGTGGCAGGCAATGAAACGTGGGCGTATCTTTACAATCTGGAAACGGGGAATCAATCCATGGAATGGTGTCGCACCTGTTCACTGAGGCCTAAGTTCAAGAGCCAGCAATCGACACAAAAAGTAATGTGACTGTATTTTAGGATGACAGGGGTGTTCTTGATTTTCTGGAACATGGTCATACTTTGGCCAGCGAGCGGTACATTGAGGCACTCAAGAAGCTTAGAGAAGCCATAAGGAAGAAAAAGACCGAACAAGAATCTGAAAAGGATCCACATTCACCATGACAGTGCAAAACCACATACATCTTTGGCAACAAATCAGGCGATCAGCAAATTAGGCTGGTTGGTGGTCCACCATACGGCCCAAATCTGGCACCCTCTGACTTCCACATGTTCGGTCCAATGAAGAACAGTCTCTGGGGACAACAATTTAATGACACAGATGAGGTGAAAGTGGCCGTGAAGAAGTGGGTGTAACAGTCCACGCCTGAATTTTTTTTAAAGAGGATTCGAGAATTGTGTTCAACGATGGCACAAGTGCATCACATGTGATGGAGACTATGTTGAGTAGAACCTTTATATAGAGAAAGATTACTCTACCAACATGTGCAGTTTGAACGACTTCTGTCAGTTAATAAAAAAGTTATTCCCACTTTTGCATTACTTTCAGTACAACCCTTGTATTATGCAGCCCGAGCTAGCTTCGAGCTTTCAGGTTCAGCCTGCCTCGGCAGTGCTGCTTGCCAAAAACGAAGTTTTGTTAGATTGAAGTAGCTAGGCATTCAGGTATGAAAGAGTGTAGACAGCAGCACTTAGTTTGGGCTTAGTTTTAAGAGTCGGAAAACTGAAACAAATCTGCTCAGGTATAAATTAAAGAAAAAGAAAAAAAATCCTCTTCCTGACTTCCACTGCCCCCTTCTTCTTGCAATTAACCATTTATTGTTTTACTTATTGGAGGTGTGGGAATGGAACATTTGTTTCTTTCTATAGTGTAGCTGTGAAATTTTCTGTGACTTTGTTTTTTCCCCAAATGCTTCAGGTGGCCATTGCTCAATAAAAGAAGCAGTGCAGAGAGTTATCAATTGGAAGGAAAGGTGGAAATTTCGATGGTGTGTACCTACAGTTCTTGATGAAGCATCTCCTTTTCTGCTGCAATCTACTGTTGTGTGGCCTAGGACATTTGTTCCCCAAGCCCAGAAAAAAATTGCCCTCTCCACTTTCCACCCAGACATGGCTGTTGAAGAATTCTCTTTGCCAATTAGGAAATATAATACTAGTCCCGCATGCCAAACCATATAAAATCGCAGTTAAAAAAGAAAATGGAAAGAAAAAGAAAATTCAGTCTGGTTTAGCTTTTAGGCTCAGGCTGAACAATTTTAGACTGATCAGAGAAGTGGGAGTGCTAGATTAAAAGTGTGAGTTGACATTGTTGGGATTTTCAGACTATAATGTAATACAGAGACTCCAACTGCTATGGATTCCCTGTGTAGTGTGACTACAAAAATCGTCGATCCGCTACAGATTACGGAAACTGAATATACTACGGAAATAAAAAATCTCAGTAAAATTACTTTTTTAACGATGTGCATCAAGTTTATTTTCATGTTTTCTAGATTCTAACATTCATTAAACATTTTGTAGAGTGTTTCTTGAATATTTTCAATATCGTTGCATTTTCCCCGTGATTTTTGAATATGTTTTGGATGTCTAATTGTCTCTGGCCATGTGCAGAGTTATCATGGCCCATGGAATCCTGGAAACGTCCTCAAATTTGAGTTCCCTTCTCAAAGCCTGGAAGGTCCTTAATTTTTCGTATTTTTGCATATTCTGGAGTGGTACTAGAATCCTTAACTGCAATTTTTTTTAGGGGGGGGTGAAGATGACCGTGTGAACATTTTCCGGTCTGTGTGTAACTTTGTTTACTGTGAGATTTTCATGGGAACATACATTGATTCTTGAGGTTAATTAAAATATATATTGGAT
This sequence comes from Macrothele yani, assembly GCA_039090855.1. Taxonomy (NCBI): domain Eukaryota; kingdom Metazoa; phylum Arthropoda; class Arachnida; order Araneae; family Macrothelidae; genus Macrothele; species Macrothele yani. The sequence continues at coordinate 16,771,874 of CM077000.1, read as the reverse complement.
CTATATAGTGTTTCTGACAAAATGTCTTCTTTCATGGACAATTTTTTAAGCAAAAATTCGCTTTTTTATGAATTTACGCTGTCATTTTTCTGCTCTGGCATTTTTTTTTTTTTTTTTTTTTAGTGTGTAAAACAATTGTTTTCATTACTACTGAAAAATGCTGAAAACTATGGATTTGTAGTGTTTACTACTGAAAAAGCTAAAAGCTATTGTTTTTTACGCTTTCCAACTGTAGGTTGAGGAAGCGTATATGTTCCAGCTTTGTCCGTCTGCATGATAACTCACGTAAAAATGGTTCGATTTCGATGAAATTTTAGTATGTGGTAGGGGACCACCTGGGGACGAACCCTATTGAAAATGGACGAAATGGCATCAAAGATCATAACACAGGAGCAGGATTTATTCCGTTGCTCTTATGCGGCATAACTTACGTAAGAATGCTTCTATTGCGACAAAACTTTAGTATGTTGTTCCGGAGGTACACTGAACTGGTTCTGTTGAATATCATCGGAATGGGGTCAAAGGTCGGGACACAGGAGCCATATTTATTCCACATCCATTATCCTCATAACTTGACTAAAATGTTTCCATTGTGACAAAACTTTAGTATTCTGTTTTGGAAGTATACTGAATGAATTCTGTTTAATATCATCGAAATGGGGTCAAAGGTCAGGACACACGAGATTTATTCCACAGCCATTATCCTCATAACGTGAGTAGTAACTTGAGTAATGATTTATGGTATGTTGGAAAGCGTATCATAATTCAATGCATTGCATGATATACTAACTTGTTTTAGTGTTTACTACTGAAAATTACCAATCAGGTTTAGAGTCTCGTAATAATGAACACTTTGAGAGAGAGAGAGAGAGCGCAAGGGCAGGGGAGGAAGCAACAGATAGCCTTATTTGCAGGGAAATGTTCAGCGTGTCCTGGTCGACAACTTAACATGCCCATCCAATAATGCACAGTCTGTATTCGGTGGTTCAGAGCAACTCAACCTACTTGGGGGCAGATCCTTCAACCATCTAGTCAGGGGGTGGTTGTTTAACCTCAAGGCCACTGCTGTACAGTAGGTAGGCATCTGGCCTACTTGTAGTCTGCAGTGGATTTCATTTGACTGTTTTATTATGAGATGGGAGTTCAGGTTTGTGGCTGAATGCAGTGTGTATAAATAAATCATACTTTCCATGTATTCATTTTAATGTGCATTGCAAAATTTGAACTATGACTTGTGTATTATTTCTGCATGTGACTCCATAACTGCATATGCTTTCTCAGTAAAAATATCTTTTTCAATTTATAGGCTTCTGGAAGGACTTTGGAACATGGTCCTATGTGTATAAAATGTGCAACAGCTCCGTATTACAGGCCTGAAGTTCTCAGAGGCGTATTCATCATGAACTTGAATCCTATAAAAGATTTTGCTCACAGAAGCCTGAAATTTTTGGTTGGTTCCCCTGCCTTCCAACCCACCAATGTCAGATGACTATGATGTCTTCTGCTAACTTCATGCAATGGATCTGATCAATGTGGGTATTCCACATTAACAATTAAAGATTTACTGTGCTATTTCACTGCGGATTGCAGGGTTTTTTTTTTTTTTTTTTTGGTTTTTTTTTTTTCTAATCTCAGAGCCATTTTTAATGTTTCAAATTTGGCATCTACCAGAGGTTCTGTTGCTAGTACATACTAGTGTGGAAAATGTGATTTTGTACAAAGTCGTTGCATACCATATTATTAACATTGTATTAGTCTGTGTTTGTAAACGTTGGTACTTTTGCAAAGTATTGATGGCATTCATCTGAATCGTGGGGTTTTACTGCGAACAATAAATTAAAAGAAAAAAATTCTTTTTTTTTTTTTTTTTTTTTTTTTTTTCGTTTTGTAGTGTCACTTCAGTTTTTATTTGGAAAAAGAACATTTTCTATAAGCAGGAAACATGCAATGCAGACTAGTGATGGCATAAATCATTCCTTGTAGTTCATTCATCATTCACAAATGATCACTCAATCTCCAAGTTGCTACTACGCTCACTGAGTAAACCATTCATTGGAGAGATCCAGTGTTTGCGAATGAAGCACTAATTTCAATGATACAACTGAAATTGGCAAACTATTCAAAAGAGCAAAAGAGCTATTAACCTTTCATGATGAATGAGCCAGCTCGTAGCTAACAATTTTGGCACACCACTTAAATGAATGTCATTTACATATTCTCTTTTTTAATAAGTTTCACCATTATTACCTAGCTGACCGATAATGGCTCATTCACGTAGCAGGTTGACACTTATTAATTCCTGACATTACTCTTCGTAATGGAAATTAATTTCTGAACTCATGTGAGCAAAATAAAGTTAAAGGTGCTGCGACTTCAGTGTATGTTGCAGATTGAGTGATCATTCGCAATGGTAAGAGCTAACCATTCGTGTTGAAAGTTTTACAAATTGTCCACCACTAATGCACATAACAAATAGATGAAGGTAGTTGATTGAGTATGCATGCCTGTTATGTTAAGAAAAATTTAGACAACACTTCAATAACAATTTGTAAGCCGAATATTATATTAAAATCATACACTTATCTTACTTTACTTGTAGGATGTGTCACTCTGTTATGCACATTTTTTCATCCATTTGCAACATTTTTTTCATCTTCTTGTACTCAAACGTTATTAGATTATCCAAAGACAGGTCAACTAAATTTTCTTTCATTTGATAACTTTTATTCAAAAATACCAAAGGACAATTAAAATAATTTAAATGCATAATGAATTAGTGCTAGTATAGTTATTTACTTTACCTTAACCACATGTCCAGCATGAATTATGCCCTTTTTTTTAATTTCGATTTAGTTTACGAGAAATTAATTTTTAAATTTCACAAAATTCTCTATTTTGCGATGAGATCCATTTAAAAAAACGGATATATGGCAAACTATAAATCATAACGCATTGCAATTTTTACAGCATAAACTTACAACTATCATCCCTTTTGTACAAAAAAAAAATTAAGAAAAAGTCATTTTCCGATTTTTAAGCATTTTTTAAAGACGCAAAGGATAGAAATGAATGGCTTGTCTGTCTTCACGATAACCACAGTGGAACGTTCCCGTGACGTGCTGCCATGGTGACGCAGAGAATTTGTTATGCATATGTTTTGTTAATAAAGCTATCTCAGTTGTTTTAAGGTGGACGTCAAGTAATTTTGCTTCCTATATTTCCAATGGAAAAACTTCTGTACACATTTTCTTCACAATAAATGCGCTCCCAAGGATGAAAATTTGAACATCGATTAAAATAGCTTCATTTTATAACTTGGAATGCTTAATATTCGCTAAAACATAACGTAATTATGCAATCCAACATTTGTTTGTCTACTGACATCATCAAAGTACAGGTCGCGCCATCTTTTTTCTGGACAATTAATGCGTTCCCAAGGATGAGAATTTGAACATCTATTAAAATAGCTTCATTTCATAACTTGGAATATTTAAAATTTTCTAAAATGTAACCATAATTATGCAATCCAACATTTGTTTGTCTACTGATGTCATCAAAGTACAGGTCGCACCATCTTTTTTCAGGTTCGAACACCACCAAAGGAAAAGTTATTGGTTTTTTATATAATTATGGTTATGTTTTAGAAAATATTAAGTATTCCAAGTTATGATATGAAGTTATTTTAATCAATGTTCAAATTTTCATCCTTGGGAACACAATAATTGTAAAGGAAATGTGTACAAAAGTTTTTCCATTGGAAGTATCGGAAGCAAAATTACTTGACGTCCACCTTAACGGTTTAGAATAATGGTTTACAGAAATGCTCTTTGGACCGCTTTTGTTTTCCTTAGTGGTGAATTTAGTAAGTGCTATAAGTTCAAACGACAAAAGTCCGACCTTCCAAAAATTAACAACAGTAAAAAAGCCTCTGAAATTTTGGAATAACAAGCCTTATTTGCTTAGACATGCAATAAAAATTGAAATTTATATGAATTTTCTAGTTTTTATTTCATGTGATATACTTGGAGATCGGGATGCAGGGACCGAGTGCTACTCTGGAAACGAGCGTAACGAGCCTAGAGGCGCAGCCCCTAGTGATCCAAAAAAAAGAAGCGAGAGCTGCCTAAAAATGTTGGGTCTTGCGTTCTGTGAGTAACCGAGGAACCCATTGAGCACAAACTTTTCGAAACTCAAGACACTTTGTGATGATGTGGTGCACACTTCCATACTAAATATTCAATTCATCCGTGATCTCGTCCACTGTGATTTCACCTGTTTGCATGACTCAGTTGTTAATGAGGTCCATGTCTTCATTCGTCGTCGAAGTTGACAGCCTTCTTTCCATGTAATCGTCTTTGATATCAGTGCGTCCTTTCTTGAACAACAAACACCATTTTGCTATCGCCTGCTGCGAAAATTATTTGTCACCGTACATTTCAATTATTTGGTGTTGAATTTCAATGGGGTTCAACTTTTTAGCCCACAAAAAATGGATCACTGCATGGATTTCAAATTTGGACGCTACTTCCAATGGACACAACATCTTTTGCGATTGATAACAGATGAACTGTTCCTGCCAGGAAGAATGGCGCGCTCTCATATCACATCCAAATATCTTTCGTACAAAATAAAAAATTGTGGGTGCATACAACTTTTTGACTGCTCCTCATAAAATGTACTTGTACTGCAACAAACTTGCGATATGTTGTACAGTTTCTATGCTGCTATTTCATATATATGAAATAGACAATAAAACACAATTTACCACAGTTTATACAGCTTTTGGAGGGTGTGATGATTTCAATGCCAAAATCCAAAAAGTCGTACAAGAAAATTTCCACATACCAGGTTAGGTTTGATCATGCAAAACACTGCAATTCTTGTTATTGTACTTGGAGATGTGCACGGTTACTGAAGATGGCAATATATATGACATTGATAAAAGGTAGAAGAAAGAAAAAACTGCCTGGGAACAACTCAGATTGAATGATCAAAATGCAGATAAAATTCTGTAACCACTAAAACTATGAATTATAAAAGTTAATAAAAACAATAATAATTAATTGAAGGTTGAAAGAGTATGAAAGTAGCTAAAAACAAATAAAGTTCTGTAATTTTTCTTATCAACTTTATTACTTTTTTAAGGGCAAGTTCAATCAAAGTGATCCAAGGCGATTATGCCGGAAAGCATTACCTACATGTCAAAAAAAGTCACCACCGGCATTGAGGCATTTGTCCCACTGACTAATGAGTCTCGTGGTTGCTGCTTCATAATTAGTGTAATTGCCTCCTGCACTTCAGTTTCCAACACAAATCCGTGACCCTTTAGTTTCTCCAACTCACCAAAAATATAAAAGCCACAAGGCGAAACTTCCAGACTGTTGGCAGGATGTACAGGAATTCTCCACTTTTAGCCATATGGGGTTGATCATTGTGCAACATAATGATATGCCTCAAAAATAAGCCATGGCACTTATTTTTGATTGCCCTGTGCAGACGTTGCAGTGTGGAGTAACAGTGCTCAGCATTGACAGTTTTCCTCATGTTCCGCATATTTGATCAGAAATGGTCTCTCATGGTAAAAAAAATATATATATCTATATTCCCTTTCAAGCAGAGATGTTCTTCTTGGCCTTCTTTGAGGGTGGCAATTGAGAATGTTTACACTGAAGGCTTTTGCCATTGTGTTTCAGGTTTGTTGTGGTGACATCACCAGGCATGTGATTCTTCAGCTAATTAGCGGAATTCCGTGAATTCACTTTTTAGAAAAAACGGAAATCCTCAAAATTTGTCAATTGCGATCTCAGGCTTTTGACAAAAGTTTTGTAATTGTTGATATGTTGGGGAGGGGATCGGGGCAAAAGAGAGAGAAATATTCGTTGGTCGGTTGTAAGGCGTAATCTTTTCTGCTGCTGCGTGGCTGCCCGGCAGCTGCAGGCTGACGCTTCTGCTGCTGCTCAGCCAACGAGATAGCCACAGGTGACGTCACTTCAAACGTCTCAGTTTGACCGTTCTTATTCTACCAATGCCATATTCACAACGTTTACACAGCAAATCAAGTCGGTAATATTGCACTTTTATTTAGGCATGAAATATTAATTTATAGGCCCTAGGCCTAGGCCTTTTTAATAGTTTTTACTCTACTAAGTCATATTTGCAATGTTAACACATCAAAGCAAATAATAATATTGTGCTGTTACTTAGGCACGAAATATCAATCGATAGGGCCTAGGCCTAGGCCTTTTTGGCAGTTTTTAATCGATCGACTTCATATTCATAACGTTTACGCATCAACTCAAGTTAATAGCATTGCGGTTTTACTTAGGCACTAAATATTAATTCAGAGGCCCTAGGCTAGGCCTTCTAACAGTTTTTATTCAACCGATTTCATATCCCCAATATTTACTTATTAAGTCAAGTTAATAATACTGACATAACTACGAAGGATAATACTGGCATAACTAGGAAGGATATTCTCTTGGATCAGGAAAATTACCAAAGTTGAAGACATCACCATCAAAGTAAAATCCCTGAAATGGCAATAGGCCAAACATACTACTAGAAGAATGGACCACTGATGGATTAGTGGTGTATTAGTCTGGGTACCAAGGAACATAAGAAGACCCAGAAGAAGGCCACGTGGAAGATGGGTGGATGAAATTCGAAAGCATGCCGGAATGACGTGGGAGATGGGTGGATGAAATTCGAAAGCATGCCGGAATGACGTGGGAAAAACTGTCTGAGGCAGACACTTGTGGAAGATACTTGGAGAGTTCATCATCCAACAGTAGATTGATAGATTTAAAATTCACGTTAATTTAGATTTTAATAGTTTTATCTGTAGCACGTTCACATGCTGTTTTACAAAACACCAAAACACAATAAGATTTATGATCTGACAAAAAAATTCATATGTTGCTACTCCCCCCCCCACCCCCACCCCAATCGTCAAAATATTGTTCCAAAGTCGCTGATCCTAGGACGACCTGCGCTATAAGTTTCAGCAGATAAAATACGAACAGGGCTATAAACGAACAGAGCCTTTTTTTCTGCTGTAGAAAGAAGTTTTCAATCAGTAATAATGTTGATAAGCACTATCTTACAGAATGCATTGTCAAAAGAGCAATATTAATAAACTGACAGCATAGCCAAGTGTGTGCTTTAGATGAAATAATTACTTCAAGTTCGCATATCAATATAAAATTATTGGTACAAAGAAGAAAATGTGCTTTTGCTGTTCTAAGACAATTCCACATTGACAGAAGTTGTTGCCTTTACTAGGCAAATTGCATTTAACACTGAAGTATACTAAAATGTAAGCCACTGATACAGAAATTCGCTAATAACTACATCTGGAGAAAAAAAAATGCATTTTTTGCAAAGTGCACGGAATTTACATCAATACGTCTGCACCCCATTTATAATATTAATGTTGTATTCAATTTTTTCTCCATAGACCTATGTATATCAGAGTGAGAAAAGAAAGAGGAAGATTGTCTGCCTGAAATACATTCTGTGCACAACTTCTTCACTTGGAGCCTTACCCAGGAAGAGGTTCTAACTTGAGGCAGGTTTTGTGTGCAGGGGAGACCATATGTTGTGGTCAAACGGGATGGTCCAACCCACCATTTAGACTGTAATGTCCCTGTGGACAATAAAACAGTTAGGGAGAGAGCGTCTTAATGACACAATAAAAACAGAAGCTGCTCTGAGCCCTGACTGGAAAGAAAATGTTGACATATATTTATGACCACGGACCTTCCTTTGCTTTGATTTAACCGCTACACCACAAACCCTCGCGACAACAAACAATGGCGTCTATGAACCCTCATCCGATTTGCATAAATCGGACATCAGCTGTCGCTTTGTCATTCCACAAATAAAACGATTAGAAGATTCTCCTTTCTTTCAAAGATAAACAAGTTCTATTTTTTGTATTTTCAAATCAAGTAGGAAGGAAATATACATAATATGAAGATACACATTTGAAATAAGTCTTATAATGCACTAATTATTTGTGCTTTTCATTAAAAATCTGTATTTCAACTCATTTGTGCTAACAGGTATGAAAAGAAATAAAACCACAAAAATATTTTGGTTTTAAGAAATTTTCCTTGATAAAATGGAAAACGGGGAAAATTTAAGATAAAGTGTTCAGTTTTTTTGGGAAGGATATGCACTTTTTCTTGTCAGATCATTAATCTTATTGTGTTTTGTAAAACAGTATGTTATACCTCATGTGAACGTGCTACAGATAAAACTATTAAAATCAAAAGTAACATAAATCTCAAATTTTAAATTTATCAGTCCACTGCTGGGTGGATGGGTTTCCAAAGCTTCTTTCACAAGTGTCTGTTTGAGCAAGTCTCCTCCCTGTCACTCCGGCATGCTTTCGAATTTCATCCACCCATCTCCCACGTGGTCTTCTTCTGGGTCTTTTTATGTTCCTTGGTACCCAGACTAATACACCAGTAATCCATCGGTGGTCCATTTTTCTAGCAGTGTGTCTGGCCTATTGCCATTTCAGGGATTTTATTTTGATCATGATGCCTTCAACTTTGGTTATTTTCCTGACCCAAGAGTTCCTCTTCTTGTCCTTCCTAGTTATGCTAGTATTATTAACTTGACTTGATATGTAAACATTGCGAAGAATATGACATTGATAGAATAAAAACTGTTTAAAAGGCCCAGCTCTAGGGCTTATAATGAATATTTGTAGTGCCTAAGTAAAAGCGCCATGCTATTAACTTGAGTTGATACGTAAACGTTATGAACATGAAGTCGACGGATTAAAAACTGTCAAAAAGTAATAGGCCTAGGGCCTATGAATTAATATTTCCTCCCTAAGTAAAAGCGCAATATATTACATTTATTTGTTGTGTAAACGTTGTGAATATGGCATTGATAGAGTAAAAACTATTAAAAAGGTCTAGGCCTGGAGCCTATGAATTAATATTTTGAGCCTAAGTAAACGCCCAATATTATTAACCTGATTCGCTGTGTAAACGTTGTGAATGTGATATTGGTAGAATAAAAACTGGTAAAAAAGCCTAGGCCTAGGGCCTGTGAATTAATATTTCGTGCCCAAATAAAAGCGCAATATTATTAACTTAATTTGATGTGTAAATGTTGCGAATATGGCACTGGTAGAATAAAAACTGTCAAAAGCATAGGCCTAGGGCCTATGAATTCATATTTCCTGCCTAAGTGCAATATTATTACATTTATTTGTTCTGTAAATGTTGTGAATATGGCAGTGATAAAGTAAAAATTATTAAAAAGGCCTAGGCCTGATAGGGCCTGTGAATTAATATTTCGTGCCTAAATAAATGCCCAATATTATTAACTTGATTTTCTGTTAAACGTTGGGAATATGGCATTGGTAGAATAAAAACTGGTAAAAGGGCCTAAACATAGGCCTGGGGCCTGTGAATAAATATTTCGTGCCTAAATAAAAGCGCAATATTATTAACTTGATTTGATGTGTAAACATTGTGAATATGACACTGGTAGAATAAAAACTGTTTGAAAGGCCTATGCCTGTGGCCTATGACTTTAATATTTAGTGCTTAAGTAAAAGCGCAATGCTATTGACTTGATTTGATACGTAAGCATTATGAATATGAAGTCGGCGGATTAAAAGCTGTTAAAAAAACCCCGAGGTGTAGGACCTATGAATTAATTAGGTAAAAGAAAAATACTACAAATTTGACATCTTATGTAAATATTTAGTGCCTAAGTAAAAGTGCAGCATTATTAAAAAATTCCCACCTCATTGGTCTTTCCTGAACAAAACAATATTTGCTTGGCTTACATAGAACGTTTTCTCGAAATTTGTTTGGAGTTCCCAATTCAATTCTCAATATAGGCCAACAAACAGCAATCTTTATACCCCACCCCCACCCTCGAACTTCTGTGGCCAGTTGCCCTAAGTATGAACCAACATGAAAATTCAGACAAACAGAAGAATTGTATGAAAGAATGCCCACGGAAAAATCGCCCACGGAAAAATCGCCCACAGAAAAAATGCTCACGGGAAAAATATGTGGTTGACTGATAAGTTTTTATGTCTGTTATAAACGGTGTTCGGACAACTGGTCACAGACTGCTGGCCAAAAAAGCGTTAGGGGTCGTATAAAAATTGTGGTTTCTAGGCCATCTCACCTACATAACGCGAATATGGGAATGACGGAATGAAAACTTTTAGAAGGGCCTAAACGTTAGCACTAATATTATTTTCTGCCTGAGTAATACCGCAATATTAATAATTTGATGTGTCAAATATTTTCTGCAAACCTTACAAATACGAGAGGAAAGTTCGGATTGAACTGAATGACTGTAGAGGTTGTATGGTGTTGGCCTGAAAGCAGTGGTAGTCTTATGCAACATTTATTTAAAAACATACTAATGATTCACCGTTATCTTCAAGCCAACTGCTATACATCAATATCTCTGTAGTTCTGACATCTGTTTGTTATATTTGCGAACAACATGCACTTTGGATCAACAACTCCTTACGACTTAAACACCCAAAATGAACTGCGATTCTCACAGCAGAAGTTGTGTATGTATTTTGTAGGGACCAAAAAATTAAAAATGTGGTGCCATTTTGTGTTGTCATGTAGCGGGTACGTAGAACTGGACACATTGCAATTTCAGAGCCATAAAATTGTTCTGCATAAACAAATTTCGTGTGGCTATATTCGCCACTACTTCAGCAACTATTGTTCATATTTTTTTTTCTAAATATTTCATTTTCAGTAAGAAATTTAGACATTTCCATGATTTTTGGAGCTAAGACTAAGCGGAGAACTGGCCACAAAAATTTTAAGGGGCCGTATAAAAATTGCGTTCTGGGCTGCTCCGTGGCTACGTCTCCCCGAGATTGGTTATCTGACGCACATAAAATGTCCGTAATTTCGTATTTTCTTATTTACGGTATTTTTCTAGAAACTACAACTAAACAAATTCTCTGAGAGTATGTGCAAACCCAGGAAACTTGTCGGGGGAAGGGGGAGGGGCTTAAAACCTAAAATATAAAGAATTTCTGGTCCGATCGGGAGATTTCCATCGTTTACAAGCTACAACTCGTCGAATTATCCGAGGGTATTTGCTGCCTCAGGAAACCGAGTCCGGGGGGGGGGGGTAATACCAAAATCGTAAAATATCAAGAATTCGACAAATTTTCTTAGCGCATGTCCACTCTCTGGAAACCTGTCGGTGAGGGGGGGGTGTGATACCAAAAGTGTAAAATATGAATGATTTCTCGTCCGATCGAGAGATTCTCAGCAATTAGCAGCTACAACTCGTCACATTATCTGAAGGCATGTGAATGACGAAACGCTCCGGGTCGGAAGAGAAATGCTTCATATTCTACACTTTTGGTATTAAACCCCTCCCCCGACAGGTTTGCTCAGTATCTTCATGTCGGGAGATAATGTCTCCAGTTGTAGTTTGTAAATGCTGAAAATCTCCCGATCGGACAAGAAATTCTATATATTTCACAATTATCATATCCCCCCCCGGTTTGCTGAGTAGGCATGTGCGCTCAGATAATTAGCAGACTTGTAGTTTGAAAACCCTTAAATCTTTTGCTGAGTTGTAGATCATAAACATTTGTTATAAAAAATTACATTAATTATCGCAATTAAGAAAAGACGAAATCACGGAAACTTTATATGACTCAGATTACCAACCTCTGGGGGGGGGGGTTAAATTCTGGTTCTGGGCGCAAGAAGTAACTTGATACTGCGGCAAGTTTCGAAGCAACCGATAAATTTAGATGACATATATGGTTTGTTTCTTGGGGTGGGTGGGGTTTCGTTGCTTTGTGAGCTCCGTTGAATTATCTATCTCGCACCTGCGGAGCTGGACAGCAAACGACTTTGACGAAAAGCAGATGGCTCTCCCCACTGTAGAAAAGAGAGAGAAGGAGCGGCCTTGTTCGGTGACTGATTTCCTACAATCAGTTCGGTGGTCAGCAAGGAGGATCTGTACACCCATACATATAGAATGCATATTTTTCAATAGTTGCTACATTTTTAATTTGACTGATAAACAGTCACTCGTGGATAATGCGGAGTTGCGGTCAGTATATGCTTGTTCGCCAGCTGCTGTATTCTGATTTTTTCCAATTAATGTAATTCTTTATAACAAATGTTTATGATCTACATCTCAGCAAAAGATTTAAAGGTTTCCAGCAATCTTTGGAACTAGGTTTTTGCAACCTGCATGTTGTTAGTAATGCATTTAAAAAATTTTTGACAAGCTTAAATATAGATTTTGACGAATTTGCTACTGATATGCATTACTTTTTAAAGAGTAGTGCTGCAAGACGAGAGGATTATAAATCTGTCGAGGATATAACATTGGTCACTGCCAAATTTCTTTTGCGTCATGTCAGCAACAGATGGTTAACCGTTGGTTCTGTAGCCCAGAGGCTCTTGGATCAATGGCTAAATATTACAGAATACTTTTTAAACTTCTTGCCATCTCAAAAAATATTTGAAAAACAACTACGCAATTCGGCAAGGTATAAAAGAATTCACTGTTTCCTGAAAAATGAGCTAACTCCTTGCTATTTAGCATTAATTTCATTTTCACACCAAAATTTTGAAAAGTTTTCATTATGTTATCAGAGTGAAGAACCAAAAATACACCAGTTATATTCTGATTTAAACACTTTAATGAGGAATGTTATGGCTCAGTTTATCCAAGATGATGTTATTGCAGGGAAATTTGGAGAAGACCTAAAGAATGTAGATTTTGAAAACAAAAATTCATGGAAAAAACTAGGGGAGTTAGAAATTGGTATGAAGACAAAAAAATCTCCTCAGGAATGTTCAGGAGACCAGGCAGAAATTATTTCTCTTAGATGTAAGATCATCACTAATTGCAACCACAAAATATTTAAAGTCAAAATTGCCATTCTGCAATCAAAAGCTAAGAGACATGGAAGTTTTAAAGGTAAAAGAACCAAAGAAAGAGTCAACTCAACTTTCAGTCACTGAAGGACTTTCAGAAATAACCTGAATTTCAAGTGTTTTGCATTTTTCTGAGGAACAAATTGATAGAGTAAGAGAAGAGTGAAAACTTTTAAATTGCGGTAAGCCAACTCTAGGTGAACTAGTGAAATTTTCAGAGGAAGGGCATATTCCAGTGCGGATTGATCATTACTGGCGTAATATATTTAGTATTAAAGACTCTAGCGGAAAAGAAAAATACTCAAATCTTGCTAAACTCATCAAGTGAATTTTAGTTTTACCTCATGGTAATGCTGATGCAGAAAGGGGATTTTCGGTTAACACTGCTCTGTTAAGGAAGGACAAGGCTAACTTAAAAGACTCAACTATAACATCATTAAGAATAGTTAAAGGGGCCATTAAACACTATGGATGTGTAAGTAAAGTTCCCATAACAAGAAATTTGTTAAATAGTGCTCGTGATTCACATAAATTTTATAAAGAGTATGTTGATAAGCTGAAGGAAGAAGAATCAAAAAAGGTAAAAGAAAGGAAGCAGAAAGAGAGGGAAATTAAGGAAAAGCAGCTAGAGAAAAAAAGAAAAGCTGAGTTTGATGACAAAATAAAAGAAAATGATGCAGAAATAAATAGGCTTAAAAAAGATAAAGAAGCCTCCCTAGCAGTAATTCAAGAGGGAACAGAAAGAATGAGAAAAGCTGTAGAAAAACAAAATACTGTTGAAATAGCAGTTGCCTCTAACTTGATCATACAAGGTTCAGCTGAAATAAAGAAAACTGAAAGTAAATTAGTTGTGGTGGAAGCAGAAAAAGATAGGCTTATCAGAAAAAGGTTAAAACAATAATATGAAAAAAGTAATTCAGTGAACAATTGTACATAGTTCTTGGTTTTCAATTACCTTTTTAGGATATTATAATTTAATGTGAAACCTGAAAACTTTACTGTGAAAATCGTGAATTGCTTCTGGTTCAATAGCATATTAATGTTCAAAGTGAAACGTGAATGTGGTAAATATACTTGAATATGATAATAACACATGAAAAGATAAGAACTGAACATTAGAAGTAAATCATACTTAAACTTTAGACATTAGACGTTATTGCAAAAAATTTGGGTGTGAACTTCGACCATATATACTAATGGACTGCGCATTGGCAATAGCTGCATCAAAGCCGCCATGGCTCCAACATTGGGCACGTCATCATCAGACTCCAAATTTCGTGTAAAAATGCTGTTATGATTACTAATTTACGCTGCAGAACTTCAGTGTTTTCGGTGTATTATGTGAATGCACCTCATATATAATGAAAACTCTTCAGGTAAGTTTACTTATGAGCTATATACATGCATGATCGGGTTGTTTACATTTCGTGATTTATAATGTGATGAACATTTGCGAAGAATTTGGAACATGCATTCCATTTTTTTTCTTAAGTTACTATATTTTTATATCAATAGCTGCAAGTTTCTAGTTAAGTAATTGAACTTTATTGACTTAGGTATTTAATTCGTTTGTTACCCATGAAAAATCATAGAACTTTCTTTACTATATCGCTCAGAGCAACCATAAGTGCAGCAGGTGTAACCCATCTTTTTGACTGATGTCATGTGATTTTATGTTGGAGCCTGAAATTTTGATGTCATGCGCAGTCTATCAGTATATATGGTTGAAGGGTGTGAAGCAAACTCTTTACAATGTATACAAAGTTGTTTTACTAGATGTATACAAATATACATCTAGTTTTTATTGAAATACACTCCTAAAATTTTTCTAAAAATTCCTAAAATTCCTACCTAAAATTTTCCAGAAGTATGCTATGATCCCTGGGAACCCAATTCCCTTCTTTTTGCACCATTCCCATGGCAGCTAAATGTTGTGAAATGCATGGTTGACTAACATTTAATGCTGCTGCTAGTTCTTTTTGGGTCTGGCACAAATCCTAATCGAGTAATGTTTCCAATTCGGCATCAGCAATTTTTTTTGGTGGTCCAGAACGTTCTTTATCACTGACATCGAAATCGTTCCTTTTGAATCGTCTAAACCAGTGGTGGTTCCCAACGTGGGGCGCACGCCCCACAGGGGGCAATTTGATTTTTAAGGGGGTTATTCGAGAATGAGCACACTAAATAATTTTTTACTTTCTTCTAAGATCGCCAGAAGAAAGTAAAAAAAATTCACAGGCAAACCTGTGATTTTGGTTTTCTGAAAACCAGAGCAGGAAGAATCCCCCGAAACCTCTAAAATTTCTCCCCACTTTCAATCCCCTAGCGCATGCTCACTTCCACTCCACTAAGAGAAAAAGCTTCCACTAAAATTATTTTATATTTATGCATTTCAGTTTTCTATTTAAGTTTTGAAACTTTTATTTGCTGTTTTTTCATATCACTTCATATTATTATCATTTTTTAAATAATTTCTTAGTGATTTCTTCCTCAGTACTTCAACTGTAATTTTGTTCTTTTATTTTTCTCTTTCACGGATGCCATGTTCTTTGGAAGCTTGTTAATGGCCTTTTAGGCCATTAACAAGCTTCCAAAGAACATGTGAATAGGAGTTCATTTTTTGAATAATAAGAATTATATGTCACAGGATTATACATATATGTCATTATACGTGGAGGATAGGAGTTCATTTTTTGAATATAAGAATTATGTCACAAGGGGGGGGGGGTTTGCATCACGATTTTTGAGGTGCTTAGGTGGGGCATGGCCAAAAAAAGGTTGGGAACCACTGGTCTTAACCAATACTCACATGTTTTTATGGATGGGGAATGTTCACCATAGATTTCTGACATTAAGCGATAGCTGTCGGCAGCACTTTTCTTGATAATAAAGTAATGCACTAACACTTCCCGCAAATGCTGTTTTGTCGGGACGAAAGTTGCCATTTTCCATCGAGTAAAACAAATACGTCTTCGCACCTCAATCAAACGTCGTATACTGACTCTGACTGCTGGCGTCTTGTACTGCAATATCGCAGTGTTGCCACCTTAAAATATATGCAAGCAGTAATAAGTACGACACCGAATGAAAATCCCTTAAAACTTATTTATATACCCAATATATATATATATATATATATATATATATATCATCATCACCATCATCATTGTCAACCATTATCAATCCACTGCTGGACGAAGGTCTCCCCAAGTTTCCTCCACAACAGTCTGTCTTGTGCCAGTCTCCTCCATGTCATCCCTGCATACTTTCGAATTTCATCCACCCATCTTCCATGTGGTCTCCTTCTGGATCTTTTCCTGTCCCTTGGAATCCAATCTAAAATTTCGGCTGTCCATCGATGATCTGTCCTTCTGGCAGTATGTCCAGCCCATTGCCATTTCAGGGATTTAACTCTGATCATGATGTCTTCCACTCTTGTCATTTTTCGGATCCACGAGTTCCTCTTCTTATCTCTCCTGGTTACACGAAGCATGCACCTCTCCATGCTGCTTTGAGTTGTCTGCAGTCTTTGTATATCTCTTTTAGTTAGGGTCCACGTCTCTGCACCATACGTAAGCACTGGAAGGATGCATTGATCAAACACTTTTCTTTTAAGACATAATGGCATATTGCTCTTGAAAATTATGCTGTTTCTTCCAAAAGCTCTCCAGGCAAGTTTTGTACGCCGATTAATTTCTTCATCAATGTGACCCTCACTTGATATCTGCTGTCCAAGATAAACGTACGTGTCTGTTATCTCCAGCTTTTCTCCATCAATCGATAAATCTTCATTTCTTGTCGAAGCATTGAACATCACTTTTGTCTTCTGAAAGTTCATTTTTAATCCCACTTCTTTACTCTTGTCAGCAAGTTCCTGGATCATACTCTGCAGCTCTGATGGGGTAGTTGCAAAAATGACTACGTCATCAGCAAAACGAAGGTGGGTTAGATAATCTCCATCTTGATCCCTTTGTTTTCCCAGCTCAGCGACTGAAAAACACCCTCCAATGTGGCATTAAAGAGCTTCGGAGATATGGTGTCACCTTGTCTCACTCCCTTTCCAATTTTTATGTGTGTTGTATTTTCAAACAGCCGAATCTTTGCACTTGCATTTTCATAGATGTTATTAATAATATTAATGTATGCATCTTCAATACCGCATGTTTTCAGAGCCATTGTAACTGCTGATGGTTTCACCAAATCAAAGGCTTTTTCATAATCGATAAAAGCCATGCACAATGGAAGTTCATATTCCCTCGCTCTTTCAATTAGTTCTCTCAGTACGTGGATATGATCTATTGTGCTGTAGCCACTCCTGAATCCAGCTTGTTCTCTCGGTTGAGCCATGTCCAGTGTTACCTTCAAGCGGTGTGAAAGAACTTTAGTGAAGATTTTATAAACTACTGATAGGAGGCTGATAGGTCTGTAGTTTCCGAGATCCTCAATGTCACCTTTCTTATGTAGCAGGATCATTGTAGCGGTGTTCCAATCCTCAGGAATCTTTCCTTCATTAAGGCATCGAGTGAAAATTTGGGCGAGTACTGTTTCGATTTCTCCACTTGCTTCTTGTATGATGTCTACAGTAATTCCATCTTCTCCTGGAGCTTTTCCCCGCTTCATGTTCTTGATTGCATGTGCAACTTCTGCTGGAAGGACTGGAGGAACTCTGGTATTGGTATCTTTCATGATGTCTGGAGTGCATGTATCATCCCTTTCATATAATTTGGAGTAGAAATCTTTCACTCTTGTCAAAATTTCGCCTCTATTTCTTGTTACAGAACCATCTTCTTTTCTCAGTGCCATAATCTGTTTTCTTTCCTTACTGAGATGTCCCTTTGCTATCTTTAGGCTTTGGTTGTTTTCAATTGCTTTCCTCACTAGTTCACAGTTGAATTTTCTTACGTCTTCAGTGATACTTTTTCTTACTGTCTTGCATAGCTCTATATATTCCACTTTGGAAGTCACATCTTCTTTAGTTGTCCTCATCTCTCTTCTTTTTTGCATCAACATTTTCGTTTTTCCTGATAATTTGTTTACATGCAACTTGTTCTTAGACCCAGCTAATTTTGGTTGCTGTTTCCATAAGAGCTTTGGTTACTTTTCTGTTAACTTCAGAGATGTCCACTTCTTCCGATGTTAGGCCTTCTTAAGCAGAGAACCTGTTCTTCAGTTCCAACTTGAAGGTATTATGGTGTTTTTTAAGGTTGGTTATGTCAATAGATTTTGTTTGTCTTATGAGCTTGCCACGTTCAAGTTTGGTGTTGAGGTGCATCTTACATCTCACCAATCTATGGTCACTACCTGTGTTGAACTTGTTTAGCACACTGCAGTCTTCTATGACGAATTTTTTGTTACACATAATAAAATCAATTTCACTTGTCGTCCCATTTGGATGTCTCCATGTCCATTTCCTGTGTGGCTTTTTCTTGAAGAAGGAGTTCAAGATGAAAAACCCTTCTGCCTCTGCAAACTCAACGAGAGTATTTCCACGCTGGTTTCTGTTGCCGTGACCGAATTTACCTACTGAAGTTTCATTCTGTTGCCGTTGCCCTATTTTTGCATTGAAATCTCCCATAATTATTTTCAAGTGCTGCTTACCTTTATTATTTAGATGACAAATTTCCTCATAAAATTCTTCAATTTCTTCTTCAGGATGACTTGTGGTGGGTGCATAAGTTTGAATAATCTGAGCCTGGTATCTTTTCGAGAGTTGGATAACAAGTCGTGCAGCTATGTCAGAGGAACTTTCAACTTCTACAACTTTATCCTTCAGTTTCTTGTTTATTATAAATCCAACACCACTAGTTCTGCCAGTATCTGTCCCACGATAGTAGAAGAGATGTCCACTTTTCAGTTCGATGAGATCTTCTCCTTTTCTCCTTACCTCACTTAGCCCCACGATGTCCCACTTGATCCTTTGTAGTTCCTCTTCCAATTCAAGAAGCCTTGAATCAGAAGATAGGGAGCGTCCGTTGTAAGTAGCCAAGGTCAGCATCAGATGGCAGCCTAGTCCGGTCCTCCGGGGATTCTTAGCACCCTCTGCCTTCATGTCGCACTGGCCGCTGCCTTGGCCAGGTACATTCCAGCTGCCGGAGACTGAGGGCCAAGATTTAAGTTGTAGAATCATTTTGGAGGTGTTTGGCCATAACTCACCACGCTGGCCAAGCGGGTTGGTGAGTGTGGGATAGAATTTCCTCTAATCCCGATGGTATAGTTATACCGCTATTGGCGGTCGCCAGAGCCCCTTTAGTGGGAACAGGATGTACCACGAGAAGGCGGGGTTGACATTTGTCAAGGAGAGGCTGTGATGTTACGCATCACCTGACCTTACATCCCATATATATATATATATATATATTTTTATATATATATATATATATATATATATATATTTTTTATATATATATATATTTTTTTTTTTTTCCTTAAAATATTCTGAGGAGGAAGACTTCTTCCTAGCAACTTTACTTCGGTGGGAGTTTAAAACTTTGGGCGGGAATCCCGCAATCCCGCGTGTTCTGCTACTGTTGACTTGAGGTGATTTTTTCCAAGATGGACACCTAACACACTCCCCAGAAATATGTGGTTTAACATGGCTTGGTGCCTCACACTTTCACAACATACTAGCGGGGAGGGGGAAAAGGGTCCTTCAAAAAGTGCAGGGAGAAACAATCAGCTACCATCTCAATCAAATGGTGGGGGGGGGTGGATGGATGGATGGATGTGTGGGGGGGGGATTGTTTGGTGCTCCACGGAGAAGGGCGGGGAGTGTAGACAAGAGGAGTTACAGGCAGATCAGACACGCGAGCTAGCGCTGCGCTCGCAAATTTAAGATAAAAAATGTTCTGCAAGGAATTGAAATTTAAGATTAAACAAAATATGTTCTACAAATAAAAACATCCTACAAGAAAACTGAAATATAAGATAAAAAAATATATTCCGCAAGACATTGAAATCTTAGATTAAAAAGAAAATGTTCTGCAAGGGGAGACTTTGTTCTGCGACGTAAGTTGCAGTTTTAAGTACTTTCTGCTCCTGGGCCTAAAGATTAATAATTTTAAATTGCCTTCCAGTGAGTCTCAGATTATCTCTCTTTGGAAATCCTTACCTTTAGATGTAGATATTTCCCAACTTGTAGATGTGTGACAAATCTTTAAGTTTGAGGAGAACTTACCAGAAGAGAAAGTTTTTTTTTTTTTTTTTTTTTTTTTTGAAGAACATTGGCATCATTTTTTTGCATTGGAAAACACCCTTAATGTGCCAAAATGCCCAACAGTAACTAAAGTGGTTAAAGCTGTCTTGGCATTATCACATGGTAGTGCTTCAATTGAAAGAGGGTTTTGGACATCAGGTCTGGTGCTAACAAGTGATAAATCAGCAATGAATGAACGCGGAATCAACACTAGGCTAAACATTTTGTCTGGAATGAAGAGATAGTCAAATAAAGTTTCTTTGGTACTCATTGCTAGTGAACTTTTGGTCCTGGCCAGAAATGCCTACCATAGTTGTGAGACTTTCTTAGAACACGACAAGATTATTAAAGAGAGACTTAGGAAAGATACAGAGAGAGAGAAGAAGCAGAAAAGGTAGCACTAAAGCGGAGGGCTGAAGAAACACATGATTTGGAAAAACTATCCAAGGACTTATAGAAAAGAATAAAGAGGAAGTAAAAAAGAAAAATGCTGCTGATAAATTGTTTGATGAACCTACTAAGAGACTAGCTTTAGCAGTTAAACGGAAGAACTGTGAAGAATTGAGCCTTGCACAAGGGATGTTTTATAGTGTTAAGGCTTTAAGGACAAAAGAAAGTGAAGCCTCTCAACAAGTAGTTTCAATTGCAAAAGTAATTAAAAAGAAATCTTTAAAAATATAATCATACTTCAATAAACAACCTAAACATTAAGACACAAAAGATTAAAACCAAAACAAACTGTTATGTTATATTTAGATTTGCAGGATATGTTAATATACAGTGTACTTAATGTCTGTGCAGCATTTAATCTGTTTTAATGTTTATCTTTGTTACCACCACAAATGTCCTTTATAACTTTCTATAACTGAATTGTTTTTTGCACAGATATTGGCTTGCTTTTTTTGATTTACACTTTGTAAAAATGTTCACTTTATTAGTAAATTATAAACATTGCCATAAGTTTTATTGTTACTTATTGTGCAATATCTAAAACTGTTATATTTTTGCCTACTTTCATTAAGTTAGGCAATTTATACTAATCTGTAATCTAATACCAGTATTTGGTAAACAATATTTCTATTATTTGTTACCAAACAAAAGTTAATTAAAATAAAAAAGTAAGCCATTCCCCATCCAGGAGTTTATCTGAAATGTTTTGTACTATAGGGCCAACTTATTTTGTTCATAATAATAAAATGAAAATTAACAGAAACCCCAACAAATTGTACTTTTTGGTGTGAGATCTTGTGAAAATAAAGACTTAATCGTAAGCCGTACACATCAATTTTTTTTTTTTTTTTTTTTGCAACGAGAAGCACCTGCCATTTTTTTGTGCAGTATTTTAAACCTTCAGCTTTTCTAGATGGATCAGCATCAATTGCCGATGTTGATTTTACAAAAAGATAATTGATTCTGAAATTGTAGCTGGAAGAAGAGCTTACATAAAAAAGCAAGTATTTTTACAGGTGTACATTTACAGAGATTTTATTCTGTCAGGATTTTTACAAAGTGGCCTGTGAATACATATTAAAGTTTCCACTAAAAAGTAAACTGTTCAAGCATGCAGGGGTAGTAGATGTGTCACTGCAAAAGCAAGTTTCTGACACTTGAGTTCATTGTATCATCCTTTCCCCAGATGGGTGTCCTTAATACTGAAGAAATCAGTTGGATGCAGTTTTCATCTTACCAATTTGTATATCTGCATTTTTGAACTTCACTTTTAGTTGGTAAAGTTCGATGAACACTTACCGCACGTGGGGCTTGGCTTTCAATCCATATTTCCGTTACGTGGATGCGGCACGGGATTTTTTCATTTGGCCACGGGTCTGCTTCTTTTTTTTTTTTTTTTCTCCGTTGGAATTTATTTTGTCTCATCACCAAATGAGTTTTTCCTTTGCTGCATCCTCATTTACTTCAATATTTATTCATACCCGAGTACTTTCGGTACTACTACTATACCGTCTTCGAGGGGACATTTTGCTCCAACTAGCACGGACCGTGTCAGCTGGGCATTTCGGTGGTTCTCGCGGGCTGCTTCTGTCATCTGCTATCGCTTCTTCTTGGGCGTTGTGGCGCCATCTCTTGTTGGTCAGTGATCTCCTTTTTCGAACTTTTTCTTTTTTTTGCTCAATTTTAATTAAATTTCTCCAGCTGTTTCTCAAATTATTAGGGTCATTGTGGTTGCAAACTTTTGTCCTATTTTTTTCAATCATTACCGACTCTGCTATTCTGAGGTGTTTTTCGGATTTACAGCTTTTAATGATTTTTATATTTTTTGAATTTTGGATATTTTTGGTTATCCAGACAGTATTGAATCAGTGCTGTTTTTCTTCTTTTTTCTGCCAGTTTTTTATGTGTTGTTTTAATCTGTGTTTAAGCTTATTTTTGGTACTTCCTATATAAGCCATTGGAGGATTTTCAGTAATAGGAATTGAATAAATACCTGCTTTTTCTAACATTCTTATTTTATCATTATTTTTTGTTACTATATTTTTGATGGTATTTACTTTTCCTCCAATTTGAATGTTATGCTTTTTACAAATATTATTAATTTCATTGGTAGTGCCTTTAATGTAAGGAAAACCATTTAAATATTTGATTTCTTTTTTAATTACTACAGCATTATTTTTTTTTATTTTCTTTATTACTTCTGTGTCCCATTTTTTTATTAAATGGTTAGGATAACCAAAGCTGCTTGCAATTTTTTTTATGAATTTGATTTCTTCATTGATGAACTGACTATTTTCAGAATGCGTATATGCTCTTTTAATTAAGGTTTTTATACTATTGCATTTTTGAGGATATGGATGTGCTGAATTGTATGGGATTAGGACCGGAACAAATGAACTTTTCCGATAAACTCTGTATAGTAACTTATCTGTGGATTTGATAACATGTACATCCAAAAAGGCTATTGCATTATTTTTTTCCATTTCAACCGTGAGTTCTATAGTTGGATATAATGCGCTGTAACGTTTTGTTAATTTTTTTAATTCTTCTTCGTTCAGTTTTGATAGAATGCCAAAACAACAAAAACTTCTATATAGAGAAAAAATTAAAATATGAAAAAAAACAACTATTGGAATTGAAAAATGACCCATATATCAAATTTTGTGAAGCAGATAAATCCGGCCAAATCATTATTCTCAACACTGATGAATTTGAACAAAAAATGACAGAAGCAATTGATGGATTAAATTGTACTGAAATTAAGAAAGACCCAACTGATAATCAAATTAAATTCTTAGCGGATATAAGAAATCATAGCACATTACCTGATGAAATCAAACGCTCGTTTCCACCAATGGGAGCAGGCATACCACGTATCGTTGCAAAGATAAAAACGCACAAAGATGGTGCTCCAATGAGACTGATAGTCTCAAAAAAAAACTCACCTTTGATAACATTAGAGAAAAACATTTACAAATTCCTAGCACCCTTTTTCATGAACAACAAGTTCACCATCAAGAACACATATGAGTTTATAGAGAAAATTAAAAATGTAAAAACTGGCCTAATGGACTTAAACATGGCAAGCATGGATGTTAAAGCATTATATCCAAGCACTCCAGTTCCAGAAGCTATTGAAATCATCATTAAGAAGTTGCAAAATCTTAAAATTTTAAATAACACACAAATTCAAGAATTCAAAAAAAGTTTTAGTTTATTTATATGAAAATAATATTTTTACATACAAGAACAAAATATTCAAACAAAATTCAGGAGGCCCAATGGGCTCACCATTATCAACTCTATATGCTGAGGTTGAGATGAACGAAATTGAAGAAAATGTCCTACATCATATGGAAGAAAAACCAGAAGTGTACTGTCGATACGTAGATGACATTTTCATTCTATCAAAACTGAACGAAGAAGAATTAAAAAAATTAACAAAACGTTACAGCGCATTATATCCAACTATAGAACTCACGGTTGAAATGGAAAAAAATAATGCAATAGCCTTTTTGGATGTACATGTTATCAAATCCACAGATAAGTTACTATACAGAGTTTATCGGAAAAGTTCATTTGTTCCGGTCCTAATCCCATACAATTCAGCACATCCATATCCTCAAAAATGCAATAGTATAAAAACCTTAATTAAAAGAGCATATACGCATTCTGAAAATAGTCAGTTCATCAATGAAGAAATCAAATTCATAAAAAAAATTGCAAGCAGCTTTGGTTATCCTAACCATTTAATAAAAAAATGGGACACAGAAGTAATAAAGAAAATAAAAAAAAATAATGCTGTAGTAATTAAAAAAGAAATCAAATATTTAAAATGGTTTTCCTTACATTAAAGGCACTACCAATGAAATTAATAATATTTGTAAAAAGCATAACATTCAAATTGGAGGAAAAGTAAATACCATCAAAAATATAGTAACAAAAAATAATGATAAAATAAGAATGTTAGAAAAAGCAGGTATTTATTCAATTCCTATTACTGAAAATCCTCCAATGGCTTATATAGGAAGTACCAAAAATAAGCTTAAACACAGATTAAAACAACACATAAAAAACTGGCAGAAAAAAGAAGAAAAAACAGCACTGATTCAATACTGTCTGGATAACCAAAAATATCCAAAATTTGAAAATATAAAAATCATTAAAAGCTGTAAATCCGAAAAACACCTCAGAATAGCAGAGTCGGTAATGATTGAAAAAAATAGGACAAAAGTTTGCAACCACAATGACCCTAATAATTTGAGAAACAGCTGGAGAAATTTAATTAAAATTGAGCAAAAAAAAGAAAAAGTTCGAAAAAGGAGATCACTGACCAACAAGAGATGGCGCCACAACGCCCAAGAAGAAGCGATAGCAGATGACAGAAGCAGCCCGCGAGAACCACCGAAATGCCCAGCTGACACGGTCCGTGCTAGTTGGAGCAAAATGTCCCCTCGAAGACGGTATTGTAGTAGTACCGAAAGTACTCGGGTATGAATAAATATTGAAGTAAATGAGGATGCAGCAAAGGAAAAACTCATTTGGTGATGAGACAAAATAAATTCCAACGGAGAAAAAAAAAAAAAAAAAAGAAGCAGACCCGTGGCCAAATGAAAAAATCCCGTGCCGCATCCACGTAACGGAAATATGGATTGAAAGCCAAGCCCCACGTGCGGTAAGTGTTCATCGAACTTTACCAACTAAAAGTGAAGTTCAAAAATGCAAATGCATTAATGCACGTTAAATAATTAACCTCCAATATCGGAAGTAAATTGAAAATTTGTATATCTATTAATGAAAGTGTGCACACTGACAGGAGAAAAGTGATATATCTTCTGATAACAGTTTTTCTTTTAGTGTGCACTATTTTTGTATCTTCAGGAAAATTATAAGTTCTGGCACTATATTGTGTCGGGCGAATTCTGTGTCTCTGCTTACGATTACTGATAGACAGCTAAAAAAGTTGGCAGCTCTGTGTATATTATTTATGTGAGTTTCATTATCCTAACAATTCAGCATTATAATAGTACCTAGTATTAAGAACTTTTTATTGTGACAATATTTATTGTTTTATTCTATTTCATGATTTAATCAATTTTGTATTTGACATGCATTTCAGATGTACTCTTAACTGGCAAATAATTGGTAGGGGTTTTAATAATAATACTTTTTTTTTTTCTGGGTTTCCCAATTGTTTTCTCTAATGTGCGAAAAATGTTGGTCCCTGAAAGTCTCTTTTTTTGAAAATTTTGGTGCCTATGTCCCTTTTTTAATGAGTTTAAAGTACTAAAAGCCCTGCTTTTATATGTGGAAGTGATACAATGTGACCCCTGTGCCCACGATTCAACATTTTGCATGGGCAGTTGCTTTCTACTGAAAGTCCCCAGTTATGCAAATTGCCACAAGCTGTTGCATCTGATTTTGCAGTTGTAATCTTTTGAAATAGTGTTTGTGCATAGGTTTTGGACACTAGTGTATACTGAGTAGCCAATTTATTGGGACCATGTACCTTAATAATGTATTGGACCTCCTTGGCCTTCAGTAGCTAGCAGCTTGCCTTGGCATTATTTCAGCCAAATTTTGGTAACTTTTGTGGTGAAATATTGGCCCATGCTTATCAAATTGCATCTTTGAATTTACACAGATTGGATGGCAGTGCATCCTGATGTCCAGTGTTCCATTCGACTTCATCCCATAAATAGTTTATGCAACTGAGATTGTTTGATAATGTTTCTAAAACCACTTGCAGAGAGATTGGGGTGCTGAAACAGAAATCGGAACTTTTTTTTAATCCTTTAAGTGGCAAACCGAAGTTCACCTGCTAATAACCTTCCTTGGAACAAAGAAGATAAGCTCGCAGTCCCTGGATTCAGCTTCTTGGTCACAAATGAGCTGATCTTGTATCTGCTGTTGCTGCTACTGGCAAACCTGAGCCTAGCTCACATGGGAACTTAAGAGAAAATGATTTGTGTAAAACAAACTACTCTTGTCTGACCAATTCACTTCAGTTTCTGTTGAAACATCATAGAATGAAATGACCTTTCTTTCCCTTTTTCCCCTTTTCCTGTGCTTAAGCAGTTAATCTTTGTTTTGGCTTTCACCGTGTGTCTTGCACTACCTTGAACAATGAATTCAAAGTGCTTTGGAGAATGAGGTAGCTCCAACGATCATACATCTAACACTGTTTTCATACTGGGAAAGTGAGATGCTGCTCCCGCAGGAACTAGACAGGTGAAAGATTTCAGACAGAAACCACAGTCTATTGTGCAGACTGTAATTCTACGCATTGCATAACACCATACTTCAGAATTCTTCACACTCAGAAAATGTACTAAATTGTTTTTTAAACTTTCATGTTTGCAAATAAATTTACAGGTATGTATGTTTATTATACATTCATGCTGCCTAAATACTGTAAATATAACATCATATTCACATTTATTATTGTCATTAGCATAAACAGGTTTAATCTGATTAAATTGATTTGGTATTTTTTTAATTACATATATTGCATTAATTTGTTTTGCTTTACCTTACATTTTTGTTGCAAACATAGCAGCCACAAATGTATTACAGGTGAACTTCCATATAACGAAGTCACAAGATCAGCCAAAAATATTCGCTATATAGAAACTACACTTATTTTTTATTTTGTTACTCAGAAAGAAAGCTGAAATTCCATCGTATGTTAATTAAAAAGAAAAAAAATCAATTTTCACTTATGTGCTTGCCAGGTCAGCATAGATATAAAACAAAAAGGTTTTAGTTTGTTTAGGCTGTGAAGTAGTCAGTAATTTTCTGCTGAATATTATTTGGGTTAAATAAAACAGCACGTTCATAAAAAGTCAAAGACCTTTGCTATGAGCGAAACAAATCGTCTGGTACATCAGCTTGAAACTGGAACCCACGTTAAATGGTTTTAAATGCCTTCATCATTTCATCTTTTGAAGGTTATACAGGACACACACTTTCATTTTCCTCATCCTCTTCATCTTCTATGTCGCACGCTTTCAAAAATATCTTCCTCATTTGTTTGGTCAGCTATAGGTTTTTCTTCATCAACTGAAAGAAAATAATCAAGAACATGTTCATCTCCAATATTTCCATGCTGTCTTAGTTGTTCCCAGTGTTTCTTTAATTCCTCCTATGTCAAATCATATTCTTCCGGATCAGCATCCTGATCTGATACGAAAGCAACATTACGAAATCCAGCTTTGGAAAAGCAGTTGCGGATGGTAGTCTCTGTTACGTCATGCTGCCATGCTTTAGCCAATTCAGAAATACATAATTGCAGATCCACAACTTTATCAGCTGGTTGATTATTTTCAATGGCCACAATAATTTTATTCAATATTCTTTTCCAGTAATGAAATTTTAAGTTTTTGATGACACCGTGATCCATTATTATCTGTAATTTTGAGGTCATACTCGGCGGAAAGAAGATAAGTTTTATATTTTTAGCTTTAAAATTACTGCCTGTGGGTGGGCAGGACAGTTGTCAATAACCAGAGCTATTTTACAATGTTGCTTAGCCATGAGCTTTTTAAATTTTAGAACCCATTCTTGAAAAAAAATTTCACTCATCCATGATTTTTTATTGTGATCATACTGAATTTCTAAAGATTGTATTCCTTTGAAACATCTTGGATTTTTGCTTTTGCCTATTACTAATAGCTTCAGTTTTTCTTCTGTCATCATGTTTGCAGCGATCATCACTGTTATTCTTTCTTTACTATGCTTTCCCCCAAAACATTTATCTTTTTTGAATGTTGAGGTTTTGCTTGGAAGGCACTTAAAAATAAAGCAGTTTCATCCACATTATAAACGTCCTTAAGATCATAGTCCTCCAGTAGCTGTTTGAGAACTGTTTCTTTCCACTGCACACGATCTTCACGACCAATGGCTGCGCTTTCCCCCGATATAACCTTTTGGATGATTCCATTCCTGTTCTTGAATTTATTAAGCCATCTGGTACTTGCCTGAAATTCACCTGAGGGATTTCGCATACTTAAGTGCTTTTTCTTGAATTACTGGTCCGGAGATGGGCATGCTCTTTTCACAAACCATTTGAACCCATTCATACACAGCTTCATCAACTTAATCATACACACACACTTTTGTCCGTTTTCTGCTGGAGCCTGCAGTAAACAGACAAAAGTGTCCATTACTGCTGACACACTTTTTGTCCGTTTTCTGCTGGAGCTTCACTTTGTTTCAAAATTACATTACGATTTTTCAAAATTGTCGACAAACTGTTTGCCGGGATACCAAATATTGAAGCAACGTCATTTTTAAAAAAACTTCGTCAACTTCTTCTAACACTTGTGACGTACCTGCCAGCAGGACGCACACGACATAAAGGCACATAGCAATCAGAACAAATGTCTGCGTAGCTCAGTTGGTAGAGCGACTTGTTCCGGAATCAGCGGCCTCGGGTTCGAATCCCGGCGTAGACCAAAAATGACGGAGAAATTTACTTTGTTATAATGGCGCCCGAACTATCCGGATGACCCGGCCGTTCAAAATCTCGCATTGGTGTGATGTTATTTCCACACCGCGAGACAGGAAAAATCAGAGAATTCCTTCTCCAGCGCTTCGAAAAAAAATAAAAATGTGTGATGTTGCATTCCACACAGCAGATTGACTGGGAGTTCTCAAGTGCACGTTCTACAGTGGATGGCTGCCTGCAACGATTCATGGTCACGGCTGACCCGTGGGCCATGCCCCCGGCCCTCTTTCGGGGGGGGATGTGACGTACCTGCCAGCAGGACGCACACGACATAAAGGCACATAGCAATCAGAACAAATGTCTGCGTAGCTCAGTTGGTAGAGCGACTTGTTCCGGAATAAGCGGCCTCGGGTTCGAATCCCGGCGTAGACCAAAAATGACGGAGAAATTTACTTCGTTATACACTCTTATTTTCTTGCCGATACTCAAACATTTTCTCTTAGACATTTTTTCCTGCACTGGTCAACTACAACACAGAATCAAATTTGTCTTTTAGTGCATCAGTTTGACATAGTTGGGTGGTGCACTGGTGATAAGCCTAAGGTTATTTTTGGAAGTTCAATAGAAAATTAACCCAGTAAATCAGAAGGTTAAGCTACTGACATTTTGGCTATAACTCCCGAAAAGCGAACTAAGGGAGTGTCCACTGTGAGTTCACATTGCTTCCATGGAATCAGAAGACTTTTAAGAAGGGGAGCTGACGCAGTAGGGGGCGCTACTTATATCCCCTACTGGAACAACTCTCCTTGCTGCTAGGCCATAGCCAGAAAAGCAAGTTGGGAGGGGCGGCTGATGATTGAGATTGGGCGAAGGATATAAAGTGGTCTGGCAAACGATGTGAAAGAGGTCGGGCACTATACTGTTGTTATGAGTCGCTAGGATGGGCAAATGGAAACACAGGTCGGCCGCAGCCCGGATTGGCCCTCCCCTGGCTACAGCCCTGCTTGCTGCCCTTTCCTCTGCTCAGGATTTTTAATCCTCCTTCAGCAGGTGTCTCATCATGTCTCACCGTTTTACGATGCTACTGTATATGCGGGGGATGAGAGGGGGTGGTGGCTGCAAACCCTTTTTCTGCCCTCAGACACCACACCTAGCGGGAATTCCACTGGGAATAAACGGTGAAAGTTCGTGGAGAGGAGAAACCAAGGAGGGAAGCAGTTGTTTGTAAACCCCAGAATAAACCACTTCTTAAAAAAAAAAAAACTTCCCTAAATAGAAATTGGCTTCATTAAATGGAAGTTGTTTTGCTTGCAAAATTCTACGAAAATTCAAAGTTCTTGATAAAAAATCGCTAAATGGAGAAATTTGCTATATAAAAGTTCATTATACAGAAGTTTGACTGTATTTTTGTTATCTTATTTTTGAGATTATTTAAAAAAAATTGTTTTCTTCCCCAGGGTTGCCAACTGCTCCGAATTTTGCCAAGTTTCTCCAGAAAAACACTAGATCCGCGAAGTTGTTATTTTGCTCCGGAAATCGAGTCGTAATCCATAAAATATGTAAAATCCTCTTAATTAAGCATTAAGCAAAAAAAAAAAATCTGAGATTTTTTCCTGTTTTATTACCTTTTTTTATGGCGTATAATAAGTTGATGTCGACTTTCAGAGCAAAAATGTTGAATTTCAACTATATTCGTAGTATAAGTCGACCCACCTCCTTTCCCATTTCGCCAAACATATCCCTTCATTAAAATCATGTGTGCACCGCCCTTATTTTTATGTGGATAAAAATCAGATGTTTAATTTTACATCTCCCGCCCGGTCTCCGTACTGAGGATCCATGCTGACTTAGTTCTGTTAACTGCTAGGAGTTCGACATGAGGGGCAGGGGGTGGCTTTCAAGTGTTTTAGTGAACTGGGGGAGGTGGATGGCAGAAAAGGGGAGGGTGATATTGGGTGTGAACAATTAATAGAATGTCTTGCGCAGGGACGGGGTGCCGAGTGATGAATGTCAAGCAGCTCCCACACTAAAAACCCCAGTGCCACACGCTGATGAAATTAAAAAAAAAGAGGGGAGGAGTTCATATACGTGCGTATGATGTTTACCGCAGTGTGATTACTATACCCAAAACAAAGATAAAATCAATTCAGCTTCAAAGAGATGTGCTGTCTGCTAGATTTAACAGGCGATTGGCACACTTTTAATGTGCAATCGTGTTCATCACTTCAAGCTTACTTAGCATCCGTTTTTGTTTTTGTTTTGAGAGGGGGGCATTACCCAGCTAAAATTTCTAGCCGCCCACTGCCCAAAAAATTCTGGGGGAGAACACTATTAATGTTATATAAAAATGAGTGTTAATATGATAAATGGATGTATCAAGATTTTCGCACAAAATTTTTCAGGTGGTATTTTATCCTTGCCGTATAAATCGACATTGTTTTTTTTTTTTTTGTTTTTTTTTTTAATACTTTTCCTGTTTTATGACCTTTACTACTACACTGGTAAATACGGTAACTCCATAAGGTTCTCCAATCGGCAACGTTACGGTAACCCAAAGGAAAAAGCGACCTGATGATAAGTTCCGGCCAGGCGAAATTTCCTCCTCTTTTGACGCATGCGCGTTTTGCATGGGAAAAGAAACGGGACAACAACCGGTTTCCCGTATTTAAAAAGTAGCTTGGAAGGTGTATGGTGCTAGCATTTGTTGCGATTTATTTCAAGTTTGTTATTTGCTTTTTAAATTTAAATAGGGAAAAATGTCTGCTGAGAAAAGGAAATATGCCCAGTGTTTCAGGAATGATTATGAAACAACATGGCCGGTATTAAAGTGGTCTAAAAAGTCCACAAATCATACGTTTTTGCACTGTATGTTGCTTGGATTTTTCAGTTGCACATGGTGGAAAAGCAGATTGCCGGCACCATGTGGAGAATCAAAAGCCTGTTGCAAATGCTAAAAAGAAGCACGCTAATCAGACTCTGGATTCTATTATACCAATGCTGGAATCGAGCTTCAATGTGTTAAGAGCTGAAGCTTTTTCCACCAAGCCCTTAATAGAACATAACTGCCCTTTAGCAATATCAGACCATGCCGGACCTCTATTAAAAAAAAATGTTTCAGGATTCAAAAATCATGAAGGAATATGCCTGTGCATGCACGAAAACGACATCAATTGAAAAAAAGTTTCTCTGCTATGACACAAGAGAGTTTATTGGAAAACTAAAAGTAAAATAATTCAGTTTAGCAACTGATGGGAGCAACTCTGCCAAACACCAGTTATTTCCAATTGTTGTCACATACTATAATGATGATATTAAAAAAAAAGACATTGTTATTATCATTGCTTCGTTTAGTAGGCAATTCCACTTGGGAAAATATTTTCAGTCTGTTGAGCAGTGAATTGGAAAAGAAAATGATACCCTGGGGTAACTGTGTCTCCTTTTTTGCAGATAATGCATATGTGATGATGGGGCAGTTAAAAGGGGTTAGCTCATATATAAAGAAAGCTAGCCCAAATGTAATTATTCATGACTGTGCCTGTCACTTAATTCATTTGGCAGCACAGCATGCAGCCAAAGAATTGGATTACTATAATATTGAAGAGTTTTTAGTGGACGTTCATTATTATCTCAAAAAAAGTTATAAACGCCTTCAACTTCTGCAGTTTTGTCAGAGTGTTTGTGGACTGGAACAGCACACAATTCTAAAATATGGCTCTACTAGGTGGCGTTCATTGGGTTGTGTCATTGATAGATTTTTGGATGCTCTCCACAAATTTTTTTGTGAAGAAGAAAAATGGAAATCTCCCACATTCTTTAAAGTGAAAAAACGTTTTGAAACTCCTGCAACAAAGCTGTATGTATTGTTTCTTCAAGTAACTATCCCCATATTTAATAAAGCCAATTTATTGATGCAGAGTGATGCACCCATGACACATGTGTATCATTGAGAAATTACATCACTTTTAACTGAATTATTAGCTAGATGCATTAAGCCAGCAATATTTGCAACAAGAGACTCTGTGCATAATATAAATTTTGGTGACAAAAAGAATCAAAAGTCAGATGATGAACTGGTAATACGAGCTAAAACCTGTCAATTTTTAAATAGTTCCAATATTTTAAATTCTGTAAAAGAAAAAATTCTATAGCTGTGTACGAAAATATTTCCATAAAGGATGTATGTAATATTTTGAAAAAATTTCCACTGCGAGACGATCTATATAAACATGCGTCAATTGCAGATGTAAAACTGAAAGAGAAGCACAAAATTTCTTCCCTGTATTTTTTCTGAGGTTTATTTGCGTATTCAGATGAGGTGAAGGATGTTGTAGAATCAGAATTTATAAACTATCAAATTGATTCTCTTAGTGATTAGATTACTTCTTGTAATAGACCAGATGTAGCATGGTCGTTAATTAAACAGTTAAAAGACCATAATGGGTCCCCTAAGTACAAATGCTTGCCCAATGTAATGATGTCTGTACTCTTAATACCACACAGCAATGCTTCATGTGAAAGAGTTTTTAGTATCATAAATCAAAATCTAATTGATTACAGAAGCAATTTAGACCATGAAACTTTGGAGGCATTGCTAATTGAAAAATGTTCTGCTAAAGCTGAAGCAAGTGTCTGTTATCAGACTGTGTTCACCAATGAAGTACTGCAGAAGGCAAAAAAAGCCACATATTTATCTCTAAAATGATGTACAGGTAAGTGAAAAATAAATTACACTGACTTAATAGAAATTATTGTTATTATAAACATTTTGAATATTTCTTGCACATATTTTTATAACTGCTCCTCAAGTAAGGCAAAATGCTCCTCAAAATTTCTATGGATGCTCCTCAAGCTGTTCTTGAAAAGTTGGCAACCCTGCTTCCCTCTACCTGCATCATAAATTGTTTACTATTTTGGAAAGATGTCTCTCCCCTCCCTTTTGTTTCAGGCTTTGTACACATCTGTGTGCATGTGTGTGTGTACTTATTGTGTGTGGGGATGAATTATGTTCTGTTTTAAATCTTCTATTAAATATTTCTTTTTATCACAGCAACTAGGAACATGTAGTGAGCAAAATTATTTCAGTAATAAAACAAGGGTATTATAGCAACTTGTGCATTACTTATGGAGGGGGGGTTTGTGGCAAGACATGCTCTGATCATGTGAGAAATGGAGATGTGTTGCAATTGTGCAGTGTGAAGTAAAATGTTGTTAGTAAGGTGGAGACTAATATTCTTAGGCGGCTTGGTCATGTTGAAAGAATGAGTGATGAGATTTGTACTAAGAGACTCAAGTGGCAGAAGGTAAAGGAAAGCCAAGGAAGTCATGAGAAGATTAGATTCAGGAATGTCTGCAATAGGAAAAGATAATGAGTATGAAGTACAAGAAGTCGTGTGTGAAATGTGTGATGGTTGTCAGTGAAGCTCGAGTTTGTGTGTCAAGGTAGCTGTAGATGGAAACATTTGATACATTGACACGAACACCAGTAATTTTAAATTTCTGGCAGATGAAATTTCTTTGAGAAGCTAACCTCTAAATCTGAGAGAACAACTTAGTGATATTTGTCTCAATGACGCTGAGCCAAATACTCTGTGAAATCGTTGTAGATCTTAAAATATTTAATTGTGAATAAACATTGCTGATTTAATCTATCTTAGCGACATGTATGTATTACCATTTCATATTCTGTGGACAAGAAAAAATTGTTTTCATGTTACAGTATGCTGTCATAGTTTTATTAATCTACACGTTAAATAATTTGCTTTTCTGTTAATCTGATTTTTCTATTTTGTTATTTTAGGTACTGTAAGTGGTGATGTCAGAGGTCAGTATGCTCTAACAGCAAGGACAAATTTTGATTTATTTAATGAAGCTATATGCTTGTGTTGCCGGAAACTGTATAAGCATGAGGATGAACCGCAATCCATTTATGGGGCATTTATTGGTGTAAGTTTCTGTTTGGTTTATCATTTCTTACCTAAATTTAAGCAGTACTTACTAATGAGTTTGCCTTGTAAATGCTTTTGAAGGCACTGGTTAATAAATTACCTCATGCATATATCATGTTCACACACACTTATACATTTTGAAGGAGTTTAGTATGATGAAGTACAAATAATATGAAAATGGGAGGGGGTGGGGTAGGATTCTGATTTTTTATAAAGTTTTGCTATTTCTTTCCTTAGTAAAATTTCTAATAGCCCTATCACAGACAAAACTGCCTATATCTTAAACAGCCCCATTGTACATCATAAGTTTGTCTTCTGTAGAAGAGTTCAGAAGCAACATATGGACCAAGCAGGTATTTCACATCCTTACATGAAGACTTGTGCTCTGGTAGAGTTTTGAAAAGTATATATACACTAGTTAAAATAATACCTTTTGACTCCTACACTTGTTGAGACATGTGTCATAAAGATGAAGACCACACCCTTCTCTTAGTCAAAAACCATACCTTTCAACTGCTACAGAATGTCCATAGTTTCTACTGATTCATTTGTCTGACTACAGAACTACTGAACCCACTGTTGAAACTACGGATTCTACAAATTTTGCTTTTGTTTTTAAAATTAGTGTTTTTGTTATTTCATATGTATAAATTCTTATGTCATAAACTGCAATTTTAGAGGCAACCTGTGTAATGTATGGTCGTGTGGTAAGTGGAGGTTTGCACAATGTATGTTCACATGCTTAGAGTTCCCATCATTCAAGAATTGGGGAATTCTGAAGGTATCCGACTGATTATTAATGGTGGCAGTTTAGAACACCTTTCCTAAAATATTGGGAAGCGATAAAAATATAACCACTATATTAAAGAGCATTGCTAATGATTCATAAAGTATGCATTTAAAAACATGTACAAGCAGCAAATAGCAAAGAATGAAGGATTTAATGATACCTCATGAGAAGGGTTGGGGTCTTGGGCCACTCCCATTGAGTGTGCCACTACCTTGTTTGTTGAACTTTTGTTTTGTAATGCATTTCTTTTTCACAAAAAAGATGGAACATTTCCTAAAAAAGCATGAAGATGACTAAGTAGTTTCAGCGCCACTAGGGGGAAAAAATAAATAAATAAAATAAACATTTAAAGATTGCCCGAAATTTAAGGAAGAATATTCTAAACAGTGTCCCTGCGTTATTGCATCGTCGCCTTTTATCACATCAAAATTTACCAGATATGCTATTACCACTAGGCAAATTAAAAAAAAAGCTTCAGTGAGCCATTTAAGCAGTGTACATAATAAATTCCATAAAATGTGAACCTTCACCCTGATGAAAAAGCAGCAGTGAATTACAGCTATAAAATATAAGCCATTTAGAAGCATGTAAGAAATTATTTTATTGGGGTCAAAAGCAGAGCTACATATGCCACATAATAGTGCTGTTACCACAGGCTAATGTTGGGAGGTATGGAAAAGAGGTCACTTCAAAGAAGAGACAGTGCAATTTCTACAATATAGGCATTGAACTGTTGCTTCTTGAAAATGGCGTCTGGTGTTGCTGAAAGCATTTTTCAGAATTCACGATAGTATCATGTTTGAAGTCAGTCTTTCACTTAGTTGTATTTTTAAAGTTTTTTTATCATTCAAATTTATATCGTGGGGTTTTTTATCGTTCAAAGTGTTTTAAATCTTCCATTTTAAACTGTTAAAAGACTTATGGTTTGACATTATTTTTACTTGCTTTAACTTTTAAATATTGTTAATTTTAGTCTTAAATGTAAAGTTAAAAATTTACTGGGGGACAGGGCAACTTCAGAGTTCATATGTACCACATATACACTGCTGGCCACCCAAAATGCAACACCAAGAAGGACACGAGATAGCAAAACCAAATTTACTGGACACATAACAACAGATACAAAGATGAAACAATTGAGCTTACAGGCCCGTGCAACTTGCAGAACACGCAGGCATCAATAGTTTGTGTGGCCCCCATGGCTGGCAATAACGGCCGCTACAGGCTGCAGCATCGAACGAAAGAGGCTTTGGATGTGGGCTTGGGGTATGTCGGTCCAGGCTGCTTCCACACATTGCCACAGTTCATCAGGCGTAGCCGCGGGCGGTGCTTGCCGGGCCACTCAGTTGCCGATCAACGATCAGACGTGTTCGATGCATGATATGTCGGGAGAACAGGCGGGCCACAGCAGCAGTGGCACCTGTTGGGCCGTGAAGAATTGCTGTACGATGCGTGCCACGTGCGGGCACGCATTGTCCTGTTGAAACGTGGCCGCTGGCAGGTCCTGCAGGTAAGGGAGGACTACGGGCTCCAAAACGTCGGAGATGGTGCGGTGGCTGTTGAGTGTACCGGCGATGTGTACCAGAGGGGTGTGGGTGTCGCATCCAATTGCGCCCCAAACCATAACGCCAGGCGACGGACCGGTATGGTGATGCATAATGCAGGCATCATACAGTCTCTCGCCATGGTTCCGCCACACACGGATCCGACCATTGTGGTGTTGCAGGCAGAAGTGGGATTCGTCGGAGAAGACAATGTCGTGCCATTCCGTAGTCCAGGTGCGGCGTTCAACGGCCTACTGCCGCCACACTCGGCGGTGGTGTAACGTCAATACTGAATCAGAGCAATGGGCGCCATGCGACCAGTCCCCGCTCCTGTAGATGATATCGAACGGTACGTGCTGACACAGGGTGTTGCGCATCACACCCTAATTCCTGCGCTAATGTTCAAGATGTGGCGGTGCGAGCCGTCAATGCCCGCCGCACACCATGCCGGTCCTCTCGTTCGGTGGTGTGCCGCAGCTGCGGCAATCGCTCACGTCGGTCCGTCCTTCCTTCCTGCACCTACCAAATCCATACTCGCCTCACTGTGGCTGGATGTCGTCCCACATGGGCGCCGATGTCTTGGTACGATAAACCGCTGTCGCGATAAGCCACTATTCATCCTCTGTTGAACTCCGAAACGTGCTGAAATGACTGCCGTATTCTGCGATGAGGCAATAGAAAGCTTCCCACGCACAGGTCTGGCAGCACAACACACTTCCACTACTTACACCCCGCCTTCTATGCACCCTTCTTATAGTGCTTCTCGGTAGCATGCCGGGCGCACATGATTTGCACATGCTCTGCAATGCTAATCGTTTGCATGTCCTCCCGCGGGTGATGCATGGTGCGAATTTCAGGCCAATCAGATGCTTCCTTCTTGGTGTTGCATTTTGGGTGGCCAGCAGTGTATTTACATAGGATAGGTAAGTTATAAGTCTTAAACAACTTTTATTTACTGGGAAGAGCAACAGGTGGTGTTTCTATGTTCTATGCTATTTTCATGAGATAAGACAGCTTCTTCTGCAGTTTTCCATTTACGAAAACCAGTAGTAGCAAAATAGGAGTTGCATAAAGAAAATTATTTACAATGGCAGCAATAAATGTTTCCAGTAGTCGGTGAATATGTAAGCCAAATCCTTTTAACTGAGTCCCCATTTCAAATTTGTCGAATGAATAAACTGTCTGATAAATACCTATTTTGAGATTTAAATTCTTGTTTTGATTCAGGGTACTTTAACAAGTGGTTTTGAAAATGCAGAGGTCCAAGTTTAACACATTGCTCTCAAAATTCATCGGTAACAGACTCGTGCATGTGGGATGTTACTGCATCCCAATTTTTGATCAAAAACTCGTTAAAAAATTTTGTTTTGCATTTTTTTCTCCCCCATGGAATTTGTTTTATGGCATTTTTAGCCAGTGAAGCCACCAACTTATCTTGATAAGTGTCTGCAAAGTTAATGAGATGGAAAAATAAAGTGCATATTAACACTCGTGGAACCAGCAAACATAAAGGACCCAAAATCCTTTAATATATGTATTCTGGATACAAAAGTGTCAAATTAATTTTTTAAATGTGTGTTGTTTTATGATATTAAGAGATAATGAAAGTGCCACCATACACATTACTGTTACTTTAAAAGGCAAAATCAGACACATACAAAATGTGGAATTACAGTTACCTTGATAGTTGATTTATAGTCAGAATTTAAAAATAAAAAAAATGCAGATGCTGAGAACGTAGCAATGGAGATTTACCTCCCATTGGCAGCCAAAAGACTACTACCTAGTCAGAATTTCTCTTTAACAAAGCACTCCAAACCCCAAAATTTTGAAACAGCACATATTTATACAATTCTCCCTATCTGAGAATTCTAAAATTTTTCAACACCTCAATGTTATAAAGCACTTAAAATTGTTAAGAAAGTATTTCAAGATACACTTCTGCTGCTTAAAATCAAAAACAATAAACAAATATAACCGCAGTGTTTTGGCATTAAAAAAATTAAAAAAAGAAAAGCGAAAAGACCCCAACTCACTGGGTTTTGTTCCAGAATCCTTAGGTTGAATGACCAACTGGAACCCTCAGCTGTGGGATAATCCCCCACACTGATGTACTTACCTGATTAAAAAGACAAAAAGAAATATTAAGAATGACTCAAATGTGGGATATGGTGGACCTACCACACTTGAGAAGGAACGGTCCACCACGGAATCGACCTGGACTTTCTAAACGGCGTATGAGAAAGAGATCTCAGCTGAGTGAATGTAAGATTGGTGTATGGAATACTAGAGGTATAAATGGCAAGATGAGTGAGGTGATTGAGGAGATGAATAAGTATAGACTGGATGTGCTGTGTGTAAGTGAAACCAAAAAGAAGGAAATTGGGGTAGAAGAAGTGAATGGCACGGTGAGTGTGTGGTCTGGAGTATTGGATAATATGAGAAGACAGGCTGGTGTAGGTGTAATTTTAAGTGAAAAGATGAAGAACAACTTGATTCATTATAGTTGCATAAGTGAGAGAATTCTCTGGATTCGTTTGAAAGTGAAACTTCAGAGAATTGTAATTGTTGTAGTGTATGCTCCTTGTGACTCGGAACCTTCTGATAAGAAAGAAGATTTCTGGAATGAGCTAAAAGCTGTTTTGAGCCAGTTTGGTACTAAAGAAAAAGTTATAATAGCAGGGGATTTCAATGCTAGAGTAGGTGTGCAGAATGCAATTTCTGACAATGTTCTGGGTAAGTTTAATGATCCTTGTGTGAATGATAATGGTGAAAGATTAATTGAACTCTGCATTGAGAATGGTTTGCAAGTATCTAATACATTTTTCAACCACAATAATATCCACACATATACTTGGGAAAATCGTACTCTTGGTCAGAAAAGCGCGATAGATTTTGTTGTCTACGATCAGCGTTTGAAACACTTAGTTGTTGACACCCGTGTGATGAGAGGTGCGGATGTTGGTTCTGATCATTACTTGGTAGTGTCACGAGTGAAACTTAATGTTGGTTGGAGGAAAAGGAATAGGAAGAGAACCAGAATAGAAAGAATAAAGGTTAATAGGCTCCTTGAAGATCATCAGCGGTATTCTGACTTACTCAGAGAACGACTGAAGGATCTGAAATCTTGTGAGAGGGATGTAGAAAAGAAGTGGGAATGTTTTAAGAACTGTGTTGTCACTGCTGCTAAAGAGGTCTGTGGCACCACAATAGTGGGTAATAATAGAGGTGATGCTTGGTGGAATAGTGAGATTGATGAGGCAGTAAAGAAAAAGAAGGAAGCCTATTTGGGGATGTTGCAAGGTAGAGTCCCTGTGGATGAATATCGCTGTAAGAAGCGTGAAGCTGCTAAGCTGGTTCGCCACAGTAAGGCAAAAGATAGGAAGGAGAAAGTGGAAAGGCATGAACTGTCTTTTTGGAAAGATAGAAAGTCCTTCTGGAAGTACATGAGACTCAGGAAAAATAGGGGAAACAAAGTTGTAAGTTGTGTGAAGAATATGATCGGGGAAATGATATGGGAGCCCGATGAGTTAAGTGAAAGATGGGGTGAATACTTCTGTGAGTTATTAGATCAGGAGAACAGAAATGATTCTGAGACAGATGCAGATGATGTCACAATGAGGGATGAAAGCACAGGAGGGATCTCAAGAGAAGAAGTGTGTAAAGCTCTAAAATCTCTTCAGAATGGTAAGGCTCCAGGAGTTGATGGCATAACTGCAGAGATGTTGAAGTATGGTGGTGACTCTATAATTGACTGGTTAACTGAAATTTGCCAGTTGTGCTGGGAGTTAGGAATAGTCCCTCGGGATTGGAAGGATGCTATTATTGTTCCTTTGTATAAGGGAAAAGGTGATCAGACTGAATGCAAGAACTATCGTGGTATTAGCCTACTGAGTGTGCCAGGGAAAGTGTTTGGTAAGGTTGTTATTGAAAAAGTACGGGGTCTTACATCATTGAAAATGTGGGATGTTCAGAGTGGTTTTATGCCTGGTAAAGGCTGCACTAACCAGATTTTTGCATTACGCATGATGATTGAAAAGTATCTGGCTGTTGGGAAGAAAGTTTTTACTGCCTTCATAGATTTAGAGAAAGCTTACGACCGAGTGAATAGGACACTTTTGTGGAAGGTATTGAATGAATATGATGTTACTGGGAATCTACTTAATAGTGTAAAAGCCATGTATGCTGGTAGTAGAGCTTGTGTACGAGTGAATGGTGTTTTATCAAAATGGTTTTCCATTGGTGCAGGAGTTAGACAAGGTTGTGTAATGTCACCATGGCTGTTTAATATATTTATGGACGCATGCATGCGTGAGGCCAAAATAGATAATAGTGGTTTATGTCTTGGTGATATCCGTGTGTGCAGATTGCTGTATGCTGATGACACTGTCCTGTTGGCAGAGAGCAAAAGTGAGTTGCAGAGTATGTTGACTCGGATGCACGAAGTTTGCACGAAATTCAAACTGAGTATAAATAAGGGAAAAACCAAAGTTATGGTGTTTGAGAGAGGAATGGGTAGCACTGAATGTAATGTAAGTATAAATGGCAATGTGATTGACCAGGTGAGTGAGTTTGTGTATTTAGGAAGCATGTTTGACAGAGAGAACAAGTTGGATGGTGAAATCAGTCGGCGAGTAAATTCTTCTTTGTAAGTCATAGCTGCTCTGGGAGGTTTTCACAGGAATGATGGTTTCTCTAGAGAGTCCCGCATGGCTGTGTATGAAACAGTAATTGTTCCTACTCTGATGTATGGCAGTGAAACCTGGGTACTGCAGAAGAAGCATAGGAGTCGTTTGTGTGCTGGAGAAATGCGTTACTTACGTGGGGTTTGTGGCAAGACACGATCTGATTGTGTGAGGAATGAAGATGTATTGCAGTTGTGTGATGTAAAGCAAAATGTTGTTAGCAAGGTGGAGACCAATATGCTTTGGTGGTTTGGCCATGTTGAAAGAATGAGTGATGAAATGCTTACTAAGAAAATCTTTTCAGCCCAAGTGGCAGGAAGGAAAGGCAGAGGAAGGCCAGGGAAGACATGGGTGGATCAGATTCAGGAGTGTCTGCATGAGAAAAAGATTATGAGTATGAAGTATAAAAGATCTTGTGTACGGCGGGTAATGGATATCAGTGAAGCACGAGTTGTATGTCAAGATCGCTGTAAATGGCGAAGTTTGATACGACAACAATAAGTAAAAATATCTGAAAGTTTGTATTTCTTTTTGGAGCTAACCTCTGAATCTCAGAGAACAGCTTAGTGATATGTAATATGTAGTGATATGCTGTTGTTATAACATTACAAATGTAAATGTGATATAACTTTTTGTTTTGTTTTGTTTGTTTGAAGAATGTTTTCTAATATTTAGTTACTTTTAATCTTAGGTATGTGAGCTACATCTCTGTGAGACTGATATTGTTAAAAAGTTTTCTTGTTATGGCCAGAAATGTGGGAAATTAATAACAGCTCCATTGGCATTCCCAAAATTAAGGGATGGTGCTGTCTCATCCCAGTTTCCAGGATGTCCGGATTACATGTCCAAAGCTGTCACGTCTAGGGAAGGCAAAGCTTTGTTGGAAAAAGAACCATAATTGAAATGGAAGCTCTTGAGCGAGCAGACTGTCAAGGAATTACACAAAGAAAGTAGTGACTCAGTCAGTGGTGTAATTAGTGTAATCCAGGAGTTATTAATAAATATGCAAAAGGTGTTACCAGAAGAAAAAGGTGATAATTATTAATTTTATAATTGAGCAAATCATTCTTATTTCAAATGAAAAACATTATGTAAGATATAATGTTGATTTTTTAATGTTTTCAAGTTTAGTTTTTCCATTTCTCCTCATGCATATAAATTTTTAAGAAGCTCTGGATATGTTATTCTTCCACATCCATGTACAATATATAGAATATGTTCCACACTGAAATTAGATCCTGGAAGTGAACAATTTGATGAAATTTTTTGGTTGTATATGAAACAGCGTTTTGGTATGCTAGAATAGAGAGATCACATTGCGTCTCTTATGGTTGATGAAATCCACATTAAGTCATATCTTGATTTCAAGGGGGAAATATTGTAGGGGCTGCTTACCACAGTGAGAAGTTGCTACAACTGCTTTTTTGTATTAATATTTATGGTTCACAGGGTTTTCTTGTCAGCCTATAAAGATGTTGCATATATTTTGCCTGTAAGTAAGGTAACAGCCAAAGACCTTTTCAAGGCTATTAAGAAAGTTAGAACGGGTTTAGAAGGTATTGGTTTTAAGGTAGTTTGTATTAGCTCTGATAACACTGCTCAACAAAGAAAAAACTTTTTTTATGTTTCCTTAATGAAAGTAGTTAAACTTTACTAATTTCGGCTCGAAGAAAACAAATCTAATTATAGTTTTTTTGTTTTGTTTTTTATTAGTTCTAGTTTTGGAGATACACAACTTATTCATCTATATATAATTATAGCGAAAAGCAAATTTCAACAGTATTATATTATACTACTACAATGTAAATGAACATTATTTTCATTTAGTCAATCGTAAATTACACAAAATACAATAAACCAAATGACAAAAACATAGAGGAATTTAAATTACTGCATAAAATACAGAAATAGGGGCTTACAAATGAGTGCGGCTTCTCTTTGCTTGCCACCTGTAATCCTGTTCTGGGGCATCTCTTGTCAATGTCCAACAGTAGTCTGCAAGCATGGAACAGTTCCACTGACCCTGATAATTTCGTTCCATTGTTGAAATGTCTTAGTGGAACCGCTCACAGTGCTCATCACTCACTGCACCACAGTTTTCTGGGAAAAAATCTAGATGACAGTGCAGAAAGGAAAGTGTATTTTGAGGGACATGTTGCATCCTAAGCAATGATACTTGTCTAGAAGGTTGTTTACAAGCTCAACATAATTTACAGGTCTTCGGTTACCCAAGAAGCCATGCACAACACTTTTAAAGGCTTCCCAAGCTGGTTGCTCATTGCCCTGGAGGACTAGATTGAAGTTTTCATCCACAAGAAGTTCACAAATTTGAGGACCAATGAAGATTCCTTCCTTCACTTTAACCTCACTCAGCCGTGGAAATCTCAGGTGCTTGAAAGCCTCTCCATCCTTGTTCATCCCCTTTACGAAGTTCTTCATAAGATCGAGTTTGATGTGTAAAAGGGGCAGAAGAATTTTGCTTCGATCAACCAGAGGACTGTGCTGAACATTCTTTTCCCCGGGTCACAGAGTTTACCTTGGAGACCAGTCTTTTCTGTTGTAGTGTGAGGATCTAGCCCGACTGTCGCACTCACACAGGAAATAGCAATACTTGGTGTATCCCAACTGCATGCCCAGCAATATTGCAATCACCTTGAGGTCTCCACAGATCTGCCATTGGTGGTCTGTGTACTTTATTGCTTCCAGAAGTAATTTCAT
This sequence comes from Macrothele yani, assembly GCA_039090855.1. NCBI lineage: Eukaryota > Metazoa > Arthropoda > Arachnida > Araneae > Macrothelidae > Macrothele > Macrothele yani. Next base: position 16,727,178 of record CM077000.1, on the reverse strand, counting down.
ATTGGCATATGTTTCCTTCATATGGACAGCATGGCCTGCATGAACTGAAGGAAGAGAATTGCCATTGTGTAGCAACACAGCTTTTAAACTAAGCTTCGAAGAGTCTATGAATAGCCTCCAGTACTGTGGCTTGTGCTCCACATTCAAAGCTGTCATCAAACCATTCACATCACAGCAGGCAACTAGGTTATTATCTTTTTTAAAATATAAAAGCAAATCTTTCTGCCGACTCCTGTACACTGACACTTTAATATTACATTACGTTCTGGAAGATTCCACTGTTTGAGCCTAGAACCTAGAAGCTCGGCTTTGTTTTTTGGTAGGTCCAGGTCTCAAATTAAATCACTTAGTTCACCTTGGGTAAGTCTGTGTGGCTCATCCAGTGACTCAGGTGCGAAATCAGGATCCTGTGATGTCGAAGCCTCAGGGCATGGGTATGATGTTGCGTCCGTATAGTCTTGTTCTTCATCTGAGTCCAGACTGTACTCCTCTGGTGGGTTCAGTACAGGCAGATCATCCCCATGTGGCACTGGTCGGATAGCTGATGGGATGTTGGGGTATTTCATGCTCAACTTCCTCTTTCTTGATATACCTTACTTAATAGGAAGTACCATGCAGAAATAGCAGTTATCTACATGATTTGTCGGCTCTCTCCAAATCATAGGGATGCCAAAGGGCATTGAACGTCCGTTTTTACGGATCCATCCACTTAGTTTCACAGAACAAGAATTGCAGCAAACATCAGGTGCCCATGTTTTGTCTTGATCCCCTACTTTCATACCAAAATAATGGTGGTAGGCTGTCTTCACAAGTGAAGTAATTTGGTGTTTCTGGGTGGCAAATGTCACATCACCACAAACATAACAAAAATTGTCAGATTTGTTTAAGCATTGATGTGACATCCTGGCTTTTCAAGTTCAGTATGACCACAAAGTCAACCTGCAACAAAGAAAGGAACGACACTATAACTTTCACTCCAAACAAGCTGTAAACTGACAATGAACTAAAACAAATTATTAATGAACAAAAGAAGATCTACAGTGACTCTTCATTTCCACTCTCAGGTTTGCCAACCCCTATATTTGCTTTACGTACTAACTTAATTAGCCTCTCGGAGCACCACAGGCTTCATTTCATATACATATCCTAAAACATCATAAATGGGCTTTATCTCAGAAATGGGAGCTAACTAAGCATTTTAAATGTCATATTTGTTTTTAACATACTGAAATCAATACGAAATAAGTATTTTCAAGTCAGGAAAATTTTCATTGTTGACCAGTGTTAATAAATCAATTAATGGTAAAGGTGGTTTGTTTGTTTTTTTATTTTGCTTCTCTGCCAAAACTGAGAATTGTGTACATTCATCCCTCTCATGTAAATAGATCTTTGTTTTTTATTTATGACCCTGTCCATATTTTAAAGTGCTTATGTAGTAATTGGTTGAACCAACGTAACCATGGCCAGTGTATATGTAATATATACATTACATTGATTTTGAAGACTATTCAAAAAGTAAGACAGCATCTTTTGATTCCATAAAAAAAATGCATTCTTTAGAACTGGGGAAACTTGATAAAATATGCATGTGGTGTTACTTAAAAAGCTCTCTCTCACCAACAAATTTAGAGAGGCAAAATGTTAAGTTAGTTTTGCAAATTTTCAATGAATGTGTAATTGAAGGTTTGATACAGTTTGGAGAATAAAATAAATTGCCCCATTTTAGAAAGTCTTCAGAGTAAGGATTATTTATACATGGTGGTCAATAATGAATGTTAAAAGCTTATTTAAGGGAGAACACAAAAGAGATAAGTTCATGGAGCCACTCACTAACAGTGAAAATGATTTAGAATACCAGTTCTTAAGCAAATTTCTGGACTGTGTTGACCAGTGGATTAATGCAAAGTATTTAACTGGGGTATTGACAAGGGAAACTTATACATCTCTCAGACATACAACCCATGCTATGTTAGAGTTGGTAACATACTGTGCAGAAGAGTTGAAATTTTTTTTTTTTTTTTTTTTTGTGTTAACAAGCAAAATTCGGACTGATGCTTTAGAGTGTCATTGTGGTAAGTTTCACCAGTTTGCTGGTTCTCAGTATGCATTTAATTATGTCAGGTTTTTGAGACTGAATGCAAGTTATGTTTGCAAATCATAGCTCCCTTAAAAATTAAGTCAGCAAAGTACTGTGACTTAAATACTGATATGGAGCAAAAAGAATTGACCTGTACGGTAAATTTCAATGAAGATAGAACTCTTTCTGGATTTGATAGAATTGATGTAAATGAAAAAGATGTGCAAAAAGATGTGCATTGTTCAGCATTTACTTCCAGTTCTGACATATGTAGCTGGTTATTGTGCTCATGCAACTATTAAAAAACTAAAATGCAGTTCTTGTAAAATGTACCTTTTCTTAGATGTTACTGATAATCTTGGTCAGTAGAAACTAACAGAGAAAATGGATAGAGGAGGACTTCTATATCCTCATCATGAAGTATTAGATATTGTAGTGCTTACATACACTCATTGTCATAAAAATCTACGCACCAAGAAAAAAATGTGCGATTAAAGTGAAACTTGGCGAATAGCTACACGGAGGGCAGACATGCAAATGATTAGAGTTTTGTGTGATTCTGCATGCCCACGCATCCAGGACCAGCCCTGCAATCACAATCTAATCTTTAAGGCTCATAAGACACCGTGCAGGGGACTCCACATTTGTGCCGAAGTGCGCGGTAAGAGTTGGGAGCATTGGACATGGGAAGACACCCAGACATGGCGGACTGGCTCTGGACGACTCGGACACACCCCCAGCAGTGGGATCGTGAGAGCAGCATGCACAGGTGCTACGACATCCTTGTCCAATATCCAGGTACATGTGGCGGTTGTACAAGAGACTCCTGTGTCCTCCACTACCATTTCCAGATGCCTGGCAGAGGTGAATCTGCACTCTCAGTGGCCCTTACGTTTTCTGCCATTGACACCTGACCATCGTCAGCGTCGATTGCAGTGGTGTCAGCAGCGAGCAACATGGAATGCTATGAACTGGCGACATATAGTGTTCAGCGACGAATCTTGCTTCTGTATGGGAACTGACAACCACCGAATCAAAGTGTGGAGGACCACGGGTGAGTGCTAGAATCCCAGCCTCACCGTATAGCGGCACACGTCCCGAACTGCAGGCGTGATTGTCTGGGGAGCCATCGTGTGTGACAGCCGGACTTCCCTCGCAGTGATCCGAGGCATGTGTACAGTCCAGCGCTACATGCAGGAGATCCTGTGGCCCCATGTGCTGCCTTTTCTGGCTGGGCGGCCCGGAGCCATTTTCCAACAAGATATCGTCCATCTGCACACGACTTGGGTTTCCCAGGACTGTCAACTTCATGCTTCGACGCTTCTGTAGCCTGCCAGATCGTCTGATCTCTCGCCCATCGGGCATGTGTGGGACCAGATGGGATGCCAGCTTTCTCCATGTCCCAGTGTTTGTGATTTAGAGTCAGTTGCAAGAAATGTGGGCCAATCTCACAGTGATCCGAGGGATGTTTACAGCCCAGCGTTACGTGCAGGAGATCCTGTGGCCCCATGTGCTGGCTGGGCGGCCCGGAGCCATTTTCCAACAAGATATCGCCCGTCTGCACGTGGCTTGGGTTTCCCAGGACTGTCTACTTCATGCTTCGCCGCTTCTGTGTCCTGCCAGATCACCTGATCTCTCGCCCATCGGGCATGTGTGGGACTAGATGGGATGCCAGCTTTCTCCATGTCCCAGTGTTTGTGATTTAAAGAGTCAGTTGCAAGAAGTGTGGGCCAATCTGTCCCAGGATAACATATGGCATCTCTTTGACTCCATGCTGGACCATTTGTCTGGGAAATTGTCCTGCTGCTGTGATATAATGACTTCTGACCTTGGTATATACCATCTCACTACTAAAATCTCATTTCAGTCCGACGTCTAATTCTTGGTGTGCGGATTTTTATGACAGTGAGTGTATGTTATCATACAAAAACTTGTTTCTGCTGATTTTGAAAATCTGTTTTTAAATGTCAGAAACCAAAAGGCAACTTGTTTTGAATTTGACGAAAGATGTGCTAAACAAAAAAGAAATATGTTTAAGTGTAAATTGCATTAAAGTCATGGTATCAAAGCTGTAACCAAATACTGTATGTTATTATAGCAGCCACAAATACATTTCTTAATAATTACCGTATTTACTCGAATCTAACGCGCACCTTACTTCTCAGCTACTAAAATGCATATTTTTTCTTAATACTCATATACTAAGACGCAAGAAAACTGAACTTATGAAACTTACGAAATATGGCAATTCTTGAATTTATTTGAATTCCACATTATTCCAAATTATGCATTGCTCACAGATATCTCTCCATCTACATCCTCAAATATTTCACTGCACTAATCTTCATTGCTGCTGTCGGCTGTGGTTTCACTGATGGATTGTTCGAAGATAGCTTCGTCTTCAGTGCCATCCACCGCATTGGAAATGACGCACTTCAGAAAAGACTGCTTAACTAAGTAATTAGGGATGAACTCTCATGCATCTACAATCCACTGTGCTACTACAGAGAGTGAAGGTGTTTTTTAACACATCCAGTTTTTGTCAGTTCTGTGTCTCCCGATGTAAGTCGAGCATTATAGCGTGATCGAAAATCTGCTTTAAAAGGCCTATTTATGCAGACATCAAGGAGCTGAAGTTGGAAAGTCATTCCTCCAGGCACAATAACTAGATCAGTACTGTTTTCAACAATCCTGGTTTTCACCGAGTTGGTTACATGCCCCTTGAATGAATCCAATACAAGCATGGACCGCAGTCACCCCACACCTAGTCGTCGAAACCACACTTTTTTAAGCCAGTTCTTCGGTCATCCAGCCATTTTCTTGAACTCTGACATGAATTTTCTGAGGAAAATTCTCTTTATTCGGAAATGTTTTTCTCTTTAAAATTACATACGGTGGTAGCTTGTTCCCATCTGCAGTAATGGAAAGCATGACCGTCATTCGGAGCTTCTCGTTTCCTGTTGTTAGCACTTTAACTTGCTTTGCACCAATACTTTCTACAGTGTAATTTGATGGCATATCAAAATACAATGATGTTTGGTCAGCATTCCCAATTTGGCTTAAAACGTGGTGCCCTTGCTTTCTTACTGATATGACGTACTTGAGAAAACTGTATAGCTTTTCTTCAAAGTCAAATGGCATTCTCTGACATATTGAAGTATGCCGCCTCAGAGAAAATCCTTTTCTTTTCGTAAAATGGCAAATCCATCCTCTTGAAACAGTAAACCTTACACTGGATCCAAGTTCACGATAAATTTCTCGTTCTTTTGCCTGAAGAATTTCTACAGTAACAGGAAAACCTGATGCACGCTGCTGCTTCACGAAATGATCTAGACGATTGTCAGTCTTGGGAAATCTACCTGTCTTAGGTCCCGGAACGTCTTTCTTGTTTTGGAGCACTGATTCAGCTTTTGCTTCCTCCAAAGCCTTTCATTCACTTCTGAAACTCCATACTCCCTAAAACAAGCGTGATTGCCATTTTTCTCTGCATAATCAACCACCTGCAGTTTAAACTTTGCTGGATAATGCTGCTGTTTAGAACACATTTCTGGACAGTATACTCCGTGTTCAAGTAACAAAATGCAGTGTTTCTTTCAAAGAACAATACTATGAGGCAAGTGACTGTCCATATTTTATATCTTTCATCGAAGCTTCTCAATGAATGTAGAAGAATGGGGAAAGTTGGAGATTGTCAGTGGCCATAGCAACAGTCAGATGCTCAGAGGAAATTCCATCCGCTGAGGTGCCACAACGACGATATCCTTGACAGTCAGGCATTTGGGTGACTCACGATGTAGGTATTTGTCATTGATTCTAACACGCACCCGGATAAGATAAACAGGTTCGATTTTGGAGTTAAAAGGTGTGCATTAGATTTGAGTAAATACAGTACTGTAAAGGTACAAATGGCAGAAATGAAAAGCAAGATAAAAAAAACTGCAAACCTTTAAAAAATTGTTCGGTAAAAAAGTGTAAAATACTTAAATGTTCAGTGAAAATAATTTTAAAAAGAAACCATTGTTATTTTTTACTGTATCTATAAGTTGTTCAGAAATTTATTGGTAGGAACCCAAATTATGCACTTCAAGATATATTTTGTGCTATGTCTGTTTGAGTAGGAATCTTCTAAATCTTGAAATGTTGCTTTTCCTTAATTACTGACATTACAGCAGCACACACAATTGCCCTATGATTGCCACATTTGACAAATCTGCTTAGGTGAAATAAGCTTCTTTACAACAATGTAGCAGTGAATAATACGTAATTGATAAAATATCAGGGTGTGGGTAGAGCAATCCATCTCTATCTATTTTTTTTTTTAATCCAGTCATTTGCCATACTTAATGTTTTTTCATTACAAAGAAAACACTGCAGTCACTACACTTTAGTTTCTTAACAGTAACATAAGTACAATAACCTATAAATGTAAGGATAGGAAGTTCAGAATCCACATTAGATATATCATTTTCTAAAATACTGATCTAGAAGTCTGAACCATTTTCAACTGTCTACATTTCTTTTCAGTCAGATAATTCACTGAAACTACTGAAAGAAATATACCCAAAATTACTTGAATTGATTAGGAAAGATAAACTACTTCGGAGTCTTAATTTTGTTTCACATTCATAAACCTGACATACAGAAATATGATACTGAAATCCTGCAAGCTGCCTATATTTTCAAAACCAGTTTTCTAGTTCATCAGTCTGGACTTTTTAGGAAGTAAGTATTTAAATTTAAGTTGATTTGTACAGTATCTAACCAACTCAAACATAGCACAAGATGTGTGCTTTAGTGCAGTATGAGTTTCTTTTGTAAGTTTTGCACTATCATACTTCAACTTTTCCTGCCTGTCAAGCAACCTAAGGAACGTTTCAGGGAACACTACTTTTACATCTGCTGTTAGTGATTCTTTGTATTTGGTCTTCAAGTGTTTCCATTTAAAAACTGCTTTAAAAATATTCCACCTTGTAATTACAGTATAATCTTAATTCAGCTGTCACCAAAATTTAGTATTATTAATTCCTTGAACAGTTAATAAATCTTCAGCTGTGTTAAAGTGGAAAATCTGGAGTATTAATTTCACAATTTGGCTACTCTCAATCTTATATAATTTCTTAACTGAAGTGAAGTAATCAGTCTTTATATTGTGTTGGTGCGAATGAAATGTCCGGCGCAAACGAGCAGTGGAGATAGTCCCCCACCACAGTGGAATGGAACCACCCATAGGTGTTGCAGGTATTACGTCTCAGAGTTACTATAAATAGCTAGCACACTTTTGAAGAACAATGTTCAGATGTGGTTTGTTTGGACATAACTTGGCTTGCAGAGGAAACATGCAGATGCCATATTTGAGAGTCATCTTCCTGTATGAATTTAAACTGGGCCGTTCTGCAGGAACTGCTGCTCAAAACGTTAACAATTTAATGCAGTATATGATGTAGTATATATGAATTAATTTGCCTTAGTTTCTTACGTGTATCTTGCAGTTCATATATGTATAGTGTTAGATGTATCAGTTTAAAATTATCGGCAACGGCACGGCGTTCGGCGTTATTGATCGTCCGATGCCTGCCAACAAGACTAGCAATAAAAAAAAATCGTAAGGTTGTAGTTCCGTATTTACCATCGTTATCGCTGTTTATTTTATTATATTATCGTGTAAGCTTTAATAATGGAAAGGTAATTTGTAAACATGTAGTGTTTGAAGTATTTTATCTTATTGTAGTGGTATCTAATGAGAAAAAACGCGTGTTTATTCCTTATGTCAGTAGCGTGTATTAAAATCGTTGTTTTGTATCGATCGTAATTTAGTAACTTTTTGTAATTAAAATCTTGCTTAATATTAATATTTAGTTAGTTTTAGTGTGAATCTTACTTGGTATTAACTAGTGATAGTATAATTCATTGACTGTTAGAAGACGCGGTTCGGCGATTGTTCCGTAACGAAGTGACTTTCGTCAATTAATTGCGAGTACACTGTTGTCGCGTAAAAAAAAAAAGATACTTAATAATCATTTATTAAAGAATAAAATTGTGGCTTAATGCATCAGGGCAAAATAACAAATCGTTGCTTTACGTTATTTTTTCGTAATTACGATCGTCGCACCTGAAACTAGAGAGAATTCGATTTTTATGCGTTACGAAGTTAATTGTAACAATGTTCGTTAATGTTAATTTGTTTAATGAATTTTTGTAAAGGTGGTTTCCAAAAGTCTTTGTTCAGAAAGAACGAAAATGGCCACAGTTTCTGGTGTCGCTTTTCTAAAAGCAATAAATTCGTTGAAATGGCGTCTGTGAGGACGTTTTCCCAAGCTTTACCAGTGCAGAAAATCCGATTTATTTATGCTCTTGTTTACTTCGAAAAGGCATTTTTCGCTTTGCACAGGAACACTTCGGGATTTGGGTGGAATTCCGCGAAGTTCACCACAGCGCCCATTTTCGTTGGTCAAGGATCAGTCATCCATCGAGGAAGTTGCTGCCTCCTGGCGTTCGCGTAGCCAATTGGAAAGTCGGCGCATTCCCGCACATGCGTGATGCGTAAGGCGAAGAGTATCAGTTTTTTTTTTTTTTTACGCTCTTCAGATTCAGGGAGTTGAGTGAAAACCATGAAAGAGAAAAAAAAAACAAGAAACGGAGGAGACACGGAAAGAGCGTAAAAGACGGCCCTCCTAATCTGAGTGCCGACGAAGTTCCGGGAGGACGAAGGAAAAAGATGTCAGCCTCATGGTAGGACCTTTCATTTTGTTCTAATTTGATAAGAGCAGAGGATGAAACTTAGAGGCCCTCATTTTCAGAGAGAATTGTTTCTGGGCTGGATATCTTCCACCCACCATGCTTGGAAGTCCCGCAGGGACGCCGGAGAAGTTCCGAAGCGGCACAAGCATGGGCAGTTTAGTTTGCACCTTCATCCGATGAAATCTTATAATTCCTTTCGTATTGTCCGCTGGAAGGGCAGAGAAAGATATGTCCACACAGTTTGGCAGCAAAGAAGGAAACTTGCCTAAATTCGCGGCGACGAACAGACTCCGTGAAGCCGAACCTCAGCAGTTAAAAAAAAAAAAGCGTAATTCTAATTCCTCCGCTCAGCTCAAACAGACTTCATGACGCCGAACCTCAGCAATTAAAAAATAAAAACGTAATTCCTCCGCTCAGCTCAAACATCTAAATTGTAAACATTCCCCTGCTGTTTAACTGACAAAACTTCCTTGAGAAGAGAAGAGAGAGAGAGGGGGAAAACAAACAAGAAGGGGAAAAAAACCGTCATCAACGGCAAGGCAAACTTTTCGGCGACCACCTAATTGTTTCTATTTAATGTGATTAAAAAAAATTATATGATGTTATTTAATTTTAAAAAAATATATAAGGGGAAGGTACATTTTAAAGGTATTTATTGTTTTGAAAGAGGAAAGAAAGTGTTCAGTTAAAAAGAAAAATTATTAAACAAAGAGGGGAGTAAAGAAATTGTAATTTTTTTATTTGGAGTGTGTGTGAGGGCTGACCAGACCCCCAAAAAACAGTACTGAAAATGTCATTGTGTATTCTTGTATAAGTGGTTAGTTGCTGCCAGTGATAGCCTTAAGAAAAAAAAATGGTTTGAAGTGTATTAATTTTGGTTTCTGTTAGAACAGGGTTTTTCTTTAGCTTATCTGAGAGGAACGTGACATCAGAGTTGGGTATTGTAATGGCATGCCTTCCTTAGGATAAAATGTAAGGAATTTGATTTTTGGCTCATATAGGGAAGCCATACTTCTTCCAATAGCCTATTCTATTCCTTTTTTCTTTTGTTGTTGTTGTTGTTTCACCAGTAGGAGTAGCAACTTAACTTATACTTAGATTTTGTCATAACTAATGTGGGGAGTCCTGGCAGTAACTTGTCATTTTTGTTTTGTTTTGTTTTCTGTTACTGTAATGTGAGAAAAAGGAAAAGATTTTTCCAGGTAACTAACCAAAATCAGTGTATTGTGGGGAAAATTTTAAAATGTCACTCTTAAGGTTCTACGAGACCCGCCATCTTGTATTGCTGCCTTCTCTTGTTAACCAACAGGCAAACGTATTTCACAAATTGCTCGGGCAATTTTGCACATTTTGGAACACCGTTTGTGGCTAACGCAAGATATATGATAAATAAAGAGTTCCCTGGTTTCAGAATTTTTATTGACCTTTCCCTTCATTTTTTATCTGCAGCAAAAGTTGTACCAAGGCGTCTTCCATAGTTTTATTAATTAATAAAAAATACTTAAAGGGTCCAAAATGAAAATATGAAACCAGGGAACTCCTTATTTATCATATATCTTGCGTTAGCCACAAACAGTGTTCCAAAATGTGCAAAATTACCCGAACAATTTGTGAAATATGCTTGCCCGATGGCTAACAAGAGAAGGTAGAAATACAAGATGACGGGTCTCGTAGAGCCTTAACCATCTAAATTAAATTGTAAAGAGCATCTAGCTCAAGGTTAAACATGTAACAAATATGCACATCGAGCGTTAAGCTCTTAACACTCCTTGAGTGAATGGTCACATCCTTTGATGATTTTGTAAAGCAGGCCGGTAACTAAATTGTGCCACTTACATCCCTCATCCTCTAAACCACACAGGTGAAAACTACTTGGTTTGCAGACCAAGATTTCTGAGAGAGATTATTTAGGACTGTTGAAACATACTCTGGACTAAACATCATAGCTTTATTTTTTATATTATTTGGCCTAGCTATCTAAAGAAATTTCAGCCACTAAAAGACTCCATTGTGTATTGAGTTGTTTTCCAAAATGTGCCTGGGAGCACACAATAAACCTCTAGTTAACCTGGAATATATATGTTTGAGCAAGTCATTTTGTGTCTCATGTGAATTTCTCTTGTCGGTGGTGGTGGAATCAACTGCCATTTACTGGGAGTTTTTAGGATCGAGCCTTGGGTGTTATTCATTAATAAAAAATTTCTTAATTGGGGTTCCTAGATAGATCACTGGCCTTTTTTCTTTCTTTTTAAATTAAAGTTGTTGTAATGTTGCATTTTAAGAAGAAGTAAGTTCATCATAATAGTAAAATTTTAATAACCGCAAATCCCCCATGTATCACCACCACATGACAGTTGTTTCGACATCTGACTGCGCTGGGTGAGGTCGAAAAGCTGGACATGTGGCTGCCGCATGTTTTGACAACTGCCAACAAGACTAGGGATTTGAAAGTCTGCACGTCGCATCGCTGCTTGCCAGGAATAAACAGGAACCTCTACTGCATCCGATCGTCACCTGCGACGGGAAGTGGGTCCTTTATGAAAATCGGAAATGATCTGCACAATGGTTAAGCAAGGCACAATGATTAAGCTTAACACTCAATGTGCATATTTGTTACATGTTTAACCTTGAGCTAGATGCTCTTTACAATTTAATTTCGATAGTTAAGAGTGATATTTAAAAAAATTTTCCCACAATACACTGATTTTGGTAAGTTGCCTGAATTTTTTTTTTCTTTTTTTCTCACATTACAGCAACAGAAAACAAAACAAAGCAAAAAATGACAAGTTACTGCCAGGACTCCCACATTAGTTATGACAAAATCTATGCACGAGGTAAGTTGCTACCCCTACTAGTGAATCAACAACAACAAAAAAAAAAAAGGAATAGAATAGGCTATTGGAAGAAGTATGCTCCCCTACCTGAGCTAAAAATCAAATTCCCCACATTTTGTCCTAAGGAAGGCATGTCATACAATAACCTACTCTGATGTCATATTACTCACAGATAAGCTAATGAAAAACCCTGTTCTAACAGGAACCAAAATTAATACACTTCAATTTACACTGGCGGAAAGTGAAAAAAGAACACCAAGAAGGAGACGTCTGATACCAATGAAATTTATACAACATAATAACGGAATACAGAGGATAACGGGATCAAAACATTGTGGCAAAATACAACTGTATTTGCTGGTAAACTGAAAAATAACATTTCCATGTAACATGGTTAGTACGAGGTTGAACCGCCATGAACTGCGTCACACTGTACAATTCTGGCATGGAGTCTATCATACAGATGTTGGATGTAAGTTTGGGGTATTGAGTTTCAAGCATCCTCAACCTGGACGCATAAATCAGGGATGGTCGTGGCTGGCCGTGGAGACCGGATAAGTCATTGTCCCATAAATCCCACACGTGCTCAATGGGGGACAAATCCGGTGTACGTGCAGGTCATGGAAGTTGTCTCACACCCTGAAGTCCACGTTGCGTTGCACGTGCCGTGTCTGGGCATGCGTTATCTTGCTGGAAAACACCACGATGGACCGACCTTACAATTGGCACAACAACGGGCTGAATGATGTTGATTTAGGAGGTGCTGTTTAACACTAGTTGTGTACGGGAGTGATAGCTGATCGCTCCCCACACCAGGAAACCAGGTGTAGGCCCTGTGTGTCGCTGGCGGATGCAAGAAGGGTGGAGAGGCTCCTCTGTGCGTCTGTGAACACGCATACGGCCATCGGAGGCTCCCAAGCCGAATCTGCTTTCATCGCTGAACACGACAGATCGCCATTGCGTTCTCCAGTGCAGACATTGGCGACACCACTGCAGCCGTTCCTGACGGTGGGCTGGAGTCAGAGGCACATGTGCAGGTAGTCGTGCATTCAGTAGACGGTTGCGGATTGTTCGCACAGTCACCTCAGGTGCAACGGCAGCTCGGATTTACGTCGCAGTGGATGTTCTGCTCAACACCTCCGCTCTTCTTATGTGTCGATCGGTCCGCTCATCAGTCTGTCTGTGACTCCCGGTTCCACGTCTTCTCATGTGGGAATGTTCCTCGGACCATCTACGCCACCATCATACCACCACCGATACTTCCCGTCCAATTTGCTCCGCAATATGACAATACGACCACCCTGCCTCGCGGAGTCCTACTAGACAACCTCGCTCAAAGTCCGATAACTGCTGAAATCGTACACGTCTTCCATGTTCAGGCATTGCAGCTTCTTCAGGGTCTTCGCAGGTGTCTGTACGCCGACGACTGATTACATTCATTTTGCCGTACTGCTTAAATACCACCGACGATAATTTGCATATTATGCCGTGCTGTGGCGTTAGCACTCACCGGTTGGTCCTGAAATTGACATCACACCTACGTAAACTCGACCCCATTAACATATGTAAATTTCATGATCGTCCGCCAATTCCTTCTTGGTGTTCTTTTTTCACTTTCCGGCAGTGTATTTCTTTTTTTCTTAATGCTGTCACTTGCAGCAACTAGACACTTGTACAAGAATACACAATGACATTTTCAGTACTGTTTTGAGGGTCTGGCCAGCTATCACACACACTCAAAAAAAAAAAATTATTTACATTTTCTCCCCAGTTAAAAATGTTTTACTAATTTATCTCATAAAAAAAAACATTTTTTTTAATGCCAAATCACAATTTTCTAAAAAAACAATTTTGAAATAAATCTTCTGATTAGGTAGATCTCCGAATTAATTGCTATGATGCTGTTGGGATTTCTTTTCCTCAGGATGAGTCTTGTGGCTAGATCCTAGGAGGTTATGGTGCAGATGTTACCTAGAAGAGCCATCCTGCGGCCTCTTTTGTTGCAGAGCCCTGGTCAGGGGACAGAAGAGGGACCTTTGTCCCTTGGCCAAATTTTAGAAAGCAAACAGAGGCAGGGGAGGATTTTTCTGTGACCTTTCCATGGCAGAGCTGGTTAGGTGGGAATATCACAAAAATTCCCGCAGGACCAAGTTTGCAGGCCCCTCACATCTTTTGGTGATTCAGTACTGGTGGGTTTGTTTCCTCAGCACTGTTCAGACAGCAAACATGGAAAAAAAATTTTTTTTTTTGGAAAGATCCTACCTCATTTCCATTGCTCCCCTTGCCTTTTGCCTTGATTGACGATCTAGGTAGCGGGCAGGATTGCCTGCAACAAAACACTTCCAGCAGTAGTAGTACTCTTCTGTCAAGTTTTGCTTCAGACTGCCGATTGGCTGACGCGAACGGGGTGGGGTGGTAGAAACTTCATGGATGTTCGCAGATCTTCGCGTTCTGGGCTACTCCCGACCTTTGATGGCGGGGGGGGGGGGAACTCGGCTGTAGCTAAAGTCACGCATAGCGTGAATATAGCCCACAGACTAGGTTCGCGCTCTTTCTGTGATTGGCCCAAACGATTGAAAGGGAGTGGTATTCTTTGGGTAGGGATTAGATGATTGATGTCTTCCTGACCAGCTGCACGGAATATTCTGTTGTGCTTCAAATTATTGTCATTAGATGGTGTCGTGTTATATTCTGTAGGTTGTTTTTATGAGATTTGCTCTGTTGTGATAAATGTTTACATAGGCAAAGCGGTAAGTATATCAGAGTAGGCGCCAATGAAGAGTTTTCAAATTAATATAGGAGACAGCATATATTTTTGCCATACCGTACGCATCTTTTGGGGCAGTTTAGAAACATAAATGAGTTTTTTACTTATTAAAAAGGTTTAAAATATGTGCAAATTTGCGGAGGTAAGCTGTGCGAAGAAATTACAATCACCTAATTTTCGGCCCCATCAGTCCAATCTCATATGTGTGGAGGAAGACTTCGTATTCATGTCTTGCATATTGTATACTTATACTAGTAATTGAAAAACTACTTTTTTAAAAGTAGCTAACTACTGCTACAACTACATTCTTGAAAAGTACCTTGCTACAGCTACAACTACGTTTTTTGAAAAGTAGCTACTTTTGATACCTTTAGGCTAAGTTAAAGGTAAAAATTCTGGAGATCTTTATATGCATATTTTTCATGTTTTTCCATCTCGATATGTCGAGAAATACATATATATTTCTATTTGTAGCAATGCTGCACCAGTGGTGTAACTACCAGGTAATGAAGGGGCATACTGCAGCTGCTAGTTATAATTTTATGGGAAAATCCAAACACCCATAAAAGACAAACAAATAATTAACCCAAAGTTTGAGATTTTCCTTTAAGATAAACTTAGCTAAAAGATGTCAGATTTTCCTTTAAGATAAACTAATCTAAAAATGTCAAGTTTTACTTTTAAAACACTAGATTTCCTACAGATTGAAGCTATTCGGCCCTTTGGCTCGGGGTTGTAATACGATCATTCTCCAATGGTTTGTGATACGATTGCTCTGCAACGGATTGTAAATAATATGATTGCTCTGCAAAGGATTGTAAATAATATGATTGCTCTGCAAAGGATTGTAAATAATACGATTGTTCTGCAATGAGTTGCAAATAATATGATTGCTCTCCAATCGCCTTCTCTCTGTGCTGAGGAGGAAAAGTGCTAGCACACATGGAGATCTCCTGTGGAGGATGTGTGAGAACAGTCAGTCACCTAGAATTACGTGTACATGACAGGTGCCAACATTTATTCATGGCAGCCACAGATCTGTGATGGGTGATTTCTTCAAGTGGTTTTAGTTTTGGACAAAACAATTACACTTTGCTATTGCTTTTAGTACTTATAGTAAGTATAACTCATTCACTGCATAGGAAAACTTTAATATGCTAGCAAATGACATCCATTTGCAAAATGTCACAAAGGTGTCCAAGTGGAGCTCAGTATCAGCAGTGGTGTATATTCGAGGCTAACTGCGAAGCCCATAGAATGCACAAATGAAAGTCAATGAAATATACATAAATAAAAGCTAATTAGCAACGGTATTAAGATATGTCGATACTTTCTCTGCGAAAAAAAAGTGCGGATTTGCTTTTTTGATTAAGAGAATCAGTCTGGCGAGCAAAGAACAAAGGGTCTCCAGGGATAGTGTCATCGTAACGCAAACAGCTCTACCAGTCAGTCTTTGCTGTTCTGATCCGAAGACCTTCAATACGATCGCCAGCTAGCGTTTCCATGACAACATGAATGAGCAGGTGAAGGGGAATGCTTTGGCAATGGCTCGCTCAGGAAAGAGAAGACTTGGACTACACATTAGTCACTCTCTTGCTCCCGCCGATAATAGTATGTGTTTTGCGAGAGTTGTTTCAGTTTGTGTGAAGTGCCAATAAATTAAAATCAGTGATATTGTATCTTAAATTCGTTGCTTTGTTGGATTCGAACTGTTTTGATAAATTTTGTGAAAGTTTTCCTGAACATCTACTCTCAGAACTTAAAGAATTCTATGCTTCAAATTTTGATACAGCTTGACTAAAAAATCAACTAAAGGTGTTTTGATTCCCTTGATGAATACAAAAACAAATCAGTAAGAGACATTTCTTGTTACATAAAGATGAATAAATGGTTGGACATTGTGTTTAGTGTGGTGTAGAAATCAGCAGACCTAATATTAAAGTTTCCATTAACAACTTCAACTGCAGAAAGAAGTTTTTCTGCATTAAAAAGAATCGAGATATATCTTAAAGCCACACAAGGACATGTACATTTCAGCAATTTGGCTGTTATGTCAATAGAAAAAAACATTCTTTTTAAATATGAAAAAGTACTCGGAAGAAACTTTGTATAAAAACGTAACGCTGAAGTCCACATAGAAGGAAAGAAGAATGGAGTTCATGTACAAATAAAGTATTCAGAAAAAGAATGGAGTTCATGTACAAATAAAGTATTCAGAAGAAGAATGGAGTTCATGTACAAATAAGTGTTCAAATCCTAATCCTTATAATCAGTTGGTATTGTGTTAACAGTAGCATGTACTTAAAATTTAGAAAAAAGGGTTACTTCTATTACCTTACAACTGAAAAAATATTTCATGAAGAAACACATAAATACTTTTTTTTTCTTATAAAAATTTGGTAAGTGGAAATTTTAAACTTTATTTTCCAAAGTAATGTTCAAGAATGAACGTGTATATGGAATTTCAATCCTACATATACTGTATACAGTAGTGAACAAGTTAATCCGAGCACTGATATTTTAAAGAAAAGTTGTAATTTTGCAAGAAAATAAGTACAAAAATTAAACTCATGCTGTTTTTTTGTCCCCACCCCCTTCTAGCAATTAAAACTTGTAATATGTAAACTGAAGCCATAGACTGCAATATCCTTTGGCAGTATAAACTACATGCTATACAAGTCATGTTGAACTTTGGTAGGTGAAAATGTTTGTCATTCAGCATTAGACACACTGATGTAATACCGTTCACTGTAACAGTTTGCTACATGTTCTTAGCCTCTTGCATATGTGGGTGTATCATGTGTGGGTCGTTCCATGTCAAATCCATGATTTTTTTTTTTTACAAGTACTTATCCCCAGTATGTGTCATTCCCCAAAGCTTTTATTTTCGTAGCACGTCAAAACATCGCGGACATAACATCACAGGTCAAAACATCGTGGTGACAAAACATTGCGGACACAAAACATCGCAAGCCATAATATCGCGGACACAAAACATCGCAAGCCATAATATTGCGGACACAAAACATCGCAGGTCAAAACATCGCGGTGACAAAACATCGCAAGTCATAACATCGCGGGCCCAAAGCATCGCAGGTCATAACATCGCGGGCCCAAAGCATCGCAGGTCAAAACATCGCGAGCCATAAGATTTCAGGATGGGGCATTAATGCACGGCTTTTTCTCTTTTCATTTTTTTTTTCTTTTGTATTTTTCTAAAACACTTTATCTTTGGTGGGAAAATTTTTTTCAGATACTGATTTAATTTGCAGAAGACTAGTATGCGGCACTTATCAAAATATTTCAGGAGGGAGCACTAATTAATCTCTCATCTCATACAAAAATTTCGTAAAATCTACAGTTTTCAATTTAGAACCACCAAATGTAGTATACTGCCTCATGGTGTTTTTGGAAGTGGTCTGAGCCCGGGGTCGGTTGGCCCCCATAGAAAATTTTCGTAAAATCTACAGTTTTCAATTTAGAACCACAAAATTTGGTATACTTCCTCATGGTGCTCTAACTTAGACCGTAAACGGTTTTTGGAAAGGTAAGGGGCCCCAATACGCAATATTCGTAAAATCTACAGTTTTCAATTCAGAACCACCGAATTTGGTATAATATCTCATGGTGCTTTGATTTAGACAGTAGAGGGTTTTCAGAACAGGTGGGGGGCGGGATCAAGGGGGCCCATACGCAATATTCGTCAAATTACAGTTTTCAATTTAAAACCACCAAATTCGGTACACTACCTCATGGTGCTCTAACTTAGACCGTAGACAGTTTTTGGAAGTGGTCTGAGCCCGGGGTTGATGGGCCCCCATAGAAAATTTTTGTAAAATCTACAGTTTTCAATTTAGAACCACAAAATTTGGTATACTTCCTCATGGTGCTCTAACTTAGACCGTAAACGGTTTTTGGAAAGTTAGGGGGCCCGGGGTCAAGGGGCCCCAATACGCAATATTCGTAAAATCTACAGTTTTCAATTTAGAACCACCAAATTTGGTATAATATCTCATGGTGCTCTAATTTAGACGGTAGAGGGTTTTCGGAATGGGTGGGGGGCCCGGGATCAAGGGGCCCCATAGAAAATTTTCGTAAAATCTACAGTTTTCAATTTAGAACCACCAAATTTAGTGTACTACCTCATGGTGCTCTAACTTAGAAGGTGACGGTTATTGGCACGGGTGGAAGCCCAGTCCGAAAGGGGGCCCCTACAAAATTTCCGTAAAATCTGCAGTTTTCAATTTAGAACCACCAAATTTGGTTGGTATACTACCTCATGGTACTCTAACTTAGACCGTAGAGGGCTTGGGGAAAGGGGGGGTTGAGGGGGCCCCATATAAAATTTTCGGCAGTTTACAGTGTTCCTTCAAATTAAAGTGCAGTTCTCGCTTGCCTTACGTAGAACGTTTTCTCGAAATTGTTTGGAGTTCTTAATTCTACTTTTAAAAAAAAAAGTATATATATGTCAAGAAACGGCGATCTTTATTCATACCCCCTTCCCCCTCATTGAACTTTTGTGGCCAGTTGCCATAAACTCGTATGAACCGGCAAGAAAATTCCGATAAACAAAAGAACTCCTTCCCGTCATTAGGCACTTCGAAAACCTGCCACACATAATTTGCGCAAACTGGGAAAACTGACACACATTCAAAGTGTTCCTCGGAGGAACAGCAATTTGTGCTCGGTCCCTTAATGAAAAGCATGTGGCAGTTTTCCAAGTTGCTGAAAGATGTGTGGCAGTTTTTGTGTGTGACAGTTTATCGGAGACCAAGAATTTTAGAAAGTTCTTTGGATCGAATTAAAACTTTAAATTAAAAAAAAACCCGTATCAGCGGCGGGGTAGATTCTATTTAGGACGAAACAAGATAGTAATTCCGCAACTTCATGTATGTTTGAAATGTGAAAAGATGAAGGAGAGTAAAAGACTGCAGGAAAAAATATCTGATCTTGAAAGTGTACTAGGTGCTTTAAAGAATGAGAAACGCAAGATTATTAAATATCTCTGTACAAATCAGAAATGCATACATCATTACAAGGTTCTGGTCAGAACAAATTATCCAACTCAAGAAGCAATTAAAAGAAATTAAGAGAAACTATAGTACGTTGGAAAGATTAGGTAAAGGTATCCATGATATATTTACGATGCCCAAGTGATCTTACGAAAGGAAGCAATGGATAAAATGGGCACCTGAAGATGTATCGAAATGCATCATAATAAGAGCTCTCTTTAGAAAAATCATATATGACTTCTGGAGGGGGAAAAGCATTATCCCATTACTTTGAAAAGATGGTGCGCAAAATTTACCCGTAATCCAGGCATCCAACACGATGTCTTTTTGTTGATGGGGGGAAAAAAGCTATGAAAGTTTTAATCGCTCTGTAAAGCTTTATGTTTTAAGCTTTGATGAAATTCATATTGACTCTAGGCTATACTACGACACCAGAATGGACAAAATTCTTTGCCTTTTCAAGAAAGCCCAATTTTTCTTAATCTGAGGATTATTATCGCAATGGAAGCAGCCAATATTCTTTAACTTACAAATGAAAAATATATTGCTTTTTTTAATAAATCAAGGTTTGGAATCTACTGGGGTTGAACTAAAAGTTATTTCTGACTTGGGATGATGCAATACGTTGTGGAGAGAACTTGAAATTTCTATGGACAGGGCATGATAATCCTTTTTTTCAGGGGTCAAAAATATGGGTATTTGCTGATAATTTTAGCTTTTAGATCATCGAATATGAAACATTCTGCTTAATAATTTCAAAACAAATATCCCTTCTGTTTTAATGTGTTTCAGTGGTGTTCGTTGGATTTACTGGGGTATAAACATGGATTTAATTCCTTCCCACGCTTGCTTCGTGCGCTTAGATATCGGACGGGATTAGATTACTCTTGCGAAGAGAGATGGCACCGCAACTATGCCACAGCCTCCCTCTTCGGGAAGCACAGTGTGCTTTGCTAAAAGAACCAGCCTTTGTACCAATAGCCCTGAGTTTTTACGCTCTTTTACCTCCTCCACATTGCGCCGTTCTGTGGAACAATAGCAAAACAACCACTCCATTTCCAGATGTTTACTTGCTGCGGTTTACTTTTAAAGACCAAACCCATTGTCCTCATTTAAGGAAGTAGTCTCGTGGGAAAGGAATCACAATGCGACGGGCACATACTAAGATTGCTTCCCTCATGAACAAGGGGGATGAAAAACTTAACTATACCAATGCTTCTTCATTAGTTACACGGCCCAAATCCAGACGGCTTTGGGAATTGTGAGCTATTCTTACAGATCACATGTCACCCAGTGACGAGGCGCATTTTTCTGTTTTGTGGAAAAACAAATTTTAAGTCAAAAGTCGGATAAAAACAATTTACCACAAGATAAATGTTTTGTTGCAATTATCTTACCATTTATTAATCAATACATGAAGCAAACTTATTGATCAGTCAATAAAATGAAATTAATAAATGAAAAATAAAGGTCCTTATCATTCGCTGAAAATAACTTAAAAACAGTATGTCATGACTTAAAGGAACTGCAACCACATAAACTTAATACTTTAATTGAATCCTTACTGGATGTTTTTCACTTATATAACAGTAGACAACACAGGCGCCGACTTGAAAAATTATTGGGGGTTCCGGAAATTTTTAATCGAATTACCAATTCATTTTTCAGAGTATTTAAGTCTAATTTAAATTTTGTTCAGTGAGATTATCTGTCACAATAAGATGCCTGAAATGCTGAAATGAAGCAAATTATAGTTAATTACAGATTTTTTTTTTCTCTAGATAATTATTTATTTCATTTATTTTGCTTTTGTAGGCGTGGCATTATCATATACAATACACAGATACTATGTTAATATTCAACTCAATTGTCTTATAAAAGTAACTAAAACATGTAAAATATATTTTAAGGTTTTTTTTACCAATTTTAAAAATTCCAAAATTTTTTTCTTCAAATGATTTCTGAGTTTAAATAGGAGGTTAGAAGGGAGAGGACATGACACCAGCCCCATGCCCTACGTTTTCCGTGGGCTCTACTTCGTATCAGCTGTGTATGCCCAGGATGCTCAACTTGGTCTGCTTCTGTACGTATACTATGGGGAAATCGTTGACTTTGAAGAGGTTTCAGAGGCACTTGTGCATCTTGTACAGTCAGGAAAAAATGAGAACGAAATATACATGCACATAACTAAAAATTTGCAAAAAGTTACAGAAATTCTGTTTATTATTTTCTAAAAAAATTAAACAAAATTATGCTTTGTCGAGCGGAAGTGCATATTGCGTATTAACCAATAATGGCCTTGCTAAAGCTGTGGAAGTTTTGTTGACCTTTAGGGAATGCTGCTGAGAGTAAGAGACAGTCGCTATCAACCTGTGCTAGAGCACAGGTCTTCAGTAAGTGACGTCATGCCATCTTCTCTCTCTTCTAACCTTCTTGTTTCCTGATTGCCCGAAGATAGGGCAGGTCAACTGACTGTGCAACATATTTCCACCTTTATCACTATGACCTCGAATAGGCTCTTGTCTCCGATTGTAGAGCTAGACTTTTGTTTTTTGTGGGAACCCAGACAAACCGAAGAATTTTCTAAAATTTAAAGTTTTAAATGCTCTTAGACAACGGCACTTGATGTATTGTCTGTCGCGTCAAATTTTATGAGCACGAACAAACACTAATTCTTTTTTGAGGACAATAAACAGTCCGAGGGGTAAATTTCTATACACATTTTTTATATACTATAATAAACGGGGAATGAATAATAAAAACCTTGAAAAATTGATAACTTAAACCAAAATTTATGCACATATGCGTACGTGTATTTTTTCTACGAAATACGCGCAAAAATATTAGGGGTTCGAGGAACCCTCAACAAAATCATTGGGGGGTTCAAAAACTGTCTCGAACCCACGAATTCGGCGCCTATGCTAGACAATATAAATATATTTACACACAATGTTGAATAATCCAATAATGGAACACGGGAGATTGGTACCCGGCAAACTCGTACCCATGCAGTTCCGTTCCCTCCTGTTCAGTTTTAATGCCTGATTTTCAGGATTTGGCATCATCTTCACCTCTTCTAACTATTCCGATGCATTTTCCCCTCATCAAATTCGTATATTATTTCACAAATTGAAGCAGTCACGGCATTTTCTTAAAATTGAATTTTAGAAAACTCGTACCCGAGAGATTGGTACCCTTCTGTTAGGGAGACGTTACGGGGACATATACAAATTGCATTAACGGAAGGTCTTTCCTCTTTGGTGATTGTCGTTGTTGAACAGCTGTTTTCTTGGTGGAAAACTCCTATTCTTTCTTCCAGCGTCAGCAAAACACACCGCATAAAACTCCTACACCTTAGACACTGAGTCTTCACTTTATTATGACCACTTGACAGTTTTTAGCAAATGAGCTATGGCTGCATTCTGTTGCCGCCTGAGGGCGAAACTAGTATAAAAAGGGAAAGCTTAGGGCTTGCAACGTAGTAGAACTGATTTTTAGGTGACGAGATGGGTAAAAAATGCGATTTGACGGACTTTTAACGTGGGATGATTGTAGGAGCTCGGAGACATGGAGCGAGTATCATCGAAACCGCCGCATTCGTGAAATGTTCCAGAGCAGCTGTTGTTAAAGTGTTTAAAGACTGGACTGTCAGCCAAAAAACTGGGTCGCAACATGTGGACGTCATCGACTAGTAGCTGCTCGGGCGGAACGGAGAGTGTCCAGACTGGTAACAGACAACAGAAGGGCAACAGTGTAGCAAATTACAGACCATCTTAATCAAGGATCCCCTCAAATGATCTCTGCACGCACTGTTCGCCGTACACTGCATCAGATGGAATATGGCAGCCGAAGCCCTGTTCGAACACCTTTGCTGTCTGCAGTTAACAAGAGAAAACGTCTCCAGTTCGCACAGGAGCACAAGGATTGGACACTCGATAATTGGAAACAAATTATGTGGTCCGATGAATCACGTTTTCAGTTGCACTATGCCGATGGCCGAGTGAAAATTTGGCGGAAACAGCACGAAAGCATGGACCCCAAATGCATTACTACAACCCTTCAAGCTGTTGGAGGCAACGTTATGGTTTGGGGACTGTTTTCCTGGCATGCTTTGGGCCCTTTAATTCGTGTTGATCAACGTCTGACTGGCACGTCATATCTAAACATCGTTGCAAACCAAGTGCATCCTGCCGTGTGGATGGTTTATCCCAATGACGATGGCTACTTTCAACAAGATAATGCATCCTGCCATAGCGGAAACAGCACGAAAGCATGGACCCCAAATGCATTACTTACAACCCTTCAAGCTGTTGGAGGCAACGTTATGGTTTGGGGACTGTTTTCCTGGCATGCTTTGGGCCCTTTAATTCGTGTTGATCAACGTCTGACTGGCACGTCATATCTAAACATCGTTGCAAACCAAGTGCATCCTGCTGTGTGGATGGTTTATCCCAATGACGATGGCTACTTTCAACAAGATAATGCATCCTGCCATAGCGCTCGTATTGTACAGGATTGGTTTCAAGAACATGACGGTCAGTTTACTTTGCTTAGGTGGCCCCCACAATCTCCAGATCTAAACCCCAATGAGAATTTGTGGGATGAAGTTGAACGAGCCATCAGACAGCTGGATCCACAACCCTGTAATCTCACACTCCTGGAAAGTGCTATTCATCAAGCATGGTCTCAGATTCCACAAACCACCTATCAACATCTCGTGGAGTCCATGCCACGAAGAATCGACGCAGTATTAAAGGCAAAAGGTGGCCCACCGAAGTACTGAGGGGGTGGTCATAATAAAGTGGCCAGCACTCAGTGTATAAGGGAATGTATACGCAAATTGCATTTCATACTAGATTTGTTAAGTGTAGGAGTTATTATAGTGGCATAAAATTTTAATAGGAGATTCCTACTTACAGAAAATGGCATGTAAGATCCGGTTCACTATAAACCGCCAAACAGGAAAACTCCCACATGTTTTTCATTAAGGGGCCGGGCACGAGTTGCTGTTCCTCCGAGGGACACTTCAAATTTGTGGCAGTTTTCCAAGTTTCCGAATTATGTGTAGCAGTTTTCCAAAGATACATTGACATACACGCTGAACTTGGTGGACAGATAAATACAGTATAGACATTCTGTGTTTCAACGACAGGAATGTACATAGGTGAACTAGGAACTCAGCGAATAAACCTCCGAAAGACAAACGCAAACAACCATTGCCCGGGATTCTAACACAGACCCCCTCCGTTGGGCGAATAACCAGAAGCCATCGCTAAAATCACTGCGCCACCGGGATGGCCGTAGGACAAACACGACCTCCATGCCTTACCGGGATTCTAACCCAGACCCCTTCGTTGGGCGAATGATCAGAAACCATCGCTTAGACCACGGCGGCACCGGGGCTACTCCCCAAAGAAATCAAGAGCGACGTATGTCACAAATTAAACATGCAAAAATATTATTTTATATATTCAAATAATTACATAGTGTCTTCTTCCCAAAGAGATTCAGAGCGACATACGGTTGTGACGTGCATATATATATATATAGAACCTGTTTCCACTGTTCAACGGTCCACTGTCGATGTTCTTTGCACCACATTAGCCGAGCAGCGCTATTGGACTTGGTGATCAAAGGCTTGTGGGCGGCAGCACGTCCATGATAACCGAGCAGATGGGCTTTCTTATGGATGGTATTCATCGAAAGAACACTCCCGGATGCCTGTTGAAACTCCTCGCGGATGTAGCCCATAGATTTGGTGCGGTTCTTCCGAATTTCTCTGGCCAGCACCCGTCGGTCTCCAACTCCCAGTTTTGTGGGTCTGCCGGGTCTGGGGCACATTACGACAGTCACGTCTCATCTTCTACTTGCCAATCACGTAGGCCACTGTCGATTTTGGGTATTTCAACTAGCTGGATATGTCACATATGGATCGGCCATTTCTGTGATACTCGACGATTACACCTTTCTCGAAATCAGAGAGCTCCGAACTGCGTGGCATCTTGCATGCGACAGGTTGCGTTGTTGCTTCCCACACGATATTTAACGGCGGCGGCCGTGACGTGTATCAGGAACGCAGATATTGTCGATTGCAGGGGTGTCCAATTACTTGTTGGTAGATAGTGTGAATATATAGTGACGAATCAAGGTTCACCCTCTACCGTTCGGATGGCAGGGTCTGGGTTTGGCGTCTGCCTGGAGAACGCCTCCTGCCGGAATGCATTGTGCCAACTGTGAAGTTCGGCGGCGGTGGAATTATGCTATGGGGGTGTTTCTCCTGGTATGGCACGGGTCCCTTGGTCCCAATTCCTGGTAGACTCGACGCCGAGACCTACTGCACCATTTTGGATGACCATGCGCTTCCTACGTTGTGGCAGTTTTACGGGGTAGACCCATGTTACTTTCGGGATGACAATGCCACCTGTCATGTTGCGAGGTCCACCATGGCTTGGTATGGTGACAATGGGGTTAATCGAATGGACTGGCCTCGGCAGAGCCCGGACCTTAACCCTATGGAGCACCTCTGGGACGAGTTCGAGCATCGACTTAAGGGGTGCCCCCACCGTCCGAAATCGGTGAAGGAAGTGACCTGTCTTCTCCAAGCCAAGTGGAAGAAAATGCCGCTAGCAGTCATACAACACCTGGTTGAGAGTCTGCCCCGGAGGGTCGCAGCTATAATCGCCGCTCGTGGAGCCTCCACCAACTATTGAAGGTGAATAAGCCGCCCCGGTGGCGCAGTGAACTAAGCGATGGCATCTGATCATTCGTCCGTAAGAGATCCGGGTTCGAATCCCGGTGAGGCATGGATGTTGTGTTTGTCTTACGGCACTGGCTCTCTCCCTCCCTGGAACCAGTGATCCTAAATTAGGGATGGGCGACTGCTTATAGCCCATTGAGTTGCTCACGGTGGTCGTCAAACCGCCAATCAAAAAAAAAAAAAAAAGGTGAATAAACTTGGTTTTCCATTGCTATCACAGGTGTGCAATTACTTGTTGGTAGATAGTGTATATAGTCCTTCAAAGTTCTCGTATATAAACTATAGGCTACAATATATATATATATATATATATATATATATATATATATATATATACCCCATCAGAGCTACAGAGTATGATCCAGGAACTTGCTGACAAGAGTAAAGAAGTGGGATTAAAAATGAACTTTCAGAAGACAAAAGTGATGTTCAATGCTTTTACAAGAAATGAAGATTTATCGATTGATGGAGAAAAACTGGAGATAACAGACACGTACGTTTATCTTGGACAGCAGATATCAAGTGAGGGTCACATTGGTGAAGAAATTAATCGGCGTACAAAACTTGCTTGGAGAGCTTTTGGAAGAAACAGCATAATTTTCAAGAGCAATATGCCATTATGTCTTAAAAGAAAAGTGTTTGATCAATGCATCCTTCCAGTGCTTACGTATGGTGCAGAGACGTGGACCTTAGCTAAAAGAGACATACAAAGGCTGCAGACAACTCAAAACAGAATGGAGAGGTGCATGCTTGATGTAACCAGGAGAGATAAGAAGAGGAACACGTGGATCCGAAAAATGACAAGAGTGGAAGACATCATGATCAAAGTTAAATCCCTGAAATGGCAATGGGCTGGACATACTGCCAGAAGAACAGACCATCGATGGACAGCCGAAATTTTAGATTGGATTCCAAGGGACAGGAAAAGACCCAGAAGAAGACCACATGGAAGATGGGTGGATGAAATTCGAAAGTATGCGGGAGTGACATGGAGGAGACTGGCACAAGACAGACCGTTGTGGAGGAAACTTGGGGAGACCTTCGTCCAGCAGTGGATTGATAATGGTTGACAATGATGATGATGTCTTCCACTCTTGTCATTTTTCGGATCCACGTGTTCCTCTTCTTATCTCTCCTGGTTACACCAAGCATGCACCTCTCCATGCTGCTTTGAGTTGTCTGCAGCCTTTGTATGTCTCTTTTAGCTAAGGTCCACGTCTCTGCACCATACGTAAGCACTGGAAGGATGCATTGATCAAACACTTTTCTTTTAAGACATAATGGCATATTGATCTTGAAAATTATGCTGTTTCTTCCAAAAACTCTCCAGGCAAGTTTTGTACGCCGATTAATTTCTTCACCAATGTGACCCTCACTTGATATCTGCTGTCCAAGATAAACGTACGTGTCTGTCATCTCCAGCTTTTCTCCATCAATCGATAAATCTTCATTTCTTGTAAAAGCATTGTACATCACTTCTGTCTTCTGAAAGTTCATTTTTAATACCACTTCTTTACTCTTGTCAGCAAGTTCCTGGATCATACTCTGTAGCTCTGACGGGGTAGTTGCAAAAATGACTATGTCATCAGCAAAACGAAGGTGGGTTAGATAATCTCCATTAATCTTTATCCCTTTGTTTTCCCAGTTCAGTGATTGAAAGACATTTTCCAATGTGGCATTAAAGAGCTTCGGAGATATGGTGTCACCTTGTCTCACTCCTTTTCCAATTTTTATGTGTGTTGTATTTTCAAACAGCCGAATCTTTGCGCTTGCATTTTCATAGATGTTATTAATAATATTAATGTATGCATCTTCAATACCGCAGGATTTCAGAG
Source organism: Macrothele yani (assembly GCA_039090855.1). Classification (NCBI taxonomy): domain Eukaryota; kingdom Metazoa; phylum Arthropoda; class Arachnida; order Araneae; family Macrothelidae; genus Macrothele; species Macrothele yani. The sequence goes on along the minus strand of CM077000.1, from coordinate 16,699,158 downwards.
CCATTGCAGCTGCTGATGGTTTCACCGAATCAAAGGCTTTTTCATAATCGATAAAAGCCATGCACAATGGAAGTTCATATTCCCTCGCTCTTTCAATTAGTTCTCTCAGTACGTGGATATGATCTATTGTGCTGTAGCCACTCCTGAATCCAGCTTGTTCTCTCGGTTGAGCCATGTCCAGTGTCACCTTCAAGCGGTGTGAAAGAACTTTAGTGAAGATTTTATAAACCACTGATAAGAGGCTGATAGGTCTGTAGTTCCGGAGATCCTCAATGTCACCTTTCTTATGTAGCAGGATCATTGTAGCGGTGTTCCAATCCTCAGGAATCTTTCCTTCATTAAGGCATCGAGTGAAAATTTGGGCGAGTACTGTTTCGATTTCTCCACGTGCTTCTTGTATGATGTCTACAGTAATTCCATCTTCTCCTGGAGCTTTTCCTCGCTTCATGTTCTTGATTGCATGTGCAACTTCTGCTGGAAGGACTGGAAGAACTGTGGTACTGGTACCTTTCATGATGTCTGGAGAACATGTATCATCCCTTTCATATAATTTGGAGTAGAAATCTTTCACTCTTGTCAAAATTTCGCCTCTATTTCTTGTTACAGAACCATCTTCTTTTCTCAGTGCCATAATCTGTTTTTTTTTTCCCTTACTGAGATGTCCCTTTGCTATCTTTAGGCTTTGGTTGTTTTCAATTGCTTTCCTTACTAGTTCACAGTTGAATTTCCTTAAGTCTTCAGTGATACTTTTTCTTACTGTCTTGCATAGCTCTATATATTCCACTTTGGAAGTCGCATCTTCTTTAGTTGTCCTCATCACTCTTCTTTTTGCATCAACATTTTGGTTTTTCCTGATAATTTGTTCACATGCAATTTGTTCTTAGACCCAGCTAATTTTGTTGCTGTTTCCATAAGAGCTTTGGTTACTTTTCTGTTAACTTCAGAAATATCCACTTCTTCCGATGTTAGGCCTTCTAAAGCAGAGAATCTGTTCTTCGTTTTTTAAGGTTGGTTATGTCAATACATTTTGTTTGTCTTATGAGCTTGCTACGTTCGAGTTTAGTATTGAGGTGCATCTTACATCTCACCAATCTATGGTCACTGCCTGTGTTGAACTTGTTTAGCACACTGCAGTCTTCTATGACGAATTTTTTGTTACACATAATAAAATCAATTTCACTTGTCGTCCCATTTGGATGTCTCCATGTCCATTTCCTGTGTGGCTTTTTCTTGAAAAAGGAGTTTAAGACTAAAAACCCTTCTGCCTCTGCAAACTCAACGAGAGTATTTCCACGCTGGTTTCTGTTGCCGTGACCGAATTTACCTACTGAAGTTTCATTCTGTTGCCGTTGCCCTATTTTTGCATTGAAATCTCCCATAATTATCTTCAAGTGCTGCTTACCTTTATTATTTAGATGATGAATTTCCTCATAAAATTCTTCAATTTCTTCTTCAGCATGACTTGTGGTGGGTGCATAAGTTTGAATGATCTGAGCCTGGTATTTCTCGAGAGTTGGATAACGAGTCGTGCAGCTCTGTCAGAGGAACTTTCAACTTCTACAACTTTATCCTTCAGTTTCTTGTTTATTATAAATCCAACACCACTAGTTCTGCCAGTATCTGTCCCACGATAGTAGAAGAGATGTCCACTTTTCAGTTCAATGAGATCTTCTCCTTTTCTCCTTACCTCACTTAGCCCCACGATGTCCCACTTGATCCTTTGTAGTTCCTCTTCCAATTCAAGAAGCCTTGAATCAGAAGATAGGGAGCGTCCATTGTAAGTAGCCAAGGTCAGCATCAGATGGCAGCCTGGTCCGGTCCTCCGGGGATTCTTAGCACCCTCTGCCTTCATGTCGCACTGGCCGCTGCCTTGGCCAGGTACATTCCAGCTGCCGGAGACTGAGGGCCAAGATTTAAGTTCTGGAGTCATTTTGGAGGGGTTTGGCCATAACTCACCACGCTGGCCAAGCGGGTTGGTGAGTGTGGGATAGCATTTCCTCTAATCCCGATGGTATAGTTATACCGCTATTGGCGGTCGTCAGAGCCCCTTTTTGTGGGAACAGGATGTACCACGAGAAGGCGGGGTTGACATTTGTCAAGGAGAGGCTGTGATGTTACGCATCACCTGACCTTACATCATCATCATCATTATTGTCAACCATTATCAATCCACTGCTGGACGAAGGTCTCCCCAAGTTTCCTCCACAACGGTCTGTCTTGTGCCAGTCTCCTCCATGTCACTCCCGCATATTTACGAATTTCATCCACCCATCTCCCATGTGGTCTTTTTCTGGGTCTTTTCCTGTCCCTTGGAATCCAATCTAAAATTTCGGCTGTCCATCTATGGTCTGTCCTTCTGGCAGTATGTCCAGCCCATTGCCATTTCAGGGATTTAACTCTGATCATGATGTCTTCCACTCTCGTCATTTTTCGGATCCACAAGTTCCTCTTCTTATCTCTCCTGGTTATACCAAGCATGCACCTCTCCATGCTTCTTTGAGTTATCTGCAGCCTTTGTATGTCTCTTTTAGTTAAGGTCCACGTCTCTGCACCATACGTAAGCACTGGAAGGATGCATTGATCAAACACTTTTCTTTTAAGACATAATGGCATATTGCTCTTGAAAATTATGCTGTTTCTTCCAAAAGCTCTCCAGGCAAGTTTTGTACGCCGATTAATTTCTTCATCAATGTGACCCTCACTTGATATCTGCTGTCCAAGATAAACATATGTATCTGTTATCTCCAGTTTTTCTCCATCAATCGATAAATCTTCATTTCTTGTAAAAGCATTGAACATCACTTTTGTCTTCTGAAAGTTCATTTTTAATCCCACTTCTTTACTCTTGTCAGCAAGTTCCTGGATCATACTCTGCAGCTCTGATGGGGTAGTTGTAAAAATGACTACGTCATCAGCAAAACGAAGGTGGGTTAGATAATCTCCATTAATCTTTATCCCTTTGTTTTCCCAGTTCAGTGATTGAAAGACATTTTCCAATGTGGCATTAAAGAGCTTCGGAGATATGGTGTCACCTTGTCTCACTCCCTTTCCAATTTTTATGTGTGTTGTATTTTCAAACAGCCGAATCTTTGCACTTGCATTTTCATAGATGTTATTAATAATATTAATGTATGCATCTTCAATACCGCAGGATTTCAGAGCCGTGGTAACTGCTGATGGTTTCACCGAATCAAAGGCTTTTTCATAATCGATAAAAGCCATGCACAATGGAAGTTCATATTCCCTCGCTCTTTCAATTAGTTCTCTCAGTACGTGGATATGATCTATTGTGCTGTAGCCACTCCTGAATCCAGCTTGTTCTCTCGGTTGAGCCATGTCCAGTGTTACCTTCAAGCGGTGTGAAAGAACTTTAGTGAAGATTTTATAAACCACTGATAGGAGGCTGATAGGTCTGTAGTTCCTGAGATCCTCAATGTCACCTTTTTTATGTAGCAGGATCATTGTAGCGTTGTTCCAATCCTCAGGAATCTTCCCTTCATTAAGGCATCGAGTGAAAATTTGGGCGAGTACTGTTTCAATTTCTCCACTTGCTTCTTGTATGATGTCTATAGTAATTCCATCTTCTCCTGGAGCTTTCCCCCACTTCATGTTCTTGATTGCATGAGCAACTTCTGCTGGGAGGACTGGAAGAACTCTGGTACCTTTCATGATGTCTGGAGTACATGTATCATCCCTTTCATATAATTTGGAGTAGAAATCTTTCACTCTTGTCAAAATTTCGCCTCTATTTCTTGTTATAGAACCATCTTCTTTTCTCAGAGCCATAATCTGTTTTCTTCCCTTACTGAGATGTCCCTTTGCTATCTTTAGGCTTTGGTTGTTTTCAATTGCTTTCCTCACTAGCTCACAGTTGAATTTCCTTACGTCTTCAGTGATACTTTTTCGTGTTGTCTTGCATAGCTCTATATATTCCACTTTGGAAGTCACATCTTCTTTAGTTGTCCTCATCTCTCTTCTTTTTTGCATCAACATTTTGGTTTTTCCTGATAATTTGTTCACATGCAACTTGTTCTTAGACCCAGCTAATTTTGTTGCTGTTTCCATTAGAGCTTTGGTTACTTTTCTGTTAACTTCCGAAATATCCACTTCTTCCGATGTTAGGCCTTCTAAAGCAGAGAATCTGTTCTTCAGTTCCAACTTGAAAGTATTATGGTGTTTTTTAAGGTTGGTTATGTCAATACATTTTGTTTGTCTTATGAGCTTGCCACGTTCCAGTTTAGTGTTGAGGTGCATCTTACATCTCACCAATCTATGGTCACTACCTGTGTTGAACTTGTTCAGCACACTGCAGTCTTCGATGACGAATTTTTTGTTACACATAATAAAATCAATTTCCCTTGTCGTCCCATTTGGATGTCTCCATGTCCATTTCCTGTGTGGCTTTTTCTTGAAAAAGGAGTTCAAGATGAAAAATCCTTCTGCCTCTGCAAACTCAACGAGAGTATTTCCACGCTGGTTTCTGTTGCCGTGACTGAATTTACCTACTGAAGTTTCATTCTGTTGCCGTTGCCCTATTTTTGCATTGAAATCTCCCATAATTATCTTCAAGTGCTGCTTACCTTTATTATTTAGATGACGAATTTCCTCATAAAATTCTTCAATTTCTTCTTCAGGATGACTTGTGGTGGGTGCATAAGTTTGAATAATCTGAGCCTGGTATCTTCTCGATAGTTGGATAACGAGTCGTGCAGCTCTGTCAGAGGAACTTTCAACTTCTACCACTTTATCCTTCAGTTTCTTGTTTATTATAAATCCAACACCACTAGTTCTGCCAGTATCTGTCCCACGATAATAGAAGAGATGTCCACTTTTCAGTTCAATGAGATCTTCTCCTTTTCTCCTTACCTCACTTAGCCCGACGATGTCCCACTTGATCCTTTGTAGTTCCTCTTCCAATTCAAGAAGCCTTGAATCAGAAGATAGGGAGCGTCCGTTATAGGTAGCCAAGGTCAGCATCAAATGGCAGCCTAGTCCGGTCCTCCGGGGATTCTTAGCACCCTCTGCCTTCATGTCGCTCTGGCCGCTGCCTTGGCCAGGTACATTCCAGCTGCCGGAGACTGAGGGCCAAGATTTAAGTTGTAGAGTCATTTTGGAGGTGTTTGGCCATAACTCACCACGCTGGCCAAGCGGGTTGGTGAGTGTGGGATAGCATTTCCTCTGATCCCGATGGTATAGTTATACCGCTATTGGCGGTCGTCAGAGCCCCTTTAGTGGGAACAGGATGCACCACGAGAAGGCCTTACATATATATATATATATATATATATATATATATATATATATATATATATATATATATATATATATATATATACACACACACATTGTGTACATATGCTATATATATACAGCCCCTCCAACAAGAATTCCTGAGTGCGCCACTGCCTAGGCCTAGACCTTTTAAACAGTTTTTATTCTTCTTATGTCACATTCATAAAGTTTAGGTATCAACTCACGTTAATAATATTGCGCTTTTACTTAGGTACTAAATATTAATTCATAGGCCCTAAGCCTAGGCCTTTTAAATGGTTTTTATTTTCTTGATGTCACATTCACAACGTTTACATATCAACTCATGTTAATAATATTGCGCTTTTACTTAGGCACTAAATATTAATTCATAGCCCCTAGGCCTTTTAAACAGTTTTTATTCTACCAAATTTTGTTGAAAATTCCTAGAAAGGCCCAGGCATAGGGCCTTGCAATTAAAGTTTTGTGTCCAAGTAAAAGAGAAACATTGTTTACTTTATTTGTAATGTAAATCTTTTTACTATGAGGTCCGTGGATTAAAAATTGCAAAAAAGGCCTAGGCTTATGGTCTGTTAATAAATGTTTTGTGCCTAAGTAAAAGTGTAATACTGTAACCTTGACTTGTTATGTAAACGTTCAGAATCTGAGCTCGGCGGATACAAAATGGCTAGAAATGCCTAGGCCTAGTGCCTTGCAGGCAGGGCCGGTCGGGACCATAGGGGCAACCGGGGCAGTAGCCCTGTTGCCCCCGGCCTTCAAAGGGCCCTGTAGTTTAGGAAAAAAACATTTACGGTAGAATTTTTTACAAACAATATTTTTTGTGTGTAAGTTTTCGGGTGCGAGGCCCTTAAAAAGATGTTGTTTTTTTAATTTTATTGTTTCCAATTTCCCCATTTTTGAATAGAATATTGCCCTTCGCCATACAAATACTGAGATTTGCAAATTTCAAGTGATTATTGTAACTACCTTAATATTTTTCGCATTCTCAAAATAGCAAATTAAATTTCCTCATTTTGTGGCCCTTACTTTTATATATTTCACAATTTGCGTGCAAACTAGATACTTGAATTTAGATAAATAAAATGAACAATATCAAAGTTGATATCGGGCAACACATGGAGGTCATTTATTTAGTGATTTTAAAAATATTACTAGAAATAAAAAAAAATTCATATATGAGCACGTCTAAAAGTTTAAAAAGTTTTAAAAATCAATCAAGATCCCTGATTGATTTTATGCTATTTTGCATTAAAAATCAATCACTGAAACATGTATCAGGAGAAAAAACTATTTATATGAATTTATTTTAGAGGGATTCGGATTATTTCTTACACTGAAGTATTCACAATACAAAACTTTTCGCTACGCAGTGATCTTTTTATCATTTTGTGAAGAAGTTTATATAAGAGTCATAATACAACCTCAACCCCATCTTCCCGGGAAAAAAATCGTAGAGTTTAACAGTTTTTTTCTCTCTTTTGTCTTTATGATAGTTTTCGTTATGACGTTACTACAGAAGTGAAGCTCATGGCAAGACGGAAAAGTTGCAGCGATAAATTCCGTCGGTTAGCTTAATTGGTAAAGCATTCGGCTCCACATTAGAGGGATGAGGGTTCGTTGTTGTCACTGTGAAATTTGTGAATTTCGCATCGTGTGTGTTCTTTACGGTCATTTTTCACGCAAGAACTTCATTAAAATATGAGATTTATTTCTTGGTGCCAGAAATGAAATTTCGCCCCGGGCCCCGCAAAAGCTCCATCCGGCTCTGCTTGCAGGTAATGTTTCGTGGCCGAGTTAAAGGAGCAATATTATTAACTGGATTTGTTATGTAAACGTTAAGAATATGAACCCAATTATACAAGCTTTAACTTATCATGCAAACCTTATGAATATCAGCATGGCCGATTCAAATTTGCTGACAATCCTCTTCAATTTCGCCTGCCTCCAAAAGAGTTTCCAAGCCACACAGCTTCCGAGGGGTTCGCTATAAACTGGATGGCGAAAATACCGTCAAGATTAAGAAAGACGTAGCTGAAAGGAAAGATGTTCACACAAGCGACCAGCCGATCGTCCGCTAGTGCAATAAAACAATCCCTCCTGTGTGAGGGGGTGGGAACAAAGTGCTGTTGAACAAAGAACCACCGATAGGGAAGCTCATCCTTCAGGCATTTTTTCCGGCGTTTTAGCAGTGAAATAGCTTGCCAAAAATTGTACTGTGGGACGGTTTTATTGCTTCGGCAGAAAAATTCCGCGTGTGTGAAACGGAACAAAAAGAAATCCCATACTACCCCCTTTTCGGAAATAGAATCAGTCTTATTATGATTCTATTGTTTCACCGACCACCATATCTTTAAAAGATCTACAAATTGACGGCAATTTGTTAGCCATGTAATTTGTATATGCCCCGTAACGTCGCAGCAACAGAAGGGTACCTATTTGCTGTTCCTTTGAAATAATTACTTTTCTGTAGGAACTTTTTTATTTTATTTCATTTATTTATTTATTTATTTATTTTTGAACATTCCGTGCAAATAATGATATACAATAACTGAAAGAGACTATTTCGAACTGGTAAAGTACGTAAAATCTATGGGAAAACATGGAATTGCCATCGCAACAAATTGTAAGTTTTGGGTAGAATAGATTTTGGAACTCCTAAATTTAAGAGTTATGTACAAGATGTAACTACCTTAGCAACGACAAATGACATGTAATTATTTTTATTCATTTTTTTTCGAGGTTTAACAACCATCAGCAACTCATTGGATTGTAAGCAGCTGCTCGTCCCTAATATAGAGCCACTGGTTCCAGGGAAGGGAGAGAGCCTGTGCCCTAAGAGACAAACACAACGTCCATGTCTCACTCGAACCCAGACCCATCTAGGACAAACGGTCAGAAGCCATCGCTTAGATTATTGCGCCACCAAGATTGAAGGCATGCAATTACTTCCGTATTTTTAAATTGTGAATTTTGAAATTGAAAGTCTTTAATTACAAGAATAAAACTTGAAGAGAAAAACTTGTCTGTTTAAGTTCTAAGTATTAAAAATTAAATCATTAAAATTGAAAATAATTTACATGAGAATGTAGTTCAAACATGTCAATCGAAACCAAACAAAATGATTTTAAAATACTTTTCTTTTTCATTTACCGTATGAATTTAATTTTACTAGAAATTTTTGCAGAAAAAACCACATGACACAAACCCTGGACACGGCGAACTTTTAAATTTCTTTTCTTTTGGACGAATTTGTCGTTCAAACATCTATAGAATGTGTGGTCACTGAATATTTCTTCATGGGAAATCCCTCCCAGATCTTTTTACTACTTGTTTGATGACACCACTTTGAAATATTCTTGCATCTTCCTATAAGGCCTGCGACCTGAGTTCAGGACCAGTTTCCGGCATAGGTCTTTTTAGAATTTTTTAAAAAGCGCAATATTATTTACTTGATTTGTTCACTCCCTATCTTCTGATTCAAGGCTTCTTGAATTGGAAGAAGAACTACAAAGGATCAAGTGGGACATTGTCGGGCTAAGTGAGGTAAGGAGAAAAGGAGAAGATCTCATTGAACTGAAAAGTGGACATCTCTTCTACTATCGTGGGACAGATACTGGCAGAACTAGTGGTGATGAATTTATAATAAACAAGAAACTGAAGGATAAAGTTGTAGAAGTTGAAAGTTCCTCTGACAGAGGTGCACGACTCGTTATCCAACTCTCGAGAAGATACCAGGCTCGGATTATTCAAACTTACGCACCCACCACAAGTCATCCTGAAGAAAAAATTGAAGAATTTTATGAGGAAATTCGTCATCTAAATAATAAAGGTAAGCAGCACTTGAAGATAATTATGGGAGATTTCAATGCAAAAATAGGGCAACGGCAACAGAACAAAACTTCAGTAGGTAAATTCGGTCACGGCAACAGAAACCAGCGTGGAAATACTCTCGTTGAGTTTGCAGAGGCAGAAGGGTTTTTCATCTTGAACTCCTTTTTCAAGAAAAAGCCACACAAGAAATGGACATGGAGACATCCAAATGGGACGACAAGTGAAATTGATTTTATTATGTGTAACAAAAGATTCGTCCTAGAAGACTGCAGTGTGCTAAACAAGTTCCACACAGGTAGTGACCAAAGATTGGTGAGATGTAAGATGCACCTCAACACTAAACTCGAACGTGGCAAGCTCATAAGGCAAACAAAATGTACTGACATAACCAACTTTAAAAAACACCATAATACCTTCAAGTTGGAACTGAAGAACAGATTCTCTGCTTTAGAAAGCCTAACATCAGAAGAAGTGGATATTTCTGAAGTTAACAGAAAAGTAACCAAAGCTCTTATGGGAACAGCAACAAAGTTAGCTGGGTCTAAGAACAAGTTGCATGTGAACAAATTATCAAGAAAAACCAAATTGTTGATGCAAAAAAGAAGAGAGATGAGGACAACTAAAGAAGATGTGACTTCCAAAGTGGAATATATAGAGCTATGCAAGACAGTACGAAAAAGTATCACTGAAGACGTAAGGAAATTCAACTGTGAACTAGTGAGGAAAGCCATTGAAAACAACCAAAGCCTAAAGATAGCAAAGGGACATCTCAGTAAGGGAAGAAAACAGATTATGGCACTGAGAAAAGAAGATGGTTCTGTAAAAAGAAATAGAGGCGAAATTTTGACAAGAGTGAAAGATTTCTACTCTAAATTATATGAAAGGGATGATACATGTACTCTAGACATCAGGAAAGGTACTAGTACCAGAGTTCTTCCAGTCCTCCCAGCAGAAGTTGCACATGCAATCAAGAACATGAAGCAGGGAAAAGCTCCAGGGGAATTTGGAATTACTGTAGACATCATACAAGAAGCAAGTGGAGAAATTAAACAATACTCGCACAAATTTTCACTCGATGCCTTAATGAAGGGAAGATTCATGAGGATTGGAACAACGTTACAATGATCCTGCTACATAAAAAAGGTGACATTGAGGATCTCAGGAACTACAGACTTATCAGCCTTATATCAGTAGTTTATAAAATCTTCACTAAAGTCCTTTCACACCGCTTGAAGGTAACACTGTGGACATGGCTCAACCGAGAGAACAAGTTGGAGTCGGGAGTGGCTACAGCACAATAGATCATATCCACGTACCGAGAGAACTAATTGAAAGAGTGAGGGAACATGAACTTCCATTGTACATGGCTTTTATCGATTATGAAAAGGCCTTTGATTCGGTGAAACCATCAGCAGTTACAATGCCTTTGAAATCCTGCGGTATTGAAGATGCATACATTAATGTTATTAATAACATCTATGAAAATGCAAGTGCAAAGATTCGGCTGTTTGAAAATTCAACACACATAAAAATTGGAAAGGGAGTGAGATAAGGTGACACCATATCTCCCAAGCTCTTTAATGCTACATTGGAAAATGTCTTTTAATCACTAACCGGGAAAACAAAGGGATAAAGATTAATGGAGATTATCTAACTCACCTTTGTTTTGCTGATGACGTAGTCATTTTTGCAACTACCCCATCAGAGCTGCAGAGTATGATCCAGGAACTTGCTGACAAGTGTAAAGAAGCGGGATTAAAAATGAACTTTCAGAAGACAAAAGTGATGTTCAATGCTTTTACAAGAAATGAAGATTTATCGATTGACGGAGAAAAGCTGGAGATCACAGATACGTACGTTTATCTTGGACAGCAGATATCAAGTGAGGGTCACATTGATGAAGAAATTAATCGGCGTACAAAACTTGCCTGGAGAGCTTTTTTAAGAAACAGCATAATTTTCAAGAGCAATATGCCATTATTATGTCTTAAAAGAAAAGTGTTTGATCAATGCTATGGTGCAGAGACGTGGACCTTAACTAAAAGAGACATACTGAGACTGCAGACAACTCAAAGCAGCATGGACAGGTGCATGCTTGGTGTAACCAGGAGAAATAAGAAGAGGAACTCGTGGATCCGAAAAATGACAAGAGTGGAAGACATCATGATCAGAGTTAAATCCCTGAAATGGCAATGGGCTGGACATACTGCCAGAAGGACCGACCATCGATGGACAGTCGAAATTTTAGATTGGATTCCAAGGGACAGGAAAAGACCCAGAAGAAGACCACATGGGAGATGGGTGGATGAAATTAGAAAGTATGCGGGAGTAACCTGGAGGAGACTGGCACAAGACAGACCGTTGTGGAAGAAACTTGGGGAGACCTTCATCCAGCAGTGGATTGATAATGGTTGACAGTGATGATGAGGATGATGTCGAATATATTTTCATTTGTTCGTATTAGTTTGGGAGATATTTTCTTCGGGGTATTTTCATTTGCATCTTCAAAATTTTGGGATACCCCATAAAGAAATCCGGAATGCGCCACTGAGTTCTTGGTAACATGTGATTGACCCAGGTAAAGTACTTTTATATGTCGGAACAAAGTGTTTATAAGGCCCGTTGTGATTGGTGTGTATGAGAACTGGCCACCCGGAGAAGTGCCCACCGGAGAACTGGCCACAAAAATTTAAGGGGCAGTATTAAAAATTGTGGTTTTTGACCGCTTCGTGGCCGTGACCACCAGAGGTTGGTTATCTGAGTCATATAAAGTTTCCGTAATTTCGTCTTTTCTTAATTGCGATAATTAATGTAATTCTTTATAAAAATGTTTATGATCTACAACTCAACAAAATATTCCAAGGTTTACAAAGTATGCACAAGTCTGCAAATTATCCGAGGGCATGTTATGAGTGCTTACTTAGGAAACCTGTTGGGGGGGGGGATACCAAAAGTGTAAAATATAAAAATTTTTAGGTCCGAACTGGAAATTGAAATTTTCAGTAATTATAAGCTACAACTCGACACATTATCTGAGGGCATGTGCCTACTCAGCAAACCTTTCGGGGAGGGGGGGGGGTATATTCCAAAAGTGTAAAACACCATAAAGAATTTCTGGTCCGATCAGGAGATTTTCAGCATTTAGAGCCTACAAATCAACAAATTATCTGAAGGCATCTGCTGCCTCAGGAGGCCTGTCGGGGAAAGGGGGGGGCAACACCAAAAGTATAAAAAACTTTTGATCCGGTCGGGAGATTTTCAGCATTTACAACCTACATCTCAACAAACTCTCTGAGGGCATGTGCTGACTCAGGAAACCAGTCGGGGGAGGGGGGATTAATACCTAAAATATAAAACAAAGTATTTCTGGTTGTAAATGGTGAAAATCTCCCGAACGGACGAGAAATTCTTTATATTTTACGCTTTTGGTATGGACCTTATTCACCTCGCATAGCATCATGGAAAGCCTTTCCGTGGCCGAGGACAACAAGAGTTTGTTTACATGCGTTTTCCCATTGCTTAACATGGCGTTACGTTGCAAGGGTTCAGGAAAAACGCGATTTCCGTAAATTTATTAACGACATTTATAACTTTTGCTCATCGTATGGTTGTGCTAATAAATCCTGCAACCTAAATTGTGTAAACGAAAGAAAAACATTCTTTGCCGACCCGGTGGCCTCTGATCATTCGTCCGTAAGGGTGTTTTACAAAACAAGGTACTCAATTTTATGTTTCAGATATTTCGCCAATGTCTGGCAATAAGAACATGAAAATTTAATATAGCGTGTACGAGAAATGCTACATTAAAAACTTCATTATGACTAACGGCGATGCTTTCCTGTGCCATGCGAGATAAACATCGAACAGAAAATGTTCTTTGTATATTTTTGCAACCTTGATTTGTTCTTCTAAGAAATTAATTTCTTCTTCGCCCTGTAGCTCTATTAATTCCACGGCAGAATACATGACGTCAGGATTGTAAAAATTAGGCAACAGTAAGAGATAATCAAATAGCGAAACATTGAATCAGCAGCCATGTTGGTACGCATCTGACGTCACATGAATAAGGTCCATTACACCTCCCCCCTCCCTGACAGGTTTCCTGGGTAGGCCCATGCACTCAGAAAATTTGTTGAGTTACAGCTTGTAAACGCTGAAAATCTCCCGATCGAACTGGAAATTCTTGATATTTCATATGTTAGGTTTTCGGCACACACACACACCCCCGCCCCTCCGACGAGTTTCCTGGGTTTGCACATACGAGCGGAGAATTTGTTTAGCTGTAGTCTATAGACCTAGAAAAGTATCGTAAATGAGAAAATACGAAATTATGGACATTTTATGTGTGTCAGATATCTCGGGAGACGTAGCCACGGAGCAGTCTAGAACGCAATTTTTATACGGCCCCTTAAATTTTTTATGGCCAGTTCTTCGTGCCGCCACTTCTCCGGTGGCCAGTTCTCCGCTTTATCTTTTGCCCGAAAATCATGGAAATGTCTAAATTTCTTACTGAAAATGAAATATTAAAAAAAAAAAAAATTATGAACAATCGTTGCTCAAGTAGTGGGGAATATAGCGACACGAAATTTGTTTATGAGGAACAATTTTATGGCACTGAAATTCCAATGTGTCCAGTTCTCCGTGTAGCCAGTTCTAAGGTGGCCACTTCTCCGTACCCGTTGTGGAGTTGTGATTTTTTTTTTTTTTTTTTTTTTTTGATTGGAGGTTTAGCGACCACCGTGAGCAACTCAATGGGCTATAAGCAGTCGCCCGTCCCTAATTTAGGGTCACTGGTTCCAGGGAAGGGAGAGAGTCAGCGCCGTAAGACAAACACAACATCCATGCCTGACCGGGATTCGAACCCGGACCCCTTACGGACAAATGATCAGAGGCCTGCGCCTTAGACCACTGCGCCACCGGGGCGGCGGGTTGTGATTGATAAGGAAATTTTATATCAAGTTTGTTAAAACATATAAAATTCTACCGAAGAATAACAAACTTACTTTGCCGGTAATAGGTATAATCAATATTTGATTCTAGCTGCAAGACATCGAATATTTGAAACACACGCGATGTGAAATTCACAAATTTTGACGGTGACAATGAATCCTCATCCCTCTACTCCAGAGCCGAATGCTTTACCAATTACGCTACACAGAAAGAATTTATTGTTGCAACTTCTACGTCTTGACATGTGCTTCACCTCTGCAGTATGTCATAAAGAAAGTTCAGAGAGAAGAGGGAGGGAGACAGAGAGAGAGAGAGTAAAAAGGGTTGAAAATTACGATTTTCTTTCCGGGGAGATTGGGTTGAAATTGCATTATGACTTATAAAAACTTCCTTACAAAATGATAAAAAAAAATACCTGCATAGCGAAATTTTTTTGAATGCGAATATTTTAGTGTAGGAATTAATAAGGATTCCTCTAAAATAAATTCGTACAAGTAGTTGTTATTCCCCTGATACAAGGTTTTAGTGATTGATTTTAATGCAAAGTGGAGCAAGTGACAAATTAGCGACTTTTTAAACTTTCGTACGCGCTTATATATGATTTTTTTTTTAATTTACAGTAATGTTTTTAAAGTCACGGAATAAATGGCTTCTATATGAAACCCGAAATTAACTTTGATGTTCTTTTTATTTCCTTAAATTTAAGTATCTGGTTTGCACGGAAATTGTTGAATACATAAAAGTAAAGGGCCACAAAATGATGAAATTTAATTTGCTATTTATCAATGCGGAAAATAGAAACGTAGTTTCAATAATCACTTAAAATCCCCAAATTTAAGTATTTGTACGGCGAAGGACGATAACCTATTCGAAAATGGAGGGATTGTAAACGAAAAAACAAACAAAAACCTTTTGAAAAAGAACTTTTTAAGGGCTTCGCACCCCAAAACTTACACACAAAGGAAATAAATCTTTAAAATTCTACCAAAAGTGATTTTTTTCCTAAACTGCAAGGCATGGGGCCCGGGGAGAAAGCTCCAGTTGCCCTTATGGTCCAGCCGGCTTTGCTCTGTACTGTGGATCAAATTTAGGGCTTTGCTGAATGACTGATTAGAGCAGACGTGTCGTTGTTGACAAGCCCCATTCCTTTTCCGTAGAGCTAAAACTAACGGGGGACGCAATTGTTTAGATGCGGGAACATCCTGTATGACCTTGTAACATTGCTCCTGGGAATAGTGAACATTCGAGTTTTGGCCTCTCCGATGTTTGAATGTTCCTAGATTCTACTAACGGATATTTCACTTACAAAACACGGGACTTAGAAACGACAGCCGCGGCCAGGAATAACAAGACGCTGAACGCGGTTCCTTTCGCAGCATGAAACTGGTACCCTCTATGAAAATAGCGTCACAGAATACATGATAATGTGCCTATATTATCGTTATTTTTTTATGTTTTTACCAATTAACAAAACAACGGGAATAAAATTTAAGTTTTATTTTTGGTATTTTGAGTCCCCTTCGATTCCGAAGCCCCAAGGGCGCGTTTCCTGCGCCTGTGTGGTGATCCGCCCCTAGTAGGGGCTATTTAAAGTTTTGTACTCGAGTAAAAGCGCAACACAATAAACTTGACTTTCTGTGAAAATTTTATGCATATGAGCACGGTTGGGGTTCATTGAAAGTTGATAAAAAAGCTTAAGGCCTGTTTATAAATTTTTGTGCCTGTGTAAAAACGCAGTACCGTAACCTTGGCGTGTTATCGAAACCTTATGAATACGTCGAACTAAAATTCCTAAAAAAAGGCTAGGTCTAAGGTCTTGCAATTAAGGTTTTGTGACAGAGTAAAGGTGCAACATTAATAATTTGACATGTTATGTTAACTTTGTGAATATGAGCACAACGGATTAAAAATTTCAAGAAATCGCCTTTGGGATTAATGTGTTGTAGCAGAATAAAAGTGTAACATTATCTTTATTTTCTATATAAACCATACTGCGTGCTGAAATGGCCCAATTATATATACGTATACTTCAACCATATACCGAAGCACGGACACGGTGAAACAAAAGTGCAATTTTGTACGGTCCCTTAAAATTTTGTGGCCAGCCCACATGGAATAGGACACGTTGATGTCAAAAACGTACTTTTCACACGGCTCCATGACAGATAGCAATGGACACGTCGCAATCTTTTTTTTTTTTTTTTTTTTTAGTTGGGACGTTTAACGACCACCGTGATCAATTCAGTGGGGTGTAAGCAGTCAGCAGTTCCTAATTTTAGGTAAATGGTTCCATGCAGGGAAGGGGGAAAGCCAGTGCCAGAAGTCAAACGCAACGTCCATGACTCACCGGGATTCGAGCCCGGACCCTTCTCGGACTCGTGATCAGAAGCCAGCGCATAGACCACTGCGCCACCGTAGCGACTCACGTTGAAATCAACTATGTATTTTTCATACGGCTCCAAACGCTCTTATGGACATACTAATGGAACTGGATGCAAAGAAATCATTAATAAAATTTGTACTACCAGGGTGGTATTTCCCGGGTAAATATTACTATCTGTGGAATCACCGAGTTCAGCGGGTGAAAATTAATGAATGAAAAATATATTCCTGTAATTTTCCAGTAAACTTATCTTTAATTTTTCTATTTAGTCAATTTAATTTTATGAAACAAAAAAAGAAAGGAAGAGGAATGGAAATACTCATCTCCGAGGAGACATCTATTGGCAATCTCAGTGGTCCGCTCTCCCTCTAGCGGCAAAAGGAAGAATTACTGTAGTACGGGTAACGTTTTGGCTCAATGCTTGGCTGTTGGTAGATCGCTCATTACGTTCAGTTGTCGTAGTTTGGTGTATTTTTGCATTCATTCTGGAATTAGAGAGTTGTATAATGGAGAATTCCATGAAGAAGAACAAATCATTATGTTGTGTCCCGCAATGTCGTTCCCAAGGTTTCAGCTATGTTTTTCACAAGTTAGTATAAACGTTTGTGCCTTGCGTTTGAAATCCTTCCAGTGAAATGCTACTAACCTAGTAACGTCTTTGAATGAATAAAAAACAAGGCAGCATGTTTTTATTGCATAGTAGTAATTAAAAAATCCGCATTTCTACATAATCTTGAAAACAAATAATTGCTGTTATCCGTATAAATTTAAACTTCATTATGGAACAAGATTTGCAATGTTCTGTCAACAGTCATCAGTTCAAAAACACAGAACTCAATGATGATCAACAATTACCAATTCACAAACACTTTTAGGGACAGAATGTTAAAAAATTGCAAATGTTATTGTTGACAGTATTGAAAATGGGTCCTGGGAAACGTCAAGTGAAACGAAATGTCAGCTTTTAATAGTAATCCGGATTAGAACACCACTGTCGGTATTACTATATCTCTTGCCTGAAAATGTAAAAATAAAAATTACCTGTTACAGTAAAGCATTACTGCTACACAGTGCTTACACGTTCCACTTCTGCCCGCTTTACAAGAGCACTCAAATGACTTTATAGAAATTTCACTGTTACTTGTATCTAAATCACCGTTGATGGAGTGAGGCGACGACGTTATTGCCGGGGACTGAATGCAGTGCAAAACTATGAGAATTTCTCTTCCATCTTCCTTCTTAATTCCGCAAGAAATTATATGGCCTACATTAACAACCACTTCCCTATCTTTAATGCATCTTGAATTTTTGGAAGCGTCCACAAATTTCATTATTTCAAGGATTGAAAGCGACAAACCAGCCATTCTAACATTCGACTTTATGGAAACACGTGCGACGTTACCCGTACTAGAGAAGTTTGTTTACGTTTGCGCAGCGCCCCCTATAGTTCGTTGAGGTTCCCAATATAGAACAGCCATACATCTGACGTGTGCTTCCGAGAAACCGCGACACTGAAATGCAATGCACCTGTGTGATGTCGCGTGCATGCGACTTGACATTTATAATCTTTTTCTTACCGTTTTGAATATCTGGAACTCTCTATTTACATTACATTGTATTTCTGCCTGATAAGCCGCCCGTTCGTGGTGAAAGCTAACGTTTATTATTTTTTTATTTTAATATAGCATTAACCGGATATTTTTGCACTTTATTGTTATCTACGGTCTTACACTTAGACCGTAGGTTGGGTATTGGAGTGCTGAATTGTGCTGCAGATCTTAAGAGTAAAAAATTGAACTTTTAACGAAAATTTTGTATGGGGGTTCCTTGATCGCGGGCCCCGACCCGTTCCCCAAACCATCTGCGGTCTAAGAGTACCGTGAAATAGTATCCCAAATTTGATGGTTCTAAATTGAAAACTGTAGATTTTACGAATATTTTGTAAGGGCCCCCTTGACCCTGGGCACCGACCCGTTCCAAACACCGTCTACGGTGTAAGTTAGAGCACCATGAGGTAGTATACCAAATTTGGTGGTTCTAAATTGAAAACTGTATAATTTACGAAAATTTTCTATGGGGACCCGTAAAGCCCGGGATCCGACCCGTTTCAAAAACCGTCTAAGTTAAAGCACCATGAGATAGGATACTAAATATGGTGGTTGTATATTGAAAACTGTATATTTTACGATAATTTTGTAAGGGCCCCATTCGGACCGGGCCTCCACCCGTGCCAAACATCGTCACCGTCTAAGTCAGAGCACCGTGAGGTAGTACACCAAATTTAGTGGTTCTAAATTGAAAACTGTAGATTTTACGAAAACTTTGCTGCGGGCCCCTTCGGACCGGGCCTCCACTAGTTACAAATACCGTCACCGTCTAAATTACAGCACCATGAGGTAGTACACCAAATTTGGTGGTTCTAAATTGAAAACTGTAGATTTTACGAAAATTTTGAAGGGGCCCCTGAATCCCGGGCCCCGACTCTTTCCAAAAACCGTCTACGGTCTAAGTTAGAGCACCATGAGGTAGTATACAAAATTTGGTGGTTCTAAATTGAAAACTGTAGATTTTACGAAAATTTTCTATGGTGGCCCCTTGACTCCGGGCCCCCCACCCGTTCCAAAAACACACTACGGTCGAAGTTAGAGCACCATGAGATAGTATACCAAATTTGGTGGTTCTAAATTGAAAACTAGATTTTACGAAAATTTTCTATGGGAGGCCCTTCGTCCCGGGGCTCCGACCCCTTCCAAAAACCGTCTACGGTGTAAGTTAGAGCACCATGAGATAGTATAACAAATTTGGTGGTTTTAAATTGAAAACTGTAGATTTTACGAATATTGCGTATGGGGGCCTTTGACCCAGGGCCCCCTACCTTTCAAAGCAAAACCCGTCTACGGTCTAAGTTAGAGCACCATGAGGAAGTATACCAAATTTGGTGGTTCTAAATTGAAAACTGTAGATTTGACGAATATTGCGTATGGGGCCCCCTTGATCCCAGCCCTCCCCCCAACCCGTTTCGAAAACCCTCTACCGTCTAAATTAGAGCACCATGAGATATTATCCCAAATTTGGTTTTTCTAAATTGAAAACTGTAGATTTTACGAATATTGCGTATTAGGGCCCCTTGACCCCGGGCCTCTTACCTTTCCAAAAAGCGTTTACTGTCTAAGTTAGAGCACCATGAGGAAGTATACCAAATTTGGTGGTTCTAAATTGAAAACTGTAGATTTGTCGAAAATATTCTATGGGGGCCCATCGACCCCGGGCCCCGACCACTTCCAAAACCATCTACCGTCTAAGTTAAAGTACCATGAGATAGAATACCAAATCTGGTGGTTTTAAATTGAAATCTGTAGATTTTACGATAATTTTGATTGAGTGGCCCTGGACCCCGGGCCTGGGCTCTGTTGGGAAAGCGGTACGGGTAACCCCAATTTCTCCCAAAATTTAATCAGGACATCAATTTCTATGAAGTCCCACTCCCCTTTAAATATACTTTTTTTTTTTGCAATTCATCAAAAGCTATCGAAAGCAATTTATTTAGGGATTACTGCGATGTTATGACCTGCGATGTTATGGTGCCGCGATGTTTTGCCCTGCGATGTTATGGTGCCGCGATGTTTTGACTTGCGATGTTATGGTGCCACGATGTTTTAGTACTGCGATGTTATGGTACCGCGATGTTTTGACCTGCGATGTTATGTCGGCGATCATATGTCGTGCGATGTTTTGACCTGCGATGTTATGTCGTAGACCCTGCAGGGATAGCTAGAAGCATATGTGCTTCTAGCTATCTTCTAGCTACTACATTAAAGCGAAAAGGTAATATTAATTTACGTGTTCTATATTTATCTAAAATAGTTTAAAATAAGTTATTCAAAATGTTACGCGGTCATAATTATGACGCTGGTACCTTTCTGCAACTGTATATTAAATTACATCTATAACACTGTTTTTATAAAACGGAAGCCTACCTTGTCCTATATATATAGGACTTAGCCTTTCTTGTCTAATTTATATATGTATATATAAAACACGAACGTATTATAAATTCATAAACAAAATTCCTTTCATCCCTAGCATCACTGTTGTCGTTTAAAGGCGTGTCATTTCTACATGGAAATCTGTCATAAAAATATGTCCTCTTTTTTTAATGTTTATGTTGGCCTACTTGATGTGTAAGGACTAATAATATTTGAGAAGTACAATACGGCTATTTTCACGCTTAAAAAATACATTACAACAACAAACCTATACATCATCGTGATACAGACAGCGGTTTACTTTCCTCCTGGTAATGGCCCGCATCTCCCCAGCGGCATCTGGTGGCCGATTACATTAAAAGTCCACATTTTAGCTCAGAGTTGAATCACCTGTCTATCGTACACCGTGATTCAACGGTTATATATGCTGTAAGCAAACACAGAATAGCTATGTTTATCACAACTATACTTTATGGTTTATTTCCGGATGGGGGTCCTGCTCCGGCATTTGTAATTATTCATGTTTGTTCTCCAGTTATTTCTCATGTTTTAACAGCGTGTATGAATCTGTACTGTTTTTCGACCAATAAAGATTGTTTGAACTATATCACAACCACAACAAACTGAATGGGTGAAAATACAGAAAATTCACTTCGCCCAGCTGTGATCGAATAAAATGAGAATTATGTGACACTTTGACATGAATACATCTTCCATTTGAAATTGTTCTGGTTGTTATACAAGTTACAGCACAAAATTCATTTCAACCAGCTGTGATAGAAAAAAATGAGAGTTACATGACCACTTGGCACTTTGATATGTGTGATATTATTGTATTCTAGTATTAACGTATCAGAAGTTGCAGCAGTCGTCATTGTTTGCATCCGCTGTGAGTATATGAGTATATTAATTGTGTGATCTCCGTTTGAATTAGCGAGGAAATGAGACATATGTGGTTAACATGACAGCGGTATTTGTTTTGCTAATTAAAGCCCAATTAAATGAAAGTAAGTTTTAGTATTTTTACTTCTCAACAATTTAATTAACAAAAAGAGAAAAAGATATAAATAATCATGGGCAAGTATTTACGACCGGAGAGATTTGATGTGGGGACATCTGTCACGTCTGCTGTCAGGCAGTAGTGTTGGGCATAATCGATTGAATTTAAGAATCGAAAGGTTACAATCGAGAGATCTGTCAAATCGAGATATTCATTCGAAATAATCATTGGAACGATTTTTAGTTTTAGAATTCACCGGTAGGTGGCGTAATACGCTCAGTGCCGCCTTCTGCGTTTGACAAATCGAGATATTCATTCGAAATAACCATTCGAATGATTTGTAATTAGTGCTAAACGCTCAGCTTTCTTTCGCTGGACGAAATGACAATAAAGACGCCTGGATTTTTCGAATAGCATAACCTAGCTTAAGAAGTTATAAGGAACACAAGTGATTCTCCCTGCGAGAGATAATTCGATCACGTTAAAAGCGAGTACTTCCGAACCTCTCGTATCTCGTTACCTCTCGAGATGTTTTCGGGTAGACGAGCGATTTTGCTCGGAACCCATGTTCTCGAGAAGAGACGAGCGATTTCGCCTTTCGAATGCACTCGTTTGAACGAGACAGCTTGTGAGCAATCGAGAGGTTTTTTTCATTCGAATGAATTTGGCGTAATCGAATGTTTCGAGATATTTTCATAATCGAATGAATCGATTATTTCGCCTCGATTATGCCCATCACTATCAGGCAGTAGGTACATTGGAAGCAAAGGTTCGAAAACGTTTTAGACTACATTGATGGAGTGTCTGAAAATAGTAAATTGCAACTATTAAAACTAATTATGTCGCACCTAATGTATTTCAGTATATCAGTGAATGTAAAACTTATATTGATGCTACAGCTATTTTGGAATCTTTGTCCGTTAGGCCTAACAACGAGACCCGTGCCCTACCTAATTTGGCTACACGACACGTCAACTAGCCGAAGAGTCTGCAGATCAATATCTTCAGGTCTTAAAGTAAATGAGCAAAGATTGCAACTTTAAAAATGTGTCGGTTGAGCAAAATAAGAATGAATACATTAGAGATGCCTTCATTAGCGGATTGAAGTGCGCTCGAAAAACGTCAGCGACTTTTAGAAAACACGTTTCTCTGATTCTCTCTCTAGAAGCTGCTTCCGATCGTCAGTGTCGTCTTAGTTCCATGGTCCTGTCAACATTTAGTAACATTTTCCCACAGACAACAGGAGGCGCTGTGGCACTATTTTCCATAGAAAAACTCTCGAACCATGTCTCGAAAGTAAAATGAATGTACCAACCAAAGCCAGTGAGGATGTAGCACGTGACGTCATCAAGAAATTTCAGTGAAGTGGCAACAGTCCCTGCAAGCCCCTGAATGAAGGAAAAGCATAGCTGGCTGTCCTGCACTCAGTGTGTAAAGTGTATTCATTAGCGGTCGGTGTTTATAAAAATTTGAAGTAAAAATGCCTAGATTTTGTGGCATTATGAATTGTGGTAATGGAGGAAATCAAGACCGTAAGTTTTTTTAAGGCTACTAGCTGCTGTCTCTAAGGCAGTACTGAAAAAATTTGCTTATATACCAAACGAAAGGAAATCGCTTCCCAGAGCTTAGAAAACACTTTTTATTGAAGAGTTAGACTCTTCAACCGCAGAAGACCTTTTAAATGTTGGTTTTAACCAGAAACCAGTCATTTATGGTAAAGCAGAGAATCTATCTATTACTTGTTCATTTCAGATTTTGTCTCTTAGTCAAAATATTTCTTAAATAAACGCTTCGGTTTCCAATCGGCACTTCTGTGCACGTGTTTTTTGTTTGTTTTTCTCCAAAGACATCTTTTCAGAAGGTTCCTGACTGATCTAGGGGGTGTTGAAACTTTTTATAGGGTTAAAAATTAATTTGTTAAAAAACCTGACTTTTAGTCAAAATCAAATTTTTGGCTCTTCTGTATTTTTAAGAGCTTGAGCACACCGTTTCCCTGACTCACTTTTTTTTTTTGCGTGTTTTCGGCTTTTCACTTTTAAGGTTATTTGGTTTCCTGTGTTGGGGTTTTTTAGTTTACTACTTTATTCTATATGATATTTCCTCCCCAAACTACCGTTGATTTTATTTTTAGTACACCTGGAGATGAAGTACATATTTGGCCGCCCCGGTGGCGCAGTGGTCTAAGGCGTTGGCCTCTGATCATTCGTCCGTAAGGGGTCCGGGTTCGAATCCCGGTGAGGCATGGATGTTGTGTTTGTCTTACGGCACTGGCTCTCTCCCTTCCCTGGAACCAGTGACCCTAAATTAGGGACGGGCGACTGCTTATAGCCCATTGAGTTGCTCACGGTGGTCGTTAAACCTCCAATCAAAAAAAAAAAAAAAAAAAAAGAAGTACATATTTGCTAAAAAATGTAAATCATGGTTGAAATTATTGTCCACATGACATTCTTTTTGGTGCCTGGGTCTGTCTACAGGCCGGTATTATTTTTTTTTTTTTTTGATTGGAGGTTTAACGACCACCGTGAGCAACTCAATGGGCTATAAGCAGTCGCCCGTCCCTAATTTAGGGTCACTGGTTCCAGGGAAGGGAGAGAGCCAGTGCCGTAAGACAAACACAACATCCATGCCTCACCGGGATTCGAACCCTGACCCCTTCGGACGAATGATCAGAGACCAACGCCTTAGACCACTGCGCCACCGAGGCGGCAGGCCGGTATTATGCTGCTAAATTTATTTACGGATAAATAGATTATAGGGCACAAATTCCAGCAAAATTATTTTGTTTTTTTCACCACAATTTTATGAATAAAAAAAATTGCTCATTTTTCTGAGGCTTGGAAATCGCTTCCCAGAGCTTAGAAAGACACTTTTTTTGAAGAGTTCAACTCTCAAAAAGGCATAAAACCTTTCAAGTGTAAGTTTTATCCAAAATCAGCGACTCCTGGAAAGAAAGAAAATCTATCTTTTCTTACTCAGGTCTCCGCACCTGGGAGGGAAGAGAACCATGGGCGCCTACAGGGGGTCACAAGGATCACTTGATCCCCCTGTAGAATTATTTTTCCCATTATTTAATTTTATTTTATTTTATTTATTACTTTTTTTTTACACTCACAGAATTAGACCACAAGGAAAGATGGAGTTTGTGACGTTTAATTTAATATCCCGATCTTATTGGAAATTTGGAATTGGAGAACAATAACGTAAATGCGGAAAACCTAGCAAACTGTAAGGTAGTAAGTAGTACGCCCAAACAAGTTCCGCTCAGGGTGGTATGTGCTGAAATTCAAAGGCTTGGCATGGCCCTGCTTGACACTGTTCATTATTTTGAAAACAGTTAACCAATGTACATGATAATACATGACTATTACTAACATACACTTTCTTCAATAGCTGCATAAATTAATAATAATAATAAAAATAGCAATAGTAGTGCTCTAGTGTAGTAAGTAAGTAGTAGTAATAGTATTAATCTTTCATTTTCACGAATTACTATTTTCTACATATTAGCCAATCTTTAAATAATTACACTTGCCCCCCTCCCCCTCCTTGAAAAAATTCCTGCAGGCGCCCATGAAGAGAGCCTTACTTATTAAGGCAGCGTACTTATTTTCTCCATAAATTGCTGATTACTCACGAATTTGTGATCGTACTAAATCACCCTGTGAAAGAATACCGATTACGAGAAACTGCTATATGCTTCGAAACTTTTTTATGCCTCGAACTGTTCTGCGGTAAAGGATTGGATTGGATTGGAGGTTTAACGACCACCGTGAGCAACTCAATGGGCTATAAGCAGTCGCCCGTCCCTAATTTAGGGTCACTGGTTCCAGGAAGGGAGAGAGCCAGTGCCGTAAGACAAACACAACATCCATGCCTCACCGGGATTCGAACCCGGACCCCTTACGGACGAATGATCAGAGGCCAGTGCCTTAGACCACTGCGCCACCGGGGCGGCTCTGCGGTAAAGGCACTTCAACCAAAGACGAAGTAACCAAAAATATTTACTATTTGCACTTTCGGAAAACTTTTCGCATCACCTTCGAAGATACTTACATTCAGCACATAAGGATCTTTTCCTTCAATCACTTTAATTTTTTCCAAATACCGCATTTTGTACTCTGAAGTTAAACTTTCAAAGTAGGACGCCATCATTTCAACTGGGCTGGTTGTCCTTCAGTTACGTTACTAAGGGTCGTTGCTATGCTGAGAGTCACGTGTCTGCTACATCCTCATAAGGAAAAAGGTTCGAGAGATTGGCAACGGTTGGTTGATGAAGATTTAACGACCACCGTGAGGAACTCAATGGACCTGATTCACCTCATTGAATCATGGGAAAGCCTTTCCGTGGCCGAGGACCAACAAGAGTTTGTTTACATGCGTTTTCCCATTGCTTAACATGGCGTTACGTTGCAAGGGTACAGGAAAAACGTGATTTTCGTAAGTTTATTAACGACATGTATAACTTTTGCTCATCGTATGGTTGTGCTAATAAATACTGCAACTTAAATTGTGTAGACGAAAGAAAAACATTCTTTAATTTTCCGCTGAAAAAGACGAAATTATTAAGTGAGTGGCTGTGTAAAATGAAATGCGGTGATTTCCATTCCGATCTGCACTCTCCAATATGTTTTGTCCACTTTAACGAAAAAGCTTTTGGATATTATGACGCTACGAATCAAAGGCAGTTGAAACCTCGTAGTATTCCTTCGAATTTCAATCTCAGCCGCCCCGGTGGCGCAGTGGTCTAAGGCGCTGGCCTCTGATCATTCGTCCGTAAGGGGTCCGGGTTCGAATCCCGGTCAGGCATGGATGTTGTGTTTGTCTTACGGCACTGGCTCTCTCCCTTCCCTGGAACCAGTGACCCTAAATTAGGGACGGGCGACTGCTTATAGCCCATTGAGTTGCTCACGGTGGTCGTTAAACCTCCAATCAAAAAAAAAAAAAAAATTTCAATCTCAAAAAAGAAAAAAAAAAAAAAAAAGGTAGGCGAAATTTGATGGAATATTTAGATCGGTAAATTACGAATTAAGTTCTACTTTCCTCAAAGAATAAAGCAAACATATCTATAATTTCTCTTTTAGTTAATGTTACGCATTCATTTAATTTTTAAGCAGATTGCTTAGAGTGCGAACCCTAGTTTGTTTCTTTATTACGTATTTGTCTGAGCTTTTAAATGTTTTTGTTTTACAAAACAAGGGGTGCCGCCCCGGTGGCGCAGTGGTCTAAGGCGCTGGCCTCTGATCATTCGTCCGTAAGGGGTCCGGGTTCGAATCCCGGTCGGGCATGGATGTTGTGTTTGTCTTACGGCACTGGCTCTCTCCCTTCCCTGGAACCAGTGGCCCTAAATTAGGGATGGGCGACTGCTTATAGCCCATTGAGTTGCTCACGGTGGTCGTTAAACCTCAAAAAAACAAAAAAAACAAGGTACTAAATTTTATGCTTTAGATATTTCGCCAATGTCTGGCAATAAGAACATGAAAATTTAATATAGAGTGTACAAGAAATGCTACATTAAAAACTTCATTATGACTAACGGCGATGCTTTTATGCGTCATGCGAAATAAACATCGAGCACAAAATTGTCTTTATATATTTTTGCAACCTTGATTTGTTCTTCCAATAAATTAATTTCTTCTTCTTCGCCCTGTAGCTCTATTAATTCCTCGGCAGAATCCATGACGTTAGGATTGTAAAAATTAGGCAACAGTAAGGGATAATAAAATAGCGAAAACATTGAATCAGCAGCCATGTTGGTACACAGAAATCCACTTCTGACGTCCCATGAATAAGGTCCATGGGCTATATGCAAGTTGGTTGATGTGAAGTTGGCTCTCCTATTTCTAGTCGGTGAACCCCGTAGGATACCGTGCGTTTTGGGTGTGTCGTCGTTGGCGAAAGCGTTCTTGTTTCGTTGCTTTTTTGAGACAGTGGCTTGCTCTTTCCACTTTTTTTTTTTCGTTTCTTTGCCTGCTAAGGTTTTGCGGGCGGTTGGTTCTTCCCATACCCAAGGTAGGATATTTTACTTTGCATGCTCTTGGTTGTTGTGGTCAGTTGATTCAGGGTGGGATCCAGTACCGCCGGTGGGTCCGGCGGAGATGGGGGACTGATTCCTCGACTCCGGCTAAAAGGATGCGTTCTTCACCAGGTGATGAGCTTCCTCAGCTGGGTGGTTTGGCAGTACCAGGTAATGATTTTGTTTGTTCGATTCAATGGTCTCCTCAGGAATTGCTGCGTAAGGCATTTGCGAGCGGAGTGACTCGTGGTGAAATACTTCTTTCCGCGACTTCTGGGAAGCTACCCAGAGTCCGTCCCATTTTGTTGAAGAGATTCTTCGTGGACAATATCTCAATGCATGACTGACTCGATTTCAGACGTTCAGTTTTTACGTTCGGGTGACTTATTGGTGCACTCCTCGAATCTCATTTGCTTGCTGAAAATTTGTCAACTTTCTCATTTTCTTCAGGTCCCTGTCAAAACTCAGGTCTTCACTAAGCTTATGACAACGAAGTTTTTAGTTCGAGATGTGGACATTGAAGCCCCTGTAGATGAGATTGCTACGGAATTGTTAGACCGTGGTGTGAACTGTCTTCGTGTTGTTAGGTTCCGACGTTCAGTAAATTCCTCGAGAGTCCCTACTTCTTCAGTCCTAGTGGAAGAACGGGCTTTACTAATCGTGACATTATCTATCTGTGGTATTCGAGATGTGCGGTCAGACCCTTCTTGGATTCGCCTAGGCAATGTAAAAATTGTCAGCGTTGTGGACACCTGCTGTCAACATGTCCTAGTGCCGCTCATTGTTCTCGTTGTGGTGAAGGACATAACTCTTCGGTATGCTCGGCGTCGAGCTTCCAGTGCGTATTGTGCGAGGGCTGTCAACCTGTCGTAGTGCCGCTCATTGTTCTCGTTGTGGTGAAGGACATAACTCTTCGGTATGCTCGGCGTCGAGCTTCCAGTGCGTATTGTGCGAGGGCTCTCATCCTGCTTCTGGCACGAACTGCCCAATTTACCTCCAAGAAAAGCGGATACTTGATATTATGGCTTCGATGCATCTCAGCTATCCAGATGCTCGGGACTCTGTGCGTCAAGTCCACCAGGCCTCACACGCGGCGACGGCGGCGACACAGGCTCATCCTAATTGTGCTTTCTCTTCCACCTTCCCTCAGCTTCTGGACATCATCTCCAAACTCACCAGGAGATTGGACTCATTGCGGATCTTCTTTCACCTCCTTCCCTACATGCTGGTCCCACCTCAACCGCTGCACAGGTGCCACAGGCTGAAGTTTTGCAGAATCCTCCCACTACAGTTGCAGCAAGCCCAGCTTCTTCAGTGTCTGCTGAGCAACCTCCTGACTCTGGCCAAAGCGCCGATGAATTCCTGCTATGCGAAGAATCTGTGGTTCTGTATGTGGAGTCGGTTGCGGAATCCGTCAAACGTTCTCACTCCAGAACCTTCTTGTGTCCTCCATGCGCCATGCCCTTCTCTTTTTGTCCAGCCTTGCTGTCTCACCTGAAAGCTCATCGTGACGACGGTGAGTTTCTTTGTTGTAGTCTCTGGTCCAAGCGGT
The DNA here is from genome assembly GCA_039090855.1 of Macrothele yani. Lineage (NCBI taxonomy): Eukaryota > Metazoa > Arthropoda > Arachnida > Araneae > Macrothelidae > Macrothele > Macrothele yani. The sequence continues at coordinate 16,670,172 of CM077000.1, read as the reverse complement.
TCAAGACGGCATCAGGCCTAACGGAGCACTTCCCTCTTCATGAATAGTTGGTCGCTGGTCCAATGGAATGCGCAGTCCCTCCGCTCGAAAAGACCTTATTTCACCGACAGTTCTATTTTTTCTACAGCCACGATCTTGACTATCCAAGAATCCTGGCTATCTCCTGGTATCTCTTTTTCCCTCATAGCCCGTACGGCGTATAAGAGTGATCGAGGGGGGGGGGGCTCCTTACTGCAATCAGGTCGGATATCTCTTCCAGGTTGGTGGATATCTTCAGCTCGGATTCGAACGAACAGCTTCTTGCTACGGATACCTTCTCTGGCGACACCACGATCAGGATTATTAATTTATACATTTCCTCTCCTCCCCACTCGGCGCTCTTGCTTGGACGGATCGAACAACTGCTCACTGATTGTTGTATGGTGGTTGGGGCTGGGGTTCGGCTTCTCCGAGCCGGGGAGGTACTGAGTTCGTGGACTGGCTTTGCTCACAGGATCTTTGTCTCCTAAACTCGGGGGCCTCTACCTTTTGCAGGGGGTCAAGTTGTTCTGTCTTAGACCTCACCATGTGCTCCTTCTGCTGGTTCCTTACTGCTCCTGGCCAGTGGATAGTGATCTCTACGGTAGCACCAATCATCCTGTCATTACAACTTTGGCGGCAGGGATGTTTGGCTCCCGTCCCCCTCCCCCTCCTTCACTGGGTCTGCAGCCAGTTGCGTGGTCAGTGGCTTGGCCTTCCATCCAGAAGATTATCCGTGGTGAACTTCCTTCCACTCCTGCTGGTGCCGCTCTGATCCTGGACCTGAGTTCCCAGATTCTCCATGCTTCTCGTCGGCCCAGCGGTCAGCGTCGACGTTGGTCTCCCTGGCGGGACTTTGATTGTGCTCAGCGGCTTCGCAAGAAACGTCGCCTCCTTCGCTATGCCAAGTCTTCCGGCTGCCTCTTCGCTTGGTCATTATATCGGCAGGAAGAACGGAATCTTCGCCACCTCCTCACTCTTAAGAGACATGCCTACTGGACGGCACAATGCAACGACACCTCGAGGCCAGGCTTCGTTTTCTCACTCTTGCGCCGTCTGAAATCTCATGTTGTTCGAGCCCGGATCACCTGCTGCTTCGGATTGACGATTTCCTTGTTGCTGATCCGGCGGTGCAGGCTTTGGCGTTTGGTGAACTCTTTTCCACAGCCTCTGGCTGTTCGGCGCATTCCTTTTCTATTGACCATGATGACTCTTCTCTTGAGATGGATGCGTTACTTACTGCCAGTGAAGTTGCCGGGGCTATTAATGGATCGCCCCGACGCTCTGCACCAGGCCCTGATGGATGTACTTACGTACTGGTGAGACGTATATGGAGGTGGAATTCGTCTTGGCTGATTGACCTCCATAACCTCTTTTGGTCTGCCGGCGTTCATCCTTCATGCTGGAAAGAGTCCTGGGTGATTCTAATAAAGAAGCTTAACAAACCTGCTCTCGACTTATCATCGTACCGAATGATCACTCTCACTTCAGTTTTTTTCGAAGATCTTGGAGAAAGTCCTGGTCTCAGGCCTAACAGACTTCATTCTCTCTCATCAACGGAGCAGCAAGCTGCAATTCGCATTTTCGCCAGGACGTTCCACATCGGCGTGCCTTCTGTCGATCCAACGTCATCTTCTGGTGGCTCGAGCTAGACATAATTATGTTTTTCTGGTGTCTTTGGACCTTCAGGCGGCATATGATTTGGTCTGTCATCCTGCTCTCCTAGGTAAATTGGCGTCTCTGGGTGTTCGAGGACGTCTTCTCCGTTGGTTGACTGACTACCTTGCTCGGCGCAGATTTCGCGTTCGTTGGCGTGGAACGGTGTCTTCCGCCTTTCCGCAGTGTCGAGGTGTTCCTCAGGGTAGCTCCATTTCACCGATCCTTTTTAACTTATACATTGATGATGTGGTAGATTGCTGTCATCCGAATGCGCATATGCCGCCCCGGTGGCGCAGTGGTCTAAGCGATGGCCTCTGATCATTCGCCCGAACGGGGTCCGGGTTCGAATCCCGGTGAGGCATGGATGTTGTGTTTGTCTTACGTCACTGGCTCTCTCCCTTCCCTGGTACCAGTGACCCTAAATTAGGGACGGGCGACTGCTTATAGCCCATTGAGTTGCTCACGGTGGTCATTAAACCTCCAATCAAAAAAAAAAAAAAGAAGAAGAAGAATGCGCATATGTTCTTATTTGCAGACGATATTTTTATTGTTTCCTATAGTCCGAACCGGGCGGCGGCACTTAGCTATATGCAATCCTCTTTGGATTCCATTGTTCAGTGGGCATCTTCCTGGGATTTACGTCTCTCTTCTTCTAAAAGCTTCGCGGTTGACTTTTCTCGTAAGCGCCGGTCGCCTGCCCCTCCTTTCCTGCTGGACTCTGACTCAGTGACTTGGCAGTCCTCCATCAAGATTTTAGGGGTCTGGTTTAACTCCTCCCTGACCTGGTCTTCACACCTCACGCACGTCAAGAAGTCAGTCTTCCGAGCCTTGTCTGCTGTTAAAGTTGTTTGTCATCGCCGGTGGGGTCTTGGCTTCCCCAAAGCTCTCGCCTTTGTCGTTGCTGTGATTCGGCCTATTCTGGAATATGCGGCTCCGGTCCTGTTGGACTCTCCCACATATCTCTACGACGCTCTAGAAGTTCTGCTCAACCATGCACTCCGTGAAGCCATTCACCTCCTCGTTCGACGCCTGTGGCGGTCTTGCGTGCCGAATGTGGAATCGCTAGCGTGCGTTCTCGAATCACCCTCCTGACAGTCCGATTTTTGTACCGCCACTTGTCGATGGGTCAGCGTTCGCCTATCGCTCATCTTCTTCTGGAAGAGGACGCCTTGTCATTCTACGCTTGGAAATCCCATGGCTTTCCCCTTGGAATCGTGCTCAGTCGCTTCCGACAGGAGCCGTTTTTCGTCAACAGCGATCTTCTTCAGGCTCTGCCGGCCTCTCCTGTTTCGTCTTCACCCTGCTACTCGATTATTTGCTCGTGTCTCTCTTTTCAGCAACAATATCTGCATTCGATGCTTCTCAGAAATTGCTTTGGGGTGTTCTTGGCCCAGTTCTCAGCGTCGCACCACATCATTGCTACTGATGCTTCGAAGATTAACTCCTCGGTGGAGATCGGGCATTTTCCCCACGGAACAAATCCAGCCGTTCGTTCTCCTTCTCGACTATTTCCTCAGTGTTCTCGGCTGAAGCGTGGGCCCTAATAACAGCACTTGAATTTGCTCCCGGCCCGTGCAGGGGCCTCTTGCTGCTTACGGATAGTCGTTCTGTTCTACAGGCCTTGTTGGCATTAAATCGGAAATCTCAAGACATTATCGTTCTTCTGCATGATTCTCTTCAACGCCTCCGTTCTTTCTACGAGGACATTGTGCTCGTTTGGTGCCCGGCTCATGTTGGTCTTCCAGCGAATGAGGCCGCGGACGCTGCCGCCCGACGGGGCCATGCCGAGGGCCTGGCCTTGCCCCCCCCCCCCAATTACTGCCTCTGACGCTGCTCGGCACAGTGGTAACATGCATATCTCTGCTTCTGATTCAGCCTGGCTCCGTTCATCAGCTTCCGTCACAGATGGCCTAGCGAACACTGTTATCAAAGTTCCTCAGCAATCATAATTCAAAAATTACGCACGGACACGGCACCTTTAAACAGCTACCTTTTTCTGATTCGAAAACGTTCTTCCCCGATGTGCTTCTGTGGCTCCGGGCCTGAGACTGTCCCTCACTTCCTCCTCTCCTGCACTGCGTACAGTGCATATCGGAGGGTTTGTTTTGGAGTGACAACCCCTCCTTCCTCAACTTCCGTCTCTGCTCAAATGTATTCTTTGTTGGACTTTCGGGACGCTTCCGTGGCAAAACGTAAAGTTAGGGCCTTGGAGAAATTTATTACTCTCTCAAGACGTATCTCCGTGAGGACGCTCCATTTCTAACCTTCCTTCTCATGAGCGTGCCCCTTTGATGGACTTTTGTGCTGCTACTGTGACTTCACGTGCTGGTCGTAAGGAGGTTCTCCTCCCTGGCTGGTCGTGCATCTTCAAGAGTCTTAGTGCCGCCCCGGTGGCGCAGTGGTCTAAGCGATGGCTTCTGATCATTCGTCCGAACGGGGTCCGGGTTCGAATCCTGGTAAGGCATGGATGTTGTGTTTGTCTTACGGCACTGGTTCTCTCCCTTCCCTGGAACCAGCGACCCTAAATTAGGGACGGGCGACTGCTTATAGCCCATTGAGTTGCTCACGGTGGTCGTTAAACCTCCAAAAAAAAAAAAAAAAAAAAAAAAAGAGAGTCTTAGTGATCAGGAGATATTTTAGCTATTTCCGCATGGCCAGCTAGTTGCTGTGAGACACAAACTTAGTCTATATGCCTCATCGTCTTATTAAAATAAAAATAAAATAAAAAAACAACAACAACACGTGCGCACATGTTTGTTTGTGGCTATGGTTTTTTGTGTAGTCAGGTCTGAACTCGATCCAGGATCCTGTTCAGCCTTGGTGTAGTTCAGCGGAAGATTACCTATAGTGAGTAAAGAATGCTGGATATTCCTTGCTTTATGGCTGGTATTTCGACAGAATTTTATTAAGCGTCTATGTTACCCTAGATGTAAGTATAGAAATACGTAAGTAAAATGTAAAGTAATTTTTTAAAAGTCTCATCAGCTAAACAAATTTTGTTAGGTGATATCAGTTGTAATATGAAACACTTGGTTTTGATTCTGTAGAAATAACTTTCATTCCTCAGCTATGAATTGTGAGGAATCGTATTGGTTTGTAACAGTACTGTGTATTTTGGCTTAAGTGACTAAAGGCTATGAAATTGCCTCTGTTTTTACTTTAGGGTGGCACATTTAGTGATTTGTGTTAATATAAAAAAATTAACAAGTTAGTAAAATCTTGCAATGTATTGATTATGATACGCTTTCCAACATACCAGAAATCATACTCAAGTTATGAGGATAATTGCTGTAGAATAAATCTCGCTCCTATGACCTGACCTTTGACCCCATTTTGATGATATTCAACAGAACCGGTAAAGTATACTTCCAAAGCTTTGTCTCAATCGAAGCATTTTTACGTAAGTTATAACGCATAAGGGCGATGGAATGGATCCCGCTTCTATGTCCTGACCTTTGACCCCACTTCACCCATTTTCAATAGGGTTCGTCCCCAGGTGGTCCCCTACGACATACTAAAATTTCATCGAAATCGAACCATATTTACGCAAGTTATGACTCATAAGGGCAATGGAATGCATCCTGCTCCTATGACCTGACCTTCGACTTCAGTTCACCCATTTTCAATAGGGTTCGTCCCCAGGTGGTACGACATACCAAAATTTCATCCCCTACCACATACTAAAATTTCATCGAAATCGAACCATTTTTAAGCAACTTCTGACGCATAAGGGCAATGGAATGTATCTCGCTCCTTGACCCCACTTCACCCATTTTCAATAGGGTTCGTCCCCAGGTGGTCACCTGCTGCATACTAAAATTTCATTGAAATCGAACCATATTTACGCAAGTTATGATGCATAAGGTCTATGGAATGGACTCCTATGTCGTGACCTTTGACCCCATTTGACCCATTTTTAATAGGGTTCTTCACCAGGTGGTACGACATACTAAAATTTCATCCCCTACCACATACCAAACTTTCATCGAAATTAAGCCATTTTTACGTGAGTTATCGTGCGGACTAAGCTGGAGCGTGTACGCTTCTTCAACCTTTGGTTGGAAGGTTGGAAAAGGGTAAAAAAGGGCCACCTGTTGGCTTTGTTAGTTATATTTTTTTGTATGCATTTTTTGGAGTATAATAAGAAGACATCAAGAGATTTCTTTTCGTTCTTTCTTGAGACACCAAGAGCGGAACGAATAGTATACTGTTGTGCTATTTGGTAGGGGCTGGTTTTTCATCCATGTGTGGTATTCCATTGTGTAGAGAATTGAACATTCGTTTTCACCAAAAAAAAAAGTGCCTTGTTGCCCTTGTGCTGGTTTTGTACATTTGGGATTGTTTTTATGTGTTGTTCAATTGTTTCCACAGCACGACCATGAGTTATTTTTATTGTATCTGGTACATGATTATAAAATGACCCATTTCTTGTGACGTACGTCATCTGTCTTTTATATGTTTGGGAAGATTTTCAGAACCCTGTCTGAAGCTAGGACAGATCCATGAAACAGAAAGATTTTAATGAGTAATGATTGATGTTCAGCTGGATCATAAAAAGCAAAGTGGAACAAGTTAATTTATTATTGGTAATTGTGTATGTGGAGGACATGTGTTGGCCAAACACAAAATTTTAAGTTCGTTTTCTATATAAACTTATTCTGATTGTTAGGAAAAGCATATTCTTTCAAATTTTGTTATTGGAAGTATGCAATAGTCATTCTAATGAATTTAGGTGCTCTGAAAAAAGGGTCGTTCCATGTCAAATCAACACAGCACTCAACCTTGATATTTCAGATTTTAACGAAAATTGGTGAAAAGTAGTGATCGGTCAGTACAGCCTTAACTGACGACTGAAAAACAGAAGTCGGTGCTTCTGTTTTTCAATTGTTACTTTTTCTTTCTCGGGACAAGTACTGATTTACAGCAGTCGTTCCTTGGACCTGGTTAGATGGGTCAGTACATCTGTAACCGTTACGGTGTAACGAGTACAAAAGATCAGTACCTCTGTATTGCAGTTAATACTCGTTACTTTTTCTTTCTCGGGACAAGTAGCAAGTTACAGCAGTTGTTCCTTGGAACTGGTAACAGAAGTAGTTGCTTATTTATTTTCCATTTTTGGGACGAGTAGTGATTCACAGCAGTCGTTCTTTGGACCTGGTTGCAGAAGCTAGCCATTAATTTTTCTTTCTCGAGACAAGTACTGATTTACAGTAGCAGTTGATCAGTTTACAGGAAATCATTTATTTTTATTTTTTGGGAACAAGAACTGGTTTACAAAAGTAGTCCAGAAAATGAAAAGCTGAGACACTAATGAAAACAGAAGTAGTCGAGAAAATGAAAAGCTAATGAAAACCATGATAAAATATATACGTATTGTATCTATCTAATTTGTTTCATTTCATTTTATTATTTTGTTGTTGCCTAATAGTAGAGATGATGTGAATTTTTAAAATAAATTTTATGGGCAGAAATAAGGGAGCTGTTAGAACTGTACTTTAAAAGTAACAGGCAGTCTTGAAACTGAAATATTTTTTTCATTTAATTTAGGACTACTGATTCCAGAGAAGGGAAAGAACCAGTACTAAAACAAACAACATCCATGCCTCAGTGGGATTCGAACCCAGCCCCATCTCAGACGGATGGTCAGAAGCCAGTGCTTCGACAATAGCGCCACCACGGTGATAAACTTCTCATGCTGACCAAGTGTTGCAGTGGTCTAAGTGCTGGCTTCTGATCGTTCGTTCGAGGGGGTCCGGTCCGGAACCCTGTAAGGTCTTACGGCACTAGCTCCTCCTTTATCCTGGAACCAATAATCCTAAATTAGGAATGGGTGACTGCTTATACCAGGGGTGATTGTGGTACAGATTTTATCTGGAATTCCAGATTTGTTTTGCCGATTAAACCCGTAAATTCAGGAGAAAATGGAAGTCCTTATATTTTGTATCTGTTAAAATTACTTTTAGACTTTTAATTTATAGTTTTTTCTGGGTAAACTTTTGTAAAAGTAAAAAAATAAAAAAAAAATTCAAAAATTTTTATCTCATAATCACTACGGCGATACCTGCCATGCTGTCAATAACTGTGCGAATAAATTTACATCACAGTTCCATAATTATTTGGAAGCTGTTTTTGATGACATATGTTATGACATGAAAAGTAATAGTAGAAGAGAGATTTTTTCAAAAGCAGGTGGGCAGGATATGTTTGAACGCGCGAACGAGGTTCGGGGGAATTAAGGCAGCTCTAGGGAAATTTTTGCCCAGGGGTAAAATAATAATAGTAATAATAAAACAAAAAATTGACTTATTAACAACGAATATAACGTGAGAAATGGGAGTAATTTACTTCACAGTAATCAGGCAATCATTTTGAAAAATGTGTCATTATGAATACAAGAGGTTATGAGGGCTGTGACGTACTGTGAACTGCCGCTCGCAAACTATTCACCGAGCCTAAACGACTTTACTAATGCCAAGGTGGAGACAGCGTGGCGTGAGTAACAAGTATGACGCAACAACTAGTCACGCTAATAAACGTTTCCGAAATTAATGTGGTGAGGGATGGATGTTGTGTATATCTCATGGAGCTGGCTGTCGCCCTTCCCTGGAACCAGTAGCCCTAAATTAGGGATGGGCGACTGCTTATAGCCCACTGAGTTGCTCTAGGTGATCTTTAAACCTCCAATAGAAAAAAAATAATTGCGGCAAATGTGTCATAGGTGCCGATTTGAAAAATTATTGGGGGTTCTGGACATTTTAAAGTGAATGACCCATGCATTTTTCAAAAGATTTAAATTTCATTCAGTAAAATTATCTGGCACAATTAGACGCCTGGAATGCTAGAATGAAATAAATTACAGTTAATTACAGAATTTTTTAGCTGTTTATTTTTCAGCCCCTCTGCCCGGGGTTACTTCTTGATTCGCCTATTCTTGTTTCTCCTATTCTTTGTAAGGCGAGAAAAGAATTATTGATTCGCCTTTTCCAGTCTCGCCTAAAACTTTCACCTGCTAGAGAGGAGAGATTCACCTGGAGCACTAAATCTTTTATTTATTGGAATAAATATTAGTTGTTGTTTTTTTTTTCAAATTTTTAAGTAATAGGCTTTAAGGATAGTTCTTGATCATTGACATATACTCTAATAATCGCTTAAACTTGTATGAAAATCCACTACAGTTTTGGAGGAAATTTCAGACAAAAAAAAAAAAAAAATTGTTCTGGGGAAATGCTGGGCCCTGAACATTTTCTGCATCCCTGTTCTCAAAAGTATGTTCTGTGTTGTGTGTTAAATAATTGAAACCTCTTAGAAGGCCAGATGATCAGTGGGTATGAACCTTCTGACAGTTTTGGAGAGAATAAAAATACTTTGGGATGCCCTTGTAGTATTTTTTTTTTTCAGGTTCCCCTGAAGGGGGTAAAGAGCTCACTGAAGAAGATGGTTAAAACATGTTTAAGTTGTTTCCATGGTGCTGTTGTTGAAGCTTCATGCTGCTCAGCTTTATGGGTAACATCATGACGGAAGATATTACTTCTCTAAATGTAGACTCCCTAGGTGCTGTGCAGATGGTTAAATATGATTTCTTAGCATCCCCAACAACAACATGTATGAAAAAACCATTAGGAAGAACCACTCACTCACCATAAAGATCATGGTAACCTCCAATGACCACACACTTTCAACACGTCATTCATTGTGATGTAACTGGGCTTCCACAGGTTTACAGACTTCTTGCTTACGTTTCTTATTTTCGGGTGTGAAACATTGTTTTTTTTGTTTTTTTCTATGCCTTATAAGATGTTACTATAATGCTTGTCAATTCGATAAAAAAACACACATACAGCTCATTCATACACTTCAAGTAAAAACTATGTACATAACATTACATTCACCGGTGATTAAACCTTGGTCAACACTAATTATCCAACTCCTCCTTCTGTTTCACAACCTCTGCTACTCCCACTGCAAGTGTCACACCCATTCAGCCCCGCACATCCAATCCTCTAGGTGTGTCCCACCCGCCCACCACAGCTGAGCTGTGGTGGGCGGGTGGGACACACCTTCCTCCTGAAGATGACAGGGGCCTGTCGAAAGTACTAGAGGATTGGATGTGCGGGGCTGAATGGGTGTGACACTTGCAGTGGGAGTAGCAGAGGTTGTGAAAAAGAAGGAGGAGTTGGATAATTAGTGTTGACCAAGGTTTAATCACCGGTGAATGTAAGGTTATGTACATAGTTTTTACTTGAAGTGTATGAATGAGCTGTATGTGTGTTTTTTTATCGAATTGACAAGCATTATAGTAACATCTTATAAGGCATAGAAAAAAAAAAAAAAAACGATGTTTCACACCCGAAAATAAGAAACGTAAGCAAGAAGTCTGTAAACCTGTGGAAGCCCAGTTACATCACGATGAATGACGTGTTGGAAGTGTGTGGTCATTGGAGGTTACCATGATCTTTATGGTGAGTGAGTGGTTCTTCCTAATGGTTTTTTCATATATGAATTGCACGTAAATTATGCGCACTTTGCAAGAGGATAATACCTTAAAAGTGCAAATATAATAAACAACATGTATGTTCTGAGAAAAAATGACCATCTTGACTGGTGACCACCAAATGGAGGGGTTCATTGCCAAAATATCTCTGATCCCCACTTGAAAATAAAATGTAAAAAAACAGGGTGTTTAGTCCTCATGAAATTCCTAAAATGTTGCTAATGTCATGAACTTCCTAAAATTTTTCAGAAAAAAGTAGCAAATCCAAAAAATCTTTTTGAATTCAGTATTGAAAGTAATAAATCACCCTTGTTATGTGTCTAAGTGGTTTACAAAAGAAAAAAAAAACTATTATGATCTTTGTTTTGGCTGACTCATAAAGTGGCTGCCACAGCACTACTACCAGGATATCATCAATAGAGCTTTGGATGACGTGACGTCCTGCCAAGCCAGAAGTGAGAATGCATTTATGTGCTTGAAAGGTGAGTTTTAAATATGCCAAGAAAAAAAAAATTTAGTAACTTGTCGTTGTTGAAGGAATTGGATGGCATTGAAGTTTTAAAATGGAATGGTGTAGAAAAGGGGAAACAATTTTTTTGTGCTAGTTATCTATTATGTGGGGAGACATTTGAAACTTCAAATAGTAGTTTTGCTGAAGTAAAATCTCACCACCATAGTAAGAAGCATCAAGCTAAATTCCAATTTTGGCATTCATTCTATTGTTGCATTATTAGTGGGAGAAAGCATTGAAAACAATGGTAGTCAGCAATCAGCATGGCACCAAGTAAAAGTTGTGCATGATAAATTGAGTCATAATATGCAGATTAGTAAAGCAGAAGCTATTTGGGCTATGAGTGTTGCACAGAATAATTACTCACTTAAATCCTGTAATGCGACACATGTTCTGTTCAAAGAAATGTTTCCTGACTCAAAAATAGCTAGTGATATGCAATTAAAAGAAAAAAAAAAGTTGCCTACATATTATCTCATGGCCTTGCTTCATATTTTGAAAATGGATTAAAATGCACACCTGCCAGGTTTTACAATTTACCTGTAAAATTTATGAAAATGCAATTTGTTTTACAGGTGCGATGTTAATTATACGGATTTAGTGTTTCACCCAGATTTTTTTTTTCTCCTGATAATTTTGCACACCCACTATTAGAACTTTTTAATTTAACTTAATCCATTTAAAATAAAGCACGGATGTAAGTTAGGAATAAACTTCTCTTCAGCTACATGCGCTTATGTGGGAAAACTTCACCTGTAGTTTTCGCACGTGGTCATTTCAAACACTAAAGCTTGTGCCGTGCATAAACACATAAACTGAAATGTCCCAGTTTTGAGCTTGTCTATCTAATGCTATATTTACTTTACCCCCTTGTCCCTTCCCCTTTTCAGATAATGCAATGTTCGTCTCCTAAGTAGCAACTTCTCAGTAGGGCGTTGTGGGGTCGTCTGGCATTAGAGCACCAGTCTGTATAACCCATAATTCGACATGCTATCTCACAACGTAGTTATTGCAGAAAAAAAGTTAATCGGATTTTAAATCTGCGGAATTTTTGAGCCGAAATTGATACCTCAACATGATGAAGTTTCGGTATGCTGTTCTGGACACGTAACGGACCAATCCTATTGACAGGGGTTGGAGTTGTCTTGATTTTTTTTTTTATCCTGAAATGCCCTTATTTTTGTTCTATATCCTGAAAATTTTAGTGTAATCCTGAAATTTTAAGAATTAATGGTAAACTATGTATATTGATTCATCATCTAGTGTTTATAAGTCCCGTGTAAAAAAAAAAAAATGGAATGAGAGAAACAGCGAGTGTATTCTGTCGTTGTGACATCATCGCCAAGAACTCACTCTTGTAATTTGTGATGTACGCGAATGTATTCCCGTTTTTGTGAGATCGTTCGAGAATCGAAGCGTTTATGAAGCCGCTTCTTACGGAGGACGCACTTAGAGATACCAATCATTATGGACGGAATCTCCGTAATTATTACGGATTTCCCCTGCGATTACAGAATTACGGCTGACTAATGAAAAAATTATGGATATTCAGATTTTCGCTGTTATTAAGAAAGTTATGCTGGTTTAGTAATTAATCAATGTTAAGGAATTGTGTAGAAAAGCCTGTTGAAGCCTCTGAACAAAGTTCGTAACACAGTTCTTTGTTTCCTTTTTCCCTGAGGAGGAGCAATTTGTTTTGCTTGTTTGAAAGAGTGTAAAAAAAAAAAAAAAAAAGAAGCACAGCGCGAGACCTGGATTACGTTGGCCCTGCGTGCTTCTTTCGCTATGGCCCGGGATTACGTCAGCCTGAAGCGTCTGAATAAAGTTAGTGGTGCAGGTCTTTGTTTCTTTTCTTTCTCTTTCTTTTTATTTTTCCGAGAAAGAATTTGTTTTGCTTGTTTGAAAGCTAAGCGGGAAAGAAACCAGGGTGCTGGGTCGGGGTTACATAGCCCCGGCGTGCTTCTTTCGCCGTGACCCGGATGTGCTTCTTTTACTGTGGCCCGATGCTTCTGAACCAAGTTCGTGATGCATCTCTCTGTTGTTTTTCTGAGGAGGAGGAATGTGTTTTGCTTGTTTGAAAAGTCAGTGGAAAGAAAGCACAGCGCCGGGCCACGATAACGTCAGCCTGAAGCCCGAAGCCTCTGAACAAAGTTCGTGACGTAACTCTTTGTGTCTGTTATATCATCATCATCATCATTGTCAACCATTATCAATCCACTGCTGGATGAAGGTCTCCCCAAGTTTCCTCCACAACGGTCTGTCTTGTGCCAGTCTCCTCCATGTCACCCCTGCATACTTTCGAATTTCATCCACCCATCTCCCATGTGGTCTTCTTCTGGGTCTTTTCCTGTCCCTTGGAATCCAATCTAAAATTTCGGCTGTCCATCGATGATCTGTCCTTCTGGCAGTATGTCCAGCCCATTGCCATTTCAGGGATTTAACTCTGATCATGATGTCTTCCACTCTTGTCATTTTTCGGATCCACGAGTTCCTCTTCTTATCTCTCCTGGTTACACCAAGTATGCACCTCTCCATGCTACTTTGAGTTGTCTGCAGCCTTTGTATGTCTCTTTTAGTTAAGGTCCACGTCTCTGCACCATACGTGAGCACTGGAAGGATGCATTGATCAAACACTTTTCTTTTAAGACATAATGGCATATTGCTCTTGAAAATTATGCTGTTTCTTCCAAAAGCTCTCCAGGCAAGTTCTATTATATATATATATATATAATATACAGGATATCCGAGAATTATTGGACACATTACAAAATTATGTACAAAAAAAACTATGAGCATTGTCTGTTTTTCTATGTCATGTATTACTAACACGGTTTCTATATTTTTGTTTTGCAGAATTGTTATTCCCAGAATCCGATAGATGGCGCTAGTTGTGGCCTGATGAGGAATGTATGAAAAATGCGCAATCAGTAATCATGTCATCCATACAGCAGAAGGAGACGTGTGTGTTATATATAACTTGCGGAATTAAAGTCTGTCATTAAAGTTAAAAGACGGTACCATTTAGAGTATGGTTGTAATCCTCTGCCAACGAATTCAATTAAATGGTGGATGAAACAGTTTAAAGAAACTGGCAATGTGGAACATCGTGGAAGAGCCGGTAGGCCTAGCATCAGCAGTGAGACGGTTGACCAAGTTAATGAGTTTCCGACGAAGCCCCAGGAAATCCGTTCATAAAACAAGCAAAGAACTGTGCATTCCAAAATCGACAGTTCACGATATCTTGCACAAGAAATTAAAGTTTCGTGCTTATAAAATTCCAGGCCTAGTAGCCGCCCTCTTTTTTAGCTTTTTGTCTCTCTTTTTGGGGTTAGTCTCTTTTAGCCTCTTTTTTTTTAGAATAAGTCTCCTTTCTCTCTTTTTTTATCTGCCCCTGCAAATCCTAGCAATTCTTCCAACACAATTCAAAGTGAAGAGCCTGGGTCTTGCCATAATTCTTCAATGCCTATTGTACAACTCTATAGTTCAAAAATGCGGCAACAGTTGCTGAACTCATTTGGGTTATGAAGTCGGTGTGTTGCAACTTTTCGGCATCATCTTGTAGTGGCATGAAGGATACATTTGTTGCAATGTTTCCAGGGTGTGTTCCAACTGATTTTTCTTTAAGCCCTAAAAAGATGCAATACCTAATAACTGATGCACTGGGACCGTATTTTTAACAGATGATCTCAGATGATGTGGGAACCTCCTTTTATTCAGTTTGTTTTGATGAAACAACCAATGTCAAAGACAGAAAAGAGCTCCAGATATCAGTGAGATATTGGTCAGAGGGTAGAGGTGAAGTAGTTTCAAGACATTTGCAGATGTTCTTCATTGGGAAAGCTGATGCACAAATTCTTCATAAAAAAATTCACTCTGCCATCAGTAATGCAAACCTACCGGTTCACAAACTTCTGATGATTGGCTCAGATGGCCCCAATGTGAACAAGAAAGTTCACAGACTATTCAATGAAGATTTAATTGAAATGAGATCTCACGGATTAGTTGGTATTGGAACCTGCCCCCTTCACATTGTTCACAACGCATACCTGAAAGCCTTGCAGACCTTTGGTGAAGATGCCTCTGAATTAGCTGTTGCTGTTTACCACTATTTTGATGGGTGGCCAGCTAGGGTGGAGGAATTTGAAAGGATTCAAGAAGATCTGAAGTTACCTAAAAAGAAATTCTTGAAACATTCTCCGTCAAGGTGGCTTACATTTCGTTCTGCTGCTGAGAGACTGCTTGAACAGTGGGAAGGAGTAATTCATTACTTTCTTAAATTCATTCCATTAAATAAGAATTGCACTGTGTTACAGTCTAGTTCATACAAAAAGATCGCTGACCTTTTACGGTGTTCAACAATCAAAGCAGAATTTTATCTCACTATATCTTCTGTGGAACATTTTACAAGCTTCACTGAAAGATTCCAACGAGATGAACCTTTAATTCATCTTATGTACCCTCAGCTACAACAACTATTAGGGAAACTGGCTAGACGTGTTTGCAAGTCTATTTCTGAAGATAACTTTGATGTAAATAAGTTATTTGATCCGAAAAACATGTTGCCCATAAAAGACATTGTTGTTCCACAGGAAGTTAAAAATGAACTTTCATATCTTCCAGAAAAAGATTTCTTGGTGTTTATGAATAGTGCTAAAGAGCATTATGATGCTGGATGCAAATACTTGATTGAAAAGGCAATGAAAGGCTGTGGTTTGATTAAAGATGTTTAAACCCTTCTTTTGTGAAAAATCGAAAAAGTTGTTGAGATTTAGTTTCAGTCGCTAGAGAACTACCTATTGAAACAAAAGAAGATGTGATCATTGACGAATGGAAGATGTTGCAAATGGAGACTGGAGCAGCTTTTGAAGAAAGAATTGATAGTTATTGGGATAAAATTTTAAAGAAAACTAATACAGCAGGCAAAAAAAAAAAAAAAATATGAATTGGCAAAAGTTATCAAGACTGCATTGTCTCTATCACATGGAAATGCAGACATTGAAAGAGGTTTTTCTGTTTCAAGATGGGTGTTGACTGAGGACAAGGCTTCCACTTGTGAATGAACATTAATGCAGTTTTGGTGATTAAAGATACATTGAAAGCCTTCGGAAACTTACCCCATCTGGTTCCCATGACATCAAAACTTATTGCTATGGGAAAAAGTGCACATAGGCATTACACAATGTATCTAGAGGCCCAAAAGAAACTGAAAGAGGAGGAAGAAAAAAAGAAAGAGGAGGAATTACGTTTAGCTAAAGAGACAGAAGAAAAGTTAAAACAAGTTGAAGAGTCTAGGAAAACAATTACCGAGATAGAAAGTAAGATATCACAGACAAAAAAGGACCATACAGCAACTTCTGAAGCATCTGATCGTCTCTTCAAAGAAACCAATGAATGATTGAAGAGAGCAATACAGAAGAGGAATTTGCAAGAAGTTAGTGTTGCACATGGTATGTTGGAGGGTGTTAAAACTATGCGTGAAACTGAGCAGCAAAAGCTTAAAGAAGTGGAAACTCTTCAAAAAACTGTAGAGAAAAGAAAAAACAATTTGATCACTGCTTTTTTGGTAAAAAAACCCAAGAATTCCTGATTTATTTTATTTTTTATGATAGTTGGTAATAATGTGTATTCCAGTTATCCTGTCTTTTTCAGTATGTTATTGTTACAAACTTTGTATGTAATTTTTTTAATGTAATTTGTTATGTAATAATATATAAACAGGCCATAACCCAATCCAGGATCAAAAAATAAAAAAAAGAAACTAAAAAGCCTAAAACACCAAATGATATACCATTCATGAATGTACAGGGGTATATTTATATGAATCTAAAGAATTTTTCAATTTAATATCAATCTAAAGAATTTTTCCAGTTTATTAGTGTGACTATTTGAGGTAATTTTACATCTTACGTAAGCTTCCAGAGGAAAATTGTACTCTTCATCATTTTGTTGATGTCAAAAGTGTGTATGCTGGTTACTTAACTTTCATTTCTTTCTGGTCTCGACTGGCCTTTATTGGTTGGGGATTATTTAAAAAATATATATCTATTTTATGAATCAAAATTTTTGGTGCAAAAACGTGAGCATCAAACATTTGACCATATTGAGCACTGGCAACTTTTAGTCTCTTTTTAGTCTATTTTTCTGGCATTACAGTCTCCTTTTTCTCTTTTTTGGGGGTGGTCTACCACTCCTAGGCCTGAAATTCAAATAGCGCAAAAACTCTGTGATACGATTTCGCTGTGGATATGCTGAATCGAGTGGAATACGGCAAAAACTTTCTCAGTACTTTAGTGATGAATCCACATTTTATGTATCGGGTATTGTGAATCGTCACAACTGTAGGATATGGGGCAGTGAACCTCCTCATGCTGCTATTGAACTGGAACATGAATCTCCAAAAGTTAATGTGTGGTGCTCCCTATCAAAAAGATAAGTGATTGGCCCTTTCTTCTTCTGCGAAAAAAAGCCTAAATGGTGACATTTACTTGGATATGCTAGACAATTTTGCTATACCCCAGATCAAAAGATATGACGTCATTTTCTAACAAGACGGCGCACCTCCGCATTGGTCAACATGTGTACGTAAGTGCCTAAATGAGCATTTCCCCAACAGATGGATTGGGCGTGGTGGTCCCGTTCCGCGGCCTTCTCGCTCTCCAGATCTGACTCTATTGGAGTATTTCATGTGGGGTTATGTGAAGGATCGTGTCTATCAGACGCCTTGTACTGATTTGCAGGAACTGAAGCAGCGTATCACAGCTGCTATTAATTCCATAACTTCTCAGATGCTTGCCAATACATGGCATGAACTCGAGTATCGCTTGGACGTACTACAAGCAACCAAGGGATCTCACATCGAAATTTATTAACTTGTGTAGTTACATTGTAAGTTAGTACAGTCAGTTTCTTTCTATCTGTTTAATGTTTTGTTTTATATAATTTTGTAATGTGCCCAAAAATTCTCTGACACCCTGTATATATATATATTTTTTTTTCTGAGGAGCAAGAATGTGTTTTGCTTGTTTGAAAATTAAGTGGAAAGAAAGCACGGTTGGCCTGAGCCCTGAAGCTTCTGAAAACCAAGACCAGCTTACATAGATATTACCTGCCCATTTCACGCAGCTCTATGACTGCCCTTCTGAATAAATTTGCCCCTAGATGGCACTGCTTTTCGGTGGTTTTAAGAAGCTCTCGTGTGTGCAATGTTAGTTTCTATCGAGACCCTCGTACGGTTTGTATCAATTTCTGTTAGAATTTTTTCCCCCTGTTAGCATAACAAAATGTCACACTGTTCAGTGCCATTATGTAAATCAAATAAAACAAAGAATGTTAAGGACATTCTGATTTCTTTTCACTAGTTCCCCGGCAGTCGTAACCAGCTTAATTTCCCATTTTGATTGACAGAATGGAACAGAACAGTACATTTTGCTGTCTTAACAAAGGAAAAATTCTAATAAAAACTCTGAAAGGTCATCTTTTCTAAAAAAATATAATTTGTTCGGAACAGTAATCTTTCAGAATGTGCTTATGCACACAGGTGAAAAGCCTCACCAATTTGATGCATGTTCCAAGCAATTTGCTGGAAAAAGTAATCTTTCACAGCATATCCTTATGCACACAGCTGAAAAGACTTACCAGTGTGATGTATGCTGCAAGCAATTTGCTTGGAAAAGTCATCTTTCAGAGCATATGGATATGGATATGCACACAGGTGAAAAGCCTTACCAATGTGATGTATGTTCCAAGCAATTTGCTCGAAAAAGTCATCTTTCACAGCATATCCTTATGCACACAGGTGAAAAGACTTACCAATGTGATGTATGCTGCAAGCAATTTGCTTGGAAAAGTCATCTTTCAGAGCATATGGCTATGCACACAGGTGAAAAGCCTTACCAATGTAATGTATGTTCCAAGCAATTTGCTCGAAAAAGTAGTCTTTCACAGCATATCCTTATGCACACAGTTGAAAAGACTTACCAATGTGATGTATGTTCCAGCAATTTGCTCGGAAAGTCATCTTTCAGAGCATATGGCTATGCACACAGGTGAAAAGCCTTACCAATGTGATGTACACTGCTGTTCAAAATTAAGAGAATTTGCACATTTTGTCGATTTTCACAAAAAGTATGGAACCTTTTGTGAAAATCGACAAAATGTGCAATTTTCCACTTAACCACCAGGTGGCCTTTAGGAGAACAATCAGCACTGCTTATACCAGTTTTGATTTCCACCAGAGTGTTTCATACTTTGAAACAGATTCTTATAGTTGTATTAAATGATTATCTCACTTATACCTTCACTTTCATGCTATGACCGGCACAGCTGGTGACCATGCAGTTAAATATTAATTTCCAGTTCTATTATTTTTTTTTTTTTGAAAAAAATTATCATTTTTTAATGTTCTGAACAGAAAATGTCAACATTCAGCACATTTATTTAATTGATACCAAGTCTCTCTCTCTCTCTCTCTCACACACACACACACACACACACACACACACACAAGCTTGAAATGGGTGAATCTGTTAAGGAACTAGTTGTTAGGCCTAAATTTTGAGTACTGTATCTTGGAGGTTATGGGGGGTAAAAAGCTGAGGGCTTTGGAATTTGGATTGCTAGGTAAACATGCATGCTGACTTTCCTGAACATCCCAGTGTGTGGATCAGAATTTAAAAAAAAAAAAAAGAAAAAAAAGAATATGGCTGAAGCTTCAAAGAAAACCTCCTCCACACACATGCATTTCAAATAATTTTACTTATCTGGGAGAGTACTGTGGTATTCACCATTTTATTTCCTGAATAAGTTACAGGATGTGTCAAGGATCAGTATTAAATAAAAAATCAGTTCCATCATGCTAGAGCAATACTCTACAGAGCTTGATATAAAATAGCTAAATTCTATGGTACTTTTTCACTTCACCACTAGGTGGTGCTTATTTGTCTAGCTTTTCTGGTAAAATTGAAATTGTTTTGAGATCTGTGAACACTTTTCACTAGAGTAGCAGTTACAGGAGGTTTGTTAAAGAATGGCATGTTACTGCATTGCTGCCGAAGTGAGTGCTGAGCTAAATTTTGGAACACTGTACATTAAAAACTATGGGGTTAAAAAAATTAAAACTTGGGATTTTTTTCATAACTTTTATAGGTACATCTACCAGCTGAGTTTTGTTCAAATTCAAGTCAGTGGGGGACACTGCCTGGATGATTTGACATGGAATGACCCAAGAGTTACAAACTTTGTTTTAAATGTTTCAAAAAATTAGTGTGTATGACTCGTTTTCTTTTTCAGGTTTTATGAGAAATGTCATCTGAAGCAGGAAAACTGAAACGCATCCACATGGATGCTACATGGTGTGTTAAATTTGCCAGTTCATCTGAAGGTGTTAAACCTCTGATTGCACTGGGCACAAATAAAACGAGAAACAAGAATCTCAACAAAGGACTGTGTCCCAAAACTTATAAGCATAGGGCATCAAGCAGCAGCAGTGATGGTTGTTATCCATCATTTAGCAAAGCCTCTAAGTATCATGTGAAGCAAATAAGGACTGAACCTACACATAAAAGAAAGAAAAAGAAATTTCATCTAAAAATAACAAAAGAACTGATTACTTGTTGAAGACAGAATCATCAGGATGTGATATTTCAGTTGACTGTAGGGAAACAACCACCTCAGAAGGAAGTCCAAATCCTTCTGTAAGTGAGTTCAGTAATAATATCTGTTGTGTAAAATCTAAGTCTCTCCAAGGAAGCAGTGAGTCAAAGAAACAGAAGGTTTCAAATTATTTTGGGCTATTTTGTGTTGCTGAAACAGATGAATATCCTGAGCCAGATTATTTTAATCAGTTGCCTTTGGAAGTGATGGAAAACATTTTTTGCCAGCTTCCATTTTTGGACTTACGAAACTGCAGACTTGTATGCCATTTATGGAATGATGTCATTAACAGTAAAAGGGTAAGTATTTTTCATTTCACTAAAACATTTAATGAGTTTAATTACACCAATGAGTCATTACATTATGAACAATTACCTAATAAGCTGTAGGACTCCCTTTAGTCCACAAAAAAGCGGCCACTCGGCGAGGCATTGATTCAATGAGGTGGCGATAGCCCAATAGTGGTACCATAATGTCAACAGCAGGTACTCCAATTCCTTTACATTTCAGGGTGGTGGTGATTTAGTGCAAACCCACTTTTCCAAGTTGAACCACAAATGTTCAATTGGGCTCATGTCAGGTGAATTTGGAGGCCAGGGTATTAACAGAAAGTCACCAGCATGTTCCTTGAACCACTGCTTGACAATTTTCGCAGTGTGACATGGCCATTATCTTGTTGGTAATAGCCATCATCAGCAGGGAACCCAGTTGCCATGAATGGGTGAACTTGGTCTGCAGTGATGTTCAGAAAACTGACGGTTGTCAGGGATTGTGCTATTGGGATAATGGGGCCTAAAGTGTCACAAGAAAATTGCCCACAGCATAACACTGTTGCTGCTGGGCTGTTTTCGCCCAACAGAGCATTCAGGTGCCAGAGCCTCCATCGGTAATCGACTTATCAGCTCTCGCCCATCTACTTGATGCATCAGAAATCTAGATTTGTCAGACCAGGCCACTTTCTTCCAATCATCCACAATCCAATCTCAATGATCTAGGGCCCATTTCGTGAATTGTTGGCGATGACATGCAGTGAGCAAGGGGATCCGGCTGGGTCTTCCGCTGTGCAGGTCCATGTGCAGAAGGCTGTGATTAACTGTGTGCTGTGACACATGGCCCTGATCACCAGTGTTGTAGCTGAGGGTGATTTGTCGCACTGTGGCCCTGCGGTCGCTGTGAACAATGTGAGACAGTCTCCACTCCCTCAGGTATCAGTGAGCTGCAGATGACACACGGCTGGACGATGGTTCATTCTTTGGCCATCTGTGCACCACTTCTGATACGTACTCACTACTGCAGCATGTGAACAAGACACACCATTTCTGAGATTGTAGTTCCAAGGTGCTGCTGCCACCAGAATTTGTCCTTTATCAAACTCTGATAAATTTGTAGCTTTTCCATACTAACTGAAAGCCGGCCCTCAGATTGTATATATACTGCTCTGTAAACTTCACCTGCAATACTGTTCGGTCTCCAGGCACGCTCATTTCTCTAGGCTGGGGGTGTTCATAATGTAATGACTCATTGGTGTTTATGTATACATATCACTAAGATGTCTGTGATTCAGGGGTTAGCTTCTCAAAGAAAGCTCAGCAGTCAAATTAGTTAAAACTGATTATACTATATTTTACTTGTCGTTGATGTATCAAACGTGTCTATTTGTAGCCATCTCGACACACAACTCGAGTTTCAGTGACATCCGTCACACAAGACCATTTATACTTCCTACTTATGATCTCTTTCTCATGCAGACATTCCGGAACCCTTGGTCATCCCATGATTTCCTTGGCCTTCCTCTGTCTTTTTTCCTTCTACTGGGCTGAATAAATTCCCATAGTAAGCATCTGGCCAATCATTCTTTCAGTATGGCCAAACCACCTGAGAATATTTGTCTCCTAACAAAATTTTGTGTCACATCACACATCTCTAATACATTTTCAGAAGTCCGGATTGTTGTTGCCAGCAACACTTGATATGCATGCATCAAAGATCACTCGGTTGGTTTTTCCCTGTCATTGCTTTAAAAATATCATGCATGAGATGCCCAATGTAAATTATTGGCCTGGGCAGGTAAATAAAAAACTTAGTTGCCCAGACTGAGCAACTAAATTTAAAAATTAAGTTTGGAATAGAATTTCCTACTACAAGAAAAAAAGACAGTCGTCACATGATGTGTTTCATTTTACTGCTAATCACCGGGAGTTGTATTATTGTTATGGAATGTTAGACAGAAGAATATCATTTGTTTAATTATACTATGCTCTCTAGATCCAGATATTGGAACCATATGTAGTTTTGCTCCAAATGTTGTTTATAGTCAGCGACAGGATGCTTGCCTCTGATGGAATTAGCCTCCGGTGTTGAGTGACAAAGGGCCGAAACTTTGATGAAAGGAACATGACAGAATCACAAATTTCTCAAATGCCAATATCATCATCATCATACCATTTCATACCAATTTCAGCATCTTAAAACTTAAGATACTCACTTTTGTGCTTTGAACATTTTGAATACAGACGGACCCTTAAAACAGAAATGCGAAACATTATAGGTGCAGACTGGAATTTTAGCTAAGTGGCCAGTAAGTCAAGAACAGTTAGTAGCAAAAAAAAAAAAAAAAAAAAAAAAAATGGTGGGTAAGTTAACAAATCTTAGTGGCTAAAAAGAAGTCTCCAGCATAAAAAAGAAAAAGATGTGGGGGGGGGGGGAGAATCCATAGAAATTTGAATATGCACTCGCAGACAATGAATTTTGTGCATCTAGAAAAAAACATGCTACAAAACTTTGCAAATAGTTAGAGTGCCAGCTGGGATGTAAATGTTCCACATTTGGTGTGATCTCAAATCACCGCACACCCTGTGGTGGCGTTGCAAGCACGAACCAACAGGCTTATAAACCGGTGTGTAGTCGATGCCCCATGAAAACGAAAAGCACCGGTCGACACAAGCAAGAGTACAGAGTGACAAGAATGCCTGATATATGCCAAAGACTTTAATTTACGCAACTTACGGACTTTGAGAAAGGCCTTATTGTCGGGCTGAAAACTGCAGGATGTTCAGCGCGCCGTATAGCCCACCACGTGGATCATTCTGACCATGCCGTTCGGCTGTGTTGGGAGGCATGGTCAGAATGATTGGGAGCAGTGGACACGTGACGGCACTGCCACATGGTGGAGTGGCTTCGGACGGACCAGGAGAACCCAGTCCACTATGCAGGCGGATGTAGTGGCTCCTATGTGCCCACGAACCATTTCCCGATGCCTTGCGGAAGTGAATCTGCGATCCCAGCCCCCCATTCAACATTCTGTACATTAACACTGGAACATCGCCGGCTCCATTGAAGTGGTGCCAGGCCAGAGCGACGTGGAACGCCACAGACTGGAGACGTGTGGTGTTTAGCGATGAGTGCTGTTTCGTTTTGGGGACAGATGATTATTGTGTCCGTCTGTAGAGGTCCCAGGGTCAACGGCACAAACCCACCCTTGCTATCGAGCCCCACACCTCCCCACTGCAGGCATTATGGTCTGGGGAGCCATAGCCTATGATAGCCGATCAGCTCTAGTAGTGGTATGTGGATCATTGATGGGCCAACAGTATGTGGATGAGATCCTACGGTCTCATGTGCTCCTATTCTTGGCCAGGATTCCAGGTGCTCTATACCAGCAGGATAATGCCCTGCCTGCACACTGCTCAGGTTGCCCAGGACTACCTACACAATGTTCAGACACTTCCATGGCCTGCCCGCTCCCTGGACATGTCCCCTATTGAGAGCATGTGTGGGACCAGTTGAAAAGCCAGCTGCCGCCGTGCCGCATTATATCCAGGATTTGGAGCACACCGTCCAACACGTCTGGGCAAATCTGCCGCCGAACAACATCAGGCATCTGATCGCTTCCATGCCGGACCGTATCGCTGCATGAGGCGGTGCGAAGCGCTGTTGAAGATGACCATACTGTGTGCCACAGCGCCCTTTGTAATTATTCTGCAGCTTTGTTTTTGCTATCATGTGTATCATTCATCTGTATCATTATGTCCATAAAATTTCAGTTCAATCTGATGCTTCCTTCTTGGGGAGAATTTCATTATCTGTGAGTGTAACTGCTATTATGAGGGGTGAGACGTCCATGGAAGCTGTGCTTCCCCTAATTAACTCAACAAGACCTCAAGGTTTAGTATTGTTAGGATCTCAGCTCTAAGGATGGAAGTTCACCCCCAGTACTTCAGAAGGCATTGTTAAACCAAACATCATGTAGAAGGCGACAAGGAAACAACAAATGAAACAAAGCTTTTCTAATAGCTGTTACTGTCGCCTCCACTCAGCATTTATCCCTCAAATTGAGTTACTCTTTTTATCCATTTGCACATTACAATGTGAATGTATCCTGAAGTTACACAAAAGAAGTTAAATACTGGTTATTGTAAAACAGTTAAGAATGAAGTGGGGAAAATATACCACGTGGAAACATTTTTTCCAAATTATTGATAGCACGACCAACTCAAAATTGGATTATGTTGAGTGCGATAAATGCGAATGCATTTTGAAACAAAAGTTCTTTAGGATCTAGCAAACTTTTGCGTCATGTCAAAACATGTGTGAAGACTATCTCCTCTCAATGCACAAAAAAGGTAGACAGTTTCTTTTTCTTAGATAAGAAAAAAAAGTATGAGTTACTGCAAACTTTTATGTGAAACTGTAAAATATAAATTTTATTTCAAGGTTATATCCTTCTTGATGAGGTGCATAAATGCTGAGCATGATATTCCATGCTTCTTGTTTCGTGTAAAAATCAGATAAAAGAGAGAAAAGCATTAGCACTTGGAAAAGTCAAGCTCGACTGGACTTGGGCTCTACAGTACACAGACATCGTGGGGCTGAGTTGGGCTCAGATGGGCTCATGCTTCCAAAATCGAGCCTGAACTCATCTCTTTTTGCTGTCACTGTACGCTAGTTTTTCTGACCCATAGATGCCAACTAGTATGGATTTGTGGTTGCTGTTACGGAAGTACAGAAACACTGCTGAAATTACGGAAAATCACCATTTGAGCAAATTTTCATCAACTTAAAAATTTTTGTTGGTTCTTCAAGTTTTTCTGGGGAAAAAAATTAAATGCTACATTCTGTGTATTATAGATTTCTGCATCTTAATTGGCAATCCATCTACCGTAGACTGAGCAGCAACCACACTATGCTGGCTCAGCGTTTCATTCCATGACACCGCTTGCATTGGTTCTCTCTGAGCTGGACGCTACTACGCAGTTTAGCTCTGTGTGGACGCTGCTAAGGCATTCGTTCCAAACTCCCATCATGCACTTCATGCCTCCTACGTGCAACCAGGGCAGTTGCTTTTCGTTTCCTGTAGGCCGTAGAGCTTCTGCTTTATTGTCCTTGATGCTTTTTGGTACTCTCTGCTGCACATGCTACCCTACTGTTACATCACGGAAAGGTGAGGTGATTATGAAGTTTTTTTTTTTTTTTTGCTGTTTTCTTTCATTTATTTTAAAATGAAGCGTTCTTTAGACAAACCTTCGTCGTCGAAAAAGAAACAGTGTTTTCTAGAAACTTACAATAGAGATTGGCCCTGTTTTGAGAAATCAAAAGTTTCTGTGCACCACGTGTTTTGCAGAATTTGTACATGCAATTTTCGTATCGCGCATGGTGGGCGGGATGATTGCCAAAGACATGCAGAATCTAAAAAGCATAAATCTTTTGGCGAGTTGAAAGTTCAGTCAGTGAGCGATTTGTTTGCATCAAAGGAGAACAGCGTAATAAATGCAGAACTTATGTTCACTTCATTTATTGTGGAACACAATTTACCCATAGCAGCTGCTGACCATGCTAAACCGTTATTTCAAGCCATGTTTCCCCATTCAGCAATCGCAAAAAATATTCGTGTGGAAGAACTAAGGCTACTGCACTAATTCAGCACATGGCCAATGTTTCTACAAGTAACATCGTATCTGAAGTTTAAAAAAATCCTTTTTCTCTATCTACAGACGGAAGTAATGATGCTCAAGCAAATAAACTGTATCCCATTACAATAACATATTTTGACGAAAAAATAGGGAAAAAATTCAACTGTTTTGTTATCATTGGTTGAATCAAGTAATAATACAGGTGAAGGAATATTCAACGTTTTGAACACTGCCGTTTGCGACGTCAGTGGTGTCAAGCTAGAGCTCATTGGAGGACGGAATGGAGATCTGTTGTGTTTTCTGATGAAAGCCGGTTCTGCCTGGGTGCCAGTGATGGCCGTGTGTTGGTTAGGAGGAGGCCAGGTGAGCGCCTGCAATCAACCTGTCTGCGGCCGAGACACAGGACCTACACCTGGAGTTATGGTCTGGGGAGCAATTTCCTACGACAGCAGGAGCACTCTCGTGGTTATCCCACGCGCCCAGACGGCACAGTTGTACGTTGGTCTGGTGATTAAACCTGTTGTGCTGCCATTCATGAACAGCATTCCAGGGGTGTTTTCCAATAGGAAAACGCCGCCCGCATACCGCTGTTGTAACCCAACATGCTCTACAGAGTGTCGACATGTTGCCGTGGCCTGCTAGATCACCAGATCTTTCACCAATCAAGCACGTATGGGACATCATTGGACGACAACTCCAGCGTCACCCCCAACCAGCATTAACCGTCCCTGTATTGACCGACCAAGTGCAACAGGCATGGAACTCCATCCCACAAACTGACATCCAGCACCTGTACGACACAATGCATGAACGTTTGCGTGCTTGCATTCAACATTCTGGCGGTTACACCGGTTATTAATGTACCAGCATTTCACATTTAAAATGGCTCTTCTCACGCTTACAATAAGCTGTGATCTTGAAACCTTAATCGATTAAATATGTTACTTATACAAATGTATTGCCGCCCTTTCATTCCTCCACAACTATTTTTTCATGGTGTTGGGATTTTTTTCCGTCAGTGTATGTGTTCCCTGTTTCCAGTTTTGAACCAGAAGAATCTGACAAGGTGGAATCTGAATTTGCTTACTACCAGTTTGAAAATTTTAACTGTGCTGTTACTTCTGGGAGAATGGATGAAGTGTGGCACAGAATTTCTTTAATGAAAAATGAAAGTGCCCAGTTGAAGTATGAATCATTAAGCAAAATTATGAAAATGATTTTAATAGTCCCTCATAGCAATGCAAGTACAGAAAGAATTTTCAGTATTGTGAAAAAAACCATGAATGAAATAAGACCTAATTTAAGTACTCATGTGCTGTCTTCTTTATTAGTAGAAAAAATAAACAGCATTGCACACTGTGAACTATGCTATCAGAAGTTTTCGCGAATTGAACTAAGGAAGGCCAAAATGGCAACTACAGCCAGTTTATCATAATAATTTGGCCAACATTCCAAGGAATAATTTTTCTTCATGTCTGGAGGTAATTTATTATATTTTTCTTTGTTGCAGTGTTAAATACCCAAATTTGCCGCTGTAGACTGGATTACTGAAAATTACTGAAAAAAAAAAAAAAAAAAATTGTTACTGAAAATGAACATGTTGGTTACTGAAAACTACTTTTAGAGGTTGGCATCTATGCTGACCTATGATTAAATTAGCGTAAAAACGTTACCACTACTGTACTTCACATTATTTTAGGTTTCATATATAGTGCTTTCTGGCTTGACCCTTTGTATAATGAAAATTGCATTATAAAAATGTATCATACGATTTGTGAAGAATAAAATAGTAGGGCTACTCATCATGTTTCAAACATGTTATGTATACAGAAATGGCTTCTTAACTTCTGTGCTACTACTCCGCCCGTCGTAATACTATAAAATTATTTGCAAAAACTTTTGCGTCGTCACATTCAACACGTAAAAGTACGACCCATTGTAATCCCATAAATCGACGAATGTCAAACATACAGAACATCACGAACGATAAAGAGGTCAAATCTCAAAGTCAAACGCACAAAACGTCACGAACGATAAAGAGGTCAAGTCTCAAAGTCAAACGTAAAGGACATCATGAACGATGAAACAGCCAAAAAACCAAAGTCAAACGTACAAACATCACGAACGACAAAAGAACAGATAACAACACGAACCATGATAGTATATAGATGAAATGAAGTAAAATGCAAAGAATAAGGTCAAAGCCTTCAAGCTATACAACCATACCGGTTTCAACATATACCAAATGCCATCCTCAGTGGTACCAGCTACTGCTAGTCATGTTCACACGAATGCA
The DNA here is from genome assembly GCA_039090855.1 of Macrothele yani. NCBI lineage: Eukaryota > Metazoa > Arthropoda > Arachnida > Araneae > Macrothelidae > Macrothele > Macrothele yani. The sequence continues at coordinate 16,641,637 of CM077000.1, read as the reverse complement.
CCTACAACCATACAAATTCACGTAAGACGCATGGGCCATCATACCCTTCGGCAGTGACATACAAAGCATCATGGTATTAAACATCAAAGGCGACATCTATCGCTCTAGAAGGATGTCTTTGTTCTTTTGGGCAATTAACTTTATCATTTTGTTCTTTCCTTTTTGAAATGTAAATTGTTTCTTCTTCCATTTTTGTTCAACCTCTATCATGAATTTCCATGCATACGGAAGATCTAGCGGTACATTATTATTACAGTTCTTCCCTCTTGTCTTTTCAATAACTATAGCCTCAGAGATAAACTGTTGTTCATACTTTTTGTGTGATGTTATTAGTTTGGTGTTAGACCAATCTGGTGTTAAATTATTCACTAGGCAGTATTGCATTAGCGATGTTTTCATCTCCTTCTTGTACCAGTGTAGACGTAGAACGTGCGCGCCACTCATCAGATGGCGATAAACTGGCAACTTTGGTGATTAAATTTATTTTAGTGGTCGCCAGTTTGGCCATTTGTTATTTTTAGTGCCAATTTACAAAAGTATAATAATTCATAAATAAAGGTAAAAGGAAGTAAAACCAGTCCTAACTAGAAATGGCAGAAAACCTTGGTGTTTTTGAACATCGAAGTTTTGCCACTGATAATCGACGTTTAAACCTTTTATGTTGCAGAACCAAAAGACCTTTAAGATACATAGACTGGAAAACTGAAAGTTAACCATGTGACATTTGAAGTTCAGCGTTGTATGGCAAGAATCTGTCACATCACATTGTTTACTAAAGGCATTCATGTGTTTATATCAGTTACATTCATTTTTTTATATGTATAACCAGCAAAAACAAACATAATTGAGCTAAACAAATCTTTAAAATGGGTATATCTTGCGTAGCATATGGATGTACCAAAAGACAAACAACTGGCCAGCAGACACTTTCACTTCATAAGTTTCCTCATGATGATTGTGATACTTTGGGGAAGTGGGTAAATGCTGTAAGATGTTCTAACTGGAAATGAAGCTAAGCCAAGCTAAAATCTGATGATTGCCATTTAGTAAGGGGTATCACACATTTTTGCAGTCTCGCTATACCGGTATCACCTGTCTGGAAATTGAAAAGAGAAGTGCGACGGACAAGTTGTCCCCAAGGGAAATCAGCATGAGAGAAAAAAAAGAAACATTCATATTTTCATCTGGATTTAAGCGCTAGTCACAGCAATGACTTGCAGTTTCAATCTAGGCTTCTCACTTCCTTTTCTAATCTTTCCCTGGAAATAATAGAGGTGCTTTGGTATTTTAAGTGCAGGACAGTTAGCTAGTAAACTTTTACACTAACTTTATTTCTAAATATTAAGTTGAGGGACTCTGTATTTACTAGAGCCTTGTGCCAATCACCAGACTATATATGGCATTTTTTCTAGATCATATTTAATTTTACTTATTTTTTTTCCCGTTTAGTGGCTATTATGAACTCAATACTGCAGGAAAAACTTCCAAAATTAAATGTTTTGTTCTCGGCAACTTCTCTTAATAGTACACTGGTGTGCAAAAATTAAGGACAAAGAGGAGAAATTAGCGTAACAGCGGAACGAGCAGGCAGAACGGACCGAAAGACCACTCAGGAGATACACTAGGGTCTGGTGCGGTAAGGCATGCGCATATATGCAGCATGACGTGGGGGAGATTGTCGGAAGGGTATAAAGCACACGGGAGGTGTATGTTAAGCAATTCGGTGAAAGCTATTGCACCGAGTACATCGGTTTGAACAACGTCGAGTTACTGCCACTGTGTGATATGGCCAACAGGCAGTCCAGTAGACGACATCTGGATGACTTTACCCGAGGTTGCGTCATTGGGAAGTTGGAAGAAAGGTCGAAGTGTGACTAGTGTAGCCGAGGAGTTCGGGATCGCTCACAGCATCGTTTCACGAGCTTGGAGAGCATTTCAAACGACAGGAACAGCTGTCTGAGAGTTTACCAGTGGTCGTCCACGAGCAAACCACGGCGGCAGCCGGCCGGTATATTGTCCTACAGGCGAGAAGAGATGGACTGCAGACAGCAGGAGAAATCGCAAGGCACACGCAACAGACAACTGGACGTCCGTTATCGCATTTTACCATGGCCAGGAGGCTGCACAAAGGTGGTCTATTTGCACGACGACCAGTACGGTGTGTGCCATTAACGCCAGCTCATCGGAAACGGCGGTTTCTGTGGTGCCAAGAACACAAGAACTGGACACATCAGCAATGGGGTCAAGTTCTCTTTACGGATGGGAGCTGATTTAGTCTGACGAGCGATTCTGGACGTATACACATCTGGAGAGAGCAGGGAACACGCAATCACACCTCCAACATCAAGAAAGTGACCGGTTTGGAGGTGGCGGAGTTCTCGTTTGGGGTGGTATCATGCTTGGTAGCCGTACTGACCTCCACATCTTCCAAGGAGGTTCAGTCACTGGTGTCCGCTATTGTACCGAGGTTCTCCTGCCTCACGTGCATCTGTTTAGAGGTGCTGTGGGTCCTGAGTTCCTCTTCATGGATGACAACACTACACCTCATCGTACAGTGACTGTCACAGAGCTGTTGGAGAGTGAAGATATTCAACGCATGGATTGGCCCGCAAGGTCTCCGGACCTAAATCCAATCGAACACGTGTGGGACGTTCTCGGTAGATTCTTGGCAGCACGTCACCAGCTGCCAGCAACAATTCCGTAGCTGCGATTGGCGCTACAAGAGGAATGGGCCGCGATGCCTCAACAGCTCCTTGACAACCTCGTCCTCAGCAATTTCTGTCTTCTGTCCAGTTGTGCTCGAAGCTACCTTTTTAATAAAGTGCCTTTGTATCCTTGTTTGGACGGTTTTGCTCACTTGTCCCATATTCTTACATCTTGGGAATCTTATGGTATGATTTGAGTCGATGTGGAGCACTTCTGCACGACGTTACATTAGAAAAACCATCTCGTCCTTAATTTTTGCATGCCAGTGTAATAGAGAAATGGCTACATTAAAATTATTTTTGACATTACTTAGAGCGTAAAATACGAATATATGGAAATAGATCATGCAGTTTGCAAGCAACTGAAGCCAAAATATATTTTACACGTAGGACAAGCGACATTTCCCTTCAGTTATTTCACATCTCCCAAAATTGCGATAACGATGTTTTCTGTAATCGTAAGTTGAAAGGTGTAATATCTGTTTTATGCGCCATTGAAAAAAAATTAATACGCAGCATTATAACAACGAAAAATTCCTTCTTTCACGCAGGTAAAAGAGCTTAATAAACGTTTACATAGGGCACATGCTGTTTTGCCGTACAAGCTCTGCGATCAAAATGTCACCAGCGGCTGCTACTCATTTACACAAGAATTTCTACTCTATGTATCCTAAAAGGTCTTTGTGCAGAACCCTTTTATTATAGTGTGAAGCAGTCTTTTCATTGGCCTGCACTGTTGTGCTAAAAGCTCGGTGAGCTAAATGATCAGCCCACCATTTTTACCCGAGTAGTTCCCAAATGAGACAGCAGATATCGGTGTGAATGATCATATCATTTATTAATCATATTGTTTTGAAATGAAATCTCCACGAATCATACCATCAAACAGCAATATTATAGAAAAAGTAACAAGAATATACAAATAAGAGTATCATAATTTCGCGTTTGCGGCTGCTCATGCACTTTTGCGCATGATGGGAGGAAGGCTAATTTTAGTCAAAATGTTTCCTACTACAGTTGAGGCAGGGCTGTTCACAACGGATTGTGGGTGAGTTATAGAATGTTACACTGTCGGATTATCACTTTTTCAAGCCCTGTTCTAAGTGCAATAACACGCAACTCGTGGTCCATTGACAACCGTGTGAGTATTTTTCTCGCTGACTTTGCCGTGCAAGAGAACGAAATGTGTTTTATTACTAGAAACTCTTCACATTATTCCTTTCTTTTTTCCCAAACAAACTGACACAATCGCAAAACTCAGTGAATTATGAATCCTCCACACCTTTTTCCAAATTTGTGTGTTAGCTGAGGACGAACTTTATTGACAACTTGTTCCTCAGTATTTGCAGAGGTACATTTTGAATCAACTTAGAATAACATCAGCCTGTACGGAAATCTTGAAATTGCTAGTTGTAATGGGTGTGAAAGTTTGCCTAGTGGTAGTGATGATCTGTAAGGGTATATTCGAAATTAAGGATGTTATTTCCTCATTTGTTTTGCAGAAGAACAGTGAAAAATTCGTCTTGAATTTGCAATTTCTATTTCAAAAAATATTTCAAGTAAAGTTTTTTTAAAACAAAATTCAGTTATCTCAAATGTAATATTTAAAAAATATATATGTTACATTTATAGAAATGTCAAGAAAAATAATAAAATTCAGGGGAAATTTTTGGCCCAAAATATTAAAATTTATGGAAAGTACACCATTTTTTCTTGAAGCTTGCAGTTTCTAAGAAAATGGCTTAGCATTTCTGGCACATATACATTACACATAGAACTAAAAGGGCTTTAAACCTCAATGTTTCAGAAGCTGATACATCGATAAAACATCCAGGTTTCATTACCAATGTTTGAAACTGGTAAAGAATATTTTCTGCGTAAAGTAAATGCATTTCTTTTTGTTGCATTCTGGTAAAGAGGAAAGGAATATCATACTTTTTATGTCGTGAATTGGCTATTTTGGTCTACGTTTCATTGACTAAATAGAGTTCTTTTCCTCAATGCTATAGGAATCAATACATAAAAAACAAACAACGAGGTTTCCACCGATACATCGAGCATTTTAACAGATATTATTGGTTACTTGAATTGGATTGGTGAGTAATCACCGTTATATTGAGCAGTGATTTTACCCACTGATGTGCCCATTTACTGCTGCAGATGGAAAAGTATGAATTCATCGCTTATTAGCAACAACATCGAGGTTTTCACTGATACATGATAAATTTCCACCGATGCTATTGATGATATTCTATAAAAACAACCATTCACTTACCCGAAAGATCCCGGTCATTTTTCGTCTTGTAACACTTCCAGCACGTCAATTATATTGTTGTTGGCTTTCTGAGGTTGAACTGACTCTTTGCCTATGATTTTTCTTCTTCCGGGAATGAAACGTTGTACTATCTTTTTATTTTTTTTTATTCTTTTATTTACTGAACAACACATGCAGGTTTCTTTCTGCCATATGAAATGTAACTATAGCTCATCATCACGATAAAAAACCTCACACATATGCACACTACAACCACTCATTCATACATTCTGCTAAAAACACTATGTACATATTTACACTATATACATTCACAGGCAGTTAAACCATTTGTCAACTGTGATTAAAAAGAATGCTCAATCTGTTTCAAACTCCATGTTAACCCTATTGCATGTGCCAACCTCATTCAGCCCGTCATACACAACCCTCTAGTGCTTTCAACAGCCACTGTCTTCATCAGGAGGCAGCTGTGTCTCAACCGCCTACCACAGCTCAAGTGAGCTGATTTATTGAGGTCCGGGTCTCAGTCGCAATCTCTGCGTCTCTGGCGCCATCTATTGTCATTATTGCTCTTTTTCTTTTTCTTCTCTCTTAGCTGTTGCTCTATTTTTATTAAAGCCCTCCATTGTTCACTTAAGTTGCTAGGCTCATTAATGTTGCATAATCTTGATCTGTTTTTTTTTATTAATATTGATTCTGCAATTCGCAACTGCCTTTCGTTTTTACAGCTCTTAATAATTTTAATATCTTCAAACCTTGGATAATGATGGTTTTCCAGACAGTATTGGGCTAATGCGGTCTTAGCTTCTTTTTATTCCAATTACTTATATGCTGGTTCAATCTGTATTTTAATTTGTTCTTGGTGCTGCCTATATATGACACAGGTGGTTGTTGGTTTACAGGAATTTCATAAACTCCTGCTCTATCCAATTAGCTGATTTTTTCATTTTTTATTACTAAATTTTTTATAGTCTGTACCTTATTTCCTACTTGTATGTCATATCTGCCACATATTTTATTAATTTCAGCTGACACGCCTTCAACATATGGTATTGCACCAACATATTTTAATAGTTTTTTATCAGTCTTGCCTTTATTATTAGCCTGAGTTACTTCATAAATCCATTTCTTTAATACTTGTTTAGGGTAACCAAAATCATGTGCAATTTTTTCAATATATTCAATTTCTTCTTTTTTATATTGTTCCATTGATGAGTGTGTTAAACTTCTTTTAATTAGTGTTTTAACACTATTTCTTTTATGTGTTAACGGGTGTGATGACTGAAATGGTATTAACACAGGAATATATGATGATTTTCTATGCACTCTGTATTGCATATTATCTTTTGTTTTGATTATCATAATATCCAAAAATTACTAGTGTTCTCCCTACAGCCTTTTTACTGGGCGGCCCACCCAGCTAATTTTCTCTGCCACCCAGCTAAATTTTTTAATGAATGCTTTCACAACACACACAATAATAAGAGTGGAAAACTTACTCCCACATACACCATAAATATTGGTGAAAATGACTGAAATCTGTGTTGAACATGAATTATCAGTAAGTATTTAATAAGTACAATAATGTTAAGCAAAACAACATCCTTTCTTTTCCTTTGATTGAGCAAGGGGTCGTTTAAAGTACCATCCAGCTAAATTTTCTTGCCACCCAGCTGTAAAAAGCTCTAGGGAGAACACTAATGACAATGTATTGTTATGTTCTTGTTCAACTGTCAATTCAATCGATGGATAAATATCACTACATCTTTTTGTCAAGTCTTCAAGTTCATCATTTTTTAGCCTCAACAACAGAAAAATGTCATCAACATACCGGCAGTATAACAGTGGTGGATCTTCTAGTTTACTTATTATTTTAATCTCTATGTCACTCATTATAATTTCTGCAAATAAAGTTGACAATGGTGACCCCATAGGTCCACCATAATTTTGTTTGTATACTTTGTTATTAAACATAAAAATGTTATTTTCATATATGTATAATAAAATTTCTCTTAGTTCTTCAATCTGTATTGCATTCATTGTCTGTAACATATATAATTTTTTAACAATTATGTCAATTGCTTGAGGTACTGGTGTGCTAGGAAAAAGAGCTCTCACATCCATACTAGCCATATGATATTCACTTAAATCTTGTTTAATTCCTTTAATTTTCTCAATGAATTCATATGTATTCCTCACAGTGAACCTTGTCTTCATGAACAATGGTGCCAAATATTTGTAGATATTTTTTTTCCAGCTTAATTAATGGGGAATTCCTTTTTGATACTATAACTCTCATAGGTGTATCAGGCTTATGAGTTTTTATTTTTGCAAACAATTTTGGTATTCCAGTACCCATTGGTGGGTATGCTTTCTTTATTTCTTCAGGTAAGGTGCTGTGATTTCTTATTCGAGCCAAGTACCTTACCTGAGATTCAGTTGGGTCTCTTGTCAGAATGCTGCAATTCAGATCTTCTATTGCTTTATTCATTTTTTGATTATATTCAGTTGTGTTTAAAATCACAATTTGCCCTGTTTTATCTGCTTCACAAAATTTAATTGTTGGGTCATCTTTTAATTTTATCATTTGTTCTTTCTCATATTGAATTTTATCTAAATTATATTTTTTACTACTTTTTTCATTAAATTCTTTCAAAACAATTCTATACAATTTACTTCTAAATTCTTCTCGATCTTCTGCAGGTACACTAGGTGTCATTTCTTCCAGGTTAGGTATTAACTCTTCAGTCTTCGGCAAGCCACGCAGAAACGCAAATTTCTTTCCCCTCTGCAAAACAGCTCTCTGCGTGAATCTCAAGGTCATGTTGGATTTATTCTGATATACTTCGTACATATTCTCCTGTTGTTCGTGTACTTTTTGGCGGTCTATCATCACATGCAACTTGTGAAGCAGATAAAACAGGGCAAATTGTGATTTTAAACACAACTGAATATAATCAAAAAATGAATAAAGCAATAGAAGATCTGAATTGCAGCATTCTGACAAGAGACCCAACTGAATCTCAGGTAAGGTACTTGGCTCGATTAAGAAATCACAGCACCTTACCTGAAGAAATAAAGAAAGCATACCCACCAATGGGTACTGGAATACCAAAAATGTTTGCAAAAATAAAAACTCATAAGCCTGATACACCTATGAAAGTTATAGTATCAAAAAGGAATTCCCCATTAATTAAGCTGGAAAAAAATATCTACAAAAATTTGGCACCATTGTTCATGAAGACAAGGTTCACTGTGAGGAATACATATGAATTCATTGAGAAAATTAAAGGAATGAAACAAGATTTAAGTGAATATCATATGGCTAGTATGGATGTGCGTGCTCTGTTTCCTAGCACACCAGTACCTCAAGCAATTGACATAACTGTTAAAAAATTATATATGTTACAGACAATGAATGCAATACAGATTGAAGAACTAAGATAAATTTTATTATACATATATGAAAATAACATTTTTATGTTTAATAACAAAGTATACAAACAAAATTATGGTGGACCTATGGGGTGGGTCACCATTGTCAACTTGTATTATTATTCTAATCTCTATGAGTGACATAGAGATTAAAATAATAAGTAAACTAGAAGATCCACCACTGTTATACTGCCGGTATGTTGATGACATTTTTCTGTTGTCGAGGCTAAAAAATGATGAACTTTGAAGACTTGACAAAAAGATATAGTGATATTTATCCATCGATTGAATTGACAGTTGAACAAGAACATAACAATACATTGTCATTTTTGGATATTATGATAATCAAAACAAAAGATAATATGCAATACAGAGTGCATAGAAAATCATCATATATTCCTGTGTTAATACCATTTCAGTCATCACACCCGTTAACACATAAAAGAAATAGTGTTAAAACACTAATTAAAAGAAGTTTAACACACTCATCAATGGAACAATATAAAAAAGAAGAAATTGAATATATTGAAAAAATTGCACATGATTTTGGTTACCCTAAACAAGTATTAAAGAAATGGATTTATGAAGTAACTCAGGCTAATAATAAAGGCAAGACTGATAAAAAACTATTAAAATATGTTGGTGCAATACCATATGTTGAAGGCGTGTCAGCTGAAATTAATAAAATATGTGGCAGATATGATATGCAAGTAAGAAATAAGGTACAGACTATAAAAAATTTAGTAATAAAAAATGAAAATCAGCTAATTGGATAGAGCAGGAGTTTATGAAATTCCTGTAAACCAACAACCACCTGTGTCATATATAGGCAGCACCAAGAACAAATTAAAATACAGATTGAACCAGCATATAAGTAATTGGAATAAAAAGAAGCTAAGACCGCATTAGCCCAATACTGTCTGGAAAACCATCATTATCCAAGGTTTGAAGATATTAAAATTATTAAGAGCTGTAAAAACGAAAGGCAGTTGCGAATTGCAGAATCAATATTAATAAAAAAACAGATCAAGATTATGCAACATTAATGAGCCTAGCAACTTAAGTGAACAATGGAGGGCTTTAATAAAAATAGAGCAACAGCTAAGAGAGAAGAAAAAGAAAAAGAGCAATAATGACAATAGATGGCGCCAGAGACGCAGAGATTGCGACTGAGACCCGGACCTCAATAAATCAGCTCACTTGAGCTGTGGTAGGCGGGTGAGACCTGATGAAGACAGTGCCTGTTGAAAGCGCTAGAGGGTTATGTATGATGGGCTGAATGAGGTTGGCACATGCAATAGGGTTAACACGGAGTCTGAAACAGATTGAGCATTCTTTTAATCACAGTTGACAAATGGTTTAACTGCCTGTGAATGTATATAGTGTAAATATGTACATAGTGTTTTTAGCGGAATGTATGAATGAGTGGTTGTAGTGTGTGTATGTGTGAGGTTTTTTATCGTGATGACGAGCTATAGTTACGTTTCATATGGCAGAAAGAAACCTGCGTGTGTTGTTCAGTAAATAAAACAACAACAACAAAAAAAACAACAACGATAGTACGACGTTTCATTCCCGGAAGAAGAAAAATTATAGGCAAAGAGTCAGTTCAACCTCAGAAAGCCAACAACAATATAATTGACTTGCTTGGAAGTGTTACAAGACGAAAAATGACCGGGATCTTTCGGGTAAGTGAATGGTTGTTTTTATAGAATATCATTAGTGAATTGCACGTAAATATACGCACTTTGTAGGTGATTGATACCTAAAAAGGGCAAATATTATGATGCTATTGATGTTTTGGGAATGGGTAAACCCAGAGGGAAAAAAAGATTAAAAAATGTCTTCATTTTGTGCATTGAGTGGCTTTTATGTTGAGATAAAGCCATCCATGTAAATAATAGCAGTTACTTTAAATTCTCTCTTAATCACCCCCCCCCCTTTTTTTTTTATTATGCTAGAAGCTTTTTTTTTGGCCACTAAGATTTGTTAACTTGTCAGCCAGATTTTTTTTTGTCACTAACGTTTTTGGACTTACCAATCACTGGCTACTTAGCTAAAATTCCAGTTTGCACCTATACATCAGTGGCTGGAAAATTGTCTTGCCACTGAAAGAGGCATTGAGATGTGGGAGAATGTAAAAAATTTTGTTTCCCTTATTGACAAAGGGATATCTGCAAATATTCTGAAGTGCAAATCATACCTTTGTAGTTTCACAGGAATGAAAAGATGTCCTGATGAAAGTGAAGCTGAATTTTTTCCTTTCAATTTCAGAGATTTTGCAACTCTTCGTAGTTCAGTACTAAAGTGACTGTCCATTGTTGCCCTTTTGAGCTGAAGATATTAAAAAATAGTGTTAAACTTCAGAGGAGAGTTCTTATTGGGCACGGATATAGTCTAAAGTTTTTGTGAGTCCTTGAAAAGCCCTTGAATTTTTTGGTGGAAAAATAGTGGGAAACTATATATGTATTAGGTTGGTTGGTCATATTATTCTGATACAACTGTGTACTGTGTTTGAGAAATATATATTTTCCTTGCTGTACAAATTGAGTTTGAATATTTGTGAAGGTAGATGAAGATTTGTGAATCTTTTGATTTCTGTTTTTACGGTGGATTTAAAGTACTGGCTGATAATTTAAGTTGAATGCTAATAATGTTCTGGTAATAAACAGCCAAATGTTTTACCTTCAGTGTAATTGACATTGAAATTTTGAAGTGTTCTTAATCCTTAGTTCTAAAGTGTCAGCAAAATGTGAAATCTTCTTTTTATGAGATATTTTAAAAATATAACTTACTTATGTGAAAATTACTTGTACCATTGCAGTTTATTCCCTGGAAAACAACATATTACGAGTTAAAGTATGGATCTTCACTTGCAGGTGAAGCAATGGCATTTCTTTTAGCATCATTGGAAGGCAATACTCCAGATCATTGCTTGCATGCCTTAGTGAGGTAAAACAAATAAATCTCTTTCAGTATTTATTGAGCAGTTTGTTTGTGCTATTTCATGTGAACTTTTGTTGAATGCTTTTACACTCTTTGCCAACCCCACCCCCGAAAGCACTCAGGAGGATTCACCCAATTGATGAAAATTGGTATGTGCAATGTTCATGTATAGGAAAGGAAATGATTATAGTTCCATAGTAGTTGGGACATTTATTTGGATAAAACAGCTACATGAGTGGAACAAGATAATGCGTTGTAGCGCCACCTCTGTCTTGAATACAAGAGGTTACCTGATGTGGTATAGATGCATACAATTCACAGATACTGTCCAGTGGTATAGCTCCAAATAGTGTCCGAATTGCGGGCCATTTCACTGACATTCTGGGATAGGCGTAGGTGGCGTCCCATCATGTCCCAGATATGTTCAATCAGTGAGAGGTCATGTGATCAGGCTGGCCATGGAAGGGCGTCAACATTGTGGAGAAGGGTGTGGGAGAACAGTGTTGTGTGTGGTCAGGCATTATCCTGTTGAAAAATTGCTCGGTTATGCTGCGACAGGGAGGACAACACAATAGGTTGTATAATGTCTTTGTCGTACCATTGAGCCATGAGGGTGGTACGAAGGACTGCCAAGGGTGACTGGCTACCATAGGAAATGGCTCACCAGACAGTCATTCCTGGTATGCCATTCCATGGTGAAAGCAGGATCCGCACCATGGTGAAGGTGGGATCTGTGCGCTGGCTGGCGTGCCATTCCATGGTGAAGGCAGGCTCTTTGCGCTGGTCATCAGTGCCAAGTGCAAACCGTGACCCATCACTGAAGACAAGACAATGTCACTGGACATTATCCCGCATCGTTTGGGCTTGACAGCACTACAACCAGTGCCGGCAATGCTCGCTGGTCAGTGGTAGGTGGTAGAGTAGCCTCGTTGAATGTAGTCCTTGTGCACCAAGTTGCCTTTGGCCATTTTGTACCTGTAGATGATACAACATGGCCACAGATGGTTGAGAGCGACAATTCTGTTCTGTTCATGTGTAAGTGGAAATTTAGCTGGGTGGCTCGCCCAGCTAAATTTCCTTTAATGAACATTGCACATAATAGAGTGGAAAACTTATTCCCACATCATCATCATCATCATTGTCAACCATTATCAATCCACTGCTGGACGAAGGTCTTCCCAAGTTTCCTCCACAACGGTCTGTCTTGTGCCAGTCTCCTCCATGTCACTCCCGCATATTTACGAATTTCATCCACCCATCTCCCATGTGGTCTTCTTCTGGGTCTTTTCCTGTCCCTTGGAATCCAATCTAAAATTTCGGCTGTCCATCTATGGTCTGTCCTTCTGGCAGTATGTCCAGCCCATTGCCATTTCAGGGATTTAACTCTGATCATGATGTCTTCCACTCTCGTCATTTTTCGGATCCACGAGTTCCTCTTCTTATCTCTCCTGGTTATACCAAGCATGCACCTCTCCATGCTGCTTTGAGTTGTCTGCAGCCTTTGTATGTCTCTTTTAGTTAAGGTCCACGTCTCTGCACCATACGTAAGCACTGGAAAGGATGCATTGATCAAACACTTTTCTTTTAAGACATAATGGCATATTGCTCTTGAAAATTATGCTGTTTCTTCCAAAAGCTCTCCAGGCAAGTTTTGTACGCCGATTAATTTCTTCATCAATGTGGCCCTCACTTGATATCTGCTGTCCAAGATAAACATACGTATCTGTTATCTCCAGTTTTTCTCCATCAATCGATAAATCTTCATTTCTTGTAAAAGCATTGAACATCACTTTTGTCTTCTGAAAGTTCATTTTTAATCCCACTTCTTTACTCTTGTCAGTAAGTTCCTGGATCATACTCTGCAGCTCTGATGGGGTAGTTGCAAAAATGACTACGTCATCAGCAAAACGAAGGTGGGTTAGATAATCTCCATTAATCTTTATCCCTTTGTTTTCCCAGTTCAGTGATTCCCACATACACCATAAATATTGATGAAAACTGGCTGAAATCTGTGTCGAATATGATTTTATTAGTTAAGTACTCGTGTTTTTTTGTTATTTATATTCAATTTTCTAATGTTGTTTTTCATGTTATGTTACATTAATGCCTACCACACCACTAATTTTTTTTTAAATTAGTAATGTTAAGTAAAACAACATCCTTTTTTTTTTAGATTGGGGAAAGGGTCGTTAAAATCAACCACAGGTCTTGAAAAATACCATGCTTTGAGATGCCCGGGACAGATAAATAAAACATATAGTTGCCCGGTCCAGGCAACTAAATTTTAAAATAATGTTTGGAATAGAATTTTCTACTACAAGAAAAAAAGAGTCATTGCATGCCATGTTTCTTTTCACTGCTAATCACTGGAAGTTGTATTATTGTTATGAAGTGCAAAGGACAGAAGAATATCACTTTAATTATGTAATGCTCTAGGTCCAGAAATTGGAACCATATGCAGTTTTGCTCCAAATGTTGTTTATATAGTCAGCAACGGATGCATGCCCTCTGATGGAACTAGCCTCCGATGTTAAGTAACAAAGAACGAAATCTTCAGCTACAGGAACCTGGCAGAATCACTAAATTTCTCAAATACCAATTTCATCATCAAACCATTTTATACCAATACCAGCATCATCACCTTAACACTTGACATTTGTGCATTGAACAATTTGAATACAGACCCTTAAAACAGAAATGCAAAATACAGTCAACTCCCAATTATCCGTGATGCAACTTTGCTGTAATAATTTTTTTTAGTTGCTAGAATATAGGTAAACTTTTTGTTACAAAAAATAATATGAAAAGGATGTGACTTACGACTTTGGGGCAAGGCTATTCAATTCTTGACCCTATCTATGACGTGGCAAGCGCATGGGATTCAGTTCAACCCATCACTATCAGTAGGTTGTGGAGAATACTTTTCTCTGATGGAAATTGCGCTTTTAAAGAAAATACAAGTCCGAACATTATCATAGAACTAATCAAATTAGTGAAATTGGTTCTCTGAGGGGAAATCGTCGATGAAACTAATATCTCCAAATAGCTGGACTGTGACATACATGACCCTGGCTTTGAACATTTAACTAACTTACGAATAGATTATTAATAAAGTTAGAAGAATAGCAGATGAAAACAAGGAAAGTGAAGAAGGTGAGGAGGAGATTTCACAGCTATTTGTGAATCACAAATCAGCATTGCAACATGTCGACAGCCTGCTCGAGTACCTTGAAGGACAAGATGTTGCATTATTAGCTGATAAGCTGGTTTTGTGCTGAGTGCAGTTCCAAATCAAACAAAAATGTTTGCCGTAAAAAAAACGGAAGCAAGTAATTATTTATTTAAGAATATTTAAACAGGTAACTTTAAAGTATGTATTATGCTTGCAATAATAACTAATAGTCTGAATAAAGCATAACACTATGTTATGCGTGTGATCTGTAGATTAATTAATTTTTCCTGTAAAAATTTGAAGTATCGACGAAACTCATGCCGCCCGCTATCGTGGATAATCAGAAGTTGATTGTATGTTAAAAAAATTAATAATATTTTTTAACTTAAAAAAAAGTGAGGGTTCCAATTTGTTATCTTAAAAATTAAATTTTCTTGGGCATCGAACTTTTAATACCTGGGCAGCTAAAATAATTTCCGCACATGTCCAGCTGGGCGTGCAACTTTTTAGACATTTTTCAAGCCCTAATCCAGCTAAAATTTCTTGCCACCCAGCTGTAAAAAAATCTGGGGCAAACGCTTGTGTGTGTTTCAAAATCTCTTGATCCTCGCATTCTGTTGTTGCCCTTGACCATCCACTGCCTCTGAGCCACTGGCTTGTGTCCTGCTAGACCCACTGGTGCCAACATCATCTGATTGCTATGACCCAAATGTCTGATGACACAGCAACTTGGTCAAACAGCTTTTCTCAGCCAAATTATGCGCCCTCTCTCAAACTCACCCAGCTGCTCATATTGTGCACAGATCTGACATCAAGGCATCCTCAGAGTCTGTGGAAGTTGATGGAACTGCAATCCACTGTCACAATTGTCCCCAAGTGCAAGCTTTGCTACTAACACACCCTCATCGATGCGCGGTTCCCACGTGCTGTGGCAGGCCACTATTTAGTCATTGGTTGTTATTTTTCAATCGTTTGCATATTCATCTATGAGGTACTTGCATGTGAAGCTTCATCAGAATCGAACTACTTTCTCAGGGTGCTTGTGTGTGTGTGTGGGGGGGGCAAAGTGTGTATTTTTATTAAACAAAAGTGTGTTTCAGTATTTTCTAAATGAAGGTAAGCTCTTTATTGATTTTGCAAATTGTACTGCTTGACATGGAAAATGCCACACCATGAAGGAATGCATGAAATGAGAGGAAACTTAACACATGCATACAGTGGTGTAGCCCAGGGCAGAGTTTGCCGAATTTTTTTTTTTTTTTGAAGGAGTATTTTTACTCCTTTGAAAAAAGTTAGGAGTAATTTTGAAATGTCGGGAGTATTTTAGAAAAATTAACAGATGAAATAAAATGCTTACGACGAAAATGCTAGGCAATTATGAAAAATTAATCCAGATTTTTTCATATACAAAATATTTCACTACTGCTCAGTGTATTGAAAATTTGGATCCGTTTTGTTTTAGAAATAAATATAGTATTCATATTTTAAAACAATAACATTAAACTTATGTTTTGTAATGACCACATGGAACAGCATGTATGCATTTTTGCCGCAAACGAGAGCTTCACCTGGACCCTCACCTCCGTCTGGGGAGCACTGTGATTCCAGAGGTTAAGTTTCTGGGATTAAACTTCGATCATGCACTCACCTTTCTGACCTCACATTCTATCCTTAAAGGTGAAGTGCATACACTCATTGAGTATCCTGAAAGTCCTCTTTGGTACATCGTGGGGGGCTGACAGGTGCTCAATGCTTCGCATTTATCACTCTCTTATAAGGTCAAGGCTGGACTATGGCTGTGAGAAGTACAGATCAGCCTGGCCTTCTGTCTTAAAGCTTCTCGATCCTGCGCATCAACAGGCTCTGTGTCTTTGCATCTGGGCTTTCTGTACGTCTCCTGTGCATAGTGTTTATGCCGAGTCTAACAAACAGCCGTTATGCCTTCGCTGTCAGCAAGTGTCTCTCCAGTTCTTCACCAAGCTGAAATCTCTTCCTGATCATCCACTGCATGCTCCCATCTTCCAACCACAATGTGTTCACTTGTTTTCCAGCCGCCCTTCTTGTGTTCCCACTTTTGGGATTCATCTGTCAAACATGGTGTGCAATGCTGGCCTTGATTTGTCGTTGATTGGTATGACCAAGGCTTTTATTGATCCCCCTTGGCAGGCAGTTAAGGCAATTGCTGATCTTTCTCTTCCTGTGTGGCCCAAGTCTTCCACACCTGTATAGGTGTACCAGCAGCTTTTTGCCAAGCACCTTTCACTCCATCCCAGTTTTGCCTATCTTCACTGATGGCTCATGATCTCCCTTGGCAGGCAGTTAAGGCAATTGCTGATCTTTCTCTTTCTGTGTGGCCCAAGTCTTCCACGCCTGTACAGGTGAACCAGCAGCCTTTTGCCGAACACCTTACACTCCATCCCGGTTTCACCTATCTTCAGTGATAGCTCAAAATCCAGTGTTGTTGGATGCTGTGCATTTGTGTGTGATGATACGACCTGTGCTGAGAGGCTTCCTCCGGAAGCAACAGTCTTCTCGCCGGAGATGTATGCCGTGCTCCTCGCCTTGCAACACAACCAGTCTGGACCCCATCGTCACGCCATGCTTTGCATTGACTCCCAGTCTGTCATTCAGGTTTTATCTTCCACTGAGGGCATTGATTCTCCAGTCACCACAGATGTTCGTTGCCTCCTGTGGACTTTGACTGGTGCTGGATTCCTGATTCTGTTGGGTTTCTGGCCATGTTGGGATTTGAAGTAATGAGCTGGCGGATGCATCTGCCAAATCCGTCTCCTCCATACTGATCATTCGACTGCCACTGGTTTTTATAGATTTTAGTTTTGGCATCCGTCACTTCATCATGACTGAGTGGCAATCCCTCTGGTCTCAACAGGGCAGAAACAAACTTCTCTCCATCAAACCACAGATCGGGCTATGGCCTTCTAGTTTGCGAGCAAACCATCATAAGGAAGTTGTCCTTGTGCATCTTTGCATTGAGCATTGTTTCACCCACCACTTCTTGCTGTGTGCTGACACTGTGCCAATGTGTGAGATGTGCTATTGCAGACTCACTGTCACTCATATTCTATGTAGTTGTGTTCATTTTTGTGCTGTTCATTTTAACTTTTTTAATTCTCATTTGTTGAACGACGACGCAGCTACTCTGCAGGAGCTTCTAGATGACCTCTGCGATACATTTGCAGTCTTTTCATTTTTAAAACAAATTGACTTTTTAAAACTTATCTAGTTTTTAAACTTTTAATCATTCTCATTTTTCACTTTTACCGAATCAGCCTGATTTTAACCATTATACCATGTTTTTAAAACTATTTGTTTTGTTGTCTTGTGCCTGGCGCTCTTTGGCTGAAAATGGCCCTATGTGCCGTAAAAATCCTCCAACCAACCAACCAACTCTACTACAAACAGTTTACAGAAGAGTCCACAAGAGAGGTCTGTTTGCAAGAAGGATTATGGTGTATCCTATTCGATGCATTGTGCAGAAGGGTCTGTCAGAATTGGTCCTAAAAACATCATCTCTGGACCTCTGATCAATGGGCCTGTGTTCTCTTCAGTAATGAGTTGTGGTTCAGCCTAAACATGAATACTCGATGTGTGTGTACTGTTGAAGAGAGGTGGGAAGCCAAAATCATCCCTCCAACATTAGGAAAATTGACCACCACGGTGGAGGAGAAGGACTCCTGGTTTAGTCTGGCATCATGTTGGATGGATGCAGAGATGCCAATTTTTATGGATTTTCGGTAGTTTGTACAGATTTTCACTCTATCTTACGGTTTTACAGAAGTCACCCAAAAAACTACGGAAAAGCCCACGAGCACAATTTTCCATTTTTTTTTCCGTCTTTTGGTTGAAAAAAATGCACATTATAGGTAGTCCCTATACGTCTTCGATGTTCTGACATCCCCGCCAACCGTGACGGAGCTTCTCCTCATATGCTCTTTGTCACGTGGTTCCCTGTACAGCCCTTTGAGTGTGCCATGTGTAGTGCCATGAGAGCTCAGCTCAGTACTTTTTGCGAACTCTTTGCATTGATTACATGTGGCTTTGTGCTTGTGAAAATTCTGGTGCAAACATTTTAACCCTTTCCACTCAACTACCGGGTGACACCCGACATTACGTAATCGCCGAATAGCTTGCATGGACGCCTGTGTCTACGCCAATGACGCCTGTATAGCTCGCATGTAGATGCTCACGAGACGTTTCTTTTTCGCCGAATAGATAAAAAGAAATGTTATCGGCATGTCAGGTGTCACCCACCATGCTGATGACGCATCTATATTGGTGCTCGCAAGGAATTTTATTTTTTGACAAATAGCTCGTGTGTCGGGTGTCATCCGCCACACCTATGATGTCTCTATAGCTCGTATGCCGGAGCTTGTGAGACATTTCTTTTTGGACGAATATCTTGCATCACCCTCCATGACGATGTCGCGTGTAGCTCGCATGGCTAGCTCGCGAGACATTATTTTTGGCTGAATAGCTCGCATGTCGCCCGCCACACCGATGATGCCTCTATAGCTCATATGTCGGGGCTGGCAAGCCAAAGTTGAACTTTCAGTGCTAAGCCTGTACGGCAGAAATATATAATTTTTAAATAAAACTACATTTTGAAACTTATTCATTTCATTAAAAATTTTAAAATAAATATTCTAAGATTTTAAAATAAATATTTTTGATATACTGAAAATCTTACTGAATGTCGAAGCGGTTTTACTGAAAACTTTGAATTTTTTTACTGATGACCCCTTTCTCAGGTTGGCATCTCTATGGATGTATGTCAGTGCACGTGTTTCCAGGAGGCACCTTAACTGCTACAGGGATGGCATCCTTAGAGCCCGCTGTATTACTTTTCAGGGCAGGTGTGGGTCCTCAGTTCCTTTTAAATGACGATAACTTCCTCCCCATAGGGCTTGTCTAGTCGATGAATACTGGGAAAGTGAGGATATTGATTTGATGGAGTGGCTTGCAAGATCTCTGGTCCTGAACCCAATAGAGCATGTCTGGGATGCCCTGTGAAGAAGAATTGCAAACCAGCAGCTTTCCTTCCTAGAACTCTTCCAGGACTCCAATGTGCCCTGGTTGAGGAATGGCACTTATTGCTCCACACTCTCATTCACAGCCTTGTAAATGGCATGAGGACTCCTTGTGTGAGCTGTATCACTATTCAGATGTATTCGCACTCCCTATTAGACTCTCAAAATCTACACCACTTGCTGCATGACTTTTGGCCTGTCATGCACATGCTTCCTCCTCATGCTGTGATGGCATTCCTTTTCTGATGTGTATTGCTGCGTTATTGATATGTATAGGTCTGTATCAACTGTAATTAAACTGTGTCTTGTGGATCTTGCCTTATTCATAATTTTGTGTTTGTCACGTTAATTTTGGACACCATTGTATTTCACTTACTGTGAAGTGACATCTGTGGAGGTGATTTCTGTTAAAAAAAGTTATTGATGAGTATTGAGATATATGTATTAGTTGTAAGTATTTATTATGTAATTTGCAAATTAAAAAAAAATGAATGGGGTTTATAGACCTGCTCGTAAAGTAACCCTCAAACTGCTGTAAGTTTCTGCAACAGGTCCTCATTGGCAACCCTGTATGCTCAAGACGTAGGGGATCTGTGAGTGAAGAACTCTTGTTGCTGTGTTTACAAGGTCCTCATTGGCAACCCTGTATGTTCAAACTTGAAAGTATAAGCGATGTTTGTGTGCAGAACACTTGTCGCTTATATGCTCAAGTTTGCTGTTAGCAAGAGATTACAGTATTAATTCATTATAGTGTATGCATCCATTTGTCAGAATGGGCTTCCTTGAATTTTAAAATGCTTGTATATTTTTCCATCCACTAGATTCATGAAAGCGGGTTTCACACGTGTTCCAGCCCCTGACATGCTTGAGAAACTTAAGAAGCATAAGAAGTTTGATGTTGCAGAGAGTGTGTTGAAAGAAAGGTTTCCTGATTGGGAGGAAGTAAGACATTCTACATATATTGTTGTGTTATTTACCATTCAGTAGTGATCTTGCAATAAGTAGCAAGGGGAGTGTAAATTTACTCATAAGTGGCAAAATTGATGGGAAAATGTATAAATTCACTAAGAAAGGAAAAGAGTAGTTCATGTTTGGAAGGTGCATTTATCATCTCATCAGTTAAGTAGCCTCCCCTTCCCCCTCCTGAAATTTTCTCATTCATTGTTATAAAAAAGAATAAACCAAAAATATTCTTCACTTTTTAAGAGAAAATAGTACTCAAGTGTGATTTAAAAGATTTGGATACCTGCTTGCTTTTTACTTTTCTTGAAAAGTAAAAAAAAATAAATGTTCTTGGTTTGGTAAAAGTAACTTCTCACTTTATGACATCATATGCTGACTGGCAGAGAGAAATTAATTTCACAAATTCATTTTAGATAATTATCATGCTTGAATGAAATTCAGGAGGCGCAAGCTCATTTCTTCTTCTAGGGCGATGTAATTTTCTTATTTTCTGAAATGATGTTTCAGGTTGACCAGATAATGAGGAAATTCAGGCTATTCTGATTGCAATGTTAATAGTCCTGCAGTTCCTCCAATGTATTTGTTGATAACATTTCTTCCATGTCGCTTCTGTGGTGCTGTGGTCTAAGCCCTGGCTTCTGATCATTCGTCTGAGATGGGTTAGGATTCAAATCCTGGTGAGGTGTGGATGCTGATTGTCTGGTCAATCAGCATCCATACCTCACCAGGATTGAGCACTGGCTGTCTCACTTCCCTGGAACCAGTGAACCTAAATTTAGGAACAGGCAACTGCTTATAGCCCATTGAGCTGCTCATGTTGTTCGTTCAACGTCAAAACGAACAAACAAACAACCTCCAAACACAAAGTCTGTTCAAAAAGTTTCTGAATTTTTTTTTTCATTTCTTATGGCTTACTTACATGCTGTTCATTCTGGTCTCCTTCAAAGTATGTTCCTCCACAGTTGTTACATTGTTCCCAGCATTTCTCCAGTTCAGGAAAAACTGCTTGAAGGCTTGTTTTGATATCACATGCAGCACTGTCAGCTATTTTAAGATTATGTCATCTAATGCCACAAAACGTATACATTTCAGTGGAATTTTCAACTTAGGGAAGAGAAAGAAGTTTGAAGGAGCAAGGTCCAGTGAATAGGGTGGCCGAGGAAAGATTTTTGTTGTGTTTTGCCAAAAAGTCAGAAGCCAATAGTGATGAATGAGCTGGTGTATTGTCGTGGAGCATCCATTACTTCTTTTTCTAAGCCTTAGGCTGCTTTCTCTGAACACTTTTGTGCAGTCGCTGAAGAATATCACAGTAAAATTCTTTGTTCACTGTTTGTTCTTGAGGAGAAACTCATGATGTACCACACTGTTACAGTCAAAAAACACGATCAGCATCACTTTGACTTTTGATCTGACTTGTAGCACCTTTTTTGGTTTCAGGGAACTTGGTGAAAACCCTCTGAGAAGATTGGGCCTTGGTTTCAACATCACATCCATATACCCAGGTTTCAGTGTTATAACACATTATTTAAAAAATGTCATCAGCATTAGTGCGATCCAAAAGTTCTTGACTACTGGTTATGCATTGTTATTTCTGCTTGTCAGTAAGAAGCTGTGGTACAGATTTTGCTGTGCAATGTGTGTTCAATTTTCCTGTTAAAATTTTGTGACATGAACCAATAGCGATCTTGTGATCCTCCACAATCTCACTGACAGTAAGACGACGATTAGAATAAACAGTCTGACACACTGAGGCAATGTGATTGTCATGTGTTGATGTTGACATCTGACCTGATTGTGGATCATCCACTACTGACTGCCAACGACTGTTAAAGCATTGGTACCAATCATAACTCTGTTTGCGACTCATACATTCATCACTGTAAACTTGCTTTAACATTTCATAAGTTTCAGTGAATGATTTTCTGAGCCTAGAGCAAAATTTAACATTCACACGCTGCTCGTGACAATCAGCCATTTTGAAAAATTGCAGACTGCATCTCACACACTCACAAATGAAACTTTACTGAAAAAAAAAATAAAAAAAAAGTTAATAAGACAGAGTGTCATGCTTAGTGTCTATTTTTAGAAAGAGAATCCTGCTGTCGCACGACACCTGCTGGATTTCAGACTTCAAACTTCTGCCTATATCCGGAAGTTCAGAAATTTTTGAACAGACGTAAGAAATACTGATGATTTATTATGCTACAATACTAGCATTTCACCAGAATCCCAGTTATTCCATGTATTTGTGAAGAATATTTCCTTCATAATTTCCATTTATGAGATACTGACGTTTTATTATGCTACGAGGAAGCATTGGACTGCCTTGACTGGTGATAACCTGAAGTTTTTCAGGTTTTTCATCTTCTGATACTTGGAACTTCATTGTCCTGGATAGTATAATGGATAGCATGCTCAAACGGAAACTGAGATATACAAATTTGTTTCCCCTCTAATGATATAATTTTTGAGTTTCCTGAAGTGATGTTACATGTTGAACAGATCTGGAGACTGCACTCTGAAAGTACTGTCATGCTCTTGGGAACACTGTGTGGTGATCTGAGCATTGTGGCATGGCACATTTTCCTGTTGGAAGTAATAACCATCTGCAAACACTGAACATGTGCAGGTGTGCAGGTACGTAATAATGTTGAGATACCTTGCACTTGCAACATCCAAATGCTGTTCCAGAAGCATTAAGGAACACAATGTCCATCACAAAAACAGACCTCAAACCATTACACCACCTCCACCAGCATGTACAGTTAACACTAAGCAGCTGGAATCCATTAATCCGTGCTGTTGATGCCACATTCTGAAGTATTAAGAAACCCAATGTCTATTACAAAAAATAGACCCCAGACCATTACACCACCTCCACCAGCTTGTACAGTTAACACTAAGCAGCTGGGATCCATCTATTTGTGCTGACGCCGTAATGTGGCCAGTCCATAGGCTTGTAAGAATTGAAAACATGATTTATCGGACGAAGTCACAATTTCGTAATCCTCAAGAGTCCAGTTTTGGACCTCCTATGCCCACTGCGAACAAATTTGACAGTTTTTAGCCGAGATGAGTAGTACGTGGAGGGGACAGATCTGCTATTGTGGCCCATTCACACCAATGTGCAGTGGGCTGTATATGCTGAAATTCTCATTTCAATACCACTGTTGTACTGCATGATTACTGGAAGCAGTGGAGCTCATCTGTTATCTCACAGAATCCTCTCCAGCTCCCTCTGCCAAAGAACATAGACCAGTCATTTTCCCCACAGGAAGACCGCTGACTACTTGTTTTCTCTTGTACACCAGTCATTTCGCACCCTCAATACAGTTGTACTTACATAGCTGAGAAGGTTTATTTCCGAGATGGCTGCGTAGCCCCCACTATCATGCTTTTTTCAAAGTAGCTTAAATCATGGTCTTTGTCAATATCTGTGCTTCATACATGTTTTAATCCTTTGTATTGATCTGTTTATGAAGTCATCTCAGTGTCACAGTTGCTTACATAAGTGAGGATGGCTGATTGCTCTTGGGTGTTCCTTATAATTTCTTACTTCAGTGTAAATAAATAAATAAAGAGAAAAAGAAAGAAAGATATGCACACACATTAGGGTTTAAAAAAATCTGATTTATTTGATTTAAATTAATTTTTTTTATTTAAATTACTGTTGTGTTTCAGTTCAACTTTCTCTATGATGGAGTTGATGGTATATACAGGGTATCCGAGAATTATTGGACATATTAAAAAATTATATAAAACAAAACATTAAAGAGATAGAAAGAAACTGACTGTACTAACTTACAAAGTAGCTACACAAGTTAATACATTTCGATGCGAGATCCCTTGGTTGCTCGTAGTACGTCCAAGCGATACTCGATTTCATGCCATGTATTGGCAAACATCTGAGAAGTTATGGAATTAATAGCAGCTGTGATACGCTGCTTCAGTTCCTGCAAATCAGTACAAGGCATCTGATAGACACGATCCTTCACATGACCCCACATGAAGTAATCCAATGGAGTTACATCTGGAGAGCGAGGAAGCCATGGAATTGGACCATCACGCCCAATCCATCTGTTGGGGAAATGTTCATTTAGGCACTTACGCACACACATTGACCAATGTGGAGGCGCGCCATCTTGTTAGAAAATGATGTTATATCTTTTGATCTGGGGTATAGCGAAATTTTCAAGCATATCCAAGTAAATGTCCCCATTTATGGGGGTTTTTTTTGCAGAAGAAGGAAGGGGCAATCATTTCTCTTTTTGATAGGGCGCACCACACATGAACTTTTGGAGAATCACGTTCCAGTTCAATAGCAGCATGAGGAGGTTCACTGCCCCATATCCTACAGTTGTGACAATTCACAATACCTGATACATGAAATGTGGATTCATCACTAAAAATTACAGTACTGAGAAAGTTTTCCACTCGATTCAGCATATCCACAGCGAAATCGTATCGCAGAGTATGATAATTTACATGCATCTTTTGCACTATTTGAATTTTATAAGCATGAAACTTTAATTTCTTGTGCAAGATATCGTGAACTGTCGATTTCAGAAGGCACAGTTCTCTGCTTGCTTTACGAACGGATTTCCTGGGACTTCGTCGGAAACTTTCATTAACTTGGTCAACCGTCTCGCCGCTGACGCTAGGCCTACCGGCACCTCCACCATTGCCAATTTCTTTAAACTGTTTCATCCACCGCTTAATTGAATTCGTTGACGGGAGGATTACAACCATACTTTAAACGGTACCGTCTTTTAACTTTAATGACAGACTTTAATTCCGCAAGCCATAACACACATATTGCCTTCTGCTGTACAGAAGACGTGACTACTGATTGCACATTTCTCATACATTCCTCATCAGGCCATACCTAGCGCCATCTATTGGATTCTGGGAATAACAATTCTGCAAAACAAAAATATAGAAACCGTGTTAGTAATACATGACATAGAAAAACAGACAACGCTCATAGTTTTTTTTTTGTACATAATTTTGTAATGTGTCCACTACTTCTCGGACACCCTGTATTTTAAAAATTTAAATAACACTGTGTAATAAATAATGAACGAGAATGCAATAAGAATGGAATGTGGTATTTCTTAATGTCATGCATTATGTTTACTGATTTATGTCTACTAAACTTTTCAGTCAGGTTTTGTATTTAAAAAATATTTTTCATACATTTTAAATAAATCTGAATTTGCACAACATGCATTAATAAAACAGAAAAAGTGTTCATTACTATTGGTGTAGTTTAAAAAACCCACAACTCACCCATTAAATTTGAATTATAAAAGCCCCCAAAAATATATTAATTGAAAAACATAAATTCCTGAATTTTAAATGGATATTTTAAAGAAAAGCAAGTGATGAGAGAAGCTAGCAAAAATACAACTTTTGCTGCTTTTTTGAGGTCCTAGCTTATTTCTAAACTTTAACTTTGTGCTGGAGTCCCAAATGAGGCATGGATGGTGTATTTGTGCTACAGCACTGGCTCTCTTCCATAAGTAGAGCAAGTGGCTTTAAATTAGAGACAGGCAACTACTTATATAGCCGATTGAGTAAATTGCTCACAGTAGTTGTTTAAACTCCTAAGGAAAAAACAAAAAAATAAAGAGACAGTCGTACTTCAATTGTGTAGCTTTTCCCAACTATAATAGTTCAGACCTTTGGTACTGCACTAAATGGATCGAATGCAGCTTGTCATGATCCACAGCCGCAGTAATGATAGAATAGTCCCTGGAAAAACTTCAGTAATGTGAACAATGTCCTTATCTTGCAATGTATGTACAAGAGCGTGCCTTCTTTTCTGAATGCTAACAACCAACAACCCTGCACAGTTTCAGGAATAAATGTGAATTTTAGCTGTGACGACTGCCATAACTAGCAAAGCATAACATATGCAATTTCTGTAAATGTGAATATGACAAAATATGGTGGGGGAAAAACTACCAGAAACTGGTGCAAAAGTTTTGATTCCAATTTCCATCAGATTGTAAACAGTGAGTTTTGCCCATGGGGTAGCCCACCTGTCCTGCTCTAGTTACACCTCTGGTCAAATCCATGGTTTTTGCTTGAAGGTGAAGATCAAAGAGGAAGGCCAAAAATGATCTGAAGATAAAGCTGATACCATTTCAATTTCTTTTCATCTAAGACATTATTTAATATGATTTCCAACTTGTTCCACACTACAACTGCCTCAAAAGTTTTGCAATCATTCCTTCAGAGTCTATCAAGAGCATTGGCTTGTAGTTGATATTATCATTCATCATCATTGTCAACCATTATCAATCCACTGCT
Source organism: Macrothele yani (assembly GCA_039090855.1). Lineage (NCBI taxonomy): Eukaryota > Metazoa > Arthropoda > Arachnida > Araneae > Macrothelidae > Macrothele > Macrothele yani. Next base: position 16,614,781 of record CM077000.1, on the reverse strand, counting down.
GGACGAAGGTCTCCCCAAGTTTCCTCCACAACGGTCTGTCTTGTGCAAGTCTCCCCCATGTCACTCCCACATGCTTTCGAATTTCATCCACCCATCTTCCATGTGGTCTTCTTCTGGGTCTTTTCCTGTCCCTTGGAATCCAATCTAAAATTTCGGCTGTCCATCGATGGTCTGTCCTTCTGGCAGTATGCCCAGCCCATTGCCATTTCAGGGATTTAACTCTGATCATGATGTCTTCCACTCTTGTCATTTTTCGGATCCACGAGTTCCTCTTCTTATCTCTCCTGGTTACACCAAGCATGCACCTCTCCATTCTGTTTTGAGTTGTCTGCAGCCTTTGTATGTCTCTTTTAGTTAAGGTCCACGTCTCTGCACCATACGTAAGCACTGGAAGGATGCATTGATCAAACACTTTTCTTTTAAGACATAATGGCATATTGCTCTTGAAAATTATGCTGTTTCTTCCAAAAGCTCTCCAGGCAAGTTTTGTACGCTGATTAATTTCCTCATCAATGTGACCCTAACTTGATATCTGCTGTCCAAGATAAACGTACGTGTCTGTTATATCCAGCTTTTCTCCATCAATCGATAAATCTTCATTTCTTGTAAAGGCATTGAACATCACTTTTGTCTTCTGAAAGTTCATTTTTAATCCCACTTCTTTACTCTTGTCAGCAAGTTCCTGGATCATACTCTGCAGCTCTGATGGGGTAGTTGCAAAAATGACTACGTCATCAGCAAAACGAAAGTGGGTTAGATAATCTCCATTAATCTTTATCCCTTTGTTTTCCCAGTTCAGTGATTGAAAGACATTTTCCAATGTGGCATTAAAGAACTTTGGAGATATGGTTTCACCTTGTCTCACTCCTTTTCCAATTTTTATGTGTGTTGTATTTTCAAACAGCCGAATCTTTGCACTTGCATTTTCATAGATGGTATTAATAATATTAATGTATGCATCTTCAATACCGCAGGATTTCAGAGCCATTGTAACTGCTGATGGTTCCACCGAATCAAAGGCTTTTTCATAATCGATAAAAGCCATACACAATGGAAGTTTGTATTCCCTCGCTCTTTCAATTAGTTCTCTCAGTACGTGGATATGATCTATTGTGCTGTAGCCACTCCTGAATCTAGCTTGTTCTCTTGGTTGAGCCATGTCCAGTGTCATCTTCATGCGGTGTGAAAGAACTTTAGTGAAGATTTTATAAACCACTGATAGGAGGCTGATAGGTCTGTAGTTCCTGAGATCCTCAATGTTACCTTTTTTATGTAGCAAGATCATTGTAGCATTGTTCAAATCCTCAGGAATTTTCCCTTCATTAAGGCATCGAATGAAAATTTGGGCGAGTACTGTTTCGATTTCTCCACTTGCTTCTTGTATGATGTCTACAGTAATTCCATCTTCTCCTGGAGCTTTTCTTCGCTTCATGTTCTTGATTGCATGTGCAACTTCTGCTGTAGTTGATATATTGCCAATAAATCATCTGCTGTTTTCTTTATATCCAAATTAATTACATTTTCATTTTAAATGCAACATTGCCATTTTTATTTTTTATCACTATTTTCATGAGTATTGACCAGTCATTGATGTAACTTCTTAAACAGTTGCACATGGAATTCCAGCATACATCTTGGAGCAATACAACAGCTAATCCACTAGTTTGTTTATATTGCTGCTCATTACAAAAAATGAAGATTTCTGAAATACTTCACAATTTCTGTAACCTGCTCTTTGATGTTTGAAATCTGTAGGTCTTTTGCAAGGTTTAAAATGTGAGCTGTGCAACCATATGTGATAAAAACATTTTTACTCATTCCTTTCTTGATCATTGTCCTACTTGAAGTGTTGTCCATTACAGAACTCCTGATTTTACTCTGGAATTATTTTTTTCTACTGATTTCAAACTATGCATACAACTTTTTTCGAGGTAATCTTTTGTGGGAGGCTACCAGAAGTGTCAAAACTGTCCACTAAATAGACATCACCATCTGATGTCTATTTAGTGGACAGTCAAAAACAACTGGTTCATGATGGACATTGGATTACCATCTATACTCATGTAGACTGTTGTATCTTTTAAAGACTAACAACATTTCTCCATTTGATTATCAAAAACCTCATCTAACAAACAACCTACTGTATCCTGTTGTGTTAGTGGCTATAGCATTTCAATAAGGTTCTTGAACTCCTTATGGTTATTTTTAACTATATGAATTGGAGCTTTTGAAGAATAGAGCATTCAAGCAGCTTGCGGATAAAATATTTTTTCCTGTTCTGCTATGCTTCGTTTCACAAATGAATCCATTTTCAATATTTTAAAACTTTTCTCTGCTGTTCCAGATTTAGTTACTACTCTGAGTTCCAATGGAAGTTCTTTTTTTATGTTTTTATGTTGGGATTCTTTGGTAGGTGAAACATCATAAACTTCAGCATATCTTAAATTTGTTGAAGTGCTCAGTTGAGGGACATCAACTTCATTTGTATTTAATGAACAAATGAGCAAATGGATTTTCATGCATGCGACAAGTGCCTGTTTTTTTTTTTTTTTTTCTACTACTACCCTCTGAGATAATCCTCCTGCTGCGTTCATGTACAAGAAATGGAACACTGGTTAATGTTAAATGGTTAAATTCCTTTGGCACTGACAAAACCCAACTTCTATGAATGAAGATTAGTAGTCCTGGGAGCCTGAGACTTTAATTATGATCTCATGGCAAAGGGATAAATCTCACTTTTGAAGTTTTAAAATTATTTAATGCCTTTATGGTCACCATTAAGAACTGGCACAAAGAAAAATTCTTTGTGGAAAAGAACACATCTGCAACAGAATGTATTTTAACTTTTCATGGTTAATAATATTTTGCTTTATTTAGTTTTAGCATGAAGTTGATTTTGTTTAACTAATAACAGTGCTGAATTTAATATCTAAATTTAGCACTGTTATTAGATAACTATTTTCAAGATAGCACCTCACATACTATTTTCAAAATAAAAATTGAAAATTTGAACAGACTGCAATTTTAATGTTTAAAGGACTCTACATAATGGAGATTTGAAGATTTCTATGTGATTTAAATCAACGATTTTTATTTATGATTTGAATCAATGAACACTGACACACATACACTCAATAGACAAAACATTAAAGAAAAGGGTGATGGGCAGTTGACATGGACATCCTCTCCCCCCCCCCCCGGACAAAGTGTAACAGACCCAAGCTGAATGCAGGCAATAAATAGACAGGCATCAGGGCTTCCTAACAGTGTACTGCAATTGACCAACATGCGTAAACGTGGTGATCTGAGCAACTTTGATTGTGGACGCATTGTCGGCTCAAAAGAGATGGGTCATTCTATCGCCCAAGTGGTAAGAACCCTAAGATTCCGAAGGGCAACCATATCAAGAGTGTACTGCGAGTATGCCATCAACAGACGTACCACCTCCCAGAAAGCAAGCAATGGCTGACCACACATCATTGATGACTGGAGGCGATGTAGACTATCCAGAACTCGTGCAAACTGACCACTTGGCAATGGTGGTGCGAATCACATCCGGGTTACATGTCAGAGGCCCAAGCAGCATCAGCAAGTAAACGGTGTTATGCACTTTGCATCCATTGGGCTACGGAAGCCAATGCCTTACTGGTGTGCCACTGTTGACTGCTCGTCATTGGACATGACACCTCACCTGGTGGGGAACATCAAAAGTGGACCTCCGCAGAGCGACACCACATCGTGTCGTGAGATGAATCCCATTCTCAGCTGTACCAAGCTGACGGGAGGGTGCAAGTGTGGCATCGGCAGCACACGAGGCCGTGGGCCCATCATACCAGGTTGGCTCTGTTCAAGGTGGTGGTTTGGGGAACCTTCTTATGGGACATATTAGGTCCCTTGGTGTGTCTGGAGAAGTCCTTAACAGCTGTGCACTACCAGTATGTGACAGCTGGTCACCTTCACGCTTTCTTGGCCTTTTCACATACTGCAGCCAATAATCTGTTTCAGCAAGACAGTGCACAATCCCACTGGGCAACAGTCACCCAGGCATGGCTCAAGGAACACACATCTGAGTTTGGAACTATGCAGTGGTTCTTAAGGTCTCCAGATTTAATACACATGGAAGCTCTCTGTGATGCCATGGGGCAGAACATCAGCTCCATGGATCTTGAGTGGATTTGTGGACAGTGTTGCAACAGCCATGGCTGACATTACCTCTGGAAACCCACCAGCATCTGGTGGATTCAATGCCTGGGCTTGTAGTGTCTGTTATTTGCACTAGAGGAAGACCAACATGCTATTAGGTAGGTATCTCAAATGTTTTATCCATCATTGAATGTGCATATTATATACATACATACATACATACATACATACATACAGGAGATGGACAAAAATATGGAAACACCTGGTAAAAGAAGGACTTCCATACCTAATATGGTGTAACACAGCCTTTTGCAATCAAGACCGCCTGGATTCTCCTGGTAATGGACAAATATAAGGCTTGGATGGCGGATAATTGGGTGTTATACCATTCTTCCTGCAACACGCATTCAAGTTCCTGTAAAGATCCTGGAGGTGGATAGTGTGCTTGAACCTTGTTCTCTGAAACGACCCGTAAGGGGCTCTATTATATTGAGGTCTGGCGATTGAGAGGACTAGGGAACATGGGGAAACCTCAGCAGTATGCTGAGGAAACCATGATTGAACGATGTGAGCTGTATGAATTGGGGCTTTTTTGTCTTGATAAATGGCTCCGCCTGCAGGAAACTGTTTGTACCATGGGATGGACTTGGTCACTCAAAATGCTTAGATAGTCCTTGGCAGTGACACGACCCCACAAGGTAATAATGGAGCCAGCAGAATACCATTATATGGCTGCGCAAACCATGACTGCCCCTCCGCCATGCTTCACTGTCGGCAAAGGGCACATTGGATCGCCACACGTAAACTTGCCCACAGGTTGGATACAGTATAAAAGTCGATTCATTGGACCAGATGACAGTCTTCCATTGCTCAGCAGTCCACGGTTTATGATTGCTGTGCCACTCTCTCCTGCGCATTGCATTCATGTTATTAACTATTGGTTTAGCGATTCCAGCTCGATCGTAAATTCCCTGCTTAAGGAGTTCTCTTTACACTGCTTTTTGTACAGACAAGGTTTGAAATCATGTTATTCAGCTCAGCAGTAACTTTTGCAGCTGTTCTCATCTAATTTGTGGTCACAATCCTCCACAATGTCCTTCTCTCTCTGTCATTCAGTGTACATTTCCATCCACGCTGGTGTATATAAGATGACTTTTTTCGAGAAGCACAATATGCGGTCATAACTTTCACTACAATACCTCGCGATACACCAAATAAAATTGCTACTTTGGTCACAGAAGCACCCACCATACTGGCCCCAACAACTTGGCTTCTTTGAAACTGTGTAAGCTCTGACATAATTCACTTGCAACACACCGATCAATGTCTGGACAGCAACTCTGGCTACCTACTGGTTTGCCGCGCTTTGTAGCACACATTCACTATCAAGACCTCCAGCGCCATCTACATTTTCACATGGAAAACATTGGTTGTTTTACTCATACTTTTTAACAGGTGTTTCCATATTTTTATCCATTCCCTGTATATATATGTATGTACATATATATATATATATATATATATACGCACACAAGGTGATTCCTAAGTCACCTCAATAACTTGGGAACAAAGACAGCTAGAGCTATGGAAGTAAGGTATGGTATAGTAAAACAACCATGCACTATCGGATGAGAGTGACTGCAGCACTCCTAGTGGCAAAATGTGGAAGTTAGCACTCCTATCTCAGAAACCATGAGAGATACGGGAAAGAGATCAATTAAAAACTTGTAGAGCATCAAGGAATTAGTAGGAAACAGCATATGGTAGAAACGGCATGTGGTAGAAACGGCATATGGTAGAAACGGCATATGGTAGAAACGGCTGGGGTAAGTAGAAGGCTAGAAACGCGAACTTGTGTGAAGCTGGTTAGTGTCGTTGTCACAGTAACAGTCTAGCAGAGAGAAATGTACGACGTATGCGACCACACGCCTGTGAGTATCGTATGCAAATTCTGGTGTGACATAATGCCTCGCCTGCCATATCAGGCGCGGCGTGACAATGTATAAAGGATCGTCGGTCAGGAGCTATGTCATTCGTAATGTAAGTATCAGGTAAAGAACGAGCATGGCAGGCTATTGGAATGAACAGTATTGCAAGATGTACTGCTATATGGAGAATTCGGATGCAACGGGAGGGAAGCGTCACGCCAGTATGGCTTACGATTCTCAACTCATCCATCGCCGACAGCGTGGACCATCGGTAGCGCGGTTCGACGGCTATGAGAGACAGGCAGTATTCACTGCGTCCCCGTTCGGGCCGACTCACTGGAATGGGTAGGGATGTACAACCAGTCTATGTTCTGGCATACGTTTTGGCCAACCCACATACCAGTACGAGGGAAGTCAGTATGGCATGTGGCTTATCACAATCCCGTGTGTGGAACATTTTGCATCAGCATGGTGCTCACCCATACCGTACAGTACCGCTGCACGTACTGATCCCAGGGGATAACCAATGACATCTAGATTGGTGCAATTTTGTAATGAACACCGTAGAAGAAAATGCGCCCTTTCTATCAAACATCCTTTGGACTAACGAGGCGCAGTGCACATGAGCCGGGGTGCTGAACAAACAAAACACCCATTACCGGGCAGTTCAGAATCCATTTTTTTCATGGGAAATGAGGCATCATGTGCGCTGGTCGATCAATGTCAGGTGTGGCATCTGGAAGGACCAACTTGTTGGGCCTGTGTTCTATGAGGGCGCATGAAATGGACTAAGATACCTGCAGCTGTTACAAAGCACATTATCTGAGTGGTTAGATGATCTGTCTCTGCAAGATGTACGCTCATTATGGATTCAGCCTGACGGCGCTCTGGCACATCAACCAACAGCGGTAAAGCACTTCCTGTCCGACACTTTCGGGCAACAGATCATCGATTACGGTGGTCCTGCAGCGTGGCCTCCACGATCCCCGGATCAAACTCCCATGGATTTCTTCCTCTGGGGTTACCTAAAGGATCACGTGTACAGGGTGGAACCGACAAGTCTCGGGGATCTCCAACTGCATATCGTCGCTGCGTGTGAGAGCGTGACACCTATTATGCTGGCGAACGTTCAACGGGAAGTTCTGTCTTGCATTCAAATGTGTATTGTGGGAGATAGTGGCCATATTGAACCCTATTTACATTAAACGCAACGTTATGTAAGTACCGCTGTTGCATTAAATGCGACCAATGTACTCCATTTGTATTCATGCATGAATATAATAAACCTTGTGTTTCCCTCACGTTTCCAGCCTTCTACTTACCCCTGTCGTTTCTACCATATGTCGTTTCCTACTAATTCATTGATGCTCTACAAGTTTCTAATTGATTTCTTTCCTGTATCTCTCATGGTTTCCGGGATAGGAGTGCTAACTTCCACATTTTACCACTAGGGGCGCTGCAGTCACTCATCCGATAGCACATGGCTATTTTACTATATCATACCTTACTTCCATAGCTCTAGCTGTCTTTGTTCCCAAGTTACTGAGGTGACTTAGGACTTTAGGAATCGCCCTGTATATATACACTATCTACCAACAAGTAATTGGACACCTGTGATAGCAAAGGAAAACGAAGTTTATTCACCTTCAGTAGTTGGTGGAGCTTCCATGAGCGTCGATTACAGCTGCGACCCTCCGGGACATTCTCTCAACCAGGCGTTGTATGACGGCTAGCCGTATTTTCTTCCACTTGGCTTGGAGAAGACAGGTCACTTCCTTCACCGATTTCGGACGGTGGGGGCACCCGTTAAGTCGATGCTCCAACTCGTCCCAGAGGTGCTCGATAGGGTTAAGGTCCGGGCTCTGCCGAGGCCAGTCCATTCGATTAACCCCATTGTCACCATACCAAGCCATGGTGAACCTCGCAACATGACAGGTGGCATTGTCATCCTGAAAGTAACATGGGTCCACCCCGTAAAACTGCCACAACGTAGAAAGCCCATGGTCATCCAAAATGGTGCAGTAGGTCTCGCGGTTGAGTCTACCAGGAATTGCGACCAAGGGTCCTGTGCCATACCTGGAGAAACACCCCCATAGCATAATTCCACCGCCGCCTAACTTCACAGTTGGCACAATACATTCCGGCAGGAGGCGTTCTCCAGGCAGACGACAGACCCAGACCCAGACCCTGCATCCGAACGGTAGAGGGTGAACCTTGATTCGTAGCTCCAGAGAACCTGTTTCCACTGTTCAAAGGTCCACTGTCGACGTTCTTTGCACCATGTCAGCCGAGCAACGCTATTGGACTTGGTGATCAAAGGTTTGTGGACGGCAGCACTCCCATGATAACCGAGCAGATGGGCTTTCTTACGGATGGTATTCATCGAAAGAACACTCCCAGATGCCTGTTGAAACTCCTCGCGGATGTGGCCCATTGATTTGATGTGGTTCTTCCGAATTTCTCTGGCCAGCACCCGTCGGTCTCTAACTCCCAGTTTTGTGGGTCTGCCGGGTCGGGGCACATTCCGACAGTCACCTCTCATCTTCCACTTGCCAATCACGTAGGCCACTGTCGATTTTGGGTACTTCAACTTGCTGGATATGTCCCGCATGGATCGGCCATTTCTGTGATACCCGACAATTAAACCTTTCTCGAAATCAGAGAGCTCAGAACTGCGTGGCATCTTGCATGCGACTGGTTGCGTTGTAGTTTCCCACACGATATTTAACGGCGGCGGCCGTGATGTGTATCAGGACCGCAGATATCGTCAATTGCAGGGGTGTCCAATTACTTGTTGGTAGATAGTGTATAGATATATATACTGAAGAGCAATTGAATTAGAGACAGCTGGTGTTATGCAAATGTGGCGCTGTGGGCGGCCCTGTAAATGGAAATGATATGGTGTATGCAGCGATCCGACAATATAAGGAGAGATGCGACGGGAATCAGTAAGAGTCGGACGCACTATGGATATGACGAAGGATCTAAGCGCATTTTATCATGGGCAAGTTGTCGAATTGCCCGATGAATGGGTCACTCCATCTCGGAAGTCGTGCAGGCACTGGAATTTTCACGAGCCACTGTGTCACGGGTGCACCGTGAATACATTGAATCCGGTAAAACCATCCCTGCAAGGGCCAACTGCCGTGGACAACAGCGTGTGGATGAGCGGGGTCATCGTCGGCTAGCTCGCATTGTAACAGCGGATAGACGAGTCACAGTGCAAGAAATCACTCGGTAATTTAACGCTGGTGCACAAAGACTTGTAATCAGCCACACCATCCAGAACCATCTCCTCGCTATGGGGTACAGAAGCCATCGTCCCACGAGGGTACTGCTGCTGACCGCACATCACAGGGTGCAAAGATCAGCATGGGCGCGGGAACATCGCCACTGGACCCTAGACATGTGGAAAAATGTTGCCTGGACTGATGAGTTGAGATTCACGTTGGTACATGCGGATGGCAGGATGTGAGTACGGCGCAAACCACATGAAGCGATGGATCCTTCTTGCCAGCAGGGTACTCTTCAAGTTGGTGGGGGTGGCATACTCGTCTGGGGACTGTTTACGTGGACTGAAATGGGACCCCTGGTAGGTGTGACATTGTTCCTCACAGGTCAACGTTACTGGGATATCCTGGACGACCATTTGCTCCTGTTTGTGCTTCTTTAACATCCCACTGGGGACCTCATCCTGCAACAAGACAATGCACCGTGACATCGCTCCCAAATTGTATCCGAATGGTTAGATGAACACTCCACCGACATGACCTCACTTCCTTGGCCAGCTAGGTCACCTAACCTCAATCCCATCGAGCACATCTGGGATACCATCGAGAGAGATGTTCGAGGCTCTGACACCCCTCCATCAAATCTTCATGAACTGTGGGAGCTTGTTCAGGGGTCGTGGATCGGTATGGGTTCCCAACGCTTCCGGTGTCTCGTCGAGTCCATGCCGAGATGAATCGCCGCTGTCATCAGGGTGAAAGGTGGTGCTATACGTTACTAGACAGGTATCTCTGATTCAATTGCTCTTCAGTGTATATATACCGGGTATTTCACTGTGTAGTGACAACTTTCCTGTGGAATAAATCGTTAAAGAATAACGAGATGGTGCTGTAAGTCTTAAGACGTTGATCAGTAGGTGACAGACATTCTTGAGGAAGTACTGGGACAGTGGACACGCGATTTTGGACATGCAGCAATATACCACGGAAGAAAGTGTTCTTGGTGAAAAATTTGTATGCAGAGGGCAGAAACCCCACAAAGGTGTTACGAAAGTGGGGTACAGTGTTTAAGAATCATCGTTAGCCATCCCATGCATAGCTGACCAAATTGGTAGCGAAATTCAAACGAACCGGCAGTGTCACAGATGATGTGGTAGGCATGGTGACGAAGAGAAGAATAGCGCAGACGGTGTAAAACATCAAAGCTGCATGAAAAATCCTGCACGAAGAAGCCGGTACATCAACACAATGACTTGTGCAGCAACTGGACATTAGCCCAGTGTCTGCATGCCACATTGTTACATTGGATTTGGACATGTTTCCCTACAAAATCCAGGTTTATCAGCCTTTGAGCGCAACAGCCATTCAGCAGCGTTATGAGTTTGTGAATGACGTGTTCACTGATCAATGAGCAACTTTGATGTGAAGAGCATTGTCTTCAGCGATGAGGCGCACTTCTGGTTGGATGGCTACATTAACCGGCAAAATTACTGCAACTGAGGAAGCAAGAATCCGGTGGTCTGTGTTGTGAAGTCTCTCCATCCACTGAAGCTAACCATTTTGTGGCTTCATTAGGCCATTTTTCCTGGAGTCCTCTGTTACCACTGGCGCCTGCAGTGACCTTTTGAATAATCTTTTTTCCCCACTGCAGTCCAGAAAAACTGGATTCACAACTGCCCATTTCAACAGGACGGAGCACCGCCACACTCCACAAATGCTGTTCTTGATTTGCTTCACCAGCAGTTTGGCCCACGGGTCTTCGCCATACGATTTTCCCAACGCTTTTCAGCCACTCTCTCTTGGCCTCTGTAAAGCCCCGATTTAACGCCGCTTGACTTCTTCTTATGGGGCTATCTGAAAGATCGGGTGTACCAGAACAATCCGTGAACATTGCCTGACCTCCGATGTGCCATACAACAGGAAATTGCACGGGTCCTGTCGAACATCTTCTTGTCGGTATTTCAGCACTTCGAAGCACGTATTCGCCATGTCATGACAGTGGATGGTCATCGTGTGGAACATGTCATCTATTGATTACCTTTTGCCTACTGTTACTCCTGTAAACATATTTTTCTTCTTCCAATAAAGTAAGTTAACTTTATTGTCTCTTTCTTGTCACTACCTAGTAAAACACCCCATATATATATATATATATATATATATATATATATATATATATATATATATATATATATATATATATATAACTACAAATAAAAATTTCCCATTAATGTATTCATAACAATCTATATTTGCACAACCTGAATTTATGACAGTTTTTCAAATGTTACTTTAAATTTACGTATAAAATGGTATTATTACTTGCAGAATATAAGCCCATGGTGCTTTATAACTACAATAATTCTTCTCTCTGAGGCCGTCAGTGATGTCTTTGAAATAATTCATCTCCTTGGTTATACAGTTGATGTCTTAGAGGCTCTGTACTGCAATGCAACCTTTCTGCTGTACTGTATGAATACTTTAGAAATCAATCATGGGTATGTTGAGACTTTTTCTATTAATTTTGGATGTAATGTAGCTTTGTCTTTGCAGTCTCTGTTAAATTTTTTAAACATAAGAGGTACATTTCCTTCAAGAAAACCATATTTGGGTCTAAATGTTATTATATTTGTTTAAATAGTGTTTATGTGCAGTGTTACATTTTGATCAGAACAAATTTGATTTAAGTGCCAAGACGCAGTGTAAAAGTGACTCGTGGACCAGATGAAGAGCATTCACAATTTACATGATATTTATCTCAACTCTTCGCTTTAAAATGAAGAAAAATGTTACCAAACTGAATAACTTCACGCTTAGAGCCACTTGCCCATGTTTTTAATTACAGTGTATACACTATGGCTGGAAATAAAGTATGCTGAAAGGGTACAGCGCTATACATAGTTGTTATTCCCAAGCGTGTGGTATGACGAAGCCTCAGTGTGATTTTGGTTTGTGAAGAAAATGGTTGTAATGCATGGTGATTAGAGATGTAAAATACCTGGGTATTTATTTTTGCGGGAAAATACCCAGGATAAAAACTAGGGTATTTTAGTGGGTATTTATAGTGTTTTTTTTTTTCAAGTTTAACTGCTTATTTACCCATAAACAGTTTATTCATGACATATGATGACTAAACTGAATAGTATGAAATAGATTAAAATGAAAAAGTAAGAATTTAGCTCATTATCTTAAAAACTAAGTATTTCGAGATGACTAGCATAATAGTTTTTCAGTCTAAACTCCTTCGGTATGATTTAAAAAAATACTGGTACTGCAATACAAGTAAAAAAACAAAAGAATTACTTTTTATCTAGCATGGACATTTCTTATCTGTGTATAATTTTCTTATGAGGAAGGAGGAAAACAATAACACTTACACCTTTATGAAAAATTACCTTTATTTTAAGTCAAAATAGTCTTCTTTACTCATTAACTTACAATATTAAGGATATATCACAGCTCCTCAGCATTTTAGCACATTAATGTTCTATTCATCTGAATCGGAAAGTAATTCAGACTCTTCACAGTCAGAATCACTTGAGCTTGTTTCATCTTGAAATTCGTCTATTTCTGAATCTACTTTTCTATCTTGCTGTTTCCTTCCCATTTTCTGACTTTTCTTGTCATCTAACATGCTAAACGTCATAGACATAGTACTTTCATTGGGCTCATGCTCATCTAAATCTGGTTTGGAAATACATTTTTGATTTAACAATTTGCAGTTGTACGACAGGTTAATTTTGCAGCCTTTTCTGATATCAAGCGATTTCTCTTTATACTGTGGATCCAGCTGAATGTGCTTCCAGTGGCCACTGATGTTATTAGTGTGCTTAAGATGCTAATGACTACTTCCACCAGTTCATTTGTCCTTCTTAAACCTCTCTGTCATAGTATGGGACTCATGATGCTAACTCCTTCCCATACAAACTTCCTTGCCCACAGTCCATCTTTGTCTCTGTAGTTTGCCAAATCTGTTCTTAATTGTATATGTTATTTAGTCCCATGTGTTGTCCCACATCACAACTGAAACTTATTGCATCAATTAATTGGATAGGACGTAATTTACATCCTTGTGACACTGGATTCAGAAGATCTGCTGCTAAATGAATATGTCCTAGGTCAAACTCTTTCTTTTCTGTAAATTCCTTTAGTATCAATTGTTCTTCAGCTTTTTGCAGAGGGGATACAGGCAGCTGTTCATTTAAAGTATCCTGAAGATTTTAAAATTCAGAAAACACAATGCCTGTGGCTCATTTTACTGAATTTTGTTAAGTAAATCCACTATCGGTTTCAGAATGTTGACCGTTTTTTCAATACGAACCCAAAATACACTGTCGTCAAGAAGTTTCTTCTTTAGCTCTATCGGTAAGTTTGTTTCTTCATTCACAGCCAGGGTTTGAAGTATAGATGGGTTATAATCTATAAAACTGCTTTTAATTCTCTAATAATGTGTATTTTAAAATAAAAACTTTAAAGCAATTTATGGGAATTTTACTAGGAAAATTTTTCATTAATAGCAAATTTTCGGAGAAAACTCTTCTCCTTCTTCAGGCTGTCTTGTTGTTGTCACTTTTTACTTTGTATTTATAGCATACCCTAATCAAATATATATTTTGATGCATACAGAACAGATAGCAAAATATGTTTTAAGGCAAGACCACCTTATTTTGCTGAATGAATTGTTTTCCAGTTTCTCAGGAGATATAGTATATAGAATAATAAAATGATTTCATTGTGTAATTTTTCAAATACAAATGGGGGTCTTCATGCACTCAAATGTTATTGCATTTAACCTGAGATGAAGTGGAAATCTTTGGGACTTCTGCTCCCAATCCATTAAAGTTCTTTATATTATATTTCTTTCTTTTGGCATTTTAACAACCTGGCAAAACAGTCTGTATAATTAACTTATGAAAAGCAATTTTTTAAACAGAAAGAAAGATGTGATTTTGAATACCAGAAGATATTGCGATACATCATGAAAACCGATGTTTCAAAGATGCTAGATAGATCGTGATGTTAAAATCCAAACATTGCCCAGCCCTAAGCATTTTGTGAAAAATGTCCTTTTTTTACCTTCATGAAATGATGCTGCAATTTACATGTGCTAAAGGAAATTTTCCTGTGCCAGAGGAAATACAGTAATCAGTAGGTAGGCTGCCACCTACTTATTGAATTGCATTTAGGAATAAGTTACTTCAAAAACTATTTTAAATTAGATTTTAAAGTTATGTAGTATATTTCTAACAAAAATTAAGTACACCATGTTCTTCAGTGATATTTTTTGAAAATACACATTTTTGGTGGGTATTTAAGAAATGGGTAAATACCCATTTATATTTACCCTACTCACTGGGTATTTACCTGATCCACATCACTAATGGTGATACTTAATGGCTCTAAGTATTTGTGAAAAAGTTTTTACTGTGCAACATTATTTTCAATCATACGGAATTGGTCGTTCTGGGGGGAACCAGTGTGAATTATGTTTTTAAACTTTTTGAAGAAGAGTTCCACAAAATCCCACTTAGGAAGTGAACAGTATTGTTGTTGGTGAAAATGTTTAGGCAAACAGGATCTGGTCTGTGTCAACGGAAAAATCGCTGTGGATGAAAACGCATCTCCATAGACAATGAACATGGGGTTGATTGTGCTTGATAAGATTTTGTGATCACCAAAGAAAAGTTGGCAGCGTGTTGCTAAAGAACTCGATATAAAGAGAATATCTGTGCAGACACTTGTTCATGAATTGGAAGCATTTTCATATCGTATGCAGGTATGGCATAAGTTACACAACCCGGATAAGGTACAGAACATTTATTCTGTGCTCGCACATTGGCAAAAGTTCATAAAGAATATAATTTTCTGCCTAATATTTGGTTTTCTGATTAATGTGATGTCACCTTGGACAGTTATGTGAACAAACAGAGGACCAGATTTATTGAATTTGAACATTTTCTACACTCTGAAAGGGTTATTGCGTGGAGTGACATTTCTGGCCATGGCATCGGTGGACCCTATTTTCTGGAAGATGTGAATGGTAGACGTGTTACTGTCAGTCACAAAAGGTACAGAGAACTGGTTGTCTCACCTGTTGTAGCAGATTTGAGACTCTTTTGTTGAAGTAGAAATCTGTGTTTCAGATAACTGTAGTTTTCAGCAGGATAATGCAATAGCACACACAGCTGGGGGACACATTCAGAACCACATTATCTCAAGGGGGAACATACTATCCGTATCCTTCGAATTCTCCCAACCGTACACTACTGGATTCTTATTTGTGGGGCATACTGAAATAGTGCCACCACTGCGACCAGCACTTTGTGATATTGCACAGCTGAAAACTAATGTCAGACGAGCATTCAGTTTCTCAGGATGCAATTGTGGCATTGTTTGTAAATCTCCAGTGTCGATATGAAAAACAAAATAAATGGTGAGGCGAAAGTGGATTTGCCTGCTGTGTTAAAATGTAGAACTACGTATGCCCTGTCTTGTGTCTATGATAGGAAAGTGAATGCTCCACATTGGTAGTTTGGGATTTCTTGGTTCCACAAATTTTCCTGTTCTGCCAGTCTTTTTAGTTTCCACAGCTCCTTTCTGCGCTCAACTTCACATTTTCGTGGCATTTTTAATGGTTCTTTACCCACTAATTCTACAAATCTGTGAAAAAAACAAATGCCATTGTAATTTTTTCAATTCACACGTCTTGTCCACTGTGTTAACATTAATTGCATACCAAAACCAATGTTCAATCACCTTTAGTTCAGAAGTATTGAAAACGAAAGTATACTCACGGCACAGAGCACAAAAATGACCATCCACTTCTGTGTGCTGTTGCGAACTGCCATTGACCCGCCAGCTCCACCACGCATAATTGTCACTAAATGCCATCTATGTGCTACCAAACAATACTAGCGCCATTGCCACACCCACACAGTAACCTCGGTTATTGAGAGTTGAAATCAGACACACAATTATGTCCTGTCCACCGCTAATCTGTATCGTACCATAAAATGTAGTTCTGCATCAACATGTCTGGAGTTAAATGGTTCACACCTGTGCCATGTCATCTGAATCTTGAACACATATGGTAAGATCTTTGATATGTACTATTCTGAAATTAAACACAGATTCCCTGCCTTATGGCTTGATATAACATTCGGTATACTTCATTTCTGGACATACTGTACTTGCTTATAAGCTGATCCCCCTACTTCAAGATCATGGCTGCCATTCTTCCATCCTTGGGACGGATTTCCGTCTTTTGAAGATTTTGGACACCTGTTATGATTGTTAGAATATTTTAAAATTCTGTTTTTGTTTTTCCTCCGAAAGTTGTGTATTTCTGTAATAATTGAAATTGTGGAGTTGCACCAAATGTTTGAAAAGTGATAAAAATGTTCTAAAAAGTTCATCGCGATTGCAGACCTGCCAGATTTTCTGTATTTTGGCAAATCTCTTCCGCTCAGAAAGTGCGTTTTTTGGGGTTCATCACATTTTCTGGAAGTTCGTCATAAATGCACAGTCTAGGGGACATGAGAATCTTCCGTGATTTTCCGCATTTTGAATTTTTCTGAAGGAGTCTTTTTATTACTGTTTCTCTTCCTGGATGTATCCCTCATTTTTTATTGTTTCCAACGATGTTCATTTATTTTTCCGTAACCGTGCAAAATAACGAATTCGCATTTTTAAAGAATTTTTCTAAACGAAATGCTTGTTTTCCTACTTCGTAGTCTCTGCTTAAAAATAAATCAGTGGGGCTTGCATTTTTACACTCTAATTTTTGTAAGCAAAATATTTCAAACTCGGTTCATGGTGTGTCCGTGAAAGAATCGGTTTTATCTCCGAGACCCGTAAAATCGTATTCAAGGCAGAGTGACTATCTCAGTACCGATTTTTGGAATTAATTTAATTTAAAATGCATGTTTTGCCATTCCTTAGTCATCTCTTGTTACATCAAATCACAGAGCAGGCATTTTACCATCTTCTTAACGAAGTTAAAGTTAAAAAACGCCACTACTTATTGTGCAGAGAAAACTGTTGCATATCACTCACTACATACTGCGACGGACAGTTGAAGTTCTGATTTTGAACTTTATTTTTTGATTAAACAAAAGAAAAAATGCTCGCATCTTTTATTTCTTGATATAGCAAACAGTGATTAAGGAAATGCTGTGAAAAGAGCTGTACGGATCACCAAAATGGCAGTATTCAGTTTTTTGTCTTATCAACTTATAAAATTGAGGGAGGTAGTTAATTATATATTCTTTTTTTTTTCCCCCTTGTCACATTAAATGATATAGCCCAACTCCTTACACTGTGTCTCGATTTTCAGTCTTGGCGTAAGTACTTTAGTGGCACCCATGTTCAAGAGCTAAAAATTTGTGAAAAACCTTGACCCACATATAAGCTAACCTTCAATTTCAAGATTTTGGAAAATATATTTAGTGAAATGAATTATTCAAGTTTCTGAGATTACCTTCTGGAGAAACCTTCAAAGTACGAGTTTCCATATAACTCCAGTAACATGTGCTGTATTATTTATGCAGCATGTTTTTGAGAGACTTTATAACCATTTCTGGTAAAATTGCGTCCCACAATTCTTTCACCCAAGAGGTAATGGGGGCAGTGTCGGCCTTTTTCGAGTTACCACCTTTTGTAACCACTGCCTTTGCCTTTCCGTAATCTAACATGGGATTAGATTTTCTTCCATAATTTCTGCCCATAACTTACCGTATTAGTGACACCTGTTTCCATGGGAATCCTACTCTGGGTGGGAAAACGTTTCATATTTTTTTTTTTTTACTTTTCAGAAGTACTTCCAACGAAGTTTTGCGTGAATCCTCATGCTGCAGTTGCCGGCAGTTTGCTTATTTGAGTCTGCAGCTTTCCATGGACTATTATGTGATATAAATACTGAAATGCAAAACAGGATCAGATTTTTTTAAGGATGTATACATAAATATTTCAATGAATAGAAGTAAAACATGTAAAGTGGAATGTGAAAAGTCTCTGTAATTGTAATTTCTTTCTTACTTCGATGTGAAATCAATGTCTCCTTTTGCATCACATGTACGCCATTGGCAGATGGAAGGAGTGTAATTTCTCCACAATGTCTTGAGATCAGTATAAACATAACTACCAGTTATTATACATAGCTATGCTCCCCTCAAAGTGGTTGACACATCTGAGGATGTAACTGACAGAAAGTCAGAAAACTATTGCGTAGTGACGCGTCTTAAACGTAAACAAACCTGCTGGTTTATTCTGCAGGATAATTCATGCAACACTTTGTAAGTTCAGCCCTATTTCTTAGTGACCAGCATGTGAGTCGACTCCCCCACTTTGAAGGTAGAATTTCTTCCAAAAACGTTTGGTTTATACACAAGTATATCATCATCATCATCATTGTCAACCATTATATACACAAGTATATATGACCGCAAATAGCGGTATAACTATACCATCGGGATCAGAGGAAATGCTATCCCACACTCACCAACCCGCTTGGCCAGCGTGGTGAGTTATGGCCAAACACCTCCAAAATGACTCTACAACTTAAATCTTGGCCCTCAGTCTCCGGCAGCTGGAATGTACCTGGCCAAGGCAGCGGCCAGTGCGACATGAAGGCAGAGGGTGCTAAGAATCCCCGGAGGACCGGACTAGGCTGCCATCTGATGCTGACCTTGGCCACGTATAACGGACACTCCCTATCTTCTGATTCAAGGCTTCTTGAATTGGAAGAGGAACTACAAAGGATCAAGTGGGACATCGTCGGGCTAAGTGAGGTAAGGAGAAAAGGAGAAGATCTCATTGAACTGAAAAGTGGACATCTCTTCTATTATCGTGGGACAGATACTGGCAGAACTAGTGGTGTTGGATTTATAATAAACAAGAAACTGAAGGATAAAGTGGTAGAAGTTGAAAGTTCCTCTGACAGAGCTGCACGACTCATTATCCAACTATCCAGAAGATACCAGGCTCAGATTATTCAAACTTATGCACCCACCACAAGTCATCCTGAAGAAGAAATTGAAGAATTTTATGAGGAAATTTGTCTTCTAAATAATAAAGGTAAGCAGCACTTGAAGATAATTATGGGAGATTTCAATGCAAAAATAGGGCACCGGCAACAGAATGAAACTTCAGTAGGTAAATTCGGTCACGGCAACAGAAACCAGCGTGGAAATACTCTCGTTGAGTTTGCAGAGGCAGAAGGATTTTTCATCTTGAATTCCGTTTTCAAGAAAAAGCCACACAGGAAATGGACATGGAGACATCCAATTGGGACGACAAGTGAAATTGATTTTATTATGTGTAACAAAAAATTCGTCATAGAAGACTGCAGTGTGCTAAACAAGTTCAACACAGGTAGTGACCATAGATTGGTGAGATGTAAGATGCACCTCAACACTAAACTGGAACGTGGCAAGCTCATAAGACAAACAAAATGTATTGACATAACCAACCTTAAAAACACCATAATACTTTCAAGTTGGAACTGAAGAACAGATTCTCTGCTTTAGAAGTCCTAACATCGGAAGAAGTGGATATTTCGGAAGTTAACAGAAAAGTAACCAAAGCTCTTATGGAAACAGCAACAAAATTAGCTGGGTCTAAGAACAAGTTGCATGTAAACAAATTATCAGGAAAAACCAAAATGTTGATGCAAAAAAGAAGAGAGATGAGGACAACTAAAGAAGATGTGACTTCCAAAGTGGAATATATAGAGCTATGCAAGACAGCACGAAAAAGTGTCACTGAAGACGTAAGGAAATTCAACTGTGAGCTAGTGAGGAAAGCAATTGAAAACAACCAAAGCCTAAAGATAGCAAAGGGACATCTCAGTAAGGGAAGAAAACAGATTATGGCTCTGAGAAAAGAAGATGGTTCTATAACAAGAAATAGAGGCGAAATTTTGACAAGAGTGAAAGATTTCTACTCCAAATTATATGAAAGGGATATTACATGTACTCCAGACATCATGAAAGGTACCAGAGTTCTTCCAGTCCTCCCAGCAGAAGTTGCTCATGCAATCAAGAACATGAAGCGGGGGAAAGCTCCAGGAGAAGATGGAATTACTATAGACATCATACAAGAAGCAAATGGAGAAATTGAAACAGTACTCGCCCAAATTTTCACTCGATGCCTTAATGAAGGGAAGATTCCTGAGGATTGGAACAATGCTACTATGATCCTGCTACATAAAAAAGGTGACATTGAGGATCTCAGGAACTACAGACCTATCAGCCTCCTATCAGTGGTTTATAAAATCTTCACTAAAGTTCTTTCACACCGCTTGAAGGTAACACTGGACATGGCTCAACCGAGAGAACAAGCTGGATTCAGGAGTGGCTACAGCACAATAGATCATATCCATGTACTGAGAGAACTAATTGAAAGAGCGAGGGAATATGAACTTCCATTGTGCATGGCTTTTATCGATTATGAAAAAGCCTTTGATTCGGTGAAACCATCAGCAGTTACCATGGCTCTGAAATCCTGCGGTATTGAAGATGCGTACATTAATATTATTAATAACATCTATGAAAATGCAAGTGCAAAGATTCGGCTGTTTGAAAATACAACACACATAAAAATTGGAAAGGGAGTGAGACAAGGTGACACCATATCTCCGAAGCTCTTTAATGCCACATTGGAAAATGTCTTTCAATCACTGAACTGGGAAAACAAAGGGATAAAGATTAATGGAGATTATCTAACCCACCTTTGTTTTGCTGATGACGTAGTCATTTTTGCAACTACCCCATCAGAGCTGCAGAGTATGATCCAGGAACTTGCTGACAAGAGTAAAGAAGTGGGATTAAAAATGAACTTTCAGAAGACAAAAGTGATGTTCAATGCTTTTTCAAGAAATGAAGATTTATCGATTGATGGAGAAAAACTGGAGATAACAGATACGTATGTTTATCTTGGACAGCAGATATCAAGTGAGGGTCACATTGATGAAGAAATTAAGCGGCGTACAAAACTTGCCTGGAGAGCTTTTGGAAGAAACAGCATAATTTTCAAGAGCAATATGCCATTATGTCTTAAAAGAAAAGTGTTTGATCAATGCATCCTTCCAGTGCTTACGTATGGTGCAGAGACGTGGACCTTAACTAAAAGAGACATACAAAGGCTGCAGACAACTCAAAGAAGCATGGAGAGGTGCATGCTTGGTATAACCAGGAGAGATAAGAAGAGGAACTCGTGGATCCGAAAAATGACGAGAGTGGAAGACATCATGATCAGAGTTAAATCCCTGAAATGGCAATGGGCTGGACATACTGCCAGAAGGACAGACCATAGATGGACAGCCGAAATTTTAGATTGGATTCCAAGGGACAGGAAAAGACCCAGAAAAAGACCACATGGGAGATGGGTGGATGAAATTCGTAAATATGTGGGAGTGACATGGAGGAGACTGGCACAAGACAGACCGTTGTGGAGGAAACTTGGGGAGACCTTCGTCCAGCAGTGGATTGATAATTGTTGACAATGATGATGATGATGATATGGTATTTTATTGATCTGAACATTTTCAATAGCAAGGCAAGTTAAAAGTTTGTTCCATTTTGAGCTACACATGATGCTGGTTGGGCCTCTATTCCAGTGTGAAATGTGTTCCTTCATCAGTTGGGTACTGCGACGACATGGGACATACAAGACTGATGAAATGCTTTTAATAGGGAGCCACATTGTATTATCAGGTGAGCAGAGGATGGAAGTTGATAAATGTGAAGTCTGGATGCTTCTATACCATTTTTAGAAAAAGGATAAATGTGGCCGTAGCAGCAAGCGAAATTTGTGCAGTTGATGGCAGGGGAATAGTGGACTGCCGCACTTAACAAAATTCCTGCCAGTGCTGGGAACAGCAGTTTCGAAGATAGGCCCATGTCAGGACGTCCATAAACTACCAACACTGACACCCTCATTGAAGCTGTGACAGCAAACCACAGTATCAGTACATAACAACTGACTCCTAAGGTGGGGCGTTTCCGACCTACCATTGTTTATCAGTTTCACCAGCTTGGTTTCTCCTCCTGATGTCATTGGTTCCCCATGCATTGACACCCGAGCAAGTGGAGCAACATGTCACTCTGTTACAGATTGCTGTAAAATCCATAGGATAATTAAGTTTTTATATTCTATTGTCACAAGGGATTTGCAACTGGATATACACTGAAGCGCAGTTGAATTAGAGACAGCTGGCATTATGCAAATGTGGCACTGTGGGCGGCCCTGTAAACAGAAACGACATGACGTAGGCAGCGATCCGACGGGAATCAGTAAAAGTCGGGCGCAGTATGCGTAAGATGAAGGATCTAAGCGCATTTTATCGTGGGCAAATTGTCGGGGCCCGACGAATAGTCACTCCATCTCGGAAGTTGCACAGGCACTTTGATTTTCACGAGCCACTGTGTCACGGGTGCACCGTGATTACATCGAATCCGGTAAAACCATCCCTGCAAAGGCCAACTGCTGTGGACAACAGCATGTGGATGAGCGGGGTCATCATAGTCTAGCTTGCATTGTAACAGCGGATAGACGGGCCACAGAGCAAGATCTCACTCGGCAATTTAACGCTGGTGCACAAAAACGTGCAAGCAGCCACACCATCCAGAACGATCTCCTCACTATGGGCATCGTGATGCCTCGTATCTTTAAATGAATATAACGTTGTATATATTTATTGTCAAGTCAAGTTCCCGTGTTCAAAGTTAAAGCGTTCTGTTATTCAGTTTGGAGTTTCCGTCTAACCTCCTTGAAAAAGCCATCTGGTTGATGAGCGAAAGCTTGGATATACTTATGTGCCTATTTCCTACGCCAATAAATCAGATCACTAATATAGTATTACTATTTTTTTAAGTAGTTCAGACTGAACTTCCTAAAGCCAGTAACTCACTGGAAAATCTGAACACTGTTTTAAGCCAAATAAATATTGCCGATACTGCCCTTGAAAAAGAAAATTTTCTGTTGAAAAGTCCTTGAATTTTTTTTTTTTCTTAAAGGGTACTCACCATGTAGATGATAACACATTGCTTCCATGGAATGTGGAGTCTAACAGCAAGGACTTTGTTGTCGAAACTTGCTGAGTGGTACCGCTATGGGATCATGATGCTGGTGGAATGTTGGCGAGAGACTAGAGAAAAGAGCACCCTGTATTTTGCCAAGGTGAGCATATACTGCTTTCTTACATTATTAAACTTTTAAGTTGCCAACGGGACAAAGTTTTGGCTCATTCTGGCAGGTAAGTAGCCAATGAATGCTTCCAGTGTGCTGTAAACTTGGTTGCCCATCTGCACACTGTTGCCATTTTTAGTTTTTATGTGAAACTGTTGCCCACAGACCAAGTACAAGAGAACAAACATAGCCACTCATAATGCTGTTTCCTTCATTTGCAGTAATTGGGTGACAATGAAAACAGCATGTAGAGTTTAACGTTTTATGCAACATGGATTGTTTATTGTGTTCATAGCAAGTCAAAGTTTAAATTGTTAATAAATGGTCATGTGCTTATGTCCAGATTTAACACATTCATGTTGCAAGCAAACACTGTTTGTTTCCAAGATTTTTCAATATCTTCATGCTGCCAGAGGCCTGCATTTATAATTTTGCTCATTTATTACATTTTATATATCACCAGGGTTCCCACGGTCCGTGAAAGTCCTTGAAAACTCCTTGAATTTGATTTTCCTTTTCAAGGGCCCTTGAAAGTCCTTGATTTTTTTTTCCTGTTCACTAAATTTCAGAATAGCCACACTTCGTTGAAGAGAAGCTATCGCCAAAATGTTGCAGGCAGCCACACTGTATTGTGGAACATTCTCATGGCATTAGCAGCACATAGCTGTCACATTTCCGGTTTTCACGCGACTGTGATTCTGAACTATGATAAGCGAAAGTGAGGGAACTTCTTCTGAACTACAATAAGGAATGCGAGGTGTGTGTGTGTGTGGTGTGTGTGTGTGTGTGTGTGGGGGGGGGGGGTGTAAGTGTAAGGTACTAGCATCTCAAACCGGGTTTGTGATCTGCTGAATGCTTGTAGCTCAGGAATCCAGTCTAAAATTTTGGTTGACCATCGGTTTTCTCTCCTTCTGCCAACATGTCCACGTGATTGCCATTTCAGAGATTTTGCTCTGATCATGATATCTTCCATATATACAATATGGTATATGTACATAATATATACATTGAAATCTGCTTAACACGCTCACGGTTAATACGATTTTCTGCTTAATACACATTTTTCACGCAGTCCCTAGAATTGAGAGGCAAATAAGTACAAATATACCCTATTTAATATGCTTTGAATTCTGCTTAATAAGCGCTTAGTTTTGGTAGCATTATGTAAATTTGAATTTGGGTAAACAGTAATACAATGCAAAAATTGGTCTGTCGCGTGTTAACATGAGTCACGATGTTTTCTTTGATTAGACAGAAAACTTCCCCATTTCTCGCAGCTAGCTAAACATTCTTGTTGTGGGTTCAGCTTGTGGCTTTCTAGCGCATTAGAGTCCCCTTTTGCGTGACCTCGACCGGAAGAAAGCATGGAAGCCTTTAGCTGAAATAATGCTTTTTTCCTTGTCACTCTACCCCCTCCCTAACTTCTGCAGTTGAATGACGGCCACAGCGCAGTAGTGAGGTTCCATAGTTCAAGTACATAGGCTAAGGTGGGCCGAAAAAAGCTTTTTTTTTATTTGCATATCGCCTAGTGCGGAAAAGTTGCCATTTGGGCCCAATGCGGTCAGAAGAATGCGAACTTAGTGTGCCGTGTGGAGACGTAAGATATTTGTTGATTTAAAAAAAAATTCTTTTGTTATTCTTGTTGACCCAAATGGCAACTTTTCCGCACTAGGCGATATGCAAATTAATATATATGTACAGTATATATACATTGAAATCTGCTTAACACGCTCACGGTTAATACGATTTTCTGCTTAATACACATTTTTCACGCAGTCCCTAGAATTGAGAGGCAAATAAGTACAAATATACCCGGGATGTAAGGTCAGGTGATGCGTAACATCACAGCCTCCTTGACAAATGTCAACCCCGCCTTCTCGTGGTGCATCCTGTTCCCACTAAAGGGGCTCTGACGACCGCCAATAGCGGTATAACTATACCATCGGGATCAGAGGAAATGCTATCCCACACTCACCAACCCGCTTGGCCAGCGTGGTGAGTTATGGCCAAACACCTCCAAAATGACTCTACAACTTAAATCTTGGCCCTCAGTCTCCGGCAGCTGGAATGTACCTGGCCAAGGCAGCGGCCAGTGCGACATGAAGGCAGAGGGTGCTAAGAATCCCCGGAGGACCGAACTAGGCTGCCATTTGATGCTGACCTTGGCTACCTATAACGGACGCTCCCTATCTTCTGATTCAAGGCTTCTTGAATTGGAAGAGGAACTACAAAGGATCAAGTGGGACATCGTCGGGCTAAGTGAGGTAAGGAGAAAAGGAGAAGATCTCATTGAACTGAAAAGTGGACATCTCTTCTATTATCGTGGGACAGATACTGGCAGAACTAGTGGTGTTGGATTTATAATAAACAAGAAACTGAAGGATAAAGTGGTAGAAGTTGAAAGTTCCTCTGACAGAGCTGCACGACTCGTTATCCAACTATCGAGAAGATACCAGGCTCAGATTATTCAAACTTATGCACCCACCACAAGTCATCCTGAAGAAGAAATTGAAGAATTTTATGAGGAAATTCGTCATCTAAATAATAAAGGTAAGCAGCACTTGAAGATAATTATGGGAGATTTCAATGCAAAAATAGGGCAACGGCAACAGAATGAAACTTCAGTAGGTAAATTCGGTCACGGCAACAGAAACCAGCGTGGAAATACTCTCGTTGAGTTTGCAGAGGCAGAAGGATTTTTCATCTTGAACTCCTTTTTCAAGAAAAAGCCACACAGGAAATGGACATGGAGACATCCAATTGGGACGACAAGTGAAATTGATTTTATTATGTGTAACAAAAAATTCGTCATCGAAGACTGCAGTGTGCTGAACAAGTTCAACACAGGTAGTGACCATAGATTGGTGAGATGTAAGATGCACCTCAACACTAAACTGGAACGTGGCAAGCTCATAAGACAAACAAAATGTATTGACATAACCAACCTTAAAAAACACCATAATACTTTCAAGTTGGAACTGAAGAACAGATTCTCTGCTTTAGAAGGCCTAACATCGGAAGAAGTGGATATTTCGGAAGTTAACAGAAAAGTAACCAAAGCTCTAATGGAAACAGCAACAAAATTAGCTGGGTCTAAGAACAAGTTGCATGTGAACAAATTATCAGGAAAAACCAAAATGTTGATGCAAAAAAGAAGAGAGATGAGGACAACTAAAGAAGATGTGACTTCCAAAGTGGAATATATAGAGCTATGCAAGACAACACGAAAAAAGTATCACTGAAGACGTAAGGAAATTCAACTGTGAGCTAGTGAGGAAAGCAATTGAAAACAACCAAAGCTTTAAGATAGCAAAGGGACATCTCAGTAAGGGAAGAAAACAGATTATCGCTCTGAGAAAAGAAGATGGTTCTATAACAAGAAATAGAGGCGAAATTTTGACAAGAGTGAAAGATTTCTACTCCAAATTATATGAAAGGGATGATACATGTACTCCAGACATCATGAAAGGTACCAGAGTTCTTCCAGTCCTCCCAGCAGAAGTTGCTCATGCAATCAAGAACATGAAGTGGGGAAAGCTCCAGGAGAAGATGGAATTACTATAGACATCATACAAGAAGCAAGTGGAGAAATTGAAACAGTACTCGCCCAAATTTTCACTCGATGCCTTAATGAAGGGAAGATTCCTGAGGATTGGAACAACGCTACAATGATCCTGCTACATAAAAAAGGTGACATTGAGGATCTCAGGAACTACAGACCTATCAGCCTCCTATCGGTGGTTTATAAAATCTTCACTAAAGTTCTTTCACACCGCTTGAAGGTAACACTGGACATGGCTCAACCGAGAGAACAAGCTGGATTCAGGAGTGGCTACAGCACAATAGATCATATCCACGTACTGAGAGAACTAATTGAAAGAGCGAGGAATATGAACTTCCATTGTGCATGGCTTTTATCGATTATGAAAAAGCCTTTGATTCGGTGAAACCATCAGCAGTTACCACGGCTCTGAAATCCTGCGGTATTGAAGATGCATACATTAATATTATTAATAACATCTATGAAAATGCAAGTGCAAAGATTCGGCTGTTTGAAAATACAACACACATAAAAATTGGAAAGGGAGTGAGACAAGGTGACACCATATCTCCGAAGCTCTTTAATGCCACATTGGAAAATGTCTTTCAATCACTGAACTGGGAAAACAAAGGGATAAAGATTAATGGAGATTATCTAACCCACCTTCGTTTTGCTGATGACGTAGTCATTTTTGCAACTACCCCATCAGAGCTGCAGAGTATGATCCAGGAACTTGCTGACAAGAGTAAAGAAGTGGGATTAAAAATGAACTTTCAGAAGACAAAAGTGATGTTCAATGCTTTTACAAGAAATGAAGATTTATCGATTGATGGAGAAAAACTGGAGATAACAGATACATATGTTTATCTTGGACAGCAGATATCAAGTGAGGGTCACATTGATGAAGAAATTAATCGGCGTACAAAACTTGCCTGGAGAGCTTTTGGAAGAAACAGCATAATTTTCAAGAGCAATATGCCATTATGTCTTAAAAGAAAAGTGTTTGATCAATGCATCCTTCCAGTGCTTACGTATGGTGCAGAGACGTGGACCTTAACTAAAAGAGACATACAAAGGCTGCAGACAACTCAAAGAAGCATGGAGAGGTGCATGCTTGGTATAACCAGGAGAGATAAGAAGAGGAACTCGTGGATCCGAAAATGACGAGAGTGGAAGACATCATGATCAGAGTTAAATCCCTGAAATGGCAATGGGCTGGACATACTGCCAGAAGGACAGACCATAGATGGACAGCCGAAATTTTAGATTGGATTCCAAGGGACAGGAAAAGACCCAGAAAAAGACCACATGGGAGATGGGTGGATGAAATTCGTAAATATGCGGGAGTGACATGGAGGAGACTGGCACAAGACAGACCGTTGTGGAGGAAACTTGGGGAGACCTTCGTCCAGCAGTGGATTGATAATGGTTGACAATGATGATGATGATGATGATACCCTATTTAATATGCTTTGAATTCTGCTTAATAAGCGCTTAGTTTTGGTAGCATTATGTAAATTTAAATTTGGGTAAACAGTAATGCAATGCAAAAATTGGTCTGTCGCGTGTTAACATGAGTCACGATGTTTTCTTTGATTAGACAGAAAACTTCCCCATTTCTCGCAGCTAGCTAAACATTCTTGTTGTGGGTTCAGCTTGTGGCTTTCTATCGCATTAGAGTCCCCTTTTGCGTGACCTCGACCGGAAGAAAGCATGGAAGCCTTTTAGCTGAAATAATGCTTTTTTCCTTGTCACTCTACCCCTCCCTAACTTCTGCAGTTGAATGAAGGCCACAGCACAGTAGGGAAGTACATAGGCTAAGGTGGGCCGAAAAAAGCTTTTTTTTTTTATTTGCATATCGCCTAGTGCGGAAAAGTTGCCATTTGGGCCCAATGCGGTCAGAAGAATGTGGACTTAGTGTGCCGTGTGGAGACGTAAGATATTTGTTGATTTAAAAAAAAATTCTTTTGTTATTCTTGTTGACCCAAATGGCAACTTTTCCGCACTAGGCGAAAAGCAAATTAAAATTTTTTTTTTCAGCCCACCCTAATGTAGGACATATAGTGAATTTGGTGGTTATGTATTGCTACTGTAGTTTTTAAACATATAATGTAATATAAAGCGAATACTTAATAACTTTGGATTGTATGATGAGTGGAATAAAAAGAAAAGCATTATCACACACACAATTAATGATAAATTAAAAACTTACGATGAAAGCTCTAAATTAAAAAAAACAAAAAAAAAATTGCGTTGAATCTATTTTTGGTGTTATACAACAGTTTCATGAATATGCAGCTGACATATACAAAGGTACATAGTGTAGGTTTTATTTATTTTCTATTTCCGGCTAAGGCGCTTTCCCGCTTATGACTCTAATTTGCTTCAGTCCCTTGAAAATCGTATTAAGCGGGTTTCACTGTGTATAATGTATAGAGTACAGTAGGACCGCGATTATTCGAGCTATTGTGGACTGGGCCTAGCTCGAATACCCAAAAACTGGGATACTACAGACCTTATTGCAATTTGAGGTTATAAATAAAGACGCTAATGGTACAAGTTACATTTATTGAAAGCTAACTTGTTACAAACATTTAAACGCAAGATTAAGTATATATAATATAAAACAAAACTTACATAATTTTGAAAGATTTATTTAGAAAGTAGTCCTTTAAAGTTTTCTGCTTGAAAATGCTCGCCCTCTTCGTTGCCGCCATTTCACACCAGCGTCGCTGTAGCAGAAGGTCCGTTGAAGTGGCATCTGGTTGCTCAATGTATTCCATCATCTTCTCAATTGCCTTAAGTCCATTTGAATGGGCTATTTTTTCAAAAACTATACAGTTATTTTCATCGTCACTGCTGCCACTCTCATATTGATTTACTGCCTCCACGATCCTTTCGTCTGTTAATTCTAGCTGTTTGTCTCCAGTTACCCACTTTGCTATATCGTTTTCATTTAGTATTGGTTCAGCTGCTTGGATACTTTGGACTAGCTCCAAAATATTGCCCTCGACGCTGTCTTCAGGTCTCAACAGTAACCTCGCCTACACCTAAATCTAAAGCAACTTTTTTTATTGTCTCCCCTTGATCGATTCTTTTAATGGCTTTTAACTTGGTCTCTAGCGAAACAACAATATTTTTTTCTTTTCGCACTTGTGTTGCTTTGAATCACAAAACAGAACAACACAACTTTACACTAAGGCCTCAAATAAAAACAGAGACATTCATTTTACAAATGAAACACAACACTGCACGGTTAACTGAAACACGCAAATAGCAAAAGACACCGATTGACACTGACTGAGCTACATCTGGTACCCTGCGGCGGGTGCGCGCGATGAGCGGGAGAGTTAGTGACCTTGGCAAAAGTACACCACCACTGCTGTGTGCATAATTTCGCTGGTACCCGGATAATCTAAAACTTGGATGATTGAGGCTCAGATAATTGTGGTCCTACTGTATATATATTTGTGGCTCTGTGCAAGAGATGTTGTGGAACAATAATACCTCAACAAAGTATGTCCCTATGTTTAGATATAACTATAATTTTAATTTAACTTTTTGACTGTTTGTTAAAACTTATTTTAGTGTTTCATGAGAGTTCTTATTGAGCATGAATATAGTCTTGAAAATTTTTTATGAGTCCTGGAAAAGTCCTTGATTTTTTTTGGTGGGAAAAGAGTGGGAACTATGTATCACTAATGCAGGGCTAGAAAAATCCCAGTCACTTAGAAATTGGGCAGTGGCTCCCA
This sequence comes from Macrothele yani, assembly GCA_039090855.1. NCBI lineage: Eukaryota > Metazoa > Arthropoda > Arachnida > Araneae > Macrothelidae > Macrothele > Macrothele yani. Next base: position 16,584,003 of record CM077000.1, on the reverse strand, counting down.
TTTCTCCTTTACAAGTCTTGTAATGTGTAGTTATATATATATATATATATATACCTTAATTTTCGTGGCATAATCAGTGGTTATTTTGTGTCGAGGGGCAGCAAGCATTTTTTCCTTTGCTTGAAGGGAAATTGATGTTCAAACATTTTGCTGCATGCCCACAGTGCAGAGAACATGTCTTAATGGGGGACAAAAGATGGCGATGGAGAGTTGAAGTTAAGATTTTGAAGTTTAATTTTTTTGGAAGCAAAAGCAAAAATACATTACCTCTTTATTTGTTGATATAGGAAGAAGTTATTGATCTGGTCAGGTCTGAGGTTTAATGACCACCATGAGCAACTCGATGGGCTATAAGTTGTTGCCCATCCCTAATTTAGAGTCCCTTGTTCGAGGGAAGGGAGAGCCAGTGCCATAAGATAAGTTAAACAACATCCATGCCTCACTGTATCCAAACCCAGACGAATGATCAGAAGCCGGCAATTCATTAGTTGATGGAAAACTATGCATTTTCAGGGAAATTAAACTTTAAAAATTTTGATGTCATCAACTCCTGGAAAATTCCTTAAACAGCCTTCCAACAATCAGTAGGAACCCTGTTAACAGATTATCCAGCCCCTCGTTAAAAACTCTGTAGGTACAGACAAACACACACATTTCATGATAGCTTCACTCTAGAAGTTAAGTCCATATTTTTCACCTGCTTTTCACCATGTATGTCAGCATATATGACTAGTATCAGTTTTTTTTTTTTACATAGTGGCGATTAGGATACCCCCCCCTCTATTTTTAAATGTTTTTTATTTATAATCAACTAATTTTTCCTGTATGAAATTAAAGCTGTTCTGAAGGCAATGTATGTACTATAATGATAGAAAGTTTTTATTATTATTATTATTATTATTATTATTATTATTATTATTGTCTTTTCAGGCTTCATTACAGGGTGTATTATGCATTGTATACATATGAAAATCATCTTCCAGCTGAGATTGGTAATAGTTCTGTTCAAAATAATGTATCATCTGGTCAGCAGACTATGCATAATTATTGGTGAGCTTTTCTTTTCTTTCTTTTTTTTTTTTTTGTTACTATTACTGGAGTTTTTATATATTTGAACTGGACATGTGTGCAGCATATGTTAGTACCGTTCTGTTATTTTGCTTTTTGCTCTTGGTGTTACATTTAACAAAGTTTCTTCTACATATGTGACAGTTGGGGGGGGGGGGAGAAATGCTATTAAGTACTGAAAATGTTTAACCTTCATTATTTTTGGACTACTGTTTGAGTACAGTTTCGGTTGGTGGTCATTCAAGTAGTCTTTTTCCTAATCTATTATTTCTGTGAAAGGTAGTATAGATACAAACAGTTACAAGTTCTCTGCATAATTTTTCTTTTTAGTTGTTACTTTTCATATTTAACTTCTTTTAGTTGAAATTTTTGACATAAAATATTGTTTCTTTTTATTACTCACCTAACTTGTTGATATTTAATTTTGGTTTTGATATATAGTTCCTTTTTTCCAAGATGCTTGACAACAGTGGCACGAAAACAACACACGCACACACAAAAACAACTGCTTTTACAGAGTAGTACAAGGGTTGTACCGAAAGTAATGCAAAAGTGGGCATAACTTTTTTATTAACTGGCAGAGCTCGTTCAAATTGCATATGTTGGTAGCGTAACTCTTGCTCTATAGTTACCCTTCTTCTTCATTGCAGGTAAATAATGGATTCCAAGCAGAAGCAATGTGCCATCATTGAGTTATTGACAAAGGAAGAGTACAGGCTGTCCAACATACACAGAAGGCTACAGAATATTTACGGAGATGACATCATTTACAAGAGCAGTGTGCACAGATGGATGAAGAAGTTTAAAGAAGGGGAAACCAGCACTGAAGACAATCCACGCAGTGGGAAACCATCATCTGCAACCACTAACACGATCACCAGCGAGTGGATGAATTGATTCGTGCACAATACCATACAGGAGATGGTGAAAGACTTAGGGTATTGGAAAGTGTGTGCAAAGTGAGTACCTTGGCAGTTGATGCCCAATTTGAAGGGGAGAAGGGTGGAAGTCTGCTCTGATCTGCTGGAAGCATTTGAAACTAATGAAGACACTTTTTTTTTTTTTCGATCTGGTGACAGGGGATGAAACTTGGGCATATATCTTTACGATCTGGAAATGAAGAATCACACCTTTTCACCAAGGCCTAAGAAGTTCAAGAGCCAGCGATCAGCACAGAAAGTCAGGGTGCCTATTTTTTAAGATGACAGGGGTGTCATTCTCCTTTATTTTCTGGAACGTGGCCGTACCGTGACCAGCAAGCAGTACATTGAGACACTCAAGAAGCTTAGAGAAGGCATAAGAAGGAAGATACAAAACAAGAATCTTAAAAGGATCCACATTTATCATGACAATGCGAGACCACACACATCTTTGGCAACAAATCAGGCAATCAGCAAAGTAGTCTGGTTGGTGGTCCCCCATCCATCATACAGCCTAGATCTGGTACCCTCCAACTTCCATCTGTTCGATCCAATCAAGGACAGTCTCCGGGGAGAACAATTCGATGACACAGATGAGATGAAAGTGGTTGTGAAGAAGTTGGTACAAAGTCCACACCTGAAGTTTTTCAAAGAGGATTTGAGAGTTGGGTTCAATGATAGTGCAAATGCATCACTTGTGATGGAGACTATGTTGAGTAGTACCTTTGTATAGAAAAAGAGTTACTCTACCAACATGTGCAATTTGAACGACCTCTGTTGGTTTATAAAAAAGTTATACCCGCTTTTGCATTACTTTTGGTACAACCCTCTTATTAGGGTGATTCAAAAGTCATTGCTGTTTTGAAGAGTCGTCCTGTGTCAGGAAATTGCTTGGTGTGTCATTCCACCTTAGGATTTTTTTATTTATTGGAGGGTTTAACGGCCACCATGGGCAACTCAATGGGCTATAAGCAGTTGTCCATCCCTAATTTAGGGCCACTGGTTCCAAGGAAGGGAGTGAACTTGTGCCATAAGACAAGCGCAACATCCATGCCTCACCAGGATTCGAACCTGGATCAAATGGTCAAAAGCTAGCACTTAGACCTCTGTGCCACCAGGGCAGCCCTAAGGATTCTGGAACGAAACACAGTGAATTGGAGGTTTTGGGCCAATTTCAAACAACTAGCTGGTACCTCTTCAATATTTATACTGAAGCTTAATTTTCCAGCAACTTCTCAGATTCATAAAGGACCTTGTTGTTGTGTGTGCCATTGTTGTTCAGTGGAGTATTTCTTGAAGGCAAACCCATCTCTCTCTCTCTATGATATGCAAAACACTCTTTCATTCTTCTGACTTGTCACTTCAATCTCTTCCCCATTTTATCCTGCTGTGGGTGGTATTGCATCATGTTTGCTTGCCTGCAGCTATTTCACAGCTTTTCTGTTAATTGCACTTGGGAAAATGAAGTTTTGAAACTTACTCTTATTTATATTAACCAAATAAAAATAAAAAAAAATTTCAGATTTGTGCAGTTGCAAAGTTTTCCATGCTCAGTACTTTAAACACAAAGTAGTAGTAGAAAAATTAACAGGTGCTTTGAATTTATTTGGTTTTCAAACCAGGGCATTCGTTTTAGTGAAAGACAAAAATGCAAGTGTTATGTTATTTTGAACTTCCTTAGGCTTCTTTCACACGGAGTAGGTGTTGCACGTGCCCTCATGTAAGTGCAGACCCACAGGAATTTTTAACTGATGGTTCTAGTGCAGGCTTTCACACAAAGCGAATGCAAGTGTAAAGGGGTCCAAAAAGTGTGTCAATGTCAAACTTTGCTGCTGAGATACACATGCACTTGTTCATTGAACAGAATGCAGGTCTTCACACATTGCAGATGCTGACTGCCTTTCCTGCAACTTGAGTCTCTTGTCAAGTGTTTGAATGATGTGGTTGCTTTCTTTTTTTTTTTTTTTTTCTGCGTTGCTGTTAAAAAAGTTGTTGGGTAGATTAAAGATCAGATAAAAATTAAGTGAATTTTTCAATTTAAAAGTTAAAAATTTAATTTGTCCATTTGTTAAATATAAATTTTGAATAAATTGCTTTTTTCTTGTTAAGTAATAACACAGCCATAAAAAAAAGTTGTAATTTTTCTACTTGAAAACGTATACGCACACGCACACACACACACACAAAAGGTGTTCATTCAATAGTGACACGAGCTTTACTGACCAAACTTTGTTTTAATATGTGGGCAGAACTTTGTTGCTGGCCGCTCATTTGAAAGCAGTCTTGGGAGCCCACACCTGCACTAATAGTGGGTGCACACAACACTTGTTCTGTGTGAGGCCTTATTTTAACATCTTTTTAATTATAATTTTACAGATTTACATCATTACATAGAACTAAATTGACTTTCATTCAATTTCTTAGCATAACAGAATTTCTTTGTACTTAGAATGTAAAGCAATATGCTGTAGTATTTGTATTGTAAACTGTGGTGAGTTTGATCTAGTATTGCAAATTGTGGTTACCTTATCTTTTTTCAGAAAATCTCATTTTTGGTTAAAATGTAGAGGAACACTTGGTGGTCTCGTACTGTAAACTGTGGTTACCTGGAACTTGTTTCTCATCCTATCTAATTTTTATGCATAGAACTCAGTTGGGAAACTAAACTGGTGGTGATGAGTGGGAGTTTCTGAACTCACAGAATCTATAACAGAAAAATGGAACAAAGCTTGTATTAAAGCATTGTAGATCTAAAAAGAAAACAAACAGTCTAGCAAATACTTTGTAGCTCCTCATTCAATTGGTATGCAAAAATTAACACTACTGTGTAGCAAGTTCTGCTATTTATGAAATGAAACATCTATAATAATAAAAGTTAATTCTGAGTCTGTGGCAGCCCTAACTCATCGAGAATTTATGGTAGCCTCCAATATTTTGCTGAATGTTTTTCACTATTGTGTCCGAGTTGTAGTGGCAGTTTTAAGTCAGAATTCTTAAATGGATGCTCGCTGGAATAAAAAGAAAATAAATGAAGCATAACATTTCTACAAAAATCAAGTTGTTACAGACAAAACAATGAAGAATGCACGAGTGACCTTCAAACCACCAACATGTGTGCACTGTGATTGGACTGGTATCAGTGTGATAACTCTTTTGTAAAGTGATTCTTAAGGGGATTAAGAAAATAAATTTTCTACCTCAACTCGACTGACAAATAAGGAAGATGAGGGATCACTGGGGAAAATAAAATAAATGCAAGCTATAGTCAGAGAAAAGATCTACTCAGTTTACTCATCTTCTATGGCATTAGCAGTGCAGGGGATGTCTTTGGCATGGTGCTAAACAAATTAGATATATTGGTTTGCAAAAAATGTCAGTAATTTTGCATTTTTGGAGCTTCAGAACTTGCTTATACTAAAGAATTTGTCAAAAATATATGATAAAGATCTAAGAAATTTCCCCATTCAACTTTTGTAATGAGTTCCAAATAGCTTTATAGAAGAAAGAAATCAAACTAATAAATTCAATAAAAGGACTTGCAGAAGTGTTAATAATAATGTTTAACGTTTTATCACATAATTACTGGGATGTCTCTACAGCACTTCTTTTATATCTAACAATGACTGTTGCAGTAGCTACTTCTGAAAGATCATTCAGCAAGCTGAAAATAGTAAAATTATTTGTGCAGTACAATGTGTCAGGAATAACTCTAATATCTTGTACTAATTGCTATTGAAGTCCAAAAGGCAGAGAAATTAAACACCAAAAATTAAGTCAAAGCCAATGCAAAAAGTAGAATGTTTTTCTTTTTTTATTTTTCTTGGGTATCTGTAGGAAAAAAAAATATTGAAATAAATGTTTTTTGTAAAAGTTAAAATGTATGTATCTGATTTTGATTTTATTTGTTAGTTTTGTAAATAGAAAAGAAGTGTGGAGGGGCTGGAGTTGGGTTGGGTTGGGTTTAGATCAGAATTTGTAAAGGGGTGCTTGCTAAAAAACAACAACATAACATTTCTACAAAACCAAGGTGCTACAAATGAGACAGCAGAGATTGTACATGTGACCTTCAAATGACCAACATGCATGCCCTGTGATTGGACAGGCATCATTATTTGGTCTTTGTTATTTCAGCTGTTATTGCAGTGTTTCGTGGCAATGAATAAAGGTCACTCCTGTTATACAGTACTACACTACTACTCCAGACAGTTTTTGAGCTGGACAAATGATTTTACCTGTGATTATATTATAAAGATTAATACTATTAAAATTTAAAAGCAGTCCAATAATAAAAGATTTAGGAACACATCATTTATTGCATTAAGCATGAGAATGTGCAGATTGCACCTTGAAAGTTAGGCCTTGGCAGTGTGATGCACAGTTCAGCTATTGCCAAACAACAATGGAGCATGCAGAAGGAATCATCTAATCAAGATGAAAATTGTTTTGTGGAATGTACATGTATAGGAAATGAAATAATTGCAATTCCAGAGCAGTTGAACCATTTATTTGGATAAAACAACTTCATGAGTGGAACGAGTCAGCACATTGTAGCACCACATCTGGCTCAGATACAAGCTGTTACCCAGCGTAGTGTAGATGCATGTTGTTCATGGATACTGCACTGAGGTATAGCATGCCAAATAGCGTCCGAAATGAGGGCCAGTTTGCCATCATTCTGGTATGGGCTTAGGCGGTGTCCCATCATGTTCCAGAGCTAAGAGGACAGGTAATCTGGCTGGCCCTGAAAGGGTGTTGACATTACAGAGGCTAGCCTGCAAGAGCCATGCCCTGTGTGGCCGGGCATTATCCTGTTGAAAAATTGCTTGGAGATGTTGTGACAGGAATGGCAACACAACAGGTCATAGAATATTTTTGATGTACCGTTGTGCCGTGAAGGTGGTACGGAGGACTACTTAGTGTATCTGGCTATTGTAGGAAATGGCTCCCCAGACAGTCTCTCCTGGTGTGCAAGTCGTGTGCTGTTCCACGGTAAAGGCATGATCCATGCACTGGCTAGCTTATCTCCAGACACGTATGTTCTGGTCTTCGGCATCAAGCACAAACTGTGACTCGTCACTGAAGACAACACAATGCCGCATTGATTGGACCCGACACCACTGCAACCAGTATGGCGATGCTCACTGGTCAGTGGTAGGTGGCGGAGTGGCCTCCTCGAATGTAGACCCCGTGCCGCAAGTCTTTTGGCAATGGTCCGGATGGCTACTTCAAAGCCTGTAGATGATGCAACATGCCCACAGGTGGTTGAGAGTTATGAATTTGGTTCTGTTCATGTGGCTCTCACAGTTGCTAAATCCTCGCGTTCTGTGGTTGCCCTTAGCCATCCACTGCCTGTGTGCCACCTAGCTGTGCCCTCCTCGACCCATTGACACCAACATTGTCCGATTGGCACGCTGCTCCAACCCAAATGCTTGGCTATGTTGTGACTTGATCAACTGGCCTTTGCAGCCCAATTATATGTCCTCCCTCAAACTTGCTCAACCTCTCGTATTATGCATTGATCCAACATCGAGGCATCCTCACAGTCTGTGGTGGTTAATGCAGTGGCAATCTTCTATCACAATTGTTCCTGCATGCGAGCTTTGCTCTTGATATAATCTCGTCAGTGCATGTTCCTGTGTGCTGTGGTGGGCAACCATTTAATCATTGGTTGTTATTTTTTAATCATTTTCATATATGGCCCTGAGGTACCGTAATTTAGGGTAAATAAGCCGCACTGGTGTATACGCCGCACCATAAAAAAAAGGGGTGTAATGAAAAATAAATCAGAAACGCTGCACTTCCGTATACGCCGCACCTTCGCAGTAAGGTGGGGTAATACCACGACGGAGTCTTGAAAACACGTAGATAAAAATATAGTACCTGATCTTTCAAATAATAAATAAAAATATCAATCAAACAAGATTCAATCTTAAGGATAACACTTGCCGTACTACCTATTTTATAAAAATTTACTCAAAGAATTCATAAGTTGCTTAAACCAATTGTAAAACATTTATACCTCAAGAATTTAAAAATACACGCACAGCATTCTGAAAATATCTGCTACACATAGTTTTACAATCAAATCCATCAAAATCAGAAACTTCACTGTCCGAATTAAAAAGTTTTAAAAGCTCATCATCTAAAAAAACTTCGGGGTCGTCCGCTTCACTTTCGCCGTGTTCTGGCGTTTCACCGCAGTTTTTAGAAATAATGTTTGCTTCAGTGAAGCCCAAAATAATCGTCGAAGTTCTGATGTTTTTCCAGGATTCGGAAAAACATATTTATTTACCATTAGCTTAAAACTAGAAGTATAACTTCTGCGTTTTGTCATTTTACTTTCCATGATAACGTAGAACTACGCGTAGCGTACTTGAGAAAATGCGAACTGAATGCAACGAACGCACATGTCTCTGTTTCAAGAGGGGAGAGAAAGCATTAGCCCGAATCCTTGGAGCGAAGCTGATGACATCATGAGTTCAAAGACAGTTAGTTGCTAAGAGCATGAAACAAGGGCGATTCTTGCTAACAAGATCAATTCCCTGCGAAGTTTCCCCCAGCCATGGATTTTTTCCGAATTTTATCAGTCACATCTCTCCTGCCTGTCCCACCTCAATCCTATAACCTATTATTTTCATGTCTTGTTTTAAGAAGGGGGTGGGTGGAATTTATTGCACGTGGCTATAACATAGTTATTCCATTCCCTCTCCATTGAGATATCTTCCCGTGGAAAAAAAGAATGGAACAAGCCAAAACGTTTTTGTGTTACATAATTTCGCGCCACACACACAAAATAAAAATAAAAAGCTGTATACTCCGCCATGCTGTGTAAGGCGCGTGGGCTGAAAATTTAATTTTGAACTCATATACACTGCGGTTTATCTACCCGAAATTATGGTACTTGCATGCAGAATTTCATCAGGATTGAACAACTTTCTCGTTGTGCTTTATTTTTTTAGGCAAAGAGTGCATTTCGGATTGTAACACTCGCATCTGAATTCACCTTTACATGAACCAGAAGTGGTGAAAGAAATAGGAGAAAAAATGTGTTTTGGTTTGACTAATCTCATTTAGCAAATGATAATACATGATATTGTTTGGTCAATAAGATCAAGTTCCATTTAACATGTTATATCATTTTAAAAGGTGGTCTTCCATAAGTGAATTCAATGTCATATTAAATGCTGGTTTAATTTATGTATTGGGTTACTTTGAGAATATTTTTATTAAGAATTATATTTTTTGTTGAACTTCATGGTTTATGATAATTGTAAACAGGAAATGTAAACTTTCCCTTTTAACCATGTGTTTCTGTTTATGCTTTCCAGCTGAGTGATAGAATTTCTCATAATCTTACTTTTCAATATTTCAGTTCCTCCTTGCATCTCACAAGTGAACAAAACAGGATTGTTAGGCATAAATTGAAGCAAGGTGATGTTATTAAAGTCATAGGTTTCGCAGGTAACTTTGATTCCTGAAATTTTTTGTTTGTTGTTTACTATTGCTATTATAATTTGTGGAAACCAATTGTTTAAGAGTATGAGTGTCAGTACTGTCCTTCAGGGCTTAGTAACAAGGGCTGGCTCATCGCTTTGTGTTTCTGGTCTTTGAAGTGGTCCTCGCCTGTGCCGCTCAGTGACGTGACGGGGATGCATGTCACTTGTCAGGGCACGATGTAAAGCGCTCGGTGGATGCTGTTAACCCATGTTTGTTGCACTCGCATTAGTTATCTGCTGTTTATTTGGTTGTATTTCTGACATCGAATTTTTTTATTTAATTTTTAGTACATCGTTTTCGTATAATGGCTTCCTGCGCTGTTGCTACAGGCCAAAATACCTGCAGGAATACAAAAGGGTGAAACATAATTTTTCACTGTTTCCCTCGAAACGACCCAGTAGTTACAAAAGACTGGGTTAAGAGGTGGTGCAGAGCAGATTCTTTTAATGAGAAAAATTTTAGGATTTACAGTGAGCACTTTTTAAATAGTAAGTACAAAGACGATATGATGAATCGCCTGCTTGGTAAACCAATGAAAAAGATATGGAAATCGTCGGCTATACCAACAGTCAATTTACCAAGATGAAGCATTGAAAATGTCACTGCGAGAGGTGAAATACAAACAAAGAGAAAAATACTGCATGGCGCTTTTGATAGACTTAAAAATCTTAGTCCCCCCCCCCAAAAGTATTTAGCAGAAAATGTGACCCCAACCCAATTCAACCTGCATCATATGAAGAGACAATTTTCTGCATGAAATGTGATGTTGCAAAAAAAAAAAAAAAAAAAAAAAAGAAAAAAAAAGCAATTAAATGATAAATTGTTAATAACGGAGAAAGAGTAAAATTTTCTGAAAACAAGAAAAAAAGGATGTTTTAAAAAAGAGCTTTTCTAGCAAAGCCAGAAGATGAAATCGTTCATGCCGGCTTTTATTGAAACAAATCAGAAAACTGAAAATGAAGGTAAAAAACAAAATACGAAAAATCAAAAATTGAAAATGACAAATGTTTTCAGAACATACTTACAAAAACACAGGTAACCTCTCTTGTAAAGGGTAAAAGTAAAATTAAATGGACACCTGAATATCCGAAACATTTCACAAAAAATGACAGTAGCCGAGGTTTTGTTATTAACAAAAAAACATTATTTTTGCGCTTGATGGAAGTAATACACATATATATAAAAGAGGAAACAATCAATGATATATTCTGCTTCACTCCTTTTGTTTCTTTAAATCATTTAACCATTTTGTTTCATCTTCGGCAGCTCAGTAGTTGTATTTATCATCAGAGTTCCCCGCACAGAGTAAAGCAAACGCGATTCCTAACACTCAGCGATGCATCCCAGCTACGTCACCAGCCGCAACTTCTGGGGACAACTGAAATCTGCTGTATGAGCCAGCCCTTGTATCTAGAGCCCTGACTGTCCTCCCCGGTGGTGCAGTGGTCTAAGCACTGGCTTATAACCATTCGTCCGAGAAGGGTATGGGTTCGAATCCTGGCGATGCATGGATGCTGTGTTTGTCTTACGGCACTGGCTCTCTTACTTCCCTGGAAGCAGTGGCCCAAAATCAGGGATGGGGTGACTGCTTACACTCACTGAGTTGCTCACAGTGGTCGTTAAACCTTCAATAAGAAAAACCCTCAGTACTGCTTTCAGTGTACTTACATCAAATAATCATATTGTTGCAATGATGCTGGTAAAAAAAACAATAACCAACAAACAAATAAAAAAACACTTGCAAGTCTGCAAACAGACAGATGTTAAGTAAAGGTGGTAACCTTTGATTTGTACAAGGACAGATAAGATGCATTTTTAATGAACATATTCAATGCTGCAAATGTATCTGGGCCACTAATAAAATTTTCCAAGAAGGTACTACACTTGCGTGCAAAAAGTAAGGACGAGACGGTTTTTCGAATGTAACGTCGTGCAGAAGTGCTCCACATCGACTCAAATCATACCATGAGATCCCCAAGATGTAAGAATATGGGACAAGTGAGCAAACCCGTCCAAACAAGGAATCCAAAGGATTCAAAGGCACTTTATTGAAAAGGTAGCTTCGAGCTCAACTGGACAGAAGACAGAAACGCCCATGTGACAGGTGGCTGCCAAGAAAAATCCAGTCTTTAGTAGGGGATATGATCACCCCTGACTGCTTTGCAGGATTTACAACGTCTGTCCATACTGAGGACAAGGTTGTCAAGGAGCTGTTGAGTCATCGTGGCCCATTCCTCTTGTAGTGCCAATCGCAGCTGTGGAATTGTTGCTGGCGGCTGGTGACGTGCTGCCAAGTTTCTCCCGAGAAGGTCCCACACGTGTTCGATTGGATTTAGGTCCGGGGACCTTGCGGGCCAATCCATGCGTTGAATATCTTCACTCTCTAACAGCTCTGCGACAGCCACTGTATGATGAGGTGTAGCGTTGTCGTCCATGAAGAGGAACTCAGGTCCCACAGCACCTCTAAACAGACGCACGTGAGGCAGGAGAACCTCGGTACAATAGCGGACACCAGTGACTGAACCTCCTTGGAAGATGTGGAGGTCAGTACAGCTACCAACCATGATACTGCCCCAAATGAGTCCCTTTCGATGATGTTGGAGGTGTGATTGCGTGTTCCCTGCTCTCTCCAGATGTGTATACGTCCAGAATCGCTCGTCAGACTAAATCGGCTCTCATCCGTAAAGAGAACTCGACCCCATTGCTGATGTGCCCAGTTCTTGTGTTCCTGGCACCACAGAAACCGCTGTCTCCGATGAGCAGGCTTTAATGGCACACACTGTACTGGTCGTCGTGCAAATAGACCACCTTTGTGCAGCCTCCTGGCCACGGTAAAATGCAATAACGGACGTCCAGTTGTCTGTTGCATGTGCCTTGCGATTTCTCCTGCTGTGAAACTCTCGGACAGCTGTTCCTGTCATTTGAAATGCTCTCCAAGCTCGTGAAATGGTGGTGTGAGCGATCCCGAACTCCACGGCCACACTAGTCACACTTCAACCTTCTTCCAACTTCCCAATGACGTGACCTAGGGTAAAGTCATCCAGATGTCGTCTACTGGATTGCCTGTTAGCCATATCACATGGTAGCAGCAACTCGACGTCGTTCAAACCGATGTACACCATGCAATAGCTTTCACCGAATTGCTGAGCGTACACCGCCCATGTTCTTTATACCCTTCCGACACTTCCCTCCCCCTACGTCATGCTGCATATATGCGCATGCCCTACCTTACCGGACCCTAGTCAATCTCCTGAGTGGTATTTTGGTCCGTTCTGCCTGCTCGTTCCGCTGTTATGCTAATTTCTCCTCTTCGTCCTTAATTTTTGCACACCAGTGTATTATTCTTCATGGAAATGGAGTATTAGAAAGGAGTTTATAAACAATGAATGTTTGATAGAGAATTTGAATTAAAGTTCATTAATTTCATAGAATTGCATGTACTCTTATGTTTTGTCATCTGGAGGAGTATAAAATTGGATAGTTATGAAATGCATGGTAATGGCAGCAAAACAAGCATCAGCTAAATGTCAAGAAGCATGGAAGGAGGTGAGGAAGGCAAGGTGAGAGGACAAATAAGATAAAGGTCATCATAGATACAGTGAGAGCACTGCAGAAAAATAAAATAAAAATAAAATGCAACTAGCAGGAGAAGAAGCTTGTGTAATACAAGAGTTATAATATTGTAACAGGCCCTGGACTATAGAGGCCCGGTGTGAGAATTTTTCCCATCTCTGAACACCAACTCTCGACGTGGGCCACAAATGAGAGGCCCCAGTTGGTACTGGGGTCCCACCACGGCAATTCAAACTTGCTGACCTTGGGCCCCGAACCACCGGATGGTAACATCTAAATCACAATTTGAACACTGAACCCACAGGTACCTAAAAGCAATCGGAGCCCACAGTGTAATGTAAAAATTCAGGTATGCAGTAGATAACAGACACACATTTTAATAACAAATGACAAGATGATAAATTCAATAAAAACAATAGTTGGACATTTGCATGGCTAACTTAATCAAAGGGCTTATTCAGCAAACAACTATGCCCTCAAGAAAGTAAAAGTTCTTGAAAAGAACAAAATTCTTCTTCTGTAAAGTCTTAATTAGCCATGTTCTGACACTACTGGAGGTGTTTTTGTACCAGATATTTAGGTGCAAGAAACCTAAAAAGTACTTACATTTGTGAATGAGGAGCAATCTTTTTGAGAATTAAACATCAGTGTTGCCTGTGGAAACTGAGCGCACTCACTTTGTCTCAGCACTATTCGTAGTCAACACCTGTATATAGAATGCCGTATATGTCAACACGGGAAAGATTCTCTGGTTCTCCGCACTTAGGACAGGGTTGTTCGAGCAAACGAACATACACAATACACACACAGACCCAGGTGGTGAGCCTCGTGTCACCTGGTTTTGGGATGAAAGGGTATTCTTCTTTCAGCTCTCCATGGCATCATTGGCTGGACCTTGGATTTCCCTTCTGAGCTAGCTTTCATCAGCTGTTGGCAGGCAGGAGATGTTCCGACGTAGTTCCCTTCGGCTGTTCAGCTTTCCCTATGTGAATGCACATTCCTTACCTCGTATTTCCCGGAGGTTTAACTTGGTGCATTCATGACAGTAGGTCATTATGCAGCTGACTGCAGCTCAGTCTGGACTCAGGACCTCACGATTTCTTTTACAGAGAATCCTTTTCGCCCACTGCTTGTTTAAGCACGCCCGAGTCAATTTTTGGTTGTTTATCAGTATCCAGTCCCCTGGCTTTCCAAGTTGCAATTCTCTTAGGAATAGCATATCCCCTCTGTCTTCATGTCTCTCTTGTTTGACGATGGCTACACAACTCTCTCTAATTTCTTCTCTGCTACCTCTCTTGACTGACTGACCAGTCAATAACAAAGTACTTGAGACTTGGTTTATTAACATCTGGCCACATCTTGTGCTGTCTACGATGCTGTGGAGAGAATTCCAGATGTGTTTTTGTCTTTGTCAAAGGGAGAAAAGTGGGGACTTTGTTTGCAGGATGTGTTCCCTAGTGTTAACTAGGCGCTCTAAAAAATCGCCCCAAGAATACAACTGTGTTCAATAATTTTCTTAACAATATTAAATAAAAAATAATATTTTCTCCTGTGGATGTTTCTGTGTATTCTTCTATTACTTGAAGCTAAATTAGATGTTTCTTTTGCCGGATATGACCATTTTGAATGATACAACATGTAAGAGCAGTCTGTTTTAGCTTTGCCCCCACTCATTTCCTACTGCTCCTGTAATCATTTTGCGCCAAATGAAAAGGTGGAAAATTTGGTCTTGCATGATGATTCTGCTTTTTCCCTTCAAAGTGTGAAAATATTCTTTATTCCAATGCTATAGCTGCCACTGCCCATCACTTCTGTATAGTAGAAACCTCGATTCGTCAAAGAAGGCAACGTTTTTCCACTCTTCCACTGTCCAATGATGGTAGTCCCATGCCACCACTGTAGGCATTGTTGCTGATGGACCTGGGCTAACATGTGCGCCTTGATGCAGCGTAGATTCCAGAGACCGTGGGTTTGTATCTGGGTACCCTAGCATTCATTTGCGTGATCAATTGTTGCTCTTCAATTCCACCGAGCACCTCCTAACATCATAACTGGCGATCCACATTAATGATGTCAGGAGGTGCTCGGTGTGCCAACGGTCCATTCTTGGTACACCCTTACTGCAGCAATCGCGAACAGCCCACAAAGTCAGCTTTTTCTGAGATGCTTTCACCCTTGCTGCAGTAGCCGTTTATCATTACTTTTTGAACTTTTGTCCAATCACTACCTCTGCCAATTGTGCTCACATAACACACTATGGCTCATGTGTTCTGGCCAGCCGCTTTCTCAGTGGGGTCAACCTAGTCATGTGCAATCTGTGACACGCTTGGGCGGGTACACTGTGATTCCGGTTTTGATCATATTATTCTGATTCATCCATTAATGCTTCTTCAATTCTTCTGTGCCTACATACATTTGGATAAAAAATAATAATAATAATTCTGCTGGCCAGTTCCGTAGCTCTTAAGTGTATTCCTTGTATGTTCAGGCATTGCAGTCCGTATTTACTTAGTAATATTTTTTCAGTGTTTTTTCTGTAAACGGATATGTTCTTAACTTTATCTACAAGTTAGTGCATGTGGATGAAAAATTAGGTCACCCTGTTTTCCTGGTACCCGGAAGACTATGATATTTCACCAGGTTTCCCATAGAGATTGTTCATGACACTATTTACCTTTAGTATAATTCTGGTTTTTGCACAGTATTTTAGTAGCAAGTGTAAAAAAAATCATGTTTGTTTTTATTTTTTGAGGATTTGAGTGTACAGATTCTTCAGCTGGCATAATGTGTGAGCGTGTGTATGTAATATAGATCTGCGGAATTTCATCTCACAAAGTTAAATTTGTACCACTGAATGGAGAATTTGCTTTGCTCATAACTGACACAGATTTTTCAGTTTCTGTTGCGATTTTTTGCTGATTATGCGGTGTTGTGTGTATTGTTATGAAAATTGTGACATTCTAAAGTGAAACTGACAACCTTTATTTTTAGGAAGTGGTAAAACCTCAACACTGATTGAATTGGCAAGACAGAATCCTAATCTTCGTTTTTTGAATGTAACATTTAATGAGTAAGTTATGTGATTCTTCATATCCTAGTTTGAATATAGTTTCATTTTTTTGTACATTACTTTCAGTTGATTACATTTATAATGTTTCTAGAGTTCATTTAGTCATTGAATAATATATAAAAGTGTGTATAAACACTTCTGCATGCCATATTTGTAGAATTTATTTTACATCTGAAATAGACGAAAGGCATCATATTTCCTTCATGTATTTCAGATATGAAGTAAAAATTGTGCAATTTGATTTTATACTCTCTCTGTGGGTGTTCTGTATAAAATTTGTGTAAAATTTGAAGTTCTGAGTTAAAGATAAGAAATTTCACATATTACTTCATCAAACAAAGATCTTCGCTCTTTCCATGTTTATAAGTGAGTCACGGAAAAATTCTCATTGGCCGCCACCGGGAGTCGAACCCAGGGTCTTCCAGTTACGCGCCGGATATGCTTCCGCTACACAACAGCGGCCTCGAATTCCTCCAGACTCGCACACGCTACCAGCCAAGCCAATTTGGCAGGTTGCTTCTTGGAGCCCCGCACAATGCTGGGGATTCACCAAAGATGGTAAGCAGCAACGGAAGAAATAATTAGAAGGCGAATGAATAATTAATACAGATATTTAACATGGACCAGGAACATCAAACAAAGATCTTCGCTCTTTCCACGTTTATAAGTGAGTCACAGAAAAATTCTCATTGGCCGCCACCGGGAGTCGAACCCAGGGTCTTCCAGTTACGCTCCGGATATGCTTCCGCTACACAACAGCGGCCTCGAATTCCTCCAGACTCGCACGCGCTACCAGCCAAGCCAATTTGGCAGGTTGCTTCTTGGAGCCCCGCACAATGCTGGGGATTCACCAAAGATGGTAAGCAGCAACTGAAGAAATAATTAGAAGGCGAATGAATAATTAATACAGACATTTAACGTGGACCAGGAACATCAATCAAAGATCTTCGCTCTTTCCACGTTTATATTACTGCTGACTTATCCCTCTGATATGTGCTCCAAAAGTATTACATTGAGATTGCATTTTAAATTTGATGAAAGTGTATTAAATATACACTGAAGTGCCAAAAAGTCATTAGATACATACTTAGTATCATGTAGGACCTCCTGTAGTCCTGTGAAGTGCAGCAACTCAATGTGGCATCAATTCTACAAGTGGCCAGAAAACTTTTAGAGAGACGTTGATCTATGCAGTCTGAACAGCTGCCCATAGTTCCCTAGTATTTGTAGATGCAGGATCTTGGGTGCAAATGGGCCTTTCCACCACGTCCCATTAGTGCTCTACTGGGTTCATGTCGGGTGAACGTGGTGGCCACACAATCTGTTGGAACTGTCCAGAATGCTCGAACCAATTTCGAACAATTTGGTCCCAATGACATGATGCATTGTCTTTCTGGAAAATCCCATTGTCGTTGGGGTACATAATTGAAGTCCATGAAGGGCTGCAAATGGTCACCCAGCAGAGCAACAAAGCGACTACCAGTGAATGACGTATTTACAAGGACCAGAGGACCCAAACCATGCCATGTAAAGACACTGCCACACGTGTATGGAACCACCACCAGCTTGCACATTGCCTTGTTGACAGCTTTGGTTCATGCCCTAATGGGGTCTGCGTCACACCCAAACCCTACCATCAGCTCGTAACAACTGGAAGCGTGACTCATCAGACCACACCACATGTTGCCAGACTTGCAGGGTCCAATTACCGTGTTCAGAGGCCCAGGTGAGAAGCTGTGTCTGATGTCGTGGTGTTAACAAAAGCACTCCGGTGGGTCTTCTGTTACCATACCCATGTACGCTAAATTACGCTGCACTGACGTGATGGATTTGTCTCTGGTACCTCGTGCATTGAATGTGGATGTTATTTGAGCCAGTGTCGCTTGTCTGTTAGCATGGACAATCCTGGTCAGACCCCACTCACCACAGTCATTCAGCACCCGTGGTGGTCAGCCGCCACACTCTCCGCGGTGGGTGGTAATGCCTTCTATGAGGCATTATCGGTACAAATGTGACACCGTGGATCGAGGAATGTTGAATGTTCTCACGACTTTGGAAACTGAATGTCTCATCCGTCTGGCTTTCACTACCATGTCTAGTTCAGACTCCGATAATTCACTTCAGCTTGCCATAATCCTGCTGGTGGTTGTTCAGCCTGACTCGCAAGATTACATCTCGCAACTGATAGAAATCGTGACGTGCGTCAAAGCCTTTATACAACTGCAATGGCAGTTAAAAATTTGCATACTACTCTCCTAAGACTTTCGGCACTTCAGTGTCGTATAAAAAATGTGGGGATTGTAGTTGATTTTTTGCCATTTAGAAAGCTGTGGAATCAGTGTTTCATGTATGAAAGTCAAGTAAGTGCATGGCTTTATTTTCCATGTATATTTCTTTCATTAGTATGTATTTTAGTGCAATGTTACATTGACAAAAATAGTGCACACAAGTAAAATGTATACACATGCATACAAAACTCCTGAAACAAAACAAAATGGTCACTTTTTTTCAGGTTGGATGAATAGTTAATAGTTCACAAATTCAGATTGGATGAATAGTTCATGAATTCAGGTTGAATGAATAGTTAATGGATTCAGGTTGGATAAGTAGTTAATGATTTCTGTTGGTATGCAATCAGCAATTAAGAAAAACACACTGAGGAATAGCAAACCACTTCTGTGTTTGTATCATTGTTTTTAAATTTTTGTATATGTTCTTGTTACTTAGGCATATTGATAAATAAAATAAAATTGAACAGACTAAATCTTGGTTCCCTTTGTTGCAGTTTTGCCTCATGCATAGTTGTGTTGTGAGCTAAAATGCTGATAGATATACACATGTATGAAATATGGTGCTTATGGTTTTTATGGAAAAAAATTTTTATTAACCATTTTGTGTGTGAGTGTTATCAATTTACTTGTGAACTCTGCACAAATTAGTTTGATTCGAGTTTAAATTCTCAATAGTAATAGCACTTAAATATTAAGAAGACGAAGGTCATGTCCACTTGCAACCTTATAGATTTTATATTTGATGGGGAGGAAGTGAAGGTTGTAGATAAATTTGTTCTCTTGGGCTTCAGAATAAATAATGAGGGGCAGTGTGCTGGAGAAATAAGGAGGAGATTATCCCAAGGTGTAGAAAAGCAATGACAAATTTAGAAAAGTTCATGAAGGATAAAGACATCTTGACCACAAAGACTAGAATTGTTAAAGCAATGGTCTTTTTTGTGGTAATGTATGTTTGTGTAAGCTGTACATTGAGGAAGAGTGATAGTAAGAAGATAGATGCTTTTAAATCATTGACCTGAGGGCTACTTAGAATTCCATGGACTACAAGAAGAACTAATCAATCAGTACTTGAGCAAATAAAGCCCAGCTGCTCCCTTGAGGCGATGATTTGTAAGCAAAAACTTAAATATTTTGGACATGTTATTTGTGCCAACATTGGGTTTGAAAAAATTATCATGCTTGGCAAGACAGAATGCTTGAAGGAGACAGAATGGGAAGGCAGAAAACAGAATGGTTAAATAGAATCAAAGACACTTGTCAAATGAACATAGAAGAGTTGCGAGATCTTGCTGTGAACCAATTGAGGTGGTGGGCTTTTTTTTTTTTTTTTTTTTTTTTTGTGGATTGGAGGTTTAACGACCACCGTGAGCAACTCAATGGGCTGTAAGCAGTCGCCCGTCCCTAATTTAGGGTCACTGGTTCCAGGGAAGGGAGAGAGCCAGTGCCGTAAGACAAACACAACATCCATGCCTGACCGGGATTCGAACCCGGACCCCTTACGGACGAATGATCAGAGGCCAACGCCTTAGACCATTGCGCCACCGGGGCGGCGGTGGGCTTTTGTTCATACAGTCAGTCACATAGAGTTGAACATGATTTGATGGAACCTAACAGCTACAACAATTGCACTTACTATACACTTGAAATTTTATGTTTGACATATTATAATTTTTTTTATTTGGTTTTATTATTTTAATATACTTCAAACTTGTTTTATTAGGTCTGCGTGTGATCATTCCCAGAAGCTGTTTCCAAGTAACGTGAAGTTTCGGACTGTTGATTCTTTGGCATTTGCATCAAAAAGAAAACGGTAAGTGAACTTTTGTTTAACTATTTTCACTAATTCTGTTTTGAGTAGGATTTCTTACTGTTTGTATGGGTGCAAGAGTTCTGTCTAGGGAAATAATTTCCATCTTTGGTGGATTTTTTGGTGAAAATCGTAACAAGTGCTCAAATTTAAGCTTTTCCTTGTTGTTCAATTGGCCAAGTAAGCATTTTTGTGTGTTTTTCATGTTTTCTAGTTCTGGCACCATTTTTTTTGACCTATAAAGTTGTTTTCCTGTCAAAGTGAGTATTCAGGGTTCGTACGGTCCTTAAAAGTCCTTAAGAACTCCTTAATTTCCATTTGCCTTTTTAAGGGCCCTTAAAAAGTCCTTAAGAACTCCTTAATTTCCATTTACCTTTCCTTTAAAAACTCCTTAATTTCTGTTCTGTTTTTAAGGGCTCTTAAAGTCCTTCGCCGCTGATACGACGTGGTTTGGTTGTTAAGATATTATTCTATTACGATGATGAACTTACTTCTGAAAAAAACGCAAATATTACCAATTTTATTTTTAAAAAGAAGAAAATGGCCGGTGATCAATCTAGGGACCCCAATTAAGAATTTTTTTTTTCAACGACTAACACCCCAGGTACGATCCTTAAAAACTCCCTGTAAATGGAAGGTGATTCCACCACCACCGACAAGAGAAATTCACATACGACACAAAATAATTTGATTAAGCATATGTTCCAGGTTAACTATAAATTTATTTTGTGCTCCCAGGCTGAGTTGGAAAAACACTTGATACAAGGAAACTTTAGGTGGCTAGGCCGAATAAAAAAGAATTTAGCTATGAATTTTAGAGTCCAGAGTATGTTGACAGTCCTAAATAATCCTCTCAGAAACCCTGGTCTGCAAACCAAGTAGTTTTCACCTGTGTGGTTTAGAGGATGAAGGAGGTCAGTGGCACAATTTGGTTACCAGCCTGCCTTACAAAAAAATCTTTAAAGAATGTGATCATTCACTCAAGAGTGCTAAGAGCTTAATGCTCGATGTGCATATCTGATAACTGGTTGAACCTTGAGCTAAATGCTCTTTACAATTTAGATTTAGATGGTTAAGAGTGACATTTTATTCTTTTCTTTTTTTACAACACACTGATTTTGATCAGTTACCTGGAAAAATCTCTTTCTTACTTTACAGTACAGAAAAACCAAACAAACAAAAATGTCAAGTCACTTTCCTCTCATTTGAGCTAACAAAAAGAAACCCCTGTTCTAACAGGAAACCTAATTGATATATTTCAATCCATTTCTTTGGTCACTGGCATTAACTAGACATTTTTACAAAAAAAAAAAAAAAAATTACACAATGACATATTACATTTTTTTGGTTCTGGCCAGACCATTAATTCCAAACATACATTTGCATTTCTCTATTTTCCTCCCATTTTTATTTCACCTTCCCCCCATTTTTTTCTCTCACCCCTGAATTTTAACCTTTTACATCATTCCATTTCTGATCAAGACACATACATTTTTTTTTTTCAATTTTAGGTGGTACTCATTTTTTTTCTCTTTGTTTCTCCTCCTCCTTAAATTTTCCTTTTGATGCCGAATTGGAAATTGGTGTTTGTGCTGTCGCTACGAGAGCCGGCACGCCGTGGAAACGGGGCCTGATGCACTTATGATGATATGGTAGGATTTTCCCTCTTCTCCTTCCTTTCTTTTATTCCGTTTTTTTTCTTACTTACTCCCGATGCCGGCCTTTGAGGAGACTTTCTCTCTCTCACACGGCGACAGGCGGCTGCGATGTTACCGAGCGAGTTACGAGGCGTAATGCCCGCTAGTGCCTCGGGACGATGTCAAGCACAGAAAAAAAAAGGATCGTTCCTACCGTTCTTGGGCCATCGCGGCCGCACGAGGTTACGGCAGTTTCGGCATCCGGACGTCCGTCCTCCCCTCCTTTACTTGATTTTTTTTTCTTTTTTATTGTGAGACTCTCCCTTACGAAGTCTGGTATCGAAGTGTGTAGCAGCACGCAAAATTCTCCGCTCCTCGCCGAATCCCTTGCGCACGCGCCCGAAATGGCGGAAGGCAATTGGCCCGAAGTTAAGTCAGAAGGCGGAGAGAAAGACGCAATTCCCAGAAATCGCTGGCTTGAACTTTGACCCACGAAAACGGGCGCTGCGGTGAACCTCGCAGAATTCCGCCCAAATCCTGACGTGTTCCATGTGCCAAGCGAAAAATGCCTTCTCGAAGTAAACAAGAGCATAAATAAATCGGACTTTCTGCACTGGTAAAGCTGGGAAAACGTCCTCCCAGATGCCATTCTACGAAATTTATCGCTTTTAGAAAAGCGACACCAGAACTGTAGCCATTTCGTTCTTTCTTTCTGAACAAAGACTTTTGGAGACCACCTTTACAAAAATTCATTAAACAAATTAACTAACATTGACGAACATCGTTACAATTAACTTCGTAACGCATAAAAATCGAATTCTCTCTAGCTACAGGTACGACGATCGGAATTACGAAAAATAGCGTAACGCAACGATGTGTTATTTTGCCCTGATGCATTAAGCCACAATTTTATTCTTTTACTAAATGACTATTAAATATCCTTGACGATAGCGCACGCGCAATTAATTTACGAAAGTCTCTTCGTTACGAAGCGATCGCCGACCCGCTTTTTCTATCAGTCGCTGAATTATACTATCACTAGTTAATACTAAGTAAGATTCATACTAAAACCAACTAAATATTAATACTAGGTAAGATTTTAATTACGAAAGGTTACTAAATTAAGCCCGATACACACAACAACGATTTTAATTACACGCTACTGACATGGCATAAACACGCATTTTTCTCATTAGATACCACTACAATAAGATAAAATACTTCAAACACTACATGTTTACAAATTACTCTTCCATTATTAAAGCTTACATAATAATACAATAAAAGAAATCGCGATAACGACGGTAAATACGGAACTACAACCTTACAATTTTTCTTTTTATCGCTACGTTATCCCGACGATCAATAACGCCGAACGCCGCGGCGTCGCCGATAATTTTAAACTGATACATCTAACACTATACATATATAAACTGCACTATACACTTAAGAAACTAAGGCAAATCAATTCATATACACTACATCATATACTGCACTAAAATAAACTTCACTATATCTCTTCCCTGAAAGTAAACAGTGCACTAAAAAAATGCAATGGAAGGAAGAAAAAAAACATTGCATGAAAGAACAACAAAAAAACCAGCAATATAGCATGATGTCAAACTTCCTTAAATCTACTTCCCAGCTAGTTACACCTCCCTTAACTAGCAACAGACATCACAAGGCTAACTTACTTAGACCTATTCACATAAATTTAACTACATACACAGAGATCAACACTTCACAGAGAAATCAGAAAGAAAATAAAAGAAATGAAAAGAATTTACTTGATTTTCTTGACTCTTAAATCTATTTTTTTTTTTAACTCCCTCCTTGCCAAAGGGATTTGAGATCATCTCATGACAAAAAATCTCACTCTCATTGAGAGTGCGTGGATCTGGTGATGGTTTTCAGATCCAAAAATATTGGCCCATTAATTTAGAGATCGGAAAAACGTCAACAGATCATCACATCCTCCTCCGAAGCGAAAAGAAAAAAAAAACAATTTTTTTTTCTTTCATTCCAAGAACTAAAAGTCCAAAGGCAAGAACAAGATGTATTCACACTCACACCAGAGTTACAAAAGAAACCTACACGTGACGCAAACGGAAAGCTACACCAACAAAACTTCTAATGCTATGCAATACTGAACATGGATTACATAATTCCACAAACACCATAAAAAAAATACCCAGATAATTTTTTTTTCAACACTATGCAAGGCTTATCTCACAGAAACAGACCAGTAAAAAAAAAGGAAACTATCAACATAGGATAGAATTTGCTAATCCTGTTTTCCGTAAGGGTAAGGCTTAGAAAACTTCTGCATCAGTTTTCTCTTCCCATGCACTGAACATGCTTCACTCAACATAATACCCGGTAAAATGTCAAGTCACTTTCCTCTCATTTGAGCTAACAAAAGAAACCCCTGTTCTAACAGGAAACCTAATTAATATATTTCAATCCATTTCTTTGGTCACTGGCATTAACTAGACATTTTTACAAAAAAAAAAAAAATTACACAATGACATATTACATTTTTTTGGTTCTGGCCAGACCATTAATTCCAAACATACATTTGCATTTCTCTATTTTCCTCCCATTTTTATTTCACCTTCCCCCCATTTTTTTCTCTCACCCCTGAATTTTAACCTTTTACATCATTCCATTTCTGATCAAGACACATACATTTTTTTTTTTTTCAATTTTAGGTGGTACTCATTTTTTTTCTCTTTGTTTCTCCTCCTCCTTAAATTTTCCTTTTGATGCCGAATTGGAAATTGGTGTTTGTGCTGTCGCTACGAGAGCCGGCACGCCGTGGAAACGGGGCCTGATGCACTTATGATGATATGGTAGGATTTTCCCTCTTCTCCTTCCTTTCTTTTATTCCGTTTTTTTCTTACTTACTCCCGATGCCGGCCTTTGAGGAGACTTTCTCTCTCTCACACGGCGACAGGCGGCAGCGATGTTACCGAGCGAGTTACGAGGCGTAATGCCCGCTAGTGCCTCGGGACGATGTCAAGCACAGAAAAGAAAGGATCGTTCCTACCGTTCTTGGGCCATCGCGGCCGCACGAGGTTACGGCAGTTTCGGCATCCGGACGTCCGTCCTCCCCTCCTTTACTTGATTTTTTTTTCTTTTTTATTGTGAGACTCTCCCTTACGAAGTCTGGTATCGAAGTGTGTAGCAGCACGCAAAAATTCTCCGCTCCTCGCCGAATCCCTTGCGCACGCGCCCGAAATGGCGGAAGGCAATTGGCCCGAAGTTAAGTCAGAAGGCGGAGAGAAAGACGCAATTCCCAGAAATCGCTGGCTTGAACTTTGACCCACGAAAACGGGCGCTGCGGTGAACCTCGCAGAATTCCGCCCAAATCCTGACGTGTTCCATGTGCCAAGCGAAAAATGCCTTCTCGAAGTAAACAAGAGCATAAATAAATCGGACTTTCTGCACTGGTAAAGCTGGGAAAACGTCCTCCCAGATGCCATTCTACGAAATTTATCGCTTTTAGAAAAGCGACACCAGAACTGTAGCCATTTTCGTTCTTTCTTTCTGAACAAAGACTTTTGGAGACCACCTTTACAAAAATTCATTAAACAAATTAACTAACATTGACGAACATCGTTACAATTAACTTCGTAACGCATAAAAATCGAATTCTCTCTAGCTACAGGTACGACGATCGGAATTACGAAAAAATAGCGTAACGCAACGATGTGTTATTTTGCCCTGATGCATTAAGCCACAATTTTATTCTTTTACTAAATGACTATTAAATATCCTTGACGATAGCGCACGCGCAATTAATTTACGAAAGTCTCTTCGTTACGGAGCGATCGCCGACCCGCTTTTTCTATCAGTCGCTGAATTATACTATCACTAGTTAATACCAAGTAAGATTCATACTAAAACCAACTAAATATTAATACTAGGTAAGATTTTAATTACGAAAGGTTACTAAATTAAGCCCGATACACACAACAACGATTTTAATTACACGCTACTGACATGGCATAAACACGCGTTTTTTCTCATTAGATACCACTACAATAAGATAAAATACTTCAAACACTACATGTTTACAAATTACTCTTCCATTATTAAAGCTTACATAATAATACAATAAAAGAAATCGCGATAACGACGGTAAATACGGAACTACAACCTTACAATTTTTCTTTTTATCGCTACGTTATCCCGAAACGATCAATAACGCCCGAACGCCGCGGCGTCGCCGATAATTTTAAACTGATACATCTAACACTATACATATATAAACTGCACTATACACTTAAGCAATCAATTCATATACACTACATCATATACTGCACTAAAATAAACTTCACTATATCTCTTCCCTGAAAGTAAACAGTGCACTAAAAAAATGCAATGGAAGGAAGAAAAAAAACATTGCATGAAAGAACAACAAAAAACCAGCAATATAGCATGATGTCAAACTTCCTTAAATCTACTTCCCAGCTAGTTACACCTCCCTTAACTAGCAACAGACATCACAAGGCTAACTTACTTAGACCTATTCACATAAATTTAACTACATACACAGAGATCAACACTTCACAGAGAAATCAGAAAGAAAATAAAAGAAATGAAAAGAATTTACTTGATTTTCTTGACTCTTAAATCTATTTTTTTTTTTTAACTCCCTCCTTGCCAAAGGGATTTGAGATCATCTCATGACAAAAAATCTCACTCTCATTGAGAGTGCGTGGATCTGGTGATGGTTTTTCAGATCCAAAAATATTGGCCCATTAATTTAGAGATCGGAAAACGTCAACAGATCACCGCCTCGGTGGCGCAGTGGTCTAAGGCGTTGGCCTCTGATCATTCGTCCATAAGGGGTCCGGGTTCGAATCCCGGTCAGGCATGGATGTTGTGTTTGTCTTACGGCACTGGCTCTCTCCCTTCCCTGGAACCAGTGACCCTAAATTAGGGACGGGCGACTGCTTATAGCCCATTGAGTTGCTCACGGTGGTCGTTAAACCTCCAATCAAAAAAAAAAAAAAAAGTCCTTGAAAACACCGTAATTATAATATATTATATTCGGTCGTTAAAAAGGTCGTAATTTTTTTTTTAAACCAAAGAAATACGCGCGTTGTGCAGGCCAGCTGGTTTCATTAGCGTACTGATGATGGTTTTACATCACTAGATAGCATGTCGCAAAAGTTTACCCATGTTCTGTATTGCTTTTGGCAGTTTGCCAACCAGCTACCTTCAAATCCCTTTAGATTAGATTTATTGCTGGCTTCTTGTTTTCTTTGCGCGGGGTCAGTGCAGTGTTCAGGTCTTTATCTTCTGTTATTTATTAGAGAATGTGGTACTAAGTAAAAAGCGTAGAGCTTCTGTCTTTTCAGCTAGACAGAAATATGTTCAATATTTAGATACCGAAAAAAAAAAAAAATGTGCCAAGCAACATCTGGGAGGAAATGTAAATTGATTGAGGAGGAATTGCAAATGCTTAGTACGAAAAAGCTGAAAGTAGAAAAAAATATTGCCGAATTAGAGAAGCGTGCATGACCTTGCCACCCAAGGGAAATTGATGAGAGATATGAACTGCTTCCTTCAATCAAATAATTTTCGAAAATTAATAAAGGAAAAAAATGAAGAATTGGCAGAAATTACCATGTCAGTAGTTGCAAAAAAGGAGCTGAAAAATTGATTTCATTGTAGGCCTACGTCCTTTGTTTGGCCTCAAAAAGGTGAATATGTACATTATATAATTTCCTTGCAGTCATTTTTAAATTGCATACTGTTTTTTAAGTTTAAGAGCAAAAAGATGTCTAATAGAAGTAAAAATTCTGAAGGAAATTTCATTGGTGTCTTGTTGTTACTGCAGTTTGTTTTAGCTTTTACACCTATACACTATTGCAGGGCTGCCAGACCTGCGCCAACCCGCACCAAAACGTTGTTCTTACGCCATTCTGCTAAAATCGCCATTTCGACGAAATCTGCACCAGTTTTGCGCCAAAAGTTAAAATTTACCGGTCATCGATATTTTAGTGTTATCTTACGACATTCGAAATCGATTCAGCGGTTAATTCGTACGTGCGATTCTTCCGCGTATTCGCGGAGTCCCCTCCATTTTTGTTGTTGTTGTTGTTTGTCATTTTCAAGATCGATGCAAAAGTGAAGAAATTTTCGGGATATTAGTTGGGGGGGGTTGTATTCCGTCTGGGGACGTTCTTTTGTCTTTTTAAACGTTCGGAAACGGAAGTTAAACGAAGTGCAGATTTTCCCCGTCATCGATATTTTCTCTCTCTCGCGATGTTGCTTCTGTTCAGTATTGTTAAATATAATTTCATTGCATAATTTCAGCTTGAAATTGTAGGCAAGGATTTCCGAAAACGGAAGCCGCCCGAAAATTTCCCCGTAATGTTCGGCGACGAGATTCTTACGCTGATTCGAGGAATTCCGTCTTTTTTTGTTATCATTTGGACCATGTACGAAATCGATGCATAACTGAACTGAAATTTTGGGGGGATTAGTGGTGGTGGTGGTGGGGGTCGTTTTCTCCGTGGGAGGACGGAATTTCATCCTTCGAAAACGGAAAGTAGACGTAGGTAAGATTGCTCTGGTAATCGTAATTTTTTTTTCTTGTGATGTTTCCTCTACCTAGTATTGTTAGATATCATTTTATTCCATAAATATTTGTATTTCAGCTTGAAAATGTTGGATAAATTTCCGAAAACTGAAGTCAGACGGAGCGAAGATTTCTTCCATAATTGTATCGCCCCCCTCCCGCGATGTTTCCACTCCTATGTAGT
Source organism: Macrothele yani (assembly GCA_039090855.1). Taxonomy (NCBI): domain Eukaryota; kingdom Metazoa; phylum Arthropoda; class Arachnida; order Araneae; family Macrothelidae; genus Macrothele; species Macrothele yani. The sequence goes on along the minus strand of CM077000.1, from coordinate 16,555,361 downwards.
TGTTAAATGTCATCACCCTCATAAATGTGTGTGCATTTTAGCTTGATAATGGGGGGAGGGGGTATTTCCCAAAACAGAAGTGACGAAGTTTGGAAATTTGTAAGAATTGATGCATGGTGTTAAAAAAAAAAAAGTTTTCATTCTCTGAACATTACACCATTTATCTAAAATAGTTAAAGCTCTGATATCAGAATTCATGGTTCTCAGACTGAAAGTTCTTTAAGCATGATGTATAAAATTGTCATCTGAGGGAATAAAAAAGAAAGAAAAGTAACAAAGAAAAATGGTAAAGGGAAAACTATGAGCAGAAAAAAACAAAAAACAAACAAACAAACAGTGGATGCTGTGCAGTGGCAGAGTCAACAAAAGACAAATATGGCCGTGGAACTTGCTGAGAAGAAAGTAGGGTTTGCTCGCAAGAGGAAACCAGAGTTAATGTTTTAGCAAGTACAAGAACAAAACCAGGAACTGTTTGAAGCTCTTTCAAAACCACCCTATTTTGTTTGGAATTCACTAATTTTATAATTGTGAATACAGTGGTGTGATCTAGTTAAATATTTTCATAAATAAATTACAGTAAACGACTCAGTTTTGTTCATGCTTTGTAATATTCCCACTTTCTCACCGTGCAGTCTGATTTTTCACAATTAAAAAGTACAGCTTTTTTTTTTTTCTTCGTCAGTCTCATGTATGTTAATTAAAATCGCTCACAAGCGCTATGGATAAATGAAAGGATTGTTTATATCGCATAACTTGTAATCAATTATCAGGGATACTGATCTTTTGGTTCTTACTTAAAGTCTGAATTTTGCCCCGTACGTTCAGGGATCAGAATTTTTAGGAGGTTTTCTTTTTCTCAATTTGATCTACCTGGGGGAACATCTTCACTCTCACACTTTTCTTTTTCCAGATGGAAGGTGCGTTGAACCACTTTACTAACTCGTAATCATCTGCTTAATGTCCATGTCCATACATGTAGGATCCCATGCATGCAAGAACAGTGGCTCTTTCAGACGGCAACAACAAAAAAGTCATACACTGATTCTACTACTGAAGAAGGAAGGGGGGGGTATCTCGTGCCAAAACGTCACTGTGCAAGCGTTAAGCGATAGACACAGCATTTATCTAACCAACTTTACTAAATCTCACTATCACCTTATAGTTTTGGTTCCAGTTGTAATTGTTCACAGCAATAACGAAAGTTTGACATTGATAATTACTTGATAAAAAACATTGTATGAAGAGTATCATGGTGCAACTGCTTAAAGATGATGCATATAGTTTCACTGTTATCTTATAGTTTTGGTTCCAATGTGATTATTAAATGTTACATTAGTTTTCCTTTTATATCGAAGGTATACTTTCCTTCAGAAAACCTTAGGAGTTTGTGATGAACACGCAAACCACGTATGTGTGGCTTGCCAGTTGGTTGGTTTCAGAAATAATGTATTTTAATCTGAATGCCATGAATCTCGAAAAACATGCTGCTAAAAACCAACCAAACAACAAACAGTAATTACATGTTATTTATTCTTCCTAAGTGTATATTCGCAAGCGTTCAGTATCAATAGCAACAGTTCTTGAACGCGGCAGCATCCTATTTGTGTTACAGCGAAACAAATGCATTCAGAAGAAAATCCCTGATATTAATGTGTTACGCTTAAAATATTGCAGGTCATGTAGTTTTCAATAAATCGTGGGTAGTATAATTGTTTTCCTATTTATCTCACTGTAGGAACGACAGAAATGCTAATTAACAGTGGTAAGAGAAGCAGTAAAATGTCAACAAACCTGAAATACAACATTTTTTCATAGTTCATAAAATAATGGTAATTCAGTATATAAACATAACTTAAAACACAGCATGGACTTCAAACAATTAAAAATACTATCATTAGCTGCTCCAAAACCTGAGTTCTGCTCCAAAATGCAGATTTTCTCACTCCAAAACCCAACTTTTCTGCTACAAATTGCATATTTCCCTGCTCCAAGAATTGCTCCAAAACATGGTAGGGGCACTAACACCCCTGCTATTGCCAAATGTTGAAAATCAACCTGCATTAAGTGTATGGAAGAAGTTACTACAAGTGCTACAACTGTAGAATTAAAAAATAAAATAAAAATAAAAATGCAGCAGTTACCACAAGCAAAAATGTGTTATTCATCCAAATCTATGAAAACCAAATTTTTCTCCAGATTTGGGAATTCGGAAGCTGTGTAGTACATAAAAAAAATAAAATAAATAAATACTTAAAAGAAAGTGATGCTTCAGTTTTGATTCTTTGAATTCTGCCAATGTAGTTTTGAAATTTATGCAAACATTTTTATTGAACTTAAGACTTTTAATTCCGATGATGTGATTTAAGTTACGATGAACTTGTGTGTTTTGATTTGATTTAGATAGTGTGTTTACTTGCTTCATTAACCTAAAACAGGTCTAATAAGCTGTGCTGCATTTTTATAAAAGTGTTATTTTTCCAGCTGCAGCATTTGTAGTGATGCCACCCACAGAATTAATGCATTTAGTTTCTTAGCCTGTGTCCGTACATATTTGTAAAAGTAATTCTAATGGAAGGAATTAAGTTATTGAATGGAAAGGTAAAGATACCAAAAATTTTAAGGACACAATCACAGCCATATGAAATTCTAAGCTGTATTTGTAATACTGTTTTTGTTAAAATGAATTTGTAAATTAATAAAAAAATATAAATTCGGATAAACTTTGATGGAAAAACAAATGCAAATTTAAAAGTTTCAGAAACCACAAAGATGGGCCTATAATCACAATTAATGGGTGAAAATTTGTTGAAAATTGAAATTCCAAAGTAAATAAATTTTATGCTTCACAAACCACAATACGAAGGAGAAGAGTGTTAGTTCTGTAGATACAAAAAGATGTGCTTCAGGATAAATAATGGATCCAGTATTACCAGTAAATAGTGTATATAAGGAACTTTTAAGTTAGTTGGTTTTTCTGTTGGAGTATTTAGGTTTATTTTAGTAGAACTAATTTTAATTCATATATTTGTGCAATGGAATATTCATTAGTTTCAACAAAACTGATTTATTGTGTTAAAATGACTTATGTTGTAATAGTTAACTCACATTTTGTATATTGTGTATATTTGCATGCAGCGATTATGAAGTCCTTAAAAATAGCCTGAAGGTCCTTAAGAACTCCTTAATTTCCATTTTCAAAAAGAGTATGAACCCTGGTATTGGTATAGGTCTTCATGGGCTGATCCGGGCTTTTTTTGGTTTAAAGAACAAAGTAATGGGCTAGACTTTTCCCAGAGACTTGCTGCTGGGTTGTGCTGGGCCAAGTTGACCCATTCTTATTTTACTGCAATGGGAAAAAAATAAAAAAATATGTTTCCCGATTTCCTGGTTTGCTTAACTGTTTTGCTGGCTTTACTTACTTCCATGACATAGCCCAGGGTGTAATTACATAGGTGAGGAGATGTACTCACAGTGTTTTTACCATATGTAAGTGTTAAGATGGTAAAAACACTTTGGGGCTTGTGGACAACAAAAAGATTCGACCCTGAGTGAGTATCTGTGGAGTCTGCAATGGGGTGTGTGTGTGTGTGTGTGTGTGTGTGTGTGTGTGTGTGTGTGTGTGAGTGAGTGAGTGAGTGAGTGAGTGTGTGAGTGTGTGTGTGTGTGTGAGAGAGAGATTTTGAATGCATTTAGTCTCCTTTTGTACGCTTTCCAACCGTATATGCTCCAGCTTTGTCCTTCTGTCCGTCCGCACAATAACTAGCATAAAAATGGGTTGATTTCGATGAAATTTTAATATGTGGTAGGGGACCACCTGGGGACGAACCCTATTGAAAATGGGCAAAAAGGGGTCAAAGGTCAAGACATAGAAGCGGGATGCATTCCATTGCCCTTATGCGCCTTAACTTGCGTAATAATGGTTCGATTTCGATGAAATTTTAGTATGTGGTAGAATTGAAAATGGGCGAAATGGGGTCAAAGGTCAGGACATAGGTGCGGGATCCATTCCATCGCCCTAATGCGTTGTAACTTACATAAAAATGCTTCGATGGAGACAAAACTTTATCATGTTGTTCCGGAAGCATACTTTACCGATTCTGTTTATTATCATCGAAATGGGGCCAATGGGCAGGTCATAGGAGCGAGATTTATTCCACAGCCGTTATCCTCATAACTTTAGTAATGATTTCTGGTATGTTGGAAAGCGTATCATAATCAATGCATTTCATGATTTTACTTGTTTCTCTGTCTTTAAAGGTTATATTCTTTGATAATTGCCAAAGTTTTCATACAATGAAAATTGGGATTGGGATTACTAATTATGATTTTTTTTCGTTGATGAAAAGCTTATTTTCTTCTTTCTTTAACAACATAGTTTTTGACTGTTCAACAAAATTTATCTTCAATAAAAAAGGGCCTATGATCTTTTATACTAGTGGTGGATTTTAATGGAGTGCACAAAAAGAAAAAAACTATTCAAAGTTATTCACTAATGTTTACCATCAATAACCTGAAAAACAAAAAGAAATCAGAAAAAATCTCAAGGTTTTATCTTAAGAAACTCCTAGCAAATGGAAGGTGATTCCACCACTACTGATGAGAGAAATTCACATGGGACACAAAATGACTTGCTCAAACATAAATTCCAGATTAACTTAAGGTTTATTTGTGTACCCTCAGGCACTTTGAGAAAACACTTCAGTTTGTTTACAATGGAACCTTTTAGTGGCTGATTGTTTTCAGGCTGCCAGGCCAATATGAAAATATGATGCTTAAGAGTCCAGAAATTATTTCCAGTTGTAAATCATCCCTCTCAACTTTCTGGTCTGCAATCCAAACAGAATTTCACCTGCGTGGTGTTTTTAGAGATAAGGAAATTAAGTGTCAAAATTTATTTACTGGCCTGCTTTACAAAGATCATCAAAGGATCTGACAATCCGACAATTCACTGAAGGAATGCTAAGAGCTTAACACTCGATGTGCAGACTTGTTACATGTTTAAATTTTAGTAGACACTCTTTACCAGTACTGGGCTCCTGGAAATTTGGTCCTGGTGCACAACTTTTTTTTTACTTCAAATTTTGGAGTAAATTTATCAGAGTAGGAACAATTACACTCTCACACACAGCCATGCGGGACTCTTTCAAGAACCCATCATTCCTGTGAAAACCTCCCAAGCCGCTATGACTTTCAATGAAGAATTCACTCGCCTACTAATTTCACAATCCAATTTGTTCTCTCTGTCAAACATGCTTAGTAAATACACAAATTCATTCACCTGGTCAATCACTGTGCCATTTAGACATACTTGTATTACATTCAGTACTACCAGTTCCATTCTCAACTTCACCTATGCCACTGTTCAGCCTCCAGGTGCCCTCATTTCTCTAGGCTGGGTGTGGTCATAATGTAATGGCTCATAGGTGAACTTGACCTATGCCACTGTTCAGCCTCCAGGTGCCCTCACTTCTCTAGGCTGGGTGTGGTCATAATGTAATGGCTCATAAGTGAACTTCACCTATGCCACTGTTCAGCCTCCAGGTGCCCTAATTTCTATAGGCTGGGTGTGGTCATAATGTAATGGCTCATAGGTGAACTTCACCTATGCCACTGTTCAGCCTCCAGGTGCCCTCATTTCTCTAGGCTGGATGTGGTCATAATATAATGGCTCATAGGTGAACTTCACCTATGCTGCTGTTCAGCCTCCAGGTGCCATCATTTCTCTAGGCTGGGTGGGGTCATAATGTAATGGCTCATAAGTGAACTTCACCTATGCCACTGTTCAGCCTCCAGGTGCCCTCATTTCTCTAGGCTGGGTGTGGTCATAATGTAATGGCTCATAGGTGAACTTCACCTATGCCACTGTTCAGCCTCCAGGTGCCCTCATTTCTCTAGGCTGGGTGTGGTCATAATGTAATGGCTCATAAGTGAACTTCACCTATGCCACTGTTCAGCCTCCAGGTGCCCTCATTTCTCTAGGCTGGGTGTGGTCATAATGTAATGGCTGATAGGTGTGCATATATATCATCAACTATTATCAATCCACTGCTGGGTGAAGGTCTCCCCAAGTTTCTTCCACAATTGTCTGTCTTGAGCCTGTCTCCTCCATGTCACTCCAGCATATTTTCGAATTTCATCCATCATCTCCTGTGTGGTCTTCTTCTGGGTCTTTTCCTGTCCCTTGGGATCCAGTTTAAAATTTCGGTTGTTCTTTGGGGATCCATTCTTCTGGCAACATGTCCAGCCCATTGCCATTTTAGTGATTTCACTCTGGTCATGATGTCGTCCACTCCTGTCATTTTCTTTATTCACAAGTTTCTCTTCTTATCTTTCCTGATTATACCAAGCATGCATCTCATCATGCCTCTTTGAGTTGTCTGCAGTCTTTGTATGTCTTTTTAGTTAAGGTCCATGTCTCTGCTCCATACGTAAGCACTGGCAGGATGCATTGATTAAACACTTCTCTTTTAAGACATAATGGCATACCGCTCTTAAAAACTTTACTGTTTCTTCCAAAAGCTCTCCATCCAAGTTTTATACATCAATCAAGAATGCACTAAAAGTACAGATAAATTTGGTAAATGTTTTGTTTAACGTCCTAAATTATTTCGCCACAAATGTTGAAGTACAGTATAGCACCGTTTATACTTTTCTCAGTTATACATCTTTTACATTTATACGTCATTTCAGGTCGATCCCGATTAATTCCTATTCATTTTAATAGTAAAACCTTTCTTTTATACGATGCGTAACTTCAATTATTCGTCGTCATTTTCCCTCATTCGTTAGTTGAAGTTCGCCACTGAGGTCAAATATTTCTTATCTAAGTCATTTTTTGACACCCTTTTCGAAAGCCGGCACGAGGCCTGTTTCTTCAGCAGAGACAGTAGAACCGTCCATTGATCAGTGGGGGATACGAAGATAGGGCATATACGTGAAGGTAAGGGGGCTCCTCTTTTCTGTCAGAAGACCCTGAATGAGGGGGATCAGATTGCTTCATTGTTTTGTCAAAGGAGGTTTTCCAGTCTCAGAAGCAAATGTGTACCAAAGCAATGAAGAAACTGTGATTATGGAAAATAAGGATTGGAAACTTGTGGGAATAGACATAACCTTCAAGGAATATGTAAATTGCGATGGTGATATGATCACATCAAAACTATGCACAGTAGAAGAATTAATAGACTCTAATTTGGAGAAGGAACATTCCAGCAGCAGTGATGAAGAAAGTGAAGAACCAGTTCAACCATCCTTTCAAGATGCAATGCATAGTATTGGTACACTAAAAAAAATCTTTGTTTTTCATGCCAACACCAGTGGGGAAACATTTGGAGGACTTAATTCAATCCATAGTACTCTCCTTAGAGCCCAAAATCAAACAACCATGCAGACGTCACCAAAAAACTTTTTCAAATTAATTTAAAAGTGCTTATTAATGGTCGATGCGATCCAGCATTTTTTCTTGTTCGAAAGAAAGTTAATCAATATGTGATACTGAAATAAAAGTATTAATTTTTCTTAGTTGTATGTAATATGTATGTAATTTAAGTAAAATTTAATTTTTTGAAACTAAGCATTAACATTTTTTCCAAATACCGTATAAATAATGTAATAAGTGTAAATAATTCTGCATAACAAAATATATTTTCATTGTACATAACAGGTACTACAGTAGTACTGCACATATTATATATGTGTGTACCAAAGAAATCTGCTTCGCATTTCAGACTTTAATTTCAGTTATACGTCTTTTATGAACGGTCCCTTGAAAGACGTATAAACAGTGGTTTACTGTATTTTGAAAAAGTGAGATGTACGGATTCCAAAGTATGAAATTTCACGGCAAATGGTGAAAAAATCTCATCTTTATTATACATTTTATAGGGCATTTAAAAGATTTTTACCATAATATTCATGTGAAGGTATGACGCTGCCAGCAGAAGCTGTGACAGGCCTAACACAACACTGCAGCAATGATGTCAAGCTTTGCTCTGTTGAAACGAAGGTTCATTGTGGCGGCCAATTCATGGGTGGAAGAGTACAGGAGGAACCAGTTACGATGTTGTCAGGAGAGCAATCCATTTTGTTGTGCTATGCTACAGAATATACACTCGCAGACAATGAAATTTGTGCACCAAGAAGGAAGCATCGGATTGTACGGAAATTTTATGGACATAATGATACAGATGAATGATACACATGATAGCAAAAACAGAGCTGCAGAACAATTACAGAAGGCACTGTGGCACGCAGTCCGGTCATTTTCAATAGCACGCCTCACCGCCTCGTGTGGTGATACATGCTGCAATACGGTACTGCGAACAGATGCCTTATGTTGTCCTGTGGCAGACTAGCCCACATGTGTTGGACGGTGTGCTCCAAATCCCGGATAGTGCAGTATGGCTGCAGGTGATGTTTCAACTGGTTACATGCTTGCTCGATAGGGGACATGTCCAGGAGTGGGCAGGGCATGGAAGTGTCTGGACATGACATAGGCAGTCTGGGCAACCTGGGCCATATGGGGGCGGGCATTATCCTATTGGTATAGCGCACCTGGAATCTCAGCTGGTAATGGGAGCACACGGGCCATAGGATCTCATCCATATACCGCTGTCCCGTCAATGATCTACGTACCACTACTAGAGTTGATTGGCTATCGTAGGCAGTGGCTTTCCAGACCATAATGCCTGCAGTAGGGGAGGTGTGGCGCTCGATAGCGAGGTTGGAATTGTGCCGTTGACTCAGGGACCTCCAAACCCGGACACAATGATCATCTGTCTCCAAAATGAAGCGGCACTCATCGCTAAACACCACACGTCACTCTGGCCTGGCACCACTGCAAACGGAGCGGGCAATGTTCAGGTAGTTAATGGCAGCACACATAAGGTGTGCTGGGATCGCGGATTCACTTCTGCAAAGCATCAGGAAATGGTCTGTGGGGACACAGGAGCCGCTACATCTGCCTGTATAGTGGACCGGGTCCCCGTGGGATCCATTCGTGCCTGGCGCACAATTTGCCGATCCTATCTACCGGCGGTCCTGGTATATCTAGAGCTGCTCCACCGTTTGGCAATGCCATCACGTGTCCACTGCTCCCAACACAGTTGGTCGGTATGGTCTGAACGATCCACCTGGTAGGCTATACGGAGCGCCAACGACCCTGTGGTCTTCATCCCGATGATCAAGCCTCTCTCAAAGTCCATAACTTGTGTAAATCAACACCTCTGGTGTCTACCCAGCATTCTTGGAACTCTGTACTGTTGCTTGCATAGGCCGGTGCTTTTCGCTTTCATGGGGCACACCGGTTTATAAGGCTGCCAGTTCGTGCTTGCAGTGTCACCACAGTGTGTGCAGTCATGCGCAATCGCACCAAACGTGGATCATCTGCATACCAGCACGCACTCTAGCTATTTGCAAAGTTTCGCGGCTGTAGCACGTTTTCCTCAAGTTGCCAAATTTCATTGTCCATGAGTGTGGTTCTTCAATTTTTTTCTCACTGTTTTTAAAGCTCACACTGACAAATTTTTTCATTGTTCCATATACGATTCCCTCACACGAAATATAAAGTTCGGAGATGCCTTTCTTTCTTGTACAGAAAAGTGAAAGTAGATCTTCAGTTCTCAATAAACAAAAGTTCGATCGGAAATCAGAAACTTCAAGTTTTGGTTGTGGGCTTGGATGTTACGCCCACGAACACAGAGGGAGAGATCACTAAGAAAAAATATAAGGGGGGGGGGGCTGAATCATGTTGACCAATGAATTGCATACGATTGTCATCCCACGTTCAGGTCAGCCGCCAGGAATTCCCCACACGGAGGTGTAGTCAGAAAGAGCTATGCTAACGCAAGCGCCGTTGGGATTTAATTGTGGAAGTGTGTTAGTGGAGTATTTTTCACATGAAAACAAGGGCATTCCCAGGTTTTTAAAAGAATATGAAACAGTGTGGCTGGTGCTGAAACAATCGTGTAAATCAGTCAATCATGGTGTTTTTTTTTTTTTTTTTTACCCTATTTGCTGCTAAGATTTTTCCATTGCTCACAGAGGTAAAAATGATTGCAAGCAGCACGTCAAAGGTGTACGCCATCTTGGAAATGTAGAGACACAAAACTCAAACCGAATCTTAACTTCCATGTTACCCTGCAGCAATGGCTTAAAAGTTATTCGGGCAGAGGCTCTGTTTACCAAATTCTTAATAGAGCATAACTGCTTGTTTTCAGTATCGTACCATGCCGGTCCGTTGTTTAAAAAGATGTTCCCTCACTCGGTGATCGCTTCAAAATACGTATGTGCTCGCACGAAGACAACGGCAATAATAAAATCCTATGCTTCATCCACAGCCCAGGAGATTGGCAAAATATTGAAGGCAAACAAGTTTTCACTGGCAACTGATGGCAGCAATTCTGTTGAAGATGATAAACTATTTCCAGTTGTTGTGACATACTTTTTCCTTTATTAGGTAAGATTGTTACCTAAACAGTGATTCTACCAGTGAAAATATTTTTAAGCTGCTAAACACAGAATTTTCAAAATATGAAGTTCCATGGACAAATTGTGTGGCATTTGCTGCTGGTAATGTATCAGTAATGCTGGGAATTCATAAAAGTGTCAGTGCATTTATTAAGAAAGAAAATCCTAAAGCTATAATACACGGTTGTGCGTGCCATTTGATCCACTTGGTGGCAAAACATGCTTCAAAATAATTAATAGGGGTTAATGTGAAAGATTTCTTTGTTGATGTTTACTTCTGCGTGAAAAAAAGTACTAAGGCTTGGACTTTTAAAATTTTGCCAACAGGTTTCTGAATTAGAAGCACAAAAAATTACTAAGTATGGCTCAACAAGGTGGCTGTCAATGGGCAGTGTTGTTGAAAGATATTTGGAGCAGTAGGATGCATTAGTACATATATTTTGTTAGGAAGAAAAAGGTGAATCTTAAGTATTTTTGAAATGAAAAGAAATTTTTGAAGCTCCAAAGACGAAACTTTATCTGCTTTTTTTACAATCGATCATGCCACTGTTCACCAAAATAAACACCATGATGCAGCAAGATGCACCCATAATTCATAGATTTCAAAGAGAGCTGACATCATTTATTAATGAATTACTGTTAAGATTTATTAAGCCTTCTGCTGTGACTGCTGCAGCTTCTGTATCTGACATGGACTTTTCACGTGGGAAGATCCAGAAAGAAGATGATGACCTTGTTATTGGAGGAAAAACACAACAGTGTATCAAAGATTCAAATTTGTCACAAATAGATTTGTGCAATCCTAATAGGTAGCTTACCTTTTGTTGTAAGGCCAGCTTCTTTAGTACACATTTCCCTGCATGTTTTGTTCTTTTTGTAGTCTATCGTTGTTTCAAGCCTCTGGTGCGGTGGTCCTATTCCATCTTCAGTTCATTCAATGCCAGGCGAATGTATAAGTCCTTGAAGTGTACTGCAGTAATGACATGTGGCCCTAACAGCATCTATTTCCTTTCCAACCACTCTTACTAACATGTGAAAACCCGACTTTAGTTGGTTGACATTTATAAAAACCAAAATTCTTTAACGCAACGCAAACCGACATTGACAAACTAACACAAACATCCTATTTACATACACACAAAAATTCCAACCCAAAACACTAAAAAAATATATACAACTATTTACACACAACTTATCTTATTCCCTTCTATGTCATTCTGTCAATTCCCGTTCCCTACACTTCACAACATCCAGAGCATTTGGTCACCACACCACAGCCATTCCCTACGTAGACTGCCTCAAGTGCTTTCTACCCCCTGCCGGGGTCATCTTGAGGAGGCGTTCCAGATGTTACCTCTCCTGCTACCACAGTGTGAGTGAGCGATACGATCGTCTTCCTCGCCCCCGCTTCGACGTCGCCTACGAGAACCGAAAACCTCCCTCGTGGCACATAATTATGAATTGTATGCACATAAATTATGAATAGTTATGGCATAAGCTGTAGTTGTTCTAACACTGAATTAGATTTGTGCAATTTTTATTCGTCTGTTAGACAGTACAAAGGCATTTATGTACGCGAAGAAGAAGATATAAAGGCATATATGTACGTGAAGAAGAAGCTTCCTTTGCAAAATGAGCTGTATCATCATTGTGAGGTTGCTGACATTACTTTGCTCCAGGAAACTAAATTCTCATCAGTTCATTTTTTTTAAACTTGTTTTCTTTTTCTGATACAGAAAAAGATTTGGTTGAGGAATAGTTTGCCAAATTCTAAAGTGATTCTCTGACAGAAGAAATCTGAACTGCTGACAAAGTTGATGTAGCTTGGAATTTAATATCATGCATTAAAGATTGTAATGTGTCATTTAAATACACTGTTTTGTTTACTAAAATTAATGGCCGCAATTCTCTGTATACCTCACAGCAATGCCACATGTGAATGAGTGTTTAGCATGGTTAAGAAGAATCTAACTGATTTTCAATCCAGTTTATGTGTTTCAACTTTGGAATCTGTAATAATTGAAAAATGAAAGCTTGTACTGATCAAGCTTTTGTTAATGCAGATCTGTCTGATGCTGACTTACACAAAACAAAACAATCAACATATTTATCTTTGAAGTAAAGTAAGTTTGTTTCTAAATGCAGGGGTCCAACTGTCGATCGCCATCTTCGCAATTTGCGAAAGGAAAATCGTTTTGGCGATGGAAAAAGAGCTTTGGCAATTACCTTTTTGAACTGTTATAACATTTTGGCGATAAAAAATTGAATTTGGCGAACAAATTGGCGAAAACTTCAAAAGAGCCAGCGCGACCCCTGTAAATGTATCATACTTTTTTGTCCAAACATTTGATCTTTTATATTTATTTGCAACCACATATACTCATATATAATGAATGTATATTACTAAGATAATAAGGGAAAATATACGTTTTATATACACTCACGGACAATGAAATTTGCGCACCCAGAAGGAAGCATGGGATTGAACTGAAATTTTATGGACGTAATGATACAGATCAATGATACACATGATGGCAAAAACAGAGCTGCAGGACAATTACAGAGGGATCTGTGACACACAGTCCTGTCATCTTCAATAGCGCCTCGTGTGGTGATACATGATGCAATACGGTCTGGCATGGAGACCAGTGGCGTGCGGTCGTTGTATGCAATGCATGCATTGCATGCCCTAATAATTATATGAAAATGTAAACTATATGCCAATGGTTTTGAAAGAGTTTAATTAAAAAAAAAATGTAAATTTTTTTTTCTTTCGGAAGTTCGGAACAGTACCGTCAAATCCAAATTCGGAGTTGCATCTGCCTGTGACCTCACACCACGAATGACAGCCAGCTCTTTCGTTAAGGAAACCTGCTTTCAAGATGGTTTTACGTTGTTCACCTTGCAAATTCCCACTTCAGTAGAGGCTTCGGCGTAATGTCAACTGCTGTGGGAAACCGGTCATACGACTGGTCAAAATGCGAATGCCGCTGTTGCATCCACCAATGAGAAGCATTATTTCTTTTGCCTGTAACTCGCTGTTCACTGTGTGTATCGCTTTGAGAGGTGTTTTGTGTAGTAATGTTTGTAACATTCTCAGGCTGTTTTTTCCATATTCGTTGGTTTAAGTGAACAAAGGGAAAGCAATGGCAAATGAAGTGGAGGATAATGTTGCAAAATTAATGAATAAGTCTTTCGATTCCCTGAGTTTTGGGGAAAATCGGAGTGTTTTAGCAACGGTAGGCCAACACCAAAATTGAGTCGCTTAACATACGAACATCATTTCAACGCTTCCATTTACGAAACAGAATGGATTTGTGGTAGTTCAAAACACCAAAAGCTGTACTGTTGGCCTTGTTTGTTATTTTGCCATGAGAAAATCGTTTGAAACAAAACTGGTTATGCGGACTTAAATAATTTGCATAATGCCATGAAACGCCACGAAGGTTCTGAGCAGCACTTGCGGGCTTGCATAAAATTAAAGACATTTGGCTCCGTGAGAATAGATTGCTTATTGGATCAACAGAAGAATATGTCTGTGACAAAACATAATGAAAAGGTGCAACAAAAACGCAATGTTTTGCAAATGCTTTTTCATGTCGTGTGTCATTTAGCTATTCAAGAACTGGCTTTTCGTGGACATGACGAATCGGAAACATCATTAAATCGAGGCAATTATGTAGAAACTTTGAATCTGATTAGTGAATTTGATCCCTTACTGAAGCAGCACCTGGATTCCTCTACAGTATTTTCAGGCCAATCCAACAGAATTCAAAACGACTTAATTGATGCTGTTCAGCAAAGAATGCTAACCCACATCTACAAAGAAATTGATAATTCTTACTTTACAGCTACCATGATGGATGAAACTTTTAACATTTCTAAGAAATCTCAGTTATCTACAGTACTGAGATATACAACCGAAGATGCCGAAGTGGTTGAACGATTTCTCGGCTTTTCCGATGTAAGCAGTGGAAAAACTGCGGAAGAACTGTTCTTTCACGTGAAATCCTTTGTCGAGACTCACACATGTGGTGCTAAATTAATAGCTCAAACTTACGACGGGGCAGCTGTTATGGATGGGGAATTAACAGGATTGCAAACCAGAGTATGGCAGCTGTTTCCAGATGCAATGTTCGTTCATTGCTATGCGCCTAATATGAACCTCGTGTTATCAATCTCCGCTCAAAATATAAATGAATGTCGCATTTTTTCCTGACACTTGATGGTCTATCATCCTTTTTTTCCAGATCTTCATCTCGAAGCGACCTTTGGGAAATATTGTTAATCGCAGATTACCCACAGGATCTACAGTAAGGTGGAACTTCAAGTCAAGAATCATGTTCACAGTAAGGCAGCAATATCATTCTCTCGTGAAATATTTTGAAACCATTCTTGAAAGCCCTGAAAAATTTGATGGGGAAACATATTTATCTGCTGAAGGGTACTTGCACAAGCTTAAAAGATCCAGAGTTCATCTTCATCCTTTGTGTATTTCATGATGTTTTCAGCTTAACAGAAATTTTGTTTGAAATATTGCAGTCAAGAAATCTTGATATTGGATTCTGTGTGCAGCATATCAAGAGCACAGTGGAATATATCTCAAAAAAGAGGGCTTCCTATAAAAAATATCTAGAAGAATGTGAATCCCTGTGCCCCACTTTCTCTCATCCTCCGTAGAAAAAGATTAGATTAACTTATTTCAGAAAGACATCTGCGGATCCCTGGAAACGTTTACTCACAGAAATAATTGACACTATTAGCGAACAGATGAAAAGCAGATTTTCATCATTCGATAAAATATAAAGTTCGTGGAGCTCATTAATCCAGAAAAGTCTAAGATCTTCCAGGTTAAGTTTCCTGAAGAGAGCTTGAATTCACTCGAAGAAACGTATCCCACACGCTTTGATTTCACAAGGTTAAAAAGTGAATTAAGTGTTCTTTACTCTTCCCCAGAATTAAGCAGTAAAACGGTCTGCAAATTGTTCAAATCTTTGCACGAGCTTGGTTTGGATAAATGCTTGACGGAACTAAATAAGTTGTGCCATTTAATTGTGACAATCCCTTGTTCCGCGGCTTCCGCAGAGAGATCGTTTTCCGCTCTTAAAAGAATAAAAACATATTGCCGCAGTACTCAGGGACAAGACAGATTATCTGGACTGCCTTTAATGACAATTGAAAAGGTTCTCCTGAAGACTTTGATGTCAAAGCCTACGTTTTATGAAGAAGTAACAGAAGAATTCATAAAAAAGGATCGCAAGATGGAATTTCGCTACAAATGAGGTAGGTCTTTTTTTCTTTTTTTTTTTTTTTGTATGCCTGCTTAGATAGTTCACGACACGCCACTGATGGAGACTAAAAGACGCTTGATGTTCTGCGGCAGACTAGCCCACATGTGCTGGACGGTGTGCTCCAAATCCCGGATAGTGCGGCACGCCGGGAGCTGGCATTTCAACTGGTCTCGCACAGGCTTGATAGGGGACATGTCTGGACATGACGTAGGCAGTCATGGGCAACCCGAGCCGTGTGCGGGCGGGCATTATTCTGCTGGTATAGCGCACTTGGAATCCCGACCAGGAATGGGAGCACATGAGGCCATGGGATCTCATCCACATACCGCTGGCCCGTCAATGATCCATGTACCACTACTAGAGCTAATCGGCTATCGTAGGCAATGGGTGCGCTGCTCAATAGCGAGGTTGGGATTGTGCCATTGACCTGGGGACCAGAGCTGAGTTTGGGTTCAATTTTTAGAGCCCAAGCCCGTGGTATATTAGCCTGAACCCACCAGAGCCCGAATTTTATATTGCAAGATAGAGCCCAGGCCCGAAAACTGGCTAACCTGTTCAACCATTAATAAAAAAAAAAAACATCTCCTTTTCCACACTTCCACTCTCTCTTCCTCCTGCAATTAACCAATGTATTTCTCAAATGGGAAGTGGGGAAGAGACCTTTATTTATTTTTCTAGTGTAACTGGGCGATTTTCTTTTACCGTTCATTTCCACTTGAAGTGCTTCGGGCGGTGCTGCAATTGTATGTTGCTCAAATAATGCTAATATTATCGCGGCATAATGCGCTGCAATATGTACGTTGCTAAAAAGAATTAGCAGGGAGCTACTGCGTGGAGATAGGGGGTAAATTATCGTCGGCAAGCTATCAACTATCCAATACCTATAGTTCTTCAAAAAGCTTTTTCTTCTCTGCAGAAACACACTAATGTGTGGCCAATGGCATTTTCTACCCAAGACCGGAATAAATAGCCATCTCGAATGTCTGCTCCCAAACCACAACCAGTTACCGAAGAATTCCCTGTCTCATTTACTAAACCATATAAAATTCCATTTTTACATGAAAAAATCAAAAATCTCTCTCTCTCTCTCTCTCTCTCTCTCTCTCTCTCACACACACACACACACACACACACACACACACACACACACACACACACATCCGGATACGATGATCATCTTTCCCCAAAACAAAGTGGCCCTCGTCGCTAAACACCACACGTCGCCAGTCTGTGGCATTCCATGTCGCTCAGGCCTGGCGCCACTGCACACGGAGCCAGTGATGTTCCAGTGTTAATGATTGTACACTTAAGGGGCACTGGGATCGCAGATTCGCTTCTGTGAGGTGTTCGGGAAATGGTTCGTCAGTACACAAGAGCCTCTACACCTGCCTGTATAGTGGACCATGTTCCCCGTGGGATCCTTTCGTGCCTGGCACACGATCCGTCGATCCTCTTTACTGGTGGTCCTCCTGGTCCATCCGGAGCCATGTGGCAGTGCCATCACATGTCCACTGCTCCCAACACAGTCGGACGGTGTGGTCAGAAAATCAATGTGGCGGGCTATATAGCCCACCGACCACCATGCAGTTTTCAACCCGATGATTCGGCCTCTCTCAAAGTCGGTAAGTTATGTAAATCGACGTCTCTAGCGTCTACCCGGCATTCTGGTCATTCTGTACACTTGCTGGCTTCGGCCAGTGCTTTTCGCTTTCATGGGCCATCAACTACACGGCGGTTTATAAGGCTGCCAGTTCATGCTTGTAGCGCAGCCGCAGAGTGGGCGGTCATGCACAATTGCACCAAACGTGGATCATTTGCATACCAACACACAGTCTAGCTATTTGCAAAGTTTCGCGGTTGTAGCATGTTTTCTTCTAGGTGCGCAAATTTCATTGTCCGTGAATGTACATTGCTTTTATACAATTTAACAAATGGGTATAAACAATGTTTTCATTTTATTTTAGGTTTGTGCAGAGGTTAGCTTCAAAATTTTCATTAGATATCATTAGGCAGTGCTTGAATGTTTCAGAATGCACATTTGAAAGACGTTCCTATTGCAGAGCTGTTGTACTAACAATTAAGAATTTCATGGCATCAGATGACATGGAAATTTCAATGAAGCACATTCCTAAAGACAAGCCAATCACTCGTCTAATGAGGAATCGCTTTAGCGCTGTTACACGCAAGCAGAAACGTGTAAGTATAAGTGTTTCAACTCATATTTTTAAACATACTAAAGCTCATTTTTGTGCTTTAATTTGTAGTTATATTATGGATGTATGCATATTTGTGTGGTATCAGCTCATAGGCTCACCTTGAACTGATGGTTTGTAATTCTAATTCTCAAGGTTCATAGTGACCTGGTGTTGAAATGGACAGTTGTTCCAGAAAGTTCCAGAAATAATTCAATGAAAAAAATTATGTCTTACCTCACCTGAAGTAATTGGCTGATTACCAACATAGTCCCCTCTTCCTCTAATACACAGCTTGGATTGTTCCAGAAGTCTCTCAAATGACCTGGGAAAGTCATTTTCTGGGATGTTTTTGGTACATTTCACGTTGACCTTTAAACGTCTGGAATGGACCCTAATTGTCTTCCCTTCATGGGTACATTGAGTTTTGGGAAGAGAAAAAGTCTGCCAGGGCTAAATCCAGCAATTACGGAAGATGCATGATCGTTGTTACCTTGTTTTTAGGTGTGTGACAAAGCATTATTGTGGAGGAGGAACCATTCTCACTTTGATGCAAACCCTGCCTAACTTGTAAAATTCTCTTGAGAAGGCAATCGTCCTCCACGATAATGCTCCATCACACACCTCGACCACTCCTGACTTTCTTGTAAAACAAGCCACTGACGGTTTGTCCTTCAGGCACAAATTCACCAGGGTGTCCACATTCTGGAAAGTCAGGGGAAATCAGGGAAAGTTAGGGAAATGAAAATTGGTCAGGGAAATGCCTGAAATGTTGGTAAAAGTCAGGGAAAATCAGTGATATTTAAGAAAAAGTCAGGGAAATTTCAATCACAGTTAGACTACAACTAGTTTTAACCTGGCATCGGGGAGTGATGCCCTCATCGCCCAACACACTTGCACTTGGTGTTGCAGACAGTCACTAACTTCCCCTTCCTACTAATGTAACCTTGTATTTCCTACCTATTATTGTAAGTTGTGTTACATTACTTGTTAACATTTCCCTTTTTGTTTTAGGTCAAAGGAGTAGAAGAAAATTTGTGATATAAGTTATACCTTGTTAAAAGGCAATTAAGACTGCAGCAATGTCAAAGCATTGTGTGTTTAAAGAACAATGGTTGAACGAACAATTAAACCCTGAGTTTTCTGGTTGGACAGCTGCTGTGAATGGCGACAATGAATCAGCATTTTGTAAAGGTGTGCTCTAAAACTTTCAAGCTTAGCAACATGGGGGCGTTGGGCAGTATCCAGCCACGGAAATGGCCCTAATCATTTGAAAAACATCCGTGCTAAAATCTCTCAGCCCAGTCTTGCTTCTTTCACTTCCTCTGTGAAAATGAACTATCTTTGTAATAATGAACTGTTGACATCAACAAGCTCAGGAAATGTGGAATCAGTACTTCTAGAAAATATTAAGTCTAATGACTCAAATACTTACGTTGTGAAAGATGATGTGAAGCCCAGTGACCTTAATGCTTATGTAGTGAAAGATGATGTAACAAAGTCGGAAATAATATGGGCCATGGAAGTGCTGTCCAAGCAAATGTCTCTGAACTCTTGTACACAGATTAACAAAACATTTCAGTTAATGCTTCCTGCCAGTGTGATAGCTTCAAAATTTACTTTAGGCAAAAGCAAAGCATCTTATGTGATAAACCATGGATTGGCACCACATTTCAAAGAGTGTTTAATGGGCGATCTGAAGCAGTGCACTGACTTTGTAATTTGTTTTGATGAATCACTAAACAAAATTGCTCAGCGTGGGCAAATGGATCAGTTTGTTCGTTATTGGGACATCAATCTGCAAAAAGTTTCCACTAGATACTTAAGTAGTGTGTTTTTAGGACGGGCAACCGCTAATGACCTTTTAGAGAAATTCATTAAATGTGCACCTCTTCCCTTGGATAACATGCTACAAGTGTCAATGGATGGACCTTACGTTAATATCAGCTTTCTTCAAAAGCTGAAAGATAAACTAAGAACTGAAAATCCAGATGGTAAATTATTAGTTGACATTGGAGTATGTGGTCTTCACGTGATCAATGGAGCTATGGAAACTGAACTTGAAGCAGTGAAATGGGATATATATCATTTTCTGTGTAACGTGTACTCCTTTTAAAAGATAGTCCTGCTCGCCATGCAAATTATGCTATGATTACTGGATGTAAAGATTTCCCTTTGAAATTTTGCCCTGTAAGGTGGTTGGAAAATGTCAATTTTTTGACTAGGGCATTGCTTGTCTATGATCATATCAAGAAATATGTTCAATAATCATTGGTTTCCAGCAAACAGCACATGTTTCTTGCAGAATTCATGGAAAGTCCACTGTTGAAATGCAAATTGGCTGCATTTAGGACTATAGCTCAAGAGTGTGAATCATTTTTGTGAAGGTTCCAGAGCTCAAAGCCTTTAATTCCTTTTCTTACACACTGATTTGCTGGATCTGATGAAAAATTTGATGGCACGAAGCTTGAAGCCTGACAAATTAAGTGAAGCTGATAGTGTTTCAAAACTGTTAACTTTAGATGTATCAAAAAGTAAAAATCTTCTCTCAATTGAGAAAGTTGATATTGGATTTAGTGCTAAAAAGCTATTAAAAGAAGTGAAGTGCTCAGAAAGGGAAAAATTAAAGTTTAAGCCTGAATTTAGGAAACTTGTGACCAGTATGATTGAAAACCTTCGTGAGAAAAGCCCACTAAAATTTAAGTTTGTCCGTGGGGTAACTTGTTTGGACCCAAATATTATACTGCAGCAGCCGAGTCTAGGCAAGAAGAGAGTGGAAATTGTGCTCGAAGTTTTACTTAGTTCAAACAGGATTTCAGATGACTGTGCTGAAAAAGCTAATAAACAGTACGCTTCATTGTGTGTAGAAGCTCAATCTGCTTTAAAGTCTCAGTTTGATTAATTTTTAGACAGTCATGATGATTCCATTGGATTAGACAAATTTTACAGTGCTCTACTTGACAACCAAAAACAATTCGGTGAACTTTGGGATGTAATAAAAATTTGTCTCATTATGTCTCATGGAAATGCTTCAGTGGAAGGTGGATTTTCTGTCAATAAGTCTCTTCTTGTGGAAAATCTCCTGGAAGAATCCCTGATTTGCCAGAGAACAGTTTTTGATGCCATTAAAAATGTGGGAGGAGTAGAACACATTGCCATCAATAGAAAGCTTCTTCTTTCTGTAAGAGCCTCCAGACGAAGATATCAGGATTATCTTCAGAAAAAAAGTGTTCTTCGAAATGAAGAAGAAAGAAAACTGAAGGCAAAAAGAAAAATTGATCATGAAATAAAGGAATTGAAGGAAAAAAGACAAAGAGTACGGAAGGAACTAGAGTTGGAAGAAGCAGCATTGCGGGCGAAGATTTCAGATTGGGAAAAGAAGAAAAGTGGTGTGTAATATAAAAACAGTGACTGTGTTTTTACTGTAATATTTTTATAGTAACTGTTCTGAATATTGTGTATGGGTTTGTTTGAGTGTTTCTTCAATAAATGTAAAACCATGAAAAAAAGAGTAAACTTAAAATTAAAAGGTGTGAGTTGGACGGCTATGGGGAAGGTGGAGGACGATAAAAAAATAAATAAATAAATAAATAAAATAAGTTAAATGAATCAGTTATTTGGGAAACTTTATACGTCAAACGGAAACACTTTTAAATAATATAAGTCTCTCAATTATCCAATTCAATTTTATTTATTATCATGGCACATATATTGAAAAACTCAAATAAACCTATTTGTGTAAGGTCAGGGATTTCTTATATATTTGGTCAGGGAAAGTCAGGAAATCAGGTTTGATAATTCTGTGGACACCCTGTTTACAGTGGATAACTCCACAAGAATCTAAGATTATAGTGAACATCGATTTGATTTTCAGCTTCACAGCCCTCACCTTCTTTGGTTTTGGCTTTCTTGGACTTGACGGTTCACTAGTTTGTCCTTTCGTGGATAGGTCATACTCAGAACATCACAATTCTTACCATTTATTGTCTTGCTGAGAAAATCTGGGTCGCCATTAACCAATTCAACCAAGTTTTGATTTTCAACTTCACAACCCTCACCTCCTTTGGTTTCGGCTTTCCCGGACTTGACCGTTCGCTAGTTTGTCCTTTCGTGGATGGTTCATACTCAAAGCACCATGATTTATCACCATTTATTATATTTCTGAAAAAATGTGGTGGGCCATTAACCATTTTCACCAAGTTTTGCGAAGCAGTCGCTCACAGCTCTCTTTGTTTCGGAGACAGAAAGTGTGGGACAAACCTAGCGCACACCTTCTGTTCGCCAAGAACATCCCAAATAATGCTGTGCACTACTGTTTTGTGCTGATATTCAGTTCTTTTGGTATCATCCGACATATTAATCGATGATCCATATGCAGCAGTTCACTAACAGACTGCACATTTTCATGATGTTGCTTGTTGAATGCCATCTGCTCCTTACATCATACTCCAGCGACTGTTGAGCATCACAAGAACGTGCCTGCCATTCATACACCCTTGGCTGAGATAAATATTAATCACCATATCCTTGTTTCATAAGTTTGAATGCTTTTGATGCAGGTTTGCTCCGTTTAAGGTGGATGTCAAGTAATTTTGCTTCCTATACTTCCAATGGAAAAACTTCTGTACACATTTTCTTCACAATTAATGCATTCCCAAGGATGAAAATTTGAACATCAATTAAAATAGCTTCATAAGTGAGTGGTAGGCAATGCACGTAACTAACAAACAAATGAAGAAGAAGGTAGTGTAGAACACGCTAAGTTACGTATAAAAGTTTAATGCAAATATATTTCAGCCATTACTATGGCCTTCATCAGTGCGACTACGATTGGTTTACATTGCCAGATTGGAAAGGTAAGTTTTGTAATGGTAACTCTGGATGACGTAATGCAATGAGGGATTTCCAGATGTAAGGAACGAAAATGGGGAGCTCAGAGTTGCAATTTTTGGAAAATAAAGTTTCCAAACTTTCTCTAAACCTCAGAGCATACCGATTTTGGAAGGGAGCCAACTTTTTAGTATCGGACCAAAGTGGAATAGCAGAAGTGTCAGCCATGGTAAGAAGAGATAAAGCAGATGAAGGTTTTCCAAATTTCACATTAGATTTGTGTTCCTGAAGTCTTGAGAGAATTTTTCGGAATGAGCTTTCTATGTACGCGGTTAATCCATCGTTAGTCTTGATCGGAATTTTATACACTCCAGGCGAAGAAAGCAGAGGTCTTGGGTCTCTGTCATTACGGAGGATAACAGAAATTGAAAGGGAAGAAGGAATGGCAAGTCTATATCCTTCTCTTTTAAAGATACTGATGGGTTTGTAGGCAGAATGTTCGTGGTAAGGGATTGAACCAGCAAACGTTAGTTCCTTTTTGGTGAAACAGGTTGAAGAGCAACAACTGGGTTTTTTTCTTAGCATTTTGAATTAATTTAGAAATCAGGAGAGGAAAGCCATGTTGAGTAGTGATCAAGCGGATGTTTGCTAATTCATTTGTTAGATTAACTTCAGTGTTACAAACCATCCGCTTGATCGCTACTCAACATGGCTTTCCCCTCTCCTGGTTTCT
The DNA here is from genome assembly GCA_039090855.1 of Macrothele yani. Taxonomy (NCBI): domain Eukaryota; kingdom Metazoa; phylum Arthropoda; class Arachnida; order Araneae; family Macrothelidae; genus Macrothele; species Macrothele yani. The sequence continues at coordinate 16,531,851 of CM077000.1, read as the reverse complement.
AAATTAATTCAAAATGCTAAGAAAAAACCAGTTGTTGCTCTTCAACCTGTTTCACCAAAAAGGAACTAACGTTTGCTGGCTCAATCCCTTACCACGAACATTCTGCCTACAAACTCATCAGTATCTTCCAAAGAGAAGGATATAGACTTGCCATTCCTTCGTCCCTTTCAATTTCTGTTATACTCCGTAATGACAGAGACCCAAGATTTCAGGAACACAAATCTGATGTGAAATTTGGAAAACCTTCATCTGCTTTATCTCTTCTTACCATGGCTGACACTTCTGCTATTCTACTTTGGTCCGATACTAAAAAGTTGGCTCCCTTCCAAAATCGGTATGCTCTGAGGTTTAGAGAAAGTTTGGAAATTTTATTTTCCAAAAATTGCAACTCTGAGCTCCCCGTTTTTGTTCCTTACATCTGCAAAATTCCTCATTGCATCACGTCACCCGGAGTTACCATTACAAAACTTACCTTTCCAATCTGGCAACGTAAACCAATCGTAGTCGCACTGATGAAGGCCATAGTAATGGCTGAAATATATTTGCATTAAACTTGTATACGTAACTTAGCGTGTTCTACACTACCTTCTTCTTAATTTAAAATAGCTTCATTTTATAACTTGTAATACTTAATATTTTCTAAAACATAACCATAATTTTATTAAAAATCAATAACTTTTCCTTTGGTGGTGTTGAAACCAGAAAAAAGATGGCACAATCTGTACTTTGAAGACGTCAGTATACAAACAAATGTTGGATTGCATAATTATGATTATGTTTTAGAAAATATTAAGTATTCCAAGTTAAAAAATGAAGCTATCTTAATCGACGTTCAAATTTTCATCCTTGGGAATGCATTAATCATGAAGAAAACGTGCACGGAAATTTTTCCATTGGAAGTATAGGAAGCAAAATTACTTGACGTCTACCTTAAAGCAGAACTTAATGTTGACCCCTTGTTACATCTTCTAAAGTGTGACATGGTAAAAATTCCAGCATGAAAAACACGTGCACTGCTCACCCCTGCTAAAGTGGAATTGGGTGAAAAAATTACAATTACTTACTGAGGATTTATCAAAAATTGTTCATGTGCTGCCCAACAGATGGTGTGCATAGTACATAAAAAAAAATAATAATTCATGAATCTATCTGGACTTACTGTGTACATTGTTGATAGAGTAAAAATCTCTGCAAGGTTTCTGAAATTACACTCAGTTACAGATTTTGATTTTTGAAATAAAATTCTAAAGCAACCGTTAATTTCATTGTATTGTGTAGGTGAGAAAGTACAGACAGGCAGCAGATTACGAACTAGTTCTGTTCCGAAGTCTGTCTTTGTCAAATTTATATGTAAATTGGTACAGTTAGGTATAGTTCGTATCTCTAATGTCAGTTTGTCAAATGTTTATTTGTAGTAAACCTTTTGATGTAAACACACACACACATTAAAGAAACACTTCCTGATGCATTAAAACATCTTTAACATAATAATACAGTAATAATAATAATCCAAATGTTTCCGATGCCCGCTGGTGTTTCACCTTTATCAGAGCGCTTTAGTATTTCCTCTTGAGTTTCAATCATGATTATTTTCTTTTTCTTTGATGCATCATCATCACATGCATCACATTTGTGCTTTGGTGCCATGGTTATGAGGGTAAATAAAAAAAATAAAGCCAAATACAGTAACACACATGGAACACTGTTAACAGCAATGTGGTCTAACTGAGAAGAGCAAAGTCTCTGTCCTACTTTGATCCCACGAGCTGACAAACATCTGTAGATGCATGATGTTTTTATGTGTGTTGTGTAGTAGCACATGTTTGTTATTACGGACCATGGTATGTAACTCTAACTCAAATTTTTAATATAATAGGCTTTACAGTGGTTGGTTTGTAACTACAAGTTGTACGTAAGTCATATTTTTGCATAACTCAGGGATTGCGTATAATTTTGATTTTCAAAAAAAAAAAAAAAAAAAAGAATTAAAAATAAAGAAAAGACATTATTTGGAATCATATTTGATCAAGCATACCATTTTCATTATTACTTAGCACATCTACTGGCCATGAAAGTCGTGAAGTAGTCACGAATTTTGCTTTTGGGTCATGAATTTCTTTTTATTTTTAGCAATTTTTCATTTTCTAGCCAAAATCTTAAGTAATTCTCCATGCACTGACCACATAAGGGCGCAGTCCATCTTAACGATTTAAGTGTCAAAAAACCAAAAAAATTAAATAAAAAAATTACTGGTTCCAGCGGTCTCAGTTCATACCAGGAAAACATCCCTCAGACATGCACACTGCTACCGCCGGCGTGTACTTGACCGACAAGCATGTCCGGGTGTTGATTCTTATGTGTCTGGCACCATACCTGCCACAGCCCCTCACTTCTGTGGAGTAGAAACCTCAATTCGTTGGAGAAGGCAACCTTTTTCCACTCTTCCGCTGTCTAATGATGGTAGTCCCATACAAATTGCAGGCATTGCCGATGGACCTGGGTTAACATGGGCGCCTTGATGCAGCACCGACTCCAGAGACCCATGCATAACAGAGTTTGCTTTACTGTTATTGGGGACCAGTAACTGAGTGCCCAGTGTTCATTTGTGTGGTCAATTGTTGCAAGTTGATTGCTCTTTACCAGTCGACGGAGGCGACGTTCTCCTCTGAGGTCGATGGCCTTTGGAGCTCCACAGTTATGACGTCTGGAGGTACTCGGCGTGCCAGTGGTCCATTCTTGGTACACCCTTACTACAGCAGCTGCTCACGAAGCTTTGCTGTTTCTGAGATTCTTCCACCCTTGGCACGGTAGCCAATGATAATTCATTTTTGAACGTCTGTCAACTCACTGCCTCTGCCCATTGGTCTCATCTGTCCTGGCCAGCCACTAATATCTTAGTGTGGTCGAACTTGTCATGTGCACTCTGTGATGTGAGTGCACTGTGATTCCAGAGGTGGTCATATTATTCTGATATGATCATGTAACTCTATATGAAGGAATGAAGTTTACATTCCATAATACAGGGTGTCCAAGAATTATTGGACACATTACAAAATTATATAAAACAAAACAAACAGATAGAAAGAAACTGACTGTACTAACTTACAGTGTAACTACACAAGTTAATACATTTTGATGTGAGATCCCTTGGTTGCACGTAGTACGTCCAAGCGATACTCAGTTTCGTGCCATGTATTGGCAAGCATCTGAGGAGTTATGGAATTAATAGCAGCTGTGATACTCTGCTTCAGTTCCTGCAAATCAGTACAAGGCGTCTGATAGACACGATTCTTCACATAACCCCACATGAAATAATCCAATGGAGTTAGATCTGGACAGCAAGGAGGCCACGAAATGGGATCACCACGCCCAATCCATCTGTTGAGGAAATGCTCATTTACGCACTTGCGTACACACGTTCACCAATGCAGAGGTGCGCCGTCTTGTTGGAAAATGACGTCATATCTTTTGATCTGGGGTATAGCAAAATTTTCTAGCATATCCAAGTAAATGTCACCATTTATGGTTTCTTTGCAGAAAAAGAAAGGGCCAATCACTTCTCTTTTTGATAGAGCTCACCACACATTAACTTTTGGAGAATCACCTTCCAGTTCAATAGCAGCATGAGGCAGTTCACTGTGCCATATCCTACAGTTGTGATGAATAACAATACCGGATGCATGAAATGTGGATTCATTACTAAAAATTACAGTACTGAAAAAGTTTTTGTCGTTTTCCACTCGATTCAGCATATCCACAGCGAAATCGTATCGCAGAGTGTGATCATTTACATGCATCTTTTACACTATTTGAATTTTATAAGCATGAAACTTTAATTTCTTGTGCAAGATATCGTGAACTGTCGGTTTCGGAATGCACAGTTCTCTGCTTGCTTTACGAACGGATTTCCTGGGACTTCGTCGGAAACTTTCATTAACTTGGTCAACCATCTCACCGCTGACGCTAGGCCTACCAGCTCCTCCACGATGTTCCACATTTCCCAGTTTCTTTCAACTGTTTCATCCACCACTTAATTGAATTTGTTGATTACAACCATGCTCTTAACGGTACCGTCTTTTAACTTTAATGACAGACTTATTCCGCAAGCCATAACACACACATCGCCTTCTGTTGTGCGGATGACATGACTACTGATTGCGCATTTCTCATACATTCCTCATCAGGCCACACCTAGCGCCATCTATCGGATTCTGGGAATAACAATTCTGCAAAACAAAAATATAGAAACCATGTTAGTAATACGAGACATAGAAAAGCAGACAATGCTCAGTTTTTTTTGTACATAATTTTGTAATGTGTCCAATAATTCTCGGACACCCTGTATATTGTTTGGTGTGTTTATTTTTAAGTTTATGAAATACAATTTGCTACATGGGGAAAAAAATAATATGAAAATTTTTGTCTTGCATAGCAGAAAATCCAGTTATATGTAGATTTTCACTTTTTTTCTTCATATAATTTCAGCATATTTGTACGTCAGCTGCTGCAGTTTGGAAAGTTTTGACAGATGGAAATAAGAAGTGTCCAGTAACTTGTGACGTTTATTTGAAGATGTTCCAGATGAGTAAGCCAGTTATAAAGAAGTACGACTGCATTATGATGGATGAAGCACAGGATTGTAATCCAGGTAAAATAATTGTGTTTTACAAAGGAGTGCTTATCTCTGCTGTTTATCATGTTAACATACACTGAAGAGCAATTGAATTAGAGACAGCTGGCGTTATGCAAATGTGGCCCTGTAAACGTAAACGACATGACGTATACAGCGATCCGACAATATAAGGAGTGATGCGACGGTAATCTGTAAGAGTGGAACACAGTATGGGTAAGACAAAGGATCTAAGCGCATTTGATCGTGGGAAAATTGTCGGGGCCCGAAGAATGGGTCACTTCATCTTGGAAGTCGTGCAGGCACTGGGATTTTCATGAACCACTGTGTCACGGGTGCACCGTGAGTACGTCGAATCCGGTAAAACCAGCCCTGCAAAAGCCAACTGCCGTGGACAATGGCGTGTGGATGAGCGGGCTCATCGTTGGCTAGCTTGCATTGTATCAGTGGATAGACGGGCCACAGTGCAAGAAATCACTCGGCAATTTAACGCTGGTGCACAAAAACGTGTAAGCAGCCACACCATCCAGAACCATCTCCTCGCTATGGGGTACAGAAGCCATCATCCCACGAGGGTACCGCTGCTGACCGCACATCACAGGGTGCAAAGATTAGCATGGGCGCGGGAATATCGCCACTGGACCCTAGACATGTGGGAAAATGTTGTCTGGACTGACGAGTCGAAATTCACGTTGGTACATGCGGATGGCGGGATACGAGTACGGCACAAAACACATGAAGCGATGGATCCTTCTTGCCAGCTGGGTACTCTTCAAGCTGGTGGGGGTGGCATTCTCGTCTGGGGACTGTTTACGTGGACTGAAATGGGACCCCTGGTAGGTGTGACATCGTCCCTCACAGGTCAACATTACCGAGATATCTTGGACAACCATTTGCTCCCGTCTGTGCGTCTTCAACATCCCACTGGGTACCTCATCCTGCAACAAAACAATGCACCGTGCCATCACTCCTGAATTGTATCCGAATGGTTGGATGAACACTCCACCGACGTGACCTCAATCCCATCGAGCACATCTGGGATGCCATTGAGAGAGATGTTCAAGACTCTGACCTTTTCTGTCAAATCTTCGTGAATTGTGGGAGCTTGTTCAGGGGTCGTGGATCCGTATGGCTTCCCAACGCTTCCAGTGTCTTGTCGAGTCCATGCCGAGACAAATCGCCGCTGTCATCAGGGCGAAAGGTGGTGCTACATGTTACTAGACAGGTATCTCTGTTTCAATTGCTCTTCAGTGAATGAGGGAAGGTAATAAGTAATGCACACAGTGAAATATCCAGAAAAAGAAATGATGTACTTGCACAAACAAAAACCAAAATGAAAGTTCAGCGGTGTGCCAAAGTATTGCAACACCTGCAAAAACCGTGAATTTTTAAGTTTAACTCTTTTTTCAACTAACTAATTTTTGTAGTTATTTCATCATTTATATGTCATTAGATGTGGAATTTAATGGAGGTTTCAAAAATGTCTTAGTTTTTTCTGTAACTATATCTATTAACATATGTACATTACAAAAATGACCAAGTTATTATGAAAATGATCATTTATCCAATACCTAGGTTTACAGCAATAAATGGTTTTTATAATTCATAAGGAATGAAATTACATTTAAATACAGTTAATGTAATGAAGCAAAAATAAAAAAATGTACCTAATATTTTGTTGCCCAGCCTTTAGCTTCAGTCAAAGCTTTGCATCTTGCTGGTGTACTGTGAACAAGGTTTGTAGAAGATTGGGTTGAACAATATGATTCCAAATTTGAATTACATCTTCAATGAGTTGAATTTTATTTGTTGGCTTCTTTTTTGATAGTTCATAAAACACTTTGGACCACAAATTTTCAATTGGGTTTAAGTCCGGTGACTGTGGTGGCCAATAGATTTATTACAAATTTTCAATTGGGTTTAAGTCCGGTGACTGTGTGGCCTGTAGATTTATTACAGCCCATGCTGAACGTTTTCTCCCTGAAACCACTTTTTCACTACTTTAACATGATAACAGGCAGCATTGTCATCTTTAAAAATAAAATTGCCATCATAAAGTCTTCTAGATGATGGTAGCATCTTGTTTTCTAATATCCAGATGTATTTCTGGGCATTTACCATACCATCAACAATATGGAGATTCCCAACGCAATGTGCACACATGCAGCTCCAAACCATGACCTTCACTGGATGCTTAACAGTAGTCACTAGGCGACTTGGATGGAATTCTTCATGCTTTAATCTTCTAGATGATGATAGCATCTTGTTTTCTAATATCCAAATGTATTTCTGGGCATTTACTGTACCATCAACAATATGGAGGCTCCCAACACAATGTGCACACATGCAGCTCCAAACCATGACCTTTACTGGATGCTTAACAGTAGTCACTAGGCAACTTGGATGGAATTCTTCATGCTTTAGTCTTCTAGATGATGGTAGCATCTTGTTTTCTAATATCCAGATGTATTTCTGGGCATTTACCATACCATCAACAATGTGGAGGTCCCCAACGCAATGTGCACACATGCAGCTCCAAACCATGACCTTCACTGGATGCTTAACAGTAGTCACTAAGCAACTTGGGTGGAATTCTTCAGGCTTGAATTCTCCTTACATAGGCATCCCCATTAAGGCAAAATTCGATTCACATTAAGGCAAAATTCTGATTCATCACTAAAAAGAACAGTTTCCCATTTCTTAATTGTCCATGAGAAAGGCTGTTTTACTCACTGAAGTCTATGCTGTTTTTGATTTGCAGTTAAGAGAGGTTAGTGTGTTTACACCTACCTTTAAAGCCATGTAAATCATAGTGAAGCAGCCCCTCCTAACAGTAGATGTACTGTACTAACAGTAACATCACTCACTTTAGACCATCTTTGAAGCAATTCAGGGGAATTGAGCCTCCTGTCTGCTAAGCTTAATTTTCTGAGCACTCTGTCCTTCCTGGTTATAGTGGATTCAAAATCCTTCCACCGTGGCTCAAAATTTTAATATTAGCAGTGTCTTCTATTTTCTTCAGTAGCCTAATAGCTGTAGATTTATTACAGCCCACTCTTTCAGTGATGAGCCTTGAAGAGAACAATGCAGAACAACTATTTTTAGTCTGTCTGTTGTGGACAATTCTGCAGTTTTAATCATTATTGAGAATGTATGCAAATTATACCCTAATAACAACAAGATGTGATCACTACAATGTTCTAGTAGCTCTGCATTAACTCTTATAAAAGCTAGAGTAGGATAACTTTAGGAAGCAGCCAGTCAGGTAAAAAAATGTCTGTGATTGGCTGTAACAACTGATACACAGCTACCATTAATTTCAATGTGTTTTTCAAACCCCATATTTTATGTCATATCCTAAAAACAGAAGTAGCTATAGGAGAAATTAAGACATTTTTGAAATTTCCATTAAATTTCGCATCTAATGACATATAAACAATGAAATTACTATGAAAATTAGTTGAAAAAAGAGTTAAACTTAAAAATTCACAATTTTTGCAGGTGATGCACTACTTTTGCACACCACTGTACAACATGATAGGTACCAATTGACATACCTGATTTTCTATGTAGTCACCTCTTCGTTCAATACATTTTCCACATCCTAAGACAAGTTTACGTGTGCAAGCCGTTATCGCAGCTCGTGGAGGGTACACAAGGTACCGAGTATTATGTGTTCCGTATCACTTACAGGTCTGTACTTCTGATCACTTACATCATGTACCTAGATACATATCACTAAGCTGTTCTCTGAGATTCAGAGGTCAGCTCCACAAAAAATTCAAACCACCAGATTAATTTTTAGCTGCTTATTTACTTACTGTTGCAATATTAAATGTCTCCATTACAGTGATCTTAACACAGAACTTAGGCTTCACTTACATCCATCACACAACATTTACAAAACCTTCTATACTTCATACTCATAATCTTTTTCTCATGCAAACACTCGTGAATCTGATCCTTTCATGACTTCCTTGGCCTTTCCTCTAGCTTTTTTTCGTGCCACTTGGGCTGAAATTTTTTTTTTTAGTAAGCATCTCATCATTCACTCTTTCAACATGGCCAGACCCCCCTCAGAATGTTAATCTCAACCTTACTAACAACATTTTGCCTCGCATTATACAACTGCAGCATGTCTTCATTCTTCACAATATTAAAGAATGCGCCTCTCTAGCACACAGACAATTCTATGTGTCTTCTGCAATACCCAGTTTTCACTGCCATACACAGGGTTCGTACACAGCCTTAAAAACCTTGAAAAGCCTTGAAAAACAAATTTTTGCTTCAAGGCTTAAAAGTTCCTTTTTTTTTTTTTTTTTTTTAAGGTTGGGAGAAGCCTTGAAAATTGCTATCGGCAAATTTTAAATTGTTTAATTTTATAACAATAAAAAAAAAGGTTTAAAAAAAATAAGTGTCTGAAAAACCATTTCTTACAGTAAAGGCCGCTTTGCGGATAGTCTGTTATCAGATTTTCCTCATCGCCGTCGGTTGCCACTGAATCACGTGAAATGGTTGGGCGCACACCCACATTCCTGTCAGCACAGTGAGAATACAATAACACGTTTTCAGCGTGTTGTGTTTTTTTTTTTTTTTTTTTTTGTGGGAAGGAAGAGAGTGGTGAGCTTTGCAGCTTCCAGTCCTAGGAAAAGTGTCTTTGATTTAAAGAATATGGGGAATTTTTAGGTAGCCAGGCCTTTTGTTTATCTGCCGATACTGGAAACTTTTGTAGGATATTTACATGCATCGTAGATTCACTACGATTACCAAGCTTCTCATTTCTGTTGTGTTATTTATCAACACTTGTTGTTTCGTGCCTTTTGTTATTACGAAAAGAATGACTTTTATCTTCATTATGCTTCACAAGTCATTTACGTTGTTGAAATGGGCAAGTCTTCCTTTCAAGAACTGTGGTTGAAAAACCCATCATATGCCACATGGATTGCAAAGGAAAATAATAATAATTATATTGCAAAGTGGATTTTGTGTTGTAAAAATGTGAATATTTCTAGCATGGGGTATCCGCTTTGAGAAGTCATATGAAGAGTAAAAATCACGTTTCACTCTCATGAACTTCTAGAAATCATACGTGAGATTCTTCTGCGGATTCGCCGAATTCGGTTTTTTTGGTCATCATTTGGGTCATACTCGAGATCGATGCAGAACTGAAAAGAAATGGGATGGTATTTTGTCTTTCAAAACTTTCGAAAACTGAAGTTAAACGGAGTGACGATTTTTCCTGTAATTGTAATTTCTCTTTTCTCACAATGTTGCCTGTTCCCAATATTGTTATTAAATGTCATTTTATTGTATAAATGATTGTATTTCAGCATGAAACTGTGGGCAACAATTTCCAAAAACGGAAGTTAAGACGGCACGAAGATTTCCCTGTAGTCTTCAGGGAAAGATTATTTCGTGGATTCGAAGAATTCCCCATTTCCATTATCATTTGGGGCATTCTCGAAGTCAATGCACAACTGAACAGAATTTGGGGGTGGGGGATTCTGTTTTCGTTTGACGATAGGATTCTGTCTTACGAAACTTTCAAAAACAAAGTTAGATGCAGTGAAGATTTCTCCCGTAATCTTATTTTTTTTTTCTCGCAATGTTCCTTCTGCCCAGTATTGTTCTCAAATATCCTTTTATTCCACAAATACTGCATTTCAACCTAAAAATAGAGGAAGAAGTTTCCGAAAACTGAAGTCGGCCGGAGCGAAGATTTCTCCCAAAATTGCATTTTTTTTTCTTCCCACGATGTTCTCCCTATCCTGTGTTGCTGTTAAGTGTTACTTTCCCCCATAAATGTCTGCATTTAAGCTTGATAAGGGATGGGAAATTTTCCAAAAACGGAAATGACTTGAGTTTGAGAAAATTTGTTTGAATTGATCCATGTTGTTCAAAAGTATTCATATTCTAAAAGTCACCCCATGTATCTAAAGTAGTGAAAGTTTTGATATCATGTGTTCGTGGTCCTCAGGCTGAAAGTTCTTTCAGCATGATGGATAAATTGTCATCTGAGGGAATAAAAGGGGAGGAGGAAAGAAAAGTGGTGAAGAAATAGGAAGGGAATGATATCAACAGAAAGAACAACTAGGCAAAGATTGCTGTGCAGCTGCAGAGTCAACAAAAGACAAATATGGCCATGGGACTTGCTGAGAAGAAAGCAACACAAGAGGAAAATTGAGCTCATGTTCTAGAAAAAGAGAGAGAGAGAGATGTATTTGAAGCAGTGTATTTTAAAATCACTTTATTTTGTTTTGAATTCCGTAATTTTATATTGTGAATACAGTGAACAATTCTATCTTGCTCATGCTGCTTTATATTCACACTTTCTTGTCACATGTTCTGATTTTTTTTCCCCGATTAAAAAGTTCAGCTTTTTTGTTTCTTGGTCAATCTCATGTATGAGAAATATGACTATACATGAAATGATGCCACTCTGGATAGATAATAAATTTGCATCTATGTTATCACCAACTTTAAGGATTGCCTAGAATAACGTGACTATTAAAGCAGAAATTTTGTGGTCATTGAAAGTTGTAAAATCTCATTTTTCCTACCATTCATGTGTGGCTATTGATGCCTTATTTTGACTTCTGTTTTCAGATAACGTCATCGCAAATAATTTTTCTTGTGGAGAAAAGAAATGTTCTTACATCTGTTGTTTTGGATTAGCACCACATTTAAGGTTGCTCCTGATTCAAGAAATTAAATATGAAAACAAAAACTTTGTTGTTTTGTTTGATGAAAGCTGCAACAAATTTACACTAACATTGAGGTCCATGTCAGATTGTGGCAAGACTGCAAAGTAGTGACAAAGTACACTGGTGTGCAAAAATTAAGGATGAAGAGGAGGAGAAATTAGCATAACAGCTGAACGAGCAGGCAGAATAAAACACACAGGCGGTGTACGCTCAGCAATTCGGTGAAAGCTATTGCACGGTGTATTTTGGTTTGAACGACATCGAGTTGCTGCCACTGTGTGATATGGCCAACAGGCAATCCACTAGACGACATCTGGATGACTTTACCTGAGGTCGCATCATTGGGAAGTTGGAAGAAGGTCGAAGTGTGACTAGTGTGGCCGAGGAGTTCAGGATCGCTCACAGCATCGTTTCACGAGCTTGGAGAGCATTTCAAACGACAGGAACAGCTGTCCGAGAGTTTAGCAGTGGTCGTCCACGAGCAACCACGGCGGCGGACGACCGGTATATTGTCCTACATGTGAGAAGAGACAGACTGCAGACAGCGGGAGAAATTGCAAGGCACATGCAACAGACAACTGGACGTCCGTTATCGCGTTTTACCGTGGCCAGGAGGCTGCACAAAGTTGGTCTATTTGCACGACAACCAGTACAGTGTGTGCCATTAACGCCTGCTCATCGGAGATGGTAGTTTCTGTGGTGCCAGAAACACAAGAACTGGACACATCAGCAATGAGGTCGAGTTCTCTTTACGGATGAGAGCCGATTTAGTCTGACGAGCGATTCTGGATGTATACACATCTGGAGAGAGCAGGGGACACGCAATCACACCTCCAACATCATCGAAAGAGAACGGTTTGGAGGTGGCAGAGTTCTCATTTGGGGCGGTATCATGCTTTGTAGCCATACTGACCTCCACATCTTCCAAGGAGGTTCAGTCACTGGTGTCCGCTATTGTACCGAGGTTCTCCTGCCTCACGTGCGTCTGTTTAGAGGTGCTGTGGGTCCTGAGTTCCTCTTCATGGACGACAACGCTACACGTCATCGTACAGTGGCTGTCGCAGAGCTGTTGGAGAGTGAAGATATTCAATGCATGGATTGGCCCGCAAGGTCCCTGGACCTAAATCCAATCGAACGCGTGTGGAACCTTCTCGGGAGATGCTTGGCAGCATGTCACCAGCCTCCAGCAACGATTCCGCAGCTGCGATTGGCGCTACAAGAGGAATGGGCCGCGATGCCTCAACAGCTTCTTGACAACCTCGTCCTCAGGACGGACAGATGTTGTAAATCCTGCAACGCAATCAAGGGTGATCATATCCCCTACTAAAGACTGGATTTTTTGGCAGCCGCCTGTCACATTGATGTTTCTGCCAGTTGTGCTCGAAGCTACCTTTTCAATAAAGTGCCTTTGTATCCTTTGGATTCCTTGTCTGGACGGTTTTGCTCACTTGTCCCATATTCTTACATCTTGGGGATCTTATGTTATCATTTGAGTCAATGTGGAGCATTTCTGCACGACGTTACATTCGAAAAACTGTCTCGTCTTTAATTTTTGCATGCCAGTGTACTTTTCATCAGTGTTTTTAGGACGTTCAACAGCTGAAGTAATGAAGACTGAATTCCTTAGGTGCGTTGAACCCTTGCTATTATGTAACATTGTCCAACTTTCAATGCATGGTCTCAGTGTCAACTGGAAATTTTGTGGGATGATCCAAAATAAAATATCAGGTTATCATGATGTTTCACTTTTGAACACTGGAAGTTGTGGTCTTCACATAGTGAATAATGCTTTCAGACATGGTGCTGCTGCTAGTGAGTGGGAACTTGAAAATCTGTTCTCTAGCCTATATAGACTGTTCAAAGATACACCAGCAAAGAGAGAAGTATTTGCCAAAATAGCTCCTGAAGCAAAAATGCCACTAAAATTTTGTCCCCACAGATGGCTTGAAAATTCAGTAGTATGTGAGCATACTTTGGAAATTTTGCCATATGTTCAATTATATCATCGTCAAGTGACAGAAAAAAAAAAAAAAAAAAAAGCTGAAATTACCTGGTACCACATCATTTGACAATGTGAAACAATTTTTGAGAGATCCCTTAATAAGCAAAATTACATTTCTTTAACTGTGGCTATGCAACTTTCCATTCATTGCCATAGTCTTAGAGAAATTTTTAAGAAGCATAGTGAGTAACTTTCTAAAAAAGATGTTTTAGATGGTGCTACATCTGCTTTAAAATACTTCGTATAAATGTCACAGATGTCAAACAGTGATGCAGTTGTAAAAAGATGGCTATTCGGTTTCAAGCTGAAAATGCTGTAAGTAATGTAGTATATCATGTCACTAAAGTATTAGATTTCAATTTTCAAAAACTGGAAGTAGTACTTCAATTTTTCTATTGGAATTACTACCAAGGAGGTTTTCAACAGTTCACTGAATGGTAAGTTTACATCTATATATTTTTGTTCTCCATATATCATATTGTTATTCAGGGTCATCCTCCCAAACAGAATTCATATTCAAACATTAGTATGTACTATGACTATTAATAATGTCATAAATTAATTAAACTTGTGATTTATTTGTAAGGGGTAATTATCCTAGCAACTACTTTTTCTTTCTTTGGTCAATACAATTGTATTGTCATTTGCCATATTGTACATACACAGTACATACATACATACATATCACTAAGCTGTTCTCTGATATTCAGAGGTTAGCTCCAAAAAGAAATACAAACTACCAGATATTTTTACTTACTGTTGTCGTATCAAACTTCGCCATTTACAGCGATCTTGACATACAACTCGTGCTTCATTGATATCCATTACATGCCGTACACAAGATCTTTTATACTTCATACTCATAATCTTTTTTTCATGCAGACACTCCTGAATCTGATCCACCCATGTCCTTCTTGGCCTTTCTCTGCCTTTCCTTCCTGCCACTTGGGCTAAAAAGATTTTCTTAGTAAGCATCTCATCACTCATTCTTACAACATGGCCAAACCACCAAAGCATATTGGTCTCCACCTTGCTAACAACATTTTGCTTCACATCACACAACTGCAACACATCTTCATTCCTCACACAATCAGACCGGGTCTTGCCACAAACTCCACGTAAGTAACGCATTTCTCCAGTACACAAATGACTCCTATGTTTCTTCTGCAGTACCCAGGTTTCACTGCCATACATCAGAGTAGGAAAAATTACAGTTTCGTACACAGCCATGCGGGACTCTCTTGAGAACCCATCATTCCTGTGAAAACCTCCCAAATTAGCTATGACTTTCAAAGAAGAATTCACTCACCTACTGATTTCACCATCCAATTTGTTCTCTCTGTCAAACATGCTTCCTAAATACACAAACTCACTCACTTGGTCAATCACAGTGCCATTTATACTTATATTACATTCAGTGCTACCCGTTCCTCTCTCAAACACCATAACTTTGTTTTTTCCCTTATTTATACTGTTTGAATTTCATGCAAACATCGTGCATCCGAGTCAACATACGCTGCATCTCGCTTTTGTTCTCTGCCAACAGGACAGTGTCATCAGCATACAGCAATCTGCACACACGGATATCACCAAGACATAAACCACTATTATCTATTTTGGCATCACGCATGCATGCGTCCATAAATATATTAAACAGCCATGGTGACATTACATAACCTTGTCTAACTCCTGCACCAATAGAAAACCATTTTGATAAAACACCATTCACTCGTACACAAGCTGTACTACCCACATACATGGCTTTTACACTATTAAGTAGATTCCCAGTAACACCATATTCATTCAATACCTTCCACAAAAGTGTCCTATTCACTCGATCGTAAGCTTTCTCTAAATCTATGAAGGCAGTAAAAACTTTCTTCCCAACAGCCAGGTACTTTTTAATCATCGTGCATAATGCAAAAATTTGGTTAGTGCAGCCTTTACCAGGCATAAAACCACTCTGAACATCCCACACTTTCTCTGATGTAAGACCTCGTACTTTTTCAATAACAACCTTACCAAACACTTTCCCTGGCACACTTAGTAGGCTAATACCACAATAGTTCTTGCATTCAGTCTAATCACCTTTTACCTTATACAAGGGAACAAAAATAGCATCCTTCCAATCTCGAGGGACCATTCCTAACTCCCAGCACAACTGGCAAATTTCAGTTAACCAGTCAATTACAGAATCACCACCATATTTCAACATCTCTGCAGTTATGCCATCAACTCCTGGAGCCTTACCATTCTGAAGAGAGTTTAGAGCTTTACACACTTCTTCTCTTGAGATCCCTCCTGTGCTTCCATCCCTCATTGTGACATCATCTGCGTTTGCCTCAGAATCATCTTTGTTTTCTTGATCTAATAACTCACAGAAGTATTCACCCCATCTTTCACTTAACTCATTGGGCTCCCATATCATTTCCCCGATCTCATTTTTCACACAACTTACAACTTTGTTTCCGCTATTTTTCCTGAGTCTCATGTACTTCTAGAAGGACTTCCTATCTTTGTAAAATGCCAGTTCATGCCTTTCCACTTTCTCCTTCCTATCTTTTGCCTTACTCTGGCGAACCAGCTTAGCAGCTTCACGCTTCTTACAGCGATATTCATCCACAGAGACTCTACCTTGCAACATTTCCAAATAGGCTTTCTTTTTTCTCTTTACTGCCTCTTCAATCTCACTATTCCACTAAGCATCACCTCTATTGTTACCCACTATTGTGGTGCCACAGACCTCTTTAGCAGCAGTGACAACACAGTTCTTAAAACATTCCCACTTCTTTTCTACATCCCTCTCACCAGACTTCAGTTCCTTCAGTTGTTCTCTGAGTAAGTCAGAATAACGCTGATAATCTCCAAGGAGCCTATCAATTTTTATTCTTTCTATCCTGGGTCTCTTCCTATTCCTTTTCCTCCAACCAACATTAAGTTTCACTCGTGACACTGCCAAGTAATGATCAGAACCAACATCCGCACCTCTCATCACATGGGTGTCAACAACTAAGTGTTTCAAACGCTGATCGTAAACAACAAAATCTATCGCACTCTTTTGACCAAGAGTACGATTTTCCCAAGTATATGTGTGGATATACTTGTGGTTGAAAAATGTATTAGATACTTGCAAACCATTCTCAATGCAGAGTTCAATTAATCTTTCACCATTGTCATTCACACAAGGATCATTAAATTTAGCCAGAACATTGTCAAAAATTGCATTCTGCAAACCTACTCTAGCATTGAAATCCCCTGCTATTATAACTTTTTCTTTAGCACCAAACTGGCTCAAAACAGCTTTTAGCTCATTCCAGAAATCTTCCTTCTTATCAGAAGGTTCCGAGTCACAAGGAGTATACACTACAACAATTACAATTCTCTGAAGTTTCACTTTCAAACGAATCCAGAGAATGCTCTCACTTACGCAACTATAGTGAATCAAGTTGTTCATCTTTTCACTTAAAATCACACCTACACCAGCCTGTCCTCTCATATTATCCAATACTCCAGACCATACACTCACTGTGCCATTCACTTCTTCTACCCCAATTTCCTTCTTTTTGGTTTCACTTACACACAGCACATCCAATCTATACTTATTCATCTCCTCAATCACCTCACTCATCTTGCCATTTATACCTCTAGTATTCAATACACCAATCTTACATTCCTGCATACATTAGAGTAGGAACAATTACACTTTCATACCCAGCCATTCGAGACACCTACTAATTCACTCAGCTACTAATTTCACCATCTAATTTGTTCTCTCTGTAAAATATGCTTCCTAAATACATAAACTCATTCACCTGGTCAATCATTGTGCCATTTAAACTTATCTTGCATTCAGTACCACCAGTTCTTTGTTCAAAAACCATAACTTTGGCTTTCCCCTTATTTATACTCAGTTTGAATTTCATACAATTTTTATATATCTGGGCCAACATGTTTTGCAATTCACTTTTGCTCTCTGCCAACAGGACAGTGTCATCAGCATACAGCAATCTACATACGTAGAAATTACCAAGACATAAACCTTTATTGTCGTCTTGGCATCTCGCATGCACGCATCTATGAATATAATAAACAGCCATGATGACATTACACAACCTTGTGTAACTCCTGCGCCAATAGAAAATCATTTTGATACAACGCCACTCAGTCGTAAACCAAGCTCTGCCGCCAGTATTCATGGCTTTTACACTATTAAGTAGATTCCCAGTAACACCACATTTATTCAGTACCTTTCATAGAAGTACCTACTTACTCGGTCGTAAGCTTTCTCTAAATTTATGAAGGCAACAAAAAACTTTCTTAGCAACAGCCAGATACTTTTCGATCATCATGTGTAATGCAAAAATTTGGTTAGTTCAGTGTTTACGAGGCATAAAACCACTCTGAACATCCCTCACTTTGTCTGATGTAAGGCCTCGTATCTTTTGTCTTACCAGACACTTTCCATGGCACATTCAGTAAGCTAATACCATGATAGTTCTTGGAGTTAGTATGATCACCTTTTCCTTTATATAAGGAAACAATGATAGCATTCCTCCAATCACAAGAAACCATTCCTAACTCCCAGTACAACTGGCAAATTTCAGTTAACCAGTCAGTTACAGAAATGACTGTGTTAGAATTTTTGTAATTGACTTACATCTTGCATCATAAACAATGTACTTTATAAATCTCACTTCAATATCTCAGGTCTTTCTTTGTGTTGCATTTTCAACTGACAGCCATGTATAAAAAGTATGTGATCTACAGGGCTAGAGAGATTTGTGGAGTGCGTGTGTATAAGAAAATAATTTTTCAGGGATTGTTTCAGCTGTTAGAAAAACAGAAAGAAACTGTGATTACTTCATGGCATGTGCATTTTAATAATATTGACCAGTGAAATTAAAATTCAGCAGCTACAGAAATGTTAGTGTATCTAAATTGCACTAGAAACACATTACCTGCAAGTTTGGAAGCTAAATCTTTATAATTATTGACATGTTTAAAATCAGTTAAAGGGAAACCATTAAAACAAGAATTAGATAAATTGGTGTAGATTTGATTGTGCATAATTTTTTTTATATTGCTTACCTGTAGTACTCCAAGTTGCAAATTTGGAATAATTATCTCATTTCAACACTGTTATTGGTTATTGTTAACTAACTGCATGAGTTTCAACTTCATCTGTTAATCACACATTCACAGTTTCCTCACTGTTGAAGTCCTATGACCTACTTTCCCCAGGGTGGCTTGGGAAAGTTTTGCAGTTCGATTTTCACGCTGTATGTGTGTGTGCCATTTGAACGCGTGGAAAAGAAAATGAAAAATGCTTTTCTTATTATAGGAAGAAAGAATGTTATCTGAATGAGTTCATTTTGTGATCATCTGAATGAGTTCATTTTGTGATCAGTGCTTTTGTTCTTGATATCATTAATAAGGATTAATTTATCCAAAGAATGATGAGGAAAAAGTGATTATGGAAAGCTAGAGAAATCTGCATCATCTAGGTAGGCTATTATCTATCCAGTTGACTATGTATAAAATTTTTCTTATGATCACATACACTTAGTTGGGACATAGAGATTCTGGTACATTTTTTGGATAACATTATCTGTGATCTGATTATGCAGCATCCACACTGTACATGGCTGAAGTCATTTATGAACTTATAAAATGTTCTTACACTGCAACAAACTTGTGATATATGGTACAGTTTCTATGCTGTCATTTCATATATATAAAATAAGCAGTAAAACACAATTTTCCACAGTTTACACAGCTTTTGGAGGGTGTGATTTATAATTGCAGTGCTAAAATGCAAAAAGACATACAAGAAAATTTCCATATACAAGATTAGGTTTGATCGTGCAGAATGCTGCAACTCTTGTTATTGTATTTGGAGATGTGCACAGTTATTGAAGATGACGATGTATATGATATTGAGAAAAAGGTAGAACAGAGAAAAAAACTGCATGGGAACAACTCAGATTGAATGATCAAAATGAAGATAAAAGTCCAAAATTCTAAAACTAGGAATTATAAAAGCTAATAAAAGGATAAATACTTCAAGTTTGAAAGAATATGAAAGTTGCTAAAAACAAGTAAAGTTCTATTATTATTCTTTTAAAACATATTTAAAGGGCAAGTCAAATGAAAGTGATCGAAGGCAATTATGGTGGAAATATGTCAAAATAAGTCATGACCAGCATTGAGGCATTTTTCCCATTGTAAAGATCCAGACTCACGGTCGAAACTTCATTGTCGTGGCAACTAAAAATGTTTGATTAAATCGCCAATTCTGGCGACCTGTACGGAAAAAATAATTATTTTAGTTAACTTGCACTGTACGGAATTTTTTTTTTTTTGACTTGTACGGAACTCGCACGTTTTTGAAAAATTTTACTTCAAATGTATGGAAATCGCACAAAATTTGAGTTGTACGGAAGTCGGCCATCACCTTTTTCATTCTGCTATTCTGCTTGAACAGCGGAAAAGGGAAAAAAAAGTTTATAAAAAAGGCGAGGACGGCGGTTTTTGATCACAAAGAATGCGCCAAGGGTGATTGGGGAAACGAGGTTCGCAAGGTTGCGGTGGGGATAAAATCTTATTGCCGGTGGTGGACAACTCAACTGCCTATGTTGGAAAAGTCCTACTGGGGGAAATTTTTATGAAAAAAAAAAAAATTATCCAGTTTTTTTAAATAACCGAATGTAAATTTTACAGTAATCAAGACACGTCAAAATAAAAGAAACTGGCAAATGTGGAACATCGTGGAGGAGCCAGTAGACCTAGCAGTGAGATGGTTGACCAAGTTAATTAAAGTTTCTGACGAAGCCCCAGGAAATCTGTTCGTAAAGCAAGCAGAGAACTGTGCATTCCGATATTGACAGTTCACGATATCTTGCACAAGAAATTAAAGTTTCATGCTTATAAAATTCAAATAGTGCAAAAGATGCATGTAAATGATCACACTCTGCGATACGATTTCGCTGTGGATATGCTGAATCGAGTGGAAAACGACGAAAACTTTTTGGATTATTTCATGTGGGGTTATGTGAAGGATCGTTTCTATCAGACGACTTTTACTGATTTGCAGGAACTGAAGCAGCATAGCACAGCTGCTATTAATTCCATAACTCCTCAGATGCTTGCCAATACATGGCATGAAATCGAGTGTCACTTGGACGTACTAAGTGCAACCAAGGAATCTCACATCGAAATTTATTAACTTGTGTAGTTACATTATAAGTTAGGCCGCCCCGGTGGCGCAGTGGTCTAAGGCGCTGGCCTCTGATCGTTCGTCCGTAAGGGGTCCGGGTTCGAATCCCGGTCAGGCATGGATGTTGTGTTTGTCTTACGGCACTGGCTCTCTCCCTTCCCTGGAACCAGTGACCCTAAAAATTAGGGACGGGCGACTACTTCTAGCCCATTGAGTTGCTCACGGTGGTCATTAAACCTCCAATCAAAAAAAAAAAAAAAAAAAAATTATAAGTTAGTACAGTCAGTTTCTTTCTATCTGTTTAATGTTTTGTTTTATATAATTTTGTAATGTGTCCAATAGTTCTCGAACACCCTGTATATTAAAAATTCTTGAACATGGCATCATCACTAAATTTCTCAAATGCCATCGATTACCTTTCTTTAAACTTGAGATATATGCTGTTGTGCATTTTGAATACAGACACTTTAAAATGGTGATGCAAAAGATGTATAAAAAGTTTATCATAATTTTTAACTTTAAAAAAACGAGGCTTCTGTTTTGTTATCTTACATCATCAATTTTTCTAGGCATGTAGAGTTTACTTCTGGGCAAGTAAATATTTTCTGCACATGCCCAGCTGGGCATGTAACTTTTCAGATATTTTTCTAGCCCTGGTTTCACTGTGGCCAATGAAATCCAATGCTCACTATATGTTGCTGAGAGACGGCAATAAATATTGTGTTGTGAAACACTTTCAGCCAGTAAAAATCTAACCACACCACTCAGACTCTGTTCTGCTGGAGCATCCATTGCGGTGCAGGTCCATGTTCAAACCAATGCAATTTAGATTCCACAGTACCTCTCCTCACAACAACTGTGCCTTGACTACTGACTTGGCAGATGACTGCATCTGATAAATATGTCAGAGACAATGGATACAACCTTTCAGCTATGGGGAATGCTTGCTCACTTTCATTTGACTCACCCATATACTTGTTTTTAGCAACTTTCCTATTCTTTCAATCTTCAATTATTCATCTTTTTATTAACTTTTATAATATGTGGTTTCAATGGTTTTGGGATTTTATCTGCATTTTGACCATTCAAGTTGAGTTGCTCCCACACAGTTTTCTTTCTTTGTTCTATCTCTTTAGATTTCAGATACATCACCGTCTTCATTGATTGTGCATGTCTCCACCAAATGCAGCAGCAGGAGTTGCAGCATGCTTCACAATCAAACCTAACCCTAACCTGCTATGTTTAAATTTTCTTGTGTCTTCAATCATTTTAGTATTTTTATTTTAGTATATGTCATCTTGCATATCTATACCCAATTACCCTCTAAAAGCTGTGTATCACTGTTTGGAATGTATGTAGCAGATATGAACTGCAGTAAATTGAGTTTCTACTGCTTGTGTTGCAGTTGTGTAATGTGAAGCAAAATGTTGTTAGCAAGGTGGAGACTAATATGCTTCAGTGGTTTGGCCATGTTGAAAGAATGAGTGATGAAGTGCTTACTAAGAAAATCTTTTTAGCCCAAATGGCAGGAAGGAAAGTCAGATGAAGGCCAAGGAAGTCAATGGAGGATCAGATTCAGGGGTGTCTGCACGAGAAAAAGATTATGATTATGAAGTATAAAAGATCTTGTGTACAGCATGTAATGGATATCAATGAAGCCAGAGTTGCATGTCAAGATCACTGTAAATGGAGAAGTTTGATACTGCAACAGTAAGCAAAAATTATCTGGTAGTTTGTATTTCTTTGTGAAGCTAACCTCTGAATCTCAAAGAACAGGTTAGCGATATAATCTCATATGTTGCATTTCCTGCTAACCAATTTTAATTTAGACTTATGGGTAAGTGAGACCACATGTAGTTTTTTGATTTTTGTGTTTAACTGAAGATCAGTTGGTGATTTATGTAAATGTAGTGCTGATTTTGAGTGGAATATCTTTCATAGTATATGAGCTTTCAAATGCTGTTGTGGATCTCTTTCTCTCTCCCTCCCTTCATTATGCTTTTCCTGTTTGATTTTTTTACTGACAATTTTTCTGACAAGTATGTATTTTCTTTGTAGTTGTATTAGATATTGTCTTGTCTCAGAAAGTACCTGTGATATTAGTTGGCGATCCTCACCAAAAAATTTATGGCTTTCATGGAAATAAAACTGCTTTGCAAGACATCAAGAGCACCCGTACTTTGCAAGATATCAAGAGCACCCATACTTACCGTTTAACCAAAGTGAGTGGATTTATTTTTTATTTCTTGCACATAATTTCTGGTCTGTAGTTGCAGAGAAAACTGCATGAAAACTTCTGTGTTTATTGCTAACAAGGTACACATGATCTTTGGAATCCTGATAAAGTCCCGGAATTTGATCTCCCTCTTTTTCAGGGTTGGAAAGACCTTGATTTTTTGATTTTGTGTTGAGTCCTGGAATAATCCTGAGAGGTTTTTCTTCCAACGAAAAAAAAAAAAAATGTTTGGATTATGTGTACAGCCTTGTTCCAGCTCCCTGCAGCGTCTGCTCGTGATGACATCACTTCCTTCCATGGAATGTGGAGATATGATGTCATTTCATGTGACACTGGAGTGCAAGATGTTTAATTGCAGTATTTCTAGTGGCCTTGGTTTGTAGTATACCAGTTGAGTACAGTCAGTCCCAGCCAGTGCTGCAAAGTCACTCATTCTGAGTCTCCAAAAGTTAATAAAAAAAGTCCCTAAAGATAAGATTTAAATTATGTTACATTTTTGCATTTATCTGTGTGTCATTCAAAGTTTAATGAAACTTTACTATTAATATTTATCTGATACTTTAAATCAATAATGTAAAAAGAAGTGAACATGATATCATAATTTCTACTTCCCTCACTTTTGTACATAATGTAGCTTCAATAGTGTACTTAGTGGGAGGGAATGCATACACACATACTCACAACAATATTACAAATCATAGACTATAAAGTGATGGTCCATTGACCTTTGACTGGTAGTCCACTGGTCCAGGGTTCGAAATTAACGGGGGCCATGAGCGAAATGCGACTGCGTTTTTGCATTTGGCGACCAGCGATTTGACATCAGGGGCCAAATCGCAGCTACATATATTTTCTACTGCATTTTATTATGATTCTTTTTAATCTGAATGACTATATTTGTTTGCGATTCTTAGTGGTTTGCAAGAATTGTTCCCTTTCCCCCTCTCAGTTTCTTAATTCATCCACAAGATGCACTTAACACGGAAAACTGTGTATCAATCGCTCACGTTGCTGACTTACCCTTCTCGTCAGCACTAACATCACACAAGACACAAGCAAGTTGAAGAAGCGCCCTTGAACAATGAGCAGGATCCTCCCACAGTGATCATTGAACTTTTGCGAGCACCCCTACGCCCCTCTCAACCTGAGGCAGAGCTACGGCTTGCCTGAAATTCAGTAATTGCAACTGAAGAATTGTATGATTATTTGTTCTGTTCGTCGCTTTACACATCGGTTGTCCTTTGAATCGATTCATTGTAAATCTTGCATCAATATAACTTCTTGGCTTCTGGCGCATCATTTTTAGCATGTTGCACTAACCAAAGTTCGCCAAAATGCGTAATTACGCATCTAGTACACATGGAAAAGTGTGTTTACGCGTCGAAATTTTACCAAAACGTGAAAATACGCATTTGGAATTTTTTTCGACGTGTAAAAATATGCATCGAGAAATGCATAGAATACACTCCGAAGAGTTTTACCTATGTGTAAAGATACGCATCGGGATGGTATTTCAATTTTTAAAAATGGAAGTAAACGAAATAAAGATTTTTTTCCGTAATCGTAATTTTGTTTTACCGCGATGTTGCCTCTGCTCGGTATTGTTATGTATCATTTTATTCCATAAATATTTGAATTTCAGTTTGAAACCGGAGGGAAAATTTCCGAAAACGGAAATTCGACGACGCAAAAAATTCCCCTGTAATCTTCAGGCATGAGAGTGCCACGGTTTCTAGAATTTCTCCTTTTCCATCTTAATCTGCGTTATTCTCGAGTTTGATGCATAACTGAACAGAAATTTTGGGGCAATTGGTGCTGGTGAAGGATGCTTTCCACCTGAAACTTTTGAAAATGGAAATTTTGTCTTTCAAAACTTTCGAAAACGGAAGTTAGACACATTGAAGATTTTTCCTGTAATCGTAATTCTATTTTTAATGTGATGTTTCCTCTGCCTAGGATTGTTGTTAAATATCATTTTATTTCATAAATATTTGTATTTCACCTTGCGAATGGAAGGGAAATGTTCAAAAATGGAAGACTTCTCCCTAAACTGTAATTTTTTTTCCCAACGATATTCTGAACATGTGTCCTGTGTTCTTAAATATTCTCCCAAAAAAGGTTTGCATTTCATCTTGATAGGGAGGGGGTCCAAAAACAGAAGGTGACAAAGCTGAAAAGTTTTTAAGAATTGATGCATGGTTTTCAAAAGTATTAATATCCTCAAAGTTACACTTCATCTTATCAAAAATAGTGAAAGCTATCGTGCATTCATGATCCTCACAGACTGAAAGTTTTTCAGCATGATGGATACAATTGTCATCCAAGGGCATAAAAGAAAAAAAAAGTGATAATAAAAAAATGGGAAGGGTAGCAAAGATATCAACAAAATGAAAATTTAAGCAGTGGATACTACTTAGCTACAGAGTCAACAAAAGACAAATGTGGCTGTGGTACTTGCTGAGAAGTTTATACTGTGCGAAATCGCCGTCCAGAATTTTAGTTACTCTTCAATTGTGTATGTAAAAAAAAAAAAAAAATTTTTTTTTGCTCCTAAAAAATTGTGAATGTCTCCTAAATATTTAGCTGCACGGGCAATTTAGTACATGGCAAATTTTTTTAGTTTCGTACCCTGCTCTGGTCTAAGAACAAATGGTTAGAAGGCAGTGCCTTGATTGTGCTCCATTTGTCCGAGATGGGTCTGGGTTCGAATTCTGATGAGGCGTGAATCTTGTGAATGTCTTAAGGCGCTGGCTCTCTCCCTTCCCTGGAATCAGTGGCCCTAAATTAGGGGCAGGTGGTTGCTTATTGTCTACCATCGAGTTGCACACGAGAGTCACCCCCACCCTCACCAAAATGGACTACAAACATTGTAAAGTATATAAGATTGATTAAATAAACTTTTTGTCACAATAACTGTAATTTTCTTGTCGACTGCAGTTTATTTATTTGTTTTGGAGTTGTAACAACCACCTTCTGTGCTTGGGCTATAAGCAGTTGCCCGTCTCTACTTTTTAGGTCCACTGGTTCAACGAAAGGGACAGAGAGCCAGTGTGTAAGACATACACGTCATCCACATCGCACTGGCTGTGCCAAAGCACAGAAAAAAGTGTGGTCCACAAGAAAATTAACTTAATTGTGACTAAACATTCATTTCTTTAGTCATATAGTAACAATTTTTAAAAGGCTAAAAATCACTTTTTCTGCAAAATGTGGTTCACCAATTAAGTATAAGGTTGAAGATGAAATCATTTCTTGGAAAAAGAACATAATTCTTTTTTCAGTCATGTGTTACTAATATTTTGATTTAGACAAAACATAACTTTTGGTTTAATGGCAAAATATTTTGAAAAATGGAAGCACTGAAATAAGTCTCAATGCCATCTCACTCACAGCTTAAGGTATCATTGAAAAGGATTTTCTCCCAGACCCACTAAGCCGGCACGGGCAAATGCTTCTTGTAAAAACAAAAGTGGGAGAGGATTACCTTCTGCAAACATTAAAATTCACGGTTACCATTATGAAAACTATGGAAAGTGAAGAAGATATTCTAATTCCAAAATCGCATTTTACATGCTTAAAATCCAAAATGTGAAAAGTCGCCAAAATTGTTTAAGAAAAAAAAAAAAAAAAAATGCTAAAAATGTAGCTTATCCCAAAATAATATTTTTGTCACTAACTGCAATCCAGAATTCCCTAAATTTAGCAAATTTTCTCCCCCAAGTTGGGAACACCTGTAGCATGTGGAAACTTTCCCCTTCCTTGTGAGTCCAAGATAGCTGATCTTTCTAGCAGGCATTTACTCATTGAAAGAGATTGATATCTTGCCTCCCTGCCACCAGTATGTATGGGAATTGATGATTTTAGAATAGGGAATTTTCACTGCTATGGCAAAATTAGTTTTGTATTATTATCATTGTGCTAAGGTACAGGTTGCTTCATATAAATTTTATACAGAGTAGTATTTATACAGGAAAATTTTACCACTTTATATGAAGATGTAACAATGTAACATAAACAAAAAAAACAATATAACATAAACCAAAAAAAAAAAAAAAAACACCCTGTAACAATGCAACCCAGACTTCATAAGAATTCAAAATGCATAGTAAATTTCAACTGAATTTGCAAAATATAGAACAAAACAATATGATTCTAGCAAATATTAAGGTCCTGGAATTTTTTGATGAACTCCTGGAGAAGTCCTTGAATTTTTCTGTAAATGTGTGTAAACCCTGTACTCAAAAAGGCACTGTTATTGTAACATTTAATTTAAAGTTGTTGTACTTTGACCATTTTCCAGTGATAAATTGTATATCTGTCGGAACATGCATTACTTACGGATATCTTCCTTAACAGGTGCGACAATGGCTAATCCTTCTGTCATTTACACCTTATCCAAAACCTAAGTACAGTCCACATTTTAACATATACAGTAAAACCTCAAAAATCCGGCAACTTCAGAAATCCGGCATCCAGAAAACCGGTAACTTCAGAAATCTGGCTTCCAGAAAACTGGCAACTTCAGAAATCCGGCACTTTCCTGATTTCGTTTTTGTGAGAACATCCGATGTTTCACCAATAACCATGGAAATCTCCCGATGCACCTTCTCAACAACACATCGCGAGATCATCCGATCTCGGCATGCGAATTGCTGATAGCCACGTGTAACATCGGGTGGTTTCTCAAATTCGTCATCTCATTGGGCCACGCTGAGGTGATGCGGGCCAATGAGGTGACGAATCGGCGTTTACGTTTGAAGTGCGTGTTGAACGTGTGATGATGATCTGTGCTTGGTGGTGGCAATATGTGGATTCGATCGTGTAATGACATCTACATCGGCTTTCACGATGCATCGCAGTAATCATCTTCATGATGTATCGTAGTTTCGTCAGTCGAAAAAGAAAAATCGATGTAAAATTCACATTGGGTTTTCGTAATGTATCGATACATAGCCCAGCCCTAGTGGTTGCTCTGGCTTTTTTCAACTTTTTGCCTAACACCTTTCGCTAAATTCAATTTTTTTCGATAGAGTTTTATAATAAATAGTACAAAAAGGTAATCGCTTATATTTTCGCCAAATTTTTTTTTTTTCCATCTCCAAAATGGTATTTTTTTCGCAAATTGCGAAGAATGCAATCGGCAGCGTGACCCCTGTGTATTTATAAGGCGTAGATGCACAAATTTTCGTTCAAGTGACCTGTTTCATGTAAGTACGTGCTTTACATAATGCCCATTACGCAATTTTTGGATAGCTTCAGAAATCAGGCACTCGTCTGGTCCCGTCGATGCCGGATTTTTGAGGTTTTACTGTATAAGTAAAACAATACATGACCGCAGCCAAATGGGGAAATAGTTATATTCCCGGCATATGAACACATGAAAAGACACACACATTTTTTTTTTTTTTTTAATGACTTACAGATTACATTGTAATCAGTGTTTACACAGAGGTTACAAATTTCTGAAGGACATAGTTGGAGAATGGATGTACAGTTCTTACCAGCAGCCAGATGGTGAGACATTTCAATATGTAATATGTCCACCCCGAACTGCAACGCAGCTCGCACAACGTTGTGGCATGCTGAACACCAAGTGATCCAGGAGTTCCTGAGGCAAATAGGTTTTGCGCATCACTGAATCTCCTAATTGTGTCCCAGATGTGTTCGTTGAGTTCTGAGGAGCATGCTGGTCAGTCGATGCGATGAATATCCTTGGTCTCCAAAAGTGTCTCCACTACTCTCGTACAATGAGGTGTCACATTGTCATTCATGAACAGAAAGTCTTATCCTACAGCAACACGGAATAATCAAACATGATGTTCAAGAACTTCTTTGCAATATCGTTTGCCCACCATAGCACGATTTTAGTATAATTAATAGTCGATGCGATGAATGTCCTTGGTTTCCAAAAGTGTCTCCACTGCTCTCGTACAATGAGGTGTCACATTGTCATCCATGAACAGAAAGTCTTATCCTACAGCAACATGGAATAATCAAACATGATGTTCAAGAACTTCTTTGCAATATCAGGGGGCCCAGTCGCCCTAAAATTCCTAAAATCCCTAAAAATTTACTAGTGTCCTAAAATATCCCTAAGAAAACGTAAAAGATCCTAAAATTTGTCCAGCATTAATTTTTTGTTGTAAATGCATTTATGGCACCTCTATTCATAGTGATTGTGGAATAACTCTTTTACGGGTCTTATAGAGGTTATTTTTCTTCAAAGTTGGTTGTCAAATTTTCGAACTAAAGCCTAGTTCGTCATCAGGACTATGTCACTGGAGTAGTTGCTGCCACTCAATTGGAAGAGTCCATCCGCAATTATCATTAATTGTGGTACTTCTTCTTCTTGCTATTTCGATCCCTTCTTCTAGTTTCCTCTTTACTAAGTTTGACTGGTGGGCGATTATTTTCACTGAGTCCCAATTTATGGAGTGTCCACTTGCTTGTATATGTCTGTCTAGCCCTGTTTTGTTCCCAATGTTCCTAATAGCTGCTTGGTGTTCTTTCATTCGGACCTTAATACTTCTCCCTGTTTCTCCTATATAGCTGAGTCCGCAGTTACAGTCGATGCAGTAAATTACTCCTTCCTGCAATTGGATGTCCAATTCTTTCTGCTTTAAAGCTGGCAGGAATTTCTTTATTTTGTTATTAAGATCTGGAGCTAGCCTGATATTATATTTTGCTCCGATCCTTTTCAGTTTCTCGAAAAGTCCCTTGTGGTACGTAATTTTGCTGGTGAATTTGAAGTTGGTTTTCTCCTGCTTCTTTTTTGGCACTTGTTTAAATATTTTTTCAACATACCACAAGGGACTTTTCGAGAAACTGAAAAGGATCGGAGCAAAATATAATATCAGGCTAGCTCCAGATCTTAATAACAAAATAAAGAAATTCCTGCCAGCTTTAAAGCAGAAAGAATTGGACATCCAATTGCAGGAAGGAGTAATCTACTGCATCGACTGTAACTGCGGACTCAGCTATATAGGAGAAACAGGGAGAAGTATTAAGGTCCGAATGAAAGAACACCAAGCAGCTATTAGGAACATTGGGAACAAAACAGGGCTAGACAGACATATACAAGCAAGTGGACACTCCATAAATTGGGACTCAGTGAAAATAATCGCCCACCAGTCAAACTTAGTAAAGAGGAAACTAGAAGAAGGGATCGAAATAGCAAGAAGAAGAAGTACCACAATTAATGATAATTGCGGATGGACTCTTCCAATTGAGTGGCAGCAACTACTCCAGTGACATAGTCCTGATGACGAACTAGGCTTTAGTTCGAAAATTTGACAACCAACTTTGAAGAAAAATAACCTCTATAAGACCCGTAAAAGAGTTATTGCACAATTAATTTTTTGGTTTTATATGTGAAAAATTGTTTCTACATTTTGTTATGTACAGTAATTTTCAGGCTAAATAAAAGCTGCAGCTTGTGGTTTTAAAAGTTTGATTTTCCAAAGAAAGCAGATGTGCCATTAAGCTGATTTTTCATCAGATGCTCCTCCTCCAAGAAAGCGCAACTGTTTCCCAGAGTGCTTATTTACAGAAGGAAGCATTGGGGTCAGGACAAAGACGCTGATGGACTTTGATAGCATTCACGGGGTAGGAGTGATTGCAGCCGCTGGGGATAGATGTGGGTGGGTTCTATAGGGGGAGGAAAGGAGCAACTCTGGTGGAGTTGGTTTTGTACATGTGCTGGTGATTCCTCTGGTGATAAGGATAGATGGATCACACTCTGCTAACTTGACTTCCTTGATTTGAGGCGCACTAGGATAAAAAAAATACAAAAATCAATCTTTGTGAATTTTTCACAAAACTGGCTGAAATTTTTGCAAACTCTATAAATCGCTAATAGGAAGTGGTCCCCAAAGTTTCGCCTGAATTGGCTAAATACTTTTTAAACTAGCCATGGAAAT
The DNA here is from genome assembly GCA_039090855.1 of Macrothele yani. Classification (NCBI taxonomy): domain Eukaryota; kingdom Metazoa; phylum Arthropoda; class Arachnida; order Araneae; family Macrothelidae; genus Macrothele; species Macrothele yani. Next base: position 16,501,144 of record CM077000.1, on the reverse strand, counting down.
TTTTAATATTTGTGCCATGCAGTGCTGAAGCTATAAATATAAGTCAGTGTAGGGCTGGCCATTTCTTGGAAAAACATGTTACCACCACGGTTTGGTTGAAATTAACGCCAATTACGAAGCTGCATTCTTACTCGATTCGCCTCCTTTGACTTTCCTTCCCTGGAAATAAAATGAGTACGGCTTGATTGACAGATAAGCTGGCACTTTTACAGTTACGCGGGAAAAACAGCAGAGCTAAATCTGATAGAGACTGTTACGAGCACAGATTTTTTTTTGCCAACTGTAAACAAATTGTTCATGATCAGTAGAAGGAATTGGTGAGAAACCTAAAGTTACTGATTGGATGAAAACATTCGTTGCTTGTGGTATGCAATATTGATATAACAAAGAAAATGTGCAATGCAAGTTCAGTGGTGAAAGGTATCCTTGAGTAAAAAACGTCCTTTTTGTGTTGTTGTGCTGGTTGGCATAGGATGTTCAATAACCAAGTCATTGACATTTTCATAAGTTTTTTGTTCTGCTTTCATTCTTGAGCTGATTAAGAAACTTGGCAATTAAAATGCCTCATGGAAAAACAAAATTTCAGACATCATGGCTAATGCGAGAGTTGGATGGAGTTCCTATTGCTGAATGGTGTTCTCCCATGCCAGACATATATTCAGCTAAGTGTGAATTCTGCGGTGATAGTTTTGCTGTATCCAACAGTGGGTTTTCTCAGCTTAAATCCCATCATAATGGGAAAAAGCACAAATAATGTTTCCTTGCAAGGTATTCTAACTCTTCACTTGTTAAGTTGTTTGACATTCAGAGAGGTAAAACAAGTGGAACCAGTTTACCCTCCTTAGGTATTGAGATGGAAACAGTTAAAGCAGAAGCTATATGGGCATTAAACATAGCACACACAAATTTTTCTTTTAAATCTTGTAATGAGACCTTAAATATTTTTAAGGTTATGTTCAGCGATTCAAAAATAGCTGCTGAGATGCAACTAAAAAAAAAAAAAAAAAAAGTAGCCTACACCATATCCCATGGGTTGGCTGTACATTTTGATAATGAACTGAGAAGAGACATTAGGGAAAGCAACAACCCTCTCACACTTGCATTTGATAAGACTACAAATAGCCAAGTAAAGAAATAGCTAGATATCTATGTTAGATATTGGTCTGAAGAAAAAAACAAGATAGTCTGTCGGTATGCTACAAGCATATTTTTGGGTCGTGCATCAGCAGATAAGGTGGTACATGAGCTCCTTGATCAATTGGCCTCATATGAGATCAATTTATGTAATTTATTGACCATCTCTACAGATGGCCCAAATGTAAATAAAAGTATAGTGCATAAACTGAATGAATTGATGGAAATTGAAACTGGGCATAAAATGATGGATGTTAGTTTCAGCTGTTTACACATTGTACACAATAGCTTCAACAAGATGCTGAAAATTTTTGATTTCAATCTTGATGAGTTTGCTGCAGATCTGTATGCATTTTTGAAAAATAGTGCTGCACGACGGGAGGACTTTAAGAAAGTGGATAAGATCACTGGCATTTTAACACAGTTTATGATAAAGCATGTTATAAGCAGGTGGCTTACTTACTATAGGACCTGTCGTAGAGAGAATTTTTGAACAGCTGCCAAATTTGAAAGAATATTTTTTACCCAAGCAAAAGTCTTTTGACAACAGCATAAACAATACTGAGAGATATAGAAGAATCAGAAATTCCTTGACAAGTCAAATAATGCCTTGCTATTTGACTTTTGTAATACACATTTATCCAGTATTTGAGAAATCTCTAATCCTATTTCAGCGTGAAGAACTTCTAATTCACATTATGTATTCTGAGATGAATTCCTTTTTGTGTAACTTTATGTCAAAATTCATTTATGATAACATCCTTTCACTTAAAGAAGGGGAAGAGTTGAAAAAATTTGATTTAAAAAAATGACTCACTTCAAAGTTTTGAATGAAATTGAAATCAGTATGGCAACTAATCGCCTAGTGAGGGCACTAGAAGCAAATGAAAGAAGAAAATTCCTTCTTGATATAAGAGCTGCTTTGGTTAAAAATGTATAATATCTGAAAGAAAATCTTCCGTTTTGTAGCCGAAAATTGAAAGAACTGCAAGTTCTTCGCCAGAACATGCCAAAAGCCACACAGGTTGAACATGATGCTAACCATGGTTTGCATGCAATAACACGTGTGTGTCAATATCTACATTTTCTCGATGAAGTGGCTGATTTGGTAAGAGATGAATGGAACATTTACCAACTACAGACCTTACCTGAAGATATTTGGAATGATAAGGGAACGCTTACTCCTATTGATGAGTACTGGGCAGAGATACTGAGGCTAACTGATGTTGATGGAAAGCTTAAATTTTCTAATTTAGCCAAAGTCATAAAGTCTGCATTAGCTCTGCCCCATGGAAATGCCGATCCTGAGCTTGGCTTTTCTTTAAAAAATTCTTTGGTAACCAAAGACAGGTTCAGTTTGAGTGAGTCAACAATAAGAACCATCCACACTGTTAAATCAGCAATTCATTATTATGGTGGAAATGTTCTGGATGTGCCAATCACTCTACCTCTTTTAAAGGCAGTTTCAAATGCTCATAAGCATTTTAAAGAAGAAACTGAGAGGAGAAAACAGGATGAACTAAAATTACGGAAACAAAAATTAAAAATTGAGAAAGAAAGACAGGAACAGGAGGAATTGAAAAAGTGCAAATTAGAGTGTGATGACAGCATTTCAACATGTGATGTTGAAATAAAGGAGTTACGAAATGAAAAAGAGGCTTCCCTGTCTTTGATAAAAGAAGGAACTGAACGAGTGACCAAAGCAAGCAAGCTCAAAAACAATGCAACTGAAATGATAATTGCCCAAAAGTTAATAACTGAAGGAAGAAATTCTCTATCTCAGTTGGAAAATAAAATAAAAGGGTTGGAAGATAAAAAAGATTCCCTTATAAAGAAATGTTTAAAAATGGCCAAATGATTTTTTGTGATAATCTTAAGTAAGTGACATCAGAACAGAATGTGCTCAATAATAATCTTTTGTGACACTCTTAACTGAGTGACAACAAAACAGGATGTGCTAAATGATTTTTTTTTTTGTGACAAATACAAAGGCCTTAAATAGAGTTCATTCACAATTGTGTCGTCCTTAAACTAAATTGATTTTTTTTTCCGAAGAAAATTGGTTTTGCATTTTTGAAGTGTGCACAGTTCAATTATGGTGAATCGCTTCCTAATCACATACATCCAGGTGAGTTTTGAAATTTATATTTGTGCAGTTATTGATACATTTTAATATTAGTGTTGTACCATTCATATCTAAATGTTTTTGCTCAGAAAATGCCAATATTTATGTGGCCCCACTTTGCTGAAAGCACTGAATGAGCTGCTAACCTATATAATTGTTAATTTTAAGGTTTATTAGAAAAATGTGCAAGATGGTAATAAGTATCAAAAATATAATTAATAAACTAACAGAGTAATAAAACCACTTAATAGACATATATGTCAACTCTTTTAAATCGTGTGAATTTAAGTGTTGTCATGTTTTTATGTAATCTTATGCGACATATATGCTAACAATTTTAAGCTACATAAATTTGAAAGTGTTTGTTGTGTATGTCTTTATTTAGGCATGTGTTCAATTCTGTTAAATTAATCTGTTTTAAGGGGGAAATCTCCCTAAAATTTGTAACGGGATTCCCTAAATTCCTACCTAAAATATTGTGCTCTGTGCTGCACTCCCTGCAATATTGTTTGCCCGCCATAGCACGATTTTCGTATAATTAATAGTCAATGCGATGAATATCCTTGGTTTCCAAAAGTGTCTTCCCTGCTCTCGTACAATGAGCTGTCCCATTGTCATCCATGAACAGAAAGTCTCATCCTACAGCACCATGGAGTAATCAAACATGATGTAGAAGAACTTCTTTGCAATATTGTTTGCTTGTCATGGTCTAATTTTCCAGCACCTGTAGCTTGGTCCATCCATTAATCATGATCCTGCCCAACACCATGAGCTCAACACTGTCGTATGTGTCCCTTTCCTGCACATTGTATACCAGTGCGAGAATGTGCAATAAAGGCTGAGGTCTAGAATCTAAAATCAGCTGAGGTCTAGAATCAGGAGATCAGCTGAGGCCTAGAATCTGAGGACAGACTGAAATGACTCTCAGCTACAAAGTGTACATTGGCTCATTGATGACTTGTTCTATTTCTGTGGATACAGCACCACTGAAAACGTGTGCTAGTTGAGCTTTGGATATAGGGATGCAGACTTCTGGCCTACTTCAATATAGGCCTATATGTCACAGACATCTTGCCACAGTTTGTTGGGATGTCCATGTTCCTGTGCTGGAATGGAGGTGACTTGCAAGCTGACCAACCATAGTGCAGCAATTACATTTTGCTGTAAAACTAACACACATGAGGTTCTTCCGCGGATTCGCGGAATTCTGTTTTTTTTTTGTCATCATTTGGGTCATTCTCGAGATTGATGCAGAACTGAAGAGAAATTTGGGGCAGGGGGGGGGGGGTATTTTTCTGTCTGGGAATGCCCACATGGTATTTCATCTTTCAAAACTTTTGAAAATGGAAGTTAAATGAAGTAAAGATTTTTCCCGTAATTGTAATTTCTTTTTTCTCATGATGTTGAATATGTCCAGTATTGTTGTTAAATATCATTTTATTGCATAAATGTTAGTATTTCAGCATGAAACTGGGCAACGATTTCTGAAAATGGAAGTTAAGACGACGCAAAAATTTCCCTGTAGTATAGGAGCATGAGATTCTTCCGTGGATTTGAAGAATTCTGCCATTTCGTTATCATTTTGAGCATCCTTGAGATCAATGCACAACTGAACAGAAATTTTGGGGGTAATGGTGGGAGAGGTTTTGTTTTCGGTTTGAGGACTAAGTTCCGTCTTTTGAAACTTTCAAAAATGGAAGTGAGACACAGCGAAGATTTCTCCCACAATCGTATTTTTTTTCTCTTGTGATGTTTCTTCTGCCTTGTATTGTTCTTAAATGTCCATCTATTCCACAAATACTGCATTTCAGTTTTAAAAGTTGCCGAAAACGGAAGTCGATCGAAACGAAGATTTCTCTCGTAATCGTATTTTTCTCTTCCAGCGATGTTCTCACTACCCTGTGTTGTTGTTAAATGAAACTTTCCCCCATAAATGTCTGTACTTAAGCTTGATAAGGAAGGGGAAATTTTCCAAAAACGGAAATGACAAATTTGAAAATTTGGTAGAATTGATGTATGGTGTTCAAAAGTATTCATATTCTGAAAGTTGCACCATGTATCTAAAATAGTGAAAACTTTGATATTATGCATTCATGGTCCTCAGGCTGAAAGTTCTTTCAGCACAATGGATAAATTATTGTCATCTGAGGAAATAAAAAGAAAAAGAAAGAAAGTGACAATGAAGAAATGGGAAGAGAATAATATAAACAGAAAGAAAAACTAATTAAATTTTGAATTCAGTAATCTTATATTGTGAATACAGCGATGTGTACCAGTTTAATATGTATATGAATAAATTACTGTGAACAATTCCATCTAGCTCATGCTGTGTTATATTCACATTTTCTTGCTGCATGCTCTGATTTTTCACCTGGTTAAAAAGTTCAGCTTTTTTGTTCCTTGTTCAGTCTCGTGTATGAACTAATAATCTGTCTTCATGTTTTGCAGTAGAGCAAAGGAGACCTGCTACCATGCTTCTGGAACACATACCATTGATTTCAAATGCTCCTGAGGGCCTGTATACCACACTATGCATGATTTCAAACACCATGGTAACATCACTTACTCGCCAGCCTTCTTTCAGATTTCCTATACATCTTCCCCATGTGAAATCATGTAGATGTCTTTGAGGCATAACGTTCGTACCTTTATGCCTTCACGTCCAGATTTTTCTTTAAACACATGATGCCTACTGCACTCTTTTATCTGTTTCAGTGATACCACGTGACCCCTGTGCATACGATTCGACATTCTGCATGTGCGTCAGCTTTCTCTGAACATCCCCATTTATGCAAATAGCTACAAGGGGCTGTGTCTGATTTTGTGGTTATAACCTTTCAAAATAATGTTTGTCCATAGGTTTTGGATACCACTGTATACTGAGCAGCCAATTTATTGGTACCACGTACCTAATGTATTGGGACCACCTACCTAATAATGTATTGTACCACTGTGTCCTTGAGTAACAGCAGCTTGCCTTGCATTAATTCTACTAAATTTTGGTAACTTTGTAATGAAACATTGGCCCACACTAATTAAATTGCTTTTTCAAGTTCACACAGATTAGATGGCAGTGAATCCAGATGTCCCATGTGACTTTGTCCTATGAATGCAGTGTGTCCGGAACCACTCGGAGAGAGTGCAGTGCTAAAACAGAAGTCTGAACCTGTTTTAACCTTTTAAATGTCAAACCCAAGTTAATGTGCTAATAACCTTTGTTGGTACAAACAAGCTAAGCTTGCAGCCCCTGATAGTACTTCTTGGTCACAAACGAGCTGATCTCATGGCATCTACTGCCACTGCTATGGGCAATTCTGAGCCTGGCTGACATGAGAACTTCAGAGGAAATCCTTTGTGCGAAACAAACAAACAAACAAACTACTCTTGTCTGACCAATTTGTTTCAATATCTGTTGAAACGTCATAGAGTGAAATGAGCTTTCTTTCCATTTTCCCATGCTTAAGGTAGTTAATCTTTGTTTTGGTTTCACCCTGGGTCAGCACTGCTTTGAACAATGAATTAAAAGTGAACCTATTCAAAGTGCTTTGGAAAATGAGGTAGTTTCAATGATTATATGTCTGGCACTGTTTTCATATTGAGCAAGTGATATACTGCTCCCACAGACACAAGACAGGCAAAAGATTTCAGACAGAAACTGAAGCATGTTGTGCAAATCATGGTTCTATGCTTTGCATAATGCATGCTTCAGAATTTTTCACACACAAGAACAGTGCTAAATTGTTTTTGAACTTCCATGTTTGTAAATTTACAGTATGTATGCATATTTATTGTGCATGCATGCAGCTTAAATACTGTAAATATAACACCATATTCACATTTATTATTCTTGTTAAGAGAAACAGGTTTAACCTGATTAAGCTGATTTGGTATTTTTTCAATTCTTACATATGTTACATTAATTTGCTTTATTTTTCCTAACATTTTTGTCGTAAACATGGCAGCTACAAACATATTATTTTTGTTATATTATTTCTGGGATTCATGTAAAAAATATTTTGTTTTCTTCCCTCCACCTGCATCAGTCTTATATTGCTATTTCCACTATTTTCTAGTCTTTCAGATTTGGGCCAGAAATTGCGTATGTGGCATCGTGTTGTGTTGAAGTTGTGAAGAAATACAGACGGGAAACATTAGTAGGCAACAGTAAACCTAGTAAGTAAATAATAAATTGTCTACTTTTTCTGGAAACAAAATTTCAGAAAGATGCCTCCCCCCTTCCCTTCCCTTCAGTTTTAGGCTTCATACATGTTTGTTTGTGTGTGTGTGTGTGTGTATTGTGTGTGGGGATGATATATGTTCTGTTTTAAGTCTTCCATTAAAGATTTTTTTTATCACAGCAAATAGGGACATGTGGTGAGCAAAATTATTTCATGAATAAAACAAGGGTATTTGAAAAAAAAATAGCAACTTGCACATTACTTTCAGCAGTCTGCTTTCGGTGCACTGTTCACCTTTGTAAAATCTGTGCCGTATCTGTTGTACTGAGCATTAGATTGTTCAGGAAGTAAGTGTACACTCTTAGCTTACCATAGTTTTTGTAATAGCAAAGCAATGATCACAATATTTGTGGATAGTTATTAGTAATTTCCCTTACTATCAATATTACGTTCCCAAATTCTGAGCAGTTTACGAACACCATTAAAATTACCAATGTTACTCAGTCTGTGGAAAATGTCTGTGATTTGGAGATCCGAATGCTCTTTTTTGTTGCTGTAGCAAGTATCAGACACTGTTAAAGACCAAAATAATGGTAGGACAAAAATAACCAATGCTATAGCCACTACTAAAATGCAGAAAGGAGAAGAAAAAAAGTTGGACAAATTAAAATATGAAAGACAGGAACTATTAGATTTAAGAAGAAATCCAAATATCAATATAATAGAGGTGGACAAAACTAAACAACTTATAATAATAAACACATGTAATTACAAAAATAAAATGGAACAGGCAATTCTGAATCTGGATACAGAAATATGTCAAAAAGATCCAACTGATAAACTCATAAGAAAGTTAGCAGTAATACGAAATCATTGTTGTCTACCTTGAGTTATTACTAATGCACATCCACCCATTGGTGCCAGGATACCAAAAGCTTTTGGAAAAATGAAAACTCATAAAAATGATACAGTGAAAACTTATAAAAATGATATAGTGTCAAAATAATGTTCTCCGCTGATTAATTTAGAAAAGAACATATTCAAATATTTATCTCATATTTATGAGAGGAAAGTACAATGTCAAGAACACCGAGGAAGTTATACAGAAAATTAAACAACTGAATCTCAAAGGAAATACAGTTATAATGGCAAGCTTAGATGTTACATCGCTATACCCTAACACACCAGTACCCATTGCCATTGAGCTAATAATTGAAAAGTGAAGATCGAAAAAATGATTAAACCAGGTGGAATTAGATGAATTGAATGAGATTCTAACTCTTATATATAACAACAACTACTTTCAATTCAATGGGAAAATATACAGGCAGAAGTCTGGATCACCTATGGGCTCGCCGTTATCGACAATATTTGCAGAAGTCATAATGCAGCACTTGGAAGAAGAGGTACTTAAGGAACATACCCGAGACCACTGATGTATTGTAGATATGTGGATGATGTGTTGGTATTTTGGGAAAATGAACAAACAGAACTAAATGATTTTAAAGAAAAAATGGCATCTGTGTTTTCCATCAATAGACCTAACAATTGAATTGGAAAAAAATAACCAACTACCTTTTTTAGATATCAATCTAATCAAGAATAATAGTAGAATCTATTACCACATTTACAGGAAACCTGCATACATGCTGTCAATAATTCCGAAGAACTTTAACCATCCATGGGCGCATAAAACAGCAGCAATTAGAAATTTAATAAAAAGAGCGTTTACCCATTCCAGCAGCAATAAATACAAAGAAGAACTAACATGGATAAATAGAATGATAAAAAACTTTGGATATAATAAAAAATTATTCCAAAAAATATATGACATTAAACACAAGGTACAAAGACCAAAAAAGGAAGAAAATAAATACCGCAGAAGTATTCCATATATTAAAGGACTATCTCATACCATAGAACAAATTTGTAAAAATCACCAAAAGAAACATCGGAATATCGGTAAAGACACAAAGAAATATGGTAATAAAAAATAAAGATCAAGTACAGTTAATGGAAAAATCAGGGGTATACTGCATTCCAACAAAAATGACTAATAGCAATGATAAAAAAAATAACCTGTATAGGAAGTACCAAAAATCAGTTAAAAACCAGGTTAAACCAACATATAACAAACTGGAATAAAAGGGAGGGAAAAGCAGCATTAGTGCAATATTGCATACAAAATAATACAGAATCCGATTTCGAAAACATCAAACATTCAAAATCACATCGAATGGAGAAAGAGATCAGAATCGCGGAGTCTGTAATTATTGAAAAAACTGAAAATACAAACTGCAACATTAATCAACCTAACGAAATACCTGTGCAATGGAAAAAATTTATTACTGACGGAAAAAAGGAACAAAGTGTAATCCTCAATAATGACACCACCAAAGGCATAACAAACTAAATTACGTAACAACGGCAGCGAATCAACATGGAGAGGGGAGGAGGAGCCGATTGAAGAAAACTCCAAAGAACTGCAGGTGATAGCCATTTGCAGTCATTCCTAACTCTGAAGATGGGTGTGAGCCCGAAACACATGTAAGTTCCGCCTTTAGTGGGAGTGTCCTTCGACACAGAACGGAAGATGGCCGGAAGTTTCCAGATGTTTTAAAGTTCACGAATTCATAGTTTTTATATCTTATTCAATTGATTGGGATTTTAACCAAGGACTTCCTTCTTAAGCCTTGCATACTCACCTTGTGGTCTTCTATGAAAGCCTGGAGGAATGCAAGAAGTTTCTAGATGTTTTTAACTAAAAGGTTTTAAAGTTAGCATTGTTTCATAGTTTCAGACTTTTTCGTTTTTCATTGGGATTTTAACCAAGACTTAATTTTTTAAACCGTACATACTCGCCTTAGGAGACGAAAAAAGTTTTCAAGGTACCTGCAGTCGAGAATATGTCGACAGAAAATTTGTCATGAATGAAAATGACATGTTACATTAACTTCAAAATGAAAGCATAAAGGAAGAGGACCATCAAAACTTTGTGAGTACAGTCTTTTTATTCTATTTAAGAATGGTATCATTTCTAAATACAAAAGACTTTTGCTTCCGACATCCAGAACATAATGTGGTAAAAAGCGAGTGCAAATCTTTCACTGGTTGAAGATAATCAATATAAGCTTAGTGGTATTTCTCCTGATGAAGCCAAGCCAAATGCTCAGAAAAACTATTGTAAATCTTAAAATATTTAATTTTGAATAAATGTTGCTGATGTAATCTAGTGTAGTAAGATGTATGTAAGTAATTATCATTTCATATTCTGTGGACAAGAAAAAAATGTTTTCATGTTACAGTGTGTACTACCATAGCTTTCTTATGCTACACTTTAAATAATTTGCCTTTCTGTTAGTCTGATTTTTCTATTTTGTTATTTTAGGTACCATAAGTGGTGGTGTCAGAGGTCAGTATGCTATAATAGCAAGGACAAAATTAGGTTTATTTAAAGAAGCTATACGTTTGTGTTGTAAGGAACGCTATAAGCCTGAGGAAGAACCGCACTTCCCCATTCATGGGGCATTTATTGGTGTAAGTTTTTGTTTGGTTTAATATTGGTATTTTGGTCAATCATTTGTTACCTAAATTTAAGCAGTACTTAGTTATCAGTTTGCCTTGTAAATGCTTTTGAAAGGCATTGGTGCATATTCTTTTTAAATTACATCATGCATACATCATATTCATACACTCAAATAATTTGAAGGAATTTAGAATGATGAAATACAAATAAATGCGCGCTCATGCGTGCATTGGAAGAAGAGGTACTTAAGGATAGCAGGAGGAGAATAAAATTAAGGCTAATTGCTTATAAACTTTTGCTATTTCTTTCTTTTGAAAGATTTCTAACAGTCCTATCACAGATGAAACTGCCTCTGTCATAAACAGTGCCATAATATATCATCAGTTTGTCTTCAAGAAGTCTAGAAGAGACGTATAAACCAAGCAGGTATTTCATGAAGACTTGTGCTGTGGTAGAGTTTTGAAAAAATATACACTAGGCAAGGTAATACTTTCAGACTCCTACACATGTTAAGACATGTCACAGAGATAAAAACCATGCCTTTCTTGCCTAAATTGAGAGGTCAAAGAAGAGTTGTTGCTTGAAAATGGAGACTCGTGTTGCTGAAAACACTTGTAGAATGCAGGATAGTATAATGTTTAGTTGTATTCTTAAAATTATTTTATTGTTCAAATTGGTATTGTAGAGTTTTTTATTATTCAAAGTGTTTGGAAATATTCTAGTTGGATAATGCTTACCTAGGCATTCCATTTCTAGCGATTATTCACTTTTCACGCACGTTTCGGGTCTTCGTTGACGCTATTATCCTATTTTCCGTTGTATGTGCATCTACCTTTCACATCCAACACTCTGCTTACTTTGGGTAGATTCAGTAGATCTTCACTTTAGGATTCAACAACTTAAATTCTTTACCATTATTAATGTTCTAAATTTTTCACCCAGTCTTTGGGCATCCTCAGGAGTGTGACGACTTTCCCACCGATGTTCGTGGTTTATTTCTCGTCAATGGAGTCCGATACCCCACGTTGCCATTCGTCGGATACGCTGTATTAGATACTTTTCTTAATTAAACCTAGCTGGCGCCATCTATGTTTCACTAATTCGACCTTTTTTTTATATATATTATTATTTTTTTCTCTCTCTTTAAATGGTCGTTGATGTTATCTTTCCGTATTCTTCTTCATTTCATTTCCTATTCCCTTGTCTCTTTTGTCGGTTTTTCTTTTGTTGTTCTTTTTCTTGTCTTATTAGCTCTTTCCAAAGGCTATATAATGTATTAGGGTCATTCTGGTTGCACACCCTTGTTTTATTTTTATAAATTAGGATTAATTCCTCCATTCTCATTTGTCTCTCTGATTTTTTATTCCTTTTTAGCATTTTAATTTCTTCGAATTTTGGGAATGTTCGGTGGTCAATACAGAATTGCACTAATGTAGTTTTTGCTTCTTTTTTTTGCCAGTTAGCTATGTGTTGTTTTAGCCTCTTTTTTTTTAACCTGTTTTTAGTACTCCCTATGTACGATATTGGGGGTATGTGAGCAATGGGAATTTCGTAAGACCCCGATTCCTCTAATATTTTGCTCAGTTTTTTTGTTAGTCAGATTTTTCAAGGTGTTCACTGAACTTCCTAGTTGTAAGTCAAATTTGGCACATTGCCTATTAATTTCTTTACTGACACCTTCCAAGTAAGGGAATGCACCTATATATTTTAATTTATTTTTCTCACCTTTCTTTGATTATAAATTTCATTGTCTTCATTTCTCTTAGCCTTATGTTGTTTACTCTCATATATCCATTTTTTAATAAGTTTGTTAGGGTAACCATAACCTAACAAACTTATTAAAAATGGATATATGAGAGTAAAAAACATAAGGCTAAGAGAAATGAAGACAATGAAATTTATAATCAAAGAAAGGTGAGAAAAATAAATTAAAATATATAGGTGCATTCCCTTACTTGGAAGGTGTCAGTAAAGAAATTAATAGGCAATGTGCCAAATTTGACTTACAACTAGGAAGTTCAGTGAAACACCTTGAAAAATCTGACTATTAACAAAAAAACTGAGAGCAAAATATTAGAGGAATCCGGGTCTTATGAAATTCCCATTGCACACATACCCCCAATATCGTACATAGAGAGTACTAAAAACAGGTTTAAAAAAAAAGGCTAAAACAACACATAGCTAACTGGCAAAAAAAAAAAAAAAAAAAAAAAAAAAAAAAAAGAAGCAAAAACTGCATTAACTGCATTAGTGCAATTCTGTATTAACCACCGAACATTCCCAAAATTCGAAGAAAATAAAATGCTAAAAAGGAATAAAAAATCAGAGAGACAAATGAGAATGGAGAAATCGATCCTAATTTATAAAAATAAAACGAGGGTGTGCAACCAGAATGACCCTAATACATTATATAGCCTTTGGAAAGAGATATTAAGACAAGAAAAAGAACAGCAAAAGAAAAACCGACAAAAGAGACAAGGGAATAGGAAATGAAATGAAGAAGAATACGGAAAGATGACATCAACGACCATTTGAAGAGAGAGAAAAATAATAATAATAATATATATAAAAAAAAGGTCGAATTAGTGAAACATAGATGGCGCCAGCTAGGTTTAATTAAGAAAAGTATCTAATACAGCGTATCCGATGAATGGCAACGTGAGGTATCGGACTCCATTGACGAGAAATAAACCACGAACATCGGCGGGAATTGCCAATACTTTGTTAACTTGTCAATTGCCAATACTTTGTTAACGTCCTTTTGCAATCTCCCGATAGCTGAACTTGCATAACGTGTGAAACAGTATTTACAGACATTTAATGTCAACCAAATTAAAATATCGTAGCCACGTAAAAAGTATGTTCATCGCAAATTGGCGAAAATTGAACAACGATATATATCGGTGGGAAAGTCGTCACGCTCATGAGGATGCCCAAAGACTGGGTGAAAAATTTAGAGCATTAATAACGGTAAAAAATTGTTGTTGAATCCTAAAGTGAAAATCTACTGAATCTACCCAAAGTAAACAGAGTGTTGGATGTGAAAGGTAGATGCACATACAACAGACAATAGGACAATGGCGTCAACAAAGACCTGAAACGTGCATGAAAAGTGAATAATTGCTAGAAACGGAATACCTGCGTAAGAGCATTATCCAACTAGAATATTTCCAAGTGTTTGAAATAATGCACTTAAAAATGAATAGTAGTATTTTCCGATCGATTTCTAAGTGGGAATATGAACTGTTAATATGAATTGATTCAAAGTGTTTTAAACCTTCTATTTTAAGTTATTAAAGACTTATCTTTTAACAGTATTTTTACTTAGTTTAACTTGTAAATATTGTTATTTTAGTCTTAAATGTAAAGTTAAAAATTTTCTGGGGCATGGATCAACTTCAGAGTTTACAGGTACCGCATATGTTTACATACAATAGGTAAGTTATAACCTGAGTTGTAACTTTTAACTTTTAATTTCTGGGGAGAGCAGCAGATGGCAAGCCTTGTTGTTAAAGGAGAGCAGCAGTCGTATTCACAGGGTTCACATGGACCCTGGAATCCTGGAAAAGTCTTGGAAAGCCCTTGATTTCTCATATTTTTGTGGAAGGTCCTGGAATTTAATTTCACTTTTTTCAGACCTGGAAAGCCCTTGATTTTTCGTATTTTTGTGAAAGGTCCAGGAGTTTAATTTCCTTTTTTTCCAGTCGCGGAAAGCCCTTGATTTCTCATATTTTTGTGAAAGGTCCTGGAATTTGATCCCCTCTTTCCCAGGCCTGGAAAGTCCTTGATTTTTCATATTTTTGTGAAAGGTCCTGAAATTTGACTTCCCTTTCTTCCAGCCATGGAGAGTCCTTGATCTTTCATATTTTTGTGAAAGGTCATGGAAATAGTCCTGGAATTTGATTTCCCTTTTATCCATGCCTGGAAAGCCTTTGATTTCTCATGTTTTTGTGAAAGGTCCTAGAATAGTCCTGGAATTTCTTCTTACAGTGGAAAAACAAAAAGGATGACACCAAATTTTCTGTTGTAATGGGCACGAATTTTGAATCCTTTTTGACACGGATAAAACTTATCATAGTTATTCAAAGTCAATGGAACAGGTTAAAAAAAATCTACCGGATTTCTACAATTGATAATACATCCAGAAATAAAATCTATTTACTTCCAACAGTAGCTAAGAAAAGTATGTTACGGAATTTAACAAATGGCACAGTTTCTCTTAGCAGAACAAAGGTAATAGAGAAAAACAGATTTACAAAAATCAAACAGCTAAAAGAAGAAATGTAGATGAACACACGATATAACTGTATATCCCATGGTGGAAGAATTTTGCATCATGGAAAAGTTGAAAATAGACGAAAAGTATTCTTCATGGCAAAAACTATATTAAGGAAAAAGAACTTTTCAGACACGTCCCCCAGAAGCAGAGATAGTGAGAAAAAGATTTTGACCTTATGCTTCCTAGCAGGAAAGCTGTGCATTATTTAAAGAGGATAATGCTCCCCATCTTTATTGTAGCGAATGACATAAAATAAAAAAAGAAATTTCTCAATAGGGTTTTTAGAAGCAGAGATATAAAGCTGCAAACAGAAGTACACAAACACCACTTAGAAACATACTGTGAACTATAGAACTCCTCAAATACAAAACCTAAATTTTTCCACTTGGTAAATGGTATCTGGTGTTAAAAGAAATTTTTAAATTATGCATTTAGAAGCAGAGATATTGAAAAAACTGATTAAGCGTTTGTGTCCCCTTAGAGGCGAAATTGTGCATTATTTTGGAAAAAAATGCGTGCACACAGTTTTCTTAGTGCTATCAGACCAAAAGTTTGTCAGAAGTTTTTTAGACCCACAAAATATTGCTGAAAACGGAAATGGGAGCTTATGTTCTCTAGTGACACACTTATGCATTAAGAAAAAAATTAAATTATATACATTTTGCACCGGAAATGCTCTCCAACAAAGATAATTTTTCAAATTGGGTTCTTAGAAGCAGAGATATCGAAAAAAAAAAAAAAAACAATATATGGATCTGCTTCCTCCATGGGCAACTGCTTATAACCCAATGTGTTACTCACATGGTGGTCGTTAAACCTCCAATAAAAAAAATCTTCCCTGGCAGAAAAACTATACTGTATTTTAAGGTTGAAGTATTTCACAACAGGTTATTCATGGTGAGTGGTATCGGTCTATGAAAGAATTTTTTGTCAAGTTTTCAGGAGCACAGATTTTGCTGCAAATACATCAGAAGCAAAAATAAACTGTTACATCTTCTGGTGGCAAAACCATTCATTACCAAAAATTAGAAATTATGTGCAAAACATTTCCTGTTGGGAGTTGTATCCAATACATGAAGAGTTTTTCACATCAGACTTATAGAAGCAGAGATATTGGGGAAAACACAACTTATTTTTGCATATTCTAGCAGAAAATCTATGCATTACTTGAAAAAGAAACTGTACCTGAAACAGTCTTCAATATAAATGACCTCGAATAGAAAAATAATTTTTCAATTTGATATTTAGAAGCAATATGTGGAATAAAGGTCATGTAAGGTCAGGTGATGCGTAACATCACAGCCTCTCCTTGACAAATGTCAACCCCGCCTTCTCGTGGTGCATCCTGTTCCCACTAAAGGGGCTCTGAGGACCGCCAATAGCGGTATAACTATACCATCGGGATTAGAGGAAATTCTATCCCACACTCACCAACCCGCTTGGCCAGCGTGGTGAGTTATGGCCAAACCCCTCCAAAATGATTCCACAACTTAAATCTTGGCCCTCAGTCTCCGGCAGCTGGAATGTACCTGGCCAAGGCAGCGGCCAGTGCGACATGAAGGCAGAGGGTGCTAAGAATCCCCGGAGGACCGGACTAGGCTGCCATCTGATGCTGACCTTGGCCACGTATAACGGACGCTCCCTATCTTCTGATTCAAGGCTTCTTGAATTGGAAGAGGAACTACAAAGGATCAAGTGGGACATCGTCGGGCTAAGTGAGGTAAGGAGAAAAGGAGAAGATCTCATTGAACTGAAATGTGGACATCTCTTCTACTATCGTGGGACAGATACTGGCAGAACTAGTGGTGTTGGATTTATAATAAACAAGAAACTGAAGGATAAAGTTGTAGAAGTTGAAAGTTCCTCTGACAGAGCTGCACGACTTGTTATCCAACTCTCGAAAAGATACCAGGCTCAGATTATTCAAACTTATGCACCCACCACAAGTCATCCTTAAGAAGAAATTGAAGAATTTTATGAGGAAATTTGTCATCTAAATAATAAAGGTAAGCAGCACTTGAAAATAATTATGGGAGATTTCAATGCAAAAATAGGGCAACGGCAACAGAATGAAACTTCAGTAGGTAAATTCGGTCACGGCAACAGAAACCAGCGTGGAAATACTCTCGTTGAGTTTGCAGAGTCAGAAGGGTTTTTCATCTTGAACTCCTTCTTCAAGAAAAAGCCACACAGGAAATGGACATGGAGACATCCAAATGGGACGACAAGTGAAATTGATTTTATTATGTGTAACAAAAAATTCGTCATAGAAGACTGCAGTGTGCTAAACAAGTTCAACACAGGTAGTGACCATAGATTGGTGAGATGTAAGATGCACCTCAACACTAAACTTGAACGTGGCAAGCTCATAAGACAAACAAAATCTATTGACATAACCAACCTTAAAAAACACCATAATACCTTCAAGTTGGAACTGAAGAACAGATTCTCAGCTTTAGAAGGCCTAACATCGGAAGAAGTGGACATCTCTGAAGTTAACAGAAAAGTAACCAAAGCTCTTATGGAAACAGCAACAAAATTAGCTGGGTCTAAGAACAAGTTGCATGTGAACAAATTATCAGGAAAAACCAAAATGTTGATGCAAAAAAGAAGAGAGATGAGGACAACTAAAGAAGATGTGACTTCCAAAGTGGAATATATAGAGCTATGCAAGACAGTAAGAAAAAGTATCACTGAAGACGTAAGAAAATTCAACTGTGAACTAGTGAGGAAAGCAATTGAAAACAACCAAAGCCTAAAGATAGCAAAGGGACATCTCAGTTAGGGAAGAAAACAGATTATGGCACTGAGAAAAGAAGATGGTTCTGTAACAAGAAATAGAGGCGAAATTTTGACAAGAGTGAAAGATTTCTACTCCAAATTATATGAAAGGGATGATACATGCACTCCAGACATCATGAAAGATACCAGTACCAGAGTTTCTCCAGTCCTTCCAGCAGAAGTTGCACATGCAATCAAGAACATGAAGCGGGGAAAAGCTCCAGGAGAAGATGGAATTACTGTAGACATCATACAAGAAGCAAGTGGAGAAATCGAAACAGTACTCGCCCAAATTTTCACTCGATGCCTTAATGAAGGAAAGATTCCTGAGGATTGGAACAGCGCTACAATGATCCTGCTACATAAGAAAGGTGACATTGAGGATCTTGGAAACTACAGACCTATCAGCCTCCTATCAGTAGTTTACAAAATCTTCACTAAAGTTCTTTCACACCGCTTGAAGGTAACACTGGACATGGCTCAACCGAGAGAACAAGCTGGATTCAGGAGTGGCTACAGCACAATAGATCATATCCACGTACTGAGAGAACTAATTGAAAGAGCGAGGGAATATGAACTTCCATTGTGCATGGCTTTTATCGATTATGAAAAAGCCTTTGATTCGGTGAAACCATCAGCAGTTACAATGGCTCTGAAAACCTGCGGTGTTGAAGATGCATACATTAATATTATTAATAACATCTATGAAAATGCAAGTGCAAAGATTCTGCTGTTTGAAAATACAACACACGTAAAAATTGGAAAGGGAGTGAGACAAGGTGACACCATATCTCCGAAGCTCTTTAATGCCACATTGGAGGGTGTTTTTCAGTCGCTGAGCTGGGAAAACAAGGGGATAAAGATTAATGGAGATTATCTAACCCACCTTCGTTTTGCTGATGACGTCATTTTTGCAACTAGCCCATCAGAGCTGCAGAGTATGATCCAGGAACTTGCTGACAAGAGTAAAGAAGTGGGATTAAAAATGAACTTTCTGAAGACAAAAGTGATGTTCAATGCTTTTACAAGAAATGAAGATTTATCGATTGATGGAGAAAAGCTGGAGATAACAGACACGTACGTTTATCTTGGACAGCAGATATCAAGTGAGGGTCACATTGGTGAAGAAATTAATCGGCGTACAAAACTTGCCTGGAGAGCTTTTGGAAGAAACAGCATAATTTTCAAGAGCAATATGCCATTATGTCTTAAAAGAAAAGTGTTTGATCAATGCATCCTTCCAGTGCTTACGTATGGTGCAGAGACGTGGACCTTAACTAAAAGAGACATACAAAGGCTGCAGACAACTCAAAGAAGCATGGAGAGGTGCATACTTGGTGTAACCAGGAGAGATAAGAAGAGGAACTCGTGGATCCGAAAAATGACAAGAGTGGAAGACATCATGATCAGAGTTAAATCCCTGAAATGGCAATGGGCTGGACATACTGCCAGAAGGACAGATCATCGATGGACAGCCGAAATTTTAGATTGGATTCCAAGGGACAGGAAAAGACCCAGAAGAAGACCACATGGGAGATGGGTAGATGAAATTCGAAAGTATGCATGGGTGACATGGAGGAGACTGGCACAAGACAGACCGTTGTGGAGGAAACTTGGGGAGACCTTCGTCCAGCAGTGGATTGATAATGGTTGACAATGATGATGATGATGATGTGGAATAAACTGTGTTTTCAATTTGATATCATCTCAAATTCAAAATACTCTAGCTGCAAGGTTGTGCATCCATGTTGTCTGGTGGTCGTGAAAGTCACGAAATCAGAAAAGGGTTATGAAAGTCATGAAAAAGTCACAAATTTTGCTTTGGGGACATGAATTTATTTTTATTTTTAATAATCGTCCATTTTCTGGTGACAATCTTAAGTAATTCTCCATGGACGACACCCAATGGCGTACCCGGGGGTGGGGTGCAAAGGGCCATATGCACCCCTCCAAAATAATTTTGTCTAGTATTAAAAATTGATAAAAATTGTCGGTGATGTTATTTTGCTAGTGTCGCCATTCTAGTCTTCCTTAAATTGCCGTTAGTTACATCTTTATTTGTAATGGTCAGATGAGGTCACATATGCCTATTGTTAATGCCTGTCCCCATCCCCACCCCCCTGTGCGCATTTCCACAGCAGGAAAACAAAAGCATAGAATAAACATTACTTTGTAATTAATAGTATTGGAGAAGAACAAAAATGCCTGTTCACATGCCCAGTTTTTTCGTCACTTTAGGAAGGAATGGTATCGTAGCTGCAGTGATAAAACTAAGAATGTGATAATTTTTTTATTGTTGACTTTACATCACATAAAATTTTATTCACTGATCCATAATACAGATGCAATTTGATGTAAATGTTATATGAAGTGCTTGAACAGTCTGGTGTAATTGCAAAAGTGATTCTTTGATCAAATAAAAAAAATAGCGATAATTTAAACTACAAAATTTCGTATGCGTGGTTTTGACGTTATCATTTGAAGTCAATTTATTCGTGCTTGATGGATATTAAAAACACAGGGTGCCATCCGTATACGATTTAAAAAATTAGTTAAAAATATATACATATCATCATCATCATCATTGTCAACCATTATCAATCCACTGCTGGACGAAGGTCTCCCCAAGTTTCCTCCACAACGGTCTGTCTTGTGCCAGTCTCCTCCATGTCACCCCTGCATACTTTCGAATTTCATCCACCCATCTCCCATGTGGTCTTCTTCTGGGTCTTTTCCTGTCCCTTGGAATCCAATCTAAAATTTCGGCTGTCCATCGATGGTCTGTCCTTCTGGCAGTATGTCCAGCCCATTGCCATTTCAGGGATTTAACTCTGATCATGATGTCTTCCACTCTTGTCATTTTTCGGATCCACGAGTTCCTCTTCTTATCCCTCCTGGTTACACCAAGCATGCACCTCTCCATGCTTCTTTGAGTTGTCTGCAGCCTTTGTATGTCTCTTTTAGTTAAGGTCCACGTCTCTGCACCATACGTAAGCACTGGAAGGATGCATTGATCAAACACTTTTCTTTTAAGACATAATGGCATATTGCTCTTGAAAATTATGCTGTTTCTTCCAAAAGCTCTCCAGGCAAGTTTTGTACGCCGATTAATTTCTTCATCAATGTGACCCTCACTTGATATCTGCTGTCCAAGATAAACGTACGTGTCTGTTATCTCCAGCTTTTCTCCATCAATCGATAAATCTTCATTTCTTGTAAAAGCATTGAACATCACTTTTGTCTTCTGAAAGTTCATTTTTAATCCCACTTCTTTACTCTTGTCAGCAAGTTCCTGGATCATACTCTGCAGCTCTGATGGGGTAGTTGCAAAAATGACTACGTCATCAGCAAAGCGAAGGTGGGTTAGATAATCTCCATTAATCTTTATTCCCTTGTTTTCCCAGCTCAGCGACTGAAAAACACCCTCCAATGTGGCATTAAAGAGCTTCGGAGATATGGTGTCCCCTTGTCTCACTCCCTTTCCAATTTTTACGTGTGTTGTATTTTCAAACAGCCTAATCTTTGCACTTGCATTTTCATAGATGTTATTAATAAT